>CM062920.1:111522271-114022271 GCA_031878705.1 Tapirus indicus
AAGGCAGGGAACAGCACAGTGGCTCGTTTTGCTGCTGCCACATTAATATTTCTGTCTGTTCTGTCTGTGTGTGCAGAGGTAAAGCCCTCATCCTGCCACCAGCGTATCACATGCTAATATGATCCTTTTCAATCTCTTCAAAGATACAAAACACAACGTGGGAAATCGGAGGGAGAACCACCACTCCGAGGCCTTAATGGAATTTCCTCATATTAGGTCTGTTGCCATGTTATTAGTTTGGCCTGAAATCTTTTCTGCTGCTATTCCCTGGTAATACCACCGAAATGCTAGGGGCCTCAGTATCTCGTTTTACCCAGCAGCCTGTAAATACCATCCTCGCACATGCCGTTGTTCTCCGAACGCCATTATTTTACCACGGGAGAAGTAAAGATGAAACAGGTTGAATATAGGCCTAAGAAATCGTCCTGTTTATACCCACATACAATGTAACACAACTGCAGATCTATCGTTTATTGCGAGCCCACAGTGTGCCAGGTAACATACTAAACACCAGATGTTCATCATCTCACTTATTACAGTTCTATGAGAGGTTTCCTTGTACCCATTTTATAAGAAACGGAGCCTGAGATTCAGAGAAATCCAGATCCAACGTCACACAGCTAACGTGGAGGAGGTGTCCTCGGAGCCCAGGGGCAACACGTACCCATCTGGCTTCAGAGGCTGGTGTCTCCACCCTGCCATGGCACCACACCATATCATGCACAAATGTCTCTCATGTGGGCACCACACGAGGTGGTCGTGAGCACACACTCTGGCCTCAGCAGCCTGGGTTCAAATCCCAGGTCCACTGCTTAATCACTGTGTGACCTTGGACAGTTAATTAACCTCTCTGTCTCTTAGTTCCTCATCTGTGAAATGGGGTAGTGTCAGTCCCCACCCCAGGGGTGGTTGGCAGGATTCAGTGAGTTCGTGCACGCAAAGCTCTTTGCTCAGGCCTGGCACACAGTGAGGACTTCGTGGGTTTCCGCTCCCAGGTACAGGAGTGGATCAACCCCATTCCTCGCCGGCTAACGTCAGAGTGTGTCTGAGAAGCCAGCAGCTCCAGCTGAGGTTGTCATAAGCCACCTTGTCCCTCTGGGACAGACCTGACCTCTCCATCCCCCCATGGCGTGTACAGAACCCAGGTGGCTGGACACCCATACCACCACATCCGGTTGAAGCGTCCGGTGTCCAGCAGGCCCCTCGCCCGCCTGAAGCCCCCCGGGGCTGGCGATTAGCCTCTCGGCTTCTCTGCTCCCCACTGTGTTGAGGGGACACTACAGGGACACAGCGCCACTGTGGAAGGCCGTGGCCCACTGCAGAGTGCTGGCCGCAGAAGGTTCTGTTCCTGGCCCCGGGACGACTCCGTGTGGGTGAGCCGTGCGGCTGAGCCCCTGGGAGCAGACCTACGGCCCCTACGCCAACCTGGTCCACGGCACAAACCTAACAAACAGCGGGAGCAGTTACACGGGACGGCCCACGCGTTGCGAGTCCTGGGATGCGAGGGCCTAAGAGTAATTTTGAAGAGCTGAAAAGTGTCGATTTTACAACAATGAGAAGTAATGACTTTGTGAAGTGCTCCCACAGTCTCCACCTCACGGGACCCCCACGGTGTCTCCTGGTGGTGATGCTGCCGCCAGGCTGCATCGTGGACCCCAAGGCTCCGAGAGGTGACACACTGGGCGGGCGGGTGGGCTGGGCTCCTGGTTCCCTGCAGACCCCTCTCCCCTGCCCGCACCCCATGGCCCATCCCCGCAGCTGAGTCCCTACCTGGGTGTCCAGGTTCTGCACGGACAGGCCCAGACGGTCCAGGTTCTGGTTGACAAAGTTCACGATGGCCTACCCAAGGGAGAACAAGGACCACAGGCCCAGGCTTGGGTGTGTGACCTTCCCGCCTCAGGTGACAGAAACCCCCCACCCCCGCATGGTGCCCAGCGCACAGTGGGTGCGCAGCGAGGGCGGTTCCTCCCCTGCGCCCCCTGGGGCACAGCACAGGTGGGCGGTGGGAGAGCCGCTGGGAGCTTGGGGCTCTCCTACCTCTTTCACGGCGTTCACCTTCTCTGGGGCCAGCTTAAATAATTCATCAAAGACGTCCTCTGCAGACAACAAACACCCCATTACAATGCTATTACCTCTGTGCGAGACGGGGACTTTTTCTCCACATAAGTTTCCCGAGTAACCAGTCTGGAGGGAGCTGGGGTTATTGTCTTAAAGTTCTCGAATTAAAAAACGGGCCTGGGTCTGAGTCACCAAGCTCAACTACTATAAATACATCAAATAAAACATTCACTGCTCCCCTGGCTGTGTGGCCCCAGGGGAATCACCTCCCCTTTCTGTGCCTTAGTTTCCTCATCTGTAAATTATGGCTGACAATACCTACTAGGTGGGGTCATTGCAAAGACCAGATTTGGGAGCAGATAATACACATGGCCTGGTGGCTGGGCACACAGTAGGACTTCAATTAACGCTCGTCCTTTCTGCAGTGGACGCCTATTCTGTGTCTGCTCAGCCGCCATCTCCTCCTCTAGGAACTTTCTCTGCCTCCTCCCAGGTCCCTGCTCCACCCACAGGTCCACCGGAGCTGCCATAGGTGGCTGAGCAGGGGCCAGCCCCACACTGACACTCGGCCCGTATATCTCCTCCCAGAGTTCCTGGATTGGCAGAATGAGCACATCGAGCCCTCCCGGAGTGTCTGAGTTTGCAGTGTGCAAAAGGCTAGCGCCGTCAGCAGCTGAGTCACGCCCACGGGGTCTGAGAACACAGGGAGCAACTTAGCAGCTCAGGCTCCGGTCCAGCCTCAGACGCCACGAGTCCTCGGACTCATGCCCCTTCCTCACGCTGCATTCCTGCCCTTTGCAGCTAACGCGCCTCCCCTGGGGAGACCGGTCCTCAGCCCTGAATACCCAAACTGCGTGGAAGAATCTACCTTTGGATTCTGCCACTCTGCAGCTCTGTGACTCTGAGCAAGTCACTGTACCTCTCTGTGCCTCAGTGTCCTCGTTCATGAAGGGGGAAAGGTAGCATCATGCACGTTAAAATGTCCTATAAACCAGTAAACACGGAGGGAACAGCAGTGGTCCCTTTCAAACCGCTTGGCCTGTGGTCAGGGAAACTGTCACTGAAGGAGGCAGGAAATGAGGGGCAAATGTGCAGGCAGATGATGTAGGCCAGAACAGGATGAATGTGCTATAAACGGTTTTGTGGAGGCCCTGCTCTGTGTCCCTGCCCCTCACTATGTGACCCATCCTCATGGTGCCCCCTAACAGACACTGCTCCCTGGGCAACCCCACGTCTTCATGCTGCGTCTCCACACACGTACACAGACATCCGACCAGCCGCCCTTGCACCTCCCCTCACCTTCCTTCTCCATTCAGCCCCTGTTCTCAGAAGCTCTTCACAGGTCATTATTTCCACCTCTGCAGAAGAGTTGCCCCTCGTGGAACCCCCTGCCCGTACAGTTCTGTGTTCTAAGTGGGGAGGGTTCAGGGAGGAAAAATAATGTTAGGATGGATGGATGGATGGATGGACGGATGGACGGTTGGATGGATGGATGGATAGATGGATAATGGATGGATGGATGGGTCAGTAGATGGATGATAGATGGATGGACGCATGGATAGACAGATGGCTGGATGAATAGCTGGCCAGGCCAACTGACTGAGGGATGAATGAATAAAAGGAGGAATGGCTGGATCAGTTGATCGGTGAAGAGCTCTGTCACAAAAGCAGCAGCCGCATTATTGAACAATCACTATTAAGCATTCCCTGTGCTAAGCATATGAACAATTATCTTTTAACCCTCACTACAGTCTAAGGTGGGTGCCATTATTGATCCCATTTCACAGATGAGGAAACTGAGGTACAGAGAAGTTAAGACACTTGCTGAAGCTCTCGTGGCTAACAAGTGGGAGCATTCGTGTCTGACCCAGGCCGCCTGGCCCCAGAGCCGCACACTGAACAGCTCCGCCGTCATTGCCGATGGGAATCCTAAATCTCTCCCCGCGTGAGCGGCGTCATGATAAGGAACAGCCAGATCCGTGGACGGACAGAGAGAAGGAGGGACAAATGGACAGGAAGAAGGCTGAAGATACGAACAGCAGACCACAGAGGAGATGTGGGAAAACCCCAGCAATTAACCCTCCATCCTTACGCATCTGATTTAACACGTATCCAACAGAAAAAGATTTCCTTAGGTTCTGAAAGTACTCACTCTTAGACTGGTCCTTGTCTGTGCTAAAGGGGACATTGTAGGGAAAAAAGCAAACAAATGGTTAAAAACATCTTCAGATCTACAGTTTCTTAATATGACAAGTCACAGCCGCGGCAAAGTTGACAAAGAAACCAGCGTCTTTTCTCCCAGCAGCTTCAGAAGCAGGCAGGGCCCCCGCACAAAGCAAGCAGCAAAAGAGGTTCAGACCCTTCCCTGAGGCTTCCACACCTAGAAGTGTCTGGATTTTGCTGTTTTTGTGGTTGCTGTTTTAGGTTAAGGGGAGGCATATTATACAAACAATAAAATGCACATCCTAAGTTTATCGCTTCTCACGCTTACATAGACACACACCTGTGTGCTCACCACCCCAACGAGGCAGGCTCCCCAGCAACCCCAGGGTGCTCTCCCACCCCACTGCACCCCCACAAACAGTACCACTGCTTCCATATCGCTCACTGTCCATTACTGTTGCCTGTTCTAGAAACCCACATAAATGAAATTGTACAGTATGCTTTTGTGTCTGGCTTCTTTCACTCCATTTTTCTTGTTTTTGAATGGTTTCTCTTTGACTTTGTCATTAAATTTTCTGCCCCAGCCCCGCCCCCTAGAAGCGAGGTTCTGGGCCCGAAGCAGGCCAAGCCGAGTCGGGGGAACCGGGCGGCCCCTCCGACCGCGGCCCTCGCGGGGAGCTGGGCCATGGGGTGGAGAGGGCAGCCTGAAACAGAGACAGGGCTCCACATAAACAGACTGCCGGGGGGACAGACCCCTCCGTGCCGCCAGAGACGCGAGCCGAGAGCCAGAGGCCAGTTCCCACAGAGGTTTCCAGTCCACAGAGGGGCTGAGAGGGGCGACTTTAGAGCCACGAAGGGGGAAGGAAAGTGGTGACATGAACACCATCCACAGCCTCCACTCAAGTTCCCAACACATCCTCAGACCCTGAGGCTCCGTCAAGCCCATTCAGAGCAGCTCAGTGGCTGGGTGACCAGGAGGTGACCAGCCTCACCGAGTCAGAGGGGAACAAGGCTTCCTCCCGGGCATCCTGGGGAAGGTTAAATGGGCCAGCATGTGCACAGGGCCCGCTGGCAGGAGGGGCCAGCAACGGTCGGCTTCCTCCCGCCCTTTGCCACGCTCAGCTCACACACACGGGCCACGGCCATTATTGTCAGCAGTGGCAGTAGTTTGAGTGCCCCCTCCCCAGGAAAATCCAGGAGCCATAGACTGGAAGGCCTTAGGATGGAGGGAGAGCAGGTCCCCTCACATACATCATCTGTAACCCTCACAGCAGCCCCAACAAATAGGGAGGGGTCCCCATTTTCAGAGGAGCAAAGACTCTCAGAGAGGGGTGGTGACTTGCCCAAGGTCACACAGCTCACAGAAGGCAGAGCCAGGATCTAAGCCCAGCTGGGGCTGACCGCCAAGACTGTGAGGTGAAGAGAACTGACCCTGCCCAGCCGGGCTTTGTGAGGATTAAATGAGCCAAGAGAGCTAAAATATCCAGCCCAATTCCTGGCGCACAGTAGGCCTTCGGTCAGTGCTACCCAAGAAGGGAGAACCCACAACTGTCCTGCAAGTAGCCCACTCTCAGACCAACCCGGAGAGACCTGGCCAGGACTGCCCAGAGGCCTCTACCTCCAGGAGGGCAGAGGGAGGAGCTCCGGGCACCCTGCTGGCCCAGACAGACAAAAGGCCAACAGCTGGCTGACCTGGACACTCAAGTCCCCCACCCTGCACACAGTAGGCGCTCCATAAGTGTTGGTGGTGGGAGTGAGCGCTTGGCGCCCTTGCGTCCCGGCACCAGGAGGCTGGCAGGGCTCTGCTGTCCGGTGGTAAGGGGCAGCTGCAGCACCTCGCCGCCGTGCATGAGGTGAGGCCGCCCAGGTGCACTAGGACGCCGGGCTTTAGGGAGCCAGCGTGGCATCGGGGTCCAAAGTCCCCAGTTCTGGGTTCCTCCTGGCCCCCAGTGGCTGTGGTGTGACCTCATAACCAAGGGCCTGAGCCCCTTCTGGTCCCGACTCTGCCTGTTTTGCTGGGTTGTACAGAGGACAGGACAAGCTGGTGGCGGCGGGCATGCCTGACAGTCCACACAGGGCCACACCCTGCGAGGACCAGCAAGACGGAAGGGCCCCCACGTGCCACGGCAGGGCTGAGAGGACCCGCAGAGTATGAGGGCCCCTCCCACGAAGGTCAGGCAGGTCTGTCCCCCGGCCCCAGGCCCACCGCCAATATCTGCAAAACCAAAGCCCAGCCCCTGCCTGGTGCCTGGTCCTTCCCTCACCTGCATTCAGTGAGCTGTTCCACTGACTTCTCTGACTTCAGGCCACTCTTGGTGCTCTAAGAAAGAACAAAGGGGAAGGAAGTGAGTAACCCCAGAAAACTCTGGGACTCACACCTGTCACTAAAAGACTGCAGTGGCCAAAGGAGCCCCAAGAGACCCAGTTTACTCTGCCACATCCCTTCCTCAGGGCGTCCTCCTGGGCAGCTTTTGCCACTGTGATTCAGCTTAATTGTCCTCCTTCCCCATGAGCCTTGAGCCCCATGTGGACGGGGACTATGTCTGCCCTGTTCCCCGGGCATCCCTCAGAGTCTCACTCAGTGCCTGGCTCAATGAACTGGGGGTCAATGAACATGTGTTGACCTGAATAATGGATGGATGGATGGATGGATGGATGAATAGTTGGATCAACGGATGGATGGATAGATTAATGGATAGATAGATGGATAGGTGATAGTTGGATCAACGGATGGATGGATAGATTAATGGATAGATAGATGGATAGGTGGATGAGTGGATGAGTGGCTGGATGGACGGATGGACGGACAGGTGGACGTATGGATGAGTAACAAATGAGTGAAGAAATGAAATCACCTCTGATTCACATAAGAAGTGTAAACAAAGCCATTAAACTGCTCAGTGGAGAATTTTAATCAACGGTTTTGGAAAAAGTAAGAATGAATTCACCTGAGTTTGGCCGGACTTGGCTTGTTCTGTTGGGGTGAGGCAAAGGTAAGCCCCAAGCCAGGAAGGCCCGCTGCTCACCAGGTGCCCAGAGGTTGGGGGAGGAAAGAGCAGGGAGCAGGTGGGGGCCCTGTTTGTGGAGCTCAGAGTCCGCCTGAGAGAGAAGTCACGGGCTCCTGGGGCATTAACTACAGCACAGTCGTGCATGTACTAGAGAGAGGGCGCCCCGTGGGGTGGAGAAGCCGGAAAAGGCTCCCTGGAACCATCGTCACAGCCGTCAGTTAGTGAATGAGTGACAAGGGCAGTGGCTGTGACTCAGTGGTGTGAAGGCTCCCGAAAGCCCACAAACAGACGGCCACTTAGCCCATGTGACGTGGTTGCATCAGCCAGGACCTTCATAACACCCCCAGGCGGAGGCCATCTGCTGAGGGAAGTGGGACTGGCCGGCCCACCGACCTCTTCCTGGCCCCGCTGGGCCCCTGCCAGCCCCGCTGGGCCCTCAGCCTCTCCCACCCACAGCTCCAGCCCGGCTCCCACTGCTGTCCTGGTGGGATTTGACATCTCTCACTGCTCCCTAGAACCCACCTCAGTTCAGCCCCCACCCCGTGCAGCACCCCCAAATCCGGGGTATGGCGACGTGGACCCAAGACACCCCGGCTATGTGCGGGAATCCCCGTGTCCAGCCCCTCACCTCCATGGTGATGACCTCCACCTGGACGTTGGTGGGGAGGGCCAGGTCCGGCTGGAAGCGCCGGGCCAGCGCCACGAGGATATGCAAAGTGGCCAGCAGGTCCTTGCTGAAGATGGCTGGAGAGGGGAGGGGTTCCAGGTTAGAGCCGAGGGGGCCGCCCAGCCTTGGGGCCACATGAAGGTGTCGTCACCATCATGACCCGCTGCAGACCAAGGAGACCTGCGTCCAGCCTTCTGGAAAGCAGAGTCTGGAGATCTATTCAGACCCGAAAAGAGTCCCAGTTTGCCAAGTCATCCCGCCCCGCGAATACAGCCCAGGGGCACCCCGCCGTGTGGACGGGCTGTAGACACGGTGTTCACCGCAGCTGTTTACAGCTGGAGACAATTAAATGTCCTGTCCTGCAGGAGGGCACTGCGTGAGCAAGTTGTCCTACTTAAGCTGAATGTGGCTTAATTCAGGGTCAACATTATAAACGTCAGTTATCGAATGTGAGAATTTAAACAGTGGCAAAGGCAGTGGCACGAGACCCAAAAAAGTGGGTTTGAAGACTGTTACGTCATTGCCACCCAACCTCGGAGAAGCTTCTTCAGTCCTTTCAGCCTCCGTTTCCTCGTCTGGGAAACGGGGAGGATGCAGAGACGGGAATGGCAGGAAGCTCACACCAAACCGTTGGCGGGGTGGCGTGGGGGTCTGCGGGATCTCGTGCGCTCGTTTCTCACGAGCTGGCAGTGCGGACGTAACTTAAATGAGTCAGTGAAACGGGACTGCGAGGCCCACGGCGTGTGTGTTGCTCGGAACGCAGCGAGCAGCGGCTGCACTGGTGACAAGACTGTGTTGATCCTCGCGTGCTGGCTTTGCTGCAGCGACACCCTCGGGGTACAGAAGCGTGTGGGGCTGTTGGCCCCTCGGCCACGTGCCTGACTCGGCGCCTGCCTGAGCTTCTGCCCCCTTCCAGTGACCCCCCCCCGCCCCAGGTTGTGCCCCCACCTGAGACAGACGGGAGGCCCCCGTGCAACAGGACCCGGCGCCCGGCCCCCCGACATCGGCCCCGGCTGAGGTCCTCATACCCTCCATGCTCCACTTGGCCTGCTGCTCCTCCACCTGCAGACTCCGGTTGGCGGCCTCCAGGACCGCCGCAAGCTTGCGCCTCTGGCTCGCCTCTGTCAGGGCGATTTCCTCCACTTCCAGCTTGAGCCCCGCCAGCTTCTCTGAGAGCCAGAGAGGGCGGGGGGGGGGGGTGAGGAGAAGGCAGTGAGGGGGCGCGAGGATGGGAGGAGGGGGAGGCAGGGGAGGAAAATTTGGGCCCCTTCAGGGGGACCCACAGCCTGTGGCTTCCTCAGGGAGGCTGAGCCTGGCCAGCCTTCAGGCAGTAAGGGCGCCCACCACCCCCTCCTCACACGGGGCGTGCAGGCTGTGTGAGCTGAGCAAGCCCGGCCCTCCGAGCTGCCCCCACTGGCCCTCCTCACCTCAGCCGCCCCTGCGCCCCAGCCCCTTAGCCTTCTGCAAGCTCTGTGCACTTCCTTTCTGCAGGGCATGTGGCCTAGTGGTTAAAGCCTAGACTCCTGACTCCCCGGCTTTCTTCATTGTGACCTTGGACAAGTTACTAGGCCTCTCAGAGCCTCAGTTTCCTCATCTGTAAAATGGGACAGTAACAGCATAGAGTCGTTCTGAGGATTAACCGCACCGTTATGTGGTAGGTGCTAAGCCTGCTGGTAGGATTGTTCTGTAGCCCATCTGCAAAGTGCTCCACAAACAGTCCAGGCCCAGGCCCCAGGCTGGGCGAGGAGGGAATCAGGCCCCCCTGCCCTCCAGGAGCTCACAGCTTCATGCAGAAAACAGACGTGCAGACACACACGACCTCATGCCAGTAAAGGGAGAGGTGATTGGGGGCGGTGGGGAAGGCCTGCGGGGCCAGGAGGCAGCCCTGAGGGTGAACACACCCCACCTCCACCGGCCGGGTCATCTCCCCGGTGCCTGTTTCTCTCCAGCAGCCTGGGCAGCCCCAGGGCTGGGATACGGGCTTCCTTGTCGTCCCCAGAGGCTTACGAACATCAGGTGCTCCATAAATGCTTGAGAAGCAGTATGGAGGTGGGAGAGTCCAGGGTTTGGCAGAGAAAACGCAAGAACTGTGGCCCCCGGGGTCCCACAGGGGGTGGGAGGATGAGGCTGAATGAGGAGCCCACCCGTGGGGGCCTACAAGGGCCAGTGAGCGGGGAGCAGCCACTTACGGAAAAGGTGGTGCAGGATGAGCCCGTCAAACATGTCCTCCTCAAGGCTGCGGACCACGATGTGCTCGGGGAGGAGCTCGGTGTTGATCCACTCCACCAACACCTGCAGGCACCCAGGGGACAGGTGACCCGGGAGCCACTTTTCACCTGGCCCCTCACCTGGCTCAGCTCTGCCCTTGCCCTGGAATGCCCTCCTTCCACCTGCCAACCCCTACCGATCCTTTGAGGCCAAGTCAAACATCACCTCCTCTGGGAAGCCCTCCCTGATCTCCCCGTCTGAGTCAGGGACCTGCTCTGGGCTCCCACAGACCCTCTGCTTCTCTCCAGCACAGACCTGAGAGCTGAGGGGCGTTGTTTGTCCTGTGAAAGTTTTTGGTAATGCAGGGGCTGCTGGTGTCCCACCCCGTCCCGCACCACTGTGGTGCACATCACCCACTCCCCTCTGCGGCTCTCTCGGAGGGCTGTCCCCTGAGGCCACCCCACCCTGCTTGTGCTCCGTGGGCCAGAAGCACCAGGGAAGCAGTGCCCTGCCCCTTCAAGGGAGCCGCCCAGAGCTAACCAGGAGCTGGTGGATAAACGCCCAGCTGCTCCACTGGCTCCCGGTGCCCGGCGGGCTTGAGCTCCCACAGCCTTCACCTGCTCCATCCCTCGCCCTGGGTGGCCCCTTCCCTCCCCATCTCACTTCCCGCTTCCCTTCCTTGTCTCCTGAGATTACCTCCCGACTCAACTACTAATATCCACATCCGTATCTCAGGATGTGCTTCTGGAGGAACACACACTAAGACAGGTCGGCACCCCACCAGGTTTCCAGGAGGGACCAGTCTACTCTCTGTCCCGGTGCCCAGTGGTGGAAGAGGTGGAGGGAGGGAGTGAGAGAACAAGAGGGAGGAAGGAAGGGATAGAAGATGGAACACAAATCCTCTGGGGGTGGAAGGTGGTACAGGCCAGGAGGCCTTCCTGGAGGAGGCAACAGAAAGGCCACATGGAGACTAGAGACGTAGGGCAGAAGAAAACAGAGGCCCCAAGCCTCCGCCCAGCTGGTCCTGCCACCAAGGAGAGACGTGTGCACTGAGGGACTCCTGCCCACTTCTCCAGCTGCCCGTCGCCTTGGGCAGCATTGTGAGTGAAGGAGCACAAGCTTTGGGGCCGGCGGCCTGGGTCAAACCCCAGCTCTGTCACTGGCCCCTCACAGGTCACCTCTCTGTGAGCCGTGTGCCCCTCACAGGTCAGGTCACCTCTCTGAGCCTCGCTATCTGCTCCCTGGGATGCAGGTGACAACAGATCCCTCTCAGCTGTCGTGAGCCTTGCTGGGATCGTGTATGTAAAGGCATGCAGTTGGTGCTCAATTCATGTTCCTTCATGCAGCCATTCAGCAGGTCTCCCAGGGACCTGCAGGGTCGCCACCCGCCAGCCTGAGGTCAGGGAGGGGAGGGGGCGGCCCGCTGTCCCCACCCCACGAAGACGACCGGGCTGCCTCCAAAGGAATCAGGTCAGAGAGGCTGTCCTACCCTCTGCAGCTCTTCGAACTTGGGATCATTCCGGGAAGCGGGTGGCAGGTACTTCTTCTTTTGTCCTGGAAGCAGAGGTGAGCGTCACACGTGTGCGGGGACCCGGCAGGGCTCCTGCAGCTCTCGCCCTGCAGGTCACCGTGGAGCCGGCACCTGGACCACAAGGGGAATTTGGTTCTGCTGCTTCACACACATGTGCACACACACGCACTCTTAGACACACAGACACACCCCTGCACACACACAGAGACACAGACACATGCACACAGATACACAACTGTGCACACACACAGACACGTGCACTCACACATACAGACACACAGACACAGACACACACAGATACACAGACACACACAAACGTGCACTCACACATACAGACACACACACACAGACACAGACACACATCTGCACTCACACACACACACGCACGCACACACACCCAGAGCACCAAACGTCCAAAGTGACTTGGGTTTCCCGGACATACCTTGTCCTCCACACCTCCTTGCTTTGCCCATGATGTTCCCACCACATCCCAAATGCCCTTCCTTCTCCTCTCCCTCATGAGCACCAGCTCACCCTCAGACATTGCAACATTATATTTCGGGAACATACTTAAACTCAAAAACTACTCCTTATCTCTCTCAAATTCACATTTAACTAGCGTCCTGTATTTCATCTGGCAGCTCTACCGACTTACACACAAAGGAGCCACAGCTCAGACGAGCCCAGGCTCCCGGGCTCCAAGGGGCCGGAGCAGATGCCACCCGTGTCTGTCTGGCTCCTGGCGTGGGCAAGTCACTGGGCCCGCCCTGGCTCGCTCTCTGAGCCCCAGGACCTGGACCAGCAACTCCCCCGTGTTTAGACTCATGGAGCCCATAAAACGTCAGGGCTGAGAGGAACCTACGAGATCATCTGGCTCCAGTGGGCATGGGGAAACTGAGTCACCACACGGGGATTTTCTTGCCCAAGTTCACAAAATGCATCGCCTCTGTCTTCACGTGACCCAGCTGGAGACTTTTCCTAGACGTTCTGAAAACCCACGAGTACTCCCCAGCCCCGTGCCTCTGACGCGAGGGGGGATATCAACGTGCCGGGCACGGGGCGGGCTCTCGACAAACACTTGCAGAGAGAGTGAGTGAGTGAGTGAACGAGCGAATGAATGGCTATGGTGACACAACCCCCGCCCCTTCCTGGAGCAGATTGCTTGCCACTCTGAATCACCCCATGTTTCAGCTCTGCTTGCCAGAACTTTTAGTATCTCTAAACCAATTGTAAAACAAAAAGAAATATTTTTTCAAATAACTAAGCCTGACCACACTAACAGCAATTTTCCTCACGATGACTTCCAGTCTTAAGCTGTCTATAAACAGAGCACCAGACGTTAATGGAGGCAGCTTCGCGACTCTGGACCGGCCGGCCGGCCCCCGGGGTCTCACCCGCCCTCCGGGGGGCTCTGGGTCCACCACGCCTTCTTTAAAAGGCTGCATTCCCAGGATCCAGATAAAGTTGCATTCTGCTCTCTCACTTACATTATTTCACACTTTTTCTCCATCATCATATTTAGGTTCTATGGGCTACCTGGATTCTAGTGAGTTCACTTAAAGCCCTGCGCGGGGGGCACTGGGCTGCTTCCTGGTTTGCTGCTTCTTTTCTATAACAGTGACGTCAGGTCTTCGCACCTGACATCATCCTCCTTTCAAGCCATCTCCCAGCGGGGAGATTTCAGGGGCCGTGGCCACAAACTCCCCAAGCTCAGAAAACGGAGCCTTGCTGAGAGGGGCACCCGCGCTCACTGAATTGCTCTGACCCTTTGCCCCCCCACTTTTTAAAGAGACCCGCAGGTGTGAAGCCAGCAGATCAGCAGACGCCCCGTTCTGCAAGATGGCAGGTCTCTGCAGAAACCTGCCAGTGCTGCCTGGTGGGCGTGGAACCTGTGTTCTGGAGCCATCCTCCTTGGGTTCAGAATCTCAGCTTCACACTGATCAACGGAGTTACCTGTTACTCTGTTACATTACTCTGTGCCTCAGTTTCCTCGTCTGCAGAAAGGAGGTAATAACACCCCCCCCCCCACCGAGAGCAGTCAATGAGATGCTGCATAATAGCAGTGCTTAGCACACACCAGCACATAGTAGGTACACAGAGCGATTAGTATCCTCCTCATCAGCAACATCACCACTAACCTGGAGGGGCAAGGAGATAACTGTGGAAGGTTCCAGAAGTGGGCAGGGGTGGGGAGAGTCAAGAGAACTGGGTGTTCTGTTCACAACTTGGGAAGCCGTGTGTGAACCCGGGCAGGCCTGTTTGGTCTTACGATGCAGACCCCACACCCTCCAGCACGCCCCAAGCGCAGCCCGCCTCGGGCACCGCACCCTGTGGGAGCTCCTCCGCCAGCTGGTCCACCGCCTTAGGGAGCTGCAGCAGGTTGTACAGGGACTCTGGCTCCATTTCTCTCTCGCCGGCCCTGGGGGATGAGGGGACAGAGGGCGTCACCATCTGAGTAGCCCCACACTCACTCTGTGGGGACAAGTCACGGTGCTGCCTAGGCAAGGGGACAGGGCCCCCGATGGGAAGGAGGCGCAGAGCCAATCCTGGCAGGACGCTGGGGTGGAGAAAGGCGTGTGGCTGAGGGCACGGCCTGAGCAAAGGCTTGGCAGAGAAATGGTGCCCCCGGGTCAGGGGCAGAGCAGCCAGCCCCTGCTCGCCTGCAGCGCACGGGAAACCCCGCCCCACCCCAGCCACTCAGGACAGAGGAGGGGGCAGCCCACTCCTCAGAGCTTGTCGGATCTAGGAAACCCTCAGGCTGAGCTCAAGGGGGAAATCCGGGGTGGGCCTGGGGGGGGGCCTGTGGGGCTGGTAGAGGGGACACCGACAGACCATGAGCTCCTGCGGGGGCAATGGGCCTGTCTCCTCCGGGCCCCTGAGCCTGAGACAGATGGCCCCAGAGCAGCACCACCAGCCTTGGAGAGAGCAGACCTGGACTCGTCCCCACTCCGTGCGGGCTTGGCTCTCGGAGGGCGGCCTGGCCCTCCCTGGCCCCCAATTCTGAACACGGCTCTCTACAATGGGGCTTATCATCCCCAACCTCTCGGGGTGGTTTGGGGGTCTCAGAGCTCATGCCCGTGAAGCACGAGGCCCGGGCTCTCTGGGAAGGGCCAGCATCCTCCTTACGGGCAGGGTGCAGGGCTCGCCCCAGGCCCGGGACGGCAGATTCAGAACCAGCCCGGCCTCCTTCCTGTTCCCCGTGGCTCACTTCCTCCCCTGCTCGGCTGGCAGCTCTGCCCTCCCTCCCTCTCTCTCTTCGGCCCCTGGGTCTCCCCCAGCGTTCCCAACCCCAGACAGACATTTGGGGCAGGGGTGTCATGCGGCAGAAGTTGGTGGTTGGCTCCAGCCCCCGAGAGGCCTGGCAGGAGCAGGGTGCAGAGCCGTGGTGATATGGAGGCGCTCACAGGGGCTGGGGCCACCCCGTGACACTAGCAGCCAGCCTGGACACCGGGGGACCCTCCTGCACCGAAGGGGGGCGGGGGACTCTAAGCCGACCCCATCCCCAGAACTCCCAAGCCTCCTCTTGGACACCAGGATTCGGTTCGAGACATGTGGCCAAAGAGGAAAGAGCCCGGCCTGGGGGTTGGGGGGCCTGGGTTCCAGGCTACCTCTTCCTCATTCTGGCTGTGTGACTTTGGGCAAACTCCCTGCCCTCTCTGGTCCTGATGCTTCTTCACCAGGAGGGTCTGGACTCGATGCTTGCCAAAGGCAGCCGAGTGGACACAGAGCTGGGAGCTGCCTCAAGCCACCAGCAGCCTGGCCAGTCCCTTCTCTGCCCCGTGTCCCAGTTTGTTCATCTGAACACTGCGGTGGCCTTTCTTCCCCACCCGCTGGATGAAGCTCGGGGGAGATGACGCAGTGGAACGGGAAATCCGTTCACCCGGCTACACGCGAGGCAGAACAGTGCCCTTCTGCCTGTCTGGGCCTCAGGGGAGGGAGGAATGGCACCTCTAAGCACCGGGAGGAGGGGCAGGGGCTCAGGGTTCTGCTTTGCCCAACTCCCTCAGCTAGGACCGTGCTCTCCGGGCTGTTTCCACTGGCCCTTGGAGCCCTCCATGCGTGAGCTCGTCCTCCCAGAACTACAGACAGGCGGAAAACCCCTGCGGCTGCAGGCTCCCGTGGGCTAGGATGCCAGGACAACTCACCTGGCTGCTTCCTCCACGTAAGGAAATAAAGGCCACGTAGCTCTAATTTGGGCCCCGGGTTCCAAACAAAAGGGGTTCCGGTTCCTTTGGTCAGCAGGGGCTGCAGGGGCTGAGCTGCTCACTTCCTCCGGGGCCTGCGGCTTCTTTAGGGCCTGCTCGGCTGCGTCTGCAGGGCGCTTCCTCCTCGCTGGGCTGCAGGGCTTGATGCTTTGAAAGCGATGCCACCACGAACCTACCGGAAAGATCTGCCCCTGGAGCCCCAACGACCCGGCCACACCTCCCAGCCCCCTGGATGCCTTGCAGGCAACTCAAATTTAACATTTCTTCTTTCTCTCCCTCTCCCCTCCCCGCTACACAAACCGAGCCAGTTCCTCCCCAGTCCTCCCACCTCCAAGTGGCAGCACCATCCCCAGCCACTGGGGCCAGGGGCTGGGTGTCAGCTGTCCCCGAGGCCCCCACACCCCACCATCAGCAGACTCTCAGCTCTGCCCCCAGGCCATCCCTCCACCTGCACACCCCCCTGGCACCTTGGCCAGGCCCCCCTTCCTCTCTCCTGGACCACACAGGAGCCTCCTAGCTGGACCCCTGCTGCCAGCTCCTCACACCCACCTCCTGCCCTCAGTTGTTCTCCATAAGCAACCAGAGGACCCATTTCATGTCCCAACTCACTCAAAAACCGCCAGTGGTGTCCGATAGCTCTTAAAATGACATCCAGCCTGCCCGGCCCGGCCCGTAAGTGCCGATGTGACCTGCTGGCTACCCCTCCATCCTCATCTCCTAACCTCTCCCGCCCTCATGTCCTCCAGGTACGTTGACTGCCTTTCTGTTCCCTGAAAGTGCCACCTGCCTTCCTGACTCACTGTTCCCTCTGCCTAGAAGCCCCTGCCCAGCTTTTAAAATGGCTGAGTCCTCATCCTTATCATCAGCTTAAATACCTCCTTCATCAGGAAGCCTTCCCTAACTGCTAATCTAAAGTAGAGCCTCTCTCTGATTCTTTACCACAGCCCAGGAGGGTTTCCTTTGTCCCAGTGCCTAGAACAATGCCTGGCACAAAGTGGGCTCAATGGATAAATATTGATGGCTGTTGTTGCCTAGGAAATCAGGAAGTTTTTCCAGAGAAGTGGGCTTTGATGGATGAATAGGAGTTTGCCAGTTGAAGACGATGGGTGAGTACGTTCCGGGTGGAGGGAACAGCCTGTGCAAAGGCCCAGAGGAGTTCAAGAAGGAGTGATCCTAGGACACCAGGACGGTCAGAGAACATCTCAGACCCGAGCTGGTCTCTCGAGCTTGAATCTTCGTGAACCAGGCTGAAATTGTGATTTTTCGTAGCAACAGGTGACAGTGCTGGGTGACCAGGAAGCTAACAACCCTTTTTCTGCTGACATAGCAGGCAGGAAAGGGGCCAGAGCAGGTGGGAAGTGGGAACAAGGGGTGTGTGAGAGCAGGAAAGCAGGGTTGTCCATGGGAAGCTATGAAAATGACAAAAAGTCTTACTGATATTATTGCCAATGCGCATCGAGCAACTGATGATGAAGCTAACATAATTTTAAGGGCTTTAATTTTACTGGAAGCCGGCCTCTGAGGCGGGTCCTATTATCTCCCCACGTGACGGAGGAAGACACAGAGGCACACGATTTAGTCTCCGCCATCCTTTTTTTCTTATAGGTTCTCTGTGAACTCAGCCATTGCTGCTTTTTTTGTATTTCCTGCTCTTTTTTTTGTTGAGGAAGATTAGCCCTGCGCTAACATCTGTTGCCCATCTTCCTCTTTCTTTTTTTCTCCCCAGAGCCCAGTACGTAGTCGTGTGTCACAGCTGTAGAGTTGTAGCTCTTCTACGTGGGACCCGTCTCAGCATGGCTTGATGAGCGGTGAGTAGGTCCACGCCCAGGATCTGAACTGGCAAACCGCGGGCCACCAAAGCGGAACGCAGGAACTGAACCTCTGTGCCACCGGGCCAGGCCCCTAGTCTCTGCCATTCTGACCCCCCGTGCAGGACTGGGGTTTGTGACGAAGGGGGAGGAGAAGCAGCCGCATCTGGATATCCATGTTGCTGAGGCAGGTGTGGTGGGCACAGCTCTGGATCCGGTGGTTCTGGGGGCGGCTTCTGAACCCCAGATCACAGCCAAGCAGGTGCACCGCCCTGAGTCCCGGCAGCAAGGGGTGGCACCCTCAAATGCAGAAACTGAGACTCTGGGGCAGGGCTAAGGGAACCCGGAAGAGACGGTGCTGCCCCCCGAGGCTGGCAACGTGTGGGGGCTGTCACAACCCCAAAACCTAAAGGGGCAGAGGCGGAGTAGATCCCAGAGCCCAGGAAGAGAATGACCGAAGCTCTAAGAGGGGGCCACGCTGGGGGCTGTGGCTTCTGGTAAGGGACTCAGCCACGGTGGCACAGCAGAGGGGCAGAGCCAGAGGAATAATACCCTGACCCCACTCTCCTCCACACTCCTTCCTGCCAGGGCCTCCCATTGGCCAAATCCAAATGGACATCAGAGGCAAGAAAGCCTGTTTGCAGTCCACAGAGGTCAGGACAGAAAACAGTGAGAGTGGATCTGAAGAGGCGAATGACAATATCTGGCCCCAAACTTGTGCCACTGGAGCCAGCAGTCACTCAGCAGCTCCGCGGTCATGGCTCAGGTAGCCCGCCCCGCAGTACTAGTCTAAGAGTCGTTGCTGGAGGACCCGTCTCCAGCCTGCTCTCCAGGCTCCCCGGGCTCCGAGATCACCTAATTCCCTGTGTTGGGTGCCTTTCTGCTTCAGCTTCTGAAGTGGTTCCAGTCATTTGCAACTGAGTCCTGATTACTACAGGGTTTGTTACCAGAAATCATGGCAGGGACATACCCTCAAGGATGGGAATCTGGGATTGGTTACTTGTTCTGGTCGGCAGCGAGGATCTAGCAATCACTAGAGAATGGAATTCTAGGGGATCATGGCACACAGTGGCAAAACAACAACCCGTAACCACCCAGAACTGAGCACCCGTAAAATCCTCAGCTTTGTAGACTGAGCTGTGGCCTCCACACAAGATATGAGAAGACTGGTTTATTCCAGGACTGTGGCTGAGTTTTCTTTTTGTTGTCACACCAAAGAGTTTTAAAAAGAAAAGAGCAGTCTCGGGGCTTTAAATGCTCAGTTCAAGGTATGTTTAGAGTTCCAGGGACTTCCTGTGATGGCCCTAAAAAGATCCCTCATCTCTTGAGGCTGCAGGGCTGACACAGCCGACAATCAGATACAGAATCTCATCCTGTGTGATGCAGAGTTAAAACACGGACTAAATTCCCAGCCTCGCCAAGTTTCCCGTGGGAAGGCGGGGTGTGGTTTGCGGGAGAGGGACTCTAAGAATGGAATAGCAAATGGGACCAAGCCTCCGAAGGTTCATGTGAGTCCTGGCGGCAGCAGCAGCCCTGCCCGCACCTCTGACGGGAGAGGCTCTCCTCTGCCAGGAGACTCTGTAATGACCTCAGTTGACGTGTCTGCCTTGCAAGGGCACGCCAATTCTCGTTCCCCGTCCCCATCACCCCTCCTGGCCCCCAGATGTGTAATGAAAAGTGGAGGAAGAGAGTTACAAATACAAGTACAGGCTCATGACCAGTTGCAGAAACAAGAACTGTAATAATTACCCATATTTTCTTCCTTGCTGGGGTACAAATACACGCATGCACACCACATACATACACGCAGGTGCATACAAACATGTAGGTACATACATACATGCATACGCATGCACATACATATGCGCAGGTGCATACATACATGCACATGCATTTGCACATACACATATATATGCCCTACAGAACATCTCCTGGGTTCATATTTTCCCGGTAATGACTCAAGTTTTTAATATCCAAACTCACAGAATCTATCTACCTCTCAATACAATGTTTTTTTAATTCAAAGTTTACATAGGAAATCATATATTACATAACTATATTATAGTTATATATCAGAGTTTAATTATATTTGTATAACTATATAAAGTTTGTAAATTATATTTACATCCCAAAATCTCAATACAGGTTTGTTTGTTTGTTTAACATTTTACCACATTTGCTCTCTCACTCTCTGAACCATTTAAAAACAAATTGCAGGGATTATGTCACTTCATCTGTAAACACTTCAGAATTTATCTCTTAGAAACAAGGTCATTCTTCTACATAACACAGTCCCGTTAGGACACCCAAGACAATTAACATTGATATAATATTTACTAATATTTCATCCATATTCAAATTTCCCCAAGTATTATTATGCTGTTTACAGCTTTTTTGTTTATTTTTTTTCCACTCCAAGGTCCAATCAGGATCACATATTTCACTTGGTTTCATTTGGCTGTCATGTCTCTTTAGAGTCCTTTAATCTAGAATAGTCTTTCATGACATTAACATGTTTAAAGAGCCCAGGTCATTTGTCTCAATAAAATGCTGATTCCATCATCTTTGTCATTTCTGGGTCTGCTTCTATTGATTGATTTTTCTTCTGATTATGGGCCACATTTTTCTGCCTTAGATGTCTAGTAATTGTTTATTGAATGCTAGATATTGGGGATTTTATGTTGTTGGGTGAATTTTGTTGCATTTCTTTAAAGAGTGATGGCATTTTTCTGGCAGGTAGTTAACTGTGGATGACTCTGATCCTTTTAAAGTTTGTTTTTAACCTTAACCTCCCCAAACTCTGATCTCTGTCTCCCCAAATCAGTGAGACCACTGGGCTCTATTTGAGTTCCCCTCCCTGCCTCCCAGTCCAGGATTCATGTCCACGTAGGAAGCCCAGACAGTGGCAGGGCTTACCATTTTTTAAGGATCACAGACCTGCCCTGACTCTTGTCTGATGTCTGAAATAGTTGTTTCCTATATTTTGCCCAGTTTTCTAGTTATTTCTGGTGGAAAGTGGACTCCAAACACAGAAATCCCTCCCTGTGAGATATTTATTAATTATGAAGGAGAGTTACGTTTTCAGTGGACAAAATGACAAACATCACCTTAACTAAGTGATCAAAATTCACATCCCAAGAAATGGGACAAATCAACGTGATATGTCTCTGGATAAGATGTGCTGGAAGAACACCTCGCTTCTGCCAAAAATGCACCAGCTGAATCTAACCATGAGGAAAACGTCAGATGAATGCAAGCTGAGAGATGTTCTAGAAGATAACTGGCCTGTGTTCTTCAGCATCAGTGTCCCGCAGCGCAGAGAAAGCTTGAAGAACCACTCAAGATTAAAGGAGACCGGAGAGGCGTGACGAGATTGCAATGCATTTTTTTTGATAAAAGGACATTATCGGGACAACTGGAAAAAATATAATTAAGGCTCGTAGATCAGATAATGCTATTGTATTAATGTCATTTCCTGGCGATGACGCTTGTACTGAGATTATGTAAGAGAATATTCTCGTGTTTAGGAAACATACACTGATTTAGAGATAAAAGGGCATAATGTACGCAACTAACTCTCAAAGACTCAGAAGGGATAGTTATAGATGATGGATAGATCATCTCCACGTGTAGATTGATCTCTATTTATATGATAGATAGAGATCAGTCTAGTAGATCCATCTGTATCTATCTCTCCATACAGAGAAAGTAGAAAAGATAAAGGAAATGTGGTAAAAGGCTAACATTTATGGCATCTGGGTAAGTACAGGAACTCTTTGTAATATTCTTGCAACTTTTCTCTAAGTCTGAAAGTATACAATTATAAGATGTTGAAAGAAAACAAGAAATCCTCACCTTCATCCTCATTTAGTATCATTGTAAACACGAGGATTTTTTTAACTCAACGTGCTATACGCCACTCTTCTTTTCATGCTCCAATTGTCCACGACACGGACGCCCTTTAAGAAAGCTCCTATGTCCCTTTGACGTGTCCCCATCATTCTTTGCACACTTCCTCCTGGCGTCTGGCACAATGTTTCAGGCTCCCCTTGTCAGTATATTTAACAACTGATGTGGGAAAAGTCTAGAGCTACACTCCAAATACATCAGGTAGGACGTCAGAATCCTGCAGAGGTGTTTGGAAAAGCACACTGAGTGTGGGCAAAGGAGACGTAGACTTAAATGTGGTGATGTGACTTAAATGTCGTACTTTATGTGAGCTGTCACTGCTGCTCACAGCCCATTGTTGGAACGAGCACGGGCCCTCCTAAGTCCAAGGGGGCAGAGGGCTGTGTGACTCACGGGTCTTCGCTCAATTCCCTCTGCTCCAGTCTCCCCACGGCCCCTGGTCCACTAGGACATCACTGTCTGATTTCCTTCCCAGAACTTGCTCTCTGCATTTCTCTGCCTTACCATGCTCTCTCTCTGCCCCTCCACTCTCCAGTCGCCGAGGCAGTGCTGTGTCTGCCTTGCTCCCCACTGCATCCCCTGGACCTAGCCTGGCACACAGTAGGCCTTCAGTAAATATTTACTAAACAAATGTCCCAGTTCCTACTGCCTTGGGCTCAGGGGAGTCCCCACACCCCCACCCCAGGGTGAAGCCTAACCCTGGTAGCTGGTGGGGATAATAATGATTTATTGAATCAAATCACACCCCAAAGAGTGGACTCCCACTGGAAACAAAACCCGACAAAATCTGAGCTTCCCAACCACAGGACACTGTCCTTGCAGAAAGAGCAGCGCGCTCCTGTCCCTGCAGTGGCCGTGACCCTCTGTGAGCGCCGGGCTGGCCCCTGCCTGGGAAAGACTTAGATGAGATGACCTCAGAAATTCCCAGATGCTACAAATTCTGCTGAGGGCAAGTGGCCATGTAATGTCACAGCTCCCCAGAGACTGGCTACGAGGAAGGGACACTGACTGAAGCAGAGACGCCCGGCCCCAGCAGAGGCCTCGGGAGGGGATGGCTGAATTGGGGGCTTTCCAGAGGGCGTGCCGCTCACACCAGGGGGGTGTGAATCAGGGAGGATGTGGAGACAAAAGAACTTTTATAAAGTCACAGGATTGGAGCCTGCAGGGACTGCCTCCCCCGCTCCACGTCCGCCTGAAGCACTCAGTTCTCATTCCTTCTTCTCCGGGGGGCCCTTGTCCCTCCCCAGACAGGCTTCATCTCTCCGCGGCCACACCCTGGGCCTGTCCTTCATGGTAGTTCCCCCTGGGAATTATCTACGCGCTTGTCTCTCTCTCTCTGTGGCTCAAGGGCGGCGGCCCGGCCGGCCACTTGGATGAACCAGACCCTCAGTGAACGTCCCCTGAATGGGACCAACCAGAAGACGCCTGGAGCTTAGGCACCATGGCTGGCCTGAAAGAGCGGACATCACAGGGGACGATGCTTTATTCTCATCAATATTAATAGACAATCCCGTCCACTAAAACCGCAGGCTGAGACAGGCCGGCTCAAGGACCTGGCGATCACAGCAGGGGTTCTCAACCTCAGTGGACATTTGGGGCTGGGCGATTCTTGGTTGGGGGAGGGGAGCCTGTCCTGTGCACTGTGGGATCTTAGCAGCCACCCAGGACTCCCCCGACTCCGTGGTGCCAGCAGCACCCCCTCCCGCCGTGGGACAACCCAAACCGTCTCCGGACATTGCCAAATATGTGGGGGGCAGGGGGCAGGGCGGGCAGAACCACCCCTGTCCAGGACGGCTGATTCTAAGGGAGGGATGAATCTGGTGAGGGGTCACTCTGGAAAGTGTGAGTTAACTCACTCGCCAGTCACACGGGAACAAAGCCGGATTTGAATCCATGCATTTCTCCAAAGTGCAGATTTTTTTTACCGTAAGTTTGTAATTTTTAGTATTTTTTATAGCATTGTTGCCTTGCGCTCCAGGCTAGCCACATTTTAATACTCACAATTGCAACATTTCGTAAAGTTTGATACACCTGAAGCATCCCACGACTTCCGCAGGGAAGGTTTACAGCAGGGCCAGCACGGAGCATGAAGATTTGGCCACCATGGAGGGCCACCTAGGGGTCCCTTGGCCCCAAAGTGTAAGGAGACCATCTGGCTGTGGCGGCACTTTATCGAGCTTGGGCCGCTGGCCAGCTGGCGTCTCCCCCTTCTGGTTTGGAATCAGGCGAGTGGGCTGACTCGTCCTGCTGTGGTTTTATTACTCGCGCGCAGCTGTGACTCGGCCACTCTCTTTTCCCCGTGGCTCCTGCCCATGAAACTGGGCCTCAGCCCATCGGGGCCCCATTGGCCACACAGGGCCGTGAGCTGGCTCCGCCTCCGCTTCCCTGTCCGACTGGAAGCTCCTGGGGAGCAGGGCTGTGCTGGAACCATGTGGCCCCAGCAGCAAGCCCTGGGCTGGCACAACCAGCGATGACGAAATGCACGACAGAAGAAATGCAGCCAAACAGAGGCAGCAGACAGCGCCACGCTCACGAGTCCTTTATTGGAATAAATAACAGCACACTGTTCACACCACACGGTATTTTGCTAACTCGAGTCCCTGGCTTAGGCGACGTCTGGTCTGCAGCACAGCGTGCTGGCACACAGCACAAGTGAAAAGTGCCGGCTTCCTGCTGTCAGCTGAGTGGCTGGGGCAACAACACGGCCAGGGGTTTAGTGGCTTTTATTTAATATCCGTAAGTCCAAAGTAAACATTGCTTAAAACAATCAGAAAGACAACATAATACTGGCACACAAAGGGGGTGAACGAAGGATTCAGTTGCTTTAAAACAACACAGCTCTCTGTCACATGCAATTAGGACAACAGGGTACATGGGGCTCTGGGCTCGACGCTTGCATAATACCCTGTGGTTGTTAAAGGGGAACCAGAGCTGCAAGCAGCCTCCCCAAGGCCACTGGGGGTGGGGATTCAAAGACACGCCACACCGAGAAGCATAAAAGGAGGTCAATATTTCATGGCCCTTGCTCAAGCGTCCACTCAGGCTTTGTAGACCCTGAGGCTTCCATGTGCTGGGGCCGGGGCTGCACGGGCACAAATGATCTTGCTTTCATTTAGTTCCCGTGGACGAGGGTCTCTTTTCAGAGAAAAACAATTCACTGAAAATGTGGGTCAGTTGAGGGAAGAGGGTTCCAGAACTCTCCTCAATTAAGGACTTAGAGGGAAGCATTTACATTCCCAGGAGCCCCCAGTGAGTGTCAAAGGAAAGCTGTCTGTGCTGCCCAAGTTGCCCCAAGAAGACGCCCCAGCATGCAGCACCCTACAGCAGAGACATCCCAGACCTGAGGCTCATGTCCAGAGAATTATCGTCCCCAAGCCAGCAGGGATGATGGGTTGATCACCATAGGAGGAATCACTGCCCAGAGCAGAGCTCACCCTGATGTCTGCCTTGGAACTGGCCCGTTGATGCACCCGCCCAGGCCATGCTTCGAATTCTGATTCAAACCGGACAGTGAGGGGGGAAAATGGGGCGCACACAGCCCGAGGGGAGGCAAAAGCATCCGTGCAGTTTCCGTGTATCTTACTATTCCTTTAACTCTCCTACTGGAAACACAGAGGGCTTGAAGCGGGCTCGCTGCCCGGGGAAGCTGAGCTCCCCTCCCCCGCCGTAACCATCTCCTCCCGTTCAGGCCCCAAACGGTGGGAGCTGCCCACTGCGATGAAAAGCCCCAGGCTGTGTTCTTTCCAAATCCTGACCTCGTCTCCTTCGTCCATGCCCCCCACCCCTGCCCCGTAGGCCCCAGGGATCCACATCGCTCTCACCAAGCCCACCTGTGAGCGAGGCAGGTGGATGGGCTCCCACCGGCTCCGGGTGGCTGTGATTCTGTGCGTGTAATGAAGGCAGCACAGAACGTTCCAGCCCCAGCTATTTTGTCAGTGCGATTTCTTAATGTCACTGCATCCCGCAGGAGACACTGTAATGCCGTTTTAATTATTCCTTTCCCCTGCTGGGAAACCACCTCCATCAGAACGGCTATTCTGAACCCATCCCCAGCCTGGCAGCAGCCGGAGCTAAGACAGGATATTAAACTGTTTTCTAAATCTTGAGCGTTGGTCTTCAATTTAATAATGACGACTCACTCAACAGCTCTGATCTACCGCAGGGAGGCAGAAATCGAAGAGACAAGAAGGACCCTTCTTGCTGTGGTGGCAAATGCTGAGGAGGAGGAAGGAGGCTGACTTGCAGGGGGCTCCCGAGGGGGTCGGCGTGTGATAAACCCCAGCTCGGGAGGGGAGGGTGTAACAGTGCGGGACTCATCTGGGATCCAGCCGATGGATCCCCATCTGTCTCCTGAGCCACGGTGAGCGAGGGGTGAGCATTTCCTTTCACAGGGCGCCCCAAGGAGAGACGCCAACAGGGCTCCAGAACTAGGACTCCAGGAGGAGCGAGAGGAACATCCACATCCCCCCTGTGATGGGCTGGATTGTGCCCCCCTCCCTAAATGCATAAATTGAAGTCCTAACCCCCAGGACCTCAGAACATGACTGCATTTGGAGATGGGTCTTTAAAGAGGTGATTAAGTTAAAGGAGGTCATGGGAGTGGGCCCTAACCCAATATAAGGTGTCCTTATAAGAAGAGATTTGGACACGGGTACACAGGGACGACCATGTGAAGACACGGAGAGAAGATGGCCACCTACAAGCCAAGGAAAGAGGAGAAACAACCCTGCTGTCACCTTGACCTTGGACCTCCAGCCTCCAGGACTGTGAGAACATACATTTCTGTGGCTTAAGCCCCCAAGTCTGTGGCACTTTGTCACAGCAGCCCTAACAAACTAAGACACCCCCGTTATTAAGTTTCTAAAAAGGCATCCATTCCCAAACAGGGCCTCTGAGATGGGAAAGTTCTGGACGGACTGTCTCAAGCTGCATCTTAGAGCCAGCACCCGACCCAGCCCACTCGGCCGTAGCAAGAAAGAAAGAAACGCCCTCAGCGAATCCTTCCTTCCCTCGGCCAGGTCGGCCAGGTCATCCTGGGTTGTAGACATTTGTGAAAAAGCTAAATGAAAACAACACTGAGTGGCCAAGAAGTGAAAGGAACGCGGGGTGGACACTCTGGTCGCATCAAAAGCTTCTGGGACTTCAGTGTGAAATTATTAAAACTGCAAAACGCTTTTTACTAAAAAGGCCTCGCTTGGAGGAGAGCCCCGCCCAGGAGATTCCCCCAGAGCTGCAGAGCTGACTGGTTCTGAGGGCCTGTGATCGCTAATTGCTGGGCTGGGCTTTTCTTTTTCATCTTTTGATCAAGGCCGACAACTCAGCACTCTGCAGACCCCCAGGTGTTTGCACCCTGCATTTCGAAGGATCCCACCCACTGCAGAGGGAGGGGGTTGGGGGTGGGGGGAATAACCACGGGCTTGGAGGGGACGTGAGGGTGCCTCCCGGCCAGGACAGCACACCAGAGCGCTCCCCGCCGTCACTCGAGGTTCTTGTACTTGGTGAACAGGTTGTAAAGAACCCGCAGAGTGGATTTGAGGTCCAGGTTCACCACATCTGCAGAAGGAAACAGAGACACTGTTGGCGGGGTGCCGACACTCGGGAGACACCTGCCGTGTCCACAGCAGAGCCTTAGGTTTAAAGAGCAATGGCCACCACGTCCAGGACACTCTGGCGGTGCCACCCCCAGACACAGCTGCCGCGAGAGCCCCCAGGCCACCACCCGTGGGAGGAGCACCTGGGATGGCCAGGACAGGGATGTTCCTTCGTCCCTTCTAGGATTTGCATCAGGACAAGTCCGGGGACCAACGGTGTCTGTGTGGTGTGGGGTCTACAGTGGCCAAGGACATTTACTGGGGGCCAAACACGGGCCAACCTGTGCCAGGACCAACGGCCCGCAGCCCGGCCAGGCCTCCTGGGGCAGGGCAGGGGGGAAGCTGCTGCTCCATCCCACCCCCTCAAGGTCGGGCACCAGCTCCGTGGTGCGGCCCACGGCAGGACACTCATGAGACCCAACAGCTCCCTCAGGGCCCCCTAAGTACAGGCTGCCTTCTTTAGCAGGAAGGGGACCTGTCCTCCTGTGAGTCGGGCCCCTGGGTCTGCTCCTCACTTGCCCTGTGACCTCAGACAAGTGACTTCGCTGCTCTGGGCCTCAGTCTCCTCGCCCGTAAAATGCGCCTGTCGGACCAGATGATGCTAAAGGCCCTTTGAGTTCTGACTCCCTGGGGTTCAAAGGCGGCCACAGAATGACCAGCTTGCCTTCCCCTGCAGGTAAGTAATCACAGAGCGAGAACTGGCACCTCCTACGGAGGAAGGCAGGCAGCAACCGTCCTTATGACTGCCCCAGGTTCCTCAGCTTGTCGGGCGGCTGGAAGCGCAGAGGGCTGGCACAATCCCCTTTCCTTTCATTTTGCAAAGGAGATCAAGGCTCACAGAGGAGAAACGGCTTGTCCACCAGCTCACCATCAGAGGCAAAATCAACCCAGCAGGCTCGCGGACACACCCAGGGCTCTGCGGGGCTCCCAGGGGCTCCCCAGCCTGAGGCTTGGGCCCCAGCTCCTGGGCAGGCCAACGCAGCAGTGGGAGAGGGAGGTCAGCAACCACCGAGCTGGAGGCCTCACGCCCTCTGCAGATGGGCAGGTCTGCAGGGGCTGGGCCAGGCCTGCTCCTGGTTCCCCAGGCTCCCAGCTCTGGCCGCCACCCCCGTCCCCTGGGGAGGCCCCCCGACACCTGCCCTGCAGGAGGGCCCTCTGCTGGGAGACAGCTGGGTAGTTGACTGGAAGTTCCCAGAGCTCAGTGCAGGCGCCGGATGGCGGGCGGGGGGTTTGGGAGCACAGAGGGGCACCCAGCCCACACGGGAGCGACTGAGGTTTATGGGTCACAGGATGGAATTCCTGTCCCTGGATGGGCCTGAAACGGTGGCCGTTGAGTCTCCCAGGGTGTGTGCGTGGCGGGTAACGAAGACGTCCCGCCCCAAGTTCACCCTGTCGCTGCAGGGTGCTGATTCTCAAGTGGGGTCCCTGGATCAGGAGCATCAGCGTCACCAGGAAACTTGTTAGAAATGGGAATTGTCGGTCCCATCCCACAGCCTCTGAAGCAGAATTTGTGCTTTAAGAAGCCCTCCGGGGGACTCTGGTGCTCACTTGGGTTAGAGATGCTGATGTAGAACATTTAACACGAGAGCCAGGTAGGGACGGTGAGGTGGCCCCAGCTCCCTGGCCTCCCCGCTGCCACTCAGAACCCTGCCCACCCCCGCCCAGCGCGTGAACGTGCCACGTCCCTGCTCACGAGCGTCACCCTTCGCCGGGCATGAGGAACATCAACCCAATAGTCATTAAATTGCAAGAAGCCTGTAATATCCTTTCATGGCACGAAACAGCATCTGAGTGCTGGCCCCTGGAGAGGCCCCACATCCTGAGGCCGCGGGCAGAGGCCACGTCCTGCAAGTCAAGTGGTTACTAAAGAACCGGCACTGCAGCTCGGCCAGCACAGTCCTCCTGGTCCCCGAAACCGGGAGCACAGGGTGGGCGTGGGGGGCACAGGGAGCCGGGGTTGGCAGAGCCCGGCCTGTGAGCCGCACAATCCGGGCCTAATCGAGAGAGACACGTCGGCCTTCCAGCCACTTCTAAGACCTGGTCTTACTTCCCTTCCGTGCCCGACTCTCCCCGAGGGTACCTGGGCGGGGCATTACCTTCCGGGCGAGCCTTGGGTTTCTTGAGCCCTCCGTCCAGCATCAGCTCAAAGGCAAACGCTACGTTGTGGACCTGCCAAGGAAGTAAGAGTGAGCGCAGGGGTCCGCAGCTGTTTCCAGGCCGGCCCACCGCCCAGTGCTCTCCTTCTGCAAAGACGGATGGGAGCAAGCGTGGGCGGAGTGGGCCTTTGGAATGACTACGTCCACAAGGACCTGGGGTGCAGGGCCTGGAGTGGGCAGAGGGAGGGCGAGGACGTCTGCTGAGGGCATCATACATGCACCAGATGGTCCTGACCCCCCTCGCCCATGATCTGCAGGCGGCTGGGAGAAACAGGGCTGAAGGCGCAAAGCCTGACCTGGAGGGCTCAGTCCCCAGTGCCTGCCCTGCCCCAGGCCCCGGCACAGCCACACGATGAGGAGTGACGGTGACCCATTTTATAGACGAGGGAACCGAGGCCCAGAGAGGACGAGTCACCTCCCAAAGGCACCCAGCCCTGTGCCCCGTCCCCACCACAGAGCTGCTGGAAGGGCCTCACACAGACGAGCGTGCACAGCTGTGCTCTCGGCAGGACACGGTGCTCCGGGGGCAGTGGCGGCCTGGGCACTGGGCAGGCACTGTGAACCCAGCTGGAACTGAAGTCAAACCCATGGTGGCTGCAAGTGTCAGGCAGCAGGGCGGTGGTCCTGGCCCTCGACCTGCTAGATCTGCCACAGAAAGGTGGACACCTCCCCGCCCCACACGACTTCTCCCTGAAATGAAAGGTCTGCTACACTCCGCCCACAAGGATGCTAGAAGCTTGTACGCTAATGACCGCTGAAGAGGTCTCACATAAAGACTTCTTTGTGTGTTTCAAGTCCACCTGAATCACAGGGATGCAGGGCGACCAGCCAAATCACAGCCAGCAGCCATGTGCTGCCAGCAAAGGCTGTTAAGGGTGGGATGGGGGAACACAAAAGTAAAATAATCAGAGAGGTCAGAGCTGGAAAGTACCCTAGGGCTCTTAGTGATCCAACGCCCTTCAAACAATAATATTTTCATGACATCAGTGGAAATGAATCAGAAACATGACAATTTTACCTGTGATGCAGTTTAACAATTAACCAGGAAAAAGATGTTTGACAAAATAATCCTCCGTTAGTCAAGCCCACTACAGCTTGGGGTACCTCAGAGAAGTTTCCAGGGCCCACGGCGGCTCTGGGCAGGTGCGCCCGGAGAAGCAAAGGAGGCAACCGTCTGCCGGGCACCAACCGGGAGCTGGCCCAGTGTGGCACAGGGGGAATGGACCACTGTGGGGACAAGCCGTTCACACCCAGGGCTGGGCGGGGCTGTAGATGACCAGAGGAGGCCATCTTGGAGAAGGCCAAATGGGAACACCAGCCAGCCACCCAGCCCGCAGCAGGCCTGGAGGAAGGGCCGTGGGGAAGGCTGCACCGGGGCTAGGCCCGAGGGGTGGGACCAGCTCAGGAAATGGACAGGATGGTCTGTAATCTCCCCCGTTACAGACGAGGCCCCGGGGGTGAGCCGCGTCAGGACGTCTGTGCCAAGAAAGGCGTGGGGCTCCAAGAGACAGAGCCAGGGTTCAACCCACTCAAGTCTGGATCCAGAACCTGTGCCCTTTCTCCAAGAGCATCTGCCTCCCCCGCCGTCAGCTGACCACCGTCCAGATCTAACTCACCCGCACAGCAGGCTGTGACTCAAGACGAGACGGGACAGCAAGGAGGGAGAAACAGGAGGGAGACTGAGGTTGAGAAGACTTTCCTGACGTGACACTCGAACGGCCCAACCTGGGGAGAATTCTCAGTGCCTCTCCCGTGGGCCCCTCCAGGCCCGAAGGATCCTCCCCCGAGCACAGGCAGTGATTAGCGGGAGGAATGTCCGCGTTGGACACAGCGGGATGGGGCCCAAGACCCCCCGAGAAGACATGGTTCCTCGAAACTGCTCAGTGCCGAGCACGGTCAAGTTCATGAAACCCCACCCTCGCCCCGCAGAGAACGGTGTGGGGGTAACTCCCTTTAAGCCCCACTTCTCTGCAGCCACTCCACAGGGACTGGTTTCGAAGCAAGATTTTCCTCCTGCTTTCCTCTCAGTCTGAGGAAGCTGCCAGACAGGAAATTGCCACCCCTCTGACATTCTCCCTCAGGGTCATGCAGTCGCCCCCAACGTTTCATGCCCCAGCAGAGGCGCTTCCCCCGTGCCCGGGCCCCTGACAGTGCAGACGGAACAGCAAACAGCTCCTGCCGAGGCTTTGCGACCACCCTCCCTGACCGTGACCACAGAGTGTGACCCCCAGGCCTGTGGGGACCAGGCCACACGCCGTGCCCCAGAGCCCCATGCCGCCACTGGGAACCAGCCACATGGGCAGGACACCAGAAGTCCTTTTTCTCCGCAATTCAAAGGATTTTCGAAAACCTGGCCCGGTGAGAGAGTAGAGGGTTCCGGAATAGCAGGGGGCTCTTCCCTCTCTGGCCTGCTGACTGTGCGACTGGGGCTGTCTCTCAGCCTCCTGAGATTGTTTCCTCGTCGGGGAGGGAGAATCAGATGAGGGGACGGGGAAGGCACCCTGACACTGCAAAGCCCTTTCTGCTTCTAGGAATAACCTCCGAGTCTCCGGGACACAGTCCACTCCACAGAGAAAGGGACGCTGTGGAATCTTCCAGAAAGATGATCGATGGGCACAAGGTACTCAGCAAAGTGGCCAACGCAGTAAGACTCAAATGGTGGCTCTAAAATAAGAAGCCGTGGGTGAAGCCCGTGCCTCTGAGACGGACGGTTCAAAGGGGGCCGCTCATTTGTTACAGGAAGCTCCGGGTCTGAGCTGTCCAGTCTCGTTTTCTTAAACCCCACGCAATTGCTTAAAAGCACAGGCCCACGATGCACCTCCGATTTTGCTCACTGAACCTCCACCTGCTCCTCCAGGAGATCCAGAGCTGCTGCAAAGACCCCCAGTGCCGCAGCAAAGGCACCTCGCAGAGTCTCGGCCCGGGAGATGCTCAGCGAGTGGCCCCTCTGTGCCGCGTCACCACCACCCTGCCACATCTGCACACAGCGCCCGAGAGCTCGGGTTCAGGTCCATGCACCTCACGCCTATGAGGTGGTCACGAGGACCAGGAGGTTGACAAATGTCACGGACTCACGAAGAACTTCCCAGCGGCCGCCACGACGGCCATCACTCCCTGGGAGAGGAAGGGCGACTCCAGGGGTGGGGCTGAAGAGCAGGAGAAGGACCCGGCAGAATTCCGGCATCCTCCGTTGGAGCCGCCACCAGAGGCTCCCCTTCAAGAGGGTGGATGGGCCAACAGCGTGCTGGACGCTGCCCCCCAGAACAGCCCTCCCTTCACGGCTGCGTGCAGAGGCGGAGGCGGGCTGGACAGGCCTCCAGCCAGGGCGGCGACAGACAAAGACCTTCATGCTTGTTTCAAAGGGAAGGAGGCCGGGGCTGGGGAGACGGCGCCCCGCCATGTGCACAGAGCCTTGTCTTGGAAGAACCCAGTCCAGACCATCTGGCCAAATTCACCCTTCTCGCCAGCATTCCTATTAATTGGAACAAAGAAAAGATCTCTCGAAAACAATGTCTCTGCAGCCAGCCACGTCGGGCCTGGAGCTGCATGAGACTCTTCACCAAACTGTCTTCTTCTCGTTTCCAGAAGGACAGCACAGGCACCCGCGTGTCCTGACCGGGTCCCGCACAGCCTGGCTCCTTCCTCTGCTCGCGCGCGCTCGCGCTGGCCATTCCCCATGCACGCTGACGGGCCAGGACCTCTCTAATCTGCTCTGATTCCGTCTCAGCAGGCAAGACGGGGACGACACTTGGCCACGAGCAAACAGCCTGCCGGGTGCCAGAAGTGAGCAGATTGATAAACACTGGGCCCGTTTCCAGATGTTTCTCTGGCTGCCACCACCCGCGTGCATTGTCTGCCTCTCTGACTCGTGGGTCTAGCACTTTGGGAAAATAAAATGACGTGTACCCGTGAGCCCAAAGCAGCACGGACAGTCCATACGCCAAATTTCTAAAGACGACACTAAACACCGCAAGGACGGCTGGACGTCAGGAAGCCCCGGGCAGCAACGAGCCCAGTCACAAAGGACGGTGGCAGTGGAAATGTCAACCCAAATTTAAAGGCTAGGCCCTTTCACCCAAGTGATCCTATTTGAGGAATTTTCCTAGAAAACAATCCATAGAAATGAAAAATATATATACTCAAGAAGATGCCTTATTGTCTTAATAGGGAAAAAAATAGAAACAAGTTCCCCCAAGAGCAGGGACCAGGGAGACACCGGGGTCGGAGCCACCCCACAGACTTTGTGAAAATGGTATTTGGGAAGCTCGCGAAGCAGCAAAGAAAGCCAGACATGACGTACCCGTGGCATCAAGAGGGGAAGGATTTGCAATTCAACAGACATTTGACCACAGGGATTGAAAACAGTATCGCCCCAGGGAAAGACCCGGAAGAGGAGCTGGCACACAGCCCTGGGAAGTGTCGGGGACTGCCGAGGGTTTTTTTTGTTTTTACTGAAGGTTACGTCTAATTGCAGTACCATTTGCTGGGCGGTTTTTATTTGTTGAAGAATGCAGCCAGACTCCAGAAGGGGTGGTCGGGGGAGTTCTATGCTGGGCACTCCCACGAGCACGTCTTGGGCCACGTGGAGGATGGAGACCGAGCACGTACCTTCTGATCGAAGCTTTCCGGGGTCAGGTAGAAGTTGTGCAGGGGGACAAAGTAGTCTTCCAGGAGGCCCATGAGCAGGACCAGGTACACGCCATCTGCAAACTAGAGAGACACCTGGTGATGTTTCAGAGCCTCGCGCGGGGCAGGGGAACGCTCTGCGTCCACTCGAAAGAAAGAAAATGTTTTAAGATGAAATAACCCCTCCTTCATTCAGGTGCGAGAACTGGCATCAGGTGAAGGGCCTGGTGCAAAGTGCCACGCTTGGGACGGGATGTGACCACGTGTGTGTTTGGAGTTGGGGTGCACAAGGCCCGGTCCCCCACTACTGACCTTGGGGATACCACTGGCTCCCATCTCTCAGGGCTGACGTGAGGATCCAGGGAGAGGGTGGGCAGGGAGCACCCAGCACGTAGTGAGCGCTCCCTCAGCATCAGCTGCTAGCACGATTAATCCAGAACCAGAGGGTGCCCTATGCTTGGGTTGGGGGTGTGCACACGTGCCTGCGCACCTGCCTCTAACTGTGCTCACAGTGAAGGACAAGACTTTCCCACGCTCGAGCCTTGGTGACATGAGCCTTTGTGTGTACCCAGCACGTGGTGTCCATCCCCTAGCAGGGCCCTGAGCAGCGGGGCTGGCACGGGGGAAAAGGCCCTGCAGGCTGCAGCCCCAGCCCCTCTCCCTGCTGCCCGGCACCCCCCATCCTACTTCCTGACTATGGATTTGACTCCTCTAGGGACCTCATGTGAGCGAAACCATATATTTGTCCTTTTGTGACTGGCTTATACTAACTTTTAAAAAAAACTTAATTGTGATAAATTTTATAATGTATATATTTTACCACATTAACCATTTTTAAGTGTACAGTTCAGTTGTGCTAAATACATTCACACTGTTGAGCAACGAATCTCCAGAACTCAGAAATTTAAAATGTTTTTAAATTAAAACACAAAATTCAGCTCCTCAGTCACGCCACATTTCCAGTGCTTGACAGCCACACGTGGCCAGTGGTTACTGTACTGGACGGTGCGGCGATAGAATTTCCATCATGAAAGAAAGTCCTATTGGTCAGCACCAGCCTAGACGACCTTCACGCAGGACAAGTGGACAGCTGTGAGGGCTGGACACCCAGGAGCCCTTCAGCTTCCTGAGATTAGCCACTCGAAATGAGTAAAATGAGAACTTGCAGAAGGGAGAGCGTTTTTATTTAAAACCAATGACAGCTCCCTCCACCACACTGGGCAGGCCGCCGAGGCCCCCAGCTTTAAGATGAGGAGTCAAAATCGCAAACATCCACTATCAGGAAGCCTGTCCTTCGGAAGGGGAAGTGGGAGCTAAGAAACAAGCCCAGGGCAGAGGGACACGGTCAGCAATGTGAGGACAGGCTGGGCCTTTCCCGAGGTCACTGGCCCCGGATCAACGTGGTCTGACTGATAAATGACCCTGTGCCTGCGTGTTACGAGTCTCCTGCTTCCACGCCGTGAAGAAATCACTTACTCATCTCCTTAAGGAGATCAGAAGGGGTTTTCCTTTAAAACTTCCACGCACCTCGATGCACAGTTTCTGCCGACAGCGCTCTGCTGGATGCACTGGCCGCCTCCCCCAGGGATGCTGAGCCAGCAGGCCCGAAGACACCGGCCCTCTCGTCAGCACTGCCCCACTTCCAGGCAAACAAGCTGCCCGTGAAGGAAGACACCCACCCGGAGGAGCAGGGAGTGGGGGCTGCTGCACCCACAGGCCTGCACACACCCTGCTCACTTCCACGGCATCTCCTAACCCCCACCCTGGCCCCCGAGTCCCAGAAGGTGGGAGAGAGGACAACTGCAGAAAGGAAGGCACGGGAAGGGAAAGAGGCACCCAGGAGGTGAGGGCCAGGCAGAGCAAGGGGGTGGGACCCTCCATTTCATCCCCAGAGCAGGGCTGCTGAGGTGGGGCGTGCCCTAGCTCAGAAATGTGCTACGCATCTCTGCAGGGACTGGAAATCCCCACGGAGGCCCCAAGACACCACCACCACTGTCGACCTCATCACTACCCACCTTTTTAAGTGCATTATCTTCATTCAGCCTCACAATATCTAGTGTCTGCAGTTTAAACGTGTGGAGAGAAGCCCAGCGGGGTGAGTACCGGCTCAATATCGCAGAGCTAGGAAGCTGCCCGCAATACACAAGTGGCTTTAAAATGGAGGGGGAAACACACACACCCTGAGCAGGAATTTGAACCCGTCTCTCTGACTCCCAGGGCATCCCAACTTGAATGATGAACATATTTATAAAAATACCCAGATTCTTCTGCAACCAAAGAGAAAAGTTCTCAGCATATCTGTGGCCAGCAATCTTTTCTGGTGGACCAGTGGTTACAAATATTTTTAAGATATTACTTTATATAGTGTGGTGATAGAAAAAAATGGAGGGGCCAGTCGGGTGGCTTAGCAGTTAAGTTCACGCGCTCCACTTCGGTGGCCCAGGGTTTCACAGGTTCGGATCCCAGGCACGGACTGACGCACCGCTTGTCAAGCCATGCTGTGGCGGCGTCCCATATAAAGTGGAGGAGGATGGGCATGGATGTCAGCCCAGGGCCAGTCTTCTTCAGCAAAAATAGGAGGAGGATTGGCAACGGATGTTAGCTCAGGGCTAATCTTCCTCACAAAAAGAAAAAAAATGGAGACATTGAGTAAATAAAGATCAATGCAAATTTACTCAGTCTAAGCTGTCTGGCTGTTAATATCGGTGTGCGGGCCCACCCGGGCAGTGACCGTTGGAACTGCTGATGAGGATGTGGGAAAAGGACTTCTTAACACTACTGATGCGAGTTGCAGGCGCTCAACCCTCCTGGGCCCTCAGTGTTACCACCTCTGGTCTAACGATTCCATTTCTAGGAGTGTGTCCCGAGGAAAGAGACGAGGGCGCATATGGCCGTGTGCAAAACACTCACACCACTGCTATCAGCAAGAGCGGACATGCCCCATCATAAGGGACTGGCTTAATGAAGTGCAGCACAGCCTAGACCGGGATAGAAGGCAGCTACTCAAGACGACGAATACAGACAGACCAGGCGACAGAGAAAAGATCAGACAGAAACACACCCACACAAAAAGATGCCCACAATAGATTTAGAAACAAAACACACACTACAAACAGCTATACAGTAGAGTATGATCCACTGTCATCTAAAAAATACATTTATGCACATAAAATATCTAGAAAAATACACGCTGCCTTAACTGTAGTTCGTTACCTCTGGAGAGGATGATGGGGGGAGATTGTGGGGAAGAGAGAAAGGATTTGTACTTTTCAATTAGTCCACTTCTAGACTGTTAATATACCAAACAGCAAACAATCAGAGGCTGAGTGTGCAATATTAGTAAACTGCTAACTAAATGTATGTGCGAACATTGCACTAATAAATCCATCCGTTAAAAACAGACCGTTCGGCTTTCAAATACAGACACGAGCTATCCACGATCAGCTCGCCCCAGAGAGACCCTCAACGCAGTGATCTCTGGTGACAGGGTTACGAATCATTTTTATTTGTTTTACTTATCTGCATTTTCAGACATTTCTACAATGAACCTGAATTACTTTTTTAATTAGAAAAGCAAATGAGCAAAGTTAAAGAAAGAGAAAGGAACGGATGCAATCACCCGGGGGTTTAAGAAGGATCAGCTGTGCATTAGAGAAATCGGCACCAAGAAGTCAAAAGACTCCAAATTCAAGCACCCAGCTAATCCTGGGAAAATTATATTTTGTCTTTAATCCTGCCGAGTGCTCAAAACACATTTTTTCCCGAAGCTACTTCAGCTTTGAGTGGGGGTGGGGGAGTACACTTTACATACTCACTGCGTGTATTCATTAGAGGGATATTTAGCGAGCATTAGTTGGGTGTCAGCCACAGCACTAACTGTGACAACAGCGACGAAGAGAAGCAGAGGGGGAGAGAACATTCTAGAACATCTAGACTGAGGGACCTGCACATGCAGAGGCCCGTTGGTAGGGGTGGTGTGGCACCTTGGAGAGTGTTAAAGGTTGAATTGTGTCCCCCAAAAAAGATGTGTTAGTGTCCTTACCCCCAGTACCTGTGAGTGTGACCTTACTTGGAAATAGGTCTTCACTGAAGTAATCAGGTTAAGATGAGGTCAGTAGGGTGGGCCCTAACCCAACACGACTGAGTTTTTACAAAAAGGGGAGATTTGGACACAGACACGCACATGGGGAGAAGGTCATACGAAGATGGAGGCAGAGATCCGGTGATGCATCTACAACCCAGTGAACACCGGAGATCCCGGGAAACCACCAGAAGCTGGGGGGGCCTGGCGCAGATCCCCCTCTCAGCCTCAGAAGGAACCAGCCCTCTCGACACCTTGATCTGGGACTTCCGGCCTCCAGGACTGTGAGGACATAAGTTTCTGTTGTTTAAGCCCCTCAGTCTGTGGTCCCTTGTTCCGGCAGCCCCAGGAAACGAGGACAGAGGGTCTGAGAGAAGGCCAGAGCGGCTGGGCTGGGGCTATTTCAGCTGCAGGCTGGGCCTCCCTGGTGACACCGAGATGGCGCCTGCTCCGCTCGCACGTCCACCTGGGATCAGAAGGCGGGCAGGCGAAGGATCCTTCACCCACAAGGCCGCTTACCTGAGTCTCTAGTTCCGTCACCTCCAAATTCAGCTTGTTCAGGTGTTTGTTCACAAACGTGATGAGCGACTGTCAAGGCAAAGGGACAGGGACATGTATGAGTGATTCGGCTCCCACCCGCTGGGACGGAGTCGACTTTTGCCACCATGGGCTTTGTGAAACGCTTCCATCACCTCCTCTGTTTGCTAAAATAAAAGGCTCATGTTTAAAATGAAACATTCTTATAATAACCCGTGGTTTTAATGGGATAATGCCTAAATCTATCCCAGCTGGAGAAGAAAACACACATCTCCACTCACCGGCCCCTGTGCACACGTGCGGATCCACACGTACATATGGTATTTACCAATCCTTTACAAGAATGATCAGTGCCCTTAAGAAGGATAAAATTGTCAGGGGAAGATAATTAAAATTTTAAATGTATCCTAGACGTAACCTTGAACAACAAAGGCTGCCTCGGGCCACACCCACCACAGTTTCAGAGTTTCCATCCAGGGCTTTCTCTCAGGGAAGCTGGGATTTTCTGAGCCCTGTTACCTACACAGCAAAAGCCACTGGCTTCTCCTCTCTAACAAAAGTTTAAAACTTGTCACCTGGAAGTCTTCTCAGCAATCAAACCCAACCTTAATGGAAACGCAATACCAACCCCAGCTCTCCCTGCTCCTGGCTGTGATGTCATTTCCTTAGTCATTCTACCCAATATACTGAGCGGCTGCTAGCCACGTGCCAAGCACTCTGCCTGGTGCTGGGGACACGAAGACGGGAGGACAGAGCCCCACCTTGGAGAGCCTGTGGCATGACTCTCCATTAACACACCTAGTGGAGGCGACAGAGAAATCAAGACATACAGCAAAGCACGTGAGACGTGCAACAGAGGGAGGTTTAATGAGCACCCAAGAGGAGGTGTGTGGGCCCCGGGAAGATGCCAGAAGGAGCATCTGAGCTGGCCCTGGGGTGGGCCAAGCGGGAGACGGGAGCAGGCACCCATGCCACGTACACACATGTGAACCTTTGATCTTCAGGCTGTGGCTGGGTGTGGGTGGGGTGGGAGAGAGTGGGAGGGGTGACCCAGGAGAGACCTGGAGAGGTGGGCAGGGCCCCCCTGCTTGTATTCTGGGGTCCAGGAACCACTAACACAGCAGCTCTCAGTGTAGGGGTTTGGCAGGGCCAGGCTGGAAGCAGGACACTGTCAGGACTGTGTCTTGCTCATTGCTGGGGTCCCGAGTGCCCAAAATGTGTCTTTTCAGAGAATGAATTTACGTCATATCCACTGAAAGACGAAAGCTAACCTTATGCCATCACATTCAATGCTCTCTGGTGACCACGTGCTGCGTGCTGGGCCTCTGCACAGAGGTGACTGCATGTCACTCTCACAGCTCCCCCGAGAGGTGGGGACTGCCTTTGTCCCTACTTGACAGATGGGGAAACTGAGGCGGGGGTTATAATCTGCCTCAGGTCGCACAGCTGCTAAGTGGGAAGCAGGATTTGAACTTTCTTGTGCATCCACTGAACGGGTCTGTCAGGGTCCTTGGGGGCCAGACGTGGCCAGGTAGGGGGCAGGGTTCTGAGGCTCCAGGGCCTGTCACTCATGACCAAGGATGCTAAGAAGGCTCCACCCCAGGAGGACCATTGGGATGGTTCCACCGGCCCTTTGCAACGTGGTTCCATGAAGTTAGGATCTCATTGTCCCAGCCTGGACTAGCATCTTCCAAAAGTGGGTTTCATGGGAATTCAGTGTATTCCAACCCAAAAGAGATAAACAAATTCACTATCGACAAACAAGTTTGGAAAACGCTTCCTACTAAGCCCCCTCTAGGAGAATTACAATGCGTGCCTGCCTCTTAAAGGCTCTGAGAAGTCCTGCATTATGAAACCCGTATGGGAAAATTATCCTGGACCAAGAATTCTCTCCCCCGGGTTAAGGGCAGAAATGATCGTTCCTCCAATTCTACAAGAAGGCGGGAGGCACACCCATCCCACTGCTGCCTCCCCGAATGGGACGTCTGCAGGCGTTCACATAAACTTGATGTGCAGTGAGGGGAGGCTCAATTCCTCCTGTGCCAGAACAAGCCTTCCTGGCAGATCCCCCTGGAAGCTCATCGTTCCCCGGCCCCCGATTCCAGAGCTTCGGGTTCACATGGGTTTTCCATCCATAGATTTACCATCAGGCTGCCTGGGCTGCTGATGAAGGGCTGGCCTCTGTGCTCCCGTCTGGAGAGGAAATGAGCCAAATGCACGCACGGAACAGCTCTGCTGGCAAAGGCCTGTTTACTGCGCAGGTTGTGAATGCAGCTTCGTGGTAATGAGGCCGCGGCAGCCAGCAGGTTGACACGCTCAAAAACATTTCCACATTAAAAAAAAGCCTTGAGTGGGAATGAACCGCCACGCGGGCGCTGGCTGGGTAATTCACTCAACGGCAGCGGGTGGGTGGGCAGGCAGATACCCAGGGAGCAGAGATGTTGAGTTAAAAGGTGCTAATTTTATGCACTGCAGTTACGTTTTTGACTATAATTACACTTCAATCCATGTGGCAAACATTTCAGAGATTTTAAACATTTCCCCACCTTCTTCCCAGCATGGAGTTCTCGCTGTAAAAAAGCCCAGAGACGGAGGGAGACACAATGCAGTCAAGGGCTTACCTTCTTCACCACGCTGAGCTTGTCCGGGGCATGGTCGAAGAGGGTGTCGAAGGCGTCCCGTTCTGCGTGGACACGGGGAGACACGGTGGGGAAGAAGGGTTTATGGAGACACACACGGTGCTGCTCTAATCCCCGCCCGTCCCAGGGAGGAGGCACTTCCGCTCCCTCGGGATGCTCAACCTGGAATCCTTTTAATTCCTGCCAGAACCCGAAGGGCAGGTGCTGACGAGGACCAAACCAAGGAGAAGATGCTTCTAGACTCCTTCTAACTCAGCTTCTATCTTTTGACATGAAACACACGGAGAGCACATGGACAGCTGCCCCATCGCATCCTAGGACTTGAGATGTCCTTGCCTCTCCCTCTTCCACGCTCCCTGTCCACCAGGAAATCTCGACCACGAGTCCAACCACCTCTCCCCTCGTCATGGCTGCCGCCCCCATTCAGGCCCCGTCGCCCCTCACCTGGGGGCAGCTACGGCCTCCTGCTTAATCTGTCTCCCTCCTCCGCTCCCAGCCCCTCTGATCCATTCTCCTTAGCAGGCAGAGCAAGCCCTTTAGAGTGTAAACTGGCTCATTTCTTCTCCCCTCCCCATCCCCGCCCCTACTAAAACTCTCAGACAGCTTCTCATCACTCTTAGAACAAAATTCATTCTCTCTCCCGTGGGATCCAACCAGATCAGAGTCATCCCCCAACACACTCCCTCTCCCTGACTTCACTCCAACAACTGGCTTCCCGGCTGCTCCTCCATCACACCCTCACCACAGGGCCTTTGCACCTCCTGCTCACCTGCCTCACTTCCTTCAGGTTGCTCTCAGATGTCACCTTCTCTGAGGAACCTTCCACGACCATCCCCGTCTCAAAGAGCACTCACCCCGCTCCCGTCTGTCCTCTTACCCTGGTGCACTTTTCACAGCACTCGATCACTACTTGAGAGAACATTGTGTGTGTATTTGTTTGCTGTGTATTATCTGCTGGACTGTCAGCTCCTCGAGGGCTGGGACCGTTGTCTCCCTTGTTCCCTGCATGGTCTCCGGCTCCCAGAACAGTGAAGGGCCCACAGCCGGTGCTCAGAACGAATGAATGAACCAGAAGACCCTGCTCCAGACTCTACATCAATTCTCTGGGGGCTGTCCGCCTGTGGGAACACCTGCAGCCCGCTCCCCCGTGCCCCACCCGTCTTCCTTCTCCCAGGCAAGCCCCAACCTGCTCTGACTGCCACCCCCGGGACCAACCGTGCCCCCAAATTAACAGAATCAATCCCCTTTCCCATGAGGGGCCACTGGAGGCCGAGTCAACACGGCTCTCGGCGGACAAGAAAGGAGCAGGGCCAGGGGCACTGGGGGCCTGGGTCTAGCCTGACGCTGCCGCAGCCACACGGAGGCAGGACAGACCCCAGGTGGGAGGGCTGAGACCACCAGGGTGGACAGAGGGCTACGGGGAGTCGTTGCCAGGGTAGAGGGGAGGGGAGGAGGTCATTTGGAAAGTCCTGGGGCCCCAACTCCGGTCCTCAGGAAGCCACCCGTCTCCCCAAGGTGCCTGGGGGTGGTATATGCTCTAGGACCTCAGCCAGCAGAGAGGGCTTCTGTTACCAGCTCGGGGGTTGGACCCAACCCCCAACGTGGAGCCCTGGGGGCTGGGGAGCCCCGCCGGATGTGGGGATGGGGTGGGATGTCTCCTCCACTTGTCTGGGGTGGCCGGGAGCCCAGAACCAGAGCCGGCCAAGGGGCTGCTTCAGGACCACCCCAGGCCTGACCCAGGGAGAGGGAGGGAGGCAGCAACGAGAAAGAAGGCAGGTCGTGGTCCAAGCAAGCCAGAGGGCCAGTTCTGCTCCTGGAGGAAGCATCCCAGCCCTCAGCCCGCCCCTCAAAAGGAAGGTACTCAGCGTCCAGGTAGCCTCCTCCTTGGCCCTGGGGGTGGGGGGAGGGAAGGAAGGTGAGAGGCAGAGAGGAAAGAAGAGAAGGACCTGTGTGTGCACACGCGCGCATGGGGGTGGGGGCGTCTGCGTGTGTCTGGGGGGAGGGCCGCCCCACTTCCTTCACCTAAAGGCCACCAGCGACCCAAAAGTGCAGCCCAGCGGAACACCCTCCTCCAGCCTTCCTACCGCAGCAGCTGTAAATTATTTTTATAATCATTCTAAGTCAGATTACGCTCAAAAAGACAGTCTGCTAAGGGGGGAAAAAAGCTAAATCTTTACAAAGCAAAATATAAACTTTAAATGCAGCTTGAGAAAAACCCCAGGAGCCGAAGCGCGCCTGACGTCAGCCGGGTATATTTAGCGGGGCCACCGCTGGGCCGCAGTCACCGCGCGGGGGAGGCGCCGGGGTCCGGGGCCGCGGCCCGCGCCGGGACGGCACGCCTTTACCGCGCCCCCGCCGGCCGGCCTCGGGATGCGAACAGATCCGGGTTCGAATCCCGGTTGCGCCACTTTCATGTCCCACGACTTCAGGCAAGCCGCTCCCCTCCCTAAACCCGCTTCCCCCTCCGTAAAGCAGGAGTAAAACCAGTCCCCACCTCATGGCTGGTGTAGGAATTAAACGGTGAATACGGGACGAGGGCACGGCCTGGCGGGCCTGTCGCAGGCGCTCCAGTCATTGACGCCCTCTCCCCTGTCCCCGCCCTCATCTCCCTCCGCAGCCCTGGGGGCAGTCCCCGAGATAACTAGGGAGCAGCCCTGCCCCAGGGAGGGGACAGGCTGGGGAGGTGGATAGGTAAACCGAGGTGGTACAAAGAGGTCAGGTGCCAAAAAAGGCCAGAAAGGACGCAGAAGGGGCCAAATCAATCAGGGCACCAGTGGCTGCCACCTTCAACCTTCAGGGACTAGTTTAGTCCAAATAAAGTTGTTTTTGTTTGAGGTGACATTTTTTTAATTGGAAGATTTGTCCCAAGGTTTTGAGTTTCTGGCTTCTCTTGAAGAACTGGAAGCTGCGGTCACAGTAAGCCTACATGTCCGCCTGGTGTCAACATGCCACCCATGGATTGGGCATAGACCCTCATTTGCCCCAGGCCCCACCACTCCCCACTGCCACCCTACATGGAGGCTGAGGGGCAGCTGCTGTTTATCATGTAATATTCCAGCCCCTTCCCTCTTTCACATTATCAGCCTGGTCCCGGAAGGCACCGGAAACTGGGGCCTGTGGACATAGGGCTGGCGGACCGAGGAAGGCTTCACACGGGAGCCTTGACGTCTGACCGGGGGCCTGATGGGGCAAGAAGAGAAGGAAGGGCATTCCAGGCAGAGGGAACAGAAAGTGCAGAGAGGCACCAGAAAGGCACCAGGGTTCCAGACAGTGTGGCCTGAGAGGGGGGCTAAAAAGGGAGGGGTCCTGCAAGGTGAGGAGCCGTGGAGGGTGGTGACCAGGAGCGGTGTGATCCAGCTGCAGTGTTCAAACAAGCTCTGTTGGCAGAAAGTGGGAGATGTGAGCAGGAGAGACTGGGGTTATAGAGAGACCAGGAGGGGAAGAGGAGGAAAGCTTCTTCTCTCTTCTCCCCCACAGCCCGAAGCCCAGGGAGGGGGAGGCGCCGCCTGCTGAGGAGAGGCAGCCACCCAACCCGTTGCCATGGAGATCAGGCTGCAGCTCCCCAGCTCCCCTGGGGAGAGAAGGGCCTCCCACCCCACCTGGGCCAGGACTGTGATGTCTTGGGTCTGGGGGGGGGGGCAGGTAAGGGGAGGCCCCTGAAGGGGGCAGAGTGGGTCCCTCCCTCCCTAGCTCAGACTGCTCAGGGAGAAACCGCAGCCGAGATCACGGCTCCGTGCAAAGCCCAGCGGGCAGACATTAGCCAAAGAGGGTCTGCCTGGGATTCTGGAAGCTCCTGGAATGTCTGCACCCCAGGGCTGGCTGCTGCGGGGGATGCAGGCCCAGGAGGACACAGTCCAGCCCACAGGACCCTTACAGTTCAAGGAGCCATGTGTGGGGGAAAGAGGGAAGAGCCAGGGTCCCTGGATTGCCCCGGCACCCTGTGTCTGCCAGGCACGTGGCCAGGCAGCTGACAGGGAGGGCCTCCCTGACCAGTGACCTTTGAGCGAGAGCTGGAGGAGCTAAGAGTGAGCCATGGGGGACCCCAGAGGGAGAGCATTTCAGGCAGAGGGTACTGCAAGTGCAGAAGCTGGGAGGGCATCTGGGGTGCTCTCAGAGCAGTGAGGGAGCCACAGGCGGGGCCAGACATGCAGAGGGAGCCAAGAGAGGAGGCAGAGGCGTCCAAAGAGGTGGTCTGAGAGGGCCCTGGAGGCCACTGTGGCTTTAACAAACTAAGGTAGAGTGGGGGTGAGGAGAAGAGCAGGGGTTTGGGGGTGCTCAAGGAAGCCTGACCCCCACAACATGCAGAGGAACCAACTCGAGGGGCGAGCCGGGGACCAGTGCCTGGGGAGGTAACGAGGCCTGACATGGGTGGGGCCGTGGGGCCGTGGGGACCGAATGCTCCTCCGGGAGAAGGGCTGGCAGCAGCCCTGCCGGGTAAGCAGGACCTGGGCGTGTGCGTCAGCAGCAGTGGCGCTGGGGGTGGAACTAATTGCCTGTCACCCACTAATAGCCTGTTTGCATTTCACGAGCGCAGCGCGGGGGAGCCAATAAAGGAGGGAGAACAACTCCACCGGCTTCTCGGGGTTCCACGGCCCCCACCCCCAGACGCTCAGACATCTCCCCTGTCCACCAGCACAGCGGCTGAGTCCATTTTCCAAACTGTGACACCTGACTCTCCCCAGAGAGTCACCACCCTGCACACCAGCCCCTAACGCCCAGCTCACGGGGCTGCCGCAGGCTCCTGCCCCCCTGCCGTGGGGTGCCACACGCAGCCCCCAACTGAACCGATTCTCCCCGAGGTCCCCAAACACCGGACTTGGCCCATCCCAAACACAAAGGTGACAACTCCCAGAAACCAAAGGCCACACTTACAAATGCTCTGAGGGCCCCACTCCCGTCTCCTCTGTGCGTCTACGATCCCACAGGGGTCAGCCCCTCCATGCAGAAAGGACAGGACAGTGGGTGCGCCGCGCCCCCACACGGCCTCCACCCAGACCCAGGGTAGGGCCGGGCCGCCCACGACGCCGTCCACATGGGGCTCCCACGCACCCACTGCTGTTCTGTTCCCTCAGCGACTCCACACAGGAGGGTTCCCATTTCTCTCCCCTTTTTTTTTTTTTTGTTTTTTAATAAAAAAGACATTAAAAAGAACTGAATTGCTACTTAAAAAAAAAAATAGTGAAGACTGTGAATTTCCCCAGCACAGCCTAAGGCCTACTTAAGAAAGCTAAGGATATATAATTGCTGCATTTCCTCTCGTTCAAGACCTTTAAGAACTGAAGAACCGCATCCCCTCTTCACACACAAGCAGCAGTGTGCCACGGGTCCCCAGAATAACCCCGAGGTTACAGAGCCCCGTGGCCAAGCCCGTGGACAACCCCGGGATGGCACCCCTCACCCAGAGCCCCCGCAGCTACCGGACAGCTCTGGGCTGGCAGCCTCGCAAGGCAGGCAGGGAAGCTTCTATATGGTCTCCGCTTTTCCTTCCAGCAGCTCTGCTCCCTCCCGCTCACTGGAGAATGTGGTGTCCGGGAGGCCAGGGCTTTCTGTTTTCACATAGTCCCCTGCCTCAGGCTGCCTCTGCTGCAGCTGAGAGCTGGGGGCTTCCCATCCCGAGGGTTTGAAGGCTGCCACAAGCTGTCCCTTCATCTGCCATCCTCGCAGAGATGAAGATGGGGTCATGGGCTATAATGCGGCAGGGAACAGCTCTTTGGGAACAGCCACTGAAAACCAACAGTAACAACCACCCCACAGACAGAGAGCCGGACCCTGGGCCCAGAAGAGCGCACATTTATTATGTCATGCTATCCTCTCAGCAACCTCGAGGTCCCATGTCACAGATGAGGCACAGAGAGGTGAAGAAGCAGGCCAGAGGTTGCCCAGCTGGGACCACAGCCAAGGCTGTCTGACTTGAGGGAGGTCTGCAGGCCGGAGATTTTAAGGTGGAAAAACTATATATGAAAGGACCTCCCATAAGGAAGTTCTCTCCTGGCTGGCTAATTATGCTCCGTATTCAAGCCGACATCTCCGCCCCCCTTTTCATCCTGGTTCCACTCCCTGCTCCCTGAGGGCATGTGCCATGTCCCAGACACATCCCCGGTCCCCTGCTTCACCTTCCACCCGACTCTTCGTATCAACACCTGGCCTCTCGCGGCTCTGAGAAGCAGGGCCCACGCGGGAACTACACACCTTCTCTAAGACCCCAGAACAGCTGGGAACAGTGAACCCACCCACAGTCCTGCTGCCCCTGCGTGACTACGTGAACCCTGGAAGTTTCTGGGACAGCCCCAAAGCACCCTGTGACCTCAGACTCCCCATCCCCACCCTGGGGTTACTTACCAAACCGACCCATCATCATCCTGCAAACAAGAACAGAGAGAGAGCCATGAGAGGGGTCGCTTAGAACACAGTTTAATTGGCAGCAGGGGGGCGGGCATTGGAGGGACCCCAAGAGTCAGAGCCCCAAACTGCGCAGTTGAAGGGGTATTTATAAAAATGTAAGTCCCATTTTGATAAATTCTGCCCCGCTCTGATTACAAACGAGAAGTGCTCATGTGGATTACTAAATGCTTGCACAAGATGGGCAGCAAATCACCACCTTTATTTAAACCACCCCATTAATGCCATTTGGGGGTATTTAAGTCATGGGAGTGGTTAATAGGGAAACATTCCAGCAGAGAACGTGTCTGCTGTCAGCGCTGAATGGTAAACTTCAAAATGCAGGGGTGCAGATTACCCAAGGGTCACACTTCAGTGAGTAAGCACAATGCACGTTCAGGGAATCATGAAACTAAAGGGTCCTGAAGAACACAGGCTGGGCCCTGACTGCAAGCAGGCGAAAGCTGAACCCACAAAGGATGGGGGGCAGTTTCTCCTCGAGGACGTCAAGTGCAGGAACGCACAGTTCCTCTCGTGTGCTCCCTTCCTGAGACGCAGGGAGATCTTTCCCTCGTCCCCCAATCCCTCTAGACTCCAGTCCTCTGGCTCAATCTCATTTAACAAGCATTTTCTTGAGTTCCTACTATGCGTAGGCCATGGAGACGCAGAAATAAACACCCTGTGGCCCTGCCCTCATGACACCCAGTGGTGAGAGAGTCATAAGCTCTCATTTCCACCCAGCCCGTGTGTACCCAAAGTGGACATCTAGGAGATGCCACTGGAACTGAAAGGAAGCCAGCCACTCCTGCTAGGCAAACAGGGAGGCCTTCCTGGAGGAGGTGACCTCAGAGCTGCCTCTAGAAAGAGAGAAATGGGAGGGATGTTGAGGTTAGCCGGGAGGTGGGGAGGACACCTTAAGAAACTAGCGGGGGGGGCGGGAGGGCCGCCCAGTGGCGCAGCGGTTTAGTCCGCGCGGCAGCCCGGGGTTCGCGGGTTTGGATCCCGGGCGCCAGCCGACGCACTGCCTGTCAGCCATGCTGTGGTGGCGTCCCATACAAAGTAGAGGAAGATGGGCACGATGTTAGCCCAGGGCCAGTCTTCCTCAGTAAAAAGAGGAGGATTGGACGGATGTTAGCTCAGGGCTGGTCTTCCTCACAAAAAAAAAAAAAAAAAAGGAAACTAGCGGGGGATCTTCAGTACCGCAGGAGGGCGAGCTGTGTGGGGACTGAAGGGAGATGGAGCTGGAAGGTGGGCAGGCAGCACTAAGTGGTTTTCAGCAGACATCTGACAATTTAGATGCTCCATCCGATCCGCTGCAGCCACGCAGAGGGGACGGGACAGGAGACAGCAAACCGGGGGTCGGGGAGACTGGGCAGGAGGCCGGGCGGCCTCACTAGAAATCTCTCCCCACCCTGACTTGGGGTACTCCCCTCCTCCTGAAATTCCCTTCTGGCCCCAGAGCACTTCCCACGAGCTCCTGGGCTAGATTTCACATTTCTACAGGCACGTCCTTTCTCATCAGCTAGACCCCAGCCCTCGAGGGGAGGAACCGAGTCCAAAACACCTCTCAGCCCCTCGGGGGCCCACACGGTGCCGGCGCACAGTAGGCCCTCTGTGAGCTGGTTACCGCCGTGAATTGTCGGGGCCGTGCTCCCACCGTCAGCTCCAACCACAGAGCTCCCAGCTCCCCCTGCTGCCCTCTCCCACGTTTCCCTCACCTGGGGGGACCGCAAAAATGGCCCCAGCTTCTTCCCACCGCTGCACCGCGATCCCATTGTCATGGGCCTGACTGGTCCTCCCGTCCATCGGGAGGGAACCTGCCTCCCCCTCTCTGATCCAGGATGACCTCGTGACTCACTCTGACCCTGAGAATGTGAGGACACAGCATGTGGGGGCTCAAGGGGCCTGCGGCTGCCGTCTCATCCTCTCGGAACCCTGAGGACACCCTGGGGAGAAGCCCGGCTCAGCAAGGACAAGAGACACGTGGAAGGACAGAGGCCCGTAGCTGGCCAGCACCAACCACCAAACTAGCCGGAGACCCGCCCAGCTGAGCTGGCGCAGACTGCTGACCCACAGGACCGTGAGCGGATAAAGTGGCTGTCGTATGAGCCACTGGGTTTTGGGATGGATTGCTACATAATAGTGGATAACTAAGACACAACTGCACTCCTAATTCCTCTCACTCTGCCCTCTTCCTGCTCCTGCCTAAGGCCCCAGGCCAGGCTCAGCACCTCGTCCCTTGTCCTCCCTCCCCGCCTCTCTTGGCCGGTTCCCTCCCACGGGGTTGAACAGATGCTCACGCATCAGCACGTCTCCGATCCACCCGACAGCTCCCGCGCTGGGAGTGGCTTCCTGTGTCAGCTCTGATTTTTGAAAGACCATACACAGCTTCATGACACAGTAATTAACCACTCCGTGAACCGAGCGGTGCGTTAGCTGCGACGATCGATTTTTAAATGTTCTGTTTCATCTGAAACAGATTTGGTCGAGAGGCACAAATGCCAGGAATTTTAAAGATCCTTATCAGGCTGTCCTAAGGGCTCCTAAAAACATATGCAAGATATACCATTTGGTTTGCTATTTTCCATAGATTTGAAGCCTTTAGACTTCTTAAAAATTGCCCTCTGGCTTCCTCTAAGAGACCACAGATGGCTCCACGCTGTCTGTGAAAGGAAAGTTCTGGTTCAGACGCGCGGCTCGCTCCCTCTGACAGAGCTAAGGTGGATGGATAAATGAACCGGACAACAGGTCCCTCTGAACCCCTCCTCTGTCTCAACATTCGTAAAGCTCGCCTTCTGAAATAAGGAATGAAAAGTCCACAGCCTTTGGAAAATAGCTCAATTCTAACACTACAAACTTCGAAGAGAGTGGGTGGAGGAAGGAAAGCGAGGGTGGATACTCAGGTGAAAATCTCATCCTAAGGTTAAGGGACATCGAGTGGAAAGCGGCCCCCACACAGTCCGGGTCGCTGGCTGAAGCGGCGGCCTGGGGCCCGGCTCACGCAGAGCAACAGGGCAGGGCGGCGGGTCCACTTACTCCGTAGTCGTGGTCAGCTCCTCCGTGACGTGGCTGGAATGCAGCAGGCCTTCCCGCTTCTGAAAGCCCAAAATGAACAAATAAACACACACCCCGGGGCAGGCAGAGAGGACAGGAGGAAGGACGTCACTGACAGCGTGGGGGGAGCGGGGGCAGGCGGCCCCAGGGCCAGGAGACCACCTCAGGAACAACAAAAGAATGGAGCCACACCCAGGGGGGTGGCTGGAACCGGCCCCCAACCTTCCCCCACCCTCTCTTCTCCACGTTGCTCTGCGGGCTGGAAGCCGTGGGGGTCTCAGGAGAAACACTCATCTCCCCAAGGATCCTCTGCGTCCTGCAGTGGCAGAGCGAGAAGCACAAAGGGACATAGGTAACCACAGGGAGCCCCCAGGGAAGCACACTTGGCACTGGGCTGAACAGGGCCCACCGCAAGTCAGGTCCATTCAGAACCTCAGCATGTGACCCTACTTGGAATAGGGTCTCCGCAGGTATAATTAGATGAGATGAGGCCGTAAGGGATCAGGGTGGGTCCTATATCCAACATGACTGGTGTCCTTATAAGAAGAGAAAACAGAGACACAGAAACAGGGGCACAGAGGGAAGAGGCCACGTGACAAGGAGGCAGCGACTGGAGGGAAGTGTCTACAAGCCAAGGATGGCCAAGGACTGCCGCCAGCCGCCAGGAGCTGGAAGAGGAAAGGATCCTCCCCTAGAGCCCTGCCGACCCCTTGATTCCAACTCCCGGCCCCCATAATTGTGAGGGAACAAATGTCTGTGGTTTTAAGCCACCCAGTTTGTGGTATTTCGTTACAGCAGCCTTAGGACGTTCCACGGGTGTGACACACGTCTCCTGGAGCCCGGCAGGTACGAAGAGGCAACACGGTAGGGGAAGGGGAGGGGGCTGGGGCGGCTGTGCTGGGGGGCGGCCTGTACGTCACAGGACCTCAGGGTGGAGCTCGGCAGCCAGCGAACTCAATCACCACCGTGAGCCCCTCTCTGAGCCCCTCGAGGGAAGAACTCGCTTCCTGCTGGGCAGCCCACGTGGACACCTCAAGATGCGAGCTTCCCCCCTTTCCTGCGCTCGGAGAGCCCACTGAGGGAGGTCCTGGGACATGTTAGTCACTTATCGCACATCGAATGTGCACTAGGCACCTGCTAGATACTGGGTCCAGGGGAGGACCTGGACACACGAAGCTGAATATTTCCAAGGTTTGCAGTATAAGCTCAATTTTATGGGGACATCATTGCAGCTCAGAGCAATCAAGTGATGTCCCAAGGCCACGCTGCTGGGTGGTAAATGGGGTCCGTGCCCTCCTTCCTTCCCTCCATGAACTGCCACACTCCTTGCATCTCCCCATCTCAGACTGGAAAACCAGAGGTGGAGGGACGGGCCAGGGGCCCACAGGGAAGGCAGGGGCAGCCCTAAGGTCTGGGAGGAGGGCTTCTGAGGCCTGAGGCCAGCCAGTTCCCGGGACCTCCTCTCCCCGCTACATTCCACCTTGGCCGGGGCCCCAAGAATCCTTCTGTAACCCTGGTCAAGGCAGGAAGCGCCAGCAAGGGCTGGCCCGGGACAGTAAAACTTTCTGCAAACCCAAAGGATTTTCTTGGACCGAAGTGCAAGCCTGAAAGGAAATACCCCGGTTACCCAGCTGCACAGCGCTTGGGGCCCAAGGCTGCCACACGGGGGCTTGGGCACCACGTCTCCAAGTGTCCTCAGGAAGCCTTTCCCGGCTGGCTGCCTCAGGTGAGCATCCAAGATGAGCGCAGCAGGAACGGTCCCCTGTCCCCGTCACAACTGCTGCCGACCACAAACACTCCTCCTTAGGAAGCAAATGAGGCCAAACGGCAGGTGCCCCTTGCCTGGTGCCAGAAAGGGGCATTCCCGCCCCTTAGGTCAAGGCCGAGCTCCGGGGGCAACGGAGGGGTCACACAGCTTCAGAAAACACACAGGATCAGCCAGACCTTGTGGACCACAGAGACCACGGGGCTGAGAAGTTTAAAAACCAGAGGAGGGGGCGCAGCTGCACGTCTGAAGTCACATAAGCACACGCGACATCCAGCTCCAAGCGTCACCTCAGTGCTCTGGCAGGAGTGGCTGTTCCTTCCGGACCCGAGTGTGTTTTCCCCGTTAGTGTCCCCAGAGCCAGTGTGGAGTGCCAGGTACACAGTAGGTGCTTAATACATGCTTACTGCACAAAACCACAAACACAAAGCCAGGGCAGGGTCTGTCCCCTTCAGTGCAGGGGCAACAGCCAGGAAAGGCTGCCCCACCTCCCCCAGAAGGACCCTGGCTCCCGGTTACATTTCTCCAAGTAAAGCCAGAGAAATGTCCCTAAAAAAGAGACCATGAGGCATGATGATAATGCAGAGCAAAGGCAGAGAAGCGGTAATTGGGGTATCTCTTTCCCACTGCCGGACTCAACCCGCTCCAGTGAGCAATCAGCTCATTCAGGAGGACTGCAATCCAACCACTTGGCTTTGCAGAGAAATGAATGTTCTTTTCAAAAATGTGGAAAATTAAACCTCAACTCCCTCACGCCTTTGAAACTGCCTCTCTTCAAATCAATGCCATTGTTCCCGTTCCAATCGTTCATCTCGAAGCCAGGGCGAGGCGTACATTTTGTCAAGAGGGAAAAAGAAGGTAGCCGTTTGGGGAAAATAGAAGAAAGCGAGAAAACCACAGGAGGAAGACGTCCCGGTGCGTCTCCCGCAGAGTCACGAGCAGGCCGACCGCTCGGTGCTACTCACCCGCACGACCACCACTTGGACGGAGACATGCTCGGGAAGGCGGATCGGGGCCCTGAAGTGCACGGCCAGGGACACGAGGAGGTGGAGGATGGCCACCAGGTTCTTCCCGTGAATTGCTTGTCGGGGGAGGGAAGAGGGAGCTGCTTTAGATCAGGTTGTACGGAACGCCGAAACCCACGTCCAAAAAGGCAATAAAGATGATGCGTCTAAATGAGACCTCAGAGAAAAATCACGGGAAAAACCACAGGCCACGGAAAAATGAAGAGTTGATGAGCATCCTGTGTGATTTCTGCCTCTTTCCTGTTGGCCTAAGGTGACTTGCGCAACCACTTTCAAAAGCAGGATGTTTTTAAAAGGAGTAAATTGGGAGAAAGAACGGGCAGGAGGGGAAAATTAGCACGAGAAGGGAAGAGATCAGGAAAAACAGGTCATCCTGGCCACTCACCCACCACAATCCCGTGCATCCCTCTCTCTGGCTCTTAAAAAGTTCTCCCTCTGTGCACCCAGCGGGCTCCACAGGGTAGGCTCCCAGGGGCAAATGGTGCTTTGGGGATGTCAGACGTGATGCCTGCTCTGCCCGGGCCCCTGGCTGCCATCAACTTCACTAGCTCTTCTCCAGGACATGGACCAAAGTGTGGTTATGATCACCACTTCTGTGCAGGGCTTTACAGTTTACAAAGCACTGGATTCCCCACCCACAGCCCCGCAGCCCAAGAGGTAGCCTTGGGTCTGTCCTAGATCGTGATGCCTGGAAAGCAGAGGCAAATCTCACTACCACCGAGGGCTGTCTCACCGGCTGTCCCACCAAAGCACAGGCGCCCCTCCAGGGCCTGACTGCTGGCACTGAGGAAGAAGGCTGGGGGGAGGGGCAGCCAGGACAGAGGACTTTCCAGCTTCTCCTGGTTTAGTTCTTCACCTTTCTGGGGTCATGTCTTTGCTGGAAATACTGTCATATCACGTATTCCTGAGGCCAGCACGCTCTGAGACACGTTCCAGAGGCCAGCATGAATCGCCTCCTGAAGGCCTGCTTTGGCGGCTCATCAGTAAAATAGCTCATTTGGGTGTTGGTGCTGTTCGTATCCAGGCAGAAGGCAGAGCTGCTTCTGTCTTACAACCGAAACTCCCATCCTTCCTCTGGAAGTCTCCCTTAATGCACCCAACCAGCAATGACTCCTCTCTCCTCTGAGGCATGGGAAAAGCAGAGAATGGTGGGCGTGACTCAGTCCCTGATCTAAGAGATCCTAAGAGCCGAGAGCAGGCTGGCTTTCTCCTCTCCTAGCTGCCTCTCACAGAGCAGGAGTGTGAACCAGTTTTTAAAATGCAAGGCCACATGCGATGATGAATGACAACATGGAGAGCCCAGAGGATGGGCTCCCTCTCCCCCGCGGCTACTCACAGTCCACGTTCCACTGGAGCGGCCGGCCATGGGGCCGCAGCAGGTCATGCACCTCTTCCAGCACGGTCTGCAGCTTCTGTTTCTGCCCTATTTCGGACTGTGTCACCTCGGCCACATTCAGCTTGCGGTCTGCCAGTTTTTCTGCAAAGAGAAGGCCAAGAACAAAAGGCAGAGTGTCAGGAAAAGCTGGAGGGACTCAGAGCCGCCTGGTCAACTGGCTGCAAAGAGGTCCCCTCCCCCGCCGGGTCCGAGGTGGAGCAGATCTTCACGCAACAATGGGGAGTTTTCAGGATGCTGAGCCGTGGAACTCTGAACTTTCAAATCATTCATATTCCTTAGAAAAGTGCTTCAGCATGAAAAGAGGGAGGAGAGTTCAAGGATGAAACTGTGGGCGTCCCACCTGGGAACATTCTATGCACATGAAACGGACAAAATGATTCAGGTACAGTGGGGAGCAAGGAGGTGCCCTGCAGGGATGGATGGAGGTGAGGAGGCTGTGCCAGTGGTTCCAGAGGGAGGAGGACTGGGACAAGAAAATGAAAAGGGTCTTGGATGCTGCCTTCCACCTCCCTGCACTCTTATGCTCCCATCCTTGTTTCTCTAACATTTGGACACCGCATTAAGGATTATTAGATAGTCACAGATTCCTGAGACTATTTTATCACCAAGAACGAGCAGGAAGCAACCTGGAGGAGCCGGACAGGAACTGTCACAACTGCTCAAGATTCAGTGACTGAGACCAAGCCCCAGCCACGGCCCGTGCGCCTTCGTTCACTTCCTGAGCAGAGCAGTAGGGGATGCCTGCCCCCGCACCTGCTAAGGAGCAAGGAAGGATCCACAGGTCTCCCTCCTATTCGTTTATTCCAAGACTCGGGTGCTTCCTGATCTCCTGTGCAAAACAACAGAAGTGACATCGCAGAACGTCACGAGATCATTAACCAAGGGTGATTACAAAGCGCTGGCCACAGAGCCTGACCTGCTGGGAGCCTTCAGCACAGAGCTGCTGTCCGTGGCCCTGGGGGGGGCGGGAGATCACGGAGGCTGTCAAGGCCAGACTGCTCACAAATGGGGTCTCCATTTGGCAAGTGGTCCCCAGCAAAGCTGTTTAAGGCATTTTCACGGGAGGCCCCAGCTACTTCAACATTCTCTCCCCACGTCTTCCCCTCCCTCAGTGAGAACAGGACCACGCAGTTCTGATAGTCCCATCAGGGTAATATGTTTACACAGCAATGCCTGCTGGGCTTGGGATACTCATTCATTCACTCAGTCACAAAACAGTTACTGAGCACCTACTGTGTGCCAGGCACCGTCCTAGGGCTGGACGCAGCACAGACAAGAGAGGTCTCAAGTGGGGAGACTGCCACACCTAAATATCATCAGGTCGGGGAGCGGTGAGTGATGGAGGCCAAACAAAGCAGCTCAAAGAGACACATCCCGCAGGCGATGGAAATGATTCCCGTTTATACATTTTGATTTCCCTCCATCTCCGTCTACTGGGTCCTAGCTGACTAATCCACAGCTATCTATCCATATGAACACCCTGAAAATACACAGTAGGTCCCCAGGTGCTCAACAACCAGGGATAGGGCAGAGCAGGGTCCCCTGGAGAAGGAAGGAGGGTCACAGAGAGCCAGGTGGTCTGAGAGCCTCACCCACTGAGAGACGGGGAGCTCAGCACGCCTCTGCTGTCCCCTCCTCCAGCGAACCTGCAGACTGAATATGGCCGTGATACCCGGGTGGAGGAGGAGGAGTCGATGGAGAAGGGAAAGAAACTGTATTAGTCTGCTGTATTAGGCAGACCGGGGGCTTAAACAATGGAAATTTACTTCCTCACAGTCCTGGAGGGCAGAAGTTCAAGGTCAAGGCATCAGCAGGTTGGTTTCTCCTGAGGCCTCTCTCCTTGGCATGTATACTGCCGTCTTCTCCCTGTGTCCTCACATGGTCGTCCCTCCGCGTGGGTCGTGACCTAATCTCCTCTTCTTATAAGGACACCAGTCTTATGGTTTAGGGCCCACCCCAATGACCTCATTTTAACTTAATTACCCCTTTAAAGACCCAATCTCCAAATGCAACTGCATTCTGAGGTCTTGGGAGTTAAACTTCAACATATGAATTTTAGGGGGACACAATTCAGCCCCAAACAGAAACTAAGGAGGCTGGCCATGCCTGGGTGCCACCTGAGGCTAGGTCTTGAGGTGACTCCCGTGTGCAAGAGAATAAGGTCCTTGGCTACCCGAGTCACCAGGCATCACTCTGCCTGCTGATGGGGCTGCAGGAGCAGCTCAAGGCTTTGCCGTGCCCAGGACCCCCATCTTCCTAGCAGAGAAAGAGACAGAGGAAGATGGGGTGGATTTGCAGGCACGGCAGGCAAACGTGGGTGATGGCGACTGTGGGGCTGTGAACACTTGCCTGACTTTTGCAAGGGGGAGGGTGTGCTGAGAGTTGGAAGCAAGAAAACAGCCAGCCGGGGAGCCCCTCTGCCCTCCCGCACGGCACCCTCACCGTGTCCACAAACGGTCTACCTCGAGAGTAACACACCCACAGGACCCGCCACGAGAGAGTTCAGCAGGTGATTCGAGAATCTGCTCGCAAGAAGGGACACACCTGGGGTCCGGATGGTGACTCACACTTGGCAATGTCACACGGCCAAATCCAGAGGTCCCTCACTCCCGCCTCCTTGAAACACCTTCTCTATCCCTGCCGAATGCAACGCTCCCCTGGCTCCTCCTCCCTGGTGGCCGGACCCTGCAGACTCCTTTGCTGGCTCTTTCTCTTCCTGACCACCAATGGCCGACTGCCCAGGGCCCAGTCCTCAGACCTCTTCTCTCTCTATAAATGCACAGAAGTCAGCTTCAGCCTTGGCCTTCAGCCAAATCTCTGACTTGACTTTGGCTTCTGCCTTTGGAAGGTGAAAAGCCGAATGAATGCCTACATCAGTGGCATTCCAGGGATCCTGGGATCCAGGACCCCGTGACCACAGAGATTACTACTGCATCTCGTCATGTAACCACGTCGTTGACACAGCAGGCAAGACATTCTGACGTTGTTAATATCTGAATATTCTCTTCCATTGTTCTCTTCTTCAGTCAAACAGAGTGTATGTCAAACCACTTGATGGACAAGAGATGTTAGAATTGCTTTATCAAGTACTGACGCAAGATATTCAAACAGGACGGCACGGCAGCTGCTCCACGATGAGAAGGCTGCCCGAGCCAGGTCAGCCTCATGCTGTACTTTGCAGATAACAAAACCGACACAGCAGGACTCACTGGCAACCAGAGCAGCTTCAAAGTGCTGCATTTGCTGGAGCCCACTGAGGAGGGGACCAAAAGGACGTCCTTGGGCAGGCAAGGATTTCTTACGTGACACCTGCTCTAAAGACGCCCATCACTCTGCCCCAGGGAGGACACTCGCATCATTTACCAGCAACCAAGGCTGAGATGCAGATGCAAATTCAGAGCTTGTCTTGTGATCCTGGAGCAAGTGACAGAGTTCCATGGACACGCTGCTCGATCTAAGGCTAGGGACACAATTTTCTCAAGTGACTGGGTGGGTGAAGCCACAGGTGCGTGCAAAAGAACTGGAAAGAAAAAATGGAAGTGAATGCAACACTCAAGTTTGCTTCTGAAAATATTAGAAAGCCTCTCCTTCAGGCAGTGAGCAAGGCACCAGGTCGAGGGACTGTTTCAGTAAAAGAGCATTGTCACCAACAGCTTGGACTCTTGGCAAGTCCCAGAGTCGGAGGGGAGCCGGGTCTTTACCACGGAGAGGGACGGAAGCTGATCACCTGGGCAGGTCCAAGTCAGCGGAGTCCTCGAGGACAGCCTCAGCCTCAGATCACACGCTCCTCTATCCTTCTCTGGTGAAAGTGAGTGTCCGTCATCACAAACATCCAGTTTCATGACCTCGAGAGGTGACATGACTCCAGAGCCTGACAATGTGAGAATGACTGTACCAACACCACCATATAAAACATCAAAACTCTGACTGACATGTTAGTAACAAAACTGTGATAACATTAAACAATCTCGATACATTTCAGGTTTATTCGTGGACCAGGGAAGCTCATTCTAAGATGGGGGTTCTCGGCTTAGCCAAATAGAGATGTTAATTCTTGGACATTCAGCAGCCAGCCAGACAAGGAATTTGGAACACTCTCCAGGCGAGGCCACCCGGGCCCTGGCGTTAAACATCACCTCTGCGCCGCCGAGCTCCAGCCCCACCCCGCAGCCGACTTGGGAAGGACAGGCACCTCAGCCCCGGCAGATGCACAGCCCACCTCCTCGCTCCCCACCCCCACGCTACTCCCAAGGGCTTCACCCTTCACCAGCTGCTTGGGCCACAAACCTGGCCGTCAGCCTTGACGCCTCCGGCAGCTTTAACCTCCAAAATATCTCCCCAGGTCCGCACTTCCACCACGGGGGAGCCGCTTCATCGGACGCCTGGGCTGCTGTGACAGCGCCCTGCCTGACCTCTCCGCTCTGGCTCCTGACCTGCCTCCCCCTCTGTTCTGCACCCAGAAGCCTAAGTGACCTTTTAAAACTCTAACTCAGATCATGTCACGGCCATGCTCAAAACCTCTAGTGGCGTCCTGTCACTTGGAATAAAAGCCTTTGTCTACAGGGCTGGACGTGATCTGACCCCGTCCGTCTTTCCCAGCCTCATCTCTCTCTCTCTCACTGTCCACCTCCACCTCTTCAGAGTCTCAGCCTGGAAGGTTCTTCCAACACTAATCGTGCAGATGTCCCCTCCCCAGAGGGACTGCCCCTTGCTGCCCAGCCCATCCACCCAACCCAGGCACTCTCTATCCATAACTCTCTCTGATTTTCTTCCTGCATTTGTCACTCTCTTCAACCACCTATCTGTGTTTTTGGTTGAACCACCCCATAATACTCTTTCTTCCTTCTGCCAGAATGTAGGGGGAGGGGGGACCCCTCCCTCTGTGACCACTGATCTCCAGAGCTTAGATCCACACCTGTCATACAGTAGGCCAATGAATATTCATTCAACAAACAAAAGAATGACCAAATCAAACACAAACTTTTGTCCCTCCAAATGTACTTTTTTTTTTTTTTTTTTTGGTGAGGAAGACCAGCTCTGAGCTAACGTCCGTTGCTAATCCTCCTCTTTTTTGCTAAAGAAGACTGGCCCTGGGCTAACATCCGTGCCCATCTTCCTCTACTTTATATGGGACGCCGCCACGGCATGACTGACAAGCAGTGCATCAGCAGGCGCCCGGGATCCAAACCCGCGAACCCCGGGCTGCCAAGCACGAACTAAACCACTGTGCCACCAGGCCAGCCCCCCTCCAAATGTACTTTTTGAGGATTGGCTGAAGAAGGACGAGATGACGTGTGAGCCACCCATCACCATGTGCTCGGAGCAAGTTATGTGACATGGTCCCCTCTGCACAATCCTGGCAGGTTTCCCTCCGAGATCAGAGGGTCTGTAGGAGCCACTGTGCAGAGCGTGCCAACCCCACCCACAAGGACCGCGGTCCAAGGAAGGACGCAGATGCTGAGCTGAGGCAGGACCACAGTCTATGCAGCTGCATCCCGGGTTCTAGGGTTAGTCCTCCCTGGACAGCCCTCCTCTCCCGCCTCTACCCCCGTCTGCTTTCCCACGGTAGCTCCCTCTCCTGAACAGAGCCCCCCAAGACCCCAGGTCCCTGACTCAGCATCCCTCCCCTGACATCCCTGCAGCAGCCCACACTCGGCTTGCCTGCACCCTGTTATAACTATGCTATAACTAGTGAGGAAAACATGATCCCACCCGACGCTGGCTCTGCCCCAAAGGAGTGACCCTCGGGGTGGTCTGTTGGGGACACCCTCTACCAGGACAGCGCTGGCCTGTGGGATCCATCAAAGGATGAGGAGCGTGAGCAGAAAGAAGCCCAGACAGCAGCTCTGCCAGCCCCACCTGATGGTGGAGGGACGGGGGTCCCCAGGGACCTTTAGGAGGTGTGTCATCCTAATGGACAAGGGGACAGAGTCCTTGTGGCCACCCTTGCAGGGCATTTGGGGACCCTGAGAGTACTTCAGAGCTTCTTGGGGACTGAGACTGTTCAACAAATGTCTCGTCCCGTCTGGAGTCTTTGGAAGGTGCTGAGGTCCAGCAGATCCAGACGCACATTGGTTTCGTCTCCTGTAGGAGCCCAGGGTCCTCGCAGGTCATGAAACTGCAGGGCACACCGACCGTGCACCCGTCACTCAGAGGAGCCCGGGGGACCCGGCAGCCCCTCGTCTTACTCTTCATTTCTTTGTCTTTTTTAATCTACCACTTACCAACTCCAGACCCTGAGCCGGGCCCCAGGCGAAGTGCTCTGACACATCAGCTCAGTGAGGAGCTCTGACTGTCCCCAAACGACAGACACACAAAGACCCATCTGCGGTCACAGTCCCCACTCCACTTCTCCACCCCACCCCAAATCGTGCCCCTCACTGCACAGCTCACTCACAAAATATCCGCGGGGGACCCGCCCCCTCCTGCCACCTCCCACCCTGAATGAGCCTGTGTCAGGCCTGACGGTGCTCACGGTCACCCAGCCCACGGCCAGCAGGGAGGGCTGACCCAGAGAGGAAACGGCGCCCCATTTGTGCCAGCTCCGAGCTCCCCTTGGGCATGTGCACCCCCAGCACAGAAGCTGCAGGCAGTTCTGGAAGCTGTGTGACCGGCTGCAGCCCCGTGGCTGGGTGCTCCGGTGGGACGCCCACTGGAGAAACGATGAGAGGCCCAGTGACCTGAAGCCCAGGGCCCGAGGACGTCACCTGGAGCTGTGGGCGCAGGGCTGTGGCTCTAAGTCTACCCTCAGGACAAGTGACCATGTCACCATGTAGAGAATGGTGTGGTCTGGCCCCGGGGCCGCCCCCTGCTGTGGCCCTTTGTAGGGGCTGGGGGAGCCGCCCTTCCTGTCGACTCACCCAAGAGCTTCTGCAGCACCTGGCCGTCATACAGGTCCTCCTCCAGCTGCTTCACGATGATCCTCTCCTCCACCAGGACGTCGTTGATCCAGTCAATGAGAACCTGCGGGAGAGGCGGGCGTTACGGCCTCACTCGCCGGCACCATGCGGACCGAGGCAATGACCAGAGCAACTGCAGCAACGGAAAGCTGCTGGCCCCCGAGACGCCTGCTGGCACAGCAGCCCCGCAAGCCAGGAGGGGGAAGGCAAGCTTCTGCAGCCTACGGGGCGGGCGGGAGGGCGCTCACCCACCCCGCGCTGCCGGGACCGCCCGTGGGAATTCACAGAGAACCGGCGGAGGGCAGCCACACGGTGACACTGGGCCTCCTCCCAGCAGGAGGAGTAGGCGTCGACCCTCTCAGCCAAAGGAAACGTACCTGTTCACCCTGGCAGGGAGGAGGGGCTAGATGACAAATGTTAGCAGCCCTGCCCCACACAGCCAGAGTACAGATGGGCCATAAAAGGCCCGTCCCCTCCCTCCCATGAGGTCTGCACCGTCACCCTGAGCCTAAAGCTGTAGAGAGAAGGGGATCCCATCTGGCCTGTTACTGACAAAGTCTTTATAACAGCTTTCTTGACACAGAATTCACACACCACACAATTCACCCTTTAAAATGTGCAATTCAGTGGTTTTGGTATACTCACAAAATTGTGCAACCATCACGATATACAATTGTAGAACAATTTCATCACCCCAAAAAGACACCCCATACCCATTAGCAGTCACTCCCCCTCCCCCAGCTCCTTCCAACCACTAACCCATCCTCTGTGTCTCTGGATTTGCCTATTCTGGATATTTCACATAAATGGAATCATATAAAACTTTTGTGGCCCTTTGTGTCTGGCTTCTTTCTCTGAGCATCATGTTTCCAAGGTTCACCCACGTTGTGGCAGGTGTCAGTACCTCATTCCTTCTTATGGTTGAATCGTATTCCACTGTATGAATGGGCCACATTTTGCTTATCCACTCATCAGGTGATGGACAGGTGGGCTGTCACCACTTTTCGGCTACCATGACTAACGCTGCTGTGAACGTGGGTGTACACAGGTTTACGTGGACCCAAGTGTTCGTTTCTCCAGGCCGGCCTTCTCCTTAAGCCTTTTCTCAACAAGTTTTCCATCCAATTCGCTGGGTGATAGATGATAAAAGAAGATAGCTTCAATTGTGGAAATATCGGTGGAGAAATAGGATTCCCATGGAACAGAATTCCATTTGGCCAGTCCTGCTTAAGGCACTTCTGAACAGACTTGATCAAAAATATACGGAGTCCGTGATTTTCCTGTGCAAGCAAAACTAATAAGCTACTTAATTGGCCCCGATAACCTCCTGGAAATGGGAGCGTGGTGTCCTCTCAGAGATGAACAAAAGGCGCAAATCCAGACTGTGGTTCTCCGTCACTCTCTGAAACAGATGCGACCTGAAGAATTGGCCACAAAGCAAATTTCTGTGAAGTTATTCTATCTTCCCACTAACTCAAAAATATTAAATCAGACACACAACTCCATGAAGAATAGAAGTAAAAGTAAATTGAAGGGAGGTTTGGAGGAAAAGAGAGATGAGCAGCCCTGTGGCATTCTGGTTTTGTCACAGCTGTCCCTGAAAGGTCAGCAGGCACCGCTGCTCCAGCCCTCCTCCATCCCCTGCCCTGGACAGAGCCCTGGCCTGGGAGTCTGGGAGCTGGACCTGACCACCTCTGCTCCCTCCAGTGACTCCCAGCCAAGCTGCCTCCCCTCCCGTCTTCCAGCTCTCCTGTCGCCCACAGACACCAAGATTGCCCAGCTTCCGCCCTGCTCTCGGACCATCTTCCAGTTTCCTTGGCGGGAGGGGGTCTTCCTTGGCACCTCCTTCTCCTCCTGATCTTTAAAGGCATGTTCCTGAGGCCTTGCCCTGGACAATCCCTCTTCTCACTCGCCACTATCTTCCAAAACCAGCTCATGCCCCACCAGGACTTCCATGACTTCCTCTCTGCCTCAGGGCCTTTGCACATGCTCTTCTTTCCACCCTGAACACGCCTCCCTCCCCCACTACCTGGCAGGCCCTCACTCATCCTTCAGGTCTCAAGCTCCTGTATCATTTTCTGACCGCCCACCCCACCTAGGCCACATCTCCCACTGTGGCTCTCAAGCACACCTGTCTTTCCTTACCCTGCTCACATTTGCAATAGGAGCACATCTTTGCAATGATCGCAGCTGGCAGACTTTAAGCTCTGGGAGGGCAGACACTCTGACCGGTCTTGCTTGTGGCTCTGCCCCCAGCACTCACCGCCTGGCACTGGCGCTCTATAAGTGGGCATCAAGCCAATGAATCAATTTACTGAGCACCCACTATGTGCCCGGCTCTGGGAGTAAACAGGATAGATGAGGCCTCCGTCCCTGAGGCCCTGACATTCTAATCAGACATTACAAGACAAACACACACCCCTTCACGTTGAATGTCATGAAGAAAAATAAGGCAGGTACCGTGGAGAAACCCGACAGACACCTCAGCCGGGTGACCAAGGTCAACACCGATGTCCCTGATGGGATGTGATGAGAAGGGCACCTCCCTCTGTGGTCCTCCTCCCCAGCCCATAAACCCAGCCTAATCCTGAGAAAAAAGCAGACAAACCCCATAGAGGGGCGTCCTACAAAATTCCTGAGCAACACTCCTCAAAACTGTCAAAGTCATCAACAAGGACAGTCCGAGAAACTGTCATTCCAAGAGGAGCCTATGGAGACACGACGACTAAAGGTCATGTGGGATCCTGGGACAGAGAAAGTGTATTAGGTGAAAACTAAGGACATCTGGATAAAGGCTGGACTTGTGTTACCAATAACGTATCAACATCGGTTCATCAACACAACAACGTACCGTGCTGATGTGAGATGTTCGTAACAGAAGCCTGGGTGGGGGCACATGAGAACTCTCCGTCTGTCGCTGCTATATTTCTGCAAATCAAAAACCTCTAAAAAATAAAGTCTATTGAAAAAATAAGGCAGAGTTTGGGAATAGAGAGGGCCAGCAGGGAATCAGGGGGTCGGGGGGCCTCTCGGAGGAGGCGGCAGCTGCGTAGAGAGGAAGGAAGTGCAGATGAGCCGCGTGGCCACCTGGAACAGCTTGGGAGGGGCTGGGTCAGGAGCTGGGGCCCGAGGGGGCCAAGAGGGGCAGGTGGGGGGTGGGGAGCAGAGCAGGCCCTGGACTCCAGGGGGGTTGGGAGGGGAGGTCCCGTGAAGCTGCTCAGGGCAGTGGATGAGATGAGTGGGCACTAGCGGGAGTGGGGGCTGGACATGGAGACCACGGAGGGTACCGGTGGGGCAGAAACAAGGTTTGGCGATGACCCTGGGAACAGGCAGGTGAAGCTGGGCGGAGGACGAGGAGATGGAGGAAGGAGTGGCCGGCCTGGGTGGTGACTAGGGCGTCTTCATGGATGAAGTCACCAGGAATGGTGTCAGAAGGGGCGGAGAGGAAGTTGCTGCCCCAGGGGCTGGAGCTCCCAATGAAGGAAGAGGGAACAAAGGGGTGGGAGGGGGGCGTCGACAGTAGAGGAGGGAGGGGAAAGGTCTGGAAGCAGCACTGAGGAGCTGGGAGGAACCTGCTCCCTCCAGGCCCCCAGACCCACCCCGACCAAGACCAAGCATCCTGGCCGTCATCCACCCCCCTGGGCCTCAGTCACACAGACGCAGATGGGGCTTCGGGGATCACAGATGGACGTGCCCCACCCCTTTAGCTCCCCCACCCCTTTAGCTCCCCCACCCCCCGCATGGGCACCTCTCAGGAATGCCCTGATCCTCGGATCCCTTAATCCCACAAAGCTCTAGGAACCTGCTACCTCATCCTTTCATCAAGGATTTAACAGGGATTACTGGAGCCGAGTGACAGTATTACATTCAGCTCAACAGCCAGGCGTGGAGGCGAAGGTGAGCGGGTGAGTCCACGCTCAAGCCAGGAGACGGGGCAGAGAGAGGAATTATGAGTAAGAGCGACAATAATTCTTCACAAAGAATCATGAAATGAGGGATCATCATCAATGAGGGTCCAGGGAGGGGAGGAACCCCACAGAGTCAGAGCTGCCTGGGCACTGTCTGAGGACAGGACAGGAAATGGCTCAGTACAGGGGGGTGCACAGGGGGGACGGGGGCCAGGCAGGCACAGGAAATGGGACGACCCAGGCCATGGAGGAGGGAACTTGTGCCCCTGACATCCCGGGAAGGTGGAGGCGTTCAGAATGTGAACACGCAGTGGGGAGGTCAGGACAGGCTGGGTGCCCCACCGGAGGACCGAGCTGCGAGAGTCATGGAGAACCACTTCTGCACCACGCGGCCATCGGTCCAGGAGCCCAACCCCGCATCCCACGCTTCCTTAGAACAGAGGAAGCGATGCGTCTCCCCCCGGAACAAGAGATCTGGAAAGTCACCTGCAGTGGCTCTCTGAGGCTGACCCAGTGTCCAGACCCCCGAATCCACTCCCACAGCCATGGAACAGAGACCCCCGTCTCTGTGCCCCCACAGGGGCCAGTTCTGGCCACTTGAGATGTATTGGTTTGAACTTTTTCTCAAAGTGTGAAATTTAAACTTAAGAGATAAAAATAAGCACAGAGATACAAGACTCAGCAATCCTAACCCCCATTTTGGTCTTCAAAGCCCCCCCATCTGGCTCCACTCTCTGGCCAGCCTGATTCCTCACCAGGTTCCCCAAATCCTCCCAGCCTCCCCTGCTGACCTGCCTGCAGACCCCCTTCTCACCCGCGGACCCCCTATCCCAGCTCCCCTCCCCCTGGACCTCTCAGCCCCACCTCAGGTCCTCACCTGCCCTGATTGGCCACCCCACACGTCACAGCTGCCACGAGGGACTGGCCCTTGACCTCCAGGCTGACCGAGAGCTCCCTGAGGCCAGGGACCACGCCTGCTGCTTCATCTGCCCCACAGCACCCAAGAAACGCCATACACGCTAGGTGAGCAACTACTAATGTCATTCCTAATTTTTGGCTAATGGCTTTAAACAGTTTTGTAGGCAGAATTTAAAATGCCCCTAAGATCTCAGTGTCCAAGCCCACATAATCCCTGGGACCGTGAAGATGACAGGGTTACACCCCACGATTAGGGTGTTATAGGACACGGCTGACCTCCAGAAAGAGGGATTCTCCAGGTGGGCCTGACCTAATCACATGAGCCCTTTGAACCAGATCTAGAGATCAGAGACCAAGAAGATGGAGAGAGGGGAAGCACGAGGGGGATCCGAGGAAGGGGACATTCTCCACTGCTGGCTCTGAAGATGGAGGGTCCCATGTGGACAGGAACATGGGTGGCCTCTAGGAGTGGACAGCTGATTCTCCCCAGAGCCTCCAGAAAGGATCTCAGCCCAGGGACACCGTGATTTTGACCTCATGAGGTCCTGACCTGAGAGCCTGGCCACACCATGCTGGACTCAGACCCACAGAACTGTGAGCGAATGAGCAGATGCTGCTTTAAGCTGCTGAACTGGCAATTAGTTACACGGCAACAGAAAACTAACATAAACAGCATTCCGCCATCACAAATTCCAAGCATCAGCCTCATATACGAACGCCACCGCCACCACATAAAATGCACAGTCTGCTGCTGGGACCCGGGGCCTGCACTGGAGACCCAGCTCCACCAGGGTTTTAGCTGTGTGGCCTTGAACCGGTCACTGAGCCTCTCTGGTCCTCAGAGTCATCGTTAAAAAAGGAAGACAAATCAATTCGTGTCCCTGGGTATGCTCTATGTGACCCAGCAATGCCAATTCTAGGAGTCTACCCCAAGGTACGAATCCAGATGTGCCCCTGGACATTCACTAACTCTGGAATGATTCCAAATTTTCTGTAGGAAAAGCTAAATACACAAAAGAAAAAGCCTGAAGGGACACAAATTTTTAAAAAATTACCACGCCCTTCTGTTTGATTTTTCTGTCTTCCAGGTTTTCAGCAGTCTATATTACTTTGGTAGCTAGAAAAAGTAATAATAAATGCCATTTGAAAAAATTAATCACTATCCAGATGGCTTCTTTGCAGAAATTGACAAGCAGATCCTAACATGCATATGGAAATTCAAGGGACCCCAAAGAGCCAAAACAGTCTTGAAAAAGAAGAACAAAGTTGGAGAACTCACACTTCCTAATTTCAAACTTTACTGCAAAGCTCCAGTGATCACAATGTGTGGTGCTGCATAAGGACAGACGGAGAGGCCAACAGAACAGAATTGAGAGGCCAGAAATAAACCTCACATTACAGTCAGTTGATACCAACAAGGGTGCCAAGACCCTCCAATGCGGGAAAGAACAGTCTTTCCAGCAAATGGTGCTTGGACAACTGGACAGCCACATGCAAAAAAATAAAGTTGGACCCTTACTTTACACCATATGCAGAAATTAACTCAAAATGAATCAAAGACCTCAGTGCAAGAACTAAAATTATAAAACTCTTAGAAACATGGAGGTAAATCTTCATGACCTTGGATTAATGATTTCTTAGATATGATACCAAAAGCACAAGCAACAAAAGAAAAATAGATAAACTGGACTTAAAACTAAAAACTTTTGTATTTCAAAAGATACTACCAAGAAAGTGAAAAGACAACCCAGAAAATGGGAGAAGATTTTGCACATCATGTATCTGATAAGGAATCTGTATCTAGAAAATATAAAGCACACTTACCAGAATGCAATAATAAAAAGACAACCAATTAAAAAATGGGCAAAGATCTGAAGAGACATTTCTCCAAAGAAGATATACAGATGGACAATATATGAAAAGATGCTCAACACCATTAGCCATCAGTGAAGTGCAAATCAAAACCATGGTGAGATGCCATTTCATACCTACTAGGGCAGCCATAATCAAAAAGACGTACAATAAAATACATTGGCAAGGATGTGGAGAAATTGGAACCCTCATACATTGCTGAAAGGATGCAAAATGGGGCAGCCTCCTGGGAAAACAGTCTGATAGTCACTCGAAAGGTTAAACATAGAATTATCATCTGACTCAGCAATTCCACTGCCGGGTATACACCAGAGAGAAATGAAAACAACACATCCACACAAAATCTCACGCACTGACGTTCACAGCAGCACTAGTCATGATCGCTAAAAGGTGGAAACAACCCAAATGTCCCTCAACAGACCAATGGATAAACACAACGTGGTCTGTCCACACAATGGAATATTACTTGGCAATAAAAAAGGAACGAGGTACTGATAGATGCTACGACCTGGATGAATCTTTACAACACGATGCTCAGTGAAAGAAGACAGACACAAAAGGCCACACACTGTATGATCCCACTTATATGAAATACCCAGAATAGGCAAATCTATAGAGACAGAATAATCCTACAGAGACAGAGCGGTCGCCAGGGGCCAGAGGAGGAGGGAATAGTAACCAATAAAGCTACTGGGTCTGGGGTTTCTTTCTGGGGTGATGAAAATGCTCTTAAATTGACTGAGGTGAAGGTTGAACTCCGGGAGGATACTAACAACCACTGAATTGCATGGAATGTGAAGTCTATCCCAGAAAAGTTGTTACTAAAAAATCACTTTCTGGAATGCAGGTGTTGATACTCCTGCAGGGCTGTTGGGAGGATTTGGGGAGATGATCGGGTTGGCGGTCCTTAGCAATTACAACCATCTACACAGATGTTAGCACTACCGTCCCCGGAGCTCCCTGCACGTCAAAACCCCCTTCCCGATGTACTCAGCACAACCAGAAGCACCCAGTCCCTCCCTGCCAGACGCCACCCTAGGTGCTGCAGATATAAAGAAACACGATCGAGCATCTGCCCCAGGTGGGGCAGTTGAGATGTCGCAGCTGCTGTGCTGGTAAGGGCACATGCGTGAAGGGTGCACACGGGAGGACACAGGAGCCAGGCCACCTCGTCCTCCTACAGCTCCTAGAAGGAGCTGGGCCCCACCCCACTGGGAGTCAAACACCATTGTGCACCCCTGCCACCTCTCTGGTCTCGTGTCTGACCACTCGCCTGCCTGCTCACCAGGCCCCAGCCACGCGGCCCTCCTCGCTGGTCCTCACACGGCAGGCACACGCACTCCACACGACCTGTGCCCCCGCTGCTGCCTCTGCTGAGCGTGCTCTTCCCCCAGGTACCGACAGGCAGGTCTCCGCTCAAATGCCACGCCCTGACCACCCCACCTAACACAGGGCAGAGGAAGTCATCCTGCTTCTCGTTCCAGTTTCCTTCAAGCCCTCGTGGCCACGTGATCACATGTTCATTCGTCCCCCGACACGTCCGTGTCCCCAGCTGGACTGTCAGCCCCACGCAGGCCGGGCCTCTGTTTTGCCCAATGCCACATTCCCCAGGGGGTAAAACAGGAGCAGACCCACGGAGGATGCTCAGACAAACTGCAAACTGCCTACAGACCTTCCAGAAAGGTCTCTTGGGCACAGACATCTGGTTCCAGAGGCTGCCTTGCCCGGAGCACAGTCCTGTCGGGAAACACACACAAGAGACAACGCTTCTGCCACGAAGAATCTAAAACATAAGAAATCCCATCTGGATCTCCGACCCTGTCAAAGTCCAAATACAAGAACAACGAACAGAAAGGGATGAAGATCAAATTCCACGCCACGGGCCACAGGGGTCGCCTCGGGGAAACAGAAGCCACCGAGCGCCCCACTTCATGGCCGCCCCCGGGGAGGTGCTTCTGTTATTCCTGGGCACCACGAATCACCCCGTCGGTGTCCCTCCCAGGCCGTCTGTCTTAATCCTCCATTTCACAAAAGCCTTCTCGAAGATAGCACCAGTCATTATTTTTAGGGATGAACCACTCGCAAACCCCAAAACCTGCGGGCGAATGTCAGGGACATATATGAATGATGCCCTGGGCCCGGCGCTCTTTGCACGTACGTTTTATGAGCTTGCTTTAACCAGAGTGAAAAATTACTTTTCCTGATGATAATCAGGGTCTGCAGCCGGTCTGCCCCAAAGCTATGACAGTTACGTTTTAATCACTTCCAAACAGGCGCGTCGCTGCTTAACCCACCGAGGACGCGGGCTTATTGCAACAGGCAGGAGGCCATCCCGGCCGGGGGCAGTGCCACAACATGTCACAGGGGCATCTCCACGCGGCTCTAATAGCACCGTCTTCCGCCCAGAGGATCGTTTTTATGCAACGGATTTTTTCAGAGGCACAAAGAGAGGAAGGAACAGAACTTAACAACCAGGAAGAGTCTTGTCCAATAAACCGGGAAATGAGATGTGAAATCTGCTCGTGGGGAGAAATGCGCACCCCGAGGGTGACACGGTCAGCCTGCCGTGGACCAACACCAACAGGAGGCCTTTCTCTGGCTATTCCTTCTGGAAAGCATTCCCTCTTTCAAGGATCATTAAAAACACAAAGAATCTCATCTGTAAACCGCTATCTGCCCGGGCAGAGCAAGCTGTTCACCGTCTAAGTAATTCAGGGCGCTTCTGGGGGACGCTAGGGGAAACGACCGCAGGACGAATCACCAGCAAAGACGCCATCAGGGCGAGTCTTTCAGGCTCTTGCATCCACAGGACACTCGTGCCCATTTCTAAATTCCCACGACAGACCTGCCCATTCACCTCCTCCCGGCTCTGCCCCGTGCGTGCCCGCGTTCCAGCCCCCGGCATGGTGCCTGCCAGGCAGCAATAACGTGGACCCGCGCCACGGTCTCACGTTACCCCCACGATGGTGCCTGGAGTAGGTGCTGCTCTTCTCCCGCTTTCATCCGAGCCGGACTGGAGTCCGGGAAGCCGGCGTCCAGAGCCCACGGCGCCCCTTCAGCCCTGGACACTACATTATACACAACATGCTCGGAGAGAGCTCCGAGGGGCGGCCTCATCCTCAAAGCCCACGTGCACAGAGGCAGGGCTTTCCCACAGGAAGCAGAGGGCAGCGCACGTGTTTTAAGCAGAGACAGTCCAGAGGCCGCGGGGTCGGCGGATGAGGTCTACACCGGAGACAGGGCAGGGGCCAAGACGACAGGTAAAGAGTGCGGACGGCAGAGAACAGAGAAAGAAAACAGGGCCCCTCCCAGGCTTCCTCAGAAGTGTCCCGCTGGTCCCAAGACTGGGGCGCGGCCAGCGGTCAGCCTGTCAGCCAGACCTCAGCCCGACCTGCTCAGGCCCGCACGTGGTCCACACTCCACACCAGAGACAACTGCTTCTGGGCCGGCTCCCTCTGACGATCCACTGGGAGGTGGCCTTGGCTGAAGCCCGCCCAGACTGAATCGACCCGAAGCTTGGGTGACCAGAGTCCACCGCGCAGGACTGAAATTCTGAAAAGCAGTCAGGGTCACGCAGGGGAAGGGGATGGAGGTCTTTTGTCTGAACCACCAAGACTGGCCCCTGGGACCACCTGTACCAACGTCCAATTCACAAATCCCCCCAAGCCTCGCCCCTCCTCCCAGAGCCCCTTTCCCCAAGATGCAGATCCTGTAGGTCTGGGCTGGGCAGAAAGACCCGCCTTCTCTTGAGCCCACACGCCCTCTCGGGGGGTTTTGCTGTCCGGCCCCCTGTGGGTGCTGCTAACCCTCCTCCCTCATTTATTCACTACCCTCTCAGCAAGGACGAGCGCTGTGTGTGGGCATGCTGCCGGGCACTAGGGATCCAGCTGGGGACAAAATGTTGAGTCCCTGACAGCAAGGGATTACACTCTAGAGGGAGAGAAAGACCAAAACCAAATGAGTAAATGTAACAGTTCCAGGCAGCGGGAAGTCAAGGGAAGAAAACTAGCCAGGCAAGGAGGTGGGGTGATGGGGTGACACGGGCGGAGGGAAGGAGCCAGAGAACATATCTCTGGGGAGGAAGCATCGAGAGAAAACTGAGACATGGAGAAGAGTGCTCCAGGCAGGGGGCTGCAGGTGCAAATGCGGTCAGGATCTACAGATCCCGCCCACAGACCCGTCGGGCTGGCGCCTCGGCCCCTGGGAGGTGACCTCTAAGCCCCTGGAATGTCCTGCTGGATAAAACTGTTTTGGTTCATGTGGGGGCCTTGGATCGGCCAGAGAGGACCAGCGTAGCTTAGGGTGGGGGGTTTGGGTCACGCTCTGTGTGTCACATCCTGGAGGGCTGGAGACAGGTCAGCCGCGAGCGCAGTCAGCCACGCCTACAAGATGGCGCCCCAATAAAAACTCTGGACCACGAGGCTCAGGAGGTCCCCTGGCTGGCAATACTCCACACACATTGTCACAACACTGCCAATAAGTGACACCATCCATGACTCCCTGGGGAGAAGACAACTGGAAGCGCAGCGTTCGGGGCCCTCCAGGGCCTGCCCCGTGCCCCTGCTCCCTCGGCGGGTTTCAACCTGTATCTTTTCACCGTAATAACCCATGACTGTGAGTATAACAGCTTTCAGTGCATTCTGGGAGTCCTTCTAGTGAATTACCAAACCGTCAGTTGTCTTGGGGGCCCCAAACTTGCAGCTGGTGTCAGAAGTGAGGGTGGGCTTGGGGGGACCGGCATCTCTAACCTTGCACCTGGGTGAGCACATGCTCAGCTTGCTCCAGAAAAACAAGGATGCCCAGCGGCTGGAGCACAGCAAGCAAGGAGGGCGGTAGGAAGTGCAGGGCTTCTGGTCCAGAGCATGTCTGAGGGTGCCCGGCTCGGCAGCACCCCCAAGGACAGGCCACGGTGCTGGCCTTTGGCTCTGGGAGCAGCTGGTAGGCTGACCCTCCCTGCTCACCCCAATTGTGCATGCACACTGCTCTGGCCTTGGGACCAGCTCCTCCTCGAGCCAGGAAAAGGAGGTGCTGACAGTCTGCCGACATGAGCAAACCCCGACTCAGGGGTACACCAAGGCCTCGCACTGAGGCCCCCACACACATGGCAAACAAGAGCGACCCGAGGACGGCCGAGGCTCAGCACGGCACCCCCGACGCCACCCACACGTGTCTGTTTAAAAAGCCTATGGTTGGCGAGAACTAATATTTTACATACATCCCTCCACGCCACCACTACAGCAGCTAACCAGCCACAGCCAGCCCAGTGCTGCTCTCCTGTTTGCTGTGTCTATACTTATTTTGGAAAATACTTGATAAGGTGAAAAATATGCCACCAGCTTGCCTCGAGATGCACCCTGCAGTCTGACAGCAGGCGGAACCTTCCAGAAATCGCCGATCTCTGGGCATATGCACTCCAGGCTGGCAGGATGGCCACGGAGCAGACGTCCAAGGATCTGGCAGCTGGCCCTTCCAGGACACTGGCAAGGTAGCAAGGCTCACCCTGCCCAACCCCATCGGGGAAGTAAGGGAGGGGCACTCATTCACCGGCTCTTTCCGGTCCTTAGTCCCACTTTGTCCCACAGGGCATTAATCCCCGCAGCTCCAGCCCCTCCAGTCAGCACACCTCGTGCCCGGCATGGCCCTGGGTCTGAATCCAGAATCCGCAAGAGGTGGAGCAGCCAGAGCCTCCACGGGTCCCGTCAGGCTGGCCCTGGACGCAGAGGTGCTGGGGTCTCCTCCGCGTGGGCTGATGAAGGGCGTGCAGCTGACCAGCCCGCACCCTGTGGAGGCGGAAACAGCCTGTGGTCTTAGGAGGCAAAGTGGCAAAGCAGAGGCGGGGTGGGGGCGCCGAGTGAATCTGGGAGGAGCAGGAAGTGGATCTCGTGCAGGAGAGAGGTGACCTGTCCATCTCGCCATCCCCAGAGCCCAGGGCAGCACCCAACGCTCACCCAGGGCTCAGCCAGTGAGGCATCAAGTGCACAGACTCGTTCAAGACCGACACTTCGCTGACTCTCGGTGTCACCTGGGGGTGGGCACTTACTTCTCGCTGAGCCCCCATGTGAGAGTGAGGATGACGCCAGCTCCCCGGGTTGTTTCCAGGAGACGATGCTTGTGAACTCAAGCACTGCCCGAAGGAACGTGCTAGAACGTGCAGGCACGTGATGGTTAATTTTCAACATCAGCTTGACTGGGCCACGGGATGCCCAGATACCCGATCAAACGTTCTTTCTGGGTGTGTCTGTGAGGGCGGTCCGGAAAAGATTAGCATCTGAATTGACGGACTGGGTAAAGCAGATGGCCCTCCCCATGTGGGCGGGCGTCATGCAATCCACTGAGGGCTCGAATAGAAGGAAAAGGTGGAGGGAGGCTGGACTCGCCCTCGCTCTGCCTGACTGTTGAGCCGGGACATCGGCCTCCTGTCCTCGGCCATCAGGCTCTCAGACCTGTGAGCTGCACCACCAGCTCTCCTGGGTCTCTAGCTTGCAAACGGCAGATCTTGGGACTTCTCAGCCTCCATAGTCACGGGAGCCAGTTCCTTATAATAATCTCTACAGGTAGATCGATCGATCATATCCTCCTGGTTCTGTTTCCCTGGGGGACCTGGACAGATACAGTGACTCCTCCTTCTGCCACTTAAATGTCCCCCATGAATACCATTTTGGAGGCTGAAAGAAGGGTCACTTTCCTGACCAATATTCTGTTCAGAATAACAAAGTGGTATTCAGGAAAAAAAAAAATCTTAACAAGATAAACTAGGTAATTTAAGTTGTTAAGACCAACATCTTTGGGTGGGCCCTACAACGGACATTTTCAATCTCAGTTTTAAGAAGGATACAACTTGCAAAGGCATTATTTATCCCGAGTTAGCCCTGTGAAAACACTGTTGTGCACCATGCAGGTCCAACAGCGGTGGTTAAGGTGGAGAAACTTTTCAAAAAGCACTTTTGATAGAATATGTCTGTCTGTGGCACACACTGCCCTCGACAGCGTTTTCAAAGCCCCGGGGTCACCGGAGTTGCTGCTGCAGAAGCGCCACCCGCTCCCGGCTGCCGTCTGGAGCTGGCGCGGCCCTAGCGGTGAGGACGCGGGCAGAGCGGCAGGTTCGCTCGCTGGGGTCACCTCTGACGCCCGTGGTTCAAATCGGAGCGACCAAAACTGTAACCCACGCTTAGACGCGGGCGGACGCCACAAATAGAGCCGCGGCTAAGCTGGAGCTTGAGAAACCCCGCTGGGCAGAGAGAAACCGCCACCGCCGCCCCGAAGAAGCCACAGGGCCACCAGGCTCCCCGTCGCTGCCTCCTCGACTTTGGGGAACGCAGCAGCCATCTTCTGGTCCAGCCGGTGTCCGCGCTTCCCGACGCGGCCGAAGCAGACCGTCCGCCCGCGCGGGGGGGTCTCGGACGTCCCTCGGCAGGAGCGGCCGGAAGGTCACACGGCCCCGCTCTTCAGAGCTGCCTCTGAATCCCCCCATCGTGCTCCGGAAAGAGTCTGGACCCAAATGCCGACGTGCTGGGAGGGTCCACTCCAGCTGCCCCTTCCACGTCTGCCACACGGCCTCCCGCAGGCTGCCCAGCAGAGCGCCAGCAGCGGTCTGAGAGCCGGGCACCGGGCAGGTGTCACAAGCCCGACCCCTCCCTCTACAGGTCCGCTCAGCCCCTCCACCTGCGTGTCCCTCCACCCCGCGCAGCATTCGGGCCCTTTCACCAGCCCCCAGGATTCGCTTTTGCCCACGAGAGCCTGAACCCCAAAAGATTTGCCCTACCAGGATCACTCTAACCCAGACACCCCTCCTCACCTTGACCAGCTCCTTGAATTTGGGGTCGTCCTTGGAGGTGGGGTCGATCATCGTGCGCTCCTCGTTCTCCTCTGCCGGGACAAGGGAGAGTCAGGGTCAGGGTGAGTGGGAGCGGCAGGGACGCCGGGGGCAGCCAACTCCCCTCGCGCAAATCGGGGAGAGATGGATTGAGAGCAGAGAATCCTGTCATTTTCTCGGGGTGGACGAGCCAAACGGCCTTGCGTCAGCCACGCATCACACAGCCCAGGGCGGGCGGCCGACCACGGGGAACAGCCTTCTGGAAGGCGCTTGGGGCATCCTCACACCTTCGCCTCTTCCTGAAAGGGATGCGGTCACACTCCCTCATTCTGCCGGGCCTGGCCCCTCATCAACACACTGCAACTGCTCCCGTCTTCCGAGAGGAACTGGGGGGGGGGGGGGGGGGGAGACACGGACACAGGCCCGGATCGGATCCCTGGGAAAAGTTCCCACAGCTACTCTTAACAACCATGGGGAAGAGCTGTCATTCACTGAGAAAGCTCACTGCTATGTAAGACAGCAGAGCAAAAAATATTAGAAAGAAACACCAAAAACAAGAGGATGCTGTTTCGCAGAAACTGTGTTCATCTATATTCTGTATCTGTTTGTTTATTTATCTGTTTTTCCCTCCACCTTCTGGCCTTGATCCATGGACAACGGGGGACCAGCGAGCCTCTTACAGAAGGAGTGACGTGGTGACAGTGAGGAAGTAGGACCGCAGAGGGGAAAGACCCACAGAGGCCAGACACGATGCAGAACAAAGCCGAAATTAAAAGGAAATAAGAGAGAACGGGGGCTCCAGGCAGGAGGTGACCCAGAAGCAGGGGCCCGACGGGCTTCCACAGCGCCAGGGACCCTGTCCGTGCCGGTGGGAATGAAATGGTTTCCAGTGGCAGTGGCTTCACAGCAGCAAGTTTTAAAACCTGACAAAGTGGACAAACTGTTTTTGGAGTTGTGCAGATCTGACGCTTCAGAGGGATGCTCTGGGTGACACACAGGGGACCACACGGGGGTCCCTTGTACACTCCCTGCTAAGGCCCTCAGCAGCCTCCCACTACTCCTGGGGTCAATGCCAGCACCTCCACATGGCCTCCGAGGCCCTCTGCAGCCTTGTATCCCCAGCTCTCCCCGGCACGCTCTGGGCTTCCTTCACTCCTCAGCAAGCCTCAGCATCGCTGCCCCAGGGCCTTGGCACATGCTGCTCCCTGTTCAACCTCCCCCCACTTCACATCCCCTTCACCCTTCAGATCTCAGCTCCAGGTGCTGACCAGGCCAGTCCTCATCAAGGTCACATGTGCTTCAGGGGCTGGCAGAACCATACAGAGCAAGCTGAACAACGCCGGCTCCCAGGCCGGAGAGCAGCTGTTTGCAAAGATGGTAAGACAAGGAGGGTCAGGGCCCAGGGTGAGGCAGGTTCATGGCATTATCGACAAAACAGCAGCCTGCCACACGTTTAAGATAAATCTATTTTCTAGCACTTCCTGCTGGGGTAAAGCAGATTTCTCAAGCAGGAGCGACTGTGTCTCCCCGCCCAGGGGACATGCAGCAGTGTCTGGAGACATTTTTGGTTGTCCCCACTGGTGGGGGGAATGCTACTGGCATCTAATGGGTAGGTGCCACTGTGGGGTGCTGATCAACACCCCACAATGCACAGGACAGCCCCCAGGATAAAGAATTATCTAGTGCCGACTGTCCACAGAGCAGAGTGGGAGAGACCTTGTCCTAAATCAGGCTAATTCTCAGACCCACAGGCTAGTCCCCAATTTCCCCTTGGAGAGAGTCCCCCGGGAGCAGCCTCCTGGACAGCAGCTTCAGCCAGACTGAAGACCATCCACAACGGCACCCCAGAAGAGATACGCTCCTCCAGGAGGGGCAGGAACCACAGTGGACCCCAGTGGAGTCTCAGGAGCTCGCCCAGCACTTGGCTGCAGGCCGGCCGGGCCGAACCTGGGTTTGCATTTCTTCTCTGCAAGCTCTTGCTGGCCTGGCCTTGGGGTGGAAACCACAAAAGAGAAATCAACTGGACTTCCCTTTGAACCAGGGTTTGGAAATACGTGGAATGTTCCACGACTGCCTTCCAGATTGATCAGATCCCAAAACACACTTTAAGGAAAATGTGTCCCGGCTGTCACCTCATTAGTGCTGGGGGTGACACGGTCCCGAGAAACGGGTGCAGGGGCCTTCAACACTTGGCAGGTCCCCCCTAGCAAGCCCCAGGCCTAGGAACAGCTCCGGCTTGCACAGAGATGGGGGGGGGTGTATTAATCACGTTTCTTATTTTCTGATGCTTTGACATCTTGGGGTCTTGTGGACTTAGAGAGATAGCCCCTCCCAGAGTTAGCTAATTCTCAATTTAGCAAACAACTAATTTGCACAACTAATTTGTGAGTGCCTTCCATGTGCAAACCAACCAATCCAGAGCCCACACCCCCAGCCACTCTTTACCGGGCTCTCACAGGGCTCTTAACACTGGAGCTGATACCCCTGCCCTAATCACCCCGGGACCAGGTACAGACAACTCAGGACAGCTCCTACCCCCCAGGGCCCACTGAAATCATTCAATTAGCCAATCCTAAGCCTGCTCACCTGGCCTCACCCATTCCTTCCCATGAAAACCATAATAAAGGCTTTTACCCATTCCTTTCCTTCCCGCCTGCCTCCTGCCAGACCCTGGTGCCCCCCGTGTGGCCCTGCGTGGCACGTGTGCCCCTCACTTAGGAACCATTGAGTACAACAAACCATCTCTTCAGCGGCAGTCACCTCCATATCTGCTGGCCTTGTCACACCTAAATACCAAGAAAACTTACATTTTAAAGCAGAGAGGCAGAAATCTACTGGCTTTTTCCTACAGACTTTTCTAAACGTGACCTTGAGCCGAGAGCCTGGACTCGCACATGTGGCCTGGCGTGATGCCTGATCAAAAGGCCAGAACTAACACGCTTCTCTTCAGCCTCACCAACACCAGCCGCACGCCGTGGAAGCTCAGACTGCCCCACGGCAGGGAGTCGGCGGAACCGACGGTACCTAGCTGGGCGTCTCCAGGGTGAATATCCGCCAGGGCAGGGGACATCGGCGAGTTGATGGCATTTCTGCCTTCTTCCTGCAGGTCACTCACTGTCGAGCAGAAAGACAGAAGAAAACAACGGGTTAGGAGAAATGAAATACTGTGGTCGCACATGTTGGCAGTGGAAACAGAGAGAAATCAACTCTTGTTTTTTAAGCATTTAACAAACATTCCTAAATGGCGGGTTGCCCAGAAAGAGTCCAAGGAAAAAGGCTCCGAACCAAGAATACATTCTGCAATTCTTCCCTCTTGCCAAATATTTCCCCAATCCCACCAAGCCCTGCCAGTCTGTTTTAACTGTTCTTAGGAATACACGACTAAGACATGGAAGCTTCTGGATGCTTCCAGATCTGCCCAAGGCTGCTGAGACGGACGAAGTTTGGATCACAGAGACAGGCCTGAAAAGGCGAGGCTCCCTCCCCTCCTCTCCCTGGAGAGCTGTGTCCTATGCTGGATTCCGGTGTGAAGGCCCCTCTCAGCATGTGCACAGGCGAGTCCAGAATTTAGCGGCTACGCTGTTGTCGATGGCCATGTTCGTGGGGACAGAATCCTGACGATCTGATGGCAGGTAATGCCAGGGTCGAGACCACTAGAACATGCAACAGAGTCTAACAAACTGGATCCAGAGGCTTCGAGCTGGAGGCATCACGACCTCCCATCCTGAGCGCCAGTTGTGCACGTGTTGGGGTGCAGGGCATACTGAACAGCCTCAGGGTCCAGAGGGCGACATGACTAGAGGGACAGCACGGATCCCACGGTGGCAGAAAGGATCTCTCGCTTCCTGCACTAGACAGACCCTTCAGGAAAAACGCCTGGAGTCACATCCACCAGACAGCATCACCGAGACACCGGGACTCACACCCTCGACATTTAACATGGTGCTTCTCCCACCCGCCAGACCCAGCTGCTCGCGGGATTCCAGGCTCCAGCCCCAAGATCTGATTTAATGAGTGTGGGGTGGGGCCTGGGCACCTGCCACTTTTCACAGCCCTGGCTGAGAACCGCCGGGTAACAGTCCCCGATCACACACCACGAAGCCAGTGCTCTCCATCGGTGTCTCCAGCGGCAAGTGCCCAGGCCCGTTTGCCCACGCTTCTCCTCTTCGATGAAATGTTCTTAGAGGCTAAAACCTGTTTCTTGTTTCAATACTGCAGTCGCCTCGAACCTTTAACACCTCCAAATCTGGGCGCCTGAAGTGACAGGTGCTAGATAAAGTGGCTGCATGATGGCTTTGGAGCAGCAGGCCACGGTGGTACCCCCCTTGCTGGTGGCTCAACCCCAGGCAAGTCCTGTCAACCTCTCTGAGCCCATTTCCTCAAAATATCAGGGCCCCCGGAAAGACTGAAGGAAAGGATGAACGTCAGGTCCCAAGCCCCAAGCCGGGCACGTGGTGGGTTCTCCGGACTCGGCTGTAGACCTAGCTTTGGGGACAACCCACCCTCCACCCCTCACAAAGGTGACAGCAGTGGGGCCCAGGACGCCGGCTTCAAACATCAGTGACGGTCTCATACAAGACGGTTTAAAAGTGGGTTCTCCGGACGCCCAGGTTCTAAAGCAGCAGGATTCACAACAGCCCAAGTGTCCACTGATGGAGGAACGGATGGACACGCTGCGGTCTACACGTACAATGGAATGTTATTCACCCCTAAAAAGGAAGGAAATTCTGTCACACGCTACAGCATGGATGAACCCTGAGGACATTACGCTAAGTGAAATAAGCCAGTCACAAAAAGACAAATCCTGTAGGATTCCACCTAAAATGAGGTACTTAGAGTAGTCAGATCCATAGAGACAGAAAGTAGAGTGGTGGATGCCAGGGGCTGGGGGAGGAGAGATGGGGACTTAGTGTTTAATGGGGACAGTTTTTGCAAGACGAAAAGAGTTCTGGAGACGGATGGTGGTGATGGTTGCACAACGTTGTGAATGTAGTTCATACCACTGAACTGTACACCTAAAAAGGGTTAAAATGGTAAATTTTACGTTACGTATATTTTACCACAATTGAAAAGAAAAGAATAGGAAAAGTGGACCCTCTCCCAACAATACTCCGGTCTGGAAGTCAGCCCTGCAGCTGGCGGCACACACATCGCCTTAATCCCACCCCACAGGAGCGTCCTGGGAACAGACCCCACGCATAGCCATCTTTCTAATCCCCCAAATTCTGAGCTTCACTCTGCGCAAGAAGCACATGAATGTTAAATACCTTCGGGAGTAAATGATTACCACGTAGATTTCTGAGACCCCCCCTTCTGCCCCACTTCCCTAAAAACATTCCAAAGATCCCCACCCTCGCCAGTTTAGAAAACAGAGACCAAATTTCAATGATTATTTCTAGAGTTACAAGGAGGATTTTAACCAGCAAAGAGCTTCCAAAGGCAGAAAAGGGAGGGAGGAAAGGGGCTATCTCACAGAAGTCCTCACGTATACGAGGGGCACACGTGCACCGGTGGACGGGCGTGTGCAGAAGAGGGTCGCCCTCAGTCCCTCTCTGGGGCCGACGTCACTGAAGGAGGACAGAGTCAGGGGGTCCCTTCTGGTCGAGGCCCTCTGCGACGGCTACATTTGCAGCCGAGCAAGAACAAAAGACCCTGGTCTCACATAAGCAGAAGGTCCTGCAGTGGGGCTAGAGGGCAGAGGTGAGCCACGCAGGTGAGTCATTACCATGAGCCCATAACTCCTCTCAGACAGGCCCAGAGCTGCCACACGGGCCATCCACTCGCCTGGACACGGGACGTGTGCCAGGGCAACTGATGGGAAGGGTGGAGGCTTAAGAAATGCTTCCAGGCAGCCTTGCTGCCTGATCTCAAAAACAGACGGGGGTTGGGGGGGAAGGGAACAGCATTTACAAAGCACAGAAATTGGGTCACATGAAAACAGAGAAATTTCCACACCGCCCTTGAACATCAAAGATAACACTAAACAGGGCCCAGGATTTGGCGATCTTAATAAATGAGAAATGCTCTCAAGAACCGCCCAGCCTCCACTTCAACAGTGCATTCCAGAGGGGCTCGTTGTACACCAAGCGCCGAGGAAAACAAGGGCAGGGCCAGCAGATCCGGGCCTGGGTCTGTGGCCACAGAGTGCTGGCATGTGGCCTCAAGCAAGTCACTTCACCTTGCTAAGCCTCAGTTTCCCGTCTGTAACGTGGGGGCGGGGTGGGGGGGCAGCAGTACCTACCTCCCATGGAGTTCTGAGAAATAACTGAGCTGGTGAGCGCTCAGCCCCTGGACCAGACATCCAGCTCTGCGAAGGGGAGGGACGGATGTGGGTAAATAACGGCTCCAGGGAAACGCAAACTGAGGCAGGAGTGATAGAGAGGAAGGCGTGGCTCTCCCTCATCCCAGGGAGAACCACAGAAGGCTTCCTGGAGGAGGCAGCATAGCCATTGAAAGCCACAGAGCCTTGAAAGATGGCAAGAATCCGAAAAAGGGTTTGGAACTCTGTGCAAAGCATATGAGTGACAGATCAGAGCCGGGATTCCAGAAGCCCAACGTGGCAGCCACGTCGATGCTGAACCACGGGAGGGTTCAACAGATGCCTCTTCGGGACTCTGCTATTTTTCACGGCCTGGGTTCTCTAAGGGGCACTTCGCTGAGGAGCATTGGGTCTCAATCTGACCATCGTCTTCCGGGGGTCAGCCTGCCATTTGGAAGAAGGGGGTCCCCTTGAACCATGGCTTCTCCCCCAGGACCTCACTCTGCCAGCTTAGCAGCTTTCTGTGAATCCCAGGAATGTTCTGGCTTTTAAAGTACTGGTCCATTTGTCAGAAAGTCAAACATTTCAAAGATACGAAATGCCGGCTGTCTAGAGTCACGGAGAAAGATCGGCTGGCATCTGGTGTGCACCAGGGTGTGAGCGTTCAAAGTGACTGGGGCTCAGTCACGAGGCCTGGGATTAACTGCTTCCCTAAATGCCTGCCACCCTTGTCCACACTAACCCGACAGCCAGCCACGAGGGAAGGGTGCCATCGTGTTCCCACTGCACCAACGTTCACCTCCCAGCAGTGACACCCCGGGCCGTGGGCCGCACAGTGGACACGGGGCTGGGAATGCTGGGAGGGCGAGGGAGCGAGGGCGGAGGCCAGGTTGGAGGGAGAGCGTTTGCCAGCACGAGTGCCCCCCTGGGGACGGCCACTCCTCACTCAGCCCAGGGGGCACAGTGTGACGTGCAGACTGCAGTCGCCTGATCGCATGAGCTTTCACTAAGAGCGGGAAACGTGGGGTTTAGTGTGGAATCTCCAAAGTGATAAACGTGAGCAAATCATTCAAATTCTGTGGGCCAGCCGGGGGCCACCAGTTTGCAACCTCAGGTCGCAGTAAATGTCAGTCCATGTTCCTCCCTGTCAGTGGGAGGGGGGAGAGGGCCACTAACATTTCCTGAGCACCTACTATGTGCTGGGCACCTTCCACACCGTCCTCATCTCATCTCCTGACTAGCCTGTGAGGGAGCGGCTGGCTCCTGCGGGGCCGGCTTCTGTCAGACGTGAAGGCACCCGAGGTATATCACCAGTGGGCCCCAGAGTCAGGACTGAACCCGGTTCTACTTGGTCTTGCACCTCACTGCACCCAGCTAAATCCTACCCACCTTCAAGCCTCAGCTTACTGGCCACCTCCTCCAGGAAGCCTTCCTGGGTGCTTCCCTCCCACCTCAGACTCCCTTCTGCCCAGCTCATGTCACACAGCCTTGTAACTCTCTCTGTTCTGGACCATCTGCCCACGCCAGTCCTAACTGAGCTCCTGTGCATAGTAGGTCTTCATATTGGAGGAGCAGCACCATGAACAGCTCAAAATTCTGGAGCCAGCCTGCTGGTTTCGGATCCCGGCTCGGCCACTGGCAAGCTGGGTGATCCTGCACACGCTCCTTAACCGCTCTGTTCCTCAGTTTCCATCTGTGAAATGGGGCCTGCTACCCCTGAAGAGAGGTTACGAGGACTAAATGAGATGAGGGCTCAGAACACTCGCCGGCATGCAGGAGGTGCTCGATAAATGCTGGCTTTTAGCATCTCTCGAAAGGATGAACACATGTGTGTTTCCAAAGCCCACGCTCTCTCCATCACTCCACCCACAGACTGGGCAAGGTTTAAAAAAGCCACCTCTCCTGACCAGAATTACAAGCGCCCAAAAAGGAGGAAAGAGAATCGGAAACTGAACCCTCGCCACTTGAAAGCATCTCACAAAGAGCCGCCCATTTACGCCCTAAGCCAAATGCAAAGGTTCCGTCTTTGATATATATTTTCTTTTCATCTTTCTCTTTGTAGGGGTTTCATTTATTTATTTATTACTACCCAGGCTCTTTCCAAAAAAAAAAAGCTTTTAGGCAGCTTTTTTTTTTTTTACCTTTTGACATTATTAGGAAAACACAGCTTTGAAAGCAGACTGGCTTCCAGCACAAGGTTGCGGGAAGGGAAGCATCAGTGTGAGAACACAAGCTTCTCGGCGTCTCACTCCAGGAGGGGGTGCTGGGGCGGCGGGGGTTATGATGCACCCCTGAAAAGATGGGGTGCAGGAAGCCCGATGGGGGCTCACCTGCGGGGGCTTCGGCGAGGATAAAGAGGCCTCACGGGGGTAAGCCGCGGCCCTCAGAAAAACTCCATTTTCTGACATTTTTCTAAGTGTGTCATTTCGACAAAGCAGAGACGCTCTGCCACCTGTGGGGACTTTTCACACCACATATACGTCCTGGTTTTCAGAAAGAACAAAAGATTAGAAGGAGAATTTTCAGCGGAGCCCATTTGAACCAGGATCAAAGAGAAAACGCCAACAAAAACAGCCGCTCTTCACCCGATCCACACCTAAAAGAACTTGAAAATGGCAGGCGAGTTGCCTTAATTATGGACACTCAACCAGCCCTTTTCAAGACAGACCCACTTCCACCTACAACTGATCCTACACAAAGACGCCGAGTGGTCTTCAGAGTTGCCAGGAAAAATAAGGAGGAGAAAGTGGCATCTCGAAGTCGGTTCCCACCCCCAGTCCTCGGGCTGGGGAGGGGGAATCGGGGATTAACTTCCGTTGTGTTTAAGTAGGAACCCAACGAAATCTGTTAAACGAGGCTTTCCAGGCCTCCGCCCGAGAAGTAAGAGCTTTCCATGAATTCTCCAGCTTACGTCTGCGCTCGGATGGGTTGTTTCTTTGCAGAAGTTATAATTTATCAGAATAATTAAATTTATCAGCCATGAAGGTCTTAACAGAGCAGTTCTAAAAATAAATCAAATGGGACTTCATGTGAAGTTCTCACAGCTCAGTGAGTTAAAATAAGGCCAAATAAGATCCAAACAAGAACAATGACACCCACAGACTCGACAGCTGGGGGGCGATGCTGCAGGGCAATCCTTCTGACATCCAAGGACACGCGATCAGAACAAGCTCCCGAGCATAATTCAGAGGGTGAGCTGTTTCTGAAGGATCACGCTTGTAAACGGCCTTGAGAGGGCGGCCCGGCCCTTCCCGGGGGGTTATGAACCCCAGGTTCAATCTCCAGGATTCCTGGGATTACAATGGAGGGGTGGCAGCGTCTTGCAGGGTAAAGGCAGTGAGAGCCAACACCCGGGGAGAGCAGCTGCCCTTCCTGACCCAGACGTGGGAAAAGAGCGAAATTACTTGCAGCGATCTTTGCGCAGAAGAAAGAGCCGCTTAACCTTTAAAGGGGCAGATCTGGTTTGTTTTTCTTGAGGAGTGGATTCTGGCCTTGTCACGAGGACGCCGGCCCATCTAATGAGCTCGGGTATTTATGTACATTTAACACGCCGTAATTTCTCAGGGGAGGATGAGTTTCCAAACTGTGCTGACAAGACCGCAGGAGTGAGAGCACCGTGACTGCAGCTCAGACCATAACCATCGCTCGGCCTGAACGTCTGATTTATGGGGTCTACTCTGCTGGGGCGCGAGCTTCCACCCCATTTCTCAAGCTAAAATAAATGCGTGAGCATTTCAGCAAGGCAAAATCCAAGGAGGCCAACAGGCGTTACTGACCCCACAGCTCAGACAGCAGCGAGCCTCGGGTTTACAGCCCACAGAGCTAACAGACGTTGGTCAAGGGCCAACGGGGCCTGCCCTGGCGCTGGGAGAGCCTGGTGCAGGCAGCAGACACGGGGAAGGATGTGTCCCACCCGCGTGCACCCCAACAGCTAGCCTAGCCCCCGGCACAGAGAAGCCTCTTAAGGAACAAACATACAATTAATTAAGTGCAGTCCATATCATGGTGTTGTGTTTTAAAAAGCAGGTTTCAAAACAATACAGCACGATATTTATGTAAAAAATACAATTAGAAAACAAAAATATATACTTCTATGTGTATACATCTAAATTCATAGAAAAAGGAATGCGAGGATATGCTCCAAAATGATAAGAGTAGCATTACCTTTGGAAGGGACGAGTGACGGAAGGAAAGGAGGAGACTGGGCTTTGCCACGACTGTGTTCATGTTACTCGTGAAATAAAAAAGTTAAAAGAACGGACAAGAAACAGATGCTCTGACAGGGGCACGTGCAGGGTGCAGCCGGGGCCCAAAGGAGGGGGCAGCCAATTCTGCAGGGAAGGAGACCGGAGTGGGAGGAGGAGCCTGCCTGCCTGTCCTGAGGGGCTCAGCCCCTGGGCAAGCGTTGGTTTCTAAAGGCAGGACTCAGAACCCAGGCTGCAGAGCTGCCCAGGCCTGCGTGGGGTCCCCATCTGCTTTAGGTGAAGCCTCAGGCCCTGGGCTTCCTTGTGGGAGCATCTGCAGGCAGAGAGCTCGTGTCTGCTGCAGGCCCCCCTGAAGAAGCCCCGGAGGGCCACACGGCCCCTCGTGTGTGGTCAAGAGAGAAGCCTTAATGTGGGGAGTGGATCTGACCCGGGCAAGTCCATCATCACCTCCACGTTCAGGAAACACCTGCTGGATGCAGGGGCACCCAGCAGCTCAGAACCTCGGAATCACCCTTCCTCGAGACCAGTTAAGCCCACCTGCCCGCTGCTGCGTGCGCTTGCTGAACCGATCGACCCATAGCTTCTGTCTCGGGTGACCCTGGAAGTGCAGTGCCGCCTGGGTTTGCCTGGGAAAAGTATGCAAGGGGAGCTGAGGGGGCTCATCCTGGGGGAACCCAGCATGGGAGCCCCGCAGGCTGAAAAGGACCAGCTCTGGGACAACACCCGTGAACAACCCATCACTGTCAGGGTCTCCCTGTCACCTCCCCTCCATCATCAGCCAGAGCCTGTCCGGGGGCCTTTGGCACCACGCCGCCCTCCTAAGCACTTAGCCCAGGCTCCCAAACTTCACTGCACTTAGGATCCCCTGGGCTAACAGGCGGATTCTGATCCAGCAGCTCTGGGACTGGGTCCAAGACTCCATGCTAACCAGCTCACAGGTGATGTTGCTGATGTTGGTCCCCGGACCACTCCTGGAGGGGCAAGAACTCAGAAGGCACTACCACCCCCTGCCTGCTCCTGACATCCAAACCGGCCAGCGATGCTCTGTGCTCCTTTTAGAGGGGCCACGTTTCTACAACTTTCTACCTGGCCAGCACCTGCTGCAGCCCCGGAAGGAGACTTACTGGGCACCCAGCTCACACACGCAATCATGCTAAGCTCCCACTACAGACGAGGTCGCTAAAGGACTGAGTCACACCCGAGCTGGCCCCGCTGGTTAGGGACGGATCTGACCCACCCCAGGCCCGCGGGCCCCAAAACCACATAATCTCCTAGGTTTCAGTAGGATCAAAGGGAAGCACAGACCATTTCCTGCCTGTGGGAGAACCCAGAACTTCCCTCTTCCTCCGTGAATCCCTGTCACGGATCCTGAACCAAACGCAGAGCAACCCGTCTCGGCAGCAGTAATGAATGAGTCACCTGCCACTCTGGCTTCTCCCAGGACCCTCGATATTTCAGAGGGCCGCTTCCCACATCCCAGCAAAATGGTTCAACACCAGAAATGGCTCTGGGACTCGGGGGAGTCCTGGCACCACTGCCAGCCTCAGGGGACACAGCAACGATCTAAAGGAAAAGAGAAATGGGGAGGGGGATCCACACGGCACAGCCCCGACCACGCAAAACAAGTGTGAATGACAACCTGACTCTCTGGCCGTGACCGAAGGCAAAAGGCCCAACACGTGTGCAAGTGCAAAGGATAAAGGGATAGGGACCAAGATGCGGGACTAGATCACCCCCCGCAGATTCTGCATCTCGTGTCCTGTCCTTGGGGCGACTGGGGGGACCTCTCACCAGGATGGCCACTTGGCCTCCCACAAGTCCTGCCTTGGCCTCTTCCCACCCCAAGCCAGCCTCTCCCCTTCTGCAGGTGACCATCCTGGACCCTGCTGTTTCTCCTCCCCAGCATCCATTCACTGTTCTGATCAAACAGGACCCAGCCTTCCCTTGCGGGGAACCACCTCCTCCAGCCACCATTCTCAGGGGTTATATTCCGGGTGGGGCCCCGCTGCCAGCCCTGGGGGGGAACAGGCATCCCAGATGGAAGCCAATGGGCACACTGCACTCCCCAGAACACAGTTACCAAGTCAGAGACGGGCTTGGCCCAATTAGAGTCGACAGTTACAAGGAGATTTTACTAGGAATGCAGAATAAGACAGAAACTCTTTCCCATTGGCCTTGATCCAGAAAAGATGCAGGTGGAAGCTGCCCCATCATCTTACCACCCACAGAGAACCTGGAAATTAAGACCCTGGGTCATTAAAGCTGAGGGAACAGAGTTTAGTGATGCTGTTTGTCTGCTAGATCAAGCCTTACCTGAGGCTAGCCATTTCTGGTCCTTTCTGTCAAATGCACTAATGAATTCCATTTTGTTCTTAATTCACTTTGAGTTGGGTTGTCTGTCATTTACAAACTGAGTCCTGTCTCATGCAGCAGACCTTCCAACACACGGCCGTCAGTCCCTGGTACAGAGCACCCCAGAGCTCCCCCTGGCTCCAGGGTAAAACCCAAACCCTCCGTAGTGGTACCCAAAGACTCTTGACGAGCAGACTCCACTTCTCATCGACCCAGATGCAGCTCCCACACTTCCGTACACACCTTCCAACGAGGCCACTCCAAACCACATGTATCCGTCCCCACCACCTGGAATGCCCCCTTCACTTTATATCTGGCTAACTCCACCACATCCCCCAGATCCGTCAGGAAAGCACCTCTGCGCACACAAACCTCCCCTCCAGAGTCAGGGCCCCTCCTCGGGGTTCCCACAGCTCCCTGTGCACGTGACAACCACAAGCCCTTGTCCCCCACCATGTAGTTGTGGGGTGTGCCCGCCTCCCTGCCCCCACTGAGGAGTGCAGAGAGGCCAGGTGCTGCTCGTGACCATGGCATTGCATCCTGCACAAAACCTGATACACGATAAGCATTCAATACATATCTGTGCGATGAAAGAATGACTATAAATGTGTTTACAGAGGCAAAATGGGGCTAACTAGAGAACTGAGCTTAGAGACTTAAAGTCAGAAGAACTGGGAAATGACTGTTCTTGCAAAACATTCCACCTCCAGCCACTTAATTGGGCGGAAAAAGAGAGTTTCCATTAAGGCTTACATTAGCCTGGCAGCCGTGGGTCACCAAGAACCCAATTACTGCGATGTAGCCATGTGGAGGGTGAGGACCCAAGAGGGAGGATTCTGCTCTGCAATTAGGGGCTTATTGGGACAAGCTGCCTCTGGAGCAGCATTCCCGACCCTCGCCCGTGGGTGTGTGCCGTCGGACTGGCCACCTGCCTCAGGCAACCGAAACGGAGACCACCGAGAATGGAGCAGTCCATCTGTTTCCATGAAAGCAGGTCTGAACACCCAAAGTTGCTTGAGTATAAATACAAAAAAAGGCTGGAGCTCAGAAGCCGATGTCAGACAGTTCCCTCCACTCAGAAACAGTCCTTTTCTTCCCCTTTCCCCGGGGTGACCAGGAGAATGGGAGAACCACAGAAAAGCAAACTGTCTGTGGGAAGAACAGGAAGACAGGCTTCCAGGTGGACGCTGGTGCCAGGTCTACCAGACAAACCACCCGGCGAGCAGAAACTGGGACAGGAGAGGGCTTCTCGCTCACAAAGGATGGCTGATCCTTCAGGGACAAGCGACAGTGTGGTTGGTTTTTCAGACGGAAAGCAAGTGGGTCAGCTTGTTCAAGCCGCCTCTCCGAACTCAGCAGCCAGAACCCTCAGGCGCACGAAACTGGTCGGAGCTGAGAAGGCCAGGGCGTCCACGCCAGCCTCTCAGGGGCCTGGCCCCTCCCCCTCCCAACCCACAGAACACAGACCCCCAGGTCACTGCTCTGCCCACACACCGTCCTGGTCCCGCCCTGCCTCCCCAAAGAAAGTCCCATCCCCCCGCCACGGCCTCCCGCCCCCTCCACTGACGGGCTCGGGCCACCTCCATGCCGTTGCTTGGGCTGCGCCCCTTGCAGCGGCACCAGATCCTGCAGCTGTGCCAGGTAGCCCCACACCCGGCACTTTTAAAGTCCACTGCAAACATCCCCTCTTCCATGGCCCTGTTCAGAAGACATCTGTCCCTCCTCCACCCCCCCAGGCCCAGGGCCTGTGCCGGGGCTGACAGAATTTGGAGGTTCGTCACAGAATGGCCACGTGACCTTGGGCACATGCTTTGACTCTCCCATCTTTCACCGTCCCTCCACAGCAGAGGGACAATAAACAGACCTGACCACAAGGTTGTCGTGACAACCCATTTAACAGGTGGTGTGCGCCGAGAGGTAGTCAAGATGCGAATGCTGGGTCTCTCCTCCCCTTCGTGTCCCGACATCAGCTCCTGTGCTGGGTAACGGGGGCATTTATCGTCATACAGTCATCCACTCGGCAAGTTCGCCCAGCGGCCAGGCCCCACGTGGGGCTGCCAGGTCCGGCCGTGCGCTCACAGGAGGCCCTGATCTCCCAGAGTTTATGATCCAGGGACGTGTGGATGTCTCTCTGGTGGATACAAACTCCCAGAAGGCAGAGGTCAAGTCCATCACCCCTGTGCCCCCAGAGGTGGGCCCAGCACACAGAGGAGACCCCACAAACATGTGCTCTCCTGAACGGACCCGAATGAAACCAAATCCCGAAAGCCTCGGTTATCTGCCAGTGTCGAGGCGTGGAGCGGCCACATTAAGTGACCGTTCAGAGGACCCGAGGGGCCACGTACCCCCAGGTCACCAGTTCTCAGAGAATCCAGACGTTGAAACATCCACTTCGCCACAACCCAGGCATGATCTAATCTCGAAGACGCTGAATTTACTGCTCGGGCATCACCACGAACATCTTTATACGGTCGCTGAGCGTTGAAAAGAGACGCTAATGAGGCTGAATTATAACAGGACTTCGACTCTACATAAAACATCAGGGTGGCAGCTGAACGGTGCCAGCAACGCAGCCGGCCCAGATGCCAACTCTGAAAAGTGCAAAGTACCTCCCAAAGCAGCGAGCTGGGGCCAGCCACCGTCGACGGTGATGGGTGACCAGGAGAAGGAAACCTACAGAGCCCACAGGAGGCTCGGAAGCTTCGCTCAAGTGACTTGGGTGAAATTTAAATGGAGCCACATGCCGGAGGTGAAGGACACCCGAGCGGGCCCGTCAGGCGGACGCGCCCGTCTGGGCAGGGGCAGGAGCGCTGGCTTTCCTGGGGACCTCGGGGGCCTCCATCAATTAGTGCACACGCCTCTGGAGCTCTTTAGCACATGCCCAATAACCCCACCCCTCTGATGAACAGCTGGACCCACATCCCCGAGGCCAGCGTCCCCTGACCCCCAAAAGGGCCATCCTGTTTTGCATCCCATTTCCTCAGGCCCCCCTCAGCTGGCTGCATCCGCTCTAATCTGACGGCAAATCTTTTGAAGTGAGCGCTATTTCCTTGATTTCAGAAAGGTGCATTTGTTACATTTCTACCAATCAGCCTGGTGTTTAGCGAGTACTTGGAAGTGATTTCAATCACTAGTCATGAAAATCTGTCATTAGTTAATGATGAGGGAAAACGAGCCTAGAGGAAGCACAGGGTGAGAGAGGGGAGTGAAACCCAAAGAAACTCAGAATTATCAAAACAGTGACACCGATGTGTCCCTTGTCAGCCATAGTCAGGCCCGGGGAGGTGACGAAATCTGCTGATCATTTCCAGCAGACAGATGAGCCCAAGGACGTTAACACACTCTGAGAGAAACTGCTTCATAAAGAGAAAACAGAAACGGCAGTGGAAAAAATAAAATATATAAATACAATTTTTTTAATAAAAAATAAAAAGTCTGGTGGAGCAAGTTCAGCTGGTCCCCGTGCTGCAAAACTTGTATTAATTAATCTGATCAGTAATGTCTCGATGTATCCAAGGAGGTCCAAAGTGTGCTCCGCTGAGAAAACAAGAAGATTAAATCATTAAGTCATGAAAAAAAAATGTGCACCTGCCACGGAAACGCTCAGTCGGGAGAGGACCTGGGAGGAGGCGTGCAGAAAACGCCGGAAGGATGGCGCCCTCTGGCGGCCCGTCTCCACCTGCAGAAATGAGGTGAGACACAACCCGCAGAGATTTCATCTCAACGAGAGAATCCGGCCCGCTGGGCACACGGGCACCCCCCAAAGCAGGTGGCTTTGGGGGTGTCCCGCAGACTCGAGGGGCCGAGGTGGCACTTCAGCCGGCAAGCCTGGGCGCGGAAGGCTCCACCCACCCTGAACGGATGCAACACTCAAGACAACAAAGGCAGAAGACCCTCCTGGAGATGGGGCCTCGGGAGGAAAAGCCCAAAGGAGCGGCTGTGCGTGGAGACTCCCTCCCTGCCACCCACCAAACGATGTCAGGTTCGCATGGCGCCCGTGCTGTCCTTTCCTTCCCCACATCATCACGGTTTGAGGCGTCCGTGTGCATCTGTGTTTCGGGATGCGTGTCCGTGGTGCTCTAGGGGCACACACCCGGCCTGCCCAACTCCCAGCTCCCCACACAGGGCCGGGCCCAGAGCGGGCGCTCTATGACACTTGGTGAGTTAATGGTGAATGCATGAATGAGTGAGTGAATGAAGGAATGTTTCAGGACCCGAACATTCGTTTCTGGCATTTGTTTTTGGAACTCACAGGAGCTAGCTTCTACTCCTTCTTTTAGGGTCTCCATGGCAGGCAGGATAACACCTCCCTCTCTCCCAAAGATGTCCACGTCCTAATACCCGGAACCTGTGGCCTTACAAGGGAGAAGGGACTTCGCAGACATGATTACGTTAAGGTCCTCGAGCTGGGGAGAGCATCCTGGAGGACCCGGGGGCCCAATGTCGTCACAAGTGTCCTTAAAGAGGGAGGCAGGAGGGTCAGAGTGAGGAAAAGGCAACGCGACCACAGAAGCAGAGACAGACTGGAAGGTGCCACGCTGCCGGCTTTGAAGGTGGAGGAAGGGGCCACATGCCACGGAGTCTGGGCGCCTCTAGAAGCCGGAAAAGTCAAGAAAACGAATTCTTCCCTGGAGCCTCCAGCAGGAACCAGCCCTGCCAACACCTGGATTTTATACCTTCTGCCCCCAGAACTATAAGATGATAAGTCTGTGTTGTGTTAAGCCACTAAATTTGTGGTGATTTGTTACAGCAGCCACGGGAATCTAATACAGCCTCGAGACAGCCCCAGCTAGTCCATGTCATTTCAAAAGACCCGGAACATTCTTTGGCTGCATGCATTTTACTGAGCATCTACTCTGCACCAGGCACCGGGCTAAGCTCGAGGACACAAACAGGCACGGCCTCGGTCACAAAAGCAGAGCAGCATTAAACAGCACATAGGGGGAGTCCCACCAAAACCATGGATGAAAACACAGCTGTCCGCAAGTGTCACAGGTCACTCTCATGTGACCATGAGGCCTGAGGAGATTGGCTTCTTAATGGCAAATCCACTAAAATGTATCGCCTTATGTGCAAAAAGGGCAGGACAGCCTCACAGTCAGCAAGATCTGAAGTCGCTTCTCCAGCGGGGGCATCCCAGGATGGCTGCACAGGCCCCCAGTGGGACGGCTGAGTAGGAGTCAGGCCGCCACCACTCTCCTCGCTCGCCTCCCCAGCCTGGACTGAACGGGCTCACCAGGAGGGGCCAGGGATGTGCTCATCTGCTTGACCTTTCCCGCCCAGCTGTGCCCCATGACCCCTCCTGGCCCTGAACCTTTGTGTCTGCTCTTTGTCCCCGGGAGCACCCGTCGTAGATGTCCTCTCAGTCCTGCCACCGTCCTTCCAGGGACAGGCCTGCCAGGTTCTCGGGGAGCAGCCAGCCATTTTCAAATACTTGCAGGGTCCACTAGCTCTTTCTCGAGGTCATCATTCAAGTCACTAAAAACAGTAACTGCCAGCCCAGATGTCCGAGTCATCGCCGGGCCTCTGGGCCCCACCTGTCTACGGTACACCCAGTACCAGGGGCGCATTAGCAAGCCGATGAAGAAAAGGACGCTCATCGCAGGAAATGAATCACCTTTTCCTGTGTCCAGATATCTCCCTACTGCTTCCCCGCCACGCACCCCGACGTGAGGATGCAGCCGGGGAAGAGGCAGAGTGATGGGCAGGAGGGGGAGGACTTGGGAGTTAGGCAGCTCTGGTCTGACTACCCATCCTGGAGCGACTCTGGGCAAGTGAACTTCCCCCAGCATCGGTTTCGTCATCAGAAAAAATGGGGACGTGACCTCAAGGGAGGACTTCTCTGGAAGGGGAGAGAGAGATGCCACCGCATGCCAGACCCTCTGCCGACCATGTACGGCACAGTGCCTCCTCTGCAATAAGGATGCAGACGGGCGTGTAGGGTGCAGGGCTGGGACCCAGGCTCCAGTCCAGTGCTCCCCACAACACGGCTCTGCGAAATGCCGCCGGCTTGCAGGGATTCTGGTGTCTGTACTTATGTCACCAAGCCCAACCAACAAGCCCCTATATCTTTTCACGATTCCTCAAGTACTTCCCTCGCTGTAAAGTTTAACTACCACTGATTTTATCTTTAATTCTTAAAGTCACATGCAGATGACCTTCCTGTCAGTACGAACTAGCAATGGAGCCACTAGCTCCCCCACCTGTGCAAGTTCACGCCTCCCAGGTGTCCGCCTGCCCCTCCCTTCTCACCCTGCAGAGCCCCACGCGTCTTCCTCTGGGGGACCTCCCAGCCAGGCCTCAGGGGACGACTGCACCCTTCTCTGGGCTGCCCCAGCACTCTGAAAGCAGACAGACCTGGAAGAACTACTCACCACGCACTATGGGTACAGTAGTGTTCCCCAAAAAGACGTGCTGGAGTCCTAGCCCCGCTGCCTGTGAATGTGGCCTTCCTTGGAAATAGGGTCATTGCCATCAAGCCATGAAAGGGCATGGATGAACCTTAAATGCCTATCACCAAGTGAAAGAAGGCAATCTGAAGAGGCTACATACTGTGTGATCCACCTACATGACGTTCTGGAAAAGGCAAAACTCTGCAGACAGAAAAAAGATCAGTGGTTGCCAGGGGCTGGGAGGAGGGAACAGGCGGATACAGAGGATTTTTAGGGCAGTGAAACTTCTCTGTATGATCCTACACTGGAGGACATGTCAGTATACATTTGTCCAAACCCACAGAACGTGCAACACCAAGAGTGACCTGAATGTAAACTATGGGCTCCGGGTGATGGCGTGTCAGTGTAGGTTCACTGATTGTAACACATGCACCGCTCGGGTGGGGGGTGTGGATAACAGGGGAGTTTCGGGGGGCAAGGGGTATATGGGAACTTTCTGCCCAATACTGCTATGAACCTAAAACTGCTGTAAAAAACAAAGTCTATTAAAAAATAAAAAAGAGCAGCAGGGAACCCCTCTGGGTCACAGGCTGTGTGTGCATGCGTGTGTGTGCATATTCTGGGCAGACCCTGGGCACCACGTCCCCAGGGCCCCGGGAAGAAGATGAGAGGTTGCCAGGGTCCTCCCTTCCCTCGTTGCCCTACCCCTGGGGGAGGGCAGTTTAAGGGCACTGTCCACGGAGGCACCTCCTCCTAGCTCAGGGTTCTCAGCCTGGGACAGTTCTGCCCTCAAGGTGACAGTGGCAGTGTCTGGGGACAGTTTTGGTTGTCACAACTGGAGGCAGGAGGTGCTGCTCAACATCCTACAGGCCCAAGATGGCCCACCAGAGGTCACCCAGCGCGAACCAGGAACGGTGCCGAGTGGAGGAACCCGCTGGAGTGACGGGGGAGTCCCCAAGCTGGACGGGCGAGGGCCCCTGACACCACATAGCTGTGCGGCACCCGCAGACAGTCCAGTACCTTCACCCGGGCAGAATCCCGCGGGGCCAGGCGTCATGCTCCCCGCCTCCCAGGGCCCTCATGTGCCTTAAACTCACCCCAGCTGTCCTGTGCCCTGCAAACCATAAGAGCTAACTAAGCGTACAGTGTGGGCATCCTTCAGCCCACAGGACCAAGGCGGGGCAGGGTCCCTGCCTCTAGACCCTTCTGGAGAAAGGATCCTGTCTGCTGCCACCCAGCCCCCCACCTCCAGCCCCAGGAAGCCCACAGGCCACAGAGAGACAGCCTGGACTCCTCTGTCCCTCTGCTTCCTCATCCTGAGGGGACAGAAGGTGGGGGCCCAAGGGCAGCGAGGAGCTCTGCAGCCGAGTCCACCCATCTTCCTTATCACGCTGTGTGCCCGGCACTCGGCCGACTCTGACAGCCCTCGCCAGCCTGGCCAGGGGCTGCAGCAGGCGGCGGGAGGGCACGGGGAGGAGGCAGTGAGTGATGCCAACACTCCCCGTCCCACACCCACTTCCTTCCCGGGGGTGAGGTGCTAGCGGGGGTCCTCCACCGTCCTGCCCTGCAGGCCAGGATCTACCTGGTCCTCAGCCACTCGCCCGAGGCCCCAGCCTCCCGCCTCCGGTTGCCCCGGCAACCGGGCCCTCTCTCTCCCCAAGGAAGCCACTGGGCTCTGGCAGGGTGAGTGCTCTGGACAGTGGTGACAGCTGGGGGCCAGGCAGGGATGGCCAGACCAACCAAGTGTGCAGCCAACAACCTGTGCATCCTGGACAGCTGCTGCCCAGAGGCTCCAGTGACCGGAGCCCAGGGTCACAGCACTAAGGGACCTTCTTCTGTCAGCCTCGCTCACCCAGGCAGCCAGGCAGGCAACAGAATAAACCACAGGGCTCGTTCTGACACGGCCGGGCTTCCTTCCATCATCTGCCGGAAGCCTCATTCCAGCTTGGGATGACCGGCTCCTTCTCACACTTCCAGACAGCCCTTCCCAGACACCCCCCCGAAGTCCCCTGGGTGACCAGCACAGCAGCCCACTTCATTCTTGCCCCGCGGTTGCCATGCTCTATTATTACCTTATGTTTCAGTCAACTGTCCGTCTCCAGCTTGAACAAACACTCCCTGAGAGCACCGTCCTTTGTCTGGACCCTCGAAGCCCAGCACAGGGTCTGGCACACAGCAGGCCCCAACAGATGTCAGCTGAGTAACTGAGTGAAATGGCATCACAACCACACCTCGGTCAGGGTGACGGACTCGAGAGAACGCGTGAAAATGCCTTCCACGGGAGCTCCTCGGCAGACGCTCCGCAGATAAGTTCGAGGGCCTACTGCGTGCGGCGGTCAGCGGGCGCAGCCGGAGGGGAAGGAGGCGGGCCCGAGCCTGTCCCGGGAAGGCAGGTGGGTGATCCCCCCGCACCTGCTGAGGCCCACCCGCCTCCTCCCTCTGAGAGCGACGTTCCCTCCCGGGTCTCCGCGCCTTCCACAAGCGATGAATGTTCCTGCTCACGTCCACCCCAAATATCAAAGGCCTGTCCCACCTCCCAGGGGCACGGGAACTTCTGTGTTAGGAGAAAATAACTGGAGGGACATAGTTCACCCCTTGGTTCTCTTTATTTGTAGGTGCTGTCTAGAGGTTTAAGAGTCCGGGGCTGGGAAAAGGAGGTATGCTCTATTAACTCACTTTTAACTTCATATTTCCTCCACTTGACAAAGAAGTCTGGCTTTCCACACACATTTCACACTATCACCATGATGGGATTTGCCTCAGTCTGCAGCTGCTCATTCCTCATCCAACAACCACTTAGTGGAGGTCCACTAATGTCAGGCCTGGTGCCAGGCGGGCCAGGCAAGGACTCAGACACAGGCCCTGCCCAAGAGTCTCAGCGTCCAGGAGACAAGTAATGGAGGTATGTGAGAATGCTGGGGACCCGGGAGGGAATGAGTGGCAGTCCAGGCAGGCTTCCTGGAGGAGGTAACCTTGGAGTAGAGTTCTGAGGAGCCTGGCCCGCAGGGCCGAGGGAGAGGGTACCCCTCCTCCGTCCCCACATTCCCAGAGGATAGAGGAGGCATGTCATTTTGCTCTGGGTCATCCTGTAGCAGGATGAGCAAATTGCCAGCTCTTCATTCTCAAGTTCCCGTCTCTGCCCCATTTCATGCCAACCTGAAATCCCCCAACCGGAAAGGGCAGTGAGGGATGGCCTATGGGTGGGGACAGAGACGCCTGGACCCAGAGCCGCGAAGGAAGGAAGTTGGCCTCTATCGCGGGCCCACCCGCCTCACATCCTCTAATGAGCTCACATAGCCGGGGACGGGGGTGCCGCCACAGACCAGGAACAGAGGCTCAGCAAGCAGGTGACCTGGCCAAGAAGAGGCAGCTAAGTGCTGACACTCGTGTTGGAACCACGTCTACCCCACCACAAAGTCCTCTCCACAAAATAACAGACACGGGGAAGTCACGGACATGTGAGAAATCTTAGAAAGTTCTTCCAGGATCCCTGTGTAGGTGAACAGGCAGGGAGGAGGGAGAGGGCAGGCGGAACAGCCAGCAGCTGGCGGTCACACAGAAGAAGGGGCAGCAGCTGCTTCCCTTTCCAGGGCACTTGCTCTACGCCGGGGTCCTCAATGCAGTGAGTGCGCGACCTCCGTTACCACCATTTTACCAATGAGCAAGATAAAGCTCGGGGAAGTTAAGGAAATCGCCAAGGTCCCATGACTAGTAAGAAATGAGCTAGGATCCTGCCTACCCTACTAGCCGAGCATCCAGAATAAACACACATCCATTAACTTGAGCCCAATCATAACTTCCGTGTCCTCACACGCAGCGGACGACAAGCCTGGGAGATGACAAACACACCAAGACAAGAGCTGTTCCAGAGACACCTCTGGGTGCAGAGCAGAGCGAGGGGGGCCGGTCAACGGGCAGTCAGGGTGGGGGAAGGTGGCCACAGAGTCACGATGGGGGGGCGATCTCAGCTCCAGTCCCCGAGCTTTGGGAGCCTGGGGACCCCTTTTCTAACAGAACATGTAACAGGCCTCCACCTGCCACCAGCAGGTGTACTTTTCAGACAGAGAAAACATATTCCGCACTTTTTAATTAGTTTTTTGAAGTCCAATGGGACCAGAGAAAAACTGGAAAACAGCAGTCCGTATTTGAGCAAGATACCTATTTGGTCTCCATCACCACTTGCCCAAGTGAGTTCCACAGACGCGGATGTTCAGAGGTCTTCTATGAATTAAGCGTCAAGGAAGGGGATGAAATACTGGGTGAAGTGGAGCTAAACAGATGTCTTTCTCTGCAGGACTTCTCAGAGCCTTAACTATGCTCATGGACCTTGTGATTCTCCCAGGGTACAGGTGGAAATCTCAGTAACCCAGCCCCTTGGTCAGAAAGAGCAACATGGACAAAGTCCATTAAGCCCAGGAGGGCGGGCAGGGTCTGCCCCTCCAGCAGCAGCCCAGCCTTTTCAGCTGCAACTCCCTCCCTGCGCTGCCCCCTCCTGCACTGTCCCCTCCTGCACTGTCCCCTCCTCCTGCACTGCCTCCCCTCCTGCACTGTCCCCTCCTCCTGCACTGCCCCCTCCTGCACTGGCCCCTCCTCCTGCACTGCCCCCTCCTGCACTGGCCCCTCCTCCTGCACTGTCCCCAGCTGCACTGTACCGGAAGGCCCACTTGGCCTGGTTCAATCACTTGCTGCCTTTTATCATAAGGTCTATTGTCTCCGCAGAGCTGCCTGGGAGAGCAAGCTAAGAGCCTGCATTCAATTTCCTTAAGCCCCTCCTTCCACTGCTGATTTCTCCTCCAGAAAGGTCCCTGAACAGTCACAAAAAGCTGCTCAGAAGAACATAAACGATCGAGGCGAACATCAGCCTGTGACCTCCTTCTGGGAAGTGCTCCTCTCCTGCTCACCTGTGGACCTGGGCACCAGCGTCCATTTCTCTAAGGATCCACCAGGCAGAGCCCAGGAGAAAATGTGTGTCTTTATTCCACCAGACAGGGGAAGGAGCATTTGCTGGGTGCTCTCTCAGTGTGAGAACCACAGGAGATCTGAATACCCACCATCTCACAGCCCCCAGCAGCTCCTGGGGAGACGGCCTTCAAGCCCAGGTAAAGAGCTTCAACTAAACTCCAGACTCCTATCCCCATTTGCTGTGTGACCTTGGGCAGGCTAGTTAGCCTCTCTGGGCTTCGGTTTTTCCTCAACTGTAAAATAAAGCTGTCACGAGGACTGCATGAGACAAAGCACCTTAAGAGGCTGGGACAGTCCCTGGGGCCCAGAAAGCACACATCAGCTGCACCATTGTCCCCATTTCACAGGCAGGAAGATCGAGCATCAGAGTGATTATGCCAACTGCCACGATCGCTGGTAATAATGGCAGAGCAGAGCTCACCCCGACTGCCCAACGCAAAGCTCCTTCCACTGACCGCTGCCTTCCGAAGGAAAGAGCACAAATCTCCCACCCAGTGGTGATCAGAAGAGCCAGACGCTGGCCAAGGACAGCCAGCTGAAAGGGAAAGATGAACCCAAAAGATCATTCGAGAGAAACTCATCCGACCAGATACCCCTAAAAAAATCCTAATTGCAACTTGTTCCTGAAAATGTTCCAAACACCGTTCTTCTGGGCTCAAAGGCCCACACGACCCACCAGAGTGACAGAGACATCCCAGCACGCTTCGTTCCACAAATCAGGCCCCCGCCCCTCTGGGCCGAGGCCGGACACCCAAGGGCCTCCCTTTCCCTTCCACCCTCACACCGATGTCCTCATCCAACAGCCTGCCCAGGGTCCACTCCTGTCTAAACAACATGCCGCATAAAGCAGAGAAGGAATAAGGGTTTAGCTTCTGCTGAAAACAATGGGAAAGAAAACAGGAGGGACTCACTGGTGAAGAGGGTGCGGCTGGAAGAGGCGTTAGACAGGCAGACGAGCGGGAGGCCAGTGGGCACTCGGGGAGACAGGGGAGACACCCCAAGTTCATATATGGATGCAGGCAGGCACACCACCATGACTTGCAATTCGAGGAAAAGGCCCTTATAGGGAGACTGTGAGGAAGGCCACGAGCTGCCGGGAGGCCTGGGTGGCTTTCAGTGATAGAACCCCGCTAACCACAAAGGATTATTTCGATCTTGACTACCACGGGCGAGCAAACTGCTCCCGAGGAAAGCGAGCCCCCGAGGCACAAAGGAGGAAGGAAGGGAGTATCCAGGCCTGTGGTGTGACTTCAGACACGTTTCGCCGGGCTCAGGGAGAACGTGGAAGACAGACTCCTGATAAGCCTTCGATCTCGGCCTGGGCCCGGAGAGCCGGCTCCAGGGCGGGGTGGGCCCGGGTCGGCACAGGCCTGGCTTTCCGTTGGAGCCCTGAACGCACAGGACATCACGGCAGGCCCACGTCGCCCCCGCTGCCTCTCCTGGTCGCCGACCACGTCAGCAGGACCAGCGCTAACGAGGAACATTTGTCACCCCGTTTCCAGGACAACAGAAATCAAATAGCAGAAACAAAGCTGAAGCAAGAGCTGAGGCCACCAAACTGCGGAGGCCAGCAGATGCGCTTTTAGTAGTGCTCATGCGTCGGGGTGCAGGGACGAGGAAGATCCCAGATGGGGCAGGGAGGGGGCAGAAGCAGAACTACACCCACCCTTGCCAGAAACTGCTCCCCGCTTTGGCCACTGGACACACTGCCTGGTTTCAAAGCCGGGCACAGCATCCACCAGCTGGGCGACCTGGACAGGCCACCTGTCTGTGCCTGGTTTCCTCTTTTGTAAAAAGGGCTCAGTAACAACCGACCTCACAGGGTTGCCATGGGGAAGAATGAGTTTGTATGGCGCTGGCACTAGGAAGTGCTATTAGTTCTTCTTTATGATAATTATTAGCAATCCCCCAACTCCCAACGGAACGCATTCTTCTTGTGGGTGCTGCCTGCTTATCCCGCCAATTCCCAGGTTTGCTTTAAGCAGGGAGTGTGCGAGCCCCACAGAGGCACTGGTGCCCGGGGCTGGCCCTCCCGCTGGCAGGGTGCGAGGAAGAGGCTTTGGGGCAGACGGCAGTCATGGGACACGCCCAGCCTACTCCCCACGGTGGCTTGGTGGACCCACCCAACCCCAGGCATAGGCACCAGCAGCATGGGATCCCCACCTCCTGGGCACCCCCCACCCCCACTAGACTTGGTATAAACCAAGGGTCATCCAGAGTTGCGACCAGGGACCTGAGCCCATAACGACGAGAAACTCAAGGCCAATGAGGTCCCAAACCTGATCTTGGTTTAACAGTTCTCTCGTTTGAGCGACCTGATGAAAGACCCTGTTATGGACTGATTTGTGTCCCCCAAAATCCATATGTTGGAGTCCTAACCCCAGGACCCCAGAATGTGTCTGTATTTGGAGACAGAGCCTTTAAAGAGGTGATTAAGTTACAACGAGGTCATATGTGAGCCCTAAACTAATATGACTGTGTCTTATAAGAAGAGGAGATTAGGACACAGACGCCACAGAGGGACGACCATGTGAGGACACAGGGAGAAGACGGCATCAGCAAGCCGAGGAGAGAAACCAAGCCTGCTGGCACCTTGATCTTGGGCTTCCAGCCTCCAGAACTGTGAGCAAATAAGTTTCTGCTGTTTAAGCCCCTGGGCTGTGGTATTTTGTCACAGCAGCCCTAGCAGACTAAAACCAACACAGAGCCCGAGGCCAGGACAACAAACAGCACTGGGAGCCCGAGGAGACGCTTCTTCAGAGGGAGCAGAGCGAGGCCGTCCTCTGGGTGCTCAGAAAGGAAGGGCCTCGCCAGCCCGAGAGAAGAACGCCGTGATCTGAGCACAGCGCTCCAGGAGACGGGCCCTCCACTCTGCACAGAGGACAGAGGACAGCTCGGGGGGGAGAAAGGGGCAGCACCTCCGCATCTGCCAAGTCTGCCAAGCAGATCCTCGGGGGGCAAAGATAACAAGGTCAGTCAGGAAGGGAAGCGCAGCCTAGCTTTGAAGAGGAAACCACTGTGCGCTCGGGAAACCATAAAAGAAGCAGCCCCATGCGTTATCTTAGAGTCAGGTTTGGGCAATGTTAGTCTAACGGGAGCTAACACTTCACTGGCTCCCCACATACTCCACGAGCGCCTCCTGCCCGCCAGGCACTGGGGATTCATGAAGCTGGGTGAGGCAGGTGAAGTCCAGCTTCGTACGAGCCAGTTTTAGAATAAATTAGGGATTGCACATCCACGATTCCACTGGACCCTCGTCACCGCCCCCGAAGGCATGAGAGGAAGAATTCTCATCATCCCCACTTAACGGACGGGAAAACCGAGGCCGCGAGGCCCGCTCGCAGTCCAGATCCCAGCCCAGGTGTGTGCTCTGCACCTGATGTGTGCCAGGCGTCACCCAAGCCCAGGGACAGGGCGGGAAAGACAAGGGCCCTGCCTTCAAGGGGCCTGTACCAAAGTGGGAGAAAAGTCAATAAATAAGTAAATACAGTATTTCAGAGGATGATGCATGCTGTGAGGACAAGGCGAGGGGACAGAGGGTGGCTAAAAAGTTCTAAAAACCAAAATATTATGTTGAAGGGCAAAGTATTTCAGAAAAAAGGGTAACCAAGATGGCGGGTGTGAACAAGGAGCAGACTCCTCCGCAGCCAACTGCCTGGTATACAGCAGGCACTCAATAAATGTTAGCTGTCTCACCGTTTTCATGTCTTTTTAGCAGTCTCAGTGAAGATGGGACCACCTTCTCATCCGCTCGCAGGACAGGCTGGGCTCACCCCCACGTGTGCTCCCAGGGCCACATGCGATGGCAACTCCCAGGCCCCGCCCAGTGCCACCCAAGGAAAAAGCCCAATCAATGCCTCTCTCTTTCCTCCACAAAAGCCCCCATCAGTTTACAATCAATCAAAGCAGGAAATCAATGGAAACAATAACCTGCAAAGCCCCTCCAGCTCTGAGCCCGCATCCCAGATGGGCTAAGTGACATGTTACAGCCCCTCCTCTCAAAGCCAGTAACCCCTCCCACCCCAGCAGGTGAGGTCTGCCCCTCTTCAAGGTCACGCCCCTCAACCTCCGGGGGCATCTGGATCTGAAGCTCTAGAACGCTCCTGAACACTAACCAGGGCCTCTGGGAACAACCTTTTAACAAATCAAGTCCACAGACATCTCCTGCTCTCTCGAACTGAGCTTCCTTCTGCTCTTTTAACATTGCTTCCCTCCAGGCACGGCTAGTTCCAGGCCACGTGTTATTCTCCTCCATGAAACATGTCGAAGGGAGAACCATGGCTCAGAAGAAACAGCCACCCGGGACGACTTACACCCACACGAAGCTCGGCTCCGGAAGGACTCTCACCAAGAGACAAGGAAGGTCCAGCGTTGTGCCCTCAGGGGCTGGCGGGTTCGGGGGGAAGGAACAGCGGGCTGATGGAGCCGGCATCACCCACATGATCCCCATCCCAGCACCACCCCCATCCAGCCCTCTGCCCTTCCAAGGCAGGGCGTGAGCAGGAGGCAATGAGAATGCCCACCTGAGCCCACGAAAACCATCCCAGGCCTGTCCATCAACGATGACACCACGCCCCCCGGGAGACCACAAGCTGGTCCACTGCACCTCTCCACCCAGGACCAGAGAGCAGGGGACGGCCTGGGAAGGGAAACAGAATGTGGTAATAGAGACCACACGGGCTCGGCTGGAATTGGGGAATCTGAGCGGGCTGGGACAATGGCAGCTCTTCACACGACCTTGAGCAATACGCCTCTCGACTCTAGACAAGGAGCAGCTGACCGCCAGACCCTCAAGAGCAGAGACTGTATCCCCTGTGAGCGTGGCTCCCCAGCACAGAGCAGGCCACAGATGAGGGCAAGGACCAACGGCCAGCTGGACCGCACTGGACCACCACACACGCCTTCTCCAACCCGAGCACCCCAACCGCCCCTCTGCACCACGATGCTGAGGGCAGGGTCAGGGGAGACACAGCGGGAACCTGACAAATACTCGTCAAACAAAGCAGTCCACCCTCATTACTCACAGATTCTGTATTTGCAAATTCGCCTTCTCACTAAAATGTACGTGTCACCGTCAGATCAGTGCTCGTGGCCCTCACCGTCACCCGCGGACACACGCAGACGGGTGAAAACTTTACACCACCCGGTGCGTGCCCCCCTGAGGTGGAACAAGGTGATGCTCTGCCTTGTTTCGGCTCACGCTGTAAACGAGTGTCCTTTTCAGTCTATTTAGTGCCACACTTTGCACGTTTTTGTGCTTTTTGTTGGTGATTTCCTGTTTAAAATGGTCCCAAGCGTAGCAAGTACTGTCCAGTGCTCCCAAGCACAAGAAGCCTGCGACGTGCCGTGTGGAGAGAGCACGTGTGTTGGATCAGCGTCATTCAGGCCTGCGTGACAGTACAAATCAACGTCAGTGAACCAGTAACATATATTAAATACGGTGTCTTTAAACAGAAACACACATAAAACAAGGTTATGTATTGATCGGTTGATGAAAATGTGACCAGAAGCTTGCAGAACCTAAACCTTATTTCCCCCAGAAACAGTTGCTCAGCATGGGCTACGGTGTTTGTGGTGACTACAGAAAATCACCACCACGACTACAAGACCCGACTGTGTGTAAGGCATGAACTGAATCGAGCCCCTCACTCCGGCCGGCTCGGGACCCCTCCTCCGTCCTCCACTGCTTCTCTTCTTGAGTGACGTCAAACTCTGCCTCCTCGGCCTGTGCCCAAGGAACCCAGGCTTATTCCAACTTTTCTCTAGGCGTTGGTGGCTAACATAGCGGTGTCACTAGATGACATTTACCCAGTAACTCCCACGGGTGTAACACGCGAAGCTCTGGCTTCCTCACATCCACACCCCAAACGCCAGGATTTCTGGAGCCCCTTTCTCATCACTGATTTCTTTTACTTCTGGCTCAGCCCAAGTTTCTCCTGCTCAAATGTTTAAAAGTTTCCTATTGAAAGCGAATAATGTCTCTTTCCCCAGACACTGCAGCCAAAGATGTCCCCGTGACAATCGGCCACGAAATTCTTAGCTAAGAAGCCACCTTTCATTTCTGAATCCTTTCTACCTTCCCAGAACACAAGAAGAAGGTTTCCTCTGATGACAAGTAGAGAAAGCATCACAGGAGAGGAAGATGCGACCTGGGACATCACACCCACCCTCCATTATGCTAAGAAAACACACCACAAGGAGGGTGACAAGTACTATTTAAAACCAAATGACAGCAGTCTTTGCATCAGTTTAATAACACATCCTCTGCACCTGTCAAACAAGCTAAGTGAGACTTTTTAAAGGAAGAGATGTACGACATCTTTTTATCAGCCAAGACAATTGACATCGAGTACACGATATTTCGATTTTACACCCCACACCCACATTTTGTAGCAATGGCCACCTCTTCTCCCCCAAGAATGAGACTGAAACACTATACCAGCTCGTTAAATTTCCCAAGGTGACATGACAGTGAGTGGCATTCATTTTAAAGGAGTATATGTCAGAAAAATTGCTGTTTATCTTATGGCTGAAAAATTGTATAGAATGAAATTATAAAGCAGAAGTTAATCTAGAAGGGCTTATCAATTTGTGAGCTGTGAGCACTGTGCAAACAGAAGCATCACAGTCTTTTTCAAATGAAAAGAGAAAGATCAATCCTCCTCCTCCCTTTTCCCTTCAAAACCAAGAACAGTCTTGAGATGAACCACAGAGTGTGCTGAATCAAGATAAACACGACCAGCGATGTGTTTACATGTATCCCCATCACTCCCTCATCTATGAACATACAAATAACAGCAACAATAACTTATGGGTTTGGGGGCCGGCCCAGTGGCATAGTGGTTAAGTTTGCACACTGCTTCAGCGGCCCGGGGTTCGCAGGTTCGGATCCCGGGCACAAACTGACGCAACGCTCATCAAACCATGCTGTGGCGGCAACCCATATAAAGTAGAGGAAGATGGGCACGGATGTGAGCCCAGGGCCAGTCCTCCTCAGCAAAAAGAGGAGGATTGGCAACAGATGTTAGCTCAGGGCTAATCTTCCTCACGCAAAAAAAAATAATAACTTATGGGTTTTAAGCATTGACTGAGTGCAGGGTACCATGGGTTGAATAGAGTCCCCCCAAAATTCATGTCCACCTGGAAGCTGTGGGTGTGACCTTATTTGGAGATAGGGTCTTCATAGATGTGATCAAGTTAAGATGAGGTCCCACTGGATTAGGGTGGACCCAACTGGTATCCTTCCAGAACGGGGGAAATTTGGACACAGACACACACACAAGGAGGAGGGCCATGTGATGACAGAGGTAGAGATGGGAGTGACATGTCTACCAGCCAAAGATACCAAGGATTGCAGACCACCAGAAACTAGGAAAAGGCAAGGAAGGACCACCCCCCTTAGCCCCCCAGGCTAAGACAAGGGTCCCAGCAGCATGTCGGACACTATACACTACGGAGCGGGCATTCGTTCCACGCACTGGCTCCTGAGCTTGGCTAAGGCAGGCGCACCCCCGAGACAGGTCTGCTCAGGGTGCTGAGAAATTCCAGCTTTAGCACTGTCCCAAATGCCCCCTTGGACGCCTCCCGGGACACAGCGCACCAGCTCTCTCCGGGCACGGCTCTTTGCTGAAATCCAGGACGAGTCTCTTCTGTTGTCTTTGGATTTTTTATAAACACACATTATTTTTAGCAGCCGTTAATGCTCTACAGTCACTTCATCAGTCTCAGAACCAAATAATCCCATTATATATGACTTGACTGGCTCATAAAATTATCCCTTGTTCTAAAAAATATTTATTGAGCAAGTCACCATGTGCTATATCCTGCTTGGTACATTACTTTTTCAAAAAATAATTTACTTAGCTAATGATCACAAATCCCCTAATTTAATTTACTCTTAAATGTGTTTAATTTTCCCACAAATGGAACTACAAGCTTACAAGCCAAGCATTTCTGCCAGGTTGAGACAAGCGGCTGAAAAATGAGGAGGGAAACTGTCAGCATCAGCGCCCATCCCACAAGGACTCCGCCGCCAGTTCCCACCCAGCTGCCTTTCTGAGCACCCCCAGGTCCCATTTCTGGGCATTTTATATAGCCGCCCTCACAGCCTGATGCTGTCCTCGTCACCTGATTGGGAAAGTGGGGCACAGAGAGCAGGTGACTTGCCCAGTCAGACTCAGGAGGTACGGAACGGCCGGGCAGGACTGGAAGCCGGGCAATCCGGCCCCAGAGTCAGTTCCCTCTGCCACTTGTTCTCCTGCCTCTAACTCAAAACTCAGCCGGAGGAAGTCCACGTGCAGCCCAGGCACTGAATCACCCTCCCCTGAGTTCCAAAGGGACAGCGCTCCTGGCACGGGATCGGACACAGCGTGGCCCCAGGCACGTCACGTTCAAAGTCAGGCAAAGCCGAACAACATACAGGAGAGCACACGTGGTAACACCACAGGGAAAAGCAGACAGACGCTGAGTGCACATTCAAGGTGGGGCTGGGTCACCTTGGGTGGGGGAGAGGGCCCCGAGGGGACGACAGAGTGGCTCGGGGGAGGAGTGGTAGGACCGTGGGTACTTTTTAAGTCATGTACACTCTTTTGTGTGTATAATATATTTCACAATATTTTTTCTTTTTTTTTTAAGTGTGGTAAAATATACATAACATTAAGTTCACCATTGTAACCATTTTTCAGCGTACAGCTCAGCGGCATTAAGTACATTCACAACGTTGTACAACCGTCACCACCATCCATCTCCAGAACACCTTCATCTTCCCAAACTGAAACTCTGTCCCCATGAAACACCAACTTCCCATCCCCCGTCCCAGCCCCCGACAATGGGCATTCTTTCTCTAAATCTATGACTTTGACTACTCTAAGTACCTCACATAAGCGGAATCATAGAATATTTGTCCTCTTGTGACTGGCGTATTTTACCTAGCATAATGTCCTCAGGGTTCACCTGTGTTAAGGCATGTGTCAGGATTGCCTTCCTTTGTGAGGCTGAGTCACATTCCACGGTACGGATATACGGCATTTTGTTTATCCAGTCATCCATCGATGGACACTGGAGTTCTTTCCACTTTTGGCTACTGTGAATCATGCTGCTGTGTCACAATATATGTCTTCACGACTGACTTCCCAAGAAGGAGAGAGCGTGGTACAAGACACACACGGAGAATCTCCTGGGTACCAGCCCCTTCAACCCTCTCACGTGGAAGGTAATCACGGACGGCGTGTCCGCACTGTCCACGTGACACTCTAATTCTCATTCAGGGGATCTCCGTAAAAGGCACAGGGAACAATAGAGACTACTTTAAACGGCTATCTCCCTGAGAACATTCTAGAAAGCAGAACATGTCATACAAATGTGTTTTTTAAATTGTTAGTTTACACCAGGGATTGGCAAAGTGCAGCCAGTGGGCCAAATCTGGCCCACCACCTATTTCGGTAAATGAGGTTTTAGTGGCACACAGCCACACCTATAATTTATGTATCATCCACAGCTGCTTTCAGGTCACAACAGCAGAGTTGAGTCATTTCTATAGAGACCAGATGGCTCGCAACGTCTAAAATCTTTACTCTTTGGACCTTTACAGAGAAAGATTGCCGACTTTTCAATGATTAACAGAATTCATAACACGATTTTTAAATATTTTCAAGGGGTGGGGTATTTAGGATTGGGGGGATGGCAGGATTCTCAGAATCAGGTGAGGAGAGTGGGACTAAAGTCCTTCGACTTCTCCTGGATCCATCAACCAACAATTAATGCAAGCCCAGCGTCCACAGTGGACGTCCACACCTCTCGGTGGCGGGACCCTCACGTGGCACTTAATTCCTTTAACCTGACCTCCACCTGTGACCTTCAAAGGCCACGCTCACCCTCAGTGACTGGAGAACACTGTGGCTGCTGTCGCGGATGGCCACTAGCTGGGAGGCCTAAAACAAGAGGCGGCTGTTCTCTCATGGTTCCGGAGGCCAGAGTCTGAGGTCAAGGTGAGGGATGCGCCACACTCCCTCTGACAGCTCCAGAGCACCCTTCCTTGCCTCTTCCTGGTGTCAGATGGTGGCCACCAGTCCTCGGCCTGTGCTGCATCACTCCACTCTCTGCCCCCCGTCTTCACGAGGCTTCTCTCCTTGGGCAACTGTCTCTCTCCTCCTCTTACAAGGGCCCCAGTCATATTGGATTAGGGGCCCTCCCTACCCCAGGACGACCTCATCTTAACTCACATCTTAATCACATCTACAAAGACAGGCTCCAGGGACGAGAATTTGAACACATCTTTGAGGGGGACACAATTCAACCCACAACAGAGACCATCACTCAATCTCCTTTCACGGTCCCTTCCTGGACCGATGTGAAATATTCACATAAGCAAAATGCTTCTCGGCATGAGCTGCATTTATTAAGCGCAGTGCTAACTGTATACAGGGCTCCTTCCACTGAGAGGGGATGCGGGCAGTTGCTTCTCTCCCTTTTCCTGCTGTGGCTAAGGTGGACACGAGCACAGCCTGGCCCACTCAGTACCACCACCACTGCTCACGTGCTACTGGGACATGGAACCACTCACCTGGCACAGGCTGGGCCTACACAGCTTCCTTGGTGGCCAAACGCCCAGGGCTGGAGTCACAGGCTTTATACGGCTGCAGCTTAGGCAGCAGAACATTCTCCACTTTGTTATTAATCCCCCCAGTGCCTATAAACAGCCCAAGTGATGTGAAAGGTCTCCCGGGACCTCCCTCTCACTTCATAGAATTATATATATTTTGCAGCAGGGAATTTGCAGCCACGAAGCACATGTCTTTGATTACATGGCACCTGTCATAGGAGACCTTTTCCACTAAGTGGCAGGAGGACTTTTATGGCTGCATGGCTCGAGTGTCACGGAAGATCGATGCTCCTCCCCCCGTGGCTGTCACTCAGCACAGATGGAGCTCGGGAGCCGGCAGCAACGAGGAAGAGCCACCGGCCACCAGGGACTTTATTCCACAGATTAGACAACAGAAGCCCGACACCACGCCTGCAAGGGGTGCATGCGTGGCACAGGTGGAAGTAAACACCCAGCCTGCACCCAGACTTGGCTTCCGTCTTCACGTCTCTGCCCAATTTTCTCCTCCATGTGTGCCCCTGCGGACGAACGTGTGCGCACTTAGATGACACTTGACCTTCACAAGGCCCTTCCTCACACCATATCACGTCTGATTCTTAAAGCAGTCCTGGAGATTGGTGAGGGACGTGTTGCCATCGATCCCCTCGTTCAGCTCAATGTCACCGAGCTAAGAGGGGACAAGCCCCATTGTGGGGTTGGGTTGTGGGGATTTCTTTTTAAATAATAGTTTAAGAGAGGACTAAAAACACACCTCACATTTAGGGCTCAGAATCTATGCCATAGATCAGGGGTCAGCAAACCCTTAGGGGCCAAATCTGGCCCCTGGCTTGTTTTTTTAAATAAAGCTTTATTGGAACACAGCCACACGCATCGTTTAGTATTTTCGACAGCGCTACAGTGCCATAGAAGATCACAACAACCCAACCCCCCAAGGATGTTCTGCACCCGTTAAGACTCTGATGCTGCAAAGTTGAGTAGCTGCCACAGAGACTAAAATACTTACGATCTAGCCCTTTAGAGACAAGTTTGCAGACCCCTGCTGGAGGTGACGACTGAGAAGGAAGGAAGGAATTTGGGCAAATCCAGACACAGGTGCACCCCCAGGGGCCCTGCGTACCCACGATATCGAAACGGAAACTCAAAGCTGAAGCCCGGGGTGCATTCATGGGGGGAGCATCGAGATCCACTCCCAGCCAGAGACAGCGAAGGCTGAGTCTGAGGCCCGCACTGCTTAGACACTAAACTCCACTCTCTCTGGCTCCAGGTGGCTGGGCCCGTTCTGGGCACAGGTCTCCCGCCTTTAACAGGAATGAAGCACCAGAGTGAGTTTCCTTTCCAGCCTGAATCTCCAGGGCCACGGCGGTCCCTAAAATTCCCTGCAATGCGCTCAGACATCGTGCTTAAAATTGGATCCCTCCGACACCGAGGAAAACAAACACCCATCAATGGGGCCGTCCAGCAGGGAGGACGCGGCCTCAGGGGGCCTTTTACCACAGGAGAGATCTAACCAACCCCAGAACGCCGCCCCGCTTCGCGCGCCCCGCTCACACTTTCACTTGGTGGATATCTTTATACTGGTAAAAAGGTGTGGAACGACACCCCAGTATAGTCAGACCGGAGCTCCCCTTGAGAAACGGACCTTTGATTCTTCCCTAGAGCCTGAAATGAGGAAAGGGGGGAAGACAGAGTCCCTTCTGTGGTGACTGCCTACACAGGCAAGGTGAGTGTCGACCGTTCCGACACCAACATACGCCGGGCTCACAGAAGTCCATCACGGGGACCTCCGGTGAGAAGACCACTCAACAAGAGGCCTGGCTTCCCACCCCCGCTGGGGCCTCAGTTTCCTCGTCTGCAAAATGAGGCTCAATCTGCATTTCACTCCTCTTGGGAGGCGGCACAGCCCTGGAGCCAGAGAGCCTGGCCCTGCAGGCCTCCCACGGCCACGCGGCCAGGAGATCCGGGTGCTGGAGTCTCCCTGCCCACCCCGGGAGAGGATGTGACACAACGGGCTGAGGGTGCACTCCGACGTGACCCCGACAATCCGTCTTCCCAGAGCTGACTCGGGGGAGGGGACGGTGGGGCTGTCCCCCACTCCACCCTGTGATGCTGTAGAGATGTGAGCCACAATCGCAGGGCAGGGCCACACCAGCTCCGGCCGCTTCCCTGTCTCCCCTAAGGCTTGCTTACCCAAACCTTTTCTGCTTGAAATAACACAAGCTGGGTCTCCGTCACTTAACAGTCCTGACCCGCACCTCGCAGAGCGGAGACCTTCCCCCCACACAAAGGAGAGGATTTCTTTTAAGCCTTACCCCATTCAAACGCAAGGCCCCCCGCCCCGCATTTATCTTGGTTTTAGAGGAGGGTCTGCTTTGTTTGTTGGGTTCTGGGCAACGGCTGCTTGCACGCACCTCTGGGTGGAAGTGCGCACTGGGAGACGGATGCCCAGGACCAGGGCCACACTCTGCCCAAACAGGACCCCACAGCATGAAGTCCCCCCAGATGAACAGCTGTGCTCCCCTCCCGTCATGCTGCAGCAAAGCTGGGTTGCTCGACTACTTGGCCAGGGATCCTCTTTAAAAATAAATACACCTTGAAAGAGGAGGCCGGCACAGGAGTAGGCCTGCACGTGGCTCGAGGCCGGCCCTGGCGCCGGTCCTCCGCCCGACAGCACAGTGCCACCCCTGCCACCAGTGGTCACGGCCAGAGAGGCCCGGGGACCTGCCCCTGCGTGGCCCATGGCCTCACCTCACACGCTCCCCAGCCCGCCCCCCTCGTTCCACCCCACGGCTGGACTGGTGTCCTGGGGCTGCCGTAACGGAGTACCCCAGGCCGGGGGCTTGCACAACAGAATTTTATTGCCTCAGAATCCTAGAGGCTGGAGGTCCAAGACCAAGGTGTCCGCACGGCTGGTTTCTTGGCGTGTCGACGGCGGTCTTCTCCCTGTGTCCTCACATGGTCGTCCCTCTGTGTGTCTGTGTCCTGAAGCCCCTTTTCATAAGGACAGCATTCACAGCTCAGAGCCCGAACACCGCCTCTGCAGGGGAGCCCTTCCTGATCCCAGGCCAGGGCTGGCCCCACCACGTGCTCTGAGGTTCCCTCATCCCTAGGGGGTATGGGGGCATCTGGGCTGCCTCTCGACTGTTCCAGGACCACCTGAGGGCAGGGGCTGTGCTGGGAACGTGCAGGCTTTATTCCAACACCTACCCAACAAGTGTTTGTTGAAGGAACAAAAGAGTGAAGGAATGAATGAATCACTCGCTCCATTTTCACATGATTCCTTAGAGAAGGTGGCCGGGGGAACCACAGTCTGCCCCCATCCTCTCACGGATACTTCCCAAATATCCTTACACTGTGTCCTGGAGTGGCCTTGGGGGCCCCTGAACACCTTCCTGTGCTTCCACTGTGCTTCCCAGGTATTGTCTGGAGTGAATCCTCAGGTGAGTATCTCAGGGGGGCAGGGCAGGCCTTCTCGCGCCCAATTTACAGATGAGGAAACTGAGACTGAGGGTGACAGTGACCCACACAGGGTGACAAGGCAGAGTGCAGCCCAGGGGCTAGGGGCTCTGACTCACTGTGGATACCAGCTCCTCCCCGTACCAGCCAAGGGGCCCCGGGGCAGAACCTCTCTCCTCTCTGTCCTTGAGGTTCCTCATCTGTGAAATGGGATCACAACAGGCCTGTGCCCCGGGGCCACTGTGAGGACAGTTGGGTTAACAGCAGCAGCACCAAGCAGTGCTGGCTCAGAGGAAGCACTCGGAACTGAGAAGGCAAACAACAGCACGCCCGGCCCCTGGGCCTCCCCACCCCGGCCCTGCACTCCCCCCTTCCATGCACTGCACGACCTCGCTCAATCCTCAGAGCCATCGATTAGGCTGCTGCCCCCTCACTGATAAGGGCTGAGGCTCTGGGGAGCAGACTCTGGCCTCAGCCTCCAAACCCCCAGCAGCGCCCTCCACGTCGTCCTGAACCAGCGAACCAATGAGCTGCTGCAAACACTCATGGTCTCGCCCGTATCCTGCAGAACCTTCGTGGGTAGCACACCACGCCAGCTCAGGCTACCAGAGCAGCAAGAGCCCTCTGCGCCTCTCTCCATCAGTGCACCCGGGGGTCTGTGTCCGGAGATAACGTGCAATCACGACGGCCTGCCGCGGCTCAACGACTGTCAACCACGGACCCCCAGCCTCTAGCAGACGCGCCAGGGGGCCACTGGAGAGCCAACCTCGTCCACCTCCGGCCATGAGCTTGTCTCCCTCCTGCAGGCAGCACCTCCCCCCGCCACCGCCCAAGCCCAGCCAGGAGTGTGACCTCCCCAATGCTTGACAGTGACGTCCACCCAGGAGGGCAAGATCCCAGCGAGGAAAAGTGGCAAGAACCAAGCAGGTGGGCCATGGTGGGGGGGGTGGGGGGTGCCACAGAGGGAGGTGCCACAGAGGGGGGCCCCACCGTGCAGGAAGCAGGCGCTGCCCGGGCTGCATGCTCAACAGACGCCGGGCCTAGAAAACAAGCCCACTCACAACAGCATCCAAAGGGAGAGGCGACCCAGGGTCAGTCCAACCACGGAAGCAAGGACTCGCACCCCGAGGACAAGAAAACGGCGCTAAAGGAAACAAAAGAAGAAAGACCTAAATAAATGGAACTCATCCCGCGCTCGAGGACTGGAAGAGTTAACATTGTGAGGATGAGAAAGCATCCTCAAAGGAACCCTGAATAGCCAAAACAATCTTGAAAAAAGAAGGACTAAGTGGGAGAAATTTACTACGAAGCTGCAGTAATCGAGACAGTGTGGTGCTGGCATGGGATAGACAGACGAACAGGACGGAACAGACAGCCCAGAAATGAACCCACAGCTGACAGTCAACTGACAGCAAGGGGGCCAAGATCATTTAACAGGGAATAAACAGTGGACAGCAAGAGCGAGGGGAGCGCCAACGGAGGGTCTTACCAGCCCGTCAACACCACGAGGGCTGGGCCAGCATCTAGGACAGGGCCTCTCCGCCAGTCTCCTGTCCCCAGCCTGCTACCTGGTCTCAGGGGAGCTCAAATGCGTCGATGAATAACTGCACGCCTGGAAGACCGAGTGATTAATGAATAACCGTGAACAAATGAGAGCTGGGAGGCCAGGGTGGAACACCAGACACCGCAGCCAACAATAATACTCCTCAAAGTACTTGGGCCCCTTAACATCCACCGACTCATCTTCCCTCCTTGCATCTCTCGGAGCAACATTTGTAAACTATCGTCTTGAGCCAGTGGGTCATAAAAGCAGGTTAGTAAGCTGTGACGAGCACATTTCTCTGACGAAATGAAACAATACAAAAGGTCAATGTGCTTCACTTATAGGAAGATATTATTTCACGAGGCTTTTAATATATATATATATTTATGGATATGGATGAATGTATGTTTGAATCAGCGTTTCTTACCATGGGTCACGGTCAAAATAAAAGTTTAACAGCCACTGTCTCAGCTCAGAGGTTCTTGAACATTGGTTGTCCCCATAAGAACCCAATCAAAGTCTCCCCCCGGGGTGCACAAGGTCAGCCAAAATTGTGCACACGATTTCTGGGGTCCCCATTCTCGCTTGCCCAGTGAGGAGAAAATCATACCTGCCTCAAGAGCAACGTAGTAGTAATCGGATAAGACCATCTGGGCACAGCGCAAGCCCAGCCCCCGGGCAGCAAGAGCCCCTGATGTGGGACAGCTGCCACCACGGCAGGGACAGTGAACAGAGGAGGAAGAAGACTCGACAATCCTGTCTGTCCCGGATCTTTCATCCTCACCCTCAGGTTAAAGATCCCACCTTGGGAATATGCAAGGATACAGAGTCACAATCAGAGGAAAAGCCTGACAAGCTCTCAGCAGCATACTATCTTTTCAACAGTTTTATTGAGACAGAATTCACGTTCTGTAAATTCGCCCTTTTAAAGTGTGCAGTTCAGTGATTTTTCAGTATACTCACAGAGTTTTGTAACCACCACCACAATCAATTTAAGAACATTTTCATCATCCCAAAAAGAAACCCTGTACCCATTAGCAGTCACTCCCACGTGTACCCAAGGGGGCTGGGTCAGCCCCTGTCAACCACTGATCTACTTCCTGTCTCTGCGGATTTGCCTATTCTGGACATTTCATATAAATGGAATCGCGCAGTGTGTGGCCTTTTCTGTCTGACTTCTTTCACTGAGCAGAACGTTTTCAAGGCTGATCCGTGCTGTAGCATGTATTGGTACATCGTGCTTTTTAATTGCCAAATAGTATTCCACTATAGGGTTAGAGCACATCGTGTTTTTCACTCACCTGTTGATGGACACAGGGTTGTTCCCACTTCGTGGCAATTACGAAGCATGAGCAGAGAGTGTTAGCATAAACCGAAAACACACAGAAATCGCCTTCAGTGACGACACTCCCACTCCGGTTCTGATCCAGCCAGCTAAGTGTTCACAAAAATATTCTTTTTTTTCAAGAGATCTTCTCAACAAGAAAATTAAGAGCAGCCTAAAAGCAGGACTCTAGGAAAAAAAAACTAAATAATTGTGAAAACGTGTCCTTGCCATGAGGCCCAAGCAAAAAATAAGATAAAAGCAAGGCCCAGCTGCACACAATAAGATTGAAATTCTGTGTGCTGCTCCAACAAAATTTCAAACCATTAAAATCTCATTATACTAATAATGTTTTCGAGATAGACTTAACGAAAACACGCTCTTCCCTCAAAAAGCGCGGACCTTCTCAGAAGCAGCAGCAGGCGGGACGAGTGAGGAGGACGGCACAGCTCCGGGCCCCGTGTCTTCCCGCCCCGTCTGCAAACGCTCGTGGCCCGGGCCTGATCAGGCGACGGGCAGAAATTACGTCGGACTTAAGGGATGAGCATCTGTGGCTGAGCTCCCATCCCTTTACCTGAGTTCTTCTCTCGAGTTTTCTTCCACAGAAGCAACTGTCCAAATATATCACGATGGGCTCATGATATTTTATTATTTCTGTCCGTTTACCACCAGCCATCCCCTGATCTGCTCCTCCTGCACCTCTTCTGCATTTGATGGACAAACTGGGAAGTGGCAGGATTGGTCCTGATGATGACAATGAGACGTCAGTGAGAATGATGGCTAACACCCACAGAGACAGCTTACTACGTGCCTGGCTCAGGCAGTTTCTCCAATATTTTATTATTAAAATTTTCAAACATAAATATATCAAGAACTTGACAGTGAACACCTGTACGTTCACTGCCCGGAGCCTACCACAAACGTTTTTCTGTAACTGTTTCGTTATGTATCCATCCATCCCTCTATCTATCCAGCGATCCATCTGGGTTCATCCCTTATGGCTGCAGTAACAAATGACCACAAATTTAGTGGCTGAAAAAGACACGAATTTATTATCTTATAGCTCTGGAGGTCAGAAGTCCAAAATGGGTTCCACTGGCTAAAATCAAGGTGTCAGCAGGGCAGTGTTCCTCTGGAGGCTGTAGGGAGAGTCTGTTTCTCTGCTTTTCCAGCATCCAGAGATGTGCACATCCTTGGCTTGGGGCCCCGCCTCACTTTAACCTCTGTTTCCACTGACACCCTCTTTCTCTCATAGTGACCCTCCTGCCTCCCTCTTACAGGATCCTGGTGTCTGCCTGGATAATCCAGGATAATCTCCTCCAGCTCAGGATTCTTAACTTAATCACATCTGCAAAGTCCCTTTTACCATGTAAGGTGATACAGTCACAGGTTCCGGGGATTGGGATGTGGAGATCTTTGGGCCACTATTCGGCCGACCATATCATCTTAATGTGTATGCATTTCAAAAGAAGTTGCAGACCGGCATACTTTCCCCCTAAGTATCCATATCACTAACTAGAGTTCAGTATATATTTATAGCTCTTTTTTTTCTTTTGAGTTAAAATTTGCAGACAATGAAATGTACGTTCTTAAGTGCACATGCAATGAGTTCTGACAAATGCATGCACCTGTGTATCTCAAACCCCATCAGATAGAGGCCATTTTCATCATAACGGAAAATTCCCTCCCACTCCCCCCGAGTCAATCCCCGTCCCCCACCCGGTGGCCACCGCCATAGGTTAGTTTCATCCACTGTAGAACTTCACATAAACAGAATCGCGGTGCGTACTCTTTGGGGTCCGGCTCCTTTTGCTCAGCACAGCGGTTTGGAGAATCATCGGGTCATTGCGTGTACTGGCACCTTGTTCCTTCTTATTGCCCAGAAGTGTTCTGTCAGGGGAATACGCCCCCGTCCATTTCTCCATTCTCCTGGTGATGGGCACCCGAGCTGTTTCCAGCTTTGAGCTATTACGAATAAAGCCGCTATGAACATTCTTGTGTGCGTCTTCTTATGGAAATAGGTTTCTATTTCTCCTGAGTAAATACCTCAGATTGGAATTGCTGGGCCATGGGGGGGATGTATGTTTAGTTTTCAAAGAAACTACCAAACTGACTTCCTAAGTGACTACACCACTGTGTACGCCCTCCTCCAACGTGTGTGAGAGTTCCAGTGACTCCACGTCCTCACCAAGTCTCGGTGTGGTCATTCTAGCCGTTCTGGCAGGTGTGGAGTGGATCCCCTTGTGCTCGAGTCTGTGGTTCATTTCCAGGGAGACTAATGATGCTGAGGTCTGTTCCAGATACATATCAGCCATACATCTTCTTTGGTGCAGCGTCTGTTCAAACCTTTCATCTATTCTTTCTGGGGGGGTTGTTTGTCTTTATATTACCGAATTGTAGGAGTTCTTTACATATCCTGGACACCAGTCCTTTATAGACATGTGTTTTAGGAATTGTGATCATCGTGGTTTATAATAAGAAATACATACTTGGTCTTCCTCCAGTTCCAGGCACAGAGCTCCTAAAACCCTTGGAATTTCCTAAGTGAAAAGAGGGATAAAGATGTCTTTTATTATGTTAATGAGGTGATTTTTGGACAGCCCTTAAATCACCGAAGGATGGGGCTGGTTGCCATGGAGGCAACTATGATTAGAGAGTTGAAATTTTCACCCACCCTAGACCTCAGGGGAGGGGAGAGGGGCTGGAGACTGAATTCAGTCACCAATGGCCAATGATTTGACCAATCATGCCTCTGTAATGAAGCCTCCATAAAACCCAAAAGGACGAGGTTAGAGAGCTTCCGGGTTGGTGAGCACGTGGAGGTGCTGGGAGAGCGATGCACCCCTCCCCCATTCCCTGCCCTACGCGTCTCTTCCATCTGGCTGTTCCCGAGTTATATCCTTTATCATAAACCAGTCATCTAGTAAGTAAAATGTTTCTCTGAGTTCTGGGAGCCACTCTAGCAAATTAATCGAACCCAAGGAGGAGGTCCTGGGAACCTCCTGAACTTGTGACTGGCGTCTGAAGTGGGGGCAGTCTTGTGGGACTGAGCCCTTAACCTGTGGGATCTGACGCTATCTCCCAGTAGAACTGAGTTGAATTCTAGGACACCCAGCTGGTGTCGGAGAATTGCTTGGTGTGGGGAAAAAACCCACTTACTGCAATTGGTGTCAGAATCATAGCTGGTGATCAGATGTGGAATTGGTACGAGAATCATAAGAATATTTTCTCCCATTCAACGGGAGAAAATGAAATACAGCATTTCATTGAATAAGTCACTTAATTCCCCAACAACCCTATGGATTAAGTACTCTTTACAGAAGAGGAAACTGAGGCACAGGGCAGAGAATTACCTTCCCTAAGGTCAAAGCCCAGAGCATGGCAGGACCAGTTCAAAACCCACCGTTCGGCCCCAAGATCAGTCAGAGGCCCCAACCACTACCCCACACAGACTGCCTCTTGCTTTCTCAGCAAACACACAGAGACCGCCTTAAATGGCCAAAGAGTATTTCTCATCACCGTCTCCCGACACAAGGACACACCAGGCCGAGGCCCAGGCTGGGGGAAGACGGGCACGGAGCCAACAATCCCTGGCAAGCACGCAGGTCACGGTACTGCAGGTAGGCAGAGGAAGGGCCCTGGAGCAGAGAGAACGGCGTATGTGAGGGCCCCGAGCCAAGGAAGCGGGGAGGCCACTGGCCGAGAGCTGGGCAGGCGGCGGCAGGCCAGCAAGGATCTGGACGTGGTCCGGGAGCAGCGCCGGGGTTCTGTCTTCTTTCTGTAAACGCCAACGAGTCCATTCAGCACAAAATGAATCTCATTTGTCTCCTTCGGAGCCTCTTCCCCCACCGGGGCCGAGTGCATCTCAACGCCAGGAATGATAACGGCTTCGCCAGGAGCCAGCTGGGAAGATTAATCGCATTTGAATCCCTCTTCCAGTTTAGCAAGGTTGGCGGCAATAAAGAGCTAGACTGCCAGGGTTTAATTCTCACCGGCTGGCCGTGGGACCGAGGGGCTTCACCTTCTGAGCCTCTGTTTGCTCATCTGAAAAATGGGAATAACCACGTAGGACCTACTTCCCAGCTCTGTGTGAGGACCGAACGAGGTAACGCAGGAAGTATTGAGCCCATGCCTGGGACATCACAAGCCACTACCATGACTACTGGAGACTCCATTCTGGGTTGGTTTGTTTTAATTCTTTAAGCTTTTTCCTTTACCTCTTCTCAGATGATCTTGTATTGAGCTTGTATATATCAAGTATGGATTTGTTCAGGTCTTACTCTGAAACACAATATTAATTTTCAAAAAAATACAACATGAAGACACTTCGAATAAAGCTTTGGGAAAGATGCCCCTCAAATTCCATTTACACCAACAACTACGAGCCCCCCAAGCACGGTGTCCCCCTTTCCCGAGCCTGCTCAGAAGACGCCCCGTCCACACACTGACAGCAGCGCCTGGATGGTTCTGCGGACTCCACGGTGATGTGGGAACCGCAAACAGCAAGGGCGGCCGCAGTTCCATCTAGGCGGACAGCTGTTTCCAGGGTGTTCGAGTCAACAGGCTACGCGAGCGAGCCTGGGAGTCAGGGACCTGTCAGACCCTCCTTAACTGGTCAGTAACTTACAGAGTAAAACCTAGATCCTTTGGAAGTGTAATTTTTCAAATGAAAGGATGCATGAAAACGCATAATTTTTTAAAACAACAGGCGTACACCTCCTGGGGAAACCGACATTCCTGACCGATTCCGGGTGACCAGCAAGGAAGAGGTTAAAGACCCAAATCAAGAACATCGTTTCAAAACGTCCGAGCCTAAAGGAGCATCCATTCAACTATTGACATGCAGGCATGAGGACCTGCACAGTTTGCCTGCCGTGCTCTGACTCCTCAGGCTGGCAAGGAAACACCCGGGGAGACCAAGGTGGGCGAGGATGCCTCCTGAGGCCCCCCGAGCTGGTCTCACATTCCGGGCACGCAGCATCCGGCTCAGAAACACGTGCTGCTCTCCGAGAACGTGCCGCTTCTCTGCAGTGTGCACTTCAAGGAGCGTGCACAGCGCGTCCTGGTCACAGTGGCCTGGGGGAAGTGTGATACCAACATTCCTCAGATGCAAGTATGTTAAAGGATTTATGTAACTTTGTTACCAACAACCAACTAGCTGATGCATGGAAGACAATGAGAGGGCAGCAGCCAGAGCTGTTGAAACCATACAGGACCAGAGTGAGAAGTGGCTTCTGTTCTGGGGGTGAAAATGACTCAGCAATGAACCCTCCCATAAACACTGCAGGCTTGACCAATTAGTCTCAGCATTCTTTCCTCCTGAGTCCAGACGCAGCTTCAGAATCCTTCTTAACACAGGGACAGGCAGTCATTATAAATCGAGCTGAGTTTGCTCTCAGGTGGAAACCACCTTGCCACCCCTGCTCCACCACTAACCAGCTCTAAGTCTGGTGCACGTGTCAACACCCTCAACTGTCAACGCTATCAATGGCTAACACTCAGCGTTCGCTCAATTGCTGATAAGACTTCACCTTCATCGCATTCTGTCCTCACATCACCCAGGAGCAAGTGCCACCATGATCCACGTGGGCCCAGTCAGGAACAGAGGCTTAGCGAGATGAAGTAAGAGACCCACGGAGCAGGCATGTGAGCCGAGACCTGGCTCCAGCACTCTGCCGTGCAGCCGCCCACAGGAATACGCTGCATTTCCGAGAACCGGGGAGGACTCATCAGCTCAGAAATGCAGAGCCGGTGTCTCCCCCATGCTCCCCCACCTCACCAACAAGGAAGGGAGGCCTCGAAGCTTTAAAACTCAGAGGGTGAAACACACAGCCTCAAAGAGGTCCCCGTGGCCCGGACACTCAGGGAGAAAATGAAAGACCCCACTGGTGTCCCCGAGCTGATACGTGACTCCTCGGTGCCGTGAGCCCCAAAGGCCAGATGATGCCAGAAGCTGCATCCCATTTTTTTCTTATAACCAGAAAGTCTCTGGTTTGCATCTGTGTCACTAAGAAGTATCTCAGTGATGCAAAAGCCACCAAAAACTTCCAGAGTTGACTGCATCACATGTTGACGATCTCTTATCCTAACAGCGATTAGTATAGACAAGCAGAGTTAACACCACTGGGCCAACATACGTTCATAATGTTTTCTTAAGCTTACTAACGCTTTTCACCCTCTACGGAATATAATAAATAGCAAATACACTCATTAGGAAGTAAACCAATTTTTCCTCTGAAACCTAAAGTGAGGTGTACAGCTAATGCAAACAGAAAACACGCTTTCTTAGGGTACATCATTTATGTGACGGAACCCCATATTTGTAAACAAGAAAATAGCTAGCTCAAGGTACCTGCCCTTTGCCAACCACAGCGGCAGGAAATCAATCAAACAGAGCGCTTAAAAACCGCACACAGCAGGCACTTACCCACTTACATCTTATAAACATCCCTTAATTATTCTGACGACTGGGCAGGGAGTGCAATGGTAAGCAACTTTGGGATGTGCGATAAATATTAATTTCAGGGAGTTGAGACAGGAATTCAAAGCAGAGCTCCTCTAATGAGTGTGGGGTTGCCAAGGCAACCTGACTCCTCTGGGACCACGCAGGTATCACCAAGATGCTCGGAGGACCACACAGACTTCGCTCTTCCTAAAAGAGGCCGCCTCATCACGGAAAGGTGAGAAACACAGATGGCATCACTCTGGGCCCAGGACCACCATCTCTGTCCTGCACTGAAGCTAAGTTTCCGAGAGATTCCAGTAGGCTGCCAAGAAACAAGCCCAGTGCAGTACAAGCTGACGTGCCTACGTGCTCCTCTCTCAAATGCCCCCCTGGACGACGGTGGAACAAACAACGAGAAATGCTGGATTTGAAGATTATAATCAGAATAATAGTCAAAGGAAACTTGACAAAGCCACACCAAGCCCCCCTTTGAAAGCCACTTCCTCTCAGCCAGAGAGAGGAAAAACAGAGCAGTGATTCCCACCCCACCTCCCTATGGAGTATGCTGAAATGCAGGAGCTGGACAAAGTCACAGATGACCTGACTGTCCCTTTCCTCTGGACCAAGAGCTGACCCCTACCGACAGAGGCAGCCCTGCTCCAAGAAGAGGCATTTCGGTTTGGAGAAAGGGATATGGAATTGTTTATTAGCAGGGTCTGCAGAGAACCCCACGGCCCAAAGGATCCAAACAGGACCTACACTGAATTCTCCTCCCACAGAACATTCTAGAACTCACCATGTTCGTGACCCCGGTCCCTCACCAGCTTACATCCCTCCACTTCTTACCAGCCACTCTCCTTCCCTTCTCAGAGGTTAGGAGTCCGACCAACCTTAACCAGGAACTGTGGTTAACTTTCTGAGGGTCCTGTATGTTGTCTAAGCCGTTGCATGAGCAAAGAGGGAGCCTGGAAACGTGAAGAACTCCAAGAGTCCTCCCCTCCCCTGGCCAAAGGAGACCAAACTCATTACAAATCCTTTTCCTATATCTTGCCACAAAGAAGGATACTTTCTACTTTATTATTTTTTATTTTGTGTGTGTGTGAGGAAGATTAGCCCTGAGCTAACATCCGTTGCCAATCCCCCTCTTTTTGCTGAGGAAGACTGGCCCTGGGCTAACATCTGTGTCCATCTTCCTCTACTTTATATGGGACGCCGCCACAGCATGGCTGACAAGCAGTGCATTGGTCCGTGCCTGGGGTCCGAACCTGCAAACCCCAGGCTGCCGAAGCGGAGCGCACGAACTTAACCGCTACGCCACTGAGCCATCCACTTTTATTTTCAAAGGTAAGTCGGAGGGGCTGTTATAAAACCGGATGTAGAAATCACTTCAAAGTCACTATCTGTCCCAGTCAGGTCTCTCTGCAAACATCCTGAGCAGGCTGCAAACTCTGCCGCCCACCCAGGAGCATCAGCTCTGTGAGGAAGAGGCGGCTGGAGATGGCGCCCTGGGGAACTGGGCCTCATCTCATCTGTTTTTATGCCAAATTCCTTCATCTCAGAGCAGCCTCCAGTCCCGCCTCTGCCTCACGCCTGCAGCTGCCCGCTCCTCCCTAGGTCTCAGGGGTCCGGCTCTTCCCAGCCCTACTGCACTGCCCGAGTGAAGCCCCCTCCGCCTGCACCCACATTCCTGCCCACCCTCACCCATCGCCCCATGCCCGTCCATTCCACACTGCAGCCTCCGGACTCTCTAAAGTAACCGAGGTGGTCACTTGCACTGAGCCCCGAGAGGGCGCCCTCTGCTCCCACGCACCAGGGCTGACCGGGTGACCATGGCCCCGCCGCTATTCACTGCCTGCACTTCCCCAAAGGGATAGCTGGAGTCTCCCCCAGGGCCCCTGGTGGGGAACCCCATGCCCCACCCCCGCCCCCAGCTAATTCCTAGCCATCCAGTACAGGCAACCAGGAGACCACTTCCTCCAGCTGGAACCCAGACCCCAAGTCCAGGCTGTGTGTCCTCTGTGGTCTCAATTACCACACTGGCCTGCCCCTGCCCCCACCAGAAGGCAGGCTCCTGGGGACAGGCCAGGGCCGGGTCACCGCCCACCACCAGCTCCCAGCCTGCCAAGTGAGCACCAGGTAAAGATGCTTTTACCCGTGTCTGTAGGCCCTCAGGGCTCAGGAGGCACCTCCTCCCTCCACCTTCACCTCCTCCTTCCTGTCTAGGACTGCTGCAATTCTGGAGGATTTGATTGCTTCCTTTGAGCTTTCACAAAAGGTTTCCATTTCTTCTCACACAGCAGCTGTCTACCTCTGGAGAGGGGGTCTGCCAAGGCCACATCAATCCCCCCGTCTGGGGATCTGCCCCCACCAGGACCCCTACTCACCAGGTGGCTCCCGTGTTCGTGCCACACCTACCTGCACCTGGCTGGCCTGGCCATGCGTGCCCGACCCGGCTGGGCCACGTGGATTCTCCCCTCAAGAAACTGAACTGAGAACCCAGACTTTGGGTGCCGGGCCCAGGGTGGGTCCTCAGCGGGGCCCTGGGGGGCACGTCCAGACTTCGGCAGCTGAGGGCCCTGAGTGGCAGCCCCACAACCTGGCTGGTCAACCTTCTCTTGGGGTTCTTAGACACCTCAGGAGAGAAACACCAGGTTTCTGCCCTCAGCATGATTATCTTCACATTTGGGGCCACGTAATTCATGGTTGCGTGTGGCTGACGGGTGCACTGTAGGATGTTTACCAGCATTTCTGGCCTCGTCCAATAGATGGCAGCAGCACCCCACCCCCCATTCGTGACCATCAAGTGTCCCCAGGCACTGCCAAAGTGCCCCAGGACACCCCAGGCAGTGGCCCCTGGGGGCAGAATCACCCTCGCGGAGAACCACCGGTAAGGTTGTGTTTCTCCAACTATAAAATGAGGAGAAAATTCCTACCTCACAGGGAGGTAAAAATTCCTGCCTTGCAGGGATAAATTACACAGCGTGTGTGTCCAGGGATTCTTATTACAGAGCAGGGTTTAAGTGGGTTGGTGTTTGGGGGCGACACGGCGTCTACACAGTTGATCACGCTGTAAAGACGGTGTGATCTGAAGGGCAGTCGCCGGGGTTAATAGCTGGTGGTTGAGGACTTTGAGATGTCTCTCCTGCAAGTTATTTAAAGTCCACACAAAGAAACTTAACACCTTCAACCTTCAGTTCAAGGTGGGACCACCCAGTGGTTTCTCGAGATCCAGTTTCTGAGGTCTCAACCACTGTCTGGCTCGTTTATCTCTATTTCTGCATCAAACACAAAGACAAGCAGGGTCAAGAGAACCAGAAGACAAGCCACAGGCTGGCAGAAAATATTCGCAAAATGATAAAGGATTCGTATCTGTAATATACAAAGAATTCTTAAAAATCAACTATAAGAGGGGCCACCCGGTGGCGCAGCGGTTTAGTCCGCGCTTGGCAGCCCGGGGTTCGCAGGTTCGGATCCCGGGCGCCCGTCGATGCACTGCCTGTCGGCCATGCCGTGGCGGCGTCCCATATAAAGTGGAGGAAGATGGGCACGATGTTAGCCCAGGGCCAGTCTTCCTCAGCAAAAAGAGGAGGATTGGACGGATGTTAGCTCAGGGCTGGTCTTCCTCACAAAAAAAATTAATTAAAAAAAAAATTCAACTATAAGAAATCAAACGACTCAATTTAAAATATGGGCCGAAAATCTGCACAGACGCTTCACCAAGAAGATACACAGATGGCCCACAAGCACAGGAAAAGATGCTCCCGTTGTACGTCACCAGGAGTGTGAACCTAACACTGCTCTAAAAAATATATTTACCAAAACAAAAGGCAATCAGGGAAAAGGAACTTCCTTAATGCTCTCTTTCCCAGACAAGGAGGAGGGACAGGACCCCCGGGTTTGGCTCTGGTGGCTCTGGCTCTCTGAGCAGTCCGACACTGGTCACTGGTGCCTGGGCAGAGCGGTGGGGGCCTGAGAGCAGACGTGGCAAACAGGTGCAGTGGGTTCTCTCCAGCCTCTTCCATCCAAGGCCTCGCTGGCCCCAGAGCTGGCCACCCTCCTCTAAGGACTTGACACAGCAGGCAGCTGGGGTGTTGCTGGGGGAATCCCACACCCCGCCTCCTGGCCAGCTGGACCGAAGGGGCCTCTCCTCCGCGGGCACCAGGGGGACCTCTTGTGCAGAGTCTTCCATCTGCGCCTGCTCTCCGAGCTCCAGTAAAACCAAACTGGCTTTTAATAAGTTGCTCCTGAAAGTCCCCGGGCCTTCAACTAGGACCTCGGGGTTTTTTCAAGTGTCCCTTTCCACTTTGCCCAATGCCCGGTTAGTCACAGTTCCGTTTTCAGAGCCGGGCCACCATATGACATGACGTGGTTCCCTCCCGAGAACATCGGCCTTAATCACGCCGTGAATTCATCCCCCAGCACTTCCTGCATCGGTTCCTCCAAATCCCAGTGCAACACGTTTCCTAAAAGATCTCCCGTGGAAGACATGCCCCCCGACACGTCGCCCTGTGCCTTGTCCAACCACGAGCTCTGCCAATCTGGGCAGGGTCGAATGCCTACAGGCTCCCCAAATCTCTAACTTCCTCCCAGCGTCCTCCCCCACCCCCCTTACAGGGGGGCCTCACCTTCAGCCACAACCTTGAATTCACCGGCAACTTTCTAACAAAGAAGGAACCGAAACCCACTGTGCAGCTGGCAGAGCCCCGGCAAACCCCTAAGCACCCTCTTCCTGATCGTTCTGTGGCACACAAATGAGCACCCTCCCACAGGGGCCCCGAGTCTGGGCCAGGACCTGCGCCAGCTCATGAACCGCATGAATGGCACAGAGGGCAAGTCGCTAAGGCAACAGGCCTGCGGGAATACCGGCAACTCTCAATTGTTCAGAACCTCATTATCCGGTCTTCGCGCCTCGGCCTCCTTCGCACTTCTGACTCCTTCCCCACTTCCCAGAAGACCTGACAGAAGCCACTAGGCCCTTCCAAGCCCAGTGCCTCCCCTACTTCCTGCATCTGAGCCCAATTAGTGTTTGTGACCTTCTGGTTTGTATGGGGGACCCCTACGGGTGCCAGGCACCCCAACTTTGAGAACCAAGGCGGGGCGCCCAGCTGACTTACGCATAAAAGCAACAGCAGCACAACCACAAGCCTCTCGCTCCGTCTGTCGCTTTCATGTCTATTTTATTCATCACTGGATGCTTCTGACTATGGGGATTCTTGGTGCACTGACAGTAAACCAGATTGGCCCTCAATTTCCTAGGCACACACTGGTTCATAAGCACAAGGACAAGACGCACTTTACTTTGGAACTTGGGACCAGTCCATTACTTCAGGCACATGTCCTTCCCATTACGAGGGTGTAAAGGTCACCTACAAAATGCTGCAATCATCCAGAACATTCCGCTTACTTGCTATTCTGGGAGAGATTTCTTTGTAGGTTCCTTCTGGTCTCAACGCAAACATCACCTCCTTAGGGGCCTTCCCCGGGCACTCTGACCGCGCTGTGACACGTTCTTCATGGCGCACACTACTACAGTCCTGCCCGTCCCTGTATGGATTATGACTAACTCCTTGTTCCACGAAAGCAAGAGCCGTGTCTGTCTTTTCTTCCCAGGATGAACGAACCGGGAGAGGGAACGTCATTTACGTCTACCATGGTTGGAAGGCACAGAGAGGAGCTGAAATGACTTTTGGTGCGGCAACGATGGCCTCAAGTGAGTGCAACCGTGGGCCCTCCACAACCAGTTCAACGGACTCCCATCCCTTATCAACGGAGTGATTAAGAACCGCCTTTCAGAAAATGTGCAAAGTCACGTAGCCAGAACATGCGCAGAAGAAATCTTGGCCTGAAATGACCGTGGAACCAAAGATCCTCCTCCCCACAGAACGAAAGGACAAGGACATGACCCGATGTTGAAAGTCGGACCCTTATCAGAAGCAAGGGGTCCCTCATTCAGGAAGATCTCGTGTTAAATTCCTTCCCCACCTCATCATAAATGTTTGGAACCCTACCCTAAATGTTTAAAACCTTACCATAAAGGCTTGACGCCCACCAATCAAAACCCGTCCCGCCAGCGTTTCCGAGTTCCAGCCTGTTCTCCCTAACTTCTTAAATTTTGCCCCAAATCCTGAACTGGGGAGACAGATCTGAGGGCCCACGCCCCCTGTCTCCCTGCAGATCAATCTTGCAGAATAAAGGTGATTTCTCCCCCCAAAACTGATGCCATAATTGGCTGTTTGTGTGCATCAGGGAAGAGAACCCCAGTTTTGTGTGGGAACATGAGGACGCACATCGCAGGGGCAGCGGGAAGGATAAAGAGCAGGTGACTGTCATTCATCGACTTGTTTAGGAGGCGGGACTTGATGGAGATTAAGACAAGCCAGTTTGGGTCCCTAAATGTAAGGCTTGAGAGAAGAGTGGCCAGTTTGCTTGGAAATACTCCAGGAGACAAGGTGACAAGGCCCTGCCCTTAGAGAACTGAATAATCTAATTTGGTAAAAAAAATCCCTGGTGGGAAATGTGTGGGCGTGTCTGCCCCTGCAAATCCATGGGGGGCAGTGCATGGAGGTACACACATCCCCTGGAGGGAACCGTATCACAAGCATCCCTAGAAATACACCGTCCCAGGAGGGAAATTAATAGGGGTCACCTATCCCTGCGAGTATGCATCCTTGGGGTACACGCGTCCCAGGGGTATGCTCCTCCCTCGAGGTACAGAGAGACTTTCCAGAGGACAAGTAAGGCTCAGGAAGGAGGTTTAAGGAAATCACTCTGCATCCCCTGACTCTCCCTTGGGTCCTTTCCTTCCCAAAGATCTGCCTGAGGCCAGCCCCTGGGGCTTCTCCTCTCCCATCTGCCTTTTCACAGGCGCTCCTTCCATTCTTCCTAAGCACAACTCACCCTCATCCACCCAGAATCTGCCACAGGGGAAGAATCTCCCAGCCTGAACAAAGGGAAAATTCAGGAATGCAGCCCTGGGAGAGGGCCTGGGAACAGCAGGGTATTTAAAGCACACACACACACACACACACACACACACACACACACGCCGCCAGAAGTTACATCCCTTGGAACTCTAACACACACACACACACACACACACACACACACACACACACACACACACACACACACACGCCGCCAGAAGTTACATCCCTTGGAACTCTAACACACACACACACACACACACACACACGCCGCCAGAAGTTACATCCCTTGGAACTCTAAAATACTTAAAAACGTAAGAGGAGCTACGTATTTTTTCATAATTATTTTCGTGGGCACCCGGAGCAAAAAATGGGGGGAGCTCTGTGGTCCTTGCTGCAGGACTCCCAGGCCTCTAGCCCGCTCGCTCTGCGCCCCTTTCCTTCCTCCCCCTCCAGGGCGCCGCACCAAGAACACCAACAGGCCCCCGGGCCGTGCCCATCCGGCAGGAAGTGTCAATAAACGCTCGTTGAACGAAGGGTCACCACGCACGGCTAGACGAAGGTGACCTGCAGGCGGTGCTGCCCATGAACGGTGCTACATAAATGGCGACTCCATCAAGTGTGGGCGCGGGACTGTCCTCCGCGTACCAGGGGCTCGTCCGACCTCTGCTCGAAGTCCTGCCCTCCGCAGGAGCCGGCAACGCGCGTTTCAATGACGCCGGGGGCCCCCGCGGGAGGGGGCGGCCGGGCTCGCCGCTGGTTCCCGGCCAGTGTTTAAAGGTCTCGGGAGGAGGAAGGAAAGAGGGTCACAGCCTGTCCCGAAGGTCGCGGCTGCGCGCTGCGCGGGCCCGGGGGGGCGGGTGCCCGTGCGCGCGGGGCCGGGCCAGGGGGGCCAGCCGAGCGGGTCCCGGGCGCGCGTGGTCCCGGGGTGGCCGGGGGAGGACCCGGCTGGGGAAGCGCACGCGGGCCGGCTGGCTCCGGCGGAGCTCGGGGCGCGTGCGCGCGAGCCGGGCAGCCACCGCCCGGGTCCCGGGGGCGCGTGCGCGGCGGGAGGCGGGCGGGCGGCGCACTCACCCTCCTTGGCCTTCTTCTTCCTCGCCAGCGTGCCGCCCAGCTTGCCCAGGAACGACTCGTCCTTCTTCATCTTGTGGGGCCGCGGGGTGGGCGAGCGCAGCGGCGCGGAGCACATGGGCCACGCGGGGGTCCCGGCGGCCGGGCGCGGGCGCAGCGGGTGTGGGAGCCAACCTGGTCGCCGCCGCCGCCTCCCGCTCGCCCCGGGGAGTGGCCGGGAGGGCGCGGCCCCGCCGCCGGCCCCCGCCCCGCGCCCGCCCCCGGCCCTGGAGCGCCCGCCGCCCGAGGTCGGCACCGTCCCGGGCCCTGCGGTCACCACTTCCCGCCCGCAGGCCGCCCGCGAACCCTCGGCCGTTCCCACGCTGCGCGTCGCACTCACTCTCCGAGAAGCGAGGAGGCGGTTCGGCTGAGTGCCGCCGCCGGGGCAGACCCCAGGCTCACTCTGCATCCTTTTGTTCTACACGTCCGAGCCCTGGGCTTGGCCGGCTGTGGTGATGGGGCCCGTGCTCCAGTGGGGAGCGCGGCAGCCACGGCCACCACCTTGGCGCAGCCGATGTGCATCAAATGACTGCACACATAGGTCACTTCACTTGTTGAGCTTCTAACCAGAACCGGGCCCGGGGCTGAGCGACCCTTGTAAACTGCGCCCGCCCTTAAGCTTCAGAGTATGGCGGGCAATGCTGGGGGGGACCGGGATGTTTCCTGAAAAGGGGATGTGAAGCCACAGGGAAGAGCGCTGGCGGTGGAATCAGAGGCGGGTGTCAGGCCCAGGGAAAAGCAGGACCACAGGGGACAGTGTGGGCTCCAGGGAGGGGAGAAGGGAGAAGAGGACAGGGCAGACTTCGGAAGTACTGGAAGCTGGGGAAGGATTTTAAGATTGAGGTGAGGTGATGGGATTTGGGTCTACAAAGTTGACTCTGGCTGCAGTGTGACAGCGGGTGGAGACGGAGTAAGGCTGGAGGCAGAGAGACCAGTTCCTAGCCCACAGTGACTTAGGAGGGAAGTGAAAGATTCCTGGAGACGCTCATAGGTCAAAGGAGCCCCAGACTTGAAGGAGTAGAAAGAGTTAAGGCTGTTTCCTGCTGGGCCCAAGCTGACGGGTGGGGTCAGGCACCCACAGATAGGGACTATCAGAGGAGGCCTGACTGGGGAGGAGCTGGTGAGCCTAGGTCTGCGCTGTGGGTTGGGGTGGTTTTCCCATCTCCCTTTGTGCTGGCTCAGTGCCCCACAGCACACGGCAAACATTTCACTTCCGTCCAGCAAACGTTTATGTTGGCCGAGTGGGCGCCAGGCCCTTTCCTCCCACTGGGGGTGCACAGACCACAAGGGTAGAGCCCTGCCCTCCAGAGATTGTAACCCAGGAGAACATGCTCGACCCGCAGTGACACAGGATGCAGGAGTCGCACAGTTAGGAACCCAGCGAGGCGGGAGGGGAGCAGGAGGAAGAGGAGCGGGGAGAGGTAGACGGCTGGTGGGGAGGCTTGTCAGAGAAGGGACATCACGAAGATGAAGTAGGCTTTTGACTTCACTCGGTAAAGGGAGAGAGGACTCAGCGGGCAGAAGGGACAGGGATGGAGAGAGGATACTAAGTCCAGACACACGGCTGGGAGATGTGAAGGGGACAGGACAGGAATGGCAGGCTGCCTGGTGTGGACTGAGCAGGTGAAGGGAATGAGCTCAGTGATCCTGTGCAAGAACCCCGGGCCCCTGAGAGGGTTTGACAGAGGCCTGACATGTCGGATTGACGCAGAGGGTGGATTGAAGCAAAACCCAGAGCCAGAGGCCATTCAGAAGCTCCTGAGACGGGCCAGGCCAGAGCTGCCGGGGCTGAGCACCAAGGCAGTGGCAGAGGGAAGGGAAAGATGAGAATGAACTGTCAGGACTGCAAACCACAGCATGTGGAGAATAATTGGATGCTGGGGTCAGGGACAGTGAAGGGTGAGCGGTCTCTGAGGCTTTGCATGGCCAGATTTGGGGTGTCACTAGCCAAGCTGGGGAGAACGCAGAAAGGTGGTGTGTTTGGTTATTGAGATCCCAGTGGAATCACGGCACAGTCAGGGCTAGACGGTGCTCTCGGAATGCTGGAGGGATACTGCTGTGGAGGGTAGGGGTCTCTGGCCCCTTTGAGAATCTGATGCACGGTACAAACGGTTTACTCTAGAGAAACGCACCCACGAGATGTTGCATACTGTTTCGGAAGGCCCACGGACACCCCCGCCCTCCCGCTGCCCGTGGCACACCCACAGACCCCAGGCGGAGAGCCTGTGACCAGGAGAGAGTGAGTGGGAAAGCAGGCCTGGGAAAGAAAATGGAGAGAGCTGTGCTCCTGGACCACAGGAACTGGAGGTCATGGGTGCAGCTCTGTGCAGACGGCGAGTGCCCAGTAGATAAGTGATTGTCTGAATATTTCATCAGTGGGTCCAGCTTCCCAGTGGAGGCACAGAATTTACAGTTGTCATTTGATAACTGCTAATTTGAATACTGCAGAGACAGGTGGAATCCTTCTTTAAAAAATGTCATGACACCGTGGAAGAATTTCTCTAGAAGATACCCAGGCCCGGACAATGGCCCACCTATTTCAAGCAGGAAGACCCGCTACAGCCAGGTGATTCTTGGTTGTCAGAGGAACTGACCTACGCCTTACATGATAGAAGGGTTCCTGGGATTTTGTAGACAGCACTTGTGCAAAAACATAATCATATCTTAAATGCAAGAGTGGTACTTTTTACTAAAAAATCCACGCAAAGCAGCGTCTTCTCGGTAAAGCTTATAATTGTTCCCTTCCCTGGGGTGAGAGACAGCCTTTGCAGTCTCAGACTAAAAGCTAAAATCATAGAACGATTTCTTGTAAAATGCAGCTTGGAAGACTGTTGTAAATTATTGTGTTACTTGTAATGGTTTTCTGGTCGCATGTGCGCCACAGATGACAATCAAGAATTGACTTGGTGGCTGCAGATTAATCTGTATTTTTTTCAGGGTTAAAGGAAGCAGGGACAATAATCTAAACACCAAAAACTTTCCTTCTTCCTGGCCTGGCTCCTGGGGAATTTACGTAGCATTCTCTCTGGGGTAATCTAACCAAAACGCCTTTCCAGATTGCTTTACAGAGCAGCAAACATCAATATTCACTTGAAGGTTGGAAAGTTGGTTTTTAATAAAAGAGACTTTAACAAGAAGCAGAAATATGGTCTTAGCTCCTGTCCCCATCCACTCGGTCTTCCACTTCTTAGCATGCTGCACGCGTGTAGCCTGCACCATTGCTCTGCATGCATTTTACATTCGAAGAATAATTATGAAAATCAGATTACACGCAGCTGCCCCTATTAAAGTAAACCATTTGATTTGCTTTTGAACCGTGGCTTCCAAGGAGGCCAGTTCCTTACAAGCCTTATTAAGAACAAGGAGCAAACCTTCCACAAGCACATGCTGTATTCCAAGCCCTGTGCTGGGCCCCACACTGTGTGGTCTCTGCCAACCTCAGTTACACGTATTCTTGCCATTCTTGCCATCTTCCCCAAAAATGGACAGGCACTGGGCAATGCAAATGGAGGTAATTTGTCTAACACTTCAGCTGAGGCAAACCAAACAAACAGCCTTAAAAGTAATGAGACAGGAGAATGGATACACTGAGTGGTATATTCATGCAAGGGAATACTACTGAGCCATCAAAAAGAACAGCAGCGTGGACGTATCTCAAAAACATTACATTGAGCGAAAGAAGGCAGACATGAGTACACACTGCACGAATCCACTTATTTGTTCGAGAACAGGCAACCTCTTTTCTATGTTGAGAGTGTTTACCGTCGAGGAGAGAGGGTCTTGCCTGCATACAGGCCCCAGGAAGCTCTGGGTGATGCAAACCTTCCATATCTTGGTCCAGGTGGTTGTCACACAAGTGTGTAGCTAAGTAAAACGTCATCACGCTGTACACTGAAGATGTGTGCATTTCACTGTATGGAAATTATGCCTCCCTAAAGGCTTGGGGAAAAGAAAGTTAAAAAAAGACAGGATAATTAGAGTTCTTTACCTGACCTGTGTCTAGGTTTCATTCCTTATTGGTGCATCTCTGATGAGAATGTGGCAGCTCTGAAAGCACTTAGAGTTTCAAAGGCTGCCTGCCATCCCTCATTTCCCTTTCATGTGACTAAAAAGAAGTAATATCTTTCAAAAAACTAAAAACAGCCTTTCACTCTTCGGGAGAGGGAAGGGAGCTCATTCGAGGGCGGACTGAGCCTGGGAAAGGTTTTCTCATCTTGCTCATCTTCAAACCTAGCAATTTTAGAAGAGTCAGAAATGCACAGAGGGGTGATAGAAATACTTAATTGATTTGGGGATGGAGAAAATGCCTTATTTCCCCCAGGTGATGCTTCTGATGCAACTGTACTGCGCTTCGGGGTGGCATTTCCCGGCACGCTGTAATCATAATATCTGAAGTCGGCTTTCGAATGGTGTCATGTAATCAGTTTGCTAATTTAGTGATCTGGCAAAAGAGTCACCTGTGATTTTAGCTGTAAACGCTGGGAGCGTGAAAAGATGACCGACTTGCCTGGAATTCTAAAACTATGGTGGTAACACATTTCCCGTACCACACGTGAGCAAATCATGAATCTCTGACTGCAGCCATCCACGGCCTTTTACTCAAAGGATTTTGGAAACATCAGCAAACTTTGAGACAAGGGAAGTTGGATTTTCATTTATTAGCAACTCCTCTGAGTTTTCTTTTTGCACAGTAGGCAAATTGCACTACATATGCACTCTGTTCCCGTACATATTTTGTAGATGAGGAATGAATGAAGTTGGCACCAAGTTATTGATTCCTAGTCTTTCAGGGGGAGATTTGGTGAGGCCCCCTAAAACATTATGCCCCTTTCAAAACAGACAGCTCCCAGATTTAGAGAGCAAGTTCCTTGAAAAATACCAATACCTCTTATATGGGTGGGAGAACAAAGACCAGGCCTATTAGCTGTTCACACTTTACTCTGAATTTCTCTCCCCATTCATTTGCCATGTACGTTATCACCTGCCTGCAAAATAAAAGGCTTTGCTTTCCTCCTCCCGCCTAACTTGGGAGCAGCAAGGAAATGAAGCTGTGCTTTGGATGGAGGAGAGAAGGATGAAGGGTGGGGGTATTTGGGGGCAGTGAGCCTGCTCCAGGCTCCAGGATGGACGTGAGACTTGGCCACCACAGCACATCACGAGAACATGGGTGGGGCCAGGGAAGACAGTGGTCCAGGGCAGGCATCTGTAAGGGGCCAGAGAATAAATATTTTCAGCTTTGCGGGCCGTGCAGTCCCCGTACTCAACTTTGTTGTTGTAGCTTAAAAGCAGCCATAGATGATACATAAGCAAATGCGTGTGGCTGTGTTCAATAAAGCTTTATTTACACACATGGACATTTGGATTTCATATCATTTTCACGTGTCATGAAATCTTTTGATAACTTTTTCAAAACACTTAAAACATAAACCCATTCTCAGCTCACAGGTCGTACCGAAACAGGCACTGGGCCAGATGCGGGAGCAGATTGTGCTAAAACTGAATTTCTCTTACTGCCCGTTTTTGCCTGAGAGCCCTAATCGTAGTAATGATGATGGTACCACTAAAAATCAATGTTTAAAAGATGAGAGTGATTCAGATTCTGTTGTCCTGAACTCCAAGGCCATATAGAAAATCTTTCCTTGCATTCAAATGCATTATAAACACAGCACCTCCAAAAGTGGGTCAGCGACAACTCCACTTCTTACATAATTTAGTCTATAGAACTTTCTGCACTGTTATACACAGGGGAGTACACTGCAGCACGGCTTGCCAGAAAGGAAAATGAGAACCAGCTGACTGTGGGTCCGTGATTACATACATCGTGGCAGAGTCCAGCTGCTCCGCGGGACATTACGGAGCAGGCGCAGCTGTGGGACTGGTGCGTGACGCCATCCGTGACGCAGTGTTCAGCGGAAAGCAGACTGCACTTTCTACTTTACATACCTATATCTTCATTCATGCCACAGACACTGAAGTCCGTTTATGTGTTAGCGGTGATTCCAGGCCTCCGGAGACACCGTGAACAAAACAGAGAAGACCCGCCCAGTGGAGCTCCCCTTCTAATGGCAAGGGAATTAAATTCGCAATTAAAAAACCCGTACATGTGTGTGTACATTTTACATATATGTGTGTGCATGCAGCACACGTACATTTCACACATATATAAACCTTTATGGAAGCCCAACTTTCAGTCTTCAAATACTTTGTCAAGGGGAAACGGCTGATTTGAACTCTGCCTTTCTATCTGTCAGTACAAAAAACAAATTGGTGTTTATGTAGAGCAAATAGAACTGATTTCAGGACTAGATAGAATACATTTTGATTGAGAAAGTAGACGGCAGGCAGAGCATGATCATAAGTTAAAAATGCAGCCTGACCTACAGGTGAGACAAATTTTCATTCGTTCCGGTTCACAACTTGTACATTAAAATATGTTCCATGATTATCCTCCCACCACACCTACTGCCGTTCATCACTCACGGAGGTCAGAGGGCAGAGCCACTGTAAGCCGGTGATGCTCTCGCATCAGGACAGTGTTAAAATATGAAGCTCAGCTCTGCATGGTAAATTATCTGAAAACTGTCAAAATGTCAAATTTGCAAGAGAGTCAGTAAAATGCAAGGCTTGAAAAGGCTCTCAGTCATCAGTGCTATTTAAATATTTATTGCAAAGAACTACTAAAATATGGAACTTAATTGTTTTTTCAGAAGCCCCGTGGCCGCAGTAGCCTCAGCCCATGCCCTTGTGGTGGCCGATCTATGCGGCCACCTGTAGTGCAATCTGCAAAGGCTTAGCAAGGTCAGCCCGAGTAGACTGCAAAGAAAAACACTTTTCTACAACTAAAGGCTGCCATTTTCTCATAATCTAAAAGAAAAATGCTAAATGAGAGTCTTTTTTCCGAAGCCTTATACATAGCAGTACCTTGTACACAGTAGATGTCCAATAAATATTTGATGAGTCATAAAAGCCTGTCTCTGGAGGTAGAAACAACTGTAACGTCCAACGACAAATGAATGGATGAACAAAACGTAATATATACACACATATATAGTGAGATTCTGACACGGGCTACACCACGGATGAACCTGGAGGACATGACGCTAAGGGAAACAAGCCAGACACAGAAGGACAAACGATGTGTGATTCCGCTCTCCTGAGGCCCCTAGAGGAGTCAACTTCATAGAGAAAGAAAGTAGGGTGGTGGGTGCTAGGGCCTTGGTGGAGGGAGAATGAGAAGTTTTTGTTTAATGGGGACAGAGTTGTGGTTTTGCAAGAAGAAAGTTCTGGAGACGGATGGTGGTGATGGTTGCACAACAATGTAAATGGGCCCTAATGCCACTTAATTGCACACTTTAAAATGGTTGAAATGGTAAATTTTATCTTATGTATATTTTGCCACAAATTTTTTTAAAGCCTGTTTCTAAGACCCAAAATTAATCAGGCCCTGAAACTAAAGGTAATTTAATAAACTTTGAAAAGTACTGCATTGGGGTGTGGGAAAACACTTTAAGACTTTCCTATGGAGAAGTAACGGGGAAAAGAGACATAAATAGAGCCGATGAGCAAAAGGAGGAAGAACAGAGAATCAATCCTCTCCTAGAGGCAGAAAAGGGTTAACTGGAGGGCTGGCCCTTGGGAAAGAGAGTACGAGATTGCAGCGGCCAGCAGCCCAGAGGGGAAGGATGGAGATGGGGAAGAAACGCACATAAATCTTCCCCTGCCTCCTGGTGGGAGTGCAAAGCCCCATGAGCCAGCCCTGAGCTAAATTGCAAAGCAAGCACAGGAGAAAAATCATTGGATTCTCTGAAGAATGGGTTGCAGATCCTCCGTGCCCTCCCACTCTCCCCCAGCCAAAGCCGGGCAGCCCCTCCTTCCGTGTCCCGAAGCACCCAGCTGACCCCATCATGGCCTGTCTCCCTGTGGCCTTGTCTGCGCTCCCCACCGGACAGGCGGCGGTGTCTCCACCTTTGTACCCCAAAACAGAGCCTTGCACGCTCTAAGAGCTCAATCAATGTTCCCTGAAAGGATGAATGAATGAAAGGCAAATGATTGATGACAGTAGGTTGGTGGTAATTATTGCATGAGATTACTACGGCCGCCTGGGATTATTGTGACATTTGCGCCCATGCAGGAGAGCTTCTATTGATTGATGCAAATTATGGCTCCTTCTCAGCCACTCAGCCCAGGTGACAGATTTGGTGATGAAGACTATGAGAGAGGAAGGCGTGGCATTGCGATATAAGGAGATATTAGGAAACAAAGCTTTACCATTACTAGCTTTCCAGCTGCCTATTCAAGAGATCCTGTGGTGTGGAGGAGGGAACGTGGGCGCGCCAGAGCCTGTGCGCTGGGAGGGTGGGTTCTAGTCTGAGAGGAGCGAGCAGAAGGGATCCAGCTGCACTGAGTTCAGAGCCCCCGGGCGCTTCTCAACCCTTAATGCGCACAGGCCACCTGGGGGAGGGCGGCTGGGCTGGGCCTGAGCCTCTGCACTTCTAACTTGACGCCAGGAGAAGCCCATGCCGCTTGGCTTTTTGGTTCCGTATCACACTTTGAGTGGCAGGGCTCTACGCTACTCTTTTATTAAAGTGTCACCAGAGCTTCCAGGATGGGAAGTTGCCCGCCGGGGACGCCACTTGTTTTCTCAGAAATTTTGAAGTCTATGATGCTAGGGACACTCCACTTCAAAGCGTGAGCTGTATTAAAGAGACACACAGCACGGATCCTGCGATAAAAAGAACACGGGGCAAACCCACGTGACCTGTGCCCGGGAGCTTTCTGGCATTCGCGACATATTTTTAATTTATCCAACCACTTGTTTCAAATTATCACTTTTTAAAAATAGTGCGTTGGCCATTCTCTTTTCCTTTTCCTGCTCCTTTTCGTGAAAGGGAGACCTGGTCGGAGCGGGGGGATGGTGGGACAGGGAGGTGCAGACCCCTGAGAGGGAGGAGGCCCGGGGGCCATCTGTGCATGAAAAGAGCACAGAAGGTCCTTTGTGAGGGTCGGGCCAGTCGTCCCCTCCACCGTGGTGTAACGGTCTCCCTTTGAAATCCAGCTCCTTGTTTTAATAAAGGAACCATTGTCACTCGAAGGAGCCTCCAAAGGACAGGCCCAGGGTCTCTCCCATCCTGACCCCCTTCGCCTTCCGCCTCTCCTTCTCCCTTCCTGACTGCGTTCTTGAAAGAACATTCTGTTCTTTGCCTCCCTGCTTCACTCCTCCGTCGCCGGCTGCTGCTGCACTCAGCCCCCACCGCCACCCCGGCCAGTCCAGCGGTCGCAGCTCAGTCCTTCCCACAGCGTGTTACATACTCACCGGCTGTTATGGGTTGAATTGTTTCCCCCAAAAGCATATGTTGAAGCCCTAACCCCGGGTCCCTGGGAATGTGACCTTATTTGGAATAGTCTTTGCAGATGTGATCCAGTTAAGATGTGTCATTAGGATGGGCCTGAGTCCAGTGCGACTGGGAGAGCCCATGTGAAGATGGAGGCAGAGACTGGAGCCAAGACACCAAGGGTCACTCGTGACACGAGAAGATAAGAGAAAGGCATGGAAAAGATTCTCCCCCCTACCCCAAGCCTTGAGAGAGACCTCAGCCCTGCCGACACCTGACTGTGGACTACTGGCCTCCAGAACTGTCAGAGAATAAATGTGTGCTGTTTCAGCTGCCCAGTTTGTGGGACTTTGTTGAGACGGCCCCAGGAAACACACACCACTCTCCTCGAACACTGCCCCTTGGGCCTCTGTGGCGTAGCCTCTCCTGCGAGAGGGCGTAGGCTCCTCTGCCCGCCCTGTCCACCTGGGGGCTTTCCTCGGCAGTCCTCCTCCACCTCACACGCCCCCTGGGCGCTCTCACTCATTCCCGAGGTTCTCGTGACCCCACCTCTGTATCTCCAGCCCAGACACTGTCCTGAGGGCCACGCTCCTCAGCCTGAAACTTCATGCAGCATCTTCCCACAAAGCCTGTTCCTCCTCTAGCCCTTGCCCTAATGTGCCAACCAGGATAGGCTGGGTCAAGCTGGGGTGACAAAGGACTCCAGCGCTCAGTGGCTGAAGACACCAGGTTTACTTTTTGCTAATCCTTCATGTCCGTCCAAGGTTGGTGCACCTGGGCTTCTGGTCCCCCTCCAGGGGCCTGGCTGACATCTGGAGAGGTGAGGGTCCCCACGGCAGAGGGAAAGCAGACCGTGCACCAGCTTTAAATCATCCCATGGAGGGACTGCATTCTCCTCACGTCGGGTCCTGCTCACAACCAGCCCCAAAGGAGGAGAGAAGTGCACCCCAAAAGAGACCACACACATGTGGGGGACAGCACTGAGGTCTGCCATACTTAGCATATGCAGCCAGTCGGCCGGCTAGGGATACGGGGGTCCACAGGGGCTCCTTCTCCCAGATCTGCGACCGGGCTGAGACCTGTTGGTTCTGTCTTCTCAACATTTCTCTTACCCAGCCGTCCGCTGTAAGCCCGAGTAAACACCCCGTCATCTGTCTCCTGGACCAAAGCACGGATCTCCCAACCAGTAAAACCCAAATCTGACCACGGCCCTCCCTGACTTAATTTCTCAAAGGCTTCCCAAGGCCCAAGTCTCTCCTTGGCCTGATGGACGAGGCCCTTCATGGTCTTGTCCCCTAACCCTCCAACTTTGCCTCCCATCCCCCAGCACACCAATTCATAGTTGTCCCAAACAAGCCATCTGCAACCTCCCCAGGCCTTGCCTGACTGGTAGGCACCCCTATCCTGGGGAGCCCTCTTCAGGTCACTTCTCTGACCTGACTCCATCCCAGGCCCAGCTGGTCATTTCCTCCATGGCATCTCTGTACTTCTGGTATGGCAGTTATCACACTGGGTAGCAACTGAATGTTTACTTCATTTACTCACCCACCCATCCATCCATCCACCCATCCATCCATCCACCTATCCACCCATCCATCCATCCATCCATCCATCCACCCATCCACCCATCCATCCATCGACCCATCGACCCATCGACCCATCCACCCATCCACCCATCCATCCATCCACCCATCCACCCATCCATCCATCCACCCATCCACCCATCCACCCATCCATCCACCCATCCATTCGCTCATTCATTCAACAAATGGATCAAGTGCTGCTCACCTGGCACTTACATTCTAGGGAACAGAAGATGAAACACACACACAGTTAGAACAATGGCAGGTTATCACGTCCTCATTGAAGAGCAGGTATGTGGATTTAAACCCACATTGATGCTGCTGATTCCCACATTCACATCTCCGGTCTATCCTCTGGGCTCCAGATTCACAAACCTCAGGGGTCAGCAAACTCTGCCCACCACCCAAATCCAGCCTGCCACCTGTTTTGTACTGTCCGAGAGCTAAGAACGGTTTCACATTTTTAAATGGTTAAAGAATATCAACAAAAGAATAATGTTTCCTGGCAACTTTTTGTTCTTTTAACAAACTCTTGCCCACGATTGCAGATTTTAATATAAGAATAGTCATTCTCCTTGGGGAAATAAAAACATTTTTAAATGCTTAATCTTTTTTAAATTCTGCTATGAATTATTTGGAAATATTAACCCAGAATATTTGAGAGAAATGTGTTTTATGTAGAAGTTGAAACCGTATAGTGGGGCCCCTTGGAGACGATTGGTGGTAACAGACGTCTACATTCATCCTGGACTGCATACTGGGCCCCTGTACGGAACTAGGAATGTCCTGTATCCTGAAACCTTTTGCCTGTGTGTCTAGTACCTTGTTAATTTCAGAGATACATTATTCATTTCCCCGTGAGGCACTCGGGAACTTGCAAGAGAATCGCTAACTTCAGCTCCCGTCACTGTGGACTTCCAGAATCATCCAGGCTCTGACAGGCACCAGCAGCCCTGTTTGGGAGCTGTCAAATCTGGAGGCAAAGCCGATGAAGGAGCCACTTTTATTCCTGGCATTAGCCAATCCTCTTAGCTCTGTTTGCAGTTCCAATAGATTTTGTTTTCCAGGTTGTCTGTGCATTTCCATCTCATTCATGAAGAATGCAAGTTACAGATTTTCATGTACACATCTTAGGATAAACATCAAGATTGGATCAGACTTAAGTCAATAAAGAATACACATCTTTCCTATTTCATCCAAATTTTTCTTTTAAAACAATTTTTTTTTATGAAACCCTTCTGACAAACACACATCAGTCAGGTGACCAAGGTCATCATCACAGTGACCAGTCACGGTGATAAGATGTGCCCTGATGGATGTGATGAGAAGGGCACTTCACCTCCGTGGTCTTCCTCCCCAAACCCGTAAATAACTCCATAAACATTCTCCTGAGAAAAACATCCAACTCCAGTTAACAGACGTTCTACAAAATACCTGACCGGTTGTCCTCAAAGTTGTCAAGGTCACCAAAAACAAGGAAAGTCTGAGAAACTGTGACAGCCAGGAGGAGCCTAAGGAGGTAACACGACTGGTGTCCTGGAGCAGAAAAGGACTTTAGGTAAAAACTAAGGAAATCTGAGTAAATATAGACTTTAGTTAACAATAATGTATTAATACTGCTTCATTAACGGTAACAAATGTGTCCAGGCTAATGAAAGATGTTAGTGATGGGGAAACGGCGTGGGGTGTACGGGGACTGTCTGCACTATTTTCAAAATCCTGTAGATCTAAAATTATAAAATGGAAATGTTTATTAAAAGAAATCATCATTGATTTTTAAAGAGCTGTTGTATTTTTTCCACCTTTATTGCAAAATAAAGATTTTCAGAGTTTTCAAAGCTCATAAGGTCAGCTGGGGAGGCTGAGTAAGCAGCAGCATTTCCCAAGAACATTTTCAAATCAATCATCTATTTTTAGAATGCTTGTTAATCAGTGGTTCCTAATTTTCCTTAAAATTTCTAGGGCTTAACCCATTTGCCTGTCCGGGCTGAGTCAGAAGACGGGAGCCGTGTGAGCTCCCCAAGGGGAAACTGAGGGGAGCCCAGAGGAGCTGCCCCGTGCATGCTGACTGGGTCACCCCCAGGACTTCCCGCAGCAAACAGGAGTCCGCCCAGTTGTCCCGGCACCTGTGGCCAGCAGGGGGCATTCGAGGCCCTAGATGCATTTTCCCTTTGCTGTGTCTTCTGACTGATGTGGCCGTCCATGGCAATCATTTGGTTTGTTTTCTTGGTTACTCAAGCCCAGAAAAAGGGGAACTTATTTACTTATTTTCTGTGACAAGAAAATGACATGCAAAGAGGTAAGTCCCTTTCTAGACCCCCAGGGGCGGGGGAGGACTGTGTATCAGTAGGGGCTTCCAGAGAAACAGAACCAATAGGAGAGAGAGATAGACGCATAGACACAGATACATACATACATACACAGAGACAGACAGACTCCAATGTGTGGGCATCATCTAATCTGCTGAGGACCTGAACAGAACAAAAGGCAGAGGAAGGAGGAATTTGTCCCTTTCTTCCTGCCTCACTGCTGGAGCCAGGACATCTCATCTCCTCCTGCCCTCCAGCTTGGATTTACACCACTGGCTCCCCTGGTTCTCAGGCCTTTGGATTTGAACTAAATTACACCACCAGCTTTCCTGAGTCTCTAGCTTGCAGATGGCGGATCGTGGGACTTCTCAGCCTCCATAATCGAGTGAGCCAATTCCTTATAATAAATCTCCTTTTAGATACATATATCTCCTATTGATTTTGTTTCTCTGGAACCCGGACCTTCTTTCAGTTCCTAGAAAAAGCCCAGCTACTTTCCATCTGAGGTCTGCTGTTCCCCCTTTCTAGAATGCTGTTCCCTTCACCTCCTCATCTGCTGGCTTACTCTTACTTATTCTTCAGATCTCAGCTTGAGTGTCCCTTCTTCAGAAAAGCCTTTCCTGACACCCCAGACTAGGATCAACATATCCCCCCAGCACCTCGCTGGGCCTCTGAGACTCACTGGAGAGTCAGCCCAGGCTTGCCCCAGGGGGTGACAACGGGGGTGAGGAGGAGCTGGCTCTGAAGGAGGGGAAGGCATGCCCTGCAGAAGCACGACCTTGCAGCCGGCAGCTAAAGGTCACTTGGAATGACTGGTGGGAAGGGGGTCTGGGGTGAGGCAGGGGATTAAGTGAGGAATGAGCAGACACCAGACGCTGAGGGGCCTCTGGGGATAAACAGGGAGGGCAGGCCCATGCACCGTGCCCTGCACCTAACCCAGGCCCCAGCACGTGTGTGTGGAGCGAATGAGTAAGTGAAGAAAGGAAGTGAGAATTCAAGGCTGGCTGACGCTGAAGCACATGCTCTTCCACTCCCAGACCGTTTCCTGCGCCCGGAAGAGCCGAGGGAAGGCTGTGCTCAGACAGAGGGAAACGATGAGGCCCCGGCCCGGAGCTGAGGTTGTGGAGATGGAAAGAATGGGTCAGACTGGACGTGGTTCTTCCTGGAGCGGCTGCTGCAACTGGATCCTATCCGCGCTTAGTTCACTTCTGGGGATGAAAGTTTAGTATGAATCATACTTAACCTTTACCAGTCACCGTAACGTCCCAGGAAATTCCATCCATTTATTTCAGCCCCTCCTGGTAGGGGCAGCACGTCAGTTTTCATCCCTCCATGTTCAATGTCAAGGCCACACTGCAGTCTATTATGTTCTAATATTTCTCACAGTGGCTTTGCCCACTTAGTATTTCAGGGAAATTATGTTTAGATGAGCGGTAATTTCTGGATATGAAATAAGATCGAAGCAATTGTATTTGGGTCTCTGACTCAGTGTGGGAGGTCACCTTTCATCTCCCAGTGATGGATGGGCCCAGACTTGCCATTATCTCAACCAGGCAAAGTGGGAATATTTTAATTGACCAGCACATCTGTCTAGTGATAAATGAAGGAAATGCCTCCTCCATTAGAAACTGATTGACCAAAAAGGAGGGAAAAAAAAAAAAAAGAGGAAAGGCTGTAATTTTCACAGTTGGTCCAAATTCAAAGGATGTGCTTTCTTTTCAGAAATGATTACTATTTATTTTCCTAGCAAGATAATGCCAAATCTCCTTTTGCGTGAACATTCTTTGTTCTTAAAAGTTATCTAATGACTTGCCAAAGGAGTCCAGTAATTTACTTGTCAGGAAAATGTCAAGTAAGAAGTCACAGCTCAGGTGTGGGGACAAGATGTCCGGGATGACCGTTAGCCTCACTCGGGCAAAGCACTGTTTGTTCTTAACAAGACGGCTGGTCTGAGCCCGTGAGGCAGTGCTGAGACGGCCTCCCACGGGTCACGTCTCACAGGGAAATCGAGTGAATGTGGACGTGCCTCCTTCACACCAACGTGTACCCATCTTTCTTCTCTCCAGCACTCCCAGGGGACACCAACAAAGGACTCAGACTTCTCCCCTGCTGACACCGTCCTCTGCTCGTATTTACAATCCACGGCGGAGCCCATCACCCCGCGCAGACTGTGTACCTGCCCCCCGGCCCCCACCCGGCCCCCACTGTCAGCTCTACTGTGCGCCAGGCCCTTTCCGTGCTGCACATGGGCCCCACCAGCCCCATTTCACAGGAGAGAAATCTGAGGGCAGGGAGATGAATATGATTTATATCTGATAACAAAAGGAGGGTTTTTAATTCCTGGCTTGTCCCTCAGCAAAGAGGGGGTCCCTCCTCATTCAGGTCCACACACAGCCTCTCCTGTCGTTGGCTCTCCCCCAATTAGTCTATGCAGATATAGGAATGCTATTTGGGGAGGACCCCACAGCCTGAGATAATTTGCTTTGGGTGATAACAGATCAGTGGTTCTCAGAGCATGGTCCATGGGTCCCTGGGGATCCCTGACTCTTTCAGGGGGTCTGCAAGGTCAAAAGTTTTTATTTTTATTATTTTTAAATTTTTTTGGTGAGGAAGACTGCCCCTGAGCTAAGCCTTTTGCTGATCTTCCTCTATTTTGTATGTGGGACACCACCACAGCACGGCTTGATGAGCAGGGTGTAGGTCCGTGCCTGGGATTTGAACCCGCGAACCCCAGGCTGCCAGAGTGGAGCCCACAAACTAAACTACTACACCACTGGGCCAGCCCCCTCAGAACAGTTCTGATGATAATACTACGACATTACTTGGTGACTTAGTCACTGGAGTGACATTTGTACTCATGATGCAAATGTGACAGTGGGTTAACGAGCTGGTGCCTGAGCATGGAGAAGGGCAGAGCAGCAAACTGTTCCAGCGGGCACTGTCCTTCACCACCCTGCGCACTGCGCACCATGCACCCTGCATCTCAAATGAAGATGCAGGCTCACCGAAGAACGTCCTCAGGGAAGCAGAAGTGATGAATATCATTAAATCCCAGCCCTTTGCACATCTGTGTGATGACGTGGGAAGCACAGAGAGCACTTCTGTTGCACATGGAGGCACGCCGTCAAGGAAAAGCACCGTGTGGTTGAGTTCTGAGCGGAACCTGCCGCTCTTTTCATGGAACATCATTTTTACTTGAAGGAATGACTGACAAACTATGGATATTCAGACTTGAGTATTTGGTAGACATTTCCTTGAAAATGAAGGAGTGAGCTTCAAGGAGAGCAAGTGACAGTATTTGCTGCCCATGATAAAATGTGAGCTTTCACGTGAAAACTGGAATTTGGGGAAGCTTGTATTGGTCCCCATAAGGTTCACAGCTTCCCAATACTTAAAGGTTTTCTGACGAGATCAGTGGTGATATTAATGAATGTGATCTTTTATTTTGCATAATTATGCCATGTGCCAGCATTTGGAAGATTTGCATAATTCAGTGAACCAGTATGTCCCAAATGACCAATGTATGATGTTACAAAACCATGCCTGGGTGAAAAATCCAGTCACAGCGCCAGATGGACCAATGGATTTAATGTAACTTGGTGTGAGAAAGTCATCGATAGGGTTTCAGATTCCAAATTGCAACCAACCTTTAAAACACCATCACTTGTGGAGTTTTGGTGAAGTGTCAAAGGATATTCACAGTTATCTGAAAAGGCTATTAAAATACTCTCCTATTTTTCCAAATACATGTCGACAAGGGGATGGACTTTCTTCATAGATTGCAAACAACTTCAACTGCAACAAACTGAAATCAGAAGTAGATGTGAGAAATCTACCTGTTTTTGAAGACAAGGATTAAAGAGATTTGCAAAATTGCAAAACAATGCCACTCTTTTCACTAGATTTTCTTTTGGAAATACATTTTCCATGAAATGTTATTTATGTTAGCAAGTAATGAGTTTGTTACTTTTAAATGAATTCATATTTTTTAAAATTCTCAGTTTTAATCTCCAATATGGTAAGTTATGAATATCAGCTCATACACACAAAAGCTCTTTGGGGTCCTTGATAATTTCTGACAGTGCCGAGGGGTCCCGAGACCAATAGTAGTTTGAGAACTGCTGTTACATATAATTGTCTGAGGAAATCAGGAAAAAGATCAAAAAGGAGGCAAAAAAATTTTATATTTAGTTATTGTTGCTGGGGTTCAACGTTGAAGGCTGTAAACCAGCTTCAAAGCTCTCTAGTAAGTGGTTACGTTGTGGAGATCATCGACTATGTTATACTCTGTCAATGGGCACTGATGGCTTGAGAGAACGTTTCTGGGGAGAGCGTCATAATCGGGTCAGAGAATGCTGCACCTCGTTAGTGACAGAGCTGGGACTCCAGTACAGTCTGAATAACAGACAAGTACCTACACTGGACTCCTTGACTCTGACGTTCAAAAAGGGGCAAGACACAATCTATGGTGTTAGAAGCCAGCTAGTATTTTCCTTGGGGGCAGAAAGCCTCAGAAAACACATCCAGTAGCCATCGCTGAAAGGTGCTAAACCAGAATCCTCTCCTTTGACAGAAGACAAACTGAGGCGCAGAGGAGAGAAGGGAGCGGGTTTGGTAAACAGCCCACAGGATGAGAGCCGGGTTCCCGACCCAGGGCTCACTGTTCGTCCACCTTCTGACAGCTGTCCCCCCAAAACTGCCTCCTCAGACATGTTCAGATGCTCCCCTTCTGGTTGGTCACAGGCAGGAACAATGTAGATGAGTGAGAGAGATGAGCCAGAGAGGCCCGTGTGTGCCAGCGGGTGTAGACTCGGGCTAAAGGAACACCACCTCCCAGCTCCAGCCCTCTGTTGCAGGTAGGAATTAAGACTCGGTTGTCAGACCCAGCTGTTGAAAAGAAGCTAGAAATTTGAATTTTGAGTACAGCTGCCTGATTTTAAACATTTATTTAAAATGCAATTCTCCAGTTTTTGTTCTCTAGAATAAGGAAAATTCTCCTCTTTGGTCATCTTTAAACATGGTGCATTTGAGTACATCTAATTGTCCTAAAGATAAGTTTATCTAATCTTTACTGGAGATAGTAAATTCATGAATTAAAGAGGATTCTTAGCCTAAAGAGCTGCAGGCTGTGGGCAGGACGTCAGAGCGAAGGGCTTTCGCAGGAGCCAGGCTAAGGGGAGCGTGGCCTGACGGGGCTGGTGGCATACCTTTATCAGTGTGGCCTACTTGACTGTTCTTTGTTCCAGTAACTGTAGCATTTGGCAGAACAGCCTGTCCCTGGCTGGATCATAAGACTTGCAGACACAGCTGGGTACACACGTGGCTCGTGGCACTGCTCGGTGAGTAAAAGGTCAGACAGTGTGTACAGAGACCACCACGAGTTCACGACCACGGAGGATGCGATCCATCACAGCGGGCTTTTCTTCCATCAGCATCGTGAAAGTGAGGTCCACTGACGTCAGTCTCCCCGTTACAGATGGAAGGTGACTGACCTGGCAGGTTTCCAGCAAGGCGAACGGCAGCATTCTCCACCAAAAAAAAGAAGCTGGCTTCGTGGCCCATTCATTGCAGAGTGGAGCAAAAGGTTAATTACACAAATACCAAACTCCGTTGAGCCCCGAACGCTCAGGTATTTAGAGAAAAATGGGAGTAAATTAAGATGCAAAGACTCATCGAGGCAGGGCCGTGCTTTGTGGAGGAATTTGTTATGCTTTTCATGTTTCCTTTCTATCACATCTGACGCCCTAAAATAGCAGCTATGAAAAATTACTTCCCGCAGTGAAGTTGCCGGGTTCCTGGTCTCTCACGGAAAGCACGTTGTAAAGGGCTTCTGGCTTTGTGCTCCAGGCTGCCCACTGAATACCACCTGAGAATGAGCAGAATTCTCATTCCACTTGGTGCCTCCACTGTTTTCATTTCACCTGAAGAGGGAGCAGGCCGTGGCGTGTGCTTGCGAGTGGAACATGTCTCACCCACGCTGCAGACAGCTGGGCCGCGGGCTGTAATTAAGGAGCTTGCGCCACGACCCGGGTGACCTGGCCTTGCTGGATTAAACACGGACCTTTTCAAAAATGACTTCTTCGGTTTCTCCGTTGACGTAGCAGATGAATTCTCAAAGGTCACGGTGTCTGAGAGTGTGTATTATTTGGATTTTACTGTTCTTAATTTACATTCTGAACATGACAGTGCTTAACATGGGTTTCTTATTTTGCCAAAGGCATAAATGTGAAACTGTAAACAATACGACAATTCAGGGGAAAAAAGTATATTTTCCCCTGTTCCCAACTGTTAAAAAAGGTAAAACTGTTTCTCCTTACATATTCGCCACAAAATCCTAGCAGTTTACGCAGGCAATGAGGGGGATACAGTCCTTGGGGGCCTGAGAGCTTGGCCCCAGGATGACGTGGCCTTGGACTTGAGCTGCTCCTGGAGCCCCAATACCCCCCAGCAAAGACACAGACAACAGGTGAGGGGCCCTGAAAGGGTGGGGACCCAGCCCCGGCCAGGCGGGGGAAAAAATCCAACGGTGAAGCCCTCTAGTGAAGGCCTGTGGGACGTCATCTGCAACCCTGGACATTTTTATATGGCACCATTTTTTGAAGAATTCAAAGGAAGTTTAACTTTTAAAAAATTTTTCCATGTGTGACTAATTAAGTGTATCCTGAAAATAATACTTTGAGAGATACTAGGTGTGCTAGGCAAAATAATGGCCCCCCAGAGATGTCCAAGTTCTAATTCCTGGAAGCTGTGAAAATGTTATGTAACACGGCAAGGGGAAGTAAGGATGCAGACAGAACTGAGGTTGCTGGTCAGCTGATCTTAAAATAAGGCGATTAGCCAGGATTGTCCAGGGGGCCCAAGGTAATCACCAGGGCCCATAAAAGACAGCACAGGCAGGCAGAGTCAGAGGGATATGGGAAGACGCTGCACTGCTGGCTTTGAAAACACAAGACGGGGCCACCAGCCAAGGAATGCGGGCACCTCTGGAAGCTGAAAGGCAAGGAAACAGATTTTCTGAGTTTCCAGAAAAAGCCAGCCCTGCCAACGCCTGGATTTCAGCCCAGTGAGACCCACTTTGGACTTCTGACCTCCAGACTGCAAGACGGTTGTTCTGTGTCATTTTAAGCCACTAGGTTTGTGGTAATCTGCTGGAGCAGCGGCTGGAAATGAGTCACTGGTCTTGTTAATACTGCTATTACTCTCTGGAGAACACAGTTCCCCTCTTTGCCTCAGTGTCCCTAACAGTACACACACATTTAAGTGACGAACACCTGGTACCGCGGCTGCAGCACCCGCCCGCACAGTCTCCCTCGGTGCATCACCTAGAGCGCGCACACCCTCCACCAGCAGGCTGGGGCTCTGCTGAACTTTCCGGTACGTGGGAACCAAACACGGAGACTCAAGAGTCTGGGATGAGCAGGAATCTGGAGACGGTCTGACAGGACCTTCCCTCTGGGCAGGGACATGTGACAGAACTCAGGGCGACTTCACCTTCTCATCCCCCTGATGGTCCTCAGGAAAAGCCAGCGTGGGGCACTTGGTTGGGGAAAGCAAATCATACCCACGCTGCATCTGCTTGTCTTTAACATTTATTGACGTGGCTGCACAAGGACTGCAGTCAGAGTCACCCAAACGTGCTCACTGGAGAGAGAGTGTGTGGCTCTGAGTGACTCACTGCGGCCCAAGGGACAGAGCTTCTCCGGGGGGCGCTGGAGGACGCTGTGTGTTGACTACAGGAACCTTATCCCGGCTCCAAACTGGACGCCATCACATATCCTAAAAAAAGGAAAAAAAAGTTCAGGAAATCAACCCTGTGGTCTCTCTGCTCCGCTCTCTTTCCCAGTTCCATGAACGGGCAGCCTTGCCCCCAGCAGACCCCTCCGGGCTCCCTCTCTCCTAAGGGGCCGGCCAGTCACAGCCCCGCGCTCCCGGAGGCTCCTCCCGCGGTCCTCCATCCACCCCACCTCACCCGCTGGCCCTGCTGTTCCTCCGTCCTGGTCTAAGCAGCAGCCTTGGGAGAACGGAAAAAGGGAACGAAATGGAGACACAAATCCCCCTTTGTTGCTGCCCCCTCACCTCCTTTATGTTCCCTTCATCCTGAACCAAGTGGCACCAAGAGAAAAAAAAGGACCTGGGAGAGAAGTGTGTACGAACAATAAAACCTCTGGGGGTAAAAGAAAAGCTCTGTGTTTATTTCTAAGGCTACCAGGCGAGAGGAAAGTTGTGAGGCACCTTCTGTGCAGAGCTGAGTGGATAAGAGAGGTGTCCTGGCTGAAAGCTACAGCAGTGGCTCTGGAAGGGCACCTGGCAAAGCATAGCACGCAGGAAGGATGAACAGGGGGGAACGAGGATGGGAGGGAGGATGGAAAGAGAGGAGGGAGGAGGGGAGGGAGGAAGGGGAGGAAGAAGGAAGCGGGGAGGATGGGGAGGATGAGGAGGGCAGAGAGGGCATGGAGTATGGACCACGGAGGACAGAGAGGATGGGGAGGACAGAGAGGATGGGGAGGATGGAGAGGGCACAAGGACAGACAGGATGAGGAAGGACCAGGAAGGATGGCGGAACTTGGGGCCCACACAGACCCTAAAAGGGTCCCAGGGGCTTATGACGACAGCAGTAGCCACAGCCCCAGAAGAGTCTGCCCTGACTGCCTCCTAGAACCTGCTCCGGACCCAGGAAAGGAAGGATGCAGAGAGGTCACGCTGGTTGCAACATCTGCTACAAGCTGACGTTCTGCAGCTTTTATTCCCAATGCTGCTATCACCTGCTAACAGACCGCTGAGCCCACTTTCTGATGAGCGATAAGGATGAGTGGTGAGGAGATGGCTACGGTCACAGCAGGGCGAGCAGAGCAGGACCCTGGACCCAGACAAGAGCACCCACAGGCCTTGCTGCCCCAGATACTGTGGAGGACATGCAGCTGCGGGCTTCTGTTTCCCTGACGGCCTGGGTCACCCTCTGGCGATGCCTGGAATAAGAGCCACTGGGCCACGGCCCAGCACCTGCACTTCTGAGATTCCACAGCGATGCCGGTGTGCAGCCGGGCCGGGACCACACCAAGGTGTGGAGGACAGACCCCCATGCTGGCCCACCAGACGCTGTGCTCAGGGGCCAGACCAGTGCTGTACATGGGACAAGGTGGCCTAACCCAGGACCTAAACACCGGGAAGCATAAGCTTCCAGGGAAAAATGACACTCTGAATCCCAAACAGCAGCTGACATTTGTGGAACAGTGTCTTTGCAAGTTGTGGACAATTTCTAGAAAAACTGGACAAGAACAGCTCCTTCATTCAGAGGAAAGTTGATATTTCTATCGTCATAACACCTGTGCCCTCGCCCAATCTGAGGAATCGTGAGGTAGGAAGGTTTTCTTTTTCAACCTGATTGTGAGCGAGGGAACAAAATATCCCATCTACTCAGGAAGCCAAGATCAACAATCGTCACCGGTGCTGCCCACCTCCTGCAGGGTCGAGGTGCTCATGAGCCAACCGCACCAGCAGAAGTTATCTGACCAGAAGGGACAGCTGCAGTCCCTTTGCGACCTAGAGTAAACCACACCAACGTCCTTAAAAGGCGAAGATCTACAATAAAACTGCGACTGCGTTTGTACAGCTTAGCTCTGCTCAGATCTAAATGATTTGTTTTTATATTTTACACTATCGGGTCCATGAAAGTGGTCTATGCCGGCAGCCACTATTTAGAAAAGTGTCCGAAAATTAGCCACAAGGTAACAAGTCGAGGCCTTGGCTGACAGACTTCAGAACAAGCAGGCTCACTTACTCCACCTAGAAACACATTCAACAACGTCACAAGCACAGGTTTCCGTTCGGAGACCAGACAAACACGTCACAGAAGAAACACCCCCTGCAAACACTCAGAACTGCCCTGCAGAGTCACACGGCACCAGGTGCCCCGAGACGGCCTCACCAGAACCTCCACCTTTGTGGTGTGTCCCCTGTGTCTGGTTTCTTGTTACTCCACTCAGGAGGCACCTCAAAAAAAGAACCTACATGTCTCCCCGTCTCCCCCTCCCCCGTCACGGTCTCGGTGCAGGCCTGGCCGCGTGCACTCCAGCGCCACCCTGGAGGCCTCCCTGCCCGCTCTCTGCCTGTCTCCAACCCGGCCCCGCCAGGTCCACCATGGGGGTCCCGATGAAGGTCACTCCAGGGGCCGGGCCTCCTGCTGCTCACCCCTCAGTGCCTGTGCACAGTGCCCAGTGTCAGTAGCGATGGATCTTCAACAGGCTCCCACCCCTGCACCCGGCAATCACTCAGGAGTGCCAGGTGCCGGTCGTGGCACGGGCAATTCGGCAGTGAGCAGGCAGACGCGGGCCAGAACTCAAAGTCCTTGGCGTGTGCCTGAAGGGAAGAGGCCAGAGAGGCTGGAAGGCAGAGACAGGTGGGAGAAGGGAGTGGACAGAACTGCAGCCAGCACTCAAGGGCCTCCCCACCCTCACTTCTGCCCCTGCGGAATGCTATCTCCCGGGGCCCACTGGCTTCTCAGGCCCCCACACCTTGGCTCCTGCTCTTCTGCAGCCTGGCGCGCTCTCCCCTGCAGGTCCCCAGCTGTCCTTCACAAAGCTTCAGTGCGCGGGTATCACTTCCTCCAGGAGGCCACCCATGCCCTCCCAGCCAAGATCCTCCTTCCTGTCTTTCTCCATTACTAACTGTGAGTTGCTCTCCCAGCGAGCCCGCTTCATTCATCACCAGGTCTCCAGGGACGGCACTCAGTAAGACATGGAGTGACAGAGTGCTGTTAGATCTCAGAGACAACGGTGCCACAAATCACCTCCAGTCTGAAGTTTACCAAACATTTCAAAACTGTTTTTTGGAAAGGTCTGACTCCTAATTATAGAGTGCCTGCATTAACTATGGGGGGATCTATGGATGATTTGCACACATGTAATTCCCCATCCTGCTAGGAGTCTAATTTTAGAAATGAAGGTTAAATTCTGGCAACATCACTCAAACTTCACAAAATTCCAATTTTGATGATAAAACTTCAAAGCCACACACGGAGTGAAGGTGAGTGCCACATTCAGGGGTACCAGGCTGACCCTGCCCAGGGGACACTGGACGCGGTAACGTTTGCCGCAAGCACCACCATCAAAACCCGGAGCTGCCGCGCAGCCTGGGGGCACAGGAGCTTCCTCGTTCTGGTCCTGACCTGCCAGTGCACGGCAGGCTGCTTCCTTCCAGAACCACATTTGAAATCAATCTCCGAAACAGTTCAAATTGAACCCGGAGAGAAAGAGGCAAAGGCGAACGGTGAACGTAACCGTTCTGTGCGTGGATTACGTGAGAAGCGGTCCACGAAGCAGGGCTCCTGAGCGGCATGCTGATCCTCGGAGCGTGCTGACACCCCGTGGCCTCCGACAACACTGCAGCCACAGGGATGGCAGCACTCGGGGGAGCGGCACCCCGCCTCTCAGCCACAAGGACTGGATCTGCCCCAAGTCACGCGGCCAGGGAGTGACAGGGCAGGGGCCGGCCACGCAGTTCCACCCACAGTCCACTGCTGTCTCAGCGAACGCCAGCCGAGAGGGCAGCAGTCAGTTCTCGACTGTCATTACAGGGACGCAGACAACAAAGCTACAGCCAAAAACCCACATGCACTTCTAGTTTTCTTTGCAATAAAAAAAATTTATAATGTATTTACTTGTATAATTTGGACTAATAGTAAACACAGTTAATATACACCAATCGATTGTCAGGGAAACAGCCTATGCCTTATCTGAGACAGAGAAGTTAGTATAGAGTTAAAACTTGAACCAAAAAATCTACCAAGGAGATAAGCAAGGGAGAGAGCTGATTCTTATCTTTCTACAGTTACACCCCAGGTGCCGAAAATCCAGTGTGGGGACGACAGGAGCCTCGTGCGGCCACATTTGGTCTCTCAGAAGAGTGGAGGGGGCGGTTCTTGCTCGTGTTGGGTGCAGAGGAAAAAGCACCAGCTTTGGCCTCAGCCAGGCTGGCTCTACACCCTGGCCCTGCCACCGGCCTGACTGCTGACGCCCGAGCCTGTTTCCTCATCTGTCGAAAGGGGTAGCACCCCCAACGGCACAGAGCTGTTCTGAGACAACACAATAAAATTGAGGGCTCAGCCTGCCGTCTCACACAGGGTAAGCCTTCACTAAATCCCAACGATCGCCTGCCCTCCCCAAAACGCTGTGACTGCTCTTGGAGGAGACGTGGACTCGGTCAGGCGCTCCCGACCCCCAGAGCGTGGCTGGTCCACCAGCACCAGCCTCACCGGGGAGCGGGTGAGAAGCGCAGCGTCTGGGGCCCACTCCAGATGGAGGGAGCGTCTGCCTTTACCAAGACCCCCAGGAGAGTGCCTGCAGTCTTGGACGGCTTCATCACACACGCCCCACTGCATCGGGTGTCCACGCTGGAGCGGGCTCACCCCCTGCACCTCTGCTGTTCCCCCGAGGATTCAACTAGCACCTGGTTGTTGAGCCAGGGAGACCCCATTCACACCTGTGGTGGGAATTAGGCTTTGCAGAAAGCAACTTGCAAAACTAGCCTCATTTACCCAAGATCATACGGTTTGAGGAATCTTTGCTAAGAAGTTATCTAATGCACAAACTTGCTCTAGGAAAAAAGTGCCCATTATTTCATGTCTCTGAAATCAGGACACAACATCCCAGCTATGGCGTGTCTCAGACAGAGTCAGCCGGGGGCAGCCACACAGTGCCGTCGTGCAGAGGGGGGATACGCCTCCTCATGGAACACTGTTTCCTATGTGAAAAGCTGGCCCCAGCGAGCAGACCAGTAGCACAACAACGTGAAAGATCAACATTTACTGACAACGCGCCGGGCGGGCTCAAAGTGCTTTGTGTGCATTAAGTTCTCAAACCTGCATAGTAGTTGCTATCATTAGTCCCCATTGTCTGGACATGAAAATGGAGACCCAGAGAGGTTAAGTAACTCCCTCTGGGTCACACAGCCAGAGTGGCCAAGCCGGGATCCAAGCCTGGCAGCCATGCTCCAGCACACACACAGCCTGTGCGACCAGACCCCTTTCAGCTTTCGCTCCGTGCAGAGAACAGGCAAGGTGTGGAGGTGAATGAATAGTCGTCAGAGCAGCTGCTGTCTATGAAGGCGCTGGAAGGAAGGGCTCTAACATCGCTAGGGAGCCACGGCAGGCTGCAGCCTGACTCAACCAGTGACAGGGCAAAGAAGAGCAGATTCGACTAAACCCATAACCGTGAAGGATGTGGAGGGCAGGCACTGACAGCACGTAAGTACTAAGGCTTTGTTGAAAGCTCACTAATGCAGCTGCCATCACCCACTACACTGAAGTAGAAGACAGTGGGAGTAAGCGGGTATGGTATTTCCGTGAAGTAGGACAAACTACAACTTCGTGCTTGACACCCAGGCTGTGACTCACACAGCTCCACCATTTGGTGGTCACGTCAGTGTCGACAGAAAACCAAAGAGAAAAAATACAGCCTAGAGTACTGAACATAAGCATGGACATAGGAAGAGAGAGTGTGGACACCATGTTATGGGCGGAATGTCCGTGCCCCCAGGTTCACACGCTGAAGCTCTAACCTCCCGTGTGACGGTACTTGGAGGTGGGGTCTGTGGGAGGTAATTATGGTAGGTGAGGTAATTAGGTATCACACCTAATTAGGTAATTAGATGAGGTCATGAAGGTGGAGTCCCCACCTTCATGGGATCAGTGTCCTTTTAAAAAGAGACAGCAGAGCGCCTGCTTGTCCTCTCTCTGCCATGTGAGGACACACTGAGAAGGGGACCACCTGCAAACCGGGCCGTGGGCCACACCAGGAACCACATCTGTGGCACCTGGGACCTCCAGCCCCCAGAACCGTGAGAAATGAACGTCCGTGTTGAGGCTGCTCGGTCTGCGGTATCTGGTCAGAGCAGCCCGAGCTGACCGACACACACTACATGACAATACTTCTGGATTTTCTTAAATGCACACATGAATACCAAATAATAAGAAATGGAACTTCTATAATTCTAAATGGCTTTACACTACACTCATCCACGTAACATCTAGCGAAGCTTGCTCAGTAAGATGACGGGTGGGGAAAGGCCAAGACGGTGGGTTCCGCTGCGGCTGAGAGACGGCTCCAGAGAACAAGTCCTCTGCGGCCAGGAGCAAAGCTTCGCCCACTCCAATCTCAGTTCCCGGCCTGCAGAGTCACCCACTGGAAACACCTCATTCCGTTTTCAGCAAGCAGGATCAATAACTCCTCATCGACTCCTCCGGCCAGACCTCAAGGAGCTCCCACGACTTGGCAACAGCAAGTGCAAACAGTGTGAGGTGGCGGGGTGGGAACACTACACATTTTTTTCCTCCAAACTCGATGGAGAAAAGTACATAAATTTTCATTCTTTTGCTAACTATTCAATTTCTCCTAAAATTTTGAATCTTAAAGGCCACTGACGAAATGATTAACCAAGTCCAAAATAAAATGAAATCACCAGAAAGAGCAATGTAGCTGTGGAGAACTCCCAGCACCGACCTGTCACCCATCTGCACGCCCCTGGGGACGCAGTAATTCAGCTCCAGCCGGGCGATGTTGCCAAGCCTGAGGACGATGCCGGCGCCGTAAGACCAGCGGATGCACTCAGCCAGCTTCCGAATATGAGCTTTGGGGCCCTCCCCTGGAAAGAGAAAAGGAGGTGTTACCAACAGTGTGTGGCCCCTGTCCTTTCAAAGCTGTCCTCAGACAAGCCCTGGCTCTCTCCCTTGCTGTGTGGCCCTTGTAATTTCCAAAGCCAGGCCTAGATATTCAAGGAGAACACACGAAATGAGATTAGGACCAAAATCCAGGGAGGACTTGGGCCCATACTCCCTCACTGCCCCAGAAGAAGCCAAGCCTCCTCGTCTTTGGGCTGGCACACTCTGTTCCCTTTGCCTAGAACAGCATTTCCCCATCCCGATCGCCGGGAAGCCCAACCCCCAGCCTCGGGATGAGGGCCTTGTCTTCAGTGAAGCTTTCCAGACACCCCCTCACGCCTCTCCTAGCTGGACACGTCTCTGTGAGTCTCCTCTGGCCCTGAGCTCCTTGAGGAAGGGACCAAATCGTACTCAGCCTGTGGCCACAATGACTGGCATAGAGCCGGTGCTCAAGAAATGTTTGCTGAATAAATGAACAGATTTTTCTTTACAAGACAGCATGAGATGATGATTTTTCATGTGTGTTTCATTCATTGAACCAACAACTTTATTCTGAGCACTGATCAGGTGTGGTAGGAATTTTTTTAAAGTAAGGTGTGGTCCCTAAATTTAAAGACTACGTAATCTAAAACGACAGACACCTACTTGTGTGCTACGCTTTCAGACATAAAGTCAACGGCACCATAACGGTTGCCAAATAATCCAAGTTTTACCATAGTTGAGGTCGCAGAGGTTTCCTGCGTTGAGAAAAAAGTGTGTTCTGAAGAGTTCGCCGAAGCCGCCCTGGCCTGGCCGGAAAGGTAGCGGGGTGTACAGGTGCAGGCCACCGGCCCAGTATGCTTCTCCGCCCAGGTAGTCTCCTAATCAAGGAAGGGTGCAGAACAAAACAAGGTCTGATTCAAAATCACACTGACATCCCAGTGTATGTAAGCATGATGACGCTGCGTACGTGACACCAAGTGCTCAGCTCTGTGACCAGCCGCTCTCCTGACTCCTGATGCTCTTGGCCCCATGGTCAATAACCTTTCTTTTTCTCCTGGTTTGTTTCATAATTTGCCCTAACTGAAAAAAAAATGCTAGTGTAATTTAGGAAAGAATGAAATCAGTAATTTATCATATTTGTAAAATGCTTCGAATAAAATAAGTGAACTCATGGAAATCGCTTCATCCACACCTGCAGATCACCAGATCACAGCCACCTGGCAAATGAAATGCGCTCTTCTGCAAAAATTTCAAGACCACAGTATAGAGACAAAATGCAGAAGACGTCTCTGCAGTTTCTGGAAATGGCTGTACATGTTATTAATCAGGAGGCACAATGTCTGCTACTCACCATACAAGCGAACAGCTCAGTGTCTGCAGACAAGAGGCTCCTTTTTAAAGGTTCATGACCACTTGTGGTTTGGTTTTGTTTTTTTTACTTTGGACAAAGGTTATTTTGCCAAAATTCAAGACTATCCACTGAGAATATACATATGCATTATTTCTAAAAATGCTCCTATCCATTCCATTTTAACTACAAATAGCCGTAACATTAAAGCCACCAAAAAAACCTCCAAACCCTGGAATGTCTATACTTTGTTGCAAAATACTATTTGTCAAGTGTCTTAGTACCCTTTAAATACAAAATGACAAGACCATGAAAAAGAAAAATGGGTTGTCTCCAAGATTAGCCTCAAGGAATGAACTGCTTATTCATGTAAAGACTCTAGCACCCCCTCCCTCCCTTTCAGTACTGAAGCTCAAGGGGAAATGAAGAATAGACAGATGACAGGAGGGCAACCGTGTCTGCTTTTTGTTTCCCAGCAACTGCTCGTCTCTTTTCTTAAATAACCTATTTTATTCTAATCACAAAAGTAATATACTCGTTGTAGAAAATCTGACAAATATAGGGAAGCAGGAGAAAGGAAAATCTTTAATTTCTGTCATTCAGAGATAACCAGCTAACATTCTGGTGTTCTTTCATCCAGTGAATCACAATGAACAATTAAACAAGAAAATAAAATGTGAGTCATTTTATATTTATAGCGTTCAGTCCTGCCTTTTTTTTTTAGTTTAATATATTGTAAGCACTTTCCTCTAATACTTTTAATTCCTTAAAATGTGATTTTGAGGGGGCCACCCGGTGGCGCAGCGGTTTAGTCCGCGCTTGGCAGCCCGGGGTTCGCGAGTTCGGATCCCGGTCGCCCGCCGACGCACCGCTTGTCAGCCATGCTGTGGCGGCGTCTCATATAAAGTGGAGGAAGATGGGCACGATGTTAGCTCAGGGCCAGTCTTCCTCAGCAAAAAGGGGAGGATTGGCAACAGATGTTAGCTCAGGGCTGGTCTTCCCCACAAAAAAAAAAAAATGTGATTTTGATGCCTGAATAATCACATATATGTACCATAATATAATTATCTATTCCTCCTCTATTGTCATATTGGTGTCTAACTTCTCGATAGTGAACATTAGCCTGTGATGAGTTTCCTTGCACACACATATTTTTAAACCCTGTCTTGAAGTATAATATATAGAAAGGTACACACATCCTAAGTGTACAGCTCAGTGAATTTCCACACACGAGCACACCCACATAATGAGCACCCAGATCAAGAAACAGACATGAGCAGCCCCCAGAAGGCCCTGTTCTCCCTTCTAATCACTACTCACCACCCACACCAAGTGCAACCACTACCCTGCTGTCCGACAGCATAGGTCACTTAGCCTGTCTCCACACTTTACACAGATGGAATCATACAGTACACATCCTCTGGGTATGCCTTTTTCTCTTCTGCATGTTTCTGAGACTCATTCATGCCATCATTTAGCCAGTGGCAGTAACTTGTTCATCCTCGTTGCTGTATAATATCCTACAGTGTGAAGAATTCTACTCACTATGTGTGTGCCCATCCTATTGTGGACGGGCATTTGGGTGTACAGTTTTCAGTTTGGGGCTCTGATTAATAGTCCTTGCAAGTATATATTTTAGGCTCTTGATACATATTGTCAAATTGTTTCCACAAAACGTTACGGCAGTTTACATTCTTGCCCTTAAATCTTATCAATGGCCTATTTGATAGGTAATTAGATGGATAATCATTGTGTTTTAATTTTCAGGCAAGTGCAAGACTCCTAAACGTTCATAAAGTCACTACATAATATTCGTTTATAATGAAAAAATAAAACTATCCATAAATTGCTTCTTTTCTAAAAAAAAGACACTAATAAAGCACCCTAAAAACAAATGAAAAGAAACAATCTATAGTTTGTGCAAAACTTTATGCACAGAGCAGTCATTATTTATAATAAAAGAAAATGGAAATGACAAAGACGTTAAAAAAATAAGAAAATCAGTGTAGAATATTTGATAATGGAATAATATGCATCCATTTAAAGGATGTTTTTGAAGTTTTTAATAACATGTGGAGCTACCTCTGACACAATGTCCAGTGTTGGAGAGGGTTCCAGGAAACAGGAATTCTCACACACTGCTGGAGAGTAGGACAAGCTTTCTACAGAGAGAGCAGCATAAAGCCTTAAAAATATTCAAAATCCTTCGATCCAGCAATTCCACATCCAGAACTTTATATCATAAAGTAAAACTCATAGATGAGCACAAAGATTCAGTTAGATTATTCACTGTTGCATTGTTTTATAATCGTAAGAAAAAAGAAAACAGTCCAAATGTCCAAAACTTGGGATTTGGCTTAAAAGATTATAGCATGACAATAAGATGAAATATGCAGCCATTCAACATGATCAAGTTTTTCTCTCTCTGATTCACTGCTGGTGGGAATGCAAAATGGTAAGGCCATTTTGGAAGATGGTCTTGGCAGCTTCCTACAGAGCTAAACGTAGTCTTACCATCCGATCCAGCAGCTGACTCCTTGGTCTTCACCCAAGTGAGCTGAAACCTTATGTCCAAACAAAAACCTGCACGGGGACTTTCTATCAGCTTTATTCACAATCGCCAAAGTTGGATGTCCTGCAACTGAGAAGTCCTTCCATAGGTGACTGGATAAACAAACTGTGGTACAGTCATACACTGCAATACTATTCGGCGATAAAAAGATATGAGCTATCGGGGCCGCCCGGTGGCGCAGCGGTTTAGTCCGCGCTTGGCAGCCCGGGGTTCGCCGGTTCGGATCCCGGGCACCCGCAGACGCACTGCTTGTCAGCCATGCTGTGGCGGCGTCCCATATAAAGTAGAAGAAGATGGGCACAGATGTTAGGCCAGGGCCAGTCTTCCTCAGCAAAAAGAGGAGGATTGGCAACGGATGTTAGCTCAGGGCTAATCTTCCTCACAAAACAGAAAAAAAAAAGATATGAGCTATCAAGCTATAAAAAGACATGGAGGAAACTTAAATGCACATTGCTTAGTCAAAGAGGCCAGTTTGAAAAGGGCACATGCTGTATGATTCCATCTATACGATATTCTGGAAAAGGAAAAACCATGGAGACAGTGAAAAGATCAGTGGTTGTCAGGAATTGCGGGGGAGGCATGAGTAGGTAGAGTGTGGTGCATTGAAACTTCTCTATGATACTAGACAACAGAGTGAACCCTAGTGTGAACTATGAGATTTTGGCTCATCAATTCTAACAAGTATACCACACTAATGCAAGATGTTAATAATAGAGGATGCTATGGAGTATACATGGAACTCTGTAGTTTCTGCTCATTTTTCTGTAAACCTAAAACTGCTCTCAAACATAAAGTCTTAATTTAAAAAAATTATAGTACGTCAAAAAGATGAAATAAGCAGCCATTAAAAATGATAAAGTACCTATTCCTATAAAAACTTTCTTCATATATTGTTGAGGGCTGATGGGAGAAACAGGTTAAAAAGCAGTATGTAAACAAAACAAAACCTGAGTATAAACACACACGTGTTCAAACAGAACGCTCACACGTCATCTCTGCATAATGGATCATGGGTCATTGTCACATACTTTTTGCTTTGATATTTTTTCTACAAATCCCCCCACAAATATCTTTCCAAGTCTGCTGTGTGGTAGACGCCGTGTTAGGTGCTAATTCCACTGCACTGAAATATGAACATCTATTATTGCGGTAATTTAAACAAATAAGTGCTTTCAAAAACGAGATGTGACCCTGATTTCGATTTGGCGGTATCATGGGGAACAACAGACCTTCACTCTGTGGCCCAACGCTGTGCATGCTGAACCCACGCACACTTGTCGGTCCCCCGAGGTAAAACCTGGAACAGAAGGGCAGATGTCAGGAAAGCCCTCGGTGAAGGTCTGCATTATACAAGGAAAGTGCAGGCAGCGCACAAGTTAGGCTCACATTCAGTACTGGATCATCGATGACAGTTTCACGTGGTGAAACATTTAAGGACTGGGAAGACGCACAGGAGTAAGGTGAATTTCATAAAAATCCAACTTTCTAATCTAAACCAAAATCTAAACATCTAAATAAATGCTTCAAGCTTCTGGGGATGTAGGTGAGATACAAGGCAGAAATAAAGACACTTCTTTAGCAAAGAGGGACAGGGTCGACTGTCCCTTAGAAAGGAATGATCTGCTGTCTGTAAGAATTCATTATGCAGCTCCTTTTCAAAATGGACTTTTACATGCTCACAATGCAATATTAAGTTTAAAAAAGCAGGATACAAATTACATAACAATATGATCCCAATTTTACAAAAAGAGAAAAATAATACTAGAAGGAAACAGACCAGAATAGGATTATTGCTATTTTAAACATTTTTTGTATTTTCTACAACAATTTTTAATTAGGAAAAAAAAGTATCACAATTAAAAAAATGAATTTCTCTGGTGTTCCTTGATGCACTGGGTTACCACATTCTTTTAAACTATATCTGAAAAAAATGAAAAGCATCAATTAAAAATTACTTAGAAATCCTATGCACTTTCTATAAAATCTAACAGCTATTAGAACCTGACTTTAGACCACAGTAATTACTAAATAACGAATTAAAATGATAAGAGAAGTTGTGTATAATCTTTCCAACATGGCTGCCACAGAAGCCACAACCAGCCGATGCCCCACAGCCTCCTGCTGACCTGCAGGGCCACCTCTGACGGCTCAGAGCGTCCCCGGTTCTGAAAGAGCACAGAGGGAACAGGTAACAGGGCATTCTTTTCTGATTTTTCTGCCAGAGAAGAGCCTTTATGAATTTATTCATTTGAACTTGAGTTTAGAAGTCTATAAATGTGTTTTTACTATTTGGGATTTCTAAGCAAAGCCTTTCTGAATACCTCATTAACATTAATTACAGAAACAAACAGCAAGTCCAAATTTTTTGTTTTAAATCACACATATTCTATTGAAAGAATTAAATAATGATCCAAGAAACCACAAAAAGTGAAAAGGTTCTCCCCCCTTCCTCATCTGCCCACTGCATCCCGATCTCCAGAGCTGACTGCTGACCTTCCAGACCCTTGGTGCTACACTTGCCAACACATACACGCACCTGGAGCTTTTGCCCCTCATCAGAGAGCAATCAACTAAACACGCTTATCTGTGAATTTTAACTATGGACCTCTATCTCATTCTTCTTAATAATCACAGTGTCTTTAGAATGGTTGTGTTTGAATGTAATCATTTCTCTATGGGCAGGTTTAGAATTTTTGCTATGATCAACAATGCTATGATGGACATCCTTGTACATAAATCTTTGTACAATTATAAATGTATTTCTGTAAATTAGATTCATGGAGGTGAAACTTGTCTCAGAGTTTAGAAATGTAAAATTTTTATACTTCCAAACCGCCATCCCAAAAGGCTGAACTAGTTTCAGCGAAGACAACTAATGCAAAGTTAAAGAAAGTTTCTTGCCCTCAAGAACGAGTCTCGGTATTTCAAAGCAACAAGTACAGCTTCATACCCTGCTGTATAGTATAGACGGCTAAAGCTTTCTAAAAAGCAGGTTCCAGCAATACTCTTTATGAACCTTAAAAATGTCCATATTCTGGGGGTCAGCCCGGTGGTGCTAGTGGTTTAATTCACGCTTTGGCAGCCCAAGGTTCGCGGGTTCAGATCCCGGGAGCCGGGCGATCACACTGCTTGTCAGCCATGCTGTGGCAGCGTCCCATATAAAGTAGAGGAAGACGTGCACGGATGTTAGCCCAGGGCCAGTCTTCCTCAGTAAAAAAGAGGATTGGCAATGGATGTTAGCTCAGAGATAGTCTTCCTCACAAAAAAAATAAATAAAATTTAAAAAAAAAAGTCCATATTCTTTTGAGACAGTAATTCCACATTTAGGAATCTCTCCTCAAAAAATCAAATGAACAAAAATTATTTACAAAGTTATATTCTTCACAGTGTTACTTATATGCCAATAATGAAACATTAAAATGCTGCCTATGAAAAATTTCTCATGACTTTGGTGAATGGTTTACTCTATAATTTCTTTAAAACTTTTTAAAAAGCAGGGAGGACACAAAACTGTATGCAAAATACAGTAGATCAACAATTTAATACAGATATATGTATAGACTTATATCTACATACGCACACACACAAACGCACATCCACAAAAAATAGACTAAAAAGAAATAGTCCCAAATGTTAACTCTGCTTATCATTGAGCAGGACTGTTTTTTCACTTCCTTAAAAGTTCTTCTATTTTTATACTGCAACGTGTATGAACTCTCTTTCATATTCAAAAGAGAATACAAATTTTTTAACATAATAAAGTAAGTTAACGCCTTCCTCCTCCAGAAAGCAAAAAATATTAAGTATGAGGTATACTGGGGATTTTGAAATTAGTTTAAATATAAAAACTAAAGTAAAATTTGGAATATTTGCTTTCCTAAACAGTTAAACTTCTCTAAAACACCTAGTAAGAAACCGACCACAAAGAGCCAAAGGAAAACATCTGCACATTACCCCCTCTTTTAGCAGTACTCACCTATCAGCAATACTTGACGGTTTATCACCAATCGGGACCAACATTCCACCCCAGAGAGATGCTGAAAAAACCTATTGAGATATAAACAAACAACCGTTTTCTTCCAGCATTTCTTTCCTTCCAACGAGCATTAGCAGATAGCAAATGCACCACTGGCCACGTGCCTAGCGCCCTGGTGTGCAGAGCTCTACAGAGCGGGGTGGGGGCACAAGGGCCACAGGAGAACATCGGGCTCGTGCAGTTGAAGAACTACAGCTCAAAGTATTTGTGGATGCTTCATTAAAACTTGCAACTCCAAATTCCAAATAAAGATGTACTAAACACAAGCAAAAAACAAACCCAACCCCCAAGCAGGGGCCGGCCCAGTGGCGCAGTGGTTAAGTTCACACCCTCTGCTTCAGTGGCCTGGGGTTTCGCAGGTTCGGATCTCGGGCGTGGACCTATACTGCTTATCAAGCCATGCTGTGGCGGTGTCCCATATAGGGTAGAGGAAGATGGGCACGGATATTAGCATAGGACCAATCTTCCTCAGCAAAAAGAGGAGGATTGGCAACAGATGTTAGCTCAGAGCTAATCTTCCTCACCAAAAAAACAAAACAAAACCCAACCCCAAATAGGGCATGGCTTCCATTCCAACACAGGCCAGCTCCCTCTTCTGTAAGGAGAAGCCAAGCCCAGCGGGACAAGCCGTGGTCTGACGGGAGCGGGAGAGCAGGGCCCCAGAAAGTGATTCTGCATCTGCTCAGGCCTCTCTGCCTTGGCCTCAAAACGTAAGGGGACTGAGGGCACACAGCGTCTCAGGTGAAAGAAGGCAGAGGTGACAGTGCGCCCACAATTAAGAGATGCAGACACACAGCTTCCAACCCCACCCTCAGGGAAAGGCCCTCTCCCTAACAGCTCAGGGCAGCAGCCTGACCTCAGATCTGGGATCCAATCTTCACAGCCACATGAATAGTCTTGTCCACCCACTGCCCTCTGGCCTGTTCTGTGGAGTGTTAGACACACTGAACACTTTTAGACACACTGAATTTAAAGTGTCCGTAAGGATGGAGTTGAAACGTCCAGTAGCACATGAATCCGGGGCCTGGAAGGAGAGCTAGGCGCACTATGGGAGCCGCAGCTTACAGACAGCAGCTGCAGCCTGGGGTGGGCGAGACCCTCCAGGGAGAGTGGGCAGAGCAGGAGAGCCCTGCAAGCATCCAGTGGGGAGAGGCGGGAACCAAATCCAGATGCAATGCACCCAGGATGGACGGGAGCGTGGACCAATGACTTCAGAAATAGGTGCACGCGCCACTTCATTAAAACTCACCCCTCACCCATTTTAAGGTAGCTAAGGCACAGCAGCAGTGTGTGTGGTGGGGAGTATGGGAGCACAGAGCTGGCTCCAGTGACCCAGGGACACTGGAGAATACACCAGGCGTCTCCCAGCCTAGGGCTCTTCTGTCTTGGTCAGAATCGGTCACCTATTCCTGAGGTCCTGAGTTAATCAGGAGAAACTAAACCAAACTGGATTAAAGATCGGAAAAAGAGGGGGCCGGCCTGGTAGCATAGTGGTTAAGTTCACGTGCTCAGCTTCGGTGCTTGGGGTTCACAGGTTCATTCGGATCCCGGGTACAGACCTATGCACTGCTTATCACGCCATGCTGTGGCAGCATCCCATATAAAGTAGAGGAGGATGGGCACAGATGTTAGCCCAGGGCCAGTCTTCCTCAGCAAAAAGAGGAGGATTGCCAACGGATGTTAGCTCAGGCCTAATCTTTCTCACCAAAAAAAAAAAAAGAAATTCCTAGAAGCACTCAGAGGCCTGCAGACCCAGTGACATAAGGTAAAGACTCAGAATTTCTCTGGAAGTGACCCCAGGAGGGAGAGGAGGGCAACCCTCTGTCCTCCAGACACATCTCCTTGACAGCCCAGAGGTGATAACTAGGGTAGGGGCTCACGTGGTCCCACGTAAAATGACTGAGAGAGATTCCTTTTAAAGAGAAGGATTATCACTTCTCCCCAGAGTATCTTCAATTCCGGCTCAATTTAAAAGATGGGCACTTCAGTTTCAAGTATTAATGTCCTGAGCCTCCACGTCAGTGCTTTAGATATTCAGGAACTGAGATTTTCTAATAAGACTCCAAAAAGAGGGATAATAATACAGGTGACATTTTGGCTAGATACTCACTGAATCGAATACGAGTTGTTTGTTCAACTGAAGCTCAAAATCTTCTTTGATGAAGCTCACGTCCCCTCCGGTGTAGCCTGCCAGTTCCTGCGGGGGAGAAACCCTCAGGTCAGAATGGAGCAAGCACACTTACCACAGAGGTTACTAAACACTGTTATTTCAGTCGCTATTTAATCTTGCGGTTTCGTATTTTTAGAAATGCAACAGGCCACTTCTGTCTCCTAGCAGCTATATCCTAGTTGTCCTAGATGGTACCAGGGGACTGAAAGAGGCAGAGTCATCAGACACACTGAATGACCGCAGGGTCTGCCGTTCCTATATGTGAGAGAAAAACACTGGCAACGTGGACACTTTATTATAGAGCTTGCAGTGGATGATATGGCTTGTTGGGCCTAATCAGAGCTTGAAAAAAAAATTAGCCAACGTTTTACAATTTGGCACATTTCATATAAAAATCTGATTTCCGGCTGCTCCTCTGAAACCAAGGACCAGTGCCCCACCCACCCCGGCTTTTCTCCTGGACATCACCTGCCTGGCCCCTGTGGGCATAGGAGTTACACTCCCTGCCTTGGTGTGTTCTTTAATAACCCAGGAAATCCTCACACCAAATCGCAACTTTCCTCCAGCCTACTGAGTGACACCATCAGAGGCCAGAACCCTATCCCCAGTCCGGGCTCCATGAAGGCACAAGACAGAACTACAGACAGGAGTTCCAGGGCTAGAGACCCTGAGAGTGGACTGACACCCTTGCAAGCCGTTCTGGAATGCTTTTTACAATTAAAGAAGAACGTCCGCCATCAAAATTGTGACTCCCTATCCCCCTAGGGTCACCGAGCCTGCAGGGGTCACAGGTGAAGGACCAATACCTGGTTAACTTTCAGCAAAGCACCCCTTCTTGGTAAGATGGAAGAGTTCCGAGAGTCGATGACCATTGCATGCTGAAAGAGATTTGTATTGGGGGTATTTGCACGTCAACCAGGTCTATAAAACAACAATGAACACTACTGAGCACTAACTGTCTGCTAGGCACCGTGCTAAGCACTTTGCGTCTCTTACATCATTTAATCTTTACAAATACCCTGTGAGGAAGGTAGTACGTTGTCCCTACATTCAATCTGAGGGAACGGGGAGGGTGGGACAAACAATCTCCACTCGTCAGGTGGAAGACCACAATCCTGTCACAGGGCTGGTTCTCTCAAGGAGCCCGACACCCTGACCTATGTCAACTCGGCCAGCTTTCTGACTTCTGAAAGCCAAAATCCCAGTCAGTTCTTAAGCACACCTTTCCCGTTACTACTGATGTTATTTAGAGAAAATAACACGAGGTTGTGAACACAAATTCACCAAGTGACCAGGAGCCACTGCTTCCGCCACCCAATCTGTGACCCTTCCCAATCCTGATGTTGGTGAAGACTATTCCCAACGTATAGCATGGCTGCATTGAAATATCTCAATCTTCACTCAAGTCCTTACCGAAAGAGACGATTTCAGCGAGTGCCCACTTTCTTTCCGGACAGCAAAAGACGCCGTCCTTGAGAGGCAGCCCAGTTCCCGCCACACGCCTTCCCACTTGACGGTGTGGCTGGTCTTCCATATGGGAAACTGCAATGCACATGGGGACGTGAGAACCCTTTCTGCGACGTACGGACGGGGAAGTCGTCCCAAGACAGGACTCACAACAAGGCATCACTAAATTATTAACTAAATACCTAAGACACATCTTTTTTAAATGATGGGCAGGAGGTAGAAAGAGAAGAGGAAGGAACGGAGGGAGGAAGGTGGGAGGGAGACGGGCAGAAAGCTGTGGTCTCAGTCACAGGAGATACAGCTCAAAGCGGCAGGACTATGTTCTGGGTGAGGAGACAGGGTCTCCTGTCTGGAAGCTGCGAGCAACTTGGTAATCGACAGGTTTCTTTTCCATCCCTAGGACAACTGGACACACCCTGTACCTGGTCCTTCCAACCCCTGGTCTAAAGCCAGGCAGGTGACCCAGATGACCCGTATCAGAGAAGAGAGAAGAGCGAGGAGACAGTTACATGTGAGTGAAGAGCACCCGCCTGCAGTCAGAGGCCTGAGCCAAGGGAACCCTGGGGTCCAGGCAAGTGGACCTGCCCCTTGGCCTGCCCCTCCTTCCCCAAAGCCAGGACAGCCCATCTTAGACCGCTGTCTTAGAGAAATGCCCAGGATGTTTCCGAACAGTGAACCAAGTTGTCTTGTGGCCTCAGGAAGGACGACGATGATGTGACCCTTATAAGGAAGCCAGGTCACTTCAACTCCCCAGAATGAATCCCCTGCTGGGCATTCTCTGTAGCCCTCGGGCCTGCAAGAGGACTTAAGGCCCAGACCCCGCATCTGGCTTTCAGGGTGAGACCTTGGGGGCACCCACCGCAACACGATTACTTATTGAGCCCCCACAAGGCACCGTGCCAGGTGCTGGGGAAGCAGAAGTACCGGAGGGCAGCCTTGCTTACCTGCCCTTTCTGCACTTAGGGCCACCGGAGTGAGATCCAGCTATTCCCCAAAGCCTGCGGAAGGCCTAGAGCTAACCTAAATCATTCCTTCCCTACAAGGCAGCTCTTAACAAGAGAAACACTATCCCTCACAGGAGACATATCTTAGTCTCTGGAGTTACTGTCAGGAGGACGAGCCAGGGGCCAGACAGCACCACTTTATTGGCATCATGAGTCCTTGTGGGCACCGGGGACACACAGTGAGTAGGACACAGTCTTTCCTCCAGGAGCTCATCTCTCACTTCAGGGCTGCGGGCTGACGTCCTCTGTCCCTCCCTTTCTCTTCCCCTCCATGTACCTGCTGTGCAGCCTATTCCAACACACTCCGATGTCTTTCATCTCTGCTACTCCCTGTGGATAAACACAGTGTTTCTACTCTCCTAAGAATCTGCTCTTTTAAAAAGGCTTAGAAAAAAAGAGATAAAAGGGGAACACAGGGGAGACAGAGTGGGAGAAATCTCCCACTGCTGCGTGGGGCCACTGGAGACCTGAGGGAGGACGGAGGCGGAGAGAAGAGCATCTGCCAGGGTGTCCCCTTCTGCATCCCCAGCACACGGCAGACAGGTGTCTGAGGGCTTCTCCCTTCAGACAAGGAAAGGGGTGACATGGAGAAGAAAATGGAAGCACAAATGCTCGTGGGGGCTCACGTCTACATCCTGAGCTGTGGCCGCCTGGTCTACCTCAGAGTGCTCAGAGTTTTGGTGACCTCGGGCTGCAGGAATGAGAAGCATGAGTGGCTAATGTGTCCCAAGCACCTATAAGGTGCTGAGCGGCACAGCAGGAGTCAAGCCCAGGGGCTGGTTCTCAGACCAGAATCACTGGGGAGGGGGCGAGCTGCTGGAAGTTTCCTGGGCCCCATTCCCAGCGATGTCGATTCAGCAGATGGGTGGGACCCATGAATTTGCATTTCTAACCAGTTCCTGGGTGAGGCCAATGCTGCTGGTCTGAAGACCACCCACGGTGAACTACGTTTACACGGCATGTGTCTCAGCGTCCTTCCTCATTAACTAAACAGGAGGGGAGGAATAAGGACAAGTATAAAAATGAAGGAAAAACGAGCAGGCTTCATGGTAAAGGCAAAACTAGTCAGATGATAGGAATTCCATTTGCTGCATGTAGTCAGATCCTGCTGGAGGTAAACTTCAGAGTAAACCAATGACGAAAGCTTTCAGTGTCCTGCAGTGACTTTACTGGCTAGCAGAACCCATCTATCCCAGCACATACAGGGAAGGACAAACGGCGTCACAGGAAGTCAGGAGCACAGAAGGAACTGGACTAGGTCAGGGGAGCTGCCACCACGGATCTCAGCCACTCTCTGGCCCTGGCAGTCTGCCCTCAGCTGGTGGAGAGGCGCCCGGCGGGAGGCAGCCGACAGTAGAGCAAGGAGCAGAGGGTGACACCAGCAACAAAGCGCGCCACTCCGGGGCGAGACCAACACCTGTGTGTGCTCTCCTGCCTGGTCCTCTCTTGCTGTCTCGGGGAATCAACTAAACAGGCGCTTAGTTTCCGCTCAAGTGCACCGGGAAAGACTGAGATGCTACTTACGCTGTACTCGGCCGATACTCCTCTGTCCGTCTCCCGCAGTGAGCTCCAAGGAAACTGTCCAGTGACCTTATACAAGTTCACAGAGAAACTAGGAGGCAATGGGACAGAGCTGTAAAAGCTGGAACAGTGATTATGACCTGCACACATCAAAACAACACAATTAAAACCACACTTCTGGGGTTCATCTTCAAGAGGAAACCCAGAGCATTAACACTGCAGAAGTGTCAGCTGACTCTGCAAAGTTTCTTTTCACAGATAAGCCATACTTTAACTCTTAAACCAGGCCGCTGTACTCAATGATCTGTTTGGCTTCCTACTTTCTGTCGAAGTTTCCGGGCTGTGGTTTGAAGAAGGACAGGCCATACGAAGTTTCTTTTGTTCCATAGGAAAACTGAAAAGTCACCTTTTCTGCACGGCCTAGAAGATTAGGGAGTTTGAGGCCAAGTACCTATGAGGAAAAGAGACAGAGTGGTCGTTTAAATTGAAGGAAGGATCGCTTTTAAGAAAGGCTTTGCTAGCTGAGGGACTCTTGTAAAAATAGAACAAAAATGCAGACTACAGGTCGGGCTTTCATAAATAACTGCTTTCATCCTTTAAAACACGCCTATGCTGAGTGCACACGCCCTATGCACACACCTGACTAACTCAAGGGAGAGACCAAACTCGCTAACTGTGAAGCTCAGGAAAATCAACGTGATGGGTTTGGAGTTTAAGGGGATTTGAACGAGAAACTTAATATGAACATTCCCCAAATCATTCCTAATTAAACCATCCACAGCATATTATAATCAACTCTAGGAAGATTAATGAGAAACCCTGGGTTAGCTTACAAATAAAGATTAAGGTGCATGAAAGAGTTTTGAAACTATCATCCGTTTTTAGAATACAGTCACATTTTTGCTCATAAGCGAAGTTCTACTCTTAGGAAGGAAAAAGCCTGTACCATACCATGCTGCCTTCGTTGTTCCCAACCATAGTGTTGTAACTGCCCGTCAACCTCCTTAATTCAGTTACTTCAAAGGTAACATCTAACCCGTTTGGAAGTGCATCATCACCTAAGTAAATAAAAAATATTAAACAATAAGACGGCTAGAATACATAGTTTCATTTTAGGTCCCACTGCTGAAAAAGATAAAAGGCAGTCTGCAGGCTCATTTTATTTTACTATCTCCTTTGGAAAACATACCGATTCTCTGAAAGTTTAAGAACATTCCCACACAAAATCACCATAACCTGTACATGAAAACACCGGTGTCTAGTTCCTGTGGTAGAAGATACCAGAAAACAGTCAGATTCTGGTACAAGGAGATAACTAGAAGCAGCATTAGTCATTACGCACACACTAAGTGCTAAAGGCATTTGTTTTCCTACTAGGGAGGCCCTTGAAGATATCTGGGGCCTCAGTTCAACTGACATTAAGACGTAGAATTCATGTGACAAGACAGACTCTAGGAACCCTGAGAGAGAAGCAACAAACATGATACAAATGTAAGAGGTGAGTATTTTGTCCCTCCCCACGCTGGGGGTGTGGCACCTGCAGGATGACCGGAGTCTGACTTCAGTGCGGCTGCCTCGTTACCCACCGAGGGCGTGGCGTGCAGGGGAGCGGGCCGAGTTCCGCAGGGGCCGATCCGGCAACCTTGCCTGGACACCAGCCCCACTGGGAGCTGTCAAACTTCAGATGCCCAGGCCCTGGCTCCCAAACACTCAGATTCAGTCAGTCTCATTATTACACGATGATTAATTAAAGTGCGGTTTGCACTAGGGTTCACTCTGTGTTGTACAATCTAGGGGTCTGACAGATGGATAATGTCGAGCATCCACCACTACAGTATCAGACAGAAAGTGTCACTGCCCTAAACCATTCTTTCAAAAGCTCCCAGGTCATTCTAACACACAGCCCGGGTGGAGAACTGCTGACAGGAGCAGACCAGCTGACCATGTCCATGTCACATTTACGACAGGAGAGCTCTAAAACTAAATGCCACCAAGACTTGCCACCAGGAAAAGCACTCTGGAGTAGTGGCAAGGCCACTTCTGTCACTCACTTGTTGACCTGGGGCAAGTTACTCAAACCTATCTGAGCCTCGGTTTCCTCAGCCGAAAAACACTTTTTCTAAAATAATAGTCGTCATTCTACCAGGCTTTTGTGAGGATTCAGTTGGGTCACACACATGAGCTCAGCACAGGGACGACTGTTATTACTCCGAGGGGGCAGAAATAGCTGGCGTCTCCCAGCGTCTCTTCTCCCCTCTCACTGTCCAATGGGTCTCAACCTCTAGCTGCATCAGGACCGCCTGGAGGGCTTGTTATGCCCCAGGTGGCTGCCCCACCCCCAAGTTCCCAGGTGAGAGCAGTGCTGCTGGCCTGGGACCACACCGTGAGAAGCACCCTTTGAATCATAATCGAGTCCTCAATTCTTAGCCAGGTCCATGGCCATCCAAACTTTGTTTCTCAGCCTCCCCTGCACCTAGGTGTGGCCACATGAGTAAGTCCTGGCCAGTGGGATGAGAGGGGAGTGCTGTGTACAACCCCTGGGACAGGTGCTTAAAGGGAGGGACAAGCCCTTCTCCCTCCTTCCTCCTTCTTGATGGAATGGTGCTCAGCCATCACAGGGACCAGGGGACCCGAGGGATGATGAAGTGACAAGACAACATGGGAAAACCACACCAGCCCTGGGTGACCTCAAGGAGCAGAGCCACAACACCAGCCCCAGTCAGTCTCCCAACTGCTGTGGAGAGAACAAGAGACTTCTGTCTTGCCTAAGCCACTGTTATTTTGGGTCTGTGTTAGTCAAGGATGAATCTATATTCCAAATAATAAAAATATCTTTCATTTATATAGCATTTCATATTTTTGCAAGCATTTTCAAATAGTTTCATTTGTATTTTCTCAAAATTATCCTCCATTCAATCTTGAAGAGCTCACTTGTTCATTGATTCATTCCAAATATATATTTTTCACTGAACATTTCCTGAATTCAGAATTCCATCCACCATCACATAAAAGTGCCTCGGGATCTGGTCTCTTGATTGTTTTTCTGCCTCATCTTTCATCACTCTCACTCCCCCACACCTGCATTCTGGCTCTACGGAACACTTGTGGTCCATCCAATGGCCCTTTCCATCTCTGGCTGCTGGCCTGTTAGATGCTATCCCTCTCCCTGGAACGGTCTTCATCCCTCCCCTCATCACCAGCCCTGCTCCTCAAACTAACTCATACCCACCTTTCAGATTTCAGCTTATATATCACCCTTCCAGGAAAACTTCTCTGATTCCCACCCCCCCACCCCCACCCCCCCCCCCCGCCAAAAGAAGCTAAGTTTCCTCCTGGAGCCCCTTCTTATTGCAGGACATACCAGCTGACCCAACCCTGCTCCACTTGACCAGAAGGAGACCATGCCTTGTTTGCTGCTGTATCTCCCCCTAGTACCCAGCACAGGGTCTGACCTGACCCAGTAGCAGGTACTCATTAATAAAAGAATGTTGACTAAGTTGAGAGATTTGCCTAATATCACACAGCAAACAAGCAAATGAACTAAAACTGAAATCTGGTTCCTAGGGCCCTCCATTTTTAAAGCACACATTTAGATGGACTCTGCCAAGAGTCCATTTGGACACCTGCTGGGCTGGGCTATCCCAAAGAAAGCGTGGCTCCCTCCTTCGGGATCCTTCTCAGAACCCCGGTACCATCCGGGGGTTCAGATAACAATATCTTCAAAGTTCACCCGTCCTCCCTCGGCCTGATATAAAATCCAGCTACTTCCCTGAGACTGCTAATTAGCAAGATTGGTACGTGTGATAAACCGCCAGGTGATGTCTTTGTCTGGCCACACAAACAGCTTTTGTGATCCTCGTGGATTGATGGAAAGGGACATCAGAGAGATACCACACCACAGCATGTACCTTGACATGTATCAATCAACACGTCCACTTGTCTAAATATTCCAAGACGAAGCAATTTTTCACGGGCTTCATGAGATTTCCGCATTACCTATAAGAGAGAAAAAAAAAATAGAAAATGTATTCCCCTAAGATATGGAAACATACATACATGGTGGCTATGTGACCAGGCTGGTGGTTTACCATTTCGTGCTAAGACACTGGGAAGAGAGTACCACTAAGACCACACGTGAAAGAATGGACAAAGCACTTTAGGGAGCAGCAAAGAAGTCCTATTCAGAAGTGCAAAACGAAGCCAAGGGCAGATAGCAGAGTGCATAACACAATCTCTTTTGTATGAAGACAAAAACTAATTAAAATGCACACAGCCTGGCAGGTTTCCCCAGAAGGGACCATAATCAATTGTTCATAGCTGTTGTGTTTGGTGAAAGGGAGATTTCTGTGTGTGTGCATTTTGAGTTGTGTTTGAATTTTTTAACCATTTTCTAACCATTGTTCTGCAATTATTTTCTCTTCAATGTCAACAGCAGTCCCTTCTGATGCCAGGAGTCCTTTCCTGCTGGAAGGACAAGCACACGCAGAGGGGTAAGGAGCCAAGGTGCCCAGGAAGCAGAGTGGGAAAGGACTTTGCATAAGAAGTGAAGTTTAGATTTCATCCTACAGGTAAAGGGGAGGCCCTTTAGAGCTTTCAGCAGGGGAGACAGGATGGAACGTCCGTATGAGACAGAGCTGATCAAGTGGGTAAACATGGGGAAAGGAGGAGACCAGAGACAGAGCGAAGCAGGAGGAGAGTCTCACAGCAGCCCGGAGCCGGGAGGAAGGCTGGGCCAGCACAGGCCTCGGTGTTAGAGGGGAGGACAGACTCCAGACGTGTCACAGGCGGGAGCCCGAGGACAGTCACTGATTGGAGAGAGGACATAAGTAGACAAAGGAGGCTGTGAAAACTTTCAGCTCTGGGCAGAGCACTTCTTGGTGCCATCAGAGAAGTCAGGGACAGAGATGGAAGGACAGGCTAGGGGAGGGGTGGGAAGATGCCAAGTTCAGTGTTCGGCCACGTAGGGTTGGAGATGTTTGTGGCAATTCCATGAGGAAGCGCTTAGTGGGCAGCTGCACATTCAGCGCTGAAGCTCAAGAGCGAGGAATCGGCTAGAAATAGAGGTTGGGAAGCTCTAACATACAGGTGGTAGCTGAAACCGGGGTGTGGGTGAGGACACCCAGGAGACTGATCCTCATTTAAGGATGGTCACAGGGAAAGAAGCCAATGATGGGGCCTAAAATGAACGTGATGAAAAGTGAGAAGCAGCCCAGGGGAGTGTGGGATTCACGGAAACCAAGAGAAGGGAAAATGTCAAGAAAGGGGGAGGATATAAACAAATTCAAGACAACAAAGCAAGAAAAATATTTTCGACATAAGTGACAAAGTGATCATTTTTTTAACATGCAAGGAGCTCTTATAAATTAACAATAATAATTCAATGGAAAATAGGGGACACCAAGAGGTAATTCACAAAAGAGAAATATGAATGGACAATAAACATGGAAAAGGTGTTCAATCTCATTCATAATGAAAAAGTACAAATTAAAACAATGAGACAGTATTTTCCACCTTACAGGTTGGCAAGAATTTTAAATGTGTGATAACACCCAACGCTGAGAAACAGACCCTCTCATACTTGCTGGTGGGAGCATGACTGTTGTGAGCTCTTTGGAGAGCAATATGGCAACACCTGTTAAAACAACAGAGCACATGCCCTTTGACCCAGTAATCCCACTTACAGGAATTTATCCTACAGACATACTGTCATACTCAGACAAAGATGATTAATGCAGGATTGTTCATAAGAACACACTCAATTGATTTAAATGTCCATCAACAGGGAACTATTAATAATAAAACGATGAAAGTCCACACAATGAGATACCATGCAGACTGTGCTGATGTGCAAAGATCTCCATGCTAATATCAAAAATGAAAGATGCAAAAAAAATGTGGAGAATGGGCTATTGTTCAAAGGCTCTATGTGTTTATCCACGTGTACAACACACCTGGAAGGACACATAAGAAGCTCTCGGCGCAGTCAGCTCTGGACAGCGGGACTGGGTTTGGCAGGGGAGGGAAATGTCTGCACTTCATTTCAATACCCTCTGTACCATTTGATTGTTTTATTCTTTTTTTAAAACTATGCTTATATATTACTTTAATTTTTTTTAAAAAAGGTCACTATTTTAAAAGTGGGAACACTGTGGAAAAGCCAGGTAAAATCGGGACTGAAAGGAGCCAGCTGGACCTGCCCTGAGGAAGCCACCAGTGACTCTACCCAGGCATGTAATGTGGTTCCAAGGGCAGAAGGAGAGAAGGAACCCACAGAGGACAGGAGGGAGATGATGCAATCCAAGAAAGAGACTGGTCAACAAACAGAGCAAGAGCCCCAAGGAGACAGCAGGAGTGGGGAACAAGTGAGGACCCCCTACAAGTGGGTGAGGGCCCTGATGGAGAGAGCGCATGAGAGCACTAAGCAGGATGCCAGGGAAGGAGTTAGCACGCAACACCCTCAGCGCCTATGACAATGCTGGGATGGCTGCGAAGAACACAGGGATGGACCAGCCTTAGAAAAGAGGAAAGACACCTCCTTCTCCGGGATTAAGGGCGAATGCAAACACATATAAGTTTGTGGGAGGCATCCGGGAACTGAGGGGGTTCAGTTTGGGGCGTCAATGCTCCCTTCAGGGTAGGAGGCCAGGTCATTGGTGGTGAGGCTGGGGCAGGCAGCTCAGTGGTTTGAGATGGGAGATTCACAGGATCTTCAGAAGGGAATGGAAAAGACTACCAAGCAGAGAATACTTGCCTCAATAAGGTTTTTAGCCTTAAAAACATCTCCAATTTCATACATGATGATATCATCTTTAGTCCTTCCAAGTCCATCAAAATGAACGTGCTGGACCACCACCTAAACGTGACAAGGGGACACTGATCACTAAGTACGTATGAGACAGGGCAAAAGACTGGGCATCAAGGCTAAAGACAAATGTCTGAAGTTAACTTCAAAGATTCTTTTTTCAAGTTTAATGACCCACACTTCTTAATCCCAGACTCTATTCTATTTATTTTTCACGCCTTTTCAGAAAAACCAGTTACTTGAACTTACCCTCTGCTGGGTCTGTACTTTCTGCGAATGAGATCTACAAGGTCTCTGTAGCCAGATGACCATGGACTATGTCGGTCCCAGACCCAGGCAGGCCTCAGAGGTCCCGTTATGTCCTCCCCAACATGCTCCCCAAGCACTGGCCCCTGGATGATGCTGACTATGACCCCTGATCTAATAACTGCGTGCATCCTGCTAGAGATCTTGCGTGCATTTCAATACAGCATGATAAATGCTGACTCAGAGCCTCTCCCCTGTCTGTCTGTAGACACTTATTTAATTAAATCATTCAATCAAAACGCACTGATCACCTATGAGCCAGGTATTGTTCTAAACACTAAGGGTACAACAGTGGACAAAATATAAAGCTCCTGCCTCAGTGAGGCTTATATTCTAAAGGAGGAGAAACAGTGTGTAGTAGAGCAGATGGTAATAAGGAACAGAGAAAAATGTAGCAGGGCTAATAGAGACCATTGGGGAAATGTGTAACCTACAGGTGATCAGAAAACTGCCTTGAGAAGAATCTTAATTATAGAATTAATGAAAATGTGCTACATTTCTCCAGCTGTATTTAATTTCAAAGGCAACAAAGTTTAGGAAAAGTTTCATTCAAGACCCAAGGTCTTTTTTCTGGGAGCAGGGAACAGAGTATAAACTTAAGCATCATTTGAGTTTGTCCCTGAAATACTTTTTTTTTTTTACAACATAAATACAAAAATGTGTTTGTTTAAACTTCCCACATAAATAATCACCAAGGAAAAACTATTTCTCTAAAACCAGAAACTATTTTTCTGAAAGTCACCAGTCTTTCTAAAATGCAGTTGCTACAAACTCTTCTTTGCTGACAGGTCATCTTACATTTTTACATTTATATTTCCCAAGCGGTTCACGGAAGTGAATGTTTCCAGCAGCAACCATATCAAGCCCTTCAACAGAACACTCACATCTTTGTTTTCAAGAATCTCCTGTTTAGCTTCGGGTTCAACTTCAACAAATTCAGCTTCTTCTCCTAATGCTCCAAAATCAGGTCCATTGGCTGGAAGAGGCTCCAAACTCTGAAAGGGAGGGAGGAAACACAGATAAATGAACTTATACAAAAAAACCAAAATCTTTTAGTCTTTAGATGGTGCTCCAGAAAATTCAGTACCGTGGCTCCCTCTGGTGAGAGGAGGCAGGGGCAGGGCAGGGAGCACAAAGGTAGATGTGAGCTACTGTTGACGTACAAGTCTCACACTGGCAGTGAGCACCTTGGTGTCCAGTTATGTATGCATGTATAAACAAATAAATAAAACAAAACAAAGATGTAAATTAACTGAAAGGGTCAGGCAAGAACCTATGACTGTGTCATGAACAGAGGACTATAGCTAATCTAGTTCTGTATACCTGAGGCCCATTTGGGACAAAAATAATTAAAAAATAAGATGCCACAAAGACATTTATCAGAGAAAAGAAAATTTGCTTTCCTGTTGTTATGGAAAGTATCCTAATTTTTTTAATCAAAATTGGATACATTCTAGGATAACTACATTGACGAGCCAAATTACAAAAACATATTTTTCTGGACGCTGATAGATTTGTTTCAGTTCATAAAGTCTCATTCACACATCAACAGGAAATGTACATGCTTATAAAATGGGCCAGAAAGTGGTCACTTTCTTCAGTTTGAACTGACATTACATCAAAAGCATTAAAGCGTCTTCTGAAAAAGGGTTCCGCAGGCTGTACCTGGTTTAGTACTTTCAGGGAGACATAATAATATAATAGTATGTATGATAATATACATATATGAAGTATATGCTTGCTTAACCACAGGGATTCCCTGACACTCCTGGAAATGGATTCAGAAGGTCTAGTGTGACACCAGGTGATTGTACAAACAGGCCAGTTTGGGGCAAAACTGTGCTACCCAGTATCTGGCTGCTCCCTACTCCACCAATTCTCTACAAATAAGCACTTTCAAAGTGCACAGACTTTGTGTTCAACATCTGCAGTGTGTGTGGCAACCAGAACTCTGGGCCACCAGCACCTTTTCCCTGGAACACTCAACAGGGTCTTGGTAGGACATCCTCCATAATGTGACTGGTTCTCTGGAAAGATAATGACCTGACAGTAGCATGTCCTCTTTCCCAACCCTGCCCTAAAAGACTCTGAGGGTCCTCAAAAGTGCCTACAGGGATAGAATCCAACTAGATTCCTTAGCAGGGCACACAAGGAACGCCACCATGTAGCAGGCCCACAGCTGCTACTCCAGTTCCAGTCCCCACCACCCCCCACCCCTCACACTCATGTTTGGGCACACTTTCTCTCTCTGCTCGGATCAACTTCCCCCGAAGTAGCTTAAAGACCCACCTAAATGTCATCCCCTCTGGGACCATCCCTGGCTTCTTCAGGCAGAATGAGTCCCTGCTTTACAGGGACACCTCTTGACATTAGAAGTTCATGACCTTTATAGGTACTCCTTTTTCTTATTATTCTCTGTCGATGCACATCAGAAGTACTCAAATTATTTGTGGAATGGGTGAGTGAATGAATTTTTTCTTTTGTTCTTTCAGTTAATAAATATTTACTGAGTGCCTACTGTATGCTGAGCACTGGGCTAAGAGCTGGGAATGCAGCAGTGAACAAGACAGACCAAGTCCTTGCCTCATAGGAGTTTTAGTGGAAGATTTACATAAGCAAAAAAGGGAAGATAATGCTGGGCAAAGAATATATCATTTATTTCATATCATTATCCTTTCATTTTTGTTGTGTAATATTTAAAAAACTGAATTATTACTATATTTCTCAAAATATTAACACATTAAAATAGGAACTTTTTACCTGCACCATTTCATGAATATGCTTTCTGAATGTAAGGTTACATAGCACCAAAAGTATATTAAATTTGTGCAAATTGTGTAGGCAGAATACATACTATGGTTAGGAATATATGCACATAGTCATTCTATTTAATCTGAATGTTTCACAAAGATGCTTTGTCCGGGCACAAAGTTTATATTCCAATATGCTAAAAAAATTCCATCACAGTTCCTAAAATTTCAAAGCATGAAACAAGGTTCGCCAAAGACCTGCCAGACCCATTTGTATTCTTTAATCCGAAATTCAGACTTGAAGTTTAAGAGATAATGTCTTTACAATTTCAGTTATATCAAAGTTTGACGTCCTAAATTAACTGTTTTACTAATAGAGATGCATTCATTCACCCAATATTAAGAACCAACCATGGGACAAGCACTTACAAAATCCTTACCCTCATAGAATTCACATTTCAGTGGCTGGAAGAGCAGGCATGGAAGAAGTATTTATTGAAATGAATTAAAATAAATATTTGGATCTAGCCTTTAATCTTCAAGCAAATCAGTCTACCAGTCAGTCAACAAGTTTTATTCAACAAATGTGCCAGGTACTGTTCAAGGCAGCACTAACTGAAGGGGCAGAACATGAAATACATTGAATGAGTTATGAACAGCATCTTTAAAGTGATATAGACTGGAATCAAACAGAAAAATAAGAAAACATAGATATTAACGGTAAATATCGTTTCACAAAATTTTTGTTTCACATATGCATAAGGGTACTAGATAGCAAATTTGAAATGTTTTCTTACTATGAATCTTGACCAAAAAAGTTCAAATAACACTGCCTAGTGGAATGGAAAGTCAAATTAAAGACCTGAAAACATTTTTTGTCAATTCGTTAATCAAAGGAGCAGTAACATTAGCATCAAAGGAACTCAATAAAAGCAGAGACTTTTTTTCAGTATCCCTAGCACAACTGTGTCAGGCACACAGCAGCCCACTGGTAAATATTACTTGAATAAATGAATGAATGCTCACTGTGCTCAAGATGCTACAAGGGATGCAAGCCAAACGGGAAGCAGTTCCTACTGTAACATCTAGGAACTTAGAATCTAAAAGGATAAGACAAAAGTGCAAACAGAGCTAACATGGCACCAGAGAAAAAAATGTCAAGGACGTTGCGAGCACATCCCAACGGGTGAGGGGAGAAAAGGAGGTTTATGCAGGAAATGACCTGAACCGAGTTCTACAAGACGGGGGTGGGTGATGGAAGGGCGAGCTGCGTGCCATAGGACAGTCCAAGGAGTGTGTCGGAACAGCAACCTTGTTTCATTTGAATGACAGCTCTGCGAAGGGTTCATCCAATTCTGGATGCCAGGCTGAGAAGTCTGTGCTCAACTCTTTCGGAAGCTACTGGGACACTACTAAAAACTTCGCAAGGCAAGTGAAACAATCCACGTTGTAGTACAAAAGTCGCGTTGAAGGCTGGGGCTCCCGAGGTCTGAGTTTTGGAACATTCTGAGACCACAACGGCGTGACCTTAGACAAATGTTCCTTCTCTGGCCCTCAGTTAAGACTACGAGATAAGAGGGCAGTTTGGCAAGCAGTCCGCGCGCGCCAGGCACGCAAGTGAGTACTTTATACGCATTGTGTCTTAATTCTCGCAACGGCCTGGTGAGGAGGGACTGGAGGGACAGGAGGGACTGGAGAAACTGGAGCCCGAGACTGAGGGTCGAGATGTCAAGTCACGGAGACTCTGCTCCAGGACATCACTAAGCTCGCCACTCCTTTCTGGGCCCCCGCCTCGCACAGTGACCTTGGGCAAGTCACGTCCCTCCTCTCGTATCGGTTTCCTACTCGGGGGGCTGCGGGACCCGCCGGCGGCGTCTCCGCGGCCTCCTCCCCCGGCCCGGCTCCGCGCCCCGCAGCCCTCGGGGCCCCCTCACCAGGGCAACCCGGGCGCAGCCGCGAGAGCGTCTTCCCGCGACGCCCGCCCGGAGGTCACGCGGCCCGCGGGTCGCTGGGCCTCTTACCCGGGCGTGCACTGTCCCCATGGCTCCCTCTCCGGCCGCCGCCTCGCAGAGCTGCCCGGGCCCGACCAAGGCTTAGTTGGGGAGGGCTGAGGGCGCGTCCGCGGTGGCGGAGCTGCCGGTCAGTGAAACACCCACAAGCCCCCGGACGCGGCGAACTGGGGGCGGCCATGATGCCCCGCCTCCGCCCCGCCCCCGGGCTTATGCTCCCTCCGCTCATTGGTCCTTAAAATCCGTGACCCGGATGTTCACACGGACGCCGGGAAGCCCTGCGGTCTGGAGACGGCGCAAGCGCGGGGCGTCCAGTGACGCTCGCGAAGCCGCTGGCACGTGTGGTAGAGGGCTCCCTGACTGTCCGCTGGGAGCGGGCCCCGGGAGTCGCCGCTGGGTGAGACCAAACCGGCTGGTGGGTGCCCCGGGGCTTCACCCAGGTCTCCCCCTTACTCCTCCTGGCATCCCCGGCCGGTGGTGCTATGCTTGTCTCCACGCTCCGGCGAAGCGTCCAGGTGCAGCCGGGGCCTCGCCCAGCGTCTGGAGCTGCACAGACCCGGGGCGGCTCCTGCTCCCCTCCTGCTGGCCGCACAGGCCCTTCAAGTCACTGAAATCCCCTGGGGCTCAGTCTCCTCGTTGGCAAAATGAAGGTGGTGGTCATATCTTCTTCACAGGGTTGGATTAGAAGGGCTCTGCATGAGAGACCGAATGTCAAGACGCCCGGCACAGGGCAGGGCACTCAGTGAGCCGCGGGTGAACGACTAGTATCCATTCAGCTGCGACTATTAATATTAGTAAGAGTCCTCCAGGGGTCCGCAGGGGGCCATTCACAGCGGAGAACGGGACAGCCTTGGGGCTTCATTTTGGTGGCGGAAACAGCTCCCCTTCTTAAAAAACTGCATATAATAATATGTAATAATAGTTACCTTGTGATAAGTGAAATGAGAGAAACAAATGACAGAGTGAGAGAAGGATTGTCAGTATTGTGTCGACTCGTGTTTCCACCCTCTGCTGATAACAGAGTATCATTTCACTTGCTTGTCTCCTCCCCTCCCCACTCCTCCCAGACATCCTGACAGCCTTTTCCTTTTAAATAGCAGCACCCTAAACCTCCAGCATCGCTGGGGTAAATATTCAAAGTCCATATTTCCTTTCTTGCCTGGGAAGAGGCAGAAGTCAGCACCTGCCAGGGCCCTGTCCTTCCCGCACTGCACCCCTTGCAGGTTGACTATCCCAGCTCCTGGGGCCCCGGAAACCTGCTCCTGGCCACCAAAGTGAGGTTTTTGGGGTCTCGCTGACCCCTAGCTCAGACTCAAAAGGCTATCTTAGGTGTGAAAACTTGGAGAGAGATTTCCAAAGATAATCTAGGAGACTAAGCAAATTTTAAGCACAAATCACACAAGCTGGACTCTTATTCGAAATTCATTCTGCCAGTTCTCTGAGCCTCAGTTTCCTCATCTGTAAAATGGGGGTGATAGCAGTTCCTAAGGAATAATGGTGTACTGGGGCTTTAATGAGGTGAAGCTTGGGGCCTGGCACACTGTCAACGTTGACTAAACTGGATTATCTTCCTGCATTTTCTCCCTCATTATCCTGAGGAAGCCTCTTCTCAAAGATAAGCCGTGAGGTTGACCTGCAGATTGCAACAAGAGTCCTCGGCCAAATATTTGAGAGCCTTTTGTGTCCAAACACTGGGCCAGGGTGACAGAGGATACACCAGGAACGCATAGTCACAGCTTTACCTCAAACACCGTCTCTGACAGTCACAATGTACATTAACATATTAAAGGCTCTGAGAAGTACATAGAACTGTTTCACTTTCTTTAACCCGGTATTTCCTGAATTTATTGGGTCATGGAGACTTTTTGGTATGGGTTTTTGAGGCTTTCTGTGGCCTCCAGGGGTGCTGTTCACCAGCATTTCCGGTGCTCCTCTTTTGGGCAAAAGGTAGAATTGCATTTCTCAGCCCCCATCCTTGTGACTTGCTTTGGTCAACAAGTTGTGAGCAGAAGGGATAGGTGTCACCTCTGGATGAAAACCTTTAAGCACTGTACTTCTCCCCCCCAACACACACAAAAAAACCAGCGATCAGTGACCCTCCAGATGGTGGGACAGTTTCAGGCTGGGCCAGCCAAGTCTGATGGGCATGTAGTGTGAGTGAGAAATAAACCTTTTGGGAACGTTTGTCAAATGCAGCACAACCTGGCCTGTCCTAACTGGTCAAATCACCTGGTGACATCTGCGAGATGCCAGCGTTCTAGAAAACTTGGTTTACGAAGTGTTGATCTGGTCCCATCACAAGTTGAAAGCCTGTGTAGTGACTCCCCTGGTTCTCCTAATAAAATCAAACCCCAATCTCAGAGGTCGTGAGAAAGGGACACTGGTCTGCCCACAGAGGTCACCCACCTCTTAGTTTGAGACACCCTGTGGCATGGGCTCCCCAGGAACACCACCCTGTTCTTTGTCTCTTTCTTCCTCACCTGTCTCCCAGCACCTTAGGAGTGAAAGTGAGCCTGTGAGAGGAAAGAGCACGGGGAGGGCATTCCATGAGGTGGAGGCCTAGGGTGTGCAGCGGGGTGACTGGAGGACGAGGCTCTGAGCCTCTGGGGGGACTGCGCACTGGATGTGCAGGAGGGGAGGCTGTGGCCTGGGAAGGCGCCTAGGTGGGAGAGAGGCAGCTTCTGGGGACTGGGGCTGGGGGAGCAACTGGACGAGGTCTGGGCCCAAGGACTGCCCCAGGCAGAGTACAGGTGGCACTCCACCCGCTGGGATGTTGTTGCAGCAGCCAGGGCAGGCACAGAGCGCTGGGGACAAGAGGCTGGATTCCAGAGACCTTAAGTGGAGGTGGACGAGACAGGATTGGGACCAGCTGGAGGAGGGGGAGGAGGGGCTCAATGAGTTCCTGGCTTCCGGCGTGGGTGACTTGGGCGCTGACAGATACAGGGCAGCTGATTGATTAGGGGGCTGAGGAGCTCTGCACTGGAGGGGTTATGTTGGGGTGCTGCTGAGAGATGGCCAGGTGAAGCCAGCGGGGGGCGGGTGTAGGTGGGTGGGTGGGCCTGACCCCCACCTGAGCCAGAGACTGGGGGGTCCTCGGAGTGAGTGAGGCCTCCCCAGGAGCAGCTGTGAACTCTCAGAAGAGCAGGCACATCTGGGCCTTGGGGAAGAGCCCAGCACTCAGGATGAAGAAGAGTCTGGGTCCCAGAGGAAGAGGAGGGATTCTAGGAGGGTCTGGTCCAGTCTCCAGGACAGAGCATGTGGAGGCCACGAGGCCTGGCAGGGCCGTAAACCTTGAAGAAGGGAGTGTTTTAAGGGAGTTTGGCGGTGAGGGAAGAGAAGCAACACCGCAGCCCTTGGAAAAGATGTAAAGACGAGGGAAAACGTTTTAAAAATCACATTTATTACGAGTTACTTTCTAATTAAAGTAATCCATGTTCACCATAGAAATTTGGAAAACATGAGCACAAAAAATAAAATATAATCACGGATAATAGCGTAATGATAACCGCTGTCAGTACTTGGGTAAGTATCCTCTCAGTCTCTGTTCTGTGTATACACATGTACACACCCACACGTTTATTTTTTTAACTGGGCTTATGGTCCACACCAAGTTCTGCGGTTTACCAGATAAAGACTGTTGCTCCCTAGCATTACACAGACCACATGCTGATTATTTCTGATAGTGGAGTAGCCCAAAGCGTAAATGGACCACAGAGGGGTGTTTTATTCGATAAGGTAGGGGGAACTGAAGAATGTTCTTCTATGCTGATGCGAAACCCCGGCAGTGCTGGGGAGGTGCAGGCGCAGGGGGAGTGGGGATGGGGTAGCATTTAAGGCACAGGTGGGGTGGGAAGCCTTGGCCATTTCTAAGAGTGTTATACCTCCTTGTCTTAGTAGACATTTTTAAAAAATTATATATGCTCATTGTAAGAAGGTTGAACAATTTCAAAAAGTAGTAGGAAAATAAGTCCCATGTAATCCTATCAGCCATTTAACATATTTCTTTCCTAATAACGATCACAGAACTAGTGTATAGGTCTATACAGAAATATGGTGGTTCTTGTAAAATACAGCTCAAGTGCAGTTATGTCTGCTAGTGACCTATGCTGTGGTTCTGACAGAAGACAGCCAGTTGGGAGACTTGAGAGTCAGGGGCTCAGGGCAAGGTGTGAGGGTGTGTTCCAAGGAGTCCAGGTGCATGTCCAGATGCCTCGTCCTTGCCCACCACCAGGCTAGCTCAGCAAGGAGACAGGTCTGAGGCTCAGGTGGCTGGAGGAGCCCACCACTCACCAGCCCTTACCTCACTTAGAGGGCGAGTGCCACCAGAACAGGAGGCCCCTGGAGATGCAAGGAGCCCCGAAGCAGGGCTTCTATGCAATAGGCAATGGCCCCATATTTTCACAAGTGGTCCCTGCCTTCTAGGAGGTCATGATCTCATCACAGCTCGAGAGAACAGGCTCTTGCAGAGTTTGCCCCTAGAACCACATTCTTTTTTTAAGAGTACATCTCTGCGGTAGAGCGGTTGGTCTGAACTCGCTGGTTCTTCGTCTCCAGGATACTTGCACAACGTGGGTGGGAGGGGCAGCTTTCTGTGCCAACATTTAGGATTTTGAGCTTATCATTGTTTCTTTTCTTTTTGTCATACTTGAATGCATAAGTAAGAAAAAGAGACACACACATTTCACCTTGAGTCCTATTCCACCGTGCCTGCCAAAAGATTACCACACCTGGGGAGAAGGTAGGTCCCTGTCTCTGGCTCCGTTCAGGCCGTGGGAGTACAGAGGACAGGGAGAAGGCGGGTGGGGGTGAGAAGAAAGCAGCACAGACAGAAGCTCTTCTGTTGTGTTTGGCTACTGCCTGGGGAGCCGGGGTGACTGTCTTGTGCACCAGATTTTCTTTTAAGGCTTATTCTGTTATTATCTCATTGATTCACATAATACATAATTCAACAGATAATAAGATGTCCTTATATTTTATATAAAACTCTTTATCAAATATTTGGGCTAGGTCAAGAAGGTATTCCAAAATGCAAATGCCCCCTGACCGGTGGTGCCCTCCTTGAACAAGTAGGGCACCTCACTGACGGATTCCTGTATGGAGACATGGGGTCACCCTCCTCTCTTCCTTCCAACCCCCAAGACCGCACCAAGGGCAGCCCAGCCCCCAGCCACAGTTCCCTCCATTCAGACACTGGCCATCCTAGGAACCTCGCGCCGCCAGGAGTGAGAGGGCTGCAAGACAGAGTCAGTCATGGACCGTCCATGGGGGGCTTCCCGGAGCCGTTTCTCAACCAACTGAACTAACTGATTCAGATGCTTAAATAAAAGGTTTCCTGAAGCTCTGAACCACCACATACACCCAACGTAGCTTACTAGCTTTTCATAATAACAAACTGATTGCCTTTGGTTTCAATAAACTATAAATTCAGCACAGAGGCTGGATTCTGTAGGTGACAGACACAGGGCACTAAAAGGCTCTGCGGAGGTAGCTGCACAAAGATGGGAAAGGTCTAGCATCTCTGAAAGAACGTCCTAGACTTGCCTCCTCAAATGACTCAGAAACTCTTCTCCACGGGAAACAGGGGCAAGGAGGAGGCCCTCCCCACCCCAGCAGACACTTTGCTGCACAAGAAGCTTAGGCTGGACTGGAAGATGGATTGCCGGGTGGCCTTGGGTTTGGCCTCTACTGGACAGTCCACAGAGTGGCATCCAGGTCCACAGCGGGGTAGGGAGGCCAGCGGTGCCCATTGTGTTCTGGTTTCTGTCTCGGGGGGCTGTCAGCTGCTTGCTGGCGTTTGGGACCTGGAACAAATGAAGAACGTTAACTCAGTGGCAGTCCTGCTGCTCTGAGGTCTTCAACCTCAGTGAGAACGGACGAACACTGCTGGCCAATGCTGCTGAGTGCACTGCCCTGCACACTCTGGGCACTGTGGGGCAGCCCAGCCCAAACCCACAGCTTCCTCTGCCCCTCAGTGCTGGACTGATGTCACCGTCCCGGGCCTCCAAGCCTGTGCCTGGACACCTCCTACTGGACATCCACCGGCACGATGGAGCCCATCAGTTTCCTCCCCACAAACCAGCTCACCCACCAGGGCACCCTTCCACAGCCTGCACCTCCATGCCCCAGGCCTTCTCCTGACTCCTCCTACTCCATTCCTTGGGACGAGAGCAGACCCCAGGGCTTGCAACTGGCACCTCCTTCTGAGCCTGGAGCCTATGGACACCTCTCAGTCCCAAGGGTTCCAGTGAGACCAGTCCCCCTCGTCCTTGCCTGGGCCAGTGCAGCTGCCCTCTTGCTGTGGAGCTTGCTGTCAGTCAGGCCCTGGGATGCAGCCTCCTCCACACAGCCAATCCAGTCATTCCCCAGTGCAAACCAGACCCTTTTGCTCCATTTAAACCCTTCCATTTCTGCCAATAGCAGTAACAACTGAGGCCGGGTCTCCTGAGTGCCCACCGTGCGTCCGGTACTCGGCGGGGAGCTCCCAAAAGCCTCACAGCAACCCAGCGAGGAGGTGAGGGTCGGCCCCGCTGAATAGGTGAGGAAGCCGAGGCCCGCGATTTTCAGGTTAAGATCCCACCCTCGTAACCGGAACAAGGCCCTTCTGGCTCTGCATCAGTTTTCAGAATTCAGAAAGCAGCAGCACCATCCGGGCCAGGTTAACGATGCAGATGGCAGGATTCTACCCCAAGACTGGGATTCAGCAAGTCTGAGGTCAGTCAGGGGTCTGCGTTAACGGGCGCCCCCTCCCACCCGCACACTGAGAGGCTGGCCTGGTCCTGCCTCTCACTCCATGCCCCCCCCCCGGGCTGCAGGCATCCAGAGGTCCTTCCCTCAGGCAAACCAATGCTGTCTGACATTCCCTGACCTGCACCTGTCCCTTCTGCCCCTCCTCTGCCTTGTTATCCAGCTGTCAGCTCTGCCATCAAAACTGGGCTCCAATGGAGACACTTCCCCGCCCCCTCCCCACTCCACAGCACCCTGCGCAGGTAGGTCTGCGTTAGCTTTCAGCAGATGCACGGGGACCTCCGGTTTACTCAGCTACCTCCCACGACATAGGGCCCCTGAACTGAAGGATGAACTCCTTCCCACCTGTCGGGTGCTCAGTGATGTTTCTAGAATGGTGCATGAGGCCTGATCAGATGAAAGGGGTGCCTGTCGAACCCACACACCCACAGCCAAATCATTCACCTGGATGTGGGGAGCAAACATGTCACCACTTGAGAACAAATCCGGGAGGTCGCCCACTGCAGCCACTGGATGTCATCTGGAATATGTGGACACCACATCACCAGTCTGTAGGAATAAAACCGAGACACACGTTGTGTCAGCACTAAGACAAGCCAACACAGACAGGACTCATCAAAAGGCAGACCTCCTACAGTAATCCCCTTTGCCTGGTAGAATGCCAGGGTCACCTCTAATCCCAATCTGATAAACTCCCAGAAAGTGAATTTGGGATGTTACACCTAAAACACGCCTACCTAAGAGTCCTAAAGCAGAGTCAGGCCACTTCTGATTAAGGGAAGCTCAGGGGATTTACAGGGAAATAAAAGGCCTTGGTTTTCCAGGATTCTACGTGTCTGTGGCACGATGCCCCCTGATGCAGAGTACCTTGTAGTCAAGATACCATCCCCTCCACCCAGCCCTGCTGTGCTTGGCTGCACGCGGGCCCAGCAGACAAAGCTCTGAGGAGGCCTGACCGCTGCCCTCCACAGACTCCCACATCGTGGGCTTTGATAAATGCCTGAACAGACCTCCACCCAGGGCAGGGCAGTGTGGAGAGCAAGTGGCTAATTCGGTGGGGCGGGGAAGGGCTCTGGGAAGGTCCACCAAGGGCCGGAGAGCTGAGCTGGATGTTGAAGGATGGGGTGGGCTTTCAAAAATGGACTGAAGGACAAGCTGGACTAACTTGCTAAAAAGAAAGTCAACACCAAAGTAAATCTGCAGAACCTGGTAAAAGGTAAGACAGATGCCCAGATTCCAGCATGCACAGGCGTTTGCCTCACATCCTTCCCAAGACACAGTGAATAACACCCCCCAATAAAAGTGTAAACCTGTAAGAAGTGACAAACCTGTAACAGCAGCGAAAGGAGGTGGGATGGGCAGGGGCGTCCCATACAGAACCAGGGGCTCTGTCCTGCTGCACAAGGAGCCCAGCCCCGGGCTGAGGGCCTCTCGTGGAATCTCTCACTTAGTCCTCCCCCAACCCCATAAGGAAGACACAGGCCACATAAAATGCTCACCTCTGGATCACAGCGATTGCGGACTCCACGGGCAGCATGCAGGGCAGCATGACATAGGACATCACCTTAATCGGTAAGAAGTTACAAATCTTGCTCACGTATCCATCTCGGTGTTTTATTACTTCACTCAGTGCTGAAAAAGATAATTTGGAGGCCTATCTCCCACCAGCGGAAAAACCCAACCACCGTACCCAGGTGGTGCTGGGAATTTCTATGAAATACACGAATCCTGGCAGCCAAAGAATCAGAAGCATTCGCAAATGAGATCAAATGGGGAATGCGCCCAGAACAGCCCTTGGATAGCCACGGGATACAGGGGTCCCATTAACGACTCTTTTAAATTGACAACTATTTTTGGAGGAGTTACACAAACTTCTCAAACACCCCACTGGCTTTCTTAGCCTTTCCTTGCACCTTCAGTGGATTCCATCTCCCTCTGCCTGGAACCCCTAGCCTTCCATTTCCCCTTTGTAAAGACCTCACGATGCCTCAAATCATGTTAACCTCGGCAGCTGCTGGTTCATGCAGCTCCTAGGGCGTCAGTGCCTCAGGGGCAAGGAGTGGCGTCCCAATCATCTCTGAATTTCTCCGAATGCCTGATCAGAAGCTGGTTTGTGCACTCATCTGTCCATCTAATATCGATGACATGATACAATATACCACCGTTCAATGGAGGTTCACAATTGTGGGGTTGGGGGGAGGGGGAAATCGGGAGAGGCCCCTTGAGAAAGAAGGCTTTGAGACGGAAGGACAGGCAGGGAATGTGTTTTGAAGGAAATCCAGTGTGCCCGGACCCTAGGAGCTGAGAGTGTGGCTGGTTAGCCCCAAACGGGCTCAGCTGGAGTCGTCCTCTGGCCATGACCCTGTGGGAAGGGAAACTGAGCAAGATGCCTGGGTGGATGGGAGGCCTGTGACAGGAGGTGGGGGCCCCAAAGGGCCTTCCCTGTCCCTCCGCCTCATCTCTTCCTTCATAACACAGCAGAGAAGCCCTTTCAGTCTCTCAAACGGTCGCAGAAAACAACACCCTCTGCCATCCTGCCCCCTGAGGAGCTGGCACCTGTAGTGAGCTTGGGTGACAGGGTCTCCAGGATGCTCTCGTCCCAGGGCAGGATGTTGAGACGCAGGTGGTCCAGCAGCTTATCTCCCTCAGGGCTCATCTCCCAGGTGGCCACCCCCGGGGCAGACCCCAGTCTCATGTGTTCCCAGAGGGGTGCAAGGGCCTCTGGCTCTTTGGAAGATAAACTCCGGTATGGCTGGGTCCTGTTGCAGATGCCTACAGAGGTCACAGAAAACAAACCATCAGGTGCACCTGGGCAGCAGGGGGACTTACCGCCCGCCCACCCACAGATTGACGGGAGAGGCAAGCGACCAACCGGGAAGCTGCAGCCGGTGCTCAGCTAAGTACACGGCGGGGACAGGACGGGGATAGGCCTTTCATCGGGAAAAAGAAGCATGGGGCTGTGAAGCCAGAAAGATGTGGGTTTAGCTCCTGGCTCAACCACTCACTAGCTGTGTGGGCTCCAGAGCCACATATGGATTCATCAGATTGAAATATAAGCATCCTAACTCATTAATAATAACTGAACCACTGGTTCAGCCTGCGTTCCAGGCCCTGAGTTAGGAACTTTATGGTCGGGCCTTGCAGCAGCCATTCAACTGCTACCGTTATCATCATCTCCACTTTTCAACTGAGGAATCAGAAGCACAGAGAGGTTAAGAGATTCATCCAAAGCCACACAGCCAGTACGCAGCAGAGTGGGATTTGAACCCAGGTCTGACATCAGATGTAGCACGTTTCTATCACACGGCCTTGAAAAGAGCATTAGGTGAGGGAGTTTGTGCAGGCACTGCCCTGGGTGCTAGGGCTCGGTAGCTAATACAGTGAGTGGTTCCTGCTCTCACAGAACTGGCACGCTGGGTGGGCACAAGGGACAGGTAGTTTCAGATGTCCACAGCTGCCCCTGGCTCACCTCTTGCTTCCAACCTCAGGTTAAAAAGACCAAGGGCTGCTCCTGGATGCCCGCAACTTGCTCCCTAGGTTACACCTCCCATTTATGCCCCCCTGGATCTTTCCGGCCTCTATTAGACATGCTGCTCCCCCCAGGACTTCACTTTCCCTTGAGTATGTTTCAAAGACTCTGTTTCCAGAGGACACCTGCCCCACCCCCGCATGGACCCTGGAGAAGCCAGCCTGGCTGAGGACCTCGCTTAGATCTTTAAACGCAAACCCAGCACAGATGCTGCAAATGCTCAGCCATACACCAGTCTTTAGAACTACTAAGAATCACCTGGACATCATTCGATCGGGACTCCCCTGGCTATAGATATGGAAACGGAGGCCCAGGGAGGGCAGGTGGCTTGTCTAAAGTCAGCAAGTTAGGAAGGTCACTGAGTAACCAGAGTGCAGCCCCACGGAGTCCACTGTGGTCATTTATTCCATTCATTTATGCCCTCAAATTTCATCCCCAGTCCAGATTGCTCTCCAGAACTTTGGACCCTGACATTAGGCTGTCTCTTACACAATCAGTCCCCAAATTACCCTGGGTCAGTGCACACCCACATTTCCCATATGGAGCTCACCAGCTTTCCAGCGGAAACTGCTCCCTCCCAAGTGCTCCCTCCCTCTGAACCTGTGAGCAGAGCCCCTCTCTCCCGCCCCAGCTACTGAAGCCAGAAGCCAGGACTTCATCCTTGAGTCTTCCTCTTCCCAAATCTCTGGTTCGTCACCTCCAAGTCCCATGCCCTTGGGCCCCTTCCACCACCCTCGCTGCCCCAACCCTGGCTGCCTCATCAGCCTCCCAGATGCTGGTCTCGCCCTCTCTGCACTGCAGCCAGGGGGCCTTCCAAAGCTCTCCTCTGACCTCCCTCACTCCTGCTTCAACAGCCCTCAATGGCTCCCTATGGCTGCGGGACGCAAACCCCTCACCACATCCACAAGGCCCAGCCTTGTCTCTCCACCGGTAATTTATCACCACCCCTGCCCCTCTCCTCTCTGTCCATCCCAGCCTCCCCACCCCCACTCCTCCAGCAGACTGCACTCTCTTGCCTACAGGTCTCGCCGCAAGTCCCACACGCCTAGAACGCTCCTGGTCACCCCCAAAGTCTCAACGCGGATCACATCTTCCTGGAAGCCCCACTTTCCTCAGGCCTTGCAGACCCCTGCTCTGTGATCCTACAGTGTCCTCTGTCTTCCAGCAGGGCACTCAGCACAGCGTCATCCTTCTACTTACTCATCTCCTGCCTTACCACAGTACTGTAAGCTCCGGGAGGGCAGGGGCCACAGCTGTCTGTGCACTGCAGTTTCCCTGCACCAGATGGCGCACAGGAAACACTTTCTGAGTAGAAAATTACACACATGCCCTTTAAACCACACCGTCTCCTTGGTCTTGGACAAAGACTAATTCAGAGGATCGATACATGAACCAACTTTTGGTACTGATGAAAACTAGCCCCATGCACATCTAATATTTAGTTCCACCCTAACATTTTGAGAGCGCAACTCCCGCAGCCTGGACAAGCCAGGATGACTCAAAGGCAAGAACCTCCCCCAGAAAGGACAACTGGTCTAGTGTGACCCACCCTTGGCTGGTGACAAATATTCTGATTGCTTTCCTTGGGGCCCAGGCTCAGAAATCCTGTGTAAAGTCAGCCCTTGTTAAACTAAAGGTTCATGGTAGTTCAGGCAGAACAGAAAAACAGATCTGTAAAATGGGGCAAAGATTTCCTATCTCAGGGGTTAATGAGTAAGTGGGCTGAGGAAGACAGTAGGTGAAGGTGCTGAGCACGGAGTGACGTAACTACCAGCAAGCTCTGGTTTACCAAGTCTGCTCCCAAGAACCCTGTGAAAAGGGCACGTCTGTTGCCCTCGCCCATACGTACCATTCTCCTCCAAGAACCTGCCCGCGTCTAAATACCCTCGAAGGCATATCTCTGCGAGCACCTGTAAGCAAATCAAGCAAGTTAACTGCAGAGGGTGGTCCACTCAGCACCATTCTTCTAAATGTCACCCGAGGACGGCACAGACAAGCTGCGGAAGCCTCCAAGCTCTGAGCCCCTCCCGTGTGCCGGGCGCAGCCACGCAAGGCTGAACAGGGGGCTCTGTGCTCCCAGCAGGTGGCAGCCCCACTCTCCTGCGGGACTCGGCTGGAATGACATCTCCCCATTGGAGCCTTTGCTGGCACCCCGGCACGACAGGTGCAGGTTTCCCTTGGTCCGTGGATGGGCCTCCACCCTAACAAGTATCGTGGCCTCTTCTAGTTGTCACCGGGACAATAACAGCTGTCTCCTCATCTGCGTGCGAACCACACAGGCAAACCACTTCTGTCGGACAGCCTTCCCTCTCTCCGGAGCACGTGCCGTTGGTGTACATCGCGTTGTACAGCTTCCTTTCTCCCCAGAGAACTGTTAGCACCCACAGTCTACACATTGTCCTACTACGTTAGGGCGGTAGGGCCTACTAAAACAACAATGATCAAAAAAGATTAAACCACCAAATGCAGTGTGGTTCTGGACCGTGACCGCAAATAAGAATCATCAGAGCCAGCCCTGATGGCCCAGGGGTTCAAGTTCAGCACCCTCCACTTCGGCGGCCCGGGTTTCAGTGCCTGGGCGCAGAACCACACCACTCATCCATCAGTAGCCACGCTGTGGTGGCGGCTCACATAGAAGAACTAGAAGGACTTACAACTAGAACATACAGCTATGGACTGTGGCTTTCGGGAAGGGGGAAAAAACAGGAGAGGAAGATTGGCAACAGATGTTAGTTCAAGGCGAATCTTTCCCAGCAGGAAAAAAAAAAAAAGGAACCATCAGTAACTTAAAAAAAAATTCTACTGCCCAGGCTGCACCCCTGACTACTTAAACCATAGCCCTGCAAGTGGAATCTGAGCAGCGCTGTTTAAATGTTCCCAGGCGATTCCCATGATCCGAGTGGGGCAGCACTGAGCTTCCAGAACAAGCAACTCCTCTCTAAGCTTCTCTTCAATGAGGGGTCTGTTTGTTTGTGTAGAGAACTGGGAGATCTCCTAGCAAAGAGGGAAGCAAAGAAGAGCTGCATCCCCAGGACACACAGCCTCCCACTCACCTTGGGATCCGGAGGGAACAGTGCTAGGAACATAAGGTGGAGGTTCTTTGAGCAGAGGCGCATAGTGAGCTTGGTGATGTCCATGTACTGGAAGTTCGTGGACATGGCTTTAGGGCAGATGTCGCTCTCCCCATAGAAGGGGGACACAGTGATGGTCGTTTTCTCATCCGAGAAGGGTATATTATTACTCGCTCCTCCATCTATGTATCGCTTTTAGGGGAGAACAAAAATCACATCCTGTCAGCAGCTCTGGGCTAGTGTTTTCTGTTTTTCAGACTATGAGCAGAGGCTTCTCAGGTCATAGGCTGGTACAGTGGAGGACGGCACTTCAGAATCACTCTTTCAACAAATCCCTACTGAGCATTTCTGTGCCAGGCCAGGCTCTACACTGGTACTCAGGGTTGCTATATACTGTTGTGTCGTTTGTGCACTGCACAAAAAGTGTCTGGCAAAGAGGCAGATGGAGGCTAGAGTCCAGCCCATGTTGTGCTGGCCAAGTCCTAAGCCTGGGCGGGCACCCAAAAGCGTGCCCATGTAATTTGCATAAAGGGGCCATATAGACCAGGGGCGCTGTGTGCACTGGGGACAGAGTGTGATGCAGACTCTGCCCTAAAGGAGACAGACGGTCATGGGTTCAATTCGACCCCCTTTGCTGCTTGGGAAATCTTGGAGAAGATACTTAACCTATAAGCCTGAACCTCTCCACACCTTGAAAATAAGAACCAACACCTTGAGAGGTTTGGAGACTTAAATGAAACAGTGAACCTGGGAGCTGGACAGGCCCCAGAAAATGTCCTCTTATCCCACAACTAAGTGGCATTTGGGATCAGTCACTGTGAGCATCAGTTTTCCTGCATCCATATCCCTAGAAAACCTCAGGCGGGGGCAGGCAGGTTTTGGTACCATTTGGACAGTCTATCAAACCAACATCCAGAACAATTCCCAAACCCATGACCATCACAGCCCGGCCATCAGTGCTCACAGAAAAAGGCCTTTAAGTAGGACAGCAGGAAGACAGTCCCCAGCCAATCCTTCCGAAGGAAGAACTCTCAGGGCACACCTTGGCCTCAGACAAGTCCAGAAAAGAATCAGGCACATTCAGCCATATCTTAGTCATTGACAGATTCTCGCCTTGAATCCGAAAATTATCAGATGCATATAGAGCAGTATTTTCAAAATTGTAGCCACACAATTTCTATGGAAGATGCACACACATCTGAACACATCAGAACCTCACTGGCAGAAAGGGACACAGGACCAAATGTCAGGAATCTTTAGTTAAGACTGAGGAGGGAGGAAGCAGGTTGACTATTTCTCATTCAAGGGATAATCTAAATCCAATTTTTCATATAGAATTTTTCCTTCCACTCTGAACGTTTCTATGGTAACGTTCTGAGTTGGCTCAGTGGAATCTCAAGAATGATCTGTTCTAATTTTCAGCAGGTTTCTGCTCAGTTTACTGAATGGGTGACTGTGTATCCACTATAGGGAAGTGGAAAGATAATAACAACAATAATGATGAAATAACCCGCATTTACCAGCGACTTACATATGCCAGGCTGTACTCAGCAGTTGACTGCAGTATCTCATGTAATTCCCAAAACAACTCTACGATACTGCATTATTTTTAATCTTCATTTTGCAGATCAATCTCAGAGAGGTTAAGAAATGTGTCCTAAGTCACCCAGCAAACATGTGCCAGAGCAGAGATCCAACTCTAGGTTTGTCTGCCCGGCAGAGGCTGAGAATTTGTGATGACCACTTCATTGCTCCTGGCCTCAGTTTTCTCGTCTGTAAATAGGGACAACAGTGTGCCTGTCACGGTGTTGCTCTGGGGCATGAGCGAGGCTACGTGTTCCCTGCCTCTGCCACTTGCTCTGCAACGTGAGGGCAGCATGGCTCTTAGAGCATGAACCGAGAGGGCTTCTAAGTGCCTTCCTGTTCCGAGACATGGGGCTGTCGTGTCTTCCCTCCCTAGATAGTGATTCTCAACTGGACACTACTGACATTTGGCGTCAGATGATTCTTTGTCGAGAGGGCCGTCCTGTGCACTGTAGGATGCTGAGTAGCATCCCTGGCCTCCACACTAGATCCCAGTAGCATCCCCCAGCTGTGCAACCTAAACTGTCTCCAGACATTGACAGACATCCGGGTGGAGGGACAGAATCATCTCCGGTTGATGACTGCTGCCCTACGGGGAGGCTGCCCAGGGGTCTGGCATAGCCCAGCGTCTGGTTCAGAGCCTGCAGAAGAGACACCACAACTTCTGTTGCTCCAACCCAGGCAGGGCTCAGGAATCAGCCAAAGCACGTATTTGTTGAATGGAACCAAATCACAGCACTGTCGGCAGCTTCTGCCCAAAGCCATGGCTGAAAAGGACAGAGCCAGATCCAGAGGGGACTGAAACTCCCAGCCCCTGAGAATAAGCTCTGCCTCAAGCAGGTAACTGATTCTTAGGCGTCTCATACGTTACCAAGGCCGCCGGCACCTGGCTTCAGTGCACTGGTGAGGATCACGGGGCCGGCTGACCTTACGGAGAGGCAGACAACTGATTCTTCGTGAAGCTGGTTTTGCCCCGGCTGCCCGGAAAGGGGCTCAGCCACGGAATCTCTATCTGAAACGCTGTGAGGCAAAAAGTTCTGCACTTGGGGACGGGTCCAGGGTGCCTGAGCCTAGCAGGCAGGAGCTGTGCAAACACAGTTTAAAAGGGGACTCACCACACCTCTGAAGGAAGGAGGGATTAAGCCACTGCAGAAAGGGATGAAGCAGGAACACACCAAGGCCTGTGAAGACAAAAGGGAGTGAAATCACAGGCCACAACAGGTGTCCTTTATTCCCTGGGCCTTTCCAAGACTTCTCCAAGGGAGCAGAGCAACAAGTCTGAAAATGCTCGGGGACAGAGTAGGTGCTTTAATAAATGAGTTGAATGAATGATGAACCAACCTACACACTTGTATTTCAGGCCTAAGTATAAGCTCCTTAACGACACTGTCTGTGGACGTCAACCTCCTGCCCCTGCTCCCCATGAGGGAGCCATCGCAGACAGGGCCAAGTGTTGTCGACTCGCTGACTGAGAGCAAAGGGACTAGATCAGGGCTTCGCAAATGCTGACATTCATTAGAACCACCTGGAAGGCTTGTTGAACCACAGCCTCTGCTCCCCACCCCTGGATGCAGACGTAGCACGTCAGAGGTGGGGCCTGAGAACCCGCAATTCTAGCAAGCTCCCAGGTGCCGCTGATGCCGCCGGTCCAGGGACCACACTTTGAGTAGCACTGCGCTAGAAAGCATTAAGCAGGATGCAACACTGATTCACTGAGAGGACAGACACATGCGGGAATGGACAAGTGCTGACTGTCCAGAGAGAGCCTCCGGAAACAAGATTAAATGGAGGAAGATACTGGCTGCTGAGGTGCTGCTTGTTGTATGTGCCAGGCTGCTGTCTTGTATGGACCTGTGCTAAGTGAAAGGTAGTCAAGTAACTCTCATAAAACGCATCAGCCAAATTAAATGGTATTTAGGTATTGCAAACGATCTCTGTGCTAGACCCTGAGGACAGAGGCAAGTAAGACATGTTCCCACACTTGTGGGGCTTCAACTCGAGGTGTCCTCATTAAGAAACATGTGTTGTTGGGAGGAGGGACACATGTGGGACAGAGTTCCTGGAGGAGGTGGTCATGAGCATGTCTTGAAGGATGGGGAGGCATCATTTGAAATTGAAACTGTCCTGGAACACTTAGGGTTTACGTATGCTACAGAGTTTACATCACTGGTGCAGGACGCCAACCAGCATTATGGGCCACCGGGTTCTTTTGCATCTTAAGAAACGGGGCAGGGGACCTACGAAAGCACTCTCTGTGTGGCTTCCAAAATGAAACAGCCTTTCGTACTTAACAACACCCAGGTAAACAAACTGCTTACATCCACGACTTCATCTTTGGACTGAAAATCAGACACCAGCACGTTCTCCCCATCGGACACTCGGGTGAGCGAGATGCACATTTTCCCGGAGATGAGCTGGTGGACGTTGGCTGGGAGGTATCTGTGGAGGCCTTCTCGGAGGTGCCTGCCCATGTTGAAGGATGGGTGGAGGATGCCAATGCTCCGGCTCCTGGCTCTCCGGGAAAGGTCCATAATGGCTTGCAGCCTCTGGTCTGGAGGGGGCAGGGGCAGGAGACAAATATACAAAGGAATTCACCACCCTGGAGATGCGAATGCTTTGTGGCAAGATCGGAAACCTGACAGCAAGGAAGATGCCGACCTTTCTCTAGCCTTTGCCGTCTAACACGGCAGACACATGCATGCTGAGCCCCACGACTCCCTGGAAAGTGGCTAGTCCACATTGAGAAGCATAAAACACACTGGGTTTCAAAGGAAATAAAGAGTGACATCTGTGGCCTGCACTCTATTTCTACTGGACAGTGCTGCTTTAGGGCTTGGCCCCAGGAACGAGCCTCCAGAAGCCCAGGTGAGCTCTCTCCTCACCTCCATCCCCTGCAAAACCAGAAGCCAGGGACTCAGCAGCATCAGAGCTGCAGCACAGGTGGGCCTGACACTGTAGGGAGCAGAGGAGGAGTGCAGGCTTGGACCTGAGTTTCAATCCTGCCTCCACCTCTTGCTAGCTGAGTGACCTTGGTAAGTCACTTCACTGCCTCTCTAAGTCTCAGACTGTGCTTTTTTTTTTTTTTTTTGCTGAGGAAGATTCACCCTGAGCTAACATCCGCTGTCAATCTTCCTCTTTTTTTTTTTTTTTTGCATGTGAGCTGCCACCACAGCATGGCCACTGATAGATGAGTGGTGTAGGTCTGCACTTGGGAACCAAACCTGGGCCACCAAAATGGAGCACACTTGGCCAGTGGGCCACAATGGTTACCTATCTTTTGGAGACAGAGAGTATTAGCTACAATACAATCTGTAAGGTGCTCCACCCAGAGGAGGCTCCTAAAAAATAACTAGACTTAACCTTTAACCTCTAATGCCAGAATTACCAGAATGTCTGGTGGCATGGGGCACATTCATGCTCCATCTGACCGCACTCACTGGTCTGGCCCCCTGTGGCTGACCTGCACTGCCTTGGCACGTGGGAGCACCTGTCCCAGCCCAAGACCTGCCCTGTCATAAATTCTGGGATGCAGAAGGACAGACATATGCCAGCCTGTCCTGACCCAACCTCTGACCTCAATTCAGTTCTCCCTGCATGCGTGGCCCCACTGAGCCCGGGGCAGAAGGGGTGAATTTGCACACAGCTGGCAGGTCCTGCCAGTTTCTCCTGCCAAGTCAGCCTTGGCTTACACGCACCCTCAGGAGCTCGCCCAAGTCACAGTCCTTGGGAAACGCTCCTCAGTGGTCCCCAAGTGAGACAGGAGGTTAAAGCAGGAACCTGGGGAGCAGATCCTGCAGAAACCTCCAGACCTACTTTCCAAGGACATGGTGGTTCCAGGGCCTCCTCCTGTCCTGCAGGGCACGGCCCCAGGCTGCACCTGTCCTCTGCCAGTTAGGATCCCCCTCTACACTGGAGTCAGTGTACTTCAGGTCCTGGGGCCAGTGCATGTGAAACTGGTCCCAATTAAACATTCGACCATGGGAGTGTCTTCAGGTCACCTTGGGATACAAGAGCTGGCTTTTATCATTGTTGAAACCCAGGGTGTGCAGACTGGCCATGAGGTCACACTTCCTGCCCTTTGTTCCTCTCCTCCTCAATGGAGAAGGCAGTCAGGGTGGCTTCCCTCCAAATCGCCACCTCCAGGTCAGCCCAGGGTCTGCTCACTCATCCTATCCAATGGCAAGGCTGCATCTACTGCTAGGGGACTCCTGGTCACCAGAAGTCAAGTCACTCCCTGTTGGTGGCGCCCAACACAGCAGTGCCCCGGTAGAGCAAAGAGTAAGTTGTTAAGTAGGCCCAGAGACACAGAGGCTGATAAGGTGCGTTATCTTCCCATCTGGGGACCTTTGGGTGCCAACAGCTCCAGGCCCTGCCTCCTGGCTCAGAACCCCAGACCAGTTTGGGCCAGCTGGGCACAAGCCCCACACCCTCCCCCCATGGGTACCCACATGGACAAATGTTTAATTAAGATTCAAATGCACAGGACCTCATTTCCAGTGGCACTGAGCAGGGTGTGTGTGAGGGGACCAGGAGGTGGGGTGTGGGGGATAGGGGATGTCCAGGGATCCCCTCCAGCCCCCGCGAAGAGTCCCAAACACTGGAAAAGGAGGAGAGGAGATAAATTTCATACGTCCCCGCCCCCAATTCCAAACCAGCAAGTCTGCCCAGGAGGACCCCAAAGAGTTGCCCTCTCCCTGAGAGGCACCTAGCAGCCTGGAGGGCTCCAGGGGCGGGGGTGTCTCCAACCCCTCTAGTCTCCAGAAGGAAGAAGGCGCCCACTCTGGGACACAGACCAAAGCCCCCCTCCTGGTCGGACCCAGGGCAAATTGGCCCTTCCCTTTGGCAGCTCAGCTCGCCATCGCCTCCCCAGCAGATGTCGGGGAACGCAGGAACGAGCTCCACCCTCCGCCCATGCCTGGTCGGGCTCCCTCCTCCCAGTCGCTCCGGGATGACCCGGCTCTCAGTCCCGGGGTGGGGGTTTCCTTCAAGCCCGGGCGCCAGAGGGGGATTGGGGTGGGGATGCGCTCGGGGTTCTCACGCCCATAGGAGCCGCCCCCCAGGCGTGCCCCCCTCGCAGGCGAGAGGACGCAGCGAAGGAGGCATCTGTTTGGGGGGGCGGGGATGTACCCCGCAGTGTCCATGTCCAATCGGCTCCACCGGGCGCCCCGCGCCCCCTAAGGGTTGCCCGCAACCCGGCCAGGTGCGCCCCCTTCCCGCGCGAAGCCCGGGCGGCAGCCCTGGACGTACCCAGGGGCACCCCAGAGAGGAAAGCGACGCCGTGCAGCGCCCCAGATGAGGCTCCGTAGAACATGCGCGCGTCGCGGAGGAGGTGCGGGGCGCGCTCGCTCAGGCAGCTGGTCACCCCGACGTAGTAGAAGCCCAGGAAGCCGCAGCCCGCGAAGGACAGGCTCCAGCCGCGCTCGAGGTCGTACATAGCAGCGGTGGGTCGGGGGTCCGGGTCCGCCGCTGCTCCGCCGGGCGCCGGGGTCTGGCGTCGGGGTCCGGGCCCGGGGTCTGCGGTCCAGCGCGCGCACCCGCGCGCGCTCTCAGCCGGGCCTCCGCCCCCGGCACAGGCATTCCCTGCGTGACGTCGTCCGGAGGCCCCCGCCCAGCTCGGACCATGCAAATGAGCCGGTGGGCGGGCCAATAGCGGGGCAGGACGCCCACCCCTCCCTCCTCCGCGGCCTGTGGTCTGGGGCGGGGGCGGAGGAGAGGGGGTTTCCATAACCACGTGACAGCGGATGTCCTGGGTTCCCTTTCATCCCAGCGGTTGCCCACTTAGGTTCTTAATATCCTTTTCTCTTTTTACGTGGGGACCGCAAGCCGTAAGCAGACACCACCATCTAAATAGAATTTAATGCCTTCGCTCTGATTTCTTGCAGTTTTTTTGTATGATTCGTGGCAAGTGGTAGAGATTTTTCATTTAATGATAGTAACACGAAGTTTCCATTTCTAAATGTCACTTTTAAGTAAAAATTGTGAATAACAGGTGCTGGCAGGAGGGAGGGGCCGGTGCAGGAACGTGGGAGTTGGGCAGGCTCAGGCCTAGATGATTCCTGGTGCCCTAGGAAGTGCCCTAAATGCTCCTTGACCTGTGTGTCCGGCGCTGCGTGGAGCGTTTCCTCAGCGGCCCGGGCAGGGCAGTCTGCCCAGAGTTACACAGCCAGCAATCCGAGTCTACTGGGCTGCCCTACCCCTCCCGGTGTGGACAGAGAAGCCCCCTCCCTTCTCCACCAGGCGGGTATAGAGTGCAAAGTGTTGGCTTTGGAATTGGGCTTCCCCCTCTCTGTGCCTCAGTGTCCTCATCTGTAAAATGACAGGTGGAGTTGCTGTCAGGATTCAAAATGTCACCTGTGAAGTGCCTGGACACGTGGCTTGTATGTGAAACACCCCCCACCTCACCCCCTGCAGAGCTTCCCAAGTCCACGACATTCCCTGCTTTTGCCAAGCCTATGCCTGGAGGGGTGGGGAGCCAGGAGCAGGGCAGAGACAGGCGGGGCTGCCTCAGGGCATGCAGACCCCCGGGGTGGGTTCTGTCTCCTGGCTGTGGACCAGAACCCCAGGGCATGGGAGCTGCAGGTCCTCAGTGACCACCTGGGCCGACTGCCACATCACACAGACACTTCACAGATGGAGGCCCAGAATGAGGAAGGAGCAGGTCCCTCTGTCTGCCCCTGACCACGTTGGCTGTGCCGGGGTGGCGATGGGGAAGCGCTCATAGGCCTGCTCAGATTGACTGTCCTCCACGCCCACCTCACACTCAGACCTGGGACAGAAATGAAGGGTCTGGGTCACAGAACTGAGGCTGCCGCAGGGTCAGCTGGAGCCACAATCCCACCTCCTGTTCCTCACTCAGAACCCCTTCCTCCTGTGTCTGCCAGCCTTCCTGCATTGCATGACTACTCTCAGGGCTAATGACAGGAAGGCCAGGCCGGGGGCAGGAATTAGAGGCCGTGATTGCAGCCTGCCACCAGCCACAGGCATTCATGTTCTCCCCCTATCCACTGACACACATTTGTGGTCAGCTGCATGGGACATCTGTCCTCCCTGGTGTAATCCAGATGTGGACGGGAAGGGAGCACGGCTGAAGGGTCACCTCCTCATCGCTGCATGTTGACAGCAGGTGACCTCTCCCCTTTTCCACAGACAAAGAGAAGAAAGGACTGGGCAGGGTCCCATGGTTCAGCTCTCTCAACCCCTTGCCCAGTGCCCCTGTGGGGCGGGCCCTGGATCCTGTGGCTAGGACTGTGAGTCGTGAGCTTTGACATCAGAGGATGGAGGACCCACGCTGGGTTCTCTGCTCCCTAGTGTTACTTAGACCTCGCAGGCATCGTTAACCTCTCAGAGCTGCAGTTTCCACGTCTGTACTACGGGAGAGAAAACAACTGTGTGAAGTAAGCCGTTTTTACTCACAACACTTCTGACACCAATTACGCGATGTCGTTTCCAACACCACTTCTGCAACTCTAAGATGCCAACTAATTCTGACGCCAACCAGGTGTCCAACAATTTGTCCAAAGTTAGCACACACCCCAGAGTTCTGAGGCCCAGTCCCACAAGACTGCCCCCACTTCAGATGCCAGTCACAAATCAGGTCCCCAGGTTACCCACACTTCTGTCCAACTTGGCTACAATGTAGGGGGTTCCCACAGCACTCCCTCCTTTGGGTTCTATAATTTGCTAAAGAGGCTCACAGAAATGGGGAAACCACTTGACTTACAATTACCAGTTTATTATAAAGGATATAACTCAGGAACAGCCAAATGAAAGAGATGCATAAGGCAGGGTTTGGGGGAGAGGTGTAGAGCTTCCAAACCCCCTCCGGTAGTGCCACCCTCCAGCAAGTCGATGTGTCCATCAACCTGGAAGCTCAGTGAACCCATCATTTAGGGATTTTTCTGGAGGCTCCATTCCATAGGTGTGATTGACCAAATCATTGGCCATTGGTGATTAACTCCATCTCCAGCCCCCCTCTCCTCCCCCGAGGTCAAGGGGTGAGCTGAAAGTTCCAACCCTCCAACCAAGCCTTGGTCTTTCTGATGACTGGCCCCCATCCTGAAGCTGTTTAGGGCCACCAGTCATCTCATTAGCATAGAAAAGACACCCATCCCTCCAGAGATTCCAAGAGTTTTAGGAGTTGTGTGCTAGGAACCAGAGAAAAAAGAACCAAATATTTATTTTTTATTATACCCCAGAGGGTCATTGTGAAGTTAAATGTGATGGACAGAAGCATCTGGCAGAGTGCTGGGCAGCACCACTGTCTTAGTCAGCTTGGGGTGCCGTAACAACATATCATCCACTGGGGGGCTTACGCAACAGACATGTATTTCTCACAGTTCTGGAGGCTGGAAGGTCTAAGACCAAGGTACTGGCTGATTCCATTTCTGGTGAGGGCCCTCTTCCTGGCTTGCAGACAGATCCCTTCCTGCTATGTCCTCACATGGCGGAGAGAGAGCTCTGGTCTCTTCCCTTCTTATAGGAACAGTAATCCCACCAGGGGTCCCCATCCTCATGACCTCATCTAAACCTGATTACCTCCCAAAGCCCCGCCTCCAACTGTCGTCACATTGGGAGTTAAGGCTTCAACATATGAATTTGGGAGAGACACACACATTGAGTGCCTAACAACCACCCTGAGCCCTGGACAGTGGGGGTCCCTGCCCTGGGTCCCCATCTCTCTCTCTCTGAGCCTCTGTCTTTCTCACACCCGTGCACCCTCACATGGCCCTTCCTCTGGTTGGGGTCCAGCCTCAGCTGCCAGCACACTGAGCTGCAAACATCTCCCATCTTGATCTTGCTGTTTGGGCCCCAGAGAAACATTTCTCCACATCTCTTGATCTATTTCCTCAAAAGAAACGGTGGTGGCTCCCCCACAGTGCAAAGATTTGTGGTTGTGCCCTGCTCACATCAGACCCGGACACTGTTTGGAAGAATGGGTAGGACTGACAGACGCAGCACTTAGGAAAGAGAAAAGATGAATTAACTCGTCAGATCTTTGTCAGAGAGCACGGAGGCAATGGACGTTGCATAATGAAGTGGCATTTCCCAGAAATATCAAGCATCCATTTTCCTGCGGCCCTTCACGTTGTAATTCATGGTGCCTGTGATATAACGTGGGGATACATTGGCAGTAGCTGTCCACAAAGGCTGAGGAGCATTTTCCAATATTAAGCAACTCATATTGCTATTAAGCTTGTATATTCACAGGGCTGGCCATAATGCATGAAATTTGACACCTTTACTTTGCAACTAGATGGTTATGGGACAGTAGAATGGCAAATAGTTTTATTTTGGGAAAAATATTTAATAAGATTTAAATTTTCAGTCATGCTAAATAATTTAGATTTTAAACTTTTAAGTGGGTTTCATATTGAAACTGAGCACAAGGAGCTTAAAAAATCTTCCCTGAGCTAGAAGAAGAGAGCAAAAACTTTGAGATACACTTTGCTAACTGCAGCTGTGCATACGCAGTGTAATCAACTGTTCTTCAAAACTAACCAGCTCTTCCTCCCTCCTTAGTAGATGAGTGAGCTGTCTCTCCCAGGAAGTCAAGGTCCAGACGCCAAGATTCAGCCTCACCAGGTCCAACGCAGGCTGAAGATGAAAAGTCCAGTCAAGGAAAAGAAATTCAGTCTTCAAAGCTAAACCCAGGCTGGTGGGAAGGTGCCACCCAGCACGGCCACATGCTCCCCCTCCCCTAGCTAAAACCCCAGATAAAAACCCTTACCTTGTTCCCTTCGAGGAGGTGGATCTGAGTTCTGACTCCCATCTCCTCCTCTGGCTGCCTTTTGATAGTAAACCTCTTTCCTCGCCACGAGCCTGGCGTTTCAGCTTTGTCTTTATTGGCCCCACTAGGCAATGGGTAAGCGAACCTCTGTTTGGGTTCAGCAAACAATATGATATATGGAGTGGCCAACTTGTCCCAGTTTGCCTGGGACTTTCCTGGGACACTGAAAGTCCTGCATCCTGGGAAAACTTTCAGTCTCAGACAAGCTGGGATGGTTGGTCAACCCCAAGTCTCTTGGGGTTGCAAGAGACCCTGGGCCCTGTAAATATCAGGGGCAGGTCTGTCTGGCCCACAATAACCTTCAATGTGGCATTCCTAGCCACTGTTCCTCTTATTGGACAGGAAATGGCCAAACACTGGCCTAGAGACCTATGAGAAGACAAAGAGACTGAGAGGCCAGCTTAGAATGGAAACACTCGGTCAATCCTCATTATTTACATGTTCTGCATTTGTGAATTTGCCTACTCACTAAAGTTTACTTGTAACTCCCAAGTCAATACTCACAGCTGTTTTGGGGTCATTTGTGGACATGCCCAGAGCAGACAAAAAATCTGAGTTGCCCAATATGCCCATTCCCAGCTGAGGTCAAGCAGGCGACACTGCTATCTTGTTTCAGCACTCCTGCTGTAAACAAGTGTCCTTCTTGTGGTCTATTTATTTATTTCACAGTTTTGTGCTTTTTGTTGGTGACTTAGCTGTTTAAAACGGCCCCCACGAGTGGTGCTGATCTAGTGTGCCCAAGCACAAGAAGGCTGTGATGGGTGCTACGGAGAAAACACGTGTTTAGATAAGCTTCGTCTGGGCAGACTCATAGTGCTGGTGGCCATGAGTTCCGTGTTAATGAATCATCAACATATATCAAATAAGGTGTCTTTAAACAGAAGACACATAGCATAAGGTTACTTATCGATCGGTTGATGAAAATGTTGTGACCAGAAGCTCAGAGGAACCTAACTGTATTTCCTCTTGGAGCAGCGATTCAGAACTCACTAATGGGGGGTAAGTGGTGACTTTATAGAACATAACGACTGTGACTAATGAGAACTGATCGTCTGTCACCGGACTTTCATGAAGGGGAGCAGGTCGATGCCCTGAGCGCCAGGGCCTCTTTCCTCTGTAGAACTGGAAATACAGAGAGTTGCCCGCTCTGACTGTGCTTAGCCAGCACGGGCTTGCTGGGGCCGGGAGGACCCACTCACCTCCTCCCTGCAGTGCTGGGCAGAACGAGGGCAGGCGTCTTCACCCTGTTACCAAATCCCAGCACGTGGGGACTGACCCTGTGGGAGGCCTTGGCTTCTCTATCAACCTGCCAGATGCCTCAATCCTTTCACAGAAAGACAATGCCCACCACTGTCCTCCCCTCAATGCCCCAGGCTCGTTCTGACCCTTCCACCTGCACCCACCTTGCCGGACATTTCCTAACCAACACGGATGACCTCAGGTAGGCGGCCCTGAACAGCCCACTGTCAGCCTCACTTTACCTCCTCAGCCGCCATCCTTGGCCCAGTTTCCCAGTTCTGGCTGTATAATTCACTCTTTTTTTTCATTGGGGTAAAATATACCTAACATAAAATTTACCATTTTAACCATTTTTAAATGTACAGTTCCATGGCTTTAAGTCCATTCACAATGTTGTGCATCCATCACCACCATCCATTTCAGAACTTTTTTCATCTCATAGAACAGACACTCTGCCCCCTTATTCAATAACTCTCCATCCCTCTTCCCCATAGCTGTTGGCAGCCACCATTCTACTTACTGTCTCTATGAATTTGACTACTCTAGGGACCTCAGATGAGTGGAATCATACAATATTTGTCTTTTTGTGACTGGCTTATTTCACTTTGCATGACATCCTCAAGATTCATCCATGTTGTAGCATGTGACAGAATCTCCTTCCTTTTTAAGGCTGAATAATATTCCATTGTATGTATTGATGGAATTCAGGACATGCTACCCCAAAATATGGCACCTGGGCATATTGAATATTTTAAGCTGAAGGATTTGAGAGATGGCACGTGCAGGAAGGACTTTCTGACCTTCCCCTGAAGCAGATCACAAGACCGTCACATGCGAGGTTCCCTCCCTATGCTCCGAGGAAAGAAGCATCATTCTCTCCAAAGATGCAGGGACATAGAGAGGCATCAGAATGAACAGGTTTTGCTAACTTTCCCGAGTTCACTACACTTGTCTCATACTCTTTGTTACCATATCTTTCCACTCTTCAAACCAGCATAAAAACACTCAGGTTGAACCGTTTCTTTGGGTCTTCATTTTCTTATGAAGGCTCCTGTGTCACATAAAACATATTGTATAGGGGCCAGCCCAGTGGCGTGGTGGTTAAGTTCGCGCGCTCCACTTCGGCGGCCCGGGGTTCGTGGGTTTGGATCCCAGGCGTGGACCTACGCACCCTTACCAAGCCATGCTGTGGCAGGGTCCCACATAAAGTAGAGGAAGGTGGGCACGGATGTTAGCCCAGGGCCAGTCTTTCTCAGCAAAAAGAGGAGCATTGGCGATGGATGTTAGCTCAGGGCTGATCTTCCTCACCAAAACAACCCACCAACCCTTATATTAAATAAATTTCTATGCATTTTTCATTAATTTGTCTTTTGTTAAGCAGGGGCCCCAGTCGAGAACTTAAAAGAGTGGAGGAAAGATCGTTCTCCTCGCCCTCAGGACACACCACATTGTGTTCATCCCTTCGTGTGATTCACTCCTGCATTTCTGAAAAAACACCTCTCCTGCTCCACCCAGGCCTCAGGACCCCAGCTGTCCGAGCTGGTCCTCAGGCATGAGATCCTTCTTGGGTTTGCCCAGAAACAGGACCCAGGGTGTCCTCTGTTATGCATGCATTCCCTCCAAGTGTCCTGGCTCCTGGGGAACAGAATCGCTCCCGCTGGCAGTGCTGGGGAGCGTGGAGTCAGCACTGAAGACTTGGGTAAACTTTAGGGCCGATTCACTGAGCCCTGGAGAAGGCAGATGGACACTCCCTGCCTCATGCCAGAGGCCACGTTGCTGGTGACCAGCATCGTCCCATCTGCCAGTGATGGTGGGCTCTCTACTGCCCAGGCAGCATGCCCCCCAGTGGGCCTTCAACTGTGTTTACTGAATGAATGAATGATTGAATGCTAAAGTGATACCCTTTCCCTGTGCCTGGGTAAACAACGGAAGCTCCTCCAAATTGAACCACCTTCACAGGCTAATGCATTTTCTTGACTCATAGACCTTACATTGAATCTACAAATTCATTTCAACTATTCCTTAGTCGCTTAGGTGTTGTCTTAGATTCTGGTTTCTCCAGAAGCCGGCCCAGAGACCAGGATTTGAGTGCATGGGGACCCCTGGAGGCATTAGGAGGGGAGAGGGGAAGGGCCAAGGGAAGAGGGTAGGCAGGTTCTTCTCTGTCAGATGGGGCTCAGTCCCGCTGGGTCCTCGAGGAGAAACAGCATGCCACGGGGAGGAGGTGGGAGAGAACAGGGGTGTTGGTCCTTCAACTCTCATCCGCCATTGGCTGAGGGCTGCTCCCAGGGCATCCCTGCCAGCACCTGTGGTCTGCTTGGAGCAGGCTGAGCGGAGGGTGGCAGCAGCTTGCATTGGAAGCTCCCTTGGGCAGGGAGGGCCACAGGGAGATGGGTGGGGCCCCAACACTGGGTGCCAGGCATCTCTACCGACAGGGCCCACCCTCAAGGAGCTCGCAGCCTGGGGGAGGGGACAGGAGTCAGACTTACAAAGGGGGTGGCCCCACAGGGTGGTGGGGTCAGTGCTGTGTCTGAGGGAAGGACACGGGTCCGGGGGCCCACCAGGTGGGGAGTTCACCTCGCCGGGCATCTTGGGAAGCTTCCTGTATTCAATCATGAAGTTTATAAATAATTATTGACCATCTCCTTGGTTCCTGGTGCTGTTCTATGTGCTGGGGATACAGCTGTGGAAATCAGTGAAAAGGAGCCACGAGAGAACAAGCAAAGGCTGTTTATTCAGAGCCGGCTGGAGCAAGGGAGTTGGCCACCATCACTTGCACTTGACAGAGACTCAAAGGCAGATGGAGGAGAAGGAAAGCTTTATAGTGGAAAGAAGAGAAGGCTTCAGGGATTGACAGACTCTTCTTGACCACATTTTAGTCAGGGTCCTCTCATCCATTGATCTCATCCTTGGGCGTCCTCATCAACAGCAAGAATCCCGCTAAGTCAGTTTGGTGAGAGAGCCCCACCCATGATGCCTGATCAGATTTCCTCATCCCCTGCTCTCCCCAAGTGGTGTCTCATCGCCCGGCCTGCCTTCGTAAGAATCCTGTTTAGCAGTTTAGCAAGAATTACCCAACCCTCTTAGTAATTTTCCACCCACAGACACCTCCACCCCAATCTGCTCCTTGGCTATAAATCCCTCCTTTTCCTTACTGTTTTCGGAGTTGAGCCCAGCCTCCCTCCCCTACCTGAAAAGCCCGTTGCAGTGGTCCCGACACCTGTTGGGATAGTCCTGAATAAAGTCTGTCTGACTGTTTTAAGAAGCATCACGAATCGTTTTTTCTTTGGCAGCATGCCCTGATCAGGGCAGAATATCAGAGCTGAGGATGGACGGGGTGCTAATGACCACGGGACGGGTGGGCAGGGCGGGAAGGGAGCTCAGCAGGATAAAGGGTCTGCGGGGAGAGGAGCACAGTTTGGCTGCAGTTTTTCTAGATGTCAAAGGGAGCAAAGCGGGGCAGTGCCTGGCTCAGATCCTGGTTTCTCACGAGGGAGCCGAGGTCACCTGTGAGGGGGCGGGGCCTGAGGCAGGTGTATCACTGTTAGTCAAGATGGGCGGTGGGTTCCGCAGACCAAATTCTCCTTTCAGCAGAAGCAGTGAAGCTGCCGTTCGGGAGGCTCAGAGCCTGTCAAGGGATTGCTCTCCTGCCCCTCATTCTCTCCACGCCACACCAGCCTCAGTGCAGTATGGGTAAAGGCTCTGCCTTTTAAAGCACATCTCAGATGATGGGGTACCCCCACCTTCTCTGGCCGGTTCCACAACATACTAACTGTGGCCTGGGCAAGTCACATACCTTGTTGAGTCTCAGTTTCTGTATCTGTAAAATGGGTGTACGCTTAGCACACGGCGGGTACCCGGGCACTTAGTGCAGAGACCGGGCCTCCTCTCATCTGGAATTTGGTGCGAAAATGATGCTGATGTCTGAACATTCTGTGCCTTATTAGGTATCTAAGATTTGTGATAAAGGCACACCACCCCACTGCTGACACTGCGAGCCGCCGACAAGTGAACCCTATCTGGCATCCATGGTATATCCGTTCCCCTCAGGAACTAGTACAGGACATTTGGGGTGGGAAAGGGGGACATCCTCAATTCAATGCTTCTGGACATTTCCCTCTTCAAAAGGGTGTTGAACACCATAAAACAGGTGTGGGAGAGAGGATTGTCTGAAAAACAGGGGCCTCTTCACCCAGCGTTCTTTGCACACATTCGGAGGAGGACAGGGATTTTGCTCCCACCTACGGGAGTGTGGTTATCGGGGTGAGGTCCCTATGACTCGCTCCAGACTTGGGATTCTGAGCTGACTTTGGAGACGCTGTGGCCCCAGTGTTGTGCACAGTGTCTTTTCCCACAGAGGGTCTGGGACTTTCTTCAAACTCTTAAAGGGGTCTGTGACGCCAAGAGGTTCAAGACACACTGCCCAGGTCTGCACCTCGAAGCTGATGTGCAGCAGGAGCTGTGCAAGGTGCAGGAGAGAGAGGCTACCCGTGTGGGGCCTGGGGCCTCCCCATCCCAGAGCCTTCTCCAGAGTCTCAAAGAAGCGCCTCCAATGCCCACTTTCTGGCAGGACCCAGAGGTAGCCTGGGTTTTGCCCTGCAAGTCTAGGTCAGTCCCGTGCCCTCTCAGGGCCCAGCCCCACCCATGGGGATGTCGGGAGGCTGGGCACGGGGTTGTCAGGTGCTGGGGCATCCCTCCTGGGAGGTGCTGCTCATAGTACAAGTGCAGAGAGAGCCCACAGCCCCCTGCAGGGCCCGGATGTCATCCGGGAGATGCAGGATCCAGAGCACGAACCTGTGAAAGAAGGAAGGGAGGGGGTCAGCAGGACAGACACCAGCTCCAGCCCTGCACCCTCTGGGCCAGCAAACATCCCGACACCCAGCACAGGGAGGCACCCACGGGGGCAGGGTCCAGTCCTCACCGGGGTGGGGGTGAGGACTGATCAGGACCCAGACCTCCTCACCATAGGCCTCTGCCCTGGCCCTGCCCTGACCCAGATCTGCTCTGTGACCTGCAAGTCACACCCTCTCTGCCTCAGTCTACCCCTCTGTAAAGTGGAAATAAGAAGCCCAGAGCCGCACACAGAGGACCAAGGAAGAAGGGGCCTGGGAGCCTCGGAAGCCCGTCCAGGCCCTCCAAATGCTGAGCTGCCTCGGCCACACCCAGCTTCCATTGGCTTTGTCCTCTTGGTTTCCAGGGTCAGTCTTGTAAATAAGGCAAATTCATCCTCCAAACAGTTGCTTCTTAAAAATTAAAGGCTTAAAGGGAGGGAGCTCTTGAACACGGAGCCCTGCTGGTAATTCTTACAGTTTAAAGGAGGTGTTTTATAGCTCATCACTGTAAGCCTGTGGGAGCACAATGTTCACGGCGAACTTGCCTCCGTCTCCCGTGACTTCACGCTCAGTTCATAACGGAAGTGACCTCTTCCATCAGACACTCGGGCTCTGCAGCCGCGGGGGGCAGGGGGCGTGGGGGTCACGCATTCTGGCCTCAGGGTCCGACAGACACAGCTCAACTCCCCGCAGACAGGCTCTGTGACCTGGGGCCGCGCCAGAAACAGGACGAGGCCTCCTCCGTGGGAGGGCCACTGTGACGATTAAATGAAGGTCCCCGGGGGCACCTGGAACAGTGTCTGGCGTGGAGTAGCCGCTCAAGAGACAACAAACGCCAGTGTTAGGATCCTTGTCACTGCTGTCATTAGTCCTGTCAACATCGTTTGACGGGAAGTGTGCTGGGGATGCAGAAATGATAATTGGTGGTCCCTGGCCTCTGGAAGCTTGCGGGCTGGTGGCCAAGACACACAAAGGTATAATCCAAAATAGGAAGTGCTGTAACAGAGACAGATACAGGCCAATGGTGATTTTAATAACAGTAATAACGATGACAGCCAGCACTCTTGACAGCACGCCATGGAACAGGCAGTCTAGGAGATGACGGATTTTGTTTGATGCTCACAATAAGTCTATGACATAAGTAATATTGTTACCCCTCTGTTACAGACCAGGAAATTGAGGCTCAGAGGTGGAGTGACTTGCCCAGGTCTACAGCCAGCAAGAGGTAGAGCCAGGGCTCGGACCTGGGCAGTCTGATTCCCTCTTCACTGGGGCCACAGCCACCTCAGTCGGGGAGGAGGGAAGGGAGTCAGGGAGGGCTTCTCAGTAGAGGTGACATTTTCATGGATTTGCACACATGCATCTTAGTTAACCCTGCTTGCCCCCCTGGAGGCAGGGGACCCAGGTGTGCTGGTCCACATCTCTGTCCCCAGCACCCAGTGCAGGCCCTGGGGCAGGCCAAGAGGCCTCAGTGACTGTGACAAAGGAAAGCATGAGGAGCATTCATTCTGGTCCTTGCCTCGTCCTCACCAACTTCTGGTGCCGCTGCTGCATGCCTCTTTGTCAGCCCTGTCTTGCTTACCAGGACAGCCCACTGCCCTTGACACTTGGCAGCCGTAGCACCAGGTCCCAGCATGTCCCCCACCCCTGGCCGTGAGCCCCTCGGTAGTGTGGGCTCACCTCTGGGCCAGGGAGAGGGCGGCCCCAAGCGGCAGCGTGCAGAGCAGCAGCATGGAGGACAGGACACGCCCTGGGAGGAGGTGGCCTACCTGCGCCTGGAACCATCTCTCTGCTTGATGGGTTCCCGCAGGGCTGGAGAAGAAGGGGCCAGAATGCGTATTAACGAACAGGAGGAGTCCAGCCTCCCGAGTTCGGAGGACTCCACATCCAGCTCCCACCCCAGCCTCCCCTGAGTCCCCACTGAGTTCAGTCAAGCCCACCTCCTGCCTCTCCCCTCCTGCCGCTCCCCTCCCTCACCCCATGGGCCACTGCCATCCCTCACTTTCTCCTTCACTGTGAATCCCCTTGAGTGCTGGTTCCCAACCCCCCTACCTCACTGTGTCTGCACGGCTCACCTGAGTGTTGATCATCAGCTGGGCAGGCGACGGGGCAGGGCCCAGGTGGGGACCGGGGCAGGTATATCAGAAGCTATGTGTGTGTTGTGGGGGAGCATGGGGACCCTCTGGTTTGGATATAGCACCCTATGTGATTCTTTTGCTCCCCCACCTTGAAATCCAATTTAAAAAGCTGGAACAGTTTAAGGTGTACTGAAAAAACTGAAATTTGTGTTTCAAAAAGGTGGACTGGTATTTAAACATAATTGTACTAAAAAAAAGTGCATATCTATTTAAATTGACCTGTAGGTATTTGCAATGAACAGAACAGGTCTCCCTTGAAGAAACTGCCAGGAGGGCCGCAGAGGGAGGAGGGGCAAGACCAGGGGTAAGAGTACACGCCCCACTTGGAAAGGCAGAGGAGGACACAGCAACCTCCCGTGCTGCTCGCTGTGGCACCCACAGGGTGGCTCCTCAGAGGGAGGAAGGAACAGCCGCAGAGGGGCTTTCAGAAGAGGCACGCTGGGCAGGAAGGGCTGGCTCGCATTCTGGTAGCCCTGGAAACAGAAGCTCCCAGGCTGACCCAGTAGGCCGGGAGCAGATGTGAAGGACTAGGCCATCCAAGTCACCAGGACACGACCACATAAAGAGCGATGGGGAACACAAGACCTCTGGTGTAGAATTTCTGGCTGGATCTACCTCTCGAAATAGCCCTGAGACAGGGCAGGCGTGCCCTGTTACCCAGACAGGCAGGTGGGACAGGAGCTGCAGGGTTGGTATGCACCAGGCGTGGCGCAGCGCTCAACAAACACCCAGGGGGCTGGGGAGCAGGAAGTGTGGCTCTCGATGTAGGCCCCTGGGGAAGTCGGAACCAGGCTGGGATTGGTGTCTGCATCTGGTGACCTCAGGGCCCCGTGGCCGTCCATGAGAATTCCCTAGGTGAGTTTATTTCTTAAAAGCATGAGGTAAAGCCAGGGGACCATAGGAAGCATATGGAGCCAACGTGGGGGGCTCCCAACCTCTGCTGATCGCTGGACAGAACATAGAACATACAAGATACAGGTTGTCCTTGGGGGGATTGTTCCCCAAATAATTCACTGGGGAAATGGGGGAGAAAAGGGTCAGAGCAGCTGGGAGGCTATGGCAGCAGTGGACACTGGTGACAGACAGGCTGGCTGGACTGGGGAGAGGGCAGACGGGATCAAGATTGAGAAGGGAGAATTGGTGTGATGTGGTGATCAGCTGGGTGGGGCAGGGGGAGAAAGTGTCAAGGACCCTTCTCAGGTGTCCGGCCTGGCAGAGTGACAGGCTCTCGTGGGCTTGGAGGTGAAATGGCCCTGGCTCCCGCCAATGATCCGCAGCTGCTCCTCTCCATCCTGGTGACCTCCTCTGCATGCTTGCGGAGGCCACCAGGCCATGCCCTGGCTTGACTGGCACACCGGCCAGTGGAAGGCTGGTACCTCCTGCCTTTTGGGTGCTCTGTCTCTTGTCCCCAGGTCCCCAGGGTAGTCTGTTGACAGAGCCCTTAGTTGGTCAGCTGGAGCCCCCTTGTCCCGCCCCTACCCACAAGGTATACCCAGAGAGAGCTCGAGGGAGAGGAGTTCTAGAGCAACCTTCTCTCCCTTCTGAGGTGCCCGGTCTGGCTGCCTCTGGTCTCTGAGCACTGGGCCTGCAGGGGGCTCAGCCCCCTCACCTCGGCCTTCCCAGTCAGGACACTGTTCCTCTTCCCTGGAGGAGGACAGGGCACAGGCTCCATGGGTGTGCTCTTGGTGTGAAACCAGCGGGGCAAGTGTGACTGAAAGGTTTCCGACCTTCTGTTCCCATCCTGGTGCTGTCATTTCCCAGTGCGGGATCCTGGGCCATGTACTCAGATGTCCTGAGTCTCAGTTTGCTCACTGTTAAAAGGGGGACCTACTACCAGGGGGCTCTCAGGGGTTAAGTGCCCACATGGCACTGAGTCCTTAGAAGGCACTGGAGTCGGGGGCTGTGGTTATTATCATGGCTGGCAGGCGAAGGCAGAGCCGCCTGCTGGGGGCAGCAGACAGGCACCGTCCCCACTCCCCTGGGACACTGGGGAGGCCCTGGCACAGGCAGGGGCTGAGATTTCCTCGGCACCTGCCTGCCGCTGTGCCCGGAACTGTACATGCATCCCTCATTTGGTGAGTCCTCATGCCCACCCTGAGGAGACATGCCCCTGTCAGCCCCATTTTCCAGATGGGGAAATGGAGGCCCAGAGAGGTGGAGTGACTTCCTCAAGGGCTCTGATCCGGAAATGGCAGAGCTGGGATTAGAAACACATCGGCCAGTTGGCAAAACCCACACTTGCTGTGCTGCAACAGAGCCACTAAAGGCAGGCAGGGCAGGGGCTTCTGGGACCTGGGGTGGCATGGTGGGCAACCCATCCAGAGCCTTGTGCAATGATTTTGGGTGTGATGGGGCCTCTGAAAGGACACATAGCAGCACAGGGCACAGACTGGAGCCAGACTACCTAGGCTCCAACCCCAGCATTGCTACTGTCCAGCTGTGTGACCTTGGGCAAATTACTTCACCTCTCTGGGCCTCACTGTGAAATGCAGATAATCCGAGCAGCTAATCCCCTGGAGTTATTATGAGGAAAAGATGAGTTAATCATTTGAAAAGTGATGAGAACAGCTTATTAGTAAATAAAGAGATGAATGGGACCCCAAGGCAGGGGGCTCAAGAGAGGGTTGGGGTTTTTTTTTTTGGTGAGGAAGATTAGACCTGATCTAACCTCCATTGCCAATCCTCCTCTTTTTGCTGGACTAACATCCATGCCCATCTTCCTCTACTTTATATGTGGGATGCCTGTCACAGCATAGCTTGATAAGCAGTGCGTAGCTCTGTGCCCGTGATCCGAACCCGCAAAGCTCTGGCCGCTGAAGTGGAGTGAGTGAACTCAACCACTATGCCACCAGGCCAGGAGGGTCGGGTTTTAAGGCCAAGCAGGTGATGGAGAGCAGTGAAGGCTCCCCAGGGCCCATGTATCACTGTTGGCAAACCCTGGGAAAGGACAGCCGGGGTGTTTTATTTTTGGAGGGAGCTCCCCTGCTCTCACACTTCCCAACTGGAGGGGAAAGGTCTTCAGCCCAGACTTTCCCAGTCTTCCTCCAGCCAAGGCCCCTGCAATCAGAGCCAGCTGGGACAGGGCCACCTTGTGTGTCTGCAGGTGTCTTAGACTACAAGGGACCACGGTGCTTCCCCGGAGGGCCAGCCTGTCCCACCACGGCGGGGATGCCCCAGACACTTCCCCTCTCCTCCAGGAATCTCAGGACATCCAGGGAGCTCTGATGACACAGATCCTCCAGGTCCTGAAATGCAAGAGAAGGGGTAAGTGACATCCCTGGGCAAGTTGCTTAACTTCTCTGTGCTTCAGTTTCCTCATCTTCAATAACGGGGACAAGAGCAAAACCTGCCCTATAGGGTTGTCCTGAGAATTCATACAGTGAGTTCCACGCTTCTCAGCAAGAGCCATCCTGCTCCCCCGTCTCCGGGGATATTTGGCAACACTTGGAGACATTTTTGGTTGTCACAACTTGGGGGAGGGGTGCTACCATTTGCATCTAGTGGGTGGAGGCCAGGGATGCTGCTTGACACCCTCCAACGCACAGGACGACCCCACAACAAAGAGTCATCTGGCCCCACATGTCAGTGGTGTTGAGGTTGAGAAATCCTGATCAAATTCAACAAATATTAGCACCAACTGTTGTCTTCCTTCTGAATCCCCCATGGGGCCTCCCAGCAGAGACACAGAACCAGTGCTTGGCCAACACTGCTCAATTTCCAGAGTTTTCCTGGCGTTCCCTCAGTTCTGTCTCATAGCAACCCTGGAAGGGAAGATGTGTTCTCCTCACTTTATCCCCCCCTCCTTTTTTTTTGTGAGGAAGAGTGGCCATGAGCTAACATCTGTGCCCGTCTTCCTATATTTTGTATGTGGGACGCTGCCACAGCATGGCTTGATGAGTGGTCCGCACCCAGGATCTGAACCTGTGAACCCCGGGCCACCAAAGTGGTGCATGCAAACTTGACCACTATGCCACTGGGCCGGCCCCTGCATGTTTCTTTGTTTTTCTAACTCCAAGCCTTCATGGCTGTTTCAGTTTAGAGCTCTTAGCTCTGGTCTCACGGCTGCCCTCTCTATCGTGCCTCCTCCTGCTGAAGCGCTGGAGGTAAGATGCTTCCACGGAGCCGCTGACCAGCTGAGTCAGTCATTCAACCCCTCCGTAAAATGGGGGGTTTGCAACAATAGTACCCATGTCGGAGGGCTGAATGGTGGGAGGATTGAATGAGAAAATGCATGGAAAGTGTTTTGCTCATGGAAGGCATTCAGTCTATGCAAGGTATTTTTATCTGACTTTAAATTCCTCCTGTGTGAGCTGAGTGTTTTTAATCCTGATGCCTCCATAGGGACATTTGGAGAGACAAATGCAGGAGTGGAAGAGAAAGCCGAGCATAGCTGAGAGGTGCTGTATAAAGGGGACAGCAACTATGGACAGAGGGCTCCCTCCTGTGCCAGGCATGGTCTGTCACCTGGAACTTCTCACTTAGTTTTGCAATAACCGTATGGGGTGTGGTGTCTCGTCCATTTTACAGATGAGGAAACGAGGTCAAGGATCTTGCCCAAGATCTGATAGGTCACAAGTGGCAGAGCTAGAATTTACAACCTGAAGCTGGCAATTTCCTTGCGCCACCACAGAAAGAGAGTCCCTATTTCTTTCCCCTGGACATCCCCAAACAAAGGCATGATGTTCTAAGAGAGCCACTCTTCCCTCCGGCCAAGGGCCAGGACTGTGAATCACTGCAGAGCAGAAGGGGGTCCCTGGCACCATCCTTCCACCCCTCCCATTCCTCCCATTCCTACCTCTCCCTCCCCACCCCATCCAGCAAGCCCTGCCCTTGCCCCGGGTCAGGCTCCTCCTCTTGCCGAGGGTCTCCCTGGCTCAGAGCATTGTGTCTGACTCCCCATCACCTCACAGCACAGTCTGGCCAAAGCAGAGCAAGCTGGGGGAGGGGGGGTCACCTCTCCTCCCCGCACCTGCAGACGTCGAGGGAGAGGCCTGATCGCGCTCGTTTAGTGCAATGGCAGCTCTCACTTCCAAAGGCAAAGAGCGGTTCTGACAAATTCATCTCGGTTCTGCAAGACGTTTCCATCGGTGGAGCTGGGTGAAGGGTCCGTGGAAACTCTCTACTATCTTTGTCCCTTTTCTTTAAATCTGAGATTACCCAAAATTAAAAGTTCACGAGGGGGAGGCCCGGTGGCGCAGCGGTTTAGTCCGCGCATGGCAGCCCGGGGTTCGCGGGTTCGGATCCCGGGCGCCTGCCAATGCACTGCTTGTCAGCTATGCTGTGGCGGCGTCCCATATAAAGTAGAGGAAGATGGGCACGATGTTAGCCCAGGGCCAGTCTTCCTCAGCAAAAAGGGGAGGATTGGCAACAGATGTTAGCTCAGGGCCGGTCTTCCTCACCAAAAGAAAAGTTCACGAGAAAAGAGGAACAAAGATCGAGGAAGCCCAAAAAGCCACAGCCCGCGCAAAAAGCCACAGCCCGCGAAAGACAGGCTCCAGCCGCGTGGACACTGCCCACCCAGGTTTAGCAGGGCAGAGGGGCGGACGAAGAGCCGAAAAACGCAGAGTCCAACCTGGGGTAGTAACTCCGGCCAGATTCACGGGGTAAATAATAGGATATTTGCTTGCGCACTAGACGTGTCTGGACGGAACTTATTATGAAACTTTCACACATAGACCAAGTAGACAGATGGGTCGGGGACCTCACGCGCTGTCACCCAGCTGCACCTGTGAGTCCCACACGTGTCCTGATGGGGGCTGCCTCTGGGGGCAGGTTAGGGGAACAGGGTTCTGTTGATAGACACCACTTCATCCTGCTCATTAGACCTTTTAAACAATGGTGAGGAGCGGGGGCAGGAAATCCCCCTGCTGCCGCCAGCGCCTTGCTGTGTGACGTGGGGCACGTTGCTCTCTGGGTCTCACCTGCCTCAGCTGGAAATGAAGAGCTTGACCTAGATGCTTTCCAGACCCTGCAGATGTGTCTGAAGCTGAATTCATCACATGCCCCCAAACCAGCTCTGTCTCCCGGGTCTCCATCTCAGCCGATGGCACTGCTGTCCACCCAGCTACCCAGACCAGAAACCTGGGTGCCGTCCAGACTGCTCCCTCCCTTTCACCCCCAGTCTCCTCAGTCGCACAAAGGTTCTGCCCCTTCTCCGTCCTAAATGTCTTCTGCTGTGGCCATCTTAATCCCCGCCCCATCATCATCATCATCTCTGTTGCCTACTGCACCAGTCCCAGCCTCCAGTTGCATCTTTATTCTTCTTTCACACAGAAGCTTGTCCAGTGGAGATCACACTTACATTAAGATCTGGATCTTGTTGCCCAGACTTCCATCTGCTCTACCTAGAGGTAAGTCCATTTCCCCAAATACTTCTGAGATTCTCCTGCGTGTTTATACCCCTCAAAGCCAGTCTCCTCAACAACCCTGTGAGGGATGAATTTGACTACGCACCTGCTGGTCTCATTAGGTTAAGTGTAGCGGCTGCTATGGATGACTGAGTGAGGGTCGCTGCCTGGACAGTGCTTCCCTTGGGGTGCCCCTGCTGTCTGTGTCCCCACTGCTGTCACTTCTGTCCTCATGGAGCTGTGATGGCTGATCCGTCCTGCTGAATAGCAAGGAAGAGCAAGCATGCTCCTCTTGCTCCCAGGGCCCCACAGCCAGGCCCCGAGTGATACATTCCTTTAATGCACCCCCCTCCGTCCTCCCCAGAGCTGCCCGCCTCCCAGCACCCAGGCCTGGACTCCAGGTCCCCTCAGATGACCTGCTGGGGTGGTCTTTCTCAGGGGCCCCCTTTTGTGATCTCTACTAGGGGCCCCCAGCCGTCTGCATGCAACAAAACATGGAATGCCAGCACCCTCCTGGCACTTCTGTCTGTCAGGGGTGGGGTGGGCAGGGCTGGCGGGGGCGATGTCTTGCTCCTTGTTAGCATCCCCGTGCCCACGCTTCTACACAGGCCCCACATGGAGGAAACGCCCAGGGGTGTCCGTGCCTGCCCTTCTCCCCCACTCTCACCAGAGCTCCTCCAGAGACGGGGGTGGGTCAGCCTCATCCCCGTAGGCTTGCACCCGACCCAGGGCAGGGCACAGAGGCAGCACCAGTGAGCTCGTGTCATTACTAGATCCGCTGGCTTGGGGACACCAGGGCTCCTCTGCCATGCTGGGCTGAGCACGAAGGAAGGGGGTTTCTGCTCCAGATGCCCCAGGCGTGGGATGGGCAAAGGCGGGCACCGCCCACCTCTATGGGAGGGAGGCTGGGCTGGCCTCTGCTCCCAGTGCCCACGCTGGCAGGCTGACCTTCACTCTCAGCTCCTTGTACCCAAGGGAAGCAGGCTGTTCCGCTTCCTCCTGTGGAAATGACCCATCCAGGTGGCAGGTCAGGCATTCAGTCCACAAACATTCACTGAGTCCCACTCCTCCAGGCACAGGTGGGGGACTCCCTCGGGGTTCACCATGCGTGAGAGGGCATGCAACATGTGCCACATAATTAAAACAGTGACATAATAGTAACCACAGGTTGGGTGCTTACCATGTCCCAGGAGCTGTTCCCACCCTTTACCTGTGTGAACTCATTTAGTCCTCACCACTGCCCTACAGAGTAGGTAGTGTTATTATCCCATTTGATGGGTGAGGAAACTGACGCACAGATCAGATAAGTTACCCAAGCTCTCCGGCCAATAAGTGCTGGGGCTGGAATTTGAATCCAGGCAGCCTTAATCATCACATATCTCAATGCACAGGGCTCTACAGTTTATAAAGCACTTTTGGGTACACTGACCATCTACATCCTCTTGACAAATCTGTATGTTTCTCGTGTAATCCACAGTTTGGGGGAAAATGTGCTGTTCTCCTATGTTCTAATTCGTTAAAGATGGTTAATACAGGCACGTGACAAGGAGTGGATGGACATCTCTCTCCCGATGAGTCCCTCTGGCTCTGCTCCCTGGGGCACCAGTGTTATGCTCCCTGTGGATCTCCGAGGGACAGTCTATCCTTATATTCTCCTGTGTTTGTGTTCCAGATAATTCTCCTTTAAAAAAAATCGCCCAGTGGTGGGATCTTACTTGGGGCAGTGTTTGATTGGCACTTCTTTCTCGGGAGTGCTCTTGTCGGTCATGTGGATCTGCCCCTCCTTCACTAGAGGAGAATCTTCGAAGGTGTGTTTGTGCCAGCGTTGGCCCCGTTCAGATTTGTTCATCTCTCCGATGGGTTGGATTCTTTCTTGCACCTCCTTTTCGTCTGTAGGGCTTCTTTTGAAATCTTTCCCTCTGTGATCTGAGTTGTTCTTTGCTCTGCCTGTGCACATTTCTTCTGATGAATTGGAAGGCCCATTGTCCGCTGGCAGTGTGTAGGTTAGTGTCATCATCCTCTGTCTGGTGAAGAAACAGCTCAGAGAGGGGAAGTGACTTGCCTATGGTGGCTCAGCCTGGGAGGGGTGAGTGGGCACCCAGCTCAGGTGTGCACCCCAGGCTCCAGTCAGCAGCTCTTCTACAAAGCCCAGAGCAGAGCAGCAGGGTACACCCCCTCGCAAGGGTGGGGTGGAGGGGGCAGGTGCAGCCAGCCGGGAGGGATCTGGAGGCGCCCTGCGGAGTTCCGTCTTGGAAGAGTTGGGCTTACACCTGCGTAAGTAGGACGGCAAGGAGTTTGGGGGAGGTTTGCGAGTCAGGGACTGGAGCATCTTGCAGTGTGTGTGGGAGGGACGGGGCTGGGGCTGCAGCGGGAGGCGCCTGCAGGTGATGGGGTGAGAAGTGGTGGGGCTGGGCCTGCTGGGCACCAGGGGAGGAGGGAAGAGGTGAGCTGTTTGAGGTAGGCTTGCTGAGTGAGGGCATGAGGCAGAGAGGGAGGCCCAGAGATGCTCGATTTCTAGTCTGGCACTAGAAGAGGATGGGGAGGGGGGAGGGAGGGGTCTTGCTGTAGGTGATGGGAAATTCCAGGCTGGGAGCCTGAGAGGCAAGGCTGGAGGTGCACATCCGAGGGAGAGGAGCAGATGTGTCAGGAGCTGGGGGTGGGCTGGGGGAGGGCTGCCTCCTCTAGGGAGAGAGGTGGGAAGAGGACTGAGATGAGAAGGTGGGGTCAGGATGAGGATGTGCCCCTCTGTACGGGCCTCACTTTGCCTGGGTCCTGCCCTGGCAGCATTCCCGCAGCTTATTCAGTGGGAGCTTGGTGGGCCCTTGGCTGCATGAACCAGTCACCTGTAGGGCACAAGGATAGGGGCTCTCAGTCACCCAGGGCTTTCCCAGTGGCCTGTGCTGCCCACCCTTGCCCCGTCTGCCATTCCTGCCCCAGTCCACAGAGGTGGCCTTGCTCCAGCCACACTTACTCCTTACAAACAGGTTGCCATTGGCCTCGATGGCTGGTGGGTTCCGAGTGCTCTGTCTGGCCCTTCTTCCTCTTGCACCCTGAAGACCTTTTAAGCCAGGCTCGCCATGGTGCACCCCCTCCACAGGGAGAGGGGACGTGGTGACAGTAACCCCAGCCCAGTCACCATCCCTCACAAACACGCACATTTTTCAAAGCACCTGTCAGTGGAGACAGCATTACTACCCTCCTCATGTGTGCGAAACAGTTCACAGAGGGTCAGTGAATGCCGGGCACGCTGAGCCCGGCCGGTTCACCCCCAGCTGGGGTGAGGGATGCTGGAGCCAGGTAAGGGGCCCAGGGGCTGAGGTGAGGGCTGCTGGAGCCAGATGAGGGGCCCAGGAAGCTGAGCCCCACCGTCGGTTGCCAGGGACTCCTTCCTGCTCTCTCTCCTGTAGCCGTCGGCCTTGGGTCCCAGAGGGCAGACCTGTGGGTGGGGTCAGGCTGGCTGGGTGGGGTCAGGGGCCCCATGCCCCACTCTCACTTCTTCTGACAGGGCCTGGGCCCAGCTGCTGATCCCCATGCTCCCTGCTGGACCCCTGCCTGGCCCTGTCTGCCCCCCTAGAGCCCTACATCCTCACAAGCCTCATCTTGAATCCCTCCCCTCCACACCCTCTATTCTGTCCCGTGGGTCCCCTCACTGAGTCCCGGACACACCCTATGCTTTCCCACCTCTGCGTCTTCACTCTAGAATGCCCTCCTGGAACCTCTGCCTCCCCCAATCCTCCCTCCCTTCAAGGCCCTGCCTGAACTCCTCCTCCAGGCAGCCTGCCCTGACCTGCCCCTCTCCTTGGAACTCCTGCAGCCCACGTGCCCTTTCAGGGGTGAACACAGCAAGGGTGGGAGAGGTGCAGGGCATGGTGCTGGCCCCGGGCCGGCCTGGGCTTCCCCAAGAGACTGGCAGGTCCCTCAACCAGCAGCTCCATGTTCACGCCTCTGGGTTGTGCCCACGAGATTCTCCCTGAGCCGCCCTCCTGCTGTCCTTGGGACCCCTCTGCTATCTCATCGTCAGCCTCAGTCTCATCTCCAGTGCTTCCCCGTGTCCTCATTTCTTTCCTTACTAAAAAAAAAATCATGTCAAGGATATATTTTGTAAGTCCTCTTAAGGCCTTTTTGGGTTGAGGTGGGCACAATAGATAAAGCAAGGAAAGAAGATTGGCCTTGGTGTTTGGACCTGTAAGATGGGCGGGCCCTGTCCTCTCCCAGCCCCCGGCTCTCATGCCCAGGGTTTCTCGGGACCAGAGCTCTCCTTGACCACATCTCGGGTGGGGTCAGCCGGCGGCTCCTGGCCCCTCCGCAAGCCTGGGGCTGGAGCACAGAAGTCAGGCCAGCGCCCCAGCTTTGTGAAGGGAAAAGATGCTGCACCTGGCACCCCAGGGGTGGGCGAGGTTCGGGCGTGGGAGCGAACGCTGAAGCTCTGAGCCACTGCGCTCAGATGTCCTCCCGGATCCCATAGCTGTCACACGCGGATCTGTTGCGAGTACCTGCCACACTGAGGCTGATGTGGCTCCGCGTGCTGTTAACAGGGTCACCCCCAAGGCTGGGTTCTTCCCTTCTGGGGACTGAGTCTTGCTGACATTGTGAAGAGTCTGTCTCATCTTCTCTTGCAGGATTGAGTCAACATTTCAGGGGCAGCAGGGTCTGGAGGCCCAGCTCCCTGCTTCTGCTTGAGCTTAACCAGCAGGGTGACTCCGGCAAGCCACTCGGCGTCTCAGGCTCCAGTCCCTTCTCTATGAAGTGGGGATAATAAGCCTGCCTGTAGGATCAGAGGGCTCCATGGGAAAGCCCTTTGCTCGGTGCCTGGCCCTGGAAAGGCATCTGATAGGGACCTTCTGCCCTCGGTCTCCCCCTTGGGACAATAAGGAGGTTGGACCCAGTGTCCTGAAGGAGGCCTGGGGGTGCCATCCCAGGCCCCTCCCCACCGCCTTCTCAGTGGGCCCCTCTGACTGCGTCTCTGTCTGTCTCTCTTTGCCCTGGATGCACTGAACAGCAGTGCCAGCCCCTCGGCAAGTCCCATTGTCCAGAATAGTTCAGACTCCAGTTGTCTCACGGGCAAAGCCCCTGAACTGATGGCCTGAAGAGTTCTTATAAATAGTCCATGGAAATTGTTCTCCTTGGCTGCTTTTGTTTTAAGGATGAGTTTTTTTGTTGTTGTTGTTTTGGGTTTTTTTTGCAGGGAAAGATTTGCCCTGAGCTAACATCTGCTGCCAATCTCCCTCTTTTTTATTTCCTCCCCAAAGCCCCAGTATGTGGTTGTATATCCCAGCTGTAAGTCATTCTAGTTCTTCTACGTGAGCCACTGCCACAGCATGGCAATTGACAGGTGGTGTGGTTCTGTGACAGGGAAGTGAAGCCTGGGCTGCCGAAGCGGTGAGTGTTGAAATTTAACCACTAGGCCATCAGGGCTGGTTCTCTCCTTGGCTTCTTAAAGTGGGACCTGGGTCTGCTCTCTGATCCCAATGTCCACCTCCCGTGAAGTTGGACCCGCAGACAGGCCTGCCACCTGGGCCCACGGCCTGCCTGTTTCCTGACTTAATTGGGATCCGTGTACCAGGCTCGGTGCTGGGCAGCGGGCATGCGGAAGGGAACCAGCTGGCACCTTGGAATCTGAGTCCACACCGTGCGAGCCTGTGTTGTAGGCAAATAGAATGCTTTGCACACGCAGGGACAAATGTTTTTCTGGTATTTGTTGTGACCCATAAAGTGCTCACCTTTCCCAAAGGGTTGCTGGCTTCACAGCCCCTCTTGGTCATTCGGTGTGTTCTCAATCAATGGACCCTAAAACGACAGCAGCCGTATGACACCCCAGGGGCATTCGTGAGTGTGTGTTAAGCAGGACCCTCATTCTTGAAAAGGTTTGGTTCTGCTGATGTAGTTGAATTTCCCTGACTTCCAGGTTGGGGAACTGAGGCCTAGAGAGAGGCAGTGACTTGTCCCAAGCCTCAAGGGCAGAATCCACTCCAGGATCCAGGTAGCCTGGAGCCCAGTTCTCAAATCTGGGTCTTGGGTTTTTCGGTGAAACGCTCTTGGAAGACCCTGGCTAATCAGGAGCCAGACGCGTAGCCAGGATGGAGGCCGGAGCTGTGGGCTGGTAACCGCCGCCACCTCCGCCCCCGCTTCTGCCGATGGCCTGGGCCATGTGGCTTGTTGGCCCCAGGTGTTTAAAGCACAGCCCTTCACAGTGTTCCAGATAACTGCACTCTCCCTTGTCCCACCCTGCCCCCCAGTCACGGTCCTTCCTGCTGCCCGGCCCTCTGGGCTCTTAAAGATCCATGTCCCGCGCTGCCCCGATATTGGTCAGCCAGGCCTTCCTAGGACTCAGTCCTGCACCTTCTTTCCTCCATTCTTTTTAACTTAACTTAACAAGTAGACTTTAATAACTAAAAATTACTATATTCTTTTCCCAGCAATGAGCGATTTAATCCGTTAAAAGCAAATGAGGGTTATATCAGGAGCGTAATGGAACCATTTGGCTTCAGTCACAAACACAGGTCACCAGAAGGACTCAGTGAATGAGGCTGTGCAGTGCACAGGGGCTGCCAGGCCTGTACCTGGAAGGGAAACATGGGGTGATAGAGTGGTTCCTGACACCAGAATAGACCACTGTACCCCAGTGAACAGCGTGCTTGTTACACCATTCCACTCAGCTTTTATTTCATTTTTACAAGCTTTTAAAACAAGGCGGGGAGAAAGGCAAACCAGCAGAGGAGAATGCTGTGGAAATGGCCCGCGGATGGCGGCAGGGCAGTGCTGGGTCTGAAGGCCAGGCTTCCCGACTTGAACGAGCAGAGAAGTCAGTGGCGTCAAATCTACCTCCTTCATCACCCATATTCTTAAAACAGGACGAGATGGGATGAGCATACCAGGTAATGTGGTCCAAGTTTCAGCTAGCAGCCGCGATGTGCCAGAACTTTCCACCCCGTCCGGGACCTAGTTTGCAATCTGTCAACAGCAAGAGGACACAATGCTTAAAGCGTCTTCACGGCTCAGAAACCACTTCCCCCTCTTTTGTCTTCTTTTTGGTGGTGTCCCTGTCCCCCTCTCCCGGCTCACCTCCGCTCTCTGGCGCAGCTTTGACTTTCTTATTCTTGTTCTTCTTTTCCTTCTTACTCAGCTGGGGAGCCACTGGAGAGGTGCCTTCACTTTCACCGTCACTCGCTCACTTCTGTTTTGGGACATTTACTGCTTCAGCAACCGCCTCTCTCTTTCTGCAGAATCACGGCAAGCGGAGACATGGCAATAGGTCAGATTCTCTGAGCCACTTTCCATGGAGGCACCGCTGTATCCTCAGTTCATCCATGATCTCTGGCAAGTCTAAGGCCACCCTTGAAACACTGACGCTGGACAGAAGAACTCGCCACTACAGCTGTGGACCGACTCTGTCAGTGGGACTCAAGTCTCACGAGCCAGACCAGAAAGGGATACTGTCTGCTGTCTTTTTCCTCGTTGTTGTGGTATGATCTCACATTTTCAGAGAAGTTGCAAGAATTGTGCAAAAAAAGAACTCTCATGTCCCCTTTACCCAGATCCTTCGATCAATAACATTTGCTTTCTCTCTCTACAGTTATAGATAAATAGAGATACAAGATAGAGAGAGAGAGTTTTTTCCCACACCATTGGAGATCAGGTTGCAGGCACCATGCCATTTTACTCCGAAATATCTCAGTGTATTTCCTAAGAACAAGGACTTTGCCTTATGTGATCACAGTACTATTTTCAAAACTGGGAAATGTAACATCAACATAGCACTATTACTTAATTCACGGTTCGCATTTAAATTTTGCCAGTTGTTCCTCCAGGCCAAGCTCAAATCCAGGACCACATACTGTACGTAACTGTCATGTCCCTTTAGTCATCTCTCACCTGCTTTTTTTTTGGTCTTTTATGATTCTAACTTTTTTTTTAAATAGGCAATTTATTTAGTAGAATGTCCCATAATCTGGATTTATCTTACGTTTCCACATAATTACATTCAAGTTATGCACTTTTGTGAAGAATACTACGGAACTGATGTGTATTTGTTTCTTGTTGCTGCTGTAATAAATGACCACAAACTTAGTGGCTTAGAAAAACACAAATTTCTTATTCTACAGTTTGGGAAGTCAGGAGTCTGAACTGGGTCTCAGTGGTTAAAATCAAACATGTCAGCAGAGCTGCCTTCTTTCTGGAGGCTGTAGGGAGAATCCGTTTCCTTGTCTTTTAGAGATGCCCCCAAGCCTAGGTTGGTGGCCCCTTTCTCTGTCTTCAAAGTCAGCATCGTAGCATCTTAGAATCTCTCTCTGACTCTTCCACTATCCTCTTCCATCTTTTAAGGATCCTTTCGATTACACTGGGCGCACCCAGCTAATCCAGAATAATCTCCCTGTTTTAAGATCCTTAATTTGATCACATCTGCAAAGACTCTTTTGACACGTACGTAAGATAACATCTTCTCAGGTTCTGAGTATCAGGATGTGGATGCCTCTGGGGGGGTCACTGTTCTGTCACGTGACGTTGTCTTTCTTAGGGGATCATATGGGGAGGCCTGTGATGTCAGTGTCCCATTATTGTGATGATAGCTTTGACGTTTGATTATGACTGTATTTGCAGGATGAATCCACCGCAATCTATTTCTACTTTTGTAATTAATGGTAAATGTGAGGGATAGACTTCGAGACTGTGAGTATCCCGTCCCTGATCCCTCCTAGATTTAGCCTCCGTTGATGATTCTCAGCTGAATCGATTATTACCGAGAATCTTGCAAAATGATTCTGCTTTTCCATATGACTTTCTACAGTTATTACTTAGCATTTTACCTAAGAGAGAGCTTTGTCTTCTCCTCCTTCCCCCTTTCTTTATTATTTTATTTCATTTATGGACTCATAGATTCTTATTTTATTCCATGAACATTCCGTTATGAACATTATTTGTTTTGATGTTCAAATTGTCCCAGATTTAGCCAGTGAAACCCCCTTCAGGCTGACTCCTGCATCTTTTTGACAAGTCCCCGTCATTTTTTGAACACTTCATTGCTTTCTGGCATAAGAAGATGTTCCAGGCTCAGCTTCTGCTTGTCCTGTCCAGCCCTGCAATCATTTTCCGAAAGAGCTCTTTCCCTTTTTGTGTAGTTAGAAACCAAGATCTGGGTGCTGGGTGTGCTCATTCCTTTTGGAGTATTTTTGCTTCTAGGCCCTTTCAGAGGACAGAGCTGAAAAATAGAAATAAAAAAAGTAAGAATAATAGACACACAAATCTATACCTGTTTCTATATCTATCTATCTATCCTCTATCAATCTATCTGCCTATCTATCTATCATCTATCTATCTATCATCTATCTATCTATCACCTATCTATCTATCTATCATCTATCATCAATCAATCTATCTATCATCTATCTATCTATCTATCTATCAAAAACCATGAGTTCATGCTAATATCTTCAATTCTAATTCAGTGTCCAGTCCAGTCTTCTGTCTTGTCATATTTGTAACTCATTTCTCTGATGGTGAGAAACCCAACTCCCATTATCCTCAATCTATTTTCTCTTGGCTCGTTCCTACAAATCACAGGAAATAGTTTCAGAATTGCTGTCCTCTACAAAAAGCAGACTTCAATATTTGTCTACAGTCCTTTTGTTTGTAGCCTGAGGATATACAGTCAAAGTCTTGTGTTCAAAGGCCCCCCATGCACTGTGGTTATGTCATTAATTTGAAATACAGTTCGATTCATTTGTTTGTGCTTGTATTCCATTATAAGTTTTTTTCCTCTAATGTTCGATGATTTTTTTGTGTGTGTATGTATAAGGGATTAAAGTGGTTCCAAAGTCAAATCTACGCACGAAGGTAAACTCAAAGAAGTCCGGCCCCCCACCCTTCCATTCGTTCCCACCCACTCCCGGCAAGTACCAGCGACTAGGTGCTGGCATATCGTCTTTGTGTCTCTTCTTTTTAAAAAAGTAAAAGAAAAAGAAAGCAGACACGAATATCTTCTTGTTTCCTCTTGTTTCTTGTGCAAAAGGTCGCATCCCACACACACGGTTCTGCACTTTGCACTTGTCACTTAACCATCAGTTTGGAAAACACACTGTATCAGTTCACAGAGTGCTTCCTCTTTCTACGATCTTATAGGTACACACTCTCCTGGGCATCTCCGCGACCTCTGCAACTGCCCCGAATGCCCATTCCTCCCACCCAGCACCGTCTGCAGCCCCCCCATCTCCCATGGCTCACGGCCCCTACAGCCCACGTTCATCTCCACCTGGAAGTCCCAGGGGTGCACAGTCCCAACGTGCCCCGCGTTCCCACCAGCCTGGGTGGCCTTCCTGGTCCACTCACTATGCACTCAGCCTGACTTACTGTGCCTCTTGGGCCCCTGCCTCACCATCCCCACACTCGGCCTTCCAGAATTCTCCGAGAAGCACCATTCTGCTTTGATTCCTGCAGAGTCCCCTACTGTGTCATGAAACCCCATGCCCTTCAGCCCAGTCCCTGTGGTCTCCTCTGGCTTGAAACTTGGGCTCCCCCATCTCCACTTCCTGCCCCCACCCTTCTCTCCTGTCAGGGCAACAGGGAGGCCGGTGGAGTCCCAGGTCAGCCTCTTACTGGCTGGGCTTTCTCGGCTTCCCGGTTCACGTCTCAGTTCCTTCATCCGTAAAACGGGTTGGTAATACTATTTATCTCATAGGGCTGTTGTGAAGATAAAATGAGATGACTTAGGAAAAGTGCTTTTCCCAGTGTCAACGTGCACAAAGGTGGGTCGTCAACCTTCAGAGGCCCCCCGATAAAGCCTCTCTTGACCCCCCAGCTCCCACCTCCATGGAAAGAGGCCTCCAGGCACTCTGCACCCTGGAGCAGAAGGAGGCAAGTCCAGGAGGGTCTGCCCCACTGCTCTGCCCCCTACTCAGTCTGGGAGCTGGGCAGGATAGCCTGAGCATCAGTTCATGTCCCACCGGCCTGGGGTCTGGTCCAGCTCTGCTGCTGCTTCCTAGCTGTGCCCCCTCCCCTCCCGTTAGCTCCCCAGGTGTGCGTCATCTGTTTCATTCTGTTATTTTATTCATTGCCCTTCCTCCCCGTCTTGGTTTCCCTTGTCTTCCACTCCCTACAGACACATCCTCTAATATATGTAATGAGTGACCTTCCAACTCATCTCCAGGCAGTTAATATATTATCTTAAGAATACATAGTAACACTTTGGAAGTGTTTTACAATGTTTGCATCAATGGTCTCACTCGTCTTCTGCCTGTCAATTCTGAGGTTCTATGAGGTTCCATGAACCGCCCCTTGTGGTTACTCATTCATTCCCTGGGGGGTGGGAGGAGTCATCTACAACTGACCGTCACAGGCGGTGCTGCCACCCTCCTTCTCCTCTTCATCCCCCTGTGGATGTGGTGGGGAATTTCTCTGGGGCACTTAATTTCACTTGTTGCCCCAACTTGACTTCCAGAACTGCTGCCCCAGTTTACAGGGTGGTGGGCAAGTTTTCTTGGAGGTGTGTCCTGGCTGTGCCGGTGCCTGAGCCTCTCCAGAACTCATCTCCTCGACTGAACGTGGGCACAGTGGTCCCCACCCACACAGCTCTGTGAGGGTGGCTGCAAAGAAAGCACTGGCCCAGAGTGGGTGCTGCTGCCCCTTGCCGTCAGCCCACCCCCTAGGCTGGGCAGCTGATGGTGGGTCTGTGTTTAGGGGTGCAGTGATCAGAGCAGAAGGGGCTCTGCAGGTCCTCACATCCAAGCTGGTCATATTATGCTGAAAAACTACAGCCCAGAGAGAGTGGGGAGTTTGGGCAAAGTCACGAAGGGGCTGGAGGTGGAGCCTGGAACCCAGATGCCCTGTCTCCCACGGGCTCTCCCTGGTCCCTGGACCAGCACAGCTGCAGAATTAAGTCCGATTTGGCCCCGAAGACCAGGCCTTGTGGCTCCAGCCAGCTCCGCCACTTCCTGGCCAGCACTTCCCCTTGTCGCCCGCAGTCTCCTGCCTGTCAAGTGGGGGCGGGAATAATGCTTCTGCCAAGACGGCCAGAGATCAGGCGAAGAGTTGGTCCCACTCCCCCGGGGCCTCCTCACCCGGAATCCGGATGGTCATCCGAGCCCAGGGCAGGCGCGCGGGGGCGGCGCGGGGGCGCTGCTGGGGCACGGCTGGTGCACACCTGGCGGGGCTGTGGGGGTGTGGGCGCGGCCCGGGGACCTCGTTGGCTGGGGCGGCGGGGGCGCAGCCCGGGGGCGGGGCCCGGCCCCTACCGGAGCTTCACCTCTGGGCCGGTCTCCGGCTCCACATTGGACCGGCGGCGCTTCCCGTCCGGCGCCCCATCCCGGCCCAGTGCGCCACCGACCCCCTCCCGGCCCTATTCCGGCCCCATCCCCGGCCCGGCCCCACCGCCATGGACTGCTTCGAAGAGGAGGGCAGCTGGAGCCTGTCCTTCTCGGGCTGCGGCTTCCTGGGCCTCTACCACGTGGGCGTGACCCACTGCCTGAGAGAGCGCGCCCCGCGCCTCCTCCAGGGCGCCCGCCGCATCTACGGCTCCTCGTCCGGGGCGCTCAACGCCGTCTCCGTCGTCTCGGGCAAGTCGGTCGGTGCGTCCGCGACGGCGCGGGCGAGGAGGGCTGGGGCGAGGAGGGCTTCGCCAGCCCGAGCCGAAGCTGACTCTGACGGGAGAGGGTGGGCGTCGAGAGGGGTGTTTCAGGACTCGGGACTGTGGAGACCCCCATTTCGCAGAGGACAGCTGCTAGGCTCAGAGCCGGGAGGACTGTACCCTAGGTGAAAAGGTGGACGGAGCATTTGAATGCAGAGCTGGGCACAAACTCTAGCTGGAGAGGGGAGGATCCTCCACACCCGTGTACCCGGGAGGGAGGGCAAGCCGTTGGCGCAGGTGTGGGCAGGCCCCTGGGTGGCTGAGGACCCTTTCCCCTCCCGGTGCCGCCAGACTTCTGCTGCTCCCAGCTCCTGGGCGTGGTCAAGCGGGTGGAGCAGCTGAGCCTGGGCGTCTTCCACCCCGCCTTCGCGCCCATCGAGCACATCAAGCAGCAGCTGCAGGACAGTCTCCCAGCCGACATCCACATCCTGGCCTCCCAGCAGCTGGGCATCTCGCTGACCCGCTGGCCTGACGGCCAAAACTTCATAGTCACGGACTTCGCCACCCGCGATGAGGTCATCCAGGTGAGCGGGTGGGGGGACCCACGGCTGGTGCCGGGAGGTGGGCTTCGTGTCCCACCAGAGTGACTTCCGGGTGCTCCTCAGGGGCAGACACATCTGTGGGTGGGGGTGGGGGTGGACTTGAAGCTCCTGGGTGTGTTTACAGATGAGGGAGTTGAGGTGCAGACAGGTGAGTACCAGGCAAGGCAAGGATGGAGACTTCCCAGCTTGCTGTGGGGAGGCCCCTTGGCTGCACGCAGAAGGGTTTGGCTGGGGAGGGGGGCAAAGTCAGGCTTGTTTAGTCAAGGCCCCTGAAGGGGCTGGTTTTTCTGGAGGGGTGCCTGCCCACCACCCCACCCCGGTCCTCCACTTTTTGACACAGCAGGCAAACGTTGATTGTCTGTTATGTGCCAGGCACTGTGACTATAGCAGAATGACAGAAATCTTGCCTTTTGGGGGCTTCTGGTCTACCAGGTATGGGGTACAGATAATGACCACATCTGCAAGTAGTGAATTCAGAAACAATTCAGCATTCAAATAGGACAGGAGGATATGACAGCCACATGGTCAGGGAAAGAGAGCAGAGACAGGATGAGGGGTGGTCAGGAAACTCCCGGGGCAGCTCAGACAGGTAGGGAGACAGGTCCCTATCTCTGAGGCCTCAGCCGAGAGGCCTGTGCTTCCCCCATCACAGCCCTGCTCACCGTCCCTGTCGGGGTCTGCGCATTCCTCCCAGCCTGGGGTCCCTGATGCAGAATCTGCTTCGTCTTGGTGCCCTCAGCAGCCAGCGCAGGGCCTGTCTCTGCTCTGTGCTGACCAGAATTCTTAGTGTGTGCAGTGAGGGGCCAGTCCCTTGCTGCGGGCTGATGTCCATGGCCTCCTGAGAAAGCCAGCTGGGGACCCCAAAGTGCACTCCAGCGTCTTTGCCTGTGTGCATATGGTACAGGGCCGGGCGCAGAGTGGGTGTTCAGTACACCTTAGCTGCTGTCACCATTATTACTAATCTGCGGGAATGAGGCTCTCACTTGCGTCTCCATCTGGTCAGAGCCGGGACGGGTTCTGCAACTCCCAGAGGGGACGGAGGGATGTTTCCAAGTGACGGTGAGACAAGGTTCTGGCTCCATGAGTTTCATAAGCTCTAGGTCAGTGGTTCTCAACTGGGGGTGATTTTCCCCCTGGGGCCATTTGGCAACATTGGAGACATGTTTGGTTGTCACAGCTGTGTGTGTGTGTGTGTGTGTGTGTGTGCACGTGCGCACATCTACACTACTTGCATCCAGTGGGTAGAGGTCAAGGGTGCTCCTAAACATCCTACGATGCACAGGACAGCCTCTGCCCCCAACAGAGAATTATCCAGCTGTAAATGTCAATAGCACCCTACGTTAAGGGTCTTTTTTTTACCAGGACTGGTCAGAGCCTCTGCTGGGAAGAGTAGATGGTGTTTTCCAAGTGAGTAGAGAGGTAGAGAGGTCAGAGTGTCTTGTCTGAGGTGCATCTGGTTGGATAAGTGTCCAAGGAACACACTTTGGGACATGCTTCTAGACTCTTGGTGGAGAATTCCTGCTGGACAGATGAAGAAGAAATGGTGCTTGGTGGCTCTGTTTATCCTTGGGGAAAAAAAATTCCAGCAGCAGGCCTGAGTCAGCCAGGGTCCTGTTGGGGGTGGGTGGGTGGGTGTAAAGATGGGCCTGTATTCGAATCCCTTCTTAACCTTGAGAACTTGGCTGGGACACTACCCTCCTGGGGCCTCCGTGTCCTCCCCTGGGCACAGTACTGACAACACCCACCTTGCAGGATTGGACACTGTGCTCAGAGCAGGCTCTGAGCACAAGGAGCATGAACGGTTGTGTTTCTCCTGCCTCTTGTCTTCCCAGGCCTTGATCTGCTCTTTGTACTTTCCTTTCTATTGCGGGGTGATTCCCCCCGAGTTCAGAGGGGAGGTAAGTGACCAAGCCCCTGCCCCGTGCCCTGGGCAGCCCGAGGCACCTACTGTTGACTATGTGGCTGGAAGGAACCAGCACTCCTCGTGCACCTACTGTGTGCCAGCCCTCCCCCTACTCCTGGGCTACAGTGGACCTAGTGACTCAGGGGCAGCCACCGGGTCACTGGTTGCAGCCCATTTTTGGCCGGTGGCTCTGTGGCAGTGTGGGGGGAGGGCAGGCATCCTGAAATGGCAACACCGTGCACCGCTCACCGAAATTGCAGCGCTACATTGACGGGGCTCTGAGCAACAACTTGCCCTTCGCGGACTCCCCGTCCGCCATCACTGTGTCGCCCTTCCATGGGACAGTGGACATCTGCCCCCAGAGCACCTCGGCCAACATGCACGAGCTGAACGCCTTCAACGCCAGCTTCCAGATCTCCACCATGAACTTCTTCCTGGGGCTCGCCTGCCTTATGTCTCCCAACCCCGAGGTAGGCTGGCCCAGCACCCAGCCTTGAAGACTTGGCCACGGTCAAGGGCCCTGTGAGTCAGACTCTGTGGCCCTGAACCCTTCCCACAGTCTCAGGGGAGTTCAGACATGTCCTGCGTCTCAGCCAAGCCCTCGAACCCACAGCCTGGGCCTCACATTGTGCCCTTACCATTCTTCCCCTCCTTCAGCAGGTGTTAAGTTAGGACTGGCCCCAAGTGGTCAAGGGAGCGGGTTAACGCCAACTGCGCTTGGGTTTAAGCCAGGCCTCCACCGGTGCTCCTCTGGGTCGGGCTCTGTGGGAAGGTACCGTTATCATCTCCGTTTCTTGGGGGAGGACACGAAGGCTCAGAGGGGTTAAGCGACTTGTTCAAAGTCACACAGCCTGGAAGCAGCAAAGCCGTGTTTCAAATCCTCAGCTAGCCCAGACCCACCCTCTCCACCGCGGCCCTAAACAGTAGCCAGACTGGCCATCAGGTGGAGGTGAGGCATGGGCACAGAAAAGATGGACAATAGACCCACATTTCCTGCTTTTTGCCCCTTGGTATTTCTAGAAAGTGGGTAATTTGACAACAGTTTATCGTCGTAACATGCTCCTCTACTCCAACCACGTTCCTTCCTTCACACCTCTCATGGTTGTGTAGCGTTTTACACTTTATGAAACAAGGTCACGTTCATTTCTCGGCTCCTCCCTACAGGTCTGGAGTGGACAGAGAACCTTAGCCCCGTTTCACAAGGAATCCGAGGCCCTCAGAAAGGGGGTGTGGCTGTCCCAAGGTCACACAGGCCTGCAGGTGCCTCTTCTCCACTAGTGGGGCTCTGATTGGGACAGGCTGCCATGGGCCCCTGGGTTCTTCTGCCACCTCAGGCTGGTCCTGGAAATAAACATCAAAAAGGCAAAGGGAACCACCATCCCCTGACCTATAGGGATCCAGGCAATGTCCCAGGTATCCCGTGCCAGGCCTTGTTATCTCATTTTCCAGAGGCGGGAACTGAGGCCAGAGAGGGGAGGGGTTGGAGCAAGAGCAGCTGGCCAGGGAGTCTCAGAGGAGGGAAGCAGCTTGAGCAGATCTGTTCCCCCTGTGGCCCTCCCTGGCCAGTGCTGGGGCCCCCCAGGGTTCTTCAGCCCTGCCAAGGGGAGACCTGGGGAGTGTAGGCTGGACTGGGATCACTTCCAGTGGAAGAAAAGTCTCTGGCCTGTGGCCACCAGCTCGAGGGGCAGGGCCAGGCCCTCCCCAGCCCACCCTGACCTGTGTGTTGGCAGATGGTGGCCGACAGCTGCAGACAGGGCTACCTGGACGCGCTGAGGTTCCTGGAGAGACGCGGTAGGTGGCAGCCCCACAGCAGCGGGGGATCGCGTCCCACGTGAGTGCCACATGGATCCTGCCTCTCGGGTGCTTGAGTTTTTAGGGACCTTGGCTCACTCATTCTCTTCCTCAGCATCTGCTCTGTGCTTGGCCTGAGCTGGATGCTGGGGACCCGGAGAGGAATCACACGTGCGTTCACGCTCGAGCTGCCCACAACCTGGTCCAGGGAGACAGACCCAGAGAGAGACATCTCCCCAGGGAGACGGAAGGATGCTCAGGGCTGTGGGAGCCCAGTGGAGGCACTTGACCCCGGCTGGGGGGTGGAATGGGCAAGGAGGGCTTCCTAGAGGCGGTGACAGATGAGCTGGGTTTTGACTAGTTATGAGGACTATGGAAAGGTTGAAGACAGAAAGGAAGAGGGCATTCCAGGCAGAGGGAAGAAGAGCACAAAGAAACAGGCCGGCACCGGAGGGCACAGGATTCAGTATGGTCGCAGGTGCATGTGCGTGCACGTGTGTGCGTGTGCGTGTGTGCGTGTGCATGTGTGCGTGTGCACGTGTGTGCGTGTGCACGTGTGTGCGTGTGCATGCACACATGGGGCAGTAGGTGGGCCAGAGAGGTCTGGGCTGGAGAGCTTGGATGTCACCCCACAGGGCAATGCTTTTCAAAGTGGTAGAGCTGAGAATTGAACCCAGGCCGTCTGGCTCCAGAACCCATGTCCTCAACCCGGACCCCCCACTCCTCCCCACCCCGCTATGGCCCCAAACCCAAAGCCACAGGACACATTTGCTGAGCGCTTAACTTGTGCCCAGACCTGGGCCTGAGCTTTTATATTCATCTCATCTAATTCTCAGAACAACCACATAAAGAAGTCTTAATTTTCCCTCTTCACAGAGAGGGAAACTGAGGCGTGGAGCTGTTTTGGTCACATACTTGCAGGTAGTAGAGCCAGGATGTGAACCCCGGCCTGGGTCTTCAGGATCTGGGCTCTGATTAACCACGAGAAAATGCACAGGAAACAGGGAGCAGAGCAGGCCCGGGGGAGTGCAGGAAGGGGTCGTTCAGGGTGAGCTGTGCGTCCATCCTGCAGCAAGCAGGTCCCCAGAGCTGGGTTTGGGCATTGAGGAATGTGGATGCTCTCCCCCAACCCAGGACTCACCAAGGAGCCAGTGCTGTGGATGTTGGTGTCTAAGGAGCCCCCAGCCCCAGCTGTCGGGACCCAGGACGCTGGCCACGACAGAGGCCGGACAGCAGGCCTGTCTCTCAACTGGGCAGTGCCCAACGTGCTGGTGAAGGACGTGCCTGACTTTGAGCAGCTCTCGCCAGAGCTGGAGGCCGGTACTGCCCCCTCCTCCTGCACTCGCTCACCCGGCGGGTGCCCTGCCCGCGGGGGCCTGGGGCCGGGGACCCTGCCCCGAAGGTGCTCAGGAGAGGGCAGGACTCATTTTCTGAGCACCTACTAAGTGCAGGCTTGGTGCCGGGGGCTTTTAAGGTGTTGTGTCATTTCCTCCTCACCACAGCCATGGGCCTGAGTGTTTTTCTTACCCCATTTCACCGATGAGGAATCTGAAGCTCGGAGTGGGGAAAGGAGCCACCAAGGTCTCAGAGCCTGTGACTGGGGGATTCGAACCTAAGTCTGTGCCTGAGAAAGCCAGGTCTTTGCCCACTGTCCAGGAAAGGGAAGGAGGTCCTGGGGGACATAGGAGGCGCACACACAGAGGGTCCAGACTCTCCCGATGGAGATGGACTCATTTCATCCTCCCCAAAACACTCTGAGGATGATACTGAATTGTCCCCATTGTACAGATGAGGAAAACATAGCACAGAGAGGTTCAGTGACTTGCCTAAGGTCACGCAGCTAGCAAATGGCAGAACCAGGAGTTCTGCTTTAACCCGTTTAGTCTGCTCTCCTGCTCGGTGACCTAAATGTCACAGTTGCAATAACGGGAAAGCACAGGGTCCCACAGACACATGTAATGGTGGGGAGGGGGTGAGTTAGAGCAGCATCTAAGTAAGACTTGAAAGAAGGAGTTGGCCAGGTGAGGAGAGGGCGGAGGTGAGTGTCCAGGTAGAGGGCACATGTGCAAATGCTCTGGAGCTGAGGGGCGGGCTGGAGGCCCCTGTGGCTGCAACATAGTGGTCGAGGGGCAGGATAGCAAAGATGAGCTTGGGGAGCCTGGGAGGGTTGGGCAGGTGGCCTGGAAAGCTGTGGGAGGGGAGAGATGGGGACCCTGGGGCGTTTATAGTTTGGGGGAGGGCGACCCCTCCTTTTCAGAGTTCACTGATGCTCTTAACTCTAGGTCCAGCGTTTACTGCACCTGGCTGGGAGGGGACCAGCTGGAGAGACAGGAGGCCAGGAGGAGAGACGACAGTGGTTGAGGCCACAGTGGGGACAGTGGGGGTGGGCGAGGCTTGGGGAGATGAAGCGGGCACCCCTTTCGGCGCTGAAGACCACACAGGGAGTGCAGGAGTGGGCCTGGCTCTGCGGCAAGCCCCTGAGGTCCAGGTTTGGGGCTCTGGAACCGTGGCAGCCTTCCTGCAGCCACATGGGGGCACCAGAGAGCCGCCTGTGCGATGGGGCACTGACGCCCTAGGTCCCCGCCCACAGCCAGCACACCCCCACAGGGAAGGGCGTTGTTATCTGGCCAGCCCCTGATGGCATCCCTTCACCGTCACCTTCCTGTCCTGGGAGGTGGGTCCTGTCGTGTCCCCACAGGACAGGTGAGGTGACCCAGGCTCGGGAAGGGAAGGGACGCGTCCAGGGACACACAGCAGGTAGACGGGGAGCCGGCTCTTCAGATCGGGCCGTCTGAGAACGCCTCAAGCGGCTGTCTCTGGACGGCGCCGGCCAGAGTGGAGGTTGGTGGTGTGGGGTGTGTGTGGCCGAGCCTTGGTCTAGAGCCGGGGATTTGGGCTCCAGCTCTGCCCCAGCCAGGACGCCGGTCCCTCCACTCTGGTCACTTCAGGGGATAGAGGGCTCGGAGGATGGGCGTTGTGGTCACAGCTGCTGCTGCTGCTGTTGTTAACAATACCGATGTGTTACTGTTATTGAGGGAGGTACGGTGCAGGCACCTGACCCCTCCTGGGGGCCACAGCAGACTTTCCAGAGGGGCTGGAGAGGGGGAAAGGGCTTGGGGAGTCACAGGCCTTGGGTCCATCCTGGCCCTACCACTTCCTGGCAGTGGTCCTTGGGCAAGTCACTTCTCCACTCTGAACCTCAGGCTCCTCGTCTGTGAAAGCGGCACACTCTGCCCGTTTCAGGGACAATGGGAGGGCACGACCTGAGGGCCTGGGCCCCTGCTGGCTCAGTGCCGTTTCTTTCTCTGCAGACGGGGGTGGGTGTTGTCTGTGGACCGTGTGAGGTAGAGAGGGGCTCGGCTGCCTGCCTAAAGCTGACATTGAGGGGGTGTCTTGAGGGGTGGGGGGGCTTGCCAGTCCTGGGGCTCCCAGGCAGCCGCCCAGTGGGCAGGGCCACACTGAGGCTTCTCTTGCAGCGCTGAAGAAAGGGTGTATGCGGGATCCCAGCCCCTGGGCCCACTTCTGCCTCTCGAGGCCGGGGCGGGTGCTGACGTACCTGCTGCTGCCCTACACGCTGCCCTTCGAGTACATCTACTTCCGGAGCAGAAGGTGAGGCCTGGCCAGGGCTCCTGGGAAGGGCCTGGCTTGCTGCCAGGGCATGGAGGGGGGGACCAGTGCCTGTGGCAGAGAGGGCAGCTGGCACACTGAGCAGGCAGAGCCTGGCTGGTCTCACTCTTCCCAGGGCCGCTGCCTGACCCAGAGGGGCCTTGTGGTCTCCTCTGCAAAACAGGACTGATGGGGAGGTGGTGTAGCAGCTGCAATCAAGCAGGGGCCTCTGGGGCAGCACCCCGGCCCCACTCCTGTCTCTAGGACCTTTGGCCCACTGCCCCACCTGTCAGAGCCTCAGACAACACATGCTGTTTCTGAGGATAACTCTAGGGGCTGGTCTGGCTCAGATTTGCTGTGTGGCCTGGGCCAGGTCTCTTGACCTCTCTGGGCTTCAGATTTGTTTTCTGTAAAACAAGGTCCTTCCAGGGCAGACTGGCTGCGGTTAAGCCCTCACTAAGCATTCCAACTGTGCTGATTAATGGATCTCTCTGCCTTGTTTGCTCATTCATTCCACCAGCAGTTACCGAGGGCCTATGAGAGGCCACACCCTGGCTGGGGGTTAGGGAGGCAGCACTGACCCAGAACAAGTCTCTGACCTTGTGGAGCCTCATGGCCCACAAATTATCACACATTCACCTGTGCAATCACAGCTCTGCCTAGAGATACCTAGAAAAGTCTACACTGTCTGTGAACTGGGATGGACCAGGCTATCTGGTCAGGGAAGGCTGCCTAGAGGAGGTAACTTTTGAGTTATAATCTGAAGGATGGGTAAGAGTCCACTAGGCAAACAGAGAGGGGAAAAGCATTCCAAATGGATGGGACAGCATGTGCAAATGTCCTGGGGCAGAAGGCAGAAGGGAGTAAGGCTCCTTTGAGGAGCAGAAAGGGAGGCCAGTGTGGCTGGAGTCAAAAGGTGGACAAAAGCTCTACAAGATGGGGCTGGGGAGGCTGCATGGGCTAGACCTTCAGAGCTCTGTAGCCACGTGAGGAGTGTGGTCTTTATCCTGACAGAGGTGGGAGGGCAGTGAAGGGTTTCAGCAGGGAAGTGTCATGGGATGATGTGTAGTTTAAAAAATTCTGTACTCCCTAGAGGAAGGTCTGTGATAGTGAGCCACAGGTCTCTGTCTTACTCCGTGTTGAGTTAATCTGGGTCAGCTCTGCTGTTTAAATTGTTGGTGACCCAAAGCTGGGAGGGAGTTTTCTGCTGGCAGAGTCTCCTCATGCTAAGCTGTCAGTCTGAAACCACAAGTTGAAATCAAAAAGGACAAATGCAAATTCTAGCCTTTTCAGTTACACACACAAAAAATCCGTGTCTGAGCACTGATGGGGAGGCCTGCCCAGACCACAGGGAAATTCATACTTGGTATTTTCTGTAATCCACATACTCAACATTTAGGTTGCAATAATAGAGGCAGAAGGTACAGAACAAAGGAGGTGACGGTCCAGCCTGTGTTTTGCTTGTCACACTACACTCTGTGGACTGTCTGCTTTGAAGCCCTGGTTTAGAGGCCCCTCTAAGGGTAGTGTGGTGGTGGGTGAGGCCCTGCAGTGTCCAGTGAGTCTGAGAAGGTGCCCGGCCAAGCGCCTTCTCTGCCACAGTTGGATGACCCGGCCCTCTGAGGACCCGGCAGGGCCCACGTGGGGAGCACAGGAGGGTTTTGAGCAATAAAGGGCTACGGTCGGATGTATGTTTCAGGAAGGTCATTGGCCGCTGAGAGGAGAGAGGATGAAGGGGTGTGAGTGGGGAGGGCGGGGGCTGGTCTGGGGAGGAGAAGGAGAATGGGATGAAGACAGGGAGGAGGTTAGAACTGCAGGCGAAGTGACTGTCCTGGTTTGGCAGGTGAGGCCCAGAGAGGTTCCCTGACTTGCCCAGGCCACACAGCTGATGAGCAGGGGAGCTGGGTTGCACCCCAAGCCAGTCTGACCCCAAAGGCTTGCCTTTCCCACCCCTGGGCTTCCCACTTGTGCACTAGGGAGTCAACCCCAAGGGCCTGGCCACCTCTGCCACATTCAGAGTCTGTCATCGATTGTTCCCCAGCCCCTCATGCCTCTGCAGGTGCCCCGTGGGTCCAACCTGCTCTGCGGTAGAGCCAACACTCATTCCACTTCCTCATTCCACTTCCTTTCGGCTTGGTGTCTCGGGGTCTTGGGACCCTGGGGTCCGCTCTGGGCCTGTGGGGAGGGTGGGCTCGGCTGGGCCACATGCTCGGGCTTACCCCGGTGAAGCTGGTGCTGCCTCTTCCTCCAGGCTGGTGGCGTGGCTGCCCGATATGCCGGCCGACTTGTGGTGGATGCAGGATGTACTGAGGAGCTTGGCCCTCGAGGTCTGTTCCAGGATGAAGGACCGGCTCCTCGGGCTGGTCAGGTGAGGTAGGCAGACGGGCCTGGGGCGGAGCGGGAGTGGCCTCGCTGGGTTGGGGAAGGCACCAGCTGTTTTCCTGGACCCTGGCAGGCGGTCCACACCGCCCATGCCCCTCTGCCCATCTCCACCGTGGGCCAGACCCATGCTGGGCCTGGAGGTAGGAGCTGACTGGCCACATTGGTCAGTCTGCAGGCCCCATTGAGGGGCAGTCACTATTCCCCTGCCCAAGAGACAGCCTGAGCTCACAGAGGACAAGTGGATCTCCCTGCTCTGCGAGATTCCCGCCAGTCCTTCTGTGGTCTCTCCAGACGTCCCCACATGCCCTGTGTGGGGTCCCGGTTAGGGCTGCCTGTCTCTCCCCCATCCTGCCTTCTTTCCTAACTGGAGACCCTGGCAGGCCTCCCGCGACAGCCATTTGTTTAGCAAGGAAATCGATGCAGTGCTCCCAGTGAGTGGCCATCCCCACAACCTTCTGCCACTCCCAGTTCCGCCAGAATAAGGGTCTCAGGTCTTTCCTCAGTGCGGGATTGGGGAGAAGAGGGACCCAGGGCTCAGTGTGCACCAGGGCCGCCCCCACATGGCTTCACCTGCCCTTCACTCAACCCCGGGCTCTGAAAACTTGCATCTCTGGCTTCTGCTTCCTCCGCAGTAAGCCGGGCACCAGCTGTCTCCAGCCCAGGGCAGCTCCTCCTGTGGACCTGGCCAGGAAGCTCAGGCCTGCCCAGCGGGCTTGAGGGGCACCAAGCTGGGCCAGCCCAGTGACTGGCTTCCCCTGACCCTGTCTTGGCCCTCGTCTTGTGTGCCCTCATCTGCCCCCAGTCCTTGAGTTCTGACTTGTCTTCCGGAGCTCAGAGCCCAGCTGCTGGAGGACTGAGGGGACAGCCTTCCTTTCTTTCTCTCAGACGCTTGTCCCAGACCATGTGGGTGGGTGGCCCTCAGGAGCCAGCTAGAGGAGGCCCCACTAGTCCCTCTGGAGCCCCTGCTCCTTGCAGCCTGCTCCGCAGGGCCCAGGTACTCCTTTTTTGGGAGAGGCCTAGCCTGTCAGCATGTCCCTGGGTCACTGTGTGCCCAGGTCACCCTGCCCCTGTCTCATCAGAGGGAGAAAGGAAGGCAGGAGCTGAGACACACATCTTGATTCAGAATTTCCACATGGGGGTACTTGGGGGCAGCGTCTGCTAAGAAGAGGGGTTTGGGCGCTGTGGTAGAGCTGTTTGCAGAGCACTTTACAGAAGATGGAGAAAATGCTGTGTGCTGATATCAGAGGTCAGGGAGCAAATGGAAATGATGGGGTGGGGTGTGCCTCCTCTAGACCCTTTCTCTGACTTTCTCTGTCCTGCACTAGCCCTTGGGGGTGACCCTCATGGTCTGCCTCACTCTGGCAACCTTGATCTCTGACTTTCCATTTGGTCTATCCAGCGGGAGCCCACAGCGGGAGATGGGAGGGTGGGAGGAGGGAGAGGGATTCAAATCTTTTCAGAATCCCAGCTGTATGTGCTTCTGTTGGGGTGTCCAAAGGTCCCTGGCTGCCACCACATACCCCCCCCTTATTCCTTAGGAAGGTTGATGATGTAGCAGTGGCTGCCCCCCCTTCCTAGTCCCCTCCCTTTCCCAGGCAGAGAGGATGCTTGGACCTCTCCTGGGAGCCATTGCTCCTTCCGTCCTCAGAGCAGAGCCCACGCTGCACCCCTGGAGACACTGAGCCCAAGCAGGGATGGGGAGGGTGGAGAGATGGAGGCAGGAGTGAGAGAAAAGGGAGCAAAGGAATAAGTATGTGAATAAAGGAGATAATGGGTCATTCATTCATTCACTTGATTTATACTTAACGAGTTATAGGCGCTGGGGACACAGCTGCAAACAAAATGGTGGGGGTGCGGGAGCAGATGTTGAACAGCAAACAGAAAATGTAAAAATCACATCATCCCAAGGAGCGGCAGTACTGTGAAGAGAGCAAAAGAGGGTGGGGATGGCGGCGGGGCTGGGTAGGAGCCGCTTTGGACCAGGTGGGCCCGGAAGGCCTCTCTGGGCGTGATATTTGAGGTCAGACCTGAGGTGAGAGGCAAAGGGCTGGAGGAAGAGTTTTGCAAGCAGAGGGGACAGCAGGTGCAAAGGCCCGGAGAGGAGAATGAAGTTGATGTGTTCAGGAAACAGGAAGCAGCCAGCGTGGCTGCAGCCCCCTGAGAGAGGGGGCGCTGTGAGCCTGGGGCGGTTGGGGGTGGGAAGAGGCTGGGTCTCGGAGGTCCTGTCAGTGAGAGGAGGAGTCTGGGTTTGGGCAGTCATTGGAGGGTCGGGAGCAGGGAAGCCGAAAGATAGTGGAGAGTGAGTGAGGGAGTGCAGGAGGGCCTGGGGATGGGGGGGGATCTTGAGAAAGGGGGAGGAGAGGGACAGAGAGTGAAGACATGCAGGAGGCTCTCCACCTCCCCACCCATCTCCAGGGTCCACTGGAGCTGACCTGGCAGCTGCCCCTTGACCTGGCAGCTGCCCCCTCTTGCTGTCACTGGGTGGGGGCAGGCACAGATACCATCCCCTGCAGCAGGAAGGGGGCTGTCTTAGCTGAGTCAGGTGAGCCTCTACACAGAGCTGGGATGCTCTGCCCCACTCCAGGCTGCTGTTTGGTCTTTCCTTCTACAGCAGAGAGGGGAGGCCTGGCCACCTGGGTCTCCAGGTTAAGGATCTAGAGGCTCAGGAGGCCTCTGAGAATATTCTCACCCCCTTGTCCCTCATCACAGACACAGGCCTCTATTCCCATGGGCACTCAAGCCTCCCTTTATCGCCTTCTCTCTCAGCAGTTCTTTGGGGCTTGCCCTGGGGCCATCTTAGTACCCATTGCTTCATTTTGTGTCTTAGATGGGGAAAGGTAGTTGGCCACTCTCACCTTCCTCTCCATCCTCCTCCTTCTCAAAGCAGCATGTTGTTAAATGTTTCTGGTTTACTTGGTTGAATGTCTCAATTCCTTATAATACTCTGCTCCGAAAAATTCTCTTCAGTCTTTATTATTTATGGCTCATGCTTCAAGGTCATCTGCTCTCAACTTGATAGTTGCACCACACTTCAAGTATCGTTCACCACACTTCATAGTTTATAAGCACTTTCCCGGGTTCTCTCTTCTTTCAGTCTTAGGCGGCTTTAAACCTAACTGCCTGTGGCTTTCCCCGCGGATCCCAGCTCTGCACTCTGGGCGCATGGACCCTGCCTGCTCCCTCTGCCTGGGGACAGCCTGGCAGGGATAGAAAGGGGGTGGTCTTGTCCCTCTGAGGCTGCTTTTCTCCACGGTGGACAGCCTGTGCCTTAAAACCACTCCTAGGGACATCCCCAACCCAGACGTGCTTCTCGGTAAGCTCCAGCCCCCCTTACCCCTAGTTTGTCCACATCCCTCTAGGACATGGGATCCAGCAAGGGACCTAAATTGCCTTTCTCCTCCCACCTCCTGGTTACTGCCTCTATTAATGTAGCCTCAGATTGAATGAGCTTGACCTGAGTAACCCCTGTGGATTTCACTGAGCCATGTCTATCCACAGCGTGTGCTCTTCCTTGAGCCTGGAGATGGCTCAGCTGACAAAGCAGGTGGCCCAGGAGCTGATCCAGGTGCGAGTCCCTGATTGTTACCTATGTATCCCCCTGATACAGAGCTCCGAGGTGTCACAGAGTGGAGGAGGAATCCTGGGCTCTGAATTCAGGTCGACCTGGGTTTGAGTCTCATCTCTGCAACTCAGCATTGATGTGACATCAGTGGGACGTCCCTTGCTTTTCAGAGCCTCAATTTCCCTCTGCATCAAGTGGAGACAGTAACACATCCCTCACGAAATACTTACTTGAAAAAAGTAAACAGACTATGTCAAATGGGAGGGATTACTGCTCAGAAAGGGGAAGCAGGGAGTGAAAGGGCACTAACTACACTTCTGCTCTGTGTTAGGCATCAGATGAGGAGGGCCACTGCGCCTCTTCTGAGCCTCACACCACCCCTGGGTGGGGGATAGTGCAGACAAAACTCAAGGGAGCTGCAATTGGGGCCTGGACCCCTGTGATGTCAGAGCCCTCTCTGGACCCCATGCCGTGGCCTCCCATCAAGTGTGCTAAAGTCGTGGGTCCACCACCCTCCTCTTTCTCCCAGTGTCCCAGCCTAGGACCTCTTTTGGGCTCTGGAGCCCTGGCACAGCCATGGGTCCTATTCTCAAGGCACATTCCCGGGCTGGCCGCAAGCCCCCCAGCCTGGCTTTCTGAGTGCCTATTGTCTGCTGGGTGTGTCCTGACTCCTGAGGCAGATTCCTTTCCCAAGGAGCTCACGTGTCTCTATTGCTATTTCTGTGGAGGTAATAGGGAATCAAACCTTCACAAGTGCAAAGCACTTTACAGTTTATAAAGCCCATCATCTCACTTAATTTTCACTGCAACCCTGGGAAGTAGGCATTATTCTCCCCATTTTATGGGTAAGGAAACTGAGGCATAGAGGGGTTATGTTCATTGGCAAGTGGTAGAGCTGGAAATGCCCGAGTCTGTGCTCCAGGCAGCAGAAAGATCCCTAGACCATCACAGCTTCATTGTGCACCTGCTCTATGATGCTGGACAAGTTCTTTCTTCAATCAGTTCCTCATTTCCATGTCTTTAAAATCAGGGGTTGGACTAGTTAGTTTCTAAGGGGCCTCCAGCTCTTCTCTGAGCCCATAACACAGACAATTAATACCATCATGGTCAGAAGGAGGAGAGATGATTCCAAGAGGGGATTAGCCACAGAGGAATGGGTTTCTGAACAGGGTCTTTATGGCAGCCTAGAATTTAGGTTGGCAGAAAGTCATTCCAGGAGGGGGAACTGCAGGTGCAAGGGCAGGTTGAGGGGTGGCCCAAAGTAAGTTAAACTGACGAGGAATCTGAGGCCAGAGAGGTGAAGTGCCTTGTCCCAGGTCCCACAGTCAGCTGTGGTAGAGTTAGCATTCAAGCCCAAGTCAGGTTGTGGTTCCATCCTGTCTGCACACTAGAACCCTAACCCTAACCCTGCTGTGAGGAAATGCTGATGCTCAGGATTCTTCTGCAGAGATTCTGATGTAATTGATCTTGACCTAGACCCGTCTGGGCAGGATTGTGGTTGGAGCCTGTAGTTCCTGGGCATTGGTATCCTCATGGGCTACTCTGTGGGTGTAACCACCTACCTGAGCCAGCACCCTGTGCCTCAGACTTGCTTAATGTCACCTGTGACAAGCAGGCTGGTATGTGCCAATCTGTGGCTGAGGTCACACGATGTGAGTGGGGCAGCCCCTGCCCCAGCACTAAATCCTGGCTACATTAGGCATCCCCAGGCAGATACCTCAACCCCTCTGAGCTTTGCATCCCATCCATAAATCTGATTGGGTACACTAACTGGGTATTTGGTGATGTTAAGGAATCATCATTACTTTTTGGTTGTGTTAATGTATTGGGAATATGTTTTCAAAAGATCCTTATCTTTTGGAGATCTATACTGAAATATTTATGAATGAAATGATATAATACATGAGACTTGCTTAAAAATAATCCGGCTGGTGAGGGGTGGGTGCGAGCTGATGAAACACAAGTTGATAACAGTTGACACTGAGTGATAAGCACATAGAAGTTTATACTATTCTAAGTTTGTATATGTTTGACATTTCCATGTAAATGAGTCTTTAACTTAAAAAATTGATAGTGCATACAAATTGGAAAATATGCATCAGGATAGAACATGAAACAAGGCAAAACCAGGGCCAATGCGAGTCGTGGCTACCCAAGAGCCGCAGATCCGGAGGGCAGTAGGATCTGATGGGCTGCGCTCGTTCAGCACCGCGGACAGCGACCCGCGACAGGGCCGCAGGGTCCGTGAGCTGTGGCGCGCTCAGCACCGCGGACAGCGACCGCGACAGGGCCGCAGGGTCCCTGAGCTGTGCGCGTTAGGCACAGCGGACGGCGACCCCGCCACAGCCTCCCTCCCGCCTCGGCAGCCTCAGGGATCTCAGAGGGCAAAGGACTTCCCACGGATTCTTCAAGAAGAGTCTCTTCAGGACAGAAGGCTATCCAGCCTCTTACACACCTCCAGAGATGGGCGTTCACTCCCTATGGGGCAGACTCGTCCTTGATGGACAGTTTTGGCTCATAAGAAACGTCTGTTTTCTGCTCTTTAAGGATACCTCTGTCGAAAATCAATCGCTCATATATGTGTGTGTCTATTTTTGGGCTGTCTATTCTGTTCCATTTATCTATATGTGTATGGTTATGCCAATCCCACATTGTCTTGATTTATGGCTTTCAGGTAAATAGCTTTATATAGTAAGTCTTGAAATCAGGTAGTCTGAAGCTTCCAACTTTGCTATTCTTTTTCAAAATTGTTTTGACTAGTCTAGGTTCTTTGCTTTTCCATATAGATTTTAGAACTAGCTTGTTAATTTCTATGATAGAGCCCACTGGAATTTTGCTTGGGATTGCATAGACTCCATAGATATGGAGGAGAATGGGCATCTTAACAATGTTGAATCTTCCAATCCATAAACATGGTATATGTCTCCACTTCTTTAGGTTTTCTTTAATTTCTCTCATCAATGTTTTATAGCTTTTGTTATACAAATCTTGCACATATTTTCTTAGATTTATTCCTAAGCATTTAATGTTTTTTGATGCTATTGCAAATGGCATTTAAAAAATTTCAATTTCCAATTGTTTGTTGCTAGTATGTAGAAATAAAATTGGGTTTTGTTTGTGGGCCTTGTATCCTGTAACCTCGCTAAACTCACTTATTAATTCTAGTAGCTTATTTTTGTACAGTTCTCAGGATTTTCTATGTTAACAGAGGTTTTTCTTTAGATTTTTATTCTGAAAAAATTTGAACCTATAGAAAAGTTACAAGAAGTAATACAGCTTTGGTAGGTGGAATAACATGCTCCCCCCCAAAGATGTCCATGTCCTAATCCCCAGAACCTGTGAATATGCTGTTACATGTCAAAGGGAATTAAAGTTGCAGATGAATTAAGGTTGCTAATCAGCTGACCTTAAAATAGATTATCCTAGATAACTGGGTGAGCCCAATATAATTACAAGGGTCCTTAAAAGTGGAAGAGGGAGGCAGAAGAGTCAGTGTCAGAGTAATATGATGTGAGAAAAACTGGATTGGCCACTGCTGACTGTGAAGAAGGAGGCAGGAGCCACAAGCCAAGGAATGTGGGCGCCTCTAGAGGCTGGAAAAAGCAGGGAAATGGATTCTCCCCTAGAGCCTCCAGAAAGGAATGCGGCTTTGCCGACACCTTGATTTTAGCCCAGTAACACCTGCAGTAGACTTCCGACCCACAGAACTGTAAGATAATAAGTTAGCGTTGTTTCAGGCCACTGAGTTGGTGGTGTTTGTTACAGCAGCAATAGAACACGAATACAACAGTGAACATATGCCATCACCTACCTTCAACTATTGTGGCTTTGGCCATATTTTCTTTCTCTCAGTGTGTACATACACATGCACTCACATTAACGTTAAAATTGTGTTTTTTTTTAGAACCATTTGAAAGTTGCAGACATCATGTTTTACACCCTCCAATCCTTCAGCATGTACTTTCTAAGGAAAAGAACATTCTTTTACATAACTACAGCACAGTTTTAAAACTGATGAAATTTCAAATTAATACAATACTACCAGTTAATACAGAGTCCATATCATATGTTGCAAATTGTCCCACTAATGTCCTTTCTGGCTTTTTTTCATGATCCAGTATCAAATCGAGGGTCACACATGGCATTTAGTTGTTAAATACAACTAATCTCCTTTAAATTAAATAATCTCCTTTAAATTAAAATAGTTCTTCCACTTTTTTTTTTGTCTTCCACGACATTGACATTTTTGTAGAATACACGTCAGTTGTTTTATAGACTGTCCCTTGACTTAGGTTTTGTATTCTCTCCTCATTATTCGATTCAGGATATGAATCTTTGGTAGGAAAACCACCTCAGTGATTCTGTGTCCTTCTCGTGTCAGCAGGCACAAGGTGTCAGTTTGCTGCCACCTGAGTTGGTGGTGGGAGAAAGACTCACCTTTGCTGACTCATCCACCAGATGTGCTGGGAGCTGCCAGTCCAGGACAGAGATGCAGGGATGGCTATGATCATCGCCCGCTCTGAGATGCCATGGGGTGTGAGTGTCAGATTTCTTCTCTCTAGTGCCCAGGCCCCATGGTCGCTGGATGGGGGCAAGGAGAGAGGTTGGGCAGGGCTGCAACACTAGAGGACAGAGGAGTGGGCAGTCAAGAACTTGTCCTGGGAAGGTGGCGGGAGGTGGGACTCGTGAGCTGAAACTCAAGTCCTCAGCACATGCTCCACTGCCCCATCAGACTTCACTTATAAAGCACAAGTTCAAAGATAAAATTATTAGGAATTTCAAGATGAGCATTAAACCGCAAGTGCAGGGCCCTTCTGAGAACAGGGTCCTCTGTGACTCCCTGGATGCATGCCCGTGAAGCGGGCCCTGCATCTTTCTCTCTATCTCTATCTCTCTATCCTATGTCTATATCATCATGTAACTCTCTCTGAAAGCAGGATATAATGTTTCTGCTCTGGAGGTTACTTGTGTCTATTCCCGCTCAACGCCTCCCTCTCCCCCAAAATTAGCACTTTTCTGACCTCTATCACCATAGATTAGTTTTGTTTGTGCTTGAACTGTGTATGAATGGAATCATACAATGTATTGCCTTTTGTGTTTGGCTTGTTTTGTTCATCATTTGACTGTGAAATTCACCCATGTTGTTGCATATATCAGTGATTCTTTTCTATGGTGGTGTAGTAAGCATTCCACTGTATGAATATAACACAATTTATCCAGTCTACCATTGATGGACATTTGAGTTGTTTCCAGTTTTTATCTAATATGCACAGATTGTTCCTGATTTGGCCTTTCAGTCTAGCTCCTGTGTCATTTTGACCTATTCCTATCATTTGTTTTAGCAGTTTCTTATTTTTTGGCCCCAAAAGATGTTCTAGGCTCATCTTGTACTTTCTTTGCCCAGCCCTGGAATCAGCCTTTTCTCCAAGAAACCCTGGGTCCTTTTGGTGGGGAAGTATTTAGAAACCAAGGTCTGGGCATGGGGTGTACCTGGTATTACAGGAATACTCGTGCCTAAAGGCCTTTTAAGCAAAGATAAGAAATAGATATTTTAAAAAATAATAAATTCATGTCGATACCTCAGATTCCAGTCCAATCCCACAGTCTTGCTTGCCTTCTCCCATAGTGAGAACCCTCATTTGAAACATCAGCACATTCATTCATTTGCTCGATTCCTCCAGCCTTTGGGTAGCCGTCTTTGTGCCATGACCTAAGTGTTCTTAACAATGTCTTGGGGGCTTTGAATGTCCTCTTTTGTTTTTGTAAAGACATCCACAAGCCTGTGGAGTCGGGGTCAATTGCTCTCCTTCCTCTCTCTGTCCACCGTGTACACATGGCCCATGCCTCTCGGCCCATGTGTGTGTCTCCCTTGCCAGACTGACTATCTCAGTCTAGTGCAAGAAGAAAAGAGAGTGAGTAGGTCCTGTCCACCTGCTCTGCTCCTGATTCTTGCTGGTGTGGTTCTCTCCGTCCATCCTCCCGGCTATTATAGCACCTAGGGGTAGAGATTCCCTTTTCACAGTCGAGGACACGGAACCTCAGAGAATTAGACCAGGACTTGATCGTTTTTATCTTATCTTTGTTTCCCCAGCCCCAGGCATGTAGTCGGTGCTTAATATATGTTTGTTGACTGAATGATTGGATGAGGATTTGTACTAAAATCTCTTTAGAATTCGGTTGTTCTCAAATTGTAGTCTGTGTAAGAAGTACCTGATTGGGGCCGCCCCAGTGGTGCAGCAGTTAAGTTCCTGAGCTGTGTTTCAGCAGCCAGGGGTTTGCTGGGTCAGATCCTGGGCGTGGACCTACGCACCGCTCATCAAGTCATGCTGAGGCAGAGTCCCACATAGAGCAACTAGAAGGATGTACAACTATGACATACAACTATCTACTGGGGCTTTGGGGAGAAAAAAGGAAAAAAGGAGGAAGACTGGCAACAGATGTTAGCTCAGGGCCAATCTTCCTCAAAAAAAAAAACCAAAAGCATAAAAAAAAAATAAGTAACTGATTAAATGCAGTTTTGGGGGCACTATCCCTAGAGAGTCTTTCTCTTGGGGTCTGGGATTGGCCCTGGAATCTGTAATTAACACCCCCCTTCCGCCCCCAGGATACTACAAAGCATATTATTCATAGCACCTATCCCTACCAGAAATTATCTTGGTTATTCACAAATGTAAGCTTTCCCTGATGTATTACTCCAGCACCTGCACCGGTGCCTAGTCCCGATCAGATGCTCCCTAAATATTTGTTGAATGAATGAATGAACCTTTAAGGTCGCTTCTAGCCGGAGCATTTCACGAGTCTGGGTTGAGCGCCTGCTGTGTGACGGGATCCGTGGGTTCATGGACGAACGCGTGACGGAGAGGACGTGGGAGGCGGACTGCGGGCCGCGAGGAGGAGGGCGGGCGGGGGTCTCGGGCGGTCCTGGGGGGGCGGGCGGGGCGGGGGCCCCACGACGTCACGTCCGCCGAGGGCAGCGGCGCGTCGGGCGGGCCGTAACGTCATACCTACGGCGCGCAGCCCGCACGCCGGCTGGGGCGCGGCAGCTCGGGGACCCGTCGCCTGCGGAGCGCCTTCGCCAGCGCGGGCCGGGGCGGGGGGCAGGGGGCGGGCCGGGCGGCGCCGTGACGTCACGCCCGCGGAGCGCAGCCGCCGCGCCGGGCGGCGCCGTGACGTCACGCCTGCGGAGCGCCGCGCGGCGGCTGGGCGGCGGGCAGGGCGCGTGCGGGGCGCGGGGCGGACGCGGGCGGCGGCGGCATGGCGGAGAGCGAGGCCGAGACCCCCAGCACCCCGGGCGAGTTCGAGAGCAAGTACTTCGAGTTCCACGGCGTGCGGCTGCCGCCCTTCTGCCGCGGGAAGATGGAGGAGATCGCCAACTTCCCGGTGCGGCCCAGCGACGTGTGGATCGTCACCTACCCCAAGTCCGGTGAGCCCCGCGCGGACCGCGCCCGGCCCTGCGGCGCGCCCGCCTAGACGCTGCGCTCGCGTGGACGCTGCGCCCGCGCCGGGGGCTTCCCGTCGGGGGCGGAGAGGGTGTGGCGCGGTGGTCGCCCTCGTCGCGGCGCCCATCGCCCGTCCGGTGCCCTGAACCCGAAAGGGCGGGGCGGGGGTCGTCGGCTCGCATTTGGGGAAGCCAAGGCCAGAGACCTTTGGAGATGGGCCCCGGTGTCCACGGCTGGACGGCGTCCCGTGAGGATGGAGCCTGTTTGGCCAGAGCTGCCCAGGGCCACCACCCTTCCCTGCTTCCCCTCCCATTACCCGGCTGTCTGTGTGACCTTGGACAGTCACTTAACCTCTCTGTTTCTGGACCCGGTTCAGCCTTTGATGAGTGCCAAGTCCTGGTGATCATCTGGGAAGGAGGATAAAACGGGCGTCAGGGCTGTGTACGTCCTATTTCTGCGTGCGCTCCGCGGGGGGATGGGACCAGCAGTGCCCAGAGTGTGTGCCCGGTGTGCCTTGTTTCAGGGTCGCCTCCATCACCCAGGTGTCAGGCAGAACCCCAGGGCATTCATATTTCCCAGTCTTAATTGACGTTATTTTCCCGACAACCACATAAGGCAGAGATGGTCATCCCCTCTTTACAGTCTAGGCACTGAGGGTCAGAGATGGGAAGTGGCTTGCCCAAGGTCACACAGCTGATGAGTGGCACAGCTGAGATTTAAAGCCAGGCTGGTCTGTGTCCAGGACCTGATGTAAGAGATTTTCATGTAGTGCTTCTTCTGAGGTTTGTAGGGAAAAGGGGCAGCTCTCCTGATCTTTTACTATTCCTCCGGGTTTCCCTTGTCACCACGGCACTGGAGGGGGAGGGAGACGCCTGAATCCAGACTGTGCAGTGCGTCTGCAGCCCGTGTAGGAGGTGGCCGGCCATGGCCAGCCTTGAGGTCGTGTTGGACCAGCAGGGGGCAGGTTGCTGGAAGAGCTGCAGGCTTGACTGTCATAGCTGTGCAGGGTCCCAGACATCCGAGGGGGAGGCCTGATCCTCTGCGGAAGGTCGGGGAAGGGGCTGTCAGTGGAGGGGTGGGGAGCCCCATTGGTGGGGGAAGCTTGGAGAAGAGTCTGGAGGTACTGCGGGGCTGCCCTTGGGAAGAGGGAGAGGAAGGAGATGTGCATGTGTCACTTGCTGTGGCCTCACAGCCCCTCTCCCAAATCATGGGGCCCCGTGGGTGTGGGGATTCTGAATTTTTCAGATTTTAGAGCCATAGGTATTATACATGCTGTAGGACCCCTAGCAGGGTGTGGGGCTGTCTTTTGGACTTCCACTTTGAGTGGGATCAATAAAGACTGAAAATAGCCTCATTTCAGTTTAGGAGAGGATTTGCCTCCAAATGGATTGTGAAAAGCTTGGTTTGGGGAGCTCTTTGGGATTTTGCACTTGCTGGTGAGGGAGTGTGGTTCTGTGTCACTACTTGCACTTTACACGAGGAGATGGAGGTGAGAAGTTAAGTAGCTGGGAGGGGGGGCACAGGCCCCGCGGCTTGCTTGGAAAGCTGTGTACTCAGGCCTGTGGGAGATGCATTAGAGGGGCTGACTTGGGGGCCTGGTGGGCTTCTGCGCGTACCTGTCTGGGCACCTTGATGGGGAATGAGGTGTTAGCTGAAGGAAGTTTTCTAGATAACCAGAACTTACATCTTGTTTGTAACTCGCATCTTTCAAGACAAATGAAAGCACACTCTGGACTTTTTAACAAGGAGGGAAGACGTGTGGCCCTCTCCCTGGGTGAGGGGAAACCCAGCGGTGCATTGGAGACCTTGTGTGAGTTCCCTTTACCCAGAGCCCTGGACAGCTGCCTTTTTAAGACTTAAAATTCCTCACAGCCCTGATGGCCTTTCCAGGCTCTTCTTGTGTCTCCATCTGCCCCCTGCCTGCTCCTTTTACTTTTTCCACCTGGGGGCTGGGCAGCCTGAGACCTGCCTTGTTAGATCTGCCTGTGAGCCAGCAGATAACATAGATGACCCCCTACCATGCTCTGTGCTTTGTGGCTCCCAGAGCCCCGTGTGTCCATCATCACAGTACATTCTCCCCAGAGCTCTATGAGGCAGGTCAGAGTTGGGCTCCCATTTCACGGGTGGGGACATGGAGGCTCTGGGAGGTTAAGCAACTTGCCCAAGCTCATGGGGCTGGAACGAGGCTGGATTGAGCTGACGGTGAGCCTGGGAGTAAAGGAGAAGCAGAGTCATGGGTTTTGTGTAGGCCAGTATTTTCTGTTCCTTTTTTGCTTTCTTCCTGGTTTTCAACCTTGATGCAGTCCATCCTTCTCATCCGTTCCATGGGATGGTGACAGGATAAGTGAGAAGTTTTCTCAGGAAAGATGGCCTGCATTAGCTCTAACCAGTGCTGCTGAAGACTTTCAGCCTCCCCACCCCACTGTCTGTAAAGGTCAGTACACAAAGTGACCAAGCGACTGAAGAATTGGTCCCAAAATTCTGCTCTAAAGATTTTCTCAGTCAGAGGAAAGGGGCCATGGGAGTGGTCTGCAGTGGCTGCTGGGAGAGCAGGAAGGGCAGGGCTAGGGGTCAGGATCTGGGTCCTCGCCCTTGGTGATCCAAGCCTCCATTTCCCCTGCTGTGAAATCTACAGTTTAAACTGCTCAGTTGCTGCGGTGGCTCCGGCCGGGGTCCTTTGAGGGCTGTCACTTTGAACATGGGCCCACTGCTGTTTGGGGTGGGACCTGGAATGCTTTAGGATCAGTTGAGTGGCCGCTTACGGAGTCCTGTGTGCCAGGTGCTCTGCCACGTTAATCCTTGAGGGACTCGTGCCTCTTTTCAGAGGCTCAGAGGAGGCAGAAACTTGCTCAGAGTCACACAGCTGCTGAGGGACAGGGGCCAGGTCTAGTCAGGTTCCCTGGTCCACAGCCAGCCTCTCTCCTGCCCCTCGGGTGCCCTGCTCCTTTGGGAGGTCATGAGGGCAGCCAGACTCAGGCCCCAAGGAGGAGGGGGGATCCTGCCGGCTTTCTGTGCTTTGTGACTCTGGGAGTCTCTGGCCATTTCAGGATTTTAAGGTTTGTGTCACTGCTCTGAGCCCTCTGCACACAGCCTTCAGAGGGCCCAGGTCATGTTTTCTGTCCCCTTTCTTCCCATCCCTCCCCTTCCCCACCAGGAGTGGGTCTGTAGGAGGCCCCAGTGCCTAGAGATTAAAAGCCTGGCTTTGGAGCTGCAAGTCCTCGGTCTGAATGCAGCTTCACTGCTTGCTGCCTGGGTGGCCCTTGGCAAGTGATGTAACTCTCTGAGCTGTGCAGGGGTTTCTGCAGGGGTCGGAGAGACCACTCACTGCCTTGATGGGTGGCTGTGTAGATGAGTGAAGTGATGGATGAGGGCTCCTCCCCGTTCCAGAAGCATGGTAAGCACAAGAAGGGGTCCTGTTATTGATGCCAGCTCTCACTCCCCGAGCACCTGATCTGCCCAGACGTTGTCCTAGGTGCTGGGGCGCAGAGAGATGTCCCACCTGGTGCCTGTCCTCAGTGAGCTCACAGTCTGCTGGGGGACAGGCAGCTCTGGGTTTGTGGGGAGTAGCCAGGACTAGCAGAGGTCCCCTTCCTGCCACAGGAAACCACAGGGCCCCTCAGGCTTCCAGTGCCCTGGTCTAGGAGATGGTAATGAACTCTCAGGTGGTCAGAGCTGGAAGGGCCTGAGGGTCCCTTGTCCACTTCCCCCCCGCCCCCCGCCGAGGGGGAACTGGGGTTTACAGGGCTGGGGGATTTCTGGTGGTAAAGGCAGTAATCATCAGGTCCTGCTTTTTTCCGCAACACTCCACTACTCTAGGATTTTTTGTGTGTTTCTGACATTTTAGCTGAGAGGACAGGTTAGGACTGTGCTGTCCAGTACAGTAGCCTCGAGCCACATCTGGCTATTGAAATGTAATGAATTGAAATGAAATAAAATTAGGAAATGAGTTCCCCAGCAGCACTCGCCGTGCTTCAGGTGCTCAGTAGCCACATGCCTCGTGGCTGCCGTGTTGGACAGCACAGACATCGAATATTTCCGTCACTGTTGGAAGTTCTGTGGGATGGCGCCAGTTCAGACTGGGATCCAGATACTGGGAGCCTATTGTGCCTTCTGAGGAGGAAGCTTCTCTTCATCGCTTGTTCATGATCACTCGTTCTTACAGCGCCTTGGGTCTTGGGATTGTGTTACGTCTGGTTGTCTGTGGAAGCGTCTTGGAGCTGTCCGCTGGTGTGATGTGAGCGCTGCCATCGGTGTTGCTAATGGGTTGATGGTCCCCGAAGTCACAGAGCATCGGCTTTGGGGTATACTCCTTGGCTTGGCCAGAGCACCCACCTCCTGATTTTATTTTCCTTTTGGTTCCAACCAGTCCTGAGGGGCATGGCATTCTCTTGTCACCGGCTGGGAGGGAAGAAGTGAATCGCAGCCAGGGGAGTGAGTGCATCTGGGCCCCAGTTCTAGCCCCGTCACCGTGTGACTTCACTTTGCTCATGAAAAATGAGAGGATTGGACCTGATGATTCATTTAAGTCTTAAATTTTAAGACAGCTTGTGGGTGGGGAGGCTGTGGGAAGACCCACAGGTCCCAGGCTCCACAGATTTCTTAGTTTTCTTTGTGTGTGCCTGTCTCCATGCCCAGGAGAGCTGAGCTTGGGGTATGTTGTCCTCAGGAGCTTACAGTGACGTTCGGAAGCCAGGCTGCTAACGTGGGAAGCTAACTGATGGGCCAGGGTGGTCATTTCTCAGGGTCAGGTCAGGGGCCCAGGAGGGAGGGTTCAGAGGAGGAGGATCACTGAAGGACTGCATGGAGGAGGTGGGCTGGGACCTGGATGTGAGGGCTGGTTGGGATTACTGATTACAGCTACTGTCCCACTCTCTACCTTGCTTGAGCCCGAGAACAGCCCGTGTTCTTGTGATTGTTTCCTTTTTGGAGATAGATGCAGGCCCAGTGAGGGGCAAGGGTGGTATCCGCATTTGAGTGTACAGTTTTTACTCCTAGATGGTGGAGATGAACACGCCTTAGGAAGAGTTGGAGGAGAGATGGTGGGGATGGAACCGTCATTTACCCAGCATCTGTGCTGCGCCAGACTCTTCCCAGGTTTTCACACATGGTTGTCTCGTTTCATTTTCCCACAGCCCGGGGAGAAGACTGTTCGTGGCTCAATATGCGGATTAGGAAGCAGGCTGCAAGATGTTGAGGGAGTTGTCACCCACCCTGAGCTCCCATTTGTTCCAAGATCAGTGTGAATGTCCCTCCTTTCCCGCTGCACCACCCAGGGTGACGAGTGCTCTCCAGCGCACTGGTTAGTGATGCCTCCTAGGAGAGCATACGAGGGCTTGACACACTAACGGGAGGTTTCGTTCAGGATAATTGTGGGGTTCCTCCCTCCTTCCTGCCTTCCTGCCATCTCCTCCTCCCTCCTTCCTTCCTTCCCTTTGCTCTTCTTCCAGCTGTTCTCATGTAATCAGGAGGCCTTGGGATTGGGGAAGGGAGTGGCAGATCCAAGTTCCTGGGTTGTCTAGGGGAATGTTTCTTCTCGTCACTACACAGGGCTTGGAAGAGAAAGCCTCAAGAAGAATCATAGGGTTCTGGAGAAAGAAAGGAGCAGGGGCCTCTGGGAGGAGCGTCTTTCTTCCCCCGGTGGAATAGGAAGAGACCCCGACTGCCCCTCTGAGCTCCAGGGTCTTATTCTGGGTTCCTCATTTCTCTTCCTTCCCAGACAGTGACGACTTCTCCTCCCGCCACCCCTCCCACATGCACTTTGTCACTTGCTTCTGTGGATTCTATGCTCAGTAAGCTCTCAGCTCTGTCCACCCCTCCCTGCCCTCGCTGCAGTCTTGGGATTCTTCCTCTCTCGCCTGGGGTATCGTGTGGCCTCCCTCCAGGTTCACCTTTCACTCTGCAGCTCAAGTGACCTCTTGGAAACACACATGTGACCCTGGTGATTCCTTCATTAGACCTCTTCACTGACTCCCCATTGCCTTCAGGCAACGGTAAGCTCTGTAGACTGTCCTCCTGTGACCTGGATTTCACCTGGTCTCCTTCCTTATTCGCCAGCCACATGGGACTGTCTGAACACTCCTGGTTCTTTCTTGCCTCCAGTCTTTCGCTCTTCTGTCTCTTCCCCTCCCCTCTCTTCCTCTCCTTTCCCTTCCCTCTGATTACCTCATGAGGGTGTCCCATCTTCAGAATGCCTCTCATCTGTTCACTGTGGGACTAACGCTCCTTCCCGGGCCTCCCTCTTCATATCTTTCAGCACTTCAGAGATGCCACTCCACTGTCTTCTGGCTTGCGTCATTTCTGATGAAGTCAGCTGTGATTCTTTGGTTGTCTGTGGAATGGGTCTTTTCTCCTCTGGCTGCCTTCGAGATTTCCCCTTTGTCTTTGATTTTCAGCACTTTGAATATGGTGTCTCCAGGTATATATTTTTTGGAGGAGGGGCATGCTTCTCCTGCTTGGGGTTCTCTGAGCTTCTGGATCTGTGGTTTCATGTCTTTCATTATTTCAGAAAAATTTTCAGTCATTATCACTTAAATATTTCTTCTGTCCCGTTCTCTCTCTCTTCTTTTGGGATTCCAATTACATATGTGTTAGATTGTTTGATGTTATCTTTCAGCTCTCGGATGTTCTATTTTTTCAGAACTTTTTTCGTGTTTCAGCTTGGGAAATTTCTGTTGCTCAATCTTCAGGTTAACTGATTCTTTCTTCCACTGTGTCAGGTCTACTGATGAGCCCATCGAAAGATTCTACATGTGTTATGTGTTTTTATCTTTCCTCTAACATCACCATTCTGGTCTCCATCTCTCTGCTGAAATACCCATCTGTTCATGCACGTTGTCCACCTTTTCCATGAAATTAGTATATTAATCAGACTTATACTTTAAATTCTCTGAGTCTGATTCTGTTGATTGTTTTGTCTCTTGACAGTGGATAATTTTTTTTCTTGCCTTTTTTATGAGTAGTACTTTTTGACTGAATGCTGGACATAGTGTTCCAACATTAGGGACTAGGGTCAGCCTTATTTTTGCTTGGAAACAGGCCTGCCTTTTCCTGCCATTAGTGTAGAGTGGTGTTGGGCTCTGTTGCAGCCTGCCACCCACCCGTCTTTCTTGTGAGGACAGTGTAGGTCTGCAGAGAAGAGTCTGTTTGGTGCTGACTCTCTCCTTGTGTCTCTGGCTCTGCAAGCCCACAATCAGCCTTTGCAACTTGTGAAAATTCTACCTGAATTCTTCTTTCCCACCTGCATAGCACCTGGCTTTTCTTCCCCCTGGGCTGTCTCTCTGGAAGGCCCATCTTCCTGGGATTTCAGCCTCTTGGTTGCCCTGCAGCTTCAGCTCTCTGATGGGCTTGAGGCAGGTGAGGCTCTTGTAGTTTATCCAGCCTCTCCTTGTTAGTGTGGGAGCCGTGCTGCTGCCAGCTCTCTGCACCGTGGGGGAAGCAGCCCTCCTCCTGGTGTCTTGACAGTTGGGTGAGGCAGTGGGCGTGCCTGCAGCTTCTGGAGTGATGGACAGCGAGCTGAGCAACACGATGCTCTGCTGTTCGCAGGGAGCAGGGACCCGCATGGGCTTCTGGAGTGTGTTAGGATGAGCGAAGGGGCCATTGGGAGGTGGAAGCCTCCCTAAAGCGTGCTTTGCAGGCTTACTGGAGTTTTCTGGAAGCTAAACAAGTCATTTCCAGAGGGACTGGAGAGCCGGAGACCCTGACATGGGCTTTGTGTGTGCTCTCTGGCACACGGGTGGCTCTCGTGAGCTCGGCTGGAATGAGTGGGGGTCTCCTGGCACTGCCCCCCCGCCCCCGGGTGGCAGGGCAGTGGACTGGGTGATGGCAAAGACTGCTTGAGTCTGTGTTTGTCATTCTCAAGCCTCAGGACAGACCAGGAGGTAAGAGGGGCTCCTGACTCTGCCGGGTGCTTGGAAGTATCCTGTCGCCCTCACAGCTCCGCTGCGAGAAGCCCTTTTCAGGTAAGGAGCTGAGACCCAAGGAGAAGCTGGCCCAGGTGCTGGGAGGAGAGCCCATGTGGGCTGACCCTGCAGGGGCGTCTCCCTGGGACTCTGGGTGGGCCGGCCCCGAGGCTACGCGTCCACCACTGATGGACAGCACTGTGGTCAGCACCACGGTTGCCTCCGCGATGCCTTCACTGGCCAGACACGGCACTCAGAGCATCACGTGGGTCACGGCATTTAGTCTGTGTGGCATCCTCACCTTGCAGAGGAGGAGGCCACCTGCGAGGGACTGTGTCTCGCTGGGTGTCCAGGCATCAAGAAGTGTCTGAGCCAGGATTTCAGTTGTGGCCTCTCATGGCCAGTGTCCTTGTGGTCTTGCTGTTGCTTGTTTTGCCTCTCCTGTGGGAGACGGGCGAGGCCTGGCTTCTGAGCGGGTGTGCTCCGGTCCTAGAGACCCAGAGTGAGGGCCAGCGTGGGGAATTGAGGTGGGAGGGGTCTCAGGAGGCAGGGGAGGAGGAAGCCAGGAACTGGTGTCTCCGTGTGTGCCTGGGGCTTTGCTCGCCAGGGCCCTCGGGAGACGATGTGGTCACAGCTCGGGGCTCCCTTGAGGGGCAGGTGGCCAGTGCTCACCCACCAGCTCCTGTCTCGCAGCGGTTGAGGGTGCTTGGGGCCAAGTGAGAAGCAGGCGCAGGCATGTGAGGTGAGAAACCTTCCGTGTAAGGGCTGTGCCCCGAGCTGCAGATGACCTACAGTGTGGCGGAGGCGTAGGGGTGGGCACCGACAGGGTCTGCTCGGGAGGGCCAGGTTGTAAAGACCAAGCCTGGATCTGGGTTTTGGGCAAGGGCACTCACCCTTTCTAAGTCCCCATGTCCTGCTTTTTCAGATGGGCTGGCGTGCTGTCTTGCAGGGCTGTGAGGGGTACTGAATGTGATCTTGTGCGTGTCACACCATGCTAGGGCCCCGTACGTTGTTAGCCCTTACTTTTGTTGTCCCCTCTTTCATTTCAGCTCCACCTGGAGCACTCTGTGCCTGTTGCTGTGTGAGAGGCCACCTGGACTCAGTGCCTTAAAACAGCGACCATTACTGTAGCCCTGGGTCTGCTGTCGCTGACCTTGGCCAAACCCACTTGTGCATCCATGGGTCCACTGGGGGCTCTGCTCCAGGCTGGGTTTGGCCAGGCAGCTCTGCTTCAGATGTCTCTTTTCTCCATCCTGGGACCAGCAGGCTAGCCTGGGAGTGTCCCTCTCTTGGCGATGGTAGGAGCACAGAAGAGCCAGCAGGGACATGTGAGGCTCTGCTTTGCCTCCCTGCTCGGGCCACAGCATGGCACCTGGTCGTGCCCAGGATCAGAGACAGGTGCTGTCTTCTTATGGGAAGGGCTGTGAAATCACATGGCAAAGAGCGTGGACAGGGCTGGGCAGAGACCTGGGGCCCCCGATGCTGAACACCAAGCCCCCTTCCCAGATACCCTACAGCTCGCTGGCTCATCCTCCTGTTCTTGAAGTCTTGGGTCAAATGCTCCTTAAAAGAGGAGCCTTCCCTGACTTTCCTGGGCCCTTATGGAAGGTGGGGCCTCTCCCTCCTGGGGGAGCTGCACGCTCTGCCTGATGGGCCAGTGGCCTCTGGGGGGCTGTGTGCGGGGCCCTGAGTGTGTGTCCATATCTGTGATCCCAGGAACCCAAGGGCTCAAGGCCCAGGAGAATTTCACCCTGAGGAAACTGAGGGCCGGAGGTGTGGTGCCTGTGTCAGGCCCCCCAGAGTCGCCGGCAGAGCTGGGCTGGGAATCTGGGCCTCAGGTTCTCAGGGCCTCACGAGATGGGGCTGCGGCAAGCCCGGGTTGTCTGAGGGTGGACAGCCTCACCTCCTAGTCGTGGGGCAGCTGCACCTCAGCCACGTGAAGTGATCCCAGCAGGAGGAGGCGATCACGCTCAGTGACAAGTCTGTGTCCAAGTCTGGGCCCAGAGCTGGGGGAGTGTGGCTGCAGCGCAGGCCACGCTAATTTCCCAGGGTCCAGGCCTGGAGGTGGGCAGGTCCCAGCTGCTCCTGCCTCTGTCCCACCCTTGCTCCCCTGCTGCTGGGAGGTGGTGGGTTAGGGTTAGAGCTTTAGCCTGGGAGTGAGGACACGGGGCTCGTGGCCTTGGTTTTGCTGTCCATTTGCTTTGTGAGCCCTGTGTGTGGTGTATGTGTGTATATGTACATGTGTATGTATGGTACATGTGCATGGTATGTGTGTGTGTATGGTGTATGCATATGTGTGTGGTGTGTATACATGTGTGGTGTGTGAGTATATGTGTGTGTTGTGTGTGTATGGTTCATGTGTGTGGTGTGTATATGTGTGTGTGGTGGTGTGTGTGTGTGGTATATGTATGGTGTGTGTGGTGTGTGTATGTGTATCTGTGGTGTGTGTATGGTACATGTGTGTGGTGTGTATATGTGTGTGTTTATGGCGTATGTATGGTACGTGCATATGTATGTGTGGTGTGTGTATATGTGTGTGTTGTATGGTTTGTGTGTGGTGTGTATGTGTGGTGTATGTATGGTGTGTGTGGTGTGTGTGTGCAAACACTCCAGTTCTGAATCAGACAACGTTTTGGGTCCCAGGTTCAGGGCCTTCTGGCGTCTGTGGCTGGGACAGTTCGTCTCCGAGTCCGCTTCTGCGTGTGTGAAGGGGGATGACAGTAGCCACCTACGGGCTTGTGAGAATCAAATGAGGACATGGCCATGTGAGCTCCTGGGACAGTGCCTGGGACACTGAGCACTGTAGTTGGCTGTCATGGGGTGGCTCCTGGGCGCCTTGGTTTCCCATCCATCTGCAGCCGTGGGACTGTGACTGCACCCTCCTCTTTGGGCTCCACGTCCTCTGCATATCGTGGGGATTATGCTGCGAACTGAGACAGCACATGTGAAGGTTCCTAGAGTGGGGGACAGGTGCTTCACGAGAGTCGCTCCTCTTTGCTCTTTCCTTTCCGGGGGCGAGTGTCCTGGAGGCCTTCTCAGTGTCTGTTGGGAGGGCAAGTCCCACCCCTGGAGAGGGGCCTGCAGGAGCCCCAGGCCTGGGTCATCTGGGCCAGCTCTGTTGGGTTGCAGCTTCAAACGCTCAGCTGTTGCTGTTTCTGAGGGAGCTGGGCAGATCCTGGCTGTGACATGGTGATGTCCTGTGACTCTAGAATGCCCATGGGCGTGTTGCTTGAGTGGGGCAGATTGAACACAGGTGCTCACCGCTGCTTCCTCTTACAGCCTCACTGTGTGACGGTCAAGGAGGGGAAAGCTTGAGCCCCTGGAGTCAGAGAGCGGTGACTGCGGTTTGGAGGTGCCAGCCAAGTTTTGGAAGATAAGACATGGTGGCTAAGTGTTGACTGACTTAGCAGATAGAGAGCCTACATGCCCGCAGACGGGGAGGGCGGCAGGTGCAGGAACCAGTTCAAGCTGCAGAGCTCCAGGAATTGGATGCACCTGGCACCTCAGAGGGTGGCAGCTGTGACGGAGGAGATTGAAAACAGGAGGCTGTTGCAAAGACAGGTTTCTTGGGGAAGTTGATCCATAGAGGCTCTAGATTTGAGGATGTGGAGCACAGCTGTAGGCTGGATGCAGTGCCATATGGAAATGGGGATCCCATGAAAACTGCACGCTTGAGAGGGAGGTTCCCAGCCCCTTCCCTACTTGGCTCCCGGGAGGCCTGTGGTCCCCCAGGGCAGAGAGTGGAGGCATCTTCTCTGGAGAAATTGACCCCAAAGAAATGACGTATAAGTATTTGCACGTGGGCATCTCCCGTCTCCGCTCTAGAGGGCATCCAGGCTGCTGCTTCCACAGTCGCATGGAGCCCTGCAGTCGGCAAGCCTCGCCCACCACAGTCGGCTGCACCCGGTGGCTCCTTCTTTCCTGTGGATGGACTCAAGATTAGCAGATCTTAAAGTCTCCAGCTTGAAGGACAGAGACCTGCACAAACAAAACAAAACAAAAAGCAGAAGATGGAGACTGGAGGAATCAAAGACAACATCCAGCGCAGAAGAAAACCTAATGAAACAAAACACCAGCCACACCCCTCACCCTGCAGCGTCCTCGGGGAGTTCACAGAGGTGTGCTTTCACCGCGGAAGGCATCTGCACCGGCAGGGGCAGGGAGAGGTCACGAGGGACTCTGGATTAAAAAGGTGACGACTGACATTTTTAAAACTTAGTTACAAGGTTCGGATGGTCAAGAGGAGGCAATATCCCAGAAAGTAGAACAAAAATTTTTACAAAATTATGGCAAATAGGAGCAAAAAGATAAGAAAATTGGAAAATCTCAGAGTTCCAGAAAGAGAATGGAGAGTATGGGAGAGGCGTTACTGCAGCCACGACGTCCGGAACTCAAGGACGTGAGTTAAATTGAAGAACTCCCCAAGCGTCTGGCACAGTGAACCAATAAAAGGTGCCACGCTGAGGCACGTCATTGTGACATTTCACAACTGAGATAAAGAGAGGACCTCAGAGCTGCCAGAGGTGAAAAGGGGCCTCGTTCAGAGGACCAGAATCAGGGCCTCAGGGTCCTCGGCACAACGTGGGCCACTGGGGGCCGGGAGCGGCGCTTTCGTGGTTCTGAGCCGGGGGGGGGGGGGGGGTCTCCAGCCGGAATTCTGTTCCCAGCCAGACTGCCAGCACACGTGGGTGGAGACAGACGCTGGTGGTCACGCGCGGTCTGACGGTTCCCACGCTGGGGGGGCAGCTGGAGGGCGGGCCCCACCAAGGCGCGAGAGGACACCAGAGAGGCACGTGGTGCAGCCAGTCGGAGGGCGATCCCGGGAAGACAGTGGTCGGGGGGTGGGGCGCATCCCCAAGAAATCAGTGGGATTGAGAGAGCGCCCCATGTATTTGGCCGCACGGAGAGGGTCTCTTACAGAGGTGGGGGAAGAATTGTTAATAGCTACGTAGAAAGCTAAGCAAGCCAAGTTTTCCTCTAGGAAGAACAAAATCCTGTACCAGAAAGGACATGTAATGGCTGCCTGGTGTACTTAGAGTGAGGCGCTCAAGCCCCGAGTTAGACTGGAAACGGTGCTGTGACCACTCTGGGAGGAGAGGTCCTGCGAGGGAACCTGGCTGGATCCTCATCTGCCTTATCGAAAATCAGAAGACCGTTGGGAGTGTACAGATCATCAAATAACTCTCTAAGCACGGCAGAACTGTGAGAGTAGGAGAAGAGTCGAGGGTTTGCTCTGCGGTGGGGTTAGGGGTGGGGAGGAGAACAGGCTTTTCTGTTAGGCATTGGAGAGTCCTCCTCGACTTTCTAAACTAGGTGCGTGTGTGGCTTTGGTAAATAATAGTAATGAAAACAAAAGAATTCCAAAGCGTTCCAACCCCAGGACCCTGGTGGCTGGGCCCCGTTCGGATCGATTCTGACCCTTGAGTGCTGGTTCCTTCTGTTGCCAGAGCGCTGGGGGGAGCTTTGGTGGGCTCCACCCCCGCATTGGGACAGGCCAGGCTCTAGATTCCTGGGGCGTTCTGCCCAGAACACCAGTGGTTTCCCACAGACAAGTCTCCGCCCGAGAGGTCCGATGTCAGAAAGCACTGCCGCCACCACGGGAGTGGTGACCTGATGGCCTCTCAGGAGTGACTCACTGGTGCCGGCAGAAGCTCTTCTGTAAGTGATTGCACCCAGCTGACTTGAGGGCGGAGCCTTGGAAGAGTATGGCTTGTGTTGCTCCCCGCACGGCCCCGCCCCGCCTGCCCCCGCCCCCCGCCCCGCGTCTGGTTTGCGAGCTGGGCTCTCCTCTGCCTCACCTTGGCTTTGCTGGGAGTCAGGCTGGCTTCCTGCCGCCCCCCCTGGAGGGTTCAGACTGCGGTGGGGGGATGAGGGGCTGAGACCCCACTTCCCCACCTCCTTCTGTACATCGTGTCTGGATGCTGCAGGAGTGGAGGGGCTCCCATCCTAGCCTCTGTGGCACCCCCAGTCTACCGTGCAGGCAGCCTGATGGGCCCCACACAGGACTTCTCCCCTCTTTGCTCTCCTGGATGTGCAGGGTAGGCCATGTGGGGAAGTGGGCACTTGCAGACAGGGCTTCCCACTGCAGACGTAGATCTCCCTAACTCCGTGTCTTTGGACTATAACCTAAACTTGGGGCTTCCCTCTCCTTGGAGGGACAAGAGGGGCTCATAAACCCTCCCTCTACCTGTGCCGGCACTGCCCCGGTGTCCCGTTACCCAGGGCGTGGCTTCTGCAGGAGGGCTCGCGTCCTGTGTTTGGATGAGGGCTGCCCGCCTTGGTGGGAGGCTGTGGTGTCTCGTGCGTGAGTGGTCCTGGTCAGTGGTGCCGTCCGTGGCCTTAGGAGCTCAGAGTGATGCTCGCTTGTGTTCAGCCTCTCTGGCCCTGAGCGGGTCACTTCGTGGCCCTGACCCCAGCAGCCCTGTGAGGCAGGGAAGGGCATCACCTCCATTTTCTAGAAGGGGAGGCAGGGAGCCCCAGGGCAGCCCTACATGCAGGCTTGTTGAATGAACAGAGGGGTGGGTGGTGGATACCCTCGTGGCGGCCAGACCAGCAGATCCTGAGCGAGGACTGTGACTTGATAATCCCAGACCTCACCAGGCGGGAGGGTGGAGGCCTCTGTAGAAAGGACACATAGCCTGCGTTCAGATCCTGGCCTTCACTTGCCTCTTCTGTGAAATGGGATGATAGTCCTACCTCGCAGGAGATGAGGTGGAAGTCTCTGGTGGCTTGGCTCTGAGTTCTGAGGAGTACCGTGGCCTGGGTGCTGAAGCTGACAGATGGGACAAATGTCCAGATGTGAATGGGAAGCCCCTGCACAGTCCCTGATGTGTAGAGCGGATGTGCGTGCCCTCCTCCCTCGGCCCCACCCTCTGGCCCTGGCTGCAGTGCCCACCTGGCCTGGCTCCCGTCAGAACAGCCACCAGGGAGCTGGGGAGGGGCGTCCTGGAGTGACTTGGAAGGAGCAACATATTCTGCCGCCCACAGTGCCTCAGGATGAGGCTTAGCCGGCAGTGAGCTCACGGGGGACACTGGTGGGGGTCCCCACTGTGGGAAGTGGGCACTGCTGCCACCTCAGGTGCTGGGGCCGAGGCTGCAGAGCAGGCTGTGTCCACTCCCTTAGTTACCAGTCTTTCCGGCAGAAAGCGTTGCTGTGGTTCCCCGGGTGACGAGCAGAGGGGACTACACTGTGGTCCTGGCTCAGGGAGGCAGCCCGCTGGGGAGACGTGTTTGCTGATTTCCACCGTGCTTCAGGCACTGCTGGGCGTGGACGCAGGTGCCTCAGCCACGACGCTGGGCCTTAGGGTTTTGTGGCCCCTGCAGGAGACAGGCAGCACATGCTTGGCCTTCATTGGGGTCCCCGCTGGGGAAGAAGCTCTGAGCAGGAGTGCTGAGGGTGGGAGAGTCTCAGACACAGGAGACAGTGGACCTGGGTCAGGAGGAAGTGGGGAGGGCTGCAGGTGGGAAACCAGCTGGTCACAGACACCGGCATGCCAGACCAATCCTGCGTCCCAGGGAGAAGAGGGAGTCCCTCAGGCCGTGTGTGTTTATTGAGCACCTGCTCTGTGTCGGAAAGCGTGTTAGAAATGTGATGTGAGTGTGGTCGGTGGAATCACAGCCCCACAGGTGTCCACGTCCTCGTCCCCAGAGTGTGTGGGTGTTTCCCCATACGCGGCGAGGGAGGACTCAGGCTGCTCATCAGCTGCCTTTCAGGCAGAAGATGGTCCTGGACTCGGGGTGAGCCCAGTGTGATCTCAGGGTCCCTAACGGAAGAGAGAGGCAGAAGAGGGGGCGTCTAGTGATGCGTGTGACCAGAACCGGGAAAAGGCGAGAGAACGGTTCTCCCCCGGAGCTTCCGGGAGGGAGCACGGCCCTGCCCACACCGTGGTTTTAGCCGTGAGGCCCGTGTTTGCCATCTGACCTCCAGAACTGTGGATGATACCGCTGTGTGGTTTTAAGGCACTGAGTTTGTGATAATTGGTTACTGCAGCTGTAAAAACTGACACGGAACTGAGACATGCTCCCTGCCCTCATGAGCTGCCCCCCAGTCCGCTCCCCAATCGTGCATGGTGTGCTGAGTGCAGTAGGACAAGATGTCCAGGGCCCCCTGGGGCCAGGGAGGGCACCTGATGAGACTGAGGGGCCCAGAGATCAAGTCTGAGTTGGCCAGGCAGAGGGGCAGCCTGTTGAGGACTTGGGCCCTGGGGGTGCTGAGCTCTGGGGGGATAGAAGACCCGGTCACAGCACAGAGTTCCAGAGGGGGCTGGAGAGGGGAGACTGGAGGCTGAAACAGAGCCACTGGGTATGGCGGGGAAGGGGGTGTTGGGGCTGTGGTGGCCAGGAGAGTGGATGGAGAGGCTGAGTGGGCGTGCCCCCTGGGTGGGTGGGACTTAGGGCGGGGGGGCAGTGGGCATGGAGAGGCGAGACCAGGGGGCTCTCACAGTGTCACCAGGTGGAGGGGTCAGCTCTGTGCTCACCTCAGTGGTACAACCAGTGGGGTTTGCTGAGGCGTGAGGAAGGGGAGTCTACTGTTTGGCCTGAGCAGCTGCCCAGGGTGGGGAGGCCATTTGCTGAGGGGCAGACAGGGCGGGGTGGCATGGGTAGGTGGACAGACGTGTGTGGGGTAAGTGTGGAGCTGGCCTTGGTGGTGGGACTGCATGAGGCCCCTTAGGGAGTGTGTGCAGCCGGGAGAGGAGGGTCTGAGGCTGTGCTCTGGGCAGTCAGCATTTTCGGGGTGGGGAGATAAGGAACTAGCAGCAGAGATACCCCCGAAGTGAAGGGACCAGAATGTGTTGAGGAGGAACTGGACAGCCGTGTCCGTTTCTTCCGAGATGGGGTGATGACCAGGAACGGCCCTGGGCTCACTGGTGACCTAGAGCTAAAAGCCTGAATGGGGTGGGATCCGCACACATGGGCTGCAGGGAGCACAGGGAGTTGCCTTTCTCCCTGGGGGTTACCTTGTCCCTGCCGACTCTCGGTTGGATGTGCTGCCTGGCCCTAGAGTGCCTGCGAGGGCTCTGCACTTGGTGGCCAGGTGTGCGGTTGGCCCACTGTTTGTGGGACTCAGACCCCTGTGTTTCTTCCCACGCTGAATGCCGAGATGGTAGAGCACCTTTTGTGTGCCAGGCCCGGGGGTGCCAGGCTGCAAGAGACAGTCCACGTCATGGGTGGTAACTGTGCGGTTGGTGAGTGATGTGGAGGAGGGGCGTGGTGCCGTGAGAGAATGAGTATCTGAAGACATTGAGGGGTCAGGCAAGGCCAGCTTCTGGGTGGAGAAGATGTGAAGTTGCTGTGCACTGGCTGAGGAGTGGGGGGTGCCCAGCAGAGGGAAGACCCTGACTGGAGCCTCCGAGGAGGCTGCACCCCAGGGGGCTGGTGCAGAGAACTCAGGGGGCCTTGCAGGCGGTGGGATGCCCGGATTGTAACATATGGACAGTGGGAAACCACAGAAGGGTCTAGGCCGGGGGCCATCAAACTTGAATCTGAAATGTGCCTGGTGGGGCTGTCCCCAAATCCAGGCGGAGGACCTGTCCAAGCCATGTTGATGGGACAGCCCGTGGGGTGATCTGCAAGGAGGGGAGTCGGTCAGCAGGTCTGCCGCCCTGTGGGAGGCTGTGGCCTGGACACACACGAGTGCTCTTGTTCCCTGGCGGGCCTCTCTCTGCGTTCGATGGTTTGGGGCATCAGCTAAGCTGTCCCATGTCCTGTGCTTGACACAGGCAGTGTCTCCATGCTGGCTGGATTTCCCCCGCAGTCTTCCTTAGGGGAGCAAGTTATGCTGACCACACCACTGAGCAGACAGGTGGTATTTCCTTTTAATTGAATTATTACTTACATATCCATGTTTCCATGTAAGTACCACCAGACCAAGGTAAAGAATAATCCTAGCACCCCAGAGTCTCCTTCATGTCCTCTGAGTTCATAACCTTCCCCAAAAGAACCCTTTCTCACCTCTGTTACCGGAGCTTAGTTTTACCCATTCTAGAAGCTAATATAAATGGAAATGTGAAAAATCATGTAATAGCCTCTGGTGTCTGGCTCATTTCACTCAGCATCATGTCTGTGGGATTCGGCTGCGTTATGCGCAGTGGTAGCTAATGGCTTCCTTTGCTGTCTAGTTTCCACCATCTGAGCATCACAACTTGTTTATTTGTTCTACTGTTGACCGACATTTCTGTTGTTTCCAAGGTTTGGCTGTTCTGAATAAGCTGCCAGGATTGTTCTGGTACCTGTCTGCTGGTATTGTCTTGGGTGTATACCCGGGAGTGGATTTCTTGGATCATGGGGTATACCTGTGTTTAGCTTTAGTAGGTGCTGGGTAGACATAGTTTTCATTGTGAATAATTCATTGGCTGGCGAGTCTACTCTCATTACTCCTGGGCAAATGAAAAGCTCAGCTTCTGGAGGCCTCAGGCCTGAGAATCATCCATTTATTACAGTCCGTGAGCTCCTGGAGTGGCAGGCATGATGAGTCCTGTTCTCATGACAGCCTTGAGAAACGTCTTCTGTCCCCATTTAGTGCCAAGAAAACAGGGACTCAGAGACCAGCTTGCCCCTGGGCACCCCAGAGAGGTGGGATTCAGGCCCAGGTCTAGCACCTCTGCCAGTGTTCTTCCACCAGACCCGAGGCGCTCCTGGGACCCCACCTGTGGCCCTTCAGTCCCCTTCTTGGGCGGCAGATGCTGACCTGAGAGCGGGGCAGGCCCTTGGGCTTCCTCTGAGCACCCCTTCCTGGGGCTTCTCTCCCTCCAGGCACAAGCTTGCTGCAGGAGGTGGTCTACCTGGTGAGCCAGGGGGCTGACCCCGACGAGATCGGCTTGATGAACATCGACGAGCAGCTCCCGGTCTTGGAGTACCCGCAGCCGGGCCTGGACGTCATCAAGGTTCTCTCTCAGGCAGCCCCCAGCCCCTAGGACACCTTTGGGGCGTTTCTGCAGTTACACCCTGGGTGACAGTTGCTCCTGCAGGGTTCAGGGGGGCCCTGTGGGTGGAGGGAGAGCAGAGCTCCTGGTACCCCCAGGCAGCTAAGAGAGAGACGGACAGGCCTGAGCCCGCGACAGTGACCCTGAATCGGATCAGTGGGTGATGTGGGTGACTTCGAGGTAGACAGCAGGCAGATGCCCGGGAGCAGGGGGATGGGAGGGAGTGTAGAGGTGAGGGGCCTCTGCCACATCTCTGCTCCCGCCTCCTCACTGTGGCTCACCCTGTCTGTTGAGGGAGGTGGCTAGGATGTGTTTGCATCGTATGTTTGGTATCAAGAATGAAATAAACATTACCCCAGAGTCTTCTCCATTCTGACCCCTCAGATGTATCTGGAATTCTTTCTCTCCACCCCTCCCCTCTGCCACCTCTTTAGTTCAGGCCTCATTTCCTACGTAGACCTCCTGTCTGTTCTCCCGCTAGATGAGCATCTGAAGTACATCTATGAGAGTGCCCCCCCACGTCATTGCTCCCCAGATCAAGTTCACAGTCCTGTGTGAGCTGGTCTCTGCACCCCAACCTCACGTTTGCTCAGCTGTGTCCAGCCCCCTCACACCCGCCTGCGTGGCACGTGGATTCACCCTGTGTGGACTCACCCACTGAGCCCTTCAGTAGAGCTACATCGGGCGCCCACCGGGCTCCTGACATTCGGGTACGGCCGAGAACTAAACTGACAACATGACGTCACGGCCTGACAGAACTTACATTCTTGGGAGGGAGACAGGAGAGGGAAAAGAAGACGTCTTAGTGGTTAAATGGTGATCAGTGCCAGACAGGGAGCAAAGTAGGGTGGGATGGGGAGGCTTCCTGGTGGGGACGTCTGAGTAAGGTCCCAAGGTCCTGAAAGAGCAGAGAGCGAATGGCCGAGCTGTGGGCCGAGGGAGGGGCCTGGCACATTCCAGGAGCAGCAGGAAGGCCTGTGTGCGGAGATGACTGAGGATCCAGCAGTGCCCTTTGCACCAGTGCCTCCTGCTTCCTCTGCTGCCCTTCAAGACCCGTCTCTGAGGCCGTTCTTGGCCACTTCAGGCCAGGTCAGTGGCTCCCACGTCCTCTGAGCAGACCCCCATGACCGTGTAGTTTGACTCAGGCTGTGGGCACCCGACGACAGGGACCGTGTCTTGCTCACATCTGCCCCCAGGGTCCATCCTGGAGGGTGTCGTATCTCAGGTGACAAGTCTGTCAGGTGGGGTGCTGGTCCTGATGTTGTCCAAGACCCTGTCCACCTGGGCACCATCCGAGAGGCCCTGGGAGGAGACTGGAACGGGCAGCTGTGCGTCCTCTGATGGCCTCTCCCTCTGGCCCTGCTGCAGGAACTGACGTCTCCCCGCCTCATCAAAAGCCACCTCCCCTACCGCTTCCTGCCCTCCGACCTCCACAACGGCGATTCCAAGGTAACCCCGCTCCCCCTTCCCGGGCTGGGTTCTCAACAAGGAGAACCGGTCCAAACAGTGGTTCGCTGCCGTCCTAAGTTCCCAGAGAACCTCAGTGTGCTGAGACCCTGTCAGAGGCCGTCTTTGAGCCTGTGTCTAGCATTTTATCCATGTGTGTAATTTTGACTTTTCCTCACATTGAACTTGGGCTTGACCCCCTAAGCCCAGCGTCCGCCCATTTGATGCCCAGGGCTCACGGCTGCTTCAGTCTCTGGTTTTTCTCGTTTTCTCAAGGGCATTAGGTTTATGAGGCCTATAATTCTTACCACTAGCATCAGGACTGTAATTTTTCTGTCTTCCACTGATTTTAAAGAAGTGCTAGAGGACATAAATATAATACAACTCTTGAGTAATTGTCCTAGCAGATGCTATCACGTAGACAAGAGCACATCTCTGCTGGAACGGGAACAGCAAGAAAGAGTTGGCCATGGCACACGCGGGGCTGACCTTGGTGTTGGGAACGGTGCCGGTTTATAGTGCAGGAGAGTGGGGGTGGGGGCAGTGGTCAGATGAACCTGCACAGTGCAGCCTCCCTGGGTGGAAGGATCGCGGATTAACGCTGTCCCTCCATTTGTCCCTCCCTCCCGCCACAGGTCATATACATGGCTCGGAACCCCAAGGACCTGGTGGTGTCCTATTACCAGTTCCACCGCTCCCTGCGGACTATGAGCTACCGGGGCACTTTCCAGGAATTCTGCCGGCGGTTTATGAACGATAAGTGTAAGTGTTTCCACCTGCGTGGATGTTACAGCGGTGACATTAATTGCTCATTGAACGCCTGTTTGTGCTCATGCTTTATTCATGCTGCCCCCAGTTCTTACCACGACCACGCAGGTCGGGCCTGCTTTCCTGCTTGCACGTGAAGAAGTGGGGCTGAGGGACGTCAGGAAGCTTTCTGAGGTCGTGGCTAGTGTGCGGCAGAGCCAGCATCCAGCTCAGAAACCCTTCTCTCTCTCCACGGGTTGGGGTTCTGAGAAGATCCCCTGTTAAAAGTGTCTTCCTGGGGCCACCCAGTGGCGCAGCGGTTTAGTTTGCACTTTGGCAGCCCGGGGTTTGCGGGTTTGGATCCTGGGTGCCCGCCAACGCGCTGCCTGTCAGCCATGCTGTGGCGTTGTCGCATATAAAGTGGAGGAAGATGGGCACGGATGTTAGCCCAGGGCCAGTCTTTCTCAGCAAAAAGAGGAGGATTGGCAATGGATGCTAGGTCAGGGCTGGTCTTCCTCACAAAAAAAAAGAGAAAAGTATTTTCCTGCCTGGATTCCGAACAGTGAAAACCGGGCGCCAGCATCTCTTATTGGTGACAGAGTGGAGGCTGTGGCTTCATGTGAGAGCCCCATGGCCTTTAGCTGGACTTGAGGATCAGGCAGGCCCGTGTGACTGGGGCGGGTTATATGTTGGTGAGGGGAAGGCAGTGCTCTGTATAGGAAGCTCCTTCCCAGGGGAGAAGGGTGAGGCAGGGCCAAGAGTTCCGGGGCCCTTCCACATCTCCTGTCCCCAGGAGGAGTGGGCTGGGTCACACCCGCTGCACTGGGACCAGGGAGGAAGCCAGCCCCTTGGCAGTGGGGTCAGCAGCTCCTCATTACTGTCCTGTTCCCCCTGCCCAAGACGGCTCCCCTACTTCCAGCCATGGCAGAGAAGATGCCCTTCTGGGACCACAAGTGGGCAGTCTGGAGTTTGCACCTATAAGAGTTTTGAAATGGGTCATATTTGTACTTCAGTTAAATCTGCACGAGACTCTTCCATACCCAAGTCTGAAAATAGAATTCCTATTTTATTTCCCAACTCAAGTAACAGCCTCATTGTCCCCTTGTCCAACCCGGTCAGGGGTTCTGCAGTGAGATTGTGTGACAAGATTAGGATAAAGTGCATAATGGAGATCCAGGAATGCAATGCCCCAGATTTAACTGGAGCTCAGGGCAGCTGACTGGGAGCTGCTGTGCAGGCCGCCCACGGTGCCTCAAGGCCTAGAACCCCCTCTCTTCCTACCGTTGACTCTGCTTCAGCTGTGCCTGGGGAGGAGGTGGGAGAGGCCCCAGATGGGAGGGGCCCAGGGAGGAGAGGCCCTCAGGAGGAGGGGCCCTGGGGTAGGAGTAAGGGGTGGGAGACCACAGCACCTGCACCTGTACCCTAAGGCCCCTGGAACCTGTGAAAGGCCCTCTATCTAGCCTCCCTTCCCCCCAGTCTGCCCACTGTCTGGCTCAGGCCCCTCATGGTCAGCGAGGCATTTGGAGCAAGCCACTTACGAGGTTCCCAAAGCCATGTTTTCAAGTCCCAGCATGCGCTCCTGCCTCTATAGAAGCAGCCACCTGCGTGGGGACAATGCCACCGTAAACAGCAGGTGTCCACCAAGTTCAGACTGCCATGTGGTATAGGGCTTAAAGCTTCCTGCTCAGGCCAGAGCAGTGAAGTTGTTCCAGGACAGGCCGCTCCACGTTTTGAGGGTCACAGCACTGCCCACAACTGAAGTTCAAGGCCACACGCACTTCCACACGTGTGCCTAGCTCCCTCACGTCCCCCTCACTCAGTGCCCCAGCCAGCGCACCACAGCTCCGGTTCTCGAAGGACGCTTGCTCTCTTCTGCCCGAGGTTCTGAAGAATTTGAAGAATAAGGTGCAGAAGGAGCAGTGAGATGCCACTGTTCACTAACAGAGTGAGGTTGGAGGACCTGCTGATGGAACCCCCATGGGGGCGACCTGTGCCCTCCAGGGCAGGGCGCCCGGCTGTGTGCCCAGGGACAGGAGCAGCATGGAGGAGACACACCGTGGGCAGGATCACTCCTGGGGAGGGGCAGAGTGAGCTGTCACTGTCCCAAATGACCTGCTGGATAAGGACGTTGACCACCCAGGAGCGGATGGACCTGGTGGAGAGGGGCGGGGAGGTGCCCTGGTGGAGCTCCCCTCTCAGGATGATGCCTCCCGAGTGGGGAGACACTATCCCTGCCAGCAAGGGCCTCGCCCCTCTCTGCACCTGCCAACCAGGGCTCAGAGAATTGTGGGCCTGTCTGTCCCCGTCAGCCATGTCCCGTGTTCTGTGACCACTCGTCCTCCCTAAAGCGGGAGGGAGGCTTGGCTGTGTATACGGCCTGCCCTGCGTGTGTCCTCCTGGGGTGCAGGAGAGAGTGGGGATGTGCTGGACTGGCTGGGGGCAGGGTGCTGAGGCCCAGCAGCTAGAACCTCTACAGTGAGGAGACTGAGGCCCGCGGGCCAGGATCCACCCAGCAGTGGGTCTCAAACCAGGCCTTTTGGCTGAATCCCTGTTCTTTTTGTTCCGTTCATTTCTGCCCATTTACCCACCCCCCTTCCAGAGCCCCCACTTCGTTCCTTATAAAGTGCTGGCCAGGGCCTAGTTGGCCTGAAGAGGGCCTTTTTCCTGTTATTTGGTCCTTATGGCCCACCCCTCAGCGACCCCTGACCCCTGATTGACACCTAGATCCCTCAGAACCCCTCATGGGGCTGTGGGGCCCAGGCTGCTGCTGTGCTGCCACCTGCTGGGGAGATGGCAGACTGACGTTGGCGGCCGTGGGCTGGCTAGGTATGCAGGGAGAGTTGGATCCCAGTTTTTCCCCAGCCTTGGTCGCACATTTAAGTCTAAGAGGTCATCAGCAACTTGGGGGTGGAGGCTACATTCTCTGTTTGAGATGTGACTCTGGTAGGGGTAGGAGCAGTCTCCTGCCGCTCCTGGGCCTCAGTGTGCCTCGGCTGTCCAAGTAGGACCTGTCACGGGTGCCCTGCCCTGGTCTGACCCCATGGAGCCTTCACCAGGTGCTGCCAGAGTGGAGGAAGCACAGGTGCGTCCCCTGCAGGCCCTCTCGGCTGAGAACTGCACGCCGCGCTCACGGTGCCCCAAGGTGCAGGAGGAAGCTCAGCAAGGCTCAGCAGCCTGCCCAGGTCACACAGCCAGTAAAGGGTTGGACAGGCCGGACTGCATCCGTCCAGAGCCCTTGTTCTTCGCTGTTCCACTCTCCTGTTCTCCTTCCCATCTGGTCTGGTCACGGTGCTTCTGAACCCCTTGATGACCTCCTATTTCCTAGACCTTTAAGGTCCACTTGCAGCCTCCCCTTTGCACTGCTCTCTCCTCTGCTCTGCCCTGTCCTCTGCTCTGCCCCCTCCTTGCTCTGCCCTCTCCTCCGCTCTGCCCTCTCCATGTGCTGCCCTCTCCTCGCTCTGCCCTCTCCTCCACTCTGCCCTCTCCTTGCTCTGCCTTCTCCTCCGCTCTGCCCTCTCCATGGGCTGCCCTCTCCTCCGCTCTGCCCTCTCCTTGCTCTGCCCTCTCCTCCACTCTGCCCTCTCCTTGCTCTGCCATCTCCTCCGCTCTGTCCTCTCCATAGGCTGCCCTCTCCTCCGCTCTGCCCTCTCTGTGCACTGCCCTCTCCTCCGCTCTGCCCTCTCCATGTGCTCCTCTCTTCTTTGCACTCCTGCTTCCCTTGCTGCCTCTTCCTTTGGTTGCCTGTTTGACCCTCACTGGTCCTTCAGGGCCTGTCCCTGTGTGGGAGGGGCCCTCCTGTCCCACGGCGCTCCCTCCTTGCGTTGGTCACACCATAGTGTCATCAGCAGTGTCCGTGGTGGTTTCCCGCCAGGCTTGGAACTCTTCAAGCCCTGGGTCTCGAAGTCGTACTTGCAGGGCCCAGTGTTTGTGAGATGAACGGTCATGGGGGAGGGAGGGTGCAGGCAGTGTGGCCACCGCTCCTGGCCGGCCTTCTTAGCTGGACGTGCTTCCCGTTGGCCAGCGCGGCCGGGGTCCCACCACGTTCTGTGGCTGAGGCCTTCTGTAACGTGGACGCCCCCTTGGGAGACTCATGCAGGAGCCCTCGTGGTGACGGCCTCAGTGTGAATAGGTGGTGAGAATCAATAGTTTCTATAAAGAACATCACGCAGCAGCCTGGCTACACTGATTGGTATGTCACCCACCTACCCGTGTGACCCCAAAGCCCTAAGGGGCATAGGAAATGCAGGCTGTGTGAGGGCGTGAGCTTTCCTGTGTCAGGATGGGCACGCCGCCTCCCTCAGCGCTGGGACTTCCAGGTTGTCCCTGGGATTCTGCCTGTGGCCCCAGGCTTGGATCTGAGAGCCTCCTGCACCCCATCCTGGCCCTGCCAGCAGAACCCACTGGGCCTAGATCCCTGTTCCTCTGGGCATCCTTCTCTTCCCAGTGACCACGTGTCAGAGAAACTCACGGGTGCCAGCTACCATCCACATCCCAGGGGAGTAGAGGCCTTCACCCCAATGGTCTCAACTTTCAAGACATCCAAAAGGGAGGAGAAGGGACTGAGGACTGTTGGCAGAAGAGGCTGGCACAGAAAGCGAGGCGACGTGGGGCCTCTGAAGGCTCATCTATGGGGCTGCCCACCAAGCACGAGCCTGTTCTTTCCTTCCCGAATCATGGCCCCTGGGCAGTAGGAGGGGAGCCTTCCGGAAGGCAGGGAGCGAGGCCACCCCGGTAGGCACACTCCTCCCCCAAGGCAGTGTGACCCACCTGTCCCCTTGTCTCCACAGTGGGCTACGGCTCCTGGTTTGAGCACGTGCAGGAGTTCTGGGAGCACCGCATGGATGCGAACGTGCTTTTCCTGAAGTACGAAGACATGCACCGGGTGAGTGCTGCAGGGGAGTAACCGGGATGCCCAGCACGGCCCCTCCAAGACCCCGGGTGAAAGGGGTGAAAGTGGGACTCAGAAGTTCCTGCTGTGCCCAGAGAGCCCCAGGCCACAGCCTTGCCTCTGGCCTGTGCTGGCACAGCCGGGCCCCTGCCCTCCCCAGGTCCCGCCCCCACGGGCATCGTCTGGGTTGGGTAGCATGTGGTGCTTTAGAAAGCCCCGTCCATTGTCTTCCTGCCCTAGCAGTAGAAGTAGAGCAGCAGCCAGACTCACCTGCTGCCGCCCAGCACCCTCTCACAGGTGACCAGCTCCGGGCAGCGGGCAGAGTCCCAGCGTCTCATCTCTCAGCCTGTCTGCCTTAGCGTGGCAGTTCTCAAACTGCTGGCAAGCCTCACGGGTTTACCTGTGAATCGATTCATGTGACGAATGGTTGAGTGCCTGGAAGAGAGCGTGGAGAAGGAAATGGGCACTCGATGGGTGTGACTGAGTGTGCCAGGCGGGTGGTGAGGATGGAGCGGTGAAGGAGGCAGGACCTCGCCTGTGCCCTTGAGAGCTCGCTGTCTGGAAGGGGGCCGACATGTCATATGTCCCGTCCTCATCACCATCGTCATCAACACTTTTCAAGGCCTTACTGTGTGCTGAGTCCTGTCCAAAGTTCTCTGCATGTGTGTTAGCCTTAATTCTAGAATAGTGTTACCGTCTCGGCCGGGTCTGTGCCATCTGTAGAGGAGCATGCTAAGATTTCTCCTTTCTCACGGCAGATGAACGCAAGCCTTCCCTAACCCGCTTCCCTGTCCGCCTCCTCGCGTTCTCCGCTCACTTTCCTGCAGAGCCCCTTGGGGTGGTCTCCACTCCTGAGCCCGCTCCAGTCAGCTGCGCCCCCTGCGCCCCCTCGAGCTGCTCTGTCAGGTCACTTGTGACCTCTGAGCAGCTCGGTCCAGCGGTCAGTGCTCGGGTGTCATCTCACCTGGCCTCTTGGCAGCACATGACAGGCGATCTCCCCCTTCCCCTGGCTTCCAGGGCACTACACTGTCTTGCGTCCCTGTGTCCCTGGCTGCCCCCTTCTCCTTGACAGCACACCTGGGCCTCAGCCTTCGGTCCTCGCTCTTTTCTCTTTCCGTCTGCGCCCCTCCCCTGGTCACCTCATCTATTCTTCAGTCTTTAAATATCCTTAAGACACAGAGCCCCCAGGCCAAATGTGGACCCTCTCCCGACCCGATCGCCAGCAGCCCACCGTACCTCTTTACTGGCAGTCTGGGAGAGATCGCAGACTTTGTGTGTCCAAACCAGACTCTGGAGGTTTTCCCCCAAACCATCCACACATCCCCCGTCTGAGTTCCTGGCAGCCAGCTCCGTCCTCTGTGTCGCTCAGGCAGAGCTCTTGAGTCGTCCTTGACTTCTCTCTTTCTCTTGCACCCTGTGTCCATTTTTAAATCCCGTTGGCTCTGCTTTCAAAATCTCTCTCTTCTCTGACCATTTCTCCCCTGTTCTGCCCCATTCCCCTTTGTCCAAGTCAGCATCCTTTCTGGCCTGGATTACTGCAGCCAGCCAGTGCCTCTGCGGCCTCCCTGCTTCCTCCCCGGCCTGCCCACCGTGTTGTCTCAGCACAGCAGTGGGACTGACCGTGCTGCCACCGGTCATATTGTGTCCCTCCAGGCCCAGGTCACTCTGGGTGAACGCCAGTCCTCCACTTCACTGTGTACCTGTAGGAGAAGTTTAGGTGGATTAAAGACCTTAATTTTTACGTGTATACGTCTGTGTAATCACCACCCAGATGAAGATCCAGGACATTCTAGCTTCTTCCAGTTAACACCCCCGCTTCCAGAGGTAACCGCTACTCTGAACTTTGTCACTATGCATTGGTTCTGCTGGTTTGTGACCCTCCGTGAATGCAATCATGTGGTGTGTACTTTAGCGTCTGGCTGCTTTTGCTCAGCGTGTCTGTGTCACTAGTCCAAGCGCTGCCCTCTCCTATGGCGTCCCCTCCGAGGGCCACGTGTGTTTAATCTCTCTCGCTCTTTTTTTTTCTTTTAAATAGAAATGCCGAGTGGCAGGACAGTGAGAGGAGCTCTTTACTCCTCTGTTGGTTCTACCGTCTGTTGAGCACACCCGATCCTGGCCAAGCCCTGTGCCCAGGGCTTGGAGCTGAGCGCCTGTGCCTGCCCCTGAAGCCCTCGGGGCTGGGAAGGCAGGACGCAGAGCCCAGGGCTGATTACCGTGGGGTCCAGAGAGGGGCTGGCACTTAAACCAGCTTTCACAGGAAACTGTTTGTTAAGGTTGAAATGTACCAAAGAGGTTAAACGGGTTTCTTACCATAGGACTTCTCAGAGGCTTTCATATGCTCACTTGCTTTGTAAACCTGCAAGGAGGAGACGGCCTCCAGCATTTTCCTAATGTCTGACCCAGACACTGCCAGCGTTTGGGGACTGCCTGGTGACAGCTCAGGGTTCCGGGCAGAACATTTGGGGTCACACGGATTGAGAATATGAGGTGCCCTGGTATTCCCAGGGGGAGAGTGTTGGCAGCGGGGAGGGGCTGCATGTGGTAAGCAGGTATGCGTGGCCCTCTCCCAAGACTGCTGGGCTGCGTCAGGAATGCTCCCGCTTTCGGGAATGGAGACAGCTGTCTGTCCCCAGGCCTTGTGTAACTGGATCTTTCTTCAGACCAAGCCAGCTCCTCCTGCCAGGTGAGGCGGGCACAGCCGTGGGGCCTGTCGGGGTCCCCAGGGGCCTCCTCACTCTCCCAGGTGCCAGTCCAGATTCCAGCTGATGGCGTGGAAGGGAGGGGAAGACGAGAGTGAGCTGAGTCTTGCTCCTGGCACAGTGCCGAAGTGCATTTTTACTTCTTGCAGCTGTTTTAAAATGACCAAAGCTATATCAAGACCTCACATCTGCTTCCGAATTCCCCAGAGGACCTGGGTTTGAATTCCAGATCTGCTACTTGCGACCCTAGTGCCCTTGGGACTTTCCTAACCTCTGGATTTTATTTCCAGACAAGGCCAATGTTGGGCTCGTCCCGAGGACTGAGTAGGGCAGTGTACACAAAGCACCTCACGGGCGTCCAGGCCAGAGTTGTCGGTCAGTAAAGGCGCTGCCTGTGATGGGCTCACCTGCCCCCTGCTCTTGTCTTCCAGGACCTGGTGACGATGGTGGAGCAGCTGGCCAGATTCCTGGGGGTGTCATGTGACAAGGCCCAGCTGGAGTCCCTGATCGAGCACTGCCACCAGCTGGTGGACCAGTGCTGCAACGCCGAGGCCCTGCCCGTGGGCCGGGGTATGCCCCCCTGCCTACCTCCCTCCGCTTCTGCCCAGGGACCCAGGGCCCCGTTCCCCTCCCTGCGGTGTCTGTTATCCCCCACTCGGTGTTCTGCTGCCCTACGTCTCCTTTCTCCGGAGCCCTCCGCTCTGCCAGGGGCCCGCAGGTCATCTGAAAGCCCCTGCCCGCGTGGAGCGGCGGCGTGCCCTCCGCCGATGTCTGCACTGTGAGCGTGCAGACGGTGTTTTAGTTCCTGGGAGTGACTGCGGGATGCTTCAGGCTTTGCGGGCAAGGTGTTTTCAAGCAGGTGCCTTCCCAGATGGCCCACAGAGCCGATCCCGGGGATGGGTTGGGCTTTGAAATTTCGAAGCCCCAGGTATGCAGATGGCTCCCTCACCTTTCAGCTGGCTGTGGGAGAGAGTTACACACGTGAGGAAGTGCTGTTTCCTTCACCCGAAGGGTGCTGGTGAATAAACGGCCCCGCCCGAGGGAAGGCGAGCATGAGCGGAAGGTGCAGGCCTCTCCTGGGGTTGGCCAGGCCGGCTCTGCAGAGGGAAGAAATACGCTCCAGGGCGCGAGGTGTTCCTGGGGCAGGCAGCAGTTTGTGATAGAGAAGATACTCCAGGCAGGAATCCTCTCCAGATCCACCTGGGTGCTGTCTGTCCTCAGAGGCTCGTGGTATTTGAAGCTGCTTGACTGTGCAGAGCTCGCGCATTAGAAGCCCCTGCCCCAGGGTGGGGGCCGGGGCCATGTAAGCCACCCTCTTGTATGAACTGCCTGTGACGGTCCGGACTCCAGACCCGAAGTTGCTTCCCTGCTGTGTGAATTTGGAGCTTCCTTGGGTGATGAGAATATCCGAGGCGGGCCTGGAGATGCCACCAGATCCTGCAGCACGTCTCAGACACGGGGGAGGTGCCTGGGTGGGAGAGAGGAGCTGGCTGCGCCCTGGGGGTGCCTTAGGTCAGGCCTCTGAGCTTCTCCGGCTTTTTGTTCTTCCTCTGAAGAGGACTAGTCGTAGCTACTGGTGGCTAACAGGGCTGAAGGTCAACTGGAAGGGGGCTTCCTGTAAGGGCAGAGCAGTCGGCTCTTCCAGGAGGAAGACAACTGAACCCAGAATACTTTGCGATTTATTTCCTGGCTGCATCTTCACAATATTTATTATTTAAAATTTATTTGTTCCTTTTCAGTTTTGCTTTCATTGTCTTTTGTTATCCTTGGATGTGATCTTCTCCAAAATACCCCTTTTGCTCGTTTGTGTGGTAAAGAAGTGTCGAGAATGTCCTGCGGGCCTATGTGCTCCTTCTGACGGGTTTGCTTTCTCATCGTTTACCTTGGTTTTGCTTTATTTCAGTTTTGATTTTGTTTTCTTTTAGCACATTGCCTCTTTGCTCAGAAGACCCCCTCGCGTTGGTGAGGATGCAGGGGCTTGAGTAGCCAGCTGCATTGCTTAGATTTGATTCCTATCCCAGCATAAATTGTCTTGAGTCCAAATCCTAAACCAGGTGGGTGACTCCTCTGATGAGCTCTCAGCTGAGAACAATAATCGTGAAAAACATTTATAGTGTGCTTGGTCTAGAAGCTTCTGACTTTGTCCCTTAGGTATCATTAGAGGGTAGCAAGAACAACTTCCCTTGTTTCTTCTCTCTGACACCGACAAACAATTTTTCATTACCACAGAGGAAACCCTTGTGCTGAGCTATTAGCTCAGTGTTTGCAGGTTTATACCTGAGGTCCTGCCAGGATAGGACAGTGGTTAGCGGTGGGGCCGTGAAGGATGTTTGCTGGAGACGTCAGAGCTCTGGTCTCAGAAATGCTAACAGAGAGAATTCTAGACGAGCATCTCAGTCCCCCAGGCAGTTACTTAAAGGCACAGGCAGTGCTCCGGGTGATGTGTTCACAGCCCCCACGGATGGGAGAGCAGAACCTTCGCTCCTGACGTCTTCACAGTCACCAGACTGGCTGAAGATTTTGCAGGAATAAGGAAAGTGGGTTCAGGGCTTTTGGGGTCATTTCAAGGTCTCTCTTTTCCCCTAAGCCTTCACAAATGAGCCGGTGTGCTCGTGCCTGCACACTCGTCTGAGGCTCCACGCTTTCACGTCTGCTGGGAGGAGGTCTCGTGTTTCGACCGAGCCCTGCTGCACGGTAGCCGTGACAGCAGCTGGGATCGCCCATGACTTCCATCGGTGTGGAGTCGGCGAGTTCTAGCTGCGGCCCACCCTGGGCGTCTGGTCGCAAAAGCTCTTTTGCACTGCGACTGTTTTATGCCCTTTAAATTTCTCCCCAGTGTTGCATGGGCAGGCTTCTCGAAATCTTCCCCCTTGACCTGGTCAGGAGGCTTCCTACTCACCATAAAATGTCTGCCTTTTTGGCTGATTTTTTTCCTTTTCAAATTCTCCGGAAGCAAATGCCGACTCAGTAGAGCTGCTGAGCAGTGAGTGAGTAATGGTGTCACGGAGGACCCAGATCCACATGGTGCCCAGAGCGGGAGATCTCTTCCTCAGCCGCTGTCCATCCTCCGGGTGCTGTGAACCACCTCTGTGTGCCTAGTGCTGGGGGTTCAGCAGTGACCCGGGGTGAAGGCCTCCTCGCGGGCCTCAGCTCTGTGGATTCGTGGTGCCGGGCTCACCGAGCGTGAAGGGATGCGAGGACAGCCTGACTCAGGGAAGCGGGTTCAGCTTGTCTAGTTCAGATGGCCTGTCCTGCCCCCAGAGGCCAAGTTCAGAGGGAACCTCCCAGATCCATTTCCAAGACGTCCTTTGTTCGGTGGCTGGCCCGACAGCATGTGACGTCAGCACCTTCTGCTCTTGTGTGTGTTTCAGGAAGAGTCGGGCTGTGGAAGGACATCTTCACCGTCTCCATGAATGAGAAGTTCGACTTGGTATATAAACAGAAGATGGGGAAGTGTGACCTCACGTTTGACTTTTATTTATAATGACGGCAACAGCAAACCTGCATGCTCACAATACCCGACACTCTCCTAGCTAGAGTCCCGTAGGCTCTCATCTGTCACTCGCCGGACAAACTCTGGAAGCGGTCAGTGTAAGACCCGGGGGAGGGAGGGAAACAGTGGAGAAGCTGGAGGAGGTGGGATGGTTTCTGGTCCAGAGCAGCTGTCCTGCCTTTGGAATTTGAAATGTCTCCGTGTCTGGTTACAAACGTGATACAGATTGCAGTCCCGATGGCGGGTACCACAGTACAGAGTCTGGAACATATGCACCCAGAATGTCTGCCTTGTACACCCCCACATTATTCACTGTATTTTATAGAGCTTTTCACTGGAAATCTAAATAAATGTCAGTAAACCAAATAAAAGTTCATTTCAGAGGGGACTCAGGACGAGCCACGCCTGAATGGTAGAAAGATCTCAGGGTTGACTCTTTATTTTTCTATTTGTATTCTGTAAGGCACAGCCGTGCGGTCCTCACCTGGTTCTGAGACGAAGGTGAGGACAAAGGATGAGCTGAGGTGTGGGGGGAGCTTGTTCCTTCTGGTGGAGTTCAGTTCTTTGTTCCCTCCCCGAAATAAAGCAGAAACTGTCCACTGGGGCGTCTTCAGAAAGGATGCCCCTCTGCTAGAGACTTCCAGCGGTGGCTCTAAAGGCCCGATGCAGAGGAACCTGTGGAGCATTCCATGAGGGAACCTGCCCGGCGAGGCCAGCAGAGGGAAGTCCGACGCAGTGACTGGAGAACCGTGCAGAGACGCTGAGCTCGCTCGAAATTTGAGTCTCATTCCGCCGTCTCACCTACGTTCCCCGAAGCAGAAACCTGCTCGTGCTGGCAAGCAGATGCTGAGTAGTAAATTTCTAAGATTCCTGGGTCTTTGTCTGTCATTCAGTTGTTCCGTCTGTACCCGAGGCCTCAGAACCATTTTGCAAGGTTAACGCCCTGTGTCACTCGGGCTGGGCGGGCGGTCTTGCCTCGGTCTCCTCCGCCTGCCCCTCGCTGTGTCTGTGGGAGTGGAGGTGGAGTGTTTGTCGCCCCACCACCTGCTTCGTTATTTGGCTGGAGAAGCGGCGGAGAGGCGGCTGGAAGCCAGTTTGCACGCATATTGCCACCGTGGTGGGACTGGGGTGTCTTGGTTGATTATTAGGCTGGGAGATGACCAAAGGTGGTCAGAGGGGTCGCTGCTGTGCGAGGGGTCTCTGTTGCGTGTTGCCGTCTTGGAGAGGTGCTCTGATTTTGGTTGGGAAGGAGAGCAGCTTGAACAGGGCGGGTGGTCCGTGGCGCTGCACAGTGGGCCTGGCAGCACCTTTTCTGTGTATCTCTGAGGGAGGCTGCTTTCTGTGAAATTTCTTTTCTATTTTTCTATTTTTAGTACTGTATGGATGTTACTGAGCACCACACATGATACTTCTGTGCTTGCTTGCATCTTTAATAAAGACACATCCCATGCCTTGTGTCAAGCTTGTACTGATGGGTGGAGAGGGGGCCCCACGTGGTCCCCTCAGTATCTCAGGGCAGCGTGAGTGTGAGCCCCGCTGACACCCTGTCCCTGGGGCTGGCTGCACAGGGTCCCAGGCCCATGTCGTGTTTGGCTGTTTCACTTGGATTCATGCATTCCAAGGACTAAATTCCCCTCGCTACTTGTCCATTCACCTTTGATAACTTTTATAAGCCGAAATGGAAGAAAGGATGGGGAAAAAGGAGTAAAACGTGGGGAGATTTTGTTGCACCTGGGGTCCGGGTGTCTCGAGCCTGTCCCGGAAGGTCCCATTTTCAGTGTGGTGTCCGATGGTGTGCAGAGACTGACCTGGCTGATCACACTTCGCCTCTGAATTCCACAGTCCGTCTTCCCGAGTCCTTGTGGAAGGAAAGTCCAGGACGTTGCTTTACCTGATAAAGCTTGGGCTTTCTGGAAAATCATGTTTATTTTCAAATAGACCAATTCTTTTAGATCTCAAGTGAGATCCCAGAATTTATTTTGGTATCTGGAATTACCCTAGACCCTAGATTAGTTAGTGGAATATCCAGTCTGTCATGTCCCAGAGGGTCTGCTCCCAAATCCTTCATAAATCACCTAAAATAAAGCAGAAGATAAATGTGAAGTCAGTGGAGAGGCAGGGCAGTGCCATGTATCCATGGTGCTGATTGGTTAGTGTCTCCCCCCGCCCTGCCGAGCTGTTCGCGGTGAGGACGTGAGCACCTGTGACGCACCGGGCGCTGCTGTGGGCGCTGGGGAGGCAGCGGAGAAGGCCTGGCCTCCCTGGCGTTTACACTCTAGTGGGGAGACGACATCATCATCACAAAACCTGAGGTGGCTTCAGGCTCCGGAGGACTGTAAAGGCCACAGTAAACGTGCTGGTGAAGGACCAGGGGAGGCCGACGAGGAGGCTGGGGGACCTGGGGAACCAGGCTTGGGGCCATCTGGGTTCTTGTGGCAGGAACCCAGGTGTGGAGGGGAAGCAGGAGTCAGCTCACGGAGGGCCTTACGGTCATGAGAGTTTGGATTTTGTACCAGGAAATAGGAAGCCACAGGAGGGATTAATCAGAGGAATGTGGCCTGGTTTGCATTTTTAAAAGCTCCCCTGGCTGTGACTGGATTGCAGGGAGGGTGAAGGAGCCTTTACTGGCTGTGTGATCCGCTCAGTCCACAAGATGAGGGGTGGGGGCTGTATTAGAACATCTCCAAGGTGCCTTCTGACCTAACAGTTGGCTTCTAAGCATTCACGGGCCACGTGTGCTGAAGACTGAGCGTGATCCACGGTTCCTGCTGTGCCCTCGGAGCTGAGAGAAGGGGAAAATAATTCAAGGCAGAAGGTGCTCTGCCGCCTACAAGTGAAGCCCGTTTGGAGCATGGAGTGCCTGGGTGGAATAGCATCGGGGTGCAGTGGGGTTTGAGTGGGGCCAGGAGGGCGAAGAACGCCTGGACGGGCGGAAAAGGTGAGAGGCCGGAGCGGATTGCTAATTTTGTAAGACAACTGCCACAGGATTCCTGAATGTCAGGGTCCTCTAGTGTGAATCAGTGGCTGCCTGGCCTTTTGACTTCACAGACCAATAAGGTTCCAGAAGGTATTTTGGGGACCACCATCGGCTTTTACTTGCAAACAGTAGTGTTCACCTACAGCTCCTCACCAGGCCGGGCCCGCCCCCGGGCTCTCTTCCTGGCTCTGACATCTGTGCCAGTTGAGCGTGTCATTGGTTTCCCTCCACACACCCAGGACCAGGAAGGCCTTCCCAGCACAGATTCGCTGGCCCTCTCACCTCAGCAGGTAAGTCACTTAATTTCTCTGATCCAGTGTCATAATTTACACAGTGGAGATAATCTTCATCCTGCTCACTTCATAGGATGGTCATAGCAACAAGAGGGAAGTGGCTTTAAAAGCATAAATAAAATTCACAAAATGTATCATCTGTACCTGGCTCTGCTGGTGGGCGCCCCCTAGTGGCCGAGTCACAGAGGACAGCCAACTTCCTCAGTGCACAGTTGAGAGGTCCCTCACTCCATGATGTCACCCTCAGCACTGGGGATACAGGTGAGACTCAAAGTCCCTTTCTGGGGAGGTCTCAAGGGAGGGACAGTTTCACCATCTTCCTGAGTGGGGTGACTGCTGTTTCTAACAGGTGGAGGGAGTCCTTAGTGTCAACTCCTCCTGCAGAGTTTGGCCCCATGTGACATCATCTTCCATTCTTCGTTGTAGCGCGAGCATTTTCAGACTGGGATGGCACGTTGGCTAGATGGTCCAGCCTTACCCAGCGGAGGAATGCCCTTTGACATCCTGGCAGCTGGACATCCAGTCCCTGGCAAGCTCACCACCTCCAGGGACAGCCATCCCATAGCTCTCCAGCCACTTCTGCAGGCCCCGCCCTAGCCCGGGGCTGCCCTGATCTCTGCCCCCCTGCCTGGGAGCCCCAGCCCTGCCTTCACCTGGTGAAATCCCCCTTCTGCTCCTGGGCGTTCCCTGCTTTCCTCTCATCCCACCCGCCTCACTGCTCTGCAGTTGTCTTCCCGTGGACAATGACACCCTGAAAACAGGGCCGTGCTATGTCAGTCTTGTCTTAAGTAGGAGTTGGGCGAGTAATCAGTGCCTAATAATTGCTGAATGAGTGGCATCTTTCATTGGTAGAGTGGGTTTCGTCTTTTCTGAAAACCATCCACCCTGTGCTCCTGGCTCTGCCCTTGGAGGCTGTGTCTTCCCAGCAAGAACCAGGTGGGTCTCCTCCTCACCCTGGCCTGCCGCTCCGTGCCTCTCTCCCTACTTCTGCACGTCTGTTTCTTGCTGTCAACGGTGCGTGCCCTGGTCATGCGTGCCCTTCCCTTCCTCTGGAACGCCCTTCCTGATGAGTCACTGGCTTTTCGGCTCGAGGTGTTGCCCTGGGACAGACTGTTTCCGGTGCCGTCTCCTTCTGTCCCAAAGCTCAGAAACAAGGTGCCATGAGAGCCACCCACATCCTTCACTGTACACGCCCATCCCCCCCCATCTCTTTACTCTGTGTTTATGGAGCATCTGCTTGGTAACGCCCCATGCTGGGTCCAGGAGATACAGATAATTTTGGTAACTCTCCCCTTCCAGTGTAGCTCCCTGCTCTTCTGTTCCCTTGGGACTCTGTTCTCATTTATTACCCAAATACATGTGGAAAGAGGCCTGTGGGGGATCCGAGGACCCGGGTTCTAAAGTCCTGGTTTTGTCTTTGGTTAGCTGTGTGACCAGGCAAGCCACCTGCCCTCTCTGAGCCTTAGTCTCTATCTGTCAAACGGCTGTTTTGCAGTAGATGATCTCTAAGGTTTCTTCTTGTTAAAGTCTTCGGTTTATGGCTCAGGGAGCTTTCCTGGTGTCTCCAGTGGAACAAACGGTAATAAACGACAAATGGAAATAAAAGGAGTAGTACAGAGAGCCAGCACTCCGGAGATTCAAAGCAAGGACAGCAGGGAGACTGCTTAATGTAAGAAATAGGGTGTGAGCTGGGTCTGGGAACAGGTGGGATATAGATGAAGCAGGGGCCAGAGAGGGGCACGCCGGTGGGAAGAAATAGGATACACGAAAATGGTTCAGGCCCCTGCTTCTAATTCCAGATCTGCCACTCTTGGTTGGACCACAGAGGAAGCCCCTTTTCATCTCATAGTGAAGATGTCTCAGACCAGGTGTCTTGAAATTCCACCCAGCTTGAACATTCTGCGACTCTTCAGTAGCTGAACTGGCTATAGACTCAACCAGAGAGGAGCCAATGAGTGGGGGAGGCCATGAATTTTTAGCCCGTGATGGACTTTGCCAGGAAGGGCAAAGAGAATTAGTTCCAGAAGCACCTGTCACACAGCTTGGGCCCACAACCGCCATCTCCAAGGCGTGCTGAGCCTTTGCCAAATCTACACATCAAATGACAATCTGATTCTCACACTTGGATCCCTGTGAGCTAGTTGGCACCGGATGTCTGAGCTGCAGTCCCCAAATCTGTCCTTCACCATTGACGGAAGGAATCTGTGCTCTATTAAAAGCATTCTTTAAAAACTAGAGAATGCTAAATGAGTTTAAAATATAAAAATCAACCAGAAAATGAATTCTACCATCTTTAAAGTTGTCATCTTTACATATATCCATGGTGGGAATATGGGCACCAGCTGGGAACGGAAGTCTTAAAATATTGCGAGCAAGGCCATCTCTGCAGAAGGAGGGACTCCCAACAGGGACAAGACTCTCATCTCTGATCTTATCCGTCCTATAAAACTTAAGCGAATTGGTTAAAATCTTTTTTCTCCTAGTGTTCCTCTCAGTTCTCCCCTTTACAATCCATAGTACGTGCACTTTCCAGAAAAAATGTTTTCAACTCAAATATTGTTGGTAGCTTGGAGCCCGTCTCACTCTGCTAAGAACCAATGGCTGTTGGGCCTCTGTGCCCCACTCAGGCTGTTCCCTTGGCCTGGATTGCCATTCCCTGACTTAACCCAGGTCACACTGATTTAGACTTTGATTTCATGGTCTACTCCAAGAACCCCCGACATCTCCCTCCAACTCCCACCACTGCTAGGGGTGGGGGCAGCCACTGCACCTCTGAGAACATACCCCGGACCCAGCGACCATCTGCTTTTCGAGGCTACGGCCATGTCTGTCACTTTCCTCGGTGTCAAGAAGTTAGCTCAAGAGAGATGGTCAGCGAAGTGTTGACGATCAGAACATTCCCACCGTCCGCTGAATTCACCCTTGCCTGGTCATCTCAATAGTCCCAGACTCTGCAACCACATCGTTTGTGACTTGCCACACGGGCCCTCTCTGGCCCGGCCACACTGCTCACTCCGAGGCCCTGACCTACACGTTAACATTCTCTTCCCCAAGTTTGCTGAACCATCTTGCCCTCTTGGGAAGACTTCCCTGCTATTTCTACGTGCTGACAATTCGTGTGCACCACCCTCCTCAAGTTGGCCATAAAACTCCATCTCCAGGAGCCGTCATGAATTAATCCTCGCTCACGGACGCTGCCGTCCACAGGTACCTGAGCGTCCATTTTTACCAAAGACATTAGGAGGGCTGCCAGTCGTGGCAGACAGACTGATTTTCAGTGGCTGGTGGCTACCTCTGTCCTGGGTCCCTACCACACTTGGGGCCTCCAGAGGAGGAGAAGGCCGGAACTCTCCTTAGCCCAGAGAATGAGTGCCTAGTGTGTCCCCACTCCTGCCACGAGACAAGATGTGGCAACAAGTACCGTTCTCCTTAGAACGGAGTATGCCGGGAGTCAGAACCTTGAATTCTGAGAGAGTCATAATTGCCCATAATAGTATAGTGGTTTATTTTGCTAAGAAAACATTTTGTCCCTGTTTTCAAGTTTCTTCTCCAAAGTAGGTATTTTCAGCCCCAAATAGACTATAAGTAGAGACTGTGCCTCATTCATCACTATCTCCATACAGTGCTCAGCACGGCGCTCCATTCCTATCAGGTAATCAATAAATGCTTGTTACCTAACTGAAGGCGAATTAAATGCTAAACAGCACTAATTACCAGCTGTTGGAAGATCCTGGCTCTTAGCAAAGAGAATTACTTGTGATTGTTGGGGGTTTGCGAGTGGCCCAGGTGTATGAAACATGAAATTGCTATTTTCTAACTGCTTCTTTATTCTGGAGGGTGGGCCATTCTTCTAAGATTGCTGCAATATAATGTTTGGAGGGCAGGATTCATTAAAATTCTAAATACCAGTATTCTACACTATGGAATCTTGTTCAGGAGCAAGATAAGTGGATTTTGATTCCTGTTTCCATGAAAGGAGACAGCCAGTAACTATTCAAGGAAATTAAGAGCTTAATAGTGTATTAGTGCACTAACAGGGAATGGAAACACGTGGAGGTGCTACAGGGAGCCTGTGGATGATCTCTCTCCACGTACAGTCCTAAAATAGGTACCAAATGGCCCCCTGTTTACAAATGATAGTCAATTATTTGTACTGACAATGTTTAAAATGTGCAATTTAGTTTCTGGCTGATTGAACTAAAACGAGCAGCTGCGTCATCTGTCAAGGTAAATATCTGAGAGAGAAAGCATCTATTTTAGTAAGGAAAAAATAACCACAGTAGCTTTTCCAAAAGAGCTACTTATACCTCATTTATTTTTACTTAATTTTTTTTTCTCCTGAGGACAGCTCAGGAGAGTCTCGTCTCCATTTTAGGAGGCCACCAAAGGGACAGCAGTCAGAGAAATCTCTCCTCGCAGACTTCCCAGGGACATTCTCAGCTGCCATGTAGATGCATTATGTGTCTGTGTCATGTGCTTGCTTTTCCTTCTGCCTTTATTAATAGTCAAGGTGGAAAACAGTACTTAACTTCTTAGGGGTTAATCAGTTCCTGCTCTTTATTTCTCCACGTGAAGGCATAACTTCTGTTTATAACGTCATTGTTGATTACCATGAAATGTTACAGGCTCGATCTTAGAGCCCAGTCTCCTGGGGGTACAGAACTGTGGTGGAAATGTAGCTGTGAGTCCTCAAAGCCTGGAGGGTAGGACACAGCTCCCCATCACCCCCGAGTTTCTTCTTGATTACTGAGGGAGTGAGCTGTCTGCTGGATATTGTAAGGGTAAAAATATTTGCCCCAACTTCCCATGGTTTGCTTCTCCAGATTATCATCAAAGGTTTTGAGCGGCTGGCTCGTGCAATGGGTACAAGTAGTAGGGACCATAACAATTTCCTGGGCAGCGAGTGTTACTGGTTCCAGTGATGCTGAATGGTATCATGGATGAGGAATAGGTTCAGTCCCGTTGAGAGCAGACCCACTACAGGGCATCCAGGGGAACCATGAATGTCTTTGGGAGGGAGGGTCAAGGAAGACAACAATCTCCTCCTACAAACTCCTCCTTGGGGCCACTGTCACGGTATAGAACTCTGGTCTGTTTGAACAAAGATCAAACCTAATCTAATATTCTTCACGAAATCACAGGACAATACACAAGTGAGGTGAATTTAGATTCTTATAAAAAAAATCCAAGTTAACTCTTCACCGGGAAGTGAAAATTTTTCAGGAGCAGGGAAGACACTTTGGAGTGAAAATGCTGTTAAGAAAAAAAAAAAAAAAGACACGACAAAGCCTCATGACAGACTGATCTAATCAGCCATTTAAACACATGGAAATATCATCCTTGTGTGCAAGGAAATAATCAAGGATTTTGAGTTTCCCGTTTCTGGGCTATGTTGACCCAATCGTGCACCACTTATGCTTCACTGTTGCGTTCAGGTCAGTTCAAAAGACATTTATTAAGTCCCCACTAGAATACCATGTTTGCTCACACAGCCAACTATTAGGGATTTTCACCTAAAATTTCCCCTCAGAATAGAGTGTTACTAAAAACCGAAATCCTTACAGAAATGCTCATGTAGCAGCTTGTTCTCTGTTACATTTTGAACAGCAAATCATCTCAGCTATTGCTGGTTTTGAACAAGAGGACACCTGATGGAACTGGAGAGAGAAAGAAAGAGAGAGAAATTTAACTCAGATTAGTAAGTTCCTAGTGCCATTTCATTACATTTTTTGGTGTTGGATGTGTTAGATGTTATTTTAAATAGATATTCCAAAGTGTACTTTAAAAAACAATACAGTGAGATAATCCTGGAGATTACAAATAAGGAGCCACAGAATGTATTTTAAAAAACAATTGTCCTAGTGTTATATGAATAGGTACTTGTGACTCTTAGCCAGAAGGAGAAGAAAAAATATGGCAGAGCAATATTTGAAGAGACACTGGCTGGGAATTTTCCCAAACTGATGAAAGACATTAAGCCACAGATTCAAGATATGCTACAAAACTCGAGCAGGATAAAGACAAAGAAAACCATACTTAGGTACATCTTTAAAACTTCCAGAGAAAAGAAAGACACATTACTTTCAAAATAATAACAATTACACAGACAGAAGACTTTGCAACAGAAATTATAGAAGCCAGAATATGACTAAAGGGACTCTTTAAGATGCTGGACAAAACTATGAACTTAGAGTTCTATACTCAGGAAAATTATCCTTTAAAAATGAAGGTGAATAAACATTTTCAGAGAAATAAAAACTGAATTAATTCTTTGCCAGCAGACCCACACACAATTTAATGCAATTGATAGTGTCATCTCTCTTGGAAACTGAAGGAACAAACAGCAACAACAAAAACATTAGCAGAGAAATGGAAAATTTCAACAACCCAATTAACAAACTTGACCTAATTTAAAAACTGAACAACTTCACTAAACACTGCGAAATACACTATATTCAAGTGCACATAGAACATTCACCAAACTGACCATATGGTGAGCCATAAAGTAAGTCTCAACAAATTTCAACAAATTGAAATCTTACTTGTATGTTCTCTGACCACAGTGGAATTAAGCTAGAAATAAATAATCAAAATATTGCTAGAAAATGCCCAATGTTTGGAAATTAATATAGTTTCATACAATCCTTAGGTCAAAAAAGACATCACAGTGGAAATTCAGGCAAGATTTTGAATTGAATCCTAGGTAAAATCTATCATGTCAGAACTTGGAGGATGCAGGCACACCATGCTTAGAGGGGGATTTATAGCCTTAAACACAGGTCTTAGAAAAGGAGAAAGGCTGAAAACCAAGGGTTTAAATAGTCATATCACGATGCCAGGAAAAGCATAGCAGATTAAACTCAAAAGAAAGAAGGGAGGAAATATTAAAGAGCAGAAACCAATGACATGAAATGAATAATAGACTTATTTGAAAAGGCTAACAAAGCTGATAAACCACTAACAGAAGAGAACGAGGAGAGATCACTATAGATGCAACTAGGGTGATGAACTGTCTCAGTGTGCCCAGACTGTCGGGTTATAGCACTGAGAGACTCATGTCCAGAAACCCCTCCATTCCCTGGCAAATGGGACAATTGGTCACCCTAGATCCAACAGACACTGTACTAAGAGGACATTATAAACAAGGTTATGCCAGTAAGTTTGACAACTAAGATGAAGTAGACATATTCTTAGGAAAGCACAACTTACCAAAATAGACATAAGAAGAAGTATAAAATCTGAGTAGTCTTTATAACTAATATAGAACTTGAACCAATTATTAAAAACCTCCCACAAAGAAAACTCCAGGATTAAATACCTTCACCAGTGAATTTTCCCAAGTATAAAGAAAAAACCCACACAAATATTACACAAAGTCTGACAGAACTGAAAAAGTGGAAGCACTTCCCAACTTGTTCTATGAGGCCAGGATAACCTTAATATTAAAATCTGACAAGGACATCACAAAAAAGGAAAATTACCGGTCAATGTCTCCCATGAAAAGGACCAAAGATTACAAACTTTTTTTGCAAGGGGCCAGATAGTAAACATTTTAATCTTTGTGGGTCACACAGTCTGTCACATCTACTCAACTCTGCCATTGTAGTGCAAGCAGCCACAGGCAGTACATGAATGAGTGTGGCTGTGAGCATCCAATAAAATTCTGGGTGTCCAATACATAGACAAATATCCTAAACAAAATATTAGCTAATTTAATCCAGTGATACTAATAAAGAGTTATCCCAGGAATTCAAAGTAGTTTCAACATAAAAAATTCACCACATTAACAGAATAAAGGAGAAAAAGCATAGGATCATTTCAATAAATGTAGAAAAAAGTTTGATAAAATTCAACTCTTGTTTAAAATAAAAATTCTTAGTGAACTAGGACTACAAGGAAACTTTCTTAATCTGATGGACCTACAAACAAAACCCCAAAGCAAACAGCATATTCCATGGTGAAGTATGGAAAGCACGGAAATCAGACAAAGATGTCTGCAGTCACCACCACTATTCAACACTATGCTGGAGACCCTAGTCAATGCAATACGTTAAGAAAAAAATCTAAAATATAAGGATTAGAAAAGAAATAAAACTCATTATTTGCAGATCATAAGATTGTGTAAGTTGAAAATACAAAAGAAATTTATTATTAGTTAGAATTAATCAATAAAAGTCACTGGATATAAAGTCAACATATAAGATCAATTGTATTCTTATATACTGGCAACACACAATTAGAAAAGGAATTTTAAAAATCAATACACTTTATTACACTTACAGACTTTTGCACATCAAAAGACACTAGTGAGAATGAAAAGAAAACCCACAGAATGGGAGAAAATATTTGCAAATCTTATAGCTGACAAGGGTCTAATAATCCTGAATTTATAAACAACTCCCACAACTCAACAAAAAGATAACCTAATTAAAAAATGGGCAAAGGATTTGAATAGATGCTTCTCTAAAGAAGGTATACAAATGGCCAATAAGCACGAGAAGCTCATCAGCACTAGTCACTAGGGAAATGCAAATCAAAACCACAATGAGATACCTCTTCATGCTACTAGGATGGCTGTAATAACAATAAAACTCAAACCCAGAAAATAACAAATGTTGATGAGGGTGTGGAGAAATTAGAACTCTTGTACATTGCTGATGGGAATCTAAAATGCTGAAGCCATGTGGAAAACAGTTTAGAGATTTCCTCAAAGAGTTAAACTTAGAATTACCACATGACCCAGCAATTCCACTCCTAGATATATACCCAAAGGGACTGAAAAGAGGGACTCAGATACTTGTACGCCAGCATTTGTTGCAGCATTATTGATAGAAGCTAAAAGGTGGAAAAAACCCAAGTGCCCATCAACAGATGAATGGATAAACAACATGTTTTCCTATGCTTTTTATTTTCTGTATTTCCTGATGCTTTGACATCTTGGAGCCTTGCTAGCACTAGAGCAACTGCCCCTCCCAGGGTTAGCCAATTCCTTCAGATAGTAAAGGACTTGCTGAAATTATTCAAACTAGCCAATGCTAAGCCTGCTGACCCGGCCTTGACTTTCCCTTGGAAACCACAATAAAAGCTCTGCCCACGTTTTCTCTGCACAAGGCAGGGGAGTGCTGATGAGGCTACAGAGAATGGATGAATGGGATTACACCGTACATATTCTGCCGTTGGAACCAACAGGACTTGCCGAGGACCAGATGTGGGGTATGACACAATGATCGTTAAGGGAATAATAATGTTTCCAGGTTTGAGTGGTGCCATTTATTGAAGCGGGTCAGAGTGAGGGAGGTTGGTGGATCAAGGGCTATGTGGATGGCTAAAGTCTGAGTGGTCTCCGGTACATACCAGTGGAGGGGTCAAGGCTGGCCGTAAGTATAAGAGCATGGCATAGGTCAGAGTCAGAGGGACAACCCTAACATCCAAATGCCATACAGAGGGGGAAAGTCACCAGTGGGGCCTGAGAATTGAGTAGTTGGTGATTTAGGATAAACCCGGGACTGTATGGTATTACAGAAGCCAATAAGAGTGAGTTTCAGATAGGAAGGAGTGATCAACTGGGATGAATGCTACTGAGAAGTCAAGTAAAGTGAGGTCAAGTATAGAAATATCTATGAAAATTGACCAAGTACCAGAGAATAATAGAGCCATACCTCTGGTAAGACTGAATGGTAACTGAGAGAGAGACAGCACGTATAGACAACTCTACTGAGAAGTGGGTTAAAGGGGAGCTGGGAAATGGGGTGGAAACTAGAAAATCTTTTTTTTTTTTTTTTAAGATGTGAGATACTAGAGCATGTTTCAAGAGGGAAGGAGGGGGAGAGAGAGAGAGAGAAAGGGGTGGGGAGGGAATGAGATTGTTGGCTATTAGGACAAAGAGGCAATAACCGAAGTCCTTTTGGTCTCAGGACCAAAGTTTTTGGCCTCAGGATCCATTTACAACCTTGAGAAGTATTGAGGATCCCAAAGAGCTGTTGTTTTTATGGGTTATATCTACAATATTTACCACATTAGAGTGTAAAACTGATAATGTTTTAAAATATTTGTTTACTAATTCATTCAAAATAATAATAAACCCCTTACATATTAACATTTTTATGAAAAATTATTATGCTTTCCCCCCAAAAAAATTAGTGAAAAGGCAGTTATATATTTTTGCAAATGTCTTTAATGTCTGGCTTCATAGAAGACAGCTGGATTCTCCTATCTTCTTTTGCATTGAATCTGTTGCATTATCACACATCATGTAGCTTCTGGAAAGCCCTACTGTACACTCATGAGAAAGTAAGAGTGAATAGGCAAGTAACGTCTTAGCATTACTATGAAAATAGTTTCGATGATTATGGACTCTCTGAAAAGGTCTCAGGACACCCAAGGGTTCCCAGACCACACTTTGAGAACTGCTGACCCAAGCAATGAAGTCCAAGAGAAGGCAAATGGGGATGGGATTTAGGACACAAGTGAAGGGACTGGCTTCTGTGAAAAGCAACCCTTCATCTCTTGGAACAAGAGCAAAAAGAGATGGGTGTCACGGTGGTGGTGAGACTACAGCGTGTTCCATTCTTATGGATTCCTTTTCTCAGTGAGATCTGAGGTGAGGTCATTCACTCAGGTGAGGAGGTAAAGGGTGTGGGAGGTCTGAAAGAGAAGAGAGGAAATCCCTCGGTGAGCAGGAAACCAGTCATGTATAGTCAGATTGCCAAGCAGGGACCATGAAACACAGGTCTCTGTGGCACCCAGTGGGGCACCCTGTAATTTATCGCATGGAGAGAATTCCTCATGGCTGCCCCTCTGGGTCCCTACTTCTGTCCCACAAGTGCGTGTGTGGCAGCCTGATTAACAGCATGGATGAGGGACCCAGCCTGCCTGGGTACTAATTCTGGTTCTGCCATCGACCAGCTGTTGTGTTGTTGGACAAAATACCCTGTGCCTCAGTTTCCTATTTGTAAAATGGGAATAATCACAGCTCCTTTCTCATAGGGCTGTGGTGAAGATAAATGAAGATTAAATGAGGAGCAAAGTACTTAGATGGGTGCCTGGCAAAGGAAGTGCTCTCTAAGGGTCAGTGACAACTATTGCTGCTGCTGTTATTACCAACACGACTTATTGAGCTTCCACTCTGACTGTGAGTGCGGATGAGAACTGGCTCATTTGGTGACTTATCCACCCAAATACCCGTCTCCAGGCCGGCCTTCACGGGGCTCTCGTCTCCGGAGGAGGCCAGCAGGACACAACGAAAAGCGCTAATTAATGCAACAATCACAATCGCGGGAGTGCTAACATTTGGGAAGCGCGCAGCACGCGGTCGGGCTTTAGACCCACTCCTCCCTTCCTCCCCACACCAGGCCCCGAGGGGACGCGTGGTTTCTACAGGTGAGGAGTCTGCTTCTCAGGAGGGAGCAGGCTTCCCCCAGGCCACGCGGCTGCAAGCGGCTCGGCGGGACCAACGTGACCGCCGGCTCGCGCTGAGGCCACGTAACAGAAGCCGCTTCCAAGACGCCCGTCGCGGGGACTCCGAGCGCGTTCCCGCGCCCCCGGGACAGGACTTCCGGCGGAAGTCTCTTCCGCGGGGGCGGAACCACCGGACGGGCCTGGCCACGCCCCTCCGTTCGTCCAGCCCCGTAGTCAACTTGGCCAATCGGAGCTCCGCTTCTTGCCGGGTGCGGAGACGCATTCTCCAATCAGGGAGTGTCGTCGTCGCTCGGGCAACAGCGTCCTAGAGACCGCGAGTGGGCCGGGCATCTGCGGCCGAGCGGCCTGGGGTCCGTGCGCAGGTGGGGCGCCGCGAGGCGGAGAATCGAGAAGGGCCCCGGGTAAGGCTGCGCAGCCTCGGCGCCCGGACCCCGCGCGCGAGCCGAAGGGGCGGAGGAGGGCCCCGGCAGCTCAGGGTCTCACAGCCCCAAGACGGCTCCTGCCCACCCCCCGGACGCGGAGCCTCCCCTCCTCACCCGTGCGAAGGGCTGTGAGTCGCCTGCGCATTCATCTCGAGTGTGTGGACCGCCCTTGGCGGCTGCGGGGCTACTGCGGTGGAGAGGGCGGTCCTCGTCCGACCGCTAACAAGGTGGACGGTGTTGACATCTTCCTCCCTGGATCTGTGAGGGGCACATGGGACACACTGTGTGCTGATGCCTTCAATCACTCCAATTTACAAAGTGTTTCATGTCCCTTATTTCATTTGTCCCCACAACAATCCTTTGACTGCCATCATTAACGCCACCTTGCAGGTGAGGACTTGAACTCCGCGGGGTGAAGGGGATTGTCCAGAATCACACAACGAAGGAGGTGCGGAGCCAGAATTCAAACAAAACACTTCTGTCTCATGTCGGAACCTCTGGTCTTTCTAGAACATTCTTATTCCTCAGACCTCTCCTGAGAATCTTTCCTTCTCTCCTGAGAATCTTTCCTTCTCTCCTGAAAAATCTTTGCCCTTTAAGATGCCTTGCCCCTATTAAGAGGACTCTTACTTCACTTTTTCAAGAAGAGTAATTTAATTATGTTTCTTAAGTCGTATGTGCCCCTAAGTGGGTGAACTTACGGAAATGCTGTAAAAAAATGTCAACTTTCACGTACTGTAGTTACTTCATCTCTTTCTTTTATCCCTTGTTTTCAATTCAATAAACACTTACTTGGCTACGTTCTGGGGATTCGGAAGTGAATCAAGCCTGGGCCCTTTAATTATCTGTGAACATATTTGCCTCCCACTCAACCTTATTGCAGCCTTCTTGAGGGCAAGGGTTTTATTTTAGTTACCTGCGCTTTCCCTTTCCCTCCACCTTCCGTTTGGTGCTTGGCTCATGGTGGGCACTCATTGATATTTGTGAAGAAATGCTTACCTGAGACTTTAAATGTGCCCTCCCAATTCTGCCTGCCCTTTTCCTGCTCTTTTCCAGCCATCACCCTCTTTCCTGTGCAGAGAGCTCGACAGCGCCCATGCTGTGACTCCTGCAGCTGACTGGCACATGGAGACAGAACCAGCTCCAGGAGGATGTTCGGTAGTCTGGTGCCCGCCCAGAGCAGGAATCTCCTGGGAGGCCACTGGCTGTTAACAAGACCATTGCTCTAATAAAGCTTCTTTACAGGTGTGTATCGAGAGTGACTGTTTAGGGTTAGTAGATGATACAAGTCTCTGAAGATTTCTTGGATGACTCCTTTCCCTGCCAGGATTGAGAAATAAGCTGTATAATATAGGTAAGAAATCGTGAGTGAGACAAGAAGCTGACAATCACTTTCCTCTTTTAAATACCACAAGTGAGCTGACCTTTCTGTTAAGTATATTTATCTAAAAATACCCCAAATCTAGGCTTGTACAATTATATAGATTGGATTCTTGTAATATTTAAATATTAATTCACTTTCAACACAATACTATCCAGGATAGCTACACCATTTGGAAGAGGAGATGTAAAGGGAAGGGGTACGTTTGAGAAAATTCTGTGACTAGAGATAACTTATGAATAGGGTACACTTCCGGGACTAAAGAGCTTCGTTTCCCACTTCTTTTTCTCTTGGTTTTGACCGTTGACTGCTGTTTTGTTTACTTTGTTCCAGGTGCCATTGTTATTTTTCTCTCCATCTGTTTGTCTGTAGTTTTACTACTTCTACTTCTGCTATTACTGCTGCTACTCCTGGGAAGTATCTGTTGAGCAGTTACTATCTTCCAGGCACAGTTTGGGACCTCACATACATTTTTTTTTAGTTAGTCCTCACTGCCTGCTTATGAAGAAGTACCGTTACTATTACCATTTTATAGATGCGGCAACAGGGGTGTGGAGAAGTTAAGGACCACAGAGCAGATGAATGGTAGAGGGCGGCTTCTACTCCAGTACTGCCTGGTAATAGAACCTGTGTTCTTGGCTCATGCTCTAAGGCTCCAGGTATATGCTCTGGAAGTCCCACTAAGACTTTGAGATGACTTGTAAGAATACAAACAATGTGGTAAAATAGAAACATAAGTCAGGATCCTGAAATATACAGACAGAATAGGAAAGCAACACCAGGAGGGAAGACAATACTAAGATCGTTCCTAATAGTTAGACAGTTGGGCTGCACATTTGGCTGCGAGCTTCTTGAACTCAAGGAAAAAGAAAGTTAAAAAAAAAAAAGAAGGAAACGGAGTTCATTTTGTCCAGGTAAATAAGGCATTTTAATTCCTCTGGAAAACTAAAGCTCTTCCAACACCTAGGTCTTCATCACAAAGCCTGGGCGGGGCTCTGTTACTACAAATGACAAAGGTGTGGGCTCAGTGTCCTCACCAGGGGGAGGATGTGGACTCTTGCACGTGTATGGAATATTTGAAATGAAAGATTTCTGAATAGTGAAAGTTTTCAGTAACATCTGAATTTTCTTTTTCCCCTGGGAGTTTGTAAATGGTGTGATCCTGTCCCCTGGGCTGGTTCCAGTCATTTTTTTTGCTTATTTACTTAACAGTTATTCACTGAGCACCTTCCATATGCTAAACCCTGCCTAAGCATCGAGGACACTGCAGTGGTGGTCATGTCACTGTCCTGATACGCCTGATGCCTCTGCCCTGTCACTTTCTTCTGTCGGGGTTTTTCTGGACTGACTTTGTTTTGCCCTTCTTTGTTGTCTTATAAAGCTCTGAGATGACGCTCACCACCTTACACTGTAACTCCCTACCTGCCTTCTGCCCTGAGCTCTCTCTGGTTTATTTTTCTGTACATTCCCGGGACCTAAACAGCTACCAAATAGTGAACACAGCCTACTGTGTGTCAGGCTCTATGCATACATTTTCGAGGATCCTTCCCCAGCCTTTAGAGTATGGCAGTTCACTGTTTTGGGTCACTTGCCCTTTGAGAAACTGGTGAAAGCAATATATCCTCATTCTAGGAAAATCGTCTCACACACACTTTTGCGTTTATCTCAGAGAGTATGAAGATCTACAAAAGCACACACATGGACCTCATCCCTAGATTCCAGGTTAAGAATACTTGCTTTCAAGAGAAATATTATTTCCATTTTGCAAATGAGGAAGCGGGGTCAGGAGAGGTTAATTAACTTGCAAGTTTGCGCGGTAGATAGTAGAACCAATTTGACTCCAGACCTTTTATTTTTCCCGCTGCTCAAAATTGTAGATGCGCAGTAAATGACTGAGTGTAGGGAAGGCCAAAAATGGAACTTTATAGTGTATGTGTCCCAGAATGTAACAAAACACCCATTTGATGTCAGAATAGACAAGGAGAAGATTTTTCTCATGTATTTGGATTTAACTGCCCAAATCTTTTGTGTTGCTTGCAACTTTTTCCAGTTTAGTCAAGTGATAATTTCCCCTGCTGATAGCAGTTCCAACAGTTTTTGCTTCTGATGCCATTTCTGTTTGGCTGTGCACATTTTTCACTCTTGTGTTGAGTTATGTTTTCTCTGGATGCCAAGGCAGATGGATGGTGCTTTTGTTACGATTCTGATATAAATAGCATCTGTTAAAAACTGGACATCAATACTTGTCTGGCAAATAAACAAATATATCAGTGAAATAGCCTCCTAATTGTGTTTCTGCTGTGGTTAAGCAGTGTATTTGATGGTCTGTGACTTGGTGCTTGTTTCGGGGTTTTATAAAGGTTTTATAAACCTTGCTAATTTCTACCTTACCAAGTTCTGAGATAATCATATTCATTAATGTCCTAGAATTCTCTTTAGAACACCTACGCTGGGGACTGTGGAGAGCCGGGGATGACCTGAGAACTCATTACATTGCCTTGCTGGTACTGAGAACAGGGTTTAGCTTTCAAGATCAAGAGTAAAATTAGCCCAAGCCTCTTGCCCTCACCGTGTCAGGTGTTGATAGCTGTGCCATCAAGAACAAAGATTAATAGAGTGCTTCCTGGGCCAGGCCATGTTGAGTGTAGAGAGACAGTGCAGCTGATCCTCTCCACTGGAGGTGCTCACTGACTAGCAGGGGCCACAGATAAACAGCCAAGAGAAAAGTCTGGAAGCAGAGAATTAAAGTGAAAATTGAGGTAGGACTAGAGGGATGGACTGGGAGGTATTCATACTTTTACTTTATGCCTTATGTCACCTCCCCCATCCCAGCCCCACAGCAAAGTAATGGAATTCCAGGTAGCTTTGACTTTTTTATCCTTTTCTTTATTAAACAAAACAACTGGCGAAACAAAACTATTAGACCAAGTTCTCTGTAAAGGCACAATTAGTTTTGTGTAAGGAGGCTAGGAAGGCCTCATGAAGGAGGGGGCTGTTCCCTCAGTCTTGAAAGAATTGAAGTGTGCCAGGTGGAAAGGGAGGAAGGAAATTCTAGCAAAAGCATGAACCAGAATTCAGAGGTGAGGAACTACGTGGTGTATTCGGAGTGCTGTGTAAAAGTGCAGCAACGCGTGGAGCTGTGGGGTCTGGAAGAGTCGCCCGGGGCCGTGATTTTAATGATGTGAATGATCTTATACCCCACGTTAGGAGTTTGGCTACAGTGTCTGCCCTAGAGAAGTATTGCATTTTTGTTAACTTAAAAAAAATTTCAGATCCATAAAAAAGTTGCAGAATCAGTAGAGAGATTCCTCTGTGCCCCTGGCTTCCACAGTGATGACATTTTACAGAATAACCGTAATACAGTTATCAATGGTGCAGTACTAGTAGCTAAACTACAAACTTTATTCAGATTTCACCAGTTTTGACATGCACTCATTTTTTTCTTGGTGCATAGTCCTATGGAATTTTAACGCATGTATAGTTTCGCAGTGAACATTTTTAAGCCAGGGAGTAACATAACTATATCTATGCTTTAGAAAGATGTAAATCCTGGCAACAGAGGAGGGTGGATTGGAGGGAGCATTGGAGAGCTGGGAGCGATTTAAGGGGCTACTCCTGTAATCCAGATGAGTGAGGGTGAACAGGGGCAGTGACGTTAGGGATGGAGAGGGCCGGGAATACATTTAAGAGATGTTCTCCAAGAAAAATTAACAGTACTTGCCGACTGCTTAGAAGAAGGGCCAGAGGCCAAAGGCAGGCATTTCTGCCCTAACTCACCAAGGTTCAGGAGTGGAAGCAAATTCATTCATTCACTCAGTATGTTTGAACACCTCTGAACACTAGTCCCTGGCCTAAGATCTGGGTGTGTAGTGATGATACAAATTAACCTGGCTCTTGCTTTTATGGAATTCAAAATCTACTGGGGTGGGGGGCCGGCCTGGGGCGTAGTGGTTAAGTTCACGCGCTCCACTTCGGTGGCCCGGGGTTCCCAGGTTTGGATCCCGGGTGTGGACCTACACAGCACTCGTCAAGCCATGCTGAGGTGGCATCCCACATACAAAATAGAGGAAGATGGGCACAGATGTTAGCCCAGGGCTAATCTTCCTCATCAGAAAGAGGAAGATTGGCAATGGAGGTTAGCTCAGGGCTAGTCTTCCTCACACACACACACAAATCTGGGAATCGAGCATTAATTGAATACTCAGACAAATAGATATGTTGTTACAAATTGGGCTAGGGGCTCTGAAGGACAACAGAGGTTGTGGCCTAGTGTGGGGGTGTCAAGGAAGGCTCCCTGAGGAAGTGACATGTGAACTGAGGTCTGTGGCAGCAGTTCTCAGCATCAGCATCCCCTGGGATCTCATCAGCGAGGCAAATTCTCAGGCCCCACCCCCACTCAGGGTCTAGATCTACGCTCAGGATCTAGGGCTGGGGCCCCACAGTCTGTTTCTAACAACTCTTCGGTGATTCTGATGGACACTTCAAGTGGGAGAACTGCTGACCTTTGGAACAAGGAGGAGTTCATTACGCTGAATGGGGAGTGGTCTAGGCAGAGGGCTACAGCGTGTGGAAAAAAAGCTTCCGTGTGGGAAGGCCACATCTGAGGGACTGCCAAGGGCCAGCGTGGCTGAGGCACGGAGAACCCGGGAGAGGGAGACAGCTGGAGAAGCAGGCATAGCCCATCCCACACGGCCTCGGGACACCATTGAGGACTTTGGTCTTTATTCTAAGGGCAATAGGAAGCAACTGGAGTTTTTAAAGCAAGGAAGCAACGTGAGGAGGCCAGCATTTTGCAATGATTATTCTGGCTGATGTGAGGAAAATAGAGGGGACCACAGCAGGGTGTGTGTGTGTGATCGAGACATAGGAAGAGGAGTGTGCTAATGTAGTGTTGACATAAAATATCTCCACCTGGGAAACCTAAAATTTAGTGTGAAATTCCAGTAGGGGCCCTGCCTGAGGTTTTCAACACAATTCTCCAGTAACTTGCAAAATCTCTTGATTCTTTTGCAGAGCTGAAGGCTCCGTTTGTGGCTCGATAAACTAAATAAGAAAATCTGTCTGCCAATCTGTGCTCACCCCATTGCTCTCTTATTTTTCAGAATTCACAAATTCAGAAATAGTTTATCTTGAAGGAAATGAAACAAAACAGCACCAAAACAAATGTTGCCACGGTCAACAGCACCAAATCGAGCAGTACCAAGGCCAGGTGAGATACTTCCCTTTCCTGAACACCTGTGTCAGCCAACAGGTCAGAAGGTGGCGGTGAGTTCACTCTATCGTGCTGGGCGCGAGGCCGGAGAGAAAGGTGCTTTAGAAGTTGACAGTGGTGCCATTATTACTTCTATCTGGTTTGTGTCAGTCATTCACACAATAAGCACGTATTAAATGCTGATTTGGGGGCCAAAATTGTCTAGGAACTTACTTGTTTATCATATCAACAAGCATCAGCTTATACGTTTTAAAGTCGAATGTCCTTAATTTGGTTCTCAACGTGCCTACAAATATTAGAGAACTATGGTGAATTCAGAAAATGATCCAGCCTGCTTCACTGCAGGGCCAGCTCAACAAGGCAGGATTCCTTGTCTCTAGATGCACGTCTCCTGCTATAGGTGGCAGCAGCAGCAAAACTTTCGAAGCTAGGGAACCATCGCAACTTTCCTCTGCCAGCATCCGAGGACTCGCTGGGGCCTGGCTGCACTATAAATAGGAGGTGTTAAACACTCCTTGTCTGCTCACAGGAGCCGGGAGGACGTAATGGTTTCCAGCTCTTACATTTTAAAAGGCTGCCAGTGAAACAGTTTTTGAGATGGAACAACTATTTGACAGCCGACGTGCGGTCAGTTTTTCTGACACAACTTGTTTTTCTGTTGCCTGGTGCTGTATCTGTCATCACATTGGGTATGGTGGGGAGTCTGAAAATGTTCATTAGATATGAGTGAATTTCTGAGACATTTTCTGAAATTAGATTGTGTCCAGGGTACAGAAAACATATTACAAATGAAACAATATAAGCTTTTTCTTTAGGATCTATATTCTGGGACAGCAAGGCATTCATGCTGATATAAATGATCACAAAACCACATGACTCAATTCAGTTAAACTCAACATTCATTATTTTTTGGACCACCATGATCAGATGTGGTCCCTGCTCTCATGACATTGATGGTCTAACAGGGAAGACAGACACTGAACAATCATAAGAGTCATGGGTGTTAGTTAAGAAAACCTTGCTGACACTGGTCACTAGTTCCCAGTATAGGAAATATGAGTGAGAAATCATGCATGATGCTGAAACTTCTACCTTGGATGGCTGGAAAGAGAGTGACGATCCTAAGCAAGATCCAGGAGGGGAAGGATGTGTGTGTGTGTGTGCGTGCGTGTGTGTGTGTCTGTGTTGGGAGGAGAGTGCTGTTTGAATGGCAGGGTGGTGAAAACCCTCCATTTCTTAATTTGATAAATACTTTTGGAGTTCCAGTCGCGTGCTGGGTACTCGGGGGCTGTGGGTTCAGTGGTGTAAAAACACTGTTTTATTTCATGGAGCCTATAATCAAGTTTATAATTTCTCAAATAAAAGTATAATTACCAATTCTGATAAGTGGAGTGCAGGGGAAGGACAGGCTGTGATGAGCGACTCTACAAGGAGGGTGCAGACAGGGTGATCAGGGAGACCTCTCTAAGGAGGTGATGGTCACTCCAGATCTGAAAGTGAGAGGAGTTAGCCAGGTGTGGAGTCAGGGAAGGATCTGGACAGAGGGACCCTTGGGGCCGTGGGAAGCCCGGTGGGGAGAGTGACAAAGGTGGGAGGGGAGAGGCGGGCAGAGCTAGATCACGTGCTGCCGGGTAGGTGTGGTGTATTTGACATGCTGTGAGAAAATGTTCATTAAAGAACATTTAATTTAAAAAGGTTGATGTCTCCACCATCCCACCTTAGCTATCTTTGTCACATCTTCTAGACCCTGTCCACATGTGAAAATGCATTTTTATATCATTATTCATGATGTATACCCACTGTACTTTTTCTCTTAATATTGTCCTAAACACGTTTTTATGTTTCTACGTGTTCTTTATAATCATCGTTTATAATAGTGATATACTGCTTCCTTAAAGTGTTTTAACTTTGGGAGGTTTGTGTTATAGTTTGAGTTTGATTTCTGAGTTTGTGTGGGTGTGTCTTGTAGTGTGTGTAGATAGACTTGAAATTTATGCTGCAAGAGAAGGTATTTGTTAAGATGAGGTTTGGGAGGAAGGTGAGAGCCTGCGCGGGGATTTGAGGAGACCCTGACTTCGGGGGAGACCCTTGGTGAAGGAAAGTAGTGGCTCAGACGCATGGGGCTGCCAGCCGTGGAGGCAGGTCAGTTTATAACCACGGATTTTTCTGCTAAATTGAATTCAGATGACTGGCTAAATTGTTTTTTATAAAACCCTGTCATTTGGAATATATTTGTAAATCAACTTGCATTCTTATAATTCCTGTGTTTAGAACAGTAGACAAGGGGTTGCCAGCCAAGTCTAAGATATTAAGGAGTATGAGGCTGGGCTGGGGGAGGCGGGACTGGGCTTCGTATGGTGGCGGCATGAGCCCCGGAATCCTAATATTTGACTGATGTAGAGGATTTGCTGTTAATTTTCTGCGTGTTCTATTGAGTGGTTGCAGAATTGTTAGGCTGTTTTGCAAACGTAAGTTATCCATTCTTGAGGATTGACAGATTTTCTTATTACTCTATCAATATATGCGAACTTCATTGTTATCTATGTGTTTGTATGAGAATGCACACAAGTCACTCACATGCACCTACGTGAGTGCACACACACACACACATACAGACCTGGCACGATCGAGCAAAAAGCCTAGGATTAAATTTACATCTTGGCCAAATTTGGGTCCTGTTCTTTTAAATTTGGGTCATGAGTAAATTTGGCTTTTCTCTCTGGTGTTTAATTTCTCCACCTCTAAAAATTTGGATAATGATATCTAACTCACAAGGTTGATGATTAACCGATGGCCAGCAAAATAGGTGCTCAGTTATTGCGAGGTGAATCTAGTAGAATCACTTGAATGTAACATTTGCTGCTCTTTCAACTTCATTTTGATATCAAGCAGGGAGCTTTGCACGTTAGCCTTTTTAAAAAACTATAGACTCGTACTTATAAATCAATTTCAGGTTCTTCTAGGGAGTGGTCTCAAGCTTGTTCAAACACAGATGCTAGGCCTCCATCCCCGGAGTTTCTGATTCGGTTGGTCTCAGTGGGGCCTGAGAATCTGCATTTCTAAAAAAAGTTCTCAGGTAGTGCTGATGTTCCTGGCTCAGGGACCACGTTTGGAGAACCACTGTTTTAAAGTTACACGTCTGCTTCAACAGCCTTTTAAAATTAATGTTTAAAAATGGAAAATGAATGCCTTTTAAAAATAATGGTATCGATAAGAATAAAAACCCATGTTATTTCTGTTTGAGGAATCTACAGATGGAATAGCTCTTTCCCCCCCGAGATGTACCGGTGATGGCGTCTCTTGGGAAAAGTCTTCACTCTAACCCCCGAGATAGGGTGATTTAGTTCACACTCTCATCAACTCTAGGGAAACAGGTGTCACTGATTTCTACGTGCTCCATCAGCGGAGTTGGACATGCTGCACAGACACCTCGTTCCTGTTCTTTTAACACGTGCTGCCATTTTCGTTAAATCCTAAGTCAGGTGGTGAGCTCCTGGAGGCTGGGATGGGCCGTTCTTCTCTCTCTTCCTCTACCCTTGCCAGCGTGTGGCCTGCGGTGTTTGTTGAAGAATGAGTCATTGAGAGCATAGTTGCTTGGAAAATGCTTACACCAAGAATGTTAGGTCGAACACCCAAATAAGCTCCATTTTCAGAACTACCCAGATTTGGCTCTTTGGAATATTCCTATTGTCATTGAAGTCTCACTAGCTTTTATGATCCTGCAATTGGTAGAAATTAGAACTGGAGAAGACCCAATAGGTCATCCAGACTGTCCTCCCGCTGGAAGAGGATTATTCCCTGCAGTGTGCTCAGTAGCATTAGGAGGAATTACTTTTCATGTGATTATTATTTTTTTTCATGCCGTCTTCAACTAAGTGTTTCTTGAATGGAATCACTTTGTGTTCAAGTAATAAAATGCACAACAGGCAGTACATTTCTGGGTGATTATCTCACTCCTCAGGTGGTGTGATAAGGCATGAGGCCAGAGCCCTGGCACGCCTTATTGTTATTAGGAAGTGAATTTATGGATAAAATAAAGAAAGCGGTTATTTGCATCAGCAATAACCACAACAAGGAGTGCAGTTACAGCAGGTCCTCCCCACGTGCTTGAAGAGCAGAGTGAGGCAGGAGACGAATGTCCGTGACCATCCGGGCAGCGGTGGTAGCCAGAGACTTGCCACTGCCTTCAAGGAGTTCGTTGTTAATTTTGCAAAAAGCAAGAAGAAAGCCTTGGCCATTGACAACCGTGTGATACCTGGAAAAAGCTCTCCTCCCAGCTCTGGGCCCAGCTCTGGGCTTAGCAGTTGTGTAATTCCGGGCAAATTGCTTGCCTACTCTGAGCATCAGTTTCCTCACTGGTGAAACGGGAAAAGCATTAAAAATGATTGGGCATGGGGAGGGTTAAGTGACAGGTTTTCATAAATCTTAAGCACATTTCCTGGCTCAAAGCAAGTCCCCAGTAAGTGCTGATTGAATTAGAATGACTTGTTTCCCTTCTTAACATTCTTCATGAGCTTGAGTTTCCTGTCTCCTAACCTCTTTCGGTCTTGTCCGATTATCTCAGTTACACTGACAATTCCCATCATTCTGGGTGTGCCTTTCTGAGCGAAATATGCGCTTGTTGTCACTTCCCTTGCACACACCCTCACCTTCTCATCACACTCGCTTTTCAAAACCCTGACCCAGTTAAACCCGACTCTCTGCCTCTGCAGTACTGGCTCCTAAGTTCATGTGCACGGACCTCAGAGGGGCTCTTAAAACTCCCTGGCAATCACTCCGCTTCTCCCACTCTCCTGCTTGCCTGCTCTTCTCGACAACCATTTCCTTCCTTATTCTTTCCTCTCAATCCGGAGACACCTCTCCTGTCCTCACTTGCTGCTGATGACCCGACTTCCTATTTCACTGAGAAAAGAGACACGAGCAGAAGGGAACTGCCGCAGGCTCTCCTCGCCATAGCCATGTCCGCAGGCTCTGCCTTCTCCTCTGTCATGAGGCGTGAACCGTCCGTGTGCTTAGAAAAGGCTTGTCCGCGGGATGAGATCCTGTCTCCTCTGGCAAACCTGTGGGAACCAGCAACTCTCCCTTTCTCCTGCTTCATTGTCTTTGCTTCGCTACGGATGGATCACTATCACAAGTATTCAGACATACTACTGATTCTCCCATCTTGAAGAAATTTCTCCCTTGACCCCCATCCCTCCTCCTGTTATCACATCATTTCTTGGCTTTACAGCAGAGTTCCTTGAAACAGTTGTCTCTGTTTACTGTCACTAATTCTCCTCTGAATGTATCTGGAACTCACTTAGACAGGCTCCCCCCAACCACCCAATTCCACCAGTATGGCTACTATTAGGGTTATGGGTGGTTCCTGTATGGCTTAATCCAAAGAGTCGTTCTTGGTCCTCATCTCACCTGATTATCACTGTAGCATTTGACACACACATCACCCCCTCCTCCTGGAAACACTTTCTTCATTTGGTTTCCTGGACACTCCAGTCTCCTGGTTTTTCTCCTCTCTCACTGGCTGCTCTTCGTCAGTTTCCTTTGCTGGTTCCTCCTCGTCTGCCTGAACTCTGAATGTTGGAGACTCGGCCCTGGCATCTTTTCTTTTTTTTACACCTACTTTCTCGGTGGACTGACCTGATATTGTCAGCGTATAATGTATATTGACCTTACAAACATATCAGCATATCAACAAATATATACAATCAGCATATAATGTATACTGACCTTACATACATTATATGCTGACAATCCTCAAACTTATATATTCAGCCCCAGTCTCTCCCCTGAACTCAGGCTCGTACATCCAAATGCCTCCTCAGTCTCTCCACTTGGCTATCTAATAGGCACCTCAAACTTAACATGTCCAAGATGGAATTCCTGATCTTCCCCCCAAACCTATTCTACTTGCAGTCTTGCCCATCTCAGTTAGTGGCCACTCCATTCAACCTTTCTCTTGCATGCCAGATCAAATGTAAGAAAAGACAGTTGACTCTTCCTTCAGAATGTATCTGGAATCTGATCATTTCTCAGCACTTTCACCAAAACCACCCTGGTCCAAGCCACCATCTTCTTGTGCCTGGATCGTGGCAGTAGACTGGTAATTGGTCCCCCCTTTCCCTCCCTTGCCCCTGTAAGTCTATTTTTGATGTACAGCCAGAGGGGTCTTTCAAATGCAAAGGCCAGATCATAGCCCTGCACACAACTGTCCTCTCTGTATATAATCCTCCAATGGCTTCACATATCACTCACAGGGAGAGGGGCCTGCATGGTTTTCCTTGCCTGGCCTCCTGTTGCCTCCTTGTCCTCCTAACGGCATTGTTCCCTTCCCATCTCCTTCAGATCTTTGTTCAACGTCACCTGTTTACCCTCTGCTCCATTTGTCTCCACAGTACTTATTCACTTGTATAACTTACTTATTTTATTTATTGCCTGTCTTCCATTACTAGAATATAAGATCCACGATTTTGCCGATTTTGTTCATTGATTCCCCAGACTTCTAGGAGGCAGCTTAATAAATATGTTTTGAGCATGTGAACATATATCAAGCCATGTTCCTCTTCTGGAAACTTACTTATGCTATAATTCTAGGTTTCAGTTCAATTAAATTTATCCAGTTGAAGAAGGATGTATGTGGGACTCTGCTGAGGTTCTTGGCCTCACATGGCTTCAGCCATGGTAAGGTCCCTGCCCACAGGGACCTGGGCAAATAAGACAGGTCCAGGTGGGTCCCATGCCAGCCAGTCAGTGACTGCTGAAGAGAGGTAAAGCAGAGCACTAGCCAATGTGGTTTTCTTACACATTAAAGAAAATTCTTATTCATTTCTTTCATGCTGTAAACTTGAGCTTCTTCCAGTCAAGAGCTTTAGAGGTGTTGCGTGGTCTGATTCTGTTCACTCATATAGTGCCCTGCACACCCGTCTCTTTTTGAGTGTTGACTAGTCGTGCACTTTCATTTAAATGTGAAGCCCAGCAGGGAAAACTGTTTTTGCCGAGGAGGTCAGCTGGTAGGAACCTCAGCCTCCGATGCTGTTACACTCCTGTAGAGCTGGAGCGTGGGCTTCTGTGCACTGAGTTCAGGGAGAGTTTTGTTTCTTGCTCTTATGCTGAGAGTGGCCAGCAAGGAATGAGTCTGACGAAATTTCCCTGACTTTTGAAACACTAGTATGCCACAGACTGGCAGAATCTATGAGTTATAAATTCCCACATGCATGTAATAGTGTGGTGACTGCTGAGCACGATGGCCTTCTGTTGGTGGGGGGCGCACGGCCAGGTTCCCTCTAACAGCGGGGGGTGTGAGCCTGGGCAGGACCCATGATGATAAACAGGATGCTCCTGTGACTGTCTCTGGTATACATCTGGGTGTCTGGCTTTTGCCTTGCTTCCTCTAAGGTCTTTAAATCATTGTCTTAATAACCATAAGTAAACATATTACCTTAAAAATGATTGAGAAGGCAGCACCTTTGCTAAAGGTGCCCAGGGGAGCAACTTCTCTCTTGCCCACCAAGTGCTGTTCCCCTTACTCCCCCCTCCTCCCCCAAATCCTTCTCCCACTCCCCCTCCTCCTTTCTAATTGTTCTATAATTCTCATACCGTAAAATTAATCCTTTTAAAGTGTACAATTCAGTGACTTTTAGTATATTCAGAAGGTTGTGTGATCATCACCACTATCTAGTTTTTGTCACCCCCAAAGAAACCCCATACCAATTAGCAGTTCCATCTCTCCCTTCCCCCAGCCCCTGGCAACCACTAATCTACTCTCTATAGATTTGCTTATAGTGGACATTTGTTATAAATGGACTCATACAGTGTATGGTCTTTTGGGTTTGCCTCAGCATAATGTTTTCAAGGTTCATCCATGTTGTAGCATGAATCAGTGCTTCACTCTTTTTTATGGCTGAATTATGGTCTACTGAATGGAGAGACCACTTTTCATTTATTCATTTACAAGTTGATGGACCTTTGAGTTGTTTCCATTTTTGCCTGTTGTGAGTATGCTGCTGCGAATTTTTGTGTACAAGTTTTTGTGTGGAATTATGTTTTCAATTCCCTTGACTATATACCTGAGAGTGAAGTTGCCGGGTCACATGGTAACTCTGTGTTTCACTTTCTGAGAAACTGCCAACCTATTTTCCAAAGCAGCTGTACCATTTTGCATTCCCACCAGCAATGTATGAAGGTTCCAATATCTCTACATCCTTGCCAATACTTGTTATTGTCTGTTTCTTTGATTATAGCCATCCTAGTGAGTGTAAAGTGACATCTCATTGTGGTATTTCCCTAATGACGAGTGATGTGTCCTTTTTCATGTACTTACTGGCCATTTGTATATTTTCTTGGGAGAAGTGTCTATGCAAATTCTTTGCCCATTTTTAAATTGGGTTGTCTTTTTATTATTGAGTTCTAAGAGTTCTTGATATAATCTGCATACTAGATCCTTATCAGATATATGATTGGCAAATAATTGATTCCATTCTGTGGACTGTCTTTTCACTTTCTTGATAGTGTCTTTTGAAGCATAAAATTGTTAAATTTTGATGAAGTTCAGTTAATCGATTTCTACTTTGATTGCTTGTGTTTTTTTAATGTCATATCTAAGATGTCGTTGCCTAATCCAAGGTCACAAAGATTTACATCTATGTTTTCTCCTAAGAATTTTATAGTTTTAGCTCTTAAATTTAGGTCTTTGATCCATTTTGAGTTAATTTTTATATACAGTGTGAGATAGGAGTCCAACTTCATTCTTTTGCATGTGGATATCCAGTTGTCACACCAACATTTGTTGAAAAGACTATTCTTTCTCCATTGAGTGGTCTTGGCACCCTTGTCAAAAATTGCTTAATGATCCATGTAAGGGTTTCTGTCTGGACTCTCAGTTCTATTCCATTGATCTAGATGTCTGTCCTTATGCCAGCACCACACTGTCTTGATTACTGTTGCTTTGTAGTGAGTTTTGAAATCAGGAAGTGTGAGTCCTGCAGCTTTGTTCTTATCTTTCAAGATTGTTTTAGCTATTCTGAGTCCCTTGCATTTCTATATGAATCTTAAGATCAACTTGTCAATTTCTGCAAAAAAGGCAGCTGGGATTTTCATGATCATTGAGTTGAATCTGTAGATCGATTTGGGGAGTATTGCAGTCTTACCCACAAACATGGATATCTTTCCATTTATTCAGTTCTTTATTTCAGCGATGTTTTATAGTTTCAGTGTACAAACTGTGCACTTCTTTTTGTTGAGTTTATTCTTAAGTATTTTATTCTTTTTGATTCTGTTGTAGATGATTGTTTTCTTAATTTTATTTTCAGGTTGTTCACTGCAGGTGTATAGAAATACAAGTGATTTTTGTATATTGATTGTGTATCCTGCAATCTTATTGAACTTGTTTATTATCTCTAATAGTTGTGTGTGTGTGTATAATACTTTAGAATTTTCCCCACTTGGTCCTGCTGTCTAATTCTTTCTCTATGTTGCTGGATTCAGTTTGCTAGTATTTTGTTGAGGATTTTCCCTATATTCATAAGGAATATTGGTTTTTAGCTTTTTTTCTTCTGATATCTTTGTTGGGTTTTGATATCAGCATAATACTGACCTCATAGAATGTGTTGGGAAGTGTTCCCTCCTCTTCTGTTTTTTGGAAGAGTTTATAAAGAATTGGCTTTGACTATTCTTTTGAAAATATTTGGTAGACTTCACCAGTGAACCTCTCTGGTCCTGAGATTTTTTTGCAGGAAGTTTTTTGATTACTAATTCATTCTCTTTGCTTGTTATAAATCTATTCAGATTTTCTGTTTCTTCTATACTCAGTTTCAGTAGCTTGTGTCTTTCTAAGAATTTTTCTATTTCATGTAAGTTACCCAATTTGTTGGGATACAATTGTTCATAGCATTCCTTTTAATACTTTTTGTTTTTGTAAGGTCGGTAGTAATGTCCTCTCTTTCATTCCTGATTTTAGTAATTTGAGTATTTCTCATTTTTTCTTGGTCAGTCTAGCTAAAGACTTATCTTCAGAAACCCATACAAGCAAGAAAAGAGTGGAATGAAATATTTAAAGTATTGAAAGGAAAAAAAACCCACCAACTAAGAATTCTGTATCCAGCATAGGTGGATAGGTGCATATGTGTCAGTTTTGCTGATTTTTTCAAAGGACCAATGTTTCATTTTGTTGCTTTTGTCTGTTTTTCTATTCTTGATTTCATTTATTTCTGCTCTAGTCTTTATTAGTTCGTTCATTTTACTCAGTTGGGTTTAGTTTACTCTTATTTTTATAGTTTCTTAAGGAAGATTGTTAGGTTATTAATTTGAGATTTTCTTCTTTTTTAATATAGGTGTTTACAGCTATAAATTTCCCTTGAGGCACTGCTTTAACTGCATCTCATAAGTTTTGGTATGTTGTGTCTTCATTTGCGTTCATCTAAAAGTATTTGCTAATTTCTCTTGTGATCTTTTTTTCTTTGACCTACTGGTTATTTAGGAGTGTGTTTTTTAATTTCTACATATTTGTGAATTACCCAACTTCTCTCTGTAATTGATTTCTAATTTCATTTCAGAGTGGTTGGAGAACATTATTTGATAATTTCAATCCTTTAAAATTTACTGATACTTGTTTTATGTGCTAACATATGGTCTATCCTGGTGAATGTTCCATGTGCACTTGAGAAGAATGTGCATTCCGCTCTTGTTAGGTGAGTGTTCTTTAGATGTCTGTTAGGTCTAGTTGGTTTATAATGTTGTTCAAGCCTTTTATTTCCTTGTTGATCCTCTGTCTAGTTGTTCTATCTATTGTTAAAAGTGGAGTATTGAAGCCTCCAGCTATTATTGTTGAAGAGTCTATTTTCCTTTCAGTTTTACCAGGTTTTGCTTCATGTATATGGGAGCTCTGTTATGAGGTGCATATGTGTTTATTTTACCTTCATTTATTCTTCTCTAATGCTCTTCCTTTCTTTATGTAGATCTGAGTTTCTGACCCATAGGACTTTTTCTTCTTTCTGAAGAATTTATTTTAACATTTCTTACAAGCAGGTCTGCTGGTAACAAATTCTCTCCATTTTTGTTTGTCTGATAAAGTCTTTATTTATCCTTAACTTTTGAAGAGTAATTTTGCTGGATACAGAATTCTTAGTTGGTGTTTTTTTTTTTCCTTTCAACACTTTAAATATTTCATTCCGCTCTTTTCTTGCTTGTATGGGTTTCTGAAGATAAGTAAGTTTGTATGGGCCATACTTCCTTTTTTTTGCATGTCTCATAAATTTTTTATTGAAAACTAGACATTTTAATAATGTGACGTTTCTTAAAATCATATTCTCTTTCCATGTTTTGTTGTTTGTTTAGTGACTTTTCTAAACTAACCTTGTAAAGTCTGTATTCTTTGTCATGTATGGCCACTGAAGTCTCTGATTGGTTAGCTTAGTGGTCAGCTCATGATCGGACAGAGATTTCCTTAAATATCTGGAAACCAAAGTCTTCTGATCTTTGCTGAGGGGCTGTTTGTGTGTGCTGGAGAATTCCTTCAAAATTCGGCCAGGCAATTTACAATTCTACCTTAGCTTTCACTTCCTGCTTGTGCAGAGCCTCAAGGTCAGCCAGAGGTGAGAGTTTGGGGCCTTCTCAGGTCTTCCCTGAGAAAATACATAGCCCTGGACATTGCTCACAGTCCGTGGATACAGGTGGGCTTCTAGATTCCCAGGAATGTGTGGGAGCTTCTCAAAGCCCCTATGGACATCTCATTTCCCCAGCTTTTCCCTTTAAGCTTTTTGGTTAGTCTATTATTTGCTCCATCCATTATCAACCCCCTTAGGCAGCTAAGATTTTAAATAACCATTGCCTGTGATTTTTTTTTTTTTCAACAAATGCCTTTTGACGATAGCCTGTTCTCACTGGGAAAGCTCTGCATCAGTTCAGATAAAGACAGCCTCATGAGTGGGCTCTTTCAGGGAACCACCAGGTAGGTCAAATAGTGAAGATTTTCTGGTAATAGGGCTTTGAAGGAGCTCCAACCCTCTTCTGCTCTTTCTAGTGGCTGTCAGGCTGCTGGGTTTTCACGTGATTGCAGGCTGTTGGTTTCAAGGCTGCTGCTGATTTGGGGGTAGGAGGAGATGGGAATAGGGGAAGTTAAAATGCCACAAAACTTGGTGTTCATACCAAGATTATGCCATCTTTCATTAATAAATGGTCCCCAGATTGCTGCAAACCTTTGGTTAATTTCCAGAGTTCTGAAACAATTGATTCTAATAATTTTTGCCAGGGTTCTCATTGCTTTTATGGAGGAGAGGATTATCAGGGGTCCCTACTCCACCATTTCTGGTGCTGTTGTCCCCAGCTCTGCCTTTGACTGTGTGTTGGATATACAATGAGGCACTTTGAGAGACCTCAGATAATCCAAACTTTCTACCCTTACCGCCCACCAAAGAAATGAGTCAGTGGTAGTCAAGATGTAGGTGGGTTTTCCTATCCAAAAGTTTCTTTATTTTCCCATTTTTGAAGATTATTGGACCTGCTAAAAAGAAGGAGTCTAAAATCATGATTTTGTGTTCACTTTAAGAATAGTCTTTGAAACATTGGCAAGAAGGTCATGACTGGTATTTTTGTAGTCTCTGGCTGTCCTTTCAGAAAAGGAATAGATAGGAGGTTGGCCATGTTTGTACTGTGTGCTTGAAGATAATGTAATCTGTTTTCTTTTATATCACAGGGATTTAAGGTGCAAAATGGCGCTTATACCAGATTGGCAAATTTCATATCCTCGCACACGAAAATTCACACATTTAAGACCTCATTCTTCACCATGTAGAGTGTATTCAAGGAATGACTTCCAAAATATGTTCAGACCTTCTTCTTCAAGTGAGTATTCATGAGCAAATAATGCTAACAGTAGATGTCACTTGTGTATGTTTAGTGCATACCAGACCTGTACAAAGGCTTTGCATATCATTTTATCTTTACAATAAAGCTATGAAGTAGAGCCTATTATTGTCCCTATTTTCTTTATGGGGAAACTGAGGCACAGGTTGATGAAGCCACATGCCCCAAAGTTACATAGTTTTTAAATGGCGGGGTCGGGATTTGAACCCAGACAGTGTTATTCCAGAATCCATGGATTTTACTATGTTATCAAGTATACTTCCTCACTTAGTTTTTTCTTGATTAATAGACTTTATTTTTTCAGTAGTTTTAGGTTTACAGAAAAATTGAGCTAAAGTTCAGAGATTTTCCATACACCCCTTCACTCCCCACCCCCAGTTCCCCTACTGTTAATGACTTGCATTAGTGAGGTGCATTTTTTACAATCTATGAGTTATTATTGATACATTGTTATTAACTGAAGTCTGCAGTTTACATTAGAGTTCACTCTTTGTGTTGTACATTCTCTTAGTTTTGATAAATGTATAAATAAACGCATCCACCATTACGGCATCATATAGAACAGTTTCACTGCCCTAAATATCCCCTGTGCTCCATCTGTTCATCCCTCTCTCCCCCTAATCCTGGGCAACCACTGATCCTTTTTCTGTCTCGGCAGTTCTGCCTTTTTCAGAGTGTCATGTAGTTGGAATCATAGAATGTGCATCCTTTTCAGATTGTCTTCTTTCACTTGGCAATATGCACTCACAGCCCCTTCATGTCTTTTCATGGTACAATAGTTCATTTCTTTTATTTCTGAATAATATTCTCTTGTATGGATGTGCCACAGTTTGTGTGTGTATACACTACTGAAGGACATCTTGGTTGATCTCATGTCTTGGCAATTATGAACAAAGCTCCTATAACCATTTGCGTGCAGGTTTTTGTGTGGACATAAGTTTTCAACTCATTTGGATCACTCACTGAGTTTTAAAGCAATAACATTTGACATTATCATTTCCCAAAAGTATATATCTCTTCCTTCCTTCCCAAACATTTTCCGAGCCCTAATATGTGATAAGAGCTGTCATAGGTACTGAGGATAAAGAGATGGATCCAGTAGAGGGCCTGGCCTGGAGGAGCTCCCAGTCTGGAGAGAGAGAGAAAGAATTCCAGTAGAATGAGACAAGTGTCACAACATAAGCTCGTACAAGCACCGTGAGCAAACAACCCAAGCAACGAGAAGAACTCAGAGGGACATAGTGAGAGGATCAGATGGCTTTTGTCTTGTTTGTTGGGGTAAGGCGTTCTAGTCAGAAGTCACACTTGACACCTGAGCTTACTTACAGTCGGTGAGACTTTAATCACATGGTCACATGCACCTGCTAGGGAGCCTGGGAAATACAGACTTTATATCAGATGGTCACATGTCTACCCAAATCTCAGGGTTTCTGTTTTTAAGGAAAAAGGGGAGAATGGATAGGGGGTTAACTGGCTATTTCCAACTCAAAAATTTATTGTCAATAATAAATCTGTTTGGTCCAGTAACCTCATGTCTACAATATACTCTGGATACATCTTAGCGTATTTAACTGACTTCCTGATAGCGCAGAGAAGACTGGAGTGAAGTGGGGTTACCGGATTACAGGGCTCTCACACTCTTAAGGCTCTTGATGAACCCTACCAACGTGCCCTGTTGGAAACTCTGCCTGTAAGTCCCCACAAATAACAGTTAAAAGTGCTTATTTCTGAGTATCCCAACACAGAATGTTATCTTTTACATCTAGTCCCATTTGATGTGCAAAAACAATGTTCTATTGTGATTTTAATTTGCATTTCTCTAATAGTAAGATTAACTTTGATTCTCAAGTTTATCAGGTTTATGTCTTTTTCTTTTGTAAGCTGCCTTTTCATATCCTTTTCCCATTTACCTACAGTGGGTTGGTCTTTTTAGTGATTTGTCTGAGCTCTCTTTGTATTAAAGATATTAATCGTTTATCTCCCTTATGTGCCATCAGTGTCTTTTTTTCATTTGTTACTTGCCTTTTATTTTTATTGATGGTGTTTTTTAATGTACTGAATTATTTCTTCTTTCTTAAATTAAAAAATTATTTTCAATTATATATATATAATGTCTCCTGGCACCATTTTCCTCTGCAAGGTTGTTTGGCTGGCCTCTCTTTCATGCATGCCCATATATATGTAGACATGTACTTGTGTAACTCATTTATTAAATGAGCACAATTCATGGGGTGAATCTGTGAGCTACAGATATTACACACCCTGTTTCCTTTTAAAATGTTTTTTGCTTATGTTTCTGTTTCAGTTTGAATAATTTCTATTGACCTGACTTGATATTCACTAGTCCTTTTTTTGTCATATAGTTTGCTATTAAGCAAATCCAATGAGTTCTTCACTTCTGACATTGTATTTTTAATTTCTAGCTTTTTCATGTGCTTTACAAAAATAGTTTCCTTTTCTCTGCTGAAATCCCCCATATGTTCAGCATGTTGTCCATTTTTCATTTAATCTCTTGAACATATTTCTCATTCTTAGTTTAAGTATACCTGATCATTTCTGCATCTGTCCTCTCTGTGGGTCATCTGATGACTGTTTTTGCTCTGATTAGGTCACCTTTTCTTATTTTACTTGTCTTGCAATTTTGAAAAGATTTAACACCAGACATTTGTGTAAAAAAACCGTAGAGACAAAAGTAAATAATATTTGCCACCAGAAAAAGGAATGCCCCTTTTTCTCAGGCTTCTAGTGAGACGGGCTGGCTCAGTTTAATCTCTGAGCTGAGCTGTGTGGGGACGTGTTGCCGTTTCCGGTGGATTTGGGTTACTGCTGGTTTCACATGCTTCCTCCACCAGGTCTTCAGCTCTGACCACTGGTGAGCTTTCCGAGACCTGGTGCGATTTCACAGTCCAGCTGCCAGTTTTGGAGGGTCTCTGGGGAGTTCTCTTTGTCCTCCAGCCCTGCCCCTCGCTTTCTGCTCCTCAGGAGGCCTCCTTCCACCCTGACACCTGCCTCCAATCTGCAGTGGGCCACTGGGGGGCACTCGGTGAAGGCCCCATATGCCTCACAGGGATTAGCCTCAGTTCTCCCTCTGTACACCTCAGCCTTTGCTGAGCAGCTGCCTTACACTTGTAGAAGACCCTGCGGGCCTCGGGGTGTATGGTGCACCCCTGTGCCTCCCCCAGCTTTGCTGTGCTGCCTATGCACCCGTGTGACCAGGCTCCCAGGATGCAAGTCCATTGCACCAGTCCACATGTGGCTACTAAATGGTTGGTTGGTTTTTCCTTACCCATGTCCAGAATGAATTTGCTTTTCTTCCCATGGCTCTGCAGGGATGAAAGGAGTCCTGGATCTTTTCTCTCTAAGAAGTGGCTTGTCCTTTCTGGAATTTAGTTTCTTTGCATCCTCAGTTCTCTGATGGGTTTCAAAAATTCTGTCTTTTTAAGCTTATCCTACTTGTTCTCAATTTTAGGATGAAAGTGACAGTCTGTTGTGACTTTCTATATCCTAAATGGATGTAGAAAATTTTGTCAAATTGCCCTCCAGAAAGATTATATCAATTTGTACTCCCACTAGCAGGTTATGCAAGTTTGGTTACCGCTTTCATCTTAAATCTCAGAAGTTGCGTTAGGCACGTGAAATAAAAAGTTTTCCTTCAAGTAATTTCAAATCAATATTTTCTGATGCTTTTAAATTAGAAATATCGATTGCAAAGATGGGGCTTCTTGGAAAGCAACTAATAACATACATGAAAAGTCTGAAAAAAGATTTCAAGACGGAGACATAAATTAACAAGAGGGGTCCCTCTGTGACACTGGGAGCAGGAGAAGGAATTCCTGGCTGGGTGGAATTCTCCTGGTGGGAGAAACTGTGTCCCCCAGCTGACATTGATCATGCAGCTCCTCCTTGTGAATCGGCTGCTTCTGAGATGCCAAGTGACAGTCAGAAATGGAGAGGGAAGCAGGGAGCGACCCCTTCTGAGCATCCTTGGAAGCCTCGTGGGAGATTTAAGTCCTTTCTTCTCCCTCAGGCTCTTCGCCCAATCCTCTTCTCCCCGTCCCCCCCTCCCAGATGGGCATCTGGCCCCGAGTCCCTACGTACCAGCCATGACCACGAGGATTGCCCATTCTGACTTCCCTGCTACTCTCCAGATTGTCTCTCCAGTTGCCTCCCTGACCTTTCTGCTTGGACTTCATCTAACGGTCATCTCAGACATGAACTGGCCAAACAGATCTCTTGACTCCCAGTGTTCTCCGTCTCAGTAAGTGGCGTCACCTTTATCTCGTTCCCCAAGTCCAACACTTAGGAATTGTCCTTGATTTCTTTTCTTCTTCAGCCCGCCCCTCAACCCTGCTGAGACAGTCTATCTGCAACACCTTGTCTGCTCTGTTTCTAGGTTATATCTCTGATCTGTCTTTCCCCCCACATCCAGGGCTACCACCTGGTTCAACTCACAATCACCTCTTCTTGGACTCTTGGGATTGCCTCCTCTCTGGTCTTCTTTCCTCATTTCTTGCCCTTCTGTAATCTACTCTCTCCATAGCAGCCAGAGTGAGTTTTTAAAAACAACAGGTATTCGAGAAGATCACTCCCTTGCTTGAAGAAAACCCCAGGCCTTGTGCAGGCACCCAAGGTGTCACGCACCCTGATCTCAGCATCACTGCCCTCCGTCTCACTCGACACACGCCACTCTGTCCACACTGGCCTTTTGGCTTCCTGGACACATCAGGGTCATTCTTGCTCAAGGGCTCTGTACCTGTTGCTCTTTTCCCTGTTTAGAACATTCCTACTCCAGCTTTTTGGCTGGCTGGCTCATTTGGTCTTTCTGGCGCAGCTCATCAAACTACGTAGAGGACTTCCCTGACGTCTCCACCTAAGGCAGCTGCCGCCCCTCTGCACCTCGTTGCTCTATCTTGTCGCCTTCGTGGCACTTGTCACTACCTGCCATTACCGTATTATTTATCTGTTTCTGGGCTATCTTCTCCCCTCCCGATGCTAAGCTTTACGAGCAGATCTTACCTCCCTCGTTCACTGCAGTACCCTCAGCGCCTAGAGCGGTAGCTGAAATGTGATAGGTGCTCGGAAATATTTTTCGAGTGAATAAGTTTCACTTCCTTGAAATTTAGTGTTCTGCAAGGCTCCCTTCTCTCCCTGCCTGGCATGCTTCCCCTGTGGCTTCCACACGGCCAGTTCCCACAGCTGCATCTCAGCCCCACCCTCTTCTGATCTCTAGATGTATGGATTCAGTTTTCAAGTGGACATCCCCACTTGCATATCCCAAACCAAACTCAGCTTTCCCACAACTTCAGTTCCGGGTACCACTGCTATGTACAAACTCCCCAAACACAGAGGCTTGAAATAGCAACAGTCATGTATTTTACTCACAGATCTGCAGTTTGGGCAGGTCCCAGAGCGGGAGGTGCAGAGACTGGGGTGGCTTGACATCTGGAGGTTAGAATCGTCTGAAGGCTCGCTCCCTGGAATGGCCAGCAGTTGTCACTGGCTCTTGGCTGGAACCTCAGCTGGGGCTGTTGGCCAGAACATCTGCACGTGGCCTCTGTGTGGCTTCCTGACTTCCTTACAGCATGGCGACTGGTGTGGGCATCTTAAGAGGACCAGGCAGAAGCTGTAACACCTTTGTGACCTTGTCTTGGAAATCATGTAGCGTCATTTCTGCTGTAGTCATGGGCCCGCCCAGATTCAAGGAGAAGGCACATATGCCCCACTCTTTGATGGGAGGAGTGTTAACGTGACATTGTGAAAAAGCATGTGTGATGGAGATCTTGTTGAGGCCATCTTGGAAAATACCACCTGTCACATCTTCCAGTACTCCCTTTCTCAGTGGAGGGTGTCACCACCCACCCAGCCACGCACACTGCATGCATAACCTTATCCTCTTCCCCTACCTCACCCTGCACATCAAATCAGAAGATTCTGTGGACTCTGCCTCGTCTATTTTAACATCTCTTTTATTCACCCCACCCCTGACTCCATGACCATCACGTTAGTGTGGACCTCCATTAATACCTCCCTGAGCAGGCTGTGGTTATCCAACATGCCGTCTCATACCATCACTCTCCTCCCTTTTCTGTCCCTCCTCCATGTGACACCAGAGTGAAGTTCAAGAATGAAAATTGGGTTATGTCTCTCTTGATGAACACCCCACTGTGGCATCCCGTAACCAGAGCACAAGGGTGGAGGCAGGACCGCCCGGGTTTGGCTCCTGCTCACTTCTACAGTCTCATCTCCTGGCTGATGCCGCCTCTGCTTGTCCCCTCCTCCTCTGCAGCACGTCCAGCCCCTCTCACTCTTGGGGACACCACATTGCAGTTGAAGTGTCACCTCTTTCCTCTAAGAAGCTTTTCCTGAGGCCTTCATACTGTCAACCTAAACCAAACCACCCTCTGTTCTGGGTATCCAGTGTACCCCAGTTAAGTAATCCCCCTCCCTTGGGGAGGCCGTGGGCATCGTGAGCGAGAGGTGTCCCCAGCACCTGGCGCAGGCCTTGTGTTTGCTCAGCCCTCAGCCAGATGAGGAAGCACTGGTGATGGCCCGCGCAGCCCCCGGGGAGGATCGATAGTGGTCCCCAGGACCTGCCATGCCGCTTCTTGTGAAGTTAGGGCACGCGGCAGATCTCCACAGCAGTGTGACTGTGGGAGTGCTGACACGTTCTCTGTTTTACCACCTCCAACAGAAGACAGCTCAGGGCATCCTACAGATGTGAGGAAATTCCTGAATGCCCTCTGAGTGGGTCCAAGTTGGTGCTTTGAGATCCTGTCCTTTGAGTCTGTCATCTGGCCTAGGTCACCCCAAACTAAAACCATCACTGTCCTCGTGCCTGGAAGGCTCAGTAGCTTGATGATAAATTCTCATTTGAAGGGACAGAACTAGAGGCATCCCTCCCTAGCTCCTGCTTGTGAATAAGTTTATAAAAGATGAGGCAATTTAGCACACATCTAGGAGGCATCTAGCACACATCCAGAATTTACTATGTAAGACAGAGCTACTGAATAAACTGTGGTCACCAAGTCTCTGCAATCTCATAAATAAATATAAGAGGTTTACCAACTACCATTATTCTTCGCCTCCTCTTTCCCTAGTAGGTTATAAAATATCCAGATGGAATAATCAGGTCTTCATGCTTAGGATACTGATTGGTGCCGTGAGTTGATCTGTAGCTACTGGATTTACTTGCTTCTACAGCCGTTTTCATCTTAGACAGAGGGGAGTGAGGCCTATAGTGTATCAGCTCTCCTTTGTGACATGGAGGACCCTGGGACCTAATGCGTGACAGTTGGGACACTACTCATTTTCCTCCCAAGAAGTGCAAGCCCCTGGTAGCTTATTTAGAGCACTCTAAAGATTCTTTCATTACTTTTTAGTGTCTAGCCTAGTCTCACCTCTTCCTTGTTTTTGAAAGAGAAGTGATCCAGATTTAAGACTTACATTTTCCTCTCAAAAATTGGCAAGAGGATGAAAAGTGAATATGATATTTTAAAGATTTATTTGAAATGATGTTGATTCTTAACTAAGTTTTATTCCAGTAGCCATGTTTTTCACTCGTAGTGACATAGATCCTTTATAGGGAAGATTATCTTTGCCTTGTTTTTTTTCTTTCTAATGTTATTGCTATTATATTGGCCAAATTTCAGAGGTGAAAAAATGACTGTCGATTTGCCATTGCAAGTCATTTCACGATCAGATGTGTAACCCTACATAGAGTAGAAGAAATGCTGTTTTAGAAGTTTGTTGGATTCTAGTACACAGTGAAATGGTTTTTGAGCTTAGCTCTAAGTGTGTTAATAAATAGCTGTATCTCTTTTATAGCCACAGCTGTTGCAAATCCAATACTGTCCTTCTTAGACGTGAAACGGATTTTATTTCAAAAAATTACTGATAAAGGAGATGAGTTGAAAAAAGCCTTTCAGCTGCTTGATACCAGTCAGAACATGACGGTGTCAAAGAGTGAACTGAGAAGGATTATCACAACCTTCCTGCTGCCTCTCACAAGAGAACAGTTTCAAGATGTACTGGCTCAGGTACGGTATGTATAACGACTTGGAATAACCCAATTACGGAAAAGATGAAGTAGATGACAGGAGAGTGTAACCCATGCTGACTTTCCCCCCACTGTCCCAAATGAGCGGTTAGAGTTTTGTTTATTTTTCATAATTCATTTAATTAAATTCTGGAAGATTTGGGATGACCAACATGTACTTGGATCATATTTTGCATGTAGCACTATTACCGTCATTTTCTTTTAGTTTTTTTTTAAGGCTTCCATATAAAAGGTATTTGGTGGACTTATATTTTGGAACTTAGTATTTTGGCATTTGTTCTTGCGTCTACTATATGCTCCACCCAAGGCAGAGCAGTCAGACACGGGCCCGACCTTGAGGGGATCCCAGTCCAGGGAGAGACCGCTGGAAGTGTTGATTAGTGCTAGGACAAGGAGGTGTGACAGAGGAGGGAGAGCTGTCTAAAAATAGGGACAGTAGTCCAGGAAGGCTTTTGGGAGGAGGGCATTTTTAGCTTAGTTTTGACTGAGGGGTGGGTATTAGCCAGATGAAAGAAGAAGGGAAGGGCATTATAGGTAGAGGGAATAGCCTACGTGAAAGCTAGGATGCCTGAATCAGCATGACATGTTTATTCAGGGAACTGGGTGGAGTCATTTATATCTGAAGTGAGGGTATATGTGTCAGGTTGTGGCTAGAGGGCCAGTGTTGAAAAGTACCATGTAAAAGAGTTTGACCTTTGTCCTGGGGGCTGTAGGGAGCCAGTGAAAGGTTTGCAGCAGGAGGTAATGCAGTTACTTGGGGAGGGATGTGGAGGATGGGCCATTGGGCCTCCTGGTGGTGTTCCATTCCAGGGAGGTGTAAATAGTAAAAATTTGGTGCGGTCTGTGCCCTCAGGGCTGTTAAAAAAGGAACACACAAAATCTAAGGTCATTCATATGAGGGGTAACTATTTTTGTCTTCATTATAGAGCTTGCCATGAGTGAGTTTTGCTTCTGACTGTTCTCTCTTCAACTGGTTTCCTTTGGTGACTCACCATTGCTCTTCCCCCATGACTTCAGCTGGCACAGTTGATGCATTCATTTACTCTACAGATGTTTCCCGAGAACCTACTATGTGCTAAGCACTGTTCTAGGCCCTGCGGGTACAGAACTGACTCAATCAGACAAATATCCCTGAGCTCATTGACCTGGATTCTACCTTGCTTTTTACAGCTAAAGTTCCACCTTATGACCTTCCAACCACTGTCCCACCATTTATGGGCACGTTTTCCCCGCTTCTTAGCTCAGAGACTTGAAAGAGCCACTCTGATTGGCCTAGTTTGTCTTTTCAAGTCAAGCCACAAAATGTTTCTCACCAGATTTCTGATTGGTTGCCTAGAATCAAGTGGCCACTCTGACTCAAACAACTATATTCTAGAGCAGGAAATGGGCATGAGGTCTAGGACATTGCCCCACAGCAGTTATGGAGCACATTGTGATGGCCAACTCTGGTAGAAGTCCTTAGGGCAGTACATTAAGGGTGAGGAAGACCACCGTGGACTCCCGTTGGAGGCTGCAGCACCCGAGAATCCTTCAGTCCATTTCACACAACACAGGCCGAAGGAGGGTGCATGACTTCCAGAGGTCATGCACAGCTGCAGAATCAAGCTTGGAGCCCCGCCCTCGGACCGAGCATCTTGGCACTGTCTGAGTGATTTCAGCCTGCCTTGTGTGGCAGAAACTGTCAGTGCTCCTTCCATTTCCTCTAAGTTCTCACCATTCCCATGCAAGTCAGCAAATTCAGAGGGGGCTTTCTCTGGTCTAAGGGGTGTACTTGGCCCCTCAACCAATGACAGACAAGAGTTGGTGGATACATATTCCAGCTTCCTCACCCCTTGGGTAGGACAACTCTGAGACGTGTTCCACATCACCTCCCAGAGGTCTTCAGAAGGACTGAGCCCCAGTTGCCCACACCTGTAACCTGCCCATTAATGCAAATATGTTGGTCTCACTTCCATTCTTCTCCACCTATACTTTCTGGAGTCACCTCTTAAATAAACTACTTGCACTCAAAAACAAATAAATAAATAAAAATAAAAAAGGAATACATAATACAGTAGGAATTAAACACTCTCAAATTAAATCCACAGGGCTCAATATAGTAATACAAGAGTGGGAAATTTGAGTGGGAATATCAGTAGTGTGCCTCCCACATGAAGGGGAGAAAGAACATTCTCCACCCACTCTGGGTCCTTTCTGGCTGGGCTACAAATTAAATTGACATGAGGCTGAATAGCAGGAGAAAATCAAACAAAGCTTTATAACATGTATACATGGGAGAGACTTGGGGAAACTGAATATCTCTCACCAGAATGGCGGAGGTTCTCCTCTTATATAGACAAACAAGGATTTTTGGGGGGTTGGGGGTGTCAGCCATAAGGGATTACCAGAAAAAGCACAGTAAACAAGAGTATGCCGATTTAAGTTCTCAGCTTCTGCACTGATAAGTTTCTAGAGATAAAGTCATCCACCCTTCTTGGTACAGAGAAGGAGATAACCTTTACAAATGGAGATTTCCCTTACAAATGTAAATGTCTGGTAAACAGCACTTTGCTAAGAATGGGCCCAGCAAAGACCCTCCCAGTCTATCAATACCCAGAGTTAGCCACGGTGACAGGCCTTCCATCCCAAATCCCTTCAGACAGTTAGTGGGGGCAGGGAAGGTCAAAGCCTCTTTCAGTGCTTGAGGTGGCCAATTCTGGTCCCCCCCCACATAAATATGTATTTTTACTCAAATGAGTCTGGCTGCATGCTATTTTATAGTATTTAAAAGCCTATTTCTAGAATTTGTTGAATACCCCAACCTAATCCAAATTGCTTACTTTTACCACAGGGGAATAATGCATTAGGAAAACAAACAGTCCAGTGAATTTTAGGCATTCCTGAATTTCAGTCTTGACCTCAGGGATTGATTTTCCTTTTCACTTTTTTTTTTTTAAAATATTTATCTATCAATTTTTTGTTTTTTTCTTGAGCATACCACGGTACTGTTTCAGGGTTTTTTCTTCCCTTTAATTTTGTCTCTCACTGAATTTGGGAGCTTTTCAGCCATTATTTCTTCAAATATTTTTTGTAGCCCATCCTCTCCTCTCTCAGACATTTTGGTATTGTCCCACAGGCCCCTGAGGCTTTGTTAATCTTTTAAAATCTTTTTTTCTCTCTATTTTTCAGATTGGATAATATCTTTTTGGTCTATATTCAAGTTTAAGACTCTTTCTTAACATCTTTATTCTGCTCTTAAGCCCATTCAGTGAATTTTGAATTTTAGACATTTCATTTTTCAGTTCTAGAATTTCCATTTGGTTCTTTTTCATAATTTCTATTTATCTGCTTAGATTTCCTGGGTTTTCCTTCAATTATAAGCATATTTCTTTTAATTCATTGAGCATAGTTTAAAAAACTGCTTTAAAGTCCTCCTCTGATATTTGTAACATCTGGGTCATCTCAGGGTTGGTCTGCATAGAGTTTTTTCCCTTGAGAAGAATCACAGTTGTCTGGTTCTTGATATTTGAGTATATTTGGATAATATCCCTTACCAGCACTGTCCAATAGAAATATAACATGAGCCACATATGTAATTTAAAATTTTCTAGTAGCTACATTAAAAAAATAAAAAAGAAATAGGTGAAATTAATTTTAATAATATTTTATTAAACCAAATATATCCAAAATATTATCTTATTTCAACATGTAATCACTATTAAAAATTGTTAATAAGATATTTTATGTTCTTTTCTGTATAGTAAGTCTTCAAAACCTGGCGTATACTTTACACTTACAGCAGACCTCAATTCAGACATGAAATTTCCATTGGAAGTACTCGATTTGTTATTTGGATTTCATAAAATTTACAATTAAAGTACTAGATTCACATACCCAGTTGTTCCAAAATGCTTAAAAGTTTTCCAATAATTGAATTAGCTTTAAAATTTAAATTGACATTAACTAAAACAACAAATTCAGTTCATCAGTTGCACTAGCCACATGTCAAGTGCTCAGTAGCCACATATGGCTGTGGCTGGTGATGAGCTGGTGCAGAGCTAACACGGTGAATGCTGTGCTGTGGAGACTCTGGGTTCTGTTATATTCCTCTGAAGACTGTTGAACCTTTTGCTTTGGCAGACAGTCAATCTGCAAACTCTGTCTTGCCTGCAGTGGGCAGTTGCTCATATCTCAGTTCAGCCCTTATCTTTGGGTGGCTCTCTTTGAGTTGGAGCCGCACATGCATGGTTCAGGCATCAGCTGGAAACTTGGACAGAGTTTATACACAGAACGTGGGTCCCTCCTTTTTCTCTCTCCTATCTGAGCTTCCTTTCATATTTTTAGTGGCTATGGTTGCTTTGGGTTCTGTGTGCTGGTTCTTCAGGCCAGAAAGACGGTTTTCTTTTGGGGTTTTAGCTGCTTTGTGCTGAGCACTGACTGAGGCCTGCTCTTAGGCTAAAACCATTAAGAACAGGAAACTACCCCCATACTTGTCCCTTAAGTTTTGACTTCCTCCAAAATCTGCCTGCTTTTGTTCACTCTCCAGAGCTTTTAGATGGTTATTTTTTTTATTTTGACCAGAGCTTATAGTTGTTTTCTGTGGAAGGTTGGTCTGTTATGAGCTTTCTCTGCCACAACTTCTTCTGCTTTATAATTTTTAAAAAAGCAATCGCAAAGTTACAGAAAAGTTGGAAGTATAGTGCGAAGAATAATTTTTTTTTCCTAAGCCATTTGGGAGTAAGTGGCTCCATTACCCCAAATATGTTAGTGTATTATGTTTCCTTCAAATAAGGACACTGTTCTATATAACCAGAATCCAGCCATCAATTAAGGACATCAGCATCAACTCATCACTACCGTCTCAGCCCCAGAATCTAGCCAGGTGTTGCCAGTCGTTCCGTGCGTGTCTTGTACGATCCAGGTTAGAATCAAGCACTGCATTTGGTTGGAATATCTCTTGAGTCTCCTCCAGTCTAGAACAGTTCTTCAGTCTTTCCTCAGCCTTCATTTAATACTTTTTTCATTTAACACATTGCAGACCTGTTATTTTTTATTTTTATTTATGTTTTTAAAGATTCACCCTGAGCTACTATCTGTTGCCAATTTTCCTCTTTTTTTTTTTTTTTTCCTCCCCAAAGCCCCAGTGCATGGTTGTATATCCTAGTTGTAAGTCCTTCTAGGTCTTCTGTGTGAGCTGCCGCCACACTATGGCAACTGACAGATGGGCAGTGTGGTTCCGAGACCCGGAAACAAACCCAGGCCACTGAAGCGGTAAGAGCGCTGAACTTGAACCACTAGGCCATCAGGGCTGGCTCTGCAGACCTGTTATTTTGTAGAGTGTCCCAGTTTGAGTTTATCTGATGTTTCCTCATGACTAGATTCAAGCTTGCATTTTGGGCAGGAATATCACAGAAATGATACTATGTTCTTCTCATCGCATTTTATTAGGTGTCAGTTTCTCCCATTGCTGCTGATGGTCATGTAAGGTGAGATCACCCTTTTTCACGATAAGATACTCTTTATGCACTTTTTAATTAATAGGTATTTTGTGGAAAAAACTTTGAAATTATGTAAATATTCCATTCCTTATCAAACTTTCAGTTTATTCACTTATTATTTATATGTTGGCAGGAATCCAAGATTTCCTATTTTATTAAGTGGGTTATAATTCCTTACTTTCATTATTTATTTTGATGTTTAAATTATCCCTAGTTTCGCCAGTAGGAGCTCCTTCAGGTTGGTTTCTGTGTCCTTTTGACATGTCCCCATCATTCTTTGAGCACTTCCTTGCTTTCTGATAGAAGATATTCCAAGCTCATCTGTACTTTTGTTGTCTTGGTCCTAGAGTCATGCATTTCTCCAAAGAGCTCTGGTTCCTTTTAATGAAAAAAGATATTCAAAATCCAGGGTCTGGGCACTAGAGTTGCTCATTACCTCTGAGATGTCACTGCTCTTGGCCCTCTCGGTCGGCAGAGCTCTAGGGCATACATTTTCCCCTACCCACATATATTTACATCTACATTGATTTCTATATCAATCTCTCTCTGTATTGAACCATGAGTTCACACCAGTACCGCCAATTCTAATCCAATACCTCAGGGTTCATTCTAGTTTTCTTTTCTTTTTTTTTTTCAATTATTTTATTGAGGTCCTAATGGTTTATAACATTGTGTAATTTCAGGTGTATATTATTATTTATCAGGTTCCGTATAGACTGCATTGTGCTCACCACCAATAGTCTAATTTTTATCTACATATGTGGCCCTTTACCCCTTTCGCCCACCCCTGAACCCCGTTTCCTTCTGGTAACTACTAATCTGTTCTCTTTATCCATGTGTTTGTTTATCTTCCGCCTGTGAGTAAAATCATACAGTGTTTGTCTTTCTCTGTCTGACTTATTTCACTTAACATCATACCCTCGAGTTCCATCCATGTTGTTGCAAATGGGACAATTTTGTCTTTTTTATGGCTGAGTAGCAGTCCATTGCTTATATATACCATATCTTCTTTATCCATTCATCAGTTGATGGGCAATTGGGTTGCTTCCATGTCTTGGCTATCGTGAATAATGCTGCAATGAAGATAGGGGTGCATAGATCTCTTTGTATTGTTGATTTCGTGTTCTTTGGAATAAATATCCAGTAGTGGGATAGCTGGATTGTATGGTATTTCTATTTTTAATTTCTTGAGAAATCTCCATATGTTTTCCATAGTGGCTGCACCAGTTTGCATTCCCACCAGCTGTGTATAAGGGTTCCCTTTTCTCCACATCCTTTCCAACACTTATTATTTCTCGTCTTGATAATTATGGCCATTCTGATGGGTGTGTGGTGATATTTCATTGAAGTTTTGATTTGCATTTCCCTAATAATTACTGATGTTGAACATCTTTTCATGTGCCTGTTGGCCATCTGTATATCTTCTTTGGAAAAATGTCTGTTCATATCCTCTGTCCATTTTTTGATTGGGTTGTTTGTCTTTTTGTTGCTGAGTGATATGAGTTCTTTATATATTTTGGAAATTAACCCCTTGTCAGATATATGATTTGCAAATATTTTCTCCCAGTTGGTGGGTTGTCTTTTCCTTTTGTTCCTGGTTTCCTTTGCCTTGCAGAAGCTTTTTAGTCTGACGTAGTCCCATTTGTTTATTTTTTCTTTTGTTTCCCTTGCCTGAGTATACGTGGTATTCGAAAAGATGCTGCTAAGACCAGTGTCAAAGAGTGTACTGCCTATATTTTCTTCTAGGAGTTTTATGGTTTCAGGTCTTACATTCAAGTCTTTAATCCATTTTGAGTTAATTTTTGTATATGGTGAAAGATAATGGTCTACTTTGATTCTTTTGCATGTGGCTGTCCAGTTTCCCCAACACCATTTTTTGAAGAGACTTTCCTTTCTCCATCGTATGTTCTTGGTTCCCTTGTCGAAGATTAGCTGTCCGTAGATGTGTGGTTTTATTTCTGAGCTTTCCGTTCTGTTCCATTGATCTTTGTGCCTGTTTTTGTGCCTGTTTTGATTACTATAGCTTTGTTATCATTCTAGTTTTCTTGCTTTTCATATTATAACTACCTTTTCAGACAATGAGAAACTTGGCTTCTACTATTCTTAGTATGTTTACTTATTTGATCACTCTCCCCGATATGTAACTCATCTCCCATTCTCCCCCTCCCCCAAGTGGATGCCCTCTTCACCCTACTTGGGCTCACATCCCACCCTGGACTACCATGGCTCCCCCTAACACTGCAGACACCATTTTTCTCTGCCCCATCTACTGACTTTAGGACCGAATTATTAGGGAATGGACAGGAAGAAGGGAAGGGAGAAGAAAGATGAAGAGCTCTTCTCTTCCTTTCTTTTAAAAAAATGTTTCCCCTTTATTCACTTACAAAATTTCACAAGTAGTATGTATTGATTCTTTCACTCTTTATTCTATCTACATTTTTAATAAAAGATTTATTAAGATACAGTTTACATATCATAAAATTCACCACTTAAAAATGTACAAGTTAGTGGTTTTTAAGATATTCACAGAGTTGTGCAACTATTACCACTATCTAATTCCAGAACATTTTCGTCACTCCTAAAAGAAACTCCATATTCATTAGTAGTCACTCCCCATTCCCCCTTCCCCTAGTCCCTGACAACCATTAATCTACTTTCTGTCACAATAGATTTGCCTCTTCTGGACATTTCATATAAATGGAATAAAACAATATATGATCTTTTGTGTCTGGCTTCTTTCACTTAGCATAATACTTTCAAGGTTCATCCATGTTGTGGCATGAATCAGTTCTTCATTCCTTTTTATGGCTGAGTAATATTCCATTGTATGGACAGACTGCCTTTTGTTTATCATCAGTTGACAGACTTTTGGACTGTTTCCTCTTTTTGGCTTTTGTGAACAATGCTGCAATGAAAATTCATGTACAAGTTTTTGTGTGGACATATGCTTTCACTTCTCTTGGGTATGTACCTAAGAGTGGAATTGTTGTGTCATATGGTAATGTTCTCTTGCTTTTAGAGAACATTTGTCCTTGCAAACGTTGCATCAGTTTCCTCATAAGCTTGATGTAACTGATACTTTACAACAAATGGAGAGTTAAAATATTATCTCCTGCTAATGTCTCCCTATATTCATGATCTAATGTTCATTTAAAATTTTGACAATCTTCCCAAGCTTATCAGCTATGCAGGAAGAGGAAAAGTACAGAAGATGTGAAATGTGTATCCGTTTTTAAAAGCTACATCTGTTTTTAAAAGAAGTCACTGAGAGCTGTAGAACTTCAAAGACTTTAAAAAGGTCCTGGTAGTCTGTTTTAAATAATAAGCTTGTTTTTCTAGAACCTTGAGCTCCTGTAATGTGTGTAAATCAAGGAGGCTGGATGTGGTGTATTTTCAGGAGGTCAAGTTCACTGGGAATGAGGGCAGGGCTTCTCTTCCCAATCCCTGGGTTCCCAACATGTGAGACCTTTCTACATCTTTTAATGACTAATCCATGTGGTGATACAACCTTTCTTTTTCAATAGTTAAAATAAGCCCAAAGACACATATGAAACTGGTAAAATATTTCGTGGGAGTTCCACCCTTAAAATTAGAAAAGAATTTTCCAGTTATAGTGAGTTTACTTTAGCTTTAATTTTATTTCAGGGCCATGTCAACAATGTTTGACTGTCAGAGTGTTCTGGTGATTGATCAGGGCAAGAGTGATGAGGAGGCATTGCTGGTAACCTGCCTTGTACCTTAGTTTCTGTTAATAGTAATGAGAATTTTTAAAAAATGTGGCCTCAGTCTCTGAATATTAATATAAAAATTTTAAAAGAAGATGAATTGGTAAATAGATTCCAGAGAAGGAAAACAAAGTTCGTTCTGGCCCCAGTGGTTGTGCTGGGTTGAGGAAAGAGAAGTCTTAGAAGATACCTATCAACATGGTGGATGTTGATTTAAAAACTACCCTCCCCAGCCCCAGTCTAAGATTTTGCTTTCAGCAATTCATCTATGGACAATTTTGATTCTTAAACATTTTTGCCAGAGTCACAGATACTGAAAAGGCAAGCCCTTAGCAGAGCCTCTCATTTTAGAATAGATTCTTTGGTTTTCTAAGGGTCAGCTTTGGAGACGGGTCATTGCAAAAATGTATCTGCCCCATTAGAAATAGCAGTATGAAGTGTGATGGAAGCTTCAATAGATTGGTGGACTTTCTTTTTCTTTATAGGTGGGGTGGTTAATGTAGTGACATGAACAGAGATGGCTGGCACTTAATGGCAGTGCCATGCAGAGAGGTCACACCTCTGCTCTGTGAAATGTGGAAAATTTCAGTGCCCTCTGAAGGTGGTTTTGGGCCAGACAAGTTAACTCACATAAAACACCAAGAGTAGTGCTTGTGCCATTTATAGAGTGTGAACTCTGCAAATGTGAGTTTCTTCCCTTCCTCATTAACTCTTATCACTACCAAAACCACGAGCGCATCCAGGCTTGGAAATACACATTTAATCTGTTCTTGCCTTCTTCTATAAGATGGGGAAACTTTGAAGTGTCTACCCCAAATTATATCTACTAGAAAGTGCCCTATCAGAAATAGAAGTCAGGGGTGTCCTTTCCAGGAAAAGGCTTCACAAAGGCCCACCCTGTGAGCCATTCTCCCTCTGGTCCCATTTCCTAGTTATGCATGTTTTAAATAGTAAAGAGAAATTTGTCCTTTGGGGAAGACTGGGATAACCATGCCAGGCTTTGAGGCTGGAATTTTAAGGGCTAAGTAAATATCAAACTTGATTGTGTAGACTTGGGAGCCATTCACCTGTATGGGAAACTACTGTGTGTATTTGCATGAAGCTTTATAAAATATATTTATATTGATTATGTATATATTTTAATTTTAGTTTCATAATGTTTTTTTGGGAAAATATTTTCACTTTTAAAAAAATTTGACTTTTTATTCAGAAGTAATTTCAAACCTCCAGAAAATTTGTAAGAATAAGAATAGTACAAATAGTACCCATATATCCTTTACCCAGATTTGCCTGTTGAGAACATTTAGCCTCATTTGCTTCTCCTGTGATCGTTTGTTATCTATGTATGTGTATGCAAACAATATACAAAAACAACATATACACAATATTTTTTTTCTGAACCATTTGAGAGGAAGTTGCTTATATTCTAGTTCTTTACTTCTAAATACTTCAGTGTGTATTTCCTAAGAATAAAAACTATTCTTGGGCCAGCCTGATGGCACAGCGGTTAAGTTAGTGCTTGGGCAGCCCGGGGTTCGTGGGTTCGGATCCCGGGCGCCTGCCGACACACTGCCTGTCAGCTATGCTGTGGCAGCATCCCATATAAAGTAGAGGAAGATGGGCATGGGTGTTAGCCCAAGGCCAGTCTTCCTCAGCAAAAAGAGGGGGATTGGCAATGGATGTTAGCTCAGGGCTGGTCTTCCTCACACACACACACACACACACACACACACACACAAAACTTCTCTTGCACAATAACAGGATAGTTATCAACTTTAGTGAATTAAACATTGAGATAATACTTTTATTTAATGTACAGTCTGTATTGACTCACTTGACCCAATAATGTCCTTTATAGAATTTTACATTTAAAAATGACTTTTTTCTACCTTGAAAGTATATGAATATACAGAAAGTTCAAATGACACTCAGAGGGTAAAATTGTCCTGTGGACTCAGCCTCTTGGGAAATATACAGTCATGCGCTGCATAATGATGTTTTGGTCGCCAACAGACCACATATATGACAGTGGTCCCATAAGATTAGTACCATAGAGCCTAGATGTGTAGTAGGCTTTACCATTTAGGTTTGTGTAAGTGCACTCTGTGATGTTTGCACAATGATGAAATCGCCTAATGACGCATTTCTCAGAACATATCCCCATCGTTGTGACTCATGACTGTATATATATTATATATACACATGTAAATATGTATACATATATAAAATTTATATTACAATATATTTCTACTAATTTTACTTTATTTTTTAGATAGATCTAGATTTTAGATAATTTTGTAGAAAACTTATTGACTTCTAATTGAGCGTAGACTGGCATTCTGGCATTCTTCCTATTTGTACTGGTTTGCTCAGGGTGCATGTCAACTCAGACACCTGGATTAAGCAGTTGTAAGTGTTTACCAGAATGCTCACTCCACTAATGGTATCCTCCCGTACATCCTGAAGCCTACTGTGCTGTCCACTGCTCAGCTCTAACTTCTCTAACAGGCTGTCATTCTTCTTGTTTGGGCGTAGATCCCCCTCACCAGCTCTGGTGCTGTTCCGTACCTTGAATTCCTGTCCAGGTTTGGTGGAATTGACCTAAATATAAATGTTATAAAGAGGTAAGTATTTTTTTTGCTCAGATGAAAATGTGAGATTTGAAATGATGAGAGATAGGACATAAATCGTTACAGCTAATCATGTCAACAGATATATATGGAAGATGTGTTGGTAGAGCTTGTCCATATAGAATTTAATGGAGTTAATCCTCAGTCAAAAATTGATTTAGGAAGATTCTAACATCTATATAGGATATATTTCAGAATAAGAGAAATAATACTATATTAAAAATGGAAACATAGCAAATTAAAACCAGATTAACATATTTTATATGCAATGTATTTCCGATTTGGAAATAATGAATTTTAATTTTGAAGTAAAAATATTAATATGCCAATTTAAAATTTGCTTTTATACATTCATAATGTCTTTCATTGGAAAGTGATCATGTCTTGGTAGCTAGAAATGAAATATTTAAAAAAAGATCTTTGTATGAGCTCCTTTGTATTTCATAACTTTAGCATAAGCATGGGGCTCATTTGCTTTATCTGCAAAATGAGCGTGTTAAAGTATGAACTTTAATATCTCTACAGCTGTAAAGTTCTTTGATTCTAGTTTGTGATTTAGGAAATATTGTTGTAGTAAAAAAATTATTCATTCAGATTATCGGACTCTAAATGAATAAGCCTCATTTTCTCAGGAATTGTGTAAACAAGTATAAGAATTAAATTCGCTCCTGAAATACTAGCAAATTTTGGTATGACAGCTTTCATGATTGAATCCATCATGGTTGCCGCTTAGGTCTAAGAATTAGTGCAGCAGGGGAGAGGGAGAAATAGGGAGTTGTTATTCAACGGGTATAGAGTTTCAGTTTTGTAAGATGAGAAAGTTCTAGAGATCTCTTGCACAATAATGTGAATATACTTAACATTACTGAACTGTAAATTTAAAAATGGTTAAGATGGTAAATTATGTGTTTTTACCACAATTAAAAAGTGCGGCAGTTCCAACGAGAATGACGTCCCCTCCATGGTCTGGGACGTCTCTGTGCTCTGTTCAGTTAATGCGCAGTACGTGGTGGACTAAGAGAATTTCCAGGCTCATTCAAGACAATGACTGGTTGTCTTATAGACTGCATATTCATGCTCTTGACCTAAAACTGTCCCCATTTGTGGGACAAGGTTGTTGGGTGGACAGTATCCTAATTTGAATATTCTTTGTTGAAAAAGCCAAACAACTGGGAAAACTGAAAGTGGGAGAGTTCTCTTTTTGTTTTGTTTAAATTGTGAAACCTCAGTCTAATAATTTGAGATGAAAAGATCATAAGTTACTTCCTTAAACAAAAAGGCTAAATATTTAAATTAAACTTGAAAGATTTCTGACTTACTCATGAAGCTGAATTCTCTTTATTGTCAGAGACAGTGCATTATAGTGAATAGAGACTTCTCTTTCTAGTAATATGGTAGGCTATATTCATGAACAACACTTCCACTGAAAACAGCTAAAATGCTGGATAAAAAGTAAAATATTTCAATATATTACTGAGCTGGCAAGAAAGTAAGTAATCCTCAGAGGCCAAACATGAAGTAAAAATTAGAATCCGGAGATGTGAGCATTCTGTAAAGCCAGCTTTTGCCTCCAGAGTATTGGCCAAATCCTGGTGAATTTGTGTGTCAGTTTTGTTGGCTATTTGGAGTGAAGGGACAAGAGACAAAGCCTAGACGTCTGCTTAAGGTGGAGGAACCTAATAGAGGCCCAGTGCATATAAAATTGGGACACCTATACCTCAGTAAGGATAAATTACAAGTATAAACCTGCATCACAGAGAGGCACAACAAGGAAACCTGCCTGTTTCAGCACTGGCATTGGGTGAATAGGGGAAAAATTGTAATTACAAGTTGATTTTCATGCAAGTCTGTGCCTGAAATAATCTACCCGTGTGGTCTGAAAAGTCTCAGGCTAGGAATTTACTTAAAACTGGAACTGGATTGGCTGTGCCATTCTGTAGAGGAATAATTCTTCAATCTAGCCCTTAAAGCATTTCCACAGATAAAGTGCCAAGTACCATCAGACCATACAAAAAAATCTTGAAAACATATGAAGAGACAAAAAATGAGGACTGCAAACCAATAGAAGTAATATCCAGTAGAAAAGGATCTCCAAACACTTGGGATATTGGAACTATTAGATACAGAATCTAAAACTAGTGTTTAAATATCTTTAAAGAAATGAAAGAATGGATTTAATATATGAATACAAAACAAGAGGCAACAAAAATAAAGATCTGAAGAAGTACAAAACATAACTTCTGGTCCTGAAAGACATAACAACTATAGATAGAAAATTCAGTGGATGGGTGAAAATAGTGGATTAAACACAGCTGAAAAGAGCATTGGTAGAGTGGACAATAGATCTGAAGAAATTATCCAGAATGCCACACAGAAAGACAGAGAGATACAAAATATGGAGGACAGATATAAGAAACATGGAAGATGGGAAAAGAAGGCCTAATAATACTTTTTATTGGATTTCCAGATATATAAGAGAAAGAGTAGGGCAGAGACAATATTTGAAAAGACAATGGCTGAGAATCACAAGCCAGATAAGTAAAAAGAAATACCTCTCTGGACATATAGCAGAAGCTGCAGAACATCAAAACCAAGGAGAAAATATTAAAGGCAGTGAGAAGAAAAGCTGAACTGACCAGAGGAGTAACAGTCAGATTGACACTGATGTCTCAGCAGTGACAAGGAAAGTATAAGATAGTGGAAAAACCTCCTCAATGTGCCAAAATAAAATATTTGCCATCCTAGAACTCTATACTATATTTGTAAGGATAACAAGAAGAGCTTTTTCTGTGGGACCCCTTCCGGGAAGTCCTCTTCTTGCCGTAGAATATGCTCATCCACTGATAGAGTATTTAGAAAAGGGAGAAACGTCTGGCACCTTTGCCTATGGGTTTCAAGGTAACGTTTTAATGAGATCTTGTATACTTTCTTCAAATTGACCTGCATAAAAATAAGAGGCACCCTTTGCCGTCACTGAATGATCAGGTCTTATGGCTGGGGCTTAATCTTAGGACACTGACGAAGTTGCAGCTGATTCCCTGAATTTGTGACGGGAGGACTAATTCCAGTTGCAGCGCTTCCCTTCTGGAAATATGGTTCGGGAGGTCACATTTTATATCAGCCAAAATGTGATGCCCTTGACAACGCAGAGTGAACACAACATGGAGATGGTATGCCATCTGTTCTGCCCTGGCCGTCTTAGCTTTACCAGAACTGTCTGAAAATCACCGTATGAGGAAGTTCCTGAGTGTCCTATAGTGGTTGATTAAGTTGGCAGTAACATGAAGATTAAAGAGGACATTTTGCTTCCAAAGACATTTAAGACCTGGAATGATATCACAAAGTCATGCCTCTGAGTGTACGAGAGCTGGTAAGGACAAAGTGTGGAACTATTGTTGTATCTAGCACAGAGGACCTCACATTGTCTGTAATAATGGTAGTACCATCATCACCCCTTCAGAAACATCCAAGGAATTATTCCACTTAAAATGAGTAAATTGAACCTTTGAGGTTTGCTTCTGATGGACCCGTAGGACACTTCTGCCTCTGGATTGAAAGTGTCGTCTGCGTATTAGGTCATCCGCACGGCGCTCGACACAATGCTACTTCCTGAAGAAGAACTGCAGCCCTCCGTGGACAAAACAATCAAAACACATCTTAGTAGAAGTCTTTCAAAGCTTTCTGAGCACCACACAGGAAGATTCACCACAGAGTTCTGAAGAACTTACTAAAGAATCTGAGGATGGTGTTGAAGCTAAATTCATTCACAAAGCCCGTGTATTGTGTCATTCCTTTGCCAGGCCAGGTGCCCCAAATTCAAGTGGATAAAGCATACAGCAGCAGTACAGCAGCAGTCGACAGAGCAGACATGAAGCTGCTTCTAGGCAGGTAGCCTGTGGTAGAGAGAGAAGAAAGGAGGAAAGAGGGCTTTTGGCCAGGAGAAGCAGGATTTGGAGGGAAAGATTGTTTGCTACAAAGAAACGAGCAGCTAAAGAAACTCCAGAGAAGGAACCCATACAGAAGAAAAGAAGGCTTCCACATAACATCTTGAATGTGTATGCCTCTAAAGGTCAATTCGATTTGGACAGCTTATTTTGAATGTCTGAAGATTAAAGACATGATAAATTCAGTGAGAAACATTTAAAAAAGATAAAGACTGAGGGTGAAATAAAGATATTTTCAGACAAAAACTGAGATAGTTCATCTCCTGCAGCTCTTGACTAAAGAAAATTCTGCTAAAGGCAGAAGGAAGGTGATGCTAGATGGACCTACCAGGCCCTATATGGTCTAGCTGTCCTCCCCGACAGGGGCTCTTGCTACCTCCTCTTTGTTCACTGGGTCCCAGACCCACTGACCGTCTTGTTGTTCCTCCCCTAGGACCTTTGACAGGTTGTTCCCTCCGTCTGCAGTGCTCTTCCTGCAGTTATCACTGTAGGTCACTCTTCTCACACCCTTTAGGTTAACACTCACGTGTGATCCTCTCAGTCTAGAATGTAAGCCCCATGAGGGCAGGGATCTTGAGCCGTTTATTCACGGGTGTATCCCAAGCCCTAGGACAGTGTGTGGCACATAGTAGGTCCTTAATACATATTGATTGAATAAATGGATGGAAAAACAGCAATGAAAGCCAACAAACCATACCTACAGTCAGCAACCTGAGTGATCTCACGGACCTGAGCCTGAGTGAAGGAGCAAGAAGCACAGGAATGCTTCTATGCATGTGAAGTTGAAAAACAGACAAATTGGACTGTATTGTCTGGGAATACACACCCAGGTGGTAAAGTTATAACCAAATAAAAGGAAATGATATCTTAATTGCTAAGAGAGTGGCTACTACCAGGAGGAGAGGAAACTTTACAGCTGGAGAAGGGCAAATAGGGGCTTTCTGTGTTTGGCTTGAATTCTTGATTTGGGTAATTGTTAAACAGGTGTTTACCTTAATTATAATTAAACTATCCTTGTATGTTGTAGTACTTTTCTGCATATAGGTTATGTTTCATAACAACAATTTCAAACTCAATGAATTTAATAAACAGATTAGACACAGCTGAAGAAATAAGTGAACTGGAAGATTCTCAGAAAAAATTACCCAGAATGTAGCACAGAGACCTAGAAGATGTATTGGAGTTCTGTAAAGAGGGTAGTGAGAGATGGGGCCGGGGTAACATCTAAAGAAACAATGGCTGAGAGCTGATGAAAGGTACTATCCTGCAGATTCAAGAAGCCAAATCTCAAGCAGGACTGAAAACGGGGGTAGGGGCAGAACCCCAAAGACAAAGAGATCTTAAAACAGCCAAAGGGCAGCATTTAGACGAAAGTGACTTCTGAATGGCAACAGTGAAGCCAGGAGAGAGTGGGTTAATAACTACGACGTGTTGAAAGAAAATCACTGCCTTCCTAGACTTGTGTATCTAATGAAAGTGTCTTTCAATATTTCCAATATTGAAATAAAGACATTCTCAAACAAAAATGGATTTGGCTCCCAACAGACACAGTAAAAGAAATTCTAAGGATGTACTTTAGGTAGAAGGAAAATGATCCCAGAGGGAAGGTTTGAGATGATGCGAGAAGGAATGAAGAACAAAAATGGCAGCAAATAGGTTGTTAAATCTAAATATCTATTGACTATAGGAAACACTAATGATTGTAGGAAATAATGATGACTTTTGGAATTTAAAAATAGGATAGAATCGGGGCCGGCCCAGTGGTGTAGTGGTTAAGTTCACACGCTCTCCTTTGGTGGCCCGGGGTTCGCTGGTTCAGATCCTGGGCACGGACCTAAGCACTGCTCATCAAGCCATGGTGTAGCAGCGTCCCACATACAAAACAGAGGAAGATGGGCACAGATCTTAGCTCAGAGCTAATCTTCCTCAGCAAAATGAGGAAGATTGGCAACCAATGTTAGCTCAGGGTCAATCTTCCTCACCAAAAAAAAAAGAAAGGATAGAATTAAAATACATGACAGCAGTAATATATAAATTGAGAGGAGGGACTGAAATTGAATGTTCTAGAGTTGTTACATTGTCCAATAGGAAGATAAAAGTTTAGATTAACTTTAGACTTTGAAAAAGTATGCAGGTTACAATTTCCAGAGAAACTGTTACAAGATTAAAAATGGAGTAAATAATTACCAAATTTATAGAGGCAAATAAATGGAATGATAAAAATGGAATCAACCTAAAAGAAGGCAAGAAGAAGCAGAATAGGCAGGGCAAATAGAAATCCTAAATATCAGTGATTATAGTAAATGTTCCACTTAAAAGACAAAGATTGTCTGACCAGATAACAAATAGTAAAATCCACTAAGAGAGAAACCTAAACATAAGTTTATAGAAAGATTAAAAGTGAAAGGATTTTAAAAGACTTAATGGGGGCTGGTCTGGTGGCGTAGTGATTAAGTTTGCACGCTCCGCTTCGGCAGCCCAGGGTTCGCTCATTCAGATCCTGGGTGCGGACCGACGCATCACTCATCAAGCCATAATGTGGCGGCATCCCACATTCAAAATAGAGGAGGATTGGCACAGGTGTTAGCTCAGGGCCAATCTTCCTCAAAAGACGTACCATTCCAATAAATACTTAGTTAATATCAGATAATAGACTGGGTTCTCCTGAAGCAGATAACTGAGACGGAGTTTGGGGTGCAAGGTGTAGATCGGGGAAGACACCCATGAACGATAGAAGGCTGGAGCAGGACGGGGCAGAGGGAGAAGCTGAGATGTAGTGCAGGCTGACAAAGCCTTGACCAACTGGAGAAGAGGGAGGGAGCAGCTTGGGGGCAGGCCTACCGAGGCTCCCGCGGCACAGGTACTGCTGCATTTCTTCAGCTGATGGGGGAACACAGGCGTTTGTCTGATTTTTATTCTTAAACCTTAAACATTTGGCACAAATAGTGTTTTGTATCTATTTAATACATAATTATAACAATATTTAAAAGATTACATTTGACAGGGAATCGTAAGACTAGATTCCCGGGAGCTTCCGTCTTCAGCTTGGGCACGGCGCTCAGCCGCTCTGAGCCGCAGTTTCCTCCTGTGTAGAATGAAGTCATTTCTGCTGGAAAGGCTCTTGCAGCTCCCTCTCACCCTAATATGAAGTCCAGATTCCTATCATGGCCACAGCACACGGGAGTGGGCGTCTGCCTCCATCTCTGAACTCGCCCCATGTTCCTGTGCCCGCTGGGTGGACTCTGGTCTCCCTGGCCTCCTGGCAGTAGCAATCCTGGGATGTGCCCACTCCTGCTTCGTGCTGCTGCGTGTTCCTGGAGAGCTTTTCCTCTGAGTGGATGGCTCCTGGCTCCTCAGCTTGTGGGTCTCTATTCAGATGACACTACTGTCCGCCCCACCCACAAGAGTCGGCCCATCTTGCCCCAGTCTCCAATCTATCCCCTGCCGCCTTTATTTTCTTCACGGCACCTGTTATTATTTCAACTTACATTACTTGTTTGCTTATTTCCTGTCTGTCGCTATCATGAATTAAGCTTTTCAAGACTGGGAACGGTGTCCTGGTGGCCACCACGGCCCACCAGGGTGTAGGAGGTGCTGGATAAATACTGTGAAATGGAGGAGTAGAATGCCTCTGTCATCCCTTACCCGCACCCCTACCCTACAGTTCGTTCCAAAGAGGGACTCTAAAGTGGTTCATAGATGTACAGATAGTGCAAAATCAAAAATAGTTAATAGGTAAAAGCAGATGGAGCCAAGGGATGGTACAGACACACATCCACCATAAAGTCCTTTACAGAGTGGCTAAGAGTGCACCACGGAGTGGTCTGGGAGCCCGCAGAGGTCAGAACAAAGTGCAGCAGCAGAGGGGTTAGGAGTGGGCTCGGAAGCCAGACCACCTGGGTCTGAACCCACCACTTCCCCATGCATGACCTTCAGCTCCCTCAGTCCCTCTGTAGAGCTGGCATGATGATGGCCTCTAACCCAGAGAGTTGTGAAGATTAAGTGAGATGGGGCTTGGCCATAGGAAGTGCTCATTACTTGTCAACTATCATTACTCAGTTCCCACACTGCCTTAGGAAGAGCAAATGTTATATCTCATTTTACAGATGAGGAAACAGGCATGGAGAAGTAAGCAATTGGCCCAAGTTCACACTTCTGGCAGGTGGTAGTGCATAAGAAATACCTTGCATTTAAAAATATGTAATTTAGAAATCCTTATAATTTTGGTCTCTGCATGTCCTACACAAACATTTATTTGGTTAAAACATTAACAGAAAGTTTTATTTTTATTTTTAAGGGGAGGTGGAAATGAAACAAATGGCTCTCGGACATTAAAAGAACTCGAAATCCAAGTAGGAGAGAAGGTAAGGGAGATCTTTAAAAATTCTTTTCCCCCCACCCTTCCTCAAAAGTAATTATTAGCAGAGGTAGATGATGCAAAGTGAGCCACGTCTTGTCATCTGTGTCCTCACGTCAAAGTCATCTAACTCAATAGCTCTTAGAAGAAGCTCATGTGAAAGGCTGTGTGGAGACGGCTGGGACTCCTTGGATGACATCTCTTGATGAATGACACCAACAGAAGTCCTGGAGTATTAATTACGTTTGTATTGACTTTAGATCATTATTAGTAAGGCTGCCCTTTCTGTTTTTGTCTAAGACTGAAGCAAGGTTTTCCTTAGAAGGAGAAAACTACTTCTTTTCAGCAGTTATGCCCATCAAGGGCAGCATGGTAAAAATAACCAGTACAACTCGAAAGTGATACACATTTAAGCACTGAGTAATTTTCATGTGTTTAGAAAAGGAGCACATAGCTTCGTTCCTATTTGCTGATTATGGTTAGATGTCACAGCGCACCGCTGGGGAGGAGGAGACGTTCCGGCATCAGGGTGGGGATCAGGCCCCTTTCTAAAACGCATTTTGGCCTGTCACTTACACGAGCAGTTTGAGAATCACGGTTTAATTTACTTGATTCGATATCTTGGTTTGAAATGTGACAAATTTTCTTTATTTTTTGAACTCTTCTGAGATTTTCAAACATTTCAAGATCAGAAAAAGGCAGAAATTCACAAAATGTTTGTCTGAATTTCCCTGGCTGATGCCATCTAACGCCAGAACATTCATCTCAGTGTGATAATTTTTTAGCATTGTGTCCTCCTAAAAACCTGGTTTCACTCTAGTTTGTATTAGTGGGAACCCTGGTGTAATTATTAGCTTCTTCTGTTGTGGCCCATTTGTTATTCTGTAAGGAATATGTAATATGATTGATATTATTTATGGTACATGTCTTTAATTTGTCTCTTTCATGTGTTAACCATGAAATTCTCCTAGGAAAGTCAGCTGTTTATGACAATCATCATATCAACATAAATACCATTATGGATCCATAATGCAACATTACAGTTAGTGTGGAGTGTATGGACATAGGCCAGCTTGTAAATGACCAAAAATAAGGCTTTGATGAGGAAAGCTAAAAGGGAATTCCACCACTCACCATACTTTCATTTAATACCGTTTTTTATCCCAACCTCCTTCCCATAGAAGCTCTCCCACTGATTAAGAGTGAGCTTAAACCAGTGCAGCTTTCATGCAATTTCTGGTGAGAACAAAAAGGTGCCAGTAGAAGGCTGAGGAGTGGGTGATGAAGATAACACTAAATTCAGGGCAGCTCCAGGATTTTCTCTGCCGTGCATTCTGGCCAGCATAAACTGTAGCCCAAATTCTACCTATGACCCCCACCGCAGGCAGGCAGCTGGAGTGGGACAAGACTGACCTTGGGACCCAGTCAGGATGGGGTTTCCATCTTGGGGCTCTGACACTTACAAGCTGGGTGGCCTTGGGCAAGTCCTTGTCATTGGGCTTCTTCATCTGTTAGTGGAGATGATAACACCCACCTTGAAGTGCTGTTGTGTGGCTTAAAAATATCCAGTAGAAAGCACCTGGAACACTTAGAAAATGCCAGCCGTTATTATTATGATTATTTTTACAGCTTCCTTTGAAGTATAGGTAGGAACACAAATGAATCTCATTCCTTCCCACTCATCCCCAAATTAACAGAACAAACCAAATTCACTCCTCAACTGTTTGCTGTGTGCAGTAGTGTATTTCCAGTTAAGACTCTGGTCCTCCAGTTGGTCTGTACACAAGTGTTGGAGACTGAGAAGAACTCCTCAGAATTAGTAAAGGAAGGCTCTCTTCACACGTATGTTGTCATTGCTGGGCGATCTATAGTTTGGGAATGAAAGAATGCTAATTAGTTTGTTTTAAATATAAGTCCACATGGCTCACTGGAGCCAAGAATGCATGCAAATTCTCTCTGAATTTTGGGAGCCAGACTTTGCTAAATGTATGTGTGGTCTAGCTTCCTAAACCAGCAAATAATTAGCAGTTGGCACCCTAAACTGACCGAACCCCATTGCTTCTTCTGCAGTGGGCTGGGTCTAATGACTGGTTCCTCAGCTTCTCCCTTCTTCACGTGCACTTAGACCCCCCAACACGCAGTCATGTTCACGCTCATCGTCCAGTTGAACCCTCGAGCTCTCCGAGTCTCCTTTTCTCCATCGGTCAAGGGGAAGGCAGATTGGGTGATCTCCAGCTCCTGTCTCTCCACCTTTTGGTGATTGTGATCCGTGGCCTCACATGAAGAGGCTGCTGTCTGATCGCATGGGGCCCTGTGTTTGGGGGAAGAGGAAGCTCGGTAAGCCCCGGTGGTCCTCAGGGCACCGTCTTCAGGCTCCAGCTGGTCCTGGGTCCTGGTGTCATCTGTGCTCAGGTCCCACTGGATGGGCATTTGAGTCCTGCACATGCCTCACTTGCCCTCACTCTCTTGGCTCCTGCTTTTCATTTGGTCACAATAGGACTGTGCTTTCCTTTGGCTCCTCTTCCGTGCCTTTGGGCATCTCTTTGACTATTCTTGAGTTGTCTGACCTTCAAGTCCTGTGCTTTCATAGTCTCCTAGGAGGCAGAGGGGTTTAGGGGGAGTCAGGCACACCTGGCCTGAAATGCAGCTCCTGCAGCTTCCTGTGGGGGGCCTTGACATGTTTCTTACTGTTCTGAGTTTCCTCGTCTCTAAAGCGGAGTCAACAAAACTTAACTTTCAGGGAAGTCGTTATAAGAATGAATGAGAATAGGGGCCGCCCGGTGGCGCAGCGGTTTAGTCCGCGCTTGGCAGCCCGGGGTTCGCGAGTTCGGATCCCAGGCGCCCGCGGACGCGCACTGCCTGTCAGCCATGCCGTGGCGGTGTCCCATATAAAGTGGAGGAAGATGGGCACGGATGTTAGCTCAGGGCCAGTCTTCCTCAGCAAAAAGGGGAAGATTGGCAACAGATGTTAGCTCAGGGCTGGTCTTCCCCACAAAAAAAAAAACAAAACAACAACAACAACAAAAAAGAATGAATGAGAATAGTGTAAGTGAAGCCCCTGGCATACAGTAGATGCTCAATAAATGTTAGTCCCTTCCTCCACCTATTAGAGAGGCTGGTTCTCCTTGTCAGGCACTACTGAAACCTGTCAGTAGGTGGTAGGCTTTCCCTGCCACCAGGTAGCACCCCTCAGTCCCGAGGTGCTTGGTTCTACCCTTTGAGAAACAGAAAACCCAACTGAACTGGCTGAGATGATGAGGACCTTCTCGTCTCCTCTCAGAAGCCGGGAGGGAGTGCAGGTCCAGGGCGGCTGACTCCTCTCTCGTCTGGCCACCAGGAGGTTGCCACCACTCCAGCCTTGACGTGCAGATACTGTGATATCAAATTTCTTCCAGTATGGCATTTCTTCCAATATGACTCTTTATAAACAAGGGGAAACTTCTTGCCCTGACTCACAGCCCAAAATTATATCCTGCACCCAAACCAGTCACTGGCAATGGAACTGGTCACCTGGACCAGCCCTGATTACCCCCTGGTGTGGCAGCTGGGCTCCCTCCCCTAGAGCACATGGCCACGGGAGTGTGGGTATCTGGAGAAAATGGAGAATGGAGCATTGTTAGAAAGGAGAAGGGGGTGGAGGTGAGTGGATTGAGGGAAGGCAACCAACAGTGTCTGCCTCAGCCGCCCACTGAAAGCATCCCCCTTGGCTGTCTGGGCCTTAATCCTTTGGGCACTGATGTACTTTTTCGGATTTTGCCAACTCTAGTAATAATAGTAGCTAGCATTGATTGAGCACCTACTAGGAGCTGTTCTAAGTGCTTTCCTGCATTAACTTATCTAATTCCTAATAGAACCACATGAGGCAGGGGCCACTGTTATCCTACATTGATAGAGAGGGAAACCAGAATAGAGGCTAAGCAGCTTGACCAAGGGCTCACAGCTGGTGGGCAGACGAGCTGCAGTCCCAGCCTTGGCAGCTTGGCTCAGGGTCCTTGCCCTTAGCCACCAGGCCACCCTGCCTCTTGGAGGGCCTCTTGCAAAGGTACTGATGCTCACCTCACATTCAGCAGATGAGACTCTTGGTTATGCCTGTGGGTAGACCCAGTCCCTCAGAGAGGTCTCTCTGTTCGCCATCACTGTATGAAGGAGTGGAGTGTTTTGTTCCAGCCACAGAGTCATCTTTTCATCTAGGTAGCATCTACTTCAAATGGGCATTTGGGAGTTTCCTTTTCTTCTCCCTCTCCGGCATCCTGTCCTTTCACACATCTTCCCAACTCCCCCGTCTTTCTGCTGCACGCCTGCCCTGCAGGGCCCCAGCTCCATCCGGAGCAGTGGCAGCATCTGAGGCCCAAGACTTGGGTCCTTCACGTTCTCCAGGTGAGGAACCCACAGGAAAAACAGGACGAAAGCGAAGCTTCAGAGTGTTGCCAGGCTAACCAGGCTGTGGTCTTTTCACTCTGCTTTTCCTTTGGTCAACTCCCCACCTGAGGGTGCGGTGCAAGTGGGAGAGGAGGCTGCTGGGAGGCACATCTCATCAGCCACTTGAGGTGGGCGAGTGCTCACTGCTAGCCGTGTCCAGGGAATTCCCGAGAAACAGGAAGCTGTTCTGATCTGTGTGAGAACGCAGCGTACGTCTAGAAAGGTCGCGACTCTTTCCCCCACCCACATACAAAAACCTGTCCTTAACCCAACACTGGAATTCAAGAATGTATAATTCAGTTAAAGAAGTGAAAAAAAGAAAAATAAACAGATCCAAAGCCCCAGGCTCTTTGCTCTCATACCACGTCACTCCCCAACTGCCGGAGCACCACGATGTCAGAACATCTGGTCCACCCAGTCAGCCGTGACTGGTGTGTCTGCTGGACCGAGCCATCTGACACAAGTGTTTATGGGATTACCCGATGCCTTGGAGTGGTGTAGATGCAGCCTTAGTCATTTCAGAAGCAATTAGTGAATAATTAGAGGTACTAAGCTGCCTGCCTGGTCCGTAATGTCCTCGAGAAGAAGAGACAGAAGTGATGGGTAGATTAATTTTCTTAAATAGGTGACTTTCCCTAAAAGAGAAATTTAAAAAATTATTGCTGGAGGAGTAGAGAGACAGTTGTTAGTCAGAATCGCAACCATTTCATAAACGTACCTTAACGTTATAACACCGCATTAGCATGAACGAACGTACCAGAATGCAGTCTGTTTGCCTAATAAAAAGACTGTGTCAAACTCAAAATGAGGCCACTTACTAAAACAGACAAGCTTTCGGTTAATTCGCAATATTCTCCTAATCCCGCTTTTATCAGCTCTACTTTGGTGCACTTGGTATTAATTGCCTATTATAGCAGGTATTTGAACACATCTCCTCTTTCATCTGAAGAAAATATTAGCATATCGCAGGGCTGTTGGGACAGATTGTCTCTGAGGCACTTTCTCCTCCCCGCGGAAAAGCCTATCAATCATAACTGAATATAGTGATTAATAATGTCACAGCTCTTGTTCGCGTGTCTCTGCGCAGCTAAATGAAGAGTAGTGCTTACATTTTGATCTGGAGAACTTTGCATAACAAAATAATCAGTTGCCATTTTATAAAAAAATTATATTGAAAATGCTTCTACCCCAGCACCTATTTTTGGTTGCTCTGTTATTAATTTACTAAAGGCTTCATTGGGAACCTAAAGCGAAGATTCTGTTATATCAGAATTTGTATTATTTCAGACTAAGTTTATCTTTTTTTTTTTTAAAATAACGTCTTCCTGTACATGGCAAATCAGTAGCACAAACAAGATTGTCGGAGTAAATGTCTAAAACGGCACGGCGTAGGGGAGCGGGCTGGAGCGCTCGGACCAACCAGCTGAGTGGGCATCTGAACACCTGCACTCACTATCTGAGTGACCCTGAGCAAGCTCGTCTCCCTGCAGACTGTGCCTCAGCTGTGAAATGGGGAAACAGTGTTGCAAGGCTTTTCCAACATTGAGATCCTATGTGAGAATAAATATAAAATGAACTTCCCACAGGGCTGGAAGTTACTAAAAAAATTAGGAGTTTGCATTTGGAGGAGATAAGACTTAGGAGTTCTCCTCTGGAAAGTCAAATGTAGGATCTGGTCATTTATGGTTTAAAGCTACAGAGGGAAGGATGAGAGGGCTGTGTGCCGATGGTGCCCGCATTTACCTCTTCATCTGAGGCTCTGGACTCCCTGCTGTCCACAGAACAAGCCAGAACTTCTGACTGTCCTCCTTGCCCCAGCCCGAGAAGCCTTCCTCCCTTGGTCTCCCCCGTTTTAGTCAGTGGTTCCGCCATTCACTGAGTCGTTGGAGCAGAAACCTAGGACTAGCCTTGATTCCTGTCTTTCCCTTACTGGCCCCTCTCCCAGGTCCAGCCCATCAGCAAGTCCTGCCTGCTGGGTCCTGAAATCGATCCACCCATCCGCCTCTCTCCATCCCTGCCACCACCGTTGTCTCCACCCTCTTTGTCAGCAGCCCCTGGACTGCCTTTCCTGTCCCCACTCTTGCCCCTTACAATCTCTATTCCACACAACACCCAGAGCTGTCTGTTCAAAACAGAAGTCAGATCTCATCAGACTCCTCTAGTTAAGATGCCCCACAGCATTGCGTAAACTTCAGACAAACATCTGGCTCACGGCGCTCAGCATGAGCGAGCTCTCCAGGGAGGTGTTTTTGACTATGCTATCTAAAATTGTATATTTTCCTCAACAGTGAGAACATTCTGAGGTTTTTGTTTGTTTGTTTACTTGTTAGTCACTAGGATATATGTTCCCCGGGAGCAGGCACCTTCTCTGTCCTGCTCACTGTAGTGACTTGAGTGCCTAGAACAGATCCTGGCACCTAACATGAACTCAGTGAATGTTTACTGGGTGAATAAGTAAAGTTCTATAGGAAAAGTTCACAGCAATTGGAACAGCCAGGAAAACTTCACAAGAAAGGTGAGATTGGAGCTGGGGTTGGACTGGGGGTGGGGTTTCAATGCGTGTTGAGGATGGGGTAGAGGCTGAGATGTGGGGTCGCTTTCAGGACTGCAGTCTGGCACAGGAAGGGGACGTGGAGGGGGGCAGTGGTGATGTGGCCAGGCAGTGAGGAGAGGAGCTCTGTGACCATTCCGTGGAGAGTTATGTTTCTCGAGGTAGGATGGGACAGATCAACTTTGAAGGGTAGGCTGGAGAAAAAGATGGAAGCATTTGAAGGTCAGGTATTAACCCTAGAGCATGGGCGGGGGGTGGTGGTGGCTCACTAAAGGTTTCTGATAATGCGATTATGACCTGAGAAAGGAGGTGTTCAGGAGATCAGTGTCAGCCTTGCAATGGATGCATTTGAGGAGAGGGCAGCGGGAGTCAGGGGTACCTGTTATCAGGCCTTGGAGGTAATCAGTCACCCTCATCCTCATCCTCGGCCTACGCGTGTTGAGCACCTCTGGGGTGTGGGGACACCATGGGCTTCCCAGGAGGGAATCAGCTTGCCCTTCCTAGTGTGCATCTCTGTCCTATGAGCAAGCTGGGGTCGGGTTGACAAGGGCCCCAGTTCTTGGCCTGTGGTGCCTGGGGTGGAGCTGCCATCCTGTGATTGTGGGCTGGGTAAGAAAGAAAGGAGAGACAGGAAATATTTCTTCTAGATTTGGCACCCTTTTAAAAGCCTTAGGTATTTAGACTTGGGGCTTATTTTCATAGCTGTGTCAGAAGTTCAATGGGTAGCCGGAATTTCTTATTAGAACTCTTTAAGCTATATGTTGCAGGTAAGCATTTTAAAAATGAAAATCAAATGTGGCGGAAGGTTTACATGGCCTGTGGCATACAGAACAGCAAGTTTCCCTTTTCACCTTGGCTACAAGGAAACCCAAAACCAGAGTTTTGGATTTTTGCTCTGTCATAGCAACTATGACTTTTAGGTTGCTTTAGCTCTTTTTTTAATCATCTCCCTTTCTTCTGTTTTTGTGGATCTCATTTAGATGTCTTTTTATGTAAGCTTTTTCAAGTTTTGGTAAAGGCAGGGTTTGCATATGGTCAATAAGCAAATGCACAGTCCTCAACCTGTGGGGGCGAGCGCCAGAGCAGTGAGAGAAAGTGTCAGCCCCAGGGGCTCGGAGGCGAAGCCTTTGTTAAAGGTGAGCGATGCCCAGCCCAGCTCCTCCCACATGTCCCCAGATTGAAAGTTTGTGTTGATGAGGTTCTGAACGTAGTCTAATTTTTTCCTATCTGGTTTGGCTCATCTCTACCAGCTGGTAAATAGGAAATGTTCACGGTAGGAAGCCAACACTCTGCAGAGTGTAAACAGATGGAATCGATATAAAGTGACAAGTTAGACTGTGCTATTGAGAATACAGAGCCAAAACCAAGAACATAACAGTCAAGCTACTTATTTCGTTCCAGTTCATTTAGTCCTGAATAGCGCTTCATATCTGCACAGCTGTGTTGTTCTTTTTTTCCCCCTTTCTTTCTTCTGGGTTGATAATGACAATTTCAAAGAAAAACTTTAATTAAAGATTTTATATGAAATAGCCAAAAGTAGAATAATAAGGAAAATGAGCGTTGATGTGTTTATTGTAAGAGAAATCCTTTTTCATGGTTTCATTTTAGAAACTTATTCCTTAAATTTAAAATGGATTTAGTCGTGGTGACAGGAAGGTGCCAGACTGACAGCCGTGGATGCCCAACCCTTCCATTTTGCTGCAGAGCCAAGGCGCAGGGGCGGCTAGAGGCCCCTCCCCATGGGGCTCAGTCCACAGATGGGGGGAGGGCGGGTAGGGAGGCAAGGGGGTGCCGTTCCTGACCCCCTTCTGCTAGAAACAGGCAAGAAAAGGTGGCTCTGGGAGAGGAACGAACAGGAGACGGCAGACAGGAGCCGATAAGAATGCAGTTGTAGGCAGTTTGAGTTGCTGTGCGGCTCACACTGAGGCAGGGAGAGGCTTGGCCTTTCTCCAGGAGGGGCCCTGTCAGAGCCAGACCGAGGGAGGGGTTGTTTTACAGCCTGAGTGGGAATTCTAAGCTTCAGGGACGAAACATTAGGCCTTTTCGCACCTCCTTTAAAGTCTGGGTGGTCATATTTATTTGGGTTCACAGCTTTCCTTTCTGGAGCTCAAAGTGCTGTAAAAAGAATTTTAAACAAAGAACTATAGAGTAATGCTAACATCCACTGTTAGCGGCTTATTGAACCATCTGAACTCAGTGGGGTACAAACATGAAGCAGTCTGGTCTTTCTCTCCTCACTGTTCTCAGGTAGGCAGTGGCTCACCTGCCTTCTTTGTCCCTTGAGGACAGATCTCACAGCTTTCTGGTCACATTTAGTATAAACAAGTCCAGCGCAGGCTAGTCCAGTTTTAAATCTTGAGCTCAGATCCAGTTCAGCTGGCCCTCTCCTCCCCTCTTTCCAGCTAGAGGGACCTGCACCGTGGAGGGGCATGGCCTGCTGGTTCGCTCGTCCTTTGCTCCCTCTTTCTGCTTCCTTTCTCCACAGTTTATGGGGTCTGTGACAAGGGTGAGGAAAGGGCGTGTCTCTCTCTGCCTTTGTTGGTGTCCTCTGTGGGCAGCATGTAAAGGATGCTCTCTTGTAGGGCATATGGGAAGTTATTAGGACGGTGCTCTGGGGGCCTCTGAACAGTACAGTTTCCTAATGAGGAGGATCAGCTCTGGCTTAACCCCCTCTGGGCCTCCTCAGCTCTGCTCCTGGTGGTCCACCTTCCATCCTCAGGCTGCTTGGGTCCCTTCACCTGATGAGCAGCCCCTGGGAGCAGGACAGCTCAAGCCTTCTACCTTTCTTGGTGTCTGTTTACACCATGGGAAATTCACACGTCCTGTCCATGCCATCATCAGGCACACGGGCTGCTCGACTCTGCCCCTCCTGCTCTGCTCTGCTGTCTCTGTCCAGTTCTCACTTCCTGTCCGCAGGAAGGAGCAGAGCAGATCACTGCATCCACTGGAAAGTGAGATGCCTGTCTGCCCCTCCTGCAGGTACTTGTTCTGTCTGTACATGGATTTCCTGGGCTTGCCAGAGCTGCTTCCCCATGAATGCTGCACTCACCCTGTCCATCCATCTGTCCATCCATCCGTCCATCCATCATCCATTCATCCTTCCATCATCCGTCCATCCATACATCCATCCATCTGCCCATACATTCATCCACTCAACAGATATTCATTCATCTGTTGTTGGCCCTGGACTCCTGCCCACTCAAGACCTTCTGCCCTCTCAAGGCTGTTGACTTCGGCTGGTCAGTGGGACAGTGAAAGGGTTGGGGGAGTTGGCTGGGGTGGGGGGAATAGCGCAGGTTCAGTGCTTACTGTTCCTCGACGTGGGTGTGTGTTGTCCGGTGATTGAACTCTGTTCTCAGCCGCTGGTCCCCGTCAGCAGTTCCCATCACACCACCGTTTACTGAGTATGTTCCCTGTGAGGCACCGCACGCACGAGCTCGTTTCGTCTTCGTACACCTGTACGCGGCCCTTATTCATTCCCATTTCTCAGATGAGGAAACTGCAGTCAAGAGGAGTCAGGTCGCTGAGCCAAGGTCACCTGAATAGTAGTGTGGAGCTGGTATTTGAAGTCTCATTTCAGAGTCTGTGGCTGGTCACACATATTCTTCCCAGGGGTCCCTGTGGAGGGGAAGGAGGGAGGGGAGCGGCTGACACCTGGCGTTGTTGTGGGAGGGGGGTGTCGCTGCAGCCCAGAGCACCTCACGTGGTTCTCAGTGGGCACACCACCGCGCCTGGAGCAGGCTTCTCTTCCCACCTCCCCAGCTTTACTCTTTCAGGTCAGACAGTCTCTGTTCTCGTAGTAACACTCCCGAGTCTGCCCTCCATAGACTTGTCTACATCTTTTTTGGAACATTTTAATTTAATTTAGCTCATATCACCTTTTTTCAGTAATCACGTCCTTTTACTTCACTCCGATATGGGACAGGCCTTCTTTTGTTTTCTTGAAATGTTAGGTGAGTGAGTCCTGGTTTATGTTGCCACATTTCAGAACTTGAAAGCTTTCTCTCCTGCTTTTCCCCAGTCTTGCTGTTCAGACAGGAGAATCTAGCCTTTTTAGTCCATTCTCACTGTGGTTCCCTTCCCTAGATGGCTTGGTTCACCCGTCATCCTCAAGGCCTCGGGCATCTCTCCAGACCTGGCTCTAAGGACACGGAGAGGGTCAGGTACTGCCCTGCTCTCAGGGTCTGTGGTGCTGCGTGGGGCCAGTGTGTGGTACAGGGTGGAGGTGTGGTGGGATTCCAGGGAGAGCTGGGGGCTCAGGGAGAGGTGGTCATCCAGGGTGCAGTGGGGACTGGGGAGTGGCGGGGAGTCTGGGTCTGGTGGGGGGGGGGGGGCCAGGCCAGGCAGTGCACTTGGGGCAGCGCCAGAGCTCTGGCAAGCAGCCCTTCGGGGATTTGGAGAGCAGGAGAGAGGCAGCTCCTGGCTGGGACTCGCTGGGACCCGAGTCTGGCACAGGGAATGTGGTAAATGGTTGGGAAAGGAAGACTTTGGGCAGCTTCCTCAGAGAGCCTCTGGCCCATTTCCTGGCTCCTGAGGCTTTAACTTAAAATTACACCTAGCTATTGTTGTGCTTTTCTTTTTAACTCCTCAGTGCTTCTACTTGTGTTTATGCAGAAAAGCTCCCCTGACACTTATCCCCATGCAGAAATAAGTGGGAGTGCACGGAAGAGAGTGGAACAGGGGTTGTATCGGAGTATATGAGGAGGCCATTTGGTTTAAAACTAATTTGGCCTAACTTTGTTTTTCCAGAAGGGCCTGATGTGGCCTGTCGAGCAGGCACTGTACATCTGCTTTAAACGTTTACAGTGTCCCCAAGCCAAGAATGATGCCCTTAAAGATAGAGATGTTGCTTCCCACCATATCAGCATTTCTTTATAGATAAGTGTTTCTTCCCAGAAACTAAGGATTAATTACCAACCACAGCAGCTTGTGACTGTAGTAAAAGGGATGTTCCTGTCATGTGTGATATATATTCCTTGTTCCAAGATGGCCTGTGCCCACACCATACACCCCGCTTCTCCGAGAGCTTCCTTCCTTGGCGGAAGCATTCTCCCAGGTTATAATCCTTAAAGTTGGCTCAGATAATAAACTCAACCCAATTTTGATTTATAGATTGATGATGGATTATTTGCATTGACATGGTAAATATTTTAATTTTTTCTGGGCAGACATCTGTCCACTTACTTGACTCTGCCCTTGTAGAAGGTGCAGCCTGAGACAATATGTACATGAATGGGCGTGGCTGGGTGCCAATAAAATTTACTTATGGATCCTGAAATTTGAAATTCGCATAACTTTCACATGTCACAAAATATCCTTCTTTTGATTTTTTTTTTCAACCATTTAAAAATGTAAAACCCATTCTTAGCTTGCAGGCACATGAAACAGACGGCGGGCACTGCCGCTCCTGGAGTGCAGGAAAGGGAGTCGGGCCCCATAGGCAAGGAAGCCAGGCCAGGAGAGCATCCTTTCTCAGGCCCGTCTCTGGGCAATAACAGGGCAAGACCACGTTTCTTTTCTGAGAGGTATGCTGGATTTGGAGGAAGGAGGCAAGAGGCTGTGGCCCTTCTTCTTTTATTAACTGTGCACAGTTTTTCCCTCTCTCTGAGGATTTGACCCTCTCCGAGAGCATTCCTCCCAAGAAGCCGTGGGGATTTGAAGGGTGGGAACAGAGCGCCTGGAGAGCAGAGGCCAGGCAGGGAGTGGGGAGGGTCCCCTCCTGCAGGGGAGGAAGCTGGGTACCATTTTCAGGCAGGAATACACCAACATGTTAGTTAGGGAGTCAGTGATGGGATGGAAGTGTAATTAGGAAAGCCAGAAGAGAAGGCATTGAGTACTGCCCCAGAGGGGACAGTGGCAGAGCCAGGGAGGGCGTTCCGGGCAGCAGAGACAGCATGTTAACTCACTCTGCCAATATTATGAGCATCCAGTCTGTCCAGGCGCCGTTCTAGGCCCCGAGGACACAGCAGCCTACGAAATCGAGTCCCCCTCTGTGGAGCTGACATTTCAATGGAGGAGGAAAGACAATGAACAGATACAGAAAGAAATATGAAATGGTCCAGGTGTGGATGAATGCGGAGAAGAAAAATGAAGCGAGTGGTCAGAAAGGGACAAGGGTGTGCTTTTGTGCAGGCCCTGGGGGAAGGCCTCTGTGAGCAGGTGGCATGTGACAGAGACCTGAATGAAGGCCAGAGAGAGCTGTCCAGCAGAGGAGACCAGACACGCAGAAGTCTTGAAGGATGAGCGAGCTCGATATGTGCGCGAAAGAGCAAGGAGGCCTGCACGGTGGGGCAGCGAGGAGGGGAGTGGGCTCAGATCGCCTGGGCTTCAGGCCACGGGGAAGACTTGCCAGCCTGCGCGAAGAGCACCTGGTGTGCGTGTGAACTGAAGTAGTTCAGTGCGGCGGGAGTGCGGGCACTGGGCGGGGGGCGTGACTGTGGGAGTCAGAGCTGGCATGGAGGGTAAGCGGGAGGCTCAGAGACAGTTGGCTCTTCACGCAAACTTGTCCCAGTTATACCAAAATGGCGAATGTCTAGCCACCTGAAAAAGGAGCTGGATGCTGCCCACACATCCTAATTCTCCTCTCTTCACCTTTTCCTCTCCTGTCTTCTCCTTTCCTAAGGCAGCAGGAAATGGGCCGGGGCAGGGCACAGTCACTACTGTGACCCCTGCCATTTTATCCCTTCATACTTTTTTCTTCTCTCCTACACGTAGGGGACGAGCCTTGTGCACCACGGCCCTAACTTTGTTGCCTTTGATAAGCCTCACCATCTGCAGCTCTGTTCAGATCTTGCCAAACTTCAGTCTGACAAATGATAAGAAACTTGGAGACATACCTCTGGTGGGTGTGAGTTCTGTGCCAGATCTGCTGCTTCCCGGCTTTCCACGCTGGAGATCCATATGGGTTGCTTTGGGGTTTTAAAAAAGCGCATCGCCTCATGTCCTCCGTTTTACCAGAAGAGGTGAATTGGGATTTGGCAGCAAAAAAGGTGCTGCGAGTTTTATTTGGCCATGGGAACAAGTTGCTCTCCACGGCTGGGGCTCCGTTCTTTTAGACAAAGCGGTCACGCCGAGGGCGGACACACACGAGTGGGTTTCGCTCCACCTGAGGCTCTTCCCACTTTTCCACGTTTGGTATTCCCGGTTTGGGATATTAAGATCTTTCAGCCAGTGCTCTCTAGTTGTAAGAAGCGGGAGATGTGCATAGAATTTAGCACAGGGCTTTGCACATGACAGACATTCAATTAATATTTGTTCAATTGTCATGTTATTGTGATCTTTATTACATTGATACTGACTGTAATCATCATTACACTCATGTTGGGCCTGGGGAGGTACTTGCTGACATGTAACAAGGCTTCCTCAGAGTGCAGCTTTTTTCCAAGCGGGTGACAAGACCTATTCATTCATTCACTCAAACAAGTGCTTCCCGAGCACATACACTCTGCCGGCTGCTGTTCTGGAGCCCACGGTGAGGCAGCAAACAGAGCCCCGCTCTCAGGGAGCGGACATTCTGGAGGGTGTCTCTGGGAGCATTGCATTAGTTGGTGGGGCGTGCCTGGAAGAAGATAAGAGTCTTGGGGTGGGTCCTGACTTATACACGTGGTCAGGGAAGGCCTTTCCGATGAGACGACATTTGGGTGAGACCTGAAGGAAGTGAGGGAGTGAGCCAGTGGGTATCTGGGAGAATGTTCCAGGCAGAAGGAACAGCAAAAGCAAACTCCTTGAGGCCAGAGGGGCCTGGCACTCGTGAGGAGCAGCACAGAGTCTGTTGTGGCCGGACGAGCCAGGGGACAGGTGAGGGGTGAGGAGGGACAGCTGCCAGTAGCCAGTCTGTGGCGCCTTTGTCTTTGACTCTGAGTGGTGTGGGCGCCGCGGGAGGGCTGTGAGCAGAGGAGGGAGTGCTCAGGCTTCAACAGAATGCCTTGGCTGCCGTGTGGAGAATCAACTGTGGGGTCAAGTGTGGACACTGGAGGACCAAATGGGAGGTGGCTGCACCAGCCTGTAGGGTGTGAGGAGGCGGGTGGTGAGACATGGCTGGATTCTGGAAACGTATTGAAGGGAGGGCTGCTAGGCTCTCCTGACAGCCTGGCTATGGGACGTGAGAAGAAGGGAATCGGGCAGAATGGATCTGCGTGTATCGGGAGAGGGAGACTGGGGGGAGCAGATTGGGTTTGGTAAACCTGGGGTGTCCATTACACTCCCAAGGTGGACATCACAAGGCAGCTGGATATCCTAACCTGGGCTCAGAGGAGAGGCCAGGGCTGGAGACAGACATCTAAGAGTCATCAGCTGGTCACTAAAGCCACAGGACTAGACCACCAGGAGTGAGTGTGGCGAGAGGAGCAGAGACCCAAGGACCGAGTCCTGAGGTGCCGGAGTTCAGAGGTTGGGGAGATGAGGAGGAACTAGGCAGGGAGACCAGAAGAAGCCGGGAAGGCAGAGGAGAACCAGGAGAGGGGCGTGTGGAAGCAGGTAGGAAGCGCGCTTCCAGGAAGGAGGAGCAGGGAGCTGTGTGGAACGCTGCTGCGGGGACAGTGAGGTGGGGACTGAGGGGCGGCTACCCAGCTTGGCAAGGTGGAATCTTCGGTCACCCTAACAAGAACAGTTTCTGAGTGGTGGTGGGGACAAAACTGACTGGGGTTAGAGGTGACACCTTGGGGACAGAAAGCACAGACAGCTCTTGAGAGGGGATTTCTGCAAAAGGGAAGAAGTGGCTGAAGAAGAGGCGAGGCCAGGAGAGCGGAATCGTGTCTAAGATGGTTCATCGTACCGGGGACAAACTGAGAGCCAGGAAGCAGACAGTGCAGGAGCAATTCCTCACGTGGGTGAGAGGGGACAGGGTCACAGGTGTCACCTGGTGGCATCATGGAACAGGAGGGGAGGCCGATGGTGTGGGTTTTGAGTCAGACAGACTGTAGGTGTGGGGGAGCATGGGGACACTGTCTTCTAGTCGCTGTGTTATCTCTGCACATGAGGAGCGGGTTAGTGGAGAGGAAGGCGCAGGCTGCGAAGGGAGAGTGGACAGGGGAGAAGGCGGGAGCGGCTGTCTGCATGGCGGTGGTGAGTGGATCCTAGAGAGGGATTACCACCCGCGCCCTGCTGGCGGGGTTGGTGGTCTCAAGTGAGGGGGGCCAGGCGAGTGCTCCACGGCCTGTCCTCAGCCGCATCGGGCGCCTGGACTAGGCGGTGCGTTGGCTTTAACCCGGGTTGGGTCTGCCAAGGGAGGGGTGCAGGAGGAGGCCGGGGCCGAGCACACGCGCAGGAGCGGGTACAAAGATGGCCCGGTCTGGGGTAGTGAGGAGGAGAGGGAGTGCAGAGAGGAGGAGCCAGAGCAGCAGGTGGGTCCCGCGGGGAGATGGTCGCTGGGGCCTGGCACTCAAGGGGGGCGCTGGGAGCGGGGGCTTCATGTGGGACAGCGGGGTGCTGGCCATAACGGGGTGAGGTGTGGGGCATGAGCAGGGAGCGGTGACCTCGAGGGAGAGGAGGACCAGGAGCTGAGGGACCGGGTGTCGGAAGGTCGTCTGCGTGGACACCCGAGGGTGCTGCAGGCAGGCAGGTGTGCCCGGGGCTGAGGTCCCCCAGGCATGAGGGCACAGGGGGGTCTCCAGACCACCCAGCCAGGAGGAGCCAGGGAGGAGGGGCGGCGGTCTGGAAGGCTCGCGGAGGAGGCCATCCTCCCTCCGGCTCGGGGGCCCCAGGCGTGAGCTGAGGACAGCCCCCGGGGAGACAGCTGCGAGGGTGTTCCTGGGGAGTCAGGACTTCAGTCAGCCTGGAACAGGGAAGGGAACCGTCAGAGAACACACTGAAGAGGTAGGGGGTGTTGATAAAAAGGGACGCAACCTGTTCATCCTAGAATTTTCCCTCAACTCCCCCCGTGAGGTGCACGAATTTTCCTGAGTCCGGGTGGGACTTGGATTTGGTCCGGTCCGGGAGGTAGAATCAGACCTTCCAGGATCCAGCCGTACCTGATGCTCGTCGCTCTTCACCGGCAACCCTCTCTTCAGCTTCACGTCCTGCTGCAGGATGCCCTCCTGTCCTCCCCTCAGAGTGCGCGGTTGGCCCCCAGCTGCCCCTCCTAGCTCAGAGGTCGCCTCCTGCAGGAAGCCCCCCAGGTGGTGGGGGCTGGAAGGGCCCGTTCTCCTTTGTGAAGGCTGGCAGCTCCTCATTTGTCCCTGTTCCTTGGCTCTTGTCTGCCCCCCCCAACTTTGGTGACTATTTGTTGACGTGTCTTATCTTCTCTGCGGGGTTGTGTGGTTACAGGACTGACCTGAGTTTGAATCCCAGCCTCATCGTGGTCCAGCTGGGTGATGCTGGGTAACTCGTGTAGCCTCCCTGAACCTAAAAATGGGGGAAATGGTGCTTCTTCAAGTGGGCTGGGAGGATGCAATCACACAGCTCGGTGCTTGGCACACGGGAGCCCTGGGGATGTTTCTTAAAGGCAGGCGCACCACTCCACACTCTGCATCTCCGCAGGGCCTATCCACATGCCACTCACGTTCGTGTGCCCAATAAATATGCATTGGCTGAATTTGGGTAAGATCTCTATAAAACTTTTCTGTAATATCTTTAAAAAATTCAGAGGGGTTGAAATATACAGTCATGCTTTTCAGCTCCTAGTAAAAATAGTTTGCATATGGCCATGAAAAATAAAAATTGTACAAGTCCAGCTATGCCAGAACTATGGTTTTTAAGTCTCAATTAACCAAAAAGATTTTTCATATGGCTTAAAAGAGAATGAATTGTGTATGAGACCTATCGCTTTACATTGGAAAGAATTCTTTTTTTAAACTTGCTAAGACCATTTACAGAGAAAATTGCCTTGAAAACATTCAATAAATGCAAAGTGTTCTTTTTTCCATAGACATGTCATTTTGCAATCCCTGCGACTGAGTCTTTGAAAACATTTTATTCTACAAGAAGCATTTAAAAACTTTCACTTTTTTATTACCAATTTGATTTTCGACACTGGATCTTTTGACTTTTCCTAAATCACTTTTATACACACAGATTTTCAAAAACATTAAAACTGTTCTCAAAGCCCTTCAGCTCGTTGATGTTGACACGACTGGTCTGGTCCAACCACGTGAGCTGAGGAGGGTTCTGGACACCTTCTGTTTGAAGATGAAAGACGATGAATACCACAAGTAAGTAAACAAAGCTATGGTGAGAGATTGCTCCATAGAACTTTAGACCAGTTTCAAGATGGGACCTGTTGGTTCATTGGATCCACGTGTTGTCCTCCCTCCCGCCTTCTCTGTCTCAACTGTTTCTAAAAGAGGCACTCATCCGGCATCTCTCCACATTAGTGAAGCTTGCCACGAATTCTCAAAAACGAGAGCTAATGGTTCTAATTCCTTAAGTACCCTAGAATGAGAATCATCTGGCCTGCAGATTTGAACACATCTCGATTATTTGAGTCATCCATCACCAGCTGTCTCCCTTTTCCTGGTTGGCACACGCCCTCTGTCCCATGTGTCTCCAGTTCACAGTTGACTTTTACTCAAAGCCTGGGGTTAGGAGAGGAGTGAAAAATTTCAGGATTTATTCATTAGCTGACAAGCTCCCTATTGGCTCTCCATCCCGATATAATCACGGAAGCTTCATTCTCCTTTGAGGACTGTTATTGCTGCGATTGGGGGGGTGTTGCAGCAGGGGGACAGTGAATAACTGAATGTTAGCTGCTTCATGGCGTTTGAAAGTGCCACCACCTGCTCCTGACTCGAGGGCAGTATGCGGAAGCCTGCATGAGCATTTTTTTGAGCCTCCAATAAACTCCAGATCATTTAGAAGAAGCCAAATGCTTAGCTTCAGTGGCTACTTGTGTTTCAAATGGAAGCCACTAGAAGGGGGCCCATGTTTAACTTTATGTGGTACTCATCACTCGGCCAAGAGGTGTTCTTCTTCTTCCTGCCTGTTCCCATTTTTCTAAATATCCTCCAGGCCATTAACAAAAGTACCAAGCCTTATTATTTCACTCTGAGCCTAAGAGTTTCACATTACACTGCAGTTATAAATCGCTGTTAAAATGGGTCGGCGTGGTCGCTTACATAGTGTTATAAAGACAGTGTTGCTTCTGTTGGAAGAAGGGGAGTTTGCTCCTGTAGCAAGGAAGTCAAGAGGGCATGTGACAGTGTCATCGGCACTGCAGGATCTGAAAACCAAGGAGACTTTTTAAAAAATGGATATTTCCACGTCTTTTGAATATTTTCTTCTTTTTTCCTCTTTATAGCCCACCTCAGAATATAAAAGACATAATAGATGTTTTAATTTTTACATCTTTCTGCCTGGGAAAGTGTCCAGAATAAGATCCAAACAAAACAAATTAAATAATTTTGTGCACGCAATTATAGAACAGAAGCAGCACTCCTCCGAAACAGGCAATCAAAAGACAAAGCAGTGTTTATTTGACAATAAACCTTGTGTTTGGCACTACGGTCTCCAACCTAGTAGATCTATAAAAAATGTTACTGTCTGTTTCCCCATCTCATAAGTACTGAATAATAAAGAACTCCACAAATTTTTATCTGAGATATTTTTTAAGCCTCAAAAACAATGCTGTTTTCATGATAAGGCTTGAGAAACTTAACGTAATAGAATTGCTTTCCTTCAGAGTGGAAACGAGAAGATCAAAAGTAGTCCATTTCTTCAATTGCTTTAATGCTTTTCTTATTGAAGCTCAAGAATATACTCTTTCCTTGAGAAGCTGCTTCAGTATTAACTTTGCCTTTTTAGTTTTAGAGCAGGAAACAATGCATTTTTGAATCCTTTCTTTTATCTAACAACTTTCTGTTTAATATCAGCCTTGGGCGCGCGGTGTGGTAGGAATGGCCTGGGCTTTGAAGTCGGGCACACTTGGGGTCAGGTCTGAGCTCTGCCCTCCCTGACTCTAGCGCCTTGGGAAGCTCCTGGTCTCTCTGAGACTCAGTTTTCTCTTAAGGAAATGGAGACTGAGGGGCCCACCTGCAGGGCTGGTGTGACGATTCCATGTAATGTACAAAGTGGGCCTGTGATGCGCCTGGTGCATAGTAGGTGCTTGATTCACAGTGACTCTATCATGATCATAAAGCTTCCGTGGATGCCCTGTACTCTTTGAGAAACAGCTCTCTTTAGGCTGCGGGATGCCATCCAGCCTATGTATACGAGAGGCAGGAGACAATTATCACCAAGTTTTATACTTAATCAGACTATCCTGAGACCCACTGGGTTTTGTTTTTTCTTTCCCATCTCCCACCACCCTGCCCTCCATGGCCCTGCAAGCCAAAGTATTTGAATCCAGGTGAAATAATTTACGAGCAGCCTGAAAAGCATACAGACTCACCAGAGGTCAGCGTGCTTCCCGAGCGATGAGAGAAGCCCCAGGCACAGAGCCAGGTGGTGCTGCGAGGTTTTTGGGTCGACTGGCATCATTCCCTTCGCCCCTAAAGTCGGCCTTCCCGTGTGACCGACCTGCCTGTAGGTCCCTGCAGATGTGGGGGCTCTTCTGCCCGAGTTCAGGTCCCTGGGAAAATGACCTTGGTTGTTTCATCTTGGGAATGGTTCTGTCTCCCACGCCCTTTTTCCGTGTAGAAAAGCCTTTTGAGGGGCCGGCCCGGTGGCGCAGCGGTTTAGTCCGCGCTTGGCAGCCCAGGGTTCGCTGGTTCGGATCCCGGGCGCCCGCAGACGCACTGCTTGTCAGCCATGCCGTGGCGGCGTCCCATATAAAGTAGAGGAAGATGGGCACGGATGTTAGCCCAGGGCCAGTCTTCCTCAGCAAAAAGAGGAGGATTAGCAACGGATGTTAGCTCAGGGCTGGTCTTCCTCACCAAAAAAAAAAAAAAAAGAAAAGCCTTTTGAGATACTGCGCCCTTGGGCACTGCCGAGGCTTCATTTTTGAAATTTTACCTGTAGGAACTATTACCGTGGGATCCTGTCTGTCCGGCCTCAGTGAATATGCAGCAGGTATTATGAATGTGGATGGGCTGGGCGTCAGGAAAGGTCAGATTCTTTTCTGAGCAAATGCCAGTTTGAAGGAATGCTGGATTTTCACAGAAAACAGGGAAGTTGGTGATGAGATTTTTATCAGTATCCTGACATTTTCCTGGAGCAGCAGCATCGCCAATGCCTTCTAGAGATTGGCAACTTGGAAAGGAGCACGTTAGGTGCCACCTCCTGGGTTCTTGAGCTTACAGCCTTATTTTCACAAGACAGAGACTATGGATGAAAAATGGAGCTGTTTAGGGAGTTTCAGTGTTAGCATCTGGCAGCTATCAGATCTCAAGATAATTTTTCTTTCTAGAACAATAGGCAAGATTCATCAAAGTGGAAAAAAAAAGTTATGCATTGAAATGAATACATGACATTACTCTTTGTTAAATTTGGAAAACAGAAAAATAACAAATACTTTAAGTGATAATTACTAAATTTTTAGAAAGCAGCATGAAATTAGGTAATTATAGAAACCAACACATATGGAGATAATATAACCAAACATTTAAAAACTGTCAATTTTTTATAGATGTAATAATGCAGAAATTATCTAGAAAACCATTTATCAAGAGGCAGATTTGAATAATAGAAAATTCATTTTAAAAAGAAAAAAAATCCAAACATCCTATTTATCTTAACTTTAAAAAAAGAGTATCTCAATATATTTCAGGGTGAGACATTAGTTAAGTGTTTAAAAATTTTCTTTTTATATATAGAAATCATGGAATGCTCCAAGAAAAGCTTTGCCCTCACCACCATTAACTGCTTTGAAAGGGTAGGCCATCTTGGACCTCCGTTTCTCTCTGTGCGATGATGTGCTTGGTCAAGAAGATGGGCTGTGTTCTCCCCTCCACCCAGCTCTAGACTTCTCTGGTTATAGAAATTATATGCTAACTGACTCGTGGCTCAGATCCATTCCCCCCAATTATTAAAGGAAAGTGGGACCTGCTTTTGCTGTCTGAGTGCAGAGGTGGCTCCCGTGCAGCCTAAGCCTTGGCCACCCCTTCCTCCTGCCAGAGAAGGGAGAAGACCCTTATGGCTGCAGGCAGGAGCACTGTCTTCACGGGTCCTGAGAGGCTCCTGTCCCATTAGAATCTATATGCATCCATCTGTGCATCCATGTGTAGGCCAGGTAAAGTGATCTTCCAAGTATCTGCATTTTTTGATCTTACAGTAACATTCCCTAGGGTTTACTTTTTAATTCTAGCTCTAGCTAGAAACACACATTAAAATTAATGTCAACCCAGCGTAAAGGATATCTTAGTAACAAACTTGCTTTATTTTAGATTCTCTGTATCATAGTTTCTGATTACTAAAGAGTATTTCTATTTTAGGTTTGCAAAACACTACAACATTGACAAAGGTACTGCAGTGGATTATAATGCTTTTTTGAAGAACCTCAGTATAAATAATGACTTGAACCTTAGGTATTGTATGGGAGATCAAGGTAAGTGTTTTTAAAGTATATAGCTAAAGATTTCAGTATCCTTCGGCATGGTAATTCCTCTTCCATGAATCTGTGCTGAGGAAATACTTTCAAAAATTGAAAAAGCATTATCCACAAAGATAGTCATGGTATCATTATTCATAAGAATATAAATGTCTCACAACAGGAAAAGGGTTAAGTGAGTCACAGCGTATCCATACGGTGAAATGTGCAGCCACGAGCAATGGTTTCCACAAAGTTAATGATAACGTGAAAAACGCATGTGGAATGTCAGTCACTGATGGGAAAGAAATTCCAAAATACAGATTGTCTTCAAGTGATAGGTCTCTGGGTATTGTTTTGTTCTCTCTGCTGCTCCTGTTTTTCAAAAAATTTTTAATAATAATGTGTCATTTCTTTAATGATGGGAAAAATCTCAATATAAAAGAGCAAATAGTTGAGTAGTTGATGCAGTTATATTAGACGTGTGAAGCCAGGCTCATGCAGGCATATGGGCTTGAGAAGGAACATTTCTCCTTGCACTGATGGTCCTGATCCCAGAGTTGTCCACCTGCTGGAGAGTTTCGGAGAGAGCAGGGTCCAGCTCCTTGAGGATGAATGTGTGAGGAAGGCAACTGGAGATTTTCCCTTCCAGGCCTGTGGTCATTGGAGGCAAGCGGTTTCTTGCCTCAGGGGTTAACCACCCATGACTGGCTCATTCAAGATGGTGGGTCGCTATCTGGATTCAGCTTAATTCAGTGCAGCAGATGTTCACTGAGCGCCTCCTATGGCTGTCAGATCTGCCTCACTCGCAAGCTTAAAAATGACAAATTCTCAGATTTTAGCTCAGTTTCACTAATCAAGATAGAAGACTCTAGGACTCTTACTTTTTTGTGTGTATATGTGAGGAAGATTTGTCCTGAGCTAACGTCTGTTGCCAATCCTCCTCTTTTTGCTGAGGAAGACTGGCCCTGGGGTAATATCCGTGCCCATCTTCCTCTACTTTATATGGGACGCCGCCACAGCATGGCTTGATGAGTGGTGCATAGGTCTGTGCCTGGGATCCGAACCTGCGAACCCCAGGCTGCCAAAGTGGAGCGCATGAACTTAACCACTACGCCACTGGGCCGGCCCTAGACTCTACTTTTTAAAGCCTCCCAAGTTTTGGGAATTACTAGACAGGATGGTCTTCCAAGGACATTTTCATCCCTTACATTTTGTTAGTTCACATACAAGTCCCTGACTACTAGGCCCTCCATTGGGTACAAAGCAAGTAACAGACTCTATCTTTAAGAAGTGTGTATGTGCGTGTGCGTGTGTGTGTGTGTTTTAAAATAGGGCAGGTAAGACATAAAATAAGTCACATAGAGAAGAAATAACAATAAAAAGCATCTATTTATTGTGCTCTGCATAGATACTTTGTAAACCTTAATTTTAATTTCATTTCTCTCAACATCTTTGTGAGGCAGGTATTACTATCCTGTTTTTTAAGATAAGAAAACTTGATTCAAGGGTACTAAATGAATTTCCCAAAGTCACATAGCTAGTTTGTGGTGGAGTTGAGACTTGAGCTGTTCAGCTCCAAAACAAGCTATTTCAATGCCTGTAAGAGAAGAACAAGATGTCACGGGGTGTTCACAGGAGGAAGAGGAGTGACTGGTTAAGAGCCAGGAGGCACTTTTGCAGGACCAGAGTTTGCAGGAGGTGCGTGACAAACACTGAGGGAGGGAGAGCATTCTAGTCCAAGGGTCCTTGAGGGAACATGTTTAGCTGAAGCATGAGCTGTGCATTTAGCCCAAGTGGGATATGTGGTGGTATCTAGCCTGCTTATAGAGGATTTTCATCACTAATAAGTTTATGTACCTGATTTGATAACCATAATAATTTACCCATTTATTGGACATTTGTTCCATGCTGGACACTAGGCTAAGCATGTTCGTGTACTGTCTCTTCATATTCCCTGCAGCCCTGTGAGGTGGGTCCTGACGCAGACTGGTAAAAAGATTGAATCCTACCACCCAGATATAACCCTGGCATCATTATCCCTGGCATCTTTCCATCCATAGATATGGTATCAGAAGAATAGAAATTGAAATGAAACTGAAGAAAATGTTGACTATTTCTTTTTTGGCTGCATGTAATATCCAAGGGTCACATTTTCTCCTTCAGAGCATCGTAGACTGTGACCCTTTGCCTTCTCTGCTGAGTCTGGCTGTGAAGTCTGAGGCTTGCCTAATTTTCTCCCTTATTGGTAATTTGCTTTTTCTAGCTGGTTGTCCGAAGAATTATTTATCCTTGAATTTCAGTAACATAACTAGAATATGTCTTGGTGTTGAGCTTTCTGCATCAGTTTTCCAGAACACAGTATATTTTCAATCTGAAAATTAAATTATTTCTTCAGTTCAAGGGTTTTTTTTTTTCTTCGTAATATTATATATCTTTGAATAAATCTTCTGTTCCATTTTTCAGATTTTTAACTTTGGTGGTACAAATTATCCTTATGTTGGACTGTCTTTGTCTTTTATATTGATTAAATTCTATCAGAGTGCTGTATTATCTTTGTCTTTTTCCTCTGTATTCATAATGATCATCTTAGGTCTTTTATCTATACCTGTAATTTGATTTTCAGCAAGATTTATTCTATTCCTCGCTATGTTTACTTCATTACTTCTCTAACAGTGTTCCCATTGGTCTACTGTATTGTTTTCCATCTCATTCTATTGTTTCATCACCTTGTTATTGAGCTCTTGCTTTATTGAATTAATTTTCTTTTTAAAATATTATGTAATGTAATTTTGTACCTTGAATTACATTTTCTTCCAAGGTGGGGTCTTTGCCTTTTTGCATTATACTACTCTCCTTCCTCCTCTATCCACCTACCTACACCCCCTAACTTTTTCTGTGGAGTTTGCATAATTTTAAGAAAATTTGTATTAATTGAGCATTTTATTCTATTATACATCTTTAATTAATCAGAATCTACCTTTAAATAATTTATACTAATTCACGTGAAGTGTAAGAACTTTATGACAGTATCTTCCCAATTCTTCTATCCTGTCCTTTATTATATTGCTCTCATACATCTAACTTTTACCTACACTAGAAACACAGAATATAGTGCTGCAGTTTCTATTGTTCTGGTGAGGTTTCCTATCTGTTCATTCATTAGTAGTATATTTTCCTTTACATTCTCAAACATTTATTTTTAAATTTTAAAGTACTTTAACATTTTTATCTGCTAATTCCAACATCTAGGTCATTTCAGGGTTTGATCTTTATTGATTACCTTTTTACTTGAATATAGATTACAGTTTCCTGAGTTTTTTTTTTTTTTATGTCTAGCAATTTTGGAATTTATCCTATATATAGTAAATCTTGCATTGTAGAGACTAAGGATTCTGTTATGCCTCTCTGAAGAATTTAAGTTTTTGTTTTAGCAACCAGTGTACTTGGCTGCACTCAAACTCTAATCTTTGTCTTCACTGAGGAGGTTAACACCTGAAATCTTTGTTCTGCTATGTTAGCCCTGGCTAGGCTTCTTATTGTCTGCTCTACACATCTGTGGTTCAGTGGTTAGCCAGAGATTTTTGCAAAATTTTTCCACAGACTTTGGAGATCCTCCTCTTTGCCTTTCTTTTTGGGCTTTCCCTCCTTACTTTCCAGCTGCTGTGGTAGTTCTAAACTCTGTTTTTTTATTCCTAAAACCAATTTTGGTTTACATTGCAAATTCTCACCACTTAGTATGGTTCCAGCTGAGGCTGTCCCTCAGACAAAAGGTCAAATAACAAGAAATTCAATGAGTGTTGTTCCTTTTTTCCAAGGGTTGACTCCAGTTTATGTCAGTTGCTCTCCAATGCCTTAGATAGTTTTTTATTTATATTTTGGCCAGGGTTTATGATTGTTACCAGCCATGGAGGATTGCTATGAGCCAATCCACCATAATTGGAAGCAAAACTTTCTGGCTGCCTATATTAAGTTTCTTTTTGCTTCAGTTTATGCTGATAAATGTATTATTTTTTGGCTAATTTTTACTATTTTTTTCTTTTGCTTATTTTATTAGCTATTATAAGAAGATAAGTTCTATAATGCGATTTCAATTCACCATATAAATCCCATTTTTTTCCCATTATATTATCAATAATAGGCAGGAGACTTTCTTTATTGGGGATACATAAAATAATAATGCATCTCACAATGAAAGACATCTGTGATTCGATTAAATATGAGATATATACCTAGTTGTTGTTCTGCATTTTTCGGTTCCTGCAGCATTAGCTTGAGTTCTCATTGCTGCCTCCTAACTGGTGGCATCATCTACAGCGTGGGCCTACTCCAGTCTATCTTCTATACTCAGTCACAGAGATCATCTTAAAATCGTATTCATGCTTATTTTCCCATTGAATACTTATTTCATAACTTTCATAATTGAAATTCAAATCTTTCAGTTAGAAGGCAAAAATCTTTCTTCAGATGTTCCTAAAGATATAGTAGTTTGGCCACATCCTATTAAAGCTCTACTCTGAGGCTGTCAAAACAGAGGCCTACTTGTTGGTATGCAGTGGGAAAGGGTGAATCGCTGACACCAACTGCTCATTGTCCCCACTGCCGTCCTATCAGTTCAAAATCCTCGGCCCCAACGTGTGAATCTTATGTCATCAGCATATCCTTTCTGGGTTGGATTGTAATGGAAATGATTTTATTTGGATGATGGGTTGGCTAATTTGAGTTCCCACCTTACTAACTTGTTTTGGGAAAAGCCAAGGAATCCAGACAGGTTGCCCAGGGTATCAACCAAACAAAGAAGACAGTGATATTATATGGAGCAGTTCAAGGGTCATTTCCAGATTTCGATTTATCATCTAATTTCTTTCTGCATAAGCCATTAAGAAGTAGGTCTTCTTGTTCCATGACCCAGCTTCCATAAGATTGCCACATTGGGGTGAAAACCTTTATCGCATCTGCTCAGTTTCTCCTGTCTTGTTTGTCTCTCTAGTCATTTTGGTTATTGGAATCTTACTCTTTGGTCCATTCCTTAGGAATCTATGTAGGCTCATGGAAGCGATATTCTCTGATTCCTTATGTGTTCATGACAGTTTGTATGTGGCCTTTACAGTTTAGAAACAGTTTGTCTGGATAGAAAGTCCTTGGCTCAGATTTCTTTCCCTTAAGTCTCTTATTTTTACCCATTGCCTGGTGACATAAAGTTTTGCTGAGGAAAAGTTCGATGACAATCTAATTTTATATCCCTTATTAGTAACCTGATCTTTCTTCCTGGCTATCTAGATAATTTTTTCCTTTTTATTTAAAACCTAATAATTTTGCTAGAAAATGCTGTGATGTTGGATACTCGTGACTGATTTCCCAAGTATCTATGAACTATTTGAATTAGCAGATTTGAGTCTCTCATTTCAGGAAAACTGCTTGAATTGCAGATTTTAGTATCTGTTCCATTCCATTGTTTGGTTTCCTCAGGATTCATATTATGTGTGTCTTGAATTTTTTCTCCTGTTTTCTCTTCTAGAGGTAACTTTCTCTCAAGTCTTCTTTCCTTTTTTCCTTTCTTCTTTCTTTCCTTTTTTGCTTACCTGATACAATTTTTTTTCTTTTTCACTTTCTATTACTGTTGTGTTTATTTGCTCTTGTTCCTTTTAGTTTCGTCTTCATTTCTGAAATTTTATTTCTAATTTGCTCCTGAGTTCTATCATCTAATTTCTGAGTTTTTCTGTCTCTGACTGATATTGTCCTTCCATGTCACCTATCATTTAAAGCATTTCTTATTGATCAATAGATGGCTAATGTATGTTGAGTGTCTCCTGAGCACCAAGTGTGCACATTCATCATCTCATCTCATCCTCATAACAACTCGATGGTGGAGAGACTATTTTCTATCTCTTTTTGCAAGTGGGGAAACAGAAGCACAAGGTTGCACAGCTCGTAGGGGCAGAGTCAGACCCGAGTCCAGGCAGTCTCCTTCCAGAGTCAGCACTCTTTGCCCTTGTACTGTTTTGGAGTTTCTGAATTTTACTCCCACAGTTAGGAACCCCCACTGAGAAATGCTCTCCTTGCCATTCCAGCCTGGAAGCACATGGACAGATGAGTGAATTCTACACTGCTTCAATTTTTCCTAGAGTGAAATGTTTACTTACTAGTGTTTTAATGATATTTATTTTCTATATGATGGTTTCAGCATTTTTGGAAGATATTCTCAAGAGAGCAATAATTTTAAAATATATGTCACCTATTTGCATTTATTCCAAAAATTTCATTTTCATAAATAAGGACATGATTCCACATACCTCTATCCATTTCTGTCTCTCATATGAACTCCTGGTTTTCTATTTATCTATGAATTATGAATGATAATGATAAAGTTTGCTAATATATGTTTATTTTTTGGGAAAATGTGTTATAAAAGGACTAATTACCAAGAGCTGTTTATAGGTTTGATGCTGTTCTCCCCTCTGGGAGGGGGTCTCTAGTTTGTATATTTGCAGAAACCCATCATCTATGACTTCTCTATATATAGAACAAGATTTATTTTCTATTAATTTTGCGTATTTCTGTTTTTGCTACATCTGTGTTCTTAATAAGCTGTCATCACCTTGCTTATCAGAAGCACGATCTGTCTGGGCTCATGAAGAAGTGACATTGGGGGTGATTTCCTCTTGCTGCTCTTAGGACATACGAGCATACGAGTGCCCCCGTGAGCTGTCCTCTCTACTCCATTTCAAATCAGCAAGGATCCTTCAGAGGAGATTTTGGGACAATCGGAAGGTGGCAGGAACTATTAAGCTGCATGAAGAATGAACCTGGTGTAACTGTGGTGAGAGAGGGGTCACTGAGCATGAGTTGAGTTTGTCAGCCAGCCTGTCGTAGCAACTACAGCTGCACAAGTTCCTGGACAGTGAGCTCCCGGAGGGCAGGCCTGGCGCCTTCCTCGCACCTTAGCGACATCCTCCCCCTCCCTCCTGGCGTTTTGTTTACAGAGCATGGGGTGGGGGGTTCCCAAATCGCCATTAGAGTAGTGCCCCAGGGTGGAGCGAGCACAGGACGCAGTATCAGAAGGCCAGGGCTGAGACCTCCGTGTGCCCAACCAAGTCAGACCCTGGCTCTGTGGCTTGTCTTCCTCGTCTCTCAGTGAGGCTCTTGCAGCTCCTGTGTTCTGAGAGCCCGTGTTTCAAATGCTCGGCCCACTCAGGCCACAGAATTTCAGACCGAGTCCTAAAGGATCAGCTTTGTATTTTATTATGTAGCCCAGAGGGGTCCACTGGGCAAGGCTTTTTTTCTTTTCTTTCTTTTTTTTTCAAGATAGGAAATGGAATTCCTGATGACTGGCAGTTTGTTAACTGCAGCTGAGTAGTTATAAGTGTGCTTAATTTGAGTGAAGCCTATTTGCAGACATTTTAGGAAATAAATCTGGGAAACCATTTGTGAGTCTTTGCAGTCGACTCTGGGAAAGAAAATGGCTATATTTTAGATTTATTTTATTCTCTTTTATTATAAAAATCATACATGCTTGTTGCAAAAAAGCCAGAAAACATGAAAACACAAAATAACAACCCCTGTAATACTACCTGAATCCTATCACTGTATTCTTTTTGGTTTATTATTCTCCTAGATTTTTTTCCTGATGTATAGATAAGTAGATGAATAGATGGATGGATAGATGGATAGATAGGCAAATACACAAAATAAGTGTTAAAATGAAAATTAAATTACACTAGTTGTCCTTTCTTTCAATCATGAAACAGTATATATCAAGGAAAATTTTCCACATCTATTAATTTAGACAGGCATCTTAGTTTTTAATGTCTGTGTAGTATGTCATAGGCTTAATGAACCATAATTTATAAAACCAATCCTCTATTAATGGGCATTTAAGTTGTTGAAATTTTTTTCTCTTATAAACAGTGCAGAAAATATCCTTACCCATATGCATTTGTTGAGTGGTCCTGTTATTCCATTAGTGTAACATTCTAGAAGGGGATTTAAGAGTATTCAAGCACCAGGTTTTCTATACACAAGCTAGAACTGATTTCTTTCCCTTTGATCCTTGCCTATTTGAGAAGTGGAAAAATGTTATTTTAACTAGACTTTTTATTTTATTATTTTTTACTCAATTTATTTAAAAAAACTCAAAAAAAGTTCACCCATTTCTCCTACCCCCACCCCCTGCCTCTGGCAACCACCAATTTGTTCTCTGTATCTATGAGCTTGGTTATTTATTTAGTTTTAGATTCCACATGTAAGAGAGATCATACAGTATTTGACATTTTCTGTCTGATTTATTTCACTTAGCATAATGCCCTCAAGGTCCAGCCATGTTTTCGCAAATGGGAAGATTTCATTCTTTTTTATGGCTGAATAATATTCCATTGTGTGTATGTGTGTGTGTGTATATATATATATATGATGTATATATATATATATATATACACACCATAATTTATTTATCCATTCATCCATTGACGGACACTTAGGTTGCTTCCATATCTTGACCATTGTAAATAATGCTGCAATGAACATGGGGTGCATATATCTTTTGAAGTTAGTGTTTTTGTTTTCTTTGGATAAATACCCAAAAGTGAAATTGCTGGGTCAGATGGTAGTTCTATTTTTAATTTTTTTGAGGAACCTCCGTACTATTTTTCATAGTGGCTGCACCATTTTACATTCCCACCAACAGGGCACAAGTCCCTTTTCTCCACCTCCTCACCCACACTTGTTATCTCTTTTCTTTTTGGTAATAGTCATTCTAACAGATGTGAGGTGATATCTCGTGTGGTTTTGATTTGCATTTTCCTGATGATTATTCATGTAGAGCATTTTTCATTGCCTGTTGGCCATCTGTATGTCTTCTCTGGAAGAGAAGTCTGTGTATGTCTATTCAGATCTTCTGCCCATTTTTAAACTGATTGTTTGTTTTTTTGCAGTTGAGTTGTATAAATGCTTTATATATTTTGGATATTAGCTCCTTATCACATATATGACTTGCAAATATTTTCTCCCATTCCATAGGTTGCCTTTTCATTTTGTTGATGGCTTCCTTTGCTGTGCAGAAGATTTTTAGTTTGGTGTAGTCTCACTTGTTTGTTTTTGCTTCTGTTGCTTTTGCTTTTGGTGTCAGTTTAAAAAAAAAAATCGTCACCAAGACCTATATAAAGGAGCTTATTGCCTATGTTTTCTTCTAGGAATTTTATGGTTTCAGGTCTTATGTTCAAGTCTTTAATCCATTTTGAGTTAATTTTTGTGTATGGTGTAAGATAATGGTTCAGTTTCATTCTTTTGCATGTGGCTATCCAATTTTCCCAACACTGTTTATTGAAGAGACTGTCCTTTCCCTGTTGTATATTCTTGGTTCGTTTGTCATAAATTAATTGACCATAGATGCATGGATTTATTTCTGGGCTCTCTTTTCTGTTCCATTCATCAACATGTCTGTTTTTATGCCAGTACCATACTGTTTTAATTACTATGGCTTTGTAATATAGTTTGAAATCAGGGAGCGTGATGCCTCCAGCTTTGTTCTTTCTCAAGATTGCTTTGGCAATTTGGAGTCTTTTATGGTTCCATACAAATTTTAGGACTGTTTGTTCTATTTCTGTGAAAAAATGCCATTGGAATTTTGATAGGGATTGCATTGAATCTGTATATTGCTTTGGGAAGTATGGACATTTTAACAATGTTACTTCTTCTGATCCATGATCATGGAATATCTTTCCATTTATTTGTGTCTTCTTCAGTTTCTTTCATTAATGTCTTGCAGTTTTCAATATACAGGTCTTTCACCTCCTTGGTTAAATTTATTTCTAGGTATTTTATTCAATTAGACTTTTCAAATTACCAATGAGTTTGAGCAGTTTTTCATACATTTTTTGGATTTTTTTTTAGTTCTTTTTATGTCAATTACCTGTATAAAACCTTACTCTATTGTTCTATTGAGTATTTATATTTCTTATTGATTCATAAGAGCTACTCATATATTGTGGAAATTAATCTGTATTTCTCATGTATATTAACAATAGTTTTCCCCACTCATTTTTCTTTCATTGTTTTTGTGTGTTTTTTTAACCAAAGTTAAATATTTGTATTCTCAGACCTATCCATTATTTAAATGATTTCTGGCTCCAGTGTGTTTCTTGGAGAGGACTTCTCACACAAAGACTATGTACTGTGCAATATTCATCTTAATTTTCTTCTACTACTTTTTATGGTTTTCTTAGTCTACTTAGTGTATCTTTCTTTTACTCTAAGATTTATCCTAGAATAAGGTAGCAAGTAGATTAATTTTATTTTTTTTCTAAAATGTTCATCCAGTTATTTCAACATCATTTATTGCATAGTTCATCAAGTTTTGGGTTTATTCAAGTCTTAATTTTTATCAGACAGGTTATGATGAAAAGGAAACACTTAATATTTAAATGTACCTTTGACAATGTTAATAAACTAAAGCTCTTTTGTTTTATAGAGGTCTCATGGAAGAATCAACAAGTCAAAACTTCCAAAAGAGAGTGCCTCCCCAATTCTGTTTCATCTGAAGATATCTGGAAAGACTACTCCTTGGATGAAATTGAGAGGACATTTTGCCAAGAGGTAAGAATGTTTTGCTAATGTCAGGGTTATCTAAAGTGTGAACAGAGAAATTTGACAGCTGTGGAAAACCGTTAGGTCTAGACATTATTTCTAAAATTTACTTTGATCCTACCTCCACCTCCCCAAGCCCTGAGGCTCCTCCATCTCCTAATGACAGTAATACATGGATAATAGTAACAGTTATAAGTGATTGATCCTTGTGCTACTCACATACTAAATCTAGTAAGAAATATTTAAGACTTACAAAGACATGATACAACTTTACTAAGTAAAATAAAGGAACACTTGAATAAATAAAGTGATCCTTCTTAGTTCTTGGATTGGAAGATTCAGTATTAATGCCTGCTCTCCCTATACCTAAATGGAGATATATATATTTATATGTATATATGTATTTTTTTTCTTTTGAAAAGGTGTAATAGAGGGCTTATCCTATCATACATAATACATTTTATGAAGGCATAATCTTTAAGACAATATGGCACTAATGCAGCAATGGACATTCAAATAGATTTAAAACAATTGTTGGATAATGGACCAATATTTATATGTGAATTTAGTAAACGATGTGAGGCACTCCAATACAGTGTGGTGGGGCCAGAGACTGGAATACTCAGTAATTATTATTGGGATAATTCACTAGCCAGCCATTTAGGGGGAAAAAGCTTGTAAACTTCCACTCTTTACACCAAAATAAATTCTATATGCATCAATTATTTAAATTTAAAAATAAATAATGTGGGTGAAAATTTTTTAATCTTGAAATGTAGACTATCTTTTAAGCATGAAGTAAAGCCCCAAAACCATAAGGAAGGAGGTTGATAAATTTGACCACATTAAAATGAAAAAGCTTTTATAGAGCAAAACTTCGTATAAACAAGTGGTAAACTTGGCAAAATATGTCAACATAAACAACGGATAACTAATAACTCTTCCTAACATATGTAGAAATTTTACAAACTATTAATATAAAATTTTCAGTAGAAAATTGTCAATGAGGAAAAAATTAACAAAAGCCGATGTTGATAAGAGTATTGGAGAAGTGAGCCCTTTAATATACTGTTAGTAATTTGGTAAAACTTGTTTTATCTTGTTAATGAATTTATTGTTTTCATAAAAGCACGACCATTACAAAATACATGATCATTACAAGAAATGTAAGCAATTCTGAAAAGTACAAAGAAGACAATAATAAATTATTCAAAACCCACCACCCAGAAATAATCAAAGGCAACATTTGGTGAACATAATTCTAGGCCTGTCTTTATTCGTATATATATATATATATATATTCATATATATATATATAAGGATGGCTGCATCGGTAGGGGGTGGGTGGATACATAGATAGAAATAATTTTATAAGTAGAGAATCATGCTCCTTTTTATAAGTCAGCCATATTTAATTTAAATTGCTTTGAATTTACTAGAAGTAAAGAAAACATCATCATCACCCTCATAATTAACCCTTTTTTGGGGCTGCCTGTGTGCCAGGCAGTGTTGTAAGTGATCTCCTATTCAGTCTTCACGGCAGCTCTATGAGTTGGGCACTATTACTATCCCAGCTTCAAGTTGAGGAAACTGAGGCACGGAGAGATTTAATGACTCGCCCAAGGTCACCCTGCCAGCAAATGCTGGAGCCAAGTTTAAACCGCAAATCCTGGCTCACAATACTGTCCTCAAGTGAAGCCGGAGATACTTCTGAACTTTGGATAAATATTTCTTTACCACAAGAGATATTAGGTCCCAAAAGGGACTTTGAGACAAGAAAAGAGGTTAAGAAAGCCATCAAGAGTTGGAGAAATTACAGTGTTTTTGAAGGAATTCTCAATTCAAGTATGGGCTGGCTCTGTGCCATGAAACTCGTGACTGGCACCGCCTGCGTTTCTTCCCGCCTCACCATTTTTACTGTTTATATTTTGTTCTTAGTCAGAGTTTATCATATTTACATTCTGTACTGTTACTGTAATTGCCCCGGTTGTTTGCCTTCATTTTATATTTACGTGGATTTAAGCATATCACAATACTCATTGCTTACCATGCTTTATCCCTTCCAGAGTTTTTTATTTTGGTTTATTCTTTGGTTGGCTGGATTTCATTGTCAAGTAATTTCCTTGAGAAAGAAAGGCTCATGGGTACTTTATTCCCTTTGTTTTTCCTTATTTGAGACTATCTGCCTTTTTAACTAGAACAGCAACTTGGCTGGGTATAATTCTTCTATCATACTTTCTTTTCCTCAAAGTGTTTCAAGTATGTTCCCATTGTCTTCCGGCACTGGATGTTTTTGAGAAGAAGCCTAAGGTCAACTGATTTTTTTCCCCTTGTAAGTGATTTTTTTTTTAACCTGGATGCCTAAAGTATTTTTTCTTGATCTATGAAATTAAAAAGCAAAGCTAAACTGTCTTGGCATGGAGCATTTTGTCAAAGTTTCCTGGAACATAGTGTGTTCTTTAATGTACAGATTCAGTTCTCTTTCATTTCAGGAGTATTTTCCCTGCATCATGTCACTAAAATCTCCCTCCCGCCATTCTTCTCTCCTTCCCTCGTATCTTCCATTTTTCCTTCTTTCAGTGGTATTCCAGTTAACCCTATATTGGATCATCTTTGTCTATCCTTGATGGCCATCATCTTTTCTCAAATCGCGTTAATCCTTTGGTCTTTTTCCTCTGCCTTCATTGAGATTCTTTCCTTTACTATTAATTTTAATTTCAGCCTTGTCTCTTTTTCTTGCTGTTTCTAATTTATTAATTCCTGTAATGATGTTATGTTTGTTTTCTATTTCCTTAGCTTTGAAATATCCCTTCTCATCTCTTTCATTGTTTTATCATCTTGTCTTCAAGTTTTTCTTTTAATGAATTAATATTCTTATTTAGTTCCTTTTTATGGCATGAAACCTTTGCAGGTGAGGTGTTTATATTTTTTTGTATTATGTTTCCTTACAGACTGGGTTCTCTGTCTTTTGCCTGTCCTTCCTTCCTTCCTTCCTTCCTTCCTTCCTTCCTTCCTTCCTTCCTTCCTTCCTCCCTCCCTCCCTCCCTCCCTCCCTCCCTATGTTTGTATAGTTTGTATAGCAAATGGTTTGTATAGCAAAACCATTTATTTTCATCCTATTTGTGCTTAGGATGAGATTCACCCATATTGTAGATCTAGCCGTATTATCATTTTCACTGCTGTACAGTTTTTCATGATATCAATATACATAAATTATACATTCTTCTATGGAGAGATGTTTGGATTGCTTCCTGTTTTGTGGTAATCCAAATGATGCCACTCTAAGTGGTTGCATACATATCTTCTGGTGCACATGTGCAAGGGTTTCTCTAAGAATTATACCTACGAGTGGAGTTACTTGCTAGTTTGTGGGAACAAGCTCCTCAACTTTCTTGGCAGTATCAAATTGTTTTTCAAAATATCAGTTTACATTCATCCCAGGAGCATATGAGAATTCCTGTTGTTCTACCTTCTCACCGACACTTGATATTGTTAGACTTAAATTTTTACCAGTCTGATGCAGATGAAATGCCATCTCAGCTATGATTTTAATTTTCATTTCCCTTTTTACATTTTCAACCTTTCTTTAAAATATTTTGATTAAAAATGTATGCATTTTTAACAAATATTTATTGAGTGCTTACAGCATACCACATTGTGCTTCATTCTAGGTAATTATTAGTGAACAAAACAGACACAATAATCTCTGTTCTCATGGAGACCTCATGACTTTACAGCAGGGAGAGAGAAGTTAAACCCATTCATAAATACACTTTTTCTTAAGCGACATAACAGAAAAGCACAGGGTGCTATGAGAGAGAATAATAAGAGGGACCTCACTTAGATTGGTGATCAGGGAAACATTTATAAAAATTAAATGTATAAACATGGAAAATGGCTGTACCTTTCACTAGTCCATTGATCATATGATGACAGGACATACATCGTTCAAAAATATGATGTAGACGTATATGAGTTCTTATGGGAAAAAATTCATGATATATTGTTAAGTGAAAAAAGCATTTGTCAAATCTGAAAGTATAGTATGATCCCATTTTTGTAAAACTATAATATATGTTTATATGATCATGATGGGAGTTTTGGGACTACTATATAAAAAACTGAATGGTGAGATTGCCAGGTATCTTTATGTCCTTTTTTATACTTTGCTGAATTGCTTGTGTTTTTTCTTTTGTTTCATTATAAACAGTAACAATGAAAATTCCTAAAAGGTAATACATGTCATAAAGATACTATTTCTATTTCACTCCTTGCTGTTTTTTCTAAAAGCTCTTGATTATGTCAGAGATGCTCCCCTGGAAAAGACCCTGTTGGAGACCAAATGTCATTAAGATACTAGAAGTGGATTTCATTGTCCAGTAAAGACACTGAGACCGTCTTCCATGTCTGGCTCTGGCTTCTCTCCCCAAGAGTCTTCCCCCAGCCGACCTACCTCCCTGAAAGAGAGATAGGCAAATTTAGCCACATTTTGGGTCAATTTTATGCAACTTTCTAAGAAGCTTAGGCCCTGCGATTCTTTAAAGATTTTCCCCTTAGATTTCCAATATTCCTGTGCACCGTAAGGAAATTTTAATGAATCCACTTCTTATTCCTTTAGTGGATAGAGTCTCCTCTACATATATTTCCATGTTCCAGCAGCTTTTTAAAAAGGTCACCTTTTACATCAAGTTGGTGGTTATTTTGTTTGTCTTTTTATCCCAGTTAGCAGGAAAAACTGAATTCAGACAAAGTGGAGAGGGTTGGAAATATTGGAGAATATTGCTATTACTCAATAATAAACAGCAGGAAAACCTTTGGAAATAAAACCAATCTTCATAGTATTTTTATGAGTCACATAAAAATCAGTGGTTAACCTACTTTACTGAATTTTAGAAGTCCCATACGCAAACCTCGTTCACCCTGGTTCTTTGTAATTCCCCATTAAAAAAAAGAATAATTAAAGAAATGTTCGATGTGTACTATGTTTTTGCAATCCTTATATTAATAATTTTCCTTACTGTAAAAGCTACTTCTATTTTTAATAAAATGTTGCCAGCTTTTTGTTTGATTGACCTGACTTAATCAGGAGAAGCGGTCGTGGGCTCACAGCAGGAATGACTTGAAAGTATATTAAGAAAGATGTATCAAACTGGCAGATCCGTTGAGTATTTTTAGCTCTGAAATTTGAGGTAGAACTATTATATGTGCTGTTTTTCTCTGAGAAACTTGTCTGCCTTGTCAATTGAGTGGCTGTGGCTGGGGATACTGTTTTGTAGTGAGCTCATCAATTAAACATTTGAAGTTCAGTATATGCCATAGTAACCTTTTTGATCAGTTTTTGGAGAGGAAAATGTGACGAGGTTTCGGTAAAAATAAAATGGTTGAATAGCTCCATGAAGTCGATTTCTATGAATGCAACCCTCTAATTTCAATTCATTGCAGTTTTCGAAGTCCTACGAAAAGGTGGAAAAGGCCTTGAGTGCAGGGGACCCCTCCAGAGGTGGATACGTGTCTTTGAATTACCTGAAGGTTGTCCTCGACACCTTTGTGTACCAATTACCCAGAAGAATTTTTATCCAGTTAATGAAAAGGTAAGCGTCCCATTGTTTCCCTGACATTTTTTTCCCAAACATCAACCATGAGAATAAGGAACAGCTTCATTTATTTTTTATTAATGGTTTTAGACTTTTTTTTACTGAAAATTTCAAACACATGCAAAAGTAAAGAGAATAATATAATGAATCCACTAATGTACCCACTACCCAGTTTCAACATTCAACTCACGGTCAATCATTTCATTTCTATTCCTGCCCATTTTTCCTCAACCCCAGATATTTTTGAAACAAATACCAGATATCATATTTCATTGAAAACCTCTCACTGTGTCTCTCTAAAAGATAAGAACTCTTTAAAAACAGTGAAAATACTGTTTTCACACCGAGCAGAATTATCAATAATATTAATAAATATCCAATCAGGGTTCAAATTTAACTGATTGTCTCATATTTTCTTTTACAATTTATTTGAGTCGGAATCCAGATAAGGTCTGTACGTTGCAACTGATTGATTTGCCACAATTCTTTTATAATCTGTAGGGTCTCTCTCTATTTGTTAATTTTTTCTCTCATGATGTGTTTGTAGAAGTCTGGATTGTTTGTCCGTGGCGTTTCTTACAGTCTCAGTCTGACTGACTGCAGCCCACCGCGACATTCGACCTGTTCTCCTCTCTTCCTTCCCCAACGCCCTGCCCCTAAACTGATACACATGCAGACCTATGTTCAATTTTTTTGGCAAGAATACCTCCTAGTTGGGGGCAAGCATATCTATATGGACTGGTCGTCTCTCTCTTTGTGCTGTTAGCAGCCATTGTTGATCACACCTGTATCCATTAATTCACTAGGGATTGTAAAGTGGTGATAGTTCACATCTATCATTTCTTCTTCGTTGGTTAGAGTACTTCTACAATGAAAATTTCCCCGCTCCAACACTTTGGTAACAACGAGACGGTGTAGAAAAGGCAGGCTATCCTTGGTTCTTTTCCTTCACTTACTACTTAATAAAAATAATGAATTGGTTCCCTTGCATCTTCCAAAAGTGAGCAGTGAGTGATTTTTCTTAAAAAAATATTATGAAGTCATGAATGTAAACATATTTGATGTGTTTAATTCATTGTGGTTATTATTCTCATTGATACTCAGTTTGTCCTGTCATGGCCAGTGGGAGCCTTTTCGTCTTGGCTCCTGAGTCCTGTCGGTGCGACCCTAATAGTTTCTATAGCTCTCTTGCTTTCTGGTGTCACAAAATGCTCCAGGCTCTTCTGCTACATCTCTTGCCCCCAACCTGGAATCAGCCATTTCTCCAAGGATCCCTGTTTCCTCTCAGTTGGAAATGGTATATATAGACCAAACTCTGGGTAAAGATTACTGTCTTTAATTTACCTGTTTTTCTGTCCAGATAACTCAGAGAACCTTTTCTCAGGGGAAGTAGGGTTGAGGCTCGTGGAAAGATTGTCCTGTGAAACTCTGGACAACTGGTAGACACCTTGCGGTTACCCAGAAAGGAGGCGTGAGAGAGAAAATGTAGTATTAAGGAAGACCAGCTGGTTCTCAGCAGTTTCTATGTCCAGAGAGAATCACCGTGTACTACCACCATGGCTTCTAGAGAGAAAGGCAAAACTTGGTCATAGAGTAAATATTTCTATGGTTCATAAAACAGCCCTATTGTTCTGCCTATACATGGTGAAATTTTTTAGAAATTACTTTCTTGAATAGCTAAAAGTTATATAACCATTTCTTTTTATTTCATTTTCAAAATTATACAAATAATAATAACAATAATAAAAATCAGAATCAAAAAGTCACCATCCACCTTACATAACAAATTTACTGTTTTCATTTTTACACGTTCTCTTCCACTTTGTATCCACATACATATATAATTTTTACATGTTTGTAATCAAAGTGCATCTACAGTTTTATATTGTGCTTTTTAAATGGAAATACATATTATAGACATTCTTCATTTTGGCTTCATAGTCTTCAAAATTATAATTTTAATGGATGCATGTTGAGTGCTTTTCTCTGCCAGACGTTGTGGGAGATGCTAAGAATGCAGAAATAAATAACAAATGGTCCCAAGCTGGAGTGGCTTACCAGGGCGATGGTGGCTGTGAAGACTGTGATGGGCGCACCGGGTGAGTGTGTGAGGAGGCTAAGGGTTGCCAGAGTTGTGCTGTTGTTATAACCTGTTCTGGCCAGGGACCCAGGGATTCCTGAGTCATGTCCTTTGTCACATTTGCCCGGAATTCCCAGTGGAACAGGGCACAAGAGACAGAAGCGAGATGAACGCCCAAGTGCTAAGATTATGAATTATAAATTAAATATGTCTCCCAGGGCACGTCCTGTAAGTGCAGATTTGTCACACCTTCCTGGTCAATGTTCCCTTATAATTATATAGTTACCCTTTTATCCCTCTGACTTTTATGGTCTATCTTATCTGGTAGTAAAATACTCATCACAGTTTTCTTTTGATTAGTATTTGTCAGGTATATCTTTTCTCAACCTTTTACTTTCCCTCTTTTGTTGTCATGTTTTAGGTGTGTTTCTTATAAAATAGTGTATATGTGTCTTTTCAAATTTCCAAAATGAACATCTTTGCCTTTTTGACGATCAAGTCGAGTATGTTTCCATTTGTCATGACGGATGTTTGGATTTCTTCCCCTGCCATTGTATTTTGTCCGCTCTCTGATTTCCCCGGCTCATTCTTTTCTTTCTTTTCTCTTTCTCCATTGTATTTGGTTCTGTCTAAGTTTTCCTTATCACACTTTTCCCCTCCACTGTCTTGAGACTTAAATATTTTATTTCTACTCTTACAGAGGTTACCCTTAAATTTTGAACGTATGTTCTAAACTTACTAATCAATGTTCTACTCTCCTGAGTAAAACAACCTTCAACGTACGTGTTACCATTGGCTAGGGTTTTGATCCAGCCTTGTTTTGACAGTCCTGAATTAGTCGTTATTATTATTATTTTTTAATACAGTCCATGCTTGTTTAGGGTTTCCCGTGTTTACCAGGTTGTTTGCTCATCCCTGCTTCTTAAATCTCACTCCTTCCTTCTGAACTCAACTTCCTGAAGTCCGTCCTTTAGTAGTCCTTTTACTGAGGGCCTGTGAGTGGTAAGTTCAGTCTTTGTTTTCAAAAATGTCCGTTTTCCCCTTACTCTTTAATGAAGACTTAGCAGGGAATGGGATTCTTGTTTGAGAGTTATTTTTCTCTTAGCACCTGGAAGATATTCTTCGTGGTCTTCCGCCTTCTGCTGTTGCTGTTGAGAGTCTGCTGTCTGACTGACAGTGCTGTATATAGGCAGTCTTTTCTCTTTTCTTGTTGCCTTTTAGATTTTTTCTTTATTTTTGTTATTTTACAGTTTCCCTGTAATGCGTCTCGGTGAAGATGTCTGTTTATTTAACCTTCCCAGACTCAGGTTATTGTTAACCTTATATATAACCTTCTCAGACGGTCTCACTCGGAGGATTATTGTGTTTCGTGGATCTTAGAACAGTCAGAACAGTCTCAGCTATTGTTCCTTGAAAGTTGTGTCCACCCCCTTCTCGCTGGTCTTTTCTTCTGGAACTCCTTTAGAACTTCTCATTCTGTTGTCCGTGTCTCTTAGACTCTCTTTTATATTCCCCATGTCTGTGTCTCTCTGGGCTGCATTCTGACTATTTATCTAGAATCAGTTTTGGTCATTAACTCTCTTCAACTGTGGCGAATCTACCCTCAGTCTTGCCCAATCCCAGGTGTCCTAACCCCAATGGACATAAAACCCCCAGCCACGTAGAGCCTACAGGAACTCCCAGGGCTGCCGTTAGCACACACTGCTCTGTCCAGTGCGATAAACCCTGGATGAGGTGGTAATAACTCGCATTCTTACTGCTCCACAGGTGGTGCCCTCCTTGCTTCTAGCACCTGTGGTAGAAGGTTTCAACTTTTTTCTTGGTTTCAGTTTTCTTTCTTAGTTTCAGTTTCAGCTATACATTTAAACTAATTTTATTGATGTATTTATTCCAGTAGTTGTTGACATGTTTTATGTATTTGTATGTGATTAGACTGGGAGGTTGGGGGGAGATTCACTGTGTTGCCAGAAACCTTGCTTTTATGTGTTCATGTTGGCTGGGAAGTTAGAAAAGTCTCAACGAGTAAGCAGAACTGAGTTAAACCTTGAGAGATAAACAGGAGTTTCCCACATGGATAGTTGGAGAAAGACATTCCATCCAGAGAAAGCAGACAGCATTTTCAAAGGGGCTGGTTTGATATGGTCTCTTTCATTTTATATGCCACAATGTCTCCACCATTTCACTGTCATCTGAGTCTTTAGGTTCTTAAAGTTTTGCATATATTTGTTCATTCATTTGTTCAATCAGTCAGCAAACCATTCTTGAGCACTTTCTATGTACCAGGCACTGTGCTAGACACTAGGACTCATTGGAGAATAAGAGAGACGTGATCCCTGCTCTTGAAGAGCTTTACCTGCTGAGGGGGAGACTGACAATCAACAAACATATCAGTAATGAAATAAAACATGCAATGTGATGGATGCTGTAAAGAGAATCGGCAAGGACTGTAATGGAGAATAACAGGGAGGAATTCAGACTCTTCTAGAGTGGTCTGGAAAGGCCTCCCTGAGAAAGTGAGGTTTAAACAGAGACCTGAGAGGTCAGGAGGAGCAGCTGTGGCAATAGCCCCATGTGTGGTGTTCTGGGGCAAAAGCCAGTGTGCCTGGAGCCAAGCTGGCAAGAAGGCGAGAGGGGTGAGAAGTGAGGAGGAGAGGCAGGCAAGGGCCTGGGGAGGGACTGGGGTTATGGTGAGTGTGAGGGGTCACAGGTAGGCTTTGAGGGGGAATGACATCGTCCATGCTGTCAGAGACCAATCTTCAGGTGCACTGCTTTTCCTTTTGGCCGGCACTTTCTTTCTCAGAATGTATTTCTAAAAGTCAGACTCAAGGCCAGAATGTGAATGATTTCATGAGTTTTTATAAGGATTGCCGAATTGTTCTGTCAAAGGATTGCAGCAATTGACACTGCCATCAACATTGTGTGAGTGTTCTAGTTTCATATTCTTTCTAGCATGAATATTAACACCGTCTTAAAATATTGATAACTTAAGGGGTAAAAAATGGTGCCTCGTTATTGTTTTAATTTCTATTTCTCGGAGGGATATTGAGGTTGGACATTTCCACGAGCCTGTGCACTGATTGTGTCTCCCCTGACATGAATCGTTTTCATGTCTTAATTGGTTCATGGCCCCACAGATGATTTTTTAAGCCAATTTTATCACTTTTTTGTTAATAATTTTTTATAATTAGATAATTATTACCAGATAATCTTTTTCTGTCATAGGCATTGCAGCTATTTTTTCAGCTTACTATTTCCCTTTCATTCACATGATACCTCATTGTTTCAGAGTTTACATTTTAATATAATCAAACACATCTTCTTCTTTTGAAATGTTTCTGTTGCTTAAAAATCTATAAATTCATCATTCTTACCCAGGCTTGATAAAAACTCTTTTCTACTCTGCTTGTCTTTCTTATTCTTTGAAAACAAAACACTTTAATCCATCCTGACATAAGGTGGGTATCCAAATTAAAATGTTTTTTTCCAAAGAGATAATCTGTTTTGCCACCACCACTTATTAAATAATCCTTTCTTTCCCCATTGTTTTTAATGTCAGCTTTGTCGTATATTAAATTCTATCCATAGTTTGGTCTCGTGTGTGTTTCTATTCTTTTCCATCAATCTAGACTTCTCTCATACATGGGCGTTTCTATACAGTGTTCTGTCCACAAGTGTCCATCCAATTGCCCTTTTATTTTCTGTCACATATTTAGAGAGAACCTTGGGTTCCCTGCACTGTCACAGTCACTTGTTTCTCACCTATTTCCTGAATTCAGATGGTGATTGTTAAGGACTTACCACTAGTATGTCACCTCCTAAGGAGGGAGAATCTCCTGGATTCTACCATGAAAGCATTAGCCCACAAAAACTGCATTAGAGGTAGGACTAGTGTCCTGCAGCAAGGGGCGCTGGGGGTGGCCCTGGCCCAGCGTAGTGCTGATGTTCCTTATTTTCTCTCCTCTCAAGTGCCCCGAGAAGGTGGTACAATTGGGAGACTTGGTATTGCTAGACGTGAACACCTTTAACTCCCCTCGACCTTCGCTCTCACAGCCTCACAAGAAACCATAATTCAGCTTCTAAGTTTAGGGTTAGCATTTTTGTTCACTTACCAGGATGAGTCCATGATTGCACTGGGCAAATTCTGTATGACTTCTGTGTTTAACAAATGATTAAGAGTTCACTAGAAAACCTGTACGTGAATGTTCATAGCAGCTCTCTTCATAATTGCCCCAAACTGGAACCAGCCCGCAGGGACGTCCACAGGTGGTGGATAAGCACACTGGTGCACCTGTACAGTGGATACTTCTCAGCAGTAGAAGGAATGCGCTTTGATACATACACATGGATGAATCTCAGAGACGTTATGCTGAGTGAAAGAAACCAGTCTCAAAGCTTGCTGCTATAGGATTCTATTTATATGACATTCTGGAAAAGGCAAAACATTAGGAATGAGGAGGAGATCAATGGTTGTCAGGACAAAGGGCGGGGAGAGCATGACTTCAGAAGGCAGCACGAGGGAGGTTGTGGGGTGACAGAGCTGTTCTGTCTCCTGAAAGTGGTGGGCACACAAATATACATGTGTTAAAACTCATAAAAGTGCACACCAAAAGGAAAAGTCCATTTTACTGCATTTTAATTTAAGAAATAAAATTTTAAAATATTTGCTTTTTTTTAAAGGCAAACAATACAGGAAAGAATAAAGAAGGAAGTAAAATAAAATCTAAACTCTCCCGCTTAACAAAATGATTTGAGAAAATATTCTTTTATCCAATTTAATAATGGATAGTACGGAAAAAAAATAGGCATCTTTTTGAGTTCATTTTTTTTAAAATACTCAAGATCTAGGGCCTAAATTAAAAACCCTAACAGCTTGGTAATGAGGCATAAAATCTTGATCCAAATAATATTTTAGAGACTTTAAAAGCTATTTTCTCTCTCTATTTTTTAATATAATGGCAGACTTTAATTGAACAGCTAACTTGACCTTTATTACTAACATGCTGTGCTTTTGGATGTTGCATAGCCTTTTATATGAAATAGATCTATTAAAAATAAAACCTGTGTTTAAATATGAAGAGTGAGGTTTGAGGGAGAACTGAGAGGACGGAATAAATGCTATGACTTGCACGTTCACCAGAGACTGTACTTCATCCGTCCACCACACGAGCAGGTCTTCGTCAGAAACGTCTCCTGGTGAGAATTTTCCCATTCATGCTGGTAACAGTAGTAGTGCAGAAGCCATGCAAATAGAAAAAGTAAGCCATTTAGCCCAAATTACATGAAATGTAGAAGCAATACCCTGGGATATATTTTCAGTTGTTGCCCAACCCTTTTAAACCCACACGTCTAGGAGCTCTTCTATTCATATGACATTCTGGAAAAGGCAACATAATAGGAATGGAGGAGAGATCCGTGGTGCCAGGGTGGGGGCGGGCGAGGCTGTGACTCCAGTGGGGCAGCACAAGGGGTTTGTGGGGTGAGGGAGCTGTTCCGTATCCTGTTGTGGTCTTCTTAATCTGGACATACTTCATCAGGGTCCAGGCAGAGAGCAGATGGCACAGGGGTTTATTGAAGGATTTTTTACCCAAATGGGAGCAGGATTAAGTGAAATCAGGTCTGAAATGCCTGCTAGGCCTGAAGGGGCATGAGAGGGAGCAGTTACTGAAAGGGGCAAGGAGGATAGCTGAGGGCGAGGGTCGCCCAGCAGCAGAAAAGGTCTTGGGTGGGATGCTGCTGTTGGCAGGCTGGGTACTTAGCTGGGGAATAGCCAGCTCAGCGTTAGTGACGGGAAGTCCCTATTTTCAAACAATGCACAGCCTCCACGACCACTTGGTATGGAAGCCCGTGAGCAAGCCCTGAGTTGCCGGGGGCAGATGCCTGACTGGCGTCCTAGGTTCCCTTTCCTCCTGGTTATCCAGCCTGGTTGCTGTCTGGTGGGCACTCACCTGGGACCTGAATACCTTTACAAGCTGTGCTTGTGTTCTGTGGTGAGAGCAATCTACACTGTAGCCAGGGCCTTGTCAACTGCTTTTTTTTTGCTCTATGCTCCACTCAAAACTGGCAACCTTGTGGGTTATCCAAAACTGGATCAGAACAGCAGGACAAAATTGTCTCCAAAATCCAGAGACACCCTTCAGTCATGTGCGTCTTTCTTTGTGATGGGTGGCACAAGGCCTGACAACTTGTCTTTCACTTTAGAGGGACTGTTCCAACATGCCTCAGACCTCTGGATCCAGAAAATACCAGAATGGCAGGCCCCTAATCTTCATGGGGTTTATCCCCTCCGCTCTGACACATGTATCTTTCTGAGGCCTCTGGGTACTCATTACTGCCTTCTTACTAGATCTAGTTAATAGAGTAACATCATCAGTATAGTGGGCCAGTGTGGTGCTATAGCACACCCTAACAGGGCACAGCTACTCTGTCAGTATCTGCAGGACCCTCTGGGCAAGCCTCGACCAGAGCTCATCACATCATCTTACGGCAGAAAGCAGGTGAGTTGGCATAACCTTGGGATAAGATTGTGGAGGTATACTGATCTCCCTGCCATGGAGAGGGAAACTTTGCTGGTAGAAATTGAAGAATTAGCATTTTCTATGTCTATAGCTGCATACCAAATGCCAGGAGCTATATTGATTTTTGTGTGTGATTGGCATCATCACTGATTAAATTTTCAATAATGCACAATCATTTTCCAATACCCAAGGAGCTTTTGCATTGGCACACAGGAGATTTGAATGGAAGTATGGTAGAAGTCAACCCTCTCCCACCCCCATATTTTTATTCTTTGATGGTGGCACAGTCTCTGAATTTACTCCAGGGAAGTAGTATTACTTTTTATTTACTCTCTTGTGAAGAATTGGGTCTTCCATTGGTCTTTCCCACCATCACAGTCATTAATCCATGGCTCAGAGAACCAATGTGAGGATTTGGCAATGACTAGGAATATTTATTCCCATTATGTATTCTGACCCTGGAGAAGTACCACAGGATGAGTCTGTAATCTCACTGGACCCACTGTGAAATGGGCTTGGGCTCCATCTGTCCCCTCCAGAAGCCTCCACTCTGACCAACAGACCATGCTGGAACATTGGTTCTCCAGGGATTACCATAGTTGAGCCTCTATCTAATAACCAGGAATGGTCTAGGTGTTTTCCTTCCCTTAATACATAGCCACCTTGATAAATGGCTGAAGGATCTTTTGGGCAAGGTTTGAATGAAGATTCTTGGGACCCTCTGGGCAAAGTTTGAAGGAAAATTTTCAGTATATTCCTATGACTCCATTGCAGGGTTGTTCTTCAAATGTATCCAGACTCCCCCTCAATTAAGGGGCTCTGGGTCTGTGAATTAGTGTAGGTCTGCAACCTGGGCAAAAGGCTATGAATTCATACTTTGATGACTCAAGTCAGGCTTCTGCCCATCAGACCTAGAATTTTCTGTATATTCCCTGCAGTCAATTAACTAGTGCCAGAAATCCTTGTGCATTAGAACACCCTGATTATGCTGTGACATTGTGGTAAGTACTCCCAAGCTGTAGCCATAGGATAAAGTTTCCCAGCAAGAGCTTGGGCCTTTGCAGAGAAACAGTCACTGTCAGACAGTGGCCTGACAGAAGCAGCCAGGGGAATAAATGCCCCAAGTTGTCTTTCAGTCCCCGATCAGGTTTCAGTCCTCTCATCAATAAACCTAACTAGAAGCCAAGGGCAAGGGAGCCCAAATTATGCAGTCTGCAGAGGTCAGTCCCTGGGCACAGAGGATGGTGAAGGGTGAGGTGGCAAGAGGAGCTGGAGGGGCAGGCAGAAGACCCAGCATGGGTGGTTTCTTCAAGTGTATCCGAGTGGTAGAGAGTCAAGATGGTGAGCCAGGTCATGGGAGGGAAACGGCTACAGGACGGACTGCAAGACCTGAGGCATCTCTGGGCGGTGTCTTAACACTCTGGTGGTTAGAAACCAGGATGCTTCTCAAACATTCTGAAATGTATATGAAATCTGCAAAAAAAAAAAAAAACTGCTCCTGTGATTCTTATTTTCACTTGTTCATTATTTCCTACCCAATAATTATATTCTCAGTACAATTTAATTGAGAAGAGGTGTTTCTCTAGAATATGTTCAAGTGCAGTTGGAATGCTAAAAACAGGTTCCAATATTAAATACATTTGGGAAATGTCAAGTAGGTTTCGTTTCTGTAGGACATTCATAGCTATTAATATGCTAACTGAACATCACGACCATCCACGAAGGGGTACACAGTATTTCCCAAACTTATTTTGTCTGAGGGACAGTGCTGCTCTAGATGGCCATAGTAGTGATGTGACTGGCTCACCTCTGTGCTCCCACTGCCACCAGTCCACTTCAGGCCCTCACCTCCTTTCTAGACCTGTGGCTCTGAATTCCAGTGTCACGGTCCAGTGGATTGGGGTGATATGTTGTGAAAAGTGGAATGTGTTGCAAGAGATTTGTTATTTACCAATAATAAAGTTAAAATATGCAAGCGATTTTGTTTTCTGGTAAAGTACAGTGGTTGTCCCGGAAGTACCGCTGCATGCAGTTACTTGCACGCCCTTATCTTTTAAGAGAAGAGAACGGGGCTGGTTAACATTAGAACACGCCTATAACCTTGGCAGTGGGTGTGCATGCGCATGACCCATGCTGAACTGCAGAGATAAACAAATTGTTGTGGGAACAGAGAGGGAGTACTCCAGTCTGACAAGGAGGGAGTGGGGGTGGGAGCACTCATCCAGAGAGAGCAGCTTGGACACGGCTTAGCAGTGCGGATTGAGGCTCGACAAGCCCCACGTCATCATCTCCTTTCATATCTACACAAAACAGTTCGAGTCTCTATCTTATGTACTTTGGTCAGTCTGCACCTTCCCTCTCTCCCCCAGAATTTATTTGGCGTTCTGGGAGATTTTTATTTTCTTGGTTAGTCCACCCTGTGACCTGTTTCCCTTCTGCAACCTGTGAATCTTAACCTGATGGCTGCGTTCTCTATGGCTCCTGGTGGGGCTCCCATAATCTCCCTTCAGAGGATCCTTAGAAATGCAGTGTTAGTGGGTTTGGAGAAGAGCATGCTAGAATCATTGAATAAGCTTATTCTTACCAATACACACTGTTACATCAGAAACAAATAAACCAATTACAAATCATGCTGCGTGCTATGAATGAGCTAGGCTGGGAGGACAGAGAATTGCGGGGGCAAAGCCACCCCAGATGGGACAGTCAGGAAAGACTTCTTGTGGAGATGGCATTTAAGGTGAGCTCTGCACCAAGGCATCGGAGACGAGGAGAGGAAGGCTGCCGTATCCGGCAAATCTGCAGTGCACCAGTCACACTGTATTCTGTGGGAGGAAAAGCACCCCAGGCTGACAGCGCCGTGCAGGAGCCTTCATGGAAGAGGGAACTGGTACATTTGAAGACAGGAGGGAGGAGAACAGATTAGGGGACAGAGTCTAATACTGGATGTGTTAAGTTCGAGATGCCTGTTAGAAATCCAAGTATTGATGTCGAGTGGGCTGTTGGAAGCTCAGAGAAGTCCAGGCTGGAAATATAACTATGGGCATCAACAGCATGCAGATCAGCATAGATGGTATCTCAAGCCAGCAGAATGGAGGAGGTTGCCAGCAGAGTGCGTGTGGATAGAGAAGAGACTGAGATGGGGTTATTAGCATTTAGAGACTGGACAGAGGAAGAAGAATCAGCCAGTGGGTGGTTAATTTCTCACCCTTGTTACACCCTCCTTTTGTCTCTCATCATCGCCATCCCCACCTGTCGCAGGTCTGCCCATCCTTCCAGCTCAGAGGACTCTCCTCCTGGCTCAGCCTTCTCGGTCCCTATTTCTTGGTCTGTATGGCTCATGTGATTAGTCTCTCGGCCCTTATCTCTTTGCTGCCTCCTCTGGCGGTACCCATTTGTTGAATGGATTTGAGACTCTTCTGGAACAGTGTCACAATTCATATGTTTCTTCTCCCTTCCCCACAGGTGGTGTCACATGCTGCTGTAAATCTGTACCTGGATTCAGGGGGTGGGAGAGATGGACCAGGTGGGAATGATATCGGGTCCCCACCTCAGAACCCGGAGGGACAGCTGCCTGAGGCAAAAGGAGCCCCTGGGGCATTTTTAAAAGTAAAAAAATCAGCTGTATCTATCTTTGTGACTTTGGTTAATAATGGTTACTCATGTAATTTCTAGAAAAATTATGTGCTGATTCTGTCTTCTGAAAATTGTGTTTATTCGTGTTGATTATAAAGGCCATACAGGCTCAAACTGGAAAACAGGGGAAACCATTAAGAAAAAAATAAATTTCCTGTGATTGTAATAGCCAGAGATAGTCACTATTAATATTTTGGTATATTTTCTTCCAGAATTTTTGTGTGTATGCATGTACACACACTGAATACATACTTAACCGAGTTGAGACCATATGAGGTATAAATCATGTTCTGTTTTCTCACAGAATATCACATCAAGAGCATTTTTTTATATCATTAAAAACCTTTGAAATTAATTTTTAATGGCTGCATAATGTTTTGTCAACCTTTGAGTCAAAGGATTTGAACACTTCTAAGGTTTACATTACATATTGCTAAAATGCACTTCAGAAAGGTGTTAATTTATTCTTACGAGGGAGGTTCGCGAGGGTGTGTTTTTGCCAGCATTTAACATCGCCATTTTTAAACCCTCGCTAATTTGACGGGTGAAAGCGCAGCTCCTCGTTGCTCTTTTGATTTGCAGATCCTTGACTGTTATCGGGGATGCACGTTTTTCATGTTTAAAAATTGTATGTACTTCCACTGCGAATGATTGTTTGCTCAGGTCCTTGAACCATTTTCTATGTTTTTAGAAAATTTTTTTACCCCAGTACAAGTTTCATAAAATGAAATTCATTCTTAAGTGTATAGTTTAATGAGTTTTGGCAATTACATGTATTTATGTAACTGCTGTCATAGTCAATGTATAGAACACTTCCATTGCCCCCAAATTCTACTGTTGCCCTTTGTAACAAATCCCTCCCCTGACCCTCAGCCCCAGCAACCGTGGATCTGCTCTCTGTCATTGTCATTATAGTTTTGCCATTTCTAGAAATTCTCATAAATGGAATCATACAGTATGTAGTCTTTTGCGTTTGACTACTTTCTTCACTTACCATGTTTCTAAGATTCATCCATGTCGTTGCATATCTCAACATCCCATTAATTGTTATTGCTGAGTAGTATTCCATAGTATCGTTATACCACAATTTGTTCATCCACTCACCAGCTGACAGGCATTTGTGTTGTTTACGGTGGGGTCATTATGGAAGATACTGCTATGAACATTTGCATACAGGTCTTTGTGTGGACATATGTTTTCATTTCTCTTAGGTGAATAGCTGGTAGTAAGATTATTGGATTGTATGATGAGTGTATGTCTAAATTTGTAAGACACTGTCAAACTACTTTCCAAAGTGGTCGTACCATTTTGCAATTCCACCAGCAATATGTAAGAATTCCAGATGCTCCACGTCCTCACCCACACTTGGTGTTGCCAGCCATCCTACTTTTAGCCATTCCGGTGGTGTGTAGAGTTACCTCACTCTGTTTTTAGTTTGCATTCTCTTGATGACTAATGTTGAGGCTCTTTTCATGTGATTGTTGGTCCTGCATATCTTCTTGTTAAGGATCTTTACAAGTCTTTTGTCCATTTTTATTGAGTTGTTTGTTCTCCTATTATTGATTTGCAAGAGTTCCTTGTATATTCAGGATACGAGCTCTTTGTCAGATACATGTTTTTCAAATATTTTCTCTCAGTGTGGCTGGTTTTTTCATTGTATTAACTGTCTTTTGAAGTACAAAAGTTTTTTACTTTGATGAAGTCCATTTTATCTATTTAAAAATTTTTTATGAGTAATTTTGGGGGGATCCATTTTCAGAAATCTTTGCCTAACCCAATATCACAAGGATTTTATCCTATGTTTTCTTCTAAAAGTTTAATAATTTTATCTCTTACATTTAGGTCAATTTCTAGTTAATTTTTGTGTATGGTGTGAGGTAAGGGTCAAGGTTCCTTCTGTTTCCGTACAGGTGTCCAGTGGTTCCAGCACGATTTGTTGAAAAGGCTATCTTTTCTCTGGTGAATTACTTTGCACTTTGTCGAAATCAATTGGCCATATAAGTGTGAGTATGTTTCTGGACTCTCATCTCTTCCATTAATCTGTAGGTCTGTTCTTACACCAATACCACACTGCCTTGATTTCTGTAGCTAAATGGTTAAGTCTTGAACTTAGGTTGTGTGAGTCTTCTAAACTTGTTCTTCTCTTTCACAGTTGTTTGACTAGTCTAGGTTCTTTGCCTTTCTATATATTCATTTTAGAGTCAGTTTGTCAATATGGTAAAAAAAAAAAAGCCTACTAGGATTTTGATTGTGAATACATTGGGGAAAATTGCCACTTTAATAATATTCAGTTTTCCATTCCATGAGCATGGTACATCTTTCCATTTATTTAGGTCTTTAATTTCCCTAGGCAGGGTTTTGTTATTTACAGTGTTCGGATCTTGCACATATTATATTTATTCCTAAGTATTTTTATTTTTTGATGCTATTGTAAATGGAATTTAAAAAAATTTTCCAACTATTCATGGCTAATGATTACAAATACAATTGATTTTTTTCCACAAGTTTATTCTTAAATGTACAACCGGCTCCAACACGACACTTCATTCTAACTATAGGTGGGACAGATGCTATGGCGGGGAATCCAGATGTTTAAACAGGAATGGAATTAAGGATCACCATTGCCTCAGGCACAAGGAACAGCTTACTTTTTCCCAGATTTCTTCATTCCACCTGTGGCCAGGGAACCCTCCCCTGCCGCCTTCACCTTTAGCTCCTCAAGTTTCTTCTCCTCCTGTTTCTGCTTGAATGCCTTATCTTCCTCATCCTTCTCCTTGGCCTGCTTCTTGGGCTGCTTCAGAGGCTTCTTCTTGCTACCTTTGTGACCTGCCACCTGCCACCCCTTCCCCAGACTCTGCCACCTGAAGCCCAATTGATTTTTTTATATTGACTTGGAACACTTGTGACCTTACTAAATTCACTGATAAATCAGTTCTAGTATTTTTATTGTACATTCCCTAGTGTTTTCTAAATACACAGTCATATTGTCTGCAAATAAAGGCAAGCTTACCTCTTCCTTTACAATCTGTATGCTTTTTCTTTCTTTTTTTTTTTTTGCCTTATTTACTGGTTGGTACATTAAGTACAATGTTGAGCAGAAATGGTGAGATTAGACATCGTTGCCTTGTTCCCGATCTTAGGTAGAAAGTATTCATCTTGCATCATAGTGTGATATTGGCCATGGGTTTCCTGTGGATGTCCTTTATTAGGTTAAGGGAGTTCTTTTCTATTCCTATTTTGCTGATTTTTTTTTTATCATGTATGCTGAATTTTGTCAAGTGCTTTTTCCGCATCTATTCTGATGATAATGTAGTTTTTCTTCATTTATTCTATTAATTATTCCATTATTCTATTCTATTGTGAATTATATTGATTGATTTTCAAATGTTAAGCCCACCTTGCATCCTGGGATTAAACCCCACTTGGTCATGATATGTTACCCTTTTTATTTATTGTTTGATTTTATTTGTTAAAATTTTGTTAAGATTTTTTTTGCACTTTTTTTGAGTGATATTTGTCTAAGATTGCCTCTTCTTGTAAAATCTTTTTCTGGGTTTGGGATCGGAGTAACACTAGACTTGAAAAATGTGTTGGGAGATGTTTCCTTTCCCTCTACTTTCTGACTGGCATCGTTTATTTTCCTTAGATGTTTGATAGAATTCACCTGAGAAGTCATTCAGGCTTGAAGTTTTCTTTTTGGTAATGTTTGAAATCACAAATTCAATTTAAAAAATTAATATTAAAATTTAATATTTAAAAATTAATAAACATTTAAAAAATTAGTATGGAATTTAAAAAATTCCATATTAATTCAAATAATAGAAACTTCAAGTTTTCTATTTCTTCTTGGGTTGCTTTTGTAATTTGTAGTTTTCAATAAGTTCCATTTCATTCTCAAATGTATTGACATAAATGTTATTCATAACATTCCCTCATTATCCTTTTTAAAAATAATCTTTTTATTTTAGAACAGTTTTAATTTACAGAATTATTGTGAAGATAATACAGAGAGTTTCAGTATACCTCACACCCAGTGTGAATGGATTATTAACATCTTACATGGTGTGGTACATTTTTCGTAATTAGTGAACCAATAGTGATACATTATTGTTAAGTCCATACTTTATTCATATTTCCTCAGTTTTCCTCTAATATCCTTTTTCTCTTCCTGGATGTCATCTAGCATATCCCATTACATTTAGGAGTCATATGTCCTTAGGCTTCTTTTGGTCTGACAGTTTCTCAGACTTTCCTTGTTTTTGGATGAGCTTGCAAATTTTGAGGATTACTGGTCAGATATTTTATAGGATGTCCCTCAATTGGGATTTGGCCGACTAGACTCGGGTAATGTGTATTTGGGAGGAAGACCACAGAGGTAAAGTACCATCGTCATCACATCATATCAAAGGTGCATAATATCAATATGACTTGTCGCTGTTGATGTTGACCTTAAGGTAGTGTCCTTTTTCTTTCAGTCTGTCTGTGTCTTTAAATTAAATGTGTCTCTTTTATGACAGCATAAATTTGGATCTTGCTTTTTAAAAATCTATCCTGATGATCTCTACATTAAAAAAATTTTTTTCTTTTAATTTTTTTATTTTACTGAGGTCATATTGGTTTATAACATTGTGTAATTTCAGGTGTACATTATTATATATCAGTTTATGTGTAGACTGCATCCTGCTCACCACTAATAGTCTAATTTTTATCCATCACCATACATATGTGCCCCTTTACCCCTTTCGCCACCCCCCAACTCCCTTCCCCTCTGGTAACCACCAATCTGTTCTCTTTATCCATGTGTTCATTTATCTTCCACATATGACTGAAATCACATGGTATTTGTCTTTCTCTGTCTGGCTTATTTCACTTAACATAATACCCTCATGGTCCATCCAACTTGTTGCAAATGGAACGATTTTGTCTTTTTTATGGCTGAGTAGTATTCCATTGTATATATATACCATATCTTCTTTATCCATTCATCAGTTGGTGGGCACTTGGGTTGCTTCCACATCTTGGCTATTGTGAATAATGCTGCAATGAACATAGGGGTGCATAGATCTCTTTGTATTATTGATTTCATGTTCTTTGAATAAATACCCAGTAGTGGGATAACTGGATTGTATGGTATTTCTATTTTTAATTTTTTGAGAAATCTCCATATGTTTTCCATAGTGGCTGCACCAGTTTGCATTCCCACCAGCAATGTATGAGGGTTCCCTTTTCTCCACATCCTTTCTAACACTTATTATTTCTCATCTTCATAATTATAGCCATTCTGATGGGTGTGAGGTGATATCTCACTGAAGTTTTGATTTGCATTTCCCTAATAATTAGTGACACTGAACATCTTTTCATGTGCCTCTTGGCCATCTGTATATCTTCTTTGGAAAAATGTCTGTTGATATCCTCTGCCCGTTTTTTGATCGGGTTTTTTTTTATTGATGCACATGAGTTCTTTATATATTTTGGAAATTAACCCCTTGTTGGATATGTGATTTGCAAATATTTTCTCCTAGTTGGTGGGTTGTCTTTTCATTTTGTTCATGGTTTCTTTTGCCTTGCAGAAGCTTTTTAGTCTGATGTAGTCCCATTTGTTTATTTTTATTTTTGTTTCACTTGCCCAAGTAGACATGGTATTTGAAAAGATGCTACTAAGACCGATGTCAAAGAGTGTACTGCATATATTCTAGGAGTTTTATGGTTTCACGTCTTACATTCAAGTCTTTAATCCATTTTGAGTTAATTTTTGTGTATGGCGTAAGATAATGTTCTATGTTCATCTTTTTGAGTGTGGCTGTCTAGTTTTCCCAATACCATTTATTGAAGAGACTATCCTTTCTCCCTTGTATGTTCTTGGCTCCTTTGTTGAAGATTAACTGTCCATAGATGTGTGATTTTATTTCTGGGCTTTCAATTCTGTTCCATTGATCTGTGTGCCTGTTTTTGTGCCAGTACCATGCTGTTTTGATTATTATAGCTCCATAGTGAGGGTATTATGAAGTCAGGGATTGTGATGGCTCCAGCTTTGTTCTTTTTTCTCAGACTTGCTTTGGCTATTCAGGATCTTTTGTTGTTCCATATAAATTTTAGGATTCTTTGTTCTATTTCCATGAAGAATGTCACTGGGATTCTGATTGGGATTGCATTGAAACTGTAGATTTCTTTAGGTAATATGGACATTTTAACTATGTTCATTCTTCCAATCCATGAGCATGGAACATCTTTCCATTCCTTTATATCTTCTTCAGTTTCTTTCAATAATGTCTTATAGTTTTCAGTGTATAGGTCGTTCACCTCCTTAGTTAAATTTATTCCTAGATATTTTATTCTTTTTTTTGTGATTTTAAACGGGACTGTATTCTTGACTTCTCTTTCTGCTAGTTTGTTATTAGTGTATAGAAATGCAAGTGATTTTTGTAAGTTGATTTTGTACCCTGCAACTTTGCCGTAGTTGTTGATTATTTCTAATAGCTTTCTGGTGGATTCTTTAGGCTTTTCTATATATATAGAATCATGTCATCCACAAACAGCAAGAGTTTACTTCTTCATTGGCAATTTGGATACCTTTTATTTCTTTTTCTTGCCTAATTGCTCTGGCCAAAACCTCCAGTACTATGTTGAATAGGAGTGGTGAGAGTGGGCATGCTTGTCTCTTTCCTGTTCTCAGAGTGATGGCTTTTAGTTTTTCACTGTTAAGTATGATGTTGGCTGTGGGTTTGTCATATATGGCCTTTATTATGTTGAGGTACTTTCCTTCTGTACCCGTTTTGTTGAGCGTTTTTATCATAAATGGATGTTGGATCTTATCAAAAGCTTCCTCTGCATCTATTGAGATGATCATGTGATTTTTATTCTTCATTTTGTTAATGTGGTGTAGCACATTGATTGATTTGTGGATGTTGAACCGTCCCTGCATCCCTGGTATCAATCCACTTGATCATGGTGTATGATCCTTTTAATGTATTGTTGTATTCGGTTTGCCAATGTTTTATTGAGGATTTTTGCACCTACGTTCATCAGCGATATTGGCCTGTAATTTTCCTTCTTTGTGTTGTCCTTGTCTGGTTTTGGTATCAGAGTAATGTGGGCCTCAGAGAATGAGTTAGGAAGCATTCTGTCTTCTTCAATTTTTTGGAATAGTTTGAGAAGGATAGGTATTAAATCTTTGAATGTTTGGTAGAATTCTCCAGAGAATCCATCTGGTCCTGGACTTTTGTTTTTTGGGAGATACTTGATTACTGTTTCAATCTCTTTACTTGTTATTGGTCTATTCAGATTCTGTATTTCTTCTTGATTCCATTTTGGGAGCTTGTATGAGTCTAAGAATTTATCCATTCCTTCTAGGTTGTCCAATTAGTTGGCATATAGTTTTTCATAGTATTCTCTGATAATTCATTGTATTTCTGTGGTATCAATTGTAATTTCTCCTCTTTCATTTTTAATTTTGTTTGTTTGACCCTTCTCTCTTTTTGTCTTAGTGAGTCTGGCTAAGAGTTTGTCAATTTTGTTTATCTTCTCAAATAACCAGCTCTTAGTTTCATTGATCCTTTCTATTGTTTTTTTCTAGTCTCTATTTCATTTATTTCTGCTCTAATTTTTATTATTTCCCTCCTTCTACTGACTTTGGGCTTTGTTTTTTCTTCTTTTTCTAATTCTCTTAGGTGTAGTTTAAGATTACTTATTTTAGATTTTTCTTGTTTGTTGAGGTGGGCCTGTATTGCTATAAATTTCCCTCCTAGCACTGCTTTCGCTGCGTCCTATAAGTGTTGGTATGTTGTGTTTTCATTTTCATTTGTCCCCAGTTATTTTTTATTTCTTTTTTGATTTCTTCATTGATCCAATGGTTGTTCGGTAGAATGCTCTTTAGTCTCCACGTATTTCTGACTTTCCCAGCTTTTTTCTTGCAGTTGATTTCTAGTTTCATAGCATTGTGGTTGGAAAGAATGCTTGATATGATTGCAATCTTCTTAAATTTATTGAGGTTTGCCTTGTTTCCTAATATATGGTCTGTCTTTGAGAACATCCCATGTGCACTTGAGAAGAATGTGTATTCTGCTATTTTTGGATGGAATGTTCTCTATATATCTATTAAGTCCATCTGGTCTAGTATTTCATTTAAGTCCACTATTTCCTTCTTGACTTTCTGTCTGGATGATCTATCCATTGATGTAAATGGGGTGGAGGTCACCTACTATTATTGTGTTGCTGTCAATTTCTCCCTTTAGGTCTGTTAATAGTTGCTTTATATACTTTGGTGCTCCTGTGTTTGGTGCATATATATTCATAAGTATTATGGCCTCTTGGTAGAATGTCCCTTTTATCATTATATACTGCCCCTCTTTGTCTCTGATTGTCCTTTTTTGTCTTGAAGTCTGCTGTGTCTGATATAAGTATGGCAATACCTGCTTTCTTTTGCTTGCCATTTGCTTGGAGTATCCTCTTCTGTCCCTTCACTCTGAGCCTGTGTTTGTCTTTAGAGCTGAGATGTGTTTCCTGGAGGCAGCATATTGTTGGGTCTTGTTTTTTTAATCCATCCAGCCACTCTGTGTCTTTTGATTGGAGAATTCAATCCATGTACATTTAGAATGATTATTGATATCTGAGGGCTTAATATTGCCATTATATCTCTTGTTTTCCAGTTGTTCTATACTTCATTTGTTTCTTTTCCCTTGTATTTCTGACTGCCATTTCAGTTTCATGGTTTTCTGTGATGGTTTTCTCATTATTTACGATTTGTGGCTCTGCTCTGATTTTTTTTTTAGTGATTACCATGAGGTTTGTATAAAAGATCTCATAGATGAGATAGTCCATTTTCTGATAGCCTCTTATCTCCATTAGCCTAAGCAGGTTCCATCCCTTTCCTCTTCCCCTTCTGAGTTATTGTTGTCACAAATTATTCTTTTCTGTGTTGTGAGATTGTGACTAAATCGAAGTGTTTATATTTATTTTCTGATTCTTCCCTTCCTTTTGTCTTTTATGTTATAATTGTTTACTAACCTATTCTGATATAGAGCTTCAATTTTCTGATTCTGTCTATTTATCTCCTTGCTCAAGGTTTTGTAAGCTTTTACTTTTTAGTTTCAGTTGGGAGGGCTCCTTTCAATGTTTCTTATAAGGCAGGCCTAGTGGCAATGAACTCCCTCAGCATTTGTTTTTTGTGTTTTTTTGTGGGGAAGACCAGCCCTGAGCTAACATCCATCGCCAATCCTCCCCTTTTTGCTGAGGAAGACTGGCCCTGGGCTAACACCCGTGCCCATCTTCCTCTACTTTATGTGGGACGCCGCCATGGCATGGCTGACAGGCAGTGCGTCGGCGGGCGCCCGGGATCCGAACTCGCGAACCCTGGGCTGCCAAGTGCGAACTAAACTGCTGCGCCACCGGGCGGCCCCCCTCAGCGTTTGTTTATCTGGGAAAGGTTTTATTTCTCCAATGTATCTGAGGGATAGTTTCGCTGGGTAGAATATTCTTGGCTAAAATTTTTTGCCTTCCCGTATTTTGAATATATCATTCCTTTCTCTCCTAGCCTGTATGGTTTCTGCTGAGAAAGCTGTTGAAAATCTGATAGAGGTTCCTTTGTAGGTTATTTTCTTCTGCCTTGCTGCCCTTAATATTTTTCTTTGTCATTGACTTTTGCCAGTTTTAATATATACCTTGGAGAAGGTCTTTTCACATTGATGTAATTAGGAGTTCTATTGGCTTTGTGTGCTTGTAAGTCCAGTTACTTCCCCAGGTTAGGGAAGTTCTCAGCTATTATTTCTTTGAACAAGCTCTCTGTTCCTTTCTCCCTCTCCCTCCCTTCTCCCTCTGGAATACCTATAATCCTTATGTTGTTTTTCCTAATTGAGTCAGGTATTTCTTGAAGAATTTCTTCATTTTTAAAAAATCTTAATTCTCTCTCCTTCTCCACCTGAAGCAGTTGTATATTTCTATCCTCTAAATTACTAATTCTGTCACTAATGTCAGCTCTATTTTTTATGGATTCTAGATTATTTTTTAATCTCATTTGTTGTATTCTTCCTATCCAGAATTTCTGTTTGGTTTTTTTTTTTTAGAGTTTCAACCTCTTTGGTGAAGTATTCCTTCTGCGTATTAATTTTATTCCTGAGCTCATTGAACTGTCTGTATGAGTTTTCTTGTAACTCATTGAGTTTCTTTATGATAACTATTTTGAATTCTCTGTCATTTAGATTGTAAATTTCTGTGAGTTCAGGATTGGTTTCTGGAGACGTATCATCTTCCTTCTGCTATGAAGTGTTAATGTAGTTCTTCATGGTGTTTAATGAGGTGATCCTTTGCTGGTGCAGTGGTGGTATCAGGTCACAGCTTCCACCTGCCACCACTGGTCAGGGGGCAGGAGCTGTGTTTTCTGATCCTGCCCTGTCTGCTGGAAGTTGTGTTGGTAGGGCTTCTCTGCATTTGTGTGCTGGCTGCACCCACTTGGTGGGTCATGCACACACATGCAGGTGGGGCCTCTGTACTCTGCTGGTGGGTTGCTCTGGTTCGGTACCACTGCATTTGGTAGGGGACTGGCCAAGCTGGTGTGTTAGGTGAGAGAGGAGGAGCACTTTATTTTGTGTGTGAATACTTTATTTTGGCTCTGCACTCCTGGGTGGCTTGGCTGAGCTGCTGTGCTTGGTGGGGGCTCCTTTGTAGGGGCTGAGTCACACCACTTGGTGGGGAGCATTCCCACAGGCAGGGCCACCATGGCACAGTGGGCACTCCCACAGGCTGGGCTACAACTCCAAAAGTGTTCATGTGGGCCAGGCTGCCCCTGCCCTCCTACAGTCTCACTGGCCATTGTGTGAGGACCCCGTGACCTAGATTGCTGCTGCCAGGGAGGGGGAGGGGCGCACTCACCTCGTTCCATTGCCTTCCAGGAATCCAGCCACCCATCTTCAGATGCACATTTGCCTGGATCTCTCAGATGTGCTGTTGTGCTGTGCAGGGAATCCTCTGCTGGTTAATGAATGTCCATTTAATTGTAATTTAGAGAGGAGAGATAAAGGGAACAACTCACTCCACCACGATGCTGATGTCATTCTCCTCTATCTTTTAATTGAAGTGTTTTGTACATTAATATTTAAAGTAATTATTGATATGTTTGAATTTGGGTCTCCCATTTTTTTCTGTTTGCTTTTTGTTTTTTCTTTTTCTCTAGCCTTCTTTTTAGATTATTTGGATATTTTGTTTCATTTTAATTTTATGAAATTAGAAATGAATGAATTTATGAAATGAATATTAGAATTCATTTTAATTTTCTTATAGTCTTTTTAGGTATACTTCTTTGCATAATTTTTAATGTTAGCTCTGGTGATTTTAGTATAGATTAATGTTGCACCACTTCACATAAAATGTAGAACCTATATATATAGGTTCTATATAGATCTATATCCTGGCCCAATGCCCTTTATACCATGAGTATTGTATCTACCCATGTTATAAACCCCACAAGACAATGCTATGACTTTTTTGCTTTAAATAGTCATAAAGAAATTAAGAAGGAAAAAGCAAAAAAATAGCCTTTTGTATACTTTTTAGATATTTAACATTTCTGATACTCTCTTAATTACTTTCTGAGGAGCCAAGGTCTCCATCTACTATCATTTCCCTTCAGCCTGAAGAACTTCCTTTATTGAGGTATAAGTGTGCTAAAGAGGGATTTCCTTTGTTTTCTTTTATTTAGAAGTGTCTTTATTTCTCCATTTTTGAAGGATATTTTCTTAGGTAGAAAATTCTTGGATAACTTTTTTCTTTCTCTTACCCTTCATGATGTTGTTCCACCCATTTTGGCTTCCATTGTTTTGGATGAGAAATCTTCTGTTAAATTCTTGTCCTCCTGTATGTAATGAGTAATTTTACTTTTGTTGCATTCAAGATTTACCCTTTGAATTTGACTTTCAGGCTTGTAACTATGATGTGCCTTGGCCTGGCCTTTTTCATGCATATCCTGCTTAGTGTTTGTTAAGTGTCTTAAAAATGTAAATGTATATCTTTCATCAAATTTGGGGAAATTTTGGCCTTTATGTCTTCAATATTTTTTTTCTCATTCTTTCTCTCCTCTACCTCTGAGACTCCAATTACATATATGTCAGACCATCTGGTATTATGTCTTTGAGGCTTTATTTATTTTATAAATACACGTGTATTCTGTGTTCTTCACATTTGATGGTTTCTCTTGATGTATATTTAAATCTACTCACTCTTTCCTCTATCCTCTCCATTCTTGTGTTAACTTCATCCAGTGATTTTTAATAATTTCAGAGAGTATATTTTTATTCTAGAATTCCATTTAGTTCTTTTTATTATATCCATTTTTCTCTGAGAAAAATATTTTCATTTGTTTCATTGATGATAGTTATAATCATTGCTTTTAAAATACTTGTCTGTTAATGCCAACATTTGGGTTATTTGGGGTTCATCTCAGTTGATTTTCTTTTCTCCTTAGTAATGTTCCATTTTGCTGGTTTTTCATATGTCCTGCAGTTTTAGATTCTATCCTAGACATTTTGAATGTTAAATTGTAGAGACTCTAATTTCTGTTATTATTATTTTTTTCAATGACTCTTGTTTCTTTTGTTTTAGTAGGCAGTTTTCTTAGTTGGACTCAAACTATGTGAGATTCAGGATCCAGTCAGAAATGTGGTGGGACAGAATCTGGGGATTCCTCTCTGGCTCTTTCCCATCTAGGATTTCCTCTTTCTCTCTAGGGGCAATGGTTAACCTGGGTTTGGTCTTCTAGTTTTCCAGGCCATAAAGGTTACAGTTGTTGTTGATGTTGTTTTTTTTGGACTGGTACCCTTGCCACCCCTCATGCTGCAGTGACTAGCCCCAGGCTAAAAGCATTGACAATACTCACAACTCCACTCCTCTCAGCATGGATTTCCCACCAGACTTTGTCTGCTTCTGTTCACTCTATCGTGCTTTCAGATAGCTGTTTTTGGTATTATGCCCAGAGTTTATTATGGTTATGTGCAAGAAGGTTTGTCCAGTAGCATTTTACTCCACCATTAATGGAAGTCAAGTTTTAGTACTTTCATATTAATTTGTATAAGCATTTTATGTTTTAAGAATATTAACCATTTATTATAGATAACTTTGTAAGTCTATTGTTTGTCTTTTAAATTTTGTTTTAATATTTCTGGTATATAGAAATTTTGTATTTTGATATAATTAAATAGGTAACTTTGCGATTTATTCTCTTAGGTTTTGCTTAAAAATCTTCTTATTCAAATATCTGATGAATATATACCTAGATTTTCTTCTATTTTTTAGTGGTCCTAGTGTTTACATTTAACTTTAATCTATTTTGAATTTATTTTAGTATATGGTATGGAGTGAGGATCTAATTTGATATTTTTTCCAAAGAGTAAGGTAATTTCCTAAATGTAATATATGAAGCTGATCCTGTTTTTAATAGTAGTCACAGTGTTTCCATGATGGAAACTTAATTTCTAACTTGTTGAAATTTAAGGTGAAAATATATAGCGTTAACAAACTATATCAAAATAGTGGGCAAAGTTTGGGGAAGAAAGGCTGAGTAAGAAAGATGAAACTTTGTTTTGTATGTGAATAGGAATGCATCAAACCACTGTCACAATCTACTTATTAGATGTTGCCATGTATGCCTAGCAAAATTAATTAATCAGTCAATCTGTCTCTCTCTTTTGATCATGTACATGGTGCTATAGCAGAAGTAGAAGTAGTAGCTATTTATCAAGCATTAGCTGCTATAATCATATTCATAGTCATAATACAAGCACTATAGAAGTGTTAACTGCTATAATAATGATAAATATTAATACTTAGATAGTGATAAATGCTATAAAGGAGGGAGACATAGTGCTATGAGAGAGTTGAATAGAGCAAATAGCCCTGGTTATGGAAATCAGAGAAGGCATCCTTGAGAAAGTAATAATTAAGTTGAGGCTTGAAAGAGGAGTAGAATTAACTACATAAACTATGGGAAGTAGGTAATGATGGGGAACATGGCAGCTGGCAAAGGAAGCAACAAGAGTGAGGGACCTAAGGCAGGGAAGAGCATGACCCTTTGAAGGACGGAAAGACCACTATGGCTAGAGCCTAGAGAGCAGGAGGCAGCAGGATATGGGATGAAGCTAGAGATGTGAGTAGGACCAAACTATGCAGGCTTGTAAGTTACAGAAGGATTTTAGTTTTTATCCTAAGAGTAATGGAGTCATTTTAAGCAAGGGAATAATCTGATCACATTTGCATTTCAAAAAGAGAAGGCTTGTTAGAGTATGAAAATATATTGGACAAAGGTAAGAGTAGATACAAGGAGACCAATGAGAGATTATTGCAATAATTCAAGTGAAAGAAGATGGTGGAACCATATGTGGAGTATGAATGGATGGATAGCTGGACGGATGGGTGAATACGTAATCTAGGTTGAGCTGGCAAGACTCATGGACTGTAATCTTAAAGCAACTTAATTTTGTTTCCCACTGTTCCTTTAAATTTGCTCAATTGGATTAATTCTTTTGCCCCTGGATGAAAACATGAGCAGACCTTAATTTTTCTGTCTTTGTCTACAAAGAGCGTCAGCTTAGTAATTGCAATGGCTAGTCTCACAGTGTAGTCAAAGCTGTAGACTTGATTTAAATGTGAATCGTGTTCCCTCACCCAGTTAGGGCCTGTTGCAGCTAAGAGTAATGGGACACAGATGGCTGCTTCTCCCTTTCCCCACTTTAACACTTTGCTTCCTACTTCATTTTGCAAACTCGGTTTCTGACTCCTCCAGGAGTTAGAGTGCACAGAGGAAGGAGAGAAGGAAAGGGGAGCCTGAAAGTTCTTATTTGACCAGGATTGTCCTGAGCTGGAAACTACATCTCTGAGGCTTCCAAGTGTCTGAAGTGTTTCCTTCCGTGAGAGCCTTTGTTGGGTTTTGGATCTCACATCTCAGCTGGTTGCTTATTCCACCTGCAGTCCCTGGACTCTGGAAGCAGAGAAGGAAAGCCTTCTCTATTAAGGTCTGTTCATTCTTCCAGGTGGCCTTCTGGGGGAGAAACTGAGATGACACACATGTGTGTTTGCATGTACACACACACACACACACACACACACGCTTTCTCTCATGTGGCCCACATCTGATCCACATGAAACCTTCACACATTATTTCCCTCATGATTGTGATAGAGTGAGCCAACAGTCCTCACAACCCCCTCCCAGCACACACAAACACACACACCACACACACACCTGTTTTTGGTCAATGGTTATCCAGCTCATCTCTCACCTGAAGATTTCTGTTTGGGAGCCAGGCACCAATATATCAGACCCCCAGTTGCAGGGGCATCTGTCAGGCTCCCTGAGCAGAACCAGTACTTCCCACAGGGCTTGGGTGAGGGGTGGGCATCCTTCATCCTACCTTAGGCTTGGGTTGGGGCTTACAGCATATCAAAAGCTTTTCTCCACAAATATTCTCTTATCCTCCATTTTCTGGACCTAGATGTAGATGAAGAGTTTGTTTGTCTGACCATTTCTCTCTCGGCCACTAGTTTTTAGCGATCAAAGCAGGATGGTCTGTCTCCTGCCCACTTCGGTATCTCGTAGCTGTTGAAGGATCTCAGCGCAAGTTCTCCTTGCCGCCCTGTGTGGAAGATGCTCTGTGTGTGAGTGACATACACAGTCGGGGCGGCTTTGTGACGGAACACTCGCTGGTGACCAGTACTGCAGTAGGGGCTTTTTGACCTGTTAGTCTAATCCTTATAGCAACACCCCTGGTAGATATTATTATTCCCATTTTACAGATTAGAAAGATAGAGAATTGGAATAGTAAGCAGCTTGTCTGAGGTCACGTGGGTGGGAAGCGAAGGAGCAGGGACTTGCCCTCTGGTCTTTCTGAATCCCAAACCTGTGTTCATATCAGGTTGCTCCTGCTTGGCGTCTTGTGACTCTGAAGTTACTGGGCCCTGGGTCATGGGACCATTTTTACTTTGGCAATTTGTTTTTGAACAATTTTCCAAATACTTATTCTTGCTAAGACTTCAAATCTGTACTGGTTTCCTATTGCTGCCATAACAAATTACCACAAGCCTAGTGGCTTAAAGCAGCACAAATACATTCTCTTCAAGTTCTGTAACTTAGGAGCCCGGCGTGGCTAAAATCAAGGTGTCAGCAGGGCTGCGTCCTCTCTGGCGGCTCCAGAGGCAGATCTGGTTCTTGCCTTCTCCAGCTTCTGGAGGCTGCCTGCATTCCTTGACTTGTGGCCCCCTTCCTACATCTTCGGAGCCACCCATGTCACATCTCTTTACCCCTTCTTCTGTCATCACATCTTTTTTCTGGCTGCAACTGGGAAAAATTCTCTGATTTTAAGAATGCTTGTGATTAGATTGGGCCCACCTAGATAACCCAGGATGCTCTCCATCTCAAGGTCCACACCCTTAATCACATTGCAAAGTCCTTTTTTGCTACATGAGGTCAAGTAGTCATAGATCCCAGAGATTAGTTTGTGGACACCACGAGGGCCCTTATTCTGCCTACCACAGTAATTGAATGCTTCAAATAATGAATTTGAGACAATTATTTCATGGACATTAGAATTTTAATCCAATCCCTTTGTTTCTTCCTTCAATGTATGCTACTGTTAACGGAATATAGAAACATGGAGATGTATAATCAGTTTGATTTTTCCTTGCTTTTCCAAAATCAATTTACAGTACTATTTTACTAAATTATTTTGTTTACCTTAAATTTGAAACTTCACATAAATTCATTGCTTCCATTTTCAATTCAATATTAAACATCTAATATATGCAATGTTATAGAAGAAAACTGTTTAAAATAATATTTTTGTTTTTTAAATCCAGATTTGGACTTAAAACCACCACTAAAGTCAATTGGAAGCAATTTCTAACATCATTTTATGAGCCTCCATGGTTGGAAGTGAACAATACAATTCCCCTGACAAAAAGAAATAGGTATGTTTAAAAAAAAAGAGCTACATTTTGGTTACACATATCATAATATGTGAAAGGTTAGAGAATATCTGAATTACTTTTTCTTCATTTATTGAGTGACAAATTAGTCTTCACTGAATAATCACCAACTTTTACATAGTGATTTACAGTTTATAAATTATTTTATAAATACATTAAAAATGTATTTTTCTTATTTAAAATTGCCTTAAACTATAAGGTAGGTATAATTATTTTTGCAATTTCTAGATGAAAAAATAAGACTATAAGGGGTCTTAATAGGTCATAGTTAAGTGAGTGGTGGAGGCAGAGACGGAGCTCAAATACTCTAGGTACGCACCCCAACACTGCCAACATTACTCTCTGAGCTTTAAGTGTATTCTTGTCACATTGTGTATAAACATGTATTTGCTAAGTGCCGTACGGAAAGGAGCAATATATGTTAACTTGTTTTCCAACCATTCTCTGCGTGGTGCAGATACTCTGGGTCATGGGGATTGTTTGCCTTGAGAACCATTATTTCTGTTTTCATTCTAATGTCTATTATAACTTCAGATTTACATTATCACATAAATTGTGGAGGGGGCCCCAACATGTAAAAAAGTACTGAATAATGTGACATTTTAGAATTTAGACTTTTGCTCCAAGAAGTGTTTTCTTTATGTCGATGTGCATCCTGTATTGATTGCCCTTTGTAAGTCTTAAAGAAAAAGACAAGATTTATAATCTCGGCACGTTCATTGAAAGCACTGTGCTCTATTGTAAAGTAAAATATACCACAGAGTTAATTCCCATTTCACTGGGTCCTATCCCCGTCTCAGGGATTGATGAATATTTAATGAGCTGCCCTGGTTACCAGCCTTCCAGGAATTCAGAGCTCCCCACCTGCATTCCTGGGGTGCAGCTCTATTATGAGGTCATTTCTTGAGTGAAGTTACTTCTGTTTCTTTATAATTTTCTTGTCTGATAGCACATTGTCCAGGACTGTAAGAATTAAAATGTGAATTTTATTTACTTTAAAACAATGGTTTTCAACTGGGGGCAATCTTGGCCCCCCAGGAGACATTTAGCAACGTTATGAGACACTTTTGGTTGTCACAACTGGGGTGGGGGTGCTACTGATATCTAGTGGGTAGAGGCCAGGGATGCTGCTAAACATTCCATGGTGGACGGGACAGCATTCCTTGTCCTCCACCGCACACACCAAAACTATCCAGCCCCAGTGTCAGTGGTACTGCGGTCCATAAAAACTGCTGCAAAAAGTATCTGTTCGTGCCAATGCTACTAGTTTCAGAAAACCAGGTTCCAATGAGTCACATGAGGAAGTCAGACTCAGTAATTCCACCGGTTTGTGTGTTGCCTAAAAGTGGTGGCAGGTGTGTGTGTTTATATGTTTTTGCGCAACTGGAAAAAGCTAAAATGGCTGTATAGATGCAGCAATAAAATTCCCCCAATAAATTTTAGAATCGTTCAGCAGCTAAGCTGATTCACTATCTTCTTTAGTTAGTGGGAGATGTCCAACTGTCTAACTGAACAGTTAAAAGGGGAGGCCACAAGAGTATTTTGTTACGAGATTGCAGCCCCCTTTCTGCTCAGAGTCCACAGGGAAGCTGGCTTTGACCTCCAGAGTGGGTGGTCTCAGGCCTTCAGGGGCATGCGTGCGGGCAGAGGTACCTGAGCTCCAGGGATGAAAGCAGGAGGCAAGAAATGGAAAGGAGTCTGATGCTGTGTGTGGTCCTGGCCATTGCCAACGGAGAGGGAGGGGTTGTGAAGGTTGATGTCCCTCAGTTCTCATGTGGGTGCGTGTGCTCCACTGTGCTGCCCATACATGCAGGGAGGTGATGGTCTCAGCAGTGATCGTGGTCTCTTTCCTGGTATTTTTTGAGACCAGAGGCACAGACTGGCGAGGTGGCTGGCCACAGCTAGTCGGTATGGGAAGAGGAGAGTGATGGCACAGCAAAGCCAACTGATGCTGTGAGAATCGCCTCCATCCGTCTCCCTTATTAGGAGTCACTAACCGAGGGACAGATGACCTGCCCAACCACCGTACGTTTTTAGGAAGAAGGGCTATCCACAAGTAAAGCGTTATTATAGTTGTCGCAAGGGTGATTTTTTTTTTTTGCATTAAGAAAGAACAAAGTTCAAGAACATAATCTTACTCCTGTTTTTCTCTTAATCTTCTTGTAGCATCAACTCTAGAAATCAATCTTGCAAGGAAAATATTATCACAAAGTTATTTAGACGTGAGGATCACTACACATGGTTGAAGAAAGCACTACTGCTCATCAACACTGTAAGATTTTGAAACCCTTCTCTGGTGAAAAACTCGTCATTACTAAGAATGCTAACAGAGCGAGACCAATAAAAACTGTGTGTTCATTCATTTATCCATCCAACAAACACCTTGAGCCCCTATTATATGCTAGGAATTATTCTGAGTGCTTAGGGATACAAGGCCTGACCTCAAGAGTTGGGTCTAGTTGCAGGGACAGATGACATTAAATTTACTGCAGTATAGTAGGATAAATGCCAGGGATGAGAATAATTTGTGGTGAGTTCGTTAAGAATGGAGTGACTAGTCATTAACTGTTTAATTAATGAATAATCAGGACCTGTTGAACCTTCCCCCCACCCTAGCCTAGAGTTAATGGGTTCATAGCCAACTTGTAGCCATAACAGGCACATTTTCTTAGTTCCAAAATAGCCTGTTTAGTTGTTTAATTGTACTGCAAAGGGAGGTTTATTCATGAATTTGCAACTTGCTTTAAACATTAGCTCCAGTCCCACTTTAATGTTTATCTTAGAAAGCAGCATTTGGATACTTTTGATACACAGTGACATTTCCCAAGTTTGTTATTACTAAGCAAGTTCAAGGAGTGCGGTTAAGGTGAATTACTTTACCTCAGACTCAAATATGACTGAACAAAAGAGGAGTTACCTGGCTTCAGTGTCAACCTTCTGAAGCCCCCCGACCCAGGGGTGGTCTGAGCCACAGGCAGCGCTCTGGGGAGAAGCCCACTTGGCCCGGAGGGGGACTTAAAGGTCTGGGAGTCTGCTGTCTGTCCTGGAGGCCACAGTTCCTCGCCTCTGTCAGTCCAGAATGCCATCGCTTAATGATTATTTGTTAATTTCTGAGCGTGGTGTAGATTCGGAGATTTGGGGTTCTGCTCTCCTGGGAGAGACAGTTTAGCTAGCATACCTGTTTTAATTAATCTTTAAACCTATATGTCCTGGTCTCTTATATCGAATGAGCGATGATATTGAGCGCTATGTGCCGGCACTGTCTTAAGTGGTTTACTTGTTTTCACTCCAGACTCTCAGCACCTCTGTGAGGTAAGCACTATTATTATCCTCATTTGATCCTTTCATTTCATCCTCATTTGATGGGGAAAGAGTGGTGGGTCAAGTAACCAGCATGAGGCTCACAGCTAGTAAGTGGTGGGGCCAGGATTCAAACCGGCTGCTCCAGGGCAGGCCCGGGGCTGAGCTGCCTGCGGTATGCTAGCTGGGCCACCTCTTAAAGATAGATGACAGCTCTTGTGTGTTTACCCACCTCAGCTTCTATTAGTATATTGAAGAAGTAATTTAATTAAAAATAGTGAAATCTTCATCTCCATTAATGGAAGACTGTAATAATGCTGACCACTCCAAAAATTAGACTATTTAACAGTCATCGAAGTACTGTTCAACAAACAGAACAGATCACCAAACACATAGTGTAGGTGAGGAATTGAGTGCCTGCCCCGTGCTGGGCCCTGCCTTGGGCACTTGGGCTGAACACATAGATGAGTAATGCAGGGTCCCTCGCTGAGGAGCTCACGCTCCAGAGTATCACATAACAGCAACTGGCAGCAAATGCCTGAGAGTCTTAGAGGGCTTGGTTTCTGAGGGGGACTTTCCTTCCACCATTTGCCTTGTTCTGGGACCTGGAAGGAGAAGGAGAGCAGAGGGAGAGAGCCAGGAGCAGGCAGGGATGGGCATTTTGCCGGCTGTGGCAAATAGGTTCCTCTCCTGCTATAGAGAGTGATGCCGAATTATTAGGAGACAGGCTGCTTTAGATCTGCTCCAAGTCATACATCCCAAGAAGCTGTGTGTGCTGCCCCCATACACTGCTGCCATCTCTCCAAGTGTACCCAGTCACCCCTATCACTTACATTAAATCAGATGTGGCTCACTTTCTATCACCGTTAACAATTTGTACCCTGCCTGTTCACCTACTCGTATTCTCGGGGTTATTATTTGCAGCTCGCATGATTATATAAATGGGTGGTCCAAAAGAATCTTCCAAAAATATTAGAATTAATAATAGAATTTAAAAGGCCATTGGATACAAGGTCAATATGCAAAGATCAATAATATTTCTATAAACTACAACAAGCAATTAGGAAAGGAATTTTTAAAATATCTTTTCTAATAATATTTCAGAAAATCAAATACCTAGAAATATATCTAACAAAAAATGTGCACATTCTCTACATTGAAGACCACAAAGATTGCTTGTAGAAGTAATACCAATCCTTCACAAACTTGCAGAAAATATACGAGGAAGGAGTCCTTCCCAACTCATTCTGAGGCTGATATTACCCTATTACCAAAGCCAGACAAAGAGATTACAAGGCAAGAAAACCACAGGCCAATATCCTTCATGAATATAGTTGTAGAAATTCTCAACAAAATATTAGTGAACCAAATTCAGCAACATATAAGAAGGATTAGATGCTATGACCATGTGGGATTTAGCTTAAGATTGCAAGGTTGGTTTAACTTCCAAAAAATCAATTAATGTAACACACAGTATTAATATAATTAAGGACAAAACCAGATGATCATCTCAATAGATGCAGAAAAAGTATTGGTAAAATCCAACACTCATGTATGATAACTTTCAACAAACCAGGAGTAGAAGGGAAATTCCTTAACCTGATAAAGGGCATTTACGATAAACCCATAGCTAACAGCATAGTTAATGGTGAAAGACTGAATACTTTCCCCTAAGATCAGGAAAAACACAAGAATGCCAGCTCTTGCTACTTCTATGCAATATTGTACTGAGGTGCTAGACAGTGCAACCAGGAAAGAAAAGAAATAAAAGGCATCCAGATTGGGAAGGAAGAAGTAAAACTATCTTTATTCACAGACAACGTGATCTTATAATGGAAAATTCTAAGGAATGCACACACACAAACTAATAAGTGAGTCCATCAAGGTTGCAGGATGTAAGATCAATATACAAAAGTCAGTTATATTTCTATAAACTAGCAGTGAACAATTTGAAAATGAACTTCAGAAGGCAATTCCGTTCACAATAGCAACAAAAAGAGTAAAATACCTAGGTGGAAATTTAGCAAAAGAAGTGCCAGACTTGTACACTGAAAATTACAAAACACTGTTAAAAGAAACTAAAGAAAATGTAAATAAATGAAGAGACAGTCCACGTTCATGGACTGGAAGACTCACTGCTATTAAGACGGCAGTTCTCTGCACACTGATCAACAGATTCAATGGAAACGTCATCAAGATCCCAGCTGGCTTGTTTTTTTTTTTTTGCAGAAATTGAAAAACTGATCTTAAAATTCATATGGAAATGCAAAGGTTGCAGAATAGCTAAAACAATCTTGGAATAAAGGAGTCAAGTTAGAGTACCTGAACTTCCAGATTTTGAATCTTAGTATAAAGCTAGAGTAATAAAGACAGTGTGGGACTGCCGTAAGGATAGATGTATCGATCAATGGAACAGAGTTGAGCATGTGGAAATAAACCTTTACATTTAGGGTCAATTTATTTTTGACAAATTCAATGGGGGAAAGGATAATTTTTTCAACAAATGGGTGCTGAGACAATTGGGTATCCCTATACAAAAGGATGAATTACCTTACACAAAATATTTATACACATTTTATACACAAAAATTAACTAAAAATGGCTCATAGACCTAAATATAACAGCTAAAAACGATAAAACTCTTAGAAGAAGACATATGAATAAATCTTTGTGACCTTGTGTTAGGCAAAGATTTCTTAGATATGACACTAAAGGCATGATATATAAAAGAAAAAAATCAATAAATTGGGCTTATCAAAATTGAAAAATTTTGTGCTTCAGAAGATACCATTAAGAAAGTGAAAAGACAAGTCACACTCTGGGAGAAAATACATGCAAATTATATATCTGGTAAAGGATTTGTATGCAGAATATATAAGAGCTCTTAGAACTGAATAAGAAGGCAGCCAATTTTAAAAATGGGCAAAAGATTTTAATAGACATTTCACCAGAGACGATATAGGATGTCCAATGAACACATGAAAGATGCTGCATGTCGTTAGACATTAGGGAAATGCAAATCAAAACCACAATGAGATACCACTTCACATGCACTAGGATGGCTACAATCAACCCACTTAGACAATAATAAGTGTTGACAAGGATGAGGAGATGGAATTCTCATCCACTGCTGGTGGAAATGTAAAATGGTACAGCTGCTGTGGAAAACAACATGGTCGTTTCTTTAAAATTTAAACAGAAATTTTCCTCATGACCCAGGAATTCCACTCCTAGGTATCTGCCCAAGAGAAATAAAAACACATCTGCACAAAGCCTTGTGTGTAGAATTTCATAGCAACATTATTCATCATTTCCAAACTGGAAACAATACAAGTGTTCATCAACTTGTGACAAGATAGACAAAATGTGGCATATCCATACACTAGAAGAATAACAGGAATATAAAGGAACAAAATCCAAATCTATGCTACGTAATGGATGACCCTCAAAAACATTATGCTAAGTGATGGAAGCCAGTTGCAAGATGCATACAGATGCGTGTATTGTATGCGTCTACTTCCATGAAATATCCAGAAAAAAGCAAATATACAGAGACAGGTTAAATAGAAAAAAGATTAGTTGCCTTAGGCTGGGGATGGAAATGGAGAGTGACTGCAAATGGGTACAAAGTTTCTTTCAGGGTGATGAAAATGTTCTGGAGTTAGATAATGGTGATGGTTGCACAACACTATAAATTTATTGAAAATCATAAAAAATTGTAAATGATTCCTATTTGGACATTAAAAATTTGATTATCACTCCCAAACCAAACATAAGCATGCATATATCCTCTAAATTATTTAATTTTCCCCAAGAGAATCTTATATCCTTTTCAGGTTTTGGACCCCAGAATAATAGTTGACATTTATACACTGCTTTATCACTTAATAAGACCTTCTGTCACATTGCTATTCACAATCTCTCTCTATGAGGAGGTAGAGTTTCTTTATTTCCCCTGTTTTTATGGTAAACAGTATGTCTCAATTTTGACATTTAATTTACTTATTGGTAATTTTTTATTCTAGGGGAAGAATTTGCCTCATGGTATTTTGCTCATAATACGTTTTCTTTATGCAGCACGGCTGAAATTTTTCTTGCTAAGTAATTGTCCATTTATGTAATCGATGAAGTTGGTGGTAGTAAAAATAAGCATAAGTAATATTCTTACTATATTGGCAAGTTGTAATTGAATTGCGGGAAGTTTTGTGCCCCGTGGGGCTCAGCCACATAGCCCTCAGGTGGGATGGGTAGGAGGAACAGTGGCAGCTAGCGTGTAGCCTGTCCTGGACAAAGGGGTCAGCCTGTGCCCGCCAAATGGGCCTCTTCCCTCCCTTGGGGCCATCTCCCGCCCATGTCCTGATAGACAGCATTGTAGCAACTGCCCTGCAAAGTTCTAGCATTCCCCACCCCCACTCCCCTTGGCACATGTGTTATATAATGATCCTCAATCGAGGTAGTCTTGTTGCAAATCATAATTCTATTTGGCCGAGGCTCACTCTTTATCAAATGATGCTGAATATATGATTTTCCATTTAAAAATTCCCTTATATACCCTCTCATGCTCAGAAACCTGATGGACAGATAACAGGGGAAGAATTGCGACATATTCTAAATTGCATGGTTGTAAAAATAAGTGATTCAGAATTCAAAGAGCTAATGCAAACGCTTGACCCTGGAGGCACTGGATCGGTCAACATCACCACGTTTATTGAACTGCTTGAAGAGAACCCTAAGGTAGGTTTTTACAATAACTTCATGTTTGATTTTCTATTCATGACAGGAAACTTAAGTATTCTTAGTAAAATAAGAGATGCTGGTGAAATATGATGCTGGTTTAAATAAATGAATCACTTCACATTTTTCAACTGAGTTAATTTTCATTTTAAGAGTTAAGTGTTTAAGGGTGGTTTGATTTTAACTTTTAATTTCTAAATCTTATTGAAGGATATTTGACATTTCTGAAAACCCATCCTTGAATGACAGCACCTTTATATGAGGATGTAACTTCTTTTCACAGCACTTCAACTCACTCCTCTTGTAATGTCTTAAAGAGGTGTGTTTGTGAATTACTTCTCTAGTTTATCAATATTTTTAGAGTTTTCATGTTAGTTCACCTTTTAAAAAAATGACTGCTTATTGCCTCTGGTGGCTAACACTTGCTTTTCATATTTGTTTCTTTTGACTGAAAAGTTGACAGAGTTTATTATTAGAAATGCTTCTATAACTTTCATAGCTATTAGCAGTTAAAAATTTTAAGAACTTTTAAAAATCAGATTAGTTTCAGATAATGCATGCAATAGCATTAACAGATTCTTGTTGAAATGTTTGTTAGACTTCTTTTAATAGGTACAAAATAGCTTTTCATTTAATATTGTGATTTCGTGAGCGTCCACTTGGTGCAAGGTGATAACCATTTCCGCCACCAGCATCGGTTGGTCCTTCTTGAACTCTAATTCAAAGCTGAGTCCCAGGGCCCTTTCACACACAGAAACAAATCACCGCACCTTTTCCTGAACTCCGCTGTGGGGCAGACTGTGTTAGCTCTTGAGAGTCATAACCTCTGACCATCACAGCAACCCTGCACATAGCCATCGTTTTTCCTTAAAAACAAAAATATAGACCTGTAAGCAGTCTGCTCTCCATGTGCCAAGTGGCATGATCTGTGCTTATGTAAATCAGATCCTGTCAGCCTCCATGCTTAAAACCCTCTAATGGCTTTTGGGACTCGTAGGACAAAGCCAAACTTCCTAACCTGGTGGATGAGGTGCCCTCGTGGGCCAGCCCTGCTGCCTCTCTCACTGTCCCCTTGTCCTCGGGCCCCAGGCCCCCTCCTCCATCCTTGGCGTGTGCTGCAGCTCCTGCCACAATTCCCTCCCTGCTTTTCTTGTCTACAACAGGTCTCAGTGCACCCAGAGCCTCCCCAGGGACCCTCCCTAACACCTGTGACGAAGTCTGTCTTGTGTCATTGACCTCACACACCTGTCGCAGTCATGGTGTCACGTTTGTGTCGCTATGTGGTCATACCTCCATGAAGACACAGGCCTGTCTGTTTTCACTGCCCATTGTACCCGCAGGGGATAGCACAGTGCCAGGCACACTCACAAAACCATTTGTTGAGTGAATAATTAATATAAATGAATGAAATTTGAAAGCACAGATATGCAAATAGAATAAAATAAAAATCACTAATTCTAACATAGAGGAATTATACTTTGTTGTATATTATTTACCCACCCTTATACTTTGTTGTGTATTCTTCCAAACTTCTATGTGTACACACACACACTTTTGGGGGCGTTTATTGAGGTATAATTGATATACAAAAACTGCACGTATTGAATGTGCACAATTCAATGAGTCGTATACATACTTTCACATATAACAGCTGTTTTATTTTAAAATGAGATCATACAATTAATGACTTTTTAGTCATTTACTAACATATTGTTAACACTTAATGTGAATAAAAACTTTGCTATATAATTTTCAAAGATCCAGAGTAACCGTTCCCTGTTGTAACCTAGATGTTCATGTTTTTTTCCTTTTATAAGTTTCGCTACAATGAGTGTAGTGGTGCCTGCTTTTTTGCATCACTCTATGACTATTTCTTTAGTACAGATTTCTAGAAATGGGATTACTGAGTCAAAGAATATATATTTTATTTTTTAAATTATTTTAAAAGAGGAACATATGTATAAAGCACAAAATGTAAAAGTTGCAAAGGGAATACAGTGAAAAGTGAGTTTTCCTTCCACGTCTGTTCCCTCGCCACTCCCCAGAGGCAGTCCCTGTCACAATAGACTCTGCCGATTATCAAACTGTCTAATATTATCCCTTGTCAACGCTGGCAGCTTGCTTCCTTTTCCATTTTTGCCATTCTGATAGGCAAAAATGCCATCTCATTATTCTTTTACTTTGCATTTATTTAATTTCTAGGTGATAGATTTTTTTCATGTTTATGGTACTGTTTTTTTTAAATAAGTGCAAGTTCAATGTTATTATCCCCATTTCCAGATGAGTATTAGAGGGCAAACTCACCCGCTCAAGGTCTCAAAGCTGTTGGCTAATCAGGCAAAGCTGACCGTCCCTGTCCGTCCTCCTCCAAAGCTCCTGCCTCTGTGAGTGATTTGTATTTCTATTCTTTCTCTTTCCCAATTAGACAAGAAAAATATCCTCCTGTGCAGACACCAAGGCGCCTCTCCTCCTGGCCTGGGATTCAGTAAGTAACGCTTTCCTATGTGGTCCCAGGGGCTCCCGCCCCAGGTTACAAATGTGCAGCTTGGTAAATATGTTTGTTTTTATGTTAGGTGGAAGAAATTGTTCATGACGCCATTACTGGGAACCTACAAGCTTTCTATAATATGCTACGGTCGTACGACCTCGGAGACACAGGGCTCATTGGTCGAAATAATTTCAAGAAAATCATGCGCATGTTCTGCCCATTTTTAACGACTGAACATTTAATAAAGTAAGTTTTTTGGTAACAGAATTAATTCATGTCATGTTTTTCATCAAGTCTGTTTTATAATTCTAAACCTTTTTCTAGTCATGTTTACAATATTAATGGGTAATATTGACAATAGCTACTACTTACTGAGTCCTTGCTAACAGTGGACGTTGGTTGAGAGTTCGGCATGTGCTGTATGATTTAGTCCTCACCGCAACCAAGTAAGGCAGTTCTTATTCCTTTTCATGGATAAGGAAACTGAGGCCCGGAGAAGTTAAGTACCTATCAAAGTCAGACAGCTAGTAAGTAGTGGAGCCTGGCTTCCATCCTGGGTCGCCACGACTCCTGTGCTCTTAATGCTTATCCTATTTGACCTCTCAGGGTGTGGGGCTATGGTCAGCCACCCCGTAAATAGTAGCTTGAATTATATTTTTGTTTCACGTTAGTTTAAAACTTAATTTGTAACAGATGAGCCAGAGCTGGAGGTGGACCCGGATATTAAGGGAAAGATGCGAACAGTGTCTTGACAGCCCCTGTGGGTCTCCTGCCATGTGTCTCTTCACCCTGCGTGCGTCTCCCTTTGGGGCGTAGAGCCCGGTTGCTTCCCTCTCTGCAGATGACCTTGAGAACCTACAGCTCTCAGCCCGCCGCTCTGCAGGGGCTGACGCCTCCCACACCTGTACCGCAACGCCCCTGTCCACTCAGACTCGCTGGGCAGAACTCAGAGCTGCACGGCCTCAGAGATTGTTTGGTCCAGTGTCCCCAACGTGGGCATTGACCTGGGAGATTACTGTAGGTGGAAATGCAATTGAATCACAGGGAAGAAAGTTACTGTAATTCTCTTTCAGTCCTTCCGGTTGGAATGTTAAAAGTCTTACTGGGGGCCAGCCCATTGGTGTAGCGGCTAAGTTCATGCACTCTGCTTCGGCAGCCCTGGGTTTTGCATGTTTGGATCCCAGGCGCAGACAGACGCACCACTTGTCAGCCATGCTGTGGCAGCGTCCCATATGAAGTAGAGGAAGATGAGTACGATGTTAGCCTAGGGCCAGTCTTCCTCAGAAAAAAAGAGGGGGATTGGCAACAGATGTTAGCTCAGGGCCAGTCTTCCTTACACACAAAAAAAGTCTTATTGGGGGCTGGCCCTGTGGCTTAGCAGTTAAGTTCGCACGCTCCACTTTGGCAGCCTGGGGTTCGCAGGTTCGGATCCCGGGCGCAGACAGACGCACTGCTTGTCAGCCATGCTGTGGCGGCGTCCCATAAAAAGTAGAGGAAGATGGGCACGGATGTTAGCCCAGGGCCAATCTTCCTCAGGAAAAAAGAGGAGGATTGGCAACGGATGTTAGCTTAGGGCTGGTCTTCATCACACACACACAAAAAGTCTTATTGGTCGCTTTTGTTTACGTTACAGTGATTTAAAGTGACGCAAGACACAACTGGTCCCTGGTAGCTGTTGGCCACTTGGGGCTTCTTTCTGTGGATGCTGGTGTTTCAGAGCCCATTTCTCCTGCAGTTGGTTTTTGTAGGAAAAGAAGGGTTTATTAGAAGAACAGGGGGAGGCAGAGGCTTCCTGAGCAGCAGAGGCTCACAGAGAGCTTGGTGTACTGGGCTGGGCATCTGCATTCATCCAAGTTTATGGAATGGTTGCACAAAGATTAGTTTGCCAGTGTGTGGAAGAAACATAGGAAAGGGGGGAAATGGGTGACAGCAAGTCAAGACAGAAGGTTGTAGAAGGAGCTCAGGGGAGGGGTAAGGGCCTGGGCTGGAGCGAGTGGGCGGAGAAGAAGCGAGAGGCCATGCTGACATCCGGTCTGCAGGGGCTTCGGCTACTCTTGCCCTTTGCTGTGCGCAGTCACTCAGGAGGGGGCCTAGGATTGATTGGGCAGTTCACTTATTCCTGCACTTAGTCTTCCACTCAATGAGTATTAGGGAGCGCCTACTGCACACCCTGTCCCACGTAATAGGTTTACAGAAATCCCTTTATTTCCAGGGCAGTCAAATATGGGGGAAAGAGATGCAAACAAACCCAGCATGGCATATAAGCCCTACAGGGACGTGTGCACAGGGCTAGAAGAACACGGAGGAGGAGCGCTCACTAACAGCTGGGTGGGTGGGGCGGGGGGCACAGCATGCGGGGAACTCCCCAGGGATGTGATGCTTAAGTCTGGAGAAGAAAGAGGAGGGTGTTTCAGGACATGACATAGCAGGGAGAAGCCCAGAGGACTAAGGGCACATGGCACATTCGGGGACTGGCAAGTCATGAGGGACTACTGGGCCAGGATGTTTTGTAGAGAGGAACGTAGAGGGATGATGCTGAGGGATGGTCGGGTCAGGCAAGAATGACTGTGCTCCGTACTAGGGAACTGGATTCATCTGGCTGGGCAGTGGTTCTCCACCAGCATCTCACAGTCATCTGGAGGGCTTTGAGAATCCTGATGCCCATGCCCCGTCCACAGGCTGGGCCAGGCACTGTTGTGTTAAAGTTCTGGCTCCAGTGAGGAGAATGGACTGTAACAGGGAGGGAGGAAAATGACAGGTGGTTGAAACAAGTAGTGGCAGTGCCACCACAGGGGGGCGGCTGCTTTGTGACGGTAGAGGGACAGGACTTGGTGACTGCGGACGTGGAGGTGATGGAAGAGGCAGGAAGGGAGTCTCTGGTGACGGCCAGGGGCTGCTTGAGCAGCCGGGTGAGAGGCAGTGCCCTTGCCGGTTAGGAAACACTGAAGGAGTCAGCACATCGGGGTGAAGACACCTGAAGGAGACTTCAGGAGGATGTGGGGCTCGGGGAGGAGTCTGGGCTGAGATGCGATGCTGGAGTTGCAGGGAGTGTGGAGAATGCAGTCTTGAGAAAAGGATTCACATGTGTCCTGGACATTCTTTGCGCTTGCTTATGGGCTGGAGGTTAGAAGTTATTGGAAAGCCAGAGACGGAGCCAGAATTTAGAGAGAAGTGAGAGTAGGTGAAGCCAGGGCAGGGAGGGGCTGATCAAGGGAGTTGCCCCCGCCACACTTCTGTTTTCTCAGTGCAGGAGGAGGCGAGATGGGGATGGTCAGCTGAGAGGGGAGATTAGGGGCGGGATAGGGAGCTGGGAAATTGTTAAAGGTTTGGAACAGTTCCCAGGGGCGAGAGAAGAGAAACTCTTAGAATCTCTGTTTCCTTGTCCATAACAAGGAAGATGTTGCCCAAACTTCAGGCATTCAGATTCTACCTTAGTACGTTTTATTTTCTTTATATCAACTCTTCTTTTCCCTAAATATATTAATTTGTAAAAAAAAAAAAAAAAAAAAAAAAAGGCCTTTTCTCACCACCATACATGTAAACAGCACCACTCACCCTAAAGAGGTTATCCTGACTGGATATCATGAAAACAACATGATCAGATCCTAATGAGATGTCTCTCTCTGCCAAAGGCTCTGAGCATGAGACTTGCAATCGCTTTGTTAAAATGTAGGTTAATCAGTAGAAAAAAAATTATATGGAATACGTTAGATATCACTTGAAGTAAAAGAAATGCAGATTTGCAAACATATGTTAAAAGATAGTATGCAGTGCTGTCAAGAAGGTGGAGAAATTGGTCCTCTCACGTGTGCTGGTGGGAGTGTGAATGATAATGCCTCTTTGGAAATCCATTTGGTGTAACAAGAACCCCCCGAATGAAGCTACCCTTTGTCTCTGTAGCTCTTCTAGGAATATCTATCATGAACACACTTGGAGAGTTAGCGTACATTTGGAGTACCTGGTTGGACTTGCCAGGTGTGTGGAGTAGGGTGGGATGAGAAGGAACCCAGGATGAGTCCAAGTTTCTGGCTCGAGCACCTGGGCACTCAGCTTGTCATTTGAGACGGGGAGACTGGGAGAGGAACAGTTTCAGGAGTGGAAATCAGCAGTTCAGTTCTGGACACCTTAACCTGGAGAGGAGATTGGTGATTCATCACCACCCAGAGCGGCTGGTCACTTTGTCTCCCACAGTTACTGCCTGTCACCCAGCTCCTTTTTCATGGCTCTTATTTATTGGTTTATGTTTACTGTCTGTGCCACCCACCAAGGATGTAAAGGCAGGGACTTGGTCTGTCTCTTCAGCCCTGAACCCCCAGAATCTAGGGGTAGAAAAGTGCCCGGCTTATGGTCAGGGCTTCTTAAGTGTTGAGCGAGAAGATGAATGAATGAATGAATGAATGAAATCTAGTATATTGGTGATGTAGGCAACTGGATATTTGAGATGGCAGCCTCTCTGATCCACTCTCCGTGATGTAGCCAGGCTTTGTCTGAACTACAAGTATGATCATGTTAAAACCCTGCTTAAAGCACTTAGGTGTCCTGTTGCCATTAGGAAAACATCCAGATGCATTAGCAGAGCATGACTTCCCAGGCCCCTCATGATCCTCAAACCTCTCCAGAGCTCGGGCTGTGCAGCCAGACCGCCTGGGCTCACATCCCGGCTCGACCCTGGACTAGCTGTGAACTTGGGCAAGTTACTTACCCACTCCTGGCCTCCCTTTCCTCGTTCAAATCTGACTTACAAGAGTTGTGGGAAGAATCAAATGAGATAATGGACATAAAGTCTTTCACCAGCACCGAGCCCATGGGAAATTCTCAATAAATGTTTCCTGGGCTGTTCCTGCCGATCTCAGCTGAGCTAGACCCAACTGCTTCCTATTTCTTGAAAATGCCAAGCCCTCTCTTGCCTCTGGACTTTCAGATGACCTGTTCCCTCGGTTCTGAATGAACAGTTTCCCGGCCACTTGAAGCTCCATGAGGTGGGGATTGTTCTAGTTCACAGTTGTAGCAGAGTGCTCAGCACTTAGTAGCATAAGTATTTATTCAAACAGTTATAATAATCACAAGTACTTACTGAGCGAAGTATGGCTTCAGAGCTTGTGCCCTGACCCCTCGTTGAATGTAAATCACCAGCATGACGTCCTGGTACTGTTGTCATGGCTACAGCTTATCGAGCACATGCCTGCCAGCCCCGGGGCTGGGAGCTTTACATGGATCCTCTTACTTGATTTTTACAGTAATCCTCTGAGGTACTCTTTTTTTTTTTTTGTGAGGAAGACCAGCCCTGAGCTAACATCTGTTGCCAATCCTCCTCTTTTTGCTGAGGAAGACTGGCCCTGGGCTAACATCCGTGCCCATCTTCCTCTACTTTATATGGGACGCCGCCACGGCGTGGCTGACAGGCAGTGCGTCGGCGGGCGCCCGGGATCCGAACTCGCGAACCCCGAGCTGCCAAGCGCGGACTCAACCGCTGTGCCACCGGGCGGCCCCCTCCTCTGAGGTACTTTTATCGTGTGCATTTTACAGGTGAGGGAACTGAGTGCAGAAAGGATAACATGCCCCAGGTCAGCAGTTCTCAACCCTTTTAGACTCTTAAAAATTGAGGATCTCAACAGTTTCTGTTATATGGAGTCTATCTATCAGTGTTTACTGTATTAGAAATTAAAATGGAGACATTTAAAAACCATTATTGCAGAAAACAAAAGTGTACTTCCTTGTTGTGTTTCCCTGTAGGCTCAGGGAAAACTTTCGGATTTCAAAATAATGACTAATTGGATGATAATGAAGTTACAGAAATTATAGCAGGTGTAACCAAAGGTAGTCAGTAATGCGCTAGTAAAGTGCTGCAAAGAAACTGAGTTAATCCCTGAAAACTCACTCTAGCTCTTCATTTATACCCTAAACATTTCCACAGCCTTAGAAAATGCTAGGGAACCCAGCCTACAGGGGCACAGCTTCCATCAGCGGTCAGAGCGAGGGGTGATCGTATGCCATGTTCGTAGACTCTGAGAAGTGCCCTGTCCACACGTGAGAGACTCAGGGTGGAAAAGACGGGACGACTTAGTATTAATATGGAAATGGTTTTGGCCTCACTGGTGCCCTGGAGGTGTCTGCCGACCACACCTGTGACCCGCTGCCTTCAGCCCCGGAGCTATTAAGTCATAGAGCTGACGTTCAAACTGGGAGGCCAATCCCAGGGCCACGCCCATAGCTGCTGCGCTCTGCTGTCTTGTGCGTTTTAATGAACATGCAGAATTGTTTGGGGCCTCAGGCTTTACCAAGTTTGCAACAGTGAGCACGTGCAACTTTTACTATTAGGAAAATATTAACAAAAGAAATGTTGACAAAGAAATAGATCCTGCCATATTAGTGGTTTCCTACATTTTTCTAAAATATTTGCATATTCCAAAATTCCAATATAAGAACTTCCATAAGGGTTGAGAACTGCTGACCTGGGGCACATTACCCTTTCTGCATTCAGTACATAATATAAGTACTACCAAAATTTCCAATTAAAAATTTTCTTTCTTTTTTTACATTTGTTATATCTATATTGCAGTATTCCTTACAAACAATAAACTGCACATATTTAAATGATACAATTTGAGGAAATCCATCATGTGTATATATCCATGTAACCATCACAAGCTATCAAGCTATCAGTCAAAATATCAAACATTTTCCGGCCTGTTTGCCGTTCATCTCTTCCACCCTCCCAGCAACCACTGATCTGCTCTCTGTCACTTCAGATTACTTGCATTTTCTAGGGTTTTATAGAAATGAAAGCATACAAGATGTTCTCTTTTTTGCCAGGCTTTATTCGCCATGCATCATGATTTTGAGATGCATTCACGTTGTTAGGTGTATCCGTAGTTGGTTCCTTTCATTGCTGAGTAGAATTCCATTGTATGGCCTCACCACGGTTTGTGGATCCATTCATCTGTTGATGGACATTTGGTTTATTTCCAGTTTTTGGCTATTACAAATGGAGCCGTATGTATTGTACAAGTCTTTGTGTAGACACACGTTTTAATTTCTCTTGGGTAGATCCCTGGGGGTGGTTCCTCTGGTAAATGTCTATTCACTTACCAAACTGTCTTCCAAAGTGGCCACACCATTTCACATCCCACCATTGGAGGAGAGTGGGAGTTGTCATGTATCCTCACCAACACTTGGTGGGGTCTGTCTTTTTAATTTTAGCCATTCTAATTGGCATGTTCTAATTATTTTTAAAATTCAGACTCTGCAGTAAGTTTCAGGATATTGCTTCGGGAAGAATCCTTTACAAGAAACTATTGTCATGCATAGGAATTAATGTCCCGCCCACCGTCTCTCCAGCTCTTGTTCCAAAGGATCAGCTGTCAAGTGAACAGTCTCAAGAAGAGGAACAGCAGCATCTGGATCCTTCTGAGAGGTAAAATAAAACAAAACAAAAGCACATATTAAAACCACAGTCCCTGTTGTGGAAGAGGTAGTGAGCAAATATTTGTTGACTAAATGAGTATTTTAAGATTTTATTATTTAAATAAGAAAGATGGCAAGCTATAAATCTAGTGACTAGAGTCAGGGAATTTTAGAGCCAACAGAGATCTTAGGAATTATTGAATTGACCTATTAATTTTGGAGATGAAAGCACTGAGGTCTGAGAGGTTATTCACAAACCTAGTCGCCACCCTGGGTCAAGAACCAGGACCCTCGCCTCCCAGAGAACCTGTCTGCCACTCAACTATTACACACCTCCCTGCACCTTTATTCTTTTCCAGAAGCTTAGATTCCTTACCACTGTTTAATATTTATTGCAAAATACACCCATTAAACCGCTTAATATTTTCTAACGTGAGTGATATAATTGTTAAAATGATCGCCAAATTGAATTGTAACAATAAAACATACTTAAGTCAATCTATTAAAAATTGGACTGGTGAATATGCTAACCCTTCTTCATTTTGAAAAATATAGGTTTAGTCTAATAAAAAGATATTATTTTAACTTGCTTGTTCATAGCTCATAATAAATCCATAAGGAAAGGTAGAATGGAGAACTATTCAGCAGACTTCACTTTGTCATAGCCTTTTTAAAAAGTTCTTAAGTAGAGAGCGATGGGAATATTTTAATGCTATGCTAATGGAATTTTGAATATCTGGGCATTTTAGTAGTAGCTGCCTTATAAATGGGCAGAAAATGGTATTTTAAGAGAAAGGTTAAATATTCGTGATGAGATATGCCTGCCTCCTAAAACCGGTGAAAGAAGTAATGGCAATTAAGCATTTCATTAAATGTGGGTGTTCCTGGAGAGCTCCTAAAGGTGACAGAAGCAGCAGGAGAGGAGTTGGAGTCCATTCTCCATGACTATCTCATGGTTGTTCTCCCCCCGAAATGAGGCCCAAGAGACTTCCGGAAAGCTGAAGAAATAATTATTCTCCAGTCACACATACACTCTCACGCTCACATGTGGGATGATTGTGGACTTCCCTTCCTTCCCGTGGATATTTGGTGACTTCTTTGATCTGGTTACCACACAGTGGCATATTTAATTTAAAGCTTTATAATGGGCTCTGACTTTTAATTTTCCCAGTTCACAAAAATACCCTTTTTCAGCCGTGTGTCCCCAGTCACATGCCATGTTCAGCCAGCTCAAAGCACAGTGGAAATCCTAGCACAGGGACAACCAGGTCCTCTTCCCTGAAGCTCCCCACCCCACCTGCCCCCGACACTGGAGCCGCAGGAAGAGCTTTGACCTGACACAGAGCTCCAGGTCTGGCTCTGCGACCTACAAGAAGTCCCCAAGTCTCTCCATCCGTCTGAGCATTTGTGAACTGGGGATGGTAAACCTCATGGTGGTGGTGGGTGGAATGGGAAAGGGGTGGGGTCTACAGGAAGTGCTCTGCTGGATCTGAATACCTGCTTGTGATTTTAGAACTAAGCCCGGCGAGAGTAAAAGCACCAAGAATATGACCAAGGATGAAGTTGTTGAAAAACTTAAAAACTGTATACAGCAGCAGGACCCAGTGTTCAGAAAACGATTTCTTGATGTCAGTAAGGAACCTCATGGCAAAATTAATGTGCAAGACTTCAAGAAGGTAGGAGAACGGGTTTCTCTGTGGCTCTTTCTCTCCTGAAGAAGTTCGGTTATTTTATTATATTAACATGCACTAAAGGATAGGAAGTAAGTTTTCAGTAAGGGTTTGTTCCGGGGCAAAGCAGATCCATTTCTAGGCATCTTTCAACAATCTAAAAGGATTCTTTTGGCCAAAAATGTCTTTGGCAACTTTCTTCAGAGAATATTTTGATATGGATGTGGCTGGTTTTTGATGTTTAAACTTTCAAAACAAAGCATTCATTGATGTGTTTGGCCGTCCACTGGTACCTGGCTTGTGCATCCTGAAAATGAAAGCTGCTCAGGCCCCTCCCGGCCAGTGAGGAGTCCCAGGGATGCTGGGATAACAGAGCTGTGGTTTGTTTCTCGAGAAAGCGGGAAAAAACGTGGGAGTAAAATATGGGGCGCTCAGAGTGCTGATTTGCATGTGCTTATGGGAACGGGCGAGGGCCTGCCAGAAAGGACACAGACTTCTCAGGAATTAATTTAAATGATTGCTTAAAATTCCTATTATGATCCCTCTAGTAATCATCTTCAGCTATTTTTAAGGAAAGCATTTCAGCTAATGTGTAGCAGTGTCCATGTGGACAAATTTAGAAGAAGGCAATGAAATATATTTCCAAGAAGAGAATAATTATATTAGTAGCTGCTATTTATCTAGCACCTGCCCCCCTGCCAGGCACTGTAATAGGCTCTTAACCTACCTTATTTCCAAGCCTCCTGACAGCAGCATCATGGGGGATGGCTGGAGGAGGGAGCAGGGCTAGAGGCACCGAGATGGGATTAGATAGCTCTTGAGACAGTCCAGCCCTCCCCTCCCCAAACAAAACTAAACAAAAGATGTGCAGGACCTGATGCTATCTGAGCATACAGGGCATGGTGATAGATTTGAGAAATACTTGGACATAAGAGGCCCGGGGTAAGGGAGAGGAGAGACTCAAGGATCGTTCCTAGATTTCTGGTTTAGGGGACCAGGTACCTGATAATTAGTCATTGATGACTCTGATGAGAGCAATTTCTGAGTGAATGGTGGTAAGTGGGTGAGAATCATCTCACTCTGCCAGTGCAGCTTGTCCTAGATTCTGTTTCCCCCCAAGTCACCTGGCACCAGTCCTGACCCCTAATGCATAACAGTCTCCAACAGTCACAGTGCTCAACGTTCTTGATTCACAGAGTCAATTCATAGACTCATAGAAACTAAGAACCGACTAGTCTGCCTCTGAGTTTTCAGATGGGGAAGTGGTTACCCTGGAGAAGGGCAGTAGGTGGTGGCAAAGCTGGGACTAACACCTGTGACTCTTGACTCTGAGGACAGCTTCTTACCTCTGCTCACCTGAGAACACTTTTAGGTCCATGAGCTCAGCTGCAGGTTCTTCCCTCTTACAGCTTTATCTGCCATCGATAAGCCAGTGACTCCCCCGTCCACATCTCTAAGTGGTATCCCAGACCACTCTCCTGAAACTTCAGGCTCAGGTACCCACCTGCCTACTGGACTTCTCCATGCGGGTGTCTAAGAGACACCTGCATTCTCTCCAAAGCCCTTCTGCCAGCAGCCTTTCCGTTCTTAGTCAAGGACAACGTCTTTTCCAACTGCTCGGGGCTAAGATCTTGGCAACTTTCTTGACTCTCCTCTTTCTCTCACACTCACATCCAATTCGCGAACAAAGCCTGTTGGCTCCCTTGAAAATCATCCCAGAATATGATGACTGCTCCCTACCGCACTGCTTCCAACCATCACCTCTCGCTGGATTGTTACAGCAGCCTCCTCACTGGTCTCCCTGCTCCTGCCCTTGCCCCACCACCGTTTATTCTCAACCCAGCTGCCAGAGTGACCCTCCAAGTCAGTCAGAGGGGGCCACTCCTGCTCAGCACCCTGCAACAGCTCCCCATCTCACCCGAATGAAAACCGGAGTCCTAGAAAGGCCTCAGAGGCCACGCATGGCCCAACCACCCATCACCTCCCTGATGTAACTCTCAGCACCCTCCCCCGTGCTCAGCACACTCCAGCCGCACCAGCCTCCTGCTCTTCCTCAGACACAGACCCGCTCCCGCCTTTGCAGTGGCTGTGCCTCCGTCTGGAGCGCCGTGCCTCTGACATCTGCGTGGCTGTCCCCCTCACCTCCTCAAGCCTTTGTGCAACGGCAGCTCTCCCACTGAGGCGACCCTCACGCCCCCCACCTTGATCTCCTTTACTGGCTTCTTCTCTCCGCAGCATCACCTCCTGCCATGCGTATCGTACTGACAGTCCTCTTGTTCCTTCCCGTAGTTTGCTTGTTTACTTGTCTTCCTCCATTGAAACATGTGCTCCAAAGGTAGACACTTTTCTCTCTTGTGGGCAGTGATGCATCCCAAGTGCTTGGCACAGTAGGGCCCAGGAAACATTTGCTGAATGAATGGACGAGTTTGAACAGTAACTAGAATCCTCAGCGGAGCCCTGCATGGACGCCACCAGAGGACTGAGGGGAGCGGGCTTGCAGAAGCCCATTGGGGTTCCTGGACATGAAGCCAGTTCCCACCCCTGTCTGTGGCGGAGCCCCAAACCCACCTAGCCCCCTTCTCTGCCTCCTGAGTTTCTCTGCATTCGGGACGACCTTGCAGGGCAGCTCCTTTTACAGTTATTCTGCTACTTGCTTCCTGGCAGTGCCTGCATGCCTCTCCCTCTCCCCGTTTCCTCGCTTCCCGGAGACTTGATGTGCCCCTGGTGAGGGGAAAAGGGAAATAGAAACCATGAAAGACCGCCATGCCAGGAGAGACACTCATTGTTGTTTTAACGTGGAAGTTAACAACCAATTCGCTGTGAACCCAATTAGGCAAATTATCCACTGGTCTCCCTGCTGGCGACTTGCTGGGATTAACGTTTGGGAAACACCCTGTCGTGCCCAGCCCTTTAGCTTGAAGATCCACAACCGTGGGGTGAGTTAAACAGTCTACCAGGGACCTGCGTTTGAACGTTATAAGCCAGTAACTTCAAAGCATTATGTAAAGTGTCATTGTTAATTGAAGAGCTTGTTTATAGATCAGGGTGATTCTACTGCCAGTGAAGTCAGAGCTAGGAAAATCACGGGCTTATTCTGTAGAAAGACCGCATTTAGGTTAGACGTAATGCCGGGCATCCAGATGTTAAAGGTTTGGGAAAGTCGAACTTCAGTGGCAAGGAAACCTTTGGAATCAACTTCTCTAGAGACCCGTAAGTGTAAATGACGATGATAGTAATTCTGTAACAGTAATAACAGCAATAATCCCCCTAACTACAGTGATCGCGCTAACCATCACTGGAATCACGATGAAGATGCGATGGTGATCGCCCCAACTACGGCTCTTCGAGCCCCTCAGTGTCCAGGCGCTGTGAACATTGCTTCACGGATGTGATTTCTAATCCTTACAGGAGCTCCATGAGGTATAGGTTATATTATGCCCATTTCACAAGTGAGGAGACCAAAGCTTAGAAGTTAAGATAGTGGCTCAGCATTGCTCAGCTGGGAAGCTGTTTAGGCACTTGGATTTGGATCCATGTCTGTCTGTATCAGCCTCAGGCCCTTGCTGGGTGTCATACGGGCAGCTGGGTGTAATTGATGGCAGCTTCGAGGTCATATCCAGCCTCAGAGTTTTGTGAGAGGGACACTAATTTTAATAGCAATGCCCCTCTTCCTGTGGTTTTGGTTGTGGATATGCAATGTTCTTGCCCTTCTCTTCCCCCAAATCTGTATCACACCAATTAGGATGGTGAAATGGTTGCAGAGTTACATCCCAGGGTAATTGGGAGTGAAGCTCTAAGTCACATATATCCACTTTCCCAATTATGTGTGCATACAGTTATTCATCTGTATAAATGTGGGCAGTGCTTATCCGTTGTCCTGGATACATTGGACTCTAAATTAGAAGTGCTTATTATTTATTCTCACCGGCATCACCTTCCCTGTGGCAGGGGCAGAAGGTGGTTGGCTGTGACACGGGTTCAATGAAGGAGAACTGTAAGAATAGAGTCCAGAGCTAGGTGGGAACTTACAGGTCACCACATCCATCGAGTCCCCACACTGTCACTGCAGGACACTGTTATCTTTCCACCACCGTGGTCAGGAAGATTTTGTCTACTATACAAAATTTGTTAACTAGTAATCTATCTTCCCCCCATTTTTCTCTCTTTAATATAATTGATATAAGAATTTCTGATTAATATGAGTTGACCAGTGACACTGCACTGAGTTGACAGTTCTGACAGAGGCAGAGCTATAGGGGTTTTAAGGAACTCAGTGTGCTTTTCACAGTTAAATGTGTCATTTCCACTGGGGGATGGAGGAAAGGACTGTTCTTTCTGGAATTGTGCTAGACCTGGTCTGGGTATTTTGCATCAGACATTAAATCATTTCTCACAACAACCCTGTAAGGTGTGTTCTTTCTCCCTGAAAATCCTCCTCTCCTTGTTCATTGCTCTGGCCACTGCACCACATAGCCCGTGACTTTTGCATATTTTAAATGCGTCATTTTATTTAAGTGAGTCAAGAACTGGTAGTATTGCAGGAAAACTATTTTTGAACTTTAGAGTGATTTAGAATCTTTATATTTCTTATCTGGATACTTTTTCTTCCCCTCTCCCTCTCCTTTATATGCTGAGTTGGCAGCAAAGCCGAAAAACAGTATCTTAGATAAAAGAGGTGGCTATTTTCCTCTCTTGCAACAAGGAGTCCAGAAACTGTCGGTACAAGGCCAGTGCAGCAGCGCTACAGTGTCTTCGGAGACCCAGACTGCTTCTAGCTTTCTACTCTGTCAGTCTCGTCCTCATGCATCCTCCTGGAGCACCAGCCGTCACACATGTTTCAGGCATAAAGGAGGGGAAAGATGAAGGCAAAAGGCTTCAGCCAGACAAATCTTTCTTTTTTAAAAGAGGCTTTCTTGAAATCTTCTCCCAGCAGCTTCTACTTACGTTCTATTGACCAGGACTATGTTATTTGGAGATATATATATATATATATATATATATATATATATATATAAAATGTATGTGATTTTTGGCTGGGTACATTACTACCTCCAGAAAAAGCAAGTTTCTGTTCCTGCCAGAGAGGGAGAGAATATATGTATTAGGCAGGCACATGTAACCGACTCTGCCATTCTTTCTCTCAGTAAACGCTTTGAGGGTGCCTGCTGCATACCTGGTATAGGACTCCGCCACACGGGGAACAAGGATAAAGCAGAAGTTTCATTGCTTGGGGCCAGTGACCCAAGGGGAACATAGAATGACAAAACACCCAAGGACACATAAGTCAAAATTAGTCTAATTGAGTAATTAGACTAATTGAGCTCTTCCATCCATCAGGAGTTTGAGGGCAGCTTTACAATCCAATTCCCCGTACTTGGCTGTTCCTGATGGGAAATTGTTACTCTCCATCCTCAGTAAACACACTGAACACTCGCTCACTGTCACGCGAAGCCCCACCTCTGGAGTCCCAGCTGAGGCCTCTGGAGACGGGCACGGGGCTGCGGGCTGACCCGCAGGCTTGCAGAGCCGTGGACTGGGGACGCAGGGGTCTCGAAGCGCCCGACCCGGCCGCCCAGAGTGCTGCGGCCGCGGCTGCTTGCCCCCCAGCTCCGGAAGGCAAGGCCGCCTCCCCGTGCTTAGCGGGAGCGGAGCGCCCACGCCCTCTGGCGCCGGCGGGACTCGCGCCGGGAGTCGGCCCCCCACGCCCTTCACTGCCCGACCACAGACGGCCTTGCCCGCCGAGGGACGGCGACCCGGACGCAAGCCAAGCCCCACGAACACCATCGGCCATCTCCTGGCTCTTGGGTGTGGTTCCGCAAACCGAGTGACTGTGACTCGGGGTGAGTTAGGTTTTTAAAAAGTCACGTGTTCAATATCTTCGTTCATCTGGTTTTAACTCTTCCCTGGGGAGCGTACAACTCCGGGGAATAAAACAGACATTTTAAAAACTCTTCATTGTGTGTCATGGTCAGTTTTGTGAGGAGAAAAACACCAAACTCAGGGAACGCTAAGAGGACAAGCAGACGTTTGTAGTGAGAGGCGCGCAGATGCGTCCGCAGCAGGCGGCCCGAGAGAGACCTGCCCGCGCCGCCTCCCCACGCCCGCCCGCCGCCGGCGGGGACCCTGAGGCTCCCCGGAGGCCCCGCCGGATGCGGCGCGCAGAGCTCGGGCCGTCCGGGGGGCCCACGACCCCGCCACGAAAACACGCGGGGAAAACGGAAGAAGCACCGCGTTCCTGAGGACGGGCGGCGGGGAGGGGACGGGCGGGCTTCGTTCTTTAGCTCCCAAACGGCTTCCTGATCTGGGAGGTGTTTTACGGAGGTGACCAGCTGTGTGTTCCAGGTCCCTTACGGCTTCCCGCATGTCTTCCCTGGTCCAAGCCCCACAAAACCACCAGAAGGATGTGTTTATTTCACCATCTTCTGGCAACAACCCTCTCCTGGGGGCCAAAGCTGGATTCTCTCAGCATCCGGCTGTGCCCGACTGGCCGGGTCCTCGGGGTGGGCGCAGTTGCAGACCCTCAGGTGTCAACTGACCGTGCCTCTAGGGCTTTCCATTGTTGCCTTTGTGTTCTCAGGGCCCCAGTCGGGCTCTGTCTCCTAAGAACCACAGCGTGGGGACTTGCAGTCTCTTTTCAGAAGTTTTCATCTTAGGTCTGGAGACTCCAGCCCCAGCAGTTCCAGAGGTCAGCACATCTGGACGGGGAAACCAGCCACACTTTGAGCCTACTCCCTCATGTCTCCAATTGTGCCTCTTCAGCAGCACGTAACTAGCGAAGGCTCTGCTGAAGTGGCCCTCTGCCTGGCCCAAACCTGTTTCTCAGTCTGAAGTCCATCCCAGAATCATCAACCGTTCCCAGGGCAATGCAGTTGCTTGGCCTCAGGTCACCTCTCAAGAGTCCTTCCCGCCTTGGAATTTCAATCTCTTCAGACCTCATGTCTTCCTCGGCTCTCTGATGCCTTTTTTCTTATTTTGTAATTGATTGGGCTCTTCTGGTTTTCACTGGGAATGAAATAGGCTTGCTGTGAACTGCTCCATCCTATCCAGAAGCAGAAGTTGAGATCTGTCAGTTTTATTAGTTTTCTCAAAGGAACAACTTTATTTGTATCGCTGTTTTTCGCTTGTATATTTGTTTTACATTTAATTATTTCTGCTGTTACCATGATTATTTTCTCACTTCTACTTGATTGGAATTTTCTTTTTCTGATTTCTTGAGATATAATGTTAGACTGCTCCTTTTCAGCCTCTGTATCTCTAACATACAAACTGACGGCTATACATTGCCCTCCAAGTGCAGGTTTAGTCCCACCGTGCAAATTTTCTTGTATCATATTTTCATTATCATTCAGTTCAAAATATTTTATAATTTCCCTTGTGATTTCTTCTTTTTGCAGTGGTTTATTTAAAAAGAGTATTGGGCCGGCCCGGTGGCGCAGCGGTTTAGTCCGCGCTTGGCAGCCCGCGGTTCGCGAGTTCGGATCCCGGGCGCCCGCCGACGCACTGCCTGTCAGCCATGCCGTGGCGGCGTCCCATATAAAGTAGAGGAAGATGGGCACAGATGTTAGCCCAGGGCCAGTCTTCCTCCTCAGCAAAAAAGGGGAAGATTGGCAATAGATGTTAGCTCAGGGCTGGTCTTCCCCACCAAAAAAAAAAAAAAAAAAAAGAGTATTGTATAATTTCCAAACAGTTGGAGTTTTGTAGTTTGCCTTTTATGGTTGATCTTAAAGTTGATTCCATTGTGATCCGAGAACAGATTCTAAAGTCTAAATGACTTCAACCAATCCATGAAATACATTGAGGCTTGGGTTATGACCCATCATATAATCAATTTTGGTAAATGTTCCACAAGCACTTGAAAAGAATGTGTACTCCATCACAGATGCTCAGTTTTCTAAGCATGTCAGTTAGGTTGATTGTATTAGTTGTGTTTTTCGTAGCTTCTGTGTCATCAAAGTTTTGTCTGCACGTTCCATTAGTTATTGAGAGAAGAGTCTTGAAATCTCCCATCTGTTTGTGGGTTTGTCTAGTGAGGTCCTTTTTCATCCTGTTGATAGTTGCTTTATCCACTTTGAAGCTATTGTGTACACATAGATTTAGAATTGCTGAAACTTCCTGCAAATTGTCTCCTTTATCATTAAGTCATGACTCTCCTGATACAGAGAAATGCTACTTGCCTTCAAGCCTATTTTTGTCTGGTAATAATATAGTTACTTCAGCTTTCTTTTCATGAGTATTAGCATGGTATATCTTTTTCTATCCTTTTACTTAAAACTTTCTGGGTGCTTATATTTAAAATAAATCTCTCATGGGCAGCCCATAGCGTGACACTCTGCTACTTGGGGTATTCAGTCCGTTTTATGTTTATTGAATTACTGATATAGTTAGTTTTATATCTGTCATCTTAATTTTTTCTGTTTGATTCAACTGTCTCTTGTTTCTTTTTCTGACCTTTCTTGCCTTCTTTTAGAGTATTCAACTATTTCTATTATTCCCTTTCCCCTCTGTTAACTTACTGGTGAGCACACTCGTCTGTCGGTCCTGGAGACTGCGGCATGCATCCTGCGTTGTTGTGTGTGGTCAGGGAGCAGTGATTATGTGTCCCACTTCCCTGACAACGCCAGCTTTTAAAAATACTTTGATTTCACTTGCCCTGTCCTAGCTTTTGTGTTATTGTTGTCATGCATTTTAATTTTACACATGTGTTAAATCCCACAAGACACTCATTATTATTTTTAGAGTAAATAAGCTGTCATGTATCCGCACATCTATCCTTGCTGTGGTTCCTTCCATCTTACATTTGTGCTTGCGCCTGGACTCATTTTTATTCTACTGAAAGACCTCCCTTTTGTACTTCTTTTAAGCAAGCGTACTAGCCGCTGACTCTCTGAGTCTCCATAGCTTATTCAGATTTCCTCCGTTTCTACCTCACATCCTTCTTCTGTCCCAAATCCCATCCAGGATCCCACATGACATTTAGTTGCCATGTCTCCTTAGCCTCCTCCAGGCTGTGACAGTTTCTCAGACCTTCCTTACTTTTGACGACCTTGACAGTTTTGAGGAGGACTGGTCAGATACTTTGTCGAATGTCCCTCTGTTGGAATTTGTCTGATATCTTTCTCAGGATTAGACTGGGGTAACGTTTTTGGAAGGGCGACCACAGAGGTGAAGTGCCCTTCTCATCACATCCCATCAGGGCCTGTGCTGACATGACTGACCCCTGCTGATGTTGACCTTGGTCACCTGGCTGAGGTGTGTTTGTCAGGCTTCTCCACTGTAAACTTACTCTTTTTCTCTCTCTCTCTCTGTCCATACTGCACTCTTTAGAAAAAAATCACTATGCACAGCCCACACTTAAGAAGTGGGGGGTTATTATACTCCACCTCTCTAAGGGCAGAATATCTACATAAACTCTCTCAAATTCTTCTGCATGGGAGATTTGTCTCTTCTCTCCCATTTATTAATTTATTTGTATCAATATGGGCTCATGCCTCATTATCCTTTAAATGTCTGTGTGATCCTTAATAAGGTTTCCTTTTTCACTCTTGATGTTGGTAATTTTTTACCTTTTTTCTGTGTTTCTTGATTAGTCTAGCTAGAGGTTTATCACTTTTATTGATCTTTATATAAAACAAGCTGTGGTTTCATTGGTTTTCTCTGTTGTTTGTCCATGGTCTATTTCATTGATTTCTGCTCTTATCTTTATTATTTCTTTTCTTCGACTGACTGACTTCTCCTTTCTTTGGGTTTCCTTGCTTGACACACAGGGGATTTCCCTTGGAATGTTCACCTTGAGAATCTGGTGGATTTCCTGGTGATAAAGACCATGAAAGTGGGCCTCCCCCCTTCAAAGACTGGGCCCCCAGGAGTTTCTGATTCTCAAGCTAATCCTCACTCAGCCTCCAGCAATCTGTCAAGATTACCACTGCAGTGTTCCCACCAGTCTGTGGCTACAGTGGCTTCTGCTCCAGGTCAGCTGACCTTGGCTGATTCTCTGTATTCACCTGTCTCTCCAGATTTCAGATTCCTCTCATGGCTCTAAGTTTGTTCGACTTTTTTCTTGTTGTAAGGATGGAAGTAATGATTTCCAAGCTCTTTACATGTTGAACCTGAAAGCAGAAGTCCACTCTTACTTTTTAAAGATGTTTTAGCTGGGAATAGCATTTTAGGTTGGCAGTTATTTTCTTCTAGCATTTTAAAGATATTCCATTGTCTTCTGGCTTCTGTCAGTTCTGTTGATAAATAAACCATCAGTCTTATTGTTGCCTGTTTGAATGTATTGTGTCTTTTTTTTTCCAGCAGCTTTGAAGATTTTCCTCTTTGTTTTTGGATTTCAGCAGTCTTACTAGATGTGTGTTGGTGTGCCTTTCTTTGTATGCATCCTGCTGGGGTTTGCAGTTCTTCTTGAATCCATAGGTTGATGTGTTTAATCAAAAATTTTTGTGAAAAATTCTCAGCCATTGACTCTTCTCCTTTTACCTGTGCCCTGTAATCTCTGTCTCCTTGTATTCCTGTTCGCAGTATCCCACATGTCTCTTCCACTCTTTTATGTATTTTCCATTATTTTTCTCTCAGTGCTTCAGTTCCAATATTTTCCATTGACCTGTCTTCCAGGTTATTAATTCTGTGTTCTGCTTTTTCCAATCTGTGGTTAATTTTATTCTTAATTTTTGTTTTGTTTTTCAGTTGTGGGATGTCCATTTGGTTATTTTTAACATATTCCATATCTGTGTCTTTTCTTCTGTTGTGTCAACATATTCCTGTATTTTCTTAAACATATTTATAGCTATTAAAAATTTTTTTTTAGTAACTCCAGTATCTGGATCATGTGTAGATCTTTTTCTATTATCCTTTTTCCCCTTGATTTGGGGTCACATGGTCTGTCTCTTGGCATGCCAGACAGATTTTTATTCCATGTCAGACACTGTGTTAAGAAAACTGAGAGGCTCTAGATAATAGGTTGCTCTTTCCTTCGCTGGGCAGATAGAGTGGCTCAATCCATTTAGGGACTCAGTTGATCTGAGGCTGGACTGCAGCTTCTCAAGGCTCCATTTGCCTCTTTCTCTTTATACTCCTGTTCCTAAGGTGTAGCCTCCAACAGTTTTAACTCAGAGCCTGGGTCATTCTCTGAGCCCCCGCCCCTGGGAAATCCTGAACTCTAACCTCTGTCCCCTCAGGACCACAAGGTGACAAACAAATCTCTTCTGCTTTTCAGAGGCTTTCTGCCTTGATTCTTACTCTTTGGCCCCGTGGGGCTCCTGAATTCAGCAAACATCTTGAGGGGACGCTGGCTCAGGGACGTGCAGACTCAGTTCTCTGCTTCCCCTTCGTTAGAGATCCAGCCGTCAGGTCTCGAACTGTGGTGTCTGTGGTCCCATGAGCTTGTCACAAGCGCCACTTATTCTCTCTCTGCTGGTGGTGACGTCTAAGCTGTTCGCCCTGCTCCCAGATGCGCAAACGACTCACTTCTCCTCAGACTCCCCCTCCTCTCCGATTTGTATCCCTTTGAGTCCTGGGGGCCTCAGCAGCTCACTCTACTTCAAACAGATGTTTTGCTGCATTTCATCTGGCTTTTCTGTTTGTTCTCAGTGGAAGCACAGATCTCCTGCAAGCCGAGCACCAGCCCTTCCCTTTTGATGGGCACTCACTTCTTTTTCCTCGTTAAACAATTTTTTTTATGTGTCTTTATGTACTGATGCTTTTATTTCTATGGAATGGATTCCCAGGGGTAGGATTGCTTGGTCTAAGAAAATATATCTTTTATATTTTAACACATGTTGCCTGTTTACTTTTTAAAAAAACACTGTAGCATTTCCTATTTCTAATCACTGTATGAGAGTATCTTTTTCTGTAACCCCTGTTACATAGCATTATAGCTCCTTTTAATTTTTACTGGTCTGATAGTTTTAAAGTGATAGCTCAGTTTAACTTTAATTTGCATTTATTTCCCTGACTACTAGTGAAGATATGCTTTTTTATTGTTTTGGCCATAGTATTGGTTCTTCTGTGAGTTGCCTCTATAACACAGAAGCCTAGAACTCCCAGGTACCCCCATCCTCTGGACTCTCACCCCTGGGACTTTCTCCCCATCAGTCTCTGTGTCTGACCCCAGCCTTTCTCTCCCAGCTGCCTTGGCTCTCCTCTGACACTTTCCCCTTTGCACCAGCTCGAGCCTGGTTGTCTTCTGAGGGTGCTGCTCCTCTGCAGCTCTGTCTCCCTCGCTGAGATGTACACACCACAGGGGCAGTTAGCTGTGTCTCTTTCATTCTCTGCCCTGTCCCCAGCATCCAAAAAGGGGCCAACACGTAATAAGTGCTCAGTAAGTTTTTTTTTTTAATGAACCCAATCAGTTTTGAAAAGCATTGTAGTATTTTGATTTAAGATGTTGACTCTGGAGCCAGGCTGCTCTGTCACTTAGTAACCATGTGGCCCTGGGCAAACCTCTCGGTGTCTCGGTTCCCTTATCCCTAAAGTGGAGATCACAGTAGTAGCTACATTGTAGGATTATTGTAAGGATTAAATGAGCTAAGAGATGTGTATTAGTGTCCTAGGCTCTGTCACACATCACCACACACTTGGTGGCTGAAAACAACAGACATTTATTCTCTCACAGTTCTGGAGGCCAAAGTCCAAAATCGCAGTGTCAGCGGAGTCATGCTGCCTCTGACGGCTGCAGAGGAGGGTCCTTCCTTGCCTGCCGCAGCTCCCGGTGCTTGCTGGCAGTCCCTGGCGTTCCTTGGCTTTGTCGCTGCCGTCACTCCAATGTCTGGCCTCTCCCTTCCACGACACCGTGTCTTCACGCGGTGTTCCCCTCTCTGTGTGTCCGGGTCCCGTGTCTTCACGCGGTGTTCCCCTCTCTGTGTGTCCGGGTCCCGTGTCTTCATGCGGTGTTCCCCTCTCTGTGTGTCCGGGTCCCGTGTCTTCACGCGGTGTTCCCCTCTCTGTGTGTCCGGGTCCCGTGTCTTCACGCGGTGTTCCCCTCTCTCTCTGTGTGTCCGTGTCCAAGTTTCCCTCTTCTTATAAGGACTCCAGTCATTGGATTTAGGACCCACCCTAATCCGGGATGACCTCATCTTAGCCTGATTCCATCTGCGAAGACCTGTTTCCATTAGAGGTCACATTCACAGGAACCTGGGTTAAGACTTCACCACATCTTTGGGGAGGACATGGTTCAACTCTCTACAACACGTAAACCCTTTGAATAGGGCTGGCACATGAGGGCGGGGACTTTGCTGTCCTCTTCACTCTTGTGTTCCTAGTGCCCTGACCAGAGCCCGGCGTAAAGGTGTCCCAAAGCTCTGTTGACTTAACTAATCATTTATCAACCTGTTGTCTTCTGCGTTACAAATATCTTTTCAAAACCTATCACTTGTCTTTTGTTTTATTATATCTTTTGCCATTAAAATGTTTTAAGTTTTTGTGCAACCAAATATCTGTCTTCCTTCCTTTCTTCGTTTTTTTTTTTTTAAATAAATTCTGGGTTTGTAGTCTTGGTTAATAAGATGTCATTCTTCTACTCCCCAGGTCCCCCTCCCATATTTTACAGATAATCTCCTAGATTTTCTTGCAAGAATTTTACTGTTTTATTTTTAAAATGTAAATGCTTCATCCATACGGAATTAATTTTTATATATGGTGTAAGATGGGGCTCTTCTATATTTTCCCACTGAATTGAACTATTGTCTTTGTTATTTGTGAAATTCTCCTTATACTAGGGTTTACATCTGAAAATTCTCATTTTGTTACACTGATCTATACATCTTTTTCTGTATCAATGCAATATATTTTTTTAAATTTAGTAAAACAGATCTTTCCTCATTTTTCTTCCTTTTTATGTTTTCTTGGCTTTTCTCAGGCTAGGTTTATATTTTTCCATAAAAACTTCATCCAATTACCCCTCAAATGCATTATTAGGATCATAATTGGACTTGCATTAAATTTGTGTATTAAAAACATATCTGCTTTTGGAATCAAGAAGAGGGAACATAAAGGAAAGCACCGAAGGGGAGGGCAGAGAGCCTGTCATTCCTGAGAGCGGGTGGCAGTTAGTGTCAGCTTCCCCTGCCACCTGGACTTTGTGCTCGGCTTTGGGCATCTCAGTTGTCTCCACTTGCCCTTCGAACAACAGGTCTGATTCCAGAACTTGAGAACAGCCTCCTCTGAGGGAGGAATGGCTTGTCTGCTTTTATCTTCCATCTTCACAATTTGCTATTGAAATACTAGGTTCATTTGCTCTTAAGATTTTACACATGTGTGCAAAAGTGAGCTAGGTTCTGGATATTTGCCTCTAAAATTAGACATGTCTGGTTGATTTACTTGTTACACCTGGAATTCCCCTTGACACTGAAAAGCTGTCAGATCACCTTATCTCTTCTTCTTAGGCTGAGGCTGTCTCATTTCACGATTTTTGAAGGTTGCATTTAGGTTCAGCATTTTGTCATTCTGAGCCATCTAAACCCAATTTCAGTCTTGTTGGGTTCTATGGGGATAATATATTAAAAAACAAAAAACTAAACCAAATCATTATTGCATCATTGTCGTCATTTTCATTGTCATCATCATGCCAATGGCCAAAAAGAAAAGAAAAAAATCCACTGTTCTACAACTTGGCAATTGCTGTTAACAAATCATCAGTCTGTCTTGGAGGTTCAGAGTTGGTGCTAAGGTTGGGGGAAGAACAGTTTTTGGAATTGTAGTGCAGTACCATCACCGATGGATCAGGTGGAATTAGATCAGGTGGACCAGATAGATCTGGCCTATGGGCTAGAAATTTCTAGATTTGGGGGAGTGGTTGGATTGTGATCCTGGTATGTTTCTAGTGGTCACAGCATTGCCACCAAATTTCAGGAATCCCGTAGATTCAAAGAGCTGGAAAGGACAGAGTTCATGCACCCATTATTACCCTCTCTCCGCCCTGGCTCCTTATCTGTTGCTCGCCATCTCAGTGGGTGGTTCCCTGACCCAGTGATGTTGGCCTTGGTCATGTAGCTTTCTTTGAGATGGAGTTTGGCAGATGTGACCTGAGCAGCAGCCTTAAATCTGCTTGTGTGGTTTGGCTTGGCCTTGTGCTCCAGCAATCTGCTATTAGAAGAGCTTGCCCAGGGCAGCTGCTGTACCTTCAGTTTGGTCTGCAGAATGAGTGCACATAGAACAGAGCTAAACCCAACCTGTAGCCTGAGTCAGAAACACCCAGCCAAGCCCGTCTTACATCAGCCAAACTGCCCTTGACCTGCAGACCCATGAGTGTGAGAATAAATGCTTGTTTTGTTGTCAGCCACCGCATTTTGGATGGTTTGTCATGCAGTTTGTCATGCGGGGACTCATAGAGTCCCTGTCCCTATTATAGCCTGTTCCAAACATGTAGTACACAAAGGCTTAGGGAACCCCCAACTCAGTCTCAGCTGTGTCCTCTGCAGACTCTCCAGGCTGGGTCACTTGAATGGGAGTGACACACCTCCCAGTGTGTAAGTGCTGTGCAGAAGAACCACCATTGCCTATTATTCATAGAGCCAGAAGCCTGAAGCATGAATCCAAGCTCAATCACCAGTGCTGGGCTGTTGTTGTTGGCTATAAGCTTCCCTGGGCAGTAACCCCCAGAGGAGTTATTTGAGTGTCTCCATGCTACTCACATGCGTCCATGGGACAGGCACTTGCGTCTCTGGGCTTCAGGCTCCTCGTCTGTAAGTGGTGAGGTTGAAGCTGATGCCCTCCAGGCTCTCCCAATGCTGTGAGTCATGAGACGGTGTTGTCTCATGGTGTCAGACTGACACCTGTTCAAGCCTTTGCTCCAACACTTACAGCTGTGTCTTTCCAGCAACAGATGGCTTCTTTAGCCTTCCTAAATTTCGATCTCCTCATTTGTAAGATGGAATTGGTCGTACTTTTGTTGAGGAGTTGTTGCGAAGTTTAAATAAGATAATGTGTGAAAGTCATTTAGTACAGTGGCTGGCACCTACTAGATCTTCGGTCAAATTCTTTTTCTCGGTGACACTTGGGAAGCTTCCTTTACTCTCTGGCATCAGGAAGGAGCGTTTACTGCTCCAGAGCCAGCTCTGGCCCTTGTCATTAGGCCATTAGTGCTGGGAGTCTGTGCTTGAGACGCTCGTCAGCTTTAACTCCCGTGTCTGGGCCCTTGTCTCTGGAACACCTCACGCTGTCACTGTTCTCACACAAGGGGCTTTTATCTGAGATGCTCTACACCCTTTGAAGATGCATTTCATTCTCCATAGTATTCCTGTCATTTAAGAAACAAAAAGGGAATCCATTACTTTATCTGCGCTCATAACAGGCAGCAGCATCTCGAACCGAATACACTGTGGCCCGTGTAGGTGACAGTGTTGTATTTGCCTCTCATGTTGGTTTGCATCAACTTCGCTGGGGCCACATGGACAATCAGACATGTGTGTTTGAATATTCTAGAAGCATTTGCCAAGAGTTTGAAGTTTCTACCCAAGCACAGATCTGTTTTGAAAGTTCCATTTTCCTTTCCAGCCATGGCGCTCTCATCCCTAGTCCCTGACTCCCAAGTGATCATTTTGTCTTGATGACTGGAATTCTCAGATTATTCTTACATTCTGGATGCCTCTGGCCGTTTGTAGTGGGAGAGGAGCCGGAAGAGCAGGTATCATGGGGATGGAGGAATGGAAGGTGGGGAGATGGATTGTGTCTGAAATTCTATAGAAGACTTTTTTTTTGCCTGTTTCATGTCTTTGAGTAGGGATGTAAAGAAATAGAAGTAATATTACTTATTAAAAATAAAACCAGGAGCTCTCTTCGGTTTTATCACAAATAACTTAGGTCAGAGAATCTCCAGGTAAGGAGGAATGTCTGGAAAAGTCCTCTCCAGATCTGAGGAGAATCCCTGAATCCCACCTTCTCCTCGGGTTGTGTCCTCTGAGTCTCTGGCTTAAATATAGATGTGAGTCTTTTCCTTGGTTCCCCTTAACTGAGGAAGATTGACATTTTCAAAAGAGGACTTTACGAATGTGGTATTAAGGAGGGAGCAATAACGATACCGTGGCTGGTGCAGCACGAAACCATGAAAATCTCGGTCTGGAATGTCTGCGGTGCAGAGTGGAGAGCAGCTTCCGGTCCTGGCCTGTCTTCCTCTCCTCCCGCTTCCTTTTGTATGTGTCGCAGGACAGTGTCTCCTTGTCCTGGCTCACGGTGTTCTTGATGTCCTAACTCCTTCCTAGCCAAGGCTGAGTGACCACTTTGCACACTTGGCTGCCTGGGTGTGGCCTTTCTTGGGTCAGACTCAAGATTCATCTAGACATGATAATAAGAGTCGGTCGAGTGTCCAACAGTCCCTTACATTGACATCCCCTCCTCTTCTTGTCATTCAACACTTATTGAGCATCTACTGTGTGCTCTTGAGGTGAAAAAGAAGTACTGGTAATTTCTCTATCCAACAGCAGTTTGTTGGATGCCTGCCATGTATTAGACCCCATATGAGGGACTGTTTATGATAGAAGCAAGCAGAAAAGGCTATGGAAGCTCAAAGGAGAGTTTTGTCACCCATGCTGTGGAGGACTGGGAGGCTTTCCCTGAGCTGGTGACACCTGTGTTTTAAGCATGTGCTTGCTGTACCATCCAAGCAAGTGTTACTGGGAGTTCTGCTTCCAGGATGGCTGAATAACCTCCTACTGGACAAATATTCCCAGAGGTATCAACCATGAACACTGGACAATGTTAAGTAAGTAAGTAAGTAAATAAATAACCAAGTACCTGAAGGCCCTGGAGAGTGAAACTCAGCAAGCAGATTCTGGAGAGGAGTCAGCTCTTGGAAATGGGAATGGGTGAGGTTCCCGTGTGTTACAGCTTTTCACCTGAGTGAAGGCTGAAGTTGATGCCACATAGGACAGATAAAACACTGATAGAAAATCAGCAGTCTTTCCAGCCTGAAGAACCAGAGGACAGAGAGAGGTCTGGGCAACTAATGCCACTGGAAAGTAAAGGGAGATTCTGTAAAGGAAAGAGCCAGAAAGAGGATGCTCCAAATTCTGTACAGAAATTCTGCTTAAATCTCTTGCTGACCCTGAACCGTATGAGAGCAGGGCAGGTTGCGAATAGCCAAGCTAAGCATAAAAGAACTGAACTGAGATTTAAACTACTGCCCCACAGTCAGACTTTTTCAGTTTGAGTCCAGCCAAGTCTACTGCCTGGTTAAGCAAACAAACAAAATGTAACAGACTCTCCACACCATAACATTCACAATGTCCAGGATACCATCCAAAATTACTCAACACGTGAAGAAATAGGAACATGTGATCTTTCGCAAGAGAAAAAACTGAGAAGATCCAGATGTTAGAATTAACACTAGAAGACTTTACAGTCACTATTATAACTATGTTCAGTGAGGTAAAGGAAAATAGACTCACAATGAATGAAAATAAAGGAAATCCTAGCAGAGAAATAGAATTTATGAAAAGAACCAAATGGAAATTTCAGAACTGAAAAATAAAATATCCGAAATAAAAAATTCACCAGATAGGCTTCACCACAGAATGGAGATGACAGAAGGAAGATTCCGTGAACTTGAAGATAGATCAGTAGAAGTTACACAAACTGAAGAGGAGAGAGAGGAAAGGGTAAAAAAAAAAAATGAAGAAAGAACATTGCCTCAGGGACATATGGAACAACATCAAAAGGGTAGGTATAATTGGAGTCACAGAAGGAAAGGAAGACCAGGGAAGAAGACATATGAGAAGAAATAATGGCTGAAAATTTCCAATTTTTGGTGAAAGGCCTACATGTATAGATTCAAGAAGCTCAGAAAACTCCAAGTAGGATAAATACAAAGAAAATCATAGACAAACTGCTGAAGACCAAAATCAAAGGGAGAAATCTTAAAAGCAGCATGTGAAAATGGCATATTACAAAGAGGAGAACAATGATCTGAATTACCATTTACCTCTCATCAGAGCAACAGAGGCCAGAGGCCAGTGGGACAATAACTTTAACAGGCTGGGAGGAAAGCAAAAACAACCAAAAACCTCTCAACCCAGAATTTACATCCAGCACAAGTCTCCTTTAAGAATGAAGGTGAAGTAAAGATGTTTTCAAATTTTAAAAAAACTAAGATAATTCATCACAAGCAGATCTTTGCTACAAGAAATGCTAAAGGAAGTTCTTCAGGTTGAAGGAATTTGATACCAGGTGGAAACTCAGGTGGTCCTGAAGGAATAAAGAACATTGGAAATGGTAAATATCAGATTAAATACAAAAGGCTGTTTTTTTCCTTAACTTTAACAAAAAGGCATATGAGTATTTAAAGCAAACATTATAACCTTGTCTTGTGGGGTTTACATGTAGATGTAAAACAAATGACAGCTGTAGCTTAAAGGACCGGGGGCAGGGCCAGGACCTATATGGTCGCAAGTTTTCTGCATTTTATGTGGCGTGGTTCAATGTGAACTCTACACAGACTGAAGAGTTAAGGGTGTATGTTGTAATCCCTAGAGCAACCACCAAAAAATGATGCGAAGAGGCCTGGCAGACAGGTATGACTCACCCCTCGAGACTGGTGGTTCCCTCACAGGACGCTTTGCAGCAGCTGGGCTTAGAAAAGACCGAGTCATTCACTCAACTTCTAGTCGTTGGGCACCTCCTGGGAGCACCTGTCTTCACGGAGAGAGCCCAGCAACGATTCCAGGAAGTGCTATGGCCTCGAGAGGAAGACTCGGTCTATTCTAAGGGATCTCCCGGGGTGCAGAAGTCACTATCTGGTGAATCAGAATAGGCCAGGCCACAGCTTGTCACTCTTTGAGGAACTTTCCTAGGGAAATGCCTCCTAGCAAAGACCAAAGGACATGACCGGAATGGAAAACGTTTTAAAATCTGTTTTATAAATGTTGCAGTTTAGCCTCACGTTGTATTGTAAATTGCCTTCAAGGGTTGTGATAAATCTAGTTGAAGTGCTGCTGTGTTTGTCTCCGAGATGACAGCGGTGCACAGGGAGGCATTGGGAGGAGGCATCAGCACTTGTAAGATACTTCGAGCCCCTTCTGGGGATTGTGCTCTGTGGGCTTGTGTCCTTCGTGATGCTCTGCACTGAGAGGGGCTCGCCTCCTGCAGCCACGGGACAGGCTGCTTACAGCACAGCCAACCTCCCTGGCGCTTCACACCCTCCAGGCTGCGAAACACTTGCCTACAGACATTTTCTTACTATCCATTACATATGTTTTTATGAAAGGACTGAGCGGGAGGAATTTGCAATGAATAATTCATGTGTAATTGTTTTCACAATATAAAATTATTTTTCAAAGAAAGCAACCAATCTATCCATTTCAGAGGCCCCCTGCTGCTTGGGTGCTTCTGCGTGGGCCCAGCTTTCTGTCTAAACACTTGCACCGTCCCATGCAGGGACAGGATCCTCCGCAGAGCTGGGACGGGTGCATGTGCAGATGGCGCTGCGCCGTCAGAATTCCCAGTCACGCGCTGCCCGCCCAAGTCCCCAGGCAGGCCCCTGGGATAGTCTTGGAATCCAGCGCAGCTCCCCCACACCCCGAGCCCCCCAGGCAACACCAAAACACCTGCATTCCCTTCCCTTTTCGCTCTGCTTCCAATCCTGCACCGAGCAGATCCTGCAGCTTGTTGGCTTCAACTCACACACACGCGCCAAGGCCGGAGTCTGACTGATTGGCCGGCACAGATCCAACGAGCCACTGTCATATGCAGACAGTTTATTGCTGACATAGACCGCCAAAGGTGCCAGCTCCCTGGGTCCTTGTCCCCCACACCAAAAAGGATGAACCCAAAACAGAAGGAGCTGATGATTACGCTGCAAGTTGTGGGTACCGTGTTGCAGCTAAGTGGGTTTCTGTTCTGCAGCTGAAATCTGGGGAGGCCAGGCAGAGGGCTTCACACCTCGTCAGAACCCAGGAGGCGAGGAAAAACTGTCCACGACAGCCTCCTGGGGAGATGAGGCAAGTGGGAGAAGGCCTCGCAGCAGCTCCTTAGAGGCCTCCGTCCTCTGGTGTTCCGAGGATCTCAAGGTTTCTGCCAAGACCCAGAGGAGCCTTTGCCTGCGTGGCCCATTGGATACAAGCAAGGGTGCCAGGCTCCATGGCAAGCCCCTCCTCCTCTTCCTACTGTCGTTTCCTTTCCGTTTCTGCCTGCCCTGTTCTTTGTCCAGGCCCCGGTGACCTTATTCCAACAGTGGAGTTTATAGTGGTTAGTAAGAAGAGCTGGGTTTGATCCCAGTCTGTCACCTCCTAATCATGTGACTGGGACAAGTCACCTAAACTCTCAGTTTCCTCATCTTTAAAATGAGGTTAGTAAGAGTGCCTTTCTCAAGGCTCTGATGAGGATTAATGAGACTCATGTGATGCCCGTTAAGAACTCAGCACAGTGCCTGGCACATAAAAGGCAATAAGCATGGCGATGTGATGGTGAGGAGGAGGGGGGAGGAGGAGGGAGATGTGGACCGTCTCACCCCACCCTCCTATTCCCTTTCCCCTATTCAGCTTCCTCCACAGAATGCAGCCCATGTAGCGCTGGCCCTGCTGTCCTCTGCTCTCTCACTCGCTCGTGCTTCCTGTGCCACAAGGACCCTTGACATCTGTGAATTCCCTGCCCCCACCGCACACCGTACACCCTTTCTTCAAAACCCGTCTCCAGCCCCGGCTTTCCCAGACAGCCTTCCTGCATCTCTCCCACATGGGTCATCATCCTGGACATCTTGGCCCTTAGACACACAGACACATTTTTTTCTCTTTTTTTTTTGGTGAGAGAGATTAGCCCTGAGCTAACATCTGTTGCCAATCCTCTTTTTGCTGAGGAACATTGCCCCTGGGCTAACATCCGTGCCCATCTTCCTCTACTTTGTATGTGGGACACCACCACAACATGGCTTGACAAGCGGTGCATCAGTCCACGCCAAAGATCTGAACCTGTGAAGCCCCAGGCCGCCAAAGTGGAGCGCGCAAACTTAACCACTGTGCCACCAGGCCGACCCTCACACAGACACATTTTGAACTGTGATCCAATGTCCTTTTCTGGAAGAAAAGCCATGTTTTCTCATTTAAACTGAATACTTTGAGAGCAGCAGGGATGGTGTCTTCTGTCCTGCCCGTGTCCCTGCCAGCATCCCTTCAGATCCCTCAGAGCTCCAGGCAGGGAGCTCTGTCCAGGTTGTTGACTGACTGGCCATTGGCCAAAGGGGCAATGGCTTCATCTGCCCTTGAACGCCCAGCTGCTCAATTTCCCCTAGGAAGGTGTCATCTCCTAGGAAGAATCATCTAGATGATTCTGCCTCACTGTTTGCAATACAGGAAGTGTGTCTTCTGTTGCCCTCCCCCACATACACGCACCCAAAATGGGGACGGTCTGTGAGCAGTAGGTTCTGTGTGCTGAGTGAAGCGACCATGGATAACTTTCAGGAGTGGACTCGCGTAAAGAGAGGACAAAGGGTGTCCCCATGGATGCCCTACCCAGCCCCGTCAAGAAACCACAGTAGCTTACAATTTAAACTGTGGTCCATAATGAAACTTTAATCAAAATTTTAGTTTTCCCTCCTCAGGCCACCTTACTTTATTTTGTTCGTGTTTCCTAGGATATATGTGAATATAAATCTAACTTATGAGACTCGACAGCCATGACAGTCACAGCAAATGTGAATCTGAGTATCTGGGACGGCACAGCCTTTGAAAGGTTCGCGGTACGGGCTGCAGCCCTGAATGCCATGCTGACCGCGCCTGAGGCTGGGCGCCCGCTGGTTCCTTTGTTCACTCACTCGCTCAACAAACAGCCTTGTCCTGGGCCAGGGATCCAGGACACCAGCCCCGCCTGCAGGGAGCCTGTGGGTGGGGTCAGACAAGTAACAATCACGGGATGGAGCGCAGGGGCCATGGTGGTGAGCCCGCTGCGGGCTGGACGGGCTCGGCCGGGCGGGGATCCCGGAACCACCTAACCATCTCTCCCTCACTTGTCTTCCTTGTCAGGTACTGGAAGATAACGGGATGCCCATGGACGATGACCAGTATGCTCTGCTGGCTGCAAAAATAGGATATAAGAAGGAAGGGATGAGTTATCTTGATTTTGCAGCAGGATTTGAAGGTAGCTAATCACCAAGTGCAGACCCTGCCGGGACGTGTCCCAGTGGCGCCGTTAGTCCCTCCGAGCAGCCACAAGGCGGCTGGGGTTGCAGTAGCATAAGCTGGAATGTTGGAACAGTGTGTGTTCTCAGACTGGAAACAGACATTTTTGTTCAATTATATCTGACTGTGATCTGGCCTTTTCTTTTCATGAGGGCAGAATTTTGCCTGACAGAGCCTGCTACACACTTAGAGCATAGTGGTTTGTAAAACCTGCTCCAAAGCCCGTGCTCCTTCAGTCACACCTCATGTCCTTTAGGATTTTCCTCCTGAAAGTAGGTGCTGGCTGTCCGTAATTCGTGACAGCCAGGCACCAGCAAGGCAAGTGCTCTTCCTCCCTTTTTGCATGTGACGTGCCCAAGATCACTCAGCCACTGTCCCTCCCTTTCTCCCCTCCCCAGATGGCCATCAGGCACTTCCTCATGTATAGTGCAGTCAAGGCCGGCGGCTGGTCCTCCCGTTTGCTCCTTACTCTGCTCTCCCGGCCGCACACCTGGCACCCAGCCTCCCGCCTGTCTGCCGTGTCATCTGTCCTCTCCCTTCCCTCCACTCTTACTGAAGTTTAGATGGACAAATAAGCCCTCTGGAAAAGCTGCGGAAGTCACAGAAATATATCAATGGGATACTTTTCTATTTTACTGCAAATGCACTGCAGGCTGGGCAGGGCAGAACTCAGAAGCCCTGTTTGCATTTTCCATCCTCCCCGAGTCTGGTCTGGGAGATGATTGGCTGACATACTGGGTCTCTCCACCAGAGAAACTGGCAGCTGAGACTCCTCACTAGGAAAACACCAAGGTCCCATCCAGCCCCGCCAGACTTTCCTTTGCCAGTTCATCTCCTAAAGAGAGAGAGGCCCTGTACCCATGAGAAAAAGGCAACATGAGAAGCCATAGAATTTTAGAATTTTGACACTTTCTTTGGGTATGTGTTTTGACATTTTTGAAGGAAAATAAAAAGAAGGGAGAGGGACCCACACTTATTTCGGTGAGTGCTTCCAATGTGCCGGGTGTGCTCACTTTTCAGGTGAGGAAATCGGGGCTCAGGGTGAGCGGATCACTTGCCGGAGGTCCCAAGCAGTGAGTCCGTTGCAGACTGGGAACTTGACTCAATAGCCATCAGCTGCTCTTGGCTTCCTCCCTGCCCTGGCCAGTTCTTCCCCCTCACTCTCCTTTGCCTCTCCTGTCCTCCTTGTCTCCTCCTGGCCCCTCTGAGCGGGCTGACTATCCTCCATCAGTCCCCCAGCTGCCTGTCTCCCCTCATGGCCGGGTGCTGGAGGAGGGGAGAGCAGTGCTCCCAGCCCCAAGCCAAGGGCCCAGGGTGGTCATGGCAGCGGGGAGTCAAGCAGCAGGGGAGGTGTTACCTGCCGAGTGTAACGAAGCTGAGGGAGGCTGCTCCAGGCCCAGGTGGAGGTGAGGCAGAAGCCAGGTTCAAGACTGGACCATAGGATGCCCATGAACTCCGGATGCCCCGCCCACGGTCCATCACGCAAACCACATCAGTGGAGAGGGGGTGGCTGCAACATGTGCAGAAAATCACATCTAAAACCAAGTCCCAGGCTTATAGCTGGCTTCAGACAAGGCCACACTCAAATCACCCCAACCTGTTGGAAATGGGTTGGTTTTCAAGGAGGTTATGCTTCCTTCTTCAGTTTTAGAGGAGAGATTGGGCGTAACGCAGTAATTCATCAGCTGGGCTCTGGAATCTGATGGGTCTGGGTTCAGCTGTGCTGTCTGTGAGCTCTATGACCCTGAGGAATTTGGAACCCCTGAGCCTCCATCACCTCATATGTAAAATGGGCACAATAATAGGTTTCCTTGTGTGTAAACTAAGTACAAGAAGAGACTCTACCTCTTAGGGCTGTTGAAAGGACTAAGAAATATATGAAGGCCCCTAGCACAATGCCTAGCAGATACGTGGTCAGGAAACACCTTCCTGTCTTTAGGACATGATTCTAGGAAACAAAAAAGGGGCAGGAATTCTCAGTCTGTGCCTCTGGGAATGGGGAGATGAACAAGATGTAGTCCCTGCCCTGGAGAAGGGACGGAGAAGCAGGACGAGGAAATATGCAGGGGTGCCAGGGTCCATCCAGAGCACAAGGGCTTCTGGTCGTGATAGGAAAATTTCTGAGAAACAAAAGATAGGAAACCAGATTATAACAAAGATGATGGCATATTCACTTCACAGGGTCATATTACTGTGTAGTATTCCGACAGGATTTGGGACAGGAAGAAATCAAGTGTTGAAGTAGAAATAAAGAGATGTGCATGCCACTAATGGATGTCCTCTGATTTGTGTGATTGTTTCAGATACTAAAATGAAAGGGCCAGAAGTGACTCCATCTCAGACTTCAATTCTCTCAAAAAGTAACTTGGACAGCTACTTTGTAACTGCTGAAGAATGCCTAAAACAATTCCCCCAGAGACTGAAGGAGTCCTTCCGGGTAAAGTATAACCTGTCTACTGCTCGGTTTATCTGGGAACACCCCTCCAGCCATTCAGCCACATGGGGTGTGACTCCTGGAGCCCCATCACGTCCTGCTCACCACAGGACACAGTGCACTTCCCTCCTCAGACTCAGGTTTACTCCCTCCCCGCTTCTGCTTCCTGGGGAGGGAGGCCTAACTCTGCGGTCCCCTCCCCTCCCTGAGGTCCTTCCCTGCTGACGCTTTGTGAGGTCTGCTTCTGCCTCTTGAAGGCCTTGGAGAAGTAAGGAGACCTTCCTCACTAGACGGGGAGGGCGGGAGGGCCTGACAACCTGAGATACCGTGAATTTAGGATCCATTAATCCGTTCTATCCACTCCGCTCATTCACTCACCAAACAAGTATTACGCACTTACTGTTCGCAGAATCTCTGCTGAACGCTGGGGATGAAAGGCACAAGCCCCACTCAGGGAGCTCAGTCCAGTCTAAGGCAGAGGGTAACCAGACGATTCAGGCACGTCGTGATTCGTTGTCGAAGAAGGAATGGTAGCATGCTGTGGGTGCAGGGGGAACAGACCCCGTTAAGGAGGGCTTCCTGGAAGAGGTGACCCCTGAAGCGAATCTTAAGCCCTCAGCATGTGCTGGCCAGAAAAAGAAGGGAGCAAATAGTAGAAGAGGGAGCTTGAGCAAGCAGGTGGCAGACAGGTCATGGGCTTGGAAAGAGCTCAGGGCTCACTATGACCGAGGCGTTGGTTGCATGTGGAAGTTGTAATGGTGAGACAGGAGAAATAGATGGCAGCCATTCAACACAGAGGCGGATGCAGAATGACCTCGACTGCTTTTGTGTTGACAAGTAAAAGAGGGTGATCAAAGTGGGAAGGAAGATCAATTTAATGAGCTGACCATTGTAGCTACAAAATAGAGCAGAGGGCACCAGGGAGTTAGGATGTGTCCTAACCCAGGGCTAGAGTGCCCAGGGTGTGCAGTCGTGGGCGAGCAGATGGAGAGCGCCCTGGGGCGGGGAGCAGGGGCAGCCAGGGTTGCCTGTGCTCTGAAGTATCTTCCCCACGCTGATTGCCAATTGGAGATTCATCTGGTTACCAAGCTCCCATTCTAAAACAGATGACTGTCTAGCTTGGATTTGCAAGACGGTTCTGACTTTGGCCATACTGTCCAGCTGTCTGACCGTGCGTCCTTGTTCTTGGTTTGAAACAACATGGTCACCGTACGTGCACATGGAGAAGGTTAGTCTCCGTCATTTAATCCACTCCAATGCCTAGGTGAGAAGAGCAGGGAGCAGGCAGGGGTCGCTCAGGGGGCGGAGAGCCTGGTTCTCTGAGGAAGGAAAGCCTGACTGCAGGGAGAGAGGGCAGAGGGCACACGTGCCCTCTGTGGTGGTGAGCAGGGGCCGGAGTGGCCCAGAGTGGGCCAGAGGGGTCCCAGGCTGTCGCCCATGCTGCCTCAGCCACGGTTCCCCAGACTCCCTTCTCCCGCCTCTGTCTCCGCTTTCTCCTCGCACTCACCTTTCCCGGGGGGACACAGGGAAGCCAAGCTCCACGCCGGCACCACTGTTGTCTTAACTTTAGTGTCAGCGTAGCCCAGTTACTCACACGAGTCCCATATTTCCTAAGAGGATCTTTGTTTTCCACAATTAAATAATGAATTGACGCAACAAACGTAGACCGACACCCACGCTATCCCGCAAAGCATTCGTGGTCTCGTGGGTGAGACAGAGAAGTGAACCCCTCGCTGCCAGGTTTGCATGAGTCCTACGGGGTGCAGGTCACGTCCAGGGTCCCTGGAGATTTACTTGTTGTCCTCACAGGCATGTGTAAATGGGACAAAGTGTGTGTCTCCGTTTTTGAAGGTGAACCCACGGGTTCAGTCACTTTGCTTAACTTATCAACTTCTTATTCGTGAGAAATTCTTGAACATCTCTCCTCATCAATAATGAAAAACATTAAATTCACTTAAAATACTATTAAACTATTATTAAGCTATAATACTATTAAAATATTACTGCTGCTGCTGTTTGTCCAGTAATTTTGTAGCCAGGCGAGTCCCTATCAGCACTCAATTAGGTTTACGGACACAGCAAAGCCGAATACATTAGTCAAACCCTCACAGCCCAGGCCAAAGACCGTGACCAGTTGAAGGGAATAATTCACTGTGACTAGATAAGGGACGTCTTCCCTCCCTGACTGTGGGGAGGAAATCAGGCATGAAGACCCTTTAGGGATCTGGGGACAGGTTCCCCTTTAACCCACGGCTCACCCTCTAGACAGTGTCTCTGAGATTCAGGCATGCATCCATGGATTCTTGTGTATTTTTTAAAACAAAAAGGATCAAAAACCTCCCACTAACAGCATGATTCTATACAGACATTTCTGTAACTGCATCTTCACTTCACAGTGTGTCCTGCACGTCTGACCTTGTGGGGTGGTCTCAACACACAGCTTGGTCAGAGTGTCCCCTCTGCTGTTAGGACAGGCCCTGTTCTGCCCGATGGCCACAGGCTCCCAGCTCTGCACTGGCCGTGGCCTCCTGCCAGCTGCATCTTGACCCCTGTCCCCTCACTTCACACTCCCGCCAATGTGCTTCCTTGTCGTCCTGTCTTGGCACATTCTGTTCCTTTGCCTGGATTGCTGCTCCTCCCCCTTTGACCAGCTCACCCCCACCCAAGCTCTGGTCTTTCTTAAGCCCTTGGTCCTTCCTCTGGCCCTGCTGACCGGCCAGGGAGATTCCAGGGCTCAGTGTGTGGAATTATAATTCTATGAGACTCTTTCCCCAATCATTCACCACAATAACCCAAATAGCTACCATGGTGCCCGCCACACAGCAGACTATCAATATGTATTTGTTGAATGAATAAGAGACCTCACATTACGTCCCCAGCGGAGACCTGGAAGGTTTATGTATATGGCCTCATTTGTTTTAATCCCCACACTGCACTATCAGGTGGGTATTAACATTCTCATTTTACGGATGGAGAAACTGAGGGTCAGAGATGGGAGAGACTTACCCAAAGTCACACATCTAGTAAATGTCATAACCAGGAATTGAAATAACATCTGTTGGATTACCAAGTCTATGTGTTACCTGTTAAAATTAGGCGTCTTCTTTCTGGGAAGTTAAAGACTGAGATTTGGGAAACAGTGAAAGTTTATCAATTTGTAAAGTTTATAAATATGGGGTCCCATGGTGTCTAGATTGTCCCTGCAGTCCATCAGTGAAGGCTGGCATTAGAACGGGTCTTCCATACATCTTTTACCGCATAGATCCCACTAAATTGCTGTTATCTGCTTACATGTCTTTCTTCCCCACTACACTGTGACACCCTTAACGCCGGGGACCACGTTTTAGTTATCAATATGTCCCTGTTCCTAGCAGAGAGCTTGGCACATGATAGGTGCCCAGGAAATATTTGCTGCATCTTCACACCGAACAACGTCTCTCCCCAGATGTGTGTTGAGCACTGCTCTCGAGTCACTGCTGTCACGAGGAGCCATCCGAGCCCAGTCTCACATTGACCTTCTAGAGGGGAGCAGACCATGAACACACATCTCCACACAGTCAGGGGGTGACATGCTGGTGACAAAAGATAAAGCAGAGTGAGAGGCCAGAGGCCGATCAGGGTGGTGCCATTGTACACAGGGGTCAGGAGATGCCTCCCTGGAGAGGTGGCACTGGGGCAGAGACCTAAAAGAGTGCAGATGTGGGTGGAGAATTCCCTGTGATGCCCCAAGACAGGCTTGACTTGCAAACAACAGCAAAGGGGGCAAGGGGAGGAGATGAGGGTAGAGGGGCTGGGGGCCATGGTCAGCACTGGGACTGGACCCTGAGGGCAGTGGAGAGCCAGTGTGATGAGCAGAGGAACAGCATGCACTGAACTGAGCTCGGAAAGAATCACTCTGGCTGCTGTGAGAACAGAGGATGGGGGCGGGGTGGGAGCTGGGAGCTCGTTATGACCTTCCTGCAGGAATCAGGGGCCTTAGACCTGGGTAGAGGCAGTGCAACTGGGAGAAGCGATCGGATTCTGGATGTGCTCTGAAGGGAGAACCAATGGGATGTGTTCGCACATTAGACGTGGGGTGTGAGAGAAAGGGAGGAACCGAGGATGACTCCGAGGTTTGTGGTCTGAACAACTGAAAGAAAGCGCTGCCACTTCTTGAGACGGGAAAGACTTGGGAGGAGCAGGTTGGGGGCAGGGCTTGGGGGCCAGGAGTTTGATTTTGGCCTTGTTGGGTTTGACATCCAAGAGGAGATGCCCCACAGCCATTGGAGGTGTGAGTTTGGAGGCTGAGGGATGGCTTGGAGCTGGTGATGGAGAGGGAGTCGCTGGGAAATGATGGGCCTGCAGCCCAAGGAGGGGTCCCTAAGCGTGTGCTATGAGAGAAGAGGCCACCAGCTGGCTACAGGTCTGCCACTGGATGGTGATGTCACTGAGAGGCAGGGGCAACAGCTTTTCAGTTGATTCCCACAGTATTTAGCACAGTGATTTCACATACTGGGTGCTGAATAATTTTTGGTGAATGAATAAATGAGTGAATATAGATGGATCTTTCCACAAAATCCCAAACGTTTTCATTAGACACTTGAGTCTTAGCAGCTCTTGCTTTATGTCAGAAATCACCTCTTACGGCAGACCCTGGGACTTGATCAGGTACTGATGGAAACGAGGGGGGTTGGAACACATCAGCAACTTTTCGAGCCCGAGACACAGGAAGTACATATGGGGGAAGCACAGGTGTCGGCCCAGACAGGACCCATTCAAATCCCGACTGCCAGGCACTTGCTGCATGACCTCGGGCAACAGGAATAGCAGCAAACAGCATCTGCGAGCGCTTATGAAACATGCCAGGCACTTGCTAAGTGCTTTGCACACATTAGCATGTTCAGTCCTCAAAACCACCCCAGGAAGTAGGGACTTTCATAATCCCCATTTCACAGATGAGAAAACGGGAGCATCGTGAGGTTAGACGTCTTGCCCAAGGTCGCACTGTTAGCAAGTAGCAGAGCTGGGATTAGAAACTAAGCACCCTGCCTCCGGAGTGTGCCCTCAGTGGTGCAGCACGGCCTCTAATTCCCCCCCAGCCTCTGTCTCTTCATCTGCAGAGTGGGAATCGCTGTTCCCACGTGCAGCACAACTGACAGAGCAAATGCACCCGCGCACAGTCCTTCAGACTCAGCAGGCACATCTCAGACAGGGCTGGACCCTCGGCACAGTCATCAGAAACAGGGCACTGGCCTCTGGGTGGCCCCTCAGGATGAAATCCAGTACAGCGCCGTTTTCCTGTAGACAGAAGTTGCCAAACATTAAGAAAGTTGTGTGAGAACATCGAGAGCAAGATTTTTATCTGTACTGGAAAGATCCAGCATACTCTTTCTTACTTCTGGTACTGGAAGTACCAGTACCATAAACTGAGAGAGTGGAAGGAAAAGAAAAGCCTGTCTGGTCCCTTTTCCTGAACTCTCTGCATTAAAAAAGGGCACAGGAGAACATAGTTTATAATTTCTTGGGAAACGCGAAACATGGCAAAGACATACCTGGAGCAGTAAAATCTCCAAAAAGCAGTAGTCGAAACACTGCCCCTTCCTCGCTTTGGAGCGAAGTCCACCCTCGTGGGGTTGGAAGTGTGTCCTCGTCAGGGCTCAGGAGGAAGTGCTTTGACGTGTGCGTTTCGTTTTTAGGATCCCTACTCTGCCTTCTTTAAGATGGACACTGACAGGGACGGCCTCGTCAACGTGCACGACCTTCAGAGACTGCTCCAGGGCCTACTGCTCAACCTCAGAGACAAAGAGTTTGAACGTTTCCTGGGCCTCCTAGGCTTGAGACTCAGCGTCACTTTAAATTTTCGGGAATTTCAAAATTTGTGTGAGAAGAGACCATTGAGAACAGATGACGCGCCTCAAAGACTCATTAGGTAAGAAGGCAGCACAGTTGCTGGCTTTGTGTCCCAGCCTCTGGCAACACAAAGTCCAGCATTTGCACGTGTCCAGAAAGGGCTGCAGAGAATGGAGTTGCCTCCCAGGAGCGATTTTGTCTTTTTCTTGGTTCAAGAAAAAGCACAAAAGGAATATACATTCAATGTAGAAAGACTAGAAAATACAGACAGGTTAGAAGATGTAGCCTGATCTGACCACCTGTGAACGTCAGTTTTTGTATTTCGCTGTGTATCATTCCAGTTGTTTTCCTGTGCACATCAGTATGTACATATGCTTGTTTTTTTTCTTTTTACAAATCTGGAGCCGGATATATGTGCATGTTGCTCAGCCTTCCAAGACATTCCACACACTGCACTTTGTCCAAGCTGCAGCCCCTTTCACAGGTGCCCACTGCAGGGCTGTGCAGAGGGCTGTGCGTGAATGCTTCTCAAGAGGACACGTGGACTTCCTCCAGGCACGGAAATGTTCACCTAGGCAATAGGTGTGAACTGGGGAACCACAGAACACCTCATGGTAACTGATGGAAACTGAGTGTCATTTCAGTCTTTTTTCTATGCACATAAATAGACACATATACTTACATATTTTTCTTTTTATAAATCTGGGGTCAGCCGTGCCAACTGCTTTGGGAGATGCAAGGACCTCTTCCAGCTCCTTCCCAGGCCGTGCTCCACGCCGGACCCCCGTCCACCCCAGGCAGGGCTTCCTCATGGCCAGGAGGAGACTCTGTGTCCAGCTGGGCTGTAAGTCCAGTTGTCTCCTGGGCTCTCTCTCAGTAAGAGCGCATGCTCCTGGAAGCAGCGGCCGGGTCTGCGGTCTAACCCGGCACCTGTCCCGGTGGGCTCCCCGTTGAGATCTGGTGAATGCCGATAGGCGTGACTGACGTAGCCATTCAGCCCCTCCTTGACCAATTATTAGAAGAATAATATTAATGTTTTTGGAACATTCCCATCCACTGTGATAACACAGAGGTGTGTTTTCTGTCAGTGATACCGCACGGTAGTGACAGCCACTAGGCTGTTTTGCCCTTGAGGCGCCCACGGCCCCCAGGGGCTCCAGAGAAGCACCCCTTCCACCAGGTGAGGGAGCCCCCAGAGGCCCGTCCCTGGGGTTGGACGGTGTGATACTTGGCTAGCTGCAGAAAGCCCTCTGATCTTGCACTTTAATCCCCCTCCCAAATTTGTTGGATTTATTTTGTCTTTACTTAAAAAAAGCCAGCAAGAAAGAAAATGACTATCGTCTCTTCCTAAGTGAAACGATCGTATGACACGTGAGCTGGACGCCTGCTTCCAGCTGCTTAAGTTCTGAGGAGCTTTAATGCGAGACTTGATTGCTTAACATTAAAACAAAACAAAAAAATATCCTCCAGAAAGAATTTTCTGGAGAATGTATGCAGAATGAACATGGGAAATTTTAACGACAAAGCACAGTCTTCCCATTCAAATGACTCAGCCTTCTTACTTGTATTGATTCGGTCATTCATCACATTTTACTGAGGGTCATCCATGTGCTACACGTTGCCCCAGGTCTAGGTAGCACAAAGATGAATAAGACAAACATCCCTTTTGAGGAGCTCATGGTCGAATGTGGGCCAGGGACATAAATCAAGAGCTGCATTGAAACACAAGGATGTCTGAAGTGCCACAGGGAGGGGACGGGCTAAGCCTGCTTGAGGTGCACAGGAAAAGTGGGACATTTGAGTTGGATCTTGAGGTGTGAGGAGGAGTTCGTCAGGTGCAGGCTACCAGATGGTGCTTCAAGGCCAGGGAACAGCACTTGCAAAACCACAGAGGCGGGAGTATTGAACACATTTGGGACATGGGGACAGGGTATTTGTGCAGAAGCAGCATGCACCATGGGGCGTGGTGGGAGGAGAGTCCTGGAGAGGCAGGCAGGCCAGCTGAGAAGGGGCTTGAGTGCCAGGCTGAGGAGTTCATCCTTTATTGGGAGGCAGGAGAGGATTTTATGCTGTGGAGTGAGGGGGTCACATTGTGCTGTGGAAGGATCCTTCAGCAGCCCCAGAATGGAGGACAGATATAAAGGGGAAGAGGCTGGAGCCCAGAGAGAACAGTCCACAAGGAGGCATTACTTCCACTTTCTAGAAAACTTAATGACTTATCCAGAAGGACACAGGTGATCAGTGGCAGGGCAGAGATTTGAACCCAGGGTTCCTTTTGGGAGGGGCTGCTTTCTCTGCCTGGAAACCTCACCCTCTTTCACCCTCCTCAGCCTCACTCTTCTCCACCAGCCAGACCTGGACACCATCCCCTTCTGGAAGCCGTCCTGCCCTCTCAGTTGAGCCCCTCTGCCTTCTGGCCCTTCATTTTCCATCTGCATCATCGAAACAATACTTCTGAAAACTCTGAGGGTTCATAACTTTGTTGAAGAGAGGAAGACGATCTTGTTTGCTTCATAACTGCAAAACATTTTCATTGTTAGATATATAAATACTAGTTAGAATGATTGGTCCAATAACCTGTTTCATTGCTACGTCATCAATGTCTTTTAATCACCTTGTTTAAAACACACGTGCCTTGTCCACTTACCTCCTAACAACCCACATCAAGTACGTTTTGGTGCATGTACATCGTAAAAGATGAAAGAATACTGTTACGTGTCCTTTTAGCAAAATTAGATGGTCCAGCTTCTTGTCACAAAACCTCGTATGACCAAGCCCTTCCTGTTGAATGACTAACTGAACGAAAATACCAAATTTCCCTTTTGTGCTTAGAAATATATCATTCATTCATCTAGAGATTTGGCCTATATGATCAGTTTCACCATCATCAATGGAATCTAGAATGGTCTTCTCTCCCTGGACATTCATTTTCTGGTATATCTAATAATTGTGAAACATCTTCCTATCTCAGTTTTCTTTCCTTTGCTATTGGGCATGAAATCAGAATTCTAAATTTTCAAGTGTGTTCAGTGAAAGCTAACATAAGACTACAAAGATGGTGTCACTGTCTTTTATACTTTCTTGAAAGATGCTGTTATATTTTGGGCAGTGCGATTAGAAAACTGAAGGCCGATGTGACAGTGGTGGTTCATTTCAATATTATATCATCCTGCTGGACAATTCCATTATTTTTTGTTTTCCTATTATTATTTGCCTCTGTTTTTTTTACCATAGTTGGTGGCAATTAGTGAGTAATGATTGAATATTTCTTAGGATAATGAAATAGATGTAGTAAAATTAAAATCAGGATCACTAAGACCCCATAATGTATCACAGATATATGAGAGGGTTCAATGAATCCATATGGTAACTGCAAGAGAGAATGAGTTTTATTTCATAAAGAAAATAAATAAAATGTTTTGTTGTTCTTTGGAAGACCTCTCAAAAAGAATATAAGTCATGAATGCCTATCCTCTTTCTAGACTATACGGAATTGTTATTTCTTCCTTAAATATTTGATAGAATTTACCAATGAAATCATTAAGTCCTGGAGTTATCTTTGAAGGATTTCAACTATAAGTCCTGTTAATTTAATAGTTATAGGATCACTCAGGGTTCCTATTTCTTCTTGAATGAATTTTTGTCTTTTAAGATGTTGGTCCGTTTCATCTAAGTTGTTAAATTCAGGAATAAAGTTGTTCATACTACTTCCTTATTATTCTTTTAACACCTGCGGGGTCTTTAGTGATATCCCTTCTTTCATTTCTGATGTGGGTAGTTGATATCTTCTCTCCTTTTTTCTTGATCTGTTTAGCTAAAGGTTTATCAATTTTATTGATATTTTCTAAGAAGCAGCTTTTTGTTTCATTGATTTTTCTCTGTTGTTTTTCTGTTACAATTTTATTGATTTCTCCTCTTTATTATTTCCTTCTTTCTTTTCCTTTGGGTGTAGTTTGTTCTTCATTTTTCTTTTCTGAGGTTGGAAACTCACACTTTTTATTTGAGTTCTTTCTTTTCTAGTATAAGCCCTTAATGCTATCAGTTTGCTTGTAGTCACTGATTTAGCTGCATTCCACAAATTTGGACATGTTCTAGTTTCCTTCCTGACTTCCTCTCAGATTCGTGGGTTGTTTAGAAGTGTATTTTTTAATTTCAGAATATTTGCATGGTTTCCTGCTATCTTCCTGTAATTGATTTCTAGTTTAATTCTGCTGTGGTCAGAAAACATACTTTGTATGATTTTAATTCACCTAGAAATCATCTATCTTGGTAAATAGTCTGTGTAGACTTGAAAAGAATGTGTATTTGGCTGTTGTTAGGTAGAGTGTTCTAGAAATGTCAGTGAGATCAAGTTGGTTGATAATGTTCAGGTCTTCTGTATTCTTGCTTATTTTCTGCCTATTTGTTCTATCGATTGTTAAGAGAGGAGTGTTGAAGTCCCAACAATAATTTTCCAGTTTTATCAGTTTATGCTTCCTGTATTTTGAAACTCTCAGAAAAATAGTGTATTCATATTTACCATTTCTGCTTCTCTTCCTTTATTTCTGAAGTTCCAAGTTTCTCTCACCTATCATTTTCCTTCCCCTGAAGAACTTCCTTCAGCATGTCTTTTAGAGCAGGTCTACTGGAGACAAACTTAGTTTTCCTTCATTGAGAATATCCTTATTGCACCTTCATTCCTAACAGATCTTTTTGCTGGATATGGAATTCTGGGTTGACAATTCTTTTGTTAAAGCATTTTAAAAATGTTGTTCCATTGTCTTCAGGCCTCCATGGTTTGTGATGAGAAATCTGCAGTCATCCAAATGGTCTTCCCTCCATAAGAAATATGTCATTTTTCTCAGATTGTTTTCAAAATTTTTCTTTATCTTTGGTTTTCAGTAGTTTTAGTGTGATGTGTTTCAGCATGTGTTTTCTTTGAGTTTATCTTTTTGGGGGATTTACTGAACTTCTTGAATCTGTAAATTTACATTTTTCATCAATTTGGGGGAAATTTCAGCTATTCTATCCTCAAGTTTTAAAATTTTTTCTGTACCAATCTCTTTCTCCTCTCCTTTTGGTACCCCAATGACATGAATGTTAGACCTTTTGATTTTGTATCGCAGGTCCCTGTATCATAGTCCCTGATGCTATATTCTTTTCTCTTTTTTTCTCTGTTGATCAGGTTGGATTATTTCTATTACTGTATTTTCAAGTTCACTGACTCACTCTTCTGTCATCTCCATTCTGTCATTGAGTCAATCCAGTGAAAATTTTATTTTAGTTGTTGTATTTTTCAGTTTTAAAGTTTCCACTTGGTTCTTTTCTTTTTCTTTTTTCCTTTTTTTTTTAAGCTTCTATTTCTTTTCTCAGAACTTCTGTCTTTCCATTTATTTCACTCTTACTTCATGGTTGTAATAGCTGCTGTAAATTATGATGTTGTCAACGTCTGGGTCATCTTGGAGTTGGTGTCTTTTGTCTCATACCCTGATAATTGTTGAGATTTGCCTGGTTGTTTGTATAGTGAGTAATTCTGGGTTGTATCATGGACATTTTCAGTATTATATTACAACACTCTGGTCCTGTTAACATCCTCTGTAATGTGTTCATTTATGTTTGTTTGTTTTAGCAGGCAACCAATCCAGTTAGTTTCTGACAGCAAGTCCTGACCTGCCTTCTGTGGTTTTGATGTCAGTCTAGTTTTCAAAGTCATTGTAGAACTGTCAGGCCAGCCCATGTGTGCAGCACCCAGAGGCCAGTCTTAACTATCCAGTAGTCGAGTTCCCACAGCTTTCGCTCTGCTGCTTCAGGCTAGTTTCACACATGTGCACATCAGAGGTGAACCTGGAACTTCCTGTACAGATTCAGGCATCTCTTTTACCAGTTCTTGCCTCTCCATGATTTCTCCCCACACTCTCCAGCCCCTGGTGGCCACTTTTTTGGTCTTTTGGCTAGAAAATCTTAGGTGTTAGCCTATCTGCGCTGTAGTGCACTTCCCATGACTGAGTCCACCTCCAGGGCAACGTGGTGAGAGAAAAAAATGATGTGGATTCCCCCAGCACTCTTTGAGTCACGGGGACCTCCCTTCCCATTTCCTCTGGTTAGACAGAGGAATTTCAGTTTTAGGCGCCTACTTGTCCATACTATTGCTAGCACCATCACAAAAGTGCAGTTTTATGCTGGGCTTGCCTCAGATCAGGACTGGGAGAGTGAAAAGAGACAAAACAGGGGGGATTCCCCCACACCCTGTGTACTGCAGGGCCCCCCTGCCTAGTTCTTCAGTCTGAAGAACGGGCTCCCTTGTGGAGCTTGTTCTGTCCACGTCTGCTGCACGGTTCCAAGATCAGGACTGCCTTAGGCCTAAGCTGGGGACATGGGAGGAACAACCCGTGGAACTCGCCACTGTGTCAGTCATTCTTCAAGTTTGATTTCCCTCTCCATCAGCCTCCTATGATTTACTTTTTAGCATCCTTAGAGAGTTACTTTTGTATTCGCCTAGAGTTTTAGCTATAATCAGTGGAAAAGAAAGGGTGAAGTGTGCCTGCTCTTTCTTATTGGGACCAGAGCACATCTCAGGACTCCTGCGCTGCCTGGAATGCTGTTCCCCGAGGTCACACAGCTGCCTCCTCATCACTCATGCTTCAAGGAGCCACTCCCTGGCCTTCTTAGCCAAAACATCCCCTCCTCTCATCATTCTTGGCCACATTCAGTGTCTCGAGTTGTCTGATTCACTCATTTTTCCAAATGTTTGCTGTAAGTTTCCCACCATCACCATGTGAGCTCCTGAGGACATGGGCTCTGTCTGCGTTGCTCATCGTGGTGTCTGCAGGACGTAGAGCAGCACATAAGTAGTGAGTTTGTGTGTGTCTGTGACTGACGGACTGGCTGATAGGAAGGCTGGATCCAATTGATTGTCAAGATCTAAAGAGCCAGACAATAGGAGAGGAAATAAATAACTTCTGGAAAAGTCCATAGAAAAACCTTCTGATCTCTCTAGAGAAGACAAATATGTAAAATGGGCAAGGGAAAAAATGGGTGGGATAATCAGTAGAAGTCCCTGATCTGAGCATGGATCACTAAGAAAATCATCAAGCCTATATAGCTTGGCAGAGAAATGGGTTTGGGGGCTGTTTGGATCTGTGTTTAGATGGTAAGATTCGCTTGGAAGCATCGACTTAGCAGAGATAGAACATGCCCCTCAGGGTCTCCGTGAAAGCTCACAGGGAAGTCCAGGTGAGTCCTCTGGGTGCAGGTAGGTTTAGGAGGGGTCTAAAGGTTAAAGCAGGGCAACACACATCTCTAGGACCCAAATCCTTTTAAGCAATAGCTGTGAAAATGCAACATAATCCCAGCAACCTTCCAAAACCTTTAGTGGCAAAGTAATGAGGGAAGATTAGACTGGTTGACCCCTTTCCACCCCGGAAATTCTATGATTCTGTGAGGTCCGGTAGGCAGTTGGAGAGAGATGGAACAGAAAAGCAGGTGAGGTTATGGTACTAGTTTTGAAATAGAAAGAGGATCCTCAGTGCAGCAAGAACCAAAGTGGGCTCACCTCTGTGAAATGTAACATTTAATGGATCTTTTCCCTTCAAAAGTAAAGCTACAGGGGGATGCCAAAACTGTAGCTTCAGATAAAAACGAAAATGGTGTTGAGAAAGGCTGGCCTCCGGCGTTGGAGACCTGAGTTTGAATGTCAGGATTTCTGGGTACTAGCTGTGCAATATTGGCAAGTCATTTAACCTCTCCAAACCAAGCTTCCTCTTTAGCTGTGAAAACTCAAGATTCTGCATGTCAGGTGACTGACAGTTCCCAGTCCCTACTGGTGTGGAGTTCATGGTGGCCATCATTACCCTAGAAACCCACACAGTGCCCCTGACCCATTTGTCACTCACAGAGGGTCATATTTAAAGGAGCATTTCTTTGGGGACCACATAAACCTTTGACTTCCATGGTTTGGAACTCACAAATTCCTGCATTTTCTCAACTGACAGCATGCTGGTTGATTTTAGATTTTTTTTTTTCATATAAGCAGTTCATTTGCAGAAGCATAAATAATACTTCTTTAAAAGGGCTATGTGCGGCTTGTTTGCTGCCCCCCCCCCTGGTTTTCTGGGGTCCCTCGAGGAGAAATTCATGTGAGAGTCTATATGGGGCCACGGTTAGGTGTCCCTCTTACTCACTCTTAGGCAAGATGCATCACCCAGTGTGCCTGTGAATAAGTGCAGGTTCCAAGCAGGAGTGCAGATGTGGTCCCATTTCAGGAAACTGTCAGGGAGACGCATGCCAGTGGTTTTGCTGGAGGACTGTCTCGAGTGCTCTCAAGTCCCCTCGGAAAACATTGCAGGTGCAGGTCTGGGTGCGGAGCGCTCCAGGTCCTGAAAATGGGGTAATAGATCCTCCCTAGGAGGAAGGCCATGATGGAGAGAGAAGTTGCAAAGGGTTTACAGGTTTTCACACTCGCCTGATTTGTTTTAGTGAGTGGAAAAATCCAGGGCACCCCAAGTTCCTTCAGCCACAGTCCTCACTGTGCCCTGCTGTGGCCTAGCCAAGGCAGTGAGCACAGAGTGTATTCTGAAGTGTCTTCGGTGCCCATCGTCCTGTGAGTAAATAAAACAGAAGTTTGGTCATTTGACATCCTACAAGCCTAACCTTTGGACATTAGCTGAGACTGGGAAATCTGTTAGCAATGTTCCCCATTGTTCCCAAACTCTTTACCCTAATCTGCATTATCACTCCAACTTGTAAATTCAGAAATAAAAGTTTTTAGTTGTTTTCTTCCAAAGACACTTAATGCTATATTGTGTTTTTTTCCCCTCTGAGAATAAATGAGCCCTGTTTGTTTTGTGAGATGCGGAAGAAGTGAGCAGCATTTATCTGAAAATAAACAAGGACTTATAAAATTTAAGAAGACTTCTCTGACACGCAGCTGGGGAAATAAGACTGTATTTTAAGAATTAAGTTAGACCAGATGTGAAGTAACAGACTTGAACGGTATCTTTGAAACAAGCGGGGGTAGGGGAACCCCTCGGGAGATTAATGAGTCCATTAAATTTAAACACAGTTATTTATTTATTTATTTTTTTTCTTTTAAGACGGAAACAGAAGGTCGCAGATTCAGAACTAGCTTGTGAGCAGGCTCATCAGTACCTTGTTACCAAAGCAAAAACCAGATGGTCAGACTTGTCTAAGGTAAGAACAAGATTATTTCCTTAAAAGGGAAGGAAGTCGATTTCAATGTTCCAAGATCATTGGGATGATCAAGCTCTTTAGATCCAGTCGCTGAGATGGAAAAACGACTTTCTATACCCGATTTGGTGACTCTTTTTATTCTCCAAATACTTGCTCAAAATAAGTTCTCCCATTCAAGGTCAATTGATGTTTAGAAAAATAAGTAATTGTAGGAGTTACATGGACAGAAATTCCTGGCTTTATCTCAGGTTTGATCTTAATTAAAAATTTAAATGAAAAATGTAAGACGCTGTCATACTTATTTGTACACAGTTATAAACATGCATTTTAAAGAAGTATTTCCTCCTATCTTGCCAAAATTATAGGAAGCACATTTTGAAGGCGAGTGCCCACCACATGCAATTGTGTAAATTGTGACTGTGGTTGAGATGGGAAACAATCTAACAATGACACTGTACTTACAGGACAGTAGATCCGAATGTGCAAGCCTGGGCTCGTCCTGAAATCGCGGTTGTGGGATCACCACTTCATAATGCCACAAGGGCACAATAATGTCACCTTAAAAAACATTTCTAACACTGTACTATGGAAGTATTTTTCACGTTACTTTGAAGAATGTCTCCACTTTGTTTCTTTTGGTCATTTTCTTTCGATGTTCGCTCTATCTTGGCCTGTGCCCAATGTGACGTTCTGTCTTAAGTCCTGTTTAGCTCCTGGGCTGCCTCTCCCCAGTCCCCTATCCTCATAGAACTGACTGTGCTGGCCCAGGCTGGTACATCCCACAGCCTGTGGCTGGGCCAGCCTTCCAGAGCAGTCCTACAGGCGAAGAGGGCAGGGCGAGGTCTGGGCGTTGCAGGCCAGCTGGGGAGAGAGCAGAACACACAACCTGACCTGTCTTCCACGCTGTCTCCCCCAGCTTCTCTCTGGCCTTCAAACTCCCTCTGACCTACTAAAGGAAAAGCTCCCTTCTCTCCAGCATGTCCCTCCTCTCAGTTGGCTGGCCCACCTTCCCCTCAGAAGAGCAGTTCTCTCCCTGCTGCCATTCTTCCCTCTTTCTCATCCCCCCTTGAGGCGGTTGACTCATATAATGCCTGCCTCCACTGGCCCCCTCTGCTGGTGATGCTCTATGTGGACGCAGGGACTGCGAGGGCCACTTCCAGGCCCTTCCCTGTGTCATCCTGCCTCACTTTGATTTACTCAGCACATATTGACTGCACGTGGGTTTGTGCCAGGGATTCAGTGGTAACCAGAGTCAATCTGCTCCTGCCTTGTGGGGCTCACAGACTAGGGGAGGTGACAGTCAGCGAGCAAAGGCATATTATTAGCAAAGCAGATGGGCACCATGGAGAAAACAAACAGGCTGTTGGAGAGTGACTGTAGGGCTGCCTTGTTCAGTCCATCTTTCCTGAAACGTGTCCTCCCCTGGCTCCAGGACACTCTTGGGCTCCTGTCCCCGCTGCCTCAGCCCGCCCTCTCTCACGCCAGGTTGACTGCCTCTCCACCCATGTGGATTCTTACCCTGCGGAGGGCGTCCTCCACACGTGCCTCTCCACACCTTGATTCCCACGGCCTCTCGTAGCCAACTTTATCCTTGATGTTCTCAGAACCCCAAACTATGTGCAGAGGAGGCCTGGGGGCCCCGAGCATTGTGCTGCTAAACCAGCGGCCTTGGGTCTGTCCCATGGAGACCTCTGTCTCTTCTAGAACTGAGCCTAGCAGGAGCGTGGGAGGGGAGGAGACACGGAGGATCACCAAAGAGGAATCAGAGTGGGTCTGAAGGGGTGTGTAGAGGCGGAAGGGGAGGAAGCCACTTTGTCGTGAACCAAGCATTATGCACCACATCTGTCACCTCCCTGGCCCCTACATCTCTCTTGGACCCCCGCAGGACTAAATGACCCTGCGTGTCTTATTATTATTATATTGGACATCTCTGTCACTCCCTCAGTTTATTTTGAATAGAGCACCAAGGGATTCGTTCTGAATTCTAAACCTGCAGAGAGTAATAATGGCACATAAATAAGATTAGCAGTGTTCACGACGTACCGCCTGGAGATGAGATGGCTGCCCTCACACGGCCCTCACACTCCAGCTCTGCTTCTGGGTCAGGCCTTTATAGATTGTAAAAGTGACCAGAGGAATGGAGTTCGTCTCCTTTCTGCTGCCTTTTTCTTGGGGATTCACCACACAGGACCTGCCAATATCTGGAAGGATATATTCTCCAGCAAAACTGCATTTGGAACTTGAACAAGGATTTGGATATTTAGTCATCCAGTCATCTTCAAATAGAGTCACCCAGCTAGCCTCTCAGCCTGCTCTGCGAGGACATCTCCAGGGGAATTCTCAGAAGCATGTAGGTGTCGTCCCATTTGGGGGCAGTTTAATATGCTCATTTCTAGTTAAGTGTTTCGGGAAAATAAGCTCATTGGTTTCTTCACAAACATTACTGTGAGCTAACTGTGCACTGCTGCAAGGTGTTAAAGACACAATGACAAAAAAAAATAAAGACGTGGTCTCTGCCTCCAAGAGACGTGTTCTGTCTAAGCACCGATAAGAGTGCTGAAGAACCGTGTGTGTCACCATGGGAGTGGCTAGTGTATAATGGGGGTGCCTGAGAAGAAGGGGTCACTTAAAAGACGAGCAGGTGTTGGACAGGGGTGGTGAGAATGCGGAGGATGTCGGGACTGAACCAAGACAAGGACGACCAAGGCGCGGACCTGTGGGGCTGACTGGCGCGGTGGGGGCTGCAAATAGCTCAGCATGGACGTGTCCAAGGGGTCAGACGGGTGGTTTCCAGTGCAAGAGAGGGCGAGGCGGGCGGGGACAGATCTCAGCAAGCCTCACGTGCTATGAGCTTTTTTAAAAAATTGCAGTAAAATACACAACATAAAATTTACCATCTTAACCATTCTTAAGTGTACCAGTTCAGTGGTGTTAAATACATTCGCGTTATTGTACTATGTGCTCTAAGTTTTGTTTTGTTTTATTGCGGTAACATTGGCTTATAACAATGTATAAATTTCAGGTATACATCATTATACATAGATTACATCGTGTTCACCACCCAAATACTAATTACTTGTGCCTAATCATCCCTTTCGCCCTCCTCCCTCCCCCCTTCCCCTCTGGTAACCACCAATCCAGTCTCTGTCTCTGTGTGTTTGTTGTTGTTTTTATCTTCTACTTATAAGCGACATCATACAGTTTTTGACCTTCTCCCTCTGACTTATTTCACTTAGCATAATACTCTCAGTGTCCATCCATGTTGTCACATATGGCTGGATTTCATCGTTTCTTACGGCTAAGTAGTATTCCATTGTGTATATACCACATCTTCTTTATCCATTCGTCCCTTGATGGGCACTTAGGTTGCTTCCAAGTCTTGGCTATTGTGAACAATGCTGCAATGAACACACGGGTGCATGTATCTTTACATATTGGTGTTTTCATGTTCTTTGGATAAATATCCAGCAGTGGAATAGCTGGATCATATGGTAGTTCTAGTCTTAATTTTTTGAGGAATCTCCATACTGTTTTCCATAGTGGCTGCACCAGTCAGTACTCCCACCAGCAGTGTATGAGAGCTCCCTTCTCTCCACATCCTCTCTAACACTTGTTGTTTCCTGTCTTGTTAATTATAGCCATTCTGATGGGGGTGAGGTGATATCTTATTGTAGTTTTGATTTGCATTTCCCTGATAGTTAATGATGTTGAACATCTTTTCATGTGCCTGTTGGTCATCTGTATATCTTCTTTGGAGAAATGTCTGTTCAGGTCTTTTGCCCATTTTTAAATTGGGTTGTCAGCTGTTTTGTTACGCGGCGGGTCAAGTGAGCTCTTACCTGGAAACAATTTAGACAGTGCTGAGTGCCGTGCGTTACCGGCTCTTCTAGGCTGTGGTCCTCTGAAATGCCTGACAAATGCCCAGATACCTTTTGCACCCCTTGGGGACATTAAGATGGTACCATATCTTCTCATCACAACAGCTGAAGTCTAATGCCCTCATTTCCCTGCTTACAGCCAGAGGGCCGAATCCTCTGTACGGTGAGATGATGACCTCAAGCTGCCCAGCTGCAGTCTCATTTCACCGGCTCGGGTTGACCCTCATTTCTAATAGTTTTTGAACCCAAGTTATTGATCAGGAGAAGAATCCAGGCCACACACCGAGACCACTCATTACCCAGAAACAAGCCCCTTCCATACATAATACTTGTTCGTATTTTGCTCTACTATCTTCCTTACAGGAGTGACAACGATATCTAGAACTTAGATTAAAAGATAATTAAGCAGGTGGATGGTGAGAAAATGTCTCAGATGGTTCCAGATATTGATTATTGAAAATCCTCTATACTGCCATGAACACATAGGATATGTTACTAAATGCCGTCTCCTTCTATTGTAGAATTTTATAGAAACTGATAACAAGGGCAGCGGCATTCTTCGACGACGGGACATAAAGAATGCACTGTATGGTTTTGATATTCCCCTCACGCCAAGAGAATTTGAAAAGCTTTGGATGAGGTAGGTGATATCTGAAGATTGGCTCTTCCTTTCCAATGGTCTTGGGTTGCTTGCTGCAAATTCAGCACCCATCTTTCATCACTACTTGGGGGTCAGGGGGGGCCAGGAATGGTTTTCTTTGGGTTGTATCTGTCCTGGGTCCTTGTTCCCCAGAGAAAGCAACCTTGGCGAACAGGTGGGTCTTCAGGCACGTGGAGGACCAGGGTAAATACTCGTCACTGGTATTAGGCTTGTATTTTTACTGTTTTAGAGAACTAAGTCACTCTCCAGAGACTTAACTCTAATACGACTGGCTCAGCAGGCAGATCTGCAACGAGGAAAGGGAAAAACTGTCCCTTCCCATTGGCTAAAGATGGAAATCAATGTTGCACAACAGTTTTATAGATAAGTAATTTGCTGGAAGAAAATAACCAAACTTTTGGCAACTTGGAGTAGTTTCCCGAGAGTGTCTTAAACGGAAAATAGTATCTAATATTGGTTACATTTTTCAAATTGTATTTTAGATTTAGTTGTTTTTGAATGAGGCCCTGAGCTACAGTGTTCCCTGTGTAGACGTCTAAGTTTCAAGGTCACCAACAATGCAGTCTGTTTCCAAGTTCCAGATCCGTCTTTGAATTACTTCCTTCTTCGTTATGCATCAGTTGCCACTTGCATCCCCCGGGATGGTGTACCCGTACCATACATCCTCTCAGGGGCAAGTGCATGAAGCAGTTCTTGTAATTTTTTAGCTTTTTATCTGTTCAAAGTGGAAGGCTGAAATGTTGGCTGAGTTTAGAAGTAGGTGGGCTGTTTTGTGTCTAATTTAGAAAAGCGACTTGAAGTTCTTATAAAATCCTTATTTTTTTAGATCAGTTCCAACACAGGGCCAATTTAGACTCCTTATCCATGTTCTTTTTCAGTACATTAAATGCACAGACAGAACTGAGTCATCAAAATATTGGGGTACAGTGGGCAAATGTGTGGACCTCCCACTGCGTGGACCTTTGGGAGGCTGCAAAGATGACTGTGTGATCCCGATCCTCAGGAAGCTGTCGGGGGACAGGAAGCATTCCCCCAAGTACTGGGGTGCAGCACTGACCATGATAAATGCCAGAGGAGGAAAGAGGTCGAGCGGAATGGGAGATGAAAGCAGGAATGCTGGGGCCGTGGTAGGAGTGATGTGGAAAGAGTTCCAAGGGGTCAAGATGGGGAAGGAGGACTGCCTGACCCAGGGGACAGTTGGTGAGGCATTCTGGAAGCAGTGGCCTGGGCTCCCAGCATGAGGAAGTGGAAGCAAGGTGCTCCCCTCACCTTGGTCTTTGTTTTTGGGTATTAACCAGGCGTTCAGGAACAAAGAGGTTTGAGTGGGCTGTGATGTGAATCAGGCCATGCTTTGGGAAGATGAGTCAGCAAACAGTTAGGAGAAGGGATTGGGCATTGGGAGACTGTTGTCTCCATCAGGGTGGGACAGGACGAGCCCCCAAGCTAGGTGTGTGCCTTAGGAATGAGAGGTGTTGGAGTCAAGTGTCCGCTGCAAGGGTTCTCATGTAGAGACTGAAGGCACGCTTAGCCCTTCCTAGAGGGGGGGCAGCGCAAGTTTCCGTTTCATGGGAGGTAGACACTCTGTTGTTTTTGGCTAAGGTTTCTTTATACATTTATTAACATTATTAAATGTGCAGATGTCTACCCTGTGCTGAAAACTGTTTGAGGCCAGAATTTCATCTGCTTTTGTTGAGGTGGCTGCACACTGGGGATGGTGAGTTTTTGAGGGTGGGAACTCTGCAGCCAGGCGTGTGCTCGTGACTCCTGCCTCTACCCTCACAGGTGTGTGGCCTCTGTCCACTTAGTTGACTCCTCTGTGCCTCACTCTGCTCTGCTAAATTAGTTGGAGTGGTGTACTGGTCAGCGTAGGCTAGCTGTGATAACAAACAAGGCCAGCATCGCAGGAGCTTTCCCCAATAACAATGTCATGGTCTAGTGTGAGTGTTGGAGGGCTCCACCCACAAATCATCCAGGGACCAGGAGTCCCACCACCCCCTGGATCTTTTGTGTCTACCAGCACAGAAGGGGAAAGGGCACAGAGAACCGTGTGGTCAGCTTTTTAGGAACCAGGCCTGGAAACTAGCCATCACTTTGCTCACGTTTGCTGGTCAAAATCCCTTTCCGTGGCTGTTCCCACCTGCAAAGGAGTCTGAGAGAAGCGGTTTGAATGTGTGTCCAGGGGAGAAAGAAATGAGATGGGGGAACTCATGGTGGCGTCTGCCACATGTGGAATTACATCCGTGGGAGAAGGGAAGGGGGGCATTTGAGACAGAGAAAACTCCAGTATATCCACCAGTATCTGGGCAGGAAAGCAGAAACCCCTCTAATGTTTACTGCCAAGTGGGACATAATGCAGTGACTGATTACAAAGATGTCAGAAGGGCTGGAAGTCTGAAGGGGGAATGTGGGACGACCCAGAGGCCAGGAGGCTGCTGCCCCCATGGGCTGGAAGAGCAAGAGTGGAGGGGGTTACCCAGAGATCAGGAAACTGCTCCCCTACGAGGGACTGAAGGGCAGAAGGGAAACAGGGTGTTTCTTAGAGATCAGGAAGTTGCCTCCACCCCGGATACTGTCTCAGAATCTGCTAGCATCGCAGCCGCCGTGCTGAGCAGGACCCACAGCCACGGCCAGGACAAGAGGTGCCACTGGAAACAGCCTTCTCTGCCCTCTTCCCGCCTTCTGACTGGGCACACCTCCCTTGGAGCATCTAGGGAGTAACTCAGAAGACGTGCCAAAGGATGAGCACGGGCTGAGAGCTGCCAAGTGAACATCCAGCTAAAGTGCAAAGGAGGGTGTCCCCCTCCAGGACTGCGGGATGACCTGGGTGGCCGGAATACAGGCAGCCTGGGACGGGCAGAAGAGGAGGCCGCACATCAGCTGAACCTCATCGTGAAGGGCGGGACGAGGTAGGGACCCTGTCCTGAAGGCCAAGTGTTAAGTAAGGAAAGAGCTAGGCAGATCTGTGTTCTAGAAAGATCACTGGCCACAGGGAGGAGGATGAATTGCAGGAGACACAGAGGTGGATTAGGGGCTGTCTTGGGGTCCAAGCAAGAGGAGGTGGGTGGTGCCAGGAGGGCTAGGGAGGAAGTGACAGGTGTGAGAGAGATTTAGGAAGTGAAAATTAGCCTTCAGCATCCTGGAAGGAGAGGCTGCATGAGAGGGAGATAAGATGCTCCTTGGATTCTTCTGGTGAGTCATGCGCAGAAGTCAAGAAGGCAACCCGAGGTGACCAAGTAGCCTGCACTAAGGGCTGTGTTCTGAGCAGGACCTGTGCCCTGTCCATGGCACCCCAGACTGAGCTGGGTGGCCTTGGGCCAGTGGCTCACCTTCTCTGGGCTTCAGTTGTATATCAAAAGGCATGGCTATGGGGACCAAACAATATAACATATGTATATTACCTGGCATATATAAGCATAAACATTAGCAGCAAAAAGATCATATAGATTTGAAATTGTTTTCTGATTGCAATATTAATACACACTCATTTTAGAAGACTCAGAAAATCCAGAAAAGCATGAAGGAAAAGAAAAGACAAGAAGCAGCCGTAACCCACTCGGCAGAGACGATAAACAGTGGTAACTTGGTGACGTGTTTTTTCATCCACTTCTATGCATTTCCACAATCTCAGTCCATTGTCCTCGCCCTCGTTGACACTCCTGGCCTGTCCCTCTCAATGCTGAGCGTTTGCTGACAGTGACTACCACCTCACCCTGGTCCATGCCTCCGCGTCCGCCTCCACACTGCAGAGCGGGAGCCCTGAGCAGGCAAGAAGTGGGTGGCCAGCACGGAGTCTCCTCAGGTGCCCTAACAAGGGAGGGGCATTCTCCCACCGGGGTGCCAGTCAACAGGGACCACAGGGAAGTCAGGGAGCAGCTGGGGCCAACGTGACACACCCTGTCAGCTCAGGGGGTCTGAGTGTCAGAATAGGAAAGCCCCCCAAAATTGGGTAGGTGGGAGTGAGTAGGAAAATAACATTCTGCTCTTTAGAAAACAGAAAATTAGAAAATAGGGCAGAACGTAGACAAGAAAAAATTGTCAGCATCCATTGCTCACTCAACATTTATTAAGCACCTGTGAAGTGCACTATTGTAGAGCTTTGGATTAGTCTGGAGGGTCTAGTTTATGCCGTGGAAGTAAATTAATGAATTAACCCCCAAATCTCAGTGGCTTAGTACGTGGATGTTTTATTTGTTATTCACCCAAAGTCTACTGCATGTCTAGCAGCTCTTCTGGACAATTCTCTTCCAAGTGGTGATTCAGGGGTCTGGTCAGCTTCCAGCCTGTGGCTTCATTGTCTCAGCAGGGGGCCCCTCCCACTGGGGCGGGGGCTGCAGGGTCACACGTGGGCTTTGGTGGGCTTCAGCCTGGAAGTGACTCACTTCTGTCCACAGCCCATTGCCCAGGGCTGGTCAGTGGCCCTGGCTAACTGCAGTGGGGCTGGACAGAGCGGGGGTCATGTGGATGTTAAGTGAGCCTGTCACAGGCTGGCTCATCAAGGATTAAAGGAACAAAATGTTCAAGCCTGAAGGAGGTTGCTAATCATGAAAGGAAACCTGCTAAATGAAGCCGAAATGGGATGTTTAAGCATGAGATTTCAGGAGCAATATGTCTGGTTTTGTTTTGGAGAGACTGCTAAGAATAAATTACAAGATGGAAGTGTACTCATTCATTCATTTATCTGAGCAATCAGTGAGCAGGGATTTTTGAAACTTTCCAAGTTGCAGGCCCTGTGCTGATTTCTGGGGTTCCAGAGATGAAGGCAGCCCCACCCTCAGGTTGCCCACAGCTCAGCAGGGATGTCTGCTCGCAGATCTGCAGACGTGGTGACAGCAGCAGCATGCCAAGAGGGACAAGTGTGGGCGGCCAGGCCTGTGGGAGCTGCGTGGGTGTTCAGGGAGGGACCCCCAGGAGATGCAACGCCTGAGCTGAGTCTTTATAAACAGTCATGAGCCAGAGGTGGGGGAGGGTATCCCAGTGAGCAGAGAGGCCCAGGGCCAGGCAGAGGGATGGAAGAGGAAGGACTCCACTGCTGTCAGAAGAGCCTGTTAGGTGCGGGGGACGCCGGCACCGGGGTGTCCCACAGGGCCACTGCCCAGGGCCTGGTAGGACTCCCTTAGGAGGACACTCGGCGTTCTGAGCACCTTCTGTAGCCTCATTGCGTCAGGTGGAATTCAACCGTTTGGATCTCATACAAACTTGGCTGAGAAACTGTGAAGATAGCGTGTTGTAAAAATGCCCAGATGGGAAGACTTGGGGAGGAAAACAGCAGTCTCAGAAACCTCGGTGTTGGTTATTAGTTGTGTAAAACCAGCTAACCAGGTGGACTCCACAGAACGTTTTGGAGATGATGCCCAATCTGTGCACATTTCTTGATAGGGTTGGTAAGTTTTGTATCAGTATTCCAATGTAAAAAGAAAAGACCAGGCAAAAGTAGCTGTGTCATATGCATCCGCTCATGTGAAGACTTATGGCTTTAGGTGAACGAGAAGCTGGGTGGTCTGCAGTGGCTCAACCAAGGCAGTGCCTAGAGAGGACTCCTGGGTGCCGTGCTGGTGGAGCGCTTGGATGAGGGGAGCCCCGGAGGGGAGAGGGTTTGAGAAGGTTGAATGAACGGGGTCTTTAGCTTAGAAAAGAGAAGACTGAATGGGACCGATGGGAGGGGTTGAGTTTTAGAAGAGCCGAATGTGAGGGAGGTTCAGTCTGGAGACAACAGCTGGGTGGGCTCTTAGCTCCGTGTAAAGAGCTTTCCAGTGATTAAAGTTGTCTAGCACTCCAGTGGGCAGTCTTCGAAGGAGTGGGTTTCCCTTCTCTGGCGTGGCTTTATCCGAAGCTAGACCGCTGCTTACTGGGGAGCAGAGAGGAGGGGGTGGGCCCTGGAGGGGGATTGGAACAGATGGTGTCTAATCTTCTGTGATTCCACCAGGACTTGCTGAATGTGCCCCCTGGGCGTGGCCAACTTGGGCAGTTGGATATTTTGCATTCCAGAGGGCAGCTGTCTGAGCCATCAGACCATCCTCACAGACGGTGCCTGAGGGAATCCCTTATGTCCCAAGCTGCACAAGGTGCCATGTCTACCTCTGCGGTGTGGCCTGGTCATCACAGGGGCCTACACCAGACCCTCTAACTCTAGGGTCAGTAGTACTAGAAGGTACTTATATCATTGACACAAGAATCAAGTGCTTTACCTGAGCCTAAAGGACTCAGACTTTCTCAGCAGAGCAAAGCAAAGTGCATATTCAAATCATGTATACAACTGAACTGCTGTGTGTACAATAAATGGGCAGAGAATCTGATTATGTCATAAATTAGTGGCCATTGCCACAGGCGGATGCAAGTTTTTATGGGTCCCCTGTTTCTGTGCACATTTTTCCTGGCACATCTGTTGCTCAACATTTTAAAATTCAACTTTTATAGGCAAGTTGATTTTTTTAATGTTACACAAAGGATTATATAATGAAGGGTGAGGTTATGTAAGCTGAATTAACTCTCTGATTATTCACATTCATAACAATGTTTTGGTTGCGATTGTGCAATCTGATCTGTTCTTTTGCGAGGAGAATAGACTGTTTATGATCTTTATTAATGAAGTAATTAAGAAGTGTCTTTTCATTCAGTTCAAGTGTCACGATTTAGAGTTTGGTGTTGGTACTCTCCTGAGTGTAAGGCGCCAGTGGCGGTCCTTCCTCAGAAACACGCGCCCTTCGCAGTCGTCGGCCCCACGGACATGTACCGCTCACGAGGCTCTGCGGGCGCGTTGCTGGGCACTGTGAGTTTCTGGGTAAAGATAAACAAGGCGTGCCTTCTCCTCCAGAAACTTGCGCTGTAGCAGGGAGAGAAGACACGGCCTAGAGGTAGAGGCAGAGGCGGGATGTGGGTGAGCCCTTGGGTGGCAAACAGCAGCAGCAAACCCCGCTGTGCACTCTGTGCGCAGGCCCCGTGAGCACCTCTGTGCACTCCCCCGGGGATCCTCACCTGGAGGAACCCAGAGGAAGGTGGAAATACAGCACTTTTGACTTAGGAGGAGAGAGAGGTTCCGGAAGAGGTGCACGGCTACCCAGGGGCTGTCGGGTGGGGATCTGCGCACCATTTTTTCAGGAACCCTCCTGTAGGAATGGGAGCCCTTGGGGAGCTTTATTCAAGGGGAGTCTTAACCAGAGTTACATTTGTACATCACTCTGGTGGCACAAGGCTGGTCACAGGCTGATGCAGTTCAGGGAGAGATGCAGGGCCCTGGGGTCACCCTAGAAGCTCAGGAAATGGCAGCCCTTCCCCTTCTCAGGTATTTTGATGGAAAAGTAAACTCCCTTTTCTGGAGCTTTCTTACTCTCACTAGCAGTAGGAAAAGCCACTGGCCATGGGACAGTCCTCAGGCATTAGAGACCCCATGGGCCTCCTTTTGTGAGGGTGTCACTTTATTTTGTTTTAGAAACAAATTGGCTGAATAAAAGTAGAACGGTCCCTTATTGTGTTGCAAGTGCTAAGGTGGGTCTAATAACAGACACCTGGCGCCTTCTCAGAGGGCTTCCTAAATACTAGGAACAACGAGCAGCGCGGTGACGGCAGGTCTAGGAATGCCCTCAGCAGTTTGCAGATGAGGAACCGGAACCCCTGAGTGGGTAAGGGCCTTGCCAGGGTCTTGAGGCCGGTGAGCCGGCGTTTGACTCTTGCTGCCTCTCAGTCGCTGGAGGGGAATTTCCTTATCTTCTAAGATGGAGACCGTGATAAAAACAGGCCTGGATGCTGAATAAAGCAAAAGAAAGTTGCAGAAGGAAAGGAGCAGGGAGAGGGGGGAGGCCCCAGGCTCTGTAGGCACCTTGGGGGCAGACCCTCTTGGCCTTGGGGAAGGACAAGTGGCATTCCAACTCCCAAACACTGCAGATTTTAGCACAAGTGCGTGAAGCCTTGGCCAAAACTTCTTACCCCCTCGTCCTCTACCCACCACCCCACCCCTTGAGGACAAGAAAGTCGGGTAAATAAATATGTTTTCTTCATTGTTATTCAGTTGAGACCATTGCACAGGGCTCAGAGCGTTGGAGGCGAGCGTGGGGCTCTGCCGCTCGTTCGGCACCTGTCAGTTAAGGAGCGAGGAGAGCTCTACTTCACAAAGGAGCACGTCGGTACTTGTGCTCAGTCAGACGGACCTCCAAACAACAGCGTGCTGGAGACTGATGCCCGCACGCTGCTTACAAGTCGTCCAGGTCCTTGAAACTGAGTTCATCCGGGAAAAACCACAGCCGCCAGTGCTGTTTTTATCGATTAGATGAGGACCAACATATTTCCATAAAAATAAGTGCTTTTTTTCTTTAAAAAAGATTGGCAATTTGCCTTAAATTTTTTTTATTGAAGTAATTCTCTTCTATTTGAATAATGTAGGGAGATAAAAACCCTCCACTATGCCTTTTTAAATGAATTATAATTCAGAAAAATCTCAATAATAGAAAATGACATGAAAGGCACACAGCATAATCCTTATCTTGTTTTCCTTACTAGTCTCTCTCATTGGTTGTATGTAATTGGCATCTCTGCAAAGAGAAAAGGGGGAATTTGAATCAAGTGCCATTCATTTATTGGAGTTTTAAGACTGAATATGTTTTTTGAAGAATTTTCTTGTAAACCTTAGCATAGTTTCTCTTACTTGGAGGTGCTCAATAAAAAACTGTTGAATGAATGGAAGGGTGGATTTAAATTTTCTATGGTCACAACCATGTTTCTATCAGAATAAGTGAATGAATTTGGTTGCGGTCTGTTGGGGTGGACCAGGATCACTGTATATGTGGTGAGCTTTCTGTCGATGAGAGCAGATTGCCTAGGGATCTGGTTAAATGCAGATTCGGATCAGGTCTGGATGGGCCCTGGGATGCTGCATATCTGCCTCCCCCAGGTGGGCTGGTATGCTAGTCTGCAGGGCACACGGAGTGATGAGGACCTGGATGGCCCCTCACAGACGGTGCAGACACCTGGGCACCCATATGCCTTGCAGCTACTGATGACAGTTTGTTTGTTTGTCTTTAAAGATATGACACCGAGGGAAGAGGGCACCTTACTTACCAAGAATTTTTACAGAAACTGGGGATCAACTATTCAGCAGATGTTCATCGGCCCTATGCAGAGGATTATTTCAACTTCATGGGTCATTTCACGAAGCCACAGCAGGTACAAGAAGAGATCAAAGAGGTGCAGCAGAGCAAAGAGAAAGCTGTGCCAGCCAGGTGAGTTGTAAGTATTGTGGGGCCAGGAGCTGGCCGTCTGCTCCACGTTTCCCCTTGCAGCGAAAGTGGTTTCAAGTGGTACCTCCGGTGCTGGCAAGTTATCATGGAACCGTAACACGCGTTCACTGCTGTCAATGCTAGAAATGGGCACTAAGTCACAGACATCAAGGAGTTAGAGAGCTCTAAGCCCACCCACCTTACCCAGTCACTCTCCGATCGTGCGTTTTTTATGGTCGCCCCAGAGAGCTGTCCCTTCTCATGGTTCACTATGTATTGCCTGCCCCTCCACTGGCCCAAATTCCATAAGGACCCAAATTCCTGTCTTCTTTACCTGGTGCCAGAGCAGGGCCTGATACCTAACAGGGACCCAGTCAATATTTGCTGAATGAAGGAATGAACAGACATATTCTTTAACTCAGTACTTCTACTTTGGGGACTTTATCCCAAAGAAATAATGCAGAAGAGGCCACCAGTTTAGCAGTTGGAAGTGACTTGCAGCAGTTAACAAAAGGAACCCCTGCCAATGCCGCAGGAGCACACCGGCTTGTAAGGTGTGGCCCTGAAGAGCATGAGACTGTGCACGCCTGTCACAGTCGTCACTGTGACGACTAGGAAAATGCTTGTGATAGAGGGTAATTGGAGATGACACTTTAAAAGTAGATACGCCATGACTGGAACCACGTCAGACGTGTGTGCAGGTCCCCAAGGACCAGAAGATGCTCTGCAAAGGGGAATGTGTTGCATTTGGATGGTGGGGCTGTGCACGATTATTTTCAAAATTTAGAACTAGTTACTAACGTTGAATTTTAAAAATTTATAACATAGAGAATTTTGCTGCATTTGATGTGACCATAAGGCATGGGGCCGATTTCCTTGGTCAGTCTTAGGCCTCGGCCATCTGCACTCCCAAGGCCGGGCCTCTGCTGCTCACTCCATACCTCTGCCTTAGCTCCATGTTGCTCTCATCTGTGTGTATGTCTGTCTCCTGGCCATCACGTCAGCTCTCTGTCCCCACACCTCAGATAGCAGCTGAATGAGTGAATGAGTTGTTGCTAACGAATTCTCAAAGGAAGTAAGGACTCCCGGGACACAGGGGAGGAAGGTGATGGCTAAACGGGGTTTCAGAACACCCCCCAATTATGTCTAAGATACTGAGTTATAAAGCCTGAAGGCAGAGAATTGAGTTTGTGAAATTTAAAGTAAAAATATGCGCAAGATTGGTATAAATCAAACATGCCATAAAACTAACAAAAAAGTGGAATTGTCTTTCTGAGACAGGGCTGGCCTCATTACCCACTCGAGTCTTCCCTGCCCTTCTCTCCCGCCTCTTGAGAGTGACGACGCTCAGAGAGAATTCTCACAGGCACCTTCTTGCTCTTCCTGTGTTTCTGTGTGTGTGAGGGGATCTGCAGCTGGAGGAGTGACATGCGCTTCTGATCACCACGCTCGGTGAACCACCTCACACTCACCTCGTCCTCTTTGCCACGACCACACTGTCTTTCCAAAGAGGACGAGCCTGATCTCTTAAAAGTGCGTGACGGACCTCTGTTTTCTTAAAGATGTAAGACTGTAAAATTGTCAAGTAACTTACCCTTCCGGATGGCCTGCTTTTAAATTTTGGTGTCAGGGGGTCGTCCAGAGAGTTCATAAGATTCCATGTTTCCAGGATTTTTTATCTCCTTATTTCTACTGAAACTCTCATAAAGCTGATAGATGGGAGTCACATTCATTCAAGTGACCGAAATGTTATATTTGCCTCTTAAATCGAAGGGAATTTGTATTGTTTGGAGTGCCCTAAAAACATTTTAAAAATTGAGAAAAAATCCTTTTTTAAACTCATATTTATTTTCCATGCCCTGCTCTTTTTTGCCTGAGTCTGAGTTGAAGATTCAGAATCCCAGCGGCCGTAGGACACCAGCGGCATAGCACGCTGGCCGTTCTAAATGCAAATGGAGAGGTCTCTGAGCGGAACCAGCAGCGCCCTGGGGCCTTGCTGCGGGGCTGCCTGGCGAGGCCGTGTGTGGAAGGGGCTCTATGGCCCACCCACTGGTCATGACAGGCCCTCTTCAGGCTTCTGTCTTGTTGTCCAGACCAGGAACCGGACACGGACCCAGAGCAGCAGCAGCTCGTTCCTGAGTGTCAGCTCACACCCGTTCTGTTTGGCAGTGTGGCATGATCTATGCTCTAAACCCTCATTTACTCTGTGCACATATTTACTCTGCAAGGGAAATAATTTCTGCCTGGAAACCAGTCCAAGAAATGCTGAATGCCTCAATTTTCTAAAAATATGTATTTCAAAAAAATGTTTTGATTTTTTTATACCTTCATTTGCTTTCATTTTGAAGGATTAAGTGGAATATAATAGTTGTGATGACGAGTATCATTTAGTAACATGGGACTGAATTCAATGTACACCTGTGAGGGAATCCAAACTGTTGCTGTCAGTGTATATTCATGGAACTGCTAACGCAACTCAGTTGTATCAGATGCTCAGATGCGTCAGCCAGCTCCAGACTGGAGGCCAGCGAGGGAGGGGAGTAGATGACCCACGTAGCTTCAAAGTCAATGCCACTCCCTTCTCCTGCCCTGAATATTCCCACTCAACTTCCCCTCTTCTGGATTTCTGAATTTTCTGTTCCTGTGAGTTGTTTTTTCCAGGCATGCTCTCCACAAATACAAATCTGAGATGGTAGACAATTACTAGCAAAGATTTTACGTTTGGAATTTCTAGCATATTCTTTTTGCCGAGTAAGAACCCCACAGATGAGCTCGATGCTGAGCCCATCAGACAAGCGTATTGTTCAGTGTGGTAGGAAGATCTTTCTTAGAGACCTGGGTGAGCCAAGGTTATGGAATTTATAATCAATCCACCATCGGTCAAGTGCAAGATTGTTCATTCTTAAAGATGTCCACGTTTTTCTAGTCTCTTAACAGTAACTTTTTTTGAGTCGGAGAAGAATTTTCCCGGGCTGAAAGACTTGGATTAGCAGAATCAGAGGATCGAATGTGTTCTGCGAGAAAACCATCCCTGGAGCAGGAGCTCCAGCTGGACGCTCGCTGTCTCTGTCCGTGCGAGGGAAAGGCCTAGTCGGGCGCCAGCTCCACACGGGGCGGGCCACTGTCTTGTTCCTCGTCTATAAAATGGGGATGATGGTTACTCACCTCCCTTGCAGGGTTGTTGAGAAGAATAAATGGGAGAATGTCCATGAAGAAGACAGCGCAGCTCCTGGTTTGCCAGTTGTTGCACACAAATGGTGGCTGTGTTCTTAACAACAAAAGTACCAGATAAAAACAAGGGGTTCCTGAACAGCCTTCTCCCCAGCTAACACCAGCAGGACCAGCCTCCCCGCCCTGCCCGCTCCCCAGGCACCTGCACTCCTGCCTCTCAGAGCCTTGACGCTGCCCGTCCCTGGGCCCCCGGGAGAGCTCTTTCTGGGGTAACTCCCTGCTAACTCCTTCACCTCCCACTCTCTGCTCAACTGTCACCTTCCCAGTGAGGCCCGCCCACACCTCCCTACTGGGAATTGCAGCCCACTTCCACTGTAGGCATTCTCCATGCCGCTAACTGGCTCTCTACTAACCCACTAACCCACTGCGCAGGGCACTGATGTCTTCTCTCCATCGTCGGCCTTGCCCCAACAGAATGTAAATTCTTCTGGGGAGGCCGCCTGGATTCCCTAGCTGTCTCCTGACGCGTAGCGCAGTGCCTGGCCTGTAATAGATGCTCCCGAGTCTCCATGGAGAGAATGAAGTGGTGTTTCATGTCTGTAACATCACTGGATTTTTAAATTCTTGGTTCCATCTTTAAAGTACCAGTTCTAGGAAAAAGACAAGGTTGTATTTTTCTAATGTGGTTTTGCTAATGATAATAATAATAATAAAATGATAATGCTACAGACTCATTAAATTTTTTCCAAAATACCTTTTAATGTAAATGTTACACCAAGTCTGCAAAACATCTTCAAAATTAGTTATTAGATGAACCAGCAAATCATCACATTAGAATGATCATGAAACTCTTGCTTTAAAGAAATTATTTGTGGGGCCAGCCCCGTGGCGTAGCAGTTAAGTTTGCACAATCCACTTCGGTGGCTTGGAGTTTGCCAGTTCGGATCCTGGGCGTGGACCTACTCACCGCTCATCAACCCATGCTGAGGCTGTGTCCCACATTGAGCAACTAGAAGGATGCACAACTATGACATAAAACTATCTACTGGGGCTTTGGAGAGAAAAAAGCAAAAAAGGAGGAAGATTGGCAACAGATGTTAGCTCGGGGCCAATCTTCCTAAAAAAAAAATGCAGAAAATGTTAAAAAAAAAGAAATTATTTGTTTTCCTGGTTTTAGCGTGTGTCTAAAATGTATTCTCTTTCAGGGATAAGCTTAAGGACCATTATCAAGATATCAGCAAAGTACTCACCAAACTAGATAAATGTAAAACTGGCCACGTATCCATGTGCAAGATGCAGAAAGTGCTGCAGGACTGTGGCTGTTCTCTTCAGGAAGAGGAGCTGACGGATCTTCTGAACAGGTTTTCTTTAACTAGGTTAACTATGTTTCTCTCAGTACGGAAAACCGACTCAGTGCGTTGCTTTCGTTTCTTCTTCTCTGTCCACTCAAACAGCCTTTTGACGTTAAAACAACCTCTACATATCTCTTTTGGCTGGGCTATGGTATAATGGATTTGAGTCACCCAAAGCAAAAAGAGAAGGCAACTTGACAAATGCATAATTTTCCTGATGTGTCTCACCAGCGTAAGCATCATTTTTTAACATTATTTTTATTTTACCCGAGTTATTCGTGTGCTTTGGCAGGAGTCAAATTTTTCTACAAGGCTTGTTAAAAACAGCAGCCCTTTGCTCCCTCGGCCTCCACCCGCCATGGAAACACATGCAAACTTACCTCCACCGGCTCCGCATGTTGCTGCCTCTCCATTTCGGGGAGATCAAGATTATATTGTTGTGACTAGCTGATCACTTTTCCTATATAGTTTAGTTTTCCCTGGAGTTAATGATTATATGATTTTTTCCTGTTTATTTAGTTTCTGTGTACTTATTATCACTAATTTGACCCCAACTCACCCCCACTTGTGAAATCTCTTTCCAGTGGGTTCAGACACATCAGCTAATCTGTCACCTTCATCTTCTTGGATGGCCATTTACATATTCTTCAATTCTCAGAGATTCTCTTAATTTATTTCATTAGTGAGTTCCTCTCCGGTTCTTTCCTTTCTGAAACTCCCACTGTTATTGAATATTGAACCACTTAGATAGACTGTTTCCTTATATTTTTAAATCTCTCCTATCTTCTTTTTCCTCTGTGTCTTTTTCTCCTATATGTCTTTTTCTTCTTGCTCCACCATCCGGGAGATTGCCTCAATTTTAACTCCTGACACTTCTTTTGAGGTTTCTGTTTCTGCTATCATACTTGTCATATTTTAATTGCCAGAGCTCATTTTTCATTCTCAGAATGTTCCTTTTTTATGGCATTCTGTTCTTGTTTCATGGATGTACTATCTCATTTCTCTGAAGATATTAGCAACAGAATTTTTTTAAAGTTTTCTTTACCTGAGAAGTCTCTCCTCAGTGTTGCCTTTTTCTACTATGTTTCATGTTAGATGCTTTCCTTAAAAATTTGCTTTATTAAGAGCGAGGTACCACGAAACAGATTAGAAGTTCCACACAGATGGGTGGAGACTGTTGACTCTGGTTTGAACTGTGTGGTAATCTGGCAGGCCATCTCCTTGGGGGACCCTCAATGTCAGTATCTTTAAAACTTTTCTTTGGGGCTGGTCAGATTTCCTGGAAAATAGAGTTGTCAGATAAAATATAGGATGCCCAATTAAATTTGAATTTCAGATAAGCAATAAATTTTTTTCATATAAGTATATACCATACAATATTTGGGATATACTTATACTAAATATATATATATATACTAAATATAACATATATATTTTTTTGTCTGAAATTATAATTTAACTGGGTATCCCTGTAGTTGTTTGTTTGGGTTTTTTTTCTAAATCGAGCAACCTAACCAGAGAACACTCTTTGGTCTACTGCTAGCATTCTGGGAGCTGACTGGGAGAAGAAGGCTGGAAGTTTCAACAGTCAGCGCGGTAAGCTGAATAATAACCCCCGAAGATGTTCAGGTTCAAATCTCTGGAACATGTGAACATTACCTTGTATGGAAAAAGTGTCTTTGCAGATGTGATTAAGTTAAAGATCTTGAGATAGGGAGATGATCCTAGATTATCAAAGTGGGCCCAGTGTGATCACAAATGTCCTTATCAGAGAGAGGCAGGGAGGGATTTCATCCAGAAGTGACCACAGAGGGAGAGACTAGAGTGATGAGTCCACAAGCCAAGGACTGCCTGCAGGCCCCGGAAGCTGGAAGAGGCAAAGAACAGATTCTCCCCTAGAGCCCCCAGAGGGAGCGCAGCCCTGCCAACACCCCAATTTTGGCCCAGTGTACAGATTTCAGACTTCTGGTGTCTAGAACTATAAGAGAATAAATATGTGATGTTTTATGACATCCACTTTGTGGTATTTTGTTACAGAGCCATAGGAAACTAATAGAGTTAGTATAGAAACTTTCATTAAATTCTCCTCTTTTCATTAAGAACCACCACTACCTTGAACTCAGAGACACCATCTCCAGAGAACACACCTCGAGATCTTCCATTGTAGGGGGTAGGGACAGGCACCCAGCCACCTGGAGTTTGGGGAGGGGCCTGGGGTCTAATTCCTTCCCACACAGACTTTTAACCAATCCTTCTATTTTTGTCCCCACCTTCATCCCCACTTCCTGATGTAGCTGGGGACCCGATTCTGGAGCCCCCGAGGGTGATTACAGAGTATGTCAGGTTGCTTCTCCACGTTTCCTCTCTTGGTTTCAGAGGTGATTTCTTGGACCTGATGCATCCATTCTCCTTCGTCCACTGAATTCCAGCAGCTGTCGTTCCCTTCACCCCCAGTGGTTTATGCTGGTGGAATAAACTCCAGGAAGCTCAGAATTGCTGGGAGGCCTGCTTAAAACGCCACTTGCTGGGCCTCTCCACCAGACTCTGATTCAGCAGTGGGGCCTGGGAATTTGCTTTTCTAACGAGGTCCCAGGTGATGCTGATGCTGCTGGACTGGAGCACCCCACTTAAGAATCACTGTTTTATGCCTTTTTAAAACGCCCTTTCCTGTCATTTTAGAAAGGTCTTAAGTGGGAACAGAGATAGACATATGTGTCTGAGCCACTTTAACTGCAAGTCTTATCCTCATGTGATTTTAAACTGAAATAATCTAAGAGTTGATCGCTCCTCCACAGATGGCTTTTGCATGCAGGTTCTATCCTGCTGTAAGCTTGAGCTCTGCTGGCTGAGTGTTTGTGACCAAGTGCGTGAATCTTAAGTCACTCTCCTTGTAAGGGGAGAATATGAGCACCTCTCCCCTCCCTTTAAAAAACAAGTCAGTGGTGGTTCTAGAGTGCAGTATACGTTTACAACCAGCCTAAGTCCACTTTAAAATGACACATTACTACTTCACAGGCAGTGCAGGTGCCCACAGCAGAGTATTCCCCAATCCCCTCTGCTGTCCTCATAGCACTGCTGTCATTCACTTCACTTGACCGTGTGCTGTAATCACCATACATTGTTGTTATTACTTTCAACAAACAATATCTAAGAATAAGAAAAATAAAAGGCGTTATTTTCCCTTCATTGAGTCCTTCTCTGACACGCTTCCTGTGCTTGTGTGGATCTGAGTTTCTGCCCCACATGATTTTCCTTCTCTCTGAAGAATGTCTCGTAGCATTTTTTGAAGGGCAGGGCGCCTAGTGATGAATCCCCTCAGTTTTTGTTTGTCTGAGAAAATCTTCATTTCTCCTTCACTCTTGAAGGATAATTTCACTGGATATAGAATTCTAGGTTGGTAATTTTTTTTTCTTTCAACACATTAAATATTTTAGCCCACCCTTTTCTTGCTTGCATGATTTCTGATGAGAAATGCTATGTAGTTCTTATCTTTGTTCCTTTATCGATAAGTTTCTCCCCACCCCAGCTTCTTTCGAGATTCTCTCTTTGTCTTTGGCCCCCACTATCCTCTCGGGTTAGGTCCCCTGTTTCCTACATCCCACATCTTTTTATTTCTTAATTTACATTCTTATTTTGCTGGAGTGCTTCCTGAAGTAATTTCCTAAGAAAGGGTGGATGGGAAGAAATTTTTCTGAGTTTTTGCTTGGAAGTTTTTTATTCTCCCTCACACAGATTGCTAGCTTGTCTGAACATAGAATCCTAGGGAGAAAATCCTTTTCCATTAAAATTTTGAAGACATTGCTCCGTTGTGTTTGAGCTATGAGAAGTCCAATGCCAGTGTGTGTGTGTGTGTGTGTGTGTGTGTGTGTAGAGAAAAAGACCATTTCATCCTCAAATGCATATCTGTTCTTTTCTTCCTTAAACACAGTCTCCTCTCACTAAATCTATTTCCAGCTGAATAAGAATTCATATGCATTCAGTGAATAAATCACAGAAAAATAGCACCAGATAAATAATTAACTAAATGATTATAAATGAGTTTTGTTAAAACATAGTTAGGCTTGATACTTTTTAAACAACAACAAAAGGACTGTGGAATTTCTGTAGCCCACCTTTCAATGGGGGTGATCAACTTTCTTACGAATTGAAACCTTAATAAGGATCCATTGCTCAGTCACTTGTCTCTTCTCAAAGACCTCTTGATGATAAACGTCTCTGTCATTTGTAATTATATGCAGATTATTCTTTTCTAGATCCAAAATAGATTTTTCTAAATAATACTGGGGAGATTAGCATATGCATTTGATTTTATTACTAAATTTTAATACCAAGTTGGCAATTTATCCTGCCGATGAAATAGAGCTGATTATCCTTTTCCTCCGTGTCCCCACCATGTGAGCCAGCGATGTGGGGCCTGGGGAAGGCGGCTCCACAGCTGTGAGTTGGAAAAGCACAGCTCTTGGCTCGTTCTCTTTAGAAGATCATGTCTGAGTTACCGGAAACTTCTCCCTCCAGCTCACCGCCGTTCCGGGCTCTTCTTCCCTGACGCGCACTCCAGCTGTTAAAGTGCCAGTGACCCTCAGAGAATTTAAGTTACAGCCGTGTGAACTTGGAATGCAATTAAACTTTATTCTAAATTATTTTACATCTTTAATAAATATGTTCTGTGTTCTTATGAAACTTGTGGATTTTTTCTTGCAATATATTCTTTTAGAATTTACCAGTATTATCTTCTGTGTTGGGGTCGAGGGCAGGAAGGAGCCTCCATTTCTACATGGATGTCCTTCTTGAGACATACACCCAGAATTTTTATTTGAGAAACTACTAAGATGCATAGGTTTTATAAAAATATTTCTGGAGTGCTTTCAGCTTGACAGCCTAGTTTCAACCATTCTTGAAAAAGAATTTAACATATATTTTACCCAGTTGCTCTTTGCTTTCACTGTCTTTGACATATTTCCCTTCTTTTCAAATTCCCTGCCAGGACCTCATTAGCTAAGGTCTCGATGACCACAGCTCGCATGCCCCCACCCCACAATCTTGCCTCCAGACCGTCTCTGACACCACTGTCTGTAACACTACTCTGCAAATGTCACATCCCTGCCGAAGCACCTTCATTTGCCCCAGTCATAGGACCAGACTCCTTAGCCCAGCCTCCTCTTCCCATCCTCTGCTCTCCAAAGCTATGACCCCCATTGTCCAGCCTTCAAGTCTCAGAGCTTCTGGGCAGGACAGTCTGTGGCCCCACCAGCCAGCAGCAGCCCTGCCCTCTCACCTCCCATAGCACTGCATTTGTTCCCTTATATTGCAGGATGTGTGTGCCCGTCCACGAGCACGGCTAGTCGGTGCACATGCGCTTAGGGCCAGGGATGAGTGCCTTATTATTCACGCTCCCCACACTGTTCTGTGCTCAGCAACTGTTTTCTGAATGAATAAGCGATAGTTATTTTAATTAATGTATTTTCTCTCTTTTGGGACAAGTTGGGGAATCAGCTGGCATGATAATTCCATCAACTACCTTGACTTCTTGAGAGTGGTGGAGAACAGCAAGCCAACAAGGCCTCAGCCAGAAGAAAAAGAAGAGAGCGCACCAATCAATTTCTCGACACTGAATCCAGAGGAGGTTCTGAAGAACATCCAGGAGGTTGTTGCCTCCTCCAGTCTGGCTTTGTCGACGGTATGAGAGCCTGCGAAGTGCGTTTGTTATGGAAACTGAAGTTCTGGCTCATGTCAGTTCACGAAGGATGACTCCCAGTGCCCCTCCCGTGGGACCCCTCCACCTCTTTCCACTCTCTTGGGGCGTCAGAACTCAGATGCCTCTGTCAAGGTCACGTGGTTCACTTGAGCAGATGTGTGTCCATTCTTGCTCTGTAAAAAGCTACCGTGATGGCACCCTGGCCTGTATTCTCCGGGGCAGAAGTGCTGTGTTTAGCAAACGCTGGGGCTGGGGTGAGGGCAAGGGGTTCTGGGCAAAGAGGACAGAGACCCTCAGGTGAGGGGGCTCAGCACATCCCATGAGCACTGGGCCCATGGAGATGAGTGACACCAGGTGGCCTTGAAGAGGTTGGCAGGGCTGGGATGTGGCACAAAGATCCACTGTGAAAGCCACCAGGAGCCAGGGGAAGCTGTAAGGGGGGGTCTTCCCCACATACTGACGTTTTAGGGGTGTCTGTACGACACACTGGCATATGTGGGGAAGATGCTGTGGAGTCCCCGGAAAATAGTGCCTTGGCCACGCTTCTAATGAGGTCGTGGTCTCCTAGACTGGCCCACACGTGAGTTTCCCCTACAGCAGCAGCAGGAAGAGAAAATGCTGTCTGCAGAGGGCAGGTCCTGCAGGTTAATGAGACGGCAAATCCAAAGTGTCCCGTGCGATGCGGGGCACACAGAGCCCAAACGGCCATGGCCAGAGCAGGCTTGTCTTCACGTCTGCGATATACAGACTTACAGACCCACTCGAAAACCTAGGACTGTGCCTACTAAATCCCCAGAGTGAAGAATCCCCTCAGTGTAGGGAGGCAGGTGGGCTCTGGGGGCTGAGCGTAGGGATTAGTGGGAAGAGAGGGAGAAATGCAAGTCAGCCCAGCCGGCTTGTGAAAGTTCTGGAATGTAGCGAACTTGGCTTTATCCTAGAGAGCAGACATTTTTCACATCTAGGAATTCTCTATGAGGATTTAACATTTTTATGTCTTTATTTTAATGACCGTGTAAGGAAAAATTAGCATGAACATGTTGTGGGTCATCTGGAAAACCATCTGTACACCCTTCAACACCAGAGCTCCAGCTTGAGGTTGGCCTGGCCCCAGTGGTCACCGAGTGAGGACTGCAAACTCGGATGTGCACAAGACCAGGAGTAAAATAAACGATGAAGGGAGCCGGGTGGTGGCCACAGCAAGCCAGAGACACAGCCCTGTCTAAAGGGCAGCTTCTCTCAGCCCAGCCGACTGTTGCTGAGCTGAAAATGGGCCCAGCCTTGCTAGATCTTTTCATTTTTCATAAGAAGCTATAAAACCTCCTGATTTCTAAATGTCAGCACTTATTTCAGATTTTTCAAAAGCACTATGCAGGCCAAATAAATCCATTTTCAGGATGGCTTTGCCCCTTCTAACCTAAAGTGGCACCACTTAACATCTATCGGGATGTTTCTCAAACTAAGGTCCGTGGACCCTTTGGGAGGAATCAGGGCTCTCACCTCTGAGACACACTCCCCGGGCGATGAGGTTTGAAGCAAGAGAGTGAGATTCTCTGGCCAAGAGCGTGGCAGATGAGTTGGAGGGAGAGAGGGCATTCGAGGCAGCGAGGAGAGGAAGGAATGACGATGTCTGAGGACAGCCATCAGGGAGGACCCTGGACGCGTTGCTGCATTTCTACACGGCGTTGCAGCCTCGTCTCAGATGCGTCATGCTCCTGAAATGACGCAGCTGTACCTTGTGTTTATGTAGAGTTTTACAGATTTCTCAGCCTTTTCACATTTGACTCTTCCACCCACTCTGTGGCTTGGCAGGCGGGTGGGCACACTACCTGGACAGGTGCGTTGTCAGGTTGCCGTGGTAAAGCTTAGAACAACATGAATCTTGAAGTCCCTCTTTTTATATCGAAGAAGCTAAGCTCAAAGAGGTTAAGGGCTTAGTGTGGGCAACAGAGCCAAGGTTCAAAGTCCACTTCCTGACCCAGTGGCCAGAGGTTTTTCCACCCTACACAGCTGCCTCATGTTACCATAAGCTACATAAAAATTTGAAGCTTTTATAAAAACTCCTTTTTTTACTGAGCTTTAGTAAAAAATTTTTTACTAAAAAAATTTAGTATTTGTGTGTGTGTGTGAGGAAGACCAGCCCTGAGCTAACATCCGTAGCTAATCCTCCTCTTTTTGCTGAGGAAGACTGGCCCTGGGCTAACATCTGTGCCCATCTTCCTCCACTTTATATGGGACGCCGTCACAGCATGGCTTGACAAACAGTGCGTTGGTCCACACCCAGGATCCGAACCTGCGAACCCCGGGCTGTGGAAGTGGAGCACTTGAACTTAACCACCTCACCACTGGGCCAGCCCCGAAACTACTTAGTATTTTAAGGTTCATTTGGTTACACATATAACACCACCCCGTGGGCTGATGGGGCGTGCCTAATTAGCCCTGAATGAGAATTAACCACAAGAGAATTTGGTTTTGGATCTGCAAGCACATTAAATCCTTACTTAAAAAAAAGATCTTAACCCACCACTTGATACAGATTTCCTAGTGCAATAAAAATGAATGATTTTGTTTTGACAGATGGAAAAAAAAATGTGCTTTCTTTTTATAGCACATTTTTGCACTTTTTCAGTTTGAATACTATACTGCTGGGTTGGCACTGCCTCCCCAGCCCCTCCATCACAGGCACTGGGCAGTGGGGGTCTTCTCATGATGTGAGGGCACGTGAGCTCTGGCTGAGGGTCAGGAAAGGACAGGCCTCGGAGTGGGAGTGGGATGGGGTCGTCCCTTGTCCCCTCCTTCTGGCCACTTCCAGTGTTGGACTCCTCCCTCGACACCCCTGCCCCACAGCCCAAGGTGGTGGGATTGCCCCTGAGGCTCCTGTTACAAGTGACTTATGCTTAAAGAACCTAGACGTTAATGATGGAGAGCCCCTGGGCAAGTTACCTTGCCCCTCGGAGCCGCTCTTCTCTGTAGAACAGGCCTCCTCGGAGCTCAGGTGAGGTTTCCCTGCGGAATGGGGACCAGGGTTCCTCTTCACTCCTCCTCCTCTTCATATCCGAATGGGAGTGAATGGAGTGCATTTCCTCTATGGCACATCAGCTCTTACACCGTGAGCACATCTTACCTGTCTCAACCTTTCAATCATTGTGCACTTGTTTGGTAGTTTAGAATTTACAGGGTACTTGCATACTCTTGATTTCATTTGTATTCAGAAAAGCAATACTTCAGAAAAATATTTTTGAAATATTCACTTGACGGTAGCATCTGCCTTTTTTTTTTTTTCAGGCATTTTCTGCATTGGATAAAGAGGACACTGGGTTTGTAAAGGCTTCAGATTTTGGACAAGTTCTTAAGGATTTCTGTTACAAACTAACAGATAACCAGTATCATTATTTTTTGAGGAAACTAAGAATTCATCTAACGCCCCATATAAATTGGAAATATTTCCTCCAGAACTTCGATGGTTTTCTTGAAGAGGTAAGGATATCTGCAGCACGTAAGCATCTCTTTTTGAAAATGGGCTAAAATTAGTTTTGGCAAAACGGATAATTAATTAAAACCACGCCAGATAAATTGGCAATCACTTGATGTAATTAGCTCGTTCTAAATGAAAAATTGATATAAATTCTGCATGGAGAATTTGAAGGTAAATACGTGTCTTTTATTTCATTGGAAGTTAATTTTATTTTATTTTCAAAGAACTTTGGGAGCTTGCTTTTGTCTGGTTGCTTTAGAGTTGTCAGGAATCTTAGATCCTCGAAGATGATGTGGTGTCCAGAGAAGTGAGGCCCAGTGTGTGTGAGGCCCTGAACTGGAAGGGAGGGAACTGGGATCCACTCGGGAGACATTTGCTGAGGACCCACTATGTGCCAGGCCCTGGGCCATGTATCGGCCAAGCTGGGGGTAGAGGTAAACGTGGAGGTAGCGGGCTGTAACAGAGGCGTGCTCAGGAGGAGGAAGGGTCTCCAGGGAAGTCAGGGAGGGCTTCCTAGAGGAGGGCGGGTTGCTGACCACAGGGGTGTTGTTCCTTCCCAGGGCTGCTTCTCCGGCTGCACAAGCTGTTTATTCTTAGGTTGTTTCTCAGTCTGTAAACGTGAAGGGACCAACACGGATGTCTTTGCTCTCCTTTCTGTGCTGAGCAAGAACACACAAGTGCCGTGGTCCCTGCCTGCGTGGAAGGGGAGATGAAGACAAATGAGAAAAATCCAAAAATAATGCAAGAGCAAAATCACAGCAGGCTTGTACGAGTATATATTCCACTGTCCCCTGTGGCTGGATGCATAGGTTATTCCCGAGGGTTCCCTTGGATATATAACGAACACCCAAGTTCATAAAGCCTTCATCTTTTGTCTAGGGTAAATTCTTAGAAATGATATTACTAGAGCAAATAGTGTGGACGTTTTTAAGGTTTGAGGTTCATTATAATAATAATAACAACCGCAAACACTCTACAGCGCTCTCCGAAAGCCGGGCACTGTTTTGAGTCCTTTATATGTATGAACTGGTGTAATCTTTTACATATCACTACAAGGGGTGAGTGCTAACATCCTCTTTTATAGATGAGGACACGGGGGCACAGATACGTTAGGGAACTGGCCCACAGTCACCCCCATGGAGAGCAGTAGCACTGGGCTGTGAACCCGAGAGGTCTGGCTCCCGACCCCAGGCCTCTAACCGCTGCACCCGCTCCTCTGTGGGGGGTGCCTTCTTCATCTTTGCCATTTAGATGGACATTCCTAAACAGCATATACCATTGCGTTGCATGTTTTAAAACTTTATATAAATGGTTTTATGTCGAATGTTGTCTTCTGCACTTATTTTTTCTTGCTTACTAACGTGTTTAAGATTTACCTACATTGTTATATTGCCTTTAGTTCATTCACTTAAGCTGCTGTAAAATTAGTCTATTAATTGAATGTATTCTATTGAATGAACATACCCCGTTCAGTTATCATCCTCCTGCTAATGAACACCCAGGCTGTTTGCAGTTTTCTCTGTTACAAGTAAAGCGCCACTCGACCTTTTGTCCTTGTCTCCGTGTGCACACACGGGGTCCTCTGCGTGAACTGCCGGACTGGAGGGCGGGCACATGTTCGAGTTCCCAGATCCTGCCACTGTGGCTGCATCAATCAATACACGCTCCCACCAGCCTCGCCTGAAGGTTTCTGATGCTCCACGTACCTGCCGACCCCTGGTGTTATCAGGTGTCTTAATTCCTGCCAGTCTGAGGTTAGTAAGGTCGAACGCTTTTGTACCTTATCAGCCGCTCAGGTTTCATCAGCTGCCAGTTACCTGAAAGGATCCCAGCCGTTTGTGGGTATGTGAGCAGCAGACCCCCTCTCCTGGTCTATGACTTGTCTTTTTTCTCTGTTTATGGTGACCCTTGCTGTTTTTAATGATTCTACTTTTTCCAACTTTAAAAGAAATGCATATTCATTGTGGAAGTTTTGTAAAATACAGGAAAGTGTAAAAAAGAAAACAGTAATCTCAACCCCATGATCATGGTGTGATGACAAGATCAACCTCCCCTACTGGTTCGTGAGCCCCTCCTAAGCTGTGGGCCCTTCCCGTGCATTTCCTCATCTGTTGCCGTCCCCGACCAGGGAGGGGTGGTCTTCACTTCACGGGTGGAACGGGCAGGCTCCGAGAAGTCAGGAACCCCCCTGGCCTCCTCAGCCGGGAGTGGACGCCAGGCAGGTTCAGCTTCAGAGCTGATCCTCTTTCTATGTGCTACACTGCCTCGAAGATGTTTTTTTCTATTTTTAATGCATTTTCCCCCAATTTTTTTACTGTGGTAAAATACACATAACATAAAATTGACCATTTTGACCATTTTTAAGTGTACAGTTTTGTGATATTCAGTGCATTTGTGTTGTTGTGCAACCATCACCACCATCCATCTCCAGAGCTCTTTTCCTCTGGCAAAACTGAAACTCTGTCCCCGTTAAATACCAACTCCCCATCCCTCCTCCCCAGCCCCTGGTAACCACCATTCTACTTTCTGTCTCTCTGGATTTGACTCCTCTAGAGACCTCATATAAGTGGAATCACACAGTATTTGTCCTTTTGTGACTGGTTTATTTCACTTATCATGATGTCCTCAAGATTCATCCGTATTGTAGCATGGGTCAGAATTTCCTTCCTTTTAAAGGCTGAATCATGTTCCGTTGTGTGTATAGGCATATTTTATTTATCCCTTCATCTGTCGATGGACACCTGGGTTACTTCCATGTCTTAGCTATTGTGAACAATGCTTCTGTGTCCATCGGTATATAAATATAGTACATTCTTTTACATAGTGAAGCTAACACTGTATGTATAATCGTCTATCTTGCTTTTTTTCCCTTAACGTTAAATTGCACCATGTCACTTAAAGGTCTTCTGAACATCAGTTAAAATGTCTATATAACGTTCCTTTAACTCCCTTATTTTTAAGCATTTAGGTTTTTTTCAGCTTTTGTCGTTGTAATTTACTCTACAGTGAACACTTTATATGTAAATCTATATCCGCATTTTGAAATAAAATAACTAGGATCAAAGGATAGGAATACTTTTTTTTTTTACCATTTTTTTTATTGATGACTTAATAGTTTATAACACTGTGGGGTTTTAGTTGTACATTTTTGTTTGTCCGTCACCTTGTGGATGTAACCCTTCACCCCTTGTGCCCCCATCCCCACCCCTCTTCCCCTTGGTAACCACCAATCAGTTCTCTCTGTCCGTGTGTTCACTTATATTCCATATATGAGTGAAATCATGCAGTGTCTGTCCTTCTCTCTCTGGCTTATTTCACTTAACATAATACCCTCTAGGTCCTTCCATGTTGTTGCAAATGGGACAATTGTGTCTTTTCTTATGGCTGAGTAGTATTCCATTGTATGTATATACCACATCTTCTTTAACCAATCATCAGTCGAGGGACACTTGGGTTGCTTCCACTTCTTGGCTATAGTGAATAATGCTGCAATGAACATAGGGGTGCATACGCCTCTTGTGATGGTTGATTTCATGTCCATTGGGTAGATGCCCAAGAGTGGGATTGCTGGATCATACGATAGGAATACTTTTATTGGACTTGAAAGCAGCCCCATATTTTTTAAAATAATTTTTTCTATTGGGTTAAATCACATGAAATCCCCATTTTCAGAGTCATAAAGTGATTGAATATTGACAATTCCATATGGCTTAAGCTAATATTTGTAGAAGTCATTTATGTCCATTTTACATGATTTGGAATATACCAATAATTTTGAAGAAGAGAATTAAAGTCACCCCAGAGGCAACCAATGTTAACATTTTGGTATATTTACCTCCAATCCTTTTTTCTATACAAATATCCTTTGGGGGTGGGATCAGGACAGAGTGTATATGCTGTTGAATTTGGAGATTGTTGGGAATTTTCTCAACTCTTGAAAGACTCCTTTTTAATAAATATTTTTTATTTGTATCAAAGTAGTATATGCCCATGCAGAAATAATTGTTGCAACAATTCAATTGATTTAAAAGTAGACATCACTTGATCAGCTACTCACCCCCAGTCCTGCTCCCCCAAAGCACCCACTGTAATTTGCCATTGTTGCTTCTCCAGCTGTAACCCTCTCGTCTTGGTATTTGACCCACCCTCCCGCTTCTGAGATCATCGCTCCGGGGCGTTGCTCACTGACTCGCTGATATGAGATGCGGCTACAGCCCTCCTGGCCCAGCTCCCCTGCTGCTCCTCCGGGGCTCCCTTGCGTGGTCTCTTCTGTAGCTGCTTTTTCTCTTGCGAGATCATTGGCATTTTCCAGTTACTGATTTTTCTCTAAAATGTGGACTTTGTTTGATGTGTACCATCCCATTGTGTGGATTCATTCACTCTTTGCATCACCCAGCGTTTCCTGGAGGCCCACTGTGGACCAGGCACTGAGCTGGGTGCTGGGGTCAGCAGTGAACCAAACGGACACAGTCACTGCCTTCCAGAAGCTTGCATCCTAGCAAGGGAGAGAGACAAGAAATGAGAAAAAATATCAAACGTCAGATTCCAGCACGTGCTGCAGAGAAAGATAAAGCAGGGCAGAAGGAGGGCCTCTGTGAGAAGGTGACATTTGAGCTGACACCCAGTGGGAGGTGAGGGAGTGAGCTGAGTGACCTCTAGGGGAGGGGCCGTCAGGGGGCACAGCTAGTGGAAAGACTCAGGGCAGGAGGGCTTGAGGTGTTGCTGCATGGGGGCGAGTGGGGGACAGTAGGAGACATGGTCAGGCAGGGATGGGACTGGCGGCTGTGTCATTTAGGGTCCTTGTAAAGACTTTGTAATGGCTTCAACTCTGAGTAACATGGAAAGGCAAGGCAAGGTTTGGGGCAGAGGAGCATCGTGACTCGACTTACATTTTAGAAGGGTCACTGTGGCTGCTGGTCAGAGAAGAGACTGTGGGGGCTGAGGGCCAGAGCAGGGAGGCCGGCCACGCTCCCTGGGAGGGTTGCTGCTGGCGTGAGCTTGCAGAGTAGCTGTGCAGCTGATGAGGAGGGGCTCGATTCTAGATGCATTTAGGAGGTGGAGCGGACAGGCTTTTCTGACGGCCTGTACGTGCTGCAGGAGAGCGTGCGAGTCGGGAGGGGCCCCGAGCTTTTCGGCTTTGAATGGGGAAGAGAGTGGGGAGGGGAGGTGTCCTGGGACAGGAGTCGGCTTAATTGATTTGGCCGATGCCCTGTCGTTGGACTTTAGGTGGCTCCAGTTTTCTGCATTCTGATTATTCTGGCATACCTTTATCAAGCGCTTACAAATATGTGCCCAAACCCTTCCAACGGCTTTTATGTGTCCAACCGCATCAAATCCTCACAGTGGCTCTGTGCCAGAGGTCACACAGCCTGCAAGTCTCAGTGTGGCCCTGACTGTCCTCACTCACGGGTCACTATGAGTGTCTCTGCCACCTCTGGAATTACCAGACCGAGGGGCAAACGTTTCTAGAGCTTCAAATGTTGCCAGTTGCTTCTCCCGACATTAGTTCTCCCTGATTTCCTTCGCAGAGTTGCCTTCCCCTCTGGAAGACCTTTACTGAACATTCTTGCTAGGAGGTTTTAGTATTAATTGTAGTATGAGTTGTGGTGGGAAATGTGCTTAGAGACAGGAGTGAGCATAGCAGCCTGGAGGAGGCTGGGGGCTGGGGACCCCCCCGGGCCCACTGCACCACCTCCTCCTGCTTTTCCTGGTCCCCACGTGGTCGATACTGGGAATTAAATGGTATCAGCCTCTAAATTGGCTGGAGGATGTGGGATGACCTTGCTGAAGAGGCAATACTTGAGCAAGGTGCCCTTACCAGGAGGACAATTTGAACAAGGGACTTCTGGGCTGAAAGGACAGCATGAAGGCGTGGAGTGACCACGGGCAGTTCAGGGATGTGGGAGCTTTCTTTCCTCTGTTTATTTGCTGATGGGGGGGGAGGTGGTGGCAGGGGCAGACCACCTGCCACCAGAGCTCTTTTCCCTTTCTCTGATCATTGAGACTTCTGAGCAGGGACTTGGGTTAGTTTACTCGAGGGTGGCTGGAATGGTAGGGAGGCTGTGGGAGAACCAAGGTTGTGTTCATCATGACGATTTCTAAAGTTTAATCCTGGGCTGGTATTTTTAGTAGAAGGAAGAGAAGTAACAAATAATAGGAATAGTTAATGCATCATCCTCAAGCTCATTAAATATGACACCAGTCATCCTTTCCCTCTAGGGGATGTACGGGCAGCAAGTAATTAAAAGGAGATTACCAAAATGTAATTAAGACAGTCGGTACCTCTCCTTGCAAAGGAAGTTCACCGTGAATAATCCCTAGCAAAACCGAATCCATTCTTGGAAAAGGAAAAACTGGAAATGCTGCTCACACATTCTGTGGGACCTCAAGTAGACTGAAAGTACACCGAGAGTGAAGATGGCAACTTTACACCTACTCACAATCCATTTCCTATATTGGCTGCGCCACTAAATCTGTCCTCGAAAGCTTCTCCTGGTCTTATGTCCCGTATGCCTGTCACACGTGACCTGTGAAAATCGTCTGAGCTCTTTTCAGAACAGATGCCACATTATTTTCAGATGCTGGTGTGTGGCTCTGCCGTGGCATCTTGTCTCCTCTTTGCTCCTTCTGCTGTTTCATTAAGCACCACTGAAGTCAAATGGCATTTCTCAAAGTGCGGGTCACGGGCCACCAGCCACAGGCTCAGTCTGTGGGCACCACGTCATTCTCGTGTGCAGCACATTTGGGTTTGAGAACCGGTCTAGTCGGCCCAGAGACCTGTGAGCTGATGGGAGACGAAAGCGCTTTCATTCTTTTCAGACACGAGCAAGGAATTTGCCTCGTGTCCCCAGAAGCATCACGCTTTGATACAAGAGGAGAAACGCTAACCCCTGCGGCATCAAAGAAGCGGAATGAGGCCTTAAAACGGAAGTGGCTTGGTTAAGAAGTGAAAAAGAATAAAAAAGGGCGAGTACTGGACCACAGCACTAAATACCTTTTTCATAAGATTCCACAAACCGGGTGGAAACATTATCTGAATTTCTGTCCTTGGCAAATACCTCTTTTTCACTTCTGGGAAAAACATTTTACATTCAAAATGCTACGTGCAAAATATAGAGTAACACCTTGTTTTTAGAAAATTGTTCCTGTTTAACATTTCTTTTAAGTCTTAAAGTGCAATTCCAGTATCTTCTGTGAATATAAAAATAATGCTCAGAGCAGAAATAGAATTTTTAAAAAACATAGTAGAAACCCATATAAAATCCTTCTACTTTATTACCATGGAAATCGTGGAATTTTTTAACAAAACGCATCCTTCTTCAATGCAGAGTAATTATTTTGTCACGTTCTAGCTAGTGAAGCCAATGAGATGTTTCCTTACTTTTTGTTTACAATACACGGCCTTTAAAGTCACTCAGTGAGATGTCAAATAACTTGAAGATGTTTTTTCCAAGAAAGAATTTAAGATTGTACTTTTCAACTGAAGAAGAGACTGTAAAGCGCATCAAAATGTTTGTAATCTTTTATGAACACCATATTTATATTAGTTGCCAACAGTATTACATCGATTTATCTTTCTTTTTATTGTAAATATAATGGTGTCCTTTAAAATAAAACATTTTATTTTAAAAATAAAAATGGTATTTTTAATGAAAGTTATAAAGAATGGGGAAGTTTCCTTTTGAGGAAAGGGAAATAAATTAAGTAAATTAAGTATCAGAAATAAATTAAGTAAATTAAGATATATCACTACTGTTATTTATTCTTGCTCCTGACAGCAAGAAAGGCTAAGTCCTCTTGTTATAATTTCAGTGATTTTTAAATGTTTTCCCTAAATTTCACTCTTTCCACTTGCCAACAAAACATTCACTACCTGTTGTCCTGGAGACCATTGAGGATGTGACACGTTGTGAGGGACAACTCAGGCTGACTTGGACTCTTGGGGTGGCCTTGGTGACTGGCCAGGGTGAGGGGCTGCTGGGCCTACCATGCCTAAGCATGACACAGTGTCACCTATCCCAGCCTTGAGTATCAGCAGCAGCCCACCCAGCAGGCCTCCAGGCATCCCGTGGCAGCCCTGTGGGAACTGGGCAGACCTGACGCATCCTCCTCTCCTCGCTGGGCCTTTGGGTGCAGTGAGCTGGCTGCCTTGCTGGTGGACAGTGCTTGGCACAGGCAGGCGTCTGCTTCCTCTCCACATTGGCATCTACACTGGTCCTAGCACCGTCCCAGTGTTTGCACTGGTATGATAGCCTATTTAAAACCAACTTTAGTGATGAGAGCAACAGAATGAAAATAACATCATCATGGAAGATGAGCAATTAGATGGTCCAACCTGCAAAAGTTACTTGGCTACCACTTAACATGATGCATAGTCATTCTTTCAAGGTTAAAAAAATTCTCCCAATGCAGAAAAAGTGGTGCTAAGAGGGAAATTTACAGCAATATAGGCCCATCTCAACAAACAAGAAAAATCTCAAATAAGTAATCTTAAACTACACCTAATAGAACTAGAAAAGAGCAAACAAAGCCCAAAGTCAGCAGAAGGAGGGAAATAATAAAAATTAGAGCAGAAATAGATGAAATAGAGACTTAAAAAACAGTAGAAAGGATCCATGAAACTAAGAACTGGTTCTTTGAGAAGATAAACAAAATCGACAAACTCTTAGCCAGACTCACTAAAAACAACGAGATAAGGGTCAAATAAATAAAATTAAACATGAGGGAGGAAAAATTACAACAGATACCACAGAAATACAAAGGATTATAAGAGATTACTGTAAAAAACTATACGCCAACAAATGGGACAACCTAGAAGAAATGGATAAATTCTTGGACTCATACAACCTCCCAAAACTGAATCAAGAAGAAATACAGAATCGGAATAGACAAATCACAAGTAAAGAGATAGAAACAGTAATCAAGTATCTCCCAAAAAACAAAAGTGCAGGACCAGATGGCTTCTCTGGAGGATTCTACCAAACATTCAAAGAAGAGTTAATACCTATCCTTCTCAAATTATTCCAAAAAGTTGAAGAAGACAGAATGCTTCCTAACTCCTTCTATGAGGGCAACATCACCCTGATACCAAAACCAGACAAGGATAATACAAAGAAGGAAAATTATAGGCCAATATCGCTGATGAACGTAGGTGCAAAAGTCCTCAATAAAACATTGGCAAACCGAATACAACAATACATTAAAAGGATCATGCACCATGATCAAGTGGATTGATACCAGGGATGCAGGGATGGTTCAACATCCACAAATCAATCAATGTGCTACACCGCATTAACAAAATGAGGGATAAAAAAATCACATGATCATCTCAGTAGATGCAGAGAAAGCATTTGATAAGATCTAACATCCGTTTATGATAAAAACACTCAATAAAATGGGTGTAGAAGGAAAACACCTCAAAATAATAAAGACCATATATGACAAACCCACAGCTAACATCATACTTAACAGTGAAAAACTGAAAGCCATCCCTCTGAGAACAGGAACAAAACAAGGGTGCCCACTCTTGCCATTCCTGTTCAACATAGTACTGGAGGTTTTGGCCAGAGCAATTAGGCAAGAAAAAGAAATTAAAGGTATCCAAATGGGAAAGGAAGAAGTGAAACACTCTCTGTTTGCAGATGACAGATTCTATGTATAGAAAACCCTAAAGAATCCATCAGAAAACTCTTAGAAATAATCGACAACTACAGCAAAGTTTCAGGGTACAAAATCAACTTACAAAAATCAGTTGCATTTCTATACTCTAATAACAGACTAAGAGAAAAAGAAGTCAAGAATACAATCCCGCTTACAATTGCAACAAAAAGAATAAAATATCTAGGAATAAATTTAACCAAAGAGGTGAAAGACCTATATGTTGAAAACTATAAGACACTATTGAAAGAAATTGAAGAAGACATAAAGAAATGGAAAGATGTTCCATGCTCAGGGATTGGAAGACTAAACATAGTTAAAATGTCCCTATTACCTAAAGCAATCTACAGATTCAATGCAATTCCAATCAGAATCCCAAAGACATTCTTAACAGAAATAGAACAAATAATCCTAAAATGTATATGGAACAACAAAAGACCCCAAATAGCCAAAGCAATCCTGAGAAAAAAGAACAAAGCTGGAGGCATCACAATCCCTAACTTTAAAATACACTAAAAAGCTATAGTAATCAAAACAGCATGGCACAAAAACCAACACACAGATCAATGGAACAGAATTGAAAGCCCAGAAATAAAACCACACATCTACAGACAGATAATCTTCAACAAAGGAGCCACGAACATACAATGGAGAAAGGAAAATCTCTTCAATAAATGGTGTTGGGAAAACTGGACAGCCACATGCAAAAGAATGAAAGTAGACCATTATCTTATGCCATACACAAAAATTAACTCAAAATGGATTAAAAACTTGAATGTAAGATGTGAAACCATAAAACTCCTAGAAGAAAATATATGCAGTACACTCTTTGACATCGGTCTTAGTAGCATCTTTTCAAATACCATGTCTACTCAGGTAAGGGAAACAAAAGAAAAATTAAACAAAGGGGACTACATCAGACTAAAGAGCTTCTGCAAGGCAAAGGAAACCATGCACAAAATGAAAAGACAATCCACTAACTGGGAGAAAATATTTGCAAATCATATATCGAACAAGGGGTTAATCTCCAAGATATATAAAGAATTCATACAACTCAACAACAAATAAACAAACAACCAGATCAAAAAATGGGCAGAGGATATCAACAGACATTTTTCCAAAGAAGATATAAGATGGCCAACAGGCACATGAGAAGATATTCAACGTCACTAATTATTAGGAAAATGCAAATCAAAACTACAATGACATATCACCGTATATCTGTCAAAATGGCTATAATTAACATGACAAAAAATAACAAATGTTAGAGAGGATGTGGAGAAAAGGGAACCCTCATACACTGCTGGTGGAAATGCAAACTGGTGCAGCCACTATGGAAAACAGTATGGAGCTTTCTCAAAAAATCAAAAATAGAAATACTATATGTTCCAGCTATCCCACTACTGGATATTTATCCACAGAACATGAAATCAACAATTCAAAGAGATTTTTGCACCCTTATGTTCATTACAGCATTATTCACAGTAGCCAAGATATGAAAGCACCCCAAGTGCCCATCACCTGATGAATGGATAAAGAAGACGTGGAATACTACTCAGCCATAAAAAAGACAAAATTGTCCCATTTGCAACAACAAGAATGGACCCTGAAGGTATGATGTTAAGTAAAATAAGCCAGACATAGGAAGACAAACACTACCATATGATTTCACTCATATGTGGAAGATAAACAAACTCGTAGATAAAGAGAACACATTAGTGGTTACCAGAGGGGAAAGGGAGGGGGGAGCAAAAGGGGTAAAGGGGCACATATGTGTGGTGGTGGATAAAAATTAGACCATTGGTGATGAGCACGATGCAGTCTATACAGAAATTGATAAATAATAATGTATACCTGAAATTACACAATGTTATAAACCAATATGATCTCAATAAAATAATTGAAAAAAAATTCTCCCAAATCTGAGTTGGTTAAGGGTCCTCCACCCATGTATCCTAGGCCACACCTGGATCTGGCGCCTCCTCTGGGGAAGGAGTAAAAGTCCCTCCACCAACTCGAGTTTCTAGTGGTGTGGATAGTTGAGGGTCTGGGCGCCTGCTGCTCTAAGCTGCCAGATAGGGCTCTGGCAGAAGCAGGACAGGAATCGGCCACCAAAGGGAGTGTGGCTTGGTTTCTGATGCGTCTTGGAGAAATGTGAAAGGGGCCCACCAGGCTGGCTTCCACCCAACCCCTGTGACGGGTGGTCACAATGCCCACCTTCTCCATCCAAGAGACCCCCTTTCAAACACAGCTGTTTCAGGCAGAGGATAAGGTGATCATAAATCCAGTGAGGTTTGGAAGAAAGTATATCCAAACTAAGTTTCTAGTAAAGTAGTAATTTGTAGAAATGAGTAAAGCAAAATTTGGGTTTCTCAAACCCAAACGTTCCATGCTCCAGGAGGGCAGGAACTGGGTCCTAATCACCTCTGTGGGCTCAGCCAGTCTCCAGGGAGAAGCTTTGAGGACCCCTGTACAGGTCCTCTGATAGTCCACCTTGCTTTTGTCACTTGCTCCAGCATTCTCAAAACCCTCTCGAGCATTCCCTCTCGAATCTGGGTTGGCCTTCTTTCTTGATTCCTAGCCTCAGTGGGACTCTATCTATATGTTCAAAATAAATGGACTGTGGCACAAGCAGTCCCGCAGACCCCACTCGTGTGGCCCCTCCAGAGCCACAGCAGTCTAAGTTACAGTCTAAGTTAATTGCAACCTTTGGGTCAACTAAGCACCAGAGTTGAGCTGAACCATTGATTCCACAAGGCCATGACGATACCAGGAAGCCAAGAGTCAACCCAAGAAGTCATTGTCCCAAATAAGTCTTGCAGAGAAAATCCAAAGTACAGACAGCACTAGTATCTTGATGATTATCATCGCACAGACTTTGTGTCTAACTTGTAGGTGAGCTGTTTACATTCTAGCTTTAGATGCCCTATTTGATTGCAAGAATCTTAACTTTCAACATTCAGCACATGTGAACGAGAATGTGTGCCAGGTCGCGGGCCAACCCTGGGGTCCAGGCAGGTGGGAGGACAGGGAATCACACAAACAGTTCCCCTTGGGGTGACTCGTGCTCCAGCAGAAATGATTGTGACCATTCGTGAGCAAGCCAGAAAGTGCCATCTCTTGGCTTTTACCGAGGCTTGAATTTGAATGGTCCACACTGACAGATTAAGAGGAAGAAGCAAGTCACCTACCTAATGGTTGCACCTGGCCAGTTACTTTTCTTGTCACCCACAGTCAGACACCAGCACCCAAATGATGGCCGACATGCACCGCTCGCATGCTGTCAGCCAGGCTCTGTTCTAAGCACTTTACATAAATTAACTCAGCTAATCCTCCTAACAGCCCTTTACGGTGTGGGTACCATTGTTATCCATATTGTGTGGATGAGAAAACAGAAGCACAGAGAGGTTAAAGCATCCGTTCCCGGTCACACAGCTAGAAGGGCTGGAGCTGGGATTAGAATTACAACCAGAGCCAGGCCCATGCTCTCAGCTTCCCGTGTGTAAAATGAGAACTGTCTTCGTGTCCACCCCGTAGGATTGTTACTTGGATTAAGCAAATTAATGCGGAAAGAGCTTTGCATGGTACCCAACATAGCAAATGCCAAATGTTTGCATTCGTTATTATTTTTTTATTCTATCCTCCTCCAGTGAGTGCATGTCTCATGTTTAATGTTTAGTAATGATGTGATTATATGGTGTGGAATTTATTTAGGTGGAAGAATTCATTTTAACGTTTTCATAAATGACTTCAGGCGTGAGTTTATTGAATCATTAAAGGGTCAGAGGGGTGGCTTAAATGTTTCCTTTATTTCCCTGCATTTTACGGCAATTTCATGCTACTGAAGGATTTGTGAATTGTGCTTGCAGAGGTGTCCAGATAGATCTTCTGTGAATGTCGAGAGCTGTATGACAGAAGTGAGCTCGGAGAGCCGGAGGAGGAGGAGGACTAACTGCTTGGTCAGGGACAAAGATGGGCACAGTTTCTGATGAGCTGCACCAAGTCTGGGTATCAGGAGATGGGGCTTCCTGGGCGTAGGGATCCGTGTGTGCAGAGACCGAGGTTGGGGAAAGCCCCACACAGGCATGACTAGAGCATGGGTTGAAGTGAGGGGAGCGAGGGTGGGGGCGGTGGGGTGAGGCTGGATGGCGCAGGGCCCTGGGAGGCAGGCCGAGGGGCAGGGCTGTGAGGGGGTCTCCTCCCTGCTTGCCTCGGTGGGCGTCTCAAAGCCTTGGCTCCTCCAGGGCAGGGTTGGTCTGCCCTCCGCTGCTCTGTCCTCAGTGCCTGGGACAGTGCTCGGCACACAGTAGGTAGGCGCTGCGTCAATATTTATGAGTTAGCACTTTCCTACTTTTGGTAGGCTCTTGTGTTCTCGGCATGTGGTAGATGGGCAGCTGGAATCATGATAGAATGGGAGGAGCAGAGCTTTAAAGTCAGACCATCTTGAACTCTATCATCAGCTTGCAGGGAAGTAGTCTGGGGACCCCAGGGCAGGCGAGTCCTGACTCTCAGAGCCAAGTCCCACTTACTTTCTAAACAACAGGTAGAACCACAGCTGCCTAGAGGGCAATGTGAGGATTAGAGAAGCTTCTGTAACACCCAGCCCAGCGCCTGGGTGAAGGAGGCACAGCGAAGGATGGCCACCAGTACTGGGTCTCAGTGTCACCAGTACTGGGTCTCAGTCACCCTTGGTTCAATTGAATTGAAGCTTGACTTAACTGTAGCCTTTCCAAAGGAGGTTCTGGAGTCTTTGGATTCACCATCATTCCTTGCCCAGAAAGAATACTTGCATGGTGGGAGATCCCAGATCTACGCCGTGCCACCAGGAGACCTGGAACTGTGCCTGGAATTCTGGCATAAGTCCCTTACTTCTGCAAACAGCACACTGGATTGTTGATGCTGAGTCATCGACCACTAAGATCTCGAGACCTCCTAACAGACGAGAGTCCACCCCAGGTGTGTGCGTGCAGGGCTCACGGAGTAGCAGAAGCCACTTTCCCGATCGGTGGTCGGGGTCTGCAGCAGTGTGCTTGCACACAGCTTCCACTTTATTTTATCTGGATTTTTTAAAGTTTTATCTTTTTCTTTTTTTGACAGGCAGTTTTGCTGCTGTTGTTATTTTTAGCATTCATTTATTCACTGTAAATACAAATGAAGATACAGTACAATTAATTTCTTTGCTAATCAAAATATTTGATCAAATGAAGCGATTTTTCAATTCTTAGAAGTAATTATACTGTTCTTTAAAAGGAAGTGGAGGAACTCGTTACTGAGCCTTTCTCATTAGGATTTTTTGCTACCTGCTGTGCTCTTATTCTCTATGAAGCTATCAGGATTTTTTTCCCTCCTGTAAGGAATCATGGGAAAAACTATATAATTGTCTCCATAAGTATTCAGAACGAAACTTAGTAGAAGAATCGTGCACTCTGATTAGTTAATTATAATGTTCATATCAGTTAAATTAAAATACTGACATATTTCTAATCTGACAGCTGCAATGGACCTTGCTAAACCACATTGTCTAACCTGTTGCTCCCAGCCAGGTGACTGCCACCTTGAACACCCACAGGAGGGCTGTCACAAAGTCTCCTTGCAATGTGCCTATCGTCAAGGAACACTGATGGCCAAAGAGCCATCCGTGCTGAACAGGCTACTTCTTTTCTCTGTACTCTGAGCTCATTCCCTTTTATTTCTTACTAACTAGAAATTCAGAACTGGATCAGTCAGCTATTGCTGTGTAACAAACAACCATAAACCCCCACAATAATAAGCGTTTATTTGGCGTGGCTGATGTAGGCTGGCTCAGCTCTGGGGGCTTGACTGGGACCTCTCTGCTCCATGTGTCTCTCACCCTCCCCTTGGGCCAGTGCTGTAGCCAGGGTGTGTTCTTCCTAAGGCAGCACCACAGACACAAGAGGCCTGCCCAGTCACGCAAATGCTTTTTAATCTTTGGTCACATTACACTTGCTAACGTTCTCTTGACCAAAGCCAGTCATATGGCTGAATCTAAAGCCAAGGAATAGGGAAATATTCTCAGCCTCTTCAATGGGAGGGACCCCAAATTCACATGGCAAAGGATGTGGGTACAGGGAGAGTTGAAGAAATGGGGCCTGGAATGCAATGTACCACAAGAAAACAAATATATGTGCACATCTCCATTTCCAACTCTACTGGATTACAGTCATGCATCACCTGACGACAGGGGTACATTCTGAGAAATGCATCGTTAGGCGATTTTGTCATTGTGCAAACATCATAGAGTGTGCTTACACAAACCTAGGTGGTCTAGCCTACTACACACCTAGACTCCATGGCACTAGTCTAATGGGACCACCGTCGTACGTGCAGTCCATCGTTGACTGAAACGTTGTTGTGCAGTGCATGGCTGTGTTTGACATTTCAACCCACCCCTTCCCTGTTATGTAGAGAAGTTGTTCAGGATATGATTTAGTGGAAAATTGATTTTATAAGTCAGCTGAGAACATGGCTGGACATAATGTATTGACAGGATACTAGAAGGTCTTTTCTGGAATCATTCCTCTAAGTGAGCTGTTGAAACAAGAGTTCAATACAACTGTGAATGTGAGCTAACAAAACTTCAGGCTCAGCTCACCCTTCTGGAGCACGCCCTGCCCTGTCTAGCTGACTCTTGCAATTGGCTTAACTCTCCTCAGGTGCCGGCTCCCTCCCCCTGGTTTGGGTTGGGGCAGCAAGCTTCTCACTTGGAGCTTCCCGCCCTCCTCCAATGTGACTTCCCTGCAGCAGAGCCAGGGTTCATTCGCCTTTGTCACACACGGGTTGAGACAGCGCCCTCCTGAAGTGGACGGGGTGCCCCCCGAGGATGTCTGCTTTCTCCTGGAATGATCCTTCAGGGCAGTTCTCTTCCGTTGCCATGGCTGTCACTACTTTACAGATGGAGGACCTGCTCCCAGAGGAGTGAAGTGACTTGCTTGAGGTCACCAGCTAAAAGATGATGGAGCAGGGCTCTGGCCTGACCATCCTGAATCTGAGCCCATGGCTCCACCTCCGACACCCCTGCTGCCCAGGGCTCGAGGCAGCAGTCAGGGGACCAGGGTTCTGTGGAATGCCCACTGTGTCCCTGGGCTCCTGCCCAGCTCCTGGGTGTGTGGCCACGTCTCAGGCCTGGCTTCCGCCTCATCAGGGCCTCCACCTCCTTGGCAGGGTGGCTTGACCTGCAGAAAATAACACGTGTCAGAAAGCCTCTGTCCTCTGATTACTCATGATGGAGACGGTGTTAGCTGGGTCTGTCCGACCTCTTGATTCAGGCAAAAATATCTGTAAAAATAACCGGCAGCCGCAACCAGAATGGCAGCCTGTGTTTGCCAGGCATTGGGCCAAGCACTGTGCAGTGTCATTCTGTTGAAATCCCAAGCCCGCCCTTTGAGTTGGTTCTGTTTTTATCCCCGTGAGAAGACGAGGCAGCGAAGGGTGTGTGTCTTGCCCAAGGTCACAGAAAGAGGTAGAGCTCGGCTCCATTCAGCTCTGACCAACCCAAAAGCCCACGGGTGACAGGGGCCTATCCTCGCCCTCCAGGCCCGTCACCCTCCACTGGACCAGTCTGGCCCTCGGCCGAGTTCCACTGCATCCCCGTTGGGTTGTACTTGGATTGCTGGTGCCACTCCCTCCAGCTGTGCTCCCAAGGCTGGGCCACATCTGCCCTTCTTCACGTGCAGTGTGAGGCGCTGAATGACTACAGGTCTGTCCTGAGCTGCCAGAGGACAGGCCATGGGCTAGGGATCCCAGCATGTTGTCTGCAGGACTGTCCCCAGTTCGTCAGTCAGCACGTGTGTGCGCTGGGAGAAACCGCAGTCGGAGGTTCCTGCAGGAGGGGGAGGAGCCCTGGAGCTGCAGCGGAGGGGGTGGGCCCACAGTGAGTTCTGCACAGGCCAGTGCTCACCTCCCTCTGACCCCATCCTGGCTGCCTCCCTCTGACCCCCATCTGGGCCGCCTCCCTCTGACCCCCATCCCGGCCACCTCCCTCTGACCCCATCCCAGCCGCCTCCCTCTGACCCCCATCCGGGCTTCCTCCCTCTGACCCCATCCCAGCCGCCTCCCTCTGACCCCCATCCGGGCTTCCTCCCTCTGAGCCCCAACTCATTGGGGCAGCCCCTTGGGTGATTCCACACAATGACAGGATTTAGAACCACAGATTTACACTCTAAAGCTGTGACTTGCTTTTTGCTAAGCGAGGTGTGTGGAGACGTTTGAAACAGAGAAGCTCTCCGTAAAAGTGAGGTGTTATTAGGAGGCTGTGTGATGATTGTTCACTTCGTATATTGAGACATTATTTCTGTTACATATTTTGCCAACATTATGGTGTAGTCACAAAGGGGACCAGGAATTTTCTTTTTGGCAGTGGCGGTCTGTATTACTCTGCGACTTCAGGGGGGTCAATTGTTTGGTAAAACAAGGTTCCATGAATACCTTTGAATAAATTAGAGAAAATTCCTTGAAAACATGTAAATCATTTTCTAATCAGGTCAGACCTATAGTGCATAAGATTTCCACTATTTTTTTTTCTTTTTGCATTTAAAAAATAACCAGAGCAGCCGTGCATACAGTTGTCAGATGGGGAGGGGGCACGGAGGATGCAAGCCCAGTGGTTCCTCCTCCAGACACTCGTGTGGACGAGACTGGGCGCCTGACACCTCATCCCATCCCCACGGTTCCCTTCGTGTTGCAGCTGTGATTCCTGTCCTGAGGGCGCCTTTTATGTAAAGTGTAGTTAGTGTTGGAAAGTGACATTTGCATCTCAAGATAGTGGTGTCTTTTCTGATTAGGAGGAACATTTCTTCTAGTTATAGAAAAAGCGCTATTTTTTCCCCATTCAGATGTAATGATCACGTGAGAAGTGCCAGGGACACAAAAGCGCCAGACCAAGAGCCATCTGTTCTTCCCTGGCGTCTCCAGTCACTTGGAGTGAGGCTGGCAGTGGCTGAGCGGCTTTGCTAAAAAGCAGGATGGGAACCAGAACATGGGCGCCTAACAGATTCCGAGCCTAAGTGCCCCTGATGGAAGAGCCAAGAGGCTCTACCCTCCCGAGGCCCGTGGGTTCTCTGGGCGGCGTAGGGTGGAGAGCAGTGTGGCCGTGTCCACGGGGCCTGGGGACCTTCGGGTCCATCATTTGTCCCCTGTGCACAAAGGTGATGACAGTGATGCCGCCCTGGGGGTGGGGTTATTGGTGATCCTTGTTATTTCTTTGTGCCTTTTTTGTAGTTTCTAAGTTTTCTACATGAACTTGCAATAATTACTTAGCAAGCAGTGAACGCATATCTCCAGCTGGCAGCGGCGCCCCTTCCTGAGCAGAAGTGTAGTCCAGCACGCAGGTGTGCTGCTTCTGTTTCTCCTTGTGTCGGTCCCCTTGCCTCCGCCCTCCTGGCCCAGGTGAGGGTGGGAGGCCTCTGGATAGCCTGGGCTCTGGCCTCGGCTCTGGGCACATGGAAAAAAGCCCTGAGTTTGCAGGCAGGCCGCCTGGCATGGAACTGAGTGCCACTCTTTGTTGGCTCCCTGACTCCAGGCGTTTCTCAGCCTCCGGACCATCACATGTGTCAGCTTGCTGAGCAAGGACAGTATCAGCCCGCACTGGGTCTTCAGACCATTTGCTCTTGCACTTCCCTCCCCTCGCACATCAGTGGTTTCCTCCTCAGGAAGGCTGTTTCTGGTCAGTTGTGTCCAGGGCTTGAGGCCCTGCTCCCCAGAGCACAGGTCACAGTTATAATCTCTGCTCACCTGTGAGACTTGTCCTCATCTCTCTCCTCCCCCACGAGACCCCACCTGGGCAGAGGCTTTATTTAAGTATGATGTCTTATCTCTCCCTCCCCAGTATCTAGAAAAGTGCCTGGCACATGGCAGACATTCCACGGGTGTTTATGAATGACTCCTTACACTGATTGCGGGCATGGATTGCATGTTCATCTTTTGTGAGTGCATTGCATGCGTGTGTGTCACACGCCCGGCACAGTGCTTGCCCACTCCCCTCGGGGCTCTGGGATCCAGTGTGATGCAGGTGTTACTCTGATCCCTAGACAGGTGGAGAGCGGGGTCCGGATTCACATCCAGGGCTGTCACACCATGCAAGGCGCCCAGATCAGCCTCTCCTTGGCGTCCCACACAACCAGACTGTCCCCACCCTTGGCCCTGACCCTGACGCTCAGGGAAGCAAGACTCCCAGCTCGGGGGCCCTGGTCATCTGCCTACCTCCGCCCTTGCTTCCTCCTCCATTAAGAACATGCATTAATACTCGTGTGTGTGTGTGTGTGTGTGTGTGATCATCTGGGCCATTTTGTGGTCCTCTTCCACTTAGTGCATCACATTTTACCATATTACTAAATTACTCTTTGAAACATTCTAGATAGTTGCTTTGTAATCCATCTTATAGAAATATCACATTTTAATCATTCTCCTAATGTTAGACATCCAAATTGTTGCAAATTTTTTATTGTTTGTAAATTTTGTTAATTTTGTGAATAATTCTGTAATAGTCATAATTCCGTGAGCTCACCTAGTTTATTTCCTGAAGGAGAGTCCTAAAAGGAGAGGTGCTACATCAAAGGGGAGGAACTTTCTATGGTTCCAGATACCTTATTCCGCCTTTGCCAGCACTGACATTATCAATCAAGAATTTTGCCAGAAAAAAGCAGAATCTTCTTTTCATTTCTATTTCTTTGCATTGTGACAAGGTCGGAGCTTTTTAACAGTAGATCCAGGGCCGCTGCCCAGAGCAGAGGACAAGGATCCTGCCACCTCATTCACTTTATTGGTTGTGTCATTTTTGTTGTATGGATGTATTGTTTCTTCATTCTTTCTTTGAACAAATGTCAAGACCCCACTGTGCACCAGATTCTGTTCCAAGCACTTGGAGATTCAGCAGTGAACAAAAGACCAGAGCCCTTGCCTTCATGAAGTTTATTTCCCGTTAGGATTAGAAAGACAATTAAGACATAAATATATGGCAGATGAGAGAGCAGTCAGTGAGATGGAACACAAGCAAGGAAAGGGGAGAGGAAATGTGGAAAGGGGCCCAGGGATGTTATAAATCCTGAAGGAAGTGTGAGAACAGCAAGTGCAAAAGCCCTGTGGCAGTAAGGTGCTTGCTGTGTATGAAGCAAAGCAGGAGGCCTGGTGGCTCTGAGCACTGAGCAAGGAGGAGAGTCACAGAAGTGAGGTCAGAGGGTGTTGGGGGCAGGCTGGTAGGCCATTGTGAAGCTCTGCCCATTATTCTGAGCCGCATATGAAGCCATTTGCGAGTTTTGCTTGATCTGATTTGCACTTTAAAAGACCATCCTCAGAGGAAAATGATGGAGGGCGGAAGCAGGGAGACTGTTGCAGTAATCCGCGCTAGAGACGATGGTGGCTGGGGCCAGGAGGTGAGGGTGGAGGAGTCAACTTCCAGATATGGACTGAGAGCAGGGCCATTGGGATTGGTGGGTGTTTGGATGTGGGGGATAGAAAGATATGTCACAGATGACTCCAGGCTTAAACTACTGGAAGGACAGTTTCTGGAAAGACAGAGGACCATGTGTTGAAGTTGATGATTCAGGAGAGAAGAAGGAATTTTCCTTTATGAAACTTGGACATTCTCTCTTGCTTAGAGGGCCGCTCTTACCCAAGGTGATCTTTGAGTCAGCTCTGTATAATGCCGTAACAAACAGGCCTTGTGAGGTAATGGCTCGGCCACAGTGGAGGCTCCCTTCCCACTCACAGTCTGAGGGGGTGTCCATTGCCTCGCTTGTATTCTTCTAGACCTAGCTTTTCTCTTCGGATTGTATCCAGTTTAGGACATTTTATCTGGTGGGTCAAACACTTCATTGCTAGCCTTTTCCAAAACTTTCATGGCAATTCTCACATATTCATTTTTCTATTTCAACTTTAATATCAATTTCTAATGATTCCCGCAGATATCCATTGAGACTTTTGTTAGAATTTTATTAAATTTATTTATAATTTGAGAAAGATATTATCTTTTGAAGAGTCTTCACATTCAGGAACATAGTCTGTGTCTCTTTTTATTCCAGTCTTGTTTTAATAACCTTCAGTAGAATATGTATAGCTTTCTTTGTATTAGTCTTACACCTCGCATATGAAATTTATCCCAAGGTATTCAATAGCTTTGTCATTAATGTGAATGTGGATTTTTTTCACAATACAATTTCTAACTAGTTATAATTACTGTAAAAAAAAATGATACTGCTGTTTGTATTTTGGGCTTGAATCCAGCCACTTTCCTAACTGTCTTGAGATTTTCTAGTTGTACGATCATATCCACAAATAATGATAAATCTGGTTTTTCAACGTTTATACTGTTTATTTCATCTTCTCATTTCAAAAGCTGGAGCCCCTAAGAATGTGGACAGCAGAGCTGGCAGCAAGCGCGCCTGTTAGTTTCTGACTTTAATGGAAATGCTTTAGTATTTCCCCCATTTAGTATGTTTGCAGATAGTGTCTGATTAATACTGTCAAGTTTAAGATAGCCATTTTATTTCTGTATCGTTTATTCGTTCTATTCTATTCTATACCATTTTATCAGGAACGGCTGCTGAATTTCATTAAATGCCCTTTTGCCGTCTGTTGATATGTGACCCTTGCTAATGTAAGGAACTGAAAGATTTGCTAATTCTTGAAGGATTCTTATACTTGAAATAAACCCTAGTTGATTCTGGTGTGTCATTTTAAAATATGGTGCTAAATATTCCTAATGGGTTTCTTTTTATTTTTTAAAATGTCTTTGCATTAATGTCCGTAAATTAGATTGGTTCACTTTTTTCAAGTGTTTTCTTTATTATATTTTTGTATTAGGGTAATATACAATGAATTGGAATACCGCATATCCCTTTTTGTGTTCTGGAATAATTTGACTAATGTAAAAATTATCTACTTCTTAAAAGTTAGATACAGCTTACCCTTAAAATCTTCTGGGCTTGACACCTTTTTAATGATAGATGGTAGATCTTTTAACAGCTTTGTACGTTTCTTTTGTGGTTACCTGTCTATTCAGGCTTTTCTATTACTTAAGTTAAATTTAGTCATCTATATTCTGCTAGAAAACAATTCAGTTTCCTCTGGAGTTTAAAGCATATTAACCTAAGGTTGCACATGCTACTTTGGTAGAATTCTTCCATATCTGTTGTTAGAATAATAGTATTTCCAATTTGTTTTCTGTTTTAACACTTTCAAGGAGGACTCACCTCCACCATCTCGTATGAGCCTTCATTCCTCCTGCCTGGATGAGGACACTGAGGGGGAGAGTGGTTAGTGTGTGAGGTCAGGACAGTTAGAGGCAGAGTCTGGACTCAGACCCGGGACTGCCGCCTTCCCGCACTGGACACGTCCACCTGTGTTCTTTCCAGTTATGTTCACCTGGGGGCCAATCCTCCTCAGGCCCCAAAGGTGTGACAAGTGTGAGGATGGACTTTGAGCATGACACTACATCCGGAGAAGGTTCCTCTACTCTCTGAGTGCCGACAGCCTTTGGTATGTTTAAGGAAATGCCTGTGCACTTAGGTATGGGAGGTGCATTTTCAACTGTTTGAAAATGTATAAGATGCATCGGTAATATCACTTTATTTTCTAGGAAGAGAAAAGAAAGGCATTCATTTACTTTGCAAATAGCTCCAAATGGACATATTTAAAAGCTTTGGGTGGTCGAGGATGTGATGGGCTGTGGTTTGAGTGTAAGTGTGTGTATTCACATTTTTGAGGATGTTCCTAGCAGAATCCTGTGTTTGATATAATTTTATAAAGTAACATTATGCAGACTTCTCTGTCCTAAAGGATAGTAACATATAATACATATGTTGCTGTGGAGCTGCTGAAAATGAATCATGATCAAGTTTTAATACTATTTGGAGGGATTGGATGTGATAATCTGGTAAAGGTCTTAGCACATGCTGGCACTTTGTAAGAGCTGTTATTATAGCTGACAGTCACGATGGGTTTTGATGTGGTGAAACCCAGCATATCTCAGAATACAGCCTGGTACAGTGACAGCTCTAATGTATTGTCACCCCTGTTCTCACAGGGCCCAGTCTCCCCTCCTATCCTGTAGCCACACCCCTTCCTCAGACTTCTGGAGCCCATCTGTTGATGCAGCAAGCATGGGTCTAGCTCTGGGGCCTTTTATTAATTGCAGCAAGTATGTGCATGTCAGGGCTGCTTCCTAGGCCCTGTCCACCTCCCTTACAAGAGGCTCAGGACTCAGCTGCCCCAACTGGCTTCGTCCTTTGAGCTCCAGTCTCCCAAGCCTGACTTCCCTGTGGAGCCCAGTCCCCCCAGTGCCCGCTCCTGATGTCTCCGGGATAAACACAGAGGCCCTTGTCACCTTCAGCGTCTGTTGATGATCACTAAGTAACTTCTCCGTGCCTGCCATTCCTGTGGTCCCATCTGTCCACCATAGTGATCGTCAGCAGACACTGAACGTGGGCTGCAGCCCTTGTCTGGCCCCTCCTAGCGCCCCTTGCACGAACCCTTTTGCCAGCACATAGCCTAAACATGCATTAAGAAGATCCTTCTGTGGCCTCTCTTTCCTCTTAGCCCATTCCTCCTCCCTCCAGAAAGCTATCCCTGAGCCCAGGCTGAGCCTGTCCCTCCTCCAGGCTCCCAGAACCATGGACAGCATCACAGGGGCCTGAAAGTGCCTCCCAACGCCCATGTGTCCCTGCCCAAGGAGAGGTGTGGGACGCTAGCCCAGGCAACAGCTTCCAGCCACATGAATTCTGCACTCCCTAAGATTAAATCCCTGTGGGTCTCAAAAAGTTTCAGATTTAAGGGAACACTTAGCTGCAGCATAATGTAATAACAGTCATCAAAACTGCCTTCCCAACTCTAACTGCCCTGAGTGTAAGTCAACTGAACTGATGTCTGGAAATGAAAGCAGCCGGGGTACCATCCCTGTTGACTCTCTCACCAGTCAGAGCAGGCACTCTCTGTGTGTTTGTTAAATGAACCAAAAGACAGACTGAATGGGTGGATGGATGAGAGTCGAAGGTGTGCCCTCCCCAGGGCCTGGCTCGGCACTGGTGGGACTGACTCGCTTTTGCTCCTTCTTCCTGACAGGCCAGCCCAGGTTTCTACTTCAGCTAGATCTGAGCCTGGAGTTGGATGCTGTTTAGACCTGCATCTGGGTCGCATTTGTCTCCTGGCTTATCCTCCTCACTAAGCTGGGCCTCTCGGGACCTGCTGTGGGTGACAGGCCCAGAGTCAGGCGTTGATTCATTATGTATTGAATGGATCAATTTTCCATTCTGTTCTGCCCAGACTGCTGCTGAGTGGGCTGAGAAAATGCCCAGAGGCCCACCACCCTGGTCTCCCAAGGAGATGGTGACCCAGGAGATCCTGGCACGGCTCCACAAAGCAGTGACTTCCCATTACCACACCATCGCCCAGGAGTTTGAGAATTTCGACACCATGAAAACGAACACCACCTCCAGGGACGAGTTCAGGGCCGTCTGTACTCGCCATGTCCAAATTCTGACGGATGAGCAAGTAAGAAATGCAGTTGGTTTATCGTTGTAAGCAATGCCAAATGGGCATCCGGCCGGCCATTCCCCAGAGTGTAAAGAGTAAGACTATTCTCTATTTTAAAAATACTTGAAAGTTTTTTCGGGTTTTTCTTGTTGCTGTTGTTGTTTTGTTTTAAATCTTACTGAAGGCTTGCAGGAGCCTTCTGTTTACCAAACAGGTGTGAATTGCACCATTCCAATCAGGGTGCAAATAATATCACTTTTATTTTTAAAACCAAATTAAACTTGGCTCCAGCTACCGTTCTCCTGCCCTCTTCCCTGGAGCGTCCTTGGGTCCATGTGATCCAAGGAGGCAGCCAGTCTCTGCCCACACCTGCGCGGGGGAAGGCAGGCTGTGCGTTGCTCTGCCCCTCCCACCACCTCCACCTCCCCTTGTTCCCCTCCCCGGTTCTGTCCCGTGGAGCATCAAACCCAGTGAGCTGTCTGTTTGCAAGTTCTGCTCTCTGTTACTATAAATGAATAGAGGCCTTTAAAATTAATACAGTTGCATTTATTATTCTATGGGGCCAACTTATAAAGGTTTTATTAATAAAGATTTTTTATTTCATGTCAATGAGTAAAATTTTACTCTAATTATAGGTATAAATTCATGACATGCTGGCATATCTGGCTTTCGTAACAGAGAATTTGATTTTAATTGTCTACTAAGAAAGCTTCACCGTCCCCAGCACATCAAGCCCCCCATCCCCCACAAAACCAAGCCCTTATTTTTTAAAGACTGCTTTCTAAAAATATGCGGACACATCTCAAATATAGTCTGCATCATCGAGAGCATCAAAATCTGGCGTAAGTACCATGGTTTAAGTTGGGTGATGATTAGCAAAAATGGTGCTATATTTGGGAAGGATGCTTCTGGATACAGGCTGGAAACAGAAAGCAAGAGCCCCAGAGATCCATATGTTTTCTCCTTGCGTGAGTTACTTGGCCAGCGACCTTCTTGGTTGAAGGACACAGTGTCTAGTACAGAAAGACACAGAAGTAATTTGCACTCAACATGTCTAGACCCCTCATGCCATCGGTTGGACAGTTCCAACCATGGTAAACAGCATTCAAGTACGGATTTCATGACGTGGTTATCTACATTATAAAAACTTAACTCATCCTTAAAAAAATCCAACCATTGCGAATCTGAGCGGGCCAGCCTCTTGACTTGCAGAGCTCTGTAAGTTGGAGAAGTGCCACATTTCTTGAAACTTTTTGGTGTAATTAACCTTTCAGAAAAAGGAGAGCAACTTTCGGAGCAGATGGAGTTGGAAACCGATCTTCGTGGCTCTGCATAAAGCGTGTTACAAAAGGCAGTCTGTTGGAACTGGGTCCACTTGGATGTTGCTTAAGAAGATAGGCCCACAGGGAGAGCCTCTCCTGGAGAGGCAATGTAAATCAGTCCGTAGTGATTGCGTTGAGGACTTTGAATATGCAGCTATATTAGGGAAAGGAACCTTTAAACATTTCTGAACATTTCAGATATGGTGTTTCTAAAACAGAACCCCTATGAAATGAGAACAATGCAGGCAGAGAACAAAACAACCCTTTAGGCAGGCAGACCTGGGTTTCAACCCTACTTCTGCACTTGTCCAGCTGTGTGACCTTGGACAAGTTACTCAACCTCTCTGAGCTTCAGTGTCCTCCCCTATGAAATGGGAAGGCACAACAGTCCCCAGGTCCTCAAGTACCCTCCCCTCTGACCAGGTTGCAGTTCAGCCTTGCCCATCTTTGCTCACTGCCATCTCTGCCTGCCCCTGCCCCCCTTTTATCTGGCCATGCCAACTCCACCTTCTGAACTCCCTTCCAGCCAAGTGCAGCATTTTCTTGACCACACCTTTACCCGGGGGAGCTGGCCACGTCCCACTTTGCCCTCCCGCCTCCACCTCAAGCTCTCCATCATCTAGCTAAGCCCTTGGGACACTCTTGCATGTTCTTTGGCCAGAGCTGTGTCTTGGCTGTGCAGTCAGTACCGGAAGGCAGCGTTCACTTATTGGGGGCCCCCTGTGCACAAAGTGGTGATGTTAGCCCCAGGGAACCACAGCGGGTCTGCTCCCTTTGAGCTGCAGCCGGGGAGGGTAGAGAGAGGTTAAACGCCAGCTGTATATTATTTATGTAATTACACGCCACTCCCTGCTCTGAAGGGTCGTGCAGCGCACTGGGAGAACAAAACAGGGCCAGGCCTGGGCCCAGCGGTCAGGGCGGTTTCCCTGAAGACATGGTGTTGGGATCGGGTTGGGGGGGTTACCTCCGAGAGGAGACAGGAGAGAGAAAGAGCAATACAGGCAGAGGGAACATCCCAGAAGCAGGAGCAGCGAGCACGCCGTGTTAGATGGAGCTGCTGCCGGCAGCCCACACCCCGCCACAGGCCTAGACTGCCACCCAGACACGTCCTGCCGTCGTGGGGTCTGCATTCTTTTAGGGACAGACAGACAGTAAACCAAATAAGTCACATAAGTGTATTTTGGCTGGTGAGAAACACTATAGAGGCAAAAAGAACAGGAAAGAGGGTAGTGACGGGGAATTGGGGAGGGAGCCTGTGAGTAGGGTAGCCGGGGAAGGCTCCTCAGCAGGTGACATCAGAGTAAAGACCTGGGTCAGGTGGACCACTGGGAGCAGAGGAGGCTGGATCATGGATGTGTTTCCCAGTTGCGGCCAACAGAATTTGCTGATGGATGTGGGTGTGGGGGAGAAGGGGGGGGAGTGGAGCATGAAGATCCGGAATGGAGGGGGCCGCAGACGGAGGCGGGTGCTACGGGGGGCAGGGGAGATGTCAGGAGTTGGGTGCTCCCCTGATCTGTTTGCCCACAGGCACAGCTTTTATCCCACTCCTGCCTCTGGGTCACTTGTCTTGGTGCTGGAGTGCATCTTTACCTGCTCTTTCAGCGAGGAGTAAACCTGAGTGCCCCATTTCACCCTCATTCTTGAAAGATAGTTTGGCTGGGGACACTCGAAGGGATTTCTCAATTGTCTTCCGCCACGGCTTGGTGCTGATGAGACATCTGCTAATTTTCGCCTGCCTTCTAGGCGCCAGATCCCAGAAAGGAAGAAAGGCAGAGGTGAGCCACTTCTGCCAGTTCCTTCTACCAAACGCTGCAACGAGACAAGTGGTGAGGTGAGGGTGAGGAGGAAAGGAGCCAGAAGTGTGTCTGATAAGTCCCCACCACCCCCCCTACAGCCTCCCCGGGCGTGTCCCCTCCCACGGACCCCACTGCCAGGTGCTCCTGCAGCTACTCGGCCTGGTCCTAGGGCCTTTGTCCTCAGGGACTAGGGAAATTCCATGCCCATTGGCAGCACAGGCCAGTTCCAGCTCGACCTGGCTGCCTCTGTTTCACCCTCAGGTAGTGGGTTGGTGGCTTGGTTCTGATTGCCCACCTCACAGGGGGCGTCTTGTCCCTGTTCCTGAGAGGGTCCCACCCCCACTGCCTGTATCGTACCCCGGCTCCTGTGGCCGCACGCCCACTGGCCTGTAATGTCACGGGTTTCTTCCCCATTTCTATTTAACTCGATTTCCCTGTTGTGTCTGAACAAGACAATGTATTTTTAAAAATAGTTTCCATCTCCCTGCTGAAATTCCCCATCTGTTCATGCATGCTGTGCACCTCTTCTACTAGGTCCTCTAACGTGTTAGCCATGGGTGTTTTAAAGTCCCGTGTGATAATTCCCACCCTGGGGTGGTCTCTGAGTCTTGTCTGTTGATTGCTGTATCTCTTGGCAATGGGTCAGCTTTTCTTTTGTTTGTATGTCTCAACCTTTTCTTTGTTGAATGCCAGACGTCACGTGAAGAGTAGGAGAGGCTGTGGTATAAATGGTGTGTTTGCCTGAAAACGGGCACACTCCTGTCAGGCTGTGTGGGGGGTGTGGAGTCGATCTGGCCGGTAACTGAGCTGCATCTGAGTTTTGTTGTTGCTGCCCTTTGCCCGAGGGCGCACAGGCCTCGGATCCCCCCAGTGGAGGACCGCCGTGACCGTGTGCTTGGTGTGGGCCCGGGCTGCCGGAGATCTTCTCCGTCTTCCTACTGCACGCTCAGCTCTCGGCGGTCCCTCCGCGTCTGTAGACCCCAGAAGGTTCCCTCCCACGCTCTTGCTGCCAGGCTCCTGTGGAGTGGGTGCGCATCCCGGTGTTCCTGGTCCAGGCTGTTTTAGGTGGGCCTGTGTGTCTGGCACTCAGGGGTGGTGGCTTCTCCATGTCCCTGACCCTCCACACCCCACCCTTGGCAGCCCAACTCCGCCTTGTCTCTGTGGGGGGGTCTTGGGTGGGAGGGGCTTTCCCGCTCCTCCTCCAGGGGCACAGGCTTGCGCTTCTACCCTTCCCTGGGGCCATAGATCTGTGCCTGGGTCCTGGGTCCTGGGTCCTGGGGAGGTGGAGGAGGGGCTCCTGCTCCTCTTAGAAGCAAGGGTTTTGCTTCTCTCCCTCCCCCAGGGGCCCTGGGGTTGAGTGGGTTTGCTCCTCCTCCTCCCCCAGTGGCTTAAGGCTTTTCCCTCCCAAGAGGGGAGGGTCTGGAGAAGCGGGTGGTGCTTTGCGTCTGTCCCCACCAATGGCCTCGTGCGGCCCCCGGGAGCAGCGGCAGAGACCTGTGAGAAGGGTCTGTGTGTCAGTCTTCTTGCATCTGGTCTCCCAGTTACTCCAGCCTGATAGGCCAGCCCACACTTGGCTTTTAGAATTTGTTAACATTTTAGCTGATTCCTTCCCACCCTCCCACTTCCTCCGAGCTCTGCTGGGCGTGAGAGTTGGCATGTCTGGCTCTCCTTGGAGACTTGGGGCTCTGTGGAATTCAGTCCCCTTGGCTCCCTGCAACCTCAGCCCTCTGACAGGCTCAAAAAAGTTCTGATTTTGTAGATACTTGGCTTTTTCTTGTTATTAGGACGGGAGTGGTGTTCTCTTGCAGCTTTCCCAAGGTCGTGTATTTTTAAGTGTTCAGAAGGCAGCTGACTACTTCTCTGCATCTGAAGGGGATGTTTCAGCAGGTGCACATTCTGCCACGGTGACATGGAAACTTACTTGCTTTTCAACTCGCTCACAAACCTCCAGCATTTTGCCTGGGTTTCATGTCCAGCTCACAGGCCTGTGGTTTTTCAGAATCCACTTTTGTGGTGCCCATTTCCAGTCTTTTGATGCCTCTCCTGTCCCCACAGCCCCACCAGCCACCATCCCGCACTGCATCTTTAAGCCTGTCAGTGTTCTGGGGTGTGATCTGTCAGGACTGAAGAGCCGCAGGTGGGCTTCCATTTCCCCACCCACCCAGTTCCATGTCCTCCTGGTGATGTTTCGTCTGCCCTTCATGTCCAGCCCCCTCCAGTGAAAAGGGTGAAGCTAGGGTTTCCATGGTCCCACCTTGACTCCATTGGCATCACGGGATTTAATTAGGAAGGTGGTGGTGCTACCAGACCAAACGTGGGCCCCTTCCTGGGAGTTAAATCAAACTGCACCAGAGGTAGTTGTCTCACAAAGCAGAATTTTTATTTGCAGCATGCAGCAAAGAAAAATGGAGACCACAGGGAATAATTTCACAAAGCTGTGGCCCCCCGAGCACAGGGAGGTGGGTATCTTTATTTGGGGTAGGGAATGGATATTCAAAGGGGAAGTTTCATCATCACATGTGGAGGTGGGCATAAGCTTGCACATGCGTGGTTTGAAATCATGCTTCTACATACATCGCATGATCTAGAAATGACTGCTTCACCCCTCCCGGAGGAGAGGAATTTACAATGCTAATGAGGGCAGGTCACTTTAGTCCGACTCTCTGCCTGTCTGTGCAGGTGCCAGTCTTGTGGTTGCAGTCTGGGCCAGTCTGTTCCGGTTCAGAGCAGCTGGGTCCAGGGAAGTTGTCGCTTAGAGCTTCTTTCTGGACCACAGCTGAAAACCGCACAAGCTTAAAGCCCCAAGGTGTTAGACAGAGGAACCTGCACCTTTCAAGAAGACAAGAGAATTAGTCAAACACAAAGGTTAGAGTTTAAGTAGGACTAGAGAAGTGGGGTTAGGGTCCACGTCTGGTGACAGTGGATCCCTGCCTCACCTGCCCGAACAGGAGACTCTTTGTTGTTCTTAGCAGTTTTGTAAATGTCTTCATGACCATGCTTTAGTTTTTCACTGCATCCTTCAGCATTCATGCCCATCCTGTGTATTTATCCTTAATAACGTGACCCTTCTGCTTGCCTCCCAAGTCTGGAGAAAATAGGAGCCCACTGGGCAGCCCGCCTCTTACAGGCCACATCTTTCTCTTCTTCCTTGAAGGCCTTCTTGACTAAGGTGATCGCAATATGGTTTAGTCCCTCTTCATTTCTAAAGGATCTTTCCATTCTCTGATCGGTCTTATCATGTGAGTCTTCTAGGACCTTCAGCAGTTGAACGAACATTTATTGAGCACCTGCTGTATGCCAGCACCTTTTCAAGACATTTATCATTTAAAGATGAATCTCCGAGGACCCTTCAGGGAGCTTCCTGGCCAGGCAGGGAGATGTCACCTGCAGAGGTGGTTTCAGCATGATGTGGGAAGGTAGAGCAGAGCGCTGTCGTCTGCCCAATGGTTTGGAGAACTTTCCTGGAGGAGACAGTGGTGGAGCTGCCTCCTGTTTGGGGAGTTACTGCCCTTGGCGATTGTGAGGTCTGTGGATGGTGTGGTCACTTTCTCAAGGTCCCTCACTACCACTCCACCAAGTAGTTTTTCCTCGTTGACCAAAATTAAAGCACCATGAATCTACACATGTGATAAATGACATCAAACTACACACCGTCAGTTTCCTGGTTGTGAAGTTGTTACATAAGGTATAACCTTTAGAGGAAATGGATGGAAAGTACTGGGACCCCTGTACCATCCTTGCAACTTCCTGCAAATCTATAATTATTTTGAAATAAAAAGTGAAAAAAATAAATCAACAGGGCCAGCCCAGTGGCGTAGCGGTTAAGTTCACACACTCTGCTTCAGCAGCCCAGGATTCGTGGGTTCGGATCCCAGGCGTGGACCTACACACCGCTCATCAAGCCATGCTGTGGCACCATCCCACATACAAAATAGAGGAAGATGGGCATGGATGTTAGCTCAGGGCCAATCTTCCTCAGCAAAATAAAGAAAGAAAGAATATTGTTCAAATTAAACCTTTTTCCTTTTTCAGGGCCTGAATCGTTCTCCCTCTCTTCCTCACCCTTAACTACTTCATTTCCAGAACTTCAAATACAGCCCAACATGGTCCTTTTAATTTGCTTTTGGCAAACCCCAGTGGAGCCCAGAGGCACACTTGAGCCCAGGCGCATGGGGGAAGGAGGGGGAAGGAAGGGAAGGTGCCTGCCTTTGCCTCTTGGGGGCTGCTGCTCCCCTCGTCACACACTAGAGGCTGGGGCTCCAGTGGTCCTTGGGGGCTATATAAAAACCAAACTGGAAGTAAATTACCATTCTTCTTAGCTCCCTAAAAGCCCTCAAGTCATCAAAAGTGGCTCATCTATGATGCATTGAGTCATCTTGCTGTATCTGTGCCGTGTGTGGTTCTGACACAGCCTGTGACATCAGACAGCACCGACACAAAGCCATAAACTTCTCTCCGGTTTTCCAAATGCCTCCCTCTTCATCTTGTGAGAAGACAGTGTTTGCCCTTTGGGTGAAATAAACAGTGGATGCGAATACAGTGGTGGGGGCAGTGGCACCTGGTGGGCTGTTTGCAGAGCTCAGGTGCGCCTGGAAGCATGAGAAACGAGTCTGACAGGGCTTCCCTGGGACCGAAGTGGGCTGTGGTTTGATTTGCATTTTCTCCTAAAATGTTCTTGGATACTGCAGCTCAGTCACTGTGACTAATCACAAGATTTAATGGCCTTAAACTGCTCACTAAGGGCCCAATTCAATTAAAAAATGTCCTGCGGAAGCCATGAATAATCCTCTTGTCTTTGCTTTTCCAGTCTTCCCCAGGCTTCTGCTGAGAGGAGGCTGAATGGGCTTTTTCCTTTTTAATTTTTTTTATTGACGTGGGCCTCGGACCCCTGCCGCCGGGAGCACTTGCCTTCCCTGGCTCTCGCCCCACTCCTCGGCAGCACTGGGAGGTCCCTTTGAGTTTTACACTAACTCTTGGGAAATGACTTCTGCTTCTTTGCCAGTTTGACAGACTCTGGACCGAGATGCCAGTCAATGCCAAGGGGAGGCTGAAATACCTGGACTTCCTGAGCAAGTTCAGTTCGGAGAAAGCGGCAACACTGCAGGCCGCTGACGATTCGGCCAAGGCCCAAAGAGGGAGCAGCATCCCCGACGTCTCAGAAGGAAGCCCACCTGCAGAATCATCGCCCACTGGTGACCTGAAAGCGGGGTCAAAACCGCGGAGTCACCCTGCCGTGAGTTCTCCATCTCGCAGGGTCGCAGGTCACCTTGCACCACAAATCCCACTGGGCGGGGGCCTTAGTGTCTCACAGGGTGAGCGTGGGGTGGGGCACAGGACAGGAGCACTCACCTGCCTGGGAGGGGAGTTAGGTGGGAGGAAGGGGGTCGGGGGAGATGGGGGGAAGGAGGAATGGGGGTGGGAGGGAAGAATGAGGAGGATGCGAGGTGGAAGGGGGGTACGGGGGAGGAACAGAAGACTATAATGTCAGCTGTGCTGCCAGCATTATTGAGCAGGAGGGCGAATGCCCCATGGTAGATGCCATGCTCCCTACTGTGTGCCACAGGCCCCAGGAGGGCAGTGTTGTTACACTCGTTTTACAGTTGAATCTGCTGAGACTCTAAGATACCCTCACGTGCTCAGGGCCCCTCAGTGAGACAAGGAGAGACCCGATTTCAAGCCCAGGCCTGTCTAACTGCACGACCCTGGCCCTGGGCTGAGCCGCCCAGCCTGGCGTGGAGAAAGGTGCCCAGCCTCGCCGAGGCTCTGGTCTCATCTGCGAGGAGGATGACGCTGTCTGCAGGGAGGGTGGTTGAAAGGATCCCAGCCATGTCTGTAGTGTAGCCAGAGCTGTGCTTCATGCCGTACGAGCGCTCCAGGACACTAGTTGTGATCCGTTCATTCAGTCAACACATATTGGCTGCACGCCTGCTGTGTGCTGGGTCTTTTCTAGACTGAGATGAACAAAGGCCCCTGCCCTTGTGGAGTTTACGTTCTCGTGGGGGTGATGGGCAAGAAGCAGTAAACATAACAAGTAAAGTATTTAGCAAATTACAAATGGGGAGCAGAGCAGAATGAAGGGGGGTCAGGAGCACCCCGAAGATGTCTATACCCCAAGCCCCAGAACCTATAATGTGTCACCTTACGTGGCAAGGAGGAGCCAAGGTTGCAGATGGGATTAAAGTTGCTCATCAGCTGACTTCAAGACGGGATATTCCCGGGGTATCTGGGTGGGCCCCAGGCAATCATCAGGGTCTGTAAATGGGGGATGCAGAGGCAGAGGGGTCAGTGCTGGGGAGATGCAATTTGAGAAAGACTCGACCTGGTGCTGCTGGCTTTGACCATGGAGGAAGGGGCCATAAACTGAGGAATATGGGCAGCTTCTAGAAGCTGGAAAAGGCAAAGAAATGGATTCTCCCCTGGAACCTCCAGAAGGAACACAGCCCTGCTGACGTCTTGCTTTTAGCTCAGTAGGACCCACTTTGGGCTTCTGACCCCCAGAACTGTAAGAATAAATGTGTGTTGTTTTAAGCCACCAAGTTTGTAGATCTGTTCCAGCAGCCACAGGACACTTGCACAGGCCTGATGGGCCAGGATGAGAACTTTGACTTTTCACTCTCAGGGGGTGGAGACTTTGTAAGCTTTTAAGCACAGGAGTGACATTATCTGTGTGACTCTTTATTTTTATTTTTATAAGTTCATGATCTTTTTTTTCTCTGATTCAGTTATTTATTTTTTAATTTTTTATTGCAGTAACATTGGTTTATAACATTATATAAATTTCAGGTATACATCATTATATTTCAGTTTCTGTGTAGATTACATCTTGTTCACCATCTGGAGACTAATTACAATCCGTCACCCTCTAGATTGCCCTTCTAGATTATCCAATTTGTTGGCACATAGCTTTTCGTAGTATTCTCTTATAATCTTTTGTATTTCTGAGGTGTCTGTTGTAATTTCTCCTCTTTCATTTCTGAGTTTATTTGTTTGAGCCTTCTCTCTTTTTTTCTTGGTGAGTCTAGCTAAAGGTTTGCCAATTTTATTTATCTTTTCAAAGAACCAGCTCTTCGTTTCATTGATTTTTTTTTCTATTGTTTTTAGTCTCTATTTCATTTATTTCTGTTCTGACTTTTTTTATTTCCCTCCTTCTACTGATTTTGGGCTTTGTTTGTTCTTTTTCCAGTTCCTTTAGGTGCACTGTTAGATTGTTTATTTGAGATTTTTCTTGTTTGTTGAGGTAGAACTATATTGCTATAAACTTCCCTCTTAGAACCGCTTTTGCTCTATTCCATAAATCTTGGCATGTCATATTTTCATTTTCATTTGTCTCCACGTATTTTTTGATTTCTCCTTTGATTTCTTCACTGACCCAATTGTTGCTCAGTAGCATTTTGTTTACTCTCCATTTATTTGTGGCTTTTCTGATTTTCTTCCTGTAGCTGATTTCTAGTTTCATACTGTTGTGGTCAGAAAAGATGCTTGGTATTATTTCAATCTTCTAAAATTTATTGAGACTTGTTTTGTGGCCTAATATGTGATCTATCCTGGAGAATGTTCCATGTACATTTGAAAAGAATGTGTATTGTGTGGTTTTGGGATGGAATGTTCAATATATATCTACTAAGTCCATCTGGTCTAGTGTGTCATTTAAGGCCAATGTTTCCTTATCGATCTTCTGTTTGGAGGATCTATCCATTGGTGTAAGTGGAGTGTTAAAGTCCCCTACTATTATTGTGTTACTGTCTTTTCTCCTTTTATGTCTGTTAATAATTGCTTTATATATGTAGGTGCTCCTATGTTGGGTGCATAGATGTTTACAAGTGTTATATCCTCTTGTTGGATTGTTCCCTTTATCACTATGTAGTGCCCTTCTTTGTCTCTTGTTATAGTTTTTGTTTTAAAGTCTATTTTGTCTGATATGAGTATTGCTACCCCAGCTTTCTTTTCATTGCCATTTGCATGGAGTATCTTTTTCCATCCTTTCACTTTCAGTTTGTGAGTGTCTTTAGGTCTGAAGTGTGTCTCTTGTATGCAGCATACATATGGGTCTCGTTTTTTAATCCAGTCAGCCATCCTATGCCTTTTGATTGGAGCATTTAGTCCATTGACATTCAAAGTGGCTATTGATAAGAATGTACTTACTGCCATTTTGTTACTTTTTTTCTGGGTGTTTTAGTAGTTCTCTGCTCTTTTCTTCTTCTCTTGCTCTTCCCTTGTGATTTGATGGCTTTCTTTAGTATTATGCTTTAGTTCCTTTCTCTTAATTTTTTGTGTATTTATTATAGGTTTCTGGTTTGTGATTACCACAAGGTTCATATAGCCTACATATGTAGCAATCTGTATTAAGTTGTTGGTCTCTTTAGTTTGACCTCTTGCTAAAAGCTCTGCTCTTTTACTCCCCTCCTCCCACATTTTATGTTTTTGGTATCATATCTAACCTCTTTTTTTTGCATGTATATCCATTACCCTCTTATCATGGAAATAGATAATTTTAGTACTTTTGTCTTGACCTTCGTATTAGCTTCATAGTTGGTTGATCTGCTACCTTTATTGTATATTTGCCTTTACCAGTGATTTTATTGCTTTTTTTTTTTTGATAATTTTCTTATTCCTATTTATGGCCTTCTTTTTCCCACTTAAAAATAAATCCCTTTAGCATTTCTTGTAGGGCTGGTTTATTGGTGATAAACTCCTTTAGTTTTTGCTTGTCTGGGAAACTCTTTATCTCTCCTTCCATCCTGAATGATAACCCTGCCAGGTAGAGTATTCTTGGCTGTAGGTTTTTTTCCTTTCAGCACTTTAAACATATCATGCCACTTCCTTCTATCCTGTAAGGTTTCTGCTGAGAAATAAGCTGATAGCCTTGTGGGGTTTCCTTTGTATGTAACTTATTGCCTTTCTCTTGCAGCTTTTAGGATTCTCTGTCTTTAATTCTGGACATTTTAATTATAATGTATCTTGGTGTGGTCCTCTTTGGGTTTATCTTGTTTGGTGTTCTCTGTGCTTCCTGTACCTGGATGTCTGTTTCCTTCCTTAGGTTAGGAAAGTTTTCAGCTATTATTTCTTCAAGTAGATTCTCTGCCCCTTTGTCTCTTCTTCTCCTTCTGGGACACCTGTAATATGGATGTTAGTCCACTTGATGTTGTCCCAGAGGTCCCTTAGGTTGTCCTCATTCTTTTTAATTCTTTTTTCTTTTATCTGTTCAGCTTGGGTGATTTCCTCTAGTCTTTCGTCCAGCTTGCTGATCCATTCTTCTGTATCATCTACTCTGCTATTGAGTCTCTCTAGTGAATTTTTAATTTCCAGTATTATATTCTTCATTTCTGATTGGTTCTTTTTTATATTTTCCAATTCTTTGTTGAAGTTCTCACTGAATTCATCCATTCTTCTCCCAAGATTGGTGAGCATCCTTATGACTTTTTGTTTGAGCTCTTTGTCAGGTAGATTGTTTATTTCTGTTTTGTTTAGTTCTTTTTCTGGGGTTTTGTCCTGTTCCCTTACTTGGGACATATTCCTTTGTCTCCTCATTTTGCCTCTTTCTCTGTGCTTATATCTATGTATTAGGTAGTTCAGCTATGTCTCCCGATCTTGGAGACGTGGTCTTATGTAAGAGATGCTTTATGAGGCCCAGCAGTGTGCTTCCCTCTCATCACTAGTTCCAAATGTTCCAGGAGTGTCCCCTGTGTGGGCTACATATGTCCTTCTGTTGTGGCAGGTTTGCTCTTGATGCAGGTGCTCAGGGAGGCTGGGCTGTCCCCCTGGCTGGCTGGTTGTAATGCTCAGCTGCATGTGGCTGCTATAGACCCTTCAGTCACTTCATCAGGCATGGGGAACCCCAGCACAGTTGGCTGCAAGGTCTAATAGCACATTCCTGTTGCAGCTTTTCTGTTAAGTGAGTAGGCCCCCAGCATGGCTGGGGCTTACAATTGCTGTAGGCCTCTGGCCTACAAGGCTGTTGTCAGCTCTCTCAGGATTGCAGCTGAGTGGGGCCGGTGCCAGGCATGGGAGCACCCAATTGTTTCAGGCTTTGGAAGGTGGGGCCAATCCCCTATGTGGCTGTTTGAGAAGCACAAGTCTGCTGCAGCTGACAAGCCCCCCTGCCCACAGGGCCACACACCCCATCAACACAGTCCTGCCCCATGCGCACACCCTCACCCCCTGAAGCGGACCCAGTCACCCCACTGCAGAGGTCCCACTTACCACCAGTGCCCCACACACTCCACCTGCTCCTCACGCACACCCTGCCCCACAGAGGTGAACCCACTCACTGGCTGCAGAGGTTCCAGGCACCACACCTATGCAGGCCCACAAGTTGCCTGAGGGCCTGCTGTTGGGTGGGGCCAGTCCCTAGGGCCCCAGCTAGTCCTGCTGGGCTGGATTAAATCGGTGCTCTAGTGGGTGGGGCAAATTCTGGGGTAACAGGCCACAGGGAGAACTCCAATGGCATCTGCCAGTGTCTGTGCCAGCATGCCTGTACTAGGTCACAATAATGGCTGCCTCCAATGTCTCAATCCCTGGAGAGGTCTCACCTCTCACCAAGATGCACCCAGAGCCTATCAGGTGAGTCTCTTTTCACCAAAGGACTGTGTACCTTTCTTTCTGGTGATTTTAGGTTGCTTTCAGAAATGAGTGAATTTGTGTGTGGGCCCCTTAAGAGCAGGCTTTTTTTCCCTTAAGTCCAATAGCTTTTCTGGGGGTATTCCCCATTGCTAGTAGCCAGCAAAGCCAGATATTATGATACTCATCTCAGTTGTGCTGGGTCCAAGAGCTGCTTATAGTGGCAACGCTCCCCTGCTCAGACCCCCCCCCATTCCTCCAGGGAAAGCTGCGTACCTTAGTATTGCTCCTGGCCAACTGTGAGGCACCATGGCTCACAAAAGTGGCTTTTTTTCTCTCCAGAAAGGAGTTTCTGCCTTTTCCACCTCAGTCAGCACTGTCCCTTGTTGTGGGGTTCTTTATGTCCAGTTTTCTGTCCTCTCTCAAGGGTAATTGTTCCAAGAGTAGTTGTAAATTTGTTGTGTCTGTGGGAGGAGGTGAGTTCAGAGTCTGCCTATGCCTCCATCTTGACACCGTCTCCCGTGTGACTCTTTAGAAAGACTACTGTGGATGCTGTGCATTGAGAAGAGGCTGTGAGTGGAGTTGGGTGTTGGGAGGGATGGGCAGAACAGGGACATGAGGTTCTGGAGTGATCCAGGGGAGAGACCAGATGGCTTGGAGCCAGGTGGATGGGGCAAGCTGGTGGCCAGATGCTGGATGGATCTTTGAGGTAGAGCCAACAGGATTTCCCAAGAGAATAGCTGTGGGATTGACAGGGAGGGAGGAGAGGCCAGGAAGGCTTCTAAATTTTTGGCCTGAGCAATTGGAAGAAGGGCGTCATCATCAGCCGAGATGGGGAAGGCTCAGGTGGCACGGGATTGGGGAGAAAGACCAAGAATTCCATTGAGTCTGTTACTGTGTTAGACAATCGTGTTGGGGAGGCGTTGGTGGGGGGGAGTCTGGGATGGATGAAATTCATTTGCTTGTTTTTAAATGGAAAATACAATAAAACAAAGAACAGCCTCATACTTGGTCCACTTCATTTCAAAATATCAGATGTTTTGAGAGTGAGTACAAGACTGGACGTCCATGCAAATGACAAGCAAATCCTTTTCTCTGATAAGACTCTTCTTCTGGTAAAAATATGTCACTGTCACATCACACACACATCATTAATATATTTAAATAGCATCTCTCTATATTTGAATCTTAGCTATATATTTATTTCCAAAACTATTTTGATTATTATGATTTGGCACAAATATAGCCCATTGATGGAAATAAATGGTAAAATTACCATCTATGTTTCGGGTTTTCATTTTATTTCTGAGATAATACTGCCTGTGAAATTGTGAACCTCAAAGCCGGAATCATTTCTGTAAGGTTTTATTATTACCTCAATTTTAAATCTCAAGTTATGAGACCATTTTCTTTTCTTGCTTGCTAGACCCCCGCGAGTGGGGCGCCACAGACCCTGCCCTTGCAGAACTGTGAGCCCATTGAGACCAAGCTCCGGAAGAAAATCCAGGGCTGTTGGCGAGAGTTCCTGAAGGACTGCAAGGAGAAGGACATGAACAAACAGGGGGAGATCACCGCGCCCGAGTTCCTGGGTCCGTTCTGGTTCTGTCCCCTCCCGGCACGAGTCCATTCCCTGTGGTGGAGGCGAGGGAGGGATGCAACAGGGAACCAGCCGGGAGTGTCTGGGCCATGATGGCAGGCGGGGCATCTCGATAGACACCAGTATGGAGGGACGAGGACTCCTAACAACCTCGCCACGCCACTGGGCAGGTTTACACCCGCGTGGTCAGGTCAGCACACCAGGCCTTCCAGCGTTAGGATCCCGTCTCTGGCCTGAATGTCAGTGTTAACAGACCGAGAGCTGAGGGAGGTGGGGCAGGTGCAGGAGGGGGATGGCTGGGGACACGCAGGCCCGTGCTCTGCACAGCTCCAGGGGGCTCTGCTCACGGCGACATCAGCTCTCCCTGTTGTTTCATTTTCCACTGTGGATCACTTGATAAACTCTTCAGATTATACCAGTTGGGTTTATACTTCTGATAATTGTTGCATATTACTTATGCAACATTTTACATTATGGGAAAGTCAGTCTGACCGTGTGTCTCTCCTCTGCTTAAATCTGCCTCGGTTCGCCTTCTTCCTGAATAGTATATAGACCCCTGTTTAAGGAAAATGTTTTTCTTGAGAATCTCCAATATAAATTAATTTTATGATAACCATGGCTTAAAAATGCATGAACAAAAGAAGGTGTAAACTCTTTAAATGAATAGCTCCTATGGAAAAAAAAAGTAAATTAAACATAAAAAATATGAAATCAGTAATAATCAAATGTTACATTGATTTAATGTGACATGTTTTGCTGAAACCAAACCACCAATGTTGGTGTTAGCGCATGCTTAATTTCCACTTGTTTTTTAGTTAATTCTTTTGATTTTGAGCATGATGAACCTTAACCTGTGTTGTCGTCATCGACACCACTGCTGTTTTTCCTTTTGACCATGAGCTCGTTTACGCCGCCCATCCATTACTCTGACAGGCTGGTCTGACTTTAGTGGTGCATACAAAATCCCGTGCTGTAAAATATGTTTGTTAATTTTCAGAAGTCATTCTCTATTTTCTATGCACTGCTGATGGCCTCTGTGAGTTGGAACATCAAAGGCATTTACTGGACTGTTCTTTTAGGGGCCACAGCACCATTCCCCCACATGTCGTGGGTGGCACCATGTTCTCCTACTGCTTTCCTCTGTGTGAAGGCAAAGAAACCTCTGTTTGCACAGGCACAGCAGCATCTTTTGGCCTGTGCTTGGTTTGAAGGCATCATTTATATGAAGTCCCCTCCCACTGGCTTCCCTCATTAGCCTCAACAGTTAACAGAGCACCCCGCTCCTCGACGCTTTGTCGCTTTCATGATGTCAAATCGAAGTCTCAGTTTATTCAACCTAAACTAAAATCGTGTCCTACCTAAGTCTCTTTCAATGCTGAGTTGTCACTCCCAAAGAAGCTTTGGTTGTACAAGTAGTAAAAGAGTTGTGCGCAAGTGCAGAGCGGGGTGAGTGTTGCTCTCCTGACGTTGACGTGTGCCAGCCGCAGGGCAGCCAGGGGACTCACCAGCGTGGCATCCACAAGATCCGAATCAGAAAGCCAGATGCAAACCCTGAAACTGCATGGCAGTTGTCTCTGAAGAGTGGTCCATGATTCCAGAATAGGCTTTATACATTCTAGATGGTCATTGTAATGAAAACGCAAAATGTGTAAATTCATGTAGTCAAACAGACTCCTGAGAGCATATCTCTGAAGCCCAGTTGAAAAATACTTGCTCAGAGGGCCGAGTCTGCATTCCTGCCCCACAGTCGGGCCCTGGCCAGGCCGCAGCCCAGCAGGTGGAATCTTCCCCTCTCCCCCCATACCTGGCTCTGCCCTGACTCCCAGCCTTTGCTCCGGCAGCTCCCGTCCGCTGGGAATACCCTCTCACCTCTGCTCTCTCCCTGCCTGCTCTCTAGTCACAGTTCCCATGGCGCTCTGGCCATCCTGCTATGACCACAGCAACAGTGACCGTGCAAAACCAGGACATCAGGCCCACGCCAGGACAGTGGGGCCCAGCAGGGTACTGGGTCCCCCGCCCTCCTGACTGCACTCAGTTTGTGTCCCTGTCTGTTTCCATGTCTGTCCAGCCACCAGCCATGAGCCTGTGAAGCAAGGACCCAGCCAGGGCCTACAGCAGAGATAGCATCTCAACAGTGAATGAGTGAATGAATGAATGAATGAATTGCCACCAACTGAACTAACATTTTTGTCTTTAGCTCTTGTGGAGAAATTCAACCTGGACTTAAACAGAGAGGAGTGCCAGCAGCTCATGGTGAAGTATGACTTAAAGAATAACAGGAAATTCGCTTATTGTGACTTCATTCAGAGCTGTGTCCTCCTGTTAAAAGCTAAGGAAACCTCACTGATGCAGAGAATGAAAATTCAGAACGCACATAAAATGGTATGTAAATCATTCTTAGAAAATGTGCCGATCTGGGGTTAAAAGGGTCTCTCTCATTTTTCTCAATTCATTGCAAATTCACATCATCTCACTTTATACAAACGGTGGACACAGACTCCAGGAGGGGCTGCTGGCCAGCCAAGGACCCACCTGTCAAATGTTCCTTGGCCTCGCTGCCACCTCCCTGTGGACCCCTGCTCGGATTTTCTCTACACACATATGATATATGCGTATATCACACGTGTGTGATATATGCATGTATATGTGTGGCATGCATGTGCCATATGACACGTGTCACACATGTACAATATTTTCATGTGCATGTACACATGATATATGCATCACACTCAAATGACGTGCACACACGTGATATGTGTCACACTTGTATGACATATGTGTGCACACGTGATATGTATGCATATACACTTGTCCAGCAGTCCTTTCTTGCCCCATTTCCTCCATTACTTAAGGGCCCGCACAGCACCAGGCAGTTTTCAGGTAAGCACAACCAGGGTCTGCCCGACGGGCCCAAAGCTGCCTGGTGTGTCAGGGAGCCCTGTCGGGGGGTGAGGCATGGGTCAAGGTCAGATCTCCATCGGGCTTTGGGAACATTGCAAACAGCTCAAAATTTACCTTCTTAGAAATGACTCAAAGATTTCCTTTCTCTCTTCTGGAGCCCTGTAAGGGTCAGAAGACCCCAGACGGGGAACAAATAGCCTGGATCCCAGGCTCTCAACCTTGTTCGGGTGGCAGACACCTGATTATCACGGCTCCCCCCAGAGCACCTGGAGGCGTCTGTAGAGCAAACAGCCAGGAACAGTGTCCGCTGCTCACATAATGCACCGGGAAACAGTGAGGGGTCAGTTCACTGAAAGGGCAAAGTGGGGTGGGGGCAGAGCCAAGGGAGACGTTTTTAACCTAAACATAAACGTGTATTCATTCATCAACCATCTGAGACAGGCCAGTCCCTTTTCTCGGGTGTGCGGCCGTGGGTTGGAGACTTCTTGTCTTTCCTGTGTAAACTATACCCATGATGCATCGTCAACAATTTTCTGTTTGTTTCTTTGAGGAGGAATGAGAACCTAAAGATGCTTAAATAGCAACTGGAGGGCAATGTTCTTCTGGATTTCTACCTTTTTCCTCAATCATTTGTAATTTTATGATTCTCACCCACACCCAGTTCACCCACCGTGTTCTCACTGACTCACCTTTCTCGAGTCTTTCCAAAACATGAAGCAAAAATAGGCTTTTTCATGTTCATATTCCATCATCTGTAACATTGAATTAAGTTACGTTGAATTAAGTAAGTTCAACTGGCATTGTCCATTTAGGGAACAAACACGGCTGATTTCGACCATCTTAGGACTCAGCTGCAGGGACCAGAGGTGTGGGCCAGACCCCGGCCTGTCCTCGCCGCGCCCCTGCAGCAGCAGAGTAATAGTGGGTTAACCCAGCAAACAGTTGACTCCATGCAGAAACTTTCTACACGGCTAAATTTTGTGCAAAATCAGGTACCATCTTAGGGTAGTTTCCAGCTTAGACAAGCAAGAGCTAGCATCAGAGGCTTAGGCAAAGTTACAGAAGAACTTAAAATTAAGACAATTTTTCCTCTAGTTCAGTTGTTCTGTAAGCAGAAGAAAGTCTGTTGTCATTAGATCTTCACGGGCCCAGGAACACAGCTGGAGAAACATGAAGACTGCACAGCCTGCAGGGAAGGCTCCTGCTGGCTCTGGCCATCCTCCACCTCTCTGGGCCTCAGTTTCCCCCTCTATAAATGAGAGGGAGATCTGCTGGGTTCTAAAGGCCTGCAAGGGGTGCCCCGTTGGGAAGAGTGCCCTGGTGCCCCCTTCTGAGCCCTCCCCTGCACAGGGGCTGCCCTGCTTCCAGACGCACGGCCCATCCTCCCTGAGGTGCCAGAAGGCTAGTGGTGCGCTGCTTGGAGGGCTGAACTGAGATTGTATTTACGTAAAGCAAGAGGTGCTCGGGACAGCCCCCCTGGGAGCCGATCCCCTTGGTAGATGTCCCAGCACACCTCCCGTGGGCTCCTGCCTCATCCCGCAGCTCTTGTCTTTTCGCCGCAAACCAACTACAGCCGCCACTCTATGGTCCAAAACAGTCCTGCCTTCCACCCCCAGGTCGCCACCCTGGGCGTGATTGACAGGCAGCAAGACTTCTCCTCCCCACCGGAACCTTTCCTAGGAGAGAGAGGGGCCAGCACTACGCTGAGCCCCTGCGCCTGCCTGGTCCTTGTCCCGGTCCTGTGCCCTCTGCCGGCTGCCAAGGCCCCTACCACACGAGTGTGGCACTCAGGCCAGCGGTCTCCTGCAGAGAAGCTAAAAGGGCCACTTCCTCCTCTGGTTCTGTGGGGGCTTTCTCCGCAGTCCCCAGCAGCAGGGGGACATCCCTCTGGGGAAGTGAGCTGGGGGCACTGCTTTTTCGGGCAATGCCAGAGGCAGAGGCAGAGGACTCTGGACTGTGCTGGATGGGAAAACCCTTTCTCAAGCTAGGCTTGGGTGCGGGAAGAGCAAGTGAGCATAGAATCCTTTCTCTTCTGTGTGCACGGACCAGCCGATGGGGTGAATTGGCAGCTAACGGAGGTGTGGGATATCTCATGAGTTTCCGTCGTGGGTGCTAATGATGTAAAAACTGAGAGTGATTTAACTCTGCTAATTTGTTCTGTGTAGTGCCGTGTTAAAATTAAACTTTCCCAAAATGTGTTACACGTTATTGCCCACCGTTCACCTGTGATATTCAGACGTGCGTTGGAGCTAAATCAGGCTAAAATATCTTGTCTTCAATCTAATAGCACCTAAATGAAATAATCACAGTGCAGTGTCCTGTCTAATTACTAGATAAAATTACGACCTTGCAATTTTTTTTAAACTCTGTTTATTATAATAACCTACTAAAAGACCCAAACTGAGATCTCTTTTTTCCTCAAATGATTTTGAAATGGCCGGTATCTGCCGCCTTCTTCTGAGGACACTGGGCGGAGCTCCCTGGGAGGGGCCGTGGCCTGGCAGGTGTGGGGCCAAATAGCCTGATCCACCCTGGTCCTGCCACTTCTCCTCCTGGAGCCTCTGTTTTCCTATCCCGGGGGCGGGGAGCGGCATTTGTCAATGAGAGGATGTTTTTAAACTCCCCACACATCGACGTGTAACGAACAGCAGGCATGGCGACCGTGCAGTCATTGTTGAGTTCTGCCCCAGGCTCCATTCCATCTGAGAGCAGCCAGTGGAGCAGGGGCCGGGGGTGAGCAGGGCCACAAGAGGGAATGAGGCCCAGGAGGGGCTCAGCCCGCTCCGCTCCCTGCAGGGCCCGTTCACTCTGTCCTGCCCATTCAGAAGCTCCTTTCCCACCCATCTTGGTGGGTTTTGGTTTTTTTTCCAGAAAGAAGCTGGTGCTGAGACTTCTTCCTTTTACTCTGCTTTGCTGCGTATTCAGCCCAAAGTTGTGCACTGCTGGAGGCCGATGAGGCGCACGTTCAAGGCCTACGATGAGGGGGGAACAGGGCTGTTAAGCGTGGCTGATTTCAGGAAGGTGAGCACAGCTCTCGTGCGTCCGTGGCCTCTGAACAGGGAGAAGTTGGCAAACGCCAGTGGTCAGGAAAGCTCCAAAGTGGACCCCCCAATGCCCCCGCCGGAGGCCCGGGGTGAGCGGCTGTCCCAGACCTCACTTCCTCAGGACCCCCGAGTTGTCAAGGACTGAGTCCACTTGCCCCTCACCTGCAGACCCAGGTTCTCCGCCCTGACGGTTTCTAGAACCCTGCGGATGCCCCCTAGTGCTGACGCCTGAGCCCAGCTGCCCTCAGGACACCCCCGCAGCTGCTGCAGCTCCTGGCGACCCAACTGGGCCCCACGCAAGGCGGACCTTCTCCTGGCCTCTGGGGGCAAGGTGGCCAGGGCCACCGTCTGCCTCACCCGACCCACTGAGCAGAATGGCAACATGGAGGGGCTAAAGCAGGGGCCCAGCTGTGGCCGCTCAGAGGGCTCACAGACCCCAGTCACCTCCCGGGAGCCCCGGCACCCCTCTCCTCTCCCCCAGCTGCGCTCCAGGTGCAGGGGCCACTCACCTCCCTCCCCGCAGCACAGTTTGGCTAAGCAGCTCTCCTCTCGAGTCTGAACTCTGGTGCCCTCAATGCACCTGCAAGAAGGGACGGCCTTTAAGAGGAAGCTGGGTCTGCAGGAGCCGCCTCACCCCGGGGCCCACGGCCGTGACCCCGCCCCCCGCAGCTGCCCCCACAGCCACCCCTCCAGAGCGAATCCTTGCTTTCCTTGCAGAACCTTTAGTGTGGGTCTCCCAGCGCAGCGGGGGCTGCATCAACGGACCCAGAGGGGCCACCACGAGTCCCCGCCCCGCAGCACACGGCAGGCTCGGCCAGGCCTCCACCTCTGAGTTCACACTGTTTGCCTTTACTTTGGGGTCAAGTCAGAGTCTCAGCCAGGGCCCCTCCTCTAGTCTCCAGACACAGAGGGAAGTAGGGGAGGTTCTGTTAGTCTCCTCTTCCGGCAGCTTCCTGGGAATCTGGGGTAGGTGGCTGCAGGAGGGAACAATAGAAATGGAGAAGCAGCCTCAGCAGAGCTAGAATCTGAGACCACATGGCTGAGACTGGGCCCTTCTCAGACGCCCAGGCTGTTTCCTTTTCTGCCCTCAGCCCATCGGCCCCACAACCAGGCCAGCTAACCTCAGCCCCATGGGCCTGGGGCCAGTCCTACCGCTGGCCCTGGAGGAACCTCGGGGTCTTCTAGCCCCACTTTCTAGTCTCCTCTTGGAAACAAATTACAACACGAAACATAGACAGGAAATGTATAACCTAATCTTTATTTTTATTTATTAGGGTACCCATCTATTAGGATTTGTTTTAGCTGCATATAACGGGAAAAAAAATAGCAGCTTAAACATGGTAGAAGTTTATTTCTCTCTCATGTGAGAGAAGTCCAGAGGTAGGAAGCCCAGAGCTAGCATGGTGCTGGACAGTTATTGGAGATGTCATTATTTTTGCTCTACCTTCCTCAAAACCTGGCTTCCTTCCTTATGGTCACCTCATGGTCCAAGATAGCTGCTGGAGCCCCAGCATCATTCCCATATTCCAGGCAGCAGAGAGAAAAAGAGGACAGAAAAAGGGCATGCTCCTTTTCTTTATAGGAGGCTTCCCAGAAGTCCCACATAACATTTTCACTAACTGGCCAGAACATACCCAGCTACAAGAGAGGCCGAGAAATGTCACCCTTTAGCTGGACACATAGCAGCCTGGAAGAAAGTCAGGGTGCTGTTAACTAAGGAGGAAGGGGTGGTTGATGTCAATGGGCAACCAGCAGGCTCTGCCACAGGCTGCCTTACTGTCAAATTATAACACTCCCTGAACCCTGAGCCTGCTGGCCCTGTCCTCCTCCCGGGTGGGCCACACCCCGAGGCCCCACCCTAGTTAAGGCCCTGTGGCCCGTCTCCCCTCCTCTTGTCTGAACATGTGGACCAGCCTCCCTACCCCTCAGGGAGGCGGTGGCTGTGACCGCCCTGGTCTGGGAGGGCCGGGTGGGAATGGACAGAGCCAGCAGACCCTTTGACAGGAAGTTGAGTCCTCCTCCTGTTTCACACCCATGGAGCATGACGGGGCTGCCCTCAGGGGTAGTGAGGGCAGAGGAGAGAGGGGGTGGAGAGGGAGCTGCCGGGGGCGCCTCTGGAGGGGGGGTGCTCGGGCTCTGGCTGAGCAGAGGTGGGTGCATCCCAGCCCCTTCCCAGCAGCCTGCCTCCTTGAATGGCGCCAAGACAAGCGGATGCCTCCTCCTCCCTGTCTGGCAGGTCCTGAGACAGTACAGCATCAACCTCTCCGAGGAGGAGTTCTTCCATGTTCTGGAGTATTATGACAAGACGCTGACTTCAAAAATCTCCTACAACGACTTCCTCCGGGCCTTCCTCCAGTAGACGCCCCGCAGCACAGCCCGCGCAGACAGACGGGGCCACAGGGCCTGTCCCCAAGACTCATAAGGTCACATAATCGGGGGGAGGTCATGAACTTTCCAGAGTGTCTCCTGGAACAAAACCCACACCCACGCGAGCCTGCATCTTTCCCTGCAGTCCGCCCAGGCTCAGCACTGCCCTGCGGCTCTGGCGCCGGCCTCTCCAGAAGGCTTCAGGGTTGCCCAGCGAGCCTCAGGACCCCTTACTCGTCAGTTTGAACAAATAAAGATATTAGTCTTTGCAGGAATGATTCTCAAGACTTTAAAAGAACCACCAATGACAAAATACTTAACTTGGGGTTTCTGGAGGTTTGATTTGTGAGAGCCTGCTGGGTGCCTGGAGGCCCCCTCCTCCAATTCAGGCCCAGGAGTCACAGGCCTGCCCCTAGAGCCCCCAAGACGGTAGGTCACAGAGAAGCAGAAGAGCAGGGAGTCAGGGCTCTGGTGGGGGGAGCCCTGGGTCGATGGGAGCCTGGGGAGCCCCAGCCCTAAGGTCATGGAGCCAGACCAGGGACAGGATTTCAGCAAGGGGTCAAGAGAGGGGTGAGCTCGAGGGCCCTCAGGGTCAGACCCAGGAGGCCTGAGGGCTGGCCATTGCCTGAGGCCGCACCACGCCTCCAGGTGGAAAGGCCATCCCCCCTTCTCTTTCCTGGGCCTGTATCCGTTCCGGTGTCTGGCTCTGGGCAGCCTTCCCTGAGCCCCGCCCAGCTGGGTGCAGCATCCCCTCCGATCCCATTGTGTTGAAAGATCTGAGTGCCTGTCTCTCCGCCCCCATGGAGGCCCTCATATTAGAGCAAGTGACCCCACTCGTCTCCCTGCCATGGATGCATCCCTGTTGCTTTAGACCTTGAAGCTCCTGTGTCTGAAGAGCTGATGTCTCTTCCCCTCCTTGAAGCCCCGCTCAGCCGCTTGACTGGTTTGGGCCAAGGAGCTGTTAGCAGGCATGACACAGCAGAGGCTGAGAAGCACCTGTGGTCTTTGGCTTCAAGACGCGGAGAGCTGGGAAGAGCATCACCCACCTGTATGACAGGACAAAATGCAAATTAATGACTTTTCTTAAGCCCACCTGAGAAAGGAGGCCACCAGAAACAACTCAGTAAAATCCAGGGGAGACAGGTGCCTGCAGGGAGAAATGGACCCAAGCATTTGCCGACCTGGGGTAGTCACCACCAAACACCACAGGAGCCAGGAACAGGGTTCAGCTGGAAATTTTTAACAAATTGCTAAAGGCCAAATGTGGGCTAACCTGAGAATGTGAAGGCTCCAGAGGCTGCTGACGTAGGCGTGTTTGCACCCTCTGGGAACCACACCAGGTGCTCACAGAGATGGGGCAATCCAGAGAACGCTTCCTCCCTCCCGTCTCCCCGGTGGTGCTGGCTGGAAGAGAATAGCAGCCACCATGGAAACTGCCAGAACCCATCTCCTGTCTCTCAGCAGAAAGCTTAATGTGCCGCAGAAGGACGACAGAACTGTAGCCTGCGGGCACTGGTCGGAACCCAGTGCAGGTGGGGGAGCAGAAACGACAATAAACAGTTCTGCTCCTGGAGGAGAGGCAGAAACCCATGCTAAGCCACGTTACATCTGCCGGGGCAGCAGGAACACGGGAATGTTCACAGGGCCCGCACGACTGAGGCCGAACTGGAACCTCAGAGAAACCCACACCCCATCCTCCACGACCACACTGACAACAAGCCAGTAAATGACGTGGGGCACAGCTGAGAGAGCCACACGAGATACGGCCTCTCCAGGGAGCAGCACCAAAGCCAAGCTGGGGGCAAACTTCCACCTGGTCCAACTCCTAACAAGATTAACCCAAGCCCCACAATGAGGTCCTAACAGAAAGGAAGGCATCTTCTTCTCGAAGCATAAAAATACTTACCTCAGTGTCTACTGTCCTGCATGATAGCGGCTTGCAAACCACAGCCAGTGGATCAAATAGGGCCTGTGGCCTGTTTGTGTGCAGTCTGTGAGCTAAGAATGGTTTTTACTTTTTTTTTTCTTTTTTGGTGAGGAAGATTAGCCCTAAGCTAACATCTGTTGCTAATTCTCCTCTTTTTGCTGAGGAAGACTGGCCCTGGGCTAACATCCATGCCCATCTTCCTCTACTTTTGTAGGTGGTACGCCTGCCACAGCATGGCTTGACAAGCAGTGCGTCGGTGTGCACCCAGGATCCGAACCTGTGAACCCCGGGCTGCCAAAGTGGAGCACGAGAACTTAACCTCTATGCCACCGGGCCGGCCCCAGTTTTTACATTTTTTAAGGGTTGAAGGAAGAGGAGGAGGAGGGAGAGAACAAGAGCAAGAACAACAAGAATAAACAGACTGTATGCAGCCTGCAAAGCCTAAAATAGTTTCCACCCCATCTTTTACAGAAAAAAATCTGCTGGACCCTGCTGCACAAATGTCCATCTCTCAATTAAAAAGTACGAGGCGTACCAAAAGGCAGTGTGAAAAAACACAGTCTGAAGAGACAAAGCCATCATCAGAATCAGACTCAGATTTGACACAGATTTTGGAACTATTAGAAAAGAAATTTTAAATAACTTATTTGTATGTTAAAGCTCTAGTGGAAAAATTGGACAACACACTTGATCTGATAGGAAATTTTGAAAGAGAGATGGAAACTACAAAAAAAGAATCAAATGGAAATGTTAGAAATGAAAAATACAGTAACAGAGATAAAGATTGCCTTTGACTGACTCATCAGTGGACTTGACACAGTCTAGGAAAGAATGAGTGAGCTCAAAGATGGATCAATAACATGTACCCAAATTGAAATGCAAAGAGAAAAAACATAGCAGAATATCTTAAGAGATGTGAAACAATATAAAATGGTCTAACATACATAATTGGAAACCAGGAAGGAAGAGAACATGAGGCAGAAAAAATATTTGAATAAATAATGGCTGGGAATTTTTCAAAATTAGTGACAGACACTAAATTACAGAGAAAAGAACCAGGCTAGATCCTCTCTCTCTCTCTCTCTCTCTCTCTCTCTCTCTCTCTCTCTCTCACACACACACACACACACACACACACACACACACGCACATCCCCCTTAGGCATATCATATTCAAACTGCTGAAAACACAGACAAAAAAATCATGAAGACAGGGGAAAAAGACATTACGTACAGAGGACAGAGAAACAAAGATAAGAATTACGGCAAAATTCTCATTAGAAACCATGCAATCCAGAAAGCAATGGAATAACAGACAACAGTGCTGAAAGGAAAAACTGTCAAGCCAAAATTCTATAACTAGCAAAATATCCTTCAAAAATAAGGAGAAATAAAGAATTTCATAGACACGTAAAACCTGAGGGAACTCATTGTCAGCAGACCTACTCTAAAAGAAATGTTAAAGGAAGTTCTACAGGCAGAAGGAATACAATCAAGTCAGAAATGAAGAGCACCAGAAATGAAATAAAGTTAAAATAAAATCATTTTATATTTTAAATTGTTCTAAAAGGTAGCTGTTTAAAGCACAGACTCTAACAATGTATTGTGTGTTTAGACCATATTTAAAAGCATGACAACAATTGCACAAAAGATGAGAAGGAGAAATTCAGAATGTACTGTTACAAGGTTATTATTCTACCTGTGAAGCAGTATAATATTATTTCAAGAGACAGATTATTTTTAAATGTATTTCTAAACTATAGAGAAACCATGAAAAAATATACTTTTAAAATATACTTTTAAAAGCTAAAAACAATAAGTCAATAGAGAAGATAAAATGGAAATAGAGGTGACATCAGCAAAATTGGAAGAGTAAGGACCTCTGAAAATACCCCCAAAAAAGCAACCAGAAAGCTGGCAAAAATTGTCAAAATCAACTTTTTCAGAATTCTAGAAATTAACCAAAGGTTTGCAGGAACTCCAGGAGCATTTACTCAAGACAAGCAGCTGAATCTCAACAAGAACAGCAGGTTTAGTGACATTTTAACTTGCCCTGGTCCAATCAGCCAGCTCCAGCCCCACAATAGCCTTGAAAAACAGCAGCCTGCATTCTCAGTGCAGGTGGGCAGTCACCAGAGAGGGTAGAATAGAGCTGGAGCATTTTCAAAGCCTCATTCCCAAAGAATTGTCATTATTTGACCTGCCTGGTGATTCCCTAGAAGACCTCATTTGCAAGATTGTTTGTGTCTGAACTGACTGAGAGATGGCCCAGGTGCAAAAAACCTTTTCCTCAGAGTAAGGGAGGGGACATTTGTCAAAAACAATTACAAGCAAGTGTTTAATTTTGTGGCTGCTTGAGAGAGTGGATAACAATTGGGGTAACCAATAGACTACAGAGAAAGCTTAAAAGGAAAAGCTGGGGAATAAGGTGTTCAAAGAGGCTTTGAAAAGTTCCCAAAATATTCCTGGGAATCTAGAAGGCCATGTATGTGCATATGGCTGGGCACATGCTCAGGGGTGTGTGCATCCCTGCAGGAAATGAAGGCTAAGGCAGAGCTGTCAGCTACCTGGCTGAGTGCTGAAGGTGTGACTCAGTGTGCACACAGACCTTGTCAGCATAGACCAGACGTTTATTGCCTTCCAGTATTTAAGGAAATCTCTGTCCAATTGTGAGCTGACCACTAAGCTAACTGAGAAGAGACTTCAGTGGCCACACATGACAAAGAACACAGACTTTACAGAATTAGGTCAGAAAAGCCATGAAACAAACAGCAACAACTACTACAAGCAGCAACAACAACAAACCTTTGGAATCTTATTTTCAAAGTTGCCACATTATATTATTTAAAATGCCCAGTGTTTAAAAAGAAATTACAAGACATGAAAAGAAACAAGAAGGTATGGCCCATACACAGGGGAAAAGTAATCAATAAAAACTGTCCCTGAGGAATCCCAGAAGTTGAACTCAGTAGACAAAATCTTTAAATCAGCTATTTTAAATACATTCAAATAGCTAAAGGAACCCATGTCTAAAGAATGAAAAGAAAGTATGACCAATGTCTCACCAAGTAGAGGGTGTTAAGAGTGTTAAATAAAGAGATTGAAAGTATTGAACCAAATAGAAATTCTGGAGTTTGAAAAGTCTAACTGAAATTAAAAATTCACTGGAGGGGCTTAACAGCAGACTTGAGGATGCAGAAGAAAGAATCAGAAAACTTGAAGACAGGTGAATTGAGATTCTCCAATCTGAAGAACAGAAAGAAGAAATAAAGAAGAAAAATGAACAGAGCCTCAGAGCCCTGGGGAGTACCATCGAGTACACGGACATCCTCACAAGGCGAGTCCCAGAAGGAGAGGAGTGAGGGAAAGGGACAGAAAGAATATTTGGAGAAACAATAGCCAAAAACCTCCCAAATTTGAAGACAAGCATGAATCTACATATCCAGGGAGTTCAACAAACTCCCAGGAGGATAAACTCTTAGAGATCCACACCTACACCTCTCATATCAAATGTGTGTTCATCTCAATAGATGCAGAAAAAGCATTTGAAAAAATTCAACTAATTCAACACTAATTCATGAGAAAAACTCTTAGCAAATTAGGAACAGAAGGGAACTTTCTTAACTGAATAAAAGACGTTTACAAAAACTACAGCTAACGTGATAGCGAATGGTGAGAGGTTGAATGCTTTCCCCCGAGATCAGGAAGCAGGCAAGGACGTCCTCTCTCATCACTTTTATTCAACATTGTACTGAAAGTCCTAGTCAGTGCAATAAGGCAAGAAAAACCAAAAGGAAAAATAGAAATGGAAAGAAAGAAAATTGTCTCTATTTGCAGAGGACATGGTTGTCTGCATAAGAAATTCCAAAGAGCCCACCAAAAAAGCTGGCTAAGCTAAGTAAGTTACAAGGTCAGTATACGAAAGTTAATCACGTGCCTGTGTTCCCAAGTGAACGACTGGGATGTGAAGTTTAAAAACCAGTACTATTTATTATATCCCCTCAATGGAGCACTTAGGTACAAATCTAACAAAATGTGTCAGGATCTGTATGATGAAAACTGCGAAGCACGGATGAAAGAAATCAGAGATCTGAATAAATGGAGAGCTGACTGGTTTTCATGAATTGTGACACTCAGTGTTGTTAAAGTATCACTTCTCTCCAGCTTGATCTATAGATTCTGTGCAATCCCAACCAAAATCTCAGCAATATTTATTTTATATGTCAACAAGTTAATTCAAAACTGTAGGAAAAATGAAAGAACTAGAATAGCCAAAACAATTCTGAAAAAGAAGAACAAAATTGGAGGACTCATACTGCCCAATTTTGAGATCCACCCGTAAAGTTATACTGGTAATCAAGAGAGCATGATATTGGCAAAAGGACGGACACATAGATCAATGGAACAAAATAGAGCCTGGAAATATACCCACACAAATGTGTTCCACAGATTTTTGACGAATGTGCAAAGGCAATTCAAGGTAGAAATAGTGTCCACATGCAAAAACATGAAGTTTGACAAATACCTCACAAGTTATACAAAAACTAATTCAAAATGCATTATAGACCTAAATGTTAAACCTAAAACTATAAAACTTCTACAAGAAAACATCAGAGAAAATCTGCATGAACGTGGGTTTGACAATGAGTTTTTAGGCACTACACCAAAAGCATAATCCATAACAGAAAAAATTGATAAGTTGGACTTTATCAAAAGTAAAAACTTTTGCTCTGGGAAACCACTAGACAATTCACAGACTGGCAGAAAAGATTTGCAAATCACATATTCAATTAAGGACTTGTATCCAGAGCATGAACAACTCTTAAAACTTGAAAACAACCTAGTTTTTAAGGAAGGAGACAAAAGATATGAACAGGCGCTTCACAAAAGAAAATCTGTGAATGGGAACTAAGCATATAAAAGGCATCATTAGTCATTAGGGGAATGAAGATTAAAATCACAATGAGATACAACACACACCTACTCAAATGGCTAAAAAATTTAAAACTAAAATTCTGATGAGGCTGTGGACCAACAAGAATACTCATTCATTGCCTGTAGGGTTGCAAAAACGTACAGCCATTTTGGAAAACAGTGTGATTAAAAACGAGCCAAACAAGGGACCTTTTCGGCTGATGGAACTGTTCCCTATGACACTGGGGTGGTGGGTACATGACTCTATGCGTTTGTCCAAACCCACTGGACTGCGCACTACGAAGAGTGAGCGTCACTGTATGCAAATTTAAAACAACCAACCCGGATGTCAGGGAATCTGAGGATGGAATGCAGACTGTGACAGAAGAATCCAGTTGTATTGCAAATGTGTGACATAGCCTCACTGAATTGGGTGGAGGGAAAGGAGCTGACCAATTTAACCTTGGAAAATGACTTTGACTGTACAGCTAAAGACGAAAAGGATTACACGTGACACTGTACTCTAGTTGGTAACGACGTTTCTTACAAGAACTTCTTACAGTATCCTTCAGCAATTCTGCAACTACTTTATAGGTATCCCAGGGTGAACAAATGCATATGTAGATTGTAGATATGGGAGCCAGGATTCTCACCGTCAAAGAAAGAAGTTACAGATAAGCCAGGTGGAAAGACAAGAGTAACTTCTGTGTTGCTGGATTAGAGTCATGGGGGTGGGTTTCAATCAGGACGAACTAGTGCTTATTTTAAGATAAATAAATGATAGGTAGACAGGTGAATGGATGGATGGATGAGTGGATATAGAGATGAGGATAGGTACATGTGTGTGCAAATGGAGTAGTATACGACATACATTTCCTAGCTCTGTCCACTGATAGGCCTAGACATATTGCTACCCCAGTAGCAACAGCACCTCTTCCACCCAGATCTTAGTTTCTAAATAAAAGAAGCTAGAACTCTCTGGAGAAATGGATGATTCCAGGTTGGGGGTAAGGAAAACACGAGATGAGCCTGGAGCACCTTGTAATCCCAGAAAGTAAGGAAGTGAATCAAGCAAACAAACAAAAGACAGAAATATATCAAAAGAACACAGGAACCAACAGGAAGGAGCTCCCAATGGTCAAAGTTAGGACAATCTGAGCAACAAAATACATAATGATGGTATTAGATTATAACCTAAGGAATAAAATAAATTGCCCCAAGTCCATGCTGATATAAACAAATAAATGGCAGAGAAGGGACACATCTTCCTTACAGAACAATTCTGAATAATAAATGGGGGAGGAAAGAACAAATAGAAAACCCCCATGAGAACACCACAGTCGTCACTGCTCCAGGCAAGGTCCACGGGTGGATGCTAAAGCTAGTGGGCAAAACTCTAAGGAGCCACAGGATACCTGCACAGCCTCAAAATCTCTCCCACAAATATTTGTTAATCCACGTGGTGATTTTAACGTGTCTCCACAAATTCTTTAACGCTTCTCCCTCCAGGAGGGGAGCTTCCTTCCCCTCTCCTTGAGTGTGAGCTGGACTAGGGACTTGCTTCTAACAAATCGAGTGTGGAAAAGGAAAACCAGTATCTTTACAGTGGGGACACCTGGCAGACATCACCTCAACCAGGTGACCCCAGATACAACACCTCTAGAAGGACATGTTACCTCTGCACTGCTCTCATCAGACACAACCCCAGACTAATCCGGAGAAAACATCAGACAAACCCAACTTGAAGGACATTCTACAAAACACTCAGCCAATGCTCTTCAAAACTTTCAAGGTCGTAAAAAGTGAGGAAAGACTGAGAAACCATCACAGATGCAGGAGACTGAGGGATGTGATGGCCAAACACAGCATGGTCCCATGGATTGGATTCTGGAACAGAGGGAGGGCGTCAATCAAAACCTGTTGAGGGGCCGGGCCCGTGGTGTCATGGCGAAGTTCAGGTCGCTCCACTTCAGCAGCCTGGGTTCATGGGTTCGGATCCCCAGCACAGACCTACACCACCCATCAGCCATGCTGTGGTGGCGTCCCACATACAAAATAGAGGAAGATTGGCACAGATGTTTGCTCAGGGCCAATCTTCCTCACCAAAAAAAGCCTGTTGAAATCCAAATAGAGACTATAGTTTAATGGTGTCATGCCGATGTTAATTTCTTAGTTCTGATCAATGTTCCATGGTTATATAAGATGTTAACATTGGGGGAACTGGGTGAAGTGTATAGAGGAACTCTCTGGACTATCTTTACACCTCTTCTGTAAATCTAAAGTTATTTCAAAATAAAAAGTTTTTTTAAAATGGGGAAGTCATATCCTGTTGTTCAGGGCCCCTCCAGGCTCCTTCCTCCAGGAAGCTCTCCCTGATCTCCCCTGTACACGGGGTTTGCTCTTCCTTGAGGCCCTCAAGCCTGACCTCGTCTGCCACTCACTGGGCCAAGCATGTAAGACCTGAAGGGTTCAGCTTCTTTCCTGGGGTCAGGTGAGCCTTCCAAAGGACACCGTGTGCTTCCAGACAGCAGGGCCTGACTCCCATATCTTGGAGATCTTCACAGTCCGTGCCTTCAGTGGGAGGGTAGGACTGAGGGCCCCCTGAAGTGTCAAACGGCTTCTGTGACAAGACCCCCAGCTGGACAAACCAATTTGGGCCCACCCGGGAGCTGTGAGTGGCATTAGGGGAGAGCACTGGGTGAAGCCCTTGTCCACAGAGCTGTCACCTCCACTAGTTTATTCAGGGGGCTGGGACAGGAGCCTGCTGGAGGAAAAAGGCCTGGGAATTTGGTCCCCGTAGAGGATCAAGGACCAACTCCACTGAAGCCAAATTGCAAGAAAGAGCAGTTGGGGGCCAGGCTCCCTAAGAGTGAACTGACCATAAGGCAGAGGGGAGACAGCTCGCTGGGTTTGCCCACTGGACTCCCACGGGCTATCGGAGGATGATCTGGGACCCCATCCTGAATGATCCCCTCATGCCATGGGGAAAGATGGCTGTAGGCGTGTGTGCCCAGGGTGCTGAACCAGCGGGAGCTGAGGCACAGGCACCCCGGCACCTTTGCTGCGGGACCCCCTTCCCCGCAAACCACAGACAAATCAGAGCCCGTCTACACTGAAGGCAGCAGGAGCAGGGGGCTCTGTAGCTGCTGCATCTCAGCAGAGCGTCAGGTGCACTACAGCAGAGCCTGCAAGGTGGCAGCACTACCAGAGGTGGCAGCAGCCACAGAGGGTCCCTGCCCCTGCCTGGGAGCCCTACTTGGGCTCACATTGGCGGAGAGCAGCAGCCAGGGGTGCCTCGAGTGGGCAGCTCCTCCTTGTGGCCCGCGGATGGGAAGCCAGGGCCCAGGACAGGTTGTAGGCACCTGGGAGGCTCTGGAGAAGGGGAACTCTTTGGGAGGGCAGGTTACGGGGGGGCAGTCTGGGGACAGGAGAGGGTCATGGAGAGGCTGACTCCCTCATGGCCTGCCCTGGGCTGCTCCTCCTGCCCTCCGCACACCCTCTGGAAGGTCTCCCCCAGCCCCAGGCTTTGGTTATGACCCACAAATGCAGGTCTCCAGAGAGGCTCCTCCCCCTCCAGGTCCATTTATCCCCCTGGCCACTGGACACCTCCCCCTGCATATCCCAAGGGCACCTCCAGTTCGTGAGTCCCAAACAGAACTCAACATCCCTCCCCATACCTGTTCTTCCTGCTCCCAAGCTCCCACTCCGTGACTGGCTGCCAACATCCATTGTCATGCTTGACTCTCCCTCGCCCTCATCCCCACATCCATCCCTCATCCTATGTCCTAAATCTATCACCACCACAACTACCACCACCTGCCTAGTCCAAGCGAGACCCAGGGGAGGTGCTCAGTGGATGTTTGTGGAGTGGATGGATGGACGAATGGGTAGGTGAGTGGATGGGTGGATGAGTAGATGGATGGGTCAATGGGTAGGTGAGTGGATGAATGGATGGATGGATGGATGGAAATGGCAGAACTTTTGCAGCTTAGAGAGCTTTAAGTCTAGAGTCATTATACCTGCCAGTGCTTTTCTTGGGCAACACCTGGACCCTTAGTTTGACAAGGGCTGGGTCGAACGTGTTGCTTCCAGGAAGAGCCCAGAGCTAAGGCCATCTTGAAGTGCTCCATCTTGGAGACTCAGGCAGTCGAGGCATCTGAACACAATCGGGCACAGAACTGCCCATGCCCACCACCTCTACAGTCCCCTCACCCCGGGGAAGCTGGAGCAAGCGCAGGGATGGCAGTCGCTGCCAGATGGAAGGTCTTGGGCCTCTGAAACTCTCCAGGACTCAGAACTCAGCCGGGAGGACGCCACTTGTCCCCACGAGCCCCACACAACACAGGGACACACACAGGAAGAGGTGCTGCACGGACTTCTCTTTCTTTTTACAAAGACTTTATTGTCTGACATGCTTGACAAAAAAAATTACAGCCACAATCAAGTTATGCCAAAATGATTGAGGAGCACGCCATCATCTTTCATACCTCAAGGATTTTTAATGAATTTTCTCTTAAAGTAACAGCTGCCTTCATAACTTTTCTTTTCCACATAAAAATACACCATATTCTGAAGATACCTTAGGAAAAAAATTTTTTTTAACTTTATAGTTCTTGGTCCGCATAGAAATTCAGTAGAGGCGACTGAAAGGGCCCTGTGTTTTCTCCACCCCACGCATGCACACACACGTCCTGCTTCTGGGGCAGCCCCAGGGACTGCAGACACCCCCGGCCACTGGGAACCACTTGGGCCAAGCGGGATTCTCGAAGCCCTGCACCCCACAGAGCAAAGCTGGCTGTGTCCAACGCGGCGCAGTTGCCGGGCTCCCTGGACTCGGCCCCTACCCCATGGGGAGCCCCACTAGAGTAGGGGAGAAATCATGGTCTCCCAAGATACTGGGATGCTGGGCTCACAGAACAGGGTCCCTTGGGGATCCAGGGGCTCTCTATGAGAAATGAACCAGATGGGTTCTAATAGGACCCTTAAGAAAAATTAAAAAAGAGCCTTGGACCTGCGTTGCCTTGTAGGGGTGGAGCTTCGGGTGGTCGCAAAGCAAGGACTGTGAAGCCAGAGATGGAGGTTCAAATCCTGCCTCTGCCCTTTTTGTGCTGTGCAGCCTCAGGCAAGTTACCTGGCCTCTGTGATCTCAATCTCCTCATCTCGAAAATGGGGCCAAGAGTCCCCACCTTGCAAGACTGCCTGAGGATGAAATGAGGTGGCATCTGCAGAGGGCTCATTAAATGCTGGTTCCCAGGGCTGGGACAAGGGTGAGGCGAGTGAGGTCCCTCCCCTCAGGTGCACAATTTAAGGGGCTGCCAGAAAAATCAGCAATCAAGATAGACGACACTGTTTTAATGTAATGTTTTTAAAAATCAAAATTGATGCAGAAGAAAATGCATAATGAACAAAAGATCAAAATATTAAATAAAGACAGAATCTGACCCTGCACGTGCCTCACCCTCACCTGGCCCTGCTGGGTTCCTCCCCTCAGAGACTCAGCCCCAGCCCCCTAGTCCTAATTTAAAGGAGAAAAAGAAGTCCCCTGGGTGGAGCTGCCGGAGCCCAGGACCCGCCCTGTCACCGTGCCACCCTCCCGTTAACAGGCCGGCTGGTCCTGGGGCTGGACTGGGAACCACTCAGCCTTCCTCAGCTGCGGACGCGCCAGACAGAATCCCAGCGGTGTGAGGAAACTGCACCGAGGGACAGAACTCATCGAGGACGGTAATGAGAAACACGGGGTCCACTTCATTAAATTAAGAGGGGTGTGCGCACGTGTGTGCACGCCCGCGTGGGTGCAGACATGTGGCAGGGCTGCCTCGGCCTGCAGACCCTCCGGGCTGTTGAGTCCTGCAGAGCAGCGCAGCCCCCACGGGACCGGGGGTCGTCCATGACTGGGGACCCCTCCAGCCGGTCCTGGGCACCCAAATGGCTCATTCTGTAGAACCAACCCCTGACTCCAGGCTCCGAGCGCTGTCTGGGACACTCGGGCCATTGTTCAAGTCAGCGAAAATGCCCACAGGGAAAAAACGGGGGAGCAGGGGCCTGTCGGCCTGGCCAGGTGCAGTCCGAATTCCTGAGATGTCCCTGACCGCTCCCTCGGAGGGCAGGCCCGTCTCCTCTCCAGCCTGGGAGGAGAGGAAGGGCTGTCTGCACCCAGCCTACAAAACCTCCCACCACCCCCCAACCCTGGGCTTGAAGCCACACAGACCCTCTGTTAGAGGGAGATTTTGTGCAAGAACTTCCAAAATCTATCCACAAACGGGGGCTTCCCAAACCCACGAGGGTGTCCAACTGGAAGGATGAGATTCAGTCTCTTCCCGAGCAGGACAGGGCCACGAGCTTGTCAGGTCCTCTAATGAGGTACACATGGAATGTACACGCAGAAAACAGTAATGAGCACAGAACCCCTGACAGGGACCTGTGGGGTCCCAACTCTGGGTGACAGAAGGCTGAAGAGTCAGAGGTGATCTTCATTCCAAGGCCTCAACCCATCTGCTGGGCTGGTCCCCGCAGCCGGCCGGGTTGTCTGCATGGAAGGAAGGGTGGCTAGGGGGCCGTGCTCTCGGCCAGGCTTATGGAGCTGCTGCGGGTGGGAAGGGCTGGGGCACAGGGGCAGTCAGGAGTTCCGGGGTGTGGGGAGGTCGATGACTATGGGTGGATTCACAGGCTGGTAGTTCACGGTGCACACAGACGCGTTCACATAGGTGGTCGTCCCATCCGCCATGACACCATAGCCTGGAAAGGAAGCACACACCTGTTAGGGCTGAGGCATAAGGCCAGGACCCTGAGCAGCGAGGGTGGCCTGGTAGGTGTGGTAGTCAGAGGGCACTCAGCCGCAATGGGCTGGATGTGTCTGGGCAAGCTACTGCACTCTTCATCTATAAATAGAGATGATAATGATCGATGCTCCTCCCAAGGCTGCTGTGAGGATCAAATGAGATAATAATCCACATACAGTGTTCAGCCCAGTGCCTGGAAAGCACACAGTGAAACATCATCATTGACACCATCACCATCATCATCACCATCATCCCCGTTACCATCACTACCACCATCACCATCACCAGCAGTAGCAGCACCATCACCATCATCATCACCACAATCATCATCACCATCACCATCATCCCCATTACCATCACTACCACCATCACCATCATCACCATCACCATCACCACCACCATCACCATCACCATCATCACCACCATCACCATCATCATCACCACCATCACCATCATCCCCATTACCATCACTACCACCATCACCATCACCACCACCATCACCATCATCATCACCATCACCATCATCATCACCACCATCACCATCATCCCCATTACCATCACTACCACCATCACCATCACCACCACCATCACCATCATCATCACCATCACCCTCAGGCTCACCATCACCATCACCATCTCATCATCATCACCACCACCAACACCACTGTCATCAACATCACCCTCATTATCATCATATCATCACTACCTCTGTCATTATCATCATCACCACTATCAACACCTCCACCATCACCATCATCGTCGTCACTGTCATCATCACCATCAACACCATCACTATAATCATCATCATCACCATCACTGTCATGTACTTTCTTCTCCTAACTTCGGCCCCCATCATACCCTCTTCCCACCACTTCTCCTTGTTAGAATCCTCTTCCTCCTTCGGCTCAGATCACCTCCAAACCAGAAGGGACACTTCCTCTCTCCTGTCCAGGTTGCCTGTTCTTGGGAGCCTCATTCTGCCTGCACAGTCGAGCAGGGGTGTGGTTTGGATCCCACACAACCTTGGGTCTGACGGTGCTACATGCCCCTAGTAGGGCTGCAGAAAATGACAGCCATTATTATTATCCCACAGCACACGGGTTGCCCATCGCTCCCATGACCTCTCAGACTCTGCCTCTGATTGCTCATCTCCTGCCCGGAAGGCTGGGATCTGATCCCTCCTGCCCCAAACAACACCCTGCGGAGGGAGAGGTCTGAGCTGGAAAATGATCCAACGTGGCCCAGGCGTGTGTGAGGCCCAGGTGCCCTGGCCCAACCGGGATGAGATAATTCTGGGGGAAAACACATCAGTCCCCACGCCCCATGGGAGCCAATGTGCTTCCTGGCAGGAGGGATGGGATAGGGAGGCCTTGGGCAGGTGGGATAAAGGCTCAAAAGGAGCAAAAGGAGGGGTCAGCCAAACTGGTGAAATCAGGCTCTGGTGAGGAAGCCTGAGGTCTAATAAGGAAAGCACCCTGTGCAGGGACCGGCCAGGGGTCGGGGTGTGGGCAGACAAGACTGGAGCCAGCATCACCCATCACCATCGCAGCCGCCCCGTCCACTGACCCCCACCACTTGGCCCCAGCCCCCAGGATGAGCCAGAATGCCGTGTCTGTACGTGTGTCTGTGGTGGCGATGGGGTGAGGTGTCACTAGAGCCTCTCACGCAGGCAGGGGCTCTCCACATTTATTAAGCATCTACTGTATGCCAGGCCGTAGGGATGTATGTGATGAGACTAGGCCACCAGCCCTAAGGAACTCAGTGTGCCTACCAAATCTAACGCATCCTCCATGTCATGTCCGAATGTCCCCTCCAAGAAGCCCCCTGCCCATCTGCCGAAGACCAGGCTGGAGGCGTGGCAGAGTTGCAGGGCTCTGCGGAAGTGAGACTCAGCCCTAAGTCTTTCAGATTTTGCGTCCATCTTCCTGTTACTAAACATTTCAGCAATCGCCAATTGACAGCCAGTGTGTGGATAAGGCATTTGGAAAGTGTATGTTAGAAACGGGCTATTTCCCTCCAGCCAAGAGATCCGGGAGGAGGTGACTGGGTTAAAGGAAGGTGAGACAGCCCCTCTGAGGGGCCAGTGAGGAGCCCCCGTGCATGAGGGCCCCCCAGCCGCTGACCTTCGTGAATGTGGCCGAAGACATGCAGCCGTGGCTGGACACGCCTCTGCACCGTGTTGAGCAGCTCCACGCAGCCCACCCGCTGCATCTTCTTGGGGACCCAGTCTAGGAAGCCTGTGCAGGGGAGACAATAAGAGGGCGATGACGGGGTCCAGGCAGACCCGGCCCCTCAGACCCCAGGTGACAGCTCATGCCATCTCAGACACACAGGGGTCCTGGACTCACAAGCCTGGGAGTAGCTCCCCCCACCATCCCAGCAAGCCCTCCCCAGCCCTGCCCTGCCTCAGCCTCCAGGGAGGGAGAGCTGGCTCTGCCGGGCACTGCCTGGGACCCTGCGGCCTCACCCCCTCCTCTGCAGAGCCGCACAGGGAGCCACACCTGTAAGAGCCAGAGTGGGCCAGGCACATGGGGTAGGGGTGCTGGATAACTGTGAGCCCCCCCAGACCATTCATGCTCAAAGTGAGCTCAAGGGGAACATCTGCCCATTGCAGAGAGAAGCAAACCGAGGCCTGAGAGGGACAGGTGAGGCCCAAGGGCACCCTAGTGGCCAGCAGGATAGCGGAGCCCAGGAGCAAGATTTTCATGTTGGAAACTCTCTAAACAAACATCATACAATCATGAAAATGGACTTCATTCAATGCAGCATTGCTCACGTGGCCCGCGACTGGGTCTGCTCACACGGCCAGCCTCCCAGAGCCGCCCGTATGGCGGCTGCTTATTATCCTCACACGGCTACACAAATGGAGAATAACTGATTACTCCAAGCGAGCGACTAGGGCTCGTCTCAGCCCCTCTCTGGGTGGGCGAAACAGGTTTCTGCAACGGCTGGGGAGGGGAAGGGGATCCCTCAACTCCAAGAATCAGGCAGACTGCAACAGACGTGGACGCAGAGACGACAGAGAGAGGAGCAGAGAGGAGAGGCGGGAAGTGGGCTCACAGTGGGCTCGGGGCAGACGCCTGGGTTTGAGTCCCAGCTCTGCTACCTACTGGCTATGTGACCTCAGACAAGTCACTTAACCTCCCTGTGCCTCATTCAACAATTCATGCAACAGTTGGGCTGGGCTGGGCTGGGCACGCAGGCAGCCCTGAAACAGGAGCTGTGTGGCATGTGAAGTGGGCGTGGTGGGGCATCCAGAGAACAGGAACCCCAAAGATGCTGTTTGGAGGAATGGATGGAAGGGTAGAAAGGAGGGAGGGAAGGGCAGGGAGGGAGGCAGGGAGGAAGCAGAAAGCTGGCCCGGAGCCTCCCTCGAAGTGACCGGTGATGTGGATGCGGAAGGGAATGCATTCCAGGCAGCAAGAGGCTTCGGGGGTAACAGACGTGGTTACAGTCCTGCTGTGTCGCCCCTAAACCACATCAGGGCCCTGGGACTTGGGGCTCCCTGTTTGGCAATGGGGGTAGCAAAGCCTTCCTTTCGGCACCCTGTGACGGTGGAGAGAGGCGCCCGAGGGCACCGCCTGGGGGTGTGGCGCACAGTAGGTGCTCAGGGCAGCGTCTCCCTGAACAGGTGTAGGAGCCAATGACTGTCCAGCCACGCGGGGCCCCACCCGACAGCCCCTCCCACCTGGGATGCCCTCCCTCCCCTCCCTTCCCTGCCTCCCCCGACCCGATTCTGAGGTCGCCTCTTTTGTAAGCCTCCCTAGGCCTCCTCTCGCAGCCTCTGTCTCTGCCTCTCCCCTCCGCTTCCCTCCTCCCTGAACATGTCCCACTGGGCTTGGCCGTTCTGTGCCCCTCGACCTGGCAGCCAGCGAGCCCTCGAGGCGAGCATGGCCCGGGTTAGCCCCCGGTCCTGCACTGCCCAGCCCCGGCCGGCCCCGAGCACCGCAGGAGTGACCACACGTTCAGCAGAAGCGGTGGTGGGGGGAAGAGGCTGGTCTGGGCCAGACTGCTGGGGCTTTGGACTCCATTCTAAGGACTGAGGGAGCCACAAAGCATTATAGAGGGATGGCATGGCATGACCGACAATTCAGAGGACTCCCTCCTACTGATGTGAGGGCAGTGGACTGGAAGGAGTAAGACTCTGGGCTGGGGGACCGGTGAGGAGGCCACAGTGGTCACTGGAGAGACAGAAGATGGTGGCCTGGACCAAGGTTGGGCCAGCACTGTGGAGAGGAGAGAAGGAGCTGGGATACAGTGTGGAGGTAGAAGTGAAGGACGTGCTGATGGACAGGAAGTGGGGTGTGAGGAAAGGGGGAGGGGAGGATCGGGCAAGCCCCCCAATGGACCAGCCAGTGGGGGACCAGGAGGTGGTTAGCAGGCTAACAGGGGAGACCAGCGAGTGGTGACCTCGGCGTGGATCAGGTGGTAGCAGTGGGGGCAGGAGAAGAGCTGCTGGGGGTGGAATCCACAGGCCTCGGGGTCTGTTGGGATGGGTGGGGGGGAGGCCCCCCAGGTGTCGATGGAGTGAAGGGTGCACAGGATGGAGCCTGGTGACAGTGACCCTGGTGGTATTCAGCACCCAGGACTCAGGTCTGGAGAGTCAAGGGCCCAGCCTTTCCCCTCCCTGAGCGCCAGTGCGCCGTGTACGTAAAACGGGCAGCTCATTCTGACCTCCCCGCTGTGAGGAGTGGGGCTGTGAGGAGTCCACGAGGTAACAAGTCGAGCCCCCAGCACACAGTGGGTGCTCAGGGAATAGGGGGACAATGGGGCAACTTGTCCCCAATGCCCCAGCAAGTTGGACTCGGAACAGAACCCATCCTGGGCTCCTCTTGACAGGCCAGGCTGACCTCAGGGCACAGGCCCAGTGGCCCCGCACCCCATACACCCACACCCCCTATGTCCTCCCCCAGCCCAAGCAGGCATGCTGGGGGACCAGACAAGCCGAGGCAGGGACAGCCGACTCTTACCCAGTGGCGGCCCGTGGGTTATCAGGATGTCTACACCTTCGGGAATGAGGTTCCACTTCTCCAGCAGAGCTTGGCCTCGTGGGAGGTTAAAGCCCCAGCCATAAAACCAGGGCTGCCTGTGGGAGAAGAGCAGGCGGTTCAGAGAGGGCCACAGGAGGGTGGGGCAACCACAGGAAGAGGCAGCAGACCACAGGCCAAACAGCCATCAGGACCGGCTTGACACCTAGAAACTCAAATCAAGGTAAAGGTGCGGATTCACCTGGCCTTGGCCAGAATACTGACCAGTTAGTGGGCTGTGGGGTCCACCGGCATTCTCTTCCGTGTTTCCTCTTGCCTAACCATAGTTTCTGAATTTCTATGATGAATAAGTATTATTTATGTAATTTAAAAAGTGAAACTTAAAAAACATCAGCTTCTGCCAAAGACCTTTCTTCCTCCAAGTCCTTCTAAGAAAACCACAGAGAAGAACATTCTCCCGTGCCTCCACCATGGGAAAATGCTCCTCTGTCCTCCCGCCCACAGTTGGGGCAGGTGGAACCCCCACCAAGAGAGAGTGGGTTTCAGGTGGAGGATGCTCATTCCTGCTTCCACCTGAAGCTCCCATATGGGGGCTCTGTAGGGTTCAATCCATCCCCTGCTCTAAGGGCAGGGACAGATGGACCCCAGACAATTAACAGAATCCCAACCTGTTGCCCAACCTTGACCTAGACCCATCAATGCAAGTCATTCCCCTCGACTGGCTCAGTGGTGAACATGTAACCTAGATCCTTCCAGCTGGAGAACATCACAGACATATTTCTTTCAATGATGAGAGAAGAGGACACTCCCATCCCTGTGTATAAACAGTGAGCTTCTTGCCTTGGGAGCTGTCAGCAGCTATTAAGCTATCCCAAAGGGAGATGGCTGGAAGACACTGGGCCAGGGGAGCTAGCTGGATCAAATCACACCAGACACCCACCATACCTCTACACTTCTCAGTTCTATGGGCCAATAGAAAGCCATCTGAATTGGATTTTCATTTGCAACGAAACCATCCTAACTAGAATCATCCCTTAGGCCTGAGTCATTATAAGATCCCACATGAACACAGTCTTTCAGTGTTTACAAATTCACCATCACCACCATCACCATCACCACCATCACCGTCATCATCATTACCATCACCATCATCACCATCAGCATCACCATCATAACCATCAACATCATCACCATCATCACCATCAAATCATCAGCATCATCATCACCATCGCCACCATCAGCATCCCCATCATCACCATCACCACCATCAGCATCACCATCATAACCATCAACATCATCACCATCATCACCATCAAATCATCACCATCATCATCACCATCGCCACCATCAGCATCCCCATCATCACCATCACCACCATCACCATCACCACCATCACCGTCATCATTACCATCACCATCATCATCACCATCAGCATCACCATCATCACCATCAACATCATCACCATCGCCACCATCAGCATCCCCATCATCACCATCACCACCATCACCGTCATCATTACCATCACCACCACCATCATCGCCATCATCACCACCATCACCATCACCACCATCACCATCATCATCACCATCACCACCATCACCATCATCATCACCATTACCATCACCACCACCAGTATCCCCATCATCATCATCCCCATCACTTCATCATCACCATCATCATCATCATCACCACCATCATCACCATCATCACCATCACCACCATTGTCATCACCATCATCATTATCACGATCTTCATCACCACCACTATCACTCCCATTACCATCATGAGTATCACCACTGTTATGGGTCAAATTGTGTCCCCCCAAAATACATGTTGAGGAATTAACCCCCAGTATCTGTGAATTGGAAACCCTACTTAGAAATAGGGTTTTAGCATGTAATCAAGTTAAGATGGGGTCATACCAGATTACGGTGGGCCCCAATCCAATGACTGGTGCTCTTGGAGGGCCAAGTGAAAACACAGAGACACAGACAGAGAGTAAAAGGTCATGGGACAAGGGACATAGAGACTGGAGTGATGTCTCTACAAACCAAGGAATGCCAAGAACTGCCAGCAACCACCAGAAGCTTGGAGAGAGACAGAGAATAGATTCCCCCTCATATCCCTCAGAAAGAACCACCCTTGGTGACACCTTGATTTCAGACTTCCAGCCTCCATAACTGTGAGAGGATAAATTCCTGTTGTTGTAAGCCACATAGTTTGTGGTAATTAGTTATGCAGCCCTGGGAACCTGATACAATCACCATCACCACCATCATCACTGCCACCATCACCTCCCACCCACCACCATCACCATCACCATCATCACCACCATCACCACAATCACCATCAGCATCATCCCCATCACTACCACCATCACCATCATCACCACCACCATCACCACTATCATCCCCACATCACACCGTCACTGTCACCACCACCATCATCCCCATCCCCATCATCCCCATCACCACCACCACCATCATCACCACCATCACCATCATCACCACTATCATCATCACCACTACCATCACCACCACCATCACCATCATTATTATGAAACCCACCCGTGGACCCTGGATGAAAAACCTTTGGCCTAGGGCAGAGTTTTTCAAACTGCATTTTGATGGGTTGCAATAGCATTAAAAAAAAAAAAAAAGAGTAGAAAACTTCAGAGTACATCACAGCAGGGGAGGGACACTTCAGTTAAATATATTTATATTTAAATAGACACCCACATACGGGTGTACTGAGTCACAACGTGAACTGCTTTTCCTTCCACGGTTCCTGGTCAGAAACGGCCGAGAGTCCTGTTCTAGAGGCGAGCCGAGGCTGCTCCCCCACTAATAGGCTGAGCTCGTGCCTCTGCAGTTTATTAAGCCCTCGTCCTCCCAGGAGCCCACAGCCCCATCAACCTACGGGGAAAAGAGCAGCACGTTTCTGGTGCTGCCGTCCAAACACAGGCTCCATTTTTCAAAAATCTAATCAAATATTTACAAGCCGGGCCGAGGCCTCATCAGCATGGAGAGAAGGCGTCTGTTAGTTTCCGTGAGCCACAGCAAGGGGTGGCTTTTTGAAAGAGACTCTTAGAAATATATCAGAGACCCCACGATCCCCAGGAGCTGCCCCACCTTACCCTCGCCCTGCACTGACCAGCCGTCCTCTGGGGTGGCGTTTCCCTGGGGACACACCTGCCTGGTTCCTGGAAACACATCACCTCAAATCCTGGGAAGCTGGAGGCCACCCCGCCCCCAGGGACGCCCAGAGACATCGCTCGAGTTTCCGGACACTGAAGTTGGCACCAGACATCCTGCTTCTACCCCCAGGCTGGTCACTTCACCTCCCCAGCCTGTTTCCTCCCACGTAAAATGGAATAATGATGCCTATGCCCCCAGACCACACCCCACAAGGTGACAGGGGTCCTTCTTGCTCGATGCTGTACCCCACTGCCTGACCCAGAGCTCCGGGAGGGAAAGAGGGAGAGAGGGAGGCGGTTTGAGAGGATTAAATTGTACCGCCACCGTGAAAATGCCTGTAAATACCTAGGAGCTCTGTCAATGGGAAAAGATGATGTTCTAGCTCCTATTGACATTTAGGAGAGCAGAAAGAGGCAAATCATGCACGGAAACATCCAGAGGAGACATTTCCCAGGGTGGCCCACCGCCTGGGGAGCGCCCTCCTTGGCCTGGGGGGCCCTTCTCAAGGGTGGCGAGTGGTGGGTGGCCGGCGGGCGGGGGCCGGAGCAGTGGGAGAGACAGACTCTTCAGGGTGACCTCATGCCCCAGAGGCCTCTGACCAGCCCCAGGGCCTGGAAAACCCTCCGCCTCCAGGACGATGTGCATTCGGGTTTCTGCCATGGGACAAGGAGACAAACGGGTGGCATGAGGCCTTCCTCAAGGCGAAGCCCACCCCAGCTGCTCCCAGCATTCTGGGTTTGCTCTCTTAACCCTCTCCTCGTCCAGCAAGGCCCTTTGGGCCAGAGCGGGAGTGCAAGGCTGCCCGGGGCTCCAGACAGAGGACAGTGCAGGCCGGGCTCGCGGGGCCTGTCACCCAAGCAGCGCAGATCCAGCCCGCCTCCACTGACCTCACCGCCCCACCCACCTGGGGGCAGCCATGGTCTGAGACCCACGGACGCCCAAGACGTGACACTGGGCGCTGCGAGAGCCATGGTCCCCACCTCCAAGGCGACCTGGCACCTGGACCCAGCCTCGCCACCCTGGGGGCCGGGAGCCCCGCCGTCTGCCCACCATCCAGGACACATCACAGACCCCAAGGAGGTCGGATGAATCAGAATTCCGACTGAGCCACAGCAAGCGGCTTTATGTCCTGAATTTCTGTCTTTCTGTTCTAAAGTAACCATTGGAATAATTTTCTTACAGAACGATAGTTGCCATGACAACCAGAGCAAATTTTCCTTTTCTGAAACAGATGTCTCATTTAGTTGAAAATTAGAATGTGAACAAACCCATGGGAAAAATTAATTCAAACTTTAACAGAGCGCTGAATACAATGTAATCTCTCAGAGGTTAACCCCTTAACAGCTTTTTTGTGCGCTTATGGTAACCTTCGGATCCCATCTAATTAAGCCCGCTTAGCCAATATAAATGACCTCCTTGTGGCCAATCATTAAACGATTTCCCCCTGAAGCGTGAATCCTGGTCCCTCGCGGGAGGGGATCCTTGTCTGCAGCAAATGGCTGCAGCGGAGCCACCCCGCTCTGGTTTTCCCATCCACCCAGGTCAGGCGCACAGCCCCTGGGCAGGGGGTATACCCAAGGGTCATTCAAATAGCGTGGGGTACAGCCACCCCATTTCCTGGGGATGCTAGGGTGCGGGGGCGGAGGAGGCCTGGGGTGCCCCTGGGTGGGGCTGGGGCCAGCGGTGCACCCAGGCCAGGGCACGATGCCCCGAAAGCAGAGGGCAGGGGGCCAGGTGGGCACCCTCGATAGGACACTGAGGGGACACCCACACAGACACAGCTCCAAATGCTCTCCACGAGCCCCCAGTCCTCACACCCAGCCCGGAGGCAGCTGCCATGCCTGCCCCATTTTACAGATGCAGAAACTGAGGTGCAGAGACTTGTCCAGGGTCACCTGGTGACCAAGGGACACAGCTAGGGCTCAAACCCAGAGAGCAGATTCTGGAGCCTGTGCTCTCTGCTTCCATCCCAGAATTATGAGACCAGGACAGGGAATCCTGCTGCATCTTCCTCAGCAAACCCCACTTCACCAGCCACTGTCACATCTTAGCTCGGTTAATTTTAGAGAAGAGGAAATGGTGGCACAGAGAGGTCAAGCGGTGTGTCTGAGGACACATGGGAGGTAAGAGGGACCTGGCCCAGGGTTCCCGGCTCCTGTATCCCGTGCCCAGTGGGCGGCTGACACCAACAGGACCCTCCCGCGGTGGACAGGCCACAGGCTCCCCCTCTTCAATGGCAACTACCTGCCTCTGAGCAGCTCCCGAATGTCCCCTGCCAGGTCCCAGCCCAGACTCTGGCCCTGCCAGGCCCCTCTAAGCCTGGCTGGACAGGGAAGAAGCAGCCCGCGCTTCGGGTCCTGGTGCCCCGCCTCTCGTCTGTCCCCCCATGTGACTCCTCTACTCCAAAGCCTTCCATGGCTCCCTGTGCCTCCAGGACAAGCCCAGACCTCCTGGCCTGACTCTGCCCCAGCCCCCCTTTTGGACCGTCCTGCCCAGATCTCCCGCTGAATTCACCACCTGCCAGCCACAACAATCCACTTTCTGTTTCCAGAACACAGCCCGGCCGTTCTTCACCTCCGAGTTCTTGCTCGTGGTGTTCCAGCCATCTGAAATGCCCTTCCTGGTCTCTCCTCAGAGTCCATGACCAGTTATTTGTTAAGGCCTGGCTCAAAGGCCACCTCTTCCAGGAAGCTTCCCCTGATCACCTCCATCCCCCAAGAACAGGAGACGCTTCCTGCTCTGTGTGACCACATGCTGGCTCCTTCAGGGTAGGCTCAGGTCAAATCGTCCCTGAGTCCCTCCTGCCCAACAGTCGGCTGAGCCTAGGCAGCCCTCAGGGAGCGTTGGCTCAAGGTGTGCATGAGTGAATGAATGAATGAATGAATGAATGATAGAATCAACCAGCAGGTGCTCTACCTGGCAGGCAGGCAGGCAGGTGGGAAAAACTAAGCATTAACCCTCTCCTCTCTGCACCCTCCTGAGGGGAGCCCTCCCCAGAGCCCCTGGCAGTCATGAAGCCCAAAGACCTCCAGCAAGAACAAGAATGATTCGAGAACTCTCACTCACCCTCCCATGACTGCCCTGGTGGAATCATGTGCCCATTTCACAGATGAGGCCTCAGAGGTGAAGCCAGACCCAGGATGCTCCCACCCTCAGCTGCAACCCAACTCCCCTCCCCTGGGGGCCCACCCTGCCTCCCCGGGCAGCCTGTTCCCCAAGGCAGAGGTCCGGGGGACGCTGAGTGCTGGGCAGCTGCCCTCAGCCCCCTGCGCAAGTCCTCGGGGGGAGAAGGGAATGGCCTCTCACAGCGGACCTGCCGTGGCCTGGCATCCTCTCATTCTACGGGGAGAAAGCTGCAGTTCAGCGCGGGGCCGTGACCCGTCCTCCCAGAAGTCTCCATGAGGTCTGTTCCCCACCCCCTCCAGGCCACACACTTGTCCTGACCCCTAACCCATTTGTTGTGTCCACCCCAGCACCTCCCCTCCCCAAAAGGCCAGGCCTTGCTGGGCCACATCCAGGAAGCCAGCCATGGCCTCTGCCTTCTCTCAGAGAGGACCAATGCTGAGGCAATCTCAGGTGAGAATGACACTTGCCACTGGCCCCCAGGGCCTCCCAGGACATTCCCGGCATGCCAGTGAGGCTGTGCTCCCATTCTGCAGCAGGGGAAACTGAGGCTCAGAGGTCAGTGACGTGCTGGGGTTCCCCACGTGAGTTCACACTGACCCCTCACCCCACAGGCAGTTCCCGCTCCCGACTCCTGGGGACGCCCCACCATCTGAGCCTCCACCGCCACCTGCCCAGCCCTGACGGGGAGAGGTTTGCCTTGCTCCCTCTCTCTGCATCTCCCGGGCTCGGGGGCTGAGGGGGAGGCTGAGGGAGACGCCGCCCGAGCAGGGTGCCAGCTCCACCCACACTGTGGGGCCGTGAGGAGCCGGCAGCACAGCCCCAAGGACTGTCAATCACATACCTTGCCCAGCACACGCCACTTACGGCAAGTCAGTAGCAAGATAAGTGGCACCGAAGCGTGGGGTCCTTTGTCATTCCTAATTAATTTCCCCCACCCTTCCGAGGTGCAGAATCATTCATCTTTTGTTTCGCTGGGACTCTGCAGTGGGGGGAAGGCAGATGACTCGTTTCAAACATTAATCTCATGTAGAATGGTGCGCGTTTGTGAGTTGAGGCGCCTTCTATAAAGAAAACAACAACAACGTGAAATCAGGGAAGATAAGGATAGGAAAGGGAAGACAGAGATCCTGTGTGCGTGTGTGTGTGCGTGCTTGTGTGTGTGAGCGAGAGGCTCTGTGTGAGTGTATGTGTGCGAGAGAGTGCATGAAAGAAGACTGAATGTGTGTGTGACTGAGACAGTATATGTGTGTTGTGTGGTGCAGCGTGTGTGTGTGAGTGTGAACCAGGGTGTGTGTGGGTGTGTGTGATGTGTGTGCATGTGTGTATGTGCGTGTGTAGTGTGGGAGGTGTGTGTGTGCCTGTATATGTGTGTGTGCCTGTGAGTCCATGTATGTGTGTGTCCGTGTACATGTGTGTAGCTGGGTGTGTGATGCGTGTGTGCATGTGTGAGTGTGCGTGTGTGCAGAGGCGGCACAGCGTGGGGCCAGAGGCTGTGAGGAATTTCTTCCTACATCAGAATTCTCGGACGGCCTGTCGCATGTGGGGCTGACAAGCCTAAGAATCCGGTGGAGGGAGGAGAAGGGATGTGAGCAGCACTGGGACCAGCGGTGGTGGACACTGCAGGGCCCCTTGTGGACCCTCCTAATGCGGCTCGTGCCAGCTGGCTCCCAAGCCCCTAGTGTCACCGTCACAGGGCCGAGGGGGCACCGAGGCTCGGGCGGGGTTCACGGTCAGTCCCAGAGTCCGGCTTCACGGCTTCCCCTGAACAGACATAGGCTGTTCCTGACTTGATTTGGGCTCAAGCCAGGGGAAGGGAGGGAAACACACCAAGGTCCCTGCAACGCCCCAACCAGCGGCTCCGTGTGCCTCACTCACGCGCCCCTGCACAGCCCTGGGGGAGGGGAGAATACGAGCCTGATTTTATAGGTGCAGGACGCACAGCTCAAGGAGAACACGTCCCCGACGGGGCCAGGCATCTAGGACCCTGGGGGCCAGCCCCGTCTGGGGTGCCCCGGGCAGGCCAGGAAGCAGCAGCCGACGAGGCCGGCCACCCCAGGAGCTGCCGACCAAGTCCACCGGGGAGGCTGGAAGCCGGCACTGCCCCCGCCTGGGGCTGAGGTCTCGAGCCAGTCACTCGACCTCCCCAAGCCTCCCCGACCCCTCTGTAAAATGGGGATGAAACGATCCTGTCTCGCCGAGTTGCCAGGCAGATTAAGTGCGACAGTTCTGTGGCAGCTCATGAAAGTCTACTGAGCGTGGGTCACAGAGGTCTCAGAATTGAAGGGGAGGGAAAGTCTTTGCCTCTTTGCCTGAAGAAGCAGAGGCAAGCCACAGCCTCAGGCTGAAACCACCTAGAAACACGAGATAAAATGCAATAAACACAACTCTAGATGGGCAGGGACTGCCAGCCTCCGGACCGGGGAACGTGGGTCTTCACGGCCACGAGGAACAAGAGCGGAGACTCCTGTGGTTAAAGGGAGGGAGGTGACCTGCGACCCACCCTCCATAAAACTGGGCCCCCAGGGGGCTTTGGGGAAAGAGTGGACCAGAGAAGGCTGCCCACTGACCACAGGGAGGCCGGATGCTTCCGCCAGAGAGGAAGACGCCCCCGAACCTCTGACCAGGGGTGATCCTCAGGCGGCTGAGCCCGCAAGGCTCAGGAGCCCTAAGTCAAGAAGTGGACTCAGAGGGTCCCTGGCTGGGCACCCACAGACCAAGACAGACACAACCCACTCTGAGGGGCACCCCCAACCCGGGCTACACCCCCAGACAGGGCTACACCCCCAAATCGGGCTGCCAAGGACTCCCCCAGATAGACCCTCACTGAACAGGAGCGTGCAATCCAAAATTACAACACCCCAAACACCTCAGAGAATGACTGAAGAGAGACTAAGAAATAAACAGTTTTTTAAAGATTAAAAAGATTTTCTGGGGCCGCCCGGTGGCGCAGCGGTTTAGTCCGCGCTTGGCAGCCCGGGGTTCGCGAGTTCGGATCCCGGGCGCCCGCCGACGCACTGCCTGTCAGCCATGCCGTGGCGGCGTCCCATATAAAGTGGAGGAAGATGGGCACGGATGTTAGCCCAGGGCCAGTCTTCCTCAGCAAAAAGGGGAGGATTGGCAACAGATGTTAGCTCAGGGCTGGTCTTCCCCAATAAAAAAAAAAAAAAAAAAGATTTTCTTAGGAGAAAGAGCCAAGGATTCTGGGTCCGATGCTTGGAGCGGGGTCCCAGACCCGCCCGTCCTCGCGCAGGGCCGGAGGAAGGCCGGAGGGCCCGGGAGCGCAGCGGAGCACATGGGGAACACAGCCGTGGGGCGGCCCTAGGCAGAGCCGGCCTGTCCGCTGTCACCCACCAGCGTCTGACCGCGGCCGGGGACACCGGGGCTGCGGGGGCTGTGTCTGGCCCCCCGCCTGGCCAGGACCCCGTGTCACTCGCACTCCCGGCCCAGGACCTCGACCTCATTCTGCTGAGAGGCATTCGAGAGGCCAGGGCAAAGCCAGGGCTTCATTATTTCATCCTCTCTTCCTTTTTCTCTAAAAGACACACTTCATCAAGCTAAACAAGAAGCATTTTTAGCCCCTCTCTGTCCGCAGTTCTGGGCGGGGCCTCCATTCTGCCACACAGGCTGGCTCGGCTCTTAATCACCATGGGACCTTAAGCAAGTGGCTTCTTGGGTCTCAGTCTCCTCTGCTCTACAGTGGGGGCAAGGACCCAGGCCTCACTGATCGTTAGGAAGATTCGAGTAGCTAGAGTGGGGAGCCTCGGGGACAGCGGTGAAACCAGTTACTATGACTTCTGTCACATCAACAGCAGACCCTGAGCTCCCACAGGGCACAGATTTCAAAGTCCCAGGCTTCTCAGTTCCCACCCCGCCCCGCCCAACAGCCGGCTGTGTGCACACGGGGAAGGGATGACAAGGACAGCAAGGCTCATGCAAGAGCCCACCTCCAGCCTCCTCCAGGGGCCGCCCAGCCCCTGCCCCCACGCGCCCTCAGGCAGCGGTCGGGCAGCCACTGGCTACACACAACCCTGATCTCCCTGTCCCCATCCAGGCAGGCGGGGCAGTAAGCTGTAGAGGTGTTGGGGGGCGGTGAGTGGGACCACCGTGCACTGCTTGTCTGCCGTGTGCCAGGCAACCTATGCACATGACCTCCTTGAATCCAAAGAACAGCCCTACAAGGGGACTCTCCCTACTGTCATTTCACAGAGAGCCGGAATTCTGACCCAAGATCACACAGCCGGGACCTGCCCGCCAGGATGCGTGTTCAAGTCTGGCCTCGCACAGTCCTGGCGTTTGAAGACAGCTGGTCCCTGAGGGTCCTGGCTCCCCGAGAGAGGCGCAGGGCACCCCTGGAACCCCTGCCTGGCCCCAAGGCCCTGCCCGGCGCAGCCAGGCCTCCGAGCTGAGAATCAGGGCCGGCACCGAGATGCCCAGCAACTGCCCGGCAGCCACTTCTCAAAGTTGAATGTCTCAGCAGGTTTAGGTTCCTCCTTTCAAAATACCAGAAGTAATCAGGCCAGATGGACTAGCTGCATGCCAATTTCACTCCCTCCCTCACTCCTTTTTTTTTAAAAAAAAATCAAGGCCGTTTTCAGTTAAATGAGAACAAAAAAATGCATCCAAAACCCATAAATGAATACGGTATGTATACGGAATTTTTTTTTAACACTTAGGATTTGGGAACAGCTGAGTTCTTCCTCTTCTTCTGCGGCTGGTTCCCGCCCCCTTCCTCTAAGCTGCTCTCAGTGACAAGTCTGCACCTGAGGGGACAGAGATGGCTTCCCTGAGCCCCGGAAAGTCACGGTACCCTGGGAGGGTGGCCACACTAATACACGGCCCTCCTGAGACTTTCGTCCCTTCCTTGATGGAGGGACCGGTGGATGCAGTGACAGAGCCTCTGCTGAGAAGGGAGGGACCAGGATCCAGGGATGGGGCACAGGGGGTCTGGCCTCCAGACCAGGGTGATGGGCAGCAGGGTAAGCCAGGAGGTGGCACGGCCAGGCCCTGCTTTAGAGGGACCAACATGAGGAGGAGGAAGGAACCAGCGGGCAGGGAGGCTGCGGATGGGCCTGGGAGGGGGCCACAGAAAGACAGGCACAGGAAGACTGGGCCAGGCCTGAATTTTAACTGAGTCCCCACTGTCTGGCCTCTGTCCATCCGTTCACTCACCCACTCATTCATTCAACAACTATTATGATGGGCTAGACACCTGATGAGGCACTGGATCAAGGGCCACGAAAAAGAGAGATTCAGGTCCCTGCTCTTGTGGAGCCTCAAACGTTCTAGTAGGAAAAAGAGACGTGAAAGAAATCGATTGCCAAGTAATTAAGACAGTGTGGTCCTGGCACTAAGTGGACTGACAGAGCAGGAGAAAGGCCAGACCCAGACCCTGTGTATAAGGCAAAGGGGGCAGTACAGAGCAGTCAGGAAGGTCAGACTTCCTATACCGGATGCCAGGCCAAGTGGGGTCCACGTGGAAATACCCCAAACAGGATCCCTACCTCACACCATCAACACAATCACTGCTGGGGGAATCCAACACCTAAACACAACAGGCAAAACAGCAAAGCTTCCAGAAGATAATATGGAAACCTCTTCAGGACTCTGGGGAAGGAAGATTCCTTAAATAGGACACAAAAGCACTCACACGAAGAAAAACATGAATACATTTGACTTCACCAAAAGTAAGAACTCTGGTCATCTGAAGGCGCCACTCAGACAGGGAGAAGGCAGGTCACAGAGGAGGAAACGCCACGTGGAACATTACGACTGACAACAGCTTGGGTTCAGAACACGTACAGAATCTCCAGGAACCATGAAGAAAAAGACAGACAACCCAATTATTTTTTAAAATGGGCGAAAGCCTTGAGCACTTTACAAAAGAAGAAATCCAAGTGGCTAATACAAGATTCCCAAGCTCACCAGTCATCAAGGGAAAGCGGATGTGAACCACACGGGGACACCGGCACAGCCTGCTGGAACGGATACAGTTCAAACGTCTGACAACACCAAGTGCTGGCAAGGGGTCAGGTGAGATACCGCTGGGAAAATGGGCATAACCACTATGAAAACCCGTTTAGCACTTCTACTACAGAACTGCAGTCTAGACCCTGACCGCTCCATCCCTGGTGTGTGTGTGTGTGTGTGCACACATTCAGGAGTATACATCTGTGTGCGCTAAGAGACATGTACAAGAATGTTCATAGCGCTATTCTTTATAACAGCCCCAAAGCAAACGTGGTGAGATTTGGGTAGAACGGATAAATAAATGGTGGCGTATTCATACAAGATCCTACACAGCGAGGAGAAAAGAACCAATTACAACTGCACGTGACCACATGGAAGAATCTTCAAGATACAACGTTGAGTGTAGAAAACAGACGTGACACAACACACACTGAGTCCGTTTTTATGAAGCTCAAAACCAGGCAGGACCGAACTTCTCTGGACTAGGGGGGCCAGATGGGGTCCAGCAGGCCCCGTGAAACCTGAGCTTCAGATAAACAACAAATCGTCATCTTAGTATAAGTATGTCCCCGTTAGTGCATGGGACGTGCTCACATTAAAAATTCTCTCTCTGCCTCACCCGCTCCTGCAGGATGGGGCTGGTAATGGTGCCCTGTCATGGCGGTGCAGCTGCAAGGACCGAACGAGAACACACAAGCAAGCATGGGGCCCGCCTGGGCAGAGGCGTGGCAAGCATGGGGTGTCCATAGTAGGGGCCCCCGCCACCCTCATCCTGCGCTCTGGGATGGGAGAGCCAGGCCTGATCCATTTCTGGGTCTCCAGAGCCCTGCCAGGGGCCGGGCACATGATGGACCATTCAAACCAGTCAGAACCATTCAACTCTGGCCCTCCAGTCTCCAAGCAGAGCATCTCTTGGTGGTAACACTTAGAAGAAAAGCCAAGGGTGGTATCTATGAGTTTGCTTTCTGCTTCTCCTTCCTAGCTCGCTCTGGTGAGTCCTCAGTGTCAAGGCCCACCTGGTCACACGGCTGCCCCCCGACGTCTAGCACCAAAAGGACTTCCCCCAAGAGCATGCTCGTGGATCCCTGTGCTTACGGGGGATCATCAGCCACAGGCTGAGGAACTGTGGCCCTCTAAGGGGAAGGGACTGGGAGGACACTGGGCCCAACCACAGTGGATCTCTGTTTGCATGCCCCTTGTGATGGGCAGCTCACCACTCAGTGAGGTCACATTGCCTCTCCTCTGGGCTCCTGCCTGTGGGAAAGTCTTCGCACACTGAAGAAAACCTGCCTCTTGTCACTGCCCTCTGTGCCCCTGCTCTGCCTTCTAGGGCTACACAGAACAAGTCTGTCCATGGCCTAGGTCAGCCCTGCCCACCGGCCTCAGATGCCACTGATATTAGGTCAGTCAGGGCCGGTGGTTTATTGGACCCCTGATCCCTGCCTGCTGGTGTAATTATGCTTCTAAAGCCAGAGAGAACGTCTCCTGTAATCCACGTGTTAGTCGGTATGTTAAGGGCAGGAGAAAAAGAAAAAGAAAACCCTGAACACCTGAATTTAATGATAACCACAATCAGCCTTGCCAACCACACCCTCCTAATGAGCTGCCACGTGCCCAGGCGGCCAGCGCCGGGGGCTGAGCCTGCCCAGCCTGAACCTCGACAGACGGTGGGGGGTGCACAACCCCCACACTAGGCAGAACCAGCAGCCGGGCCAGGAGCTTCTTTGGTCATGGATACCTTCCTAGGAGCTAGTTTAATGCCGCTTCCCCTTGTGTGGCTTCACCGGGGACACCACAGAGAGGACCCTAGCGGGGCAGTGCCCCTTTGTGCAGACGGGAGACCAAGGCTCGAAGGGACGTGACCCACCAAGGTCAGGCATGGAGTGAGAAGGCAGGGCACTGGGGACGTCCCTGGGGTGTTTGGGCTCAGGGTACAGGCATTTTACTGAGAGCCAGCCCTGCACGCACGAGCACGTGTCCCCTCCAGGCCTCGGGTGTGACATGCCCGGTCCCCACGGGGTGATGGCACAGGGCTACAGTAGGCAGAGGGAGCTGCAACTCACTGAGAGCTGGGAGCGCAGGGTGACGGCCCATCGCCACGGCAACGGCCACCACGGCCTGGCCTCTGGCCTCTGCTCTCCCGCTGAGACCCACCCAGGCCCTGGAGGCCACTCAGCCCCCAGAATGCCCACACCCCCTCAAGCCTCCTGGCCTTTGCCTGGGCTGTTCCCTCTGCCTTCACACCCTTCCCTGGCCCCCCACGGCTGCTTGTATCTCCTCAGCCTCTGCCCTCCCGTGGCAGCCTTCTCTGGCCCCAGCTCCCAGGGCGTCTCCTCCATGGCTCCTATCGAATCAAGGAATTGACATCTGTCTCCCACAAGGATGTAAACTCCGAGAAGGCAGGAGCCGCATCTCTCTGGTTCACGGCATGTCCCCAGGGTCTAGACGGGAGCCTGGCCCTCAGCAAATACCTGATGAATGAATTAACCAAGTAACAGGTGGCCCAGGACCCAAAGTCCTCACGGGGCCAACAAGACCTGAGCACATCGTAAGGCTGTCTGGAGGACCGAGGAGCACGTAGAGCCCGTCGTCCACACCTGGGCACAGCAGGTGTTCATAAAAGGACCCTGAATGGCCTCCATCCTGGAGCAGACCAGGAGCACAGAGAACCACTCACTGTGTGGCCCGCGCAAGCCACATCCTCGCCTGGGCCTCTACTTGCCCTTCTGGGGAATGGGGTAATTCGAGGCCTTGCTCTGTCATGGGGGCTACTGTGGTATCAGCTGGAATAGGGCTGCTCCCTCCTGCCCTCCACCCCAGGAGCCCCCCAGGAACAATAACCACAACCAACCCCCAAGCCTCGCTCCGGCCAGGCCTTCATCCGGACAGGCCCACCCAGACCTCACAACCCCTGTAGGACAGACAGTATCATCTCTCAACTACAAAGAGGGACCAGAGAGTCTAAGGTACTTACCCAACATCACACAGCCCAGCAGTGGTGGCACCCCGATTTGAACAGCCCTCCCTCATCACCCAACCTCCCAGCTACTGCTGTTGCTGCTACTTCTGGGGGCCTGGTGGCAGGGACCCAGCTTCCCAGGCACGCAGGTCCCAGAGGGCAGGTGGCAGCAGGAACTCAGGATGAATTCCACGGTGCCACAGAAGTAGACGCGAGCAACCGGCTCATACAGCGGGCAGGGGACCACCAGGCTGGTGCAACACCCGGCCCTTCCTTCACCCACGATCCTGGAGAGCTGGCCGCCAAAGGGGTCCTTCGGGGCCCAGCTATGGGGGTGCACAGGGCTGCTCTGGGGGGAAGAGGGTGGGACACTGAGTGACGCCTGCCAGTCCCCATTCCCCGCTGTCCTTCGTCCCACATACGAGGCTCTGAGCAAGGCTGAGTTGGAAGGATGGGTTTGCAGCAAATAACAAGAAGGACGTCTCCATTCACGGAGAAACTGGAGGCACAAGCTCCGGTCTGGGCTGAACCCTCCTGACACCTTCACAACCACCCTCTGGAGGAGAAGCACTGTCACTCGCATTTTGCAGAGAAGGAAACTGAAGCACAGAGAGATTAAGTAACTCGCTCAGGACCACACAGCCCATAAGAGGTGAGGCCAAGATTTGAACCTAAGCAGTTTGGTTCCAAAGCCATGCTGTTAACCTCTGTAGAATATAACTTCAAAAAAAGGGTTGTGTGTGTGGGTGGGTGGGTGTGGTTGTGTGGGAGAGAGAGGGTGCTGAAAACCCCTGGGCAAAGAGAGTCTCCGGTCCGGCACCTGACCCTCCTGACTTCTACCCCATCTCTCCCATCTCCTTACGCTCCATCGTTCCCTCGTGCCCAGCTCACCTCCAGGCCTTTGTGCGGGTGGTTCCTCCTCCCAGAACGCCCGCCTTCTGATTTTTGCCTAACCGGACTTCTTCTCCAGCTCTGGGCTCTAACCGCCTGCCAACGCTTCCACCTCCCCCTCTCCTGCCGTGGCCCCGAGCTCATCACCCCCTTGCGTGCCCACCGGTCCTCGTCTGGGGCCTCACAGGCTGCAGGGGGTGCATGGAGACCCCGTAGGTGGCGAGGACTGGGGAGACACAGCAGGCACGTCCTGAGGCTCAGGGGGCGTGGGACAGCCTAGACCCCCTCTGCTCTGTGAGGAGGCCTTGGCAGGATGGGACCAGGTCCTAAAGCCGCCGCAGCCTCCAGTCACCAAGTGGTCACCCTGGGCATCAATCAGGGCAGCCCAGGGCTTTCCCAGACACAGAGTTAGTAGCGGCTGTCCCTGCACCCATGCAGGCCCCGCGGACCCCCAGATCTCCCCTCAGCCTCCCTGCGTGGACTGCCGCAGCTGGTAGTGCAGCTTCAGGCCGTTACCCCTCCGTGCCTGCGAGTGCTCTTCTCTTCCCTCAGGCTCAGGTCACCCCACCTCCTCCAGGGAGACTTCCAGGATCAAGCCACACTTTCAAGTACATGTGGTCTCTCCCTCCGTACCACACACAGTGACCACCCTGCCAGCACTTAGCACCCTGTGACTATTGCCAGCTGGGCCTCTAAGGGCCAATTGGTCTGTCCACCTGGAGAATGGGGACAATGAATCAGTCCTCACGGGACTGGGTAAGGATTAGAGACAGTGCTTGTGGAGCTTTAGCCCAGAGCCCAGCTTACTGTAACTGCTCAGGAATGATTTGTTGCCACCATCATCTTAATCATCACTATCACCATCACCATCATCATCATCACCACCATCATCTTAGTCATCACCATCACCACCATCATCACCATCACCATCATCATCACCATCACCATCATCACCACCATCACCATCATCACCACCATCATCACCATCATCACCCATCACCATCATCACCACCATCACTATCATCATCATTATCACCATCATCACCATCACCATCACCATCATCACCATCACCATCATATCATCACCATCACCACCATCATCACCATCACCATCATCACTATCATCACCATCACCACCATCATCACCATCACCATCATCACCATCATCATCACCATCACCATCATCACTATCATCACCATCACCACCATCATCACCATCACCATCATCACCATCATCATCACCATCACCATCATCATCACCACCATCATCACCATCACCATCATCAGCATCACCATAAACATCACCATCACCATCATCATCACCATCACCACCATCATCATCATCACCATCATATCATCACCATCACCATCACCATCACCATCATCACCATCACCATCATCATCACCATCACCATCATCACCATCATCATCACCATCACCATCATCATCACCACCATCATCACCATCACCATCATCAGCATCACCATAAACATCACCATCACCATCATCATCACCATCACCACCATCATCATCATCACCATCATATCATCACCATCACCATCACCATCACCATCATCACCATCACCATCATCATCACCATCATCACCATCACCACCATCATCAGCATCACCATAAACATCACCATTATCATCATCACCATCACCATCACCACCATCATCATCATCACCATCACCACCATCATCATCATCACCATCATATCACCATCACCATCACCATCACCATCATCACCATCACCATCATCACCATCACCATCACCACCATCACCATCATCATCACCATCACCATCACCATCATCACCACGATCATCATCATCACCATCACCACCATCATCATCATCACCATCATCACCATCATCACCATCACCAGGGACCCCGTGGACACACTGATCACCATACAGAACAGTCATGACCCATTTTCACTAGATTCCCACCCAACCAGGTGAGCTCAGGGATGAGGTCTGATCGCCCTGTGTCCCCAGCAGAGAATAAGGGCTCGATGTACACCTGTTATTTAAACAACTGCTCTTCCCAATACAGTAAACCAGGCCTTTGGCCTTCCAGGAAAATTCCGACTGTCTTTCCCCAGTCAGCTGATCAGTCATCACCCCTCACCTATGCACCTTTTGTGTGTGTCAGGGGACAGGCAATAGGGAGATGCCCAGCACCATAGAATAATGGTTGACAGCAGGGGGTCTGGAACCAAACTGCCTGGGTTTAATCCCAGCTCTGCCCCTTCCTAGTTGTGTGACCTTTAGCAAGGTCCTCACCTTCTCTGTGCCTCATTTTCCTCACCTGGAAAATAGGGGCAATAATAGTTCCTGTCTGCATGTGACACAGTATAGCACAGAGGACACAGCTGATATAACTACTTCTCAGTTAGATAAGGAGAAACCAAGGCTCAGAGAGTGACAGCAACCTGCCTAGGCTCACACAGCAGGGGAGGGGAGAGCTGAGATTCGGTCCTGGTCCAGAGCTCCCTGGTGCTTCTCCCGGCCCAGTTCCCTGGCGCACTCGGCCTCAGTTCCTCTGTCCCCAGGCGTGGCCTCACTCTCGCGGGTCAGGACAGGCCAGGGCACTCACCACGGGGAGCCGTAGATCCGGAAGCCCCGCACGGTGACCTCCGAGTCCTGCAGGTAGATGCAGTTGGTCAGCAGGGACTGCACGTTCTCGTAGTTCTCCGGCTTCAGCTTCGACACGGACGGGAAGTAGTAAAAGTCCTGCTTGATGAGGTCGGCCATGAACTCCTGGTCGAAGGTCAGCTCGTGGTTGCCGGCGATCACGATCTTGTACTCGTAGGGCAGGCTGCCTGCGGGGACGGACACAGACAGACACACAGCGCTCCGCCATCGCCTTCCGGAAGCCACAGTGCCACTGGGGGACGGGCGCAGGCGAGAGGCCCTGGCATCCCTGGCAGAGCTGCCCTGCCGCCCGCCCCCAACCGGCGCCCTCAGCAGCCTTGTCACTGTCCCTGCGGCCCGCCCACCCGGGGCCTCGCCAGGTGACAGGCGCCAGCCCCCGAGACCAGCAGGAGGGGCTGGACAGGTTCCGGCCTCTGAGCTGCAGCGTGCCTGGCCTCACCCTCAGGACCTCCCCACCTCCGTTTCCTCTATCTGGGCCAGTTTTCCTCCAGAAGGAGACCCCCCCCAGGAGCCCAGCCCTGGCCCTCCCAGCTCCGCTGTCCCGGCCCCCACCACCTGACTCGTGAACCTCCGAGTTCCACCAGGAGCTGCAAGTTCTTTGCGGAGCCCAGGTCCAACCTTGGAGACCCTGTGCTCGGGAAAAATTCCAGTGCCCGCCGCCCCCCGCCATGGGATTCAAACTCAAAACAAAGTCCACGGGGATCAAAACAGAACCGTCTATGCTGACCGCACATTGGATTAATACTAGTCTCCTTCTAGCTTTGCTCCGTGCAGAGTCCCACCCAGCTCTTCCACACTGCACCTCCTCCCCTTCTTTCTGGGGGGCCCACCTTACTGATGCCCTCAGCAGGGGTGCGTGCTGCTGCCCTGGTGACCCAGCCATGGACTGGGTTCTAGGACAGCCACCCAAGGCTACCACAGCCCCTTGGCCTCCGTAAACCGCCCCCTGCCCCTGTCTCCGACTGCCCCCCGGAGCCAGCCTCACGGCAGGCTCGGGCCCCTGACTCCCACCTCCCACCAGCCTCAGCCACCAGGCTCCCTGGGCCTGGAGAAAGAGCTGTGACAGTACCTGTGGGCCCTGATTTGGATAAAAACCAAAATGTTGAGGGTGAACCCGGAGGCCCAAGCCTTTCTCCCGGCCCCTCCGGGTGGGGAGTGCCCTGGTGGGTCAGGCAAGCCCCAGGGGGCATGTGAAGGCACCAGCCCAGCACGGGGGCCTCAGGGAGATGGGGTGTCCAGGCAGGAGAATGGTGACATTCCAAGGCCATTTCACGGAGAAGTAACCGCGGCCCCTGAATGGAACTTCTACACGACTTGAACTCTGGTTTCTGAAGGAGCCAGGACAGGAGACACTAAACTTCACCATGTGTGTGTTTCAGCAAAAAGGCCACTTCTCTTTCCCGAATTCTTCGGCATAAACGACTAGTTAGCATGATCTCAGAAGGTTCCCAGAGTGTGCATACACGAGCCCTACTACGCGCCAGGCACGCAGCCGGCACATCCTCTCCATCGTGCGGACGTGGAAACTGAGGCTCAAGGGCTGGAGGACACCTGGCCAGGAGGCGGCAGAGCTGGATCCTGAACCAGTCTGGTGCGACCCCAGCACTTTCCACCTGCTCGGAGCCTGGTCCACCACACCGAGAGCCTCAGGCACGCTTCTGCCTCCGGCCTCCCGTCCTGGGGCCCCGGGGTGACACGAAAGGAAATCCTCCCGGGGTCCTTGACCTCCCAGCTCCTGGGCACGTGGAGAGGGAAGAGCGAGAGGCCACCTGAGCTAACAGAGATCCACACCTCACAATGCATCTTCTCCGCTCCTGGGTGACCGTGACCCCCACAAGAGCACACGCGGGGCAAAGTGCCAGCTGACCTGGGTTCAAACCCTGGCTCTGTCACCTCTCATCTGAGCAAGTCACTTAACCTCTCTGAGCCTCAGTTTCCCCTCTGATCAAGGGGGTGTGCCTGGGGACTGCCCCTTCCTGGGGGCAAAGGACCTTCTCTGGCCCCCAGGCTCCACTGAGCCCCTTCCATGACTGGCTCTCCAGGGTGACATAAGAGTCCAGGAACAGCAGAGCCTTCCCACCCTTGACCATGACGTGAAACTCTCCTCCTCTGTGTGAGCGTTCCGTCAGGAACCCAATTCCAGAAATGCCTCTACTTCAGATTCTGAGGACCATTCGCATTACTGAGAACTGATGCCCACAATATCGGATCTGATGCGACAGACGTGCAATCAGACCCGGCTCCTGATAAGCGTTCTGGGACAAGGCGCATTTCCTGGCCCTGTATACGCTCCAGGAAGGGCAGGGCAAGTTTTGTGGCCGTGCCATTCAATCAAGTTCCACGTCCTGTAACTGCAACTGTAATTATATTCTAGTTGCAATTAAACAGAAGAGTCCAGAACCCAGTTAGAAATCTCTTCTCCCCCCACCCCCACAATTGGGACCTGCACATTCTTTCTGGCCACGTGCTCCACAGCTGCGGCAAAGGGCCGCTGGATGACACCTGATTCCCAGCCCGGCCACAGAGGAGCAGGGAGCCCCGCAGTGAGAGAGAAGTCTGCCAACGGGCAGAAAACCGCAATCTGCTCCTCACTGCCTCGCCAGCCACCCCAGACGTCTTTACAGGTTTGGGGAAGCAGTGTTTCCTCCTCTCGTGCTCATCAACTCTGGGGGGCCGTGAGATGACGACACCATGGGCTCTGGGCGCTGACTCAGCCACCAACCAGCTGTGTGACTAACCTCCCTGTGCCTCGGCTTCCCACCTGTAAAATGGGAAGAATATCGCCTATCTCGCAAGATCTCTCTGGGATCACAGAAGATAATGAACGGAAATACACAAAGATTTCTGATGTTCAAAAAAACATCAGCTTCCCTGGGCCAGAGCTGCAAACGAGAAGCCTGCAGGCTGGACCTGTCCACAGACATATTTCATTTGGCATAACTTTTTGTTTTGTTTTATTTTTCATTTGAATTTGTTGCCAATATTAAAAATCTGAGAAATTCGCGTTAAAATGTCATTCTTTTCTGTTTTCTAAAAATAAAGCCATCAATTTTAAAATCCTGCAATCCTGACCCCCTCAAGAGGTGCTGCATATCTGCACCTTCCTTGGAGAGGATGGAGACGTGAGTATGCCCCAGTCCCCACCTGTCCCTATTACTCACAACAGCCCACTTCACTCATTCTAAGACACTGCTCACTCTCGGCAGGGGTTTGGGTTTCTGGCCCATGCCACAGTCTCTGGAGACATGAGGGAACAGACCTGTCCCCTGCCCCTCAGTGCTGCCAATCAGACGGTGAGGGTCTCTCCACGCCCCTTCCGCCTCCCCGCCTCACCCACCTTCCTACTTTTCAATCACAGCCCACCCGGTCGGGCCTGGCCCAGGGTGCTGAGCAGCCTGCTTGTTCCCCTGCAGGAGAGCTCCAGGAGCGGGGGTGGATGTGGGCTTCACCCATCTCCAACCACAGCAGGTCCCAGCAGAAGTCTAGCAAATGACGCCCCTGACAGCACCACACGACGACACAGTGACACAGTACAAAGCAGCCTCTACAGCGATGCTCAGGCTGCCCACGGGGAGGGGAGAGGTCTGCCTGGGCCTGCGCAGCTGACGAAGGGTCGTGCAGGACAGAGAGAGAAGATGCCATTGCCTGGACCCCATCAGTGGGCCAGCCACTCCATCCCCACGGAACCTTCCGAGCTAGGCTCATTATCTCCGCCTTGTAGCTATGCAAACTGAGGCCCCGAGGTCAGGAACCTCCCTGGGTCGCACAGCAGGTGAGCGGGGAGGCGACGTTGGACACTGGTCCAGCTGACCCCACACCTCTGGACCAGCGGCTCAGACTCCTTCAAGGCCACCAGACCAGAGCCAGCTGGGACCCTCACTGAGCCCTCGGCCACACTGCAGGGAGGAATGGGAGGGGCGGCCGCTGCCAACTGCCTTCAAGCTCTGACTCCACATTTCCACCCCACGCTGAGCGCCATCCTGGCTGGGGGGCCAGAGCCGCACTGAGGTATTAATGTCACGTCTCTGACTGGGGGTGTTACTTAAGCAAATTAGCCAATTACTCCAACTGTACGGTTTCATTTATTTCCGCAGATCCTGACTACCAGGGACTGGTGAGCGCGGGAAGCTGTCAGCTCTCCCGTTTCTCCCACCTTAGATCAGAGGAGAGTCACTGAGGCTTCTTCCCCCGCAGGGGAGGGTGGAGCGGGGCCAAGGCCCAGCTCCTGTACTTAAAGCCAGGCGGGGGCAGGAGCCGCAACGTGCTGGCATGAGACCCTCAGATATTGTCCGGTCTCTCCCTGAAATGGCTTGGAAGCAGGGGCTTGTCCATCTGGGGACACAGAAACCACCCAGCACCAAGCCCTTCTGAGCTGGAGGTCCAGCCACAAACACGTCTGTCTGGACGGTCACTTGGACTCGGCAACTCACCAGCTCTGTGTAACCTTCACAGACACCTAAGTATTACTATCCCCATTTTATAGCTGGGAAAAGTGAGGCTCAGGGAGGTTGCCTGAGATTAACAAATCAGTAATAAAGTGATCAACAACCATAGAAAGCTATGGACATTTGACAGTCTTTGTGGCTTGGCCTCATCAAACTCATTCTGAAATGACTCTCCAAACCATCGTGCTACCCTGCCTCTCAGTGGGTGGATGGATGGATGGATGGATGATGGATAGATGATGGATGGATGGTGGATGGAGTATGGATGGATGGAGGGATGGGTGGATGGAAGGAGGAATGATGGATGGATGGAAGGAAGGATGAATGGACAGAGATGGAGAGATGATGGATGGAGGGAGGGATGGAGAGAGAGAGACAAATGCATTTATCAATCAATCAATCCATCCTGAGATAGCTCTGTCTCCTTTATACCGACTGACCTCTGTCTCCCTGGATCCCGCCTTTTCCTCCAACTGTCCTGGCAGGACATGTTTTTCAGACCCACCTCCCTCACCCATAATCCTTACTGTCCATCTCTGAATCTTCTCCGATTGGACTGCTCTCTTGCAGTGGGGGTGGGGAGCCAGAACTAAGGCTCTGGGATGGCTTGACTATCACAGAGTAGGGCGGAAAAGTCCCCTCCTCTGTTCTGGGTCTGCTACCTCTGTTGTCACAGCCTGAGGCTGCATTAGCCTTCAGGCGCTCACACCGTCCTGCAGAACATACCAACCTGCCTGTGGATAAAATGCCCAAAGACCAGTCGTCACGGGCATTCTTGCTCAGCTTCACCTTCCCCTCCTGTATCCGGGCAGTGAATGAGGAGGCATTTGGGGGAACTCAGTGACTGATCGATTTGCAGGGGCCTTGTGGATAAAACAATAAGATGAATACAAGCTCTTCTGCCCGAAGCCTGCACGGAGGAAATCCATCCTGTTCCCTTTGCCTCTTCTTGCTGCTCTGCTTGCCGGGAACGGCAGCGGAGACGAGGGCTAACACGCAGGGGAGCCTCCCCAGCGCCCAGACAGGAGCGCCCGCCCTGACAAGGTGCCGGAAGCGACTGAACCCCAGGAGGGGGTGCTCTCCAGGCCGGGTCTGGGCGGCAGTGCCAGACAGGTGAGGCTCAGAGCGGGGACAGATGGGTCCAAATGCCTCTTCTTACCCGTCTCCCCTCTTCAGCCCAACAGAAGCGAAGAATCCAGTCTGCCTATCCCCAAAGCCCGTCAAGCTGGAAACTCGCTTTCTTCCCTGAAGCTGGGCCCTGTTGTAAACCCCCTGCCCTGGCCAGCTGTCCACAAGCTCTGATTGAGCCCGAGCCATGTTCCAGATCCTGGGCAAGGCACCACTGGGGACACCCAGATGCACAAGACTCAGTGATGAGGTCAGTACCAGAAGTGACAGCAAGAGCTTCCAATCCACACCATTCATTGGACAGCAGAGGAAAGTGGAGCTCAGAGAGGGAAAGGTCACACAGCAAGACAGTGGAAAACCGGCACTCGAACCCTCGCCTCCCGCCATGGGAATGCTGAAGAGCAGCCACGTCAGCCTTGGGGAGGGCATGCCCGACGAGCTGGGACTGGGAAGATATGAGGACATTCCGGAAAAGTGGCAGAGGGACTTGAGAGACAGGTTAGGTCCTGGGCCAGGTGGGCCTCCCTGGGTGGGCCAGGATGCTGATTTCCGAATCTTGAATCTCTGAATCTCCAAGAAGCACCAGGTCCTCATGGAAACCAGCCTGCCTCCTCCTCCTTTTCAGAACTGGAGGGTATTGTTACACATGCGTATCCTGTGTGATAATGTTCAGGCCAGCTTCCCAAAATGCTTCCTTTCTTCTCAGCCAGATTATCTGAGATCCTGGCATTTGCTAGCCCTCGGTCTCTCAGTGGTAAAAAGACCATTAGGTATTAGTCAGCAGAGCACTAGTGAATGACCATATTATTTTAACTTCTCTTTGCCATATATATCCAAATAGACAAGCATCCACTGACAGATCCCGTATGGCAGCAAGTGTATATGGTGCTCGGGGCACAAAGAGGGATGCAAGTGGAAAATCCTGCTACTTGTGCTTCCAAGATTAATCTGCCTCCAAAAGGTTACAATTCTTTACCGCTAACACTTCACCATCCCATTTAACAGAAAGTGCTGCCTCCAAAATGCATAATCTGTTAAATTCAACAAGATATGTGCACGCTTCTCCATAATCTATGCCATTCCCGGCATGGCACACTGAGCCCGGTGGAGTTTTAGTGCTCTCTAAATGCAGTGACAATCAGGAAAATACCACTTACGGCTTCTTCCGCCCATTCCCATCTCGCAGAACACAGCAGAGAGGGATGGAATAAAGAGCCGGCATAACCATCTCTGACTGCATTTTTAGTCCGTCTTTGACAGTTCTGTGTTTAAACACTTGCTAGTGTCTGGGAGATGCACGTTAGCAGACTTCTGGGTATGGCGTGCGGTCTAGAATAACACTGGAAGGGAGAGAGCTCCGTGACTCAGCTTCAAGCCACCACGGGGCCGCTCGGGCACACAAACGCCAGCAATGGACTCACACAGCCAAGCACGCACAGAGGATGGGGCCGGAGATGTAAGGAGAAAGGGAGTAGCCTGACCGGGCGGGAGAGGTCTGAAGGCGGGAGCCCGAGCCAGTGACGGGCTGGGCCTGCAGAATTCGGTTTCTGCTGCCCTGCCACGAGCACTTCCCTGTGCCAGGCACTGGGATAAGCAATTTGCACTCGATGCTTCCAGACTCCCTTAGGAAGCAAGGGCGGTTCTCCCACCTCACAGAGGAGAGGCAGTGTAGCGGGGTGGTTAGGGGTGTGCACCGTGGAGCCTGAAAGCCCGAATCCCAGCTCTACCCACTCCGAGCCTCAGTGTCCCCATCTGTGAAAGGAGAGTGTATGGGGTTCCTCACAGGGTTCGTGCAACGATCAAACTAGGGTAGACACGGAGAGCCCCTCCGTTGGACCTACACCGAGACTTGATTTAATCAGGAGTGGGAAAGACACGCAGACACGGAAATGACCGTAATGAGGAGGAAGTTTGTAGAAACAGGAGGCTCACGGGGCCACACGGGGAAGCCGGGGTCGGTCAGGAGGCAGAGGGCGTGAAGAGAAACCCGGACACGAGCCTTTGTTGTGTTGTTCTAACGGAAAGGACTGCGAGGCCGGGAAAGCAGGCTGAGAGTTGGGCAGTTTGAATGATTTGAGTGGGCTCTGGGGCATGGGGGCTCTCCCTGGTCGTCTGCTCCCTGGCCCTGGGGTGATGAGGGCAGGGAGACTGGCCGGAGGGTGAGAACCCCATACAGGTGGCTGCAAGTGGGGCCCTGGATTGGTTGGTTTGCATATGAAAGGCGAGTCCTTTACTATCTCTAGAATTGCTTAACCCTGGGAGGGCAGGCTCTCCAGCCAGGGTCAGCAAGCCCCCAAGATGTCACAGCAACAGAAACAGAAAAGTAAAGGCATCATAATACAACCTGGACGGTAGCCATCATCACTGCCTTTCGGGGCTGTTAGGAGGAGTAAACGCTGTGTCCTACCACGCAGTCCACAGATGTTAGCTGGGAAGACGGAGATGAGAAAAGAGGCGTAGGAAGGTCAGGTCACCTGCCTGGGTCACACAGCAGCTCATTGGAGTGCAGGCTGCCTGCTGGGTGTCGAGACGCCCCCTGTGGGACAGACACGTCCTGGAACAGCAGCCCTGCCACCCAGCCTCGCCTGGCCACGCAGGTCCTGCGTGGGAGGTTCTGGATTCACAACTCAACATCACTGCCCATATTTAAAAGGCAAATGCAATTTTTCTTCTGTTCCATCCTAATAGCCAAAATGTTTAACTTTCAAACATTTGTTTTTCCTGGGAAATGTTTTAAAAACAGGAACATTCCGTCCTAATCATCCCAAAATGCTTGTTTCTATTGCGACTGCAGAGCACAGATGACTTCAGGCGGAAAGGGATGGTCAAAAGGTTTTTGCATTTTTCCTCCCAAATAAGGCTGCCTGTAGCCAGAATGATTTCGTGGGAACCTCCCCAGAAGTCACGGCCTGGCAGAACACACAGGCCCACAGACGTTCACCAAAGGCCCTCCGGTGGCCCTCAAGAGAGGCCAGGCTGGTCACCATGGACATAACATGCATCCAGAACTCAGGGTTACAGCGCCCCCTCCAGGCCGGGCCCTGCTGGTGCCCTGATCTCACGTCTCACCACCCGGACAACCACACACCCCTCGGGGCTGCTTAAGGCCTCCTGACATTTGCTCATGCTGTTCCATCCACCTGGGACTCCCTTCCTGCCCTTCTTTCTGAGTGAACTCCAATTCAACCCACCCTTCATCCATCGGCCCAAGTGCCACCTCCTCCAGATGCCTTCCATGAGCACCCTCTTTCACCCAACCTAGCAGGGGGACGGGTGCTCCCCCACACTCGGGGCTCCCAACCCTGCCCAGCCTGTGCTCTCGCTGTCAGCTGGTCATCTGCTTCCCCACCAGCCTGGGCGCTCCTTCAGGGCGGGAACCTGCCCGAATCCTCTTCACCCAGCACTGGTATGGGGTAGGGTATGGGGTAGCTGGGTATGGGGTAGGTGTTCGTGCACGTTCACTGAATTCACAAGGTTTTATCACCCACTTAGGACAGATGACGAGGGTCAGAGAGGTCAACGACTCACCACGGTCTCCCGAGCCATCCGCGACAGGATGCTCTGGAGGCCAATTTAATTACTGCAAGTGGGAAGGAGCGTCACGAAAACGCAGAGCAGCCCGTCAGGTGGCAGCCCCCAAACAGTGATGGCTTTCACTCACCCAGCAGACATCAGGAGTCCACGGGCACAAGGCCCAGACACGGAGCTGGCACGTGAGTCTGTGGGAAGGTCGGGAGGCCCGGGGTCAGCCTCAGCTCTGCTACTACCTCAGCGGACCCAGGGTGAGGCCTTCCCCTCCTCCGGCCTCGGTTTCCCCTTCTGTTCCGTGAGGAAGTGACATGGGGGTCCTGACCTCCGAGAGCCCTGTCAGCTCTCTGAGACCCTCCAGGTGGTGCCGGGGTGGGGGTTCCGAAGGTGGGTGTTAATAGGGTCAGACAGTGGGACCAAAAGGGCACTTACACTGGACAGGGCATTTTGAACACCCGTGTTTGTCTGCTTGCTGCTGACATCCTGCAAAATAGACAGTAAAGGAATAAAAAGGTATAACCCCCAAGGTCAGAGGTTTGGAAGTAGGAAAGAGGTAGATGAGTGGACTGGCTTAGCTGAGCAGAGAAAACTGAAACCAAAGTCCTGGGAGGGGTTGGGGGAGGGGGTAGCCGAAAGAAGCAAAGCAAGCTGTGGCCAGAGCCCCACGTGGCTTGGGGACCCAGGCCCGTGTGTGGTCTGACCTAGAACCTATAGGAGCAGGTAGGTCCAGCCTCTCCCCCATCACACCCATCGCCACGCTCTTCACCCCCCAATCTGTGCAGAAGGTGGGGGCTACTCTCAAGAGAAAATAACGGTTCCCCAGAGCCTCATTTAAGGAGCATCGGGCCCGAGGGAGGACGGGCAGTGAGTCTGGGGGTTGAACGACAGGAGGGTAAACTGAAAGCACAAATAGAGCAACTTGGGAGACCCCAGCCCCTTCCGCACTCAGCTCTCAAATCCTGAAGCCAGGCTCGGAAACAGGGAGAAAGACTTTCTCCTGTCTGGGGAGAAAGGTCCAGGAAGAAAAGCCGACAGATATCAATATCGGGGGTTCCCCAAAGAGAGGGCCAAGTCCCCGTCAGGGTACATCTCCTCCCTCCATACACACAGCTCCCAAGGGCTTCCAGACTCTGGTTCTTAAATAGAAACACAGGATCCTCAGGCCTCTGAGAAGAAGCTCTAGGCTGAAAACAGAGTCAGAGGCCAAAACAAGGAGAAGAAAGGAAATTGGAGAAAATGGGGCTGATGCAGGGAAAAAAATTACTATATAATTAACACCCTCAGTGAGGTAACAGAAGACACTGCACCCATGAAATTCCAGCAGGGCGCTCTTAACAAAAGAAATTAAATCGTGGCCGAATTTTAGAAATTCGGTTAAAGAGTAGGAAGATCGAGTGGAGGAGATCTCCCAGAGACTAAAACAAAACATAATGGAGTGGGTAACACGCAAGGAAAGACAAAAAGCTGAGGTCCAACACCTGAGAACCATGAGTTGTAGGAAAAAAAATCAGAGAAAAATGAGAGTAAGAAAATTCTGAAAAAAATTATATGAGAGAATGTCCCAGGATTAAAGGACATTTGCTCCATTAAAAGGGTTACCTGAGTGCCCACAATAATGAAGGAAAGAAGACCCACACCTCAGGGTCTGTCCAGAAACAAACAGGTCATCTACAAAAGATGAGGCATCCGAACAATAGTGGAATTTTCAATAGCAATCCTGGAAGCCAAAAGAAAATGGAAGAATGCCTTCCAAATTCTGAGGGAAAATGATTTGCAACCCAAAATTCTACACCCAGACAAACTATCGGTTAAGATTGAGAACAGAATAAAGACTTTTTCTGACATGGAACTTTGCCAAACATTTGTCTCCAGTGCATTCTTTCTCAGAAAGCTACTGGAGGGTGTGTTCCACCAAAATGAGGGAGTAAACCAAGAAAAAGGAAGACATGGGATTCCAGAACCAGGGGCTCCAAGACAGAAGAGAGGCAAAGGGAGAAGATGGTGAAGGGAGGTCCCAGGGGGATTACTGTACACAGGCCTGGAGGTCAACCAGTCCAGATGGGGCAGGGGTCAGAGGCTCCAGGAAGTACGAGAAAAATCAGCCACAGATGGCCTAGCACGGCTCACCACAATGCTGAGGGGCATTTAAAGTGTGCAGGAGACTTAGGGATGAACCAGGAAGGGTACATAGAAAAACAAGCAGAGAAACAAAACAATTAACTACTTTAGGAAAAACAATAAGTTGTATAATGAATACTTAATCAAAAACTGTGCTAGGACTATATGTAAAGGACAGGAGAAGAGACGTGTGTATGGGTGGACAGGCTACGTCTGTAAATCTCCATTGTTCACTGTAAGAAATTAACAAGTAATATCTAAAATTGAGAAATCAAAAAATAGCAATATAAGGTTGTTACTTAGAGACACTGTGGAAATAAGAGCATCAGCCATGACAGCTGCCCTGGGAATGGGAATCAGGACCAGGGAGGGGCTGGGAGGGGACTGCTGGCTTTCTCATAAGCCCTGTAGCACGTTGTGACTTAGTGTGAACATGGATTACCTTGACACAAATAAAATTCTCATTAAACAAAAAGAAAGCCTGGGGAGGCCAGCCACTGCTCTCCCATTTCCTAACCCTGTCCAGCGCAGCCTGACCTCTCACTTGCTCTGCCTGTTGCTCAAAACCTAGAACCAAATCAAACCGGGTCACATTTAAGACAGATGGAAAGACAAAACAGGCAGAAAACCTGAACTGGCTGATTCCTCCGAGGTCCTGAGGGTCTAAGTGTGGGGATTACTCTGGCAACCAGGTTCTAAGGCAGGTGATCCGGCGAAGCAGCTCCTCACCTGGGCAGGTCAGGTGGCCATTCACGACATCACAGGTGTCGCCTGCTGGGAGTCTGAGACAGGCTCCCTCGTGCCCTATTTCTAACCCTCACAACAGTCCCACAAGACGGGCCGTATATAGCAGATGAAGAAATTGGAGCTCAGTGAGGTTAAATAACTACGCAATTAGCAAGCGGAGCGGTGGGAATCTGAACCCAGACCCATCTGTAGCTGAAGCCCATGATTTCTCTGTCACACCCGCCAAGACATAGTACACATGCCAGAGGTTTTGCATTAAACGTTCCTAAAAAAAGAAAGAAAGAGCCAGCCCTGATGGCCTAGTGGTTAAAGTTTGACCCGCTCCGCTTCGGCAGCCCAGGTTCCATTCCCGGGCGCAGAACCACACCACTCGTCTGTCAGCAGCCACGATGTGGCTGTGGCTCACACAGAAGAACTAGAAGGACCTACAACTAGACTATGCAACCATGCACTGGGGCTTTGGGGAGGAAAAAAAAAGAGAGGAAGATTGGCAACAGATGTTAGCTCAGGGCTAATCTCTCCCAGCCAAAAAAATTTCTGTACCTCGGAGGACACCATCAACAGAGTTAAAAGGCAACCTGCAGAATGGGGAAAAAACGTGCAAATCACATTTCTGATAAGGGGTTAATATCCAGAATATGTAAAGAACTCTAACTCAACAACAACAACAAAAAAACACCCAATTAAAAAATAGGCAAAAGACTTGAATAGACATTTCTCCAAAGAAGATATTCAAAGGGCCAATAAACACGGAAGATGGTCAACCTCACTAATCGTTAGGGAAATGCAAATCAAAACACAATGAGATCACTTCACACTCATCAGGATGGCTGCTATCAAAAAAACAGAAAATAACAAGTATTGGTGAGGATGTGGAGAAATGGGAACCCCTGTGCACTGTTGGTGGGGATGTAAAATGGAACAGCCACTGTGGAAAACAGCATGACATTTCCTAAAAATATCAAAAATAGGGCCAGCCCTAGTGGCCTAGGGGTTAAGTTCGGCCCACTCTGCTTCAGCGGCCCAGGTTAGGTGCCCAGGTACGGACCGACACTGCTCTGTTAGCGGCCATGCTGTGCTGGCAGCCCACATACTAAAAAAATAGAGGAAGACTGGCACCGATGTTAGCTCAGGGCAAATCTTCCACAGCAAAAAAAAAAGGGCCAGCCCCGTGGCATAGTGATTAAGTTCGCTCGCTCTGCTTCAGTGGCTCAGGGTTCACAGGTTCAGATCCCAGGTGTGGACATACACACCACTCATCAAGCCATGCTGTGGCAGCGTCCCACATACAAAATGGAAGAAGATTGGCACAGATGTTAGCTCAGGGCCAATCTTCCTCACCCAAAAAATAAAATAGAACTAGCAAATGACCCAGCAATTCCACTTCTGGGTATAGATCCTGAGGAATTGAAAGCAGGGATTCAAACAGGTATTAGTAAACTCCTATTCACAGCAGCATTTTTCAAAACAGCCAAAAGGTGGAAGCAACTCAAGTGTCCATCGACAGAAGAATGGATAAACATGATGTGGTCTATCCAATGGAATACAATTCAGCCTTAAAAAGAAAGAAAATTGTGCCACATGGATGAACCTTGGGGACATTATGCAAAGTGAAAGAAGCCAGTTACAAAAGAACAACTATATGATTCTATTTATACGAGATCCCCAGCATAGTCAAATTCATAGAGACAGAAAGTAGAATGGTGGGTGTCAGGGGCGGGGGGGAATGAGGAGTTAATGTTTAATGGGGACAGAGTTTCAGTTTTGCAGGATGAAAAGAGTTCCAGAGGTGAAGGATGGTGACGGTTGCACAATGTGAATGTAGTTAATGCCACCGAACTGCACACTTGAAAAAGTTTAAAATGCTCAATGTTATGTATATTTGACCACAATTTTAAAAAAATGAATCTTAGAAGAAGAGAACTGAGGACTCTGAATCCCAGATAGCTAGAACAGTGAGCGAATAGAACTGTAGGTTCTTGGGACTCTGAGAGGCCTAGAAATGCCATTTTTAGAATCTTAGAACCCCAGAGGCCAATCATTCAAATCTTGGAAGCAAACAGTTCTAGAATTTTAGAAGTCATTGAGGTTTAGAGGTGGAAAGGGACCAAGCGGCCATCTAGAGTCGTGGCCCAGTCACCACCCCCTTCCCCACCCCACTTCATCAAAAAGTCCTACTGAGAAGCTTCAGGCCAGGAAGCCTATACCTGCTCCCATCTTACCAGAAAATTGCAGCGCCATTTCACCAGGGGCTTGACGGCCCTGGCCCAGGCGTGGCTACAGGGCCAGATACTTGGCCCTCGTGTTACTGAACAAACATTTTTCCAGAGGGTTTCGAAGGTGCCTTCTGGCTACAGACAACCCATTTAAAGAGAGGGAAATTGGCCCAAAGCAATGTTCTTTGCAGAAGCAGCTGAAATAAGTATTTGAAAATGATTAAGACTAAAGGTTCCTATTTTTAAGATACATCTTAGTAAAACCAAGTGTTTTAAAGCTAAATAAACATTTGGGATGTTAAGATACACTAAAGTGAGATCATATTGCCCCCCTGTTTATTCATCCCTTTATTCCACAGTCATGCTCCTCGGCCCTAATAAGTGTTCGGACTAGTGATGGGAGCTGGGGACAGAGAGGTCTCGACACAGCCCCTTCTCCTGCTGTCTAGCGTGGAAAAGACACACACAAGCAATTTGGGATCCCTGGTGGGGTGGCCCCGAGTCACAGGGAACCATAAACAGCAATGAGTTCCCCTTTCCCAGACCAGGAGTAAGGGAGGGAGTCCAAAAAGGCGGATAAGAGAGGATCATCATAGAAACAGAGGTCACAGATGAATAGCAGCTCCCCAGGCAGACGAGGCAGGGAAGGCCATCCAGGGAAGAGCACCCCACACACACAAAGGCATGGAGGTGGGAAAATCCACCTGCTAGGTATTTGGCAACCGCCTAGAAGCCCAGGGCAGATGAGGGGGCGAGCGGAGGCAGGCCTGGCAGGGACAGTCGGGGTCACACCTGGAGGGGCTTCGACTGCCAGGCAAAGATCTGGACTTTACCCAGGACACATCAGGAAACCAATGAAGGGTGTCGAGGAGGGAGGGGGCACAGTTGGATCAATGAACAAAAAAGTTCTTTCGAACACCAGTATGACAAATGTTAGTCTGGAAAGTGACTATTTTGAGAGGTTGGGATGCTACCAAAGAAAGCCCTGCTTTGTCAGCTCGACGCTTCCCCTTCAGTGTCGTGGCTGTCAAACCAGCCCAGAATTAGCTCCAAACGGCCTTCCACAAGCTCTCAGATCTTCATTTGCATCGTGCACACTCCAAAAGGTGTGAAATCCTCCTTCTTCTTAAGAGAAATCAAAGAAACAAACCTATACGCTTTTTAAAATCTGCTTTTCTTTAACACAAATTTCAAAGAACTAAATTCTAACTTTTAAATATCTGATTAAAAAGAGGAAGGCATCCTTGGATGATATCAATAATAGTAATTAAAGCTACTATCGGCTGGGCATCCACTTCGTGCAGGGCACTGAGATGCATCCATAGAATATCCACAACAAAAACAAGGCAGCATTGATTGTGTGTTGATCCCATGCCAGGCCCTCTGCTGAGCCCAGAGCACCCCCTGCCTCACTGAACCCTCCCAATATCAGCCCCTTTTACAGATGAGAAAACTGAGGCTCAGAGAGAGGACATAACATGCCCAAGGCCCAATGGCTGGGAAGAATGGAGTCAGGATCCAAACCCAATGGGTCTCTCCAAGCCCCTGTGCTTAAACGGGGTCCCAACTGCAGTGTCATTCAACCCTCAAACAGCTCTACAAAGAAAATGTCTTACCCCCACTTTGTAGATGAATACAGTGAGGCACAAGAGGGTAATGACTTTCTCAAGGCTGCCCAGCAGGCATGTGGCTGGGCAGGACTGGGGAGCGGTCTGCCTGCTCCAAAGGCTACATCCTTTCCACTGGTCCCTCTATCACTTCAGGAATTTAATTTACAAATAATAACTAATATGGCGCGCCTGCTGCTGCTGGTGCTGTCCGTGGTGCTGACGATGCAGCGGTGCATGACACAGACAGGATTCCTGCCTTCAAGAAGCAGACCTTCTTGGGGCCGCCCGGTGGCGCAGCGGGTTAGTCCGCGCTTGGCAGCCCGGGGTTCGCGAGTTCGGATCCCGGGCGCCCGCAGACGCACTGCTTGTCAGCCATGCCGTGGTGGCGTCCCATATAAAGTGGAGGAAGATGGGCACGGACGTTAGCCCACGGCCAGTCTTCCTCAGCAAAAAGGGGAGGATTGGCAACAGATGTTAGCTCAGGGCTGGTCTTCCCCACAAAAGAAGCAGACCTTCTTGGGATATTGGCAATAAAGGAATAAACAAATAAGTACCAGGTCAGGTGGGGATAACAGATATGGAAAAAATGAAGCTGGGTAAGCGGGACAGGGAGCACTGGCTTGGGGGAGCTGATCAATCCAGGGCGGTCAAAGAAGGCCTGTCTGAGAAGGTAACATGCGAGAGCCAGGACCCAGGGGACCTCCCAGAAACCACATCCTTGCACTGGGTCTCGGTCCCCTCATCTGTAAAGTGGGGACAGCATTACTCAGGACCTGGGCTCCCTGTTGCAAGGGAGAAGTAGGTAAACAATGTGAAAGTGCCTTTAAACCGTAAAGTGCCGCCCGGAGGAAATCACTGTTGTTAAGCCTCTGTGGGACTTGGGTACGAGGCTTCGTAGCAAAACATGTTTTTCACATATGAAGTGTAGGCTGTTGGAAGTTCTCATATCCCATCAGCAACTTAACCATGATTTCCTGTCGTTGGCCCTGATGCTATAAAGTGTTCCTCCTGATGATGACTATCAAAACCGTCTCAGAGAGGAGGAATTTGCTAACAGAAAGGGCTGGGAGTTTGGGGATACACAAAGGGACATTCCCACATAAAATGGTCATCTTAGGTATTAAAAAAATAACAAAATTTTTTTTAAAGATCCTAGACCTTGGGTTAGAATCCTGATTCCACTTTTACTTGTAGGATCTTGGGCAAGCGCTTCAGCTCTCCGAGTTCACTGTCTTCATCTGTCAAGACAGCACAGGAGACGGCACAGGCAGTTGTCCGGCTGCATCGTCCCATACAGTAGCCTTACCCGCTGTGGCTATTTAATGTCAAATTCATTACAATGAACTAAAACACAAAAGCCAGTTTCTTGGTCACACTAGTCACATTTCAAGGGCTCAATACCCACAAGAGGCAGGTGGCCACCATACCAGACAGTGCAGGCCTAGAGCAGCTCCATCATCTCAAGAAGCTCTTTTGGACAGCGCTGGTCTGGGGTCTTGCTACTCATTGCCTGGGACCTGTTAGAAATGCAGAATCTCAACCAGACCCGCTGAACTGGGATCTGCCTTTTAATGAGAGCCCCCCGCCCAGGGGGTTCTCATGCACCCGAAGTCTGAGGAGGGCTGGCAGTGAGGACTGAGTGAGAGACCAGTGGGGAGACACCCCACAAGAAGGGGCAGATCTGCACTAAGGACAAGGACAGCAGGACAGGGCGGTTTCCGCACCCTCTCTAAGTGGTGACCCCAAGCTCCAAACCAAACAGTCAGGAAGCTTCTGACAAAGTCTACGCTGAGTCCAGGTGCAGGACGCAGGAGGGGAAAGGTGGTGTGGACTGGGAAATGATGGAATCTTCCAGACATTTCAGGAGTTTGTGTGCACAATTCTGTGCTGGCCAGGATTTTCTGGCTTGCTGACTATTCCTGTTTTGGAATAAAGTCCAGCGTGAAAATGGCATTTTAAAAAACCCACAGGCTTATTTCATATCCAAACACATCTCTCCGTGTTTGTAAAAAAAAAAAAAAAGAGAGAGAGAGAGAGAAGAAGCACAAGAAAAGCCCCCCAACTCGTGAATGACCAACCAGCTCTCTACCACCCGTTTCCTCCGATGGTTCCATCCCCTCGCACAAGAGCCAACGAGAGAAGACGCGCTTCAGGGTGAAGAGGAGGCCCACGGGGGAAACCCAGCAAAGCCTCGGCGCACACGTTGCTTCTAACACATCGTCTCTCATCCACACGACCAGCAGCCTGGGAGGAAGCCATCACCTCCATTGGACGGATGAGGAACCTGAGACCCAGGGCAGGTAAGTCACCTGGGAGGCAGGTGAGTGGTGAGTTAAACCTAGACGGTTCTAACTTGGTCACAGGCTACCACTTCACCTTGTTCTGTCTCCACCGTGTCATGGTGTTTTCTTGTTTATAAGTCTGTTGAGTAGAAGGCTGGGTAGTTTTGCTGCCCACTGTATCCTCAGCACCTAGCACAGAGTCTAGAACAAGGCAGGTGATCAATAAATGTTTGTTGAATGAATGAACGACTGCAAACCAATGGCAAGGAGGAGTTCAAGCCTCAGACCCTTGCTGAGCCTGTCCTTTCTAGCTGGAAGGCCTGCACCCACCCTTCGCTTGTCCAAACACTGCCCAAATGCCAAGGTCCCCCTCAAGTGCCACTTCCTACATGAAGCCACCCAACCTCTGCTACCTGGTCCCCATCCCCATCCAGGCTCTACTTCTCCCACTCGCCCCCTCAGGCCCTCCATGGCACTCCGGCCACATGCCTCCTTGCTGGTCCTCAAATGTGCCACCAACACTCCTGACTCTGAGCTGCCTCTGCCCAGAAGGCCCTCTCCGGACATGGCACGGCCAGCTCCCTCCATTCAGGTCTCTGCTCCAATGTCACCTCATCAGAGGGTCCCGCCCTGTCCTCTTATCCTGAGCCCCCACACATTGCAGCTCTGTTTATCCGTGGCCTGTCTTCTGTTTGCTCCCTGCTGGATCCCCTGCCCAGAATCATGCCCAGCAGGTAAAATGCTCAGCAAACATCCGTTGAGTAAAGAATCAGATGGGAACTGGAAAGCAAATAATGACGATGATGATGGCCACTTTGGGGCAGGGTTAAAAACAAACCAGAAGTGAGACACCAGAGAGCAAAGACACATAAGATGGCAGCAAGAAGAGACAGGGTGGGTGCATTCCAGGCACCTTCGGGGAAGAATGGAGATGTTGGTTAATTTTAGACTGAGTTAAGTCGGATATGCATATTAAAAATTTATGAATAACCAGTAAACAAATGGAAAAAGAATGTAGAATTTCCAAACCAGTAGAGGGGGAAAAAGAGAAACTTCAATCAATCCAAAAGAAGGCAGAGATGGGGAGAGAGCACAAAATGAATGACAGAAATGGACAGGTTTTATCTACTGGGAAACACTAACCAAATATTCATTGTTATATTCAAATATGAAAATCTTTACCACGGTCCTCCTACACAGAAATGACCAGGACACAGGGCTGGGCCTCAAGGCACTCACAGCTGAATGAGATGGACCTCAAACATGCTACAGAGGATGGGCCAGTCAAAGAGGCTGGCACATCTCCTCCTCCCAATAATCAGAGCCATTTGCTAAATACACATTCCTTTTTCACTTTGGCCCCCAGGAAGCTCAGGCTCCACTTTCCAGCTCACAGAGTCCACAAATCCCTGGGTGCTGATATTCTAGGTCCTCTCTCTGAGCTGCTCTGATTTCTTTTTTGTTTTTAACCCTAGCTTTTAATTTATCATCAATAATCTACCATTTTATTATTCTTTTTGTTTTTATAAATCATCTCAAATCCTTTGGCATAAGATGGGGGATAAATAAGCAAGCAAAAAATCTAAATAAATAACAAAATACACAAAATAAAACCAAGGAAGAGCTTTCAGAGAGCCCAGACCTTTCAGAGAAATGCATCCCTACCTTGTTTAAATATTTTTAAAAAATTATTCTTAATTTAAGGCAGATTTTCAGGATGATGGTCTTTAAAAAACCACCACAGCAAAACATGTTTGAAATATACACACAGACACACACATACACACCATTGGTCTCATTTCATTTCCAAAGCCATTCTGTTGTAAACAGATAATTAGCACTTAAGCACACCTTTCAAGGGGTTTATTCATTAACATGAAAATATCATAATTACAACCGGCCAAAATCGCTTGACTACAGCTTGGAATTCTACATTTTTCATCTTTATTAGAAGTTAATTTTCTCCCTTTTAGCCCCTAAAACACAGTTTGGCTTTGTGAAGAATTTTCTGTGGTGAAGAATATAGAAAATTAATTTCTCCAGTGAATACCTAACCTCTGCCGCACCGCTCATCCATTCTTTACCTGAGCATCGATCGCACTTTCTCCAGGCAACCGCCTGTTCACCAGTCACGCTGGCCACTGTGACCGCACGCAACCAAAACCCCTGGACACAACCGGCTTCTGAGCAGAGCACGAGAGACAACACAAGCCCCAGAGACAGAAAAAAATGATCCCATTAAAGATTCAGTCTTGAGTCTTTGCAAGAATAACGACGTGTTTCTGAACGTGTCTGAACCAGGCCATTGTACCCAACTAATGAGCAAATGAACCAGAATCCATCTTAGGTCTACCGGACCCATTCAGTGCCGATAATTGTCAGCTCTTGGTTGGATATTTTGATTGAAGTGACCACATCATAGAATTTTTCTTTTCTTTTCTCAGTTGTTTAACAAATACTTGTTGAATGCCCACCTCGTGCCAGGCCCGCTGGGCAATGTAGACACCAGGTCAGTAACCTCCCTCGCCCTCCACCCCATACCTCCATCAGCAAACCCTGTTGATTTCACCTCCGAACTGTGGCTGAACCCCCATAGTCCTGCTCTCGGTCCCCTTGGCCACCTCCAGGTCCAGTCCCAGCTCCCCTAGGCTCTTGTCAATGCCTGCACCAGCCTCCCCTGGTGGCCCAGTGTCCTCCCCTGCCTGCCGCAGCCATGCTCCAGCCAGCAGTCTCTCCAAACACTGAATCAGACCATGTCCCTCCTCTGCCTACACCCCCATGGCCTCTTTAACACTCGGAATAAAATCCACGTCCTCGCCCCAGCCGCTGGGCCCTGCTGGTCAGCACACCTGGGCCTGCCTCCCCAGCCTCGGCTCAACCCTGCGGGTCCCTGGCTACACACCAGGCAATTCAGGGCTGTGTCCTTCTCCGTTCAGGACCCTCGGGGAGGGGCCTTCCCAGGCCACCTAAGTCAAGAAACCTCCCACTCCGGGCGCCAGCCCTGGCCCTCTGAGTCACTGATCCAATCACCAAAAACGATCTTGTCTATTTACTTTGTTTATGTTTCATCGCCTGTCTCTGCATTCGTCCTCGGGCCCCTCGGGCGGGCACCACACCTGTGTAGGTCATCACGGAACCTCCAACACCAAGCCAGTGAACACAGCAGACTCCCCCCAAGACACGTGTTGGCTGGGACGAGTGTGGACCCTCCCCTGTCCTCCAGCAGTCACAGCCCGGAGAGGTGGACGCTCAGTTAACTCTGAGGCCAGGAGGAGTGCGGACCGGGAGGGGCTGCTTCCCTGGACGGCCGAGCAGGAGCGCCAGGAGGGCTGAGTTAACGCACGGTCCAAACACCATGTCTTATGGGTATGGACACTCCGAGGGGGAGAGGAGGGACCACCTGGCTGGTGAGGGGCAGAGCCAGAGTGGGCCCCAAGGACCCTGACAAGTGCTCTGTCCCCTGCTCTGGTGAAGAGGCTACGAGTCCCGGCCACGGGTCAGCGTGAGGCCCATCAGACCAGACCTGCCCGCCCAGCCGGAGCCGCTTACACCCCGGGCACTGCAGCCAGTCCCAGGAAAACTCCGTCAGCCTCCACGCGGCCCGGTGCCCACAAGGGGCAGCGGAGAGGACTGGCTCTGCCTAGAGAAACCCAGGAGGTGTCCCGCTGCACCCTGGAGCGTGCCCCAAGCAGTCCCGCAGGGACCAGACACAGAGTAGGAGGGGCCCTGGCCAGCCGGGGGTGGCGCCGCCCAGGTACCGTCTTTAGGGCCTGATATGAAACGTGGGGTGCCTGCCGCTGACCATTCCACGGCCGTGTGACAAGTACAGAGCACAGACAGATGACAGCAAGACAGAGTGAGGTGTGGCCTGAGAACACGCACACGGATAAGGAACACGGAGAAGAGGGAGCCCTCGTGTCCCCTTGGGTGGGGAGGCGGGAATGATGGAGGCAAAGAAAAATATTAAAGGAATAAGAGGAAAGCAGGGACTTGCACAAGCTGCTAGGGACGGCGCTGAGGGGAGTGGAGAGTGATACCCCAGCCCGGTGCATCATCAGGGTGGGCCTCCCCCAGAGGAAGCGAGGAAGGGAGAGAAGGGAACAGCCGGACGTGGGAGGGGGCCACCTGCAGGGTGAGGAGACACGGCTGAAGGGTGGTCAACCTCTCGCTGCCTCTGAGAAAAGCGTTTCCCACAAATAATAACAATTTCTGCGCCTGCGGGCAGCCTCCTGCTCCTGCGTGGGGAGGCGAGGCCCCTGCTCCTTTCCAAAGCCCCTCACCTCCACCTGGAGCCCACTCCGAGGACTCCTGAACGGAACTGCAGCCCATTTCCACGCCAAACCCCCTGCAGCCCGGGGCCTCCAACCCTGTGGCAAGTGAGGCAAGAACCAAAGGGAACCTCCTGGGAGCAGTTCCCCACTTCCCCGTCTCTCCCTTCCGCCCTCACAGATTTTAATTAAGGGTTTACTTGCAAAAGACCCAGCTCTATTTAACCAAATCCTTGGACCCCTTTTATATTGTCTTAGATATCGTTTTATGCTAGGGTGCCAGTAAGAAGTTAATTATAACTTCTAAATACTCCATTACCGGGCCCTCATCTCCCTCCCCTGCCTGGCTCTGTGAGGGTAATGCCACTTAATTAACTGGTGCATGCGTGCTTCAGAGGCCTGTCCACGCTTTATTCAACCAACACCCGCCGAACACCCCTCCTGCCAGGCTGGGCTGGGCGCTGAGGACCTGGGCTGACCGGGCGCTGTCTCCACCCGTGAAGGGCTCACAGGATCCTGCAGGAGAAAGAGGAGCCTGGCAGGGTGGCCTTCTTGGGTGCCCACAGCAGCTAGGCAGGTGATGGAAGTGACTGGAGGGGCAAGGCGGGGCAGGACAGACAGAATATCAATAGACAGCAGCTGATAGCAGCCTCAGAGGGAAGGGGGTGGAGCACAGGAGCTGTGGCTGGGAGGGTCTCAAGCGCCACGCTAGGGGGCTGTACCTTACTGCACAGTGCATGGGGATGGGTCAGAGACTTGGGAGTTCAGTTTGGGACAGAATGAGTCTGAAATCCTGGTGGACAGCCAGAAGGAGGCGTCTTCTGAGAAAACTGAACAATAAGCCGGCTGTATCCCAAAGAGAGATCTGGGCTGCAGACAGAGATGGAGGCGTCTGCAGGTCTGGGTGGGAGCGAGAGCTGGGGGTCTGATTATAGTCTGAAAAGAAGGTAGTTGGGAGCCCAAGGTCGGCCCTGGGAGGAGCTACCTTCAGTGAGCAGGAGAACGAGGAACAAAAGGAGGAGAGGGGAGGGGAGCCCACAAAGGGGGCTGGTGTGGAAGCTGAGGAAGGGACCCCAAGTTAGACGCGGTGTCCAGTCAGGGGGAGAGGCCAGGAAAGAAGGGCCGAGAACAAACCCGCCTGTGGCCTGGGCAGTCACTACCAAGGCCAGTGAGGGGTCTGAGGCTGGGGAGCCGGGGGGATGGGAGTGAGGGCTGCCAAGGCTACAGCTTCTCCTCGCCAGGGAGGGGACACCAGCCTGGCACCTGCCAGTCACAGAGAGCCAGCTTCCCGGCTTGCCAACCGCAGCTCGTGAACCAACAGTTCTCGAGGGCCGGGCCGTCACTCAGAGCCGGCGGCAGAACTGGGCCCAGTGTTCCTGCCTCGGGGAAGACGGGGATGGTGTCGAAGCCTCAGGATCAGTTCCTGGGAGGTGGGTGCTGCTGGGCACCCAGCCTGTGCTCCTGTCCTCAGCACCCCTGGCCTCCGGGGGCAGCCCACACGCCCACCCAGAAGCCCTGGCCTCCTTGGTCGGGTCCAGATCACCTGCTGGCCTCAGCCCCCGCTTCATCCTTGAGATCCCAACTCCGCCTCCCTCTCCGAGTCTCCACAGACCCTCCCCGAGTCCTGTGTTGCAACAGTCATGGCTCACACTCACTCATCTGCGTCACGGCCCTGCCCTCCTCGAAGGCCCCCTTACTGCTGTCCCACTGGATGGCAATCAGTCCTGCCCCAACCAACCAGCTCACAGCACATCAGCGAGCCACTCACCCCTCTCCACCCCGAGTCCACGGCCTCTGTCCAGGCCTCCCCGGGCTGAGTGTTGGCTGGCACCAAGGATGAGGCTCGATCCTGCCCTCCAGGGACTGACGGTCTAGGTGGAAGGGACAGGGGGGACATGAGGACACAGATAATTCCCTGACACGAGGGAAGGCCACCACCAAGGCCTTAGCAGGGAGCTCTGGGGGCAGAGGGAGGAGGGACCGATGCTGCCCAGCGGGGCAGGGAAGGCTCCACCAGAGGTGACATTCAAGGGGTGGGCAGGACTCTGCCGGTGGAGGAGAAAGAGCGTTCCCAGACCAAGCATGAGCTGAAGCCCAGAGTGGGGAACTGGTTCTAGAATGACGAGTGGAGTCGGCCAGTGTGGTGGAAGGAAACCATGGCTGACTCTGAGGCTGGTTGATTGGCCTGTCTGTTTTGCAGCGGGGCAGAGGGGCGCTCAGATCAGGGAGAGGCAGGGTTTTTACCATAAATAACAGCTGCCACTTCCTGAGGGCTTCTCCTTGTGCCCCAAATGTGCTAAGCGCTGTACAGGACCATTATTCTTCAATCCTCCCCAAAACCCTATGGGGTAGGTAAAGTATTCTCCCCACTCAGATAAGGCACAGAGAGGTTGAGTGACTAAGCTAACATCACACAGCAAATAAGAGGCCAAAGCAGGGGTGAAGACAGGTTTGCCTACTTCCGGGTGGGAGCTGTTAACCTCCATGCTGTCCCACCTGCCTGCACAGACACGACTTATTGAGCCAACCAATCTGTGGGCTCCATGCTGCCCATCGATCATCATGTCCTTATCTGTGGAGCAGCAAGGAGCTTCCAGTATATTCTTTTCCATTTTCAGCAAGTTTTGCTTTTCCTTTCACTCTTTATAGCTTGGAAAGCCTGTCCTTAGCAGGTTTTTAGCTGCTCACTAGGACATTTACAATCAAGCTGGGATTTCTATTTCATGAATATATTTGGGATGTTAATGGCCAACGGGAAAGAAGGTCTGCTCAGAGGGGCCCTGTCACCCCCAACCCAGCCTCTTCAATGAACGCAGACCAGGCAGAAGCCTGTAAACGGGCAAAACACGGACACCACTCACAGCTGTGTGGAGAGGCATGCACCCGACAGCAAATCAGTTGGCACTGACCTAGTCACATACGTCCCCAGTCAGCTGCCTAATCTCGTCTTACGAAGAGGGCCTTTATTAATTTTTTAAATCTCCTCTTGTCTATCTGGAGGTGGCCCCTGGAATATGACTTTAAGTGCTTTCCATGAGATCAATGAACGGGGAAGAAGCTGGCTGTGAATTTCATATCTGTCACTTTCTCATCTGGGACGAGGAGCAGTGGGGCCCGCTGGCCTGGGGAAGGGGCTCATGGAGACCTCCTGAGGGGCTCGGTGACACCAGGACTGACGTAAGGCCAGTGCCGCCCCACCCCATCCTGGGACACACTGTGCACCACACACCAGAGAGGCCAACATTGCTTTAAAACAATGAGATTTTAGTGTTGCCTTTATTTGATGCTACCAGAATAATACACACTCCCTATAGAAAATCAGGGGGAAAACAGAGAGAGAGAACCAAAAAGAAGAAAATAAAAATTCCCCACGATCCCACCACCCAGACATCAATCCTAGAACCTTCCAGAGCCTCTGTCCTCACTGGCCTCCCTGCTTCCACTCTAACTCTGCAATCCAGGCCTTTGAACACCCTTTTTTTGTGTGTGTGTGTGAGGAAGACCAGCCCTGAGCTAACATCCATTGCTAATCCTCCTCTTTTTGCTGAGGAAGACTGGCCCTGGGCTGACATCCATGCCCATCTTCCTCTACTTTATATGGGACGCCGCCACAGCATGGCTGACAAGCAGTGTGTCGGCGGCACCCGGGATCCAAACCCGCGAACCCCAGGCTGCCAAGCGTGAACTAAACCGCTGCGCCACTGCGCCACTCTCCTCCATAAACCTTCCCGAAGCTCCCATCAGACTTAGATTCAACCCCAAAGTCCTGCCCCTGACCCAGGGGCCCGTGTGAATGGGGGCGGCCTGCCTCCCCCAACCCTGCTCGCTCCACACTTCCCGTCCTCCCTGTTCCCGCCTCAGGGCCTCTGCAGCCACCCTGCCCTCTGCCTGGGATGTGCTCCTACCTCTGCCTCATTCTCACCCTCCCTGCCTTGCCCAAGGTCACCTCCTCAGGGAGGCCTTCCCTGACCACCCAGCTACACGGGCACTCAGTCACCACCATGTCCCCAGGGCCGGGTCTCCGCAGATGCTCGTCACTCTTAACGGTTCTCTGCTTCTGTGCATATGTCAACCCACTGTCTCCCCACCACCAGAGCGTGGGCGGGCCCTGTCCCTCACTCCCCACTGTCACCCAGTGCCGGGGACACGCTAGACACACAGAGCTGTCAGAGAGGAATCCTGAAGGGAAGAATGAACATTCCCCCCCTCCTCTGTGTGCATGTGTGACTGCTGACCTGAGATCGTACGTCAGCATTTCTCAGAAACTCCACGCACGTTTACACACTAACTCTTCTACCACTTCTCCCTGCTGCACAACCTCCAGGCTCGGGTCAAATGTCCCCCCTCCTGTGGGACCAACCACGACCCCTACCTCCACCCGAAGGGGAGCCCTGATCTGGCAACCTCCAGTTCATGGGGGCAAAAATAACATCTACACGGAACTTTACAAAACTTGATCATCTCCTCAAAATCACCTCTGGAGGTGGGCAGAGCACGGGAGCCTGACCACCCCATTCAAAATGAGGCCACGGGGGCTCAGAGAGTTCAGGAAGCAGACCCAGCACATCAAGCCCTGAACGGCGCAGTCCACACCGTTCCTTTGAATCAGCGGTGTCACCATGGGAAGAACGAGAGGGGAGATGCCAAGAGCTCCACTCTGGAGTCCAACTGCCTGGGTGTGAATCCCAGCTCTGCCGCTTACTAGCTGTGTGACGCTGGGCAAGTCACTTCACTTCTCTGGGCCTCGGTTTTCTCCTCTGTAAAATGGGGATGACAATGGCTCCTGCCTCACTCCGTTATCAGGAGGATTAAATGATTTAATAATGTACGTGAGGGGCGCTGAACAGTGCCCGGCTCATATCAACACTCAATAAACACGCTCTCTATAGCAACACCCCCATCCAGAGGCACCGACACGTCCCTAAGGAGTGCACAGCCTGTCTCTCAGCCGTGACCATTGCATCCCTGGGGACATGAGCCGCCGCCAGCAGAGGCGAGCCTCACTGCGCAGAGGACAAATTCCCGAAAGCCAGCTGCAAAAGGGCCGCTGCAGACCGCTCCTGTTTATGCTCTCGCTCACGTGCAAATTCCCCGCGCCCCAGTGAGGACAGAGTGCGGCTCCTGGTTCTTCATTCTGAACCCCCCACTCCCCGCTTGAGTGGCAGGCACTGACATCTGCAAACACTTCACTCCGCGAAGGGGAGAGGCCTGGGGAAGGAACCTTTTGTGAAAGGAAGACCCCTTTGTAAGTTCACACTTCCCACCCACAATAACCCGGGCAAATGGGTGAATCCCACTCCTCACACACACGGTGAAGCCGGCCTCCCAGTTCCCCCGGCGCAGGGTCTGACTTCTGCGCAGAGGCCAGCAGAGAGGTCTTCCTAAAACGCCCATCTCACCGTGCTGGCCCTGCCAGCCCCGGGTGTCCCCTCACCTTCAGAGTCACGGCCAGGCCCCAGGCCCGTCGCCCTCACAGCCTCCAAACCCCTTACTCGGCCACAACACATCACGACTTCCCTCAAATGTCCACGTCAGCCGCCCCTCGGCCTGGAGCGGCTCCCCTCCCCGCACAAACTCCCAGTCCTGAGTCAAGGCCCAGCCCAAAGCCAGCTTCTCCCAGAAGCCTCACCCCGTCCGGGAGGAGGCCGCGGTCAGTCCCCGCAATGAGAGCCCGCGGCACTCGGGACCCAGCCCCACTGCACGTGCAAGCGTCTGGTCATTCATTCGCTCCACACCGAGGGGAACACATCTTGGGCCAGGGGGTAGATCAGAACCGGTCCCACCCTTGAGAACCTCCGTGCGGGGCCCGACATCCTCTTCTGTCAAACAGGGATCCAAACAGCACCCAGCACAGCCACCTCTTCCCAAAATTCAACCAGGCAGTGGCAGTAAGGAGCCCACCACCCTGGGCCTGGCCAGCAGCGACTCCTGTCGTCTGCCTCGGACACGGACTCTTGGCTCAGCCAAGGGAAGCCTCACATCTCTTGAGCCCCACAGCAGGGGCGATAAGAAGCCAGTCTCAGTTAGGGTCCCCTCCTAGGAGGCAGCCCAGACCCAGGCAAAGTGAGAAGCCTGGGCGGGCCCGCCTGCAGGAGCCCTCTCCCACCCCAGCCTTCACGTGTTTCAGCCCAAAGGGGGCCCTTGATTAGAATTTCCCGTTTGAAAAATCAATATTTAAAGCTCCGAGCCTGCCAAGCGGAGGGGAAGGTCTTGCTTGTAAATATTTGTCTCGACTGGCAAAGCCGGGCCTCTCGCTCGCGGCAGCTACCGCCTCGCTCCCGGCCCTCTGTTCGAGCAGCTCCCAGCCAACTGCACAGCGGGACGTCCCTGGGGAGGCGGGGACGTCTGGTGGCCGCGTGGGGCTGCACGTGGAGGTGGGCCGGCCCGCACCTACGCCTCTGAGACAGCAGGCCAGTGCATAGGGCTGCCCAGGGACCATCCATCTGTCCCCCGGGGCCCTGGCAGAGAAAATTCCCGCTGTGAGGTTTCTCCGGATTCCAAGCAAGCAGCTTTTCCCAGGGGGCACACCGGGTTTATGTCTTTCTTATTTTGGAAGAAAACAAAACACCAAAGACAGAACCTTGGAGGCGTGCTTGCAAGTCATCGCCCACAGTCGTCCATCACGTGGGACAGCACTCCGCTGCCCGTGCCAACAGCTGCCCACGGGAGGAGCCCACATCTGGTCCCCCAGGCCCCGGCTGGGGGCCACGGAGGCCTGGAGGGTCCCTCACTGGGGAAGCCGTCTCAATGGTGGTGGGTGGCCAGGTACATACCTGGCATCACGGTTCCTGGAGAGTCATTCATTCATTCACCCATTCAGCCACTCACTCATTCATTCATTCATCAGTTATTTATTGAGCCCCTGGGGGCTGGACACACAAGTGGACAGAAAGGGGCCTCCCAGGCCAAAAAAACCCCACAGACAAATGGAAAGTCAAGACGAGTGCCCAGGGAGAAGACGTCTGCGGGTGACCGGAGAGTGGGGGGGCGTGACCCAGTCCGGGAGGTCAGGGAGGCCTCCCAGGGGAGGTGGACAGGCAGACAGAGGCCAGGGAGGGGACCGGGCAGAGCAGGGAGGGAGGCCACCTCCTGCCCAGCACCTACCAAGCCACTCGTTGAACTTCTTCACCTCACTGGGGAGCCCCAGCTCCGTGAAGTCCCCGGCGTGGATGAGCACGTCGCCGTAGGGCATCTGGATGGGGTCCGTCCTCGAGTGGGTGTCAGACACACAGACGAAGCGGGTGTAGCCAGGCGGCTTGGGGGCGTCATGAGGGACCGGGTCCACCCTGCGGGGAGAGAAGACACTGCAGTCACAGGGCCACGGGGCCGTGAGCCTGCGCGGTGGCGTGTCTCCAGCACGCAGCCGAAGCTGCATCTCACAGTCCCGTCAACTCGGGTCACATCAGCCCCACTGGGACCGCCGCCCAGCCCTCCCGGCAGGCCCCCTGGGGCTGAGTCCTGACTCTCCCGCTCACTGGCCAGGCAAAACTGTTTCTCCCCTGAGCCTCAGTTTCCCCTCTGTAACACAGGAACCCCGGAGGGTTGTTGTGAAGGTGAAGGACGTCACGGGTGGGAAGGACCAGTGGGTACAGAGCCTGGCACCTTACCAGCTCCTACGATTACTACAACCAACCTGCTGTTTGCCCAAGCAGTCCCTCCCAACCCTTTTATCATCATCACCTCCAAGGGGCCTTTTCAGATGTTTTCTCCCTACTCACCCCTGTCCCAGGAAATTTTAACCCTGCAGATACCCCGTACATCTGTTCATTTACTGTATGTGTATCTGCACTTTATAACAAGAAGAGATTGGTTTTTTCACCCCCCAAAAACCAGTTTTTGCCCCCTTGGGGGTGCTGTCAGCCCCACTGAGAATGCACAGACTGAAGGCCGAGGTCCAGTTGAAAGAACTGACCCCCCAGAGTCGTGTGGAGCATCCAAGGAGAGCCGCGTGTGAAACAAAGTCTCTGAAGATCAGCAGCAATTTTTCAACACTAGGAGATGGTCTGATCTCTGTAGAATAAGGGTTTTCCAGGGTTGTGCAAGAAAATGGTCCTGGAATCAGACGACCGGCTTCGCATCCCAGCTCTGCGGCTCGTCACTAGTGTGTGATCTTAAGCAAACGCTTGGCCTTGGTTTGCTTGTCTGTAAAATGGAGCTCCCTCACTAAGCAAAAGTACTCAGAAAATCTAAAAGAGCTGCACAAACCTAAGTTCTCGTTCCCCGGGGGCCACCGTACAGGAGGACACTGAGCAAGTGGCCCCGGCATCCCGGGGAATAAATGAGACTGTGGGAGAGGAACCCAGCTCCCCGCTCCCCGTGCAGCGCTCTCCCCACCACACACGCCTCCGCAGTTGAATGATTTTGCCAGACTCAAAACTCTTACAAACAACGCAATGACATTTCGATCAGCAGCTCTCTCCAAATGAGTATGCCGCTGGAGGAGTTGTGTTTAAATCTAATTATGCGGCAAACCAAACGCGGTACCCTATCAGTTACATAAATACTTTTAAAGACATCTTTCTAATTATCCTTTTTTTTTCAGACAATATACTTCGAAGAAATTTAATTAACACCTTACGAGAGACGTGGGTTCGGCATGCTAATGTGCAGGGAGCACCAGCACCCTCAATTGCCACAGTGGGAGGCGCCACGCCAGCCTCTCCCCATCACGGTGCCGCGACGCGAGGGGGCATGCTTGGCCCCTTCTGGGGGTTGTTGTGTTAGAATCCCATCAGGTCAGAGCTGGGCGGGACCGGGGAGAAGAGGAAAATTCCCTGAGTGAGTCCAATGACGACCAACAGGAAGGCACTAAGAGCTCTTCCACCTCCCTCTCCATTCATTCATTCATTCATTCACTGGTTCCAACACAGCACACTCTGACCAGCTACTGTGCACCAGCCCTGGGCTCAATGCTGGGGCCACGGGGATGAACCAGGCCTGATCTCAGGCCAGGAGACCTCAGACTGATGATGCAGACAGACTTGGCCAGGCAGTGACAATAAAGTCACCAGCTTTGATGGGGCAGCGGAGGGTTGGGGGCCAGAGAAGGCCCTAACCCAGCCTGGGGCCACCTGGAAGGAGGTGGTACCTGCACTGGTCTGGAAGCTAAAATCTCCCTCCCAGTAATTCCCGCCATCCTCTGTCCTCTAGGTCCCGCCCCCAACATATGACAGACAGGCTTACGGGTAGCCAGCCTGTGAATCCACCTGTACACCCTGCCCATCCCCAACACAGCTGATTGGACCACGGGCAGCCAATCACTACAGGGCTATTTGCCTGGCACAGGAACATGGGCGAACCTATCAAATTCATTTATTCATTCATTCATTCACACACACACTGAGGCTGAGCATGCCACAAAATGACAGAGACCGAGTCAAAGAGACAAAGAGAGACAAAGAAGGGAGAGACAGGGAGCGAGATGCCACCTCCAGAGCCACCTCTGGTCCCAGCAATCTCTCCCCGCAGTCAGCCAGCCAAGAGCAGTGCCAATTCCGAGGGCTCTAGTCGGGCTGGGCCTGCTGCTGGAGCCCGAGCTCTTTAATTAACTCTGTTCTTACTTCCCTCCACCCCGAGGCTCCTGAGCTCAGTGAGGATGCAAACCTAATAATCCCCAGAGAAAAAACTAAAGACTCATTTCCCTGCAGTGTCCTCCGGCTATCTGGATTGTAACAAATGCTCAACCTTGAAGAAACAGCAACAGCAATGATACCGATGAGCCCACGGATTGACGGTTCATTACGTGCGAAGCACTTCACACGTTCACTCGCCTCACCCTCACAATGACCGCCGGGCAGGGCACTGTGGGTATGCCCATTTTACAGATGAGGAGACTAAGGCTCGGGAAAGGCTGACTTGCCCAGGATCTCAGCTATGGGAGCCAGTGGAGCTGAAATTTGAAGCCGGTTTTGGGTTCCAGAACTCACACCAGGCTGGACTATCTCCAGGCCCTAGTTCATTTCATTCAGTCACTCTATGGACAAATGCTGATTGAGCGCCTCCTACATGCCAGGCACCTGCTGGGCACAAAGGATATACCTGTGGATAGGACACCCATGGAGGCCACTTGTGGGGCTCCCAGAAACCCAGCCTGTCTTCTGAAGTGAGGAAAAGAACAAGAAGAGTCAAGATATAGAGAAAGAGAGAGAGCACACAAGAGGGTGGGAGGGCTTGACAGCATAATTTGGCCCCTAGATCCAGCTGTGCCTGAAGCTGGCCCCAAACTTGGACTTCCTAGATAATTATGTAAGCCAGTAAACTCTCTTTTATCCCTAAGACAATTTAGATTGGGTTTCTGACACTCATAATGCAAAACCCTGGCTAACACCTGAGTCACAGCAGCCCTGTGGAATAAGTGACTGAGGCCCGGAAAAGTTAGTCCCATGTCCAGGGCCCCAGCTAGTAAGTTAAAGAGTACATTTGAACCTGGGTCTTCACAACAGGAATTTGGGCATCTAACCTCAACACTTTCTTGTGACAAGAAAAAGCAAAGCAATAACTGGGTTATTTCCCAGCGACGTTCTGCAGGGACCAGAGAGAAGAAGGCTGTGGCCCTCTCCCTGAGACCTGACACCTGTCACCGCCTCTCCCCAGCCTAACGTGGGATCTTCCCATAGGAATCACAGCGGCAGGAACGGTGCACAATAGAGAAGGCAGCCTCCTGCGCCCAGACCTCAGCCAGCACCCTGGCTCGGTGACCTGCTTCTGTGCCCTGGACACTGCCCCCCGGCCTCCAGTCCAGCTCTGTGAGGTGGGGATGACCCATCTCTCTCGGAGACGTTGTGAGAACTCAATGACCTTGACAGCTCAGAACCCCGACATGAGAGCCCCTGCCGCCCATTTCCCGGCCCCTACTCGGTGTGTCTCTCCGTGAGCCCTGGCTCCCTGGAAGAGCAGCTCCTGGTGTCAAAGACTCCTGGGGCATCAGAAGCACAGGCCGTCCCCCCATCATCTCTATTTCTGGGCCACTGGGGAGCTGAGAAGGTCCGGGGCGGGTCAGAAGACTCACCCCCCATGAGGTCCACCCACGTGACCCGGCGTCAGCCATGGCGTTTTAGAACAAGAGGGACTGCTAGTCCCTTCCCCTCATTTTACAAGTAGGGAAACTGAGGCCCGGGGGAGGGGCAGTGACTGGTCGGCTCAGTGTTGCACAACTGCCCAGTGCTCTTTCCATGAAGCACTGGTTCCGAGGTGACCAGCACACTGCCCTCTTGTGTCCCCATGCCCGCCCTTCCTTCCCACCTCTCGGCCTGAGCTGGTCCTCCAAGCCCAGGGCTTAGGCTGCCGCCTCCAGGAGGCCCTCCTTGATCCCCTCACTCTTCCTGGGCCATGATCCCTGCCTCGTCCTAGCTCCCTTTTCTTTTTCTTCCTGTCCATCCACTATGCTAGGCTCGAGGGACCAGTCGGTGCTGGTGCAGGCGAGACACTTAGGAAATCACCCCACAGATGCATGTGTAACCACAGGCTGAGGCACATGCCACAAAGGGGGAGGCTCCAAGCGCATACAGTGGGCGCAGGGGGGCCGAGGGAGGGGGAGAGACCTGGTCTTGGGAGGGGTCCGGGAATGCTGCCGGAGGAAGTGACATCTGGGTGAGATCTGAAGAATGAGTTGGTGTTAGCAGGGCAAAGAGTGGGGGAAGCAGAGGGAACAGCATGTGCAAAGGCCTGAGGCAGGAGGAAGAATGGAATGTTCAGTGTCTAGTCCTCTCCTCCTGCCTTGCCCCATTGCCCCCCTCCCCAGGCTCAAGGCTGACCCTCACTGTCTCCTGGAGGCCTCTCAGTGCACGGACGGGCTAGGGGCCACAGGGTCCCTTCTGAAGCCTCAGTCTCCTCGTCTAGAGAGGGGATTAGCGCACCCACCCGGCAATCTGGGAGGGCCTGGAACAGGCGCAAAGGGGCTTCTCCCGGCCTGGCACACGGCAGTGCCCCCCTGCTCTGCTGCATTCTTCAAGGACCCCACACAGCCTGATGGGCTTAGAGGGTCTTTAAAGGGGATGACTCCAGTCTCCGCCAACAGGACTCCTTTTAGGGCCAGAGAGAAGCAACGCTATGCCTGGCCTCAGCCCCCGAGGCACCTACAGGGCAGATTCCCAGGGTAACCCTGTCCCTCAGACACTGCATTTGCCTCCTCACTGACCACCAGGCCACACGTCCGCCTGCACACCCAGGACGGAAGGGCTGGTGCCTGGAGGGGCTCTCCCCAGGCCACCGCAGGGTGTCTCGGCCCCCAGAGCAAGGGGTCGTCAGTCTCAGGGCCTGAAACCCAGAGGCCCAGATCCAGAGATTCATTACTCGGGCAGAGGCAGCCTCGTCACCGCCAGGGTCTCTGGGGGCTGCAGGAATCACCGGGCTCAATCGGAGGCCGCGTCTGGCCTGTCGCTGCTGTTGTTAAACATAAATCGTGGGTTTATGAAATAAGGCCCGCTCACTCCCTCACCTCAGAGACGAAGCCCAGGGCGGCGGTAAATCACGTGCCGGGAAGTGGCATCCATCCTCCCATCCCTCCCTCGTGGAGACTCGCCATGGAAACCCACACAGCCACCTCACGCATGCCCGCCCCGCACCAGCGGCCTGCAGTCTGAAAGACGGGGGCGGGAGGCACCAGCACCTCCCCACACACACACAAGTTCCTGGCTTCACCAAGCTTTGTGCGAAGTTGTGTTTCAAAGCCAGGGTGGCCCGAGCGGGCAGTGAGGGAGCACTGGACGAGGAGTCCAGAACCGCGGCTCGGTGCATGCTCTGCCCGGGGCCCTGCCCAGACCCGCAGCCACCACCCAGCCCCACTGGCAATGGAAGCCCAGAACCTTGGCTCCAGGAGTGGACAGCGCAGAGCAGGCCAGGAGGGACGGGAGAGGGGCAGGCCGGTGTGAATCTGCTCTGCCTGCTCTAGCTGAGTGACCACAGAAAGTCATTAAGCTTTTTCTCCACAGCACTTGCCGCGACCAGCCTCATATGCGACTGCACGCTCTTAGGACACGTGTGCTGACTGTGGGCCACCCCACTGGCACGTCAGCTCAGCGTGGGCAGGGGTCTGTCTTGATCACCGCTGGCCACCTAGCTCAGCCCGGCGAGTACTAACGATACTGAACATGTGTGACCCGGCCCCGTGCAACGTGGACTTACCTACTTAACCCTCAGCATTGCTATGAGCAGTATTTTATAGATGGGGAAACTGAGGCACCAAGAGCCCCCCCACAAGTAAGTGGCAGAGCCAGGACGCAAAGCCAGCTAGGCTAGTTCAGAGTCTAGTGCTAACCACCCAGCGTGCCACGCCACGCAGCTGCTCACAAACATCGATGGATGAACAAATGAATGAATGAACCAGTGACCCACAGGTGCTGGTGGGTTCAATGAGGAAAAGCACTCCTCTCTCATCTGGTCAGTCACTGCCCTTCCTCAGGACACGGCCTGGCCTGCGTGACCCCCGCATGGGGCACCCTCCGCCCAGCTGGGCGTTTCTGCAGTTCTCAGATGCCCCTTTTTCCCGTCCTGTCCCAACTTGCTGCCCCCCACTCATCCTCCTCTGGATCTCCAGCTAGAAGTCATCTTCTCCAGAGGGTCCTTCCTCAGTCCCTTGGCCCTCCTCTCTCCTCACCTCCTGCTGCCCTAGCTCTGTTCTGAGACCCTGCAAATGACAGCTCTACCAGGTACTGCACAGCATTCTCTACAGCGCCTGGGGACCCCTCTAAATGGGCACACACGCGGGCACAGACACACACATACCCACCTGCTCAGCCCGAGAGCCCATGCTCTCACCCGTTCCCGCCGGGGCAGGAGTCCAGCCTGGCACCCAGGGACCTCAGACATGGTCACGTCCAGCCCGGGAGAACCGACCCCATCAAGAGAAGAGAAAACCCAGCCCCGGGAAGGCCTCCCTCCCTGCAGCAGCCCTGCCAGGCCTCAAGGTCCCAGAGACTAAGGAATAGCATGGCTGAGACCCAGGGCCTTCCATCCAGCCCAAGTCCGCCAGTCTGGCTCCGGAATGGAAAATGGAGGCAGCTTCCCAAAGAGAAATCTACCAAAAAATAAAGTAGGCAGCTACTGACAACGCCAGCCCTGCAGCCCCCACGGAAATGAGCATTTTCCAGAGCAGGTGCTGCAGGGAAGAGGGTGTTCCCAGGCCTGGTGCCCGGAGCCCTTTCTCCCGTGAATCCTCTCTCTGCACCCACCCTTCACAGCAGAGCACGGCTCCTGAGGGAAACACTGTAATGAGAGGCAGAACCCGCCCGCTCCCACCTCCAGGCCTGCTCTGAGTGGTCCACATGCTGGATTTTCTGGTCTCCCCAAAAGGACAGCCAGTAGGACCCACGTTACCACTGCAACCTAGAGATAGCGCCCACGTCCTAGAGGAAGCCGGGGCCTGTGCCCTCACGGGGCCTCTGATCCAGCCTGTTGGTCAGGTGGGCCCCCACGGGACCCCATGGCCCCGGAGTGTCCCCCATCACAGCTCTGACCTCCCTGCGCTGTCACTGGGAAATTGTCAGTCTCCTCCATTCTCAAGGCTTGTCAGTGACCCAGACCCAACATAAGGGCACCCCAAGGGGCCAAGAGAAGGTTCAACAGGAAGCGGACAAATGTCTGAACTCTCAAGTGGACACATGTACATCCTCTGACATCACAGCTGAAGGATGTGGGGCCTGGAGAGAGCCCTGGACTGGAGGCGGGTGGCCTGCATTCCAGTCCACTCTGGCGCTGACCAGCTGTTTGGGCTTGAGGGGGTCGCCTCACCTGTCTGGGCCTCTGTTTCCTCATCAGGTAAGCCCTGCGGTGTGGGGCTGACAGGAGGGGCAGCAGGGATAAAGGAGGAGGAGGGTCTTCTAGAAATGCGGGGAGCCACCCGAGGCAGGGCCAGGAATTAATCCACCTCCACCGTGGGCTGCCCGCAGCTCTCCAGGCCTCTGGAAAAGTCCTGGGAGAGGAAAACGTCCCCCTGGGCACAGGAGTCCCGAGTCTGTCCTCTCGCCATGGCCTCACTGCTGGGGCATCCTGGGTGTTTTCCATCCTCCCAAAGGGGTGGGCAGCAGAACTCCCCAGTCCTTCCAGAAAGCATCTCTGCTTTCTCGACAGAAGCACGGGGGTCTGGAGAAAGAGAGGGACGAGGGAAGGGAAGACAGCCAGCCCAAGACCAGGTCCTAACCTGCCATCAGGCCCGCAGCAAGTCCCTTCCCCTCTCTGGGCCTCAGTCTCCCCATCTGTACAACAAGGAACATGAATTAGAGCAGGGGTCACCCACCCAAATAGCAAGAGGGGGCAGCTGAGACTCAGCTCCCTGACGTTGCCACGAGCACGTGTGCGCCTGGGTTTGCCAGGCCTTTTGGTTTTGTAAAGCAAAGCCAGAAGTCTGGATTGTTATGTGCAACCACCTCATTTTTAAATATTTGTAAAACATTCTCCTAGCCAAACGAAACAGGACTCTGGGCCAGAATCCGTCCACAGGCCCTCACTCTGCAGCTTCTCACACGTCCCTCCCAACTCAGCGCCTTGGTGATCCTGGGATTCCAGAATCGTTTCAGCCAACAAACATGGAACGGTTGGGCTCAGAAGCCAGGAGGCACCCCGAGTCCAGGAGCCCACCCGGAGCAGCGGTCACCGCCCCCACCCCACGCCCGGCCGGTCCCACCGAGAGCCACCCACTTACATCTGCACGTGCGGTGGCTGGAAGCGGCCCTGGTTGATGTTGTAGAAGGTGAAGGCCTGGGTGGGGTTGGAGCTGTACTCATCCACCTCAATGATGAGCCGGCTGTGCTGGTGCCTCCGCGCGGCCATCACATGGGACTGGGAGAACGCCATGCCCAGGCCGCAGGGCAGGAGGGCCAGGGCCTCTGCCTTCAGGACGCCGGGGTCCCACCTAGCGCGCCACATGGACCTCTGCTGGCCGCCCGGGCATCTCCCGCCGCCGCCACCACTGCCACTGCCGCCCGGCCCTGCGCCAGACCTGGAAACAGACTGAGGAGATGGAGCAGAACGGTGCGACAGTTAATCTGTTTGGGATTTGCTTTATTTAATGTCAGATGAAGATTTAGAAAGAGAGAGGGCGGGGGGGAGAGGAAAAAAACACAGTCGTACAGCTCAGAAACTCATTACAAATCTTTCCAACTCAGCAGTTTGATGAATATACTTTGGTAAAAGGAAAAGGGAAGAGGAGGGAGAGGCCCCCAAAAAACCCTACCAGGCCGTGGACGGATGCGTGCCTGGCCCAACGTGTTTAAATACTTCTGGCAATTTTTTTTCCTCCGACAAAATCCTGCAGAGCCCACAGGGGCACTGGGAGATGTGGCAAGACAATGGCCAGTGTTCTGCAAACAGGGCCAAGACAACCACTGGTGTTCTGCAAACAGGGGCAAAACAAGGGCCAGTGTTCTGCAAACAGGTAAGTTTTAGTTTTCGGAATTGGGGAAGAGGTGGCATTCGCCTCCAACCCCAGCCCTCCCCACAGACTCCCACACACCCCACTCCCCCATGGCCCCACACCCACACCCCTGCAAGCCCGAGCAGGTGGAGACAGCACCGGCACAAATTCCTTCCTCAACATCAACTTCGCCTAAAGATATCTTTTAGCAGCTCCTGGAGAAGGGATTTTCCCAGACAGATTGCCAAACACCAACCAGCTCAGGGGGTAGCCGTGGCGGGGGGTGGTGGGAGGGTGGGGAATCTACTTTAAAAAAAAAAAAAAAAAAAACCTTCCCCAATGCCTTATAAGGATCTCAGGAATTCTGATGTTCCCAATCAAACCTTGAATCCACTTAGAATCACAGCTTGCAAATGCTGTAATTTTTTTTTAATTTCTTCCATTGGAAAGTGCGGTTTGCATTTGTTTACTGGATGAAAAGGTCCCTTTCACTGATTCCAACTCGGCCGTGTGGAATCCTGGAAACGTGGGCCCTGGCAAAGACCACATCCTACCCCGACACTCACACACAGGACACGGCAGCCAGCGCCTCCTTTGCTAGGACCACCTATTTTTCTCGTTCTTTTCCATAATTATTTTTTTTTAACTGTGTCAATAGGAAATGGCTTGAAGATTTGTTTTGTTTTGGTTTGGCTTTTGGTCATTAAGACCCTCTGATGATTCCATTTGCGCTGCATTTAACCAAGGAGAAAATAACATAATTTAAACTATTCCTGGACAGTCATACCCCAGTCACATTAAACGAAGAAAAATCTCCTCTGCTTTGCACATGGAAGAAGGATCGACACAGTCAGAAAACAAATTAGATTAGGAAAATGACAAAAATTAGAGACTGGAGAACATTTTAATTATGTGCAAAGGAGAAATGGATTATTAATTTTTTTAAATCTAGACGATCATGCCCATACAAGGTGCAATAAATAGCAAGATCCTTCTCCTCCCCCACCCCCACCCCGCACAAAAGCATCCTGATTCACAACACACTTCCCTCTTCTCCCCTTGGGGAGACAAGAAAAAAAATCTGCTTTTTCCCCCCAGCACGAACGCTCCTGTTCCTTGTCCTGCTGGGCTGTCCCAGCAGATGCAGCATGGCAGGGCCTCAGGAGAGTGAGGCAGGCCGTCCTGGCCTTGCGGCCCATGCCCGTCTTGTCTGTAACCCCGGGAGAGCCCTCAGGCAGCAGATGCCGAGGTCCAGGGCTCCAAGAGCCCAGATCTGGGGCGTTTGAGCTCCAGTGTCGTGGACTTGCTGTGTGACCTTAGGCCAACTTCCCAACCTCGCTGAGCCTCACCTTCCTCTTCTGGAAGATGAGTTTGATAACAGTAACATCACTTTCCAGGGCAGCCTCGCAGGTTAAATGAAGGGGAATCCTGAGCACAGTGCCTGGCAGGTACCACGTGTCAGCTAATATTCACTGTTACTATCATAATCACTATCCTGTGCACTGAGGGCCCGCTGTGAGCAGGTGCTGCCCAGGTACTGGGGCATCTGTGGTACAGGGGTGTCCAGTGTGAGCAAAGGGGGCAGCTCCAGGAGCCCTGGAGAACCTGAATTTTCTCTAATGCAAGCTGACCTCATCACACCCCTGCTTGAAATCCTTGCTGTGGCTCCTCTGATGAGGACCCAGGCCCGTGGGCCCCGCCCACACTCCAGCCGCAAAGGCCCGTGCCCAGAGGCCGTCAGCTAAGGATGCTGCGTGCTTGTTCAGAGCCTCCGACTCAAACGTTTTACAAGGGTTTTCCAGGTGAAGGCTCAGCTCCTCCCTATGAGACAGGGGCCCTACACCGCCCATACCCCAGGTAAGTGAGGAGCTCACGGAGGAGCCAAGTCTCCGGCGCAGCCCAGCACTGACAGCGGGGGGCGCTGACACCTAGACGCAGTCAGCCTGGCTCCAGGGTTCCGGCTCCCTCCTCCTGGACCGCTTTGCCCTCCTCTCCAGCTGGCTAAAGCCAACTCACCCTTCACCCCTCAACAAAGCCAGTATTTCCTCAGAGAGGACTTGATCAGGAGTCCTTGTTCCAGGGTCCCCTGAAGAGACTGGATGCCCCCTGGGGGCATTGCCTGAGTCCCCTTTACTCACCCCCGTGCGTTGGCTCCAGCCCCTGCCAGCTCTGCAACCCTGAGCAAGTGACTTAACCTGCCAGAGGCTCTGTTTCCTCGTCCAAAAAATGGAAAGAAAAATAGGACCTGCCTCCTACGGCAGGTCGTGAAGATTAAACGAGGTGACACATGTAAACTGTTTATCACAGACCCTAGCACACAGTAAGCGCTCAATAAATGTTAGCTATTATCATTAGCCCCCAAGGGCCTATCACAGATACTTCATGAATACTGAATTAGTGGATGCATGGATGGACGGATGGATGGAGGGATGCAGGGACGGAGGGATGGATGCAGAGATGCAGGGATGGATGGAGGAATGGATGCAGGGATGCAGGGATGCAGGGATGGATGCAGGGATGGAGGGATGGCTGGAGGGATGCAGGGAGGGACAGAGTATGTGCCTTGCCAGTCCCCTTCCCTAGTGCCCAGCACAGCCCTGGCAGAGGGTGGGCGTCAAGAGGGCTCAGCTAAAGTTTACAGAGTCATCACCCCTCTCCCCCTTACCCGCCCACAACCTGCGAGGAGCTGGCCAGGCCAGGCACAGGCCTTGTGAAAGAGGATCCCAGGGGCCTCCACCCACCTCTGCCCAAGAAGCAGGCGCCTGCCCACCCTGCAGTCGGCCGCAGTGGGGGAGAGCTGCTCTGCACCAGGGGACTCAGCCAGAAAAGGCAGCGGAGGCTTCCCGGGAGGCACTCGCAATGAAACGCCACATTTCACATAAAGGGGGTTCGCGATGGGCCCTGCTCGGAGAAATCAGGAAACCGGGAACGCAGAGCCTTCTTTTAATACCCATTTAATATTTATGGAGCCACAGCAGCGTCAGCCACCGTGCAGAGAACGCCACCGATCCACGGAGGGGGGACAGCGATTCCCAAACGGCTTTTAGCTGGGAAGCGTTTACACCTGGTCCACAAAACAACACATGCAGGCAACGCAGCGGGCGTGCTGGGACCCTCTGGGACCCGTGTGGGGAGACCACCTGGGATTCCATCCTGGCTCTCTGTCCAGCGGAGTGACCCTGAGCAAGTCCCACATCCTGGCTGGGCCATAGGCGCCTCCTCTGTGCCAGCAGGTGGGAAGGAAATGGAACTACTAAGGGGAGGGTGGAATGAATTGATTAATGCATTTCCTTATTCCACAAATATTTACCATGGCCCCACATGCCATCACTGTTACAGGTGCCAGAGAGAACAGCAAAGAAGTAAACAGGTCACTACCCTTAAGGAACTGAGGGGGGATGAAGTAAACACATAAGTAAACAGAAAGATACTTTCAGATAATATGTACCTGGAAGAAGACAGATCAGAGTGACGGAATAATGATTGAACAACGCATAGAGGAGGATTGTCACTTTAAATTGAAAGACCAAGAATGGCCCATCCGAAGAGGTGACTGCACCCCAAATGTGAATGCTGAGAAGGAACCAGCCGCACTCAGATCCAGGAAAGAGCAACAACAGCAAGTGCAAAGGCCCTGGGGCAGAGGTAGCATCAAAGAGCGAACAGTCTCACTTTTATTGTTATTGTGCCTCGCCACTGGTACACTTCTGCGATGAAGAAGAGCCTTAGAAGAGGTCAGAGGAAGTGAGGCTCCAATTCGGTCTTCAGTGCTGCTTAGCTGTGGGACCCTGGGCAAGTCACTTAACTTCGCTGTGCTTCCACCTCCTCATTGATCCCACTGAGGGGTAACAGAGGGGATGAACTGAGCCTGTGCCTGCCCCTCCATAAAGGCCCAGTTGGCCCAGATTGAGAGGGTTGAAAAATTCTTGCTCAAAAACCCCATTTTTCAGGGCTCGCTTTTCAAAAGTCTTATTCTTTCACAAGGTGGTTTCTCTTTCGGTTTTCCCCTCAAAGGCATTGATCTGTTGGTCATCAGGTGCCACGAGTCGATTCAGACCAGGGCTCTTGAAGAGGAACGTGGACATTGGTCACGGCACCAAGCAGCACGTAGCTATTAGGGACCGACTGTCCAGAAAGCTCGTATCTAGGAAAGAGGCCAGCTCCAGGCCCATCTCTCTGACCACCCACACAGCCTCGTCTGGCCTCCTCCTGCTGCATCGCCAAGGCCACGCACCACACCAGTCTCCAGAACAAACGCCCTTAAACGCACCTCTGACCAAGCCATTCCCTCCCGCACACTGAATCTCGTCAGGAGCATCTGCTGCTCTGGGGTAGAGCCCTGCTCCTTAGAGATCAGCTCAGGAGGCCACGCCCGGCCCTCAGCCTCCCTCTCACCACTCAGACCAAGCTCACCACTCCGGGTTTCCCCGGCACACCGGGAGTCCTGCCTCTGAGCCTTCACACATGCTGTTCCTCTGCCTGGAAGGTCTGGCACCACCCCCGCCTCTGTGCATGCACACCTGTTTCCCAGCTCGGGGACACCTCTCCTGATCTCCCCAGGCTGCATCAGACACCTCCACCCACACTCCCCAGGGCTTCTCTCTCCAAAGCTCCCAACACAGAGTCTCGTCCTGTGTCTGAGCTGAATGAGAAGCCAGAGAATAAAACAGTACATGAACGAATGAATGAAGGAGGGTGAAAAACTGCACAGCCCTCGAGTCTCACAGCCCAGGTTCAAACAGCTTTAACCTCCTCAGATCTGGAGTTTTCCATCTGTAAACATGTGGATGCTAAAACCTCCGTCCCACAGCCACTGGGAGGATGACAGGACATGGGACCTACAAAAGCACCTGCCCATGGGCCCAGCACACAGTAGGTGCTCACTAAATGCCTCTCACTGCACTTAGAAAGTTCTGATGGAGCAGAGATTTTGGATAATCAAGGGCCCCTCCTCCCCTGCCCGGAAGCCCAGGCTCCTGGCCCCGTCCCTCCATCCCGTGACCGGGTGTGTCACCGGTTCTTTCACTTCCCGGGGTGCTGGGATTGGACACACCAGTACAACCGGCCCCTGGCTCATTTTTCTAGGCAAAGTCTTCGCCACCCCGTCACCTGGGGCACCGCAGAGCACTGGTCAGCCTGAAACACCCACCGCCCCCACTCCGGGGCAGACCCTGTTCTGGGACCCAGATGTGGAACTGACCCTTGAAGGGCTTGGGGCCCAGTGGGAGCAGGCAGGCAGATGACCAGAGCAGCTCAGAACCCTGTTATGAGGAGGTCGAGGGGAGGGGGTCTCCACGGAGAAGGCCCCACCAAACTACGAGGCCAGCCAGCCTGTGGCGAAGGCCCAGACAGGAGAGACGGAGAAGGGCCTCGGCTGACACGGAGCATCTTAACAGCAGGTGGATTTTTGCGCAGGAGACGCTTGGGTCATTCCAGGATCCCAAATACGTCCACCAGACACACAAGGGAAATCCACGCACGTTTGCACTGCCAGGGGTGGCCGAGCTGCCAACCACGGACGGATTTCCTTCTCCAGGCAAGGTGAGACATCCACTTCCACCCAACAGGCTCCTCAAAGCCAGGGTGGCCCGGGACAGTCCCAGTTCACGCCTGTTGTCATTATAAGCAGCGTCCTCTTTGGCTCTCAAAAGTGTCCCCATTTCAATAGTTGAAAATGTCATAAAGGGTAAAGGTCATCGTGATCAAAGCCAACCCGGGGCTGCTGGGGCAGCCACCCCCAAAAGGCGCCCATCTTTCTCTTCCTGTCATTGGCATGTTTGTAGCCATAACTGTGAGGCTGGGACAATGTTGTGTTGTCCTGAGTCCCAAACCTGGATGACAATCACTGCACAGGGACGACTCTGTGTTCAACAGGAAAAGCCCCACAGCCTCCCCGTGGCAGCATTCTGACCGAGCCCCACACCTCGAAAGCTCCAGGATTCCAGCCTCATCTTCACTCCGACCCCTCCTCTCCTCCTTTAACCTCGAGTGGGGGGCAGCCGGCAGCCCCAGTCCCTCCAACCGGTCAGCCCAGCGTGCAGGCGACCGTCCCCGGCGGCCGATCACCCAGAGTGATGCTGAGAGACAGCCAGCTCGGCGGAAGGCATCGCTCACGGAGGCTTTTGTTGAGAACTTAGTTGCAATGTGGCGAAAGGTCACCGAAAAACCGCGCTAACCCCTCCTATGGAGCCCCCTAAGCAAAATGCAGGAGACATAATATTCCACAGAAAAGCACCAAGGTGTGGGGATTTGGGAATAATTCTTTAACAAGCCATACTTCCCCACGAGCTCAAAAATCACTTTTAAATTGTATTGTTTTCCTTGTTTTGCTCGTGCCTGAAAATATGCAATTGATTAGTTGATAGTTGCAAATGTCATAAAGGGTAAAAAAATAAACAGAGGACTCAAAGAAAATGGAAAAGAACAAATAGTCCAGTGGGAAAAAAAATCAGAGCCAATCCCACTACATCCCTAAAATGACAGCCCTAATGTTTGACCTCCTTCCTTATCAACTGTGAATTTCCAAGGAAAGGAAGACTGGCCTGCACTGGTCCTAGCAGCCAAGTGGAATGAGTTGACGAGGTAAGTCAATGAGGGAATCCACAAATATCGTGAAAATCAGACCATATTCCTTGAAAAAGGATCAACCACGAGTGACTTTAAAGCATTTACCACTTAAAAACCTTTTAGCTGGGCCCATTTTGAATTATGACTACATGATTTTAAATTACACTTTCTAATTCCTCGCCGTCCACCCCCCCAGCAGCGGCTGCCGCTTCATTTTCCAATTATGTGCTTTTATTTCAGAATGATGAAGAGTGCTACTTACTGGATCATGTCCTGTCTGCCACAAATAGCTGCTCACTTATTCCTTTAATTTTAGATATGAAGGCAGTCAGTTCGCCCGGCTGGTCTTCAAATTCTGAATAGCCTCCATTCCCACAGCACCCAACGAGGCCCGAGACGCAAAGAAACCCGCAAGCTCAGGCTGAGAAACGTTTGTAAACCAGCGCTCTGCTCCATAAATTATTATAATTCTTGGTGCTTTCTATATCCATCTAGCAGATCAGCAATCACATAAATAATAGTGAATGGACTGATTTTTCTTCTGCAAAGTGCTATGTCCTAGTTTTCGAAATCAAGCACTTGGAGATGCACATATCTGTGGAGTCGAAATGGGGAGCTGCTCAGATCAGTTTCAAACATGCATGCGGACATACCCACACACAAAAGGAAATAAGAGGTAAATGTGTAAAAATCAGCCTTCTGCATCCCCTTCCCACATATACGTCAAGTCACACTCAGCCTTAATGGGGATTTGGGACACACACATGGCTGGGGAGGGGGGCATGCAAGAGGGTCTTGGTGGCACAGCATTCAAACACAATCTGCAAAGAAAGTGAACGTGGATTTACAGTTCTCATGGAAATCTATTAAACAGATGTCACTGAAGCATAATCAAATCGGCACTATGGTAATTCTACACTTAAGTCTGAGATTGGGGTTTTGCCATTTTTATGATCAGTTTAAGTGTATTTTTTGTGATCATGCTGGAATTTGCAATTAAGGATTAAACCTCCAAAGTATGATCAATTAACGAACGTGTCTGAATGACAAACTTATACAAGCAAAACTCCTCTCTCCACACGCCCCCCACCCGCTTTGTGCAGGGAGCCTGGGGTGGGGGAGGGAGCGTCTGCCTTTTGCACGAACACTGGAACGCCAAAGCGCTTCGTTGTGACGGGGGAAAGGCAGAGTGCGTGGAAGGACTCACTTCTCAGGTAGCCGGTGCAATATATTTTGCAGCCTCGCAGGCTGCTGTACTGTCAGGAAATGCAAAAGGATGAAATGAAGGGGTAAGGACAGGTGTGTTGGAAATTGGAGGCCAGCATCATATTCCTCCTTAAAGTGATGAAATTGGCATGGGCGACGCCAAAGTCTTTTCACGTGCATCAACGCTGGGCCTCAGATCCGTCTTGAAGGAAGGGATGGAAATGGGAAGACGTGCAACAGGAGCAAACTTTCTGGTGTGGATTGGGATGGTGGACAGAGGAACCCTCCCCAGCCCTCGGCTCTGAACTCACCGTATCACAATCAACCAGAGGCAGACTTTTTTTTTTTTATTGTAGCTGCTTCTGTTTATGATGTGTAACCAGGCTGTGACATCCGGCTGGCCAAGTTCACATCCAAGAAAACCCCCAAAGAGTAATTCACAGAAAGTCCTGGAAAGACCAAAGAACATCTCAAGCCACTATCTGAGTTCGAAATTAAAACATATAATCCTAATTTGTTAAGGTTTTTTCTTCTTTCATGAGATTGGGCTGCCCTCATCGGCCATAGATATTTTAACTGGAAATAGAACGTAACTAAATCTTGTCTCGTTAGGGAAAAAAAAAAGTCAAAATAAAGTAAAGCATTTGCTTTGGCAGCAGAATGGCCAGGTCACCAGGGAGAGCCACAGTGAATTGAATTAACCGAGGAACTATTTTTACCTTCCCTCCAACACCATCCCCCCAAAAGGGGCCTCTCTTTCACTTTCCCTTGGGGTGGCTTCTGCTTTTTACGTTTTCTTCACTTCTTCAGACCCAAGTCAAACCATTTCAGTGGCAGTCTGGAGAGAATGCTGGCTGATGGTCTCATTCCACGGGGACTTCCACACCCCCGGAACCAGGAAATTGCTTTCAGAGTGACCCAGCATCGTCTCAATGGCTCTTGCTGCTTGAAACTTCCCTTCACCCCCTCTCCTCCCTGCCCCCAAGTGTTTGGCACGTCTGATCCTAGAGGGCGAGACATTTGGCCAGAAGGAAGAGCCCACAAGCAGCCTCTCTCTCATCTGAGATGCCATGAACTGTGATCTGTGGGCCCAGAGGGAGCCTGAGAAGCCATCTCGGGCTCCTGCATCTGGGGAGCCCCTTCTGCGAGGGGCCTGCACTCCAGAGGTGCAGGCAGACAAAGGTACCAATTGCCAAACGGAGAGATCTCAGGGAGAAGAATGGAAAGGGGGGGATGCTTGAAAAGACCCTTTTTCTGTTCCCGGCGAGGGAGGGGCAATGGGAGAGACATGTCACATTGTCACATTAAAGATTTTGACAGACAATTCAGGGATAACACAGAAATTCCACCCTTAACTGCAGCTCACTGCAACTTGAAAGGCATTAACTAACCCCCACTAATTGCTTGTTTTTCTGTGCATAATATTTACTTGTTAAAAGTCTTTGCCTGGCCAATTCATTTCCTCTGCTCTGCTATTCATGATCAGTTCACAGGCCCAAAATTGGAAAAATGAAATCATTTTGACAAATTAAAAGATGATTGCACTTTGGGAGGGTTTTCTTTTTTCCACTCATCTGGAACCTGCACCCAGAATGCTGATTTTTCTCCTTGAGTGCTACCCTTCAGGGAAATCCTGCCACCATCCTTAATTCCTCAGACAAATACAGGGGGATGTGTCTTGGGTTAGGGGAGCACACGAGGGGCCGTCGCTGCCTGCAAGGGAACGCAGCAAGTTCAAGGAAAACATGAACTTAAATTAGTTTCGCTGGACGAAGATTGAATAGTCTCACGGATGGACTGGGAAATTTTTAAAAAGCAGGCTTTTCTTGAATGGTTATTCTATATGTCGGTCTATGCATTCCTGACACTGTTTGGGCACTAGTAGAAAGACCCCAAAGCCTCAGTTTTTTTACCTAAACTTAGACCTGTTCTATCTGTCCACAAACACAGCCCACAGGGCATCGGCTGGGGGGGTGTGCATGATTCTAACTGCACACACAGTAGTTATATCCGATATACTACATCCCACATGCAGCCTAGCCACATCGACATTCTACTTCATTCTACTTCAGTCCGGGTCTTCTGAAATTCCTGGGGGGGAGAAATAAATAGGAAGGCAGTTGAACCACTTCCGAATACACAATTAAACCTCTGTCACTGGATTATCGCCTTTTGACTAGCCATCAGCCAATTAATGTACCTCCACCGAGTGAGCACTGAAATAGATGTAACCATTTCACAGAAACCCGCCTTGAGAAAAAAGATTTTACAAGTGTTGTGGGGCTGCCACTTGGAAAGCCAATTTGCAGGGAGCCGGCGTTGTGAAGCAGTTTATTATGCACGGCTCCCACACAGCGGCCCCCTGTATACTGTGCCCGGATCCAGAATGCCTCCCGATCACCACCGGCTGGCTCTAAAGCCCCCGTGTGCTCCCCACCTCCAGAAGCCTGCCTCAGCCCAGCCAAATCCACCAGCCCCTCCCCAAATGGTCTCCCAGTGCGCTGGCTCCCATGGACCAAGGCCTGGCTTCCAACTTGGGTGTGACAGTCAGCTGGTGCCCTCTCCGACATCCCTCAAAGCATTTTAGCTGTTGTGGCAAATAATTCATGAAGTTGGTTTAATTTTTTTTGCAAAGACCAGTCAGGGTATTGACAATGTTGGTGTCTGCCCAAACCCCCCAGCGTGGCTGGTCCCTGCTAACAAGTCTGCACCACCATTCAAGTCCTGTCGAGCCAGCTCAACCATTCACCAGCCGGCCCACTTTTGTTCCCTGGTTTAATTTCATAATTATTTGCCACTTAACAAGCTCTCCTCTGGGCTGTTCAGTAGGAGCCTTGGAAATGGGGATGGGGAGGCAATGAAGCTCCTGGAAAGGAACTGGGAGAGGCTCTGATCCAGCACTGGGGAGAGACATCCCAGAGAGGTCAGCTGGGCAGACTTGGGGGCCCATTCCAGGGTGGGGCCTCCCAGCCCAAGGGGAAAGGGAATGGGAAGGGATGGAGGATGGTGGGTCTAGGACCCCAGGCCGTGGCCTGCCACAGACTCCTGAACACGTGAGCTCTTAGACTGACCCTTCTCCGTCTCCACCCAGGGCACGGGAGACTGGGCATAAATTCACTCTCCGATAACAAGTCCCAGAATTAACACACGAGAGACACGACTTCTCCTTAGCAGGGGCATTCTATGAAATATTGCCTGTGAGGGCTGGGACCTGCCTGGTTAGCCACCGAATCCCCTGTGCCCGGCACACAGCAGACAGTAATAAATATATGTGGAATGAGTGAGTGGATGGATGGATGGATGAAGTTTCCAGCAATGCCTAGCAAAGTGGCCACTAGACCAGCATTCGTCCCCTCCTCCCCTGCCTCCAAGTACCAGAGGGGCCTCGCTGCGCACAGTAGGCTCTCAACAACCACGGGCTGCTATTGTTATCACCATCATCGTCACTTGCACCCCACCAGTTCGCCTCTCCCACCAGCTACTCCGCCAGCAGCCAGCAGCGACTGGCGAGCTGGGGAAAAGTTTCGCTGACCCCTCGGCCCCAGAGTCCAGCGCCCGACCGAGCCCCCTCCCGGCGGCACGCGCTCAGCGGGCAGGGCAGCGGGGGTGCCCGGCCAGGGCGCGGGCACACAGCAAACGCAGCCAAAGTAACTTTGCGGGCGCCCCTGCGCCGCGCCGCGGGCGTCACCCCGCGCCTGAAGAGGGTCCCGGCCGCGCCCCCGCCCGCCCCGCGCCCGCCGCGCCCCGGCCCGCGCCCCGCCCGCCCCCGGCCCTACCTGGCCCCGGGCTCCTCTTCCGCGGCCGCGGCGGCCGCGAGCAGCAGCGCGCACGGAGGGAGGCAGGGGCCCGGCTCCGGGGAGGGAGGCGCGCAGGGGCGGGGGCTCCTCCGGCGGCGGCCGCCTCGCCGCGCGTCCGAGGCAGCAAGTGGGAGCCAGACTCCTCCTTCGGGGGGCGGGGGGCTCCCCGGCACCCCCTCCTTCGCCCGCCCGCCCGCCGTGCGGCTCCGAGCCTCCCCGGCTCCCCCTCCCGCCGCCGCCCTCCTCCCTCCCCACCTCGCTCCCCGCCTTCCCCGGCCCCGGCGCCGGGAGGGGCGCGCTCGCGCCCTCGGGCCCGGGCCCAGCGCCGCCACCCGCCAGAGCCCCCGCCAGGCCGGCCAGGCCTCGGCCCTCGGCCCCCGCCCGGGCCTGGCGCCCGCATCCCGCCGCCCAGGGGAGGGGAGCAGGGCAGGCGGCCCGAACGGGAGGAGGAGGAGCGGGGCCCGCGCTGCGGAGAAGGGCAGGCGGCGGCCCGCCGCGCCCCGCGCCCCTCTCCGGCCCGCCCCCCAGCCCCGGGCCGGCCGCGCGCAGGGTGGGCGGGGAGCGGGGCGGGGGCGCTCTCACCTCCGCATCCGCGGCCGCCGCAGTGGGCACTGCGTGCTGGGGCGTGCGCGGCTCCTTCAGGGCCGCCGCGGCCCCCGCCCCAGGCCTGGACCCCCTCCCAGGGCCGCGAGGGCACCCTGCTCCGGACCCCTCCCGCCAGGGGTCTGAGAATACCCTCTCCACCCCCCTTCTGGGGAGACGCGGACCCCAGTTCTTAGGCTGAATAGGCCTGGGTCCCCTTCCTGTGCCCCCATCTCTTCCCCTGGGCGTCCCAAGTCCCCAGTCCCCGGGTGCAGTGAGTGGCCAGCTGGGGCCTAACCCGGAGCGAGGCAGGTAAGCAGGTCAGGACCTGAGAATCTGGCTTCTGGTCTGAAGAAAGCTCTGCCTTACTGGGGAGAAGGGAGAGCAACACTCCCAGCAGCAGTGGTCCCACCCTGGAGAGTTTGAGAGGCCCCTTGTGACCTCTGTCCTCCTGCCACCGATGGAGAGAGGTGTCCACAGAGCCTTGTAGTCAGGACACAGGCCAGGCCGGGCCTCCCCAACTGAAAGGGAGGTGAGAAGGGGGTGTGGCCCCTTTGAGGCCCATCTAAGGCCCCTCAACAAATGTTTTTGGGTCCCCTTCCCCCACCATATTCACATCACACCATGCCTCCCCGTCCTGCATTCATCACAGCTTCAGACACAGTCCCTGAGGACACCCTGTGTGGGCATCTCAGGCCCGGCCTGCCCTTGGAGAGAGCCCAGTCTGGTAGAGATGCAGCCAGGGACACAGAAAAATTCCCCTCACAGGTGCAGGAGGGGAAGTGGGGACAGCTATCCCGGATGGCTTCTTGGAGGTAGACACACCCCAACTGAATAAGTGTATGCCAAGGAGAGAAGGTATGGAAAAGGTGTTCCAGGCAGAGGGAACAGTGCTTGCAAAGGTCTTGGCATGTTTGGAATGGCAGCTTCAGTGGGGCTGGAGAAAGAGGAAAGGTGGGGGCGGGGGGGTGACAGGGAGAGGAACAAGGGCTGGATCAGGAAGAGCCTTGGCTGCCTGCCTAAGGGGGTAGACTTTATCAGGGGCAATGAGGTGCCATAGAAGGTTTTTGAGCAGGGACGTGACCTGGTCTGGTTTATCTTTTTAGGGTTTGCTCAGGCAGCCCTGACAGAGGAGGAGGAGGGGCTGGCGGGGAGAGGCTGGGCCTGCCGAGGGAGATGATGCAGGCCTGGGCTAGGGAGTGGCCTGGGAGGCTGGCCAAGGGAGCCTCAGGTGGGCACCCTCCTCATCTTCCTCGTCTTTGGACCTCACTTCTATCACCCGTGCTGGGGCCATTCTGGGGCCGAGAGAAGAGGCCAGGCTGGAAATACACCTGTAGGGGGACAAGTAGAAGGACAAGTGAAGCATTTGGGGCGGGGGGCACAGCATGGGCAGGCCCTGTGCTTCTCCTCGTGAGCAGGGAGCTGCCACACCATCTCCCCCCAGGGTCAGTCCTGGGCAGTGGGTTCCCCGGTGCCCTCACCCAGCCAGGCAGGTCCTCCCAGTGATTACTCACTCTGCCTGTCAGGGCCACACGGACCTTTGCAGACGCCCAGCTCGGGTCTGCCTACCCTGTGAGGGTCAGAGCCCCAAGGAGGCTCTTCCCAAGCCCAGAAGAGAGGAGCGTGGGAGCAGTCCCCTGGGAATTCAGGGAAGAAAGCCCAGGTGAACGCACACACTGCTGCCAAGGAGAAAGTTTGGTCAGTGGCCTGAATCCACTGTCAGCCCCACTGCTCAGGTGACTGCAACATCCATTTGGCACCTGTGTCATCCTAGGAATCATGTGTGTGCCAGGTCTGTGCTGGGTGGCCGGGGAGGAAGGGGGCACCCCGATGTAGCCCCTGCCATCCAGCCGTAGCCAGTGAAAGACCAAAGGGGAGACACTCACCCGGAGACCAGCCTGGACCGAGTGTGGCTTGGGGAGGAGAGAGATGCCCACCCTGGGGGATGGAGCAGGGCTTCTTGGAAGAGGGCGTGAGGGCTGGGCCTGGAAGAAAGGGCAGAACATGGACAGGGGAGATGAGCCTGGTGGGCATTCCTGACAGGAGGAACTGCAGGTGCCCAGGAGGAGAAGAGCAGGGAGGACAGGAAGGTGCGGACCCCTAAAGGACTGGAGCGTGCCATAAGGCAGGCCACATGGGGCCTTGAGTGCCACACTCGGCAGCCCATGGGAGCCTCTGAGGACATTTGAGCAAAATGCTCTAGGTGGCCTGTATCCCAGCACCCAGGACAAGGCCAGTGCACATTGAGTGAGTGAGTGAGTGAATGAATGAATGAGCAAACAAAGGATGAGATTCACTGACCTAAACACCCCTTAGCACGCAGAGCCTCCCAGCTCCTCCAGCTGGGCTGCCCACTCTGTGGAGCATGAAGGAGTGTCCCAAACTCAGCGGGGAGCACCTTTCTCCCCGTAGGGCTCCAGGCTTCCTGAGCACAATGTCTCCCAGGGAGATGAAAACCATCGTGCCTGCCTCAGAGACAGGGCTTGTGCTCAAGAGCCCAACAGACTCCACCTGCTGCCTGCCGAGGACAGAGCCACAGCTTGGCCGTGGCCTCAGGAGACCCCAGAGGATACACAGTTTGAGACAGTGGAGAATCTGTGGTCCTGGTCCCTGGGGCAAGAGCACAGAAGTTCCTGTGATTCTCATCCTCCAAGGCCAGCTTCCTCACCACCTCCAATCCCACCAGCCCTCCCCTCAGCTCCCAGAACACCATCTTCCTGTGACGTGCCTTTATTGAGCACCTACTGTATGCCTGGCACTCCTTTGGAGCAAAGCATGAGCTCCGCACCAAAGGGGCCTGTACCACCCAGTCCCAGGCACTGAGCTCTGAGCTTGACCCACACCTACCCTGGTCCAGGCTGCTTCCTGGGGGTCGGGCTCTCTTGGCCTCCGACTCATCCCACAGGGCCTGGGGCTCGGTAGGTGCCCAGCGAATGGGCTCTGACAGAACAGGGGATGAGGCGTGCAAGGACGGGCAGGGTAGACCCACTCCTAAAAGAGCAACCAATCTGGCAAACACAGCAGACATTCTGCTTTTGGAAAAATTTAATAACACAGTGGCACTTGTTCATGGAGACTAAGAGAAACACCACACAATCCCACACTGCAAAACCAGCCAGGGGATGGCTCGTTCAGCTGGGGTGCATTTCCCAGGCACCTACTATGTGCTGGAGGCTGGGGAGAGAAAGAGGAGAAGGTAGGCTGTCTGCCCTCGGAGAGGCAGAGGGTCGGCAGATGCTCATGACACCAGGGAGAAGAGGGCACCAGGGAGAAGGGCAGCAGATGCAGCCCAGGGATGCTTCAGAAGGAGGTGACGTGTGTGCTCCAAAGGAATAAGACTTCACTATGAGGATAAATGGGAGAGGGACAGCCCAGCAGAGGGACCAGCCTTTGCAAAGACTCAAGAGTCTCAAAGGAATATGGCATGATATCCCCTGGCCAAGAAATTCACCAGGAAGGTGAAGAATTCCAGGAAGTTGTCCCAAGGCAGTAACTGCAGGCTGCTTATAACAGCCCCAAATCGGAAACAAGCTAAATGCCCAGCCAGGGGGGATCGGTACAAAAAATTATGGTAAGTCCAGGGAATTTCAAGTAGCCAAATCATGTTGCTGAAATGTGATGTGGCGGGAAAATGATATCCATGCTCATCCCATATCCCGTGACCATGTGAGGGAGGTTACACGAGAGTGCACCTGATTCTGTGTTTTGAAAAATGAGAAATAGAAAAAGGGAAGAAAAGAAGATAGGAAGTATATAGAGCAACATGTCAACCCTGCGGATAAGACCATGGGTGATCTTTTACTTTATTTAAGGGAACTTTTTGTTGTCTCCAACTTTTCTATGATCATCAATATCGTGAGGGGTGGAGGGGCATGCGGGGAGGGGTGTGAGCAGAGTGTGGGGTGCATGGGCAGGGCCCGGGCCGTGGAGGACCCCAGTGCCTCGTTGACAGTGTCTCAGGTCTTCATGCTCTCCTCGGGTCCTCCACGGCACCTGGCTCATCACCAGCAGGCAGGATATGGTTCTCATTCAGCAGATATTCACCAGGTTCCTACAACATGCCAGGCACCGTGTCAGGCCCTGGGAATCACCCAGGCAGGGGAGGCCACAGGATCTCAGGGGAGGTGTTGGGAGAGGCTCCCTGGAGGAGGTGACCTGGGCTGGGGCTGGATGGATGAAGCTGGCTTTGCGTCCCCACCTCTCCCCCATTACACCTGCAAGGTCTCCGTCTGCCAGCCTGGGTTTGTCTGGACCCTGACACAGCCCAGAGGCGGGTCAGTTTCAATCCAGCTGTCCAGCATGGGCCTCATCCCAGACCTTTGTCTAGGCGCAGAGCCCAGGGTGGAAAGGCCACACCCTGTCAGGGACCCCAGGCCCTGTCCACCTCTGGTCAGGCTCGGATACAGCCTACGATGACTCCCCTAGTTCCTGAACCATGCCTTGACCACTGGTTCAAATCCTGCCTTTGTCACTTATGGTTTGTCACTCTGAACCTCAGTCTCTTCTATTCTGTTATTGTAAAGCTGTTACAATAATCTCCACCTCGAGAGCAGTGCACATAGATTGCCTGGGATGGAGTTGGCACGCAGCAAGTGGTGGCTATTAACTCTGTCACAGGGCTAGATACCAAGTCTGGGGATCTGGATTCTAACCCAGTTCTGCCACTAACTTGCTTGGGACCTTGGGACATTCTCATGTGTCTCTGAGTCTCGGTTTTCTCAACTTGAGGAGAAAAGTGACGTCACAGTTCGCTCCTGGGCTTGCTCAAGATGAAATGACAACATGTGGAAAGACCGCAGGAGCTCCTTCCTCCTGCCCTTAGCTAAGGTTCCAGCCAGGCTGTTGTCCAAATGAGTCCTCCACCCCATTCCATTCTAGGGCACTGCCCCCCATAGACCCTCTGGACCCATACGACCCCGAAAGCCAGGTGCAGAGAAGGGCCCTGTGTCAAATGAGCTCCAGGACACTTAATGGATCACTCCACAGGGGTCTGCCCCAGGCAGATAGCCTGGAAGATGAGGCATTTGTCACTGGACAGTTGGCCCAAGATATGTCTCAGGAATGGTGTCCTCTGCCCCAGGTGATGCTGCTCCAGGATTGGAGTCCCCAGGAGCTGGACGGAGGTCAAGCTCAGGCAGGGCCAGCCACCCCCTGCAGGCTGCAGGAGTCAGGAGGATGCCACAGCCCACAGGTCTCCTGAGGGAGGGGTCAGCTCCTGGTGCCACTCCCGGTCACCACTAATGTGGATGGCTAGGCTCCCAGCACCCCTGGCCCAGCCCCTCACATGCTGCCGTGAGCCTTTTATTGTTTTTGGAGAACTTTTCCAGATTCCTTACAACAGCCTGGGTGGGACCTCAGCTGGGGGCAACCTTCCCTGTGAAGGGAGACTAGAAGGCCCATTTTACAGATGAAGAAACTGAGGCTCCAAGAGATTTCAAGACCTGTCCAGCCAGTATACGGTAAAGTTGGAACTGCAGGGCCAATATTCAGACTTTAGGACACCTGTTCTCTCCCATCCACCCTGTCCCCATCCACGTGCCAGGCCAGCTCTTTCCAACACTGCTAAAGGCCCCCAACACATCTAGTACCATCCCAGCACTGCCAGGGTCTGCTGAGCTATGCTGAGCTGTCCAGGGTCCTGGCCAGGCCCAGCCCTGCCCCGCAGCCTTCTCTGATCTTTCCCCTGGCTGCCACCTCTTCCGACCTCCTGGATCTCAAAGAAGCTGGAAGAGGTGAAGTTGGGCCTGCCCCAGGGCTTTGTGCCTGCACTGCCTGTGCTGCCTGTGGGCCCTTGGATACCACATTTCAACCTCAAAGCCTTGGTTTCCTTTTCTGAAAAATGGGTGCAACATGGAGTAGGCCAGGAGGTGGTTCATATCAGTAAAGTCCCACAGATACCACGGCCACCTCCTCTGAGCCAGGCAAAGCCAGAGACCCAGAGGGAGCCGGCCCTGCCGTTGAGCAAGGAGTCCAGAGGGTGTGGGGTCTGGAAACTAACAATGACCACATGCTGCTGAGCAGAGGGGGACATGGGCTGGGGGAGTACAGGGGACCTCCCATCCCTCCTGGGGGCAGAGAAGGGGAGGAGCTGGGAGAGTGCCTGGTGACAAGGGCATTGGGGTGGGGGGTGGGGCCACATGAGCAAAGGTCTAGAGGGAGGAGCCTAAGGGCAGCCTGGGGGGGAGGAGGGAGGGGTTCAGGGATGGGGAGGCAGAGGAGGCACCTCCCCCAGCTCAGCCTGTGAGCTCAGAGCAGAGGCCCTGGGAAGGCCGGCGGCAGGGCCTGGTCAGATCCCTCACAGTGGGCGGTGTGAGGCGGGGACAGAATGATGGTGAAGAGGAGCCCTGGGGGTAGGACGGCCAGGGCTCCGTGACTTGCAGACAACAGTAACAAGGAGAGCTGGTCCCCGGCACTTTGGTGTCCTCTCCTTTGATCCTCACGGCCCCGCACCAGCACAGTGTGGAGTGGTGGGCAGTGGTGGCAGGAACCGGACACAGTGGGGTCCACAGGCTGCCAACGTCCCCCTCCAGCTGACTTATGATTCCCTCAATGTCCCTGAGCTTTGCGTCTCTATCCAGAAAATAGGTGAGAGCACCGCCCGCCTCGCGGGGTCCTGGGGAGGACCGGGTGAAGCAGACTGTTCGAGGGCCCTGAAAACCGGGCCCTCCGTCCTTGGGGACATTGGGCTGCACTGCTGGAGCTCACCAGACCTCTCCTGGCATGGCTCTGGCATCTGCTGGGTCCCCCGTGTCTTCCTTTCCCTCAGGAGCTGCCCCACCCTGAAAACTCTGTACCAAAGCAGCTTGGATTTGGGGCCGGCCCGGTGAAGCCCAGACGCAGACCTCTGCTGCCCCACCCCACCAGGGGGCCTGTGGGAGGCTCTGATAAGATGCTCGGACGTGGGCCTGGGTCCCAGCACAGGCATCCTGACCCAGACCAAGCAGACAACAGGGCCCCCAGGGTGTGCCAGACCCCAGAGTGAATGCCCTGGGGAGTAGAGAGCTGGGAAGTGAAAGCAGTAGGCACCGGCTCAGAGACACCTGAAACCTGGGCGTCCCCATGCCCCGCCTCCTGTCCCTCACTCTGCACCAGGCAGCACCCCAAGTCCCGTCCACCTGCCTCCCGAATGCAGTCCCTCCCATCCTCACAGCCTTCCCTGGGCTCTCTGCTCCCCACACTGCAGTCAAGGTGCCCCTCCCCTGCTTGGGAACCCTCAGTGGCTCCCCATTACTCTTAAGTCTGTATCCTGCTGGTGGGGGGTAGGCAGTGGGGGGGAGCTCTGCCCATCCCACCCAGGATGCACTTATCCCAGCAACCTACCCCTCCTGGGCCCCCCACGGGACTGTAACTGCTCTGCCCTCTACCTCAGCCCATGGCCAGCAACAGGACCCTGAGCCCGTGAACCTCCGATGGGATCAAGAGCCAAGGGGGCAGCTGGGCAGGCCTGCCGTCCAGCCGCAGGTGAAGCTGGGGCTTCCTGCCACCCGGATGCATTCCTGAAGCCTGCTCCCGAACCACCCAGAGCCCTGCCTCACTCCTCTCCTGCTGGAAGTCCCCTCCCCAGCACCCCTCACCTGGGAGAGGCAGGGCTGGAAGGAGAGCACAGTCAGAGGTGTCAGACAGGCCTGGGCCTGCCGCTGGGGTCCTGGGCAGGTGCTTGACCTGTTGCCTCACCTGCCAAACAAGGGTTAGGGTTTAAGGGTTACCCGCCCTGTTAGTTTGTGCCGATCACATGGGATAAGAAGTGTGAACTGCCTAGTGCTGGCTGTGACTCTCGGCAAGTACCAATCAGTGACGGTCCCCAGGAGACCCCCCACCCCAGCTCCTCCTTGACCACTGGTGTCCCCATGTTATTCACTGCTGGATCCCAGCTCCGTCCCTACCGCCCAGAGGCACTCAGCAGACACTTAATGCACCAGATGTATCAGACAGAGGAACCCCAGGAAGCACCCCCACTTTTGTTGATGCCTGAAATCCCCCACTGAGGAGCCGTTATCCTTGGTGAAAGGCAAAATCCCAGGGAGGCATTATGGGCCAGTGGGGACCATGCCAGCCTCCTCATGCAGACTGCCCCCCAGCCTACCTCCTTCAGAAAGGAAGCCCCTCCCCACATTCCTGCGGGGCCCTCATGCCTCCACTTGCATATCTCCCATGCCCATCGCCCCCCACTTCCCCAGGGGCCTCTTCCATGTCTGGGCTCTTAGCTGTCAGAAGGCTTTTCCTTCTGTGGAGCTTGTAGTTTCTTCCCCCTTGCTCTCCACCCCACCTCCGGGCTGCACAGCACCGCTGGCCCCTACAGGAGGGCGCTGAGCAGCCCTGGGGCCATCAGCAGAACTCTGAATCTGCTCCTCCCCAGACGCACAGCCCCGTCCTGCAACTGCCCCTCAGCTCACCTGGACACACACCCCTGCCCATCTTGGTCCTCTTCTCTGGGTGAGCCCCAGGTTCTCTCTCCCCTCGAGGTGTGGCATCCAGACCAGCGCCAAGACCAAATGCAGCTCTTAGACAGGCATGGGGCAAGGGAGGAAGCCAGCTAAATAGTGTCTGCTGCTGCTGTGGCAGTCATTCACACCTTAGTCTGAATATTTCCAGCCCTTTCCTAGTAGCAGATTTGAGTCAGAATCATCACAGTTAGGTAGGGAGAGATCTCAGTGCCCTTCTATCCCAATCTCACCATATTCCCTCACTGTACAAATAAGAAACTAAGGCCCAGCTTGAGAAAGAAACATGGGAGAGAGCATACTCTGTCCCCAGATTAGAGGGAAGGATAAACGATCCTGAAGAGGAGAGTCAAGGGTGGAGGGGAAGGGGCTAAAAACAGACTGTGATTTCTCCCTCCAAGGTTGTTGATGCCAGAGGCCACAGGGGCTGCTGATAAACCTTACTGTTCTAATTCATCAGGATAACCACCCATTTCACAGATGAGGAAAGTGAGGTCAGAGCTGTTGAGTGACTTGGCCAAAAGGCGTATTGCAACTGCCCCGATCTTCATGACCCGGACCTCCACATGCTTCCATCCCTGACAGTGCTCTGCAGGTAGCTGAGGGGAAGAAGAAGACGTGTGTGCACGTGCAGTCCCCAGGCCACCGCCCCAGTGGAGCATCACTGGTTCAGCCTCCCCCCAGCTCCCATTCCCATGCGCCTCTGCACCACCCTGCACTTCAGCCCTCTCAAAGAGATGACAAAAGCTACTGTGTTTGAGCACACACAGTATGCCTTTCTTTATTTCTCATAACCGCCTGGAGAGGTGGCATTATTTCCAGTTTACAGATGACAGGCTGGTGCTGAGAGAATGGACTTGCCCAGGGTCACACCTTGAGTCCCTGGCAGGACTGGAGTGACACCCAGTTCTGGAACCGTTCTATCCCTGACCTCTGGCTCGCTGCTGTGCCTGGGCCACTGAGGCAGCTCAGAAACAGCTCAAGCCCTACACCTTCCATTGTGCACCCAGAGCAGACATCACTAATCACTTGCAGTGCTCTTTGCTGTTACCCAGGATGCAGCCTCAGAATCCTTCTCAGGGCTCCAGGCAGCCACTGGAAGGGTTGGCCCTGGAAACATTGTCTACTTGCCTCTCCCAGAGGACCTCCTGGGCCCACTAAGCTCCTACCTGCACACGGGACCTTGACAGGCAGCTCTGCCCTGCCAAGTAACAGAGACAGTCGCTTCCCTGCGGGGTCTGGTCTAGAGCTGACCCAGGACTCCCTGTGGTCCAGCAGAGTTCGCCAACCCTCCATACAGCCCTCTCTCCCCTCCTCACAGCTCTCTGGGGCCTCTGCCCCTCCAGCCTCTGCCTCCCTCAGGGACCCCTGCAGCCAGTACCCACTTCTCCACATCTTCGGCACCCCCAGAGGACCAGCTCCTCCCCACCTGCATTTAAACCTGCTCCTGTCTCCCAACCTAAGAAATAAGACCTCTGTCCCTCCCACATCACCCTCCAGCCACTGGCCATCTCCTCCCCCTTCTCAACCAAGTTTCCCAAAAAAGGCTCCCACACCTGCCGTCTCCACTTCCCTGCCTCCCAGCCCTCTCCTCAGGCCAGGGCAGGGTCACCAACGGCCTCCTGGTGTCCACCACAGTCCTGCTCGTCCCTAGCCATGGGGACATCTACCCCTGCTCTCAGGATAGAGACCAGCCTCCTGGCCGTGGCCCTCGAGTCTGCATGTCCTGATCCTGGGGTCATCTCCAGTCTCGTCCCATGCCCCACCCCCACCCTATTCTCCAGACACACCTACCAACTTCCTTCTTGTTGGCTCTGGGCCTCCATGCAAGCTCAGTCCTCTGCTCCCGACCCACAGCAGCAATGATAAAGCTATGGCTTATTTAGAATTACCGTGTGGCAGGCACTGTGGGAAGCATCCCATCCTCCATCAGTCCTGTCTATTCACTGAGCACCCACTGTGAGCCACACCCCTTTGGAAGCACTAGGGCACAGCAGTGAGCTGAGTTGTAGGTATCTTGTTCCAACGTACAGGTGTGGAAACTGAGGCTCAGAGAGTCTAAGCGACCTACCTGGGCTCACACAGCCATGATGTGGGCTCCACATTCTACACCCACACATCCCCCCATGCCATGGCCACACTGTGGGCCACCCACTCCAAGATGGCCCCAGAACCCTGCCCACCCCCCACCTTCCACCCCCCTCAGTTGCCCCTGGAGCCCAGCACCCTCAGCGCTTTGTTCTCCCCAGGTGCCCCCTCCTACCATCCCCACCGCCGGGCCGCCAGCCTGGCTGCTGCCTCCCTGGGAGCCACTGCCAAGCCATCAGCTCCTTTCATCACCCTGAGGCAGCCAGAGGGAGTGCCAGCAGCAGCCTTGGCACACGCCTGCCTCCGGCCGCTCCTCGCTTGTTCTCAGGCACAGACGCCAGCCCAGCAGGGCGGGCACCCGGCCCCAGGCCCATGGCTGCAGGGGGGACGGGTCACTGGGGGATCCAGCCCTCCCCATGACAAGTCAGGAAGCTGGGGCTGGGGATCAGCCAGGCCTCCTTTGAAATTGTCTAAATTAGTCAAATCAACCCATCAGAGTGACAATCAGATGTCCGTGGAAGGCAGTTCCCTCTGCTGGAACGCTGTCTTATCCAGGCCGGCTGCGGCCCCTCAGAGCTCAGCGAGGGCGGGCCCTTCCTCAGGGGGTCCTGACCTTCACCCCGGGGCCAAGCTCCCTCTCAGCACTCATAGAACCCACCCCAGACGCCTGGCTAATGGTCAGCCCAGATGGGCACCTAAGCTTAGGGGTGCGAAGTGGGGCCTTGTGGGGCTCCGCTGTCAGTCCGCTTGGCAGTCCTACTCCTCCCCACCCACGGGCACCTGGCTGACCCTTCAGGACAGCTGTGTTTGACTCCTGGAGGCAGGACCTCTGACTCTGTGCCCCCAGAGGCAGCTGAGGGCTGGGCAGGGGGACACCCGGCTCCATGGAGATGCCCGTGACCTCAGGAAGCTCTGTCGCACGCCCTTGGCTTTGAAGTGAGTATGAGAGCCCAGCCCTGGGTCCAGGATCACCTCCATCGAGTCTGGTTTTCTGAGCCTTCACTTCCTCCTCTGCCAAACTGATTCTGATTCTTCCTGGTCAGGCTGGTGACTGGTGAACCAAAGTGATGGGCACAGGCCCCTGCCCTCCCCGTCTTCCCACTGCCCTCCCTTCAGAGTGAGAAAGCTGTGAGTGGGGGAGGGCCCTGGAGAGAGGCAAAGGTGGCCAGCCAGCTCTGTCTGGGGCCTCCCTCTGCCCCTTTGGGGCGCCGTGGAGAAAATCAGGTGGTGCCAGGACACGCAGGCGGCTGGAGGCAGGGTACCTGCTGGGGGCAGGGGTCTAGGGCTGGCCACGCTGGCCCGGCAGCCAGGGAGAGAGCATCTGCAACAGGAACCATGTCTGAGGAGCTAAGGAAGGAGGCTGTTATGTGTGAGGCAGTGAGTTGAAGTAAGGGTGAGAAACCAGCGTTGGAAGAGAGAGACCCAGGTGGCTCGAGGCCCTGGCCACTGCAGCATCCGTGCCCACCAGGCCGGCCCACTCCAGGCTCCGGGTCTCCCTGTTCCGGCTTCAGATTCACGGGAGAGAATCCTGTTGGGCTACACTGGGTCATGTGTCCAGCCTGGACCAACCAGCCATGGTAGGTGTGGGGTCACATAGCACAGAGTGAGCCTGACCAATCGCAGAGAGGGGAGAATCTGTGGGCGGGGCAGCCACTGACAGGTGGCTTCTCATTTTACCGGTGGGAGGTTGACAGACCCCCAAGACAACTGTCCCTCGGTAGTGTGTCCCAGCACTCTTGGACCAACCCAAAGGCCCACAGTGGGAGGGAGCCAGATTAGGAACCCTCCAGCCTGAAGAGGAAGGAGGAAATGTAGGGCAGGGCCCCAGTGGAGAGGACCCTGAGGGAAGGGGGGTGGGCCCCAGGGCATGGAGCAGGACAGGTATGATGAGGTCCCTGTTTGGAGCAATAAGGCTGTGATGAGGCCAGGAGGTGATCCAAGAGGAGGGAGGGAGTGGATGCAGGATGGGATAGGAGGGTAAACAGTGTGACCTGGGCCATTGGAGTCAGGTGGAGGGAGAGGAGGCCTGGCCAGAGCTCCAGGACACACGAGGGTGCTTGCTGGGTGAGATGGAGGATTGAGGGAGGGAAGCCAGCTAACAAGGGGATGAAAAGTTCAGTCTGAAACATCTTGAGCACAAGGTTCTGTGGTCCACTTGGGAAAGAAGGTGAGGGGGTGGTGGCCACAGGGGAGAGAGGCCTGGGCTGCCATCAGGGACTTGCGGGTGACTGGCACGGACAGAGGTGGCCTGCGAGGTCAGGAGAGTGGTCAAGATCACCTGGGAGATGCCTGGAAAAGAAGAGAGGCCCGGAACTGAGTCCTGAGGGACCCAGCATTCAAGAGAGGAGTGCAGGCAGAGGGGCCGGCAGAGAAAATGGGGTGGGAAAGGAGCAGCCGGGGAAGCAGGAGGAGAATGGAGAGGGACGAGACCCAGGCCAGGAGGGGAGATCAGGAGGGCGCCAGTCAGGGAACTGGACCTAACAGCCAGGAGGTCAGAGGTAACCTTGAGGAAGGGCCCCCAAAGGGGCTGGGGTGATGGAAGTGAGAGGGGAGACACCCCCCCAAACAGGGCACCTCTGTGCCCCTGATTCTCCATACCTAGGAGCAATTCTCCACTGCGTTGAGAACAATGACCCCAGTGTCCATCGGGGCAGAGATTTGTTTGGCTAGAAGGAGCCAGTGTCTGAAATGTGTTGGGAAATAGCCGCATTCTGTCCCCAGGGCCTCCCAGTAAGCCGAGCTTGTCTCCATTTTACAGGGGAAAACAAGGGGAAGCAGCTCATCAAAGGGCACACAGCACATCAGAGGCAGAGCTGGGACCAGGACAAGGACCCTGTGGCCAGCCCAGCACTCCCTCTTCCTGACCCTGTCCTTGCTCCAAGCCATGCTGTGAGTGAAGATCATGGCTGTGGGCAGTCGGGGGTGGTGGGGTTCTCTGGTTACACTTCCTCTCCCCAGGCCTCAGCCCCTCCATCCAGGAGCCTGGGCTGGGCCTCTGCTTGGCCATGATGCCCTCTCTCTAGATCCACCTGGTGAGGTCAGGAAGGTGCCCCAGCTCTCACAGGGAGGGCTCAGGTAAGAGCCGGCCCCCGTTAGGCCCAGGATGTCCTGGGTGGATGCCCACTCTAGTTGCCTGCATCTAGACTCCAGGGAACAGCTGCCCCACACACTGGCAACTTCAGGGAGGAGGCATGGGGGCAGATGGGCTCTCAGATGGGGGGCAGTTCCAGGGGCATCATGGCTTCCTGGAGTCAGCACAGGTTTTGGAGCTTGATGGGGCCAGGTTCAAATCCTGGCTCTGCCACTTGCTACCTGAATGACCTTGGGCGGGTCTGGACCCCATGTCAGAGCCTTCGTTCCCTAATCTGTAAAATGGGCTTTATATGCCTCTCCCAGGGCTACTGTAGGGATTAAGTGAGTTGCCCTTCGAGCAATCACCTAGCAGCAGAGGGAGGAACCCTGTTTATGTTGGGTGTTGACCAACCAGAACCAGCAAGAGAGAGAAAGATGGATCTGCCCTCCCATAGCTGACAGGGATGAGCAGACAGGAACTCCCACACACCGATGCAACAGTAAGCCAGGCAGTGCTGTGGGACCTCCGGGGTCCTGGTATTTCCTATAAATACGATCCAGTCCTTCCCACTTCCTGCCTTCGCCTGTGCTGTGCCCTTGCCTGCTGTGCCTGCATCACCCCCATCCTTCGACGCCAGTATCTGCACCCTCTGGGCTGACGTGTCTTAACATGAAGGCGGTCACATTGTCCCAGCTGAGCTCCTCTCTTTGACAGCGGTCATTGGTACCACACGGACGACCCTTTTGAAGCTCATGTTCCAAACAACCAGCCCCCCGCGGGCCCAGGAGGCCCTAGGAAGCCAGTGGACCCCCCACAGGTCTCTCCTGGCACCGAGGGAGGGAAGGCAGGACCAGGCAGCCACGCACAGGAAGTCGGGTGTTTGCACTGCAAACAGAGGCTGAAGCGAGATTGCGCTGTGGATTCAGCGTCAGGGAGGTGCAGACGCCCAGGTGCCAGGCTGCGTGTTTGCCCCGGTCCCCAGGGGTTCTGGCAGCCTCCCACAGACCAGAGTTTGATTATCTCCATCTGTCTTCCCTGAGTGTGGTGTGGAGGGACGCACCTCATCTCCACGTTGTTGGGGAGCAGCCTGTGCGTGCTGTCCCTCAGTGAGCAGGCATCCTCCCAGCTGAGTGGCCCGGCCCTGGTGCACAGGTTAGCAGAGATGCAGGGCCAGCGGGGCCCCTGCCCCAGCCTCATCAGCCCCACTCCCTCTCTGGCTTGGCCTGCCTGCCTCAGCATCACCCCTGTAATCCACTGTCAACGCTCTGCCCCGGCAACTCCACTCCATCCCTCGTCCCTTTAACAAGCAGCCCTCAGGCCAAGCTCCGTGCTCAAGCTCAGAGGGAGAAACAGGTATGAGAAGAGGCCAGGAGCCGGACTCCCCGCCCCGCCACTCACCAGCTGGGTGACCTTGGGCAAGTCACTGCACTGCTCTGGGCCTGTTTCTTCCTCTGTAAAATGGGGTGATGCTAATCCTAACCTCCACCTCATAGGGCCATCATGAGTATTAAACAAGTCAGGGCAGGTGAAGTGTTCAGATAGCGCCAGCCCTGCGTGCGGGCTTAGCAGATGTCACTGTTGGTACCATGGCTGTCATCCTCCGTTTGGGGACGGCGGGTCCAGAGGAGGGGCAATGCTACTTTACACTTGTTACCTCCGTCCTCACAACCCCCGCTAGGTGACCCAGAGAATAGAAGAGGAAACTGAAGTCACACCCAAGCCACCAGGCAGTGCATGTGAAGCCTGCATTCGACCCAGCTAGCCTGGTGAAAAGGCGGGGCAGGAGGAGGCGGGGAGCAGTGCTGTCAGAGACATGGCTCCCCAGGGGCTCCCCAGGAGCAGGTCCTCTGTCCATGTGTCCTAGGAGGTGGCAGCCCTGTGGCCACATCTTGGGCAGGGCCAGGATAGCCATCCCTTCCACTGGTCCTTGGGTACTGGCCCAACTGTCCCCTCCTCCTCCAAGAGGCCTTTGAGGTTCCCAAGGCGCCAGCCCCCCAGGGCCTTCCTTCCAGGCTGGTGAGATGTGTCTCCACCGAGGTCACCTCTGTCATCACACAGAGCAGACAGGGTGGGAGGCAGCCATGAGGAATTCCTGTCCTCTCTCAGTGCCCCTCCCAGGGGTCTCCTGCCAAGAATTCCCTTTAGGCCCATCTCGTGTCCCCTTGAATGTCTTTTCTTTCTAATTGAGGTAGCATTGGTTTATAACATTATATAAATTTCAGGTGTACATCATTATATTTCAATTTCTGTGTAGATTACATCATGTTCACCACCCAGAGACTAATTACAACCCATCACCACACACATGCCCCTGATCATCCCTTTTGCCCTCCTCCCTCCCCCCTCCCCCTCTGGTAACCACCATCCAATCTGTGTCTCTATGTGATTGTTTGTTGTTGTTTTTATCTTCTGTTTATGAGTGAGATCACACGGTATTTGACTTTCTCCCTCTGACTTATTTCGCTTAGCCTAATACCCTCAAGGTCCATCTGTGTTGTCACAAATGGTCTGATTTCATAAGGAAACATTGGCCTTAAATGACACATTAGACCAGATGGACTTAGAAGATGTATACAGAATATTCCATCCAAAAACTGCAGAATACACATGCTTTTCAAATGCATATGGAACATTCTCTAGGATAGATCACATACTAGGCCACAAAACAAGTCTCAATAAATTTAAGATTGAAATAACACCAAGCATCTTTTCTGACCACAACGGTATGAAACTAGAAATCAACTACAGGAAGAAAATCAGAAAAGCCACAAATATGTGGAGATTAAACAAAATGCTACTGAGCAATGACTGGGTCAATGAGGAAATCAAAGAAGAAATCAAAAAACACATGGAGACAAATGAAAATGAAAATACAACATGCCAAAATTTATGGGATGCAGCAAAAGTGGTTCTAAGAGGGAAGTTTATAGCAAAACAGGCCTGTCTCAACACACAAGAAAAATCCCTCTAATTTCTTGAGACCTGACAGGATGCTGTACCCTTGAACAAGCCAAAACGAGGAGGAGGTGTTGACAGGAGAAGCCTAGGCACCTGCTGGCCAAGGCCGCCCTGGGGTCCGGGAGCAGCCAGGGCCCAGCCTCATTTCCTCGTCTGTGCAGTGGGAGCCACAGAGCTGAGGGAGGCCCAAGGTCCTGAAGGAACCACCCTGAGCCTCAGTTTCCTCATCTGTGCTCCTTATCACAGGACTGTAGAGAGAAATGCCCAAAACTGGATCTGTGAGGCAGCAGGTACATGGTAAGTGCTCAGCAGAAATGACGAACGTGCTCATCGCCCTTGCTCCCCTGAGCCCTCCCGTGAAAATGAGTGTGGTGTGCTGTGGTCACGCGGCAGTGTACATAGGGGCTATAAAGAAGGGTGGGCATGGGGGACAGAGGGTTGGCAAAGTGGGTAGAGCCTAGGTGAGGGGTCAGGCAGACATGGGTTCAAGTGCTGACTCCATCATGTAAGAGCTGGGTGACCTTGGTCATGTCATTTAACCTCTCTGAACCTCTTGGCAAGGATTAAATGGGAAAAGGTGTATGAAGAGGTCTAGGGGGTGTCTGCACACAGTAGGAGCTTAGTTAATGTCAGTCTCATTAACAGCTCACTCCTTGAACTGTGAATAGTTGGGAAAAGATGCTCATTCACTTGCTTATGCATTCTCTCTCTCTCTCTCACATGCACGTGCACACACGCACTTGCACACATAGTTCCCTCCACCGCTGGGGAAGACAGAGGATCAGTGTCCGTTAAGTGGCTTCCATTGCCAAGGCCCTAAGACACCACGAGGCCACACACATCCACCGAGCAGGAGGGGCGGGGACACACCCACTCCTGTGAGTCCCTGGAGAGGAGGGTTCAGGTGGGAGGAGGGTGAGGTGCTAAGAGCCCAGAAGAGAGCAGCCTCGGGTTCCCGGGGCACCGCAGCCTGAGGCCGGGGTGCCGGTGCAGAGGGTGACCGTGGATAGCTCTTTCCCCTCTCTGGGCCTCAGTCTTCCTTCACGTGCAATGGGCAGGTGCCCCTGGCTGGCTGCCTGGGATGCTCAGGTTAAATACACAGGAATAAAATCCTGACTCTCCACGACAATTCCTGGGGCCCCACATGCCCCCAACCCCAGAGGTGAGCTGGTAAACCTATAACGAGGGGTTCTCTAGGGGGAAAGCCCTGATTTGTGGCATTTGCCAATTTCCATGGTATATATACTCCCACCATGGTCCATTTCCAGCTACCAACCTACACACCGAGTTGGGAACAGCTGTGTACGGATGGCTCTTGGGAGTGAGAACCAGCTCCACGACACCACTGCTCCCCACAGCCTCCCTTTCTTCTCCCCTCACCCGCCCCTCTCCTGCCACACGGCCATGCTTCTGGTCCCGACACACACTGTGTTCCTGCCTGAGGGCCTTTGCACTTACTGTGTCCTCTGCCTGGAATACTCCTCCTCTGGTCATGGCATGGCTGGCCCTGTCTTGCCTTTCATGTCTCAGCTCAAATGTCACCTCCTCTAAGAAGCCTGCCCTGACCACCTTGGTAATATTGCCCCCTTCCCTGACCCACACACCCCTGCCACTCTCTGTGACTATGTCTTATTCCATCGTGGCACTCGACTCTACTTGTGCGACACACGTTTCTCTGTCACGTGTATCTGTCTGTTTATTGTCTGTCTCGCCTCCCGCAGTGTTTGCTCCACTGGAGCCGGGCCTCCTCGGCTCGGTCACTGCTGGGTCCCTGCTGTTTATAGCACAGTGCCTGGCACCTGGTAGGTGCGCAAACATGTTAACAGCATGAATAACTGAATGAATGAATGAATGGACAACAATGCATGTCGGAACCTACCTGGCCTGATTCTCCCGGGCCTTGCCTGGCCCACTGCACCCTCCCCCTCCCCCGACTCCCGGAGCAGCCGCTCTAATTGGCTGAGGTCCCCCTGATGGTGCCCCATTGTGGGACCTGTAATTGCGGTCTCCTGCCCCTTTCCCCCCACCCCGAATCTCCCTCTTTGGCAGAAAGACAGGCCCGGCCCCATTGTGCAGCTCCTGTGACACAGGGATGACCTCACCGGGGCCCCTGAGATGGGGCCCAGGAAGAGAAGGGGGTGGGGACTAAGGAGTGGGGGAAGGCCAGGACCAGGTTGGGAAAATCTTGGGGGCTGTGGCCTGGGACAAAAGGCCGGAGGGGCGTGAAGCCCTGAGAGAGAGAGAGAGAGAGAGAGGGTTTCTGGGATAAGACAAGGGCACTTTTCATTAGAGGGAATAATTGGGGGAGATTAATCCATAAGAAAGGATTCCGAGGGAGAACTGGGTAGGAGGCCACGCGCCTGAGAGGACTTTGGAGACACAGACAGACAGACGCACCTGGGCCTGAAACCCTGCCCATTGCACAGCCTTGGACCAGCGACTTCCTCACCCCGAGCCCATGTCCTCGTATGTAAAATGGACAAACAATAATAGTGCCATCCATGTGGGATTGTCACAGGTCTATATTAGATAACAGAGGGTGGGGGCCGAGCATACAGTAAGTGCTCAATAAAAACTCATTTCTCCCCAACCTCTTTCCTAGACTACCCTCATTCCTCACCCTCCCTTCTCCCAGACTCAGCTGACTACCCCCCAAGCTGCCCACCCCAGTGCTGACCCCAGGAGCCCAGAGTCTGGCAGGCGCCTTCTCCAGGGTCCCCTGGCTGGGGTGGGGACCAGCACACCTCCTGCTCCGGCCTCCTGAGCTCAGGTCCAGGTGGGCCTAGGAGGACTTTGTCCTCACGGGCGAGCCCAGGGCAGGTCCACCCAGTCTCTGCCCCTGAACCTCTGCCTTGGGCCCCCGGTTATCACTCCAGCCTTGAGCACCACACCTCTGTCCCCCACTGAGGGCCCCTGAGGAGGGAGCGCCTCTCTCTGCCATCAGGTCCCTCTCTCTGGGAAGGGGACAGTGCCTGGGTCAGCACCTCTGCCGGAGGCAGGGAGCAGCTCATGTGGATCCCCATGAGCCCGTGTGCTTGGGGACGGCATGGGGCTTGGTGGGGGCAGAGTATGGGGTGTGAGGGACAATAGAATGCCTGGTCCAGCCTTCTGACCCCTTGTTTATGAATGACAGACATTTTCCTTGGAATTTTATCAAATTGTATAATTTTTAAGAGCAAGATTTTCCAGATTAAAGCTCTTTACATTTAGTTTCTTGGCCGATCTTCTATCAAGTGTGGTTAACCTGTTTCTAGTTTATTATTTTTATTTTCATTTTCCTTTTACTGAACTTATTTTCACTGGGATCCCTATTTTCCCATATGACATTTCCACTGACCATTTCATCTTCTGAACAGATTTTCAGCCATGTCACGTTTTGCCCATCATAGCTTCTGCCACTGTGGGTTTCCTTTGGTGGCAATTTTTTTCTGCCAAGGCCAGAGTTTCAAGGACGGATGTTGCCAGTTCTAAATTTGGTTGAAAAGGTTTCCTTCTTCCATCAACCTCTAAATCCAGAAGTTTTCCCATGTGGGGGTTGACTTGGGGCTGATTATTCTCCTGGTGAGATTTCTCCTGCAGGGGAAAGGGCTCAGGGTGTGTGCTGACTCCTTGCAGCAAAGAGCTTTAGAGATCGGGGCACATGGTAGGGTCGGAACACTCTGGAGGTCAAAGTGCCTGGGCCTGAAGGTGGCCCGGGTCCTTGACAGCAGAATCAGGATTGGAAAAACGTCCATGGAAAATGACACCAACCTAGTTCTGGCAGGACTACTAATGGCCCAGGACCTTTAGGAATGAAGACTTGGGTCACCCCACCAGGCAAGGAACCACGACCAGCTGAGGTGTGGGTCCTCTCTGCCCAAACTTCTGCCCCAAGCCCCTGGTTATTGCTGCGGTGGGCAGCTTCCAAGGAGGCCCCCTTGAGTGTGGGCAGGACCTATGACTTCTAAGCCATGGACTATGGCAAAGTGATGGGATGTCACTTCCGTGATGAGGTCACACAAGATTATGACTTCTGTCCTGCTAGCAGACCCCTTCCCCGCTGGCTGTGATGAAGCCTTCCGCCATGTTGTGAGCCGCCATCTTGGAGATCCCCACATGGCCAGGAGCTGAGGGCCAACAGCCAACAGCTGGCAAGGACTGAACCCACCAACAACCACGTGTGCTTGGAAGTAACTCCTTCCCCAGCTGAGCATTTGGGCGAGACTGCAACCACTGGACTCACACCTTGACTGTGGCCTGTGAGAGCCCCCGGAGCTGGGAGGACCCCCTAAGCCATACCCACACTCCTCACCCACAGAAACCGTGAGATAATAAAGGTGTGTTGTTGTAAGCCACAAAGTTTTGTGGTGATTTATTATGCAGCAATAGACAATTAATGCACCAAGCAAACATAAGAAGTAGTCACAGTAGTAGGATATATTTATATTATTGACCACCTACTGTGTGCCAGGTACCATTTTAAGTGCTTCACATGCACTGTCTTATTTATTCCTCACACTCACCACAACCATCTTATGGTCATCAGACAGATGAAAAAACAGACTCAGAAAGGTTAACACAGCCGAGACATCCCGAGCCCGGCCGGGTGCTAAGAACTGGCTGGAGAATGGGAGGCAGACCCAGGCAACCACCTACTTCCCTTTCTCCTCTCGGATCCGTTCCCTTTCCTCCATGGGGGCAGACAACCTTTATCTTGTCCCGAAAGTGATCGTAGGGACACAAATGCACCTGCAATAGCGTGCTGCAGACATATTTCCCAGAAACATAATATCAACTTTACCTGCACTTTTAATAAGCATTTAATTCCTTCAATTGTCTGGTGGTCCATTTGCAGGGGAAACTGAACTACCTGATCATTTCTCACTTCACCTGCCGTACGGGAAATAGATTCAATTAGAAAAATCTATTGCTAATTTGAAAGCTCTGATTCTATAATTTCCTACAGGGAAGACATGTAAATTGCGTGTTATTTAACACCCTTTCATGGCAGGTGAGTTCCGCGGGGGGCAATTATAATCCGCTCTCCACTCTTCCTACAGATTCCTGACAAGGGGAGAAGGGGGGGAGGGAGAAGAGGAGAATGCTTTGAAGGCTGGTCTATAAGTGGCTTCAGGAACCACTAAATTGGAAGGGTCTGGGCAGCTGCTTTTGTGGCCCCCTGCCCGCCCATCATTGGGCCGCTCACTGTCACGCAGGTCGGAGCCCTCAAGTCCTCTGCCCTTTCTCTAACCATCTGGAAGCTGGAAAGTCACGGTCCTGACACAGGTAGTTAGGACACCCAGCTCTGCACTCAGCTTCTCTGTCACTAGCTGTGTGGCAGAGAGCTGTCCCTTTACCACTCAGGCCCTGGTCCCCGTCTGCACAATGGGGAAACCATAACACTCTCCAACCTGAGCTGTTGGGAGCCTCAAACCCAATATCGAGTGTAAAATAAAAAGGAGGGGCTTTGCCAGCTCCAAAGCACTGTCTCCCACGGAGGGTGCCAGCACTGGGAGTCAGACCCTGTAGGCCCCACTCGGGGTCTGATTTCCACCCTCCTCCCCACCCCCACAAACTGCCAGGGAGCTCTTTCTCTAGTTGGACCCCAATCTTTCTGGCTAAGGGGTTTTTCAAGATAAGACAATGTCTTCCACGCAGTTGTGGCTCTGTGCATCCCCCTGCCCCCCGTGCACACACATGTGTGCACACACAGCTCTGGGTGGATGTCTCTAGAAGAATGTTCATGAAGCCAAGACCACAGGTGGCCTCTGGATGTAGAGCTGAGTGGTGGGGACAGAGAGACCTAGTTTTTACTTTATCCTTTTGCACTGCTTGGATTTCTTTGCTCCTTCCCTTTTTCCTTCTTTCCTCCCTCCCTCCCTTCCTTCCTTTTATGTCTGCCCATTACTTACTCAAATACATGATTTTATACATTTATACATCTATGCATTTTTAACAAATGAAACATGGGACCCAGGGCTCCTCCCTCCTTCCCCGACCAGAGCCTTCCTTTCTGATCTGCCTCTTTCCATCCTTCGGGCCACAACATCTGAGCCCCTTCCCCAGACAGACCCCAGGCTGGGCACTGAGGAAGGGTCGCTTCCACCTGGAGCTGCCCCTGAACTGGGCCTTGAAGGAGGAGTAAAAGTCCACTGCTCCCCGCGTGTAGCTGTGAGCAGACCCACCGCAAAAAACAAATACACTGGGATGGGGAGCCCCTACAATCCGCGCAAGTAACGGGCAGCCGCTGGCCTGAGGGCAGGGGTGGACGCCACCTGCTGGGCACAGGTGAGAGGTGCGTCTGGTACTGCTCTTCGCCTTGGTCCTTCTGGAGGAGTCTGTGCTCTGGACCCTACAGCCCTGGGGCAGGTGTGTCCCGGGCTCCCGCTGGGGGGCGTGGCGTCCTCTTCCCCACAAGTTTCTCCAAACAGCTGGCTCGCATACTTTTCATAGACGTGACGTTTTTACATGTCAGAGGTGTGTCACTCTATAAATCTTCACTAACTCCCCAAACACGTACCGAGGGCCAGCCCCGGTGCTAGGCACTGGTGACGCGGTGACCAACCAGATAGTCATGGTCCCTGTGGGCTCTGAGGGCAGGAGGCTGAGATTAAACAACTCATTACCCAGAAACTATTTAATTACAAGCATAATCATGCTTACTGGGGGAGAGAGAGTGCGACACTGCTCCCACTGCCCTCTCCACCAGTTCTGCAAGGTAGGAAGGATGTGACTGTTCTTTTACAGATGAGGCTCAGAGAGGTGGAGTAGCTCACACAGCAGGAGGTGGGTCTCAGGCACAGTCCCGGGTCTGCCAGGCCCCAGGAGGCGGGAGGGTGCAGGGTCCCCAGCAGACCCACTGCCAGGCTGCAGAAACAGTCCCCGTCTCCCCCCCAACAAGGTCCTCAGGAGCAGCTGTGTCTCCAAAGGCTGGTTTCAGTGGGCTTCTGCCATTGCTGGGAGTTGGACCAGGCCCCCTGCAAGAGCTGCAGTCCTCTCCCGCCTGAAGGGATGAGCAGACAGACACCAAGTCCCCAAACGCCTTCAGCCAGAGACTACCTCCCCTCTCCCACCCCACCCCCTTTCATCGAATGAGCCCACCATCCCTCAGGAGAGAAGAGGGCCTCGCAGTAAGATGTGGCAGTCCCTGGGCCACCCGGGAATTGCCATCTCTTTCCCGGCCTCAGTTTCCCTTTCTGTCTGCTGAGAGGTCACATTGGACACTCCAAAGACCTAGGTTGTTCTGAAGTGTTAAAATCTTCGCTGGCCTCCCGCCTCCGTCGTCAGCAAGTGCAGAGATGCACAGGCCCCTCAGTGCTGTGGGCGTCCTCAGCTTCCCCAAAGTGACCCGTCTTGGGAGACCAAAGCCAAAATGTTTGGAGACTGTGAAGGCAAATGGGACTCCCTGGCCTCGTGGCGGCTCAGGGATGCAGCGGTCAGGGCAGCCCTGCCTCCCTTTGGTCAGGGACAAAACTTGCCAGCCGCTGGGAGGGCTCAGTGGGCCAGACTCCTGGGCACGGCCCCTCCCTCTCTGAATTTTGGCCCCTCGCTATATCTGCAGCTGCTCCTTAAGCTGGTATCCGAAGCCCCCTTGTGGGTAAATCATGCAGGTCTCTATAAACGTGGTGGAGGAGGGGGCAGGCTGGAGCCCAGCTCCCAATCCCGGCCCGCTGTTGGGGCAGATTCCCTAAAATGTGTCCCATCTCATCACTGGTCAAACGAGGATGACGGCAGCGCCTGCCTCCTGAAGGGTGGAGGGATCAGATGAGATGACCCTCTACGCAGAGGGCAAGGCGCCCGGGCATCGTTAGCACCCACGAAGAGTTAGCCTGACAGTGGGTGTTGCCCTGACCGGCCCGCGTCGGCCTCCCCAAATGTGGAATGAAGACCAGATGGGCAAACATTGACTGCATACACACCAATCACCCTGCACAATCCTTGGCACTTTTACATCCATTATCCCACCTAACCCTCACAAAACCCACTTCCATCCCCATTTTTCAGTTGGGGAAACTGAGGCCCAGAGAGGGGGAGGAAGCATTCCCAGCGTCACACTGTGCTGGGGCAGTGCTGGACTCAAACCGGGCAGCTCTGGAAGCAAACCCTGGTCCCCGGGGAATGTCAGCGTCATCTCATCAGGGAAGCAGCCTGATCCCCGACCTGGGTCCTTGTGGAAATCACGGACCCAGTAATCCACATCACAGCCTGCACCTCCCACCGCTGCCACAGGAGGGCAGCAGCGTCCCGGCCATCGCTGTGCGGCGGCTCTCCCACCCCTGCTCCGCCTGGGACAAGGCCACCAGTGGGAAGGGAGAACCAGACGGTGGCAGGGCCAGGCACAGAGGCAGAAGTCTACAGTTTTGTTCAGTCTACACAGAGTTTTTCCAAAATTATAATTGGTTGCTAGCATTCAAAAATCATGAGATTTCACACCCAAATCCAGATTTCTAGGCTTTCTTGAAAAACCAGAAAATCTGTCAATCCTGGGTGCCCACTCTAACTGCCTGAAAGCAATGGAGCTGGGCTGGACAGCTTCATGCCCATTGGCACCACTGTCCCCTCCCCACACACTCATTTATGTGGCGCCTGGGCTTCAGGAGGCATGTGTGTTTGAGACCACCGGGGGCTCCCCAGCCGTGTTGTCCCAGGCAGCATCTCAACCTCAGCACAATCGACATCTCGCATCGGATAACTCCTTGTTATCTGGGGCTGTCCCGCACACTGAAGGATGCCAGCAGCACCCCGAGTCATGACAGCCAAAACTGCCTCCAGACATTGCCAGTGTCTCGGGGACACTGCTGCAAGCCTTTAAAAGCTGGGGAAGGCATGGGTTGCTCCACGCACACAGTCAGTGAGCACTCCCAGTGCAGGGCCATCCCGGGGCCCGAGCTGGACCAGCGCCCTTCCATCCTCCTAACTCCAGGTCTGGAGGGGTGGGGAGGGGAGGGACATGCACACAGGGGTTGCAGCAGAGTGTGGCTAATACTGGGATAGAGGGACACTCAGCATTGGGTGGGGTCACTGAGCCCAGCCCAGACCCAGGCAAGGGGGCTGGAGGACAGTTGTTCTGTGATACAGGCAGAGGGACCCGCTTAGAGCACAAGACAGCAGTAGCTGGGGAGGTGCCCACAGTTCAGTGCTGCTAGGGGCATCCATGGGCTGGTCACCCTGGAAGTCCTCCAGGGGAGGAGGGGGCAGCCTCCCCGACCCAGAACCTTCTCCTGCCAGCCACACAACACCCCCACCATCAACACTGCAGGCCCCACACCCTGCCCCAATCCCCTCATGTACCACGAGCTCCAGGCCAGTCTGGGGCCTGTCCTCCCCTACGGACACTAGAAGTCTGATAGAGGAGCTGGCCTCCCATGGCCCTAGCCCTTCACTGAGCCCTGGCACCCAAGGAAACTGCAGAAGTGAGGGGCTGGGCCCTGTAGCAACTGCCACCAACAAACCCCCAAATCCCACCCCCCTGGGGCCTAAGGCTGGCCTTCAGGAGTCCGGCCAGGGTCTTCCAGGCCACCGGACACCACACACCCCAGTGAAAGGGAGGGAAAGGATGAGGAGTCCCAGGAAGTCCCTTTTCTGGCCCAGGATTGGGGAAACTCAAGATCGGTAGCCCAGAGTTCATGGTCAAGGCCCAGCCAGGAGGTCCAAGACCTGGCCCCAATCATGGCTCTGGTGGCAGGTAAGGGGGAGGATGGATGGCTGGACCACATGCTGCCCCATTGCCCAGGGCTAGGAGGGGAGGTCCACTCACCCCAAAGCAGTGAGACACAGGTTACAGATGAGAACACTGAGGCTCAGAGAAGCCAAGTGATGTGGCTAAGGACACACAGCAAAGAAAATGTTGGTGCCTAGGCTGGAACTATGGTGGGCCTGGCTCCTAGTCCAGTGAAGCTTGCTCCATCCTTCACCACAGGCCTGTTTTTCTATTGAGTTGTTTACCTTTTCTTACTGGTTCTCAAGAATTCTTGATATAGTCTAGATAATACCCCTTTGTTCATTTTATGCATTACAAGCATCTTCTACTCCATGGCTTGTCTTTTCCATCTATTTATGGTCTTTGATTTTTTAAAAAAATCTTAATTTTAATGTAGTCAAATTTATCATCTTTTCTTTTATCTTTCTATCCAAAGTTGTAAAGATAGTCTCCTTTACTGTCTTCTTACATAAGTTGCCTGTTACATGTTAGTATAACACATCAGACCTGTACGGTGTGAGGTAGGGATCCACTTTCATTTTTGTTTCCATATGGACAACCAATTGTCCCAGCTCTGCCATAGTCAAGTTTCCATATATGCGTGGCTTTGTTTCTGGGCTCTGTATTTAGTTACGTTGATCTATTTGTCTGTGGAACAACACCTTAACTCCCTTAATTTTTACAACTTTATATTATGATATCTGATAGAGCAAGTCTTTGCCTTGTTCTTCATCTTCACGAAAATCTTGGCTATCCCTAGACTTTCTTGCTTCTACATACGTTTTAAAATCAGCTTTTCAATACTATGAAAAATTCTCTTGGGATTTTGATTGAAATTGCATTGAATCTGCATATACTAATTTGGGGAGAATTGAGTCTTTAAAATATTTAGTCTTCTTATCCAAGAACATGATATATCTCTGCATTTATTTTGATTTTATTTAAAAATCTTACCAAATAGTTTATAAACTTCTCTATAAGGGGTTATCACATCCTTTGCTGGATTAATTCCTAGGTACTTTATATTTTTGTTACTATTGCTAACTGCTATCATTTTAACATTACATTTTTCGACTGATTGTTGATGGTGTATAAAAATACTATTGACTTTTGCTAAACACTTAATTCTAGTAATTTATTTGTAGATTCTTTAGGATTTTCTGTGTAGATGACCATATCATCTGTTTACAGTATTAGTTTTACTTCTTCCTTTCAATATTTATGCTGTTTTGTTTATTTATTTTTCTTGTATTACAACGCTGGCTAGAACCTAACCACAATGTTGAAAAGAATTGGCATCATTGATTTGTTTCTGATCTTAAAGGTAATACTTTCAATATTTCATTATTATGTATGATGTCATCTATATCTCTATTTATATATCTATATTTCCCTTTATCAAGTTAAGGACATTCCTTTCAATTCCCAGTTTGTAAAGAATTTTTATAATGAATGAATGCTGAATTTTATTGAATTTTTTTCATCTAATGAAATGATTAAATGTTTTTTCCTTAAAACTGTTAATGTGATGAATTACATTAATTTCCTAATAATAAGCCAACATTGCATTCATAAGATAAACACAACTTAATCATAATGTACTATATTTTTCAATTATTATTAATGAATTCAGTGTACTAATATTTTAAAAGAATTTTTGGATCTATGTTCATGACTGAAATTAACTTGAAATTTTTCTTCAGTGTACTGTCTTTATCTGATGACCAAGCTTATGCTAACCTGATAAAGTAAACTGAAAAGTGTTGACTATGTCTCTCCACTCTGGAGTAGAAATGTGGGCAAGCTGGAAGTGACCTGTGCTTTGAATGCTTAGCAGAATTCACCCGTAAAGCATCTACAACTGATGTTTTCTTTATAGGAAGACTTTAACCTACTAATTTAATTAATCTAATAATTATAGGACCACTCAGGTTTTCTATTACTTCTTGAGTCAATTTTGATAAGCTGCATTTTTCTAGGCATTTGACAATTTCATTTAAGTCTTCAAATGTATGGCATAAAGGTCATTTATATTATATTATATTATATCATATTATATTATATTATAAGGCTTATTCTTATATTATCCATTATAACTGTATCCTGCATCTATAATTATGTCCCTTCTTACATTCCTAATATTGTTTATTTGTGCTCTCTCTTTTATCTTAATCTTATAAGCAATTTGTCTATTTTCAGTCTTTTCAAAGAATCATCTTTGTTTTCAGTCTTCCTCCTATGATTGTTTTCTATTTCATTAATTTCTATTCTTATCTTAATGATTTTATTCCTTCTACTGCTTTTGTGTTTATTCTATTGTTTTTATTCTAACTTTTTAAGTTGGATGCCTAGCTAAAAGGTCATTAATTTTGAGCTTTTCTTATTTGCTAATACAAGTGTCTCAGGTTATAAACTCTCCTCTAAATACTGCTGTGGTTGCATCTCACAACTCTTGATACAAGTATCTTTGTTACTGGTCAATACTAAGTATTTTGTAACTTTGGTTATGATTACCTTTTTGGCCTATGAGTCATCTGGGTGTCTATCAAGTTTCCAAAAGTATGAGCTTTTTCACCTATCTTTTTGGTTATCAACTTCCAACTTATTTGGATTGGGATCAGAGAATATAATCTATACAAATTGTGCTGGATGCTGTGATTTCTGCCCAGGCCTCCCAACAGGAATGAAGGACTTACTCCTCCAGCTGCGGGGGGAGCTGCTAGAAGGTGGCCCTCAGCTGTCAGCCTCTGGGGGTTGCCTGGGCTAAAGAAATTGCCTTGCCCAACCGAGGCCATGCTCTTTCAATGGGCAGCCTGCATCCAATCAATGCAGGAGTATAAAGGCCTGTGCCCTTACCCCAACCCAAGACAACCCTGAAGGACCGTCCCAGCTCCAGAGCTCTCCATGGAGTTGGCTAAGGCTTCCACCGGTACCACACTGCAGCTCAACACCTCCCACTACACGAACCTGCTTCTTCACCCCCTTCACTGGTGTCAATCCCAAGAGTGTTCCCCAATAAACTTCCTGCACCCTAATCTCCATCTCAGAGTCGAGTTCCCAGGAGATCCAATCTGTAACCCTAATCTTTGAAATTTGCTGAGGTTAGCTTTACAGTCTATCATGATTTCTAACTGTTCTATGCACGCACAAAAAAATATGTTTGGGCTTCCATAATCTACATACATGGACTATATTAAACTTGTAATTGGGTTCCTCAAATTTTCTGTATCTTCACTGAGATGGCCTGAAAATATCCCATCATGAAGGTGGATCTGTCTGTCTTGTTCTCTCCATTTTTATTTATATTTTTGGCAGCTATGATATTAGTTATATATAAATTGAGAACTATTATAGCTTCCAGGTTGATTTGAACCAACCATCATTATCTAGTGACCATCTTATCTCTAATGTTTTTCTCTCTTAAAATCTATCTTTATCTTTTACGAATGCAGCCACAGCAGCTTTCTTTGAGTTACTATTTGCCTAGTATCTATACTTGGACTTTCATCAGTTACTGATCCTTATGTTTGAAGTATGTCTCTTGTAAACAGAACATTAGGTGTTTTAAAAATCCAGTCTGACAATTGTCTTTTAATTGAAGAGTTTAGTCCTTTCACATGTATTTCTGATAGCTTATATATCTAAATTAATTTCCACAGTTTTACAATGTATTTTCTATTCATTCTAACTTTTCCTGCCCCCAGACCCTTTCTTTGCCTTCCTTTCAGTCATTTGAGATTTTTATCTTCTTTTTCTTATCCTAATTTTTCTTTCTAATTGTGTAGAAGTTACATATTCTATGACTAGTTCTACGTGATTATCCTAGCTATTTTAACACTGAGCACTTAACTAACGAGTCTAAACTTAATCAATATATTTTCCCTCTTCCCAAGTAATGGAAGGTATTTGAAAACTTTAATTTGACCAACCCTTCCAAAATTATATGGTGTTGTCCAGTATTTTAGTACCAGGCTGTTTTTTCCCTGCCATAAATTAGACATTATTATTGCAGAGTCATACAGTCCATGTTTTTTAGTTCCTCTCCAAATATTTTGTCCATGTCTTTGGCCATTTTTCCTTATGTATCCAGCCTTTTCTTTGGAATAAGTTTTATTCTGCCTGAAGTACATTACATTTAGAATTTTCTTTAGCGAGGATCTTCTGATGGCAAAATCTCAGTTTTTATTTGTCTGCCTATGTCTTTATTTCACCCCCATTCTTGAAAGACAGCATAGAGTTCTACGCTGACAGTTATTTCTTCTCAGCGCATTGAAGACTTAATTCCACTGTCTTCTGGCTTCCATTGATGGCAGTGAGGAGTCAGCTGTAACTCTAACTGTTGATCCTTTGGAGATCATCGCTTTTTCTCTGATGCTTTTAACATCCTCTCTTTTTCTGTGATGTTCTGCAATTTTACTATTGTGTGTCTAGATGTGAATTTCTTTTTTATTTACCTTGCTTGGGATTCACTGGGTTTCCTGGATCTGAGGTTTGGTACCTACAATAATTCTACCAAATTATCAGCCATGATTTCTTCATACATTGCCTGTTCCCCTGTTCCATGATCTTCTAGAACTCTGAATAGATGTACCTTAGGCCCTCTCACTCTATTCTTCTGGATCATTCTTTTGGCTCTACAGTTTACCAATCCTCTCTTTGGCTGTATCTAACCTGCTATCCAATCTGTCCACTGAGTTTCAAGTTGCAAGTATTACATTTCTCACTTCTGTCAGTTTTCTTGGTTCATTTTCAAATCTGGCTGTTCACTAGAGTCTCTTACTCCCTGCTCATGTTTTCAAATTTCTCTCATTTCCTTAAAAACATAGAGATCATTATTTTAAATTTGTTTGTAGTCTGCATATGATCATTTCAAATCTAAAGGCTTTGAGGATCTGTTCTATTGTCTCTTGTTTCTGCTGGTTCTCTTTTGTTCCTTGTGAAGTTTATTATTTTTCACTGTGAGCTGCTCCTTTTCCTTGGAACTTTATTTGTGAACATTGTATAAGGCTGACATGTAGTTGAATTCCTCAGGGTGGTTTAGGGCTTGCCTCTGCCACTTCACTGGGGTACTAGCAGCAGGGGATACTTTAAATTCTCTGCCTGAGTTTGTTTGAACCACACAAGTAGCAGGAATTCAAACCAAAAATCACGTGAGGGCCAGCTTGTGATTACAAATTCTCAAGGGGGATATTTTTTTCTCTCAACCCAGTGTCAAGGTCAGAACATGCAGGTTTCCTTTCCCGTTCTCTTCCGCAGGGTGAGATTTACTCTTCATTCTTTCCAACACTCTGGGCACAGCCCTTTGGACTCTAACTCTGAAGGGGTCCTCCCCGGAGTGGTGCCCAGCATACACCTCCTGTTCCTTGCATCTTGCCAGAGACAGAAGCAGAAGGTCAAAGGTTTCCACCTTCACTTCATTTTGGAGATCCACCATTTCCCTACTCTCACGTCAACGCGGTAATGTGTTAGAAAAGAAAGTTTTTTACAAAAATATTTTATCCAGGATGTTAATTATAATCAGGGGAGCTATTAAAGGTATGTAATCTGGCAGAGTGCCAGAAACAGTTCTCTCAGAGAACTTTCCGGAACTCACTTTGGCCTTTAGCCTGTTCTTCTGTATTAACACACACTACAGCATACCGTAATTATCCATGGGTTTGTTCTTGTTGATGTGTTGCCCTCAAGACCATGGGCACCTCAAGGACCAGGAGGAAGGGAAGTTCAGTGTTCTCAATCCTGATGTGGGCATGAGACAAGGAAGGCACCTGAGAAATGTGTGGATAAAGTTGAAAATGAATGAATGAACAAATCCTCATTATAACATCTAACTGGCTTCACTGGCCCACTCTGGATTTCAAGTACACCCATTGCCCTAGGCCTGTCTCCTAGTGTGCTGGGAGAAAAGAGGGTATATGTGCAAGACATTTGCACATCACTTACTGTTAATCACTACTTCAACTTGGTACTGAGGACCACGTCCCAACCAGGATATGGTCACAGAGAGCTTCAAAACTGGCCAGTAAAAAATAAGTTTTAATGCCACAGAATGAAAATACTTCTTGCCAGTTGGAATCACACCAACCAAATTTGGGGCCTGTGGATTTCAGCAGCCCTAACCAGAAGGCCTGACCGACGGGCGTCAGAGCCTGGCAGAGAAAAAACTGGACTGTCTGATGGAGTGTCGATGCCTCAACCCTCATCTTTCCTAAAATGGAACTAATGCTGGTACCTAAATATACACGGGTCTTTCAAAACCTTCCTCCTTCTCCCACCTACCTTCACACTTCTGACTCAAGGGGGAAAAATAACCCACCAGCAATTCATCTTCTTCAAGGGCTGCCAGCAAGCTGACAGATTTTTTTCACAGCTGAGTTATTTCTGATCTTGGTCCTGGCAAAAAGAAATATAGAGCAACAGTGGCTGGGAGACGTTTGGAAGCTGTGCCAAGCCAAACAGTGTCCAAAAGTCTGCATCAGATCCGCCAACCTTGCAAAAGTGTATTTTCACTTCACAAAAAATACCTTAAAGCACTCACGATGTAAAACCAGCGAAAATGAGGGTCAGAAAGGAAACTCTCACCAGTTATAACGTGAGGCGGCCTCTCAGCCCCTGAACACGTGGCCTCGTGAAGAATCACAACACAGTGGAGCGAGGCAGCCCCAGAGGGCCCCGGGGACAGCACAGCTCGGAGTGAAAGGGAAGGTTGTGAGTCAGATGAAACTGGGTGAGGCCTTCCTCACCTCTTCCCAGCTGTGCGACCCTGGGCAAGTCACTTACGCTGAGTCTCCACATCTGAACATGAGACAGAGGCGACGTTGATAAACCTACCTCATAAGGTTGTCAGAACATCAAATAAAAGTATATGTGTAACTGTCCACAATCACTGTGTTTAGTGAAATCCTAGCACATACCAAGCACTCACTGTATGACAGATGCTGCATTTTCATTGCTGTATCTACACTTATGAGATGATGATGATGGTGGTGACAGAGGAGAAGAAACTGAACCTGGGAGAGAAAGAGATGTGATTAAAATCATTATAAAAAGCCGTCAGCCACTTCCTTGCAGAAGCAGATTACAGCCCAGCTCTCCCGACTTCCTATCCTGTATTTTTTCCACCACCGCCCATCTCTAATACTAAAGTCATACTTTTAGTATTACTATTAACTAAATCTCTAAAGTAGTTTGCTGCTTACTCAGTGCTCCCACACACATCTTCTTGCTTCTGTGTTATATCAACTTTGTGACGTAATCTTGGTATACCCATTTGGCAGATGAAGAAACTGAGGCACAGAGAAACAGAATGACTTGTCCAATTCCAGCAAGTCAATATCAGAACTGGGATTTGTACTCAGACCTCCTGGCTTGAGATCTGCCTCCCTTGTGGGAAGGTCAGCCCTGCTTTTCTCTTCTAAAACATCAAACTAATATTTCCTGAGGCCAGGTCCTGTGCTCACTCAGGGGACACGGAAATGAACTGGACCCACTCCTTATCCTGAGGAAGCTCACCTAATGGGCCAGACAGGCCTTTAAGGAAATAAACAGAGGCTTCCAATGGAGATGACAGATCCAACTCTGGCATCTACTTTTTTCCCTCCCCAAATCCTATTAAAAGGACAGTAAAGAGACTTCTTTAAAAGCCAGAAACTCAGAAAACTGGAGAGGATGGGAGAGGAGAGAGCAGCAACCAAACTGAGGAAGCTCAAGAGCAGACAGATGGACTTTGCAGTGAGGAATCCGAATCCTAAGAGGATGGTGAGGAAAGTTAAGGCCAGCTGGACTTATTGAGGAGTCTCCAGAAGGCTTGGGGGATGGGCTCTCCCGGGAAGGGCATGGGGCTTGGTTAAAATGAGGAGGAGGCCCGAGCAATCTTCTGTTCAAGGAAGAGTTAAAAACCCAGAGTCTTCTCCCCAGTTCCAGGCAACCAAGCAACAACTCCCCACGACCACTTCCTGGCAGAAGCCTGGGGGTTATACTGTGGGGAGGGTGAGACAGAGGCCCTCTGGACAGGTGTGTATGGGATATAAAGAATCCTAGGATTTCCTACCCGTGTCCTAGAACACGAGCAGCCTGCGCCTCACCCTCCAGATAAGAGATTGGAAGAACTTGCTCTGGGGAATTTGACAAGCCCAAGGGGAAAGATTTTTAGACACAGATGTTACTGTTTCCCAAACTAAACATCCCAGCCAAAGGACTCAGAGAAACTCACACCACCAGGCCCTGCCACTCAGGAAGACCAATCAGCTCTCAGTCCCCGTGAGCAGACAACCAAACAGAATCAGATGTGATAGGAGAGCAGGGCTCCTGAACAGTGAAAACCAAACAAGCGACAGCCAGAGGAAAGCAACTTGGAGGAAACAGAGACTATTTGGGTGGAAGAAAACTTAAAAAAAAAGCTACCGGTGACATTCTTAGAGAAAAATATTGGATCCATGAAACAAGAACAGGACACTACAAAAAATGAACATTTAAATGAGAATTTAAAAAGAGCTCTAGGAAATTAAAAAACAGCAGAGATTTAAACACTCAGTAGAAGAGTTGGATTTCAAATTTGAAGAAATAGTCTAGAAAGTAGAGCAAAAAGACAGAGATGGAAAATAGGAGGTGTGATGGTTAATTTTATGTATCAATTTGACTAGATCACAGAGTGCCCAGATATCTGGCTAAACATCATTTCTGGACGTGTCTGAGAACATTTCTGGATGACATTAGCATTTAAATTGGTAAACTGAGAAAAGCAGATTGCCCTCCACAGTGTGGGTGGGCCTCATCCAATCTGTTGAAGACCCAAATAGAACAAAAAGGTAGAGGAAGGGAGAATTTGCCCTCTCTGCCTAACTGTTGAGCTGGGACATCAATCTTCTCCTGCCCTTGGACTGGAACGACATCACAAGCTTTCCTGGGTCTCCAGCTTGAAGACATCAGATCATGGGACCTCTCCGTCTCCATAACTGTATGAGGATAGATAGATAGATACATACATACATACATAGGCACATAGATACATAGATACATAGATATAGAACCAATAGGATACAGAGATAGAGATAAATGTAGATATAGATACAGGTATAGATACGGGATATGGATATGGATGTAGATGTACATATAGATACAGATCCTATTGGTTCTGTTTCTCTGAAGAGCCCTGCCTAATACAGGAGGGGAAAAATGGAGCAGTCCAAGAGGTATAACATCCAATTAATAGAAGTTCCAGAAAGACAGACCAGAGGAAATGGAGGGAAGGAATTCATCAACAATGCCAAAAATTTTTCAGAACAAAAGGACCTAAATTTTGTAGATTGCAAGGACCCACCAAGTACCCCTCTGGGCAATGCATACAAACAGACCCAGGCCAGGGCACATCGTTGTGAAACTTGAGATGCCGGGACAAAGGGAAGATCCCATGAGCTTCCAGGGAGAGGAAAAGTTCACAGGTGAGGGTCAGGAAGAGCTCCGGACTCCTCAACAGCACCAGCAGCCGGCGGGTGCAGGAGCAATGCCTGCGACATGCTGAAGGAGAGGTATTCCCAAGCCAGATTTCTTCACCCAGCCAAGCCACCAATCTGAGGTGGGGACAGAATGAAGATCTTTTCAGACATGTCAGGTCTTAAAACATTTACAGTCGATCCTCATTATTCAAAGATTCCTTATTTGTGAATTCACCTACTCGCTAAAATTTATGTGTAACCTCTAAACCAATACTCATGGTGCTTTTGTGGTCATTCACAGACACGGACAGAGGGCAAAAACTTTGAGCCCCCTCGGGCAACACTCTGCCTTCTTGTTTCAGCTCTTATGCTGTAAACAAGTATCCTTCTCGCGGATATTTAGTGCCACGTTTTTCGCATTTTTCTGCTTTTTGTTGGTGATTTCACTGTTGAAATTGGCCTGAAGCATAGTGCTGAAGCGTTGTCTAGTGTTCCCAAGCTCAGGAAGGCTGTGACGTACTTTCTAGAGAAAATACGTGTGTTAGATAAGCTTCGTTCAGACATGAGTTATGGTGCTGTTGCCGTGAGTCAATAATATATTAAATAAGGTGTCTTTAAACAGAAAATGCACATAAAACAAGGTTAGGTATTGATCAGCTGATGAAAGTGCTGTGACCACAGACTCACAAGAACCTAACCCCATATCACCTCTAGGGGCAGTGGCTTAGCACTGGCTAATTCAGTGTTTGTGGTGACTTTATAGAATGTGACCAGCACGAATATGAGAATCAACTGCATTCTCCGTATGCTCTTTCTCAGGAGGTTAGAGAAGATGCTTCACCAGAATGAGGGGTAAATCAAGAAGGAGGAAAATATGGGATACAGGAAACAGAAGAAAGGCAGGGGAACACCCGGGCTGCTGGGGGAGAAAGACCCCAGGACAACAGCCGGGCCCCAGGCCTGGGGAGGCACCAGTTCACGAGGCACGGGCTCCTCCAGGAGTGGAGAAGGCCTGGTGCATCGGAAGTCCTATGAGGAAAGTTCAGGACTGAGTTATTGACAATTGCATAGAAAACTAAGCAAAGGAGAAACACGACAATTATCAGGTGGGGCTGGGGTACCACGGTGCAGGGAAGGGTGTCACAGGTACGGCCTTCTCTCCATCTTAACACTCGTGGAGCACTTTCTCTATCCAGCCCTGTTTGAAGCAAACGTTTTACGTGACTTGACTCATGTAAAGCTATAGCCCAGCAAGGCTGGGTCGATGGCTATCAACCAAGAGGTTGAATGACTTGTCCAGGATCACACAGCAGGTGGGGGCAGAAGGAGGACTGGAACCTGGACAGGCGGTTCCAGACTCACGCCTTCTGAAAGCAAGTGACCACCATTCTCAGACTATATGGAGAGGCCTGAAGACATGGGAAGCTGTGCGTGGGGAGGGTGAGGCAGGAAACAGCAAAATCCTCACCTTCCAGAATGAGAAGTCAACCCATAAGGCTGACAACCACAGATCTTCCTCGACTCACGATGGGGTTACGTCCAGATAAACCCATTGTAAATTGAAAATACTGTAAATTAAAAGTGCATTCAATACACCTAGCCTACCGAACATCAGAGCTTAGCCTCGCCTACCTTAGACGTGCTCAGACACCTACATTAGCCTACAGTCGGGCAAGATCATCTAACACAAAGCCTGTTCTATGATAGTGTTGACTGTCTCACACAATGTAGTGAATACTGCACTGACAGTGGACAGAACGGCGGTGTGAGAACAGAATGGTGCAAGTGTGTCAGTCGTTCACCCTCGTGATGGTGGGGCTGACCCGGAGCCGTGTCTCGCCACCGCTGCCCAGCATCACGAGGGAGTCTGGTACCGCATATCGCTAGCCGGGGAAAAGATCAAACTCAAAATTCCAAGGACGGTTTCCACTGAATGCATATCTCTTTCACACTATCGTAAAGTCAAAAATCGTAAGGCAAACCATCGCAAGTTGGGGACCATCTGCACAGAAAATCAAGATGCAGTCCCAGAGGCACGAAGGCAAAAACCAAAATAATTAGTTAAAGGAGGTGAAACAGTCGCCTCTGGGAAGGGCCTACGGGAGAGAGCTGGGGGGAAAGCGGCAGGAAACTGCTGTTTTTCTTAACAAATCCTGTAGAACTATTTGCCTGTATAAGTCTGCCCAAAATAAAAGCTAAAAATAAAGAAAAGAAATAAACAACGTCCCCTTGATCTTAGACAGAGCCTGCAACCCAGGGCTGCCAGGCCGGGGCCTGGGGCAGGGAGTCGTCCCTTCATTCCCTGTTTCCCGTGACTCTGCCTTTGACCTGCTAGAGGGCCCCTCTGGCCCTCTAGCATCATCAGGGCCACAACCCCCCATGTGAGTTATGGTTGAAGATCCCAGCAGGGAATCGCCTGCCGAGACCCCATCTGCATCAACCTTCCAGCTCAATCAGGGGCTGCTGATATTAACAGATCGATGTCAATTGCAAATGAGGAACTGTCCCAGGGATGCTCTGCCTGGCCTCTCATCTCAGAACCATGCTCCCTAGAAGAAGCCGGGTTGCCAAGGGCTGTCACCACACACACTCAGGACACAGGCACAGGCTGACACATAGGGCCCTCAAGAGACACTCCCAGCACCTGAGGTCACAGAGACAAAGTAGAATCCAGCCGGGGGGGCTGCATCAGGCACGCGAGAGACCTCATCCCACCTCGCGCCCCCATCCCGGCCCAGATGGGACTCCCTGCCCCTTTCTCCTGATGCCCCCACACTGACTCACAGTTGTGGGTGACAGCTTTTACTGAAGATTCCCAGGCCCCCTGATCATCTGAAACTGAGTATGGGATGCTTACTGCCTACATATCCCTCCTCCCCCTCTTCATGTCAAATTCAACGACCAAAGTTGCTGCTGACCTGACAACTCCCTTCCGGAGGGGCATTTCAGATCCTACAGGAACACTTTTGTTCCCTCGGAGCTATGACACCTGTGTGTCATCTAGTCTGTCCCTTAGCCCCTCACAGTCCAAGCGGACACTCAGCTAGTGGAATTAAGGCTTCTTGCCAGTTTCACAGGGTTCCTGTAAGGGCCACATGAATCATTCAGGCTGGGGTATTTTGGGAAGTAGAAGGGTGAGAAATCGAAGAATATTTTGAGAAACACAAGCAATCAGCCGTCTCGGATGTTAAAATAGATGAATAAGCCCCAGATTAAACAGCAGAGCAGGCATGGATGGAACAGAATGGAGAGTGGAGACGCTTTCTCGTGTAAAAGAATTTAATATACAATAAAGTAGTCCTCAGTAGACAAGGAACAATGGAAGGAGTAGCACATAAAAAGTCCGTTTAGATGCATTCTTCCCGTCTTTCACATATACTGAAAATAGAAATGGTTTACAAAGCAAATAAAATCTTAGGAAGACTGGCCAAAAATATAAGTGAATATTGACCATATCTCCGGAGGAATGGGACATTTCCAAGCTTTAAAATCATCGAGGACATTTTTTTAAAGGGAAAAGAGAACAAATTTTATTATATAAAAACAAAAAAATCTTCTGTACCACAGAAAAAATTAGCAGGGAGAAAAATGGGCTGACAACCAAATGAATGGCCAAAGGTTAATAAGAAAAACCTATGAAAAAACTATACTCGTTGGTAAGAAAAGCCTTAAACCAACAGGGTTTTTATTTTCTTTTATTTTTTGGAACTTGACAAAACGTTACCAAATTTCATCTGGAAAAATAAACATGTGAGACTAGTCAGGGAAATTCTAAGAAAAAACAAAAGTAATAAAGGAGGACTGGGTTTACCAGATGTTAAAGTGTATTATGAAAGTACAATGATTTTTAAAGTTTAGTGCTGGGAAAGAACTGGACACTCCATAGAGAAATCTATGGAAACATATGCGGGAACTCAGCACATGTAAGAGAAGAAGCATTTCATATCGGGGGGAGGGATGCACCAGCGAAAGCATGGCATTAAGATAACTGGGTAGTCAGCCATCTGGGAAAAATAAAGTTGAATCCCTACCTCACCCCTTATACCCAAATAAATCCCAGATGGATCCAAGATTTAAACAAACAAACAAAAATGAACGTAAAAATTCTAAAAGAAAACATAGGTGAAGTTATTTATAATCTTGGAAAGGAAAGACATTCCTAAACTGGATGCCCAGAGCCATAATAAAAGTCATTTGAGGAAATAAATGAGTGAGAAATCCAAAGGCTGTTTTCAAAGAGACGAAGAATAAGCCCATTCCAATATTAACATACACGGTTAACAGAGAGCAGAGAAAGAGTCTTTCCTACATAAAATAACTCAAATCATGACAACAGTGTCTTCTTCCAGCTAATGAACAATGGAAGGAATGTTGAATGAATGCAACTGGGAGACTGTGTTGCAAAAAATATGTTCAACTCCATTTTCACATATACTGAAGAATAAATTATTTATAAAGCAAATCAAATCCTAGAAAGACTGGCCAAAAACATAAGTGAATATTGACCAGCTCTCTGGAGAGATGAGACCCTCACAGGCTTGAAAATGATTGAGGAAATCAAAAAGGGAAAGGGGAAATGATTTAACTATTTTTAAAAAGCCTTCTGTACCAACAAATCAATGTTAAAAAACTACGACTTACATAAAATTTTTAAATTTCTAGGTGAAAAACCTTATAAACAAAGTCAAGACGAAAGCTAAATAGGGATGGTCATTTCATAAGATGGGTCACTTTCATTTAGAAATCTCTCCTACAAGCAAGTGAGAAAAAGACTGAAAACCTAACAGAAAAATGGGCAAAAGCTGTATACGAAAAGGAAATTCCCAGAAGAAGAATTTAAAATGAACAACGACTATAAGAAAAATACTCAACCTCATTCATCATTAAGAAATGTAAGTAAAAACAATAAGATGCACTTTTTTACCTATCAAATTGGCCAAGATTTTAAAGTTTGAAAATACCCAAGTTTATGGAGAAGTAGACATTCTTAAACACTGTTAGAGGGGGTATAAATTGGTCTACTCCATTCCTTTTCGTGGCGGTATAATACTCCCTGTGTGGATATAGCCAATTTTATTTAACCAGTCCCCATTTACAGACATTTAGGGCTGCTGGCGGGGAGGGGGTCCATTTTTAGGTATAAAAAGCAGTACTATGATGATCATCCTTGTACATATATCTTTGCATACATATGTGAACATATTTGTAGGAACAATTCTTGGCAATGGAATTCAGCGAATGGACCTTTGCATTAAAAGTTTTGATGGATATTGCCAAACTGCCTTTCCACAAGGTGACAGCAATTTACACTCTGGCCAATTGTGTGTGAGAACACTTGTGTCCCTATACCTTCTCTAGCACCAAGAATTATAACATTAAGATTGTTCTGCTAAGCACGTTTTTTAAAAAAGATGAAGAACAGGGCAAGAATGGACGGGAATTACAAATTGTGGTAAAAACATTAAGAATTTTTTTTTAGTTCTGCCTTTGCCACTTACCTGCCATGAGATACTTGGGATATCGTCTCCCTGCTCTGGGCCTCAGTATCCCCATCCGAAAAATAAGAGGAATGAAATAGATTGACGCTTCTCCAACCTAATCATCCTATAACAAAGAGGGGTGACTCAGTCTTCGTTGTGAGCGTCCAGGGTGGCGGGGTAGGTGAGGGGTGATCCCTGCCCACTTTTCCGTCCCACACACCAGAGACACAGCCACTTCAGGGGCTCCAGCACAGCCCACCCAGGCAGACAGGGCTCGGGTATCATTCCCCACTCGTAGACGAGGAAGGTCAGGAAGCCAATTTCAACTCTGTTAGAGAGATTATTGTTTTTCTGCCAGGAGGAAGGCGGAACTCAGGTGTGGGCCATCCAGCATTGATCTGGTCACAGCCCTTGCTCAAAAACCATCAGTGGCTCCCCACTGATTGTGGGAGGAAAGATAAACCCTTTGATTGATTCTGGCCTTGAGGTTCCAGGTTCCAGCCCCACCTCCCTCTGTGGTCTGGCCAGACACACAGTCTCCACTTCCCACAAATTGAGCCTTGAACACACATCTTATCTGGGACTTTCCCTCCTCCCGTGCTTGTTCACCTGTGAAGTTCTCCCATCCATCTCCAACAACTTCTTTTGACACAATTGTCTGTACCCCTTCACGTAATCTGCAGTGTGTAATCTGGCATAAGAATTAAAGGACATAGGATTGACAGGAAAAATCCACAAGCCTTCATCAAAGCTTTCCGGCTTGGCGAACCTTAGAGCAAGAATATTCAAAATAGGGCATGGTATAATTTACCATCAAGGTTGGGTATGCTCTCATCTTCGAGTGCCTTTATAACGGTAACATGGATGATGATGTTGATAGCTTACATTTACAATTTACACGTATGACTTTCATAATCCGGAAAACAACGGCTGTTTTTAGAGCATTCAAGCTAAATTGTGATGGATGGAGAATGATTTGCATGCAATTAAAGGCAAGTTCTGGACTCACATGGATGAGGTCAGACCCCCTACCTTCCCGTTGGTCCCATCCTCTCCTGCTCACCCCTCCCACCCCTGCAGCCTCCCTGCAAACTGGGCCCAATAGCTGCCTCCAAGAGCCCACCGCCGGCAGCACCAAGCTAGAACCCCACATCCCAGGAGTCTCCTCCCCTGACCTGTCCAAGCTTCCACCGCTACCTGGCACCAGGGTGGTGGTTACCAATCCAACCTTGCAAATCAGACCAGCCCTGACCCTGCTGTTTGCCCCTGTGTGAACTTGGCCAAGTGACCGCTTCCCCCGTGCCTCAGTTTCCCCATCTGCAAAATGGCCATCATAGTAGACTCACCTCCTTGTAGACAAGTGTGAGACTGAAATGGGATGAGAAAAGTGCTGAACCGAACGCCTAGCACAGCGTAGGCGTCCGATACATAGGCGCTGTCCTCATAACAATAATTATTACTGCTATTTGTTACTAATTCGTCGGAGGATGCTCAAAGGCGCAGACAGGCAGTCCCCTCAAATAAGTACTTATTTAGAAGTCCTCTGGACGGAGGCCCAGAAAACCAGAATGTTAAAAGGATAAATAGTCTCCAAGAGCTGGACACAGTCTGGGGCGGCGTGGGGGAGGGGCTCGGCGCAGAGAAGGTTTAAGCCCCGGACAATGGGCGCCGTCTGAACTAACCGGGGCCGCTTCTTTGAGTCGTGAGAAGAGCTATTTTCTTGTTTAAAGCCTTAAAGAGCTATTAAGCTGGGCAAATCACTGGTAAAACAGCTGGAAACCTAAGTAGCAATTTAAACAGCCCATTGCCCTCCCGGCCGGGCTGGAATGCGAGCCGCCGGCCGGCGGGTCTCGGCCCTACATTGTCTGGACTAAGAGGATTGCGCGGGGACCTCTCCGCGGGCTCTGAATGCAGCCCGGGGCTTTATTTAGCAAATCCACAATTTCCACCCCACCCCCTCCTCTTTTTTTTTTTTTTTAAGTGAGCAGACCGAACTCTAATTTCCCCCTTTTCTCTCCCCAGTCCCCTTGAATCGGCCCATTCTTTCATTATGTGGAACTAATGAAGGCCTCGCAGCGGCCCTGCCCGGGAATGGGCCCGTAAATAAAACATGTTTCATTGATCAACTTCAAAAGTCCTCGGCGGGCTGGGGTGGGGGAGGGTCCGGGCCGCGGCGGGGGGAGGGCCGGCGGAGGAGGCGCCGCGCATGAAGTCTGCTTCTGTCCCCTCCGGGTGCTTGTTTTGTGGCCGGCGACTCTGCAGGCGCCGGGGCCGCCCGCCCGCAGCCCCGCCACTCGCGCGCCCGGACGGGAGGGAGGGCTGGTGGCTCTAAATGTTTTATTTTATTTTCTCCTAATCTCCCCACAAATAAAACTGGGGGTCAACCAAACAGAGCTCTGGCCTCAGAGCAGTCCCCTGGGGAGATGTGTTCGCCAGCCTCAAGCTTGCATTAACATCCATTCCAGCGACATCCCGAGGCCCCCAGAGCCCCATGGGGACCCAGACAGGGTCACGTGTCCGGCCCGCGCGGTGGGAGCACGCAGTCTGAGGCAGGAGGCACATACCGGTGGGGCGCCTCTACTGATTCCCTTTATTTTTACGGACTTTTTTTATTATTATTATTATTATTATTATTGCAAAGCAGTGAATGCCAATTGCAATACAATTCCACGACCCACGATGAGTACACAGTCAAAAGTCAAAGTCCCCACTGGGGTCCCCCTCATCCCACTCCCTGGAGGAAACTGTTGTTCACATACCATGTGTCCATGTGTCCCCTCTGAGATCTTATACAACACACACTCACAAGCAGAGAGGGTTTTTTTAGTTTGTTGTGTTTTTGCACACACAGGATCACAGACAGATCCTGTTTTACAACTTGCTTTTGTCACAATGTAGCAGGAACATTTTTTCAAGATACTCCTTAATGGCTGCATATTAATATTTCACTGTATTTCACCATAATTTACTCAGCCATTCCCCTACTGAAAGGTATTTAGGTTGTTTCCAGTTTTCCTCCTGACTCATGATGGTGTCCTGAACACCCTCAGGCAGACATCTCTGTCCACAGGCAAGTATTTCTGCAGAGATTCCTGGATGGGCAATTGTTGACGCAAAGGTAGTTGCATTTTATTTTATTTTATTTTTATTTTTTATACAATACATGGAGTAAGGTGCATAAAATGCACTAATCTTAACGATTCAGCTCAATGCATTTTACACAGGTATATATCTGTGTAATCCCACCCAGACCAACATATGCATAGAAAGCTTCCAGCACCCCCAGAAGGCTCCAGTGTGTGCCCTCTGAGTCAATCCTCCACCGTAGAGGTACAGAAGGAGCATATAAAATTTTGACAGATAAAGCCTCCATAAAGGCTGCTCCAATTTACCTCCCACCATGGTGTCCAAGACTGTCCGTCTCCCATCAACCTCTCCAGCACTGGGTGTTACTGATCTTGGTCTTTTTTGCCAGTCCTACTGACCTAGTGGACATTTTTGATGGGAGTGAAGCTAGACTTTTTTTTTCCCAGCAGTACTCTACACTTTAGGAATCTCTCCTCTGTAAATTGCCAATTCACATCCTCTGCCCATTTACTCTAGTCCCTTAAAAATTAATTCTCTTGGCCACCCGGGAGCTGGGGATTGGTCTGAGCCCCTTCCCCTCCCCATACTCTGCTTCACACTTCCAAACTCTTTGCCCTGTTAGTTCAAGAAGAATTTAAATGTCCTCCTTTGTTTGCTGGTATTTTTACCCTGAAACACCTCAGACATGTCTCTTCACCTCTCTGAGCCTCAGTTTCTCCAGCTGTAAAATGGGGATAGTCACACCTTCACTGCAAGGGTGTTTGGAGAATGAAGTGAGGTTGTGAACGACTGGCCAGTATAAAGAACTTAGTGAACGGACCCGCAGGCAGGGCGGCCAGCCAAGCCTTTACTGGGTTCTCCCAGCCCCGTCTCTGGTTCCAAAATGGAGCCCCCGGAATTGGACTCCTGTTGCTGAAAGGCAAGGAAGTCTTGGGGATTTAGAGGCTCCGGGGTCTACAATGGTGAGGCCCCCAAAGTTGACTTGCAACCAGTTTTTTCAAACCCTTGTGATCAAAAAAGAGTCTAGGTTGTTCCTCAAAGAGTGTTCCAAAGAATCTGAATAGGTGCTGCAGGGTTGCAATAAAGAAGGTGGGGGAGTGTGGTCAGACCGATGTGGAGCACCCTGGGCCAGGTGAAAACCTAGGAAGGCTCTGCAGCAGGATCCCTCAGAGCCCTTAATATGCTACAGCAGGGACGCCTCCCCAAGAGGATGGGGTGTATGTAAAGTGAGGTAGTTCCCAAGTGGATTGACCCTGGACTTTCTCAGAAAAAGCCACCTGCAGAGAAGACTCAGGTGGGGTTAAACAAGTGCCTTAACCCTTTGCAGTGCCCTACCTAGGCCAGAGGGACCTTTCTAGAACAAAAATCTGCCATGTCATTCCCTTGCCCGGAGAACTCCTATGGCCCCCACCACCTCCAGGATAAAGTTGGAGTGCCTGAGCGACCAGACTGGCCTCCCTCTGCTCCACGCCTTTGCCTCCAAGCCCACCAAACTATTTGCAGTGTGCGCTGCTTCCCAGGGTGTTTTGTACCTGTTCCTCCACTTGGAATGCTCTTCATCTCCCAGTCACCTGTTGAAATATTCATCCTACAAAACCCGATGTACCACTTCTGTGAAATATTACCCTCACACACACCCTCCTCCTCACCCCACCAATCCTGAGTTGATGCCTCCCTCCCTTATCTTAAAACTGTACCTTGTACAGGCCTCAGATATCTCAGAGGTAACTGTCTACTCATTTCTATCCCCGACTAGACTCTAAGCTCCTGCAAGGCAGAAGTTGTTTCTAGAACAGTGCTCGGCATATAGTGGGTGCTTGGCAAGTGTTTGTTGAATGACTGAGCGCATGTTGCTCTAACAGAATCACTCTGTACTTTGATGGTAGTTACGTGACTTTCTTCACACTGAGTTCTGTGCAATCGATTATTCAGGACCAGAAACCTGAAGAGGAAGTTAAAGCCCAGTCACTGGTTTGGCAGGGAAAGCACCGCCAAAAATGCCACTGTCCCTTAGGCTCAAGCGAGGTGGCATCATTCAGCAAGTCCTTCCTGGGAATGTCATGGTGGGAGAGGACAGCTTCCCTTCTCCTATGCCCCACACCCTTTTAGTGTGGCATTCTCCCTGCTCTTCGAGGCCTACTGTCAATGCCACCTCCTCCAAGAAGCCCTCAGGGAGGCACACAGCAGATTCTCAGCAGAGGTTTCCTTTCTTCTTCCTTCTCTCCTAGAGCAGGCAACTGCTGTGCCTGCACCCAGCCTCCAGTGCCCCTTCTGGCTGTGGCACCTCCTTTGGAAACGCCCCAACCTCCTATAGCCTGCAGACTGGTAAGCTCACCAGATAAGGCAACCAAACCAGCCTGGCCAAGGTGGGCACACAACCCTAGCTCGACCCACTAGACACTTCTGGGGACTTGAATCTTGACTCAAGGACAGAGACGCATTGGAGCTGGTCCATCCTGGCCCTGGAGAGCATAGCCCTGGGTCCTGCTGCCCGCATCCTAAGCTGCCTTGGTCCTATCCCTTCTGAGGCCTATGTCTTAGATTGTTCTTCTTTTTTTCCTTCAGTAAGGTACCCAGCTCCTTCCAGCAGTTCTTACGTAGTCTATGTTATCCAGAGCCACGTGCTGTCACTTGCAACCAATGGCCTCTAAGCCAGACTCCTCATCCCACCCAGGATGGCACTCCCTACAGTTTTCTGTACATATTTTTTTTGGCACTTACTCTATCCTGTCTAAAATTTATATCAGTATTTATTGAGTGCCAGCTGTATGTCAACAACCATGCCAGGAACTTTACATGTATAATCTCATCTCTCCCTCTCTGAACACCTGTGATGAGAGCTTTTTATTGTCATTTTACATGTGGGGAAGCCGAAGCTCAGAGAGGCTAAGGAGGACACACAGCTGGTTACGTATCGTTATATATGTAGTCTATTGCAGGAGACTTGCAGTACAGCAAAGAGGAACAAGGGAGCATCTCTGGCTGGGTCTTAGCTGCTTCCCACAGAATTCATGTGCCAGAGTCTGCCTCTCCAGCCTGAGCTCGTCATGAGCAGGGGCCAGTTCTCTTCCCGTGTCCCTAGCGTCCAGTACGGGGCCTGGCCTGGAGTCATTCTTAGTAAATTTCTTTCTAAATGAAATGAATCCTTATTCGCCTCTGTTGGGCACTAGTCCAACCACTGAATAGCTCTTTTTGTTTCTCTAACAACTTGGATGGGACTAGCACGGCCTAGGGAGGGGGGTACTCAACCTTTCTGGGACTCAGTTTCTCCACCTGCAAGACGGAGGATATGGAACTCCTGATCTCAGCCTTTGATTATGAGGATCTACAGGGTGATGGGCGTGAATGAGTCCTGGAAACTGTAAAGTCCTGCACAAATGCCCATTGTCACTGTCACCATGACCTGCCCCACAAGGCTAGTTATCACACAGCATAGCTGACCTTGGGGGCAGAGCCAGAGAGCCCAAGCCTCCCAGTCAAGCTCTCTCGGGCCAGTCTCCTTCACTCCCCCGACACTCCTGGGAGATAAGGATGTCAGGCAGGAATGCCATAATGGCTCATTGTGCAGGGGAAGCTGCATCGTCCGCAGCCTGGCATGGGCGGCTGCAGGGAGACCTTTATCCTGGTCACACAAGCCCTCCTCCTTTGTGTTGGGGACATTCTTAGGGTTGAACTAGACCAGGCTTGGGACCGGAGAAGGGCTGGCATCTTCCATTCAAATGGCAAACCGGTGCAAGGCCCCAGAGTATGGGAAAGCTGTGGGCCTCTGGGCTGAGGGCCCTTCACTTCCTTCTGGATCCTGGGAGGCCCACCCTGGGATGTCGCTGACCAGCATCAGCCCCTCCTGATTGCATACCATCGCTGCCACCAATTAGCCTGGGAGAAAATGTTTGAGAGGATTCCAGGCAACTGTCTCCGCTATTCTCAGTGCCTACTCTGCCAGACCATTTGCTGGGCACTGGTGGCAGAAGGGAGGGAAGGGGAGGTGACCCCCTAATTCATTCGTGGGGTCCCCGCTCTGTATCTAGTGTCAAGGCTCCTGCCCCGTCTGCAGCCGTGAAGCCCTGGCCTGGCTTCCTGATGGTTCTGCTCTCGGAGGACTGTGTTGGTCTTGGGTTTTGAGAGTTGTTTGCAGCTCAGGCAGGGCATCCTTGGGCAGCAGCACTGGGAAGAGTGCCAGGTAGTGACCCCAGAGGGCAGAGGAGACGGAGGAGATGGAGAGGGTGCCATGGGTTCGAGAGAGAGGAGGTGAAATTGACAGGACGTGGTAACACCTTACTGAGAAGCAATTTGGCAATAGGGTATAAGGAAACAAAAACTGCTGATTCTCTTCCGCCCAGTTATTCCACCTCCACAGATTTATTTGGAAGCAGTGATCAGAGATGTGGGCAAAGATTTAGGTCCAAGGATGTCCCACCCGGTGTTGTTTATAACAGCAAAAAATTAGAATCAGCTTAGACTAGTTAAATACATTGTAGTGAATCCCTGCAATCTAATACTACATAGCTAATTGAAAAATTACATTTTAAAAGAAGATTTAATGCTTATTAATTTGAATGAAATGAGAGAAAACAGGTTGCAAAGCTTTACATGTTGCATGAAACTTGAAAAGCATGCTGAGCAAAAGAAGTCAGACAAAAGAGCACATCCTTATGCATGAGTCCATTTGTATAAAGTTCTAGAACAGGCAAAACTAATCCACAGTCAAAGACATTAGGCCAGTGATTGCCTGAGTTAGGGGGTTGGGGCAATTGACAGGAAGGGCAAGCGGAAATTTGGGGAGTGCTATAGATGTTCTCTGCCTTGATTGTGGTGGAAATGACACAGGTGTGTGCATTTGGCAAACTCACTGAAAACTGAAGCAACTGTGGGCAACAGTATGGCAGTTTCTCAAAAACTAAGCACAGAATTACTGTATGATTCAGCAATTCCACTTCTAGGTATACAGCCAAAAGAACTGAAAGCAGGGACTCGAACCAATATTGTACACCTATGTTCATAGCAGCATTAGTCAAAAGTCCATCCACAGATAAACGAAACGAGGTGTATACATAGAATAGAAATGTCAGCCAGCCTTAAAAAGGATAAAATTCTGATACATACCTACAACTTGGATGAACCTTGAAAAAATTATGTTAAGTGAAAAAAGCCGGACAAAAAAGGACCAATATTGTATAATTCCACTTATATGAGGTACCAAATTCATAGAGACAGAAAGTAGAATGGTGGGTGCCAGGGGCTGGGGCAGGGAATGAGAAGTTAGTGTTTAATGGGGACAGAGTTTCACTTTGGGATGATGAAAAAGTCCTAGAGGTGGATGGTGGTGATGGCTGGACAACAATGTGAATGTACTTAATGCCGCTGAACTGTAGGCTTAAAAAAGGGTTACATTGGTAAATTTTATGTTATGTATATTTTACCACAAACAAAATGTTTTAAACTCAATGAACTATGCACTTAAAATGGTGCATTGTATGTAAAGTATGCTTTTATGAAGATTAGTTAAATAAAATTTAAAAACAAATACAGAAGTCAGAAAAATATGCTGTGTGTGTAACGTGATGTGATTTTATTTTCTTTTAGTGTATATGCTCATAGACTGGAAGGAAATATGGGAGGAAGTTAATTGTCATCCTCTCTGGGACTTTTCTATATTGAGCAGAAATGACTTTTTATTGGGAAAAAAAATGTTCATTTTTTTGTGTAAAAGGTGTTCTTGCACCAATCAGCATTTGCAGGGCCTGTGATGAGCACACACTCACACCCCCACCTTCCCACACCCCACAGCACGGGTCATCCTGGCACGGGGGACTCGGGACAGGCTCCACTGTAGCAAAAAACCACAAAAGATTCTAAGAGAATTTGGAGATCAAGTCCACCCCACGGCTCTCTCAGACAGACCTCCAACCACTCCCCCAGCCGCCGCCCCAGCCCACCTTGGTGCCAGGGCCCCTGGGAGAGACCTTCTCAGACCACCCCCACGTGCAGCGGCCCCGCCCACCGTCCTCCGCTTCCACCACCCTGCTTGAGTTCTCTGCCCAGCCCTTATCTCCACCTTAGGCTTCTCTTGTTTCTTGTTGTCTGCCTCCCCCAGCGCCCCAATGGCCTGTGAGCTCCAGGAGGGCAGGAACATCAGGCCTGCTCACTGCTGTATCCCCAACACCTAGAACAGAGTCTGTCTGGCACAAAGCAGGTGCTCAGCCAGCATTCTTTGAATGATGGGCCACCTGGCTACCGTGTGTTCAATGCCAACCCTGTGCCCCGCACTTTACAAGTGTGATCTTATGAGATTCTCACGCCCACTCTGTGAGGTAGTCATTCTTAGCTCAGTTTTACAGGTAAAGATACTGAGTCCCAGAGAGGTGCCGTGGCTTGCCCAAGGCCACACAGCAAGCAAGTGGCAGAGCCTGATCAAGTCCTGATCTGCCAAGCCTCTGCTCTTTCCCTCTACCCCACCATTGAACATCTAAGACTGTAGGACAGGAGGATCAAGGAACCCTGGACAGGGAATCAGGAACCCACAGCTCCTTCTCATCCTGACTCTGATCTGCTGGGTGATGAAGAGCAACATTTCCCATTCATTCTTTCACTCATTCATTCCTGGCTCTGCTGTGTGGCCTTGGGCAAGTCTCTTAACCTCTCTGTGCTGCATTCCACACCTATAAATGAGGATAATCACACCTACCTCATGAGGTGGTTGTGGGATTACGTAAATTAACATATGTAACGTGTTTAGAACAAAGCCTGGCACGTGTTATTTGTCGATGGTGTCATTTCATGGAGACACCCCCCCCAACCCTGCCCATTGATTAAATTGGACTATTTTCACTGCAAGAGACAGAAACCAACAGAACTGTCTTAAGAGCGGAAGGGATGACTCAACCAGGGCCTCAGATGCTGTCAGGTCCCTCCTTTCCCCTCCACTCTCCTTCTCTACTCTCTCTCTTCTTTTTCCTTCCCCACCTCTCCCCTCTGCTTCTCCTCCACTGGTGGACCCATTCTCTCAGGCCGGCTGTCCACTCGATGGTGGAACCACAGTGACAGGCAGCTCTGTCCTTCCTACTTACTTCCTGCTTCCTGCTTCTATAATCCTTACTGCTCCATGCCCCCGTGGAAAAGTAGACACACACCCCCAGCCCCACTTAGAGGATCCCAGGGAAGGCATCTGATCGCCTGGGCTTAATCACATGTCCTTGCCTGGACCAATTATATGGCCAGGGGCATGAGATACAATGAATGGCCCAGCTAGAGCCACCTGTTCACCACTGAGGCCTTGGGTTGAGGTCTAGAAGGGATACTAGGTGACCAGGAAGTTTAACTAACCTGTATACCTCAACATCTTGACCTAAGCAGAAAACAGGTCTACTAACCAATAAGTTCCAGGTTTCACAGCTCAAGCAGTGCCCGTGGTGGGGGATCATGCAGGGCCAAAGGGACCCAGATCACCCACTATGGGCACCCGCGGATGGCAGTACTGCTGGCTGGCCCAGCATCCCCATGGCGCACAGAGGATGGAGGTGACCGGGAGAAGGTGGGCAGCTGGACTCACTCCCCAAGGCCCCAAGCAGGGATGGACTGTGAGGACAGGGTGTCTGAGCTGAGCCTGGGGTCTGGGTCTACCAGCACACATGCTGGGGAAGGGCATTTCGAGAGGAGGGAATGGAGTGAGCTGTGATTCAGAGGTGTGAGGCGGCGTGGAGTGGAGGGAAGCCTGGAGTTTACCGGGCAGAGGGTGGAGGATGGAGAGGCCCAGGGCCCCATGTCCCAGTGTCTTGAGTGGACTCTGCTCTGTAGGCGGCAAGGAGTGGAGAGGTCAGGTTAGCATTTCGAGAGCTGACTCCGGCTGCCCTGGCGGGGATGAGTTTGAGCCTCTGTGGAGTCACTTGGGTGAGAGCAGGTGTCATCTCCACAAAACCAGGGGCCCAGGGGATGGAGACGTCACTGATGCAGCGGTGACAGGGCTTGGTGAGGGGTGAGGAGAGGGCACCCCGAGGCCGGGAGCCCTGAGAGGAGCAGGCTTAGGCAGGAGGAGCTGAGGGGGCTCCAGGTGGACGTGTCCAAGGGGCAGCAGATCTGTGAGGCTGGGCCTCAGTTTCCCCATCTGCAAAACGAGGAGCACGGGCCGGGCTGTCTCCAGGATTCATTTGCAGCTTTTCCTGTCGATGTGGCTATAGACTCGTAGCACAAGTCAATTCCAGAAGTCCTCCCTGAGGCGGTGGGAAGGCCCGGGCCTGAGGAACTGCGAAGCTCAGCACAAATGTGGTCAAAAGGAAAAGTCCCTGGAGCTCGAACTCTGTTTAGGAGAATCTGAGAAGCCCTTCTCGTTGTCACCCGTCTCACGTGCCTCCTCGGCACGGGACACGAGGGTGCGCGTGTGTGTCATATCACCCCCCACTTTCCACTTCTACACAACCCCTCCTAACATGAAGTATCGCCATTCCAGATGGAGAAAAAAAGTCTTCTTGGACCTGTTAGAAGATGAGAGAACATAACACTGGACAGTACCTAAAATCACCCATGGGAATTGTGAGCTGTTACAATTCTGGCCACTACGTAAGAACCACTTTTCTCAACATGGAAACCAAAAAAGTGAAACTGCACATTACATGAGGAGCGCCCTAGGGCCCTCTGAGCCTTTGGGTGGGTTTTATTAAAGGGTAATGTTAAGAGTGCGTCTTTGGGAGTTACACAGACCTGGGTTCGAATCCCACTTCTGCTGTTTGCTAGCTCTGTGATCCCGGGCAAGTGGCCTGAGTCTCTGTTTTCTCAGGCGGTGGCGGTTTCTACCTCTCAGGATTAAATGACGCAATGCTCAGGACACCTGAACGCAGTGCCAGGCACACAGGGACACTCAACACAGGGTGGCTATTGTTATACCCGGGGCAGGAGGCGGCGGGCGGGTCAGAATACACCGAGGGTCGAAACTCAGGCGGGGCATTTCAGAGGAGTCTGCAACGTGAGCTGGAGATGCCCGGGTCCTGGGAAGAGAGACCCTCACTTGATAGGTGGGGGCCCAAGCTAAGAAATCTGGCCTGTGGGACCCAGGGTCATCAAGGATTGCAAAAAAGAGTTCCCTTGAAGGTCTAAAGAAGTGTGCAACCACGAAGTGGTATTATTATGAAAGTTCATTTTTAATAAGAAAGAATGACAGAAGCCTGTAAAGTTGTCAAGACTGAGGCTTAACATTCCTGTAATGACATTTTATGCTTGCAGAGAACTGTATTTTCTGAAAGGACTGTCACAACTGTTATTAATCAAGAGAATCCTTCCTAAGGAAATAAAAAAATGTAAGGCATTCTTACGCTGAGGACTGGGGTCAGCAGACTGGAGTTGGGGTCGCCGAGGCTGTGTGTGTGTGTGTGTGTGTGTGTGTGTGTGTGTGTGTGTGTGCGCACGCGCGCGCGCGCACCTGGAAGGAAGAGAGAAGCTCTCCTCCTGCTCTCCCCTCGGCTCCTCCAGACCTTTGCAAGGCGTCACCAGGGGGAGCCAAAGGGCCCTGAGGGACAGTGGTCCTGCTGACCGGCTCAGCTTCCCCAGGAGGCACAAAGGATGGAGGTGGCCGGAGAGGGTGGGCCGCTGGATGCAGTCCCCAAGCCTCTGTCAAATAGCCAAAGAATCTTTATCTACTCCCTGAAATAACATGAATCCTCAGTTAAGCGCTGTCTGTCCTGTTTCCTTGTCCATTCATTCATTCAACTAACATTTCTTAGGCCCCAGCCAGGAGCTGTGGCCCCAGATATGGATCGGCTATGAGTCCCATCTTGGGGAACCCCCAGTCTGGGAGGAGACAGACGTGAAACCTAGGGTGAGCTGGACTCTGATGGGGAAGCCCAGAGGAGGTCCTACATCCCGCTTGGGGGCAGGGGTTGGGGTGTGGGCAGAAGAGGAGGGTGAGCCTTGTGAAGAAGGGAACAGAGCATACTCATGGCAGAGGGAGAAGTACAGGCAAAGGCCCAAGGGTGTGAAAAGCAGAATGTCTGTGGGCCCTCTTTCCCAGCGGTTTGTCAAGCTGGGACCGCTGGGGAGAGCATGGGGTGACTTGTTAGCTGCACAAAGTGCTCACAGGTTGTTTGGAAGGTGATGGGAAGCCTGGGAGTGTTCCTTCCCAAAGTGACTGTCCGATTCATCCCTGGGCCTCCATTCTCCCAGCTCAGCCTCCAGAGGCTGCAAGACAGCACTTGCTGGAGTCCTAGCTCACGGGTTCTCCCCCGCCAGCCGTCCCACCAGCACAGACCACAGTCTCTGTGAGCAACCCTCCATCATGGCACGGTCACACACATGCAGTGCTTTATAGTTTGCAAGGTGCTTCGAGAACATTCACTCCTTGGTCCCCACCTTCTCCCATGAACCCTGGCACATTCTCTTGTCCAGCAGGAAAATCTCCTTCTCACACTTGGTGCCCAGCTCTAGGGTCCTGTGCCCTGGGAGGCCTCCCTGACTGCCCTGGGGGCAGAAGTGACCACCTCTTTCTCTGCCCTGTAAGTCACCTCCTTTGGTGCATTCATGGGGGCTTACAAGTGTCTCCTCTCCACCTCCCTCCTCCCCTGCTCCCTGACGACTCTGCACAGACCCTGACCTCCTTCTGGAAAGACCACTTTTTCTCTGTCTGCACACTTTAGAGGGGCAGGCAGGGGACTGGAACTTGGTATGAGTGAGAGCTGTCCCCGGGCAGCAGGGCTCCACAGTCTAACAGGCATCGCCCTGCCTCCACTCCCTCCTTGATTTGGGGGAACAGAGCCTGGAAGAAGGTTTCCCTGCTGCCATCAAGCTTGGGGGGCACCTGGCCAGGGGTGGGGGCCCCTGATGCACAGGCACATTAAAGGACATTGTTTCTAGTCGGTTAGAGCACCTTGACGGGACCTCCCCCCAAACTCACATGTCTTGCCGTGGTGCCCAAGGCACAAGATATGTGTGCTTCTTAGGAGCTTTCTCCCCCAGAAGCCCAAAGCCACACAACTGGGAGGAGGACAAAACAAAGCCTGATAAGGGGGTCTCCCAAATTAAGCCACCAGCCAGGAGCAATCGTGCAGAAGGAAATGTCTGGAGTGATGGGGGGAGCAGCTTAGTGGAGGCAAAGGGCAGCACCTCCTTCCCCTCTGATTCCCGGACAGCCATGGCTGGCCCCTTCAGGTCCCCCCGTGTGAGGGACCCTTGCCTCAGCCACCAAGCCAGTGTCACGAGCTGTTTGTGATATGAAGTCAGATTGGGAGCAAGGATGGCTGCACACAGACTCAACTTTCCAGCACTGGGGAGATCATCTACAGGAGGTTGTGTGAGGGTGTGCAAGTGTGAATGTGTGTGACAGCACGAGTCTGCATGTCTGAGGGTGTGTGTTGGGAGGTGTATGTGAGCGTGTGTGTGTGTTGGGGGCAGGGAGGGGAGCTGGCATGGGGAGGAAAGTTGGGCGCAGACTGGTTCAGGCAGGATAGACAAAAAGAGGAAAGCCCTGTTTTTGAGTTGGGCCTGGAGAGCAGGAGAGGAAAAAAGGAGCTCTTATTGGTGGTTGTCAAGGAGATGGGCCTTGGGGTTTGCTGAACTTTCTTCCCTTAAAGCGTCCTGCCTGGGGCTGAGAGGGGCCATTTATTTCCAGCCATGCAGTGCCTCCCGGGCAGGGGTCTTCGGACTGGGCCCCCAAGGTGGACAGACGTCAGGTGTAGACCGCAGGGCAGGTCAGAGCAGGGCTTAGGGTGAATGGCCGCGATGCTCCTCTGCCTCCCAGCCCACGCCCCGCCCGGTCTGTCACTGGGGAGGCCCCAGCCTTCACCTTCTCTGGGCATCAAACTTCCCTGGCTGAGAGGTCAGCCGCGCGGGGGAACTGACCGCAAGGTCGGACTGTCCGACGCGGAGCTTTCCCGGCGCCCCCTCCAGACGCGGATTCTGCTCTGTCCTATGACAAGCACACTTATGCGCCATTGTCCTTTGGGGAGTAGTAAAAAGTTCATTCGTTTTGAAAGTAAATCTTAAACCGATCTTTATGATTTTTTTCTGTCTGGTTTGTTGGCCGCCGCATCGCCAGCGCTTGGCACACAGTAGGTGCTCAATAAACAGTCCCCGAAGGGATGAAGGTGCAATCCGCTTTGCGCGTTTGCGTTTCTTTCACTGCAAATGGATGCCGCCTGCCTGTCCCGACCTCCAGGGCCGGGTGGCAGCCCCCTCCCCTCCCCTCCCGGGAGTGTGCGCGCGGGGGGTGGGCGCTGCCCCCAGGGGGCGGCCACCCTCGATGACGGGACCGGACGCGCAGGGGGAGGGAGCAGCCCCCGAGCAAGCCCCAGCCTGGCGGAGACCGTGCACCCCGTGGCCGCGCGAGCGGGCCGGCCCCCACCCCCCACCTGCCGCGGCCGGAGGGGAGGGGGCGCCCCCGGACGCCGCGCCCGCCCCTCCCCCCGCGGGCCGGCGGCCGGCGCCCATTGGCCGGCCGCACTCGGCGCCCCGCCCCCGGCGGCCGCGGGCCAATGAGCGCGCGGCTGTCAGTTCGTCAGCCCCGCCGGCTTGGTGGCCCGGAGCCCGAGCGGTGGCCGCGGAGCCAGCAGCGAGGAGCGCTCGCCGAGCGGCCGGTCGGTGGGGTCCCCGCGCCCCGCACGCCAGCACGCCCGGCCCTGCGCGGCCCGCAGCGAGCATGGGCGCGGCGGCCGTGCGCTGGCACTTGTGCGTGCTGCTCGCCCTGGGCGCGCGCGGGCGGCTGGCGGGGGGCAGCGGGCTCCCAGGTAAGCCCCGACCCGGTGGGCGGCGGGCGCGGGCGGCGGCGCCGGGGTCCCGGGCAGGCCCCCCGCCCCGCGCCGTCGGGAGGGCTGCAGCCCGCGCGCCCCGCGCCCCGAGCCCCGCCCCGCCTCTGTGCAAAGTAACTTCTGGGGCAGGCGTGGGGCGCCCCCTCCCCGCAGCAGAGGGGGTGGGCTGACGCCCGGAGGGAGAGGGGTGAGGGCGGGAGGAAGAAAGAAAGCGCGATGGCCAGCCAAGGGGTCCCCGGCCCGCCGACCGAGGACGGGAGGGAGTGGGGACCCCGGAGTCTGACGGGCGCTCCCCCAGGGGAGAGGGGAGCGCGGGCGGAAGGAGGCCCAGAGAGGAGACCGGGAGGAGGTGAGCAAGGAAAAAGGACGGACAGAGAGAAAGCGGGGGAAGGTAGTAGATGGAGGGACAGACGTCCGGACAGAAAAGGAGACACAGAGGGAACACACAAAAGGATGCGGGAAGAAACCCAGAGAAAGACAGACATAGAAGAGTAGCGAAGAGACCAGAAAGACCGAGGGGGAAAGGGGAAAACCCACGGGAGGGAGAAGGAGGCAAATAAGCAGCAGGAAGGAAGAAGGTGAAAAGAGGGAGACCTGAGGGAGGACTAAGGGATGGGAAGGAAGAGAGAGGAGCGGTGGAGGCAGATGGACACCAGAGAAAGAGATAGGAGGACTGGGGCTGGGGGTGGGGAGGGAGGAGACAGACAGAGGGAAAGAGAGAGGAATTGAGAAGGCTGGAAAGCGCAGACAGATCTACATTCAGACAGACGGACAGACACCGATGGAAAGGAACGGATAGAAACCAGAGGGAAGGGAGACCAGATATGGGACATAGGTGAGGAGGTCCAGGAGAGGGAGGCAGGAGACGCCAGAGGAAGGAATGGGCGTCAGACATCAGTGGGTTGGGGCTGGCAGTAGAAGCAAGGTGGGGACGCCCCATGAATTTCACAGGAACCCTAGAACCCCATCTCTTCCCCTCCTGCTCTCTTGGTTGTCTTGAAGGGGCTCTCCCACAAAGCTGAAGTCTCATTCTCTCCTCCAGGGTCCCTCATCCCTCAGAGGAGCTTCCTCCCTGTGTCTCCTTGGAGGGCAAGGTGGGGGGAGGGTCCTGCCTGCCCCTGCTCCCCTCTCCTTGGCTGTCTTTGGGCACCCCTGGCTACGGCGCTGGGCAGCCTGAAGTCTGCATTTGGTGGCAGGAGAGCCTGCTCCCGGGAGCCGCCCCCCTGAGTGAGGGTGCCAGGTCATTTAAACTGTTCCCCAGTTGGAGCCGAGCTGGTTTTCACATGGTCCCCCAGGGAAGTTGGACTCTGCTGCCCCATGTGTCTGTGGGTGTCTCTCCTGGGCTTTGAGGTCCTTCACCCCTGTTTGACTGTTCCTGTATGTGCCTCACTCCGCCTGTCTCTCCTCTGTGTCGGTCTGTGTCTGTCTCCACCCCTCACCCCCACCCCACAGAAGCCTTGTGCTGTGAAACAAACCAAAGTCAAAGCAAGCAGCCTGTGATGGGAGGGTCAGGCTGCCCTGCGGAGGGAGTCCCAGACCAGGCCAGGGAGGCTGTGAACAAATGGCCTGTGGCTCCTCTCCCTCTCTCCACTCGCCTGCTCTGTCCCCAGCCCCCACCTAAAGACATGCTTAAAATGTGTTGGGAGGTGTCCCCACTGCCCCTTGGCTAACATCCATCCATTTCCACACCACAAGGACACCTACCTATGTGGGAGATTGAGGTTAGGGGCGCAAGGGGCTCCAGAGCCCTAGGCAGTTTCCCTCCCCTCGTTCCTGTGCGCTGACCCTTGGGAAGTGGGAAGAGCCACATCCGTGGCCTGTTGCCCCTGCTGGTCCTGTCTCAGAAGTGGCCCCCGTCCTCCCCCGGAGAAGAACACAGACTGGCCCTCTCTGGCCCCTGGCTTCCTGCCCTTGAGGCTGTGCCAACCCTGCACGGGGGACCCTCTGTTGTCACCTCTCCAGAAGGGGATGTTCTGCTGGGCCGATGTTCCTGCTGGCCCCTGGCCACCTGATGACTGGCTCTGATCTCCTACACTGACTGCCTCCTGGCCCCCATTCCACCTTCCTTTGGGCAGCTGCAGAGGGCTGTAGATGGGCTGCTGACCTGAGCAGATACAACCACCCTGAAAAGTGATGCTGCCTGCTGTGTGAGTGTGTTTGCGTGTGCAGGGAGGTGATTCTGTTGTTTCTTTTTGATGCCTCTCTTCCTTTAGGGGCAGGCTGGAGCCTTGGGGACTAGGGCAAAGGTGAAGGAGTCCTGGGGGAGGGTGATTCTCTTAGACTGCCCCCCCCCGACAGATTTAGAAGCCAGATGCCAGCCAGGGGAGTAATTCAAAGTGGACACTCTTGAGGACAGACAGTCTAGGGTGAGGCCGGAGGCTTGAAGAGAGGAGGATGTTCCAGGACTTCCCCAGGCTGGCCCCTGGGTGACCGCCCTTAGGGTGGCTCCTGAGAGTTTCTTGTGCTGCCCTTCTGGGTCCTTCTGTCTGTCTGTCCTCCATCTGTATTTTATGCATAGCTGGCTGGAGGTACCTGACACATAGAAACGCCCTGGACCTGCTTCTCCTGTGTCCGAGTCCGGTCTCTGCCCCTAACAAGCTCCTGACCCCACCAAACCTCTCCAGGCCTCCATTTCCTCATCTGTAACCTGAGGAATTAACCTGAATTACAGCTAAGGATCTTCTGGCTGTGCTATCCTGTGCCCTGAGGGCCCCTCCCTGTCTGAGCTGTGTGTGTGTGTGAGAGAGAGAGAGGGAGAGAGTGTGTTGAGGTGTACACACAGATACACAGAATCTGTTTTGCATTATTTGTCCGACAGCTGTTCCAGACTGAAAGTGTGTGTGTGTGTGTGTGTTGGGGCAGGAGGTGAGGAGCACCAGGAGCCCTCACAACCTACACTGAACTTGAGTTTGGAAGTTGGGATATGAGGCCCACGTTCGCACTGAGATTTCCCAGGTGGGGAGGAGAGAGGACGGGAGGTCAGAACCATCCATGAGCCAGGTTAGCCCACCCGAGTATCTGGTTGCCCCACTGGGACAGTCCAGTCTGGGGAGGTGGATGCTAGATGAAGACCCCTGTGTCTCCACAGCACAGAAGCTGGTGGGACCCATGTTCAGATCACCTGCACGGACCTGCTGGCTTAGCCTCTGCGTCCCCATCCGTAACCCAAACTGGGTGGGTTTAAGTTCCTCCACGGACCCTTCTGGCTCTAAATTCTAGAATAAGGAGAGCGGGGGAGGGTTGGAGGGATGCTCATGGGGAGAGCAAGACGCATAGAGAGAGGCTTTTCCTCGCTGTGTTCCTGAGCCTTAGTTTTCTTATCCATTTAGTGGGACTGATAGCCCCACTGAATGGGACTGTTGTGAAAATAAAGGAGGCCCAGCATCTTGCTGGCGCTGTGCCTGGCACAGAGTAGCTGCCCCCAAGATGCTGCCAATCGCTGCTTGTCACACCAGATTGTCGTGTGACGGCTGTTACTGTTAATTACCCTAATGATCAACGGAGAGGTGGGAGGCAGAGGAACTCCCTGCCCTGCATCGTCACTGCCTGCTTCCCCGGCCACGCCTCACCAGTTATTCCCTCCCCACACAGGAGCAGTGGATGTGGATGAGTGCTCGGAGGGCACGGATGACTGCCACATCGATGCCATCTGCCAGAACACGCCCAAGTCCTACAAATGCCTCTGCAAGCCAGGCTACAAGGGGGAAGGCAGGCAGTGTGAAGGTGAGCCCAGCCCGGCCCTCCTGGCCAGACCCTGCGGCTGCCACGGCCGCTGCTGGTGGTCGCTGCCTGCCCCCTGTGACGCCAACGGGCGCTGAGTCTCCAGGGCTCACCCCCATGACTGCGACGGCACAGGCCTCTCTCAGCCTTGGGAGGGAGGCTGTAGGCTTCCTGGGAACCCGGGCTGCTTCCCAGGAAGGTGGAACTTGGAGTCATGGGGTACCTAACTCTCCCCGGATTTGAAACTTTTTATTTTTTTGAAAAGAAATTTAAATGGAGCATTGAATGATATGTTTGTCTATCTGTCCCTGACCAATGTGTACGGCATAAAGGCCTTGGGTGACATCCCCCTAAGATCCCTAACTTCAAATCTGAAACTAACCTGTGTGGCCTGGAGCTTCCCCCGAAGGAGCCGCCCAGCAGCCGGTCACAGCGTCTGTGGGGCTGACTCAGGTTCCCGTCTTGAGTAGGAGAGCTTGGGCAGAGACCGGTGGATTTGTGCTGTCTGCCCGCCTGTCCAGCCTTCTTTCCCTGTGCCCGGCGTGCTGGTTTGACCGTCTGGCACTAGACACTCCTCCCTGGCAGGCTGAAAGTCAGAGAAGAGCAGCCTCAGCTGTCTTTGGAGCTAGTACTCTCCCAGCCAGAGGGAACCTTTGGGAGGGGCTGACTCCAGGGGCCTGGGGCAGGGCCCGGCAGCAGGGGGCTGGAAACAGCTCTCTCCATGGCTGATGTGCATCCCTGGATGAGAATCACTGACCCAGATCTTCCCCATCTGTCCCCAGTTTATAGAGGAGGAAAACTGAGGCTCAGTGAGGAGAAGCATCTTCCGCAAGGTCCCCAATGTGGCATGGCCGGTACTCAGACCCAGGTCTCTTCCTTCCCACTCCACGGCTCTCGAGCATCTCCTTGTCTTCTCCCTGAGCCCTGCCAGCTTGCTTTTCAAAGTGTGAGATTTGTGTTAGGAAAGTGACACATGAGAACAAGACGGTGCCTGCCCCTTCTGTGTAAGGATGCACAGGAGCTGGAGTTCGGTTGGAGATGCTGCTACGCCTCCTTGGGATGCTGACATTGTTTATCCATCTCATTTGTTGGGCATGTACTTAAGGCTGAGCACTGGGCAGATGACATTGTCCTGGATCATGCCTGGTTTGGCCACATCCCTGGTCTTGCTTGGGGCCCAGAATCCTGATGGGGAGCTGGCACCTACCCACAGACCTCTGGAAGGAGGCCAGGCTGGAGGCAGATAGAGCAGGTCGTGAGCAAGAAGTCCTGTGGCACAGGCTGGCCTGGCTGCTGGCCTGAAGGTTAGCTTGGTGGTTCCAAGTGACACATGTGAGGCTCCGTGCAAACCTTTTCTGACCCTCTGCTCCCCCTCCAGGCCCAGTGCACTGGGACCAGCAAATGCACTGATGACCGCCCATCTCTGCTGGTTTAAGCCACTGACTGGCCTATTCTTCCTCCAGGCCGGCTCCTTTGGTCCCCTCCTGCTGTCCCTGCCCAGGAGGCTCACACTTTGTCTCCTACCTGTTTCCCTGAAGTCCTTCAGAGTCTGCCTGGGCCCAGGGTGGGAGTCACACTCGCTGGCTCAGTGGGCCTGATGCCCTCAGTGTGGGGATGGGGGAGCAGGCGGCTTGTGAATGTGCTTCAGGAACCGCCAGGGACCTTCCTGTCTCTCCAGCCTGGCTCCAGCTTCTGCCCCTCACCTCCTGAAACATGGAAGCAGCTGTATCCTGGCCACACACACACACACACCAGGCCATTCCACGTTTCTGAGACCCAGCTCAGGTCTTCCCTGCCTGGAGCTCCTTTCCCTTACTTTGTGTCCTGGCTAATTCTTAACCATGCTTTAGATTTGCCTCCTCCAGGAAGCCTTCCATGATACCTCCACTTCCACACAATTATACACACACACACACACACACACACACACACGTACACACAGCTGCATTAAGTACCTACTCTGTTCCCAGAAGCCCCAGGCTTTCCTCCATCATAGCACCTCTGACTCTAGATTGTAATTATGTGTCTTGCTCCCCCACTGAACTGTGAGCTCCTTTGTTGAGGGTCTGCCTTGGGTTCAGCATTGGAACCAGCACACTGAAGCTGTCAAACTTGGGCTCTGCCTCAGGGACCTCACAGGGGGCTCCTTGACTGCAGAGAGCCTTTTCCCGTTTGTCCCCATGTTCCCAGCTCCTGGAGCAGGGCCTGGCACTAGCACGGGTGTGGGGAAGATGTTTAGTCTGAGCTGGCTCTCTTCTGCCCAGACTGGAGTTCACATTAGATGAGCAACCTCTAAGACACCCCCAGAGGGGAGGGCAGCATGGGAAGTGTGGGGTGCTGGGTCCCTGGGGGGCTTGTTCTTGCCATGGTGTCATTCTGGCCCTGTCTAATGAAAGAGCAAAGCAGAGGCGGGCCTGCCTCTGCACGGGAGCCCAGGGTTGTAGCCCACCTGGGTGTGAAACTTCGGGTGGTCATTTGCCCTCCTGAGACTCAGTTTCTCCTTTCGTTACCTGGGCCCAAAATACCCCCCACCACAGGTCGTCCTGAAGGTTGAATGACAGGCAGTGTAACCTACCAAGGGCCTGCCAACCTCAGTGCCTGGCTCGCAGGAGGCAGTCAGTATACAGTAGGTGCTCAGTATACAGTTGATGGTGTCACTGTCATTGTCGTCGTCAGCAGCATCTGTCCTCACTACCTCTCACAGTGGTTTCAGGCTCAAATGGCATCATAATTGGGGAGGGCCTTTGCAAATCGCTTAGTGCCTCATACCTCAGAGGTGGTAGTTGTGGTGCACCCTGGTCCCTCCCCTCAAGGAGCTCATAGCCCAGCTCGGCTGCATGAGCTGAAATGATCTGTCAGTGGAAATTCGGATCCTTCGGGTGGTAAATCGGGACCTGTTGAGTTGCCATATTAACAGTATGCAGAATAACTGTCGGGAACCAGGGGGAGAGCACCGTTTGGCCACTCACTCCCCAAACCCTCTGTGAGTGAGTGCCAGCGTGGGTTCTGGGGACCTGAGTGGACACTGTCCCTCTTGCACTGAGGTTTTCTCATCCCTGGGGACCCACCTGCAGTAATCAGTCAGAATCGATGGAGCCTGCTGGAGTGTTCACCCAGGGGCCGTCAGAGCCCCCGCTGGCTTCCCAGGAGGACTGTGCAGAGACTTCTGGAGACTTTGAAATCTGAGAGGCTGGCAGGCCATGTGCAGTGGGAGGCCATGTGGCCTGAGGGAGCTTGGAGATCAGCCAGGTGTTCACTTCTTGGTGTACAGATGGGGAAATGGAGGCCTGAGAAGACAAGGGTCTCATCTGAGTTGGGACTAGAGTCCAGGGTGGTGGGCCCATTTCTGCACACTGCGTCTCTGCAAGTGGTTATTGCTCTCTGGGTCTCTGTGTTCTGAGAAGAGGGAATGGACAGGCCATGTTCAGTTGAGCACAGTGGTTAAAGCAGGGACTTCGGAGTCAGACTGCTTGGGTTCAAATCCTGCCTGTGTACCCTGGACAAGTTACTTGACCTCCTTTTGTTTATCTACAGAATAGAAATCATAATAATACCTACTTCACAGAGACAGTGTGAGAATTAAATGAAATAATGTATATAAACCATTTGAACATAGCCTGGCACATAGGACACACTATATAAGCATTGGCTGCTGTTACTGTGATGATGATGGTGGTGATGTTGGCACTGATGGTGATGGTGATGGTGGTAATGGTACTGATGGTGATGGTGGTGATGGTGATGGTGATGATGGTGATGATGGTACTGATGGTGATGGTGATGATGGCACTGATGGTGATGGTGATGATGGCACTGATGGTGATGGTGATGGTACTGATGGTGATGATGGTACTGATGGTGATGGTAGTGATGGTACTGATGGTGGTGATGGTACTGATGGTGATGGTGATGATGGTACTGATGGTGATGGTGATGATGGCACTGATGGTGATGGTGATGGTGGTGATGGTACTGATGGTGATGGTGGTGATGGTACTGATGGTGATGGTGGTGATGGTACTAATGGTGATGGTGATGATGGTACTGATGGTGATGATGGTACTGATGTGATGGTGGTGATGGTACTGATGGTGATGATGGTACTGATGGTGATGGTGATGATGGTACTGATGGTGATGGTGATGATGGCACTGATGGTGATGGTGATGGTGGTGATGGTACTGATGGTGATGGTGGTGATGGTACTGATGGTGATGGTGGTGATGGTACTGATGGTGATGGTGGTGATGGTACTAATGGTGATGGTGATGATGGTACTGATGGTGATGATGGTACTGATGTGATGGTGGTGATGGTACTGATGGTGATGATGGTATTGATGGTGATGGTGATGGTGATGGTGGTACTGATGGTGATGGTGATATTAATGATGACATTGATGATAGTGATATTGATGATGAGGATGTTGATGATCAACATCATCATGTTGATGTCAGTGATGCTGATGACCATGATAACGTTGACGATGATAATGTTGTCCAATATATGAAAAGGAGAGAAAATTTTCCAGCAATTCCCAGGATCTAAAATGGCTGGGAAATGGGGTGTTCTGGTTCATTGACTACTCAGATAAACCATGTGCATATGACATAGAGACATACAGACGTGTGTGCCATTCACAGACGACCATTTACCAAGAATGTACAATAAAAAATACAAGTGACAGAAGGCTTTCCTTTGTTCCACTAAATCTACTCCAGGGATGGCTAATGTGCTGCCCCCTTCTCCCACAGCAGACATCAACAATCAATCACAGCACCCTCCAGCCTGCCATTTCCACTTTAGATGAAACCTGGGCCCCTTTATCTGCAGGTCCTGAGCTGGTGTGAGATTATGCAGAGGCTCGGGTTGGGGTTTTGGGGAGATGAGTAGCCTGTCCTAGAGATCTGATAGACTTTGCTGTTTAATGTGATAAGCACAGAGGATAGACCCTCAGCAGAGCGTGCCCAGAGAATACTTAGTCCTTCACGGGAAACAGACCCAGGTTGGGGGAAGCCCTCTGTGGGGCGGACTTAGCCTCTTGCACCCTTAACCATGTCACCTTGAAACTCCTGCTGGAAAACCCTGTAGCAAACCCAGCACCTGAAGAACCCACCCCCCATTCTGTGACAGTTTCTTACCACACCTTCAAGGTCATCTTGCCTGTCGTGTGGCCAGTGCACACGTGACGATGACCGGCCTCCACCTGTGCAGCCACTCTGTCCGGGGAGCAGCCTGGGGCCCCGTGTGGTCACCTTAACACTGGCAGGGGGCTTGCTATTGCCAGACTGAGGTGCCTCAGACGGTGGGGAAAGGCTCTGAGCAAGGCTGAGGAGAAATCAGTGTTTTCTTGATGATTCGCATTTGACAGAATCCGAAGTAACTCGAGGTGAACTCATGGATGTGCAGAACTTGAGGGAACTTTAAAGGCGTCGGGCAGCCCCGTGTTTACAGATGACCCATACACACCTCCGTGTTGGCCCACGTCACACTGCATTTATGTTTCTGTGTCTCCTCCTGGAATGGGCTCCTCAAGGGCAGGGCCTATGACCTGTTCAGCCGCGAGACCTGGAACCCAGCACCACACCTGGCACAGGGCTTAGGCGGCATCTGTTGGGTGAAAGGGTGGGTGGATGGGTCCCAGCAGTCACCTCCTCCAGGAAGCCTTCCCTGCTGCCCCAGACAGGTGAGCTATCACCTGTGACCATCCCTCCTTCAGAGCTCCTGTCACACTGGGTTGCTATGACCTGTGTGACTTCACTCAGGGCTGGGCCCAGAGCTGGTGTCGGTGGACAGTGAGTGACCACTATCAGTCTCGGGGATATCAGGAAAGGCCTCCCAGGCTGAAGGTTTTGTAGATGAGGAAGCAGAGGGCTGTAAGGGGAAGGGACTGGTCTAAGGACATCTGATGTGGACAGTGGCAGAGTTAGGTTGAGGAAACTGGGCCCAGGAAAGTCAGTCTCTAGCCTGGTCAGCCAGCTGAGAAGTGGCAGGGCCTAGATTCCAAGCCCGGTCAGCTACAGGGTCCCAGCAGTGGGCCAGGCCCCCAGCTGCCGGTCTGAGTGCAGTGGGAGGAGTTCCTTAGGGGCTGCGGAGACCCTTTCCTTTCTACGCCCTCTTCCTTGCTGCCACTAGCTTGTCTGAGCCAGGCCCTGTGAATGCAAGGGGCTCAAAGCACAGCAGGCATCCACTAACTGGGAGATACCCCTCAGCTAACCACTGTGAGCTGCTGTCATTCTCTGTCCTTCCCTCCCTAACCACACCCCACCATCACTGCCTTTTTTTTTCCAGTTCTTCAAACTTGCCAGCTCCTTCCTACCCCAGGGCCTTTACACATTCTGTTTCCCTGTCCCTCTTCTAAGCCTTTGCATCCCCAGCTCACGAGACCCCTTGTGCATGGGCCTTTAGGGAACTGCCAGGGCCAGCCCTGCGCTGGCCTTCTGGTCTGAATTAGTCGGGTCTGTTTGTGCTCGTTCTGCAGAGGGAGCAAGCTGGGGGCTAAGAGGGGGCATTTCATCCCCTTTAAATGCTTCAACTCATTTAACCTTAATTACTTTGTTTTCATAGACATTTGCTAAGGAAAAGAACCAAATTATAGCTTGAATTGGGTCTTACTAATCTTAATTAAAAGCTCTTGTTTATAATCAGGACCAGGCCCCAAATAAGGAGCAAACCACCCTCAAATGGCTTGTTTAAATAACTAAGACCCTCTTGATAATCACTGTTTAGTCTGAACCAGCAACGCACATCACCCCTTCTCTGTGTACTTAATTTTTTAGACCATTTATTCAAGTGGTTTATTCCACTTGCAAGTTCCAACTCGGGCCTTTTCCAAAATGCTATAATTAAAACTCTTGGGGGAAATAACTTTTTGTTTTGGCCACAGTGTATCAAATATATTACTATTTTCCCTTTTTTTGTGAAGAGGAAAAAAAAATGACAACCTTATGAGCATCGCAGATCACAAAATTAGCATGTATGTAATGAATGTAAATAGTCACTTCCTGGATTTTATGTCCCCGGGGTCTACTTGTCAGTCACTGAAGTTGGGTGGATTACAGGGCATGCTATTAAGCGTTTTAACAAAACTCCTAATAACACACCCAGTGATCCATTGAGTTTAACATCAGAAAAAAAATCTTAAAACCAATTGTCCTTCTTGGGGAATAATGTCGATGACCTTATTAACTCATTTTCATCATGATTTTTGCACATTTTATTGAAACTCCGGATAAAATTCTGCTTTTTTGGGAGGCCAGGAAAGGCAGTAGGAGGTGGGCTGGGGGCGAGGAGGAGAGGAAATTCTTCTTCAAGTCTTAAAACGTGCAATTATGCATGCTAACGTGCGCCCTGCTGAAGATGAAAGCACTGAAGTCCAGCAGACCAGCGGGCAGGAAGAAACTGGATGTGACTTAAAATTCCAAGTTGCTGTCAGCTAGCAGTTAGGCAGCATGGCTTGCAACGGGTCCTGGCTCTGCTGCAGAGTTTAGGCTTCTTGACCCCGTGTCCGTTTTAAGAAGGAAAAATAAAAAGCCCATACTGTTGGCATTTAAGCATTGGAGGCAAGTTCGTCTCTCTGAGCCTCAGTTTGTCCATCTGTAAAATGTATCAGCTGGACTAGATCCAGTTTAGCATCGAGAATGTTCACTGAGCACCTAACTCCGTGCCAAGCTGGGTGCTGGGGCCGAGACATGTTTTTCTGACCTTACTGGTTAGGGGGAGAGACGGACTGGGAAAGACGTGCTCATAACAGGGTGTGGAAAGTGCAGCAGTGGAAATACAGACCAGACGGTGGGGTGAGGAAGAGGGAGTGTGTATCTGCCTGAGGAGGGAAGAAAGCAGAGAGGGCTCCCCCCGGAGAGGCATCGTCCAGGCTAAGTTAGGAAAGCAGAGCAGCAGGGGTTCTCTGACCTTCTTTCCAGCTCTGAGGGTCCAGGGAGGGGCCTGGAGCAGGGATGCAGAGGCCTGTTTAGGTCTTTGCTGGCTCGGTTAGTGCAGCCAGTGACTCCAGCTTCTCAAGGCCTAGTTCCTCGTCCATCAAAGGGGAGCCGTGGCACCTGCCTCCAGAACGTACACTCAAATAGAGGCTGGAGGAGGGACAGCCACTTGCTGTACAGGGGTGTGTTGAAGGCAGCCCCTGCATGTTGAGTTTCTTTTTTCTCTAAATCCCCATTTCTCCTAGGGCCAGCGGGTCTCTGCCCCCACCCCCAACCCCCGTATCTCCGAGCTCCCCAGGCAGCAGGCCCCTCTCTGCCCCTTCCTCTGGGCTCTCTCGCCTCCTCTTGGCCGCTTCTTATTACAGTGGCTGTATTTGTTTTTCCGTCGGAGGAATGCTAACCAGAAAAAACCATTATTTCTAAGAAAATAAACTGCTGGCCTGTTGGCCTTTGAATGCTACTGAAATGGATGACGGCCTTCCCCAAGGCCTTGAGACAAAGAGGGCCGGAGGGCTCGTGTGTGCGGGCAAGGTCAGGGGGTCTTGGAGGGTGCTCTGAGGGGGTCCTCCAGATGGGCCATGCTGCAGACCCTGGGAGGAGATAGTTTAAAACCCCAGCCTGCTGGCTTGGGCTTCTGGCCTGGCTGATGATGGCTGCCGGCGTCGTTCACGCCCCACTCCCTCCGCCTTCTGCAAGATGCTCTCCTCTCTCCGCGAGCCACCACGCCTTCTGTCTGGGCCTCCTGCCCCCGTGTCGAGGGGAGTAGAGCTGGGGGTAGGTCTGTGGAGACCTGGGTGCCAGCCCTGCGTGACCTTGGGCAGAGGTCCCTGGACCTCTTGAGCCTCAGTGTGTTGACTGCAAAGTTCAGGGCTGGGGCCAGGAGATCCCAGGCCCCCTTGGACCCCCGCAGTGGGCAGCTCCTTCCTCAGGGTGCTCCTTGCCACGGTGGCACCCAATACTGGCTCAGTCTCTGGGGGTGGCAGGTGGGCTCCAGCTGGACTATTCACCACCTCCCCCTTCCCACTGACAGCTTTGCAGGCGACCTGGGCCTGGGCGGGGCGCTGGTGGGCAAGGCTGTCCTCATGTGCGATGTGTTCCTCCGTGTCCGGATCATCCCCCCCCTCCAGGCTGGCAGCTCCGTGGGGCCAGGGTCTGGGCTGAGGGCGAGGGGCCAGGCCGGAGTTGGGGTTGGTGTGGACAGGAGGGAAGAAGGCAGGCAGGCGGCATGATCCTCAGCGAGGGCCATGGGCCCTGGCTCCCTCATTCACTGAGATGCGGGGAATTCTCCAGATGGTTGTGTCGAGGTTAGAACGGTGGAGTCTGGAACCAGCTTGCCTGGGTTCCAGTTTTGGCTTTGCCATATGCTAGCTGGGTGATCTTGGGCAAGTCACTTAAGCTCTCTGAGCCTCAGTTTCTCTTTCTATGGTGAGAGAAGTTAAGCCCCTCCTGCCTGGCCTATAGTGAGGGTTAAGCCTCCTGCCATTGGACGGGGCCTGGTGGGGAGCTGCCACTCCCACTAGTGTTATTACTATTGGAGAGAAACTCCACTGGGGATGTGGAGAGAAAGAGAATGAAATCAAACTTCACCAGGCCAGCTCAGCCCCTGCCGCTGTTGGAGCCCGTGGGGCGGCCTCTGAGGTTAGAGGAAGAAGCCTGAGCGGGGATCCTGGGTTCAAGTTGCTGTCAGCCCCTGACTTGCTAAGATTAGCTCCTCAGTTCCCCTCTTTGGGCTCAGTTACCCCTTTATACAACCAAAGGAGTGCCTCGGAGGAGCCCTAGGACCCCCGCTTACCCACTCCACGTGGTGGCTCAGGCTTTCAGGCAACTAGATGTTTCTGGTTATCCCCCTATTGCGTTCATAGGTGACTGGGCCTGTGGAACAGCCCCTCAGAGCCTGCCCTTTGGGGGTCTGGGGCTTCTCCCCTCCTTTCACTAAGAGGACGGGAGCATGACCATGCCTGTACTTGGTGGGGGGCGGCAGGGGCCTCGACTCTGGGCTGGCAGGCCCCCTGGGACCCCTCCTCACTTCCGTCTCAAGCACTCCAATGGGTCAACTTTCTCCTGACCAGGCTGCTTCAGTGTCCAGTAGGCCTGTTGTCAGAGCCTGGGAACAGCCCCCAGCAGAGGGTTCAGGGTGTTTTTGAGGGAGAAAAACAGAAAACCGGTCCTTTGGGTTTGGAAGGCAAGTCCTGCCCGGTGCTTGGGAGCCACACAGCCCACCAAGAGCCCTCACTGGGCAGGCGGCCTTGGAGGTCAGTTCAAAGTGAGCATCCTCGTGGACTCCCTGCAACCAGGTGGAGCCCAGGCCCCAGTCAGCACAGTGCATGTGAGCGCCCACAGCAGTAACCTTAGAAATTTTAAACAGCTTTATTGAGATATGATTCACATACCATACAATTCACCCACTTAAAGTATACAATTCAGTGCCTTTTAGTATATTTACAGAGTTGTGCCTCCATCACCACAGTCAATTTTAGAACCTTTTCATTACCCCAAAAAGAAACCCTGCACCCCTTAGCCACCACTCTCCAGCTCCCCCAGCCCCAGAAAATCACTAATCTACTTTCTGTCTCAATAAATTTGACTTTTCTGGAGACTTCATACAAATGCAGTCCTACAATATGTGGTCCTCTGTGACTGAGACAGCGTTGACTCTGAAGTCGGGTGGCCTGGCTCACTTCCTGGCTCCACTTGTTGTAGCTGTGTGATCTTGGGCCGGGCAGGTAACATCTCTGAGCCTTGGTTTCCCTTGCTGTAAAATAAAGATGTTGGTACCCACTTCTCAGGGTGGCCATACGTGAAGGACCTGCATGTCGCCTTACACGTGTCACGGGGGTCGGTCAACAGAGGCTGTGGTTGAGATGATTACTTCTTTGTTCAATGTTGAGCAGACTTTTGTTGAACACACTCTGCTACTTCTGAGGCTTAAGCTGAACAGAACACAGTTCTTGCCCCATGGAACTTACAGCCTCAAATGACTTACATACCAAGTGAGAATAATAGTAGTGTCTGTTCAGGGGGCCATGGGGCCCAGAAGGTGGGGAGGAGTCATGTCTACCAGAGCATCAGCAAAAGCTTCAGGGAGGAGGTGATGCTGGGGCTCAGTCTGCAGAAGTGCATAGTGTCTGTAAAGGGGAAGGAGCTCCAGGCAGAGGGAACAGCATGAGCAAGAGTGTGGAGGCCTGAAGCCACCTGGGCCACTGGGAGAGGTCAGCAAGCAGCTCAAACTCCATGGTTATCTTGGGTTGGGCAGGGGGAGGACCTTCCCACCCTCTGGCTGAGCCATGGTCATTGTGTGCAGTTGGGAATGAAAAAGTATATAGGTTTGTGTTGGTTTTGCATGACCTTTGACCTTTCCCATAATTAACTGCTGGGCCCACTTCGGGCATTGTCTCGGCAGCAGGGAGACCTGATCGATGGATGCCAGGGGTCTGCAGAGAGCGGGTCTCATTACTCAGTCATTACAAACCCAGAGCTTAACTCTCTGTCACCGGAGACAGGGGACTTAATCCTTCCTGCTAGGCGGCCCGAGAAACTACCTTCCCGCAAATGTAATTAGCCAACAAACCGGATTAAGATTTATTCACCAATAAGGACTCAACTTCCTAAGCCATACATCTCTCCCAGAATGGTTGCCTGATCTAAGGAGTGCACAGCTTTTCCTAAAGCCCCCAGACAAAGGGGAGGACGTGCTCGCGCCCAGCCGGGGAAGGGGTCTTTTTTAGAACCTTTGGTCTCCACTGTCTGCGAGGAATGTCGAGAAAAATGCCAATTTCAAGGGGAAACCAGATATTTTCATTAATGATCTCGGAGAGTGGAGAGTGGGATGCTTTAAAAAGTCTCATTTTGAGAACCTTTGGAGTCAGTCCTAATTTTTAGGAAAATGCCCTAAAATAGTATTAAAATAAAATGAGAAGGAGCTCTGACTCATTGCCATAGAATCTCATAGAACCCAGGCACCGCAGAATAAATATGTATTTTATGGGGCAGCAAGAATCAATTTTGAATTAAGTGAAAAAACCCAAACTCATCCCACTCGAGTTCCAAGCCAGTGTTGTTGGCGCAGAACCACAGCTGTGGGATTGTGTGTGTGCACCGACATTTTAATACAGGAAAAGTGGAACTGGGTGACCTTTTAAAAATCTCATAATGAGGAGCTCCCCATGCTGTTTTTCTCTGCTCTAATGGATGTTGGGAGCTGTTTTCTGTTGGGAATTGAGTTTTTATTAAAAATAAAAAATCCAAGCTGGAGAACGAGCAGGGATGGCTAGGACGAGCTGTTGGACTTCTCATCCTCAGCACCCTGGTCAGATCTTTCATCCTGCCCACTTTCTCTTCTCGTATGAAGCATCCCTGTCACCACCCCTCAACCTCAAGGGTAGGTACCAACCTTGGAAATAAAGGTAATGATGCACATGACATCTCCTCCCCTCCTTTCTCCTTAATAACTCTTTGGAGCATGAAGCACTTTAAAAAGTATTCATCTCATGTACTCGAGGATGTGACGCCAACAGGTCTAGAGCCTGCATTTGGGCACAGTCCCTGGCTGGGGGCCTGGAGACAAGGTCCTCAGCCATGCTGGGCCTCAGCCTCTGCATCAGTAAGACGGAAGCAGCAGTCCCCACTGCTTCCCACACAGCTTCATGGCTCCAGTCTCTGCCTCTCGGGTTCCATAGCGTCTTCCCTCTGTGTGTCTGTGTGTTTTCACCTCTCTGTCCTAACATCCTCTGTGTGTCCATATCCAAATTTCCTTCCGCTTATAAGAACACCAGTCATTGGATTAGGGCCCACCCTAATCCACTATGACCTCGTCTAGAACTTGATTACATCTGCAAAGATCCTATTTCCAAATCAGGTCACATTCACAGATACTGAGGGTTAGGACATCAATAAATCTTTTGGGGGGACACAATTCAATCCACAACAGTTTTTTAAGAATAAACATCCAGAGAGCTTGGCTCTGCCTCCCTCTATCCCTTCACCCTCCCCTCACACCATCGACCTGTTCCTTATTCTCTGGCTTTAACAGTCCTTAAAAAGCGATCTGAGGGGCTGGCCCGGTGGTGTAGTGGTTAAGTTCGCGCGCTTCACTTTGGCGGCCCGGGGTTCGCAGGTTCGGATCCCGGGCTCAGCCCTATGCACTGCTTATCAAGCCGTGCTGTGGTGGCATCCCACATATAAAGTAGAGGAAGATGGGCACAAATGTTAGCCCAGGCCCGGTCTTCCTCAGCAGAAAGAGGAGGATTGGAGATGGATGTTAGCTCAGGGCTGGTCTTCCTCACCAAAAAAAAAGTGATCTGAGCCTGGTGGGTGTCTTGGAGGCCTGTGGGATCTCCTCCAGGGGTGGTGACTCTTGGATATTTTTTTTTACAATACTAAATCTACTTGCTTTAGCAGAGATTTTCTTTCAGTAGATTTATTTGTGTGTTTATCTCTTATATATTAAAGGAGGAGGTTCACGTGATTTTAAAAAACAAAAATTCAAGGCATAGACACAGAAAATCCAGGGAGATTTGGTTTGTGAGCAAACATTCTCCATCCAGGGTGCTGGGCAGGTAAAGGAGGTTGGCCTCCAAAGCCTGTGGGAGCACTTTCGGCCTGGGGATTGGAGAGGATCTGGTCATTCTAAGAGATGCTTGGATCTGGGGTAAATCGTTGGGGATGGATTAAGGGAAGAGATGCAAGCAGCAAACACTCCTGCACTCTTAAGCCCACTGGCACCTGCTGCGGCCTACACTGTGAGGAGTCAAAGGAAGGAAAAGGCTAGAGTTGTTTTATTGACTATTCAGTGATCTCTTTATAATGCCTTATGAGTATGGTGGACAAATAGTTTGCCATTTTGATAATAAAAAAGTTGCTGTTAGTAATGACACCCAGACAACAGGCATAAACTGGAACTATGTCTGGCAAACTGGGGCACGTGAGTATCCTATTCAGGGGAAGTGACCTTTTTATCAGACCTTACCACCATTAAAATAGCTGGTTTAATTGAATGTTATGGATGTGATGACTCTGTAATTTATCGTGTTTCCTTCGTTGCTTTGGCATCTAGGAAGCTCAGAGCCCTATTTATGGCCTACCTTTTGTAATTGTGCTGGAATTACTGAATGTATTTCCGCAATGTTTACCAGCTTTCTCTTATTCTTCAACCCTCATTTCTTTTTTCTTTATCCTAACATCTTATTCTTTTTGAAAATATTATTATATGTATTTCGTAAGCTGTTTGGATGGATGGTGTTTGAGGGAATTGATGGGTGGATGAATAGATGTTTGGATGGATGGATGAATGTTTGGCTGGATAGATGGATTAAGTGGGCAGGTGTGGATATATGTGTGTGTGTGTCTGTGTTTGGATAGATGGATGGGTGTTTGGATCAATGAATAGATGGATGGGTAGTTAGGCATCTGGATAGATGAATGAGTGAATGGATATTTGTATAGATGAATATTTAGACGAATAGATGTTTAGATTAATGGAAGGATGGGTGTCTGGCTGAATATTTAGATGGATGCGTGCATGTTTGGATGTATGGGTGGATGTTTGGCTGGATGAATGCATGGGTGAATAGGTGATTGGAATGAATGGAAGGATGGTCTGCTGACTGGATATTTAGAAGGATAGATTTTAGCATGAGTAGACAAATGGAAGGATGGTTGGGTTGGTATTTGAATGGAAAGCTTATGAAGTGACTAGATAGATGGATAATGAGTGGGTGGATGAGTGTTTGGATGATGGATGCATGGCTGGCTGGCTATTTGGCCAGATGGATAGGTGTGTGTGTATGTGTGTGTGTGTGTGTGTGTGTGTGTCTGTCTGTCTGTCTGTCTGTATCTGTGTGTGTGGATGGATGTGGAGCAAGTGGAAGGATGAATGTGTGAATGGGTGTTTGGATGACTGGATAACACTTTCTCAGTACACAGCATAAACATGCCAAGGGCCAGGGGTGAAATAACATATATAAAGTACTTTGCCGATGCCTGGCATGTCATGGGCATTCTAACTTATTAGAAAAGACACGGGCTTTTTAGACTGGAAGACCTTTGTTCTGATCCTTGCCCTACCACTTACTATGTGACCTTGGGCAATTACCTCACCTCTGTGTACTTTAGTTTGCTCAACCATAAAATGGAGTTAAAATACCTACTCCAGAGAGTTGCTGTGAAAATTAAATGGGCTGGTGTATGTTTCAGGAGAAAATACCTACATACTTCCTTCTGAGGTACAATTTGGGAGAGAAAGGGAGAATTCTTTTACCCAAGCATGGAATAAAAGTCCTTCCCCTCAGTCTGACTGATCTACCCTAAGTCATATGCCCACCCTGGGACCTTCTCCTGAGTCACCCACTTGAATGAAGGAAAGGAGGGAAGGAAGAGTTTGGGAGCTGCTGGTTCAGATCAGATGAGAAACGATGCTCATGCTGACAGGTAGTGGAAATAGGTGACCAGTGGGCAGACTGTAACCATATTAAGGGTGCAGAAAAACCATGCTTTTGTGGCTGATTTGAAGTCAGAGGAGAGGTGGCAGGATAACAGGATTCATTGGGATGGGGAACCCCGGGGAAGCGCAGGTTGATGAGTTCAAGTTGGGCCATGTTGCCTCTGGAGTGTCTATGGAAGATCTAGGGGGAGAGGTGGTTGGATCGGTGTATCTGGGACTCTGGCAAAAGGTCAGGGCTGCAGAGATTGGGAAGTAATCCATATCCCAGTGTTTACAAACCATGCACCCTTCCCAACGTAAAATCTTATATCCTCTTCTAATGTTATTTAAAATTTCTAAGTGCATTAAATATAATGATTAAAAACAACTCAAATGACTTGCAGAACTGAGTCTGCTTCCCAGCGGATGCTGATGGCCACTGCAGCCAGGTTAGGTGGAAGCTTCAGTCTCTTGCACCTTTGGAGATTCAGGCCACTTTGTTTTTCCCTCATCGTGGCTGGTGTGTGGGCACCCGGAGTAGGCTGCACAAGCCAGGCTCTGTATTCTGGCACTTTCGTGCTGCTGTTTTTATTGAAGTTATCCCCTCTGTTGGCAGTGTCCCTGGCAGGCAGTGTCCAGATAGTGCTTGGTCACCTCCAGTGTCAGGGAGCTTACTACCTCTTGAGACAGGCTCTGTCTTCCAGATGGATGTTCCTGCCTGCAAACGTTAATTGGCCCCCATAGTTTCCACTTATGTGTGTAGCTCTGCCCTCCAGACCAGCATGGAGAGAGCATGGAGCTGGGTGTCTCCCTGTGCCAGCTCCTCAGGCATTTCAGGGAGCAGCCAGGCTTGCCTTCAGTCTCCTCTCTTTGTCAGGCTGACCCCATCCCGGCTTTCATAGCTGGAACCTGGCCTCAAAAAATCCCTCTTCAACCGGGTAGGGGACGGACGGCTTCTTCCGGCGGTACCCTCTTGCGAGGCACTTCTGGTTCTGCCTAACTGGGGCACTTCCGGTTCCACTGAGCACGGAACTTCCGGTTTCGCTGTGGGGGCGCTTCCGCCTCCCCCTTTCCTGCTCCTCTGCAGAGCCTGTGGAGGTCGGAGTGGGTGTGGGTTGAGATGGTGAGCCCAGGGCACGTTGTGGGGCACGGGTGCCCCGGGCTATGCTGGCCACGGGCCGGGGTTGGGCCCCCTGGGGCTCCCGAGCCAGGCTGCACAGGTTCGAATCCCGCTTGTACCGCTTCCTAGGTGTGTGACCTGTGGTGTTCTGCCACTCTGTGCCTGGATTTCTTCAGTGCCCTTGTAAAATTGGAATAACCAATGACAGTGCCTTCGTCCTTGGGTTAGTGTGGGGTCTGAAGAGATTAGGACGTATATGGTGTTGCCAGCAGGACTTGGGTATGGAAGCAGCTCGCTGAATGTTAACTAAACTGTTCCTATTATTCTCCCAGGTCTCTCAAATCTCTCTGGAACTCTAGAACTGATAGCCCTTTGACCCCTGATGGGAAATGTTGAAAAAGACTTAAAACAGCAAAAAGGGTGACCTTTACAAAGGCTAGTGGCCATTGTTTATGAGACAGAAGCCTTTGTTATAACAAGGACACTGGAGCAGTAGAAATTCAGGCTTAAGACGCTGATGTGGAAGGAAACTGTGTGCAGGGAGTATATGGGCTTTTCTGTCAATCCAGAGATTATAGTTTTTGGTGTATGCAAAGTTTGTTTTATTTGATCCCCTCCTGCTTCACAAGTAATGAGCCCTCCATCTCTGGGAGGCTTTCAGATAGGCTGAAGAGAGCCAGTTTTGTGGGATTTTAGACAGGGTCCCCGCAGACTGCTGTTGTTGAAAAGCTCTCAAGGGAGGCAGAGCTGGGTGTGACTGTTGCCTGCTTCACTGTGGGAGCCGGAAGGCACCCCGTGCATGCCTGGCATGTGGCCCTGCTCTGCAAGGTGGCGGCCAGCCTTGTTGCAGAGCCGGGATCTTCATCTGTGTAATCTTTGGGTACCCAGCCCCCAGCAAGGACTTTAGTGAATACCTGTTGAGTCATCTCCTAACCACACATGTCCTGGTGGCTTCAGCAGTGGGGGGAGAGGGGACCCCCAGGCTCTTCCTCTGACACCTCTCATGCCCCTCATTTTGCAGACATCGACGAGTGTGAGAATGACTACTACAACGGGGGCTGTGTCCACGAGTGCATCAATATCCCCGGGAACTACAGGTGCACCTGCTTTGACGGCTTCATGTTGGCACATGATGGACACAACTGCCTGGGTGAGTGATGCAGCCATGCTCTGCCTGCTGGGCGTGCCCTGCCTGTTTCTCAGTTCCAGCTTGCAGTGTTGGGGGCTGTGGGAAGGCCTGCCTTCCTTCGGTTTCTTGTATTAGTTTGCTAGAGCTGACATAACAAAATAGCACAGATTGGGGAGCTTAAACAACAGGAATTTATTTTCTCACCGTTCTGGAGGCTATAAGTCTGAGGTCAAGGTGTTGGTGGGTTTGGTTCTTTCTGAGGTCTCTCTCCTTGGCTTGCAGATGGCCACCTCCTTGAGTGTGTTCACATGATCATATCTCTGTGCATGCAGGTCTCTTTTTCTCTGTGTCCTAATCTCCTTTTCTTATAAGGACACCAGTCATATTGGAGTAGGGACCATCCTAACAACCCATTTTTAACTCCATTACCTCTTTAAAGGCCCTGTCTTAAATACAGTCACATTCTGAGGTACTAGAGGTTCGAGCTTCAACACTTGAATTTGGGGGAACACGATTCAGCCCATAACAAGGATTTTTATATACGTCCAGATTCTCATGGTTCAAATATGTGTTTTTAAGCCAGCTGTATAAAATTTATAAAAGTAATGCAAGCTTGCTGGATAAAATTGGAAAAACGTAGAAGAACAGGGAGAACCAATTGAAGAGCATCTTAGTTATGCTGGTGTATTTCCTTTCAGGCTCCTCTCTGCACCCAGGTGGTGTGACTTCACTCTAGTGATCAGGGGGTCAGCATGGTGTTGTCCCTTGGTTTTCCCTTTACCACCACGTGCACCTCTGGTACTTTTACCTGGCCCCTATTATTGCCATTTTCCTAGTTCCCTCATGTTCTGATGAGTGACTAATAACCCGGGGCTGTTGGAACAAAGTAACAGACTGGAGGGCTTAAACAGCAGAAATTATTCTCTCATAATCTGGAGATGAGACATCTGAAATCAAGGTGTCAGCAAGGTTGGTTCCTCCAGAGGGCTTCGAGGGAGAATGTGTCCCACACCTCAGCCATTCCTCTGCTCGTAGATCACGTTCTCCCTGTGGTTTCACATTGACTTTGCTCTGTGCATGTCTGTCTCTGTGTCCACATTCCCCCTTTTCATAAGGACACAGTCATGTTGGATTGGCACTCACCCTACTGACTTCATCTTAACTTGATCATCTGCAAATACCTTATCTCCAAAAAAGGCTCCATTCACAGGTACTGGAGGTTAGGAATTCAGCACCTTGTAGGGGACACAATTCAACCCAAAACAGAGGTCATTTGCAGTCTGTAGTGGGAGAAAGCACATGGTCTCACAGCAGCTGGGCCTGGCCCCCAAGCCCTCTTCTGCTGCTGGCTGCTGAGTGACCTGGGGCATGCCTGCTGGCGTCTAGGGGCTGAGATCGTGGACTTGCAGGAGCGTGGCCATCGATGTGCGATTGGTGTGATTGTCGCTGGACCTCAGTCCTCCTAGGTAAAGGGAGGATGTGAAGAGCAGCTCCCCCCCAGGCTGTTGTGAACAGTAGGGGACATAATGTCCCAACAACGACCATGGCTGAGAAGCGTCTGGCACGAGGCTCTTGATGCTAGTAGCTGTTGTACCTCTGAGCTCAGTCTTCCCCACTGTGACATGGGATAACTATGCTGCCCACGTCACCGGGCTGTGTGTGAGGATGAAATGACACAGTGAAGGGAAGGGCACTTGGTGGGTGTAAATAGTCGACAAACAGGCATTAGTATTGCTCCAGGTAACTCGGCCATGCTTCTGTGCTTGGACATTTAGATTGTTTGTTTATCTTCTTTGTTTGTTTTTACATCAGAATCCAGAGGTGATTCTGGGCATAAAAATTTTTTTTCTTGTTTTCCCAATTGTCCTCTTTGCAATTCTTCCCAGAAGTGGAATCGCTGGGTCAGAGGATCATTGGGATTTTTTTGTGGCTTTCAACACAGTGTTTCCTGAAAGGGCTTGGCAAACCTTTCACCGTGCCAGTCGGTGTGTTGGTGCGTGGCACGGGATGCTTGGCGTCCCAAGTACTCGAGACCTCTCCTCTTTGTGGTGCGTTAGCCGTAGGTTTCCCTGCCTGTTTTTGTTTAGTGCATACTGGATCTCAGACAAACTTGTTACAGGAAACAGATCTGTGAACATGCAGTTACACCCAAAATCAGTGCTGAAACGGAGGACAGCAGGCCGTTGAAGCCCAGGGGACCTGTGAAGAGCCACCCCTGCACGGGGTGAGGAGGTTGCCGTGAGCAGGATCTTCAGAGGTTAGGGAGCAGTCTGCTGCGGGCGCAGCCTGTGTACAGAGCTCTTTGAGGCTGGGCTTGGTGGGGGGTGGGGGTGGGGGAGGAATGGCGGGAGGTGGGCTGCGGAGGTGGGCAGAGCCTTCGATTAGATTGTCAAGACCTGGGGCTGCACGTTGATTGTGCCAGACGCCAAGGGAAGTCTCCTTCACATGTTATCCCATCGAATCCTCCCCAAAGCGTCAGCGCTTGGCTCTGCTGGTTGTTTACCCCTTTTTCAGATGATAGAGAGAGTACATCTCAGCAATTCATTCATCCCTGAGGGCAGAGCTGACAGTGCCTGCGGGACAACACCCAGTGGTCAAGAGGCCAGACCTTGGGAACTGCCAGTCTGGGCTCAAATCCTGGCTCTGCCAGTTATCAGCTGTGTGACCTTTGGCTACTTCACCTCCATGCCTCAGTTTCCTCACCTGTAAAACAGATCTTGTAGTCTCTGTCTTGTAGGGTTCTCATGAGGCTTGAATGAGATCGTGGATGTGGAGCGTTTGGCAGAGTGCCAGGCGCTGAGCAGTCAGAATGTGATGGGCACCAATCTGGTCATTGGCTCTCAGACGAGATGTATTGAGGGGACTGGTTTGACGCCTCTGAGACCTCGTGGGGGCTGGAGCCTGCTGCCCGCACTCCCTGGGTCGTGTCTGACACACCGGCTCCCCTTCTAGTCGCTGCGCTCCCACCCGTGCAGAACCACCTGTTTGTCGACACCCTCGTTCTTGGCCACAGCAGGTACACCTGGTGCCCCCAGACTGATGGAGGCGTCTGTGCAGGTCTTTGTCTCAAAAATATGATTTTCACAATGGATTCTTTTTACACTGATTAATTTAAAGAGCTGGGTAAGAGTCCCCCCACCCCCACCGCCCAGCACAGATTGCAGCTTCATACGGCTCGAACTCGCACATATGGTCACCGAAAAAAGGCTCTCTCTGTTGCTTCTCTGCTTTCATCTGAGGGCAGACTCTTCCCAATAGGCTTCTTTTTGTTTGGGTTTTTTCCTTCTCAAGACAAAACTCCGGCTCTAGAGAAGTCAGACCCTGGTTCCAGCCGGCTCCAGCCTGGACTGACCGCGTGACCTCTCAGAGCCTCCACTCCTCATCCATGAATGCTTAAGAGTTTAAGTGCCCAGCACAGTGTTGGGGTCACGGAGGCTTGATAAATGTTGGCTGAAACAGACAATGCTGAAGAGGAAGCTGGGCTTGGAGTTTGAAGATGTAGCCTCAAATTCTGACACCACCACTCGTGAGTTCTATGGTTTAGAACCAGTTACTCAAACCCTCCAAGCTTCAGTTCCCCTGACTACGGAGTGGGTCACTGTCTCAGAGGGTCACTGAGACGATGAAATGTGAAAGTGGATATGGAGGGCTGTATGTGCTGATGTAAAATTCTGCACAGGTGCCGGGTATTGTTGCAGGGGCTCCAGGCCGGCAGCCCACAATCCTCATCCAGCCTGCAGATGTGTTTGGTTTGTCCCCACAGTGTTGATGATGGTGATGATGATAATTGAATTGTTCGTCAACATTTAAAGATCAAGGGATGTCACATAAAAATCAATATTTCCAGCATTGTTCCTACTTGGCCATAGTCACCCGGCCCCTGACATTTGTGGGACTGGGGGAGGAGTGCAAATGGAGGCCCATATGCTACATGGCTAAATGTGTAAAAGCCATTACGAGGCTTCAAAACTAAAATGTATTCAATCCGTTCTAATTTGACAAATCTTCCCTCCTAATGACCTGGAAGGCTAGACTGGAATGCAGAATTCTATGACTCCGTGGAATTTTGTACCAGAAAGTGGTAGCATGAGCAATGTCTGCTCCCCACCCCCTTCTTATCCTTGGCTCCATCCTACACCATGGGGATCCTGAGGATACCCTAACCTGAATGTGCATTTGCCCCCAAACCACCTTCCCTTTTGCTACTGCTTAGTCCTGTCATCTGTCTCTCTGAGGACAGACAGGCCTCTGGGACAGGGAATTTTAGGGTCTCAAATACCCAGAATGGGGTCTAGAAGGTGAGTATGTGTTCTAGGTGCACATGACCCCTGTGGACTCCTTACACCATGGGAAGGGCTGCAGCCACAGGAGGGGCAGAGCAGGGACCCTCAAAGCGTGGGCCCAAGAGCAGGGGCACCTCCTGCCCTCGTCTCAGTGTGGTGCTGGCAGCAACTGGCAGGAGCTGCGCTGCAGCTGCCGCCTTTGGAGCAGGTGTGTACTCACCTGTTTGCCATAATCCCCGCCACTCCCCATTGCTCACAGCCGTTGGCTTTGGTCATTTAACTACTTGCTTGGTCTCATGCTGCTGCTGAAGCTTCCAGCACAGGGCCTGCTCCCCGTGGCTGTGTGGTGGCTATGAGAAGCTGACTGAGTTGTTGTTCTCACTGCCTTGTGCGGTCCACCCGTCTCTGGTCAGTCACTCTGAGCCCCACCCCACAACCCATCACCCATCGGGGACAGCTAGGCCCATTTGTGTCTCTTGTTTGCTCTCCAGAAGTCGGGTCAAGAGTCTTGTCCGGTTGTTACATTCCTCTCTCAACCGCCACTGAATTCCTCGGGAATGATGGCTGGAATAAATCCTGATCAGCGCAGTTTGAAAAGCATTCTGACTTAATTAGGAGAAAGGAGGCTGATGGCTTAAGAGTTCTTTTCTTGCCTGAGTTTTTGCAGTTGAACCTTTTCTTTTCTTTTGAGCAAATGAGGTTATTTTCTTGTGGAGATGGCTTGCCTGGGACTGTGTCCTGGAGGGTGGCCAACTCTGTCCTCTGGGGAGCAAAACCCTCTCTCTATTTGACATCTTTATTGAGGAATTTCTCAAATATAACAGAAAATGACACCAGAGGGAATTGAAACCGTGATGAGATCCTTGCTCAACCCAAAATGACTGCTTTTAACATTGTAATTACTTGAAATAGCAGTAGTTCTGTTTGAAAAATATTATTCCAAACTCCATGCAATTGGACATAAGAACAATATTTAAGCTAATAGAATAAGATTTTTTTTCATCTTAAATTAAAACCAGCAGTGGATAACTTTTTCCCGTCTCCACAAAGTAAGGCTCCTTTTTCTCTAAAGCCATTAGTTCACCTAGCCAGATGTTTTCTTCGACCCCAATCTTTATCTTGACTTACTGAAAAATATGTTTCTCAAGTTGCTCACAGTTTGAATTTTGGACTCGCTTCTCAGCACTTTTATTCCCCAATGAAGAGAAGTCATCTGTAGCCAGGTCCAGCAGAAAAGGTGTTTTATTAACCAGAGTACTACATTCCCATTAACACTTACTGAGCACCTACCGTGTGCCTGGTCTGTGCAGGGTAGACAGTCCCCATAGGAGAGATAAGGGAACTTAGGTTGAGTCTCAGCTGTGTGCCTGGAGTTGTCCAGGATGTTGTGCTCACCTTCCCTCATTTAGTCTTCACAGCATCCGTGGGCAGAAGCCATTAGTGTCCCCTCTTTACAAATGAGGAAACCGAGACTCAGAGAGGGAAAGTGACCTACGTAAGGTCACACAGCCAGTAAATGGTAGGTCTGGGACCAGAGCCCAGGTCTGTGCATTTGCCAGTTCAAGCTCATAAGCCACTGCCCACCACCTGCCCCCTGTGTCCCGGAACAGTGCCAGCTCTGGGAGGCTGGCTGGGTTCAGGGAAGGGCTTCCTTCCAGGGGGTGTTAGTGTACACCCCCTGTGAGTTAGAGAGTCACTGAGAAATGCTGGCATCTGCCAAGCCAGGCCGGTGGGTGGCATGCTAAAGGCGCCCCTTGTTCCAGAGAGTTCACTTCATGGGCACCTCCTCCTCAAAGCCTGTACTGCCTCCCCGGGCCACGGCAGGAGCTTGCCGCTCGTGTCGGGCCGTGTGGAAACCCTTGAGCTTCTTCGGGACGTTGTCTCACCCCATGTGAGCCCACAGAGCCCTGTTCTTCCAGAACCCTTTCTCGAGGCTCCCACTGCACCTGGATGAGCACCCAGGTCATCTGCCCACTGGCTCGTGAGGCCTCTCAGGCTGGGGCCCTGCCAGCCTCCTCTCCCCACCTCTTACCCTTGCCCACCTGTGCCCTCTGGGCCAGCCTTCCTTAAACCAGTAGAGTCCTTCTACACATCCCTGCTGCTCACAGCTGCTCCCTTGTGACCCCTCCCCCAGCATGGACCCGGTGAGCTCCTACTTGTCATTCAAGACCCAACCTGCAGCCATCTCCCTTTGCTCCAGAGTCTTCTGTGACCACATTACACACACCTCCACTGTGGCTGTCTTCTGGGCTCCTCTCTTCTTCCCCCGAGAGCAGAAGTTGTCTTGTTTATCTCCCCGTCTTCCTCCTTGGAATCTCGTGCAGTGTCTAGCGTATCATAGGCGTATAATAAATATTTGTAGAATGAATGAATAAACGAATTTGTAAAAGCGCCCTGTCAGCTGGGCCCTCAGGCTCAGCAAACCTCCGTGCTGGGCACATGGCAGAGACCAAGGTGAATTAGATGGGGCACCTGTCGCAGGACCCAGGTTCGTGAGGAAGGCAGAAATGTTCACGCCTGAATGACGGGTAGAAAGTGCTGTATTAGCAGTGACTAAAACCTTCCACCTAGTACTCATCATTTGTTTATTCCAAAAAATTGTTCTGAGCACCTGCCACGTGCCAGACTTGGCTTAAAGTGCTGGAGACGCAGTGAGGGGTGAACAAAAGCAGCAGAGTCCCCACGCTTTCAACTTACCTAGGAAGGGGGGACAGGACACCAGTAAACGTGTAACTCATGAGGTAGGTTCCGTCAGGTCAACCCCAGTGGAAAAAATAAACCAAAATAACGTGATAGGAAGTGATGGAGGAGGGGCGGCCGCATTGGATGAGGTGGTGTTCCAGATACTGTTGCTGCATGAAAACCACCCACCCCACACTGAGTGACATAAACACCATTTTATTCTGCTGCAAATTCTGTGGGTCAGGAATTCAGACGGCACGACAGGGACAGCTTGTCTCTGCTCCAGTGTCTGGGGCCTCAGCTGGGAAGACATGAAGGCTGGGGGTGACTTGATAGCGGGGGCTGGAATCATCTGGAGGCTGCTTCGCTGATGTCTAGTGGTTGACATTGGCTGTCGGCCAGAACACTCATGGGCAGCCTCTCCACGTGGGCTTCCTCCCGGCATGGCGCCTGGGTCCCAAGAGAACATGGCGCAAGTTCATGGACATTTTATAGTCTCACCTCAGAAGTCACTTCCCCAAACTCTACCTGACGAGGCACTTACAAAGGTCCGCCCACATTCAAGGGGAGGGGACCCTGGGACGAGGAAGCCGCCATCTGAAGATCTAGGGAAGATCTTCCCTCCAGGCGAAAGGGGGAGGACAAGTACAGTAGCCTGAGACAGGGACAAGCTAGGTGAGTTTGGGAACAGGTCAGTGTGCCTGGAGGGTCAGGACTGAGGGAGAGGGACTGGAGGTGAGACAGGAGGTAGGCAGGGCCGGCTCACGTGGGGCCTTTTACACCCTAGAAGGGAGTTGGGATTTTATTCTGAATTAGCTGGGAAGCCATGGGACATTTTAACCCAGGATTGCCATAGCCTGCTTGACATTTTAATTAAAAGAGATCTGCTTTCTGGCTGCTAAGTAGAGAATATGTTACAGGGAATAAGAGGCAGAGACTACTGTGGTGGTCTGGCCAGAGAAGTCAGTGGCTCAGGCCAGGGTGACACTGGTGGAGGTGTTGGGAAGTGGCTGAATTCAGAATATGTTTTGCAAACAGAGCCAGCAGGAATCGCTGATGGATTAGATATAAGAGATGAAGCAAAGAGGGATCAAGGCCGACCGCTGGGCTGTTTGTTGCCTGGACTCTCTGTGTGGCTGTGCTGCTGGGGCTGACATGGGGAGGATCGGGGAGGACAAATTTTGGAGTGGGGAGGGGATGGACTCAAGAGTCTGTTGACCAAGTTCAGTTTGAGATAATCAACAGCCATCCGAGTGGAAATGGTGTACAAGTTCAAACGTGTGTGGGGTGTTCAGGTCTGGGGTCCGAGGGGAATGTGAGAGTCTAGATCTTCTAGATGGCGTTGAAAGCCAGAGCTCTTAACATTCATTCATTTCATAAATATTTCATGAGCACCTGCCCTGTGCCTTCCAGCACCTTCCTGGGCTGGAAGCTCGCAGTGAGGAGATAGATGACATATTCCCAGCCTCCAGAAGCATAGGGAATCGACCTGCCTAGTTTTGAATCCTAGATCCATCACTTACTTACTGTGTGACCCTGAGCAAGTAACTTCATTTCTCTGGGCCTCTGTATCCTCACCTGTCGGGTGGAGCTAATAGCAGTGCTTATTTGACAGGGATGATGCAGTGACCAAATAAGATAAGCTTTCTCAAGCACGTGCCACAGTGCCTGGCACATGATAAGGGCTCAACAGATGTGGGACACCTAATTGTCACTTATTCCTGGTGTGCCAAGTCAGAATAGTTTTAAAAGAAAATGGGTGTATTTTCGGAGCTGGCATGGATGAGGGGATGAGCCTGGGCCCTGGGCTGCGTGTGAAGCCGTGTGGCTGGGGACTGCTTCTCATGTTCCACGCGGTGCTCCTGCCAAATGAGTCGCTGCCCACCACCCTCCCAGGTCAGAAACCTCTCCCATCCTCTTGCACTGGTTCCTGCGCTCCATTGACATGGGGTCACGTGGAGTCAGGGCTTCCAGTCCCAGCTCTGCCACGTACTCATTTTGTGACCTTGGATATACATTGTCTCATTTCCCAGCCTCAGTTTTGTTCTCTACAAAATGGACTTGATCCCTGACTGTTAGGATCTGATGAGGAGGTGGATGTGCAGGTGACACCGGAGGCTGCCAAGCAGAGGGAGAAGAGAAGAACTTGGGAGCCTCTGAGAGGGCCCGGGAGCCCGGCTGCACATGTGGGAGGAAGTCACCGTGGATGCCCAGCTGCTCAATTGGCGCAGCAGTCTCAGCTCCCCCTGTGCTGGGCTGGGCGGGTCCCAGGCAGGATGAAAGGGCCGTGCAATCTCGGCCCTTTTGAAGGCGCCCCCTCTCATCCTGGAGGACAGCTGGAGACAATGTGTTGCTCCCTTGAACCCCTAATGAAGGCTCGAGTTGCCTCCGTTTATTTGTCTTTATACTTCAACAGCTCAAATGCATTTCTTGCTGGGAAAAAATGCTGACCATTTTAATGTAAAACTAAACAGCTTTGAACAGTCATATACTTACTCCGTAAACACCAATATTTTTTAAGGTAAACTCGAGAGGTTTCTTCCTGTTCTCTTTATTTATGCACCCAGCCCCCAGTGTCCCCATTTCTTGGCCCACACTCAGGTGATCTAAACATGCTTGGGTGAAGGGATTTGCTATCGAAGGACAGTCGGATTCAGGCCTGCTTCTCCTCCCGGCTTTTTACAACTGTTAATCTGATGGAAATTCTTTGGCCTGAGGAAAAGAAACACACTGGACACTGTGTGCGTCTTTATAAATGGGCTTCCTTCTTTCCCCAAATCTCTGCAAAACCAGGGAGATCATGGAGCAGGGTGTAAGAAAGTGGGCTAATTGAGACCTAGGTGTACTGCAGGGATGGAGTGGCCTTCTACAGCCTCAGGCCCACAGCCAGCTCAGGCTGGCTCAGCATCGTGGGTGGGGGATGGGAGGGACAGAGCAGCAGGGTGCATCTTACAGATGCTTCTTAGAGAAGGGGCCAGGCAGGTGCTGGGGTGAAAGGGCAGTAGGCCAAGAGTCAGAGTCAGGCTCTTTGGGCCACAGACTTGGTGGGGGGACCTTGGGAAACTCTCTGCCTCTCTATGCCTCAGTTTCCCCATCATATATAAAATAAAGAGATGGGATTGGACCAGTGGTTTTCAGATTTTGTGGGGTTTTGTTTGTAGCAGCAGAACCCTTTATTTCAAGCAGAATCATGCAGTGGTCAGTTACGGGGAGGGGGCTCTAGGAAGACTAGCCAGAGAGACCACTCTCAGTGGAGCCTGCCTCCGCCCCTGCAAGGTTCCTGGGGTGCCAGGAGCACTATGTGGAACCCCCTGGTGTGGCTGCTGTGTCAGAGCCCTTCTCCCTCCAGCATCTTGTGATTCGGTGAATTGGCGTCATGGCACGACCTCAGGGCAGTGGCCAGGCTTTTTGTTGTGTCCTCCTGGTCCTTGCCAAAGGCAGTCCCTGTCTCCCTCTCTCTCCTTATTTCTCAGAACTGCAATCTCTAGCACATGGAAGAGTTTTCATTTCCCTAAATCTGCCACCCTTTCCTGCTCTGGAGTGTCCTTGCACCTGCTGTTCCTTCTGCCCAAATCACCCTTCCCCATGCTCTTCATTAACACTTTGTTTGGCTGAGCCCTACTTGTCCCTCAGCACTTGGCTCAGGCATCAGCCCCTCCAGAAAGCCTTTCCTGGGTGCCCACAGCCTCCCTGGCTTCCCTCTGACTCAGCACTGAGCTCCCGGCTTGTCACCGAACACCTGGGCATGAGTCTCCCGTACTGCCTTGGGAGCTCCTGGAGAGCTGAGCTCCAGAGTAACTTAGCTCTTTGTTGCTGGGCCCGATGCAGGCTCATTTGTGTAATGAAGGGACGGGTGGATGGCTGGGGAAAGGAGCGGAAGGTGTGCTCCAGAGGAGCACTGTTTGACAGTGGTGAGTGTGCGAGCCTGCCGCCGGGGCAGAGCATCAGCACTCTTGAAACTGTGGACGTGTGCTGGGGAAGTCTCCTACAGCCTGTGACTGTACCCCTGCAGCCGGCCGAGGCTCAAGACACCCCGTCCTCTCTCCCAGCTCCTTCTGGTCTCTGTTCCAGATGAGGGGAGAGCGGCCTTGGGAATCAGACACATCGGGCCTCAGCCCCCAGCTCCCTTCCTGACTGGTGGTTTGGGGCCAGCTCTCTGCTCTCACGTTTTGTCCCCAGAAAGGAGGCGTAATGATGTTCCTGGGAGGGGGCTCTAGGAATATGGCAGGGTGGTCTGTGTGAAAGCATGGGGGCACATGGTGGGTGTCATGAGTGTTTGCTTCCTTCCTCCTTCCTGCTCTCCTTTGGTCGTACAGTCAGTCAGGGACCGCATCACTGTATGAGGCTCCCTTCCCGTTGGTAGGACTGGGTTGAAATCTGTTGTCACTCCCCCTGTGCCAGCCTCACCTTTGAATAGGTCTCGATTTGGTGGTTTGGAGAAGAAGTCCAGTTCTGTCCCAGGGCAGAGAATGCCAAGGCCATAAACAGCAAAGGAAAACACCCAGCTGCAGAGAACAGGACAGGCGAGCAGACACTTTCCTTCATCTTTCTTGTTTGCAGTCCATGTACCAAGGGCTGGGTCAGAACTCTGAGAAATAAACAAAAAATAAGTGTCTTGTGAAGGCTCTTTAAAAATACTCCACCACCAAAACACAGGCCCCAAACCAGAACCGAGCCATGTGCCTAAAAAGGGGCATTATCAACAAAGAAGGGTGTCCCAGAGCTCCCATACAGCACTTCCTCTGCCAACAGTGTTGCTTATTTTGGAGCAGCCCGGGCCCTGGGCGGCGTTTGGGGTCACCCTGGACGTTCACTGGCCCTGACTGCATCTGGACAGTTGCCGCAGTGACCCTTCTCCCCCAGCAGCGGCAGGGCAGGCCCTGGCTGTTTACTGTGGCCATTAGCCAGTCCTGTGCACCGCCTGCCCCAGCACCCCTCCCTGTCACCCACCTCGTCCCAACCACAAGCAGCTGGAAATAGACCGGCTGGCGCTCCTTGTTTGTGGGAAGTGGGTAGCCATGGCAGCTGCCCAGCTGCCTGGTCTGGGGTCTTTAGTAACCTCCCAGGTGCTACCTTAATGGGAGAGGACCCCGCGGGCCGACTTGCCCTTCCCTGGCTCATCTGCTGGCTGCCAAGGGGTCAGACAGCCATGGACTCATTTGGGGCGAGCCTTAGTGGAGCCCTCTGAGTGGGATCTTCCTGGGGCCCCTGTTGCCAGTGGGGGAGTCTGGCGTCTTCAGCCTGGCAGTTGGCCCTTATGATCTGGGCTCTGCCTGCCACTGCCGCCTAGCCTTCTCTCCATATGAATATTCAGCCTGTCCCCAGGCACCTCATGCCCACCCGGCTTCCTCCTGTCTGAAGAACTGTCAGTCTCCCTTTGCCTGTCCCTAGGGCTCCCATTCGTCCTTCTGCACCTTCTCCCTGGCCCTCCCAGCACGAGGACTTGAGGACTGACCAGAGTTGTCACAGTGCTCATCATGCAGACTTGAAAAGGTCTGTTTACTTACCCATCTTGCACACGCATAAAAATTATACAGAAACAGGGGCCGCCCGGTGGCGCAGCGGTTTAGTCCGCGCTTGGCAGCCCGGGGTTCGCGGGTTCAGATCCCGGGCGCCTGCCGACTCACCGCTTGTCAGCCATGCCGTGGCGGCGTCCCATATAAAGTGGAGGAAGGTGGGCACGGATGTTAGCCCAGGGCCAGTCTTCCTCAGCAAAAAGAGGAGGATTGGCGACGGATGTTAGCTCAGGGTCGGTCTTCCTCACAAAAAAAAAAAAAAATTATACAGAAACACTCAGAGAAATCAATAGAAAAGACAGAAAATAATTCCCCCACCCAGCAGGTCAACAGTTTTCACGTCCGAATGCTCTTGCCGGTATCGCCTCTGTGTGACCTGACTTTACGTGGTTGTGATCACGCGTTGATGTTTGTGTGCTGCTTCCGCCGTGCTCCATCAGAACTTTTCCCGCTGTAGCCGAGATGTGCGACTGGAATCAGAGCCCGGGGTGTCGGGGGCCCGGCAGCCTGCGGGCACTGAGAGCTGCTGCTCTGGCTGTCTGGTTGGAAGAGCAGACATGCCTGGGAAAAGTGGTTAGTAACCTCTGGGTCAGTAAGTGCCCCAAGTGCCAGATCTGCCAGGTCAGGGGGTCCTGAGACCAGCTAGACAGGAGTCTAACCTTCAGGGAGCTCCAGGCCCTGTGCAGAAATACTCCCAACACAGCATCCTTGGTGTCACTGATACTACCCTGTGTACTGGCGGGGGAGGGTCTCACCCCGCTGGGAGTGGGTGAAAGGTCACCAGGTGGGGGTGGAGATGGGGTGAGGGGAGGAGGGAACAGCATGTGCACAGCCTAGAGGTGGGACAGGCTGGGCGAGGTAGGAGAGGGCTCGGGAGTAGACGGTGGTGTGTAAAAAGGTGGTCTCTGTCAGCAGAGCCAGGAGTGTAAATGCTCTCCAGGTCTGAGACCCGAGACCTGCAAATGGAGTGTCGGGGCGTCACCTCTGGCTGCACGTTGGGCACATCACAGGCTCAAGCCTGGCTCCAGCCCCTCCTTCAACAGCCGCCAGGGCCCCACCTGCTGCTCCAGGCTCTCCACACACACGCATACACATGCACAAACACATGTGCACGTGTATTCGAGCACACGCATGTGTGCATCCCCCATCCCACCACCAAGTGCACCTTTTTCTGTGCTCGTCCTCACGTGGCTTAGAGAGGGGCTCCCCTGCCTCCCGGTTAGGCCTGCCTCTCACACGGCAGCCTCTTCCTGTCCTGCACGGCTCTGACCCAGTCAGCAGTTAATCTCTGTTGGGCTCACACCTCTCTCCCCCTGTGCAGGCTGCTCCCCGAGGGCAGGTCTTGACCTCAGCTTACTGCTTTCCCTGCCCCAGGGCGCGGCCTTGTGCTTGTCGAGTGAATGACTGAATGAACAAGCACACATGCTCATCACGGCCAGTTCTCTGGGGGAAAGTGTGGGCATTAGAGAGAGGACTTCCGATGAGGCACCTGCTCACGCACACACACTGGGGGAAAATCAGCAAATCGTGTGCAGACTCACAGGGGTCCAGTGGGGAATGATAAGAAAAGTTCACAGTCTTTGACCCGGGAACCCTATTTCTGGGAATCCATCTGAAGGCGATAATCCCTAAAATGGAAAGGGCTATAGCGGCCCAGATGTGTCCCTCACAGGGAAGTTTTTCACGGGGTGGGATGGAGACAAGCGCCCCCAGGGCAGGGTGAGGTCCCTTGCCACCTGGACAAGCAGCAGGTAAGAAGGGCAGTCAGGACTGAGTCCCAGCATGGAAAACACTCTAACTCGACTCTCCGTGAGGACGGGTGGCAAGACCGCGTATGGAGTGACTTCGCTACCACTAGGAGAAAATCAGCGCGTGAAAGGAGACAAAACAGATGCTCACGATTGTGGTGGTAGCTAGAGTGTAGGTTTGTTGATCCTTTTCTTCTTTTGCTGTTTTTCAAAATTCCTTGTAAATTCAAATTTTTAAATAGTAAAACAGTTTTATTGGACAGGTGATAGAGAGCCATGCTAGGTTCTTGAGAGGAGTGCCATGGAAAGGAAGTGGCCGCAAACTAGGGCTGGAAGAGGTGGGGCTGGCCACGGGGAGGCTGGGTGGTCTTTCCACTGCTTCAGCCAAGCTCAGTGCCCCCTTTTCCACGAAGCTCCCTGGTGCCACGTCAGCCTCCACCTCTGCCTCCTAGCCCTCAGTCTGCCGCTTTCTGAAGTGTGTCGACTCTGTTGGCACAAAGTCATTTCTCAGTCTTGTGGCCGCATGACCTCCCAGGGCCTGGCAGTGAGGGACTGCTGAGAGCAGGAAGGAACAAGCCAGCTCACAGCGAGCCCATGAAGGAGCCGTCACAGGATGGGGCCAGGAGCCACGGGCCCGGGATGTACTAGGGGCCTCACACTCAGGGAGATCTCCCAGGTGGTGACCGGTGTGCATGTGGAGGGCGCTGGCAGGAAGGAGGAAGAGAACAGGCCACCACGAAGCACCCACCGTAGGCTGACAAGTGGAAAGGCCTGGATTTAACATTCAACAGCTTTGTAAGGTGGAAGAAAATGCCAAGTTCAGTCGAGAGGAATTGATGCCAGGAAGTTCAGAATTCCAGGCAGTACTGAGGGTGGGAAGTTGATGCTGGGAGTAGGTCCTTTGAGATGGGTGGAGTCAGTGTGGTGGACTGGCCAGAGGACCTGTGTCAGCCAGGGCGGCGTGGGGGGACTCCTGGGCCCTGCTTGGTTCAGGGGCGTTTTGCCCCAGGCATTGGGACTCCCCTGCTCACCCCGTCCACACATAATCACACCCAGCGGGACCTGTTTTATTTCTGAGGATGTTCATTCGGGATCCTGTCAGAGCATTTCCCCTGTCTTTTCTTAGAGCTTCTCGCTTTGAGTCCATAATTTGTTTGTTTGGTTTTCCTCCCCTTCCCTCTTTCCACTCCTCCACTCCTATCCCCATCAAAAGAAATTTTTGAAAACTCCAGTGCCTCCCACAGATGTCCAGCTAGGATCGTGTTCACAGCTGCACTGTCAGAGGCTGGTGGGTGGGGGGGGCGGGGGGACAAAAGCATCCAGTTCCTGTCTTGGCCCTGTCACTCACACGTTGGTGATCAAGGGCAGGCCGCTCGCCGCTCGGAGCTCCTGGTTATGACATTGCTACCGCCCTGGGCTGAGACTAGATGTGACCCTGGAGTGAGAGTGCCTGGCACAGGCAGGGGCTCAAGGAACGTGGGTTCCCTTCCGTCTCCTGCGGCCTCCCCTCCTGCCCACGCTTGAGAGATTAGAGGAAAAGCTGGTCTTGCCGTAAGTGGCATAGACAGAGGTCAAAAAGTGTCATTCAGGGGGCTAGCCCGGTGGCATAGTGGTTAAGTTCCAGCGCTCCGCTTCGGCGGCTCGGGGTTCGCAGGTTCGGATCCTATGGTGCAGACCTGTGCACCGCTTTTCAAGCCATGCTGTGGCAGCATCCCATATAAAGTGGAGGAAGATGGGCACGGATGTTAGCCCAGAGCTAATCTTCCTCAGCAAAAAGAGGAAGATTGGCAACAGATGTTAGCTCAGGGCTGGTCTTCCTCACCAAAAAACAAAGAAACAAGAAGTGTCATTCAGGAGGGCCTCCCACTGTCTCCAAACCCCCACCCTCTCTGCCTGCTTCCTGAAGCAGTGCCCAGTTAGGACGGCTTTTCTTGAGCTGGACTTTGGTCCTCGTCCCAGTGAAGGCCCTGACGAAGCAGGAGGACACTGGGCTGTGCTCACTTCCAGGAGCCCCTGTGTGGGTGTGTTTGTTCATTGAGCACCAGAGCTCACAGGCTGGCATGTGTGAGGGCATCTCCTCCTCCATCCTGACCTCTCCACTGGGCCCCCACAGGCAGGGCTGTGCTCACACCCAGGACAGGGCTCACTCCCAGGCCAGGCTGATGCAGGCAAATGGGCACAGCTCTTCTCTGACCAGCCCTCACTCACTCTCCTGATGAGCCGATGGCCTCTGCCCCCCAAAGACACACTAGCCAGCACTCACTCCTGCCACTCATCTAGGGCTGCCTTCCCTGACTGGATCCTGGAGCTCCGGGGCCTCACTGGGCAGACCCTCTGGAGCCACACAGCTCATCCCTCACAGGACAGGCATAGAGCCAGGGCTTCCAGACCACAGCTGCCTCCCCCAACCACGTTTTGTAGTTCTCAATTACTCAGTCCACAAACATGGATTATGTGTCCCACACACTGTTTAAAACCCTGGGATACAACAATGCTCAAGACAGACACCGCCCCTGTTCTCAAGGACTCTGTATTCTCTGGGGAGACAGAGACAAACACAAAGAAGATACCAGGTAGATGGAAGTACCGAGTGGATGGAAGTACCGGGTGGATGGAAGTACCAAGTGGATGGAAGTACCAAGCGGATAGAAGTACTGGGCAGATGGAAGTACCAAGTGGATGGAAGTACTGAGTGGATAGAAGTACTGGGTAGATCGAAGTACCGAGTGGATGGAAGTACTGGGTGGATGGAAGTACCAGGTGGATGGAAGTACTGGGTAGATGGAAGTACCAGGTAGACCGCAGGCGATATGATGGTGACTGCTGCTTTAGCTCGGTGGTCAGGGAGAGTGTCTCTGAAGAGGTGACGTGAGCTGAGGTCTGAATGAGGAGGAGCCAGCCATGCCAAGATCAGGGAAGAACATTCCAGGCAGAGGAACAGCAAGTACAAAGGCCCTGAGATGGGAGCAAGTAGCTGTGGTCAAGGGACAGCCGGGGTGCAGGGTGCTGCAGTCAGATGAGCCAAGGCGAGGCTGGTAGGCGGTGTGGGCAGAGCAGTTCACTGGGCCTGGTCCGCCAGGAATGTGAGTTTATGTTTTATTCAAAGTGAGCGAGGAAGCCTTTGGAGGCTTTCAAGCAGGGCACTAGCACAGCTGGCTGACGCTTAGAGATCACTGTGTGGGGTGGGGCAAGGGTGAAAGCAGGGAGGCCAGTGGGGAGACCAGCGGGAGAATGCAGGCCCGGGTGGGGGGTGGGCCCAGCGATCCCAGGGTGGAGGTGAGGAGATGTCATGGTACTTGGGGTTCATTTGCATGCGGAGCTGCCTGTACGGACCTGCTAAGAGATTACATGTGGGGAACGGGGAGGGGAGGTATCGAGGGTGACTACCTGGGGTTCTGGCTGAAGTGACTGTGCGTTGTGCTGCATTGGCTGAAATGGGGAAGGCTGAGGGCAGGACCAGGCTTGGCTTAGTTCTCTTCTGTTTTCTTGGGAGGTGGAGTCAGGAGTTCAGTATGGGCCATGTTCGTTTGTCTTGCCTGTTGGACTTCCAAGTGCAGGTACTGGGGCAGCCACTGAGTCTAGTCTGGAGATGGAGGAGCAGGCAGGCCCAGAGGTTTGGGCAGCATTGGCAAATAGGTGGCTGGTAAAGCCACGGGACAGGGCGACATCTCCTGGGAACAGTGCCCCAGAGGAGCCCAAGCCTCACTGACCTGGCCCTGCAGGTGCACTGAGCTCCTGGGGTCTAGCACTGCCCGAGGCTGCTCTGAAGGAGGCAGTGTCCACAGAGTAGGAGAAAGTGCTCATCAACCGTATAGCTGGTAAGGGTCTAGTCTCTAGGGTATGTAAAGAACTCTTACAGCTCAACAGTGAAAAGACCAAAAACCCAGTTTAAAAATGAGCAAAGGATTTGAACAGACATTTCTCCAAAGAAGATATATACGAATGGACGATAAGCCATGGAAAGATGCTCCACATCATTAGGTAACCTGGGAAATGCAAATCACACCATAATGAGATACCACTTCACGCCCACTAGGATGGTTCTAATTTTTTAAAAAACAAGCGCTGGAAAATAACAAGTATTGGTGAGGATATGGAGAAATTGGAAACCTTATATTTTGCTGGTGGAAATGTAAAATGGTGTGTAGCCACTATGGAAAACAGTCTGGCATTTCCTCAAAAAGTTAAACATAGAGTTACCATATGACCCAACAATGCCACTCCTAGGTGTATACCCAAGAGAACTGAAACATGTTCACACAAAACTTGTATATGAATGTTCATAGCAGCACTATTCATAATAGCTAAAGAGTGAAACAACCCAGATGTCCATCAGCTGGTGAACGGATAAACGCAATGTGGCCTGTCCGCACAATGGAGTATCATTCAGGCATAAAAAGAATGAAGTACTGACACGTGCTACAATGTGGATGAAACTTGAAAATGTTAAGCTCCATGAAAGAAACCAGACACAAAAGGCCACATATAGTGTGATTCCATTTCTATGAAATGTCCAGAATAGGCAAATCTGTAGAGACAGAAACTACTAGTGCTTGCTGAGGGCTGGCGGGGGAGAGAATTGGGACTGATAATGGGTCCTGGGCTTCTTTTTGGGGTGATGGAAATGTTTTGGAGTTAGATCATGGTGATGTCGCACAACCTTGTGAATATACAAAAAATCATTGAAGTATACCCTTTAAGATGGTGAATTTCATGTAATGTGAATTATATCTCAACAAGAGTAAGTGATTAGAGAAATGAAAGAGGTGGCAGGGGCAGAGCGTGAGAGGACAGGGCTTGCAGGCCACACGCGCAGCTCTGTGTCCAGTTGTGGGCCAACGTTAAGGACCGGACAGGCCGCCCCAGCGCCCCGAGAAGGGTGACTCAGGTGGTGAGCAGGCCAGAATATATGTCAGGAGGAGGCAGTTCCAGGAGCTGAAGCTGCTCTGCTTGCAGACGGGAAAGCCGAGGCAAGACTGAGCGCTCCCTTCAGATGTGGTTTGTTGTCACTTTTTTGGTTTGGAAGGGACTTTACCATCCCCCAGAGAGTGTTCACACTGGTGAGTCCCCAAAGCCCTTGCGGTGGCTTTGTTCAAAGTGGCTAACATCTATTGGTGGTTTGTGTGTGCCGGGCACCATGTCTCACTTCCATCACGTTCTTTAATTCCCTAAACAATTCAGGTGCTATTATCCCTGTTTTATAAAGAAGGAAAACAAGGCCCAAAATGGTTAAGTGACCTGCTCAAGGTCACACAGCTCATTGAATCTTGTGCTCCAGCTGGTGTGACTTGTGGGGCAAGGACCAAGACCCACCCGTAGGTAGTGGTCACAGGGAGGCAGCATGTGGATTATTATAAGGAGAAGTGGTCAGCAGTCGGAGCCAGGCAGCAAACTCCCGGTCCTTAGGGATGTTCAGCGCTGCTCAGCCGTCGCTGGGGGACCACAAGGCAGCAGCTGGGATTGAGGTGGGGCCCAGATGAGGGATGCAGTGACCAGACCCTGAAGGCCAGAAGCTTCAACAGTGCTCTGGCCTGCCCTCCACTGGCCCCTCGGGTGTGGATGTGCGCAGTGGACTTGCCCGTCTGGAAAGCTGACCCACCACTCATGGGCCTCATCTCCCAGCCCTGAGCTGGGACTCGGGCCCAGCCTGAGGGGCTCAGCGTCAGAGCAGGGCTGCAGTGGGAGACCCTGTGTCTTCCACACACAGCCGACCTGCTAGGGACTCAGGACCCCCCGAGAAGGCCCCAGCTGATGCCCAGACCAGGAAACAGACAGATCCCAGGAGATCCCAGTCATCCCTCCTGCCTGCCTGCCTGTGCCAGCACCTCTAACAGCTCAAGGAGCGTCCCGGATCTGGCAAAACTTAGGCCCCAAAGCTCTAAGACCCATGTGTATTTTACCCAAAATCTAATCCATCTGGTTCTCATTTATTTACACTTAACTCATCAAATGCAATTTTGCAAGAGCCGTTCGATAGCCAAGCGGCTTTTCTGCCTAAGCCTCCCTTCTGAAAGGAGCCAGGGAAGGCTGGGGCCTCAGCCCTCGGGGGCCAGGAGGGAGCTCTCTGGGTTGGAGGTCAAGTATGGTTCCTGAGATGGGCCAGTGCCTCTGCCTCTGTTCCTGAACCCTTAGTGGGAGCTGGAATGCTGGAGCCAGGCACAGGGCCTGACACACAGTAGGCTCTTGGCAGCCAGTAAGACATGGGTGGGGTCCAGGCAGAACACAGAGTCTCTGTTACAAATCATGAAACGTTCATGGGAAACACAAGGCAACCAAAGCTGGATCCAGAAGTAATTTTTAGTTATTATAACTGCAAACCTGGATTCTTGGTCGAAAGTGGGACCAACAGTCAGCTATTAATAAAAACAAACACCAGCACTTTGGACCAAAAAGCAAACCTCGTGGGCAAACCACAGTCTTGCCTGCAGAGGCCTTTCGGAAACGGATCAACCTACAGCCTGTTGATGTCGGCTCTGGAAACCCTTCTTGCTGGAAAAAGACCATGTCCGTCACAGCACGTGGGCCCATCCCGGACTCTTCAGCGGCTGGCAGGGGTGGGGGTGGCCTCTGCCTGTGAGTGGGGGGGCACACCAAGCAGAGATGGGCAGAGTCAAGCTGAGGGCTGTCTCCCCACCCCAGCGTCCAGAACTGTGCTTGTGCAGAGTGCTGCCAAGTAAGGTGGAGGCACCTGCCCCCAGAGACGCTGTTTGGACTTGATCTTTGGTGCCAAGGTGCCGTGTCCTGTTCTGACTAGAGTCGTCACAGTGGCCACTGGGATTGGTAGGGAGAGGCTGGAGGCTGGGAGATCCAGGAGAGGCTGGGCCAAGGGAGTGGAGGCGGGACAGGTGGGCAAGGTGGTAGGGAGTCGGCAGCCTTGGTGACTGCTTGGGTGTGGGAGGGAAATGGGGAGGGCTTCTCTGCCAAGCTGGTTCTCAGGCAGGGTGGTTGGGTGGGGCAGGGCAGAGCTGGCGCGAGGCCCCTCTTTGGCCCTCCTTGACGCCCTTGTCTACCTCCCTCCCTCCCGTCTTCCGTCTTCCCTTGGCTGTTGGCTGAACGAATGAGTGCTCACTGCGCACCAGGCGCTGGGCCTCAGGCTGGAGAGCAGCCTTGAAGGAGCATAGGCCATATGTCTTTCATCTCAGACTGCGCTGGAATGGCCTCTTTCAGAGGGTGTCTCCCAGCCCTACCAGCTGAGGCCCCCCGAGCAGGGACCAGCCACAGTTCAGCTTCCTCTCCTTTCCCAGCACCCTTGCCTGCCGCCCCCACTGCTGGCCCAGAAGAGTCAAGGGCTCCATCAGCCCTGGTGGCACAGTCAGAGATGCATTTGTGTGTGCTGGAGGGAGCACATTCACTCAGGGAGGCTGCAGGCTAGTGCCTTCCAGAGGCTGACCTGGCTAGTCCACGCAGCCCATGATGAAGGCCCTTGCCTGGCCCTCACAGACAAGGGGCCTTTGGGCTTCTTTCTCCACGCTACGTCCTTCAGTTCTGTTGCCAATTAAAAGGGTTATTACCTGAGAGGAGCCTCCTAGAGTCTGCCCCAGAACCCACGGGGCCTCCTCTCTGCTTTGTAGCTAAGTCCCTGTGCTGAGGAGCTCCCTGCCTTCTGGGAACATTCCACTGTGGCCATAAATAAAGATGAAGGACCATGAGCTGCCAGCAGGACTCAGAGGCGGAGCACTCCTCCGTCCCACCCGGAGCCTGTTCAGGGATAAGGGATCAGGGATTGGAAACAGGCTTGCTCAGGGCCCTCACTGCACACAGGCTCAGCCTCCACCAAGGCCTCGGTGGTTGGTGACAGTCTGGCTTGTCAGGCTGCACAGACGTCTTCCCCAAGGACTGTCCACTCTGCGAGCAGGACTGGTGGGAATGGGGGCCAGGGCCACCCAGACAGGGCCAGGGTTTGTGAGAGCCCTGGTGGGATCTTCTTGAGGGGGGATGTGCAGGCCATAAAGCTTCCAGAACTCCTCTCCTGCCTGAGTGACCAAGGCCCTTCCCCATTTATGCCCTGCCCTGCCCCTTCCACAAGAATTTGCTTCCAGAACACTTCCTCCTCCTCCTTCAACCTCAGGTCACCAATCTCCCCGCTCTCCTCAGCCCAGCTCCCACATCACCTCCTCCACAAAGCCTCCCAGTGCTTGAGTCCAATACACTGGCAGCCCGGTGAGCAGAGACTTAACCAGTGGTGTTCACTTTGGTGCCCCTGGCAACTCCCGGGGAATGTGGCACATGGTAGGTGCCCAGTGTTTGTGGAGGGAATTAATGAACAGAAACATTTCAGGTGGATTTCAAAGGCAAAAAGAACTTCTGCCTAGACAAGGAGGGAGAGAGTGTCCCAAGAGGAGGTGCAGGTGAGCACGTGAAGTCAAGTGTGAATGAGAGGGTGTGTTCAGAGAACAGCAGAAGTAGAGGGGGGCTCCTGGAAGGTGGGCAGGCTCTGAGGAGCCTTGAATGAACCCCCTCTGCGTGCCCAGAAGGAACCAGGACAGCACTCTGCTCCAGTGGACTGGCCTTGTATGGTAGTGAGCTCCCTGTCACAGGCATGTGCAAACACATGTGTGCCATTCAGTTTATCTTGCTGACACCTGAGCACCCACTCAGCCTGACTCTCTACAGGGATATAGAAGAGACTCAGGTCTGTCCTCAGCCCGGAGCAGAGACAGGATGACCAAGCCCAAGGTCCAGGGCAGGAGAAGGAAGTCGTGAGCAAAGGTACACCTGGTCTGGGAGCCAGGGGCGAGTGAATTCTGCTGGGCACCAGGAGGACTTCAGAGCAGAGGGAGCTTTGGAGCCAGGGTTTGGAGACATGAGCGTGTGGTGTGGGGGAGGTTTGTAAGCATAAATACCCAGGGAACTTAGCTCTCGCTGCTGTGATTGGGCCCGAAGCATCCTTATTCAGAGAAGCCAAATCACGAAAGAACAGAGTAAGGACTTTGGACACGGACTCATTGGGCTTCAAATCCCACTTCCACCTGTTTTATAGCCTTGGGCAAGTTTCTTCCCTTCTCTGGGCCTCAATTTTCTCATCTGAGAATCGGGATGATAAGGATAATGCCCCTCGTGTGGAGCTGTTGTGCAGATTTATTAAGATAGTGCCTGAGAGTGCCGAGCCAGGCCGGCAGCGAGTGCTATTATTTATGATGATAAGGCTGCCAGCCCCGCCCAGCCAACCTGGATGCTCGTCTCTGGGGGGACGTGGGGAGTAGGGTGGGATTCCCACACAGTGGCCAGTCAGTACATGGAACAGTCAGTTCCCCGGGAGAGAAAGAAGAGGACTGCGTGTGCCTCAAGCACCCCAGGAGGGCTTCCTGGAGGACACAGCCTGCAGTCCCTCCTGGGGATGGGGCCTGGGCACCTTGGGCCACAGGTCAGGGGCAGAACTCAGGTTGTCTGACTTCCAGGTGTAGGCTCCCACCTGGCCCTGGGACACCTCTCATAACAGAATGTGCCAAGTGCTCCAGGTGAAGCCAGTCTGTCCTAGGCCCATGAACAGCCATCTCGTGGACCCAGCTACTCCAGTTGGTCATGCTTCATACTGCACTGTGGGTCCTGTTTGAAGGGCTGGGAACATGGGGATGTGAGGGGTGTGGGATGGGGCCTTAGGCCCTTAATCCAGCTCCTAGAGAAGTTGATAACTGCCACAAGCTACCCAAAGGGATTCTGCAACCATGATTTCCTGCCCGACTTGGGGGCGGGGAGGCCTGTGGGGGGACCACGGTGGAAAGAGTACAGAGGGGGCAGCCCCTCTTCCCTCCTGCTTAATCTTGGGGCTTTATCATTTGGGAGTGGGGAAAAGAGATGTTTACATGGCCTTGCATTTGTTTCGCATTATTCATCAGTGTTGGCGAGTCATTGTTCCCTGCTAGTGTAAACAGCCATGTCCCAAGGCCCAGCCACTCTGCCAGCCCATTGAGAGTTTGTAGATGTGTTACGTCAACTGCCCTTTGGTTCCTGGCTTCCATGAGGTGAAGAGTGGGCCAGGCCAGATGGGTGGCACCAGGGGGCTCATTCACGGTGGGGTCGAAGTAGTGTTTCCACACCACGAGGTCAGCATTTTAGGGCCTATGTCTGTTTTGTTTGGTTTACCAAATGAACCTTTACTAGGGCTGGGGAAGCCAAGGTACAGAGGAAAGACTCAGAACCAGGGGAAGAACAGCAAAGAATGTGACTTGAAGGGGGTCCCAGGAGCAGCTACCCGTGTGCAAATCTCACTGTTACATGTGTGCCAGCACGTGGGCATCAGTACCTCTCCAGGGTCTTATTGGGCCAGAGACAGGACTAAGCCCAGGTGTGCTGGGACAGTCCTTACATTACGTGGGGCAGGCTGGCTCTGGCCTTACATTTGCATCTGGGGTTCACGAGCGTATGTTCAAGGTGACACCCAGCTCAAGCTCATGTTGAGTAGCCGGTTCTTCATAGCATTCATGTGAACGCACTTGCTCTCATGGCCAGCTTAGCAGGGGGCCAAAGGCACGTGCTCGGAAGCTGGACAGTGGGTTTGAGTCCTGCTTTCGCTCTAAGCAGCTGTGTGACTTTGCTTAAGTTACTTCAACTCTCTGTGCTTCAGTGTCCTCATCTGTAAAATGGAGTCAGTAACACAACCTGTCACCCAGGGTTGCTGCAAAGAGCAAATGGGTTGATATTCGTGAGGCCCCATGCTTGACGTATAATGTTCACTCAGGAGTGTTAGCTTTGTGTTGTTATTAATAGGATGAACAGGATACGGTGGCTGGGTTATAGCTGTTCATGGTCTAGTGCAAGCCGGGGACAATCCCCGCCCCCAGAGGTGGTATGGAGGGGAGGTGCCCCAGCAAAGGCGTTGCTGGACCTGGACCTTTAGGGAGTCATCAGTAAGACATTGTTGAGTGGAGAAAGGTTTTCAGAATCATCCCTCTCAATCCTTCCCAGTTCCCCCAGGATCCCACTCTCAGGCTCCCCTCAGCAAGAGCCACCTTTACTATTTTAGCTGTAACCGTTGGTGGCTTTTAGAGTTCAGAGCTCTGCCTCCCTCCTGGCTGCCGCACGGCTGACATTTGAGCCTCCTGGAGAATAATGACCTGCCTCACTGTCGGCCTCGAAGGCAGCCATGCAGTCTCTTGGGTGGTGAAGTGGTCTGTTGTCCCTGAGCCTGAGTAGGACCCAGCTGAAATAGTGCCAGAGCTGAGTCCTCTCCTGGTTCAGTGAGGTCGCTCTGCCGGATTCTTTACCTATTCACATCCTTTTGGTCCCAGTAGTAAAAGATGGCTGTGTTAAAAAGAACTGTATAAAAAGCTCAGGGCCAAAGTGAACGTGTGTGTGTGTGTGTGTGTGTGTGTGTGTGTGTTGGGGGTTGGGGACTGGCTACAAGCAGCCAGTAGCTCACGTTGCCTTTGTGGTTTCATATATTTGCCTATTAAAATGACAATACAGACATGGCACATTAAGGTTTAAGAAGCCCTTCCTTCATTAAACAAACTGACAGTGTGGGGTTATGACTTGGTAATTGAAACATGCTGTTCTGTTCACGACCAGAGCTCCATAAAGACTCTTTTCAGCCAACAGCACCCTTTGTGCCAGCAGCCTCTGGCCAAAAATGAGTGTCGGCCCTGAGGGCTGTCTCTCCCGGAGAGAGGGAAAGACCGCTTGGCAGCACTCCGTCGCGGTCTCGGCAGCCAGAGGTCAGGGCCTTTTAAAAACCTCCCCATTCTCTGGGCTTTTAAAATCAATTTTCAAGGCAGAAAGCCTCCAGCGAGGGGGGTGGTTTAACAGGCTGCCTTGTCCTCCAGTCTCTTCCAAGTTGCATGGTCTTGTGCTGCAGCTGTAAATCTGAGGTGTGATTGAAGAAAGAGGGGATGGTGGAATTTGGTTGGCAGGGCTCCGTGTGTTGAGGGTAGATGGTGCGGGTTGCAAAATCTTCCTAGAGAGGGAGAGTCTGGCAACGTGAGTGATAGCCCAGGTTTGGGAATCAGACCACCAGGTTTGAATCCTGCCTCTGTGGGACCTCGGACAGGTGACTTTGCCTCTCTGTACCTCAGTTTTCCCATCTATAAAATGGGCTAATACCTGGACCTGACTTAAAGTGTTGCTGTGAGGGTTAAAGAGTTTGATACAGGTAAGATGCTTAGAACAGTGCCAGGCACACAGGAAAATCAGGGTCAGCTAGCATTATAGCCATTGTAACTATCTACCTCTGTGGAGTATCTCTATGGGATCCTGTTGTGGAGTATGTCCGTGAAATACTACCATAGAGAACCACTGTGGAGTACCACCAGGGAGTACCTCTATAGAGTATCGCTGTGGTATAGCACCATGGAGTACACCAGGGAGTACCTCTGTAGAGTGTCACTGTGGTATAGCACCATGGAGTACACCAGGGAGTACCTCTGTAGAGTATCGCTGTGGTATAGCTCCGTGGAGTACACAGGGAGTACCCCTGTAGAGTGTCGCTGTGGTATAGCTCCGTGGAGTACCCCAGGGAGTACCCCTGTAGAGTGTCGCTGTGGTATAGCTCCGTGGAGTACCCCAGGGAGTACCCCTGTAGAGTGTCGCTGTGGTATAGCTCCGTGGAGTACCCCAGGGAGTACCCCTGTAGAGTGTTGCTGTGGTATAGCTCCGTGGAGTACCCCAGGGAGTACCCCTGTAGAGTATCGCTGTGGTATAGCTCCGTGGAGTACACAGGGAGTACCCCTGTAGAGTATCACTGTAGTATAGCTCCGTGGAGTACCTTCATGGAGCCGCTTCTGTGCAGTCTGGGGAAACTGATTGCATCCATGTCCCACCAGCCGGTCACACCTTGCTTCCAGCTCCAGATGTGATTTCTCTTCTCCCCTTCTCTTCCTCTTCTCACAGATGTGGACGAGTGTCGGGACAACAATGGTGGCTGCCAGCAGATCTGCGTCAATGCCATGGGCAGCTACGAGTGTCAGTGCCACAGTGGCTTTTTCCTCAGTGACAACCAGCACACCTGCATCCACCGCTCCAACGGTGAGTACTGCCTGTGCTGAGAAGGCATCGCCCCCACCCCCACAGGAACAGGTGGTGCCTGGGAACTCCCTTTCCCGTGTCCTGATTCTGGGGCTGCAGGGTCAAGGCAGGGAGTTTTGCTGGTGGCCCGAATGGCTGTTTTGTGCTTGTGGTGTTGGTTCTGTGTGGAGCTCCTCCCGGCTCCCTCCCCCCACCAGCTATACCACAGCTGTTGGGGTTCCTGGCATCTTTATGGAGAGGTGAGGTGGGGCCACAGATAGGCAGATGTGACCAGAAAAGCTGTTTTCCTTTCTGGGCTTGGGGCTGGCTGTGGCCAGGAAGAGTAGGGCCCCCTTCTCCATGTCCCCTTCCCCAAGCGGGGCTCAAGGCCTGCCAAGGCTGAGTGCCAATTTCTCAGTCTCCGTGAGTCTGGCAGCACCGACAGCTGTCTGATGCACGTTCGCTGGGTCCCCAGCCAGCAGGGGGTCCTTGTGGTTGGGATCCCGATGCCCTCTGGAGGCCAGGTGGGAGGGCAGGCCAACCTGGGGCAGTACAGAGGGACCCAGGAACACTCCTGGCCAGCCTGAGTGCTGAGATAGCCTGGGGACAGCCCCAGACTGGGACAAAGACTGGCCTCCAGCCAAGCCCAGCACGTGAAGGTTTTTGGTGTCAGGGCAGTGGTGGTCAGAGTTTGGGCGCAAGGCAGCAGGGCTGTGAGGTGGGACAGCTGGCCAGAAGGCAGGACTCGTGTGTTTAGAGGAGAGGGGCTCCCAGGCAGAGGGAACAGCATTTGCGAAGGCATAGAGGCATATCTTGCTTAAGGTAATGACGAGGTCTGGAATCTCGAGGCAGGCTGTGTGCTGCAGCAGATCAGGCTGAGGGCGGAGGAGAGGGCTGGCACTCCTGGGGCCTGGGGGTTCTGTGTGGTCAAGGGAATATATATGGAAGGAGGACAGGATAGCCCATGGCCATGCCCTGGCCTGAGCCCCTCCCGCATCGCTGGCCTTGACAAGGAGGAAGTGCTGGAGGGGCGTGGAGGGGCCTACTATAAGGGCTACACCTCCAGTCTGGGGCACCAGCAGGAAGCTGGAGAGTGGCTCACACTGAAAGGTGGGGAACAAAAAGGGCAGCTGGGCTCTGGACCAGGTGTGAGTCCGGCTCTGCACCCCCTGGCTGGGAGCCCTTCCTCGGCAGCTCCGATGCTCTGAACCTCAGCTTCCTCATCCACCAGATGGGGCCGTGGGGTGACCTGGCAGGGTCTCCGGAGGATGGAGCGAGATCCTGGGTGTAGAGTGCCCGGCGTATGCTAAAGCTAATGAAGGCTGGCAGGGAGACTTGGGGGCCCCGGGCATGATTTTTATTTGAAAGTAGTTTCTGAGAAAGAAAAGAGAAAAACTCTTAACAAATACACAACCCGGGATAATTAGGCAGAACTCCTTTACCAGACTCCTTAGAATCATTAGTGTTCATTTAGGCAATTTCCTCCAAGACAAGCCTGATGACCCCAGCACTGCCGTGTCCCCCAAGGACATGAAGGCCTCGCTCTGAGGTTCCTAGGGGCTTGCTCCGGTCGCACTGTCCAGACTTCCGCGGCAGCCCACACAGGCAGCTCAGCTGTGCCTTATGAGACCTCCCAGCTGTGGGGCTGTGGGGTCGACTACCCAAGATGAGGACCTGAGCCTAAATCAAGTTTTATAAGAAGCAGATTTATGGGGAGGAGAGGGAGTGTTTGTGGTGGGAGGGTAGTCCCGCTTGCATCAAGAAGAGGGGTTTTACAGGGCCACTGCCCTGAGTAAGCTGTCGAGTCCCGAGGCCAGAGCAGCCTGAGCCGCTTTTCCAGCCAGGCTGCATGTGCTTTGTTCCTTTGACAAATGGTGTCCCCCGAGTGGGGCTCCAGGTGACGTTGTGAGGCCCTGGCTGAACGGAGGGTGTGCAGGAAGGGGAAACCGTCACGCTGCAGGACGGCAGCCGTGGCCTGTTTGTAACAGGCTCCTGGTTTGGCCTGGAAGCATTTGCTGTGCTAGGATGTTACAAAGCAAACCTCTCTGCATCAGCCAGAGGAGTGAGGTCGGGGAGATGATGATGTGGGAAGCAGTGACAGTGGTGGCTGTGCGGTCATGCTTTTACTCTGAGCCAGACACAGGCCCTCACGGCAGCCTGGTGAGGTGGGGTATCATGACCCCTGGTGACTGGTGAGGAAGCTGAAGCTCCGTCAAGTTAGGGGACCTGCCCCAGGTCACACCGTGGGGAAGTGGCAGAGTCAGGATACCAGCCCAGGTCACTAGCTGTGACGTGATGAGGCGGGTAAGGAAAGAAATAGGGAGGTGGAATAGACAGGAATAGGCTAGACCTGAAGGCCTCTTTGAGGAAACCACACATGAGCTGAAACTGAACGACAAGCAAGAGCGGCTGTGGCAGGTGTTGGGGGCAGTGTGCCAGGCAGGGTGTGTGCAAAGGCCCTGAGGTGGGAGTGGACCAGGCTCGTGTGAAAAGCAGCACGAAGGGTGGGATGGTGGAGCATGGTGAACCAAGGGGACAAGGAGCCTAGGATGAGGGGAGCTTAGCAAGGGCAAGACCCTGTGAGGCTGGTGGACCGTGGGCAGGAGTTTGGATTTTGTGTGGAGGACAGCTATGGGAAGCTGGTCAAGCAGAGGTTGAAAATGATGCTGGGGGGAGAACGGAGGACTTCTGGGGGAACTCAGAGACTTCAGGCGCTGGGCCTCAAATTAATTGTGCAGTGGAGCCTTGAACTCATGAGCCTCACCCCACCCAAAAGCTCAGGGTGGTCAGATCCTGATTTTTAAGTGAAGCCAAGAATCCAGATTTAAGCAGAATACAGATTTGGGGGCCTCAACCCCAATCTGTGTTAACTAGCACTTTTGTTAAAGTCCATCTGTCATGAGGATTTTTAAATCTGGGCACTGCATCATTCTAAAAAGCAGCAGATAACTTCTTGGACACCTTCCGAAGGACAAGTGGCAGCATTTCCAGGGTTTCCAAAGGCTTTGTGGAAGGTCTGAAGAGGATAGGCCAACTGACCGGGCCCTGGGCCGACAGCTGTTGATGCCCGTGGGTGGAGATGGGGCCCGGGTGACTGGACAAGTGGCTTCCCTCCCTGAGCCTCATTCAGTTGTTGTGACAGTCGCCCATCATGACTGTGTAATGATTGTTACAGCTGAAAATCAGAGCGTGTCTGGGGGGCTGAGACCCAGCTTATTTTGCACCTGAGTAGACTCTCTGATCCCCGTGGCTCCTGGAAGGGCTGATGGGTCCAGAGCCACTTGGCAAATCAGATTCCTTGTGTCACCTGACTCTTCCTAATGCCTGTCAACTCTTCAGAGCCTCCCCTGAGCAGGGAGAAAAGCACACAGGCTGGTTTTGATTAGAGGGGGCTAGATGCATGAGCAAGGTCAGCCCAGGTCAGTCCAGGCTCCTAGCTGAAAAACAAGGCCACGGGACTCAGCTTCGCTGAGTGGCCCCGCTTCCCAGGCACCAGCGCAAATCCTGGCCCAAGGCGCGTGGATCTGGCCAGGCTGGGGTTGGGAGTTTTAGGTTCTCAACCGTTCTCCATCTCCACTGGCCACATGGCCTCTGCACCGTCTCCTGCCTCTCTGGGTCTCTTCGTCTGTAAGTTGGGACCAGTAATCCCTCCCAGGTGAGTGCGGGATCCGGTAGGGGAAATGCTTTGAAGCAGTCAAGCGCATTGCCTGTCCTGGGGTGGCGACGCACGTAGGCAGCTTCCTCAGGTCTTTAGAACTCAGGCTTGATTTGGGGACACAAGCTGTTCCCCTGTCCCAGCGCTGGGTGGGAAGGGACCCAGAGTTGCTGGGATCTGTGCCCTGTCTCCCTCTGCTCAGCATTTCTGGGTGCTGGTTCTGTCACCATGACAGCCCGCACTTGCCTCCGTCTCAGCCTCTGGCCCTGCAATCAATAACCGTTGCTCCTCTGCCCCATGGCCCCAGGACAGCCAGTCCAGACCAGTCCCAGCCTCTGCTGCCCCACATCGTGGTCATGCACCCAGGAGGCCTCTCCGGTCCCAGAGTGGACGGACCGCTGAGGAGCCAGCACCTGCAAGCTCTCTCCCTCTCCTGTGCTTGCTCTTTTTTCTTTACCTTATGTCCTATCGGTTCCAAGAAGATATTACCTCTTGGACAACCTTTTCCCTTTCCTCCCGATGAAGAGTTCCTTCAGTCTGAGCAGAATGGGCCTAGGGAGGAGCCAGTGCTCTGAAAGACCTAGGCCTTACCAGCTGTGTGACGGTCACTATGGCATTCATCCATGTGCCAGGCGCCCGGCTAGTCCCTGGGATCCCAGAGTGAGCAAAAGCGGGCATGGTCTCCTGTGAGGCTTTCAGTCTAGAAAGGGGATCAAATGCTCAGTAAGGGTCCTAGGAGTTACGTAATAAGTTACGTAATAACGAGCTGAGAAAAAACCCTCTGGAGGGAAGGATCCGGGGCTTCTAGGGGCTCTAGCGTTCTCGTCTGAACAGTGGAGACAGTAATGAGAACAATCTCCTCGTCAGCCTCACAAAGGATCCCTGCTACCGCGGGCACCGGTCCCGGGCCACCACTGTGGCCCACAGCAGTGGGTTTGAGGTGTCTGTGCCCTCTACGCAGGCAGCTGTCCTGCACAGCTGTACTCTGAAGCCTCACCAGATGCCCACTCTGGTCCAACCTGTGGCAGTGGTGGAAGGCACCAGAGTGAGAGGGAATGTCGTGTTGTCCCCACAGGCTCGCAAGGGGGCTTCAGGGGCTGTGTATGTCAAACCCGAGCCCCAAGGGCCTTTGGCACCTCTGGTTTTCCTGTCATCTCCGTGTTACACCACGATTAAGAGCACAGGTTCTGGGGCCCAGCTGCCTTGGCTGGAATTCAACTCCACCCTCATTATCTGTGTGACCTTGAGCAAGTCACTTAACCTCTCTGTGCCTGGTGGCTATAGTCATAGCACCTACTTCATAGGGCTGAAAGATCATTCAGTAAAGGTAAGCTCTTATTGTTATCACATGAGGAAACAGGCCCAGATTGGGCAGGGCCTCCCCCAGGGCCCCACAGCAAGCCAGCAGCAGAGACCGGGCCTGGGTGCACACTGAGCAAGGCTCTGCTGATCCATGCTGGGTGCTGGCTAAAACCCGAGCTTCAGCTGAGGGCGGAGGGAGCTCAGGAGTCAGGCCTCGTCCCCAAGGAACTCACTTCTAAGAGTGAGCTGGTGGCCCTTGCACCTGGGTGTATTGGTGCGCAGGGCAGCTCATGCCGACGCCTGGGGCTCCTCAAGGTGACCGGCCTCACTCATTCCTCCAGCACAAGCTCACCAGCGCCCACCACCTGTCCTGCCCGGGCTGCAGAGGTCACACAGGGCCCTTCCAGCGCCCTATCCTCCCTGCAGAGGGTTGAGCCATGAGCCAGGCCTCTGCTCATACTGGTCCCCAGGCCTGGGGTGCTCCACCCCACCCTGTCTACTGACAGAGGCCTCCATCAGCCCTCGGTGAGAGCACCCATCGCTGCCCAGCCTCTCCTGAGCCGCCCCGGAGAGACTTGTCAGGCTCTGCCCACTCTGTGCCCCAGTGGCCACCTCTGTCCCCCGCCCCTGTGGTTCCCAGCTGCAGGCTCCAGAAAGCAGTGCTCCTCCTGGGTCCTGTGTCTTTGAGGCTGGGGAGCTCCCTGGGGGCAGGGCTGCTTCACTGTGTCTGTGCACCCTGTGCTGACGGGCCCTTTGGAGAGGCCTGAGGGAGGAAGGAGAACAATGCTCACTCTCAGTGGCTCCCCAGGCCTGGGCACCCCACATCCTTGGGCCGTGCAGGCAGAATCCTGGTCAGCACGTGCTAGTGGGCGGTGTGGTCTGGGCTGGGCACTGGCCGAGTGGCAGGGACCTGGGAGGTCTGTGGGGCCTCCTGGGAGAGACCAGGCTGCTGCATGGCTGATGGCATACCGAAGCCCCGCTGTGCTGCCTCCTTGCCCATGTTTGATGCTCTGGAACGGGCCACAGATGCCAGACTGGCACCCTCACAGCAGGGACGTCAGGGGCTTGCCTGAGTGCATTCGACCTTCTGTTTAACGTCCTTCTGAGCCTGTTTAAACGCACGTATAGACAGGGCTAGGAAAGCACATTGCCCTCCCACCACCGCATTCTGTGTGGCACTCAGGGCCGCGTTCACAAAGCTCGAGACTTGTCATTGAGGGTAACACTGGCTCCAGCCAAAATCAGAGGTGGGGCCAGGAATAGGAAAGCTTGGCTTCCTTTGCATTAAATAATAATGATGATGATAGCGAGAGCTGCACTTATTGTGTGCTTACTGCATGCCAGGCACTGTTACTGAGCATTTTTCATGCATTACCACATTGCATCCTTACACTGATCCCATTTTACAGATTAAGAAACCGAAATACAGAGAGGTTAGGGAACTCGCCCAAAGTTGCACAGCCAGTGGCACGGTGGGACCCGTGCTCTGATGGTCTGGCCCTGGAGCCTGGGCAGACTATGTGGAGGGTTCCAACAAGGCTTGGACGCCCTCTGCGTAGCCGGGCCAGGTGAGGTGAGACCCAGGAGAGGCCCTTAGGGACAGCAGAGATGCCTCCTCGACTGGCACCACCTGCAGTTCCACAGTATGAGCATTCCAGATACCAAGGAGGCCTCTTTAAGCACCAGAGTTCAAAAGGCATTTTGTGGTGGAAATTTTCTGAAATGCCTCACCCACTTCCCTTCTCTCTTCAGGGGAACAGCCTGCCTCAGCCTGGCCTCTTTTCCCTCAATTCCCGATTTTTGGTTGAACTCAGTTAACCAAGACAGCCACTCCTTTTAGGGCCAAAGAATGCTTGTGAATGTTTGACCCGTGCTGAATGTCCCCAGACCTTTGGGCCAGAAGCAACTCTTCTCTTTTGATATTGCTGCTGTCCGCTGTCCTGTCCCGCCGTCTCCCAGCCAGGCTTCTACATGCACACATAGGTGGGGACTGACAGCTCCTGGCCCGTTGGTACAGTCCTTGAGCTTTGCAACAGTGTTTGCCTCCTGGGAGCTGTTTTCACTTATTTCCGAGTTTATAGGTATACTCTGCATGATTGGGTTGTGCAAAGATGACCTCTGGGTAAATTAGAATTAATTATTTTGTTTATTACGTGAACCCTGCATGAAGTATTTTTAGGATCTCTTCATTTTATCTGTAAGTTTGTGAGAGTAAATACTCAAATGTAACTGGATACAAAACAATAGGATTTTTAAATCTTTTTATTTTGAAATAATTATAGATTCATAAGAAAATGCAAAAATAGTGAAGAGAGGTCTCCTTACCCTTCACCCAGTCTCCGCCAGCAGTAACACTCTGTGTCACTAGAGAACGGTATCAGCACAGGAAGCTGACGTTGGTGTGTGTATGCGTACAGCTCTGTGCTGTTTTATTATGTGTAGAATCACGGAACCGCCTCTGCGGTCAGGAGTTAGTCTGTTAATAATGATGGAGTCACTAAATACTCTGCCGGGCGCATTACAAGCACTTTACCTGTCTTAACTAGGGGGAGTATGTAAGTTAATGTCCAAACCAGTACATTTTTGAGAGTGAAAGGAGGCGCTGTTAATTGTGCCAGGGCAGCAGGTATAAACTGGGACCGTCCCTGGCAAACTGAGACATACGGTCACCCTGATATGACCGCATTTAATCCCTTGACCCCTACGAGGTGGGTACTAGCTACTCCCACATGCAGATGACAAATAACAGAGGCAAATAATGTGCCCAGGGTCACATGGCTCGTAGGGGCAGTGCTGGGGCTGGGCCCCAGTTGGTCTGGATTCAAATCATGACCACCTCCTGTGGCTGCCTCTCAGTGTTTAAAGGAACCACAGCCATCCCGTGGTACACCCCTTCTCTGGTCAGGCCTGGAAACTGAGTTCTGAAGAGAGGAAAGACTTCCTCGCCCATGTGCTGGTCAACCTGGATTGGGGTTGTGATGCCCAAATCTGTGCCCGGGTTGTGATATGGCATGGTGTGGCATGCTGGGTGGTCAGCATGGCCCCTGAGCAGCAGTGCTGAGGAGCTCGGCCAGTGGCCTATTCAGGTCAGAGGGGACTTGGCTCTGCCTGGGGCCTGGGAGCCTGGGTGGGTGGAGAGGGGTCGAAGAAGACCCTGAGAGCAGGTGGCCCCTGAGGTGGCCGACAAGTGGAGAGTTGATGGGCAGTCAGTGAGCAGAGGGGCCAGCGTGGTCTGGGGCTTTTGGAGGATTGGGGAGGAGACTGGGTGGCAGCAGGGGTTGTGGTGGGAAGGAGAGGACAAAAGGCTGGCAGGGTCATCTGAGTTCAGACCTTGGTTGAAAGTAATGGATTGGAGGCAGCAGACCTTGAAAAACAACTTGAAGTAGAACTATGAGGACAGAGAGATGGAAACTCTAGACAGAGGTGCAGTGACACAAACACCGAGCCCTTTCTGGACCTGACTTCTAGGATGGTGTGTGGAGCAGGGAGGGCGCTCAGACACCACCCTCCTGCGCCATCTGACTGATTCCATCACTGCCTTAGGGCTGCAGAGCCTGGCAGGTTGGGTGCCATTGTTTGCCCTGACATCAGGTCATTTCTGTCCACTCACTGGAGGGGCAGGGGGACTCAGGTTTGAGCCCCTCCCTCCCCTGTGCCTGATACTTTCCTTATGTGGTTGCTTTTGATTTTGTTTCCAACCTAGCCTAGACCTTGGGCCCTCTGCCATTCCCACCCCAGCTCCCTTTTCTTCTTACCCTGTAGCTCGTCCAGCTGCTCTTCACTGCCTGAGCCCTTCATTTGGGCTGGCCTGGCCCGTCACCTCTGGCCAGGGGTTCTCTGACATCTAAGATTTCGGCTTTGTTCTGGTTGCCCAGCAGCCTTTGTCTGTTGGAGAGAGTGGGGCCTGGAGCCTGAAACCAGACCCAAAGCTGGTGGAAGGGAGAGGGTCAGGAAACTATGGTTAGCAGGAGTTTGGACCTTGCTGTGAAAATGACAGGGCACCCTATCAGTCCTGAGAGTGGGGGTATGATCCACATTTTGGGAAGCTCTCCACCCACCTTGGGTTGGACAGGGTGATGAAGCAATTTGCTGGGAGGTGGCACTGATGGCCATTGGGGTCTGGAACTCACAAGGGGGCAGTGTGGGTGGAGAGGAGTGTGGCTTAGCAGGAAGATGACAGAAGGATGGCTGAGGGGGGAGGTGATGGAGGATGGCTGAGGAGAAGGTGACAAGAGTTTGAGGGGAAAGTTGACAGGTGATGGAGGATGGCTGAGGGGAAGGTGACAGGAGGATGGCTGAAGGGAAAATGACAGGAAATGGGTGAGGGGAATGTGACAGGAGGATGAGGGGAAGGTGATAAGGGATGGCTGAGAAGGTGACAGGAGGATGGCTGAGGGGAATGTGATAGGAGATGGCTGAGGAGGTGACAGGAGGATGGCTAAGGGAAAGGTGACAGGAGGATGAGGGGAAGGTGACAAGAGATGGCTGAGGAGAAGGTGACAGGAGGATAAGGGGAAGGTGACAGGAGGATGGCTGATGGGAAGGTGTCAAGAGGATGACTGAGGGGAAAGGAAACAGAAGGGTGGCTGAGGGGAAGGTGACAGGAGGATGGCTGAGGGGAAGGTGACAGGAGAATGGCTGAGAGGAAGGTGACAGGAAGATGAGGGGAAGGTGACAGGAGGATGGCTGAAGGGAAGGTGACAGGAAAATGAGGGGAAGATGACAGGAGGATGTCTGAGGGGAAGGTGACAGGAAGATGAGGAGAAAGTGACAGGAGGATGGCTGAGGGAAAGGTGACAGGAAGATGAGGGGAAAGTGACAGGAGATGGCTGAGGGGAAGGTGACAGGAAGATAGAGGGAAGGTGACAGGAGGATGGCAGAGAGGAAAGTGACAGGAGGATAGCTGAGGGGAAGGTGACAGGAGAATGGCTGAGGGGAAAAGTGACAGGAAGATGGCTGAGGGGAAGGTGACAGGAAGTTGGCTAGGGGCAAAGTGAGAGGCAGGGTAGGGAGGACGTTCTGCGGAGCCCTGTCTGCGTCAGGTTTACACTTCAGAGAAGCCTGTTACCCGCATCACGTGGGTGTGGAATATTTCAGTGGTGGTTGGCTCTGGACAAGGTGGGGCCTTGTTCTCTTTAGAATAAGGAAGCCGAGAGGCTCAAAGCAGGACCAGCCAATCTCTACTTTCCATGAGGCTGAAAGTACAGGTCTTGCTCAGCACCCTCATTCAGTGTCCTGACTCACAGGTGTCCAGGAACAGCTTGTGCTAAGTGCAGGTGCCCACCCTCTCTCGCCTGGTCAGCTGGCCCAGGCCTGAACCCCACCTGGGGCCTGAGTAAATCACCGGGAGTTGACGGGTATGAGGAAGAGCTCAGAAGTCTGGGGCTTCATCAGGGGTCAGGGGCTCGGGACACTCGAGTGGAGTTTCTGATCTCCCTGCATGTGTTCTGGGGGCTTGGGCACAGCAGCGCTCTGCCATCCGTACTGCACTCATTGACCATGTGACCAGGCTGGGCTCCTCCATCCCACTCGGTGGGCAGTGCTCAGAAGCCCACCTTTGTGCCAGGGCAGGTCCTCCTAGAACCCACCGACTGCAGGGGAGGCAGATGGGAAGTCAGGCAAAGACAGGCGCTGACTGGACAGTGTGTGGAGGGCTCCGGCAGAGGGGTCCTAGTGCCGCGGGAGGTGGGAGAGTGCTCCCTTGCTCACTCGCTCCCTCACTCGCTCAGCGAAGAAGATTGCGTGCTTGCTGAGTGGTGGACTTCAAAGTATTGCGTTCCTTCCAAGCAGCACTCCGACTCCTAAGTGGGTGGGGTAGAAGCCCTGCAGGTCACACCCCCTCAAGTCAGCTACACAAGAAGCCTTGAAGGAGGCCAAGCACCTCTTGCCCTTGGGCCCTGAGCCCCCTGCTCCAAGCCCACACCCCCTCGGGACTGGCTGAGGGGCTTCTTGGCAAAGGTCACTGAGGAGTTTGCAGGTGCAGATCCCTGGGGTTGGGTCAGGGCAGAGGGTCAGAGGTTGTCACTGCAGGAGCAGCCTCCAGGGGCAGCTGCCATCTCTGCCCCGTCCCAGCCCTTGCCCTAGGCCCTTCCCTCACGCTCCTCCAGGCTGGTCCTTGACCTCCTCTGGACTTTTTCTTCCATCCTGCTGCTCCTGCTCTCACTTGCCCTTGACCTGCAGGCAGACTGGACACCACCCTTCTCCCCCGTCAACTCAGCCAGCAGGTGTCCTCACTAGGCCCATCCCCATTCAGGATCACTTTGACACTCTCAACTACCCTGGAAATACTACGGGTGAGCACTGCTGTCCCCATCACAGGAGGGAAAACCCTCTGAGCGGGTCCACACCAGGAGGCAGTACTTGGCATCGGGGGGTGGATTTCTGATGCCAAAGCCAGTTCCACCCCTCCTCCAGACTCAAATAATGGAGCCTGTGGACAGAAAGCCATAATCTCCCCTGAACAGCCACAGAGGGCTTAGGATCCTATCAGTGCGCCTGACTGGCGGCCTCACTACGGTTCCCGGGACTTGATTCCCACATCTTGGGATCTGGGCCCGGCCTTGACCTGAGGGGCCCCAGCCTGGCTTTTGCAGGGCCAGGGACATCCGCTGCCCTCTTCCAGGGTTTTCCATCATGGTCTGAGTGCAGGGGCCCTGTGGGTGTGTGTGGCTAGGAACTTTTCTGTTTTAAATGAGGGGAGATGGTGTGGCTACACCCAAGAATCCTGCCCAGCCTCAGGGCTGTCCCCTGCATTCGTCTGCTCCCTGGGGCAGACCAGCCAGGCGAGAGCGCAGGGGCAGAACTCGTGGTGTGCAGCTTCTCCTCGCTGCCCGCCTGCTGCACGCCAGGTGGGCAGGAGAATAAACAGCTCTTGCATTTAGCAAGAAGATTTATGGTGCTGCTGGAGAAGGCCTGTCTCAGCCCTGTGCAGTCCGGAACGGCCCTTGAGGCGGGGACAATAAATCCAGCCCATTATTTTTTATGAGCCTCCCACCCCATAAACAACTCCTTTGGCTGGTGAGCCCAGCTTCACGCCCTTCTCCTGGCCTGGCCTCCAGCCAGCCCCTGCCAGGCAGCCCTACCCAGGACCCCTGGTCCTTACTGCACAGATTTCCCCCACACCTTAGAACCCTTGGGCCTCTCAGAGTGGACACTGCAGGGCAGAGGGTGAGCACCAGACCAAGAGGTAGTTGGCTCCCTTCTTGACCACAAGTCCTGGGGTTTCCTTACCGGTAAAATGGGGCAAAGGTTAGTATATACTTCATTATAGAATTGTCCATGAGGATTAAAATGAGATAATGGATACACACCACGTCCCCTAGTGGAGTGCCTAGTCTTGGGATCGATAAAACCCTCAGCTGTCACTGGGCATCACCATGTGCCAAGCACTGTGCCCAGACTTTGACATGAGTAATCAGATCCTGAAGACAATCTGTGTTGTGTAGCTGCTGTTATCCCCATTTTGCAGGTGAGAATATGGAGGCTGAGGAGCAAAGAGATTTGTCCACAGTGAGTAAGTAGCACAGTCAAGATTTGAACCCAGGTCTGCCCGACTCCTAGGACCAAAGACACTGAATGAACAAACACATGGAGGAGGCAGGAGCAGAGCTTGCGGTGCAGCCTGGAGCCCCGTGTGGCACAGGGGCCCTGCCTCTCCACCCTCCGCCTGGGGCCGGGCTGCCACCCTTTGGCTGAGTTAGTGCAGCAGCTGCCTCCTTGGTCTCCCTGTCCCATCTGGCCTTCTGACGGCAGCCAGAGCCACTGTTCTACCCAGCCCTCTCGCCTGTCATCCCCCACTCAGGGCGTTCCCCGGCTCCTCTCCCTGCTGTCTGCGCATGTTGTGAAGCAACCACAACAAACTGTTGTCTCTCCCACACCAGAACCTCTGCCTTCACTCACTCCCAAGGCCTTCCTAAGTACAGCTCTTCCCCAGTCCCTCCCCACCTGCCTTCTGTTCTCCCTGTGACCAAGAAGCCCTGTGACATGTGCCCTTTCCCCACTATGGGCCTTGGCTTGTGCTGTTTCCTCCGCCTTGAATGCCATTCCCCAATCCCCTCACTTCCTCGAGAACTCTTTATCATCCTTCAAAACCCAGCTCGCTTTCACCTCCACTGTGAAGCTGCCTCGCACTGTTATGCAGGCGCGTCTTCCTCTGCACGGTGCACCACATGGTTCCTAGTGGCTCGGCTCTCTTAGAGGCCCGGTGTGTGAGCTCCTAAGAAGGGCGTGGATCTCTCACCGGGCAGGGTGCAGAGGACACTCAGCAAGTGGACGTGAAAGGGGATTGGCTTCCTCCCCTGAGGGAGATATGCCTGGATTGTGTGTGGTGAATCCGTCCCTGTGCCGAGCAGCATGCGCAGCACCGGGAGGCCTTGCCCGGGGCACTGTGGTTTGGCTGGTGCCGCTGCTGCTGGTTGCGCCTGGGCTGCTCCCGCAGCTGCGTTCAGCCTGCAGGGCGGCCAAGGCCTGCCCAAGTTCATCAGAAGCTCCAAGACCTCTGGCTCCTGCTTCCATGCCTTTGCGTGAGCCGATTCTTCTTCTGGAACACCTTTCTTCCCTGCTGCCCTGAACCCTGACCCCATGTTCCCCAAGGCCCGTCACAGTGGCTGACCCAGTATGTGCTCTCACGTTTGTTTGCCAAGCGAAGTGACAACTCAGCAGCCTGTTGGAGTTAGAATAAGCGGTGGGGATCAGCATCTGAGTTCCCAAAGGTGGTTGTGCTGCACTGACACGAGCTCTTGGGAAAGGGAAAGGTACTCAACATTTATTGAGTTCCTGCTGTGTACCAAACCCTTGGTACCCTTTAATCATCAAAGCTGCCACTCCACTGTGCAGAGGAGAGAACGGAGGGGCGGGGGGCAGCAGCACAGCTGGTTTGGGCCAGAGCCAGGTCGGAGCCCAGGGGTTTGCTGCCGAGGAGCTGCTCGTGTCCTCAGAGAATCTCCTGCTAGCGTGTCCTCAGTTCTTGTTGGCTTCTCCTCCGGGGTCCCCGAGGGCTGCTGTGCAAACACTCATGAGGCGGCCACATCGGCCCCTCTTGTGCCTGGGCTCCCTCTGTCTGGTCACCTGTCAGGAGAGACAAACAGACTTGTTCCCTGGTCACGGCCAGGCCAGCTCATAAGTGTGAGTTGTCCGCCCCCTCACGGCTTTGGGGCCCCCGTGGAGGGAAGAATAGAGTTGCCAGATAAAATAGAGGATACTCGTTTAAATTTGGATTTCAGATAAACGGATCGTTTTTAATATAAGTATGACCCATGCAACATTTGGGACATACTTACACTCAGGAAGTACTTGTTTATCTGAAATCCGGATTTGACTGGGCATCCTGTGTTTTATTTGTTAAATCTGGCAGCCCTGGGGAGGGAAGGACCACTCCAGCCTCCCAGGCCTGAGTGGAATTTCAACTCAGGACTCCCCAGGCCCCTGGTCCCAGCAGCCTGGGCCTCAGAGAGGCTTGACATGCTCGTGGTGACGCCTAGTGATCTGCTGGGGAACTTCAGGAGGCGGGGAGAGGAAGGAGGGTTAGCTCTGGGAGGGGGCTGGCGGAGGAGGCAGGCCCAGTCAGGAGCGGCTCTGAAGGGACAAGCGCTGCAGAGTCAGCCAGTGGGAGGGTGTGCAGGCCAGCCTGTGCTGAGCGCCACCTGCGTCTTGAGCCCGAGCTGGAGCCATCACCTCTTTACTGCCCTTTAACAATCTTGCAAAAGAGAGTTTTAGTATCCCACTTCACAGAGGAGGAAACCGAGCAAGTACCAAGGCCACACACCTTAGAACTGGCTGGAATATGGGCATGAAGCAGAACTGGTGAAACCAGGCCTGCCCCACCTCAGCGATGCCAACCCTCCCGTGGCACTCTGCAGCTCTACAAACGTTTGTGCACGCGTGTCTGCACAGACCGCCATGCTGTCCTCACAGCTGTCAGACGGGCTCCCTCCCATCTTAAGGAGGCAGCTTTCCAAGAGTTCCCTCGTGTGCCAGTTCCTGATGTGACAGAGAACACTGAGCTTGAGAGCCGGGGCACTGGGAGTCGGAAGGTTAGGTGTGACCTGTGCTGACTGCCGCATGACTCAGGGCAATCACTGTCCTGTGGGCTTCAGCCTCCTCAGTGGAAAAGCAGAGGCTCGTCTAGATGCTCTCCAAGGTCCTTTCCAATTCTGGCTTTCCAGAAAACCAGTCCATTCTGGCTGTTTGCTTGCACGTAAACTCAAAGCAGGATGGCTTCTTTCAGAGCCCTGCCCCATGTCCATAACCAGTGCACTGTTGACCAGCCACCCTACAGGGCTGGACTGTGGTCTGGCCCCGTGAGAGCAGAGCAGGATCAAAGGCACAGTGAGGAGCTGTGGAGGACCGAGGAGGGCCTGTGGAAAGGCCCGCTGTACAGGAGACCCACCTAAATGTTCGTGGAAAGAATCAGGAGGTAGGCAGGTGAGCACATGAACATGGAAGGCATTAGGGGTCAAATCGCACAAGGTTTGGACTTTGGTGGCTGGACCAGCTGGGCAGCAAGTGCTAAGAGATGGTGGAGGTCACACTCAGAAGGGCCAGTTCTCATGGGGCCCTGGCAGGGGGCCGCTGAGCCTGAAGGGAGGGGTGGGGTGGGGTGGTCGGAGGGCCTAAGGAGTTGGGGGTGGGGGGACAGTGAGGAGAAGTTCAGGCTGACAGGGCTGTGAGTCACTGGCAAGGACAAGGAGTGGAGCAGAGTCCCCTTGAGGGCCACTGAGGCCGCCGAGTGGGCACCAGGGCTGGTGGGGTGTGAGGTGAGCATTTGGCCAAGGGGCTGGGACCCCTTTGGGCCTGCAGTTAGAGTGGCCACTGGGGGTTTGGGTCCCTGCTCCTCCACACAAGTCCGGAGACCTCTCCCTGAGCCTCAGCGTTGTCACCTGTCAGGTGGGCCTGCTGATGCTACCTGGCACTCAGAGTCGTGGAAATGTTCGATTAGGGACACTTGCCAAGAAACCGGCGTGGGGTCTGGCTCTGAGGAGCTCTGGGTAAGTGGAAGCCACAGTCTTCATCACTCCCATTTCCCAGGTGGGGCTGCCCCTAGTGGTGCAGCCGGGGGTGGGCTGGGCTCATGGTCAGCTGGGGGTGTAATCTGGGCAGCGGGCTGCTGGTGCTCTGGCCAGGCCTGGAATTGCCCAGGAGGATGTAATTTCGGGGTTGCGGGACGGGAGGCAGAGCCCTGTGTTTCTGCTAAAGCCCAGGCCTCGTAATGAGAGGCTCTCGGAGCACCATCCAGGCACGCGTGCTGTCAGAGTGTAATTAGGGGATCGAGGTGGATCCAGACAGGCGGGCAGGCGGCAGCCAGGCCTGGGCCTGCAGACGGGCGCACTCCTGTTGCCTGAGTGTTGGCCTCTGTTCTGATGCACAGTCCAAAGCCCAGAGTGGCTGAGCCCAGGCCCCTCACCAGCATGGTTGGGTTCAGCGAATGTGTCTTGGGCCTTCACTCAGAGCTAGGTGCTGTGCAGGGCATGGGGTGGGGGGCAGAGAGGTGACTCAAGCATGGGCCCTGCCCCTCGAGGAGCCCCCAGTCTGGTGGGGAGACAATGCAGACCCAGCACTTACAGTTATTGTGGTGGTGCTAGAGGGGGGGAGTGCAGGGGCCTTGGAGCCCCAGGCCGGGCCCCTAATCCAGCCTAGGGACATAGCGGGAGGGTGGAAACAAGAAGGGCTTCCTGGAAGAGGTGACGCAAACAGAATCTCAAATAACTAGTCAGAAGTCGCCATTCAAAGGAGAGAGGGAGTGTGTCCCTGGCAGAAGGAACTCCGTTCCCAAAGGCACGAAGGTGAGAAGGGAAGGCAGGCTGTGCAGGCAACAGCAGAGTCTCTGTTACCTAGGGCCACTGCAGGCCGGTGTCCTCATCTGTTAGGGGGCATGATACCAGCCGTAACAGCCCTGCCGGGTTTGCGGGGAGAATTAGTGAGATAACATATCTAAAGCACTGGAACAGCTCGACACACAGGCAGCTTAGGCAGATGTATGGGGCTGTTGGCATCATCACCTCTCCCTCAGGCCCCTCTTGCCGCTGTTCCTGTGCCTTCCCCGAGGCAGGACCTTTCGGATGTTTCTTCAGCCCCCTTCCAAGCTTTGCGGGGAGAATTAGTGAGATAACATATCTAAAGCACTGGAACAGCTCGACACACAGGCAGCTTAGGCAGATGTATGGGGCTGTTGGCATCATCACCTCTCCCTCAGGCCCCTCTTGCCGCTGTTCCTGTGCCTTCCCCGAGGCAGGACCTTTCGGATGTTTCTTCAGCCCCCTTCCAAGCACTGGGAGCCCATGTTTGTCTTTCCCTGCCTGGAGTCTGGGTTGGGGAAGGCGGCGGCCTTGTCCCACCACCCCCCAGGCTCCAGCCTTGCTCTGGGCTCCACAGTTTCTATTGATGAGGTGGAAGGGGAGGGAATCCCTTCCTCCCCAGTGGGGGGAGGGCGGAGCAAGGGAATTGTTCTTTTCTCCTTGCTCTGCAGTTCCCAGCTTGCCTTCCCTTCCGTGTGTTTAAGGGACATGGATTCGAAAATGATGTTATTGATGGAGTCGCCATAGCAACGACCCTTGGGAGGCGCACATTCCGGCTTTGTTATCCTGGGCCGGGGTGACGAGAAAGGCCCGGCTCCTAAGTACAAACAGATTGAGCCCACCTCCTGCTGCTCTGCTTTAGGTGCATCCGTGAACTTTGCTTTGCAGAAGACACGATGTGCACACTGGTTTGGGGCAGGCAGATTCTGCCATCATTTACCTCTGTGCACGCTCTAGTGGGGTATCCAAAAAGGATAGAATGCCTTGGGAAAAAGAGGCCCTGGTAGGAAAGGGCTGCCAGGGCCTGTCACAGGGCCCAGAGAAGGCAAGAATCTGGGGAGGGGCCCATCAGGAGGAAGCACTGGGAGAGGAAGGTGCGGGCCAGGGTCCTGGCCCCGTGTGAGCACAGTGTGGCCCTGGCACGTCTTCCCCCACACCCTGACCCAGCCTCCATGTGCTTGCTTGTGAAATGGACATGGCAACACCCACTTCTCAGGCTTATGGTGCAGGTTGATGTAAATGAGAGGGTAGTCAGAACCCAAGTCCCTACATCATGTCTTCTGGAAAACTCAGACAAAGGGGCTCTTAAATGTGTTCCAAATCTAGGCTCCTTCCTCCCTTTCAGGGAGAAGCCTCCCGCTTCTGGCCTGCAGTCTTGCCCCTGCAGGCTGCCTTCCACGCAGCATCCAGAGATCTTTCTGACATATAAGTGCGTCACTGCCCTATTTACAGCCTTTCCACGGCTCCCCTGTCCAGGATGAGGTCCTGTGAGTCCTCACCTGCACCCTCAGCCAGCCACCTGGCCCGGGGAGGGGAAGTGCACATTGACGGAGCACCTGAGAGCCAGGTCCTACGACTACCCCCTTTTACACAGGTGGGAACTAAGGCTTAGAGAGGTGAAGTGATTGCCCAAGGTCATGCAGCAAGTGGCAGAGTCCAAATCTGGACCTGGCAATGTGGCAGCAAAGCGTCTGTCTCCTCATTGCTCCCCGCCCCGTGCTGGGCACCAAGGAGACACTCGGTCCGAGTTTGTAGAATGTAATTGGATTTGGATGGGTTGGATCAAATTAGATTCAACCTGGCGGGCAGCCACTGGGCTTCAGATTCAACCACTGGGCCCCTGAAGACCAGGATTTCTGGGAATGACTCTGAAATTATATCTCACTTCCCCTCAAGGAGGGGAGATAAACAGGGCTTGCTGCCGAACTCTGCACTGTGGTTGCTCCCGGTATGGGGACAGGGAGCTAGATTGCGGGAGAGGCACCATCTGGCCCAGGGGTAGCTCTCTTGTTCTGTGGCCCCCAAGAGCAGACGTGATACAAAGCAGGAGCCCACAGGAGGACAGAGTTTGAGGCAGGGCCCTTCAGTTCCACCAGCTTGCAGAAGCCTGCTCTGTGCCCAGCCCTGGGCTCAACCATACTCTGGAGGAGCCTGTGGTGACAGTCTGCCAGCCGGAGCTGACCAGAGTGGGCCTGGCTGCCTCAGAGGAGCTGGGGTGGGGCCAGGGGTGCTTCCCAGGCCTCAGCAGAGCAGACCCTAAAGTCCTTTCCAGTGTGGAGCCCAGGACCATTCTCCTGGAGCAGAGTGCACACTGAGCACCCTGCAAACCCCAGGATTCACCTTTCCGCCTTAGAACCTTCACTTGGCCCTACAGCCCTTGGCGGTAGCCATCCCGGTAATACTACCTGCTAGCTCACTGCCCTCAGGACGGCCCTCCTGGGAGAGGGCGGGGAGGGCATGCCATCCCCTCTGCCCCTGAGGCTCTGAGACACAGAGAAAGCCGCGCCAAGCTCCAGGTAGTGGGGTGGGTACCCTGTCACTTGCTCCAGCCTGTGCCACCCCAGTCCCTAAGCCACCATGCCCTCATCTGTAGGGTGAGGAGCTGGAGTAGGCCATCCTGAAGCTCATAACCCAGAGCCTCCCAGAGGGGCTGGAGCAAAGCCCCGCTTTGTGTTAAGTGGGGGCAGGCTAATGCTGCACGAGTGACTGCAGGATTTCTCAGTCTCACTTTTCGAGTGGTTTGTGAAGTCCCTCCATCAGGCCTGAGGCTCTGTGTTTCATTGAACACACGACAGGGGATGCCACAACGGTGCTTTCAGAATTCTTTCTCCCTCTCGCCTCGCCCCTAATGGGTTTAATCTGTTCTGAGGTAGGAGCGGCTTCATTTCTCTCTTCTCCTCTTCCTCCCGCCCTCTTTCTCTCCTCTTCCACCCTTCCCTCTCTTCCTCACTCTCCTTCGTCTCTGTCTTTCTTTCAGCCACTGTTTGCTGATTCCTAACCCTGTGCCAGGCCCTGTGCCGGGTACTTATGATACAGAAGAGAATGCAGCTCAGGTCTCCCCTCAAGTTACCCACAGTCGGCAGGGGAAACAGGCTTAGCAACTATTCGCATTTAACACAAGGCAGAATAAAGTGGGAGCAGAGTGGAAATGCTTTAATAACAGTGCTGTCTTAGGAACCTGCTCTGTGCCACACACATGACATAGTTATGTCATTTGAGCTTCACAGCAAACCTCGGAAGTGAAGATCATGACACCCCATGGCCCAGCTGAGAAAACAGACCCAGAGAGGAAGGCATCCAACCAGAGGCTCGGGTAAATGAGGGAGGGTTCCAGCCCCCAGCCCCTCTTGTGAGTGAGTCTTCCTCAGGGTGCCTCGGTGGTGGTAAGCACGTGGCCGGGCCATCCTGCAGGCCTGGGAGCTGGCCTCTCCCTCTGGTGACTTTGCATTCACTCCCTCAGTAAGATGTGCTGAGCATCTGCTGCGTGCAGCCAGGGTTCCGGGCGCCGGAACAAAGCAGTGAACAAGACACCTTCCCTTCCTCAAGGGGCTACCACTGGTGGACAAGCACAGGAGGAAATACAGAGCCCCTGCCTCCCACCACGGCAGCAGTTCGCCAGCTGCAGGGAGGAGCACAGAGGGCCAGGAGGTTTGGTCTGCCGGTCAGAGCTTGAGCTGTGCGGGAGGGATGAAGGCAGCAGTCAGCCAGAGGATGGGGCAGCTTTCCGGCGACGCCCAGAGAAAGCAAGTTTGTAGAGGAGGCTCCCCTTGGCGCTGTCCTGAGGCTGGTCTCGTAGGCTGGCCCTTTCCCTCTCCCCTTGTTGAGAGGCAGCCAGAGTGACCTTGCTCAGCTGAGGGCTGCAGCCTTTCACAGAGCAGCTGCCATGGCCATGGGCCTCTCCGGTGCCTCCAGCCTGGCGGGAAGGCCACCGGTGGCTGCAGAGGGAAAGCAGAGGACAAGCAGGCGACAGGGTCGGAGACCCAGGCAGTCATAAAACACAGCTGCTCGGGAAACTCACACCGTTTGGAAAGGCTAGAAGGGTGGTGCATGCGGTCAGAGTCGAGGCCGTGTGTGAGCTTGATGCTTCTGCAGGTGAGCTGAGGCTCCGCCGTCACACTCAGGGCCTTCCAGTGACAGCTGGTGGAAGGTCAGAGTGGAGCCAGGGGCTGCGTGCTTTATTGATGGGCTACCCAGACGGCTTCACGGAGGAGGTAGCATCTGAATTAGCCTTGAATTTTAAAAGGCTTTTAATTCTGAGGACCATTAAAAGTAAAGGCACCATTTATTACACTAAGTTCTCTTCACCCCAGGAAGTGCTTGCTGCCAATCAGCCACCCGGGTCCCACAAGTGCAGCACAGTGGCTGCAGGGTAGAAGAGCCATGGCTGGGAGCCCACGGCCCGGGTTCCAGCCCTGTCATGTGATCTGGGACAGGCAATCCTGTCTCAGGGCCTCATTTGCCTCGCCTGTAAGATGGATGGACAAGATGGACTGCAAGGGTCCATCCAGCCCTGACCATCTGTGGTTCTGCCAGCCATGAAGCCTGCAGAAGCCAGTGCTGCCTGGGCACGGGGAGGGATCTTGCAGTTCCCATGTCTGCAGCTGGCGAGGAGCTGAATTATCAGCACAGAGGACACCGCATTTCTCCAGCCCCCCGCCCTCAGCCTGGGCCGTTGTAGCCATCTTTGTTGTGGTTGCTAGGGTCATTTTAAAATGTGATGGCAGTGCTCTGATGACCACTCCTCTCAGGGGGAAGGTGCCTCTGGAAGCGCTCAGGCTGAGCAGACTCTGGTCTCACTCTGGCCTCGCTCACAGGGCTGAGTGCAGCTCACGTGAGTCTGGCTGTTGGTGGCTGCCGTTCCCAGCTGCCCGTTCCACATCAGCCTGTCTCGCAGGACAGTGGCTGCTCAGGTATGAGACCCAGACCTCTACTCCAGGGAGGAGAGGCAAGGTTTTATTCCACTTCCCTCTCCTTCACTACAGAGACACGAAGTGTGCCCTCCCCGGCAGTACCTGTATTAAACAGTGAGGTCACTGGGAAGGCTCAGAGCTCAGCCTGAGTCACATGGAGAGCAGAGAGGAGCAACATAGCCACCCCATCAGTGCTGGGGGCAAGGGGAGCATGGGCGTCCAGAGGCCCTTGGGGCCTGGGGGTCAAGGAAGACTTCCTGGAGGAGGCATGCAGTGGCATTCAGCCTTACCAAGCGAGGCAGACCCTCTGGAGCGTCACCACAGTCCACGGCCCCCTGTAGCATCCGGTCTGCCACAGGCACAGCTGACAGATACACCCCGTCGTCCTAGTGGAGGCAAGAGGTGACGAGTGCCTGGAGAATCGGGGGATGTGGCTTCAGGCCCAGCTGCACCCCAGGGGTTCAACCAGTATAGACAAGAATCCATATCCACCCCCCCATTTTCCTCTGCAAGGACTCTTCTCTCAGCTGACTCTCCCCTTGTTTTGGAAAATGTCGTTTTTAATAAAAAATATATTAATGTTGACATGTAATAAGTTTTTAATTTTTATTTTTAAATAAATTAATAAATACAAATTTCCCTGTTTGTAAATACTAATAGCTTATAGCACATAAACAGATAAACGGCAGCTCTTTGGGTTCCTCTGTAATTGTTAGGGACGTAAAGAGGCCCTAAAGCCCACCTGCCAATGACTCTGCCCACCCCTTCCCTCAGCTGGGGAGAAGGAGAGGCTTGGGGCTGCTGGGCAAGAGGCCGAGTGCTTTGGAGCCTGTGTGGATCATGAGTGAGGAGGGCAAGTCACACGGCCTCGGCTCAGATCTTTAGGTGGAAGACAGAGGCCTCGCCCTCCTCTCACACTGTTGTTGAGGGGATAGAGTCGAGACCTTTGGGACTGGCTGTCACAGGTGGGGACTGGGGTCTGCCTTCCCAGCTCCAGCGCTTCACTGCTTAGTGCCATTCAACTTTGAACTGGAATGCCAGATTACTCCCCCAAATTATCCTTTGCCCGCAAAACAACAAGGACAACTCGGCTCATTAATTAAAGTCTTGATTCTCAAAAAGAAAGATCACCTGATGGCAAGTCCATCGTATCGGAGAAAACTGAGTGATTTCTAAAGCTGAATACCCTGTCTAGTGTCCCAGGTTCAGGGCCACGTCGGCTCTCCAGTGACAAATTTGTGGTTGGTGATGATTAGCAGGGCTTCTCGTAAGTTGTGCTTCTTTGGCTGGGAATGGAAATTCAGTCTCCCTGTCTTCATCACATATAAGCCTGAGCTTAAACAGGGGCCCTTGGGCTCTTCCCAGTCTAGGAAGAAAGCACAGAATCTGCTTGATCTGCATCAATTTCCTGTGCCAGCATGGGACAGCCCTGGGAAATTAACATCGGATAGTGGTGTAGGGGAGACATGGGGAGTATAACCCAAGAGTCAGGAAGCTTTGTGGAAGTGGTGGAGTTTGAGAGAGGCCTAGGATTTTGTTTATGGAAGACAGGAGAAGCAAGGGGCGGGTGGGGCACTTCTGGGGGATGCTCAGCAGGCAGTGTGGGATTGTGGGCCCATGGAGTACATGTAGGAGGTGGTGGGAGACGAAGCTGGGAAGAAGCTGGAACAACAACTCCTTGTGCATTTGTGGGCAGCAGGGAGCCACAAAAACCGTATGAGCAAGGAGTGAGGGGCTGACCCCGGACTTAGCCCACCATTGACAATAGCCATTGATGAGGTCAGAGAGGCTTCTTGGTGGCCACCATTCACTGGCCAAACCCTCGCCAGGGCAGGAATCTCTCAGACCTGATGAGAGATCGAATATGTCTCAGTGGCCCTAGAGAGTCCCTCTCCTGAAGGCAGGGCTGCCCGGCCCGGCCAGGGCCCCGTGAGGAGCCACACTTTTCCCAGATCTGCAAGAGAAGGCTCCAGCCTTCAGAAGTCAGTGCCCCCATAGAAAGATCTGGTCTCAGTTATTGAATCCCTACCATGTCTGGCACTTTCCTGTCCGGGAGGCAGAGAGTATCATTCCCATTCTACAGACGAGGCTCACGAAGTGAAGCAGTTTTCTCCAAGACACGTAGCTAGTGAGGAGACCAGACTCATGCCCATACCTGCCTGACTTTACAGTGACCTTTCTACGAAAGCCACGGGCTGGGGCTGGCTCCTACCGGCTTGTGAGAGCCAACTGTGCGCATTCTTCCCAGCTCCACCTTCAGTGGTGTCTCCTGAAATCAGCCATGGTTGGAGCATTTACACCACAGAAATGGGGAAATGCTGTAACGCAGCACCCGCTAACCCCCTTCCCCCCGCCCCTACCACTTGTTAAACATCTCTCAGCACGCCATGTCTTCCTCCCACATCACTCTGCCAGTCACACACATGTGGTGTCCTGGAATTTAGTGAGGGGAAAGCGTTGGTGTCCCCGTGTGAAGCTGCAGCTTTCTGTGAGGAGCCGTGGCACCAAGCACTTCGCTTGTTCAGCTGTTGGCCAGTTGGTCGTTCTCCACGTCAGTCTAGCAGTTTGGTTGGAATAGGGGAGAAAATCAAGGTGGAGGAGGAATAAGAGTAGTAAAATCAGGTGAAGCCAGGGGTCAGGGTGCTGAGCAAAGTGCAGACTTCATTCATCTCAATTTTTTTGTTTTATTTAACTGCAGACTTTCTTTTAATCTTTATTGAAGCAGCCAGGGTGTTTGTGTTTTTAAATGTATGTCAGTTCTCAGTTGCCCCGTGCCCGTGCTTAAAGGGGATGGGGTCAAGATTGAGCCAGTCCTCACCTTGAACAGGAGGCCAGTGAGCCACCTGGGGAAGGAGGCCGCCTGTGTGTTCCCGTCTGCGGGGTTCCTTCCTTCTGTCCAAGGCCGGCTCCTAGAGGGTGGGACGTGCAAGTCAGGTCTCAGGGCTCTTGTAGGCACACAGCAGCTCTTCCTTTCATCTGCCTTTAGCCTCTTGATGGACTTGTGACCTATAACCTCTCACTTGACCTCTGACCTCATAAATTCTGGAAACTCCTCACAAATCACCAGGAAGATAAACATCCACTGGGGTCAACTAAAGGGGGTCCGAGCCGCTCTAGGCAGTCAGGGAGGGGAGGTCAAGTCTTCCGGGGGAGAGAGGGATATCCCGGGAACTGTGGCTGACTGAGGAGAGGGGCCAAGTGGCCCGCCCCAGGGGACCCTGTTCTCCCCGGTCACACCAGTGCCCTCAGATGTGTTTCGGCCTAATTCTCGGTGCTCACTGACTGGGCGGGGTGTGGAGGCCAGGCCTCCGGAGACTCAAGGTGAACGGTCCATAGTTCCTGCCCTTGAAACCCGTGGGCAGCTCAGCTCTGCACTCAGCGAGGCCTCCGGGGTGGGAGGGGGATGGAGGTTTATAGTCCACGGCTCTGGTTCAGGTCCTTGTGGTGCCTCTCAGCACACCATGGGGCTTTGAGCAGGTGTCTCTGAAGGGGGTGCTTGCCTTCATAGAAGATGAGGGACCCCAGAACATGCACAGGGTGTTGTGGCTGCCCGGAGTTGGGACCACAGTGGAGACTCTGGGAGCCTGGGAGGAGAGGAGACGGGGCATCCGACTGGACTTGAGAGGGACAGGGCTTCCTAGCCCAGCTGGGAGGACAAGCTGGAAAGGCCTGCCGGGCAGAGCCAACGTGGGCAAGACTCCGGATGAAGAAGCCTCGCTGCAGCTAGAGAGCGTGGGCACTGTTGCAGCCCTGGCACGCTGTGGCCATCTCCCCTTTCTGAAGTCTCCCAACCAGCAGGGAGGTTGGTCACTGACTGCTCTTTTAAGATGAGGCCTCGGAGAAAAAAGTGCCTGAAGTTTGCAAACATTTTTGCTTTAAAAAGTAGCATCTGCCAACCAGCAGGAATCTCAGGCTAAGATTAGGAACACAGTGACGCGTGTGGTCCGTGAGGGCTGATGGGTGCCCATGCTGGGGTGTGCGGGTGGAGCTGGAGGCCAACGCCAGGTCATGCAGGGCTCTGTGCGTGGGGACGAGGGTTCTGTGGATGCTGGGGAGCACTGCAATGACCGGGTACACGTTGAGACCCTGGCTGGCAGCTGGCAGGTGGTGTGCAGTTTCGGGCATGGCCATGGGGCTGGCGAGGACGAGCCTCTGCTGCCCTGACATCCAGCGGACCAGTGCGGCAGCCTTACTCGTGCACACACGCTGTGACAGAAGTGGCTAGGTGGGACTAATGGTGCCTCGGGTGTGACACCTGGATGCAGGCCAGGGTATGTGAGCTCAGAGCCGAGGCCCACCCACCCAGCCCCCAACCCGTCAGCGCTCCTCTCTGGGCCCAGCCAGCAGCGAAAGTCTCTGCCTGCCTCACGGGGCACGTGGCATCCCTATGCAAAGTAAAAATCATTTTCACTGCCACGCATGCCTGCTTTAGTGTGGAAACTGTCTAGACCCCTGGCCTAAAAGCAGTTCCATAGACCAGACCCCGTCATCTGACAGCACAGGAGCATTTCCTCCGTGGGTCCCACAGGGTCATTTACAGCACGGCTCTCGGAGCGAGGCCTGGCTCTAGACCTGGGTGCCATGTCCCTGGGCTCTCCCTAGGGGAACTCCATCTGGACACATCCCGTGTGTGTGTGTGTGTGTGTGTGTGTGTGCAGTGCCTGTGCGAATAGCAGCCCAAGAACACACAATTGGATTGTGACGTTTCGTTAGCTATCTCTTTTCAGCCTGAAATTCTCTCTCTTCCTCTCTCCCCCATCCCCAACCTCTCTCTTGTTTGTCTCTCTTCCCAGAGGGTATGAACTGCATGAACAAAGACCATGGCTGTGCCCACATCTGCCGGGAGACGCCCAAAGGTGGGGTGGCCTGTGACTGCAGGCCCGGCTTTGACCTTGCCCAAAACCAGAAGGACTGCACACGTAGGTAGATGGAGGCAAATGGGTCTGACATCCCCACGCGTCTCCTGCCATTGCTTTGTGGGGGGCTGTCCAGTCTACTGGACATTGGCCAGGGAGGGCTCTCAGCCTCGCAGGGTGGAGAGGAGGGTCGGGCCCCTGAAGGAGCCTGGGGAGGCACCAGGGACAGGGGCTGTGAACCCCAGGCTTGGGGTTTTCCCCACCTGACATAACACCACTGACCGACACAGCCCCAGAGCTGGGTGGGTCTTATGTGGGGCCCCATATGATAGCCCCACCAGTGCTCATTGTGACCCCCTCCTTACCCCGACCTCAGAGAGCTCGAGCCCTCTAGTGGGAATGTGGGCACCGTGGGTTTCTCAATGGGCCAGGCAGCCCTTGGCAACAGGATGGTATAAGGAAGAAAAGGAACTTGGTTCTGGGGCATCCCAGCCTGAGCTGGGCTGGCTTTATTTTCAGGATCAAAGATCAACTCTCAGTCTACCCGTGCAAGGCTCACCATAAATGGTGATGTCCTGGAAGATCTGGGTTGATTGAGACCTCTGGCCAAAGACACCACCTCAGGACCCACTTGGAGGTCAGCCTGCAGGGCTCAAGTGCATGGTCACCCAGCTCCCCAGGAGGAGTAGGAAGCAGCAAACCAAGTAGCACCGGGCTGAACAACTGAGCTAGTCCTCTGAAGCTTCAGACCCCGCGCAGCCTCCCGGCAGCTGCACAGGGAGACGGAGGGATATGGCCTCTGCTCACTGCAGCCAGGACGCCCAGAACGATGTAATGTTTGCCCTGTTTCTGCAGAGAGCCGAAGGAGGCTGGCGTGAGCACTGCCCATCTCTGCCAGAGACAAGTGCTTCACACCAGCCCCCCTTTCTGATGCAGAAAAATGGTTTGGAGAAGTCCGATTCCAACTCAATAGAGAAAGCGGTCCCAACCCAGCTATTGAAATGGGAGACTGAGGCTGACGAGCTCTCATGAGGAAAATGGCCTTTCTTTCCATCCTTCATTCTCAGCTGGCCCTTGTTGGTCCATCTTCCTTAGTCGTGGTTCAGTTGTCATCAGCTCTCCTTTGGACACCTTGCCACACCTTTCCCAACTCCTGCTCTCCTCAAACTATCTCCAAGGCCTTGGGGACCCACATGCATCAGACACAGTCCCTGTCTCCAAGGAGCTCATGCTGCAGCCCCCACTCATGATTTGTCCATTCCCCAAAGTGAAGACGCTTCCTTCCTCCCAGGTATGGTCCAAGATGTAAACCAGCCTTCTTCTTTGTTCCTGGCCTTTCCTGTAGGATAGCAAAGATAAACATGTATGCTGTCACCAACAGCAGGACCAAACAGGGACAGCGTTGACTGCGAAATGCCCAGCCGCAGCCCCAGGACTCCAGCCAGGCCCTCTTCTCTACACCAGACAGATTCCTTTAGCTACATAGAAACCTTCTGCCACCTGGCAACTTTCAGAACAGGAAATGAATAACTCCAGCTTTCCCAGTCCTCCCTGCTGGGGAGCTTCCTCAGGACAAAGGCCAAGGACAAGCATATGTGGAGTGGGCAGACTTGACAGGCTCACCCGGAAGGAAAGCGCGTCCCTTCAGTCGGACCGGCTGACACCCGCTCTGGCCAAGGCCTGAGCTAGGTTCTGGGGAAGAGCTGCAAGCCGTGGGAAGTGGCTGGCCTGACTGACTCACTACCTGATTATTTAATCCCATCTGGCACAAGTGCTCCAAGGGGACAGTTTACTCAGAGAGCATCTCCTGAGGGGCTGACATGGTCTGAGAGGTCAGGAGCAGGCAGCACTCTGTGAGCATCTAAGACTCCTCCTCCCCCACCTCGACAGAGAAGAGCTGAGCCCGGACGTTTGCTGGTGTAAGAAACAGCACCCCCACCCTCCTTGCTAGGTGGCTGGGCATTGCCAAAGTGTGTGGAGAGTCTGGTACCAATCTCGGGCCAAGGAGTGACTGACTGCCCTGCAGCACTCCTGTGAAGGGACTGCACAGATGGCTGTCCGGCTAGTCAGCTCTGGTTCGTCTGTGTGGTCAGTGTGCAGGGGTGAGTGTAACGTTAGCTCTGAGACTTTCACTCTAGCCCTTGAGGGCACTGGAGGTCCAGGAAATTCTGGATCTGGAGTTGGGTTGGGAACTGAGGCCTGGCCTCACCAGCCTCCCTGGACCAACGGGACCGCAGGGGCTCTGCACCAAACTCCCTCATCCCCCCCGAGCCCAGGACCTAGTCCAGGGCCAGAGGAGGTTTCTCCATCCTTCTCCTGGTCTTCCCAGAGCTCGGGGCTCGGGTATTTATTTCTGTGTACAAGCTGTAGGCTCTCCAGGAGCTCACGTGCTTTGCCCTTGGGGGGCCATGAGATGCACAAACGCCTGTGTGGAAGGAATGAGGGACCCTAAGTGTGGCCCTCCCTCAAGTTGCCTCAGACAGGCCTGTGTCCTCAGAGTCACTTGCAGGGCACAGCCCATCTCCTGGAGGCCAGAGCTTGGGAAGAATTGTCCGCAGTATTCTCACTGCCTGCTTACTGGGTCCATTCCTGCCCACTCTGAAATGGGGCTTTTCTCAGTCTGGAAAGGCACGTGATGTCCAGCCCACCATGGGGCTCTGCCTGGGTCTCTCCCTTCACCTGAGATCCATGAGAACCAGCAGCCCCCTGGAACCCTTGGCTTCCCTGGGGCCCTTCCGGTTTCAGAAATGAGAGTGTGATTCAAGTCTGCTGGGCTCCCGGGAATGCTAAGAGAAGAGAAGCTTCTGTGGAGAAAGGGCCAAGGGCTTTGTGCTCAAAGCCCCAGTTGTGTTTCTTGAGGGAGTTCTGCAGGTCCTTGAAATTTCATCCTGGATATTCAGTCCCTCCTTCTGATGGTCGTTAGCTCCTGTGGAAGAGGCAGCCCGTTGGAGCCTGTGGTTGCTGAGGATGGCGTCTGGGACACTGAGCAGGAACCATTCTCTTTGTGTCCTTCCTCCTCAGCTGGTGGGGAGACTGCATGTGTCCAGGCTGACAGGGCCACCATCACTCTGGACGGTGCCCCTGCAGGCTCCGTGCCGCTCGCTGGGTGAAAGGAGAAGTACCTGGGGATGCCGCTGCAGATCTCAGTTCTGAAATGCTCGGGCTCCTTCACCGGGGAGTTGCCACCAAGTGACTTCCTTCTGGTACAAGCCCTGCTCGTGTGTCAACCTGCTGGCACGTCATCGTCATCAATTCAAACTCTGCCAATTTGGAATTCTCAGCCCCTCTGACCACGGTTGCTCTGAGATTTATTTTTGCATATTTGATCATCATTAGAGTTTTACCAAGCAAATTAGGAGAGCAGATAGAATTCTGGACAAAGGCTAAGTTACCCAAGAGGATCCCCTGTCCGCAGGGCCCTGGTGCGCCATGTGCATACAGATGGCAGGCTCTCGGTCGTCTTACCGGCAGGGTAGAGCAGGGACTGCAGGAACCCCTTCCACAGAGATCTTGGATCTCCCTTATCGATATCCCTCACCCTGGAAAGCGATGACAGTATCTTTTCTTTTAAATAAACTTGAACTTGGGGTCGGCCTGGTGCTGTAGTGGTTAAGTTTGCGTGCTCCACTTGGGTGGCCCGAGGTTCGCAGATTCGGATCCTGGGCACGGACCTACACACCGCTCATCAAGCCATGCTGTGGCAGGTGTCCCACATATAAAGTAGAGGAAGATAGACACAGATGTTAGCCCAGGGCCAATCTTCCTCAGCAAAAAGAGGAGGATTGGCGACAAATGTTAGCTCAGGGCTAATCTTCCTCACCAAAAACAAATAAATAAATAAACTTGAACTTATCATCTTTTTCTACTTCAGACTGGCTCTCTGTTGTTCAGCCCTAATTCAGCTGACCCTGGTTGCTGATGCTGTGAAACATCTTAAGATTCTGGGCTATCAGGCACCAGCTCCTCCAGGCCATAGGCATCGCAAACTGTGTAACATGTTGAAATAAAAGGTCATTTTTACAACTGCTTCTCAGATGACATTAATTTGCATAATTTCTGTCTGTTTGGACATCACCTTGGGAGGATTAGGGCTTTGAGGGGATAGAGTTTGAGATGGCAGCTGGGACTTGGAGAGAACGGACATCCGTGGGAACATCCTTCCTCACACCACAAGGCATCGGCAGAGGAAGAAAGCTCTGCAAGAACTGAGGAAATGAGGGTCCTCTCTCACCACAAGCCCCCTTCGAGGGTCCCCTCTCACCACGGGCACCACCCCCACTTGCTGAGTATACCGGGTGTAAACAGACATTTGCCCCATCGAGAAGGCCATTTTAGAGTGTCTTTTGCAATCTAGGAAGGGTAAAATTGTCTAGCTTATCCCTTTCTTCAACTAACACTGTCTGAGTGCATCAGCTGTGTGCCAGCTCTGTTCAAAGCCTGGATGACCCAAAGTCCATTCTCTGTCCCACCCCAGTTCACCTCTAGGGAGTGAGCAATTCCATCCAAGACCTCGAGGGGCTGAAGTCCCGGGAAATGTGTGTCAGGTCACTGACTATCTTGTGCCCTCAATTCCCTCCCCTGTCCCTTACAAGAAACAACCAACATTGATAAACTAATCATTTTTGTTGTCATTTTGTTTATACACACGTATGTACACTTTGGGCCTAACTAGTAACCTGTAACTATGGAAACGGAGGCTGCCAGCACAGCTGTGAGGACACGGACACGGGCCCCATGTGTGGCTGCCACCAGAAGTACGCCCTCCACTCGGACGGTCGGACGTGCATTGGTAAGTCAGTGCCCTTGCCGCGCGGTAGAACCCTTGCGCCACCCAGCCCTCTATGGTGTGCACCACGTGGCCCTGATGTTGGCCAGCACCCCGCCGTGTCCCAGTTTCCAAGAAGGAAGCTTAAGGGAAACAGAATAGGAACGCCCCATGGTGCTGATGGAGCTGGCGGGTGTCCCCAGGGGAAGCTTTCTGTGGAGACTGACTTGGGGTCGCTCAGCCACCAGGACCAAGCGCCTCTGCTTTGTGTCACTGCTGGTTTTCTGTGAGTCCTCATCCTCGGTGTAGGGGGTGGTTGCAGGCAGGTGGTCCGTGGAGGGGAGGAAAGTATGTGTGCGTAAGGAGGGCACCTTCTGTTCCTGAAGCACAGGTGTTTCCTCCCCTAATGTGGAGGCGCCGTCAGATTCATTTAACCTGCCTCACGGCCCCCATTTGTGACACGCGCTGCCCATAGCAGTCTGGAGAACCAGGAGGTTTCCTCAGAAAACTGCTTTAAGTCTTCGTTGTCTGGAACACCAGGGGAGATGGGAGGACGTGAATCCTTTGTGGGGTCTGGGTGTTTTTAACTGCTTTCCATTTCCGAGCTAACAGGGCTCTCACTAGACTTCCTCTCCCACCTGGAGTCCCTTCTGCTCAGCGATGCCCCTCCCGTCACCTCACCTGTTACAGGGAGTCTCAATTTGAGCCTTAGTCACCTCCTTCCTCTTGGTCATTATTTCCAAGGGGAAGCTTGACTATTTGTGATTATCTCATGCCATAATCATGAGTAGGTTCTTTCCCCACTCAAATATCACAGCAAATTTTTTAACCGAGAAAAAGGGGAATTTCAAAGTTGGTGCCCAGAGTTCATCCTCTTCTTTCCCTTCAACTCTGGCAAACTCTAGAAACCCACAGGTCAGTTATCATATTCATTAAAAAAAAAGGCCCCATTTCTTATTATCAACTCAGAAGATATTTCTTGAAGGATTTTCAAGTAACAGAAAAAGGGTTGGCAAGCAAGCAAAGCCATGAAGCCCAGAGTTTGCTGTCGCATTCTGTCCCCTGTGACTCTGCTCCCTCATGTCCCGGGAGTTGGGCAGAGGCACCGGGAGGGGCCCCAGCGGTGCCCCCCTGGTCCCGGGCTGTCATCCCAGCTGCTGCCTGCCTGGTTCTCCCTTCCTCTGTGTGGTCTCTCCTCTCAGACAGCCGTTTTTGGTTTCATTTTATCTCACTCCTCCTGCTTTTCTGGTGATGGTCCCTGATTGCCTGTCTTGTCTGATAACTGATGTTCATGAATTATTTTCAGAGCCAAAAGCCAAACCAAACCAAACAACCAAAAAACAATTTCAAAGCAAAACCCGGTCTCAGACCAGTGTCTCTATTGCAGCCTGATCCCATCTAGAACCTCCTGTCCCACCTCTCTCCCTGTCTCCGCTGTCCTGGGGGCTCTCCCGGGCCCGCCGGCCCCCCCCCAATCTTGTCTGCTGGGGTCCCCTCAGTGTTTGCGTCTGCAGTGGAGCCGCCTCTGCCGGCCGTGGACCAGCGCAAACAGCTGCTGGGCCAGACACACCCCAGTCTCGTCTAACACATCTTGTCTTTGTCGACCCGACTCATCCTTCCTTATTTTTTTATCTTTTAGTGTCTGCTGCATGTGAAGGTCCCTGCTTGGATCTACTTTCTAGTGTAACTTTCCTCCCGCAACTTCTCTCCCTCCCCCTTAGAAACCCCTCTCCAGACCCAGCTCCTGGGCTGTGGTTCCCTGCTGGCCAGGAGAGCCTTTCACCTGACTTTGCTCACTGCTCCTCAGGCTCCACACGTCTCCCACTGAGCAAAGATACGCAAACCAGCTAACCTCACGTGCTCCTCCACGGAAAGCATCTTGGCGTAGCTTCGTGCCGAGTGGCCAGAATGCTCCCCGGCCCGCCTGGCCATCTCTCTCTGCACGCTCCTGAAAAGACTGACCCCTCTTTGCAACCCCTCGTTGAGCACTTGAATGTCTAGCTCTAGTCCTCTATAGACAAGCAGGCAACCAGCGCTGCCCAAATCGATCCCCTGGTTTTTCTGTGTCTATTCGATTGGGTCCACTGTTACGTGTGTGCTTTTGTTCCTTCATATGTTTTGTTCTTAATTTTGCATGACTGTTTGACACACTGTCACGCCCTTGAGACAGGGCGTCTGCTGTCCAAGCGCATCCATCACCGGACCTCGCAGCCCTGTCCCCTTGTCCTGTGCCTTGTCCTGTGCCTGCCTCTCCAGCCTGAGCCAGGGGTGTCTGTAATTGCTGTGTCTTCCTGAACACCAAGGTGGGGCTGTCTGCTTCTATGGCCCTTGGCAGATGGGTCCACTCTGACCTCAGCCTCCTCCTCTATTTGCTTGCAGATGGGCCCTGTGTCCCATCTGTGTCGTTTTGTGGTCATTCCCTTTTCTGCACCCCCCTCCCGCCCTGCTGCCTCTTTGCTCTGCCCTGAACATGCCCACCTTGGAGGTTCCTGGGATTAGCCCCTTGGCGAGGACACCGCGCTGGCCCAGCATGCTGTGTTGGCTTTGTGTGCGCCACGCCAAGATACTGACTGTCTTGGGCCACGGGAAGTGGGCTCTCATTAACCACCGGCTCCATGTTTGTCCCTTACTTGTGTTTTAGAGAAGGATGAGGCTGCAATTGAGCGCTCTCAGTTCAATGCCACGTCAGTAGCTGATGTGGACAAGCGGGTGAAACGGCGGCTACTCATGGGTAACACTTTTCTTCCACTTCCTTTGTTGTACTTGCACCTTTGTTCGTGTGTGTGTGTGTGTGGTACGTGCCGGTTGTGGGGCATCTGAGTGTGTGTGTGCTAGTGTGTCGGGCTGAGTGTGTGTGCTGGCATGTTGGGTGTGAGTGTATGTGTGTGCCCACGTGTGTGCAGTCACGCATCCCATGTGTGAGTGTGGGGGGCTCCACTCCAAATGTGAACTCACTTTTTCCTTTTTAAAGTTTTTACCCTTCATCAAACACGTGTGTTTGTTTGTGTGTTTGTAGCAAAGAACCAGAACCCATGTCAGGTGGCCTCTGCGCGTTGCTGTAAACCTCCTCCGCTTGCAGTAACGCCCACACTGGCAGTTAGGATCCCAGGATCAGCAAAGCCACTCTGAGACGCGGAAGCAAAGGAGGGCCTTAGCGTAGAACAGGAATGCAGGCAGCACAGTCCTTATCCATCTCCTCACCTAGGAGAGAAGCCACATCCAGGGGAAAAAGCTACATCTAGATCTGGGGTCCCCCTGCTCTCTCTATAGTTGGGAAATCTGCTACCCAGAGAGGGATGGACTGGTTAAGGTCATCTAGCGGGCCCAGGGAAAAGCAAGACTCACTCAGCCCCTTCTGGCCCCAAGGCTCCCCAACTCCATGAATGACACCCGCCTGAGCTCACTGGGCTGGCAGCCTTGGCCCACTTTTCCATGGTCCTCCCTCGGTCACCCACTTGCCTTGGGGGGATCCGTGTGAGGTTGGCTGCGCTCTGAGCACTGGCCCTGGGCTGGATCCACACTCCAGGGAGGCTCGCCCAGAAACACCTGGTGCTGTGAGGGGGCTCAGGAGGCCTGCTGGTGTGGCTGATCCTGGGCAGTGTGGGGAAGAAGGAAAGAGGAGGAGAAAATGTCTGCTCTGCACCTGTGCTCAGGCTGCAGAACAGAAAAGCAGGTCTGCCTCCTCGCTCGTGCGTTCCTCTGTCCCTTAGTCAGGTCCACAGTTCTAGGGTTGCCGGCCTCTGGGTAGCACCAGCTGCCCGGGCCTCTGGAGCACAGCTGTGGGGTTGCCTGGGATTGTCACAACCTTCTTTGCGGCACTCTGATAGCTCACACCAGCCTTGAGAGCTGAGGGGCTAGGCAGTGGGTTTCTAGTATCTCAGAGGAGGAAACTGAGGCTCCCTGGGGTGCCCTGGCTTGCCCGAGGTTACACAAGACCCTGCGTACCTGAGCTTAGCCCAGAGGTCGTAGCCACATGCGCCGTCTTAAGTGTCAGGGTCACAGGACCATGGAGGTCAGAGCCTGAAGGTCCCAGAGAGGTCACCTAGTTTCGTGGTCCTCATGTGGACCTCAAAGGAGCCCAGGCATCTAGAGGAGGGAGGGCTAAGTGGGGCCTCCAGAGGGATGTGGCCCTGTGTGCTGGGGAGTAGGCTTAAGGCCCGCCTCCTCAATGGGGTTTTGAGGAGCAAAGGAGATCATAGCCTGGCTGACGGTGCTCTGTGAACCCTAAAGTCCACACTGGGCTGGAGAGATGTAGCCCTGTTTCTCAGATGAGAACACTAAGGGCCCGAGAGGCCAGAGGATGCCCTCTGCTCACACAGGCGGATGGGACAAGCTCAGGCTGGAAGCCCACTCTCCACAAGTTCTCTGGACAAGGCTGTGTCACTGACTTGGACCCTCTAGGTTGGCCTGGGAAGGGCTAGAAATGGCTGAGGGGTGAGCTTGGAGGCCCCAGCAAGCAGGCATGTCCCACCACTCTCTAGGAAAATGTGAGTCAGCACTGTGGACTTTCTGGAGAGGTGGCTGGAAGTGGGTAGTGGGAACCTAAGAGTTGCCGGTGCTGTGAGCCCAAGAGAGCCCAGGCCCCTCGGCCTCACTTACTAGGAGAGGTGGGCACTGCTGCCTGAGGCCAGAGCTCCAGGGCAGGGCAGGACCAGGAACTGGGCCCCCAGGTGCCCTGTGCCCTTCCCAGCAAGAGGATGGTGGCCGAAGAGGGGTGAGCTGAGTTGGCATAAAGCAGGTGGGTGGCAGGCTGGGGGGGTAGGTGGAGAGAAGGCCCCCTGCACTTGGTTTTCCTAATTTGAGTCAGTGGATAATGGCCCAGAGCCAGATCCTGGAGCAGGCTCAGGGAGATGAGGAGAGAGACTACAAGAATACAGGTACCCTCACCCCAGATTTAGGAGGCCAAGTTGGGGGAGCAGATCAGGAGACTCTGTGCCAGGCATCAAGAGGGACCAAGGACGTGGACGTTGCATGGCCCCCTGCATTCCCACTTTTCTGACTGTAGAAATCCCCCACCCCACCCCTTAGAGCCTGTCCTGCCCCACAGACGGAAGAGATCTCTCCTCCTCTGGTCTCCCTACAGCACATACAACAGGGGGACAAGGGCCAACAGCCAGGGCCCCACTCCCAGAACTTGGTAACCATCCGCAGAGGTTTCCATGAAAGGCACTATCTAGAGCACAGGTGAGCCCTCCCTCAAGGGCTCATCATTCTTAGTACCTGTCTCTTCTGAGAGCAGCCCTTGTGGTGTAGACTTAGGATCCTATTGGACTTCAAGCCTAACCAGTAGCCTCCAGTGAGGTGTGGCTGCTCCCAGTCTGTATTAATAGAGGCAAGGAATGGGGAATGAGGGAGGTGACCATCCCCATTCCGCCCCATGCTGGTCAGAGCACACCCGGGGCAGCACCTTCAGAGCCCAGTCCCTGCATGGAGAGAGCAGCCTAGATGGTGAGGGGATCAGAGTTGGGTCAGCGTCTTGCCCTGTGGGAGGGAGCACAGGCACTTTGTCCCAGTGGATCCTGGAACTGGTGGGCTGCTTGAGCCCAGTTTTGGGTCTTGGGAGGGGACGGGGGTAGATCATTCAGAGAGGAAGGGCCTTGTTCTGTGGCCCAGGAGCAGAAGAGCAAGGTGAGACACCGGAGTTCCATGGCAAAGTCAGACCCTGGGCCGCCCGGCTCCAGAGTCTGTGCCCTTCACTGCAGCACTGGCCAGCTCCCCGTGAGAGGCCAGACGAGTGTCTGTTGTGAGAGAAGCCTGGGGGGCCAGAATGCCCGGAATGGTCTGGTGTGAGCGGTACCCGTGTAGTCAGGGGCAGGGTTCCACCAGAGCAGGGTGCGTGTGCTGCAGTCACCTGGTGGCTGAGGTGGCCTGGCAGGTGTCTTCCAGCCCTGAGATGCCAGTTACCCCTGTGTCGACGGGGCTTGTTTTCTGGGTGGGCAGGAAAGGACTGAGAGAGGGTTCCCTTTCCTCTCTGGAGGGGAGTGGGCGCAGGGCAGCTCCTGCCAGCCCCGCGAGGCTCCATGAGCCATGCCTGTTGCCACTCTCCATGGTGACCACACCGCAGCAACAGGCTGGTCCTGCAGGCTCAGGGCGAAGCCCCGTTCTGTGTCTCAGGGTAAGTGGGCTCCTCACCACAGGCTCCGTGCTCCAGTTTACCTTCCCCCACGTGGAGATGGAGAAGTTTTATGCGCTATTGTAGGCCACTTGACTCAGAATTATTTCAGAAATACTTTGTGCCTTGACTTCAAAGGTCACAAGTCCCCCTGTCTGCAAGCAGCCTCACCTCTTAACACAGCCAAGAGCCAGGACATAAGCGAAAAACAGAGGACACAAGACGTGTGAACTGAAACCTGGACCCTTGATGCTCATTTGAGCCTCTCAGCTCCTCTCCTGGAACCCGCCTGCTCTTGGTTTACCCAAGAGCTAGCATTTTGGTTACAAGGTTCCTGAGTTTGAAACATGAGCACAAGCGCTGACTGAAATCCTGCAGTGTCACCTCTGCTAATTATGGCCCTGGCTGCTTTCCTGTGGCTCTCGGAGGCTCCATCCCGGGTGGCACAGGGAAGTAGAGAAGGCTGTCTCTGTTAGAGGCCACAGGGAGGACACTGGGCTCTGAGGGGTGAAGCAGTCACTCGGACGCTCAAGCCCTGCAGCTGGTCAGGAGGCTGCAGCTGGGAGGAAGGGGAAGGGGCCGTGGAGGTCGGGAGCTGCAGGCGGTAAGACGTGGTAGTCATCAGTCTAGAGTGTGGACAGAATGGGGTGGGGGGCGGGCGTGCTCTGCAACACTTCGGCCTGGGGCCATTCGGGGCCAGGTGGCCCTGCCCCACCCTTGGGTCTCAGTTACAGCCAGCAATTGCTGTTTATAGTCACCGCCCGTCACTGGGCACAGGCTAAGAACAGGCAGTTATGTTTACTTTAAAGAGGCCTCAAGATATGTCATCGATTTTAGATCCCCGTTAAAATGTTTGGCTTTGAGGGTTGGAGTGATCAGTTTCAGTTATCTGGCCGATGTACTGGTGTGAAACATCTGAGTACCCGGCTAAGGTTACCCCAGGCCCCCTGAGACCCCACTTACAGCAAGACTGAAGAGACGCTGTGAGTCACACGTTGTCAATTCCAGGTCTGAAGTCAGTTCCTTTCCCACAAGTGTACTTAGGGGAGATGCTGTATTCGTTTCCTGTTGCCGCTGTCAACAAGTTACTGCAGTATTCGTGCCTTAAAACAACACAAATGTATTATGTCCTGTAGGTCAGAAATTTGACTTGGGGCTCACTGGGCTAAAATCAAGGTGTCAGCAAGGGCTGCATTCTTTCTGGAGGCTCCGGGGAGAATCCATTTCCTCACCTTTTCCAGCTTCTGGAGGCGCCTCATTCCTTGGCTCGTGGCCCTTCCTCCACCTTCAAAGCCAGCAGCGTGTGTCTCTCTGACCCCACTTCCATCACATCTCTTTCTCTGACCCCCTTCTTCCACTTTTAAGGACACTTGTGACCACATTGGGCCCACCCAGGTAATCCAAGATAATCTCCCATCTCACAGTCCTCAGTTTATCACATCTGCGAAATTCCTTTTGCCACGTAGGGTCACAGGGGATTAAGACCTGGACATTTTAGGGGGTGTTATCCTGCCACCACAGATGGTTCAAACTTGGGCTGGGAGGAACCTGTCAGGTGGTCCGGATGCTGTGAGCTCCACTGAGGCAGAGCCCACCTCTGCCCTCTTCACTGGCTTATCCCCAGGACCACCAATGTCCCAGCACAGGGCAGGGGCTGAAAGTGTGGGATGCTCTGGACCCTGGACTGGACGGTGCAGGAAGCCCTGCACCTGCCCCGCCCCCTTCAGGGGGGCTTCCAGCCTCTGCCATCCCCCCAGCCGTGAGTGCTCTTGCTTCCTCAGGGTCTCAGTGCACTGCAGCCCACTCCCTCTGGCAGACTCTTCCTCCTCACCAATACAGTGACACCACTTAACAGTTTGCAAGGTGCTTTCCAGTCAGCCCTCTGCAGTGAGTCTTCCTACAGCCCTGGCAGGCAGCTGTCCCCACATACAGAGGAAGAAGTGAGAAAAGGGCAGAGACACGCCCCAGTCCATGCGGTCAGTGAGCCACGTCCGGGCCACGGGCTGATGCCTTCGGACTCCTAGTCCAGGGCCCTGGGTCAGGAGCAGGGCGGGCCTGAGGTCAGCGTAGGGCTCAGATATGTAGGCTCAGCAGCGATTCCAGGTGGAATCTTCCTTCCTGAAGGTACTAGACAGCAGACTTGCAGCCAGCCCATTCCAGGGGTCCCCTAAGTCCGACACAGCAGAGCCCCAGGCCCAGTGACCACAGTAATGGTTAACCTGTAGCCCCAGCTTCCTCTGGGCCTTGCACTGTTCCCAGCCTTCACTCACACTGCAGCCACCCTGAGAGTAGGGCTGAGGTCATGCCCATTTTACAGAAGAGGAAACTGAGGCACAGAAAAGTAGCTAGGAATTCCTCTCAGTGCGCTCCCGCAGCCGCAGCCGCACCCGCCCCTCTGCCTGCACCGCTCCTCCTCTGAGCCCAGGTTTCCCTTCCTGTGAATGGGCGTGATCCGTTCACTGGCCCGGCTCAGAGGAGGTGGATGTGAGGAAAAGGAGGAGGCGCCATGACGTGTGTGCCCGGGGCCTGGCACACAGGACAGGGCTCAGTAAGGGGAGCGTTGAGAGAGTTCTGGGAGGGGGAGAGTGGCTGGGGCGCGGAAGACAGGGAAGAACAGGGAGAATGGGGCGGTTATGGTAGTAAGGGCTGATGTTGGGTGGCGCAGACTGAGCCTCACGCTGCCCCAACCTCATTTAACCGCAAGGCCAGGCTGGGAGGCCGGCCGATGTCACTTTTCCTCCCCACACACGCACGCTTCTCCCCCAGCCCCTGGCTCCTCTGGCCACCCAGGGGGCCGCCCACCTGCCGCCTCTTTTCTGCAGCCACCATCTCCAGGGTTTCACCAGCCTGCGTCCCAGGCCACCTTCCCCGTCCCTAGTTGCAGACCCACACATTCAGTCACCTCCTGGAAGCCACCTTCCCCCTGTTCCTCAGGCCCTGCACACACACCCTGTCCCAGGCTTCCTGCAGCAGTGGGTCATGCTGGCCACCACTCTACCCAGGTGCCGTCTTGGACAGTTCTACCTGGCAAAGGCTCACCCAGACCTAACTGGACCTTCCCTGCCACTCCCATCCCCACCACTCGCCCCTCCTTCTCAGCACCCTGTTTTGTCACAAGCCTGGAGCCCCCTGACTGGGAGCAGAGACCAAGTCTGTGCCATCTCTGATGGCCCCTCGGGGCACAGCGCAGAGCCTTGCCCAGGGCCACAGAACGGGGAAGGCTGGCTGGCTCCAAGCATGGATGAAGGCTTCCTGGAGGAGGTGCCTGGGGATGGGTGGGGCCTCACTGCTCACTGTTCGCACAGGTGGGTGTCCAGATGTCCAGCTGGGAGAGAAAGGGCAGGCCCTGGAGGCTGGATGAGCCTGGCAGTGGGAAGGGGCTCAGACAGGTCTGAGGCAAGGGAGGTGTGACACGAGGCAGTTCCCTAGGCCAGGTGCTCAGCAGGAGGCCTGGCGGGAGGGAAAGGGTGGACAGACCTCGGGGCCTGGGTAGACACAGGCCTTCTGGCCATAGGGCTGAGCTCCAGGCACTGGGTTCTCGTTCAGGAAGGACCAGGGTGGTTAGGTTTCACCCTTGTCGCTGAACTGGTCCCAGCTGTGGCTGGTCTCTGGTCAGCTGGAGCCCCTGCCTAAGGCTCTGAGCTCCTGCCCTCAGTCACACACACAGACACACACACACACACTCTCTCTCTCTCTCTCTCTCAATCCTTCACACACACACACACTGCGGGCTGGTGGAAGGAAGTGGGTCATGGTGACTCGGCTATGTTGTGGGGTGGAGTGTGGTTGGAGGCAGGGTGCCAGCAGGCCTTATTAGAGAAAAAAAGAGGCGCAGGACTTTGGCTGGCCCCAGATGGGGAAACTGAGGCTTAGAGAGGCTGTGAACCGCCCACAGCCACCCTATGAGTTGGACAGAACCAGGGCTCCTGATGCCTGGGCCCTGGCATTTTGGGGAACCAAGCCTGGCTGGAGGGAGTGGTCCAGCCCCTGCCCTGAGAAGGCCCAGGGCACTGACCCCTAAGTCCCTTGGCTTCCTTTGGAGCCTGAAGCCTGTAGCTTTCCCCTCTCTCTGGGCCTCAGATGAGATACGAGTCTGATTCCAGCCAGTCTGTAGGCCTATCTCATGAAGTATAAATGCCATGGGAGACTTCACCTCCATGGGCACAGCTAACACAGGGCATGCTTCTGAATGCTACTTTCTCAGCCCCCAGAAATGAGGGTAGGGGCGAGGGCAGACTACTGGGAGCTGGGAACATGCCCTGCCCCCTTACAGACGGGTCGGTGTGGGCATGCCCTCCCCAGGCTCTGGGGGTGGGTTCTGTGTGGTAGGACTACAAATGGGAAAGAAGTTCCTGCTGCTGTGGGAGCCGTGGGGTCAGAGAGAACCTACCAGAAAGCATGGGCTGAAGCCCAGTAGTTGGGTTTAGAGAACTTGCAGCGGACCGGGGTTTACAAGGCAGGATCCAGCAGAACTCTGCAGGCTGAAGCTGGCGTGGCATGGAGAGGAGGGTGACAGTGCAGCTGGAGGCCAGAGGTTGGGGGGAGCACGAAATGGTGTTACAGAGAGGTGATGTGGCCAGACAGGCATGTGGGGATGACCCCTGAGGACCTGGAGGGAGATGGTGCCATCTCCATCTCCTGGCAGAGGTGGCCCAGCCAGGGAGGTGAGGGGTTTAGCCAGAGTTACACGGCTCTTCAGAGGCAGGTGTTTGAGGCTTCCCTGGGGAATCCACACTTGGACCAAGGGGCTGGGCATGGGGATCAGTGACCTGGGCATTGGGACACCTGGCCTCCCCTGCCATTTGTCCCTGGATGGGCTTGGTAAATCTCTTCCCTTCTCAAGGCTGTACAGTAGAAAAGCACTTCCTAGTCCATCGGCCTCTGGGAACTATAACAAGGACCTGCTGGGACAGTGACGCCTGGGCAAGCGTTTCATCAATCAGAGCGGCCTGTAGAAGCATCAAAGGGTGATTCTCAGGGGTTTTCCCAGCTCTCAGGCTTTGTGTAAAATGCCACCTGGTTTGTGGCAGGGCCCTCCCAAGCTTCCCTGTGACTCACATCCCCGAGCCTGCACCAGGCTCGAGGGCCTGGGCAGCTCCCACACAGTCAGCCCCTGCCCTGCACCCAAGCAGAAGGTTCCCCCGGCCCTGTGCCACAGCAGCTTTCCCACAATGGGGCATGTCTGCTGCCTGGCTGCCCACTGAGCGTGGCTGAGAGTGGAGGTGAGCCCCACAGATGGTGGCCCTGCCCCACTGCTCCTCACACTCTGCCCCAGCCTGCTGGGGGCTGGGCACACTTGACCCCTACATGCTCCTTCTGGGCCTGTACTCTTGTCTAAAAGACTATGTTCCCCAGCCCCTTCCCTGCCCCCAGCCCCTCCCTGTTCTGCCTTGACCTTTTCCTAGGTTCCTTCGCCCCTCAGTATTTGGTCCCGGTCGGTCCCAAAGCTCTTCGGGATGTGACTTCAATGCCCCCTGCCGCCTAATCACCCCTCCCCCACGCCCACTTGCTGATGTTTTTGCTGGTTGTGGTCCCCTTGCCCTGCCACACTCAGGCTGGCCCTGGGTTGATAACGGATTGTCTGCTGTAGCCGTAAGTGGAAGGCACCCCAAAGAGCCCAGGGAGTCTTCTTTTTTTCCACCAGTACTCTGTTCAGCTGCTGTCTTTGGAGGAGCCCCAGTGTGTAGAAACAGATGAAACTGACCAAGCACCTGCATCACCCTGCCCACTGGTTCCCTCTCCCCCAACCCACCCAGGAGACGATGGCCTGCTCCTTCTTGCTGCCTGCCCCTCAAGCCCACCCTTGCCTCCCTCAGGGCTTCTCTCTAGCTGGCTCCAACCCAGGGCAGGCTAGGTGGTGGCTGCAGACCTGGTGACGGCAGCTGACTATTGACCAAGGAAGAGCCAGAGCTCAGGGCTTCCTGCGGCGATATTTCCTGCTCTGTCCCGAGGAAGCTGGGTGATTTCAGGTTGCTCAGCTAGGCTGGGTCTTGGTTTTAAGGACTGTGCCTTTGTCCTTAGAGCAGGGACAGTTGAGTGGAGCTTTGTAACAGTGACTTCTCTTTCCAGTTTGTTGTCCTGGTCCAAGCTCTGGAGCCAGGCCTGGGTTCCATTCCCATGTTACCACTCCAGAGTTCCCCACATCTCTGAGCCTCAGTTTTCTCTTTTGCAAAAAGAGGTTGTAGCCTCTTCCTCTGACGCAGCTTAGATGAGATGCTTGACGTGCATCTCAAGCATCTTGTGTACACACGAGGCAGGTGCTCAATCACATTCCATTCTTTCCATCTTCTCCTTCCCCTGGCCGCTAGCAGTTTACCAGGGCACTCAGAATGCCAGCGAGGAATGCTGCCTGGACGGCAGGTCCCAGGCAGTAAGGCAAGCAGCCCGGGCCTGCCTGACCTTGGTCAGATCCTAGGTGGGCTGATGCTGTAATGGGGACCTGAGAACCAGCAGGGTGAGTAAGCACCTGTCAGAGGCTGGCCAGGTGCCTGCGATCTGGACCTCTCCAGGGGGCCTGCCCAGCTCACAAGCCAGAGAGAGACAGGGTAGGCGCAGGTTCCAAATGCCAGCTTCACCCAGCCCTGCGGCTCGGGGGTGGGGGATGCACCAGAGCTGAAGCCCCCTGGAAGCACAAAGGTCTGTGCACAGGTGCTGAGCTCTGGCTCCCTCAGACCCAGGCTGTCATCTAACCTATGCTTCGCTGAGTCCCCAGGGCAGCCATCAGGAATGTGGAACTCGGGGCTGAGTCTCTATGACCCAGACATATTTACTGTTGCCGGCGGCCTGCAAGGGTGCTGTTCAGTGTTACAGAGGAGGAAACAGGCTCAGAGGTGAGTGGCTGGCTCAGCCTCACACCACCTGCTCCTCCCACTACCCCACACCACACTTCCTCCAGGGAAGGCGGGCGGGTGATGGTCCTGGCCTGCGAGTGCTCCAAGAGTGTTCCGGGGGAAAGGGTCTGACCCCCACACCTCCCTCGTCACTCATGGCTGGAGGGGCAGCGCAGTGCCAAGGAAGGGTCACCAGCCCGCCGAGCGAGCCTCCTGAGCCCTCTGTAAAAGGGGCGTAACAATCCCACCCCCCCTCTTCCCTGAGGATTGCCTCAAACGAGAGGCTGCACGCACGCTCCCCTTTGTCTGCTCTCAGCCCCTCCACTTAATAGGCAGAGTAAAGGCAGGAGTCAGAGGCCGCCGTGGCCCAGCTGTCCTTCTGGGTGGACAGGCCGTTCAAGATTCCTCAAACCAAACAAAGAAACCTCCCCGAGGTCTGCTCCTCTCTTCCTGGTTGGCCTCTTCTCTGCCCTCAGCCCCCGACCTGATCCCCCGTTGCTGCAAACTGCAGGGCACCTGCCCTTAGGTCCAGGAGGGTTCTGCTCTGAGCACTGGTGTGAAAAGCCCACCCACCAGGCAGGCCCATGAGAGGGTGTTGCCCTGAAGGCGTGAACCCGCCTGGTGCTTCTGGAAGACAGTTCCACTGATGAAACCTTACCTCACAGCAGACTCCCCTAAGCAGGGCCGAGTTCCTAGGTAGAGGGAGCCCGCAGGATGGTCTGGGCCTACAGGCCTGTAGCTTCCACACAGCTGGACCAAAGTCAGCAAAGGGCCCAAGCGGGCCTCACAGTCGCCCAGCTATGTGCTAAAAAGGCAGAGGCCAGGACCCAAGGAGGCTGCCTCAAGGCTGGGCCGGCCCTTTGAGGAACGTGGGCCGAAGGGATCCCCTGGCCTCAGACATGACTGAGCAGTGCTGGGTGCCAAGCGGGGCCTTCCAAGGCCTCCTTTCCCACTTCCCCTCAGACCCAGGCTTGGGGCCGCAGTCCTGAACTCCACAACCACCCTGCCCCCAGCTGCACCGACTCCCTTCCCTCACAGTCCCTCCATACCCACTGTCACCGTCACATCAGCCACCAGCATGTCCCACAGGGCCCAGCTCCACTCAGAGGTTGGGCACCCCTGGGGCACATTCATCCAGCACCCCAACTTAGTGGCTCGTCTCCACATGCAGGTAAGAGCCACCCTCCTCAGACCGCTCTCAGGAGTGGACATCTGCACAGCCAAGGCAGAGCAGGGGGTTCTGGGCAGAGGTGGAGAAGCAGGGACTCAGGCACTGTGGTTAGGAGCAAGGTGCAGGCATGCGGGGGGCAAGGATGAGCCCCCGCTCCCCGCTCCCTGCTGAGTGGCTGGGGAAGTGGCTTCTGTCTCAGCCTGACTCTCCTCACTTGCCGAAGAGACTTCGTGAAGAAGACTAACCTCACTGTGCCAGCACAATGAGGGACACAGGCCCACTGACAATGCTCCTGACAGGCCACAGGGCCGCCCAGAAGTCACTGGGGCCGGCACATAGAGAAGGGGCAGTGAGGGAGATGGGGCTGCTGTGTAAGGGCCTCGCCAAGGGGCATGGCTTTTATCCCAAAGTGATGGGAGCCATGGAAGGCTCGGGAATCAGCTGAGGGAAGAGGGTCAGAGGTCAGAGAGTCCACGGCTGGGCCAGGACAGCCGGTAGCTCACCACTGCTCACAGCTGGCTTCACTTGAACCTAGTAGCAGCTGGGCAGGTTCACCAGCCCTGACTGAGGCCTAGACAGGTGGTCTAGGGCTCTCCTCCCACCAGGGTGAGGCCTTGAAGGGACAGGGCAGATGTGTGGACTGGCACGGTCTCCAAGGGTCACTGGGCCACTGGGGGTGGGACCAGACACCTGCACTGTCGGCAGGCCCCGGTGATTCCCAGGCACAGCACAGGTGGAAAAACCACAGCCCGGAGAAGGGAGGATCCTTTGCCCAAAGTCCAGCAGCATGTCAAGAGCTAAGCATGGCACTCGGGCCTCTGGACCCACATGCAGTTCTCATCGTGGGCACTCTGCCGTGGCCCCTGTGTGGGGCAGTGCAGTGCTGCTCGCTGACGCTCTCCCCAGCCCCAGATGCCCTCCTGCTTTCTCAGCCAGGTGAAGCCCACTTACCCTTCAGTCCAGTCCCCCTCAGCTTCCACCTCCCCCTTCCAGTGTTTGTGACTCTGGCTGTTGCCGATAGAATCAGACTTCCCCTGTGCTGTCACATTCATCTCAGACACCTCCCCCACCAGGCCCGGCGTGGGGCAGGGGCTCAGTCACTTCACTTTATCTCATTCCTCACGGGGCCTCCAGAGTCTTGTTCTTTCATCCAGTCATTCAGCAGAAATTGGGCCCCTCCGCTGTGCCAGTCCTGTGCTGGGCACTGGACTCCTGACACCAGGGACCTAGGATCACCCTGACACAGCTCTGCCTGGAAAGTAAGTGGTCACTGGGGGAGACCACCAGACACATGAAAGCCAGGGCCTGGGAGAGGCAGCAGGACCAGGAGAGCTCTGGAGGGGCCTCCTGAGTCATGAGGAATGCATGAGGCTGGGCCAGGAAGCCGTCTTGTGGACCCGTGGAACCCATGCTTGGGGGTGATGGGGTGATGGGGTGAGGGGTGGGAGGCAGGCCCAGACTCGGACCAGGCCCTATTCTGTCTCCCCGATAAACCATTAACCCCTGAGGCCTGGGTCACTGTCAGCTTCATCTCTAATTCCTCTCCCGGCCGCCCAGCACCAAGGAGTCTTCCCAAACTGTTGGTTGGACAGAGGAGTGAACCCATCTGCTGCCCGGCTAGGTTGAGGCCTCCACAAGAAAAGAGACTGTCCGAGGCAGGTCTGCCCAGCACAGAGCAGGAGCTTAGAAAATAATTGTCGGATGAATCAGCACTGACTTTGGGTGCTAAGACTCACGTGCAGAGGTTCTAAGAAATGGCACCAAGAGCGAGCGTGTGGTCACAGTTATGACAGTTTGCAAATACTGTCACATCCATATTTCGTCTAGGCCCTGCAAGAGCTCCGCGGTAACGTTACCATGTCCACATCGACTGTCAGGAAACAGACTCTGGGAAGTGAAGGGACTTGCCGAGCTCACAGGGCCGGCGCTTGGAACCCTGTGTTCTGACTCTTGCTCATGTTGTACCCAGCATGTGACTGAGACTGTCCTTCACGGGCCTCACCAGACTTTGCCCTGGACCTAGGGTGGTGCAGGCAGGCAGTGCCAACTCAAAGGGCATCCTGCCATTCGAGCTCTGTCCCTCTGTCCAAGCCCTGGCCCAGCTGCACAGCAGGTCCAGTGGAGCGGCTGGCCTCCCCTGCTCAGCTTCTGCTCTGCCTCTGTGTGTCCAGTGCCTCTCGCAGGGCCTGGTCCAAAGCAGGAATCGCCTAGAGAAAGACCAAAGACTGGCCTTTTACCACGTCTAGGGTTTTCCCACCTGCTGAAAAGGGGTTCACTCAAGGCCCTTCCACTTCAGACTGCCCAGCCCCATGGGGTAAGAGTTCTCCCCACTCACTGGGTGGGGAGACCAGGCGCCGTGGGCGTGCATCGCTGCTTCCTCAGGCCACCTGTTCTGCTACCCCCCTGCAAACTGCCCCTGAGGGTCCCCGTGGAAGGCCTGGCCCTCTGTCCTGGTCTGGCTCACTCATCAGCCTGGAGTCTCATAGTCTTGCGTTCAAATACTGGCTCCTCCAATAGCTGTGTGACCCAGAACACAGGGCCAGCTTCACAGGGATGTAGTCAAGGGAGAGGACAGGGCTATCTGGTTTCTGAATCTGAGACAGTGGTGGCCTAATTCCAGGCCTGGGTGGCCTCCAGTCTTGGGGAACAGAGAGGTGAGGCTGTTCCGAGGCACTCAGAGACAGGGGGCTGGTGGAGTGGCCCAGCTTGATTGCCATCCAAAGGCACGGAGACCCCTCAGCAGCACCCAGTAGCCTCTGCTTGGAAACTCCCAGGGACAAACTTCTGGTCCCACCCGGGCCAGCCTGTCCTCTAATCATAGACTTCAGTCCCCAACCCCCACATAGCCCAGAGGACTGGGTAGACTTCATTGTCTCCTTTCCCATATGAATCGCACTGTGCTGTGTACATCTACTAATGTCAGAATGATGCGCCCAAGGTGGGCATGGCAGAAACAACCAACCTGTGCTGTAGCGGGGGTGCTGGGGGCCCAGGCAGGTGCACGGTCCCCAGCGAGGGCGGCACTGAGGACAGGCCGATTGCTGGCTGCTCACTCCACTCACTCCCTCCCTTGCCCAGCCCAGGGCCTGGCGGAGAAGGCCCTCAGTGAAGGTGGCTCTCAGCTTTATCACACGAGCCTGAAGGCACTGGCTACCGAGAGTGAGGCAGTGGTCTGGAGGACAAGGACCACTGGGGAGGCTGTGAAGGCACACAGGAGGACACTGGAGACCTGGCCCGGAAGGGCAACAGTAAGAGCAGGGGCGGAATGAGATGTTAAGGAATGACCAGGCCCTGAGCCCCAGGTGAGTCCTCCTAGGAGGCTGCCCTGGGGCAGATGGGGGTGGCAGGGAGCAGTGGAAGAGGAGCCATGGGGAGGAGATGGAGAGTAGGGCGCATGCTCAGCTCTAAGGGCCCTGGGGCTGGGGCTGGCTGGAGATGGAGACGTGAGGCTGGTGCCGCAGTTCTGCCACTCACCGGCCGCACAGCCCTGGGCAGGTTCTGGGCACTTGTCTCAGTTCCTCCCGGGGAGGTGGAGAGTGCAGGGGCTAGGTCAGAACTGCTGTGAGCACGGGGGAGTGAGGCTTAGAAGGCTGAGTGGGGCCTGATGCAGGTGACCCGCCACAACGAGCTGGAGTGGTCAGCACCCAAGAACAGCCCACGGGGCCCTTCCCGGGGGACCAGGGCCCCTCGCCCAAAACCTCAAGTTTAGGCACCAAACGCTGTGTAGAGCAACACAGGGGACTTAAAGTGTGCATGGTGCAGGGGAGCAGACTGCGCTGAGGTCCAGAGAGAGAGTGGCCGTGAAGCTTAACCCCAGTGGGCAGGTGGGGCCAGCAGGTGCCCGAGGTCCCATTGAGGCCTCCAGAGACAGGAAGAGCCTACAAGACCCTTGGAGCCTATCTGGCCAGGACCATTTCTCAGGGACACGGTCCCCAGGGCCCAAGCCACACCCCTACCACTTCCCCCACCACGGAAAAGCCCAATGGTCATCCTGCTGTCACCAAGTAAGGCCACCCAGCTGTGCTCTCAGCGCCTGCTGCTGGCCCCACCTCCTAAGTGTCCCCCCCTCCGCCTCGCCAAGGCCTGAGCCTAATTACCTGCACCTGGAAAACAGGCGTGCTCTCTGCCCCCCTCTCCAGAGAGGGGCTCTCCCACATGAAAGGCTGCAAAGGCACTTGGGGGTATACACTGACTCTTTGATTTGGGGGTGGGAGGTGGGATTTCCCTCTCTGATCATAACCTCAGGAGAGGAAACAAACATTGGTTGAGTGACTACTGCGAACCAGGCCCCAGGCCAGGCGCCATTAAGTGGGACGTCCGTTTGATCCCCCCCTCAGCCCCGGGAGGGAAAGCTTGTCCTCATCTGCCAGGTGTGGGTGCTGAGGTCCAGCCCCGGGGCGCGGCCTACCTGGGTCACTTGTGAGTGACAGCCAGGATTCACATGCTGGGCTGCCCGCCTCCACTGCCCCAGTAGACAGTCTGGTGGGGAGACAAGCAGGTATGAGTAGCCCATGGGCCAATCAGAACGTGGCCCGTGCAACGTGGAGGCCTATCTGCGTGAGTACAAGGCAGTGCAGGGCCTTCTCTCTGCTTCTGGGGCGTGGGAGGCTCCTCATGGAGGTGGTCTCTGAGCTGGGCCTTGAACCGTGAGCAGGCAGGAGGCCTCCGAGCCACTGGGCCAGCACACACAAAGGTGGAGAGCCACACCCAGCTGGGGGCTAGGATTCGTGGAGACACACTGAAAAACAGGCGGGAAGAGTCAGGGGCTAGGAGACTCGCCTGTCAGTAGTAGTTACAGCTCCTTCCATCATGGTGAAGACATTAGCCTTGAGGAGAAGGCCTGGTGGCCCTCTGCAGCAGGCAGCCCCACCTTCAGGATGACACCCACCACAGCTGCCCCACAGAGTCACAGAGATGTACACTCACACACACACAAGGGAAAGCTGGGTTTCCCCCTCCCGCCCCCCCAAGTTGAAGTTCAAAGGAAAGGCATCATGACTTTTGTCTCGTTAGCAGCAGGGACTCCTGGCAGCTGGGAGTGTGTGTTCATTTAGTCATCACTCCTGCATTCATCCCCAGATCCTCCCAGAGAGAACCCAAGGCAGCTAGCAGCAAGACAGCACAGAAGGACAGACAAAATAAATCGGTTAGGGGGAACCTTCAGGGAAAAGGCCCATGGGGGCCGGGCACCAGGGAACCCAGGCAGGCAGGCAGGCAGGGGTTTCAGGTTATAAAAGATGGGGCCCTTGGCTCTCGGCTTCCTAGCAGCAAAGAGAAGAGAGAAGCCCACTCAGGCACCGTTCCCACCAGATCAAAGCAGGCCAGATGCTCAGGAAGAAACCCGGGGTGAGAGGCTCAGGGCCCCAGAACCAGCTCCTCCGTGTGCGGGCCACCTGTGCCCTGGTGACCTGGCTCTGCCAGCCCCTTCTCCAGGCCTGGGGAGGATCACTCTCACCACACGATGGGGTCGGCGACCTCGGCTAGGCCCAGCCACTCCAGCCCCTTTGAATTTGCAAAAGAGAAAAAAAGCACCAGACAAGCTTCAAGTGGACAAAAGCCAGACGCACTTGGCTTCTCGTTCAGTGAGAACGGGTGTCGGGCTGAGAGCCTCATCAAGGTGATGATGGTGTGTGGGCCATCATCACCTCGCCACTCCACGGCCAGGGCCGCCCGCCATTCCACGCTGAGTGGAGTTTGGGAGCCCCAGGAACCGCAAGTCTGGGTGTGGAATCCGAGTCCAGGCAGGGCACGGGTTTAGGAATCTCCCTGGGCAGTTAAACACCAGCCAGGCTGATCTCAGCACTTGACCCTGTGGCAGTAACCTTCACACACGCACAGCCTTGTGTAGTTTGCAGACAGTTTTCCCATCCTTCGTCATCACAGTGAATCCTCACCAGCAACCCCACAGGCATGGTGTCCTTTTCCATTTTACAGGTGGGGAGCCTGAGGCTCAGAGAAGCCCACAGCTAGAGGGAATCAGAGCCAGAACTCGAACTCAGGTCTCCTGTCTCAGAAGACCCCCCCCATGGGTAGGGAAAGGTGGTGGCTTCTGTCCGAGGACACTGAGTGACTCTGTCTCTTCCCTCCTCAGAGACGTGTGCGGTCAATAACGGAGGCTGCGACCGGACATGCAAGGACACGGCCACAGGCGTGCGGTGCAGCTGCCCTGTTGGATTCACGCTGCAGGCTGATGGGAAGACGTGCAAAGGTCAGTGCGGCACGTGCCCACCTCCACTGGCCCGGCCCATGCGGTGCGAGCAGGAACAGGGGCTGCGTGGTTGGGCTGCGTGTAGGCTGTGAGCACGGGGGCCAGGATGGTTGGCAGTCACCGGCATTTCTGTTGGGAGGCCGAGAAGAGGGAAGCTCAGCACCAGGGCCCGCCAGTGCCCCCAGCCGGGTTCAAGAGAATACCGGCTCCACTGTATATCGATAGGTTCCTGGGCAAAAAGAAACGGGGTTCTGATATCAAAGGATTTGGCTGCACTCTGGGTTAAACAAGTGGGGGCTTCACCGCGGGACTGCCTAGGCCTCAGTGAGCCGCTGAGGCTCCCCAAGGGGGCGGCCTGTTTTTTCACCCTCGCCCTAGTTGTCATGTCACACCAGCTGGGGTGACAGCATGGCACAGGGCAGCTTGGGAATGCAGATCTACTCGTACTGGGATGGGACTGTCTTCTTGTCACCGTTAGAAAAATAAGGGCACTGTATGTCCTTGTCACTTGTCACTGGAGGAGTGAAGTGTTTGCAGTTAGAAGATGAGGGGCTGGGAGGACCTGAGGGTCCTTGCACTTGGGAAACGCGGGCAGGGCAGTCTGCCAGCTGCCAGAAGTGATGGGAGTTAGAGCTTTCTCCTCCCACCTGTTCCCTGACTCACCCCACAGAGTTCCCCAGTGCCTCTGGGGGTGCTCGGCGGCTTTGGGGATCCCTCAGGAAACAAGAACCGAGGGGGGCTGGGACTGAGAACTGGCTGAGCTCTAGAGAGTGAAGGGGCCAGCCCTGCAGCATGGGGGGACCAGCCCAGGAGAGGCCAGTGGGTGTTCTCGAACCCTCAGCAGCCATGGCCCTTGGGCAGGGAGTCAGGTCCAAACCCCAGAGTCCCCTGAGAAGGAGTGAGGGGCAGCCCCTCAGTGCCCCCCACCCCGTGGCTCCAGACCGGCCCTCCTCCCACCACCGGTGTGGGGCAGCGGGGCAGGGCTGGAAGGGGCATGGAAGGTGAGAGGGGTTTGAACTTCCCAAGTCCGGTGGGTGAAAATATTGACACAGGCTTAGGGTGATTTTAAATAGTCTGCGGTGGGCTTTTTTTAAGCCTGGAAAAATAGACAGCATATGACTTCTTACTGGGAAGAACCAAGGGGTTATTGATAGAAATAACAGCTCTTCCGCTTGTTTATTTGAAAATAAAGCCCTTATATAGCCCCCGCTAGACCCATTCAGAGCTGAGGTGCGTTCCAGGCAGGCGGTGGTATCTGAGGCCTTGCCACATAGACTCTGTGCCAGGAGGACCAGCCAAGGGTCCCCACAGTCCCGGCCGTCCTCACAGCCCAGCAGTGACACAGCAGGCCTGGCCACTTGCCCTTGGAGCCGGGACAGAAGAGGGTAAAATCAGGCCACTCTGCTTCCCTCCGAGGCACAACCAGGGGTGGGGCATGGCTTCATTCCCAAGGTGAGGCCAGGAGCTTGCCACTGGGAGCCAAGCTGTCTGGGCCAGAAAGGGGCCTCAACAGTCACATGGCCCAGGAGGAGCACCTGAGGGGGCTCTGACTGCTGTCCCCTGCCCATCCGTTGGTGGCCAAAGGGGCATCTGTCCCCAGCCCACCCCCACTTCGTGTCTGGGGCGGAGGGGAGGTGCTGAGGGGAGCTGTCCACACAGCCCCAGGCCCACCGCTCTGAGCTCCCCACCATGTTTCTCTTGAAACAGTCGGGCCCTTTGCCTTTGACCAGACCTCCTCACTCCCTCTGCCCAGGAGTCAGGATGGCGTCTTGTCCACTCACGTGCCAGGTGGGTTTGCTGGGCTGCTCCTGTGTGCAGGTGCTGGAGAGACAGGTGAAGGAAACAGACATTCCCTGTCCCTGGGGATTGTCTATCGAGTGCAAAAGACAGACACTCGTTTTTTAGAGTCGCCGAGATAAACGTGTATCACAGACTGCTTGGTGCTGGCTAGAAGTACGGTGTGGCAGGAGAGCAAAGCCAGGGCCTGGCTGGGCTAGGGGTGGGCGGTCAGGGAGGGTGGAGAGAGGGACGTTAATCAGGACAGCACTTCCAGCAGCACGTGGCTGCTGTGCAGAGGCCTGGGGTTCAAGAACCCAAAGGCAGCCAGCATGCCCAGGTCTGGGGAGAGGCAGGGGAGCCAGGCCCGAAGGTGCAGATCCTGTGGGCCTGGGGAGGGGTTGGCCCTTCATCCTTCAAGCCTGGGTGAAGCCCCAGTGCTGTTGGGCAGGGGCAGCACAGGCCCAGGTTTTCATTTTGAGAAGATCCCTGGCTACTGCTTGGACAGGGGTCCCTGGGCAGGGTCTGGAAGAGCAGTGAGGCGGCTGCTGCCATCACCCAGGCTCCAGATGACAGTGACTTGAGCCAGGGGGTTGCAGTGGAGGTAGAGAAAAGCAGTCAGGATATTGTCATAGATATTAGAATTTAAGGATCGTAGGACTAGTCTAGAACTGCATAATATGAACATCATAACGTCTTCAAGTCAGGAAACCCTGCAGACCAGACGGTGACCTCCAGACCCCAGCGTTGGTGTCTCAGAGCCTTGGGCTCACAGCCCGAGTTCCCCGGGCCCAGCTGGAGAGATGCAGGTCAGGGCGAGCCCCGCTGGGGATTCCCTGTGAGCTCGAGGCCTTGGCCCTGGTGTTTCAGCTCCTCAGTCAGCATGCACGCCCTGGTCTTGGCAGGGGTCCAGAGGAGGATATCAAAGGAGTGATTTCAAAGGTTCAGTGTTTTCTGGAAGCCAAAAAGTCAATGTCAAGCAAGACCAATGGCTGGAGGGTAGAAGTAACAGAGGTCTCAGAAAATCCAGAACTGAAAACCCTGGGCAGACAGGGATGGCATGGGCAGGTAGAGGCAGGCATGGGAAAGTGGGAGTGTTTTGCCTAAAACATCCAGGCTGTGGAGGGGTCTGGAGGATTTGTCCCAAGCCCCTGCTTTGTTTCAGGTGTGAATAGTGCAGGATGCCAGTTGCAAGGCTCCCTGTTTGGTGCTGCACCCACTTGATATTGGGGAGTAGATACCTTGCTAATTGGCCCTTCTGAGGGGAGAGGTCTGGGGCCTCAACTCCCTGAGGGGGAGCTTGGATTTCCTCAGAGACATCAGCCCCTCCTCCCAACACCTTCCAGAACAGTCTGGGAGAACCCCCACCCACCACCTGTTTCCTCTCCTCCCTCACCTGCCCTCTGCCCGGCCAGCCCAGCCCAGCAGCTTGCCCCCTAACTAGGCTGCTCCAGGGTGATGCCAGCCCACTCCCCCATCCCTCCCTCTGCTGCCACCCAAAAGCCCTCACCCACGTGGCCCCTGGGCTGCCTCAATGGGATGGGCAGGGTAGCAGGAACAATTGCCCTACTCTAGATTCCTATAGCCTATCCGTTGCCCTTCCCCCACACACTCACTGATGCTGAACACTGGCTGATGCCTCTGAATGTTCTACTCATGGCCCAAGACCCCACAATTCTCTCAGCCACCCCAACTCACTCATTCATTCATCCATTCATTCAGTGAGCGCTTCTGGGCAGTCACTCTGTGCAGCCCTCACGCTGGGCCCTGGGGCTCCAGGCAGGAGCCAGATTCCCGTCTCTGTCCTGGAGGCCCTCTCATCCCCTAAGGGCAGGTCCTGCGACAAGGGAGCAGCTAACTCTGGAGAAATGTCTGGGAAGGCTCCCCAGAGGTGCAGTTGCTCCCAGGGGCAGGGTGGGGTAGGGGCTGCATCAGGTGGGGGGCCAGAGTCAGGGCTGCCAAGGCAGAAGCCAAGCTTACAGAAAGAGGAGAGCAAGGCAGCCAGGCCAGGCTGAGAAGGGAAGGGCCACCAGCCTCTGCAAAAGGGGCTGGGCCTCTATCCTGGGACCATGGGAGGCCACAGAAGCCTTGTAAACGACTATGGGGCTGCTGGCTGCCTGGGGGAGTGCACAGTGGGAAAAGAGGGGGGTCTTAAAGGGCCAGGAAGTGGAGAGGGGCAGAGGCTGCACCCCCAAAGCTCATCAGAATGAAGGTCGAGGGACTGTGTGAGCCCAGCACCCCCTCACTAGATCCTGGACTAGAGCTGGGGGTGCCTTCACCGCTCTGACCCCCAGGCAGCCCGCTACACCAGCCGGGCCTCAAGCAAACATGCCTCCGCCGCTTGTCTGGTTACTATGACAGCCCCTCAGCTGAAGGCCCAGATGGGGAAGGGGTTGGGGTGGGGGCTTCCAGAAGGCCTGTGGTGTTCCGAGGAGGCCAGCCCCATCTGCACATTCAGTCTTACCAGTGATGCTGTGAGAGGCGCCTGTCAGCAGCCCCATTTGCAGATGGGGAGCCTGAGGCTCAGAGACGTGCCTTTCCCTGCCCAGGATCACACAGATGTCTGGGGCAGAGCTGAGATGGGCCTCCAATCTCCTGACAGAGGCTTCTAGCTAGAAATCCCCCCGTCTTCCTGTAATCCCCGGAGAGGGGATGGTGGAGATGCCCGAGCCTCTGCCCTGGACAGGCCCTCACCAGACTTTACGTCTGCTTTCTCCTGAGGCTGCAGGGCCAGCACAGTGCACTAGAGGAGGCCTGTCTTTGGAGACAGCTGGAGCTGGAGCTCAAACCTAGCTCATGCACATAGCTGTGGCTCACCTGTAAAGTGCGGGATCTGGTCCCCCAGTTGTTTTTTTGTTGGTTTTTTTTCCAAGGAAGACTTGCCCTGAGCTAACATCTGTGCCAATCTGCCTCTATTTTGTATGTGGGACACCGCTATAGCATGGCTGATGAGTGGTGTAGGTCTGCGCCTGGGAACCAAACCCGCAAACCCAGGCCACCAAAGCGGAGCATACTGAACTTAACCGCTACGCCACAGGGCCGCCCCCCCCGCCCCCAGTTGTTTTGAACATCACATGAGACCTTGGCAGAAAGTGCCTGGCACGGTCACCAGCATGGGGTGGTGCCCAATAGGTGCAGTGACCACCAGAGGGTCCTCCTACTCCCTCTGGGGCATGGGATCACCCTACGGCAGCTTTGTTCCTGAAACATGGGCTTCAGAATATGCAGGGTTCCCAGTGCTGAGAAGTCATTGTTTGCAGTAATGGTTTCAGTGTGCACACATACAGCCCTCCTGTGTGCAGAGCGGTGAAGTCCCCCGGCCAATGAGCGGCAGAGCCAGGGTCTGGCGGCACAGCCAGGTCTGGTGCACACACCCCAGCTGCCTCCTTTAGTGGGGACCACCTCAGGTTTCCTACCTTCCCACCTTCCTGGTGCCAGAGTCACCAGAATACACAAAAAGAATGGGTCTTTGGGGTGGAGGTGACTTGGGGAGGTCTGCCAGGGGCAAGAGATTCAGGGACACACCCAGTCCCTTGGGGCCTCCCCAAGAGAGCAGCACCGGGGTCTGCCCCTGCCAGAATCCCCACGTGCCCTTCCCCTCCCAAAGGCTCTGAGAATTGCCTGGAGGGTCTCAGCTTCCCTCTCTTTGAAACCCCACTCTCCTAATGTGCTGACCACAGACCTGGTTTCTGTCTTGTTGTTGGGGATTGTTCTGGGGGAACACTGCTTGAGGACTTTTCAGTGTGTCAAGTCCAGCCTGTTTGGTTTGAGGGAAAAGAAGTGAGAGCAGGTGGTGAGAGGCTCGGCCCATGGTCACAGTCACTGGGTTAGGACCACATCGCCCCCTGGGGGGCGGAGCTCAGTAAAATGGGGCAGATTGACCTTGCTCACAGGGTGGTGCCAGTTGTAGGGGATGCCAGATGTAGGGGATCCGGGCCCTCACACTCAGGACAGGCTCAGCGAGTGCTGGCATCCAAGTCGGCAGCTCTGCTGAGATGTGGCCAGTGGCCAACATGGAGAAGTCCTTTCTGTTTTCCCTGCTGGGAGCGCCTCTTCCATTGCTTCCTTTTCGCCCCCTGCAAATCAGGGTGAAAACAGCATCCTGAAAGCTGTCTCTTACTTCTGTTACTAGTTGCTGGGTTGTGTCTAGAGGAGGATGACCAGCATGGGGGCCCGGGGCCCAAGAGGAACTTGGGAGTAAGAAGAGGCACCTCAGGGACAGGGTCTCCAATGACACAGTCCGCCAGCCTGGCCTGGAGCCCAGAGAGCAAAGCCCAGATGAGCAGGGCAGTGGAAGGGGATTCCCAGGGGTCAGCGAGAAGTTTGTGATGCATCAGCCAACAGGCCATGCTGTGAGGGAGAAGGCTCCCATCACTAGAGGCGTGCAAGCAGAGGCCGACTGCCAGGAGTGCTCGAGAGTGGGTCATTTATTGCATGGGGTTGGGCCAGGTGACCTTCAGGGTGCAGCCATGACTCCTCAAATGCTGGGTGAAGAAATGGCTCAAACCAACAGGCAGAATCTGGCGGGGGGCGGGGTTGGACAGCAGGAAGAACCAGACTGGAAGCCAGTCAGGCGCAGGAACACCCCAGCTTCCCACTACCAGCTGCAGCATCTCTAACCATCTCTTACTTGACCTTTCTGAGCCTGTCTGCCCATCAGTAAAACCGGGGCAATAACCTGCTTTTTAACCAGAGTTGATCGAGCACTGATTAAGTGCCAGCCCCTTGGGAATGTTATTAATCCTCATTGTGTTCTCCCAACTAGGTGAACCCCTGATCCTGGTCTTACAGACTGGAGCCAAGGCTCCAGGGGTCCAGTAGCTTGTGAGGATGAAAGGACATGGTGGACGTCCTCGTCCCTGTTGTGTTGCCTGGCACAGCAGACCTCAGTTCCTGTCCCTTCTGTGCCGTGAATGCCAGGCTTGCCAAGTCTCAGGGGAGCTTTGGGAGCACGGTGTAACCCATCCTCCTGACCCCACCGCTGTGAGCCAGGCCCCCACCCCTGTGCTCAGTTGGGGGACCTGAGGCCAGCCCTGGGCAATGGGTAGCAGGCAAGTCAGGGCAGGACAGGTGCTGGGCCATCGTCCCCACCTTGTGGCCCGAGCCCATTCTCGCCTTGCCCCACCCCCTTGGCTCCCGCAGACATCAACGAGTGCCTGGTCAACAACGGAGGCTGCGACCACTTCTGCCGCAACACCGTGGGCAGCTTCGAGTGCGGCTGCCGGAAGGGCTACAAGCTGCTGACCGACGAGCGGACGTGCCAAGGTGAGCCTCCTGCCTGCCCTGGGCAGCCCTTGGGCTGGGCACCCCATCCTCATCGGGGCCCTTCCCCTCCCAGGCTTGGTCAGCTCCTAGGAGAGGAGTTGAGCATGGGGGTGGGCTTTGTCCACCTGCGGGGCTGGGCGGGAGGGAATGGCGGGAGGTTTTCGGTCCTTAGCTCCTGCCCTCCCTGCCTTCCCTGTCCTTTGTGACTCTGGGGGCCCTCAGAAGCTATCCAGTTCGTCCTGTCCCTTTTATAGGTGGGAAACTGAGGCCCAGGGAGGGATCAGCACCGGCCCCAGGTGGCAGAGCTCGGCAGTTCTGTCCCGCCCCTCCCCTCCCAGTCGCCCCCAGGCCTCCTTCAGTGGCTTCAGAGGTGGCATGCTGCCACCTGGTGGAAGGCATGGCACACTGCAGGCACTCTCCAACAGTCCTTTCTTAGGGTCCCTGGGCACCTGCTAGGAGCCGGGGTAATGGGAGGAGAGGTCTGGGCAGATGCCAAGAATCACGGCCCAGGATAAGTCCAGCAGATGGCCAGGATGCAGCGAGAGCCCAGAGGATGGGCAGTGGAGAGAGTGGTCAGGGAAGGCGTCCTGGGGGAGGGGACGTTGAAGGAAATGCTTGAAGGATGAATAGGCATTTTTCAGGAGCCAGGGAGGCAAACCCACCCAGGAAGTGTTAGGCTGAGGGAGTTTGGGGGACCACAAGGAGCCCTGTGGCTCTGGATGAGGCCATTGAGAAGGAGACAGGGGTGCCCTGTGGGGCCAGCTTTGGGAGACAGTGCAGAGGAAGGAGCCAGGGCGTCCTCAGTGGCAGGGGAATGGCTCCGTTCCATCACTGGCTCCTCTGTGGCAGTGTCGTCCTTTCGTTTCCGTGGAGTTCCGGTAGTTGCAGGCTGCACATGGTCGGTCTGGCTTTGGGACTTGCGGCTTCTGTCGGTTAGTGCAGCTCAGAGGCTGGCCCTGGGTGGGACAGCACACAGCCCTGGGGGGCGACGGATGTGCTCCCCCAAGGGCCCTGAGGAAGGTGAGAGCAGGAGGCTGGTGAGGGAGGGTCCAGGGCCAGCCCAGCCTGGGGCTCATCACGTGACTTGGGCTAGTCGCTTCCCTCCACAGGCATCCAAAGGCTCAGGGGCCCCTAGGGAGCACAGCATCTGTCCGCCCCGAACAAGGCTCCTCTGCACTTTGACTCTGTTCCTCTGTCTGCCTCACTGCGCTCTGTGGAGGGCTGAGGGAGGGTCCTTGACTTTGCATCCCCAGCTGTCCTGCGGGAGAGACGGGCAGCTGCTGAGGAGGAGGAGGTCATGACATGTCTGCTGCTGGGCTCCTCTCTGTGGGGCTCTGGCCATGCCCCACCCTTGCTCCAGCACTGCCCTGGGCTCCCCAGCTCCAGCAAGGAGGGGTCTACACTCCTTTGCTGGCACTCAGGGCCTTTGGGATGGAGACCCCAGACACCTCCTCAGCCCCCTGAGCTCCATACAACCCCCTGGGCACCCCAGCTGCCACCTCCCAGCTTTGCCTGCAGTGCCCTTCCCCGACTCTCACTCCTTCATTCCAAGCTAGCCCCATCCTTCAAGGTCTGGCCCAGGTGCCACAAGCATCAGGAGACCTTCCCAGATGCCCCCGTGGGAGGGAGCACATCCTCCTTTGAGCATCCACAGTGTGACTCCTTCCTTGTGCTCGTGTTATTACAAACACACATGTGTTATGAATAGGTGTGTAGTCACATGAGCTAATACATTCAAAGAATGAATTCCAACTACAGTGCCCATGGAGAGGCAGGCCAGTGTCTGCTTTGCCCTCAGGACCCCCATCAACTGTCCCATCAGAGCCATTTTCCTCAGAATTTATGGCCAGGGCAGACTTGTGTCCTGTGAGCATGTGGATCATTTCCTCCTCTCCAGTAGCAAGCACTCTGTGACCTTCCCCCTTTCCCTTTTTACCCTGGCTGCCCGGAAGCTCAGAATCAAACCATCAAGGCTACTCTGTTGTCCATTGTGGGTTGCATACTCCCTCCCTCCGCCCTTCCTATTCGTGCTGTTTTCCTTATTTTCTCAGGAAACATCTTGGGGTGCTAGGAAAACACATTTTGATCAGCGTCCAAGAGGTCTGGTTTCATGTCCCAGTCAGCTGCCTCCTCAGGCAGGCCCCCATCAGTTTCCTGCAGGTGTGGATTCAATACCCATCCTAATCACGGCTGATGTGCAATATTATAATGCAGAGACTCATAGTAACCCCTTCTATTCAAAGTATTTCCACCCTGCCCGCCTTCAGAAAAGATGTGAGGTGACTTCTAACCCAGAAACATAAGGTTGATGGAGACAAAATGGGAAATTGGGTGGCGACAAGAAGTCTCGCATTTGCTGTGGATCGCCTGTGCACGGAGCCTTGGGGCCCGGGGACTATCGTGCACAGATGGACATTGAGTGACTGAGGGAGTGGCAGGCCCTGCTCATCCACCCCACCCTGAAACTCCTCTCCAAACTTTGTCTCCCTGTGACCGCGCAGACATCGACGAGTGCTCCTTCGAGCGGACCTGTGACCACATCTGCATCAACTCCCCGGGCAGCTTCCAGTGCCTGTGTCACCGCGGCTACATACTCTATGGGACAACCCACTGCGGAGGTCTGCAGCCCACCCGGCAGGGCCACCTCCCCCCCGAGGCACGCGCCTGGCCGCAAGGCCACCTACGCTGCACCCCACACCCTGGCCCTGACCTTGACTCTGGTGGGCCTGGGAGGGACCTAAGCAAGGCTGGGGACTGGTGGGCAGAGGGGTCAGCCAAGAGCAAGGCAGGAGGAGCCGGGGGAGAGGGGCAACAGGTATCCACTGGGCACCAGGCCTCATCCAAGTTGTGGGCATAGGCCTGGAAACAGCAGTTATGGAGAACCTGTCCAGAAGTGGGGGTGGCAGCTACACAGAGAATCTCACAGACTATTCATTCCACTGGGAGAGGGTGACAACAGAGAAGGACAGAGTATGGAGACAATGGGGGGATTCTAAAGGGGGAATGTTTGGGTCAAGATGAGGGAAAGTATGCCAGAGGGATCAGTGTGTTCAAAGGCACTGAGGCAGAGGGAGCACAGAGGGACCCAGAGGCGGCAGTGTGGAGCGTGGAGGGAGATGCAGACAGGGAGGACGCAGGGCTTCGTGAGCCCCGGAGGGGGCTTGGGGTTTATTCCCAGTACAATGAGAAACCACTGGAGGGTTTCAGCAGGGGTGTGATGTGGTTGAGTTCATGTAGCAAGATTGCTCTAGCTGCCACCTGTTTAGGAGCGGAACCCAGGGCACCGGTGGGGAGACAGCTCCAGGCATGGGGGCAAGAGCTAGGGGAGCTCGGGCGGGGTGGGGAAGGAGGTAGAGAAGGAAGAAGGTTCTAGGTGTATTTAGGAGCCACAGACAATGGGACTTGGAGATGTAGGGCATGGCAGGTAAAGGTGGGGAGCCAAGAATGGCCCCGAGGTCCTGGGTGTCTCCTCCTTCCCTGTGACCTGGCGGCAGCCACACTCCCTCTGCTGGGCAGCCATGAAGGCCAGAGGCTCAGGCAGTGATGTGATCAGGCTCGCTGGTGCTGGGGGTGGGCCCGGGCACTCACAAGCATGTGCCCCAGCATGAATGCGGCCCTGCAGTGGGGGACACAGGCTGGGAAGGGGTTTATCCAAAGTCCCACAGTGAGATAAGGCCCCATGAACCCTGGGCAGTGCTTGCTCCCTGCCCCACAAGACCTGACTGGAACTTTAATGTTGTGCCCTTCTCTGCCTTCCCCGCAGTCTGGGTGCAGCTGCTCAAGTTCAGCAAACCACCGAGGTTCCTGGGGGAGGGATGCGTGCTGGTGTCTGCAGGAGCCTTGTGTGTGCACACGTGCATGTGTGTGCGTGCTCATGTATGCCACTTGTGCGGCCACGTGTCTGCATCCAGTGACAGCGTCAGGCTGGGATTGGGTCAGGGGTTCTCGGCCCTCAGGGGTTCTCGGTCCTGGGTAGGCCCTGCCCTGCCCGTCCCACAGGTGTGGCCTGGGCTGGCCGGTCCAGCCCCTCTCCTGCCCTTACTCCCGCCTGTGCTTCCAGACGTGGACGAGTGCAGCATGAACAACGGAAGCTGCGGCCAGGGCTGCGTCAACACCAAGGGCGGCTACGAATGCGCCTGCCCCCCGGGGAGGCGGCTCCACTGGAACCAGAAGGACTGTGTGGGTGAGTGCCCTGGGGCGGCCATCGCTGGGACCCCTGGAAGAAGTGCCTAGGTGCTGGATCCTCCCCTTCCGCCTGGTACCTGGATGCGAAGGGCAGTGACTTCTCTGGGTGGGCTGAGCGAGGCAGGGCCACCCTCTTCCTGTGGGCCTCGGGGTTACTCCGCAGGTGCTCTGCTGCTAGGATATGCCTAATGGGAATGAGAGCTTACAGAAGACGGGACACAGGTGGGAGAGCACGCTTGGTGTCACCAGAGGCACAGAAACGGACCTTAGGGGGCAAGGGGGCACGGAGGTGGGTGGAGATGGGGGCAGCATGTGCAGCCGGAGCTGTGGGCTCAGGAACAGCTGGAAGCTTAGAGGGAGTGGAGTGTGGAGGCCTCAGCTCCCCAGCTCCCCCTTGTCCTCCCAAGAAAGATGGGGGGAGTGGAAGGGGTGGTTACACGGGGTGCAGCAGCATCAGAGCCCGGACCAGGGAGCACCTGGGTCTTTGCAAACCCACCCTCTGCCCAGCCCACCAGCCCCACAGTGTCCACGGGGCAGAGCTCCTGGAGAACACAAGGTTCCTGCGCCCTCTGCTGGTGTGCCCTGGGTACTTGGGGCCCCTCTAGGCTGAGTTCCCCACCTTCACTGGTTCCACGAACACATACTAACCACCCACTCGTCAGCTCTGGGTGCTGAGCTTTGTCCCTGAAATGGCTCAGGGCCTTGCCCCGCCGTGCTCTGCCATCCCCAGGGCAGCCAGAGGGAGCCTTTTAAATCTAAGTCAGAACGCATCCCTCTCTGCTCAGAACCCTCCAGTGACTCCTCTTCATGCAGAAGCAAAGCCAGAGTCCTCAGAACCCAGAGGCTACTACACCCTGGCCTGATCCACCCTCCCCCTCATTTGCCCCACGCCAGCCTCACTGACCTTGCGGGTGCAGTCCCCCCACCTCAACACAGCCCGTGCCTGTGTTCCTCTCTTGGCCTGGAGGGCTCCTCACTCCCTGAGGGGTCTGCCCTGTGAGGCCTTCCCTGACCACCAACCCAGAGCAACAACCCGCCCCCTCTGTCTTCCGCCGGCCCCCTCTGCGCTCCCGCTTTCTTTTCCTCCCATTGCGCCTCACACCACGAGACGTGATGTATATATTCACTCCTGTCACTCCTGTTGGGTTTTGTCTGTCTGTCATCACTAGATACGCGCTCTCCACAGTTGAGCAGGTATTTCTGTTATTCACTGCTGTATCCCCAGCATCTAGAACAGAGCCTGGCAACTGTAGACAGTCAGTAAATATTTGTTGAATAAATTAATGAAAATATCAAAGAATGGATACCATCACTTAATATCTGAAACCAAAGAGCCGAATTGATTGCTTCCGTAAGGAAGAATTGCTGTGCTGTTCAGGCAAAGTCTTGAGCTAAGCAATTGGCTGGTCTTGTCTGGAGATTCTTGGGGAAGAGCTTGTTTGGGGTTATGTTGGTTAGAGGAAGGATTAGGCGACATCAGATTAGAGCATGGCTTGTGCTGGGTACTGAGGGAGACTGGGCTGACACCAGCCTTAGAAGCCTTATCACTGAGTGAATCTGCCACCGGTTGGCTGACTTTCCAAGCCTGGGGCTGTCATCAATTGATTGGCCTTCAGAGGCATGTCCACTGATTCCTTAGGGTCATGCTAGGTCTGGCATTTGCTTGTTACCAGAGCTATGGGGCCAACAGGCTTTCTCTAGGGCTATGGGGAGGTGTGTTTTCTTATTCTCAGTCCCCTTTTGGTCGCCCCTCCCTCAGTCAGAGCTGCAGGAGAGGCCTCCAGGGCTTGTCCAGATCTTCTCCACTGCCGCCGACCCTCCAGGAAGAGTCATTGATCAACAGGTCACTGTCAGTCAGAGTGACTGTATCCCACTTTCGTCTCTAAGTCATCTGCTGGGACTGTGACTACATAAAAGCAGTTAATATTCCGGACAGTAGACATGGAATGACTGAGACAAACAAGTGTAACTGAAAGTATTATTAGAAGGTACTGGAAGGCTCTCTAGAACCATGTTCTATAGGTTCCCAGGGCTGACCAAGAAAACCAGTCCCACCAACTCCCTAAGTCTACCTTCAGTATTCAGGTTGCTTTCTCTTATGGCCTCAAGGCAGACTGTTCCACCTCACCCCCACTGTGAATCCAGGTTCAAAATGAAGTGCTGGGCAGTGGCACAGACCCCCCTGGTTGGCCAAAAGAAAATCCAAGGTCATACTATCATCCATGACCACTTGCACTAGAAAGTCAGACTGGTTTGCCACGCCCCCACACCAGGCCATAGGCTGCGGTATTGACAATAGCGCCCAAAGTGAGGGGCGAAGTTTTGATGACCACTTGGAGCTGCCCACTTCCTGTGGATGGGACCAAGAGCCTCCACAGTCTGCTCCACCATAAACATACTGTTCATGTCCCTTGGAAGGGTATTATACCTGAGATGCTTTGCAAGAAGGCGTCACTTACTGAGGGTATTGGGGGCCCTCCTATTAGCCCCCCAGAACAGTTAGCTGTGGGCCTGGGGTGGCAGTGATGAGCCAGGTTTCCATTTCAGAGACGGGATCAACCTCCGAGGAGCTGCAGGTGTACTGTCTGTGGATGCTGTTGTGATAAACAGTCAGATAGAACGCAAGACGGCTGAAGCCGCCTCTCCCAACGCGAGGGCATTTTCCTTCTTTTTTGTGTTGTCTACGGGGTATCCTAGTTAATAAGTTTCCCGTAACATACTTTATACCGTTTTTCAGTGTTGGCTTCCCTAGCAACAGCTTGGGAGAATCAATTTGAAGAATTAGGATGGTGGCTGTCCCCAGTAAGGCCTAGATCCAGGTGAGTTATTTGTCAGGGGAGCGTGATAGGATAAGTGAGAAGGGTACAACCTTACACACGTAACATGGGAAAACGTGACCGAAAGAGCAAAGAACAAACGTCTGCCAAGGAGTGTGTGGAAATCAGGGGCTGCACACAGCTAGGAGAATTTATTCCGGTGGTCTTGGGCAAAAGGTGTCGTCATCTTGCCTCTTCTGAGAATCTTGGGTAACAGTCAATTTCTGTGAACTGTCTGCTTCTGGAGTCTCTCAAGAACCTCACTGTAAGACCTCTAAATGGTGAGTTCACAGTAAGTTCTTAAAAGCTCATTTCTGTTTTTCCAAAAGATCAGGGGTATGAAAGACAGTAAAATTTCTGAGTAATTTATGAATAACTCTCACGGTAAAATGTGTCTGCATATTACTAAATAAATAAGTGGGAATATCCCAAATGAGGAGCACAAAATCTAATATTTTCGCTCCTTTGAGTGCTGTTATTTTTTTCAACAAGAGACTGCTTCAGTTCATCCAAAAAGTAAGCATACTATTTCTCCTGCCTATTTATAACCCATGAAATCCATCTGGAGGTGCTCAAAGGGCCTCTTAGGGTTTGACTCCAGTCTGCGTCACATCTTTACACTTTACCCAGTATTCTGTTGGTTACAGATGAGCCATGATCTGGTCATTTCCTCTGCTACCCTGGAAAAGTTTCTCACCAACATCTAATATCACAGCCAAGTTGTCCCTGCCGGGATGGGGTGTCTTCGGGAAGATGTTAGCATCGTCCATGTGGGGCGGTCTGGTGGTTCCGGGTGGCCATCCAGACTTCACCGGAGACCGTCCCCATGGATCTTACAACTTGACTGTTCCCCTGGCTCCTTTGCAAAACAGAAAACCAAACGTGGTGTGTCTGTGATGGAATCCTTGAGCCTCTCCCTGGATTTGTCTCTCTGTGCCACAGGAAGTGCTCGCCGAAGGACTTTAGTCAGAGCAGCCTGTTTAATGTGGCTATCCGGGAAACATTTCCTCTTAACTTCCGTCTCTTCTACTTGGGCCTCTGGGTTTCAGTTGTGGGCGGTAAACCTCGTTGTTTTCAAAGCATTCCAGAGTCGAATGCTACAGCTCTCAGTGTACATACTTACCCTTTATCTTTAGCAATTTAACGTGCCCTACTGAGGGCCACTAGTTCTGCCACTAGAGCCAATCTAAGTCCCTTTGGGCTTGATTCCAGCCTGGATAATTCTTGCCTGTCCAGCCTGGTATTGTCTCTCTTCCTTTTGTTTTTCACTTTTATTAACAGCTTTATTGAGATATAATTCACATGCCATTGAATTTACCCATTTAGTGTACAATTCAGTGGTTTTTAGTATAATCACAGAGTTGTTGCTGCCAAAATCAATTTTAGAGCATTTTCATTTCTCCGAAAAGAAACCCTGTGCCCATAGCATCACTCCCCATTTCCCCTCGAGCCCCCCAGCCCTCAGCAACCATAATTTGCTTTTGTGTCTGTTGATTCGCCTATCCTGGACATTCCATGTAAGTGGAATCTTACAATCTGTCACCTTTTGTGGGGACTGACCTATTTAATTTAGGGTAATGTTTCCAAGGTTCGCCAGTGTTGTAGCATGTGTCGGTGCTTCATTCCTTTTTATTTCCAAATCATATTCCACTGTATAGTCCCTTGTGTTTATCCATTCATCAGTTGATAGACATTTGGGTTGTTTCCAGTTTGGGGCTATTACAAATAATGCTGCTAAAAACATTCATATACAAGTTTCTGTGTGAACATATGTTTTCCGTTTTCCTGAGCAGACATCTAAGGGTGGAATTGTTGGGTCATATGGTAACTCTGTGTTTAATTTTTGAGGAACTGCCAGACTATTCTCCAAAGTGGCTGCACCACTTACATTCCCACCAGCAGTGTATGAGGGCTCCAGTTTCTCTACTTCCCCACCAACACTTGTTATTATCTGACTTCTTGATTATAGCCATCTTAGTGGGTGTGGAATGGTATCTCTCGGTGGTTTTGGTTTGTATTTCCCTGGTGGCTAATGATGTTGAGCATCTTTTCATGTGCTTATTGTCCATTTGTATATCTTCTTGGGAGAATATTCAGATCCTTTGCCCATTTTTTATTTGGGTTATTTGTCTTTATTATTTAGTTGTAAGAGTTCTTTGTATGTTCTAGATACTTCTTAGACATAGGATTTGTAAAGATTTCCTCCCATTCTGTGAGTTGTCTTTTCACTTTCTTGATGGTATCTTTTGAAGCACAAAGTTTTTAATTTTCGTAAAGTACAATTTATCTATTTTTTTCTTTGGTCGCTTATGTTTTTGGTGTCATTTCTAAGAAACCATTGCCTAATCCAAGTTCCCAAAGATTTACACCTGTTTTCTTCTAAGAGCTTTATAATTTTATCTCTTACATTTAGGTCTTTGATCCATTTTGAATTGATTTTTTTATATGGTGTCAGATAGGGGTGCAACTTCATTCTTTTGCATATGGCAGTCCACTTGCCATAGCATCATTTGTTGAAAAGACCATTCTTTTTCCCCATTGAATTATCTTGGCATCCTCTTGAAATCAATTGGCCGTAAATGTGTGGGTTTATTTCTGGACTCTCAATTCTATTCCATTGATGTATTTGTCTGTCCTTATGCCCATACCTCACTATTTTGATTACTGTAGCTTTATAGTAAGTTTTTAAATTGTGAAGTGTGAGTCCTCCAACTTTGTTTTTCAGGTTCAAGATCTATCTAGCTATTCTTGAACTTCCCATGAATTTCCATATGAATTTTAAGGTCTCTTTATTTTTAAGAAAAGTGCCATCGACAGACAATATTAAGTCGGGATTTGGTATAGAGTGTCCAAAAGACCTATTCTGGATATGAACACTTCTGAAATACAGACACACAAAGATGACTTTCTTCCTCAGGAAGGGGTAGGAGCGTTACTCATTGGTAATATGAGAAGGAGAAAGGAACCAGACACCATAGTTAGTTCACCGACAAGCAGAAAAAATACTGGGTGTTTTCAGTTCATAATGGGGATCATACTGCACGTGGTACCCTCAGAGTTAAAGGTAATTCTGGTACAAGATCTGAAGACACTTCAACTGCTTCAGCCAAGGCTGCAACTGCTCTGAGGCAGGGAAGACAGGCCTTGGTCATGGCGCTTGCCATGTGGTTGGGTTTGTACCCTGAGAGCGTGGCCTAACCTTTGTGTGTTCATACCAAAAAAAAAAGTTCATGGCAACCTGGGAAGACTCAGCCTGGACTCTTTCTGGCTCTGTTGCAGCTGTTCTGCTGGTGTGGAAGCTTCGGGCCAGGGATTCTGATTGTGAATCATACACAATATAGGTATGTTAAGGCTCCTCAGCTATAATTGAATCTGCGTAGGAGAATTTTCAGGGACTTCTAAAAATAACCTCTTAGGTATATTTTATTTAATTTATTTATTTATTTATTTATTGTGAGGAAGATTAGCCCTGAGCTAACATCTATCCCAATCTTCCTCTATTTTGTATGTGGGACACCACCACAGCATGGCTTGATGAGCAGTATGTAGGTCCGTGCCTGGGATCCAAACCCACAAACCCTGGGCCACTGAAGCAGACTTAACCCCTACACCACCGGGCTGGCCCCTTTTAGGTATATTTTAGCTGGCAGTTCCCTTGGCAGAGTAGACCCTTCCCCACCACACGTGTAGGGCTCTGACCCAGGGAAGGGAGGGTTGTCTCTGATAATGGTCCCAAAGGAGCAGTTACAGATTGGAACTCGGGAAAGAACTGAGACTTGTTAGAACGTCCCACATGAGTGGTTTAGTAAATCAAAGCAGGTCAAGTTCTTGTCCCCTGGAGCCTTCTACAACTTCCCATCTGTTTTCAAATTTGCCTCTTACTATCTTCTTTCATATTCTCCCTCAACCAGACATTCTCGCTTTAAGGCAAACATACTTTTTTTCCTTTTTCTTACTTACTGCCAGTCAATTTGCCTTCCCTCTTGGTCTTTAGGCGACTTTAAACTTCTGTCTGAGGGCTTTGACGTTCTGCGGTGGTGGAATTGATGGCGTGTGTGGTGGGGTCAGAGATTTCACCCTCCGTACAAGCTGAGGAAGCTTGCCCGCCAGCAGAAGTCATGGGTCACCTGGCTCAGAGACCAAGGACATTAGTGCTCACAGCACAGTGAGGGGCCTGAGCAGCATGTTTGGGCTGGTTCCCCTCACCTGCCCCCAGGTCCCGTCCACCCAGGTGGATGCTGTGCAGGCAGGGAATTTGCATCACAGCTGAGGAGTACCCAGCTGGGGAAACTCACACTTGGAGAGTGAACAGAAGCCGACCTGCTCTTTGTCTGGAGGGAGGTGTTACCTCATCCTTAGAAGTTGCAGGCTGCAACACAGCCCTGAGAGACGGCCCAAGGAAAGAGCCATCAAGGCTTTGCACCCTCGGTGTCCCCAGCAAGAACGTGCGGGGACACTCAGGGCCAGGTGGTTTGCCTCTCCCAACAAGAGGCCCCCATGTGAACAAGACAGCTGTGTTGTTGTCCGTCTTAGTTATTGACACTTCCCTTTAGGAAATTAGAGAAATTCAGGGAACTGTTGGGGGCTAGTGTCTCCCTCAGAAGTTTGTGGATGATTGTCCTTCTATTTCTTACTAGTGTGAACTCTGGCTCTTCCAGTGCCCATTTTGGCTTCATTGTCTGCAAGTGTTTTATTCGTAGTTTCTTGATTCCTTGGGGACAGAGGACTTCTGGTCTTGTATTTATTTGGGAGGCCAGGTGTTTTGTCCGGAGAGCCACAAGTTTGTTTTTATTTCTAGATTATTTACTTTTTAAAGACTCTTTGAAAATGTTCAGCCACGTGTTGATCATCCAAATTGGCAATTTCCCACTCCAATTTATTTTTCCAACTAAGTCCCCTATTTCAGCCCGTTCCCTGCAGCGACTCCACCAGTGGTGACGGACTCCTAGTATGACGCTTCCAGAGGCGTGTTCATTTAAGCCAGTTGTCACTGACCAATTAAACATCTATAAAGTCAGCTCTGAGGTTTACCGGTGCTGTAGAACTGTCAGTCTTTTCCTAGGAGCCGGGGGAATTTATTAATCCTCAAAAGATAAATACACACATGAAAAACTCTGAAGAGCTCAGTTTGGGACATCTTCAGACACCTGGTGGATGTGTCCAGGGGCTGCAGAGGGGGTTTCCTAGTGACCCTGCCATGCTTAGAGGCCGGTCACTGCCAAGAAGCCCATGTCCATTTTCAGCCATTCCTTTCCCCGAGATGGGCATGGACACCTGCACTGGAGAACCCAGCCCTGTTGGGTTTGGGCGTGGGGTATGAACCTTCCCTCAGACAGCCTGAACTGGTGTCAGGGGAGGAGAGAGCAAGCCAGCTCTCTGGGCCCAGCATCCCCACATGTCCAAATGGATGTGGACCCTGCCATCTCCCAGCCCTTTCCACCAAGATGGTCTAGCCCCAGGACAGAGGTGTGGTGCGAGTCTCTGTTGGTCCATGCTCAGGAGCCCTGCCGGCTCCAGAAGGCCTCTGCTCCAGCCCCCTCAAGCCTTCTCATGTCTTCCTTCTCCTCAGAGACGGACAAATGCCTTTCTCGGGCCAAGGCCTCACCCCGGGCCCAGCTGTCCTGCGGCAAGGTGGGCGGTGTGGAGAGCTGCTTCCTTTCCTGCCCGGCCCACACACTCTTCATGCCAGGTAACCCGAGACTGTCCCAGGACAGCATGGTGAGCGGGGAGCTTCCTTCCCTGGGGTCCAGCACCTGCCCTGCTGTTCTCCAGGAAAGAGCCCAACCTGGGAATGATCACTGAGTGATCCTGGGCAGCTGTCTAGATGTCAGCGTCCTGGGCTGCAGTGTCCCTCTCAACAAGTGCAGTGGGCTCATTCCTGCCCCGTAGCCATGTAGCAGAAATGAACTGACATAAGGGTCAGTCCTGACCTACATCTAATTCATTGACCCCTCTGAGGCCCCCAGAATCTGTGGGTGCTGGAAGGGAGGGGCACTCAGACCCACCTCATCACTGACCTCTCTGCAGACTCGGAAAACAGCTACAGCCTGAGCTGCGGTGTCCCGAGTCTTCAGGGCAAGACACTACAGAAACGCAACAGCACCAGCACCAACGCTGGGCCCAGCTGCTCAGGTAGGCCCTGGCCTGTCCATGCCACCTGCACCTGGGTGACCCCTTGACTTTACATCCAACACCATGCTGTGGGGAGAGGGAGGGGTACGGCCCAGGGAAGAGCTTCCTGGCCTGGGGCCTGCCCAGGGTGGCCCAGGGTGCTGGGAAGAAGAACAGGGCCGGGACCTGGAAGCAAGCAGGTTGCAGGCTGAGTCCCAGCCCAGGGGCAGTGGACCGTGGAAGGGCCCCTCCAGCTCTGAGGCTCTGGGCCACGATTCCAGAGTGGTTCAGTGACCCTAGGTGCCATGAGTCTGCAGGTCTCAGGCTCAGTTTCAATGAAGGGAGTCACATCTGCTGTGGCCATGAGGTCCTAAAAGCTCCAGAGTCAGAGCTACCCAGGGAGACCCTGCCCCAGAAGTACCAGAGGCAGCATCCCGGGGGATCAACCTGCCCAGGTACCAGGCAACACAGAGCAGCCAGCTCCCCAGCCAGCAGGAGCAGAAGGTTGTGTCTTCAGCAGCTTTTCCTAATCAGGATGCTGGATTCCGTGATCGGGGTGCCTCTGTGTATCACGTGCACGCGTGTATGCGTGATCAGTGTGCACAATGTGGTTCTGAGCATCTTTGACTGGAGAGTTCTTTAGTCCAAAGGGCCGTGATTTGCTTTCGAAGGAATCAGTGGTTCTGGACATCTGTATTATTCCAAAGCCCCTTCCCTTCCTCGCTTCCCTCTCTTTTCTGTTCTGCCTCCTTTCCTGAAAGCAGAGCCACGTGATCTGGCTTTGGTGGTGGGGGAGGAGGTGGGAAGCCTTCCTTTCCTTCTCCACAGAAGACCCCGGGCTGGCTGGCCCCTGGCCGTCCACACTTTCACCTTTCTCAGGGCTTTCAGGGAGAGAAATGGGGCAGCGGAGGTCCCCCCACCCCCAGCTCCCAGTGAATTTGTCCCCCCAGCAGCCCCCTTACACTCAGGCACTCCCTCTGCAGCCCCTGGCCCCCCACTACCTCCCTGCCCACAGGAGAGGCCACCACTTGGGGGGATTTTGGCTTTCCCCAGGTGCCCCCGACACCCCCATCAGGCAGAAGGCCCGCTTCAAGATCCGAGATGTCAAGTGCCACCTCCGGCCCCGTAGTCGGGAGCCAGCAAAGGAGGCCCTGAGGCAGCTGCTGCTGGGTGAGTGGGCTGCCCTGGTGCCAACCCACACAGGGTGGGTGGGGGGTCCCCATTCCTGGGAGTGGAGTCTGGGGTCCAGTGGGGCTGAGTTTCCAAAGGGAGGGCCTTTCTTTGTCCTCACCACCATGGTTCCTTAACCCCAAGAGCCACGCCTGGTGCACTTTAGACAGTGGTGGTGTCCCTTGGGAAGAAGGCTAGCCATTGAGTGAAAAATTTGGGTCCTGTAGCATCCCTGGGGTCCATCATCCTGCCTTGCTGGAGGTTAAGTGAGCTCCCCCAAAGCAAGGGCTTTCTGCGTAGCCTGGTTATATCCAAGTGGAAGGAACACAAGGCTCAGACACCGGCTCTCTTTTGAATGAGGGTGGCCCAAAAGGATGTTCCAGGCTTGGGAATAGCACCATGAAAGCATGGTGAGAGGGCCCAGCAGGAAAGCATCCCAGCTCTGTTCCCATGAAGATTCCTGAGCACCTCGGGGTTCCTCCTCAAACCTGACAAACCTCAGCACTCAGCAAGCCTAACCTGGGCCGAGTCGCCCTGAGCTGGGGTTGCACAGCTTCACTAAGGAATATGCATGAGGGGCCTCCATATGCAGCAGTGTGATGGACCCAGGCTGGGTGCAGGGCCTGGCTCAGCCACCAACCCCTCATGAGACTTCAAGCCAGTCCTGGCCTTCTCCAGCCTCAGTTTCCCCATCTGCACCATGGACTATTAGGCAAGGTGGGAGAGACCCTTGCCAACAGCAATCTGTGCCAGGCTAAGTAGGACACTGCTCCCTGCCCCGTGCCACCTTTGCCACAGTGGTCCCTTCCTTGTCCAGAAAACTTCCACGTGACCTTTGTGACCCTCAAGTGTGATTCCTCCAAGAAGAGGCGCCGTGGCCGAAAGTCCCCGTCCAAGGAGGTGACCCACATCACAGCAGAGTTCGAGGTTGAGACAAAGATGGAAGAGGCCTCAGGTGGGTGAGGGGTTCCCTTGTGGGCTGCTGCGGGCCTCAGGGAGGACAGCACACTGGGACGGCTGGCAGGGTCTGCTGGGCATGAAGCTAGGCTTCCACCCGAGCCATGGCTACTGGAGGTGGAGGCCGGCCAGGCAAGCAGGACAACTGGCAGAGGTCATTGCAGCAGCTACAGCTGCCTGTAGCCCAGGATGGAGAGGAGGCCCAGGGCAACGAGAGGAGCAGGGCTTGGGGCCCACAGTGACAGCCACACAGCCTCGCCCTGTCCCCCACCCCTCACTGGGGCCTGGAAGGGCTGATGCCTGCAGCTCCCCAGGACGGTCAAGCCAAAGACCTGTTTTCCCAGCTTCCAGAGGGTGGCTTGTGAAGCTGGCTTGTGTTTCATACCAGTGCTTTCCTCTTGGCTGTAAATGAGTGTTGAGTTGGGCAGGAGTTGAGATCTGTCAGCAAATGTATTCTGGGTGTGCCCAGCCCTGGACACTGCAGAAAGAGGGGACCAGACCACAGTCCCTGTGCTGGCAACACTCCCAGCCATGGAGGGGCAGACACGCACACAAACTACCCAGTACCAAGGGGACTCTAGATAGTGGGGACTTGAGAACAAACAGGGCACAGAGCTGAGGTCTCTCCCCAAGAGAAGGGGCTGGGAAGTCTTCCCAAAAGAGGCACTATTTGAATCAGGACGTGAAATCAAAGTTCACCAAGTGGAAGAGATAGCAGGGAATGGCATTCAGGCAGAAGGAATAGAGTAGGCAAAAGCACAGAGGTCAGAGAGAGCAGGATGCGTTCAGGAAGCAGTGAATAGGGCAGCGTGGCTAGAAAGTGGAGTTCACAGTGAGGGTCAGAGTGCTGGGGGTTAGGGCTGGCAAGGCAGGCAGGGGCTGGACCACAAGGGGCCTTGGATTCAAGGCCAGAGAGCTGGACATTATCCTGGGGACAGCGGCAACCTCAAGAGTGTCTGAGTGGCAGGGGGTAGCACCCATCAGTGAGTTGTGTCCTGTGGAGGTGATGTATTGCAGTGGCAGAGGCCTGGTTTCTACTCACATCTGCTCTGTGACCTTGAGTGGGTCACACCTCTCAGAGCCTCAGTCTCCTCATCTGTCAGATGGACACAACGATGGTGCCTCACGCCAGGGCTGCTGTGAGAATGCACTCCAAGCAGAGGCCCGGCCCAGCGCAGTGCCTGGCAGAGGGGAATCCTCGGTGAAGAGGCAGCTCCCGGGGGGTTGCAAGTTACCGTCTCTCCCACCCCTGCAGAGACCTGCGAAGCGGACTGCCTGCGGAAGCGAGCGGAGCAGAACTTGCAGGCTGCCATCAAGACCCTGCGGAAGGCCATCAGCCGGCAGCAGTTCTCCATCCAGGTTGCAGGCACTGTGTATGAGGTGGCCCAGCGGCCAAGCAAGGCCCTGGAGGGCCAGGGGGCTTGCGTCACCGGCCAGGTGCTACAGGACGGCAAATGCGGTGAGTCCCTGCCCACAGCCACCCAGATGTCAACTGGGCAACTTCCTCTGTCCTTCCTTCCACGTGCGACTCAGGGAAACAGCACACGGGGGAGATAGAGTCACCGAGGCCTGTCACAATCATAATGGCTGTCGTTTAAAGAGCGCTCCCCTGATGCCAGGCCCTGGGCAGGGCTCTCACTCGGTCAGTGTCTATACATGTGACCCTGACCACGATTCTGAGGAGGAATGGGACAGGGAGAGCACAGGCCGGCAGGGCCACAGTGGAGGGGTTTGAGAGGCATGGGGCCCAGTCTGTGTGGTTAGAGAAGGCTTCCCAGAGGAGGAGCAGAGCAAAAACACACGTGAGGCTGAGGGCCACCCAGGCGTGCGGTGCGGTGCTGCCAGGAAGCAGGTGAGGCCAGGCCCACGGCAGGGGCTGGGGCAGGGCGGCCCGCCGGGGTCCAGGTGAAGGAGGCTGGTGGCTGCCTGCTCTTCAGCGCCCTCATCAGGAGGCAGAGGATATTAACCCAGCCCACCACCTTTCCTCCACCTTAATTCACCATTTTCCCTCTGCATTGATTAGGATATTCTGGGGATATATTCTGAGTTTATACCAACATCCTGCTGCTCCTCAAGCTTCACCCACCAGCCGTTCACTCACTGACAACTCCCGCCAAAGCAGCCGCCTCTACAATGGTTGCCAAGCGGATATTCTGTTTCTATCATCCGTTCTATGTTTACTCTTTAGCATCCTACTGTAAGAAAGCTTACCGTTCTCCCCCACTTATGTATGTATGTGTGTGTGTGTATCTGTGTTTCTACGTATTTATATCCGTGTGGACTCATAGATTTCTCTTTTACTCATTGAGTTGTGATCCATTTCTAACATTATTTAGTTCAGTGCTCAGATTGTCCCTAATTAGGCAGTAGGTGCCCCATCAGGCTGGCCCCTGTGTCCTTTGACATGTCTCGCTCACTTGCTGAACATTCTCTTACTGTCTGGCACTAAAGGTATTTCAAACTCAACTTGTACTTTTCCTGCCCCAGCCCCTGGAATCAGCCAAATCCCCAAGGACCCCTGGTTCCTTTTAGAGGAGGATGACATGTAGAAACCAAAAGCTGGGGTGCTTATTGCTACTAGAGTGTCATTGCCTCTGGGCCCTCTCACTGGACAGAGCTAGAAGGTATAGGTATGCACACGTATACCCACATACGTACCTGTACTGTTTCTGTAGCTGTGCACGTGTGTGCACGTGTGTGTGTGTTATAAAACCATGAGTTCACACCAGTACCTCCAATACCTCACGGTTCTTTCTAACCTCCCCTCTTTCCATGTTTCTAAATATCTTCTCCACTGAGACATTTGGCTCCTTTTCTCCTTAACTCACTTTCTCAATCAGTTTCCTTATTTACTCATCAGCTTGCTTATTTGCTCAGTGCAGCCAGCCAACTGGCTTGCTCTTCAGCCAAGCATCTCCCACTGTCTTCAGCCACCAGGCCCTCCTGCCCATGCCTCTGTCACTCCCCCAACCCCTCTGCACAGCCCCAGGTCCTCAGGTGCCAACTCCACCATGCAAGGAAGGAAAGGGCAGGGCAAGGGAGCTTGGTTTGGATGAAATGACTATGGGACATCCAGAGGCAGTTGGTACACAGGCCAGAGGGTCAGGGCTGGAGGGAAGGATGTGGAGCAGAGAGAGAACAAAGGTCCCAATGGAGCCCTGGGACACAGGCATTTACGAGAGGACTGAGGGGGAGGGGCCTGCAGAGGACCCTGAGCAGGAGCAGCCGGGAGGGCGCACAAGACCAGGGTCAGGCCTCCAGGGTCCTCACAGATGGCCGCCGCCTGGCTCCTACCCCTGGCTCTTCTGGGATGGATCTGGGCCTGTCTGTACCCTTTGAGCCACAGGGATGAGGGCTGTGCCCTATCTGGTAGGACAGAGCCTGGGCCTGAGGCGCCAGGAGACAGACTGCCCGGCCACCGCACCCCACCTCTGCCACCAGCAATCTCTCCACTTTGCCTCTGCAGTGGCCTGCGGGCCTGGCACCTACTTCAGCGGAGAGCCCGGCCAGTGTATGCCGTGCACGCCAGGGACCTACCAGGATGGAGACGGCCAGCTCAGCTGCACACCGTGCCCCAGCAGCGACGGGCTCGGCCTGGCTGGTGCCCGCAACGTATCTGAATGTGGAGGTGAGTGCGGGTCCACCCTGGAAGGAGAGGCCAGAGTGGGGACAAGGTTGCCTCCTGTCTCCACTGAGCCTCCCAAAGCAAAGGGCCAGTACCTTGATATACTTTCTAAAGCTCTTTGCCGTTCCCAGAGCCTATCATGACTTCCATGCAGCTACACTTACAAAGTGCGTTGCAGACCCACAGCGCCCACATGTCAGAGTGCACGGCAGTTGGCAAGCACTGGGCTGCACTCTGTACTTTAAAATTGCATCATGCAGTTTGGAAAGGACTTTACAGTTTGCAAACACTTGATCATTTACGGGTCAGCTTATGGTTTGTAATGGAGGTACATGGTGCTCTACAGTTGACCGAGCATGTTACATTTCCTGGAGCACTTGTCATCATCGGAATATGGACTGTGCCGTATACTTGGACAGGACCATGCTCTACACAAAGAACTTTACAGTTGCCTTGTACAGGGTTTGGAAAGCCCTTGTTCAATTTACCAAGCACAGTTTGGTTTGCAAAGAGCTTTTCCGGTTACTATCCCACTTAACCTCATCTGTGAAATGGGCTCAAACCCCACCCCCCATCAGCTTCCCTTCCCTGTGGGAAGGATCCCCACTGTGGGGATCACCAAGAGAATGGGTGGGGAAAGGTGTGCCTACCAGGTAGGTGCATGGGATCCTTAGGGTGGTGGAGACCTCCAGCCTTCTCTGGGGGAGAAAAGAGATCCGAACTCAACCCTGGATCTCTGCAGGCTGGCCGGCTGCCCTCTGGCCCACTGCTTCTCCAGGAGTGTGGTCTCTGCCTCCAGGGCGGTGGTGACTGTTAGAGAGCCCAGAGTGGCCGCGAGTGGGAGCAGAGAATTCCAGGATCTGGGCTGAGCGGGCACTAAACCCCGCCTCAGTCAATGCCGGAACACTCTCTGCATCCTGACTTTCTGCTAGAATGTGTTGTCCCCTCCCTTTGTCCCAGCTGTGCCCTCGGGGGACCTCACAGACTCCCTCTCCCTCTGCTCTGGCCCAGCCCTGCAGATGGACAAGGCAGCCTCAGCCTGGGGCTCCACAGCCCCAGTTCCTCATGTGCAGACACAGTGTGCCTGCCCCCCAGAGAGCCCCTCTGAAATAAATGACCTCCCACGACCTCCCACCTCCACATGTGGGGCCCACACTTCCCCACAGAGCAACTTCTGTGCTCTTCAACTCACAGCCCTTCTTGCTGGTGGGAGAAGTAAGGCCAGGCCCAGCCAAGGTCACACAGTGCATGAGCCTCTGGCAGCATCTGGACTAGGGGCCAGGCTTCCTCCTCCAGGTTCCTCCCCTGACCCCTCAGCCCTGGTGCCTTGGTGCCTTCCCCAGGGGCAGGTGAGAGCTAAGAGCGGGGCCTGGAACGAGGCAACCCCTCAGGCCAGCCCGAGCCATGACCTCTGACTTCCAGGCCAGTGCTCTGCAGGCTCCTTCTCTGCTGACGGCTTCAGGCCCTGCCAGGCCTGCCCTGTGGGCACCTACCAGCCCGAGCCTGGGCGCACCGGCTGTTTCCCCTGCGGAGGGGGGCTGCTCACCAAGCACGAGGGCACCGCCTCCTTCGAAGACTGTGAGGCCAAAGGTGAGGACCCCTCCACCCACCCCGCGGGGCCAGGCTGGGCTGCTCAGGGACCTTTTCCCTCAACCCTCTCATTTCATGCCCTGGCAAACCTCCAAGGTTGGCGAGGAGCCCAGAGTCTTAAGGCAGTGGATATTGGTGACCAGCACTGTGCCACACACTAGGACGGGGACAACACAGGGTCCAACACAAACCTGCCCAAGGGCCTCACATGAGAGGGCCAGACAGGCACAGTAGTTACAGTCTGGAGCTTTGAGCCCCGAGAGCAATAAGGGGGAGCCGCTAGCTCCTCAGGGCACTGGGGAGGGCTTTGAGCTCCCCTAGAAGCAAGGCTGGGAGGGGGAGGAAAATGAAGAGGTCAGGAGGCAGCGGCGGCCGTGGGGGTGATGTAGAGGTCTCACCTTAACTGAGACCCTCTCTTCAGGGCCACCCGGGTCCTGCAGTCCGGCCACTGCTTCCCCACCAGGTTCACCAGACCTCCACCCCACCCCAGGCCGCACCCTCCACTGACGACCCTGCTCCCCCTTCCACTAGCTCCCTCTCAGCCACCGGCCTTTGGGGCAGCTCTCCCCACCTGCTGAACACTCAGACTGCTCTGAATCCTCCCGGTCTGGAAACAAGACCCCAACTCTTGAGCCCCATGTCCCCTCCAGTTCCCCTTTCCTGTTAACCTTGTAGAAAGAGTGTCTGGGCTCCACTCCTCTCCTCCCACTCTTTCCTGAACCCCACCAGCCGGCCACACTGTCCTCCCCCCGCTGCTCCCCATCAAGGCGGCCTACAGGATCCCTGCGTTGCTGGAGCCCAAGTCACTTCTCAGTCGGCATCTCCCATGACGGGGCCCCTTGGAGTGCCCTTCCTGGGCCTGGGCCCCAGCTCAGCCTCCCCCCCTCACCCTGGTAGAGCTGGGACATCCCAGGCGTGATGCCTTCACACTTGAGTCTGGGTAAACTCATCTCATCTGCTCGCTTTCTATGGCATCTCCGCACAGGTGACCCGGGTTTCTGTCTCCAGTCCAGCCTCTCCCCTGAACTCCTCTTTGCCCTCCTGCCAGGGGACAGCTCCACATTGTGTCCCACAAGCACCTCCAGCTCCACACGTCCAGAGCTCCCTCGTCCTCTCCCCACAGTCTTCCCCCTCCAGTCCATGGCAGCTCCGTCCTGCCAGGCGCTCAAGGAAACCGTGGAGTCACCTGAGTCCTGGTTCCCTCTCTTCATGTCCAGTCTGTCCACAGCCCCTGCCAGCTCCATCTTCTCAGCAGATCCAGCCTTCAGGGACTTCTTGCCACTCCACTGCTGCCAGTCTGATCCAGGCCACCACCACCTCTCCCCGGGTGGCCCTGACCTTCCTGCCTGGGCCTCCTCCCTGCCCGCCACCCGCAGACCCCATTCCCAGTGCAGCAGCCGGGAACATGTGGCGGCTCCAGGTGGCCTTCCTCACTCAGAGGGAAGCCTAGTCCTCACCATGGCTACTGAGACTCCGGGAGCTCGCCCATATGGCCCCTGACCGCCCCTCCGGCCAGCACAGCCTCTGTTGCTCCACTCCTGCCACACCTGGCACGTACACACACCCTCCTCAGGGCCTGTGCTTTACCACTCCCTCCCCCAGAGAGCCTCACAGCCAGCTCCACGCTCCCCAGTCTCTACTCAGAATCCCCTCAGTCCGCCTTCCCTGGACTCCCTCTTGAGAGCTCCACACCTGGCCTCGGGACATTTCTTTCCCCGCGTATTACCTCCGAACATAGGAACTACACTGCATCCTGCACAGTGTGAGCAGGATGTGAGCCTCCGGGGCAGGGACTCATCTGCTTCGCTCACTGCTCAGTCCCCGGTGGTCCACGCGCACTGTGCACAGTTGTGGATGAGATCAGGGAACAAAGGCGTTGACCTGTTCAGGGGCTGGGTGCAGGTGGTGGGAGATCACTGGGGGGTGGGGAAGGGCTTGAACTCTGTGCTGAGACAGACCTCGAGGGCAGGGAGGCCCCGGGAGAATGCCTCTTGCTCTTTCCCACCAATACCACCATCCCCCCCACCCACACAGTGCATTGTTCCCCGGGCCACCATTACAACACCACCACCCACCGGTGCATCCGCTGCCCCGTTGGCACCTACCAGCCCGAGTTTGGCCAGAACCACTGTATCACCTGTCCAGGCAACACCAGCACTGACTTCGATGGCTCCACCAACGTCACACACTGCAAAAGTAGGTGCTGCTCCTCCCACAGCTGAGGACTGGGAACCCAATGGGGGGGGTGGCTGGGGGCAGGTTGTGGGGGGCAGGGTGAGCCCTGACCTCACATGGGGTCCAAGGGAAACTGGTGACTCCCCTCTGCTCCCTCACATCTGCACATCCCTCAGTGGGATGCCCACGGGATCCCTGCGTCCATCTAGAGCCCCATGGCGAGGAGAGTGCGGCCTGGCCCACTGTGCAGAGCGACATGATTGCATCTGCCCTTCATCAGTTCCTGTCTCTCACCAGGGTGGCCTGTGCCTCTGTGCCAGAGCCAGGCCTGCTCGAGCTGGGTCTGTGGAGGGAAAAGCCAGGCCCTGTGCCAGGGAGGGAGCGGAAGTGTATGGGCCGGCTGCCAAGGGCCAGGCCCTGCAGCTCTGAAGGCGTGCTCTGTCTAGACTGCCAAGTGGGTGCAAACTGACACCCTGAGCCATGGGGAGCAGGATGCTAAGTGTGTACAAGGTGTGTAAGTGCAAGAAGAGGATCAGACGGGCTTCTTACGTGTACAAGACGCTCAGTTTAGCCAAAAGAAACATGGGCAGCATAAGACAATTTGGGAAATAGATGATATCCAACCTCCTTACTTAGCCAGTCATTTGGGCATAGCAAAGAGGGTGCTCTTTTTATTTCAGGTATTTTTAATTCATTTTTCAGAGTCCTTTGGGGCATATTTTCTGGTATTTTACCCTTTTCCTAATCAGTGTCCAGCCAGTTATCCCTTTCCTGTCCTGCTGGTCATGTCTGGAACAGCCTAGAGGCCCACAAAGGGGATTTAATCCTGAAGTAGACACTGTCCCCTTGGCCCAGGGCTACCCCCTACCTGAGTTTGTGGCCTCCGAGGACAGAAGAGCAGGCGCCGTGGCGGAGCTCACAGAGACAGAGTTTTAAACGTCCTAATGAGTAAAAGTGGGGAAACCAAATGGGAGGAAAGCTAGAATGATAAGGTGAAAATGAAATGTTTTCCAGAAATTTTGACATGAGGAGAAGATTTTTAAATGAAACATATGAGAAAATTAAATAGATTTAATATTTACCTTCAGTTCTCTTTGCAGAGCTCAGGTTAAGGCAAGGAACCATTTGGCTCATAAAAGTGCCATGTTTGGCCTCTTTGGGACGTACGGCTTGGCTAAGAAAGAGAAGAAAGGGAGACATATCTGTTTCCTCAGTGTGTTGCCTGCTTGTCCCTGGGCCTTCCTTCTCCTCGGGGAGGGCGACCACACTTGGGCACCCAGGAAATGTGGGGTGAAGGAATGGACAGAGAGTGCAGAGAAGGGGGAAGTTGGGGTTCCCTGGGCTTTCACACCTGTGGCTTGGCAGAGACACGAGGAGGAGAGCGGGGGCCGGCAGGGGAGCCAACACCTGCAGGGGCAGTCAGTGGGCCTGCCAGAGGGGCGTGAGGCTCCAGGCGGGGGTGTAGGACAAGGCCCGGGTGCAGAGAGTCAGGCGGGCAGCCAAGGGTGCCCAGTAAGGAGATCCTCGGGCTGGGCCTCAGAGAATCAACACGGGAACAGGGACCCTCCCTCCTGCTGAGGGGCAGCCCAGGCAGGGTCCCCAAGAGAAGACCCGCTCAGGGCCTGACGGGGAGGGCTGGGTAGAGGTGAGCCAAGTGGGGGATGGAGCACCTGCCAGCCCTGCCCTGGGCGTCCAAGGTTGTTGAGGGCCCAGCCGGCCAGGGCACCCATCCAGCTGGGCCTGAGCAAGCCCACGGCCCTGGTGCCCACAGACCAGCACTGCGGCGGCGAGCTTGGAGACTACACAGGCTACATCGAGTCCCCCAACTACCCTGGAGACTACCCGGCCAATGCCCAGTGCGTGTGGCACATCTCGCCGCCCCCCAAGCGCAGGATCCTCATCGTGGTCCCCGAGATCTTCCTGCCCATTGAGGATGAGTGCGGCGATGTCCTGGTCATGAGGAAGAGCGGTACGTGCGCGTCAGGCGGGGCAGTGGGACCAGACAGCCTCAGCCACATCCCCCACCCCTCGCTCCCCCGCACAGCTCCCCGGGACGGGGAGGAGGTTGCCCAGGGTTTATCCGTGAGGCAGGGTTTAAATCCACTTCTGCCTGACTCCAAGAGCTGGGCTTCACAGAGCTCTATGGAGAGGTCCCGAGAGCTTAGCGTGCGCCCTGAGCTTGGGAATCAGGACCCGGTCAGGTCTGATCTCGACGCTGACCACAAGCCAGTCTCTCATGCCAGTTGTCCCATTGTGTCCTGTCACACAACCCCAAATGAGACCCCAGGAGCGCCCCCCTACCCTGCGGGGCCTCCTCTTTCCTCTGAGGCCTGGGGGGACTAAGGGAGCCTGTGCGGCACACAAGATGCCCCAGGGTAAGAAGGCCGTCCCTTCTCCTGTGAGCCCCAGCCTCCTGGCTCGTCACACCTGTCAGGGCTTGTGGTGAGACTTTAGGCGACGGGCAGCAGCTGGCCCCTCAGCAGCGGGTGAGGACAAGTATGCTCAGGTGGCCACGGCAGCGAGAGAGGCAGGGAGGCCCCTGAGCCCCCCGGACAGGGTTAAATCCCTTACGGCGTGTACCTAGGCCAGGGCACCTCACTGCTGTTGTAGGGCCGCCGTGCCTGCAGGGAGCAAGCTCCAGGCCAGAATGTTCGGGAAGAAGGAGGAGGACACAGGCAGACACAAAAATGCGCCTGCCGGCCTGGGCCTAGAATGTCTCTGAGACACAGAGACCGGCCAGAGGAGCGGGAGTTTGAGGGGGGTTCTGCCCCTTTGTTCTGCTTGGGCTTCGTTACCATGTGCGGGCATCACCCACTCTGTGTCGCTGAAGAGTTGGAAAGCCCCTGTGTGTGAATGGGTGGACTGAGGCCAGAGAGGGGAAGGCACCCGCCCGGGGTCCCACAGCCAGTCAGAGCCCAGCCGGGGACCATCCCCTGCCCATTCTGTCCCCAGCATCCTCCCCTCCAGTGTCTGCCCACAGGGCTGAGCTCTAAGGGTCCAGCTTCCCCTGCCTCGAGGGCAGCTCAGGAAGGCCCCCTGAGGAGGTGGGGTACCCTTTGACCAGCCCCAGGCACCCCGGGGGTCAGCAGGCTCACCCTTGTTCATCTGCTCACAGGGGGAGGGGACTTCCCAAATCTGACCTTCCACCCCAGGCCTGGCTCTGTGCTGGGTGCAGGCATGAGCCCTGTCCTTGAGGAGCAGTCGGCTGGAGGGAGACAGTGACAGTCCTGTAGAGACAGCTATCATAAAGTGTTTGCCAGAGGAGAGCAGGAACATGGTAGGGTGGGGATGGAGCAGTCAGGGAGGCTTCCTGGAGGAGGGTGCATGAAAACTGGTCTCAGAAGGATGAGTAGGAATTAGGGTTGAGGGTGGGGAAGGTCATTTGAAGCACAGGAAACAAGTACAGAAACTGGAGTGGTGGAGCATTTGGCGGACGGGGCGTTGTGGGTGCTCAGTGGCTGACTGGGTAGGAGGGAGCCACCTGAGGCCAGAGGACAGGAGTCAGGGGCAGAGCTGCGGCTCTGTGGCTCTTCGGGCAGCTCAGCAGTGGCTGCCCCGGCCCGCCCCCAGCCTCACCCACATCCATCACCACCTATGAGACCTGCCAGACCTACGAGAGGCCCATTGCCTTCACCTCCCGCTCCCGGAAGCTCTGGATCCAGTTCAAATCCAATGAGGGCAACAGCGGCAAAGGGTTCCAAGTGCCCTATGTCACCTACGACGGTGAGTGTGGCCACACTGTGCGCCCAGCCCAGGCTGGCACTGGGGGCGCAGACAAATCTCACATCCGGCCTCGGGGAGCTCCAGGCTGTGGCGCGGGCGTAGGCGCAGATGCAGACGGGTACAGGTGGTGCAGATGCGGGAGCAGCTAGTGGTGCTGTGGGCTTCAGCAGGAGGTACTGCCCAGGCAGGGTTTTGAGGGTTAAGTAGGGGTTTTCTAGCTGGCCAAACCTCAAGGAGAACAATTTCAGTGGAGGGTACAAAGGCATGGAGGCTGGAGCAGGGGAGGGTGGAGGCTGAAGGTGAGAGGGAAGCAGACGGGCTGGAGCCCTTCCCCTTCTTCCCTCCCTGCGGGGGACCCGCAGAGGACTACCAGCAGTTAATAGAGGACATCGTGCGCGATGGACGACTCTACGCCTCGGAGAATCACCAGGAAATTTTGAAAGTGAGTGAGCTACTTCATGGGGAGGGATCCATGTAGCCTGTGATGATCCAGAACCATCCCTGCCCCGGCCCCGGCCCCCAGCCCCCACAGAGAAGTGAGGGGAGGAGGGTGGTGACAGGAGAGGAGAAGGTGACAAGGGCTGAGGGCCCTGGGGGTGGGGACTGAGTCCAGCACATCTGTCCTTCCAGGCCAGGAAGTCTGGCAAGCTCTTGGGTGGGGTCTAGCCCAGACCTGGTGACGTGTCCTTGGGCAGGTTCCTTGCCAGCTCCCAGCCTCTCTCCTCACCTGTGAAGTGGGGTCGTTGAACAGGTGGTGTCGTCAAGTCAGCAGGCTCTGCTGCTGCCTTTGGGACTGACTCCCTCTGCACTCTGCTCCTGGCCCTGAGAAGCAGAGCCACCTTGTCATCCAGGGGGCCTGCGGCCGTCACAAGACCGGCACTGGCCAGGTTAGGGCCCTGGGTTCTCACCACCAGAGGCCAGGCTCGGAGATCTGCTTGGACCCCGGGGTCGGGCCCCGGCTCAGCCTCTGGGCAGACAGCACCCCCAGCCTGGGAGCCAAGGGTGGTGTAGAGGGCAAGAGCGGGGCTGGGCCAGTCCACCTGACTGACCCCTGCTCCAGCCCAGTGGCCCCAGGCAAGCCCTCTGAGCCCCACCTCCACATCTGAGAAACTGGGATGGCTCACAGAGTTGGGGTCTTCCTGCCCCAGGCCTCGTGCACTCCTGCTGCACTCAGGATGACCTGGAGGTCTCAGAGCCAGAAGTTTCTCACCTCCCTCCTCAGGTGCACATCTGTTTAGTGGGAACCAGAGGGTCGTCCTGGCCTCTCTGTCCTGTAGATGGTACCCGGGTCTCCTCCTCGCCCCTCCCCTGCCGCCCCAGCCCTCTGCCCTCGACTCCTCTGCACTGGGAGCATCTCTTCAGAGCTAGGGTGTTCTCGTCTCTTACGAGCAAATTTTGGCCAGCAAGGCCCAGCCGGGTGTGGCGACCGCCTGCCTCTGCAGCGGCTCTCACGCCTCCACACTCCCTACACTCACTGGCCGAGGCCTGTCAGCAACGTGCTTTCCCCATCTCTTTCCTCAGTGAACGTCCATCCGTCCTTCTGCTCTACGCTCAGGCGTCCCATCCTCTGGGCAGCCCGCCTGGACCTCCCTGGCCAGGTCACAGACTCTGAGAGTCCCACTGGCCCTCCCCCTTAGCACCTGTCAGCTCTGCAGTATAGGTTTCTTCTGTGATTAATTGGTCCCCACCCCACTTGTGGGGGAGAGACTGTGGACATTCCTGCTCAACATTCCATCCCCAGCATCTGCACTGCGCCTGCCACATAGGAGGCGCTCCACGCGTGTTTCTCAAGGGCGTGGATGCACATGTGCGTGTGTGAGAGAGAGAGAATGAGGATGTGCTGGGGCACGTCAAACCCTAAGACAGCAAACACGGCCAGAGTCCCCGTGAGACGGTGAGTGTGTGCGACAGTGAGCACAGCTCCGCCGGAGCCCCCAGGGAGGCCTCAGCCGGGTCTCACGCCTGCTCCTCAGGTTCTCCTCCAGCGGGTATCACCCGCTTTACAGATGACGACCCTGGGCTCAGGGTGGAGGCCCAGCTGGCAACTGATGGTGCCAGAGTGTGGCTGGTGTCTGCCGCTCCAAAGGCTGCTCGGTGACAGTGGCCCGGGTGTGCTGCCTAGACCCTCCCGGCACACGTGGACTGAGCCCCCTGCGGGCCAGGCTCTCTGCGCTCATTCCCGCAGCCCGAAGAGGAGGGGTCGTTACCCCCTCACACAGATGAAAATCTGAAATTCAGAGCAGCAGAGCCGTCTTCCTAGGTCGAGGAGTGGGTGGGGGAGCTATGCTTTCAGACCCGGGGCTGTCGCCTCCACAGCCTGTGCTCCCTGCTCTGGGTTCTCTGATCCTCGACAAGTTGTTTTGTTTTGTTTTGTTTTTACAGCATAACCCTTTTTAAATAAAATGTCGGAACCCCAAGAATTAAAACCAATAGATTATTAAAAAACCAATTAGACTATTAAAATGAAAAAGCTTTTGATGGCAGAGAGTCTACGGGGTCCTGACACCCACCAGCCAGCCCAACTTCTTCCCCTCCCCCATCCTTGCAGACACCCCACAGGCCCCCTCAGGGACCCCGGACGTTGACAAGGCCGGTGGCCTGGGCCCTCCAGCCTGGCCCCAGGCCTCCTCCACTGGCCTTGCCCCCAGCCTCGCCCCCCAGCCCTACCCACGGCCTCACCCCCGCCTCGCCCTGTCTCGCAGGACAAGAAGCTCATCAAGGCCCTCTTTGATGTGCTGGCGCACCCCCAGAACTACTTCAAGTACACAGCCCAGGAGTCCAAGGAGATGTTCCCACGGTCCTTCATCAAGCTGCTGCGCTCCAAAGTGTCCCGATTCCTGCGGCCCTACAAATAACAGTGGGGGAGCTGCCCTGCTTGGGGACAGCTGGGCGTCCCGAGGGGGAGGGGGAGCGCACCTTCCCTCCACAGTAGAAGCTGAAAGGCGGCTCCACGGGCCTCCACGTTGCCCTGGGAAATCACCGTGGCGCCTGCCCTTCAGGAAACCCTGACGGCCCGTGGAGGGCGAGACCACGCCCAGGCAGAGACCCCAGCCCAGCCGCACTCCTCCGATGTCTGCCCCCCTGGGAAAAGATTGCTTAGGGCAGCCTTTCTCCCTCCCTCTCCCTCTGCATGTTCATGTCCAGGGCACCAAGTGCCCTCTCCTGGGCCGGCACTCGCGGTGCCGCCTGGGCCAGGACGCTCTGTGTCACCATGAGGGCGTCCCGGGCAGAGTGGCATTGGGAGACTTCACGTGCCCTCGGCCTGATGCTTCAGGAGAGAGAGGAGTGTGACTGCCACTGTTGCTGTCTCCGGGCAGGCTCTCAGAGGCAGGATCCAAGACAGGAAGCCAGGCCGTGGAAGGAGGGCGTGTGAAGGATTGTCTGCTGGACTTGATAAGCCGGTGTCGATGGCTGCGGGGTGTCCACACCCGCCGAAGCCTCTGGCCCCGGGCCTAGGACATGGCCACCGTGTGGTTGGGCTCTAAGGATTCTGTGATGGACAGAAAAGAGCTGCTAGGGGAGGAACCTGTAGATTCGTGCTTTCCCTTGATAGAGCATCTAATTAAGTACTATATATATATATATATATATATATATAAAGATAAAGATATATATACTTCTATTTGTGGGTACTTTAGGGAAATTCTCTTTAGTAACTGTAAATATTCATCACAGCCTCACCTTTTCTCCCACAAGCCGGTGCAAGCCCAGCTGTTGCCGGCATCCCTGACTGATCAAACTGCTCTCCAGAAACTTGCCACCTCTGTTTACATGCGTCCAGGAGCCCCCAGGCCTGGGGAGAAGGCAGGCTGGCCCTGGACACACTTTGGAATACAAAATCTCTGGGAATTGGGCTCCGATGCTTTGCTGGAGTGTTGGCCCTCGGATGGAACTTGGTGGAAGGAGGTTACCCCTTGGACCCCTTCCTGGGGGTGCAGGGGCCCAGCGGTAAGCTTCGGAAGGGGCCTATGTCTGACCCTGAGGCCATGACCTTGGGGTCCATGCTGTGCCCTCATGCCACCAGGAGGCCAGGCCTTTCCCACATGAGCACAGATGTGTGACCATGAGGGGCCTCAGAGAGCGTCAGCCACTCCTTTAATTCACCAGTGAGGAAACTGGCCCAGGGAGGGCTAGTGGTTGCCCCCAGGCAGAGGCAGCTGGTTGTCGGGAGGCCTGGCTCCCAGTGCACTCTTCCTTCTGCTGCGCCAAGCTGCCTTCCTCTCAAAGTCTCTCTTTAAAAAAGAAAAGTCTGAAGTTTGACCAGGTTGCATGGCATCCCACTCAGCCAGGAAGCCAGCACCTGAGCTAGAGCTGGCGAAGACCTCCGACATGCCAAGGCCTTGTCTGCCGCCATACTGCTGGCCGCCAGCTGCAGGACACGCATAGGAAGGGGTCTGTGTTTTCAGGATCAACAAATATTCAAAACTCCAAGGAACATGGGAGAATCTTAAAATGAACTCCAATCCCCCATTCCAGGTGGCTGCCTCTGGGCAGTTTCTTCTCCTCACCCCAGACCCAGGCTGACCAGTTAGGGATGAGCTCAGTTTGAGAACTGTCTGGTGCATTGAGGACGATGAACATTGAGGGCAGACGAGATTCAGGCTTTGGTGACAAGGCAGATCATAACGAATTTTACAATCCAAAAAAGGGCTTGGAGCTCAGGAATTACAGCCGTTACCTGTGTCCATGCTGGCAAGTCCCCAGAGCGGCTAATGCTGCCATCCACACCTCCTCTGCCAAAACCCAACTCAATTTGGGAGGGGGCTGCACTTGGTGGGTGGGTCAGTGTCTGCTGATGAGCCCTGTCAGGGCCATACTGCCCCTCCTCAAGTCACAGTTCTTGAAGGCCAGCCTTAGTTTCCAGAAAGGGGCCTGTATTCCCCTGTCAAGCCATTGGCCATCCCCAGGAATTAGATGAGCGTCCTCCAGAATGAGCCCCAGCAACAGCTACCCAGGGGAGGGTACCAGGAAGATTTTCTAATCCTCTCAACAAACCCCACAGAGGACCAGAAAGAGCTCTCGCCTCTCCTGAACTCTTCCGTCTGCTCCTTGGGGTGGTTTCTGGCAGTTGCCACCCACATACCCATTAATCCACCCTTTTAGTGGGAGTCAGCCTGCGTTTCACGGCTCTCACCACCACTGTGGTCAGACCCTGCCCAGTGTCCCCCGGGCAGAGCAGGACAGGGGCAGACTCTGATGTGGGGTCTCTCGCCCTTCGAGAGTACCAGGTAGCCAGCAACCCAAATTCGCCAGCTGCCCACACAGTCACCATCCAGCCCTCCCTCCCCAGTCAAACTGCCTCCCGCACCATCAGGGAGACTCCAAGTCCAGGGGTGCGGTCTGTCCCCAATTTCCACGTCAGCCCTCAGCTCCACAGTGGGGAGCTTGGGGGTCCCACCTGTTAATCCCAGAGCTGTTCCTATTTCTCAGAGCCTGGTGGTCCCAGGAGATCTCACTGGCAACAAAGCACGTTTCTGTGTTATGGAAGCCAATGGTAGATTGGCTGACATGAGGTGGCCTTTTCACCTGGTTCCACGTGGAGGTGGAGAGAAAAGGGAAGGCCGACAAGGACTGGGCCCAGATGAGGCGGACACCCAAGATGAGTCCCGAGGAGGGCAAAAGCCGAGGACGGGGGTGCAGGAGTCCTGTGCTGCCCCAGGAGAAACGAGACCGGGAGGGACTGAGCCAGAAGGAGCACATCACACTCCTGGAAGGACGTTGGCCGTAAGCAGCCACAGACCCACCCTGGCCTTGGCCTGCATGGACCCTCAGTGGCTGGCCAGTCAATAAACTCCAAGGAAAGGAGCTAAGGAACAAGCTTCTGGAAGCAAAAGCCTGCCACATTGGCCGGAACTGAAAGCTGGGGCCAAGGCCTGGAGATTCTGATGAGATCGGTTCTGCTTCTAGTGGAGCGTGCACTGGGCACTAGAGAAGCTCTGAGGATGGCAGTGGAGGACCACGGTGTCCCTGCACCGATCCCCGGGGAACCCGGGAATGGCATGCCTGGAAGGAGCCCCTCTGCCCCGCGTCCCTGGCATCTCCTAGCGCTCTCTGCTTCTGTGGAAACGTGCCAAGAAAAGGGAAAGACTCTGCCTCGAGGTTTAGTGGCCAGCCAAGCCCTCAGTGAATGCGTGTTGAGGCAGCCTCATCTGCTTCCCTGAATTACGCTTGTTTTCCCCCAATTTGTCTCTTGCCTGAGCCAGAGCCTCACAGCTGTAGCCTTGTGCTGGCCTCTCCTGTCCCGAGCTCTCTCGCTAGTCTCTCAAACAGCGGAATCAGCCTCTGCGCCCTCGCCCACCAGCTCGCATCTGCCAGTGGTGGTGACCTCCTTCTTCCCAGATCTGGCTCCCCAGGGGGTAGTATTCCCCAGCACCCCCACCTCTGTGGTCACACACTCGAGGAGGCCGTGGGGCCCAAGGTGGCAGCCTCAGGCAGCTTTCCCTCCTGCCGTCCGTTGGTTTGGGACACACAGATAAAGTAGAACTGAAACCCGGGCCAAAAAGCGTCCAGACAGCAGTGGCCCGAGAGACCGGCTTTGAAGTCTGAAGAGAGAGCCTCTTTCCCCTCCCCCTTTCCTGCCTGAACCCTCATTCTCCCAGAGACACTGCCAAGGTCACCTGTTTTCCACAACAAGAGGCCCCCGGGGCTGCCGGAGCTGAGTGGGTGCCTACAAGACATCTTGGGGATTGAATAATTATTCCAGCCCCTTCACCACCCTCAGCAGAAAAGTAAGATACTGAACTAAGTTAGGTCATTTACCAAACATTTGCTGAACACCTACTGTGTGCTGGGCTCCTAGAAAGGCAGAGAGACCACAGACAGGGGGCTGACGGGATCCCCTGGCAAGCCCCCCTGGTCAGGGAAAGAAAGGTGATTGAGGCTGACCCAGCGCTCTCCTCAGGAGAAAGCAGTCCCTCCCTCCAGCACCTCCCAGGACCCCAGGTGCAGAGCAGAGCTGGTCTACAGTTCAGGGATGTCTGGAAGGAGAAGATGCAGCCAGCCCAGCGTCACCATGCGGCTGCCCTTCTCCACCAGCAGAGAGAGATGCACACAGGCCAAGACTGCAGACTCCACGTGCCCAGGACAGCAGTCTGCACCCCACGAGTCACCCAGTGCCCACGCCTAGCACCATCGGTGCTTCAGAAGGGAGGTTCCTTCCTTGTCACCCAGGGATCCCGGCTGTTTTTACCTCCTCTACTCCATGCTTGGAAGTTTAGTCAACCTGGTAGACTGCATCCTATATCAAGGCCCGGTTCTTCACCAAAGATCCCCATGGTGGCAACTCAGCCCTTCCGACCAGGGCAACATCACCCAGGCCAAAGGCGGATGAACTCGATGGTTGGGACACACTGCCCGGCCCACATGTGGAGATGGAGCAAAGAGCTCCTATTCCCCCTCGGGTGCCTCTGCCCCTGCAGCACCTGCAGATAGCCAGCCCCTCCAGGAGTAAGTCCTGAGCACCCACTGTGTGCCAGACAGGGCCAGCACGAGGCTGGAGTCTGCTGTATCCAGCCTGCCTTGCTTCTTGGAAAGGGCAGCAGGAGGGAGCGAGTCATCCCTGGGCCCAGAGAGCACGGGCGTGGCCATACACTCCCTCCCAGCACCCTGCCCAATGGCCCCCAAAGAACAGGACCCTTTGTTTCTCTGAGGCCTCCCCAGCCCCCAGATGAACCCTCTAAAATTGACCTGAAATTCCAAGTCTCAACAGGAAACAATGAAGGGCCAGAGTCCCCCCACCCACCAGGCTCTGGGCTCAACCTTTAACATAGGCGCAAACCATCTTCCCAGCCCTGTGAGGTAGGTGGGGCTAAATTCGCTCTTCAGATGTGGAGATTGAGGCTCTGGGAGGCCAAGTGACATGCCCAAGGCAAGTAGTAATTCATGGAATTGAGAATCAAACCCAAGCCCTTCTAATCCCGAAGTAGGAAATGTCTCTGAAAAGTTAATAACTGAATTTTACAGATTGGGAAACTCAGCTAGATCAGTCCAGGCAGAGGGGCGTCCAAGGGCAGGGATGAAGGGTAGAGAGAGGAGAGGACAAGGAGGGTTGGGTGGGCTGCATTTAGTGACATTCCCTCCCTCTGGAACAAGCACTGAAAACTCATTCAGAGAAGGAGGGCTTCTGCCTTCTCCCTGGGTGGCAGGCCTCTTCCGTTCACACCTGAGCCCCCGCGGTGGGCTAAGCCAGGCTCCACACTCATGCTGCCTGGTTCCCGCCGCAGCCCTGGATAGATGCGGGGGCCCGCCCCCTATTGGCCCATTTCAGGCTCCGGCACACGCGTGTCAGAGGTGCGGGTGTCCCTCAGCAGACAGTGTGGTGGAAAGTAGGGGGAAAAAGAGAAAGCTGACAGATGCCAAGTATTTTGTTTCTCCATCCAGAGGCCACATAGATCTGCAGGGAAACTGTATTCCGCTGAGATCAGAACTTTAAACAGTCTGAGCAGACCTCGTCCCTACTGCTCTTGGAACAGGATATCTGCACACCACTGGTGCAGGGGGCGGGGGATGATTAGGGGGACGAAGAGTGGGGGACCAGACAGCTGAACCCTTGTGCCTGCTGCCTTCACTCTGGGCATCTGGGAAGGCTCCCTACTGTCCGGGCACCTTGCCCATCACTGCCTACAAGAATGACAGATATCAGTGTAACCATGTTTTTCTTTTAGTTGCCTCGATATTCAAAGTTTTGTTTTTTCCATCCTGTTCATACATATGCATGTAATTAAACATTTGTGAAAATCACTTTAATAATAAACAGGAAATGAACTTAAATATTGCTCTTTCATTCATCAGAGGTCATGACAGATGGGGGAAAAGGTACCTGGAATCAGAAAAGAAAAAATTTTTTTCCAGAAATTCCCTGGCTGTTTTGAGGGCTGAAAGTAAAGGAGCTACAGTAGCTTCTGGAGGGAGAGCAGTGAGCTTGAGATCTGCATGTGGAGGGCACCAGAAGTTAGGGCACAGACGTGTTCCTCATTGAGCTGCCAGAAAGTAAAACTTCTCTGTTTCAAATCCCATGTCTCCTCATGACTGGCATCGTGAAACGGGAGACGCTTCTCTACACTGGGAGTTCAATCTGGGAGTCACAGGCAGTGAGCCCCAGGGATCTGGGGCCCCTCGAAACTGGATGCACAATCAGTGCTCTGTGTGTGTGTGTGTGTATGTGTGTGAGCACATGCATGCACATGCATACATTTCTCTGGGAATATCGCCCATGGCTTTCATCAGATTCTCAAAGAAATCTAGAACCCCAAAAAGGCTAATAAGCACTACTCTCAATAATGTGGAGAACCCTCTGGTATCATGCACTCAACAGGAGAAAAAACAATTTTATAAATGATATTAATTAACATTCCAAATAAGTGACAATAAATACCAGGTTTTTTGTTGGTTTAGCACAATTATTTAAAAGACTAAGGAAACTTCTGGGAATATACTCAAAAGAATTGAAAACAGTCTTGAAGAGCTATTTGTCCAACCGTGTTCACAGCAGCAGCATTCTTAGTAGTCAAAAGGCGGAAGCAACCCAAGTGTCCATCAATGAATGATTGGATAAATAAAACATAGTCTGTCCATGCAATGGAGTATAACTCAGGCTTAAAAAGGAATGAAGTTCTGATATGTGCCACAAGATGAATGAAATTTACAGACATTATGCTAAGTGAAATAAGCCAGTCACAAAAGGACCAATACTATATGATTCCACTTATATGAGGTACCTAGAATAATCAAATTCATAGAGACAGAAAGTAGGATGGTGGTTGCCAGGGCCTGGGGTGGGGAGGGATGGGGAGTTGTTATTTAGTGGGCACAGAGTTTCAGTTGGGGACAATGAAAAAGTTCTGGAGATGGATGGTGGTAATGGTTGCACAACAATGTGAATATACTTAATGCCATTTAACTGTATTTTTTTAATGGTTAAAATAGTAAAGAGTACATTGTGTATGTTTTACCACAATTTTTAAAAGGAAGGAAACAATAATGGCATCCTCTGAGCACACAACACACTGGATATTTCTACCAAATTTCTACCAAAGCTCCCATGAAGATAGGATCAAAAGATTAGGTCTCTTTGGACTGGAAAATGAGCTGAGAAGCAGCATAGCCCAGCTCACAAATGGGAGGGAAATGAGGTGAGTGTGGACTTACTTATTGCCCGGATTCCAAAGTCCAAGATGAATTCCAGATTCCTCACAGAGTAGAAGGCCCACATTCCAGCTTGTTCTGGCCTCACTCTGTGAACTGGGGAGATCCAGAAGGAGACTTCACCTCTGGCCTGGTCCACATTATGGTATTCCTGGACTTTCTCCCTTTAAACTCTGAGAGAGTTCAGTAATCAAATTCAGGCATCTTAGCATATAAGGTGGGGATGCTATCTATTGCTTTTTCTTTCCATTTTAGGATTAAGAGATTCAATATAGGGGGGCCAGCCCGGTGGCATAGTGATTAAGTTCAGCATGCTCCACTTCAGCAGCCCGGGTTCATGAGTTTGGATCTCGGACATGGACCTACACCACTCATCAGCCCTGCTGTGGCAGTGACCCACATACACAATAAAGGAAGATTGGCACAGATGTTAGCTCAGGGCTAATCTTCCTCAAGCAAAGAAAGAGGAAGATTGGCAACAGATGTTAGCTCAGAGTGAATCTTCCTCAGCAAAAAAAAAAAAGGGGGGGGAGAGATTAAAAATATATTTGCACAAATGAAATTCACATTTTAAAGCAGTTCTTAACAAACAAGCTTCTGGAAAGGTGAGTATGAATAATATTTTGCCAGTAGATTGAAAATTTAGATGCCATGAACAAATTCCTTGAAAAAAATCTAACTTACCAAATGACACAGCAGAAATAGAAAATTAAAACAATCTTATGATTAATGATTGAATTTATAATTTAAAACTTTCCTGTAAGTGTGTATGGAAAAGCAAATGGTTAAAAATGGCCAAGACCCTTTTGCAGAAGAAGGATAATTTGAAATAAGTAACCCCAGCACATATCTAGTGCTACTAAAATCTAGAGAAATGAAGGCTGGATGGAATTTGTGCAGAGATGGGCAAACTGAGTAACTAAACACAAATGAACCTAGAGAGAGATCTGCACATATTTGGAATGACAGAAGTGGCATTGTATGTCAGTGGGGAAGAATTAACTTTTCAATAAATAGTGATGGGAAAATTGCTTATCCGTACGTCAGAAGAATGAAATTGGGTCCCTATCCCATACCTTACACAAAAAATCAATTTCAGATGCATTAAGAATTAAATGTGAAAAGAAAACTTAAAAACTTGTAGAAGATCTAGGAAAATATATTTCTGACTTTAAGGTAGGAGAGATTTCTTAAACAAGACATAAAAAGTACCAACAATGAAAGAAAAGATAAACTTTATTACATTAAAATTTAAAAGTCCTATTCTTGAAAAGATACTATACAGAGAAAAGATGAGGCCAAACTGGGAGAAGACGTTTGCAATGTGTATAGCTGACAAAGGATTAGTATCCAGAATATAAAAAGAACTCCTACAAACAATAAGAAAAAAGGCAAACACCTCAATTTAAAAAAAAAAAAAAGAGCCAAAGACATGTACAGGATTTCACAAAGGGGGAAACAGGGTGGCAAATTAACACTTGAAAAGATGCTCAACCTTATTAATAAAAATAAAAATGAAGACAACAAAGAGATACCATTGTGGCATTAGGTTGGCAAAAGTTAAGTCTGATATAATGCGTCAGAGAGGATATGGATCAATTCTACTAGGTATAAATGGAGAAGCTCTTACACATATGTACCAGGTGTCAATGCAAATAAATTACAATCAATCTATAAATGAAAATTGGGGTCAGTTTATTATGAGCCAGAGCTGAGGACTATAGCCCAGGGCCTTCTTTCCCTGAGGAAGGAAGGGCACCAAAGAAGTGGGGTGTACAGTGTGGTTATATAACGTCTTGGAACAAAGAGCATACATCATATATGACAGGACTGTCCCTTTTACAATAGTCACGAGATTGCTTTGCTGGCACAACACATATGTATGACCCAGCAATCCCAACCCTATGTATATACCCAAGAAAATTAAAAACATGTGTTTGCACAAAAATTTGTCCATGAATATTCATAGTGACTTTATTTATAAAAGCCAAGAAGTGAAAACAGCCCAAATGTCCGTCAGCTTAACAGTGAACAAACAAAATGTGGTCTACCCGCAGGATGGAACATTATTCAGCCATATAAAGGAATGAAGTACAGATACTTGGTAAATCTGAATGAGCCTTGGAAACATGATGCTGAGTGAAAGAAGCCAGTCACAAGAGCCATATTTTGGTGAGCATCCAGAATAGGCAAATCCACAGGCAGAGAAGGTAGATCCGTGGTTGCCGGGTTGCTGTGGGGGACGAAATGAGGAGTGACTGCTAATGAGTACAACATGGCTTCCTCTTGGGATGATGGAAATGTTCTGGAGTCAGATCATGGTGCTGTTTGTACACCATGCAACCTTTGTGAATATATTAAAAACCACTGAATTGTATACTTTAAAAGGGTGAATGTTATGGTATATGAATCATTTCTGTGTGATACAGTAAGAAATACATATTTGGTCTTTGTCCCAGTTCCTGGCACACAGCTCCTAAAACCCTCGGAGTCTCCAGAGTGGTGTGTCTTTGTGTGCTACAGAATGGTGGCTGGCGGCCCCTAGACAGCTTCAGGAAGGTGGCTGGTCACCAGAAAGACAAAGGCTTGATGAGAGGGTTGAAACTTTCAGCTCCACCCTGTGCCCTATGGCCAGTGATTTAATCAATCGCCCCTAAGTAATGAAATCTCCACAAAAACTCCTAAACAAGGAGGTCCGGAGAGCTTCCCGGTTGGTGAACACATGGAGATGCTGGGAGGGTGGCGCACCCAAAGAGGTCATAGAAGCTCCGCCCCCTCCCCTATACCCTGCCCTACGAATCTCTTCCATCTGGCTGTTCCTGAGTTGTATCCTTTATAATAACCAGTAATAGTAAGTAAAGCACTTTCCTGAGTTCTGTGAGCTATTCTAGCAAATTATCCAACCCAAGGAGGAGGTCATGGGAACCCCCTGAATTTATAGCAGGTTGGTCAGAAGCACAGGTGACAACCTGGGACATGTGACTGGCGTCTACAGTGGGGCCAGTCTTGGGGACTGAGCCCTTAATCTGTGATGGCTGTGCTAACTCCAGGTAGATAATGTCAGGAGTGAATTGAATTATAAAGAGTTGGAGGATTGGTTGGTGTGAGGAAAAAAACCCCACACATTTGGTGTCAAAAATGTGAGTAAAAACAGTTCAGATCTAAATAAAAGAAAGCAAAAACACCATAATGTGGAGTGAAGAAAAGAGTCCCATACCATTATCACACCATATCTTTAATCTCAAAAACAAGCAAAACAGAACAATATATTATTTAATTAAACATACGTTCATATGTGATGAAAGACTTTTTTTTTTTTTTTTTTTTGCTGAGGAAGACTCACCCTGAGCTAACATCTGTGCCAATCTTCCTCTATTTTGTATGTGGGTCGCCTCCACAGCATGGCTGATAAGTGGTAGGTCCACACCCTGGAACTGGACCTGAGAACCTGGGCCACCGAAGCAGAGCATGCCAAACTTAATCACTACACCATGGGGCCAGCCCCCCCGATGAAAGACTTTTTCAAAGCATGGAAATAATAGACGTCCAATCCAGTACAACACTGAGATGGAAGTACTGGAGATGGAAGATAAAATGGAGGAAAGTACCACACTGCTGTTGCTTAATTGCTTACACTGGGTTTCACCTATCATTTTGTATATATTAAACATTTTAAAGGATAACGAAGGGAGAAGCATGGCTTTAACACATTTCCTTAGGAAGATGCCATACTGGAGACCAGCCTACAGTCTGTCGGTCAGCACAACCAGTCAGCGTTCTCCCCCAGCGTGGAAGCAGATCGCTGTCTCTGGTTGAGGAACAGGTGAAGGTGTTGTCTTGGGTTTAGGCTCCATGGTGTATGAAAAACACATTTTCTACGAGCACCCTCAACACAGCTCCTGGCAGAAGAGGCTTTCAGAGACCAAAGGTCACTCTGGGCTTGCGATTTCCAACCTGAGGGATGGAAGTTACTTTTTTAATTCTCCTTCCCCCCCCCCCTTCTCTCTCTTCTTTTCTCTGGGAGTGAGGGAAGCAGAGATGTAATTTTATGTTGATTAAGTTGCACATTCAGTAGCTCCTTAAGGAGGTAACATTTCAGCTGAGACCTGAAGAATGAGTTGGAATTAACAAGGTGGGAGGGGGCAAGAGCTCTCAGGCAGAAGGAACAGCATGTGCAAGACCCCTGAGACAGAGGTGATGGGATGCACTCCAAGACCTGAAGAAGGCCAGTGAGGCGGGACTCAAAGAATGAGAGCGAGTGTGGTGAAAGCAGGCTGGAGAAGTCAGCAGGCTGGACCATGCTGGGCCTTGGAGGTCACAGGAAGGACTGGGTTTTTATGCCTGGGCACTGGGTAACCCCAAAAGACACTAAGCAGGAGTCTGACACGACTAGGTTTGCATTTGGGGAGAAGAATGCTAAATAGATATGCCCTGTCAGAGGGATGGATCAGGGACATATATTCACATGACCCGACCAGTGCCTAAGAGACCATTGAGACTCAGCCTCCCTTCTCCAGTGGGACTGGATCCCTGGGAGCATGTAGGCTGGAGCTGTCGGAGCTATTTTGTCACTACAAGGAGATAGCCTATTGGAGAGCAAAGCCAATGCACAGAAGAGCAGAGCTGAGAGACAAGACAGAACAACTGAATCCTGGTGATGTTGTTTGTGCCCCTAGATCAAGCTGGATCTGAAGCCCACACAAACTCCTTTGTTATGTGTTACGTGGTAGTTCTGACTGCCGTAACAACATACTTCAGACTGGGGAGCTTAAGCAACAGAAATTTATTTTCTGGAGGCTGGGAAGTCCAAGATCAAGGCATGGGCCCATTCAGTTCCTGGCGAGAGTTCTCTTCCTGACTTGCAGACAGCCACCTTCTCACTGTGTCCTCACTTGGCAGAGAGAGAGTGCTCTGGTGTCTATTCTGTCAAGGGCACTAGCCCTATCAGACTAGGACCCCATCCTTATGACCTCACCTAACTTTTATCACCTCCTTACAGGCCCTATCTCCAAAAACAGTCACTTTGGGGGTTAGGGTTTCAACATATGAATCTGGGAGGAACACAAACATTCAGTCCATAACATTGTGTGAGCCAAAACATCCTTAAGTCAGTTTGAGTTGGACTTACTGTCCGTTGGAATGCATAAACTCCAGACTGATATACAGGGGGAGGGAGACAGCGGTGTCAAAGATGACACCATTCAGCTAGTGCAACATATAGTGGCTCATAATAAAATAATTACTGTAATACGATATATACTATCTATATAGGCGTGAGACTATGAGGCATGATAAATAATAATAATATAAATAATTATGTTATTAGCAGTGAGGATCAGGTCTGTGAAGTAGATAATTCTTACCCAATTACAATACAATATCGTTATGGACTGAATATTCACAGTGAGGTCCTGCTGCCCCACCTACCTCCCACCTGAGACAGACCTGTTCTGTGGCCTACAAACTGCATGGAGCCCCGGGGAAGCTACAGGGTAGCTGAGACGTTTGGGAAATGGAGGCCGAGTGGTCAGGCTGTGGAGTGTATAGAGAAGTCTAGATACTTGCTGTAGTGGTTATGTCCCCTCTTGTATGGTATAAAGCCACAGTTTTGTGTTTATATTTTGTTTAGAAGTAGTTTTTCTTATTGTGCAATAAACCTTCTCAGAAGCAATAAACTTAAAAAAAAAAGAAGCCCACATTTAAGTTAAAATTAAGTTCTGAATTTCCATTTCTCAAAGTTAATTATGAAACTGAAACTTGCACAAAATGTTTGTCGACTTTTACCTTCCACTACAGGGGCCAAAGAGATATCACTAACCACAAACCAAACCAGGTGACACAATTCTGATGCAGAAGCATCACGTCTACTTCAAAAGTTAGCAATTATTTTAAGAAGATGGTGTCCGGAAATGAATTCATGTGCAGTGCAGAAGTGGGCTGACATATCACTCTGTAAATCATGACTTCATTTAGATCAAATGACTTTTTCTACATTAATTTCACTCATTTTTCTAATTCCAAGCTTTCTTGTGCTTATACGAAAAGCAAAGCCATCACTGTTAATGTGTTGGCTCCACTGGCTGAGGAGTTATTCCACAGTGGATGCCAATTTGTATCAAACTCTTCAGACAGTTCCATTTTCTTCATCCAATTCATGGAATCAAAATTAAGCTTTTGGAAGTTCACTCTGTCTAGAGTGAAAAACTAACATTATTGTGAATGCTACTCAGCTAAATTCACAAGGCAAAAAGTTGAACACTGAAGGCATTTTTTTGCAACGATAATACTCATATAAAGTTTGATGGGTACAGCACAGGGGGACTAACGTTCTCACTGAATGAAGAAGCCCATGGAGCAGAAATGCACTTGGAATTGGATGTGGTTAATAATTTTATCCAAACAAGCTGTAAAAGTATACCAATTGAATTAGAAATCATAGCCGTCAAAAATTTACAAATATTTTTTTATCACTAGAATAACTGAACTACAAAACGTTTGTGACCAAGCTGATATTAGATACAAATGTTCAGCAGCTGAAGCGCCAAAGAAACTTCGGCCTTCCAGCTTCTTGGTAAATTACAGTTGCATGGTTGCAAACGGGAAGACGGTGAATCTCATCCGTATGGAAGGAACAGAAAAACTTGAAAAATGAGAACGTTCAAAGCATGATTTTTGAAATTCTGTAATTGCCTTTGAAATACCTTGCAATACCTCGACTTGTAAGAAAAACTTCTCAGTTTTAACCAAATAAATTTACACTCCGAATCCAAATGCAAGGAAATCGAGAAGGGCCACTACTCTGCAACGTGGAAACCTGGTGAAGCGTTCAAAAAAACCAGAGATCCCCTCCCGCCCTCGGGGCTCTGCAAGTCGTCGTCAACGTGCAGTCGGTGCCGGGACACGAGCTCCACCACACCCGTGTGTCTGGGCCTCGGTTTCCCCTCCTGGACAGGCTCTGTAATTCCTTCTGCTTCCGACCACGTGTAAGCTGTAAGGCCTCGCTCCCGGCATCCCCCGGGGCAGCCAAGGCGTGAGAGAGAACCCCGCCCCCACTGGGCGCGCGTGCGCACAGGCCGGCAGCGCCAAGCCACTGCCGCGCCAAACGCACGCGCAGGCACGCGCGCTCACGTACGAGCACTCGCGGACGCGCCCTCGGGCGGCCGGGCCTCCGGGCTTCCCGGATCCGGCTCCGAGCTCCGCGCCCCGGCGGTCCGCGGCGAGCAGGCCGGGCGCGCGGGCGGGGGCGCGGGAGCTCCGGGGGAGGGCGGGGCGGGCGGGCGGAGTCGGGAGGCCGGGCCGCGGGCTGCGGCGGCGCGGGACTGGGCGCTGGGCGGGCGGACGCGCCATGGAGGCCGACGCGGCGTCGGAGCGCCGGCCCGCGGAGCGCGGCGGCCCGGGCCTGACGCCGGAGGCGGCGCCGCGCTCGGAGCAGGGCCCGGACCCGGAGGAGGGCGCGCGGGCCTGGGCCGAGTTCGCGGCGCTGCACGGCCCGGCGCTGCGCGCGTCGGGGGTCCCCGAGCGGTACTGGGGCCGCCTCCTGCACAAGCTGGAGCACGAGGTGCGGGCCGGGGCGCCGCGGTGCCCTTGAGGGGGCGGGGGCGGCTGGGGAGGGTCCCTGAGGCGCGGACCCTGGGCGCTGGGGGCGGAAGGCTCTGGACCCTTCTGTCGGGTAGGGTGTGGTCTCTGCGCGGGCCCTTAGCCGAGAGCCGCTGGGCTGGGCTGTAGGGAGGCCCCCTGGGGCACACGTCGGGAGGGTGTCTGGGGGTGTTCGCGACTGGGAGAAGTAAAGCGCGTTCCAGGGCAGGAGAAGCTTGTGCCCAGGTGAGCAGGCCTCGGTGGGACGCGCAGGGGTGTGTGTCCCTCTGGGAGTTGGGGGATGGCGTGGATGGACGAGGCTGCAGAAGCGGGTAGAGGTTTAATGATGAAGGGCCACGAATGCCGTGATAGACTTTGCCTTCTTGGCAGTTTAGGAGCCGTCTAGGTTTGGGCCTAAGAGTGGCCGCCAGAGCCTGGTAGCTGTGGCCCTGATCCTACCAGCACCTGGGGCTGGGCCAGGGCTGCGGTGGGAACTGGAACCAAAATGAACTTTGACTCCTGTTGCGCGCCAGGCCCTGAGCTGAGTTCTCCACACATCTGAGCCCCACGCAGTCCCATTAGACAGTCGAGAAAGCTGAGACTCAGGAAGAGGAAGTGCCCTCTCCCAAGGTCTGTCAGCCTTCAGGACTGGAAGCTCTCTTTCAACCACTGCCTCCCTCAGGGAGAAGAGATGCCCGATGAATTTGTGTGGCTTTAACTGTTCAGGTCATAGAATTGTCGTGTTTCTTCGTTTGATTTGAGCCCTGGGTCATCCCCATTTTGCAGATTAAAGAAAACTGAGGCTGTGAGAGATGGAGAAGGAATCTAAACAAAAATGAAAAGGGCTTTGATGCTTCTAGGTTCTCTCCCTTTTTGTGGGGACGTCTCCATTCTGCTCACCGGCCGGGGCCTCCAAAGGGTCTCCCTCGGATCCTGGCTGAGGGGTGGGCCCTAGTTTTGGTTCTTTGCCCAGATGCTGAAGCCGGAGCACATTCATTGGCGAGGTGGTGGGGCCTTCTCCTTAGCTGGAACCAGTCTCATTTCTGGGGGGCTGCCTCCCGGGACAGAGACAGAGTGGTGCAGGTGATGAGGTGGAGGCCTGAGCCAAGAAGAGGGTGTCCCCTGAACCTGACTGCTGAACAGACGCCACCCTCTCTGCCGGTTTCTCTGTCTGTAAAATCGGTTTGGACCAGGCACCTTCCTGCGCAAACCACACACAGGTGTTATAAAAAAGATCCAATGTCAGTGGCACTCGGTACATACCTCCCTTTTGTAACACAGTGAATGTCTTTCCCGGTATGACCTGCCCTCAGTTCCGCCAGCATTTCCTGACTCTGTGCCCCCGTCCCGGGCATGTGCTGGGGCGGGAGGGGACCCCAGCAGTTTGTCCTCGAGTGCTGGGTGAAATGAGCACGATGTACAAACACCTGGCTCCAGCCCTGCCAGCTTCCATGGGCAGTAAACCCAAGTCACTCTCCATCTGAGCCTGAGTGTCCACCTGGAAAGCGGGAGGTGAAAGAGGGCCCCTGGGGGGATTGAGTGGGGTGGCATGAGATAAGCTTCAGCCGGTGCCCAGCACATGGCAGGCAGTCACCAGAGTGGGGTATTCCCTCTGCTCTGGCCGCTCTTGCTCTGCAAGGAGCAGCCAGTGTTTTTCCATGACCCTCCCTTGCTGTTACGGGTTACGGGCAGAGCTGTGAGTCACCACTTTGCCAGACCCAAACCTGCAGCCATTCTTCTGAGTGAGACCTGCTGCTGCTGCTACTGTGGGCCCAGGTGTGGGAGAGGGCACATGCCTGCAGAGCAGGCACCAGCCAGCAGAGGAGTGGGCCCCTTCAACCTCCCACAAGGCCCATGCCCCTGGTGCCTTGCCTCAAAAGAAATCAGTTCCCTTGGAAAGGATGGGGAGTGTTTTAAAATGAAGGTCAGCTCTTTTCCTGTCTGCTCAAACTTCCCAGTTGCAGAACCAACCCATTTGTTACCTCATGAGGGGCTTCTCCAGTCCCACCATGAAGGGATTGTGGTCACCCCTGGGGAGAAGCCAGGCCAGAGGTAGGCATCTGTTCCCGGGCCTTATGCTAGCCCCACTGTGCCCCTCCCTCTGTCAGGTTTGGGGTCCTGGGTTGAAGTCTAGGATGAACTTCAGCCCTCTGAGCTGCTCCCTCCTGGTCTCAACTGTGGGGAAGGTAGTGGCCTCCCCTGGGCTCCTTGAGGGTTACAGGGGATCCCAGCTCGAGGCTCCATCCCAGAGAGAGCCTGGTCTGCTTTGCACCCCCCTGCCTGGCGTCCTCCACCACCCCACAGCCACATGTCTAAATCTCCCCTTCCTCCCTCACCTCCGATCATGGCTCCCCCGTCAAGTCTTCCCAGGCCCCAGCACCGTTTACCTGGTCCTCTCAGTGGCCCGGCCTTACCCGGCCCTGCCGCTCGGCTCTCAGCTCCCTAGGCAAGATCATGAGTGATCCATCCCCTCGCCCCCAAGGTGCCCGCCTGCCCGCACACACAGCTGCTCGTGCCTGAATAGATGGCTGGTTTCAGCTGCTGGGATGAATGTTTCCCCCGTTTTTGACGGAGCTGTGAGAAGTAGGTTTTAGAGGGGGACTAGCCTTTGCTGAGTCCCTGCTGTGTTCATTGTTTCATTGATTTAGTGCCTGCAGCTCTCCCAGAAGGTGGGTGATGCCCCTTCCCAGGTGAGAGACTAGTCTGCAAAGCGTAGTGCTGGTGGGCACGTGCTGACAGCGTATGCCGAGCTTGGGGTCTTCTGAGCTCGGTGTGTCTATGGACCATTTAATCCGCCCAACAACCTTCTGAGGTATATTCTAATATTCCCATTGTATGAATGGGGAAACTGAGGCACAGAGGGGTTCAGTGACTTGTTTAAGGTCACGTGGCCTGGCTCCAGAATCTTCCCTGAGGCCCCTTGCCGACTTGCAGCAGACACGGTGCACGAGTATGGCCGAGTGGGGATGGGTCTGGCTCTGGAGCACACAGAGGAGGCTGACTGCTTTACCAGCTGCACGTGGCTTGCAGTTGTCCTTTGCCCCAGACACCTGAGGACCAAGGCCTCAGGAGACGAGTCCCAGGTCCCCCAGCCCCTGCTTCACGCAGGCCTGGACTGCTTCGTGGCTGGGCTGGCGCAGTGGCTGCAGGGCCTCTTGGGAACCTGGTCCCTCTGGGGTGCCTCGGTTGCCCTCATGTTGGATTAGTTCTTCTGGTGAGAGTGACATCGGGGTGAGGTCTCTGGCCACCAAGATCCTGACTCTTCCATTCACTCCCAGTGTGACCAGAGCCACCCCCTCTGCCTTTGGAGACACATCTTCCCTGTAAAGGAAGGGACCAGACCACATGTAATTGGGACACACACACACAGGCCCACTTCCAAGCATGGGTTCTGTGGGGTGAGGAGCCCTAACAATAGTGCCTGTTAGTGAGGTAGGTTACGTCCCAGTTCTGACTGATTTCTCTAGGAGCCTCAGTTTCCCCACCTGTAAAATGGGTAGTTGGGCAATAAATAGGTCCTGCTTCTAAGGGGTTTAGTTTGTCCTTGAGGCCAGGGAGTGGCGCCTTTTCCGGGAGCAGGAGTCCAGGCTGTGGGGAATGGGGCAGGTTGGGGGATGTTCTGCCAACTCCCCCTGCTGTGGCCCCCAGGTTTTCGATGCTGGGGAGATGTTTGGGATCATGCAAGTGGAAGAAGTGGAGGAGGACGAGAGTGAGGACGAGGCGGCACGGGAAGTGCGGAGGAAGAAGCCCAACCCGGGTGGCGAGCTCTGCTACAAGGTCATCGTGACCAACGAGAACGGGCTCCGGGCGGCTGACCCCAACAGGTAGGAGCGCGGGCCGGTGTCTGCCATCCACCCCGTCGCTCTCAGGGCCGGGCTTCCTTTTAGAGGGATTTCACCAAGGCCGTCACCACTGGGGAAAAGCGGTAATTGCAAACACTGCGCTTCCTGTGTGCCAAGCACTGGTCACTTAGCCAGCCTGGTGACATGCACTTGTGGGCACCCGTGTTTCCAGCTGGGCTTCAGGGTCGTGCGGTCCTGCGAGCAGCCTCCCCATGTCTCACTTAACCACAGTGGGGGTGTGCTGAGTTCCAGTTTTGCTGATGAGGAAACGGGGAAGGACTTGCCTAAGGTCACACAGCTGGTTACGGGTTGTGGGCTTTGAACCCAGGGCAGTCTTACGAGCCTGGGCTTTTCCGAGGCCTCCTGGGCCTCTCCCTGGTCCCGCTGAATCTGAGTGGATCTCTGGGTGGAGCCTGGGAACCCGTATTTAACAGGTTCTCCAGGGAGTGGGAGGAGTGTGGTCTGGCTGAGTCCTCAGGTGAGGGCCTTGCCTGGGGCCACAGGGTAGACGGGGCAGAGCTAGGATTGGACTCCTCGGACAGGCCTGAGGCCCCTCTGCCCAACTTTGCTGGAACCTTGAAGAAGGAACTTGCTGGCCTCTGAGGATCACCGGGCCCTGTGTCCATGGCTGTTCAGGGACGGGTCTGGCCTCCTCTCCTGCAGAGCTTTCCCGGCCTCCTTCCACCCGGCCTCCTTCCCCAGCCTGGCGGGGGTGGGCGTGGCCACACTGGTAGTTACTGCAGCCCAGTGCCTCCACCCACACGCTCTGACTCAAGAACTTCAGGCTGTCCTTTCTCGTCAAGTTCAGTGTGGCCCGCCTGCCCGCCGCCTGCCGTGCTCCTGCCTGTGCCGTCTCCGGGGAGTCCTGGGTTTGGAGCCTGGGCATTGGTTTCGGCCCCACCTGCTCCAGAGCCCTCCCTGATCGCAGGCCCCAGCCTCCACCCCCACACCTGCCAAGTACAGCACCCCCGTGCGCATTTGCCCGGGCTCACCCCCAGGCGTTTGGCCTTGCGGGCCTGGCTCTGTGGACTGCAGCAGGCGGTCGTAAACTTAAGCATGAAGCAGGAATAAATCTTTCTTTGTTTTAGGATATACAAACAAAAAGTAATGTAAGCACAATAAAGTAAGTACTGCTGAACTTGCCACCCGACATGAGGCCTGGAGCACTTGCTGTTTCTTTCATTTTGTCGGGGAATGCAGGCCAGAGCCGCTCTGCCCGTCTGGCACTTGCACCTGTGCATTTGGGGCCTCCTAGTCCAGCCGGGCTCCGGGTGGTGTCCATGACCCAGCGTGGTTGTGCAAGAGCCAGGCAGCTGGCCCCATGGGCTCCTCCAGGGAAACCGGGGCCTGTGGGCTGCAGGTGTCCGTCCGTGTGAGGACTGGAAGCCTCTCTCACAAAGAGGCCTTGATGGTTCCCAGCAAGTGCCCAGAGGTCCCAGCGTGTGTGTGTGAACTCCGTGTGGTAGCTTCTTTGCATGTCTGCCCACTGCTGGCCTCCCAGTGTGTGTGGCCTTTGCTTTTCCTGAGCCCCTGCTGTGCAGCCTGGTAGGGAGGATGCGCCTGTCCTCCAGCGGTTAAAATCCAGTTGAGCACGCTCAGTGTTACAGTGATTGCAGTAACGATCGCTGAGTACACAAGTGTTTGTGGTGTGTTTTGTCTCACTTCCTGCTCGTGTCAGCCCAGTGATAGGAGGTAGGGAGCCCGTTGCTGTTTTAGAAACTGAAAGAGGGAGAGGAACGTGCCCAGGGCCACATAGTGAGTGGTCAGCAGAGCCGGGATCCCCACCCGGACCCATTGGTGCTGGGGAGACCAAGTCTCAGGTTGAGGCCCCGGGCCTCTTCCTCGTCCTTGTCTACCTCCTCGGCTCCTCGTCCCCCCTGCTGGCCTCCTTCCCACTCTTGCCGTGCCTGCGTGGCAGCCTCACGCCCAGCTGTGGCCTCTGCTGCAGCATCTTCCTCATCGACCATGCCTGGACGTGCCGAGTGGAGCACTCCCGCCAACAGCTGGAGCAGGTGCCTGGGCTGCTGCACCGCATGGCCAACCTAATGGGCGTCGAATTCCATGGCGAGCTGCCCAGCCCCGAGGCTGTGGACCTGGTGCTGGAGGAGATGTGGAAGTTCAACCAGACCTACCAGCTGGCCCATGGGGTGAGTGGGCAGCCAGGCCCCAGGGGAGGCAGAGGACAGACACAGACATAGACCTTCACTGGCCATCAGGGCTAGCCGGGGCGGCTGGGGGGCGGTCCAGGAGAGCCCCAACCCAGCTTGGGAGGCTTTACCCCACAAGTAAGCAAACCCATCTTCTCCCATGGCCCAGGGAAACCTGCCTGGTTCCATGTGGCTTCGTTGTGGGCCTGTTACTCTTTGCCTTGGGCCAACCAGTGCCAGGGACCCAGGTGTCCAGGTAGCCTTTGAACTCCAGGACACGACCCTCTTCAGACCCCTAGACTTGGGCCCAGTGACTCGGCTGCCTCTCCTGGCACCTTCTGGTTCTGTCACCCTGTTGAAAGCCCTCAGTGGTTCCTCGCTGTCTTTAGGAGAAGAGTCGTGTCCCTTTAGCACGTGTCCCGGGCTTTTGTCACCTCCCGCCTCCCCAGACTCACCCTCACGTTCCAGCCGCTCACCACTTTAATTTTGGCACAAACAGAAGTTTCTCATGATCTTAGCTTAGATGTTGCCTCCTCCAGGGAGCCTTCCTTCAAAGTCTCCCCCTCCTCCCCCGCCATACACACAAAACCAAGCACATCTGTGTAGCTGCTGGGCTAAGTGCCTTGTTTCCACGTGTCTTTCCCACACAGGTGGTCACACTGCAGTCCGCTGGCCTGTGTCCTGGTCTGCCAGGGCAGGGCCGCTGTCGCTGAGGCCTTGGGTTAAAGGGACTGGGGGTGCTTGTGATAGCTGCCCCAGGCTCAGAGAGTTGGGCGTAGACGGGTGGGTGGTTGGTGTTTGGGAGCCTGGATGGTGCGCGGACAGAAGGGACAGATAGGGGGACTGATGGATGAGGTGTCTGTGTGCTCTGCCCACAGACAGCCGAGGAGAAGGTGCCGGTGTGGTACATCATGGACGAGTTCGGCTCGCGCATCCAGCATGCGGACGTGCCCAGCTTTGCCACCGCACCCTTCTTCTACATGCCCCAGCAGGTGGCCTACACGCTGCTGTGGCCCCTGAGGGACCTGGACACAGGCGGTAAGTCAGACACCCGCCCACCCCGAAGGATGGGCCCAGGCCCTGGTTTCCTGTGCCCCCCTGATGGGCATGCGTGTCTTGGTGCAGAGGAGGTCACCCGGGACTTTGCTTATGGAGAGGCAGACCCTCTGATCCGGAAGTGCATGCTGCTGCCCTGGGCCCCCGCCGACATGCTGGACCTCAGCTCCTCCACGCCCGAGCCGCCCGATGAGCACTACCAGGTGTGACCCTCCACCTCCGGCCCCTGGGCCCATTTGCCTGGTGGCTTCTGGGACGTTCTCCATCCAGGCACCAAATGTTATTGCACACCAGCCGGCTACTGTGGGAGGGAGAGAAGAGTTGGAGAGCATCTGAGAGACAAGGGGCTCAGCTCAGGGAGTGTGAATGTGAGCTGCCTGCGGCCACACAGCTTGAGTGCCGGCCCCGGGCCCAGACCCCAGGATGCCTGATGCTGGGCACCGTCCTTTCAGAGGGTCAGGTGGAGCCAGCAGTGCTGGTGGTCAGTGCTGCTCTTCCTGGTTTTCGGGGACTCTTCGCCAGGACAGGGGACAGTGTGGGCCATGCGGCTTGCCTGTGAATCCTGGCTCAGTACAGTTTCCTTCTCTCCTGACACCTCCCTCACCGGGGACGTTAAGACACTGTGTTCAAACACTGGTGCATTTTCTGGCACACAGTAGGCCTTCAACTAGTGGTTGTCATTAGTGTTACATTGTCATAGACAACAAAGGTGTTTTCAGTCCGTGGGCAGCCTCTCAGTCGGTCCCACCAGAACCCAGCTGGCCCACCCACCAGTGCCCGGCTGGTGGTTAGAGTTAACGCAGGGCCCAGGACGTGAGGCGGGGTTAGTGAGGCCTGGGGCAGGGGTTAACACCGCGGCCACTCCCTCCCTCCTCTGCCCTCTGATCTGCCACTGCTTCATGTTGGCTGGTACCAGTGGGAAACCAGGGTACGAGAGAGCCTGTGCTTAGCACTTCATGGACAGTCTCTACTGTAATCCTTATAATAATAGGATTTATGGTCCTATTTTTATTTTCCCTTTACTGAGGATGAGGACACAGAGGCACAGAGAGGTTAAGTAACTTGCCAAAGGTCTCACAGCTGTTGGGAGAGCTGGAGTTCAAAACCAGGGGGACCTGATAGCTTGTGGGCAGAGGCCACACTTTGCCCCACCGTGTTGAAGCTGCCCTGCCCCCACTGGCACATCACATGTTCACTGAATGCCTCAGGTTGTGGAAAGGAGCAAACAAGTTAACTCAGGTTAGAGCAGGAAGCACTGTGTGGTGTTAGCTGTTCTGTGAGTGCTGCTGATGGGGAGAGGCTGGGTTGTAGCCGTGGTCCTGTTGGCACTTTTCCCCCCGAATTCCATCTAAGTGGGTGGTGATTGAACCAACCATGCCAAAAAGTCAGTGGTCACCCTTCTTGATTCAGAGGTGTGGTTCAGAGCCCCCGGGAGCGCCTGCACCTAGTAGACGTTTGAACAAGTGAGCAAACGCAAAAGGGAGAGGCTTGAGAACGGCTTAGGGACAAAGACTTCCTCCTGATCTTGAGGTGGTTTGTTAAAGGAACAGGAATTACAATTAGTGTTTTTTTCTTGGGATGCCCTCTACTGGCCAGGAAGAGAAGCTAAGAGGCCAAACACTGCTTGTCTGAAACGTGTTGGTTGTTCACTGGGATCAGGCGTGGTTCCTGGGCCCTGGGGTTGCCTGTATTAGTCAGCTATCACCAGGTAACAAATTACTCCACAACATGGCAGCTTAGAACAGCAAACACGTATTAGCTCACACACTTTCTGTGGAACAGGAGTCGGGAGGGGCTCAGCTGGTGTTCTGGCTCACAGCCTCTCACAAGGCGCAGTCAGGCTGTCTGCTAGGGCCGCGTCATCGGAGGCTCACTGGGGCTGAGGACCTGCTTCCACATGGCGCACTCCCACGCCTGGCAGGGTGGTGCTGGCTGTTGGCAGGAGGCCTCAGTTCCTCCCCACACAGCCTCTCCACAGGGCTGTTGAGCATCCCCACCACATGGCGGCCAACTTCTCTTAGAGTGAGTGGGCTGAGAGAGAACAAGGAGGGAGCCCCAGGGCCTTTCTGGAAGGAGCACACTGGTCCACTTCTTCTCTTGGAAGCAACTCATTCAGTCCAGCCCACACTCAAGGGGAGATGAATTAACTCTGCTTTTCAAAGGGAGTGTCAGAGTCTGTGGGTGTGGTTTAAACCACCATACTGCTTGAGCTCGGAACAGCCCCTGGGGCTCCCCTAGAACCGGGCAGCCCTCTCCCAGGACAGGCAGGGCACCTGCTCGGCCGCCTATGATTGGAGGTAGCACTGAGAAGATTTAGAACGATGTTTACATTCTTCTTTTGACCCAGAATGGGCTGTTCAGCACCTGAGGGGCCTTGAGCACCAGAATCCTGGGGTGGGGGGTGCTCAGAGGGCTCTGGGTCCTGCGGCAGCTGCAGAAGCCTCCATCTGAGGTCTGGGGGTGTCCTTGAGATCCTGAAACCCTGAAACCCTGCAGGATGGGGGCGTGTGTTCACTCGCTCCCTTTCTTCAAGGTCTGTTTCTACCTCCAGTGTTTTCCTTCTAGGCCATTTTGGAGGAAAACAAGGAGAAGCTGCCACTTGCCATCAGCCCAGTGGCGCATCCCCAGGACCACATCTTCAAGTGCGTAGCCCCCTTCTCAGCCCGTGATGAGACTTCTCTCACACTCCCCCAGTTCCCACAGCTCCTGCAGCAGCGCCAGGCTCAGGGAGGCGCTCAGTAAATCCGCTGTCTCCTGGTGGCCTGGAGCCACAGAATTGCCCAGGGAGAGTCTCGTGATCACAGAGAGAATCCTATGACAAGTGAGGGGATGAGCGGGGGTGTCGGTTCATCTGGTCCTGGAGTGAAAACACAGCCAGGCCTGTGCACCCCAGCCCCTCCCAAAAGCAGGGAGCCTGTGCTGACGGTGACCATGCTGGGCACCTAGGACGGGCATCTGGGCTGCCAGGGGGGGCTGTTACCAGATGTCTGCAGGTATGGGCTGCTGGGTTACGTAAGGCCAGGCAGGCAAGCCCAGGCTGGACCCCAGGTGGAAGCAGATGCCCCATCTTACAGGTGAGCAAGTGGAGGTGCAGAGCCACACCCACCGGATGTAGAGCAGGCTCAGGGGCAGGTCCCAGCTTAGCCAGGGGCCGGCCGGCCTCTGCCTTCAGTGGGAACCCCTCCCTCTGGCTGCCCAAGCCTGGTCCAGCCAGAAATAAGCAACTCACTCCACTTTGCCCCTTCCACCAGGTCCCGGGGGGTTCCTCCCTGTTAGCTCTCTGCCCGGCCCTCCCCCCCTTCCTGAAGCCACCACCCCAGTCCAGGCAGCCCAGGGGCTTTTCCTGAGACCCATGCCCTGCATCCCTCCACCCCCTCGGGGTCAGAGGCCTTACCGAGGCCCACTTAGCCCTGCCTTCCTGCCCCATCGGAATAGTCCAGCTCCTCACCCCTCCCCCTCTCCTGGAACACTGTCCTGTGCTGGACCACCCTCCTGTCCTTACACTCAGCTGCATTGCTTTAAAAGTGTGCCCATCTCTGCCACCCCAGCAGATGGGCTCCCAGGCCCTGTCCTCACCTCTGCGCAGGGCCAGGGCAGGCCGGGCAGGGCGAGCACCAGCCTAGAGTGAGGCCTTGTCCGGGCACTTGTGTTGGGCGCACGCTCCCCTGCAGGCCTCTGGGGCTCTGGCTCCCTTCTCTGAGGGCGGAGTTCTTGGTGTGTCCGTGTCGATGTGTCCTCTGCCTCCACGTGGGAGGAAGCAGCCTGCATTTGTTAAACAGCCAGGTCATCCTGTTTCATCCTAACAAGTGTGAGGTGGGCCCTCTGCTCCCATCTTATGGGGGAACAGCTGGGGTCTAGGGTTCGAGTGGCCCTTCACAGACAAGCAGGGGCCTGGTCTCTAAGCCTGGCCATCTGACCCCAGCGCAGCCTCTCCCAGCAGGGTCTACACAGACATCCAGCAGGTGCTCAGCCACCTCACCCACCCACGCTTCACCTTCACCCAGAGCGAGGCGGATGCCGACATCCTCTACAACTTCTCGCACTTCAAGGACTACAGGTGAGGTGCCTCCCACCCAGGGCTCAGCCACCTGCCCCAGAGCCCTTCAGCACCCCCTGACCCGTCGTGCCTGCTCGGCCCCACAGGAGGCTGAGCCAGGAGAGGCCCAGCGTGCTGCTGAACCAGTTCCCCTGCGAGAACCTGCTGACGGTGAAGGACTGCCTGGCCTCCATCGCGCGCCGAGCGGGGGGCCCCGAGGGCCCGGCCTGGCTGCCCCGCACCTTTAACCTGCGCACCGAACTGCCCCAGTTTGTCAGCTACTTCCAGCAGCGGGAGAGGCGGTGAGCACCCCCCACCCTGTTCCCCTGAGGAGCGGTGCAGACCAAGGCGCCTGCATCTGGCACACTCCTGCAGCCCCCACCCCGCCTCCACCCGTCCTCACGCACCCAGCCTGATCCTTAGCTGAACACCTGCTGTGTGCAGGCCATGGTGCTGGGAGCCTGGCATGGACACAGCCTGGCAGCCAACCATGGCGGTTTTCCCTGCCTCGGCTCGGCTGGGCCTTACACCTGGAGCATGGCTCCCGTGGCTCCAGCAGACTCTTCCTTATTCCCTAAAGCCCAGCATCTGACATCTCTGTGACAACTCCCTCAGCTCCCTAGGGGAGGTTGGGTGCCCCTCTGCTCCCACAGTCCTGGGGAGACGTTGCCTGGGAGGGTGGCCTGGGCACAACCTAGCAGTCCCCTCTGTCCCCAGGGGCGAGGACAACCACTGGATCTGTAAGCCATGGAACCTGGCCCGCAGCCTGGACACCCACATCACCAAGAGCCTCCACAGTGTCATCCGGCACCGAGAGAGCTCCCCCAAGGTGGGCCCCGCAGCTCCGCACACCAAGGGCGCTCAGCGCACAGGCTGGCCACTGAGAGGCGGGGCGAGGGCGCTCTGGTGTCCAGGATCTGTGTGGGTGGGTCCAGGGCCGGTGGTGACTCGGGGTCACTCAGCTCACAGGAGTGTGAAGCCCCCACCCCGCTCCTTCGTCTGCCTTTGCCTGCAGAGAGGGCTGGGTGAGGGTCCGGGCAAGCAGTGGGAGCCCTCGATCAGAGCCGTCCTGGGTGTACCTGACCCCAGCGTCCCCACATACGCTGCACCTCACACGGCTGCCCAGCAGGAGGGAGGGGGCCAGGCCAGGCCAGGGAGTTCCATGGGGCCTGGACGAAGGTGCCTTGGTGACACAGGGCCCATCAGAGCCAGTGAGGGGGGAGTTGCGGGACATGAGATCATGCAGCGGCCCGAGGGACGCGTGCCCCAGAGATGACCAGTGGGGAGATGCGTGGCTCAGCATTTGTATTCAGTTTTCAAAACCTAACAACTGGTGGGCTTTTTTCCTCCAGTTAAAGTAAAGGTAAGGGCTGGCCCAGTGGCATGGTGATTAAGTTTGCACACTCTGCTTTGGTAGCCCGGGGTTCACAGGTTCGGATCCCAGGCACGGACTTGCATACCACTCATCAAGCCATGCTGTGGCAGTGTCCCACATATAAAATAGAGGAGTTAGCTCAGGGCTAATCTTCCTCACAAAAAATAAAAAAATAAACAAGGTGAAAATAGAGAACTTGTCACAGCCTAGACCAGGGTTTGAGAAGGCAGAGGAAGAAGCAAAGCTCAGGGTGCGGGTCCCTCCATGGACACCAAGACAGGAGGAGGCCCCAGGGTGGGAGGGCGGGTTGTGGGAGCAAGCCTGCTTTCCCGGGATGTGGTCTTGGCATTTGGACGTCCCACAAGCATGAGCCCACAGCCACTGAGGACAGACGAGGTCGGGGTTGCGTCTGGGTGCTCTGTCCTGGCCCAGGTGAGGTGAGAGCCACTCCTGAGCCTGTGTCTGTCCTCAGGTTGTGTCCAAATACATTGAAAGTCCTGTCTTGTTCCTTCGAGAAGACGTGGGGAGGGTCAAGTTCGACATCCGCTATATTGTGCTGCTGCGGTCGGTGAAGCCCCTGAGGTTGTTCGTCTATGACGTGTTCTGGCTGCGGTTCTCCAACCGGTAACTGGGAAGACTGGCTGGGCCTGGGGGAGAATGGGGGCCCTCTTACTGGGGGTGGGAAAGCCTGCACTGGAGCTACTGCAGGTGGCCAGCAGGTGGCCCCGCTGAGCCAGTTCTGTTAGATGGCAGTAATTCTTGCCCTGCCCTTGTCACCCACCGTAAGGGGCATGAGCGGTCCTTGTAAGATAGGCAGCAACATATGTGAATCGCGATGACGTTTGTGGACCTACAGGGAGTCCTCACAGTGTGCGTCCCTCACCCCCACCCAAACCCTGAGGGGCCGTGGGGCCACCCCACTTGCACCAACAGGGGAGCCAGTGCCCGGCCAGGGGTTCCGAGCACCTCCTGCTTGGACGTGGCTGTGACCAGGACCCACTCGGGTGTCTGTCTGCTCGTCCTGCAGGCCCTTTGCGCTCAACGACCTGGATGACTACGAGAAACATTTCACTGTCATGAACTACGATCCGGGAGTGGTGCTGAAGCAGGTAGGGGCTTGGCGGGGCCTGGGGCGTGGGTCCACGTGCAGGCCAGCACAGACCTGGACCCCACACCCACCATCTTGTCTTCGGGGCAGGCTGTGTAGACAATCAGAGGAGCTGCCTGCGGGTACCCTTGTTATCTCAAACAGCCCCCCACAGCTCTCAGGCGTACACACTCTGAAATAACGGGGGACCCGAGGCTTCCCCAGGGCCCGCAGCAAGTCGGAGCAGAACGGGGTCTTAGGACGTTCAGACTGCCTTCCAGTCAGCACCCGCTGAGCCATGAGCACAGGTGGGGGTGGGGAGGCACAGAGCTGCGTGTCACGTGGTCCCCAGGGCAGGCTGCTGCTGGCCTGTGACCCTGCCTGGATCCTGGATCCTCTGTCTTCCCCGCACCGTCTGGGCACCTCGAGCAAAGGGGCATCGAGACAGGGCTCCTCTCCCAGTGAAGGCATCAAACCCTAGCTGCCCGGCGGTGCCCCTGGGACGGGTAGGCACAGGCTGGGCAGAGGCAAGGCCACTCGATGCGTTGTCCCAGAAGTCCTCTGCCCTGCGGGCAGGTCAATGGCTGTTTCAGGCAAGTAGGCACACCCACTCTCCCGCCCTGCTGGACATTGGCCTGTAGGTGGCTTTCTCTTCCCTCCCTTCTGAGGGGTAGCGGCTCTCCAGATGCAGCGATTGTCCTTCCCCGGGCGTGTCTCGATTCTTTTCGGCATGAGTACATCCCTAAACGATTCAAACGAGTGTTTTGCATAATTAAGTTTTTGTATAAACATATCCTATTGAACAAATCCTTCTGTGGCTTTGTTTTTTCGCTGCGCATCACGTTTTTAGATTCGTCCTTGTTGCTGAGTGTAGCTGCAGGTCATTCTCGTCGCTCACTCGTGAATGGACACTTAGGTCATTTCTGGTTTCTCACTATTAATGAGCGGGCTGCACTGGTTGCTCTCGGAGACGCCTCGCTCTGCCCGTGTCTGAGACGACCTCTCGGGCGGGTGCCTAGAAGGGGGCTGCACCACAGAGTGGCCGTGCTCCTGTGCACGCCCCGCGGGGGCTGTCGCTCCTTGTTGCTGTTCCTGTCCTGGGCTGTGAAGGCCGGTCCCTGGGGCCCTGCGCCCTCAGCGGGGCCCCGGGACGTTGTTGGAAGTGGTCTTGGGGGGAACTGGGTGTCTTCCCTCTGTAGAACGAGTGTGCGAGTCACGTTTCCTCCGCAGCCCCCGCGTGTGGGGACATGTCCAGCAGGGCATGAGCGCTGGGCTTCTGTAGGGGGCCCATCCCGGCCCTTTCTGGGAGAAACCTGAGCTGACGGCCAGCGAGCTCAGGTGTGTTTCGGGTAAAGTCTTGGCCTGAGAGGATCTTGCCATCCTCAGGCAAGAGGTGGTGCTGGGCGGTGGGCTCAGGCCTGGGCCCCGCAGACGCGGGTTCAAGCCCCACCTCCAGCTCAGGTCCTGAGCCAGGTGGGCCGACACAGTGGCCCCGGCCTCGCAGCCCACCGAGCCGTCAGCGTTCTGTGTCTCACTTGAGCGTCACAGCAGCCCTGCAAAGTGGGATTGCCGGGCAGAGGCTCTGCATCAAGACGGGGCAGGCACCCCTCCCTGCCCAGAGGAGGCCCCAGGCAGAGGGTGACGGGCCCTGTGTCTCTCGCAGGTGCACTATGACGAGTTCATCCCTGAGTTTGAGAAGCAGTACCCAGAATTCCCCTGGAAGAGCGTCCAGGTGAGTCCTGAGTGAAGCTGGAGGGGCTGGCATCGGGTGTGGGGGGCTCTTCGCCGCCTCTGGATGGTCCTGCTTCTCCCCCTGAGGCTGGTGGAGGAGACGATGTGGGCTGAGACCCCTCCTCCCACTCTGGCCCCCACTCCCATGTGGGATGTTGTGGGAGGGCCCTTCAGGGAGGGGGACCTGGAGGGGCATTCAGGGCACACTTGGGACAGCCAGACGGTGACACCCACCTATTCAGGAATTGCAAACCTGAGGGGACAGCAGGGACACGGCTGGAGACACAGACTGGCCTCCACGTCCTGGAGAGAGCATTTCAGGGGCTGCTCTGCACACCTCGGTGCAGAGGGGACCATGGGGGCTCCCAGGCAGGAGACATAGGCAGGTTTGCAGTAGGGGGACGCTAGAAGTGACAGGGGGCAGGTGTTGAGCAGAGGTGGCTGTAACCAGGTCGGGAGACACGAAGGACGTAGGAGGGGGGCTGGGGCTCAGGAAGGGGCAGTGCACCCTGTATTAAGCTGCTCTCGGGGGCTGGTCCCAACGTTAGAGCTGGGCTGGCCCCCTGACCCTGCCCCCCCTGGTCCCCAGGCTGAAATCTTCCAGGCCTTCACGGAGCTGTTCCAAGTGGCATGTGCCAAGCCACCGCCCCTGGGCCTCTGCGACTATCCCTCGTCCAGGGCCGTGTATGCCATCGACCTCATGCTGAAGTGGGACAACCGTCCAGATGGTGAGGGGGGCTCCCCCGCCCCATAATCCAAACTGCTCCCCCCCACTCACCCAAAGCCGATCATCCAGCCCTCCCCACACCAGCCCCCGCAGGGGACAGAGGGAGCGCATCACTGCTTCCTCGCCCCTGTCAGCACTGCCCGGGTTGTCCTTTGCCTCAGATTAGCCAGGAGATCTGGGTCTAGGGAGGCCCACTGTTAAGGGGCGACGACCTGCAGGGCACAGCGCAGGCAGGAAGGGTGGGTGGGCTCAGTGGTGTTGGGAGAGTACTCACAAGGAAAGGAGCCCAATGTGAAAGGCGGGGGGCGCGGGCAGCCCTAGCCGGGCCACCCTCAGTTCCGGAGCACCGGCGCCCCAGCCCACCCCCTGCCGGCCCTGCACCTCTGCCTCCTCTTCTCAGCTAAACCAGATGTCTGAGCTGGCTGTGGGGGTCACGTTACTCCCGGGCCAGAGGCAGCTCCAGCCTTTCCCCTCGAGAAGCAGGCTTCAGGCCCGGCCCCCTGAGAAGCCAGGAGACCCAAGTTGTAGGCCCTCCCTGGGCCTCATGGGGTCCCCCAGCCCACCTCCCCAGGAGTGAGGTGCCCTTGCTTTGTGCCGTCAGGCAAGCGAGTGATGCAGCCGCAGATCCTGGAGGTGAACTTCAACCCCGACTGCGAGCGAGCCTGCAGGTACCACCCGACCTTCTTCAACGACGTCTTCAGCACCTTGTACCTGGACGAGCCCAGCAACTGCCACGTCACCCGCCTCGTCTAGGCGCTCGCCGGCCCTTCTGCTCGTGCTCATGGGTGGATCCCAGCCTCACTCCTCTGAGCTGCTTCTGCGAGGTCCCCCCCCGCCCCCCACAGGTGCAGCCTCGCCCTCCTGAGCCATCTCCCAGCTCCACACCCGGGGGCTCTGGGTCCTCCTCCCCTGTAGGTCGGGAGCAGGGCCAGTGACGGTGTCGCCGGGGCTGAGCGCCAGACCGTGTCCACACTCCCCTCAGCACCATCTGCGCGCCGACTGCTCTCAGCTCAGCAAGGGCTTTATTCCAGGGAGTGTGGCTCCTGGGCTGCCGTGTTTCCCAGGGCGTCAGCGAAAGAGGGGTTCTGGGAGTTTCTGGGGGGCATGGCGAGGTATCCTCAGAAACGAGATTCCCCAGGAACACTGGTGGGAGGCCAGACGTTGACAGGGCCATGCCAGGAAACCTCCTGTGTGACAGGTGTCCCCAGAACACCCAGCCTTCTCGCCCCCCTCCAGTTCCCCCAGAACGTTCACCAACAAGCCTCCTGTGGAGTTCCAGAGCAGGAGGCCACCGGCTTCTGCTGCTGATGTCTTTCCATTTGGCAAGGGTGGGCTGTCTTCTTGGCCCCTGTGGTCCCAGCGGCCTCCGTATTCATGGGCACTGCAGTGGTTCCTGCCCTCGTCAGAGGTTGACTGGGGCGCTCTCCAGAGGTGGTCGAGGGACGAGTGTGGGCAGCAGAGCATCCGGCAGTGGACGGCTGCGAAAGATGATGATTCCAGGGAGGACTTTATGTTAGTCAGATGCCATCTCCCACCAGTCTAGAGTCAAAATGTTGGATTTTGTTACTTTTTCATTTATGGGAGAAAAATACAAATTCTTGTTGTTAATTTTGTTTCTGAAATTTGGAGTCAGATACCAGATGTTTGGTGTAGCCACAGTGCACCTGGGCCAGCTAATGGGAAGGTGCAGGGGGCTGACTCCCGGGGGAGCTGCCTGCCGAGCTTCGTGTGTATGTGTGTGTGTGTGTGTGTGTGTGTAGAGGGGTTGCTTCATGTGTGTATGTGTGTAGGGGGCGTGCTTGTTTCATTTTGAAGCCAAGAGTGATCCTTGCAGCAGAACTGGACTTGACCGTGCCTCCCATCTCTGTGTCTGGGTGTGTCTCCATCCTCTTAACCAGAACCTCAGCCAAGTAGAGGCGTGGAGGGCGGGACACCTCGTCTCTGGTTTTCTCCCCGGGACAGCTGCTGGCATCCTCTCCCCTCCTCCACTCGATTTGTGCTGCAATAAAGTATGCCTTCTGTACTTGTGCCTGCCTCTCCCTTTGGGGGCCCTGGAGCTGCAGGCCTGGTGTGGTGTGCCAGCTGCTTTCCTTGCTGGTCGTCAAAGAAAACCAAAATATCAAGACGTGTGCTTTGAGAAACGGGAGAATAAGATGGTGTTTAGGCCTCTGGATCCCGGTCCTAGTGAGTTTGGGCTGCTGTAACAAAATACCATAAACTGGGTGGCTTACACACCAAATTTCTTTCTCACAGTCTGGAGGCTGGGGTGTCCCAAGGTGCGGGGCTGGCAGATCTGGTGTCTGATGAGGGCGAGGAGGGTCCTCTTCCTGGTTCGTAGTCGGCCATCTTCTCGTTGTGTCCACGCATGGTGGAAGGGCTAAGGGAGCTCTAGGGTCTCTTGTAAGGGCACTAATCCTGTCATGAGGGCTCCACCCTTGTGATCTAATCACCTCCCAAGGGCCCCGCCTCCTGATACGATCACACTGGGGATGGGGACGTCAGCATGTGAACTCGGGGGACAAACAGGCCATAGCAGCTCCCAGCCAGAGTCTGGTTTCAGAGCGGGATGCAGTGGGGACAGATGAGGAGCTGAGGCTATCCCATTGTCACACCTCCCTCGTGTGAGCCCCGAGTCCTGGCTCCAGCCCTGACGTCTGGGGGCCTCGGGGAATGGATTCTCTGGGCCTGCTTTCTCACCCTGAGGATGGGGACGATGAGACACTAACCGCTCACGGGGTAGCCGGAGGGTCCAACCAGCTGATGCATGAGAGGTGTGGGCACTGTCACCACAGTGGCGCCCCCTGGCGGTTTTGGAGGTTAAAACAGGAAGGCAGAGGCCCCTCCATGCCCAAGCTGGGGCAGGGCGTCCAGACCACAGGCAGCTTCTCCCAGGAGCTGCCCTACAAGGGGCCTTCCCACGCCCCTCAGGACGGCACTCACACCAGCTGTCCATCCAGATGCCCAGCAGGGACAGTGCTCCTGCTCATTCCTGGTCCCCCTAAAACCTGATTGCCCAGGATCCTCTGAGTGGGCACAGCACGGCCAGCCGCTAGGAGCCGAGGACCACATGTTCCAGACTTTCCTTAATTATAAATGGCTTCTCCCCAGTTCTAGATGTCCTTGCACCTCTGGTCAGCAAAAATCAGACAACCCCCAAGGACGGCCACCAAGCAGGGCCTCCCCCGTCCCAGAGGACCAGACTGCTCGTTACAGTGGAGACGGTTCTTATCCCTCCAAATCCTTCTTTCTGGTGCTCATCTTCACCCGGTCACTTTCTCTGTCTTCAGAATTCATCAAAAGCCAGAATTTGTAAGTGTCAGACATTTGGAGCTGACTGGAGGGTCCCAGTAGTGGTATTAATTGTATCAAAGTTCTACAAGGCGACAAAAAAAATCCAAAAGGTAGAGCTTGAGATGCTGACGGTGAGACTGAGAAGCACCCCCCGCCATGACCATGGACACACAACACAGCCGCTCTTTGATGGAGAGGCACTGACGCAGTGGAATCTCAGTTCAGGAGGAGCAGGCTGCCACCTCGCCGAGTCCAGAGTGCCCGCCCACCACATAAAAGTGCTTGGCAAACTCCTAGAGTCACTGTTGCTTCCACGCTGACGAGCTACCGGCCCAGCCCTCCTGGGCTGTGTGAATGGCCTTGTCTTGCATCCTTTATGGCCAGTCGGCTAGAGAAGGAGGCAAATGCACGGATTTAAGACCTCAACTCTGTGAAGTAGCCCCAAGAGAGAGTGCAGACCAGGAGGACTGGATAAATCTGTGAGGTATGGGTTTCTTATTAAACCAACACAGAAACTGTCAGGACCCTAAAGTCCCTCGTGGATGGTGACGGCTTAGGAAAGGAGAGAGGCTGTCCAGTTATGAAGAAGAGGGACAGCATCGCCAGAAAGCCAACAAACAAAATGGCAAAATGCGTCCTCTTACCCACTTTTCCAGGCGTTCTTATAACTGTGCATGTTGTAGGATGTATGTGGGAGTTGCTGGACAGGAACAAAGCCACAGTGTATGGAATGGACAAACAATAGTCTGCACGGACCTCACTGAAAAGATTCCAGAAGGCTTGGGTACACCTAAGTGCTACATATGGTGTCTGCCTGTGTCACTTCAAGGGGCACCCCAGCTGTCTTGGAGAACTTTAGAAATAAATTGATAAAAAGGATGCGCAGAGTCCCCCATCCGACTCCTCTGCTCAGATGAGCCTCAGAACAACTACGGGGGGCTGGCTGAGGGCTCAGCTAAGTGCTCATGGCTGCGAAGCTGTTAGATTCCTGCAGAGCATAATTGTTGGGCATCAAATTCGACCGAGCTGAGTGCAGGCAGGGGCGGTGACAGCCCTGGAAGAGAGCGGCCCCTTCTATCAGAGGACAGCATCAGCCATCTCTGCTCATCTTCTCCCTGAGCTCTTCGTAATGCTGGGCCACGTCTGACGTGAGGATAGGAGGACAAAGACAGGCTGAGAGGGGATGAAACTGAGAACTAAGGAGTTAAAAAATCTTCCCTAGAGCAAAAACTTTGAGATACACTTTGCTAACTGCAGCTGTGCATACGCAGCGTAATCAACTGTTGCTCAAAACTAACCAGGTCTTCCTCCCTCCTTAGTAGATGAGTGAGCTGTCTCTCCCAGGAAGTCAAGGTCCAGACGTCAAGATTCAGCCTCACAAGGTCCAACGCAGGCTGAAGATGAAAACTAACCAGAAAAGTCCAGGCAGTGAAGTAAAAAGAAATTCAGTCTTCAAGGTCAAATGCAGGCTGGTGGGAAGGCGTCAACCAGCACCGCCACATGCCCCGCCTCCCCTAGCTAAAACCCCAGATAAAAACTCCTACCTTGTTCCCTTCAAGGAGGTGGATCTGAGTTCTAACTCCCATCTCCTCCTCTGGCTGCCTTTTGATAATAAACCTCTTTCCTTGCCACGAGCCTGGCGTTTCAGCTTTTGGCCCTCCTGTGTGATGGATAAACGAAGTGGTGTTTGTGTTTGGTAACAGGGAGAGGCAGCAAATTTACGGCCTGCTGAAAGGACTGTGAGGTCTCTAAATGTGAAAATTTTGCCAATTCAAATTAACTTATTCAACAGCCAAAAACAACACAAGCAACAAAAAATCCAGCAGGTTGGACCAGCCCTGGTCCGAAGAGGCCGCCACACAGCAGAGTGTGGCACGGGATGTGGGGCTAATAGCCAGAGAGGAGGTCAGCACTCCAGCAGGAGCCTGTGTTCGAAGACTTTGCCAGCCTCACTTCCTCCAAACAGCCATCTGGAGAGGTTGTGGGTCACCCAATCAAAGGCAGGGGTGACACCTCCAAACCTGGGTGAGCCCAGGCCAGCGAGGAGCTGCTGTCTCCTGGGTGGGGGCACGGGCCTCAGTGCCTCTCACATCCCCACCCATGGACTGGGTGTTTGTGGGACTGCCCCTGGCGGGGTGAGGCTGGAGTGAGTCCTGGCACCCAAGGGGGCAAGTCAGTTGGTGTCCCCAGCTCCGGGCCCAGCCCCATCCTGGCCAAGGCCAGCTGAGGGCCCTGCTTGGGCCCCAGGCAGAGCCAGGCATTGGCCCAGTCAGACTGTGTGCCCACACTCTTTGAGAGCCTGGGCTGAGCTTCCTGGAGGCGTGGGAAGTGGGCAGGCCCTCCTCCCTCGGCTGAAGCCCAGGGCCCCGGCCTGGTCTGTCGGCCAGGCGGCAGCACAGCGGTGTGGGCTCCAGCTCGAGCCTGTCTGCTCCTCGTTCTGCCAGTCTCCTTCTGCTCCACCCTGGGCCGGCCACCTCACCTCTTGCAGGGTCTTGGGAAGGTCCCGAGAAGGGTGGGGAAGCCCTGGCGGGTGCAGCCTCATCTGAATGACGCAGCCCAGACAGATCCAGCAGTGGGATGAACCTCTCACTCTCCCCACGGCCAGAAGTCCCACCTCAGTAAAAAAGCCACTGCCAGCAGGCTAGAAACTTTATTTGGCTTATAATCCCTCGTTCTGAGAGCACGCTTGGAGCAGTACAGAAAGCACAGGACACTGTTCCTGGTTGGGCTCGGCCTGGACCCCCTCTGAAGCCCTGGTGTCCCCCTGGGCTGAGACCCAGACAGACCAGCAGGCCTGGTGGCCATGAAAGCATGAGGGCGCAGTCCTCAGAGGGCGAAACACCCTCACTCCGCGAGCCGGCGGCCACTGCGCCGGCCCTGGTTGTCCCGCCACACGCAGTAGTTGAGCGTGGCCGCAAAGGCCAGCCAGACCACGTATGGGTAGAGCAGGCGGGCAGCCGGCAGGCTCACCTGCTGCCAGGCCAAAGCCGTGGCTGCCGCCATCCCGCCCGTCAGCAGGAGGTCCACCAGGGCCTGCGGAGACATGGGAGGAGGGAGAACAGGGAGGCCTGAGGCTCGGTGCACCCACAGGGGGTGTGTCCCAGCTGCCCATCCACCAGCTGCACTCCATCCACCCCTAAGTGACCCAGGCAAGCCCCTCCCCCATTCTCTGCCTCAGTTTCCTCATCTGTAAAAAGGGAACATCACCCTTGCTTGACCCATGCCGTGTGGGTGCGCACACCAGGTGTAATGTGGGTCTGCCTACACAGGGGCCCCTAAACCCAAGCTGGCAACCCCATCCAGCTTCAGTCAGAGCCCGCAATGCTTCCTTCACCGGAGGAAAAGCCGCTCGGGGGGTCAGGGGGGCACTGATCCCCCAAGAGCTCCTGAAGAGACAGTGACCATGACCCGTGTATCTCCCTCGCCCCCGCCCTTAGACCCTGACCCCGTCTAGGATGTGATGTCCCATGCCCCCAAGGAAGGGCCACCCCTCCACGGGCCGTCTCCAGGGACCAGGGAGACAGGCCAAAGCCACACTTACCCAACCCATTTGTCGGGCGCCAAAGAAGATGGGAGGCCATGCCCAGTTCAGGGCCAGCTGCCCAGCGTAGAGGCCCAGGGGAACCACAGCCTCCTCCGAGAAGCCCCCCAGCTCCTTCCAGACCATGTAGGAGCCGTACCTGAAACAGAGGTCACCACTCAGGGCATCGATGGGGAAGAGGCCACACCTCTGGGACAACACAGTGATGGCTCAGGCACGCCCTGCCATGGACTGCTGTGTGACCTCAGGGAATTTGCTTCACCTCTCTGGGCCTTTATTTCTCACAGGGTCGCTGTGGGGATTTGAGCTAACACATGGGCAGTGCTTAAGGCAGTGCCTGGCACATGGGACATTTAATGAATATTTGCCATTATCATCATCATCAGTGCTGTGAAGAGGGGAAGCGAGTGAAGAGGAGGCTCCTAACCTACCCAGGGGCACTGCACAGAAGATGGGACATTTGGGCTGGGCCTTAGAGGATGAGTAGGAGTTTGCCAGGGAGTGAAAACAAGGATATGCAAAAGCTTAGAGGCAGGTGTGGGACCTGAGCCAGCCCGTGTGATTGCAGGGAGGTGAGGCTGGAGAGGCAAATGGGGGCCTGGTCATGGGGGCTCTTAGGGCAACAATAACACTGCCAATAAGAATAGCTAATATCCTCCAGCACTGACACACACCAGGCCCTGCTCTAGCTCTTTCCAAGCATTAACTCATTTCATCTTCGTGGTAATGCTGGCGGGGGGTGGGGGCGGGCAGCATGATCACCCCATTTTACAGGTGAGGAAACTGAGGCCCAGAGAGGTGACGTGGCTAAGACCTCCCGGCCAGCAGTGGTAGGTGAAGTCAGGATTTGAAGCCAGGTGGCCAGGGCCAGAGCCGGGCTCTTCACTCTGTGAGGGCTGCAGGGAGCCCCTCAGGGTTCCACGGAAGAGAGGCCGCAGCCACATCTGTGCTCAGGGTCTCAGGTCGGGGAGGAGGCAGACACAGGAAGTGCGGGGGCCTGACTCGGGGGACACTCAGGTTTGGAGGTCTGTCTTATTCCCATCAGAACCCTGGGGCACCTGGCCTGGCCTCTACTACCTGCCCCCTGAGTGCCTGCAGCCCCACCCTGCACTGGGCTGGCACAGAACCAGCGTGCAGGGAACATTCCAGAAGGAGGGTGGGTGCTGTTCCCACTGGAGCCACCAAGGGGTGCCCTCCCCCATGCAGTCCTGCCTCTCCTTCACTGCAATTCCCGGGGTCTGGTGTGGGGACTCCGGCAGCGCCCCTACTGGCCAGCCCTGCGTCCATGGGAGGTCCCTTGTCAAACGGGGGGTCGTGAAAATTAACCAAGACAAAGCCTGGCACTGGGCGGGTCTTCAACAACCGGCAGCTACTCTTATTCTTGTGATTGTTAGTGCCATTGGTCTTGGAAGCTTCCACACTGCCCACATCTGAACTTCGCACACTGAGCGGCCTCAACCTGGAGTTGTGAAAACAGCCAGGATGCCAGCGTGGGGTTAAGCCATCTGGCCACCCCCCCAGGAAGCCCCAGAGGAAGAAGTTCAGTTGTGCAACCACCAGGGCCCACAGCTTTCCCCACCCTCACTTGCCAAACGAGGCCGGGAAACGGTGCCCGCTGCCCAAGCAGTTAAAACTCTGGAGGAGAAGCTCTGCCCTCAGGCCTGGCCCCCCTGTAAAGGGGGAGGATGGCCCGGCCCCCTGTGCTCTGGCGGGTGGACAGGCACAGCTGCCTGAGCCCACGTACCCCATGGCCGAGTACAGCGTGCCCCAGATGGGGCCCAGCGTCCAGTGGGGCGGGTGCCACCAGGGCTTCTGCAGGCTGGCATACCAGTGGAGGCCCTCTCCCAGGGCACAGCGGGAGCTCAGGAAGCCCCCCAGGCTGGGCACCAGCGTGAAGGCCACAGCGGGCACCCAGGGCAGGGCCATCGCTGCTGCGGCTGCTGTTCCGGAAAGTTCTGAAAGAGAATACAGGGCTGGAGTGAGAGGTGGGGGTGCTCCAGAGCCGAGGCAAGGCCTCCCCGAGCATTTCCCGAGGACCTACTATGCACAGACCCGGGGTCAGGCCTATCCTCTCCAGTGTCACTGCAAGTCCTGGAGTGGGTCTATTACCAGCCCTCATCACTCATCGACCCATCAATCAATGGCCTGAACAGTTGGGAGGTGCAGAGAAGATGTGTGAGGCAGGAGGGGCTGGTTCACACCGGCAGCCCCCGCCATCGCAGCCCAAAGGGCCAGCAGACACAATTCCATCCAAACTCCTGCCCCCCACCCCCCCAGGAGGCTGCCCTGACTGACAGGAGCGTCTCAGGTGCCCCTGTCCCCCCAGTCTGCTCCCCCTCAGCTCCCCCCCCCCCCAGCTGCTGGGGTCCTGTGTCCTCTCACACTCACCCTCGACCTTGGGTCTTCTGGCAGGTGACCCCTCTCCTCCACCACCTCCTTCAAGGCCAGTTTGGGCCCCCTCCACCAAGAAGGCTTCCCAGCCCTTCCTCCCAGGCCGAGGGCCAGCGGGAGCTCTGCGAGGCCTGCGCCAGTCCACACCCCGCGCTTTATGTTCTAGTACTTCTCATTCACTCATTCATCATTCATTCATTCAACAACAGGTATCAGAGAGAGCTTGGCTCAAATCCCGGCTCCGCACTGACTCACTGTGACCTCAGGCAAATCACTTAAACTCTCTGGGCCTGCCCTAGTTTCCCCCTCTGTAGAATGGGATATCAACATTGCCTGCCTGGGCCCAGCCCAGTGGGGGAGTGTCTGTACACAGGTGTTTCACCACCACCATGCAGGCCCACCCTAAGATCACCTTCCCTTCCCTATGTGCCGGCGAGGGAAAGCAACCTGCCTGGGGTCACACAGCACTCTGGGGCCAGACTCTGCCCAGGTCAAAAAGCTGCTCCTGCCCTGACATCCAGGGCCACTGAGGTGGTGGGTGGGAAGGGGCTTAGCAAGAGTTCAAGGCTGGTGAGGTCCCCTCAGCAGCCCTGAAAGGCTGGCGAGGTTCAGGGCAAGGAAGGACCCAATCTCAGGCCTGGATGTTGCCACCCCCAGGGCTGGGGACCCAGTCATCAGGTTTCCCCATCATGCTCGTCAACCCTGCCCTCTTGCCCAGCAGCGCCAAGGTCTGCACTGAGGTCCCACTAGGTGCACAGCAGCACGCGAGGCTCCCAGAAAGTTGAGTTGCTCACTGAGAGTCCAGAGAGACAGCAAGGGGGACCCCGGGCTGGGCAACTGGGGCCAGCTCTGCCTGGACCTGCTGCAGGACCCTAAGTCTGTCAGCACCCCTAACTGGGCCTCAGTTTCCCCATCAGCTCCCCCGACACACTCTGATCCCAGCCGGAGAATCTGGGGGTGTCCGTTTGCAGGAGATAAGGTACCACACAACTGATTCAGTTCAGCAAACCTGCAGCACGGCCTGCGGGGTTGAGTGCGGGGGACCCAGGGTGGACGGCGCCAGAGAGGCCTGAGACGGGCACAGACCTCAGAAACGGCCCTTTGACCAGGGATCAGGGAGAAGATGGTGCTGGAAGGACAGGGAGCACTGTCTCCCTGGCAGGTGGACAGGCCCAGCTGCCCGAGCCCACATACCCCAACCCCATGGCCGAGTAGAGCATGGCCCAGTAGAGCGACCCTCACGTACAGATAGGGAAACTGTTCACTACATCCTTATTGTTTTCCAAAATGTCCATAATGAGCATAACTTTAAATGGAGCGATCAGAGAGTGTTGGGCATCCAGAAGATTCCAGCTCTGCCACTTAGTGACTGTGATTCCCTCTCCCTTCCCTTGCCTGTTGAATGGGGCCAGTTCCCCCATCCCCCAAGGTCTCTGCACAGATGAACATCGATGATGAACACTGCTGAGGACTGGGCATGTGACACCGGCGCCCGGGCAGTAAATGCTCCTGTGTCTCTCCCTCCACCTCCCTCCTGCCCGGCCCTGTGGCTTCTAGGGTGCACGTCACTGTTCCTGGGGAGGGGGTGAGGGTCTGATCTCATCACAATATGAAGGGCCACCTCCCCCGGGGCCAGGAGAGCACTGGCCCTGTGCTGCTGTCAGGTGGGTGTGGAGCTCTGGACCCAGAGCCCTGGGACCTGGCCACCCAGCTGGGCTCATCACTGTGTCACCTCAAGTGTGCCCAGGCCACCTCAGCCCACTTTCTCACCTACACAATGGGGTCATAACCCCTGCTCAGCCTGCTAAATAAATGTGTTGAATCCAGCAAAGGGACAGTATTTAGATAACCACAGTGAGCCATGTTCAGTACGGCCTCCCCTGGAACGTGACATGGGCTGGGCAGGTGGGAGCCTTCACACCGTACTGACCCTCACATACAGATGGGGAAACTGAGGCCCAGGGGCCAGGGGCTAGGGCACCGAACTAGGTAGACCTCAGGTGTCCTCAGGGTGACCATACGTGCCCTTTCCCAGGACAGTCCCAGTTTATGCCCACTTTGTCCCAAACTAATGGCCCCTTGCACTCTCAGAAGTCTCCCTTTTACGGGACATCAAGGTTAACGCCGTCATATAAAACAGATGGGCATCATGAACCCGACATGGTGCCCGCAGGGGGACACGCCTGCTGCGGTCTTCCTGCCCAAAGGGCAAAACCCCGGTCTAATGAGACAGCCCCAGATGGAGGAACATTCCACGGAATAACTGACCGGGACTCGAGCACTCTTCGAAAGTGTCATGGTCATGAAAGACCAGGAAAGACGGAGGGAAATGTCACCGATGGCAGGAGACTAAGGAGAAATAACAACTAAGCACCATAAGGGGCCCCGGGTGGGGCCGGGGGCCGAGAGAACACATTCTGGGATTGGAGCCGGGTCTGGGTCACCAGCAGGGTCATTAGGGGAAGCGGGTGAAGGGAATGTGGAAATCTGTACTACTTTTGTAACTTTCCCGTAAGCCTAAAATGAGTTCAAAACAGCACGTTACAAAAGTTCCCTGGCTCGGACAGTAACTTGCACAGTCCCCGCTTATGCTCAATATTTGTCACTGCTGCAGGCCGTGAGGCCAGCCCCAGACGCCGCTCCACCTGCCACCAAGACCCCTCGGAGCCCCGACTTCCACCCCATCACTCCCACTAGAGACCCCCAGCGGCTCTTGTCTGGATTTTTTTCTATTTCTTTAATTGAGGTGAAATTCGCACAACGTAACATTCACCGTTTGAAATGCACAATTCAGGGGCGTTCAGTACACTTCCAATGTTGTCAACCACCCTCCATATCAAGTTCTAAAATGTTGCTATCACCCGGAAAGAACCCCCGGACCCATGAGGAGCCACTCCTCACTCCGCCCTCCCCAGCCCCTGGTCTGCTTTCTGTCTCTGGATTTACCTTTTCTGGATGTTTCATGTAAACGGAATCATATAGTATGTGGCCTTCTGATCTGGCTTCTTTCTCCGAGCACCAGGTTTTTGAGGTTTACCCACATTCAAGCATGTCCTTACTTCTCCCAAGGTCTGCGGGCGGAGTGCTCATGTCATCCTGCCACAGCAACCAGCCGGTGGCCAGGAAGTCCCCACACAGGACTCGCCCACTGCCAGCTGACCGGGCCCTGGAGCCCACCATCCGAGTCCCCCGCTGTGCAGAACAGAGGCCCACAAGGAGGTGGTGGCTCCCCCAAGGCGTCAGTGACAGAGTAGGGTCTGAGCCCTGTGCTCCTGCCCCCGCCTCAGGCTGCCCCTTTGCAGGCTTGGCTGTGTTTATGCTCCACTGGGCCTAGGGGAGCGGGGTGGGGGGTCTGCCCAGCCCGAAGGTCAGAAGACAGGGAGGCCAGATGCTCACGTGGAGAGCGTCGGCAGGGAGCTGCCTGGGGCCTCTTGGGGGCTGTCCGGCTCCTTGAATCATCTGACTGGGGGACCCACCAAGCTGAGTCACACTGGGCTGGGCTGGGCTGGGCGGCTAGCCCAGGCAGGCCTGAGAGAGATCCGCTCTGGGATGGAGCCCCAGAGAGGGCCGAGGAGGGCCAGGGAGCATCCAGGGCCGGGAAGGGGGTCGGGACCCAGGCAGAGGGGCAAGGCTGCCCTTCAGCATCAGCCCTTTATTTCTATCTCCGTCAGAAGGAGACTAAGAACCCAAACTTTCACTGGCCTCCAATTTGCTTGGGGAGCCCTGGCCAAAGCTCCTCCCTGGGCCTCAGTTTCCCCTATGTCAGGTGGGTATAACCAGCCCTGCCTACTTCAAGGGGTTGTGGGGAGTCTCAAATGAGGACCAGATGGGTGAGGGGCTGTGAGTATCAGTGTTGGGGGCCACTCACTCCATTTCCTCTGGGGGAGGAGCAGCCTTGTGGCGCAGACCCAAGGCTGAGTAAACGTCAGCCAGCCAGCCCCTGGGCACTCAGCGGGTGAAAACGCTTCCCAGAAGGCCCCACCCGCACGGCCTGGGCCTCTCCCAGCAGAGCGCCTCTGAAACAGAGGCTGAGAACCGGGCAAAGCAGAGGCTCAGGACCCGGAGTCAGGAGAAGGTTCTAGGCTTCTGGGGAATGAGCAGCAGGGTGGTGCTTGGTGGAAGGCGAGCTGGGGGCCAGGCTAGGCTCATCCTGGTGGTCTTAATTCATTTATTCTTCACGGTAGCCGCAGGGGAGTGGACTAGCTGCTTCTCTTCTCGGGCCCCTGAGCCACACGGCCCTCTCAGCCTCCACGGTGGACTCTTTACTATTCCCATTGTCCAAATGAGGAAACTGAGGCACAAGGAGTCACAGAACTTCCCAGGTCTGTGTGACTCTGAGACCCACAACATCCCCACCCCTGAGCTGGGAGGGTGCAGGCCTCAGCTCTGGGCCACACGGCCACTCACGGTGGCCTCCCCTCAGCCTCCTTCCTCACCCCAACACAGCATTCACGGCCTGCCTCAGAGGCCACTTCCACCCCACCTCAGCTGTTCCAGTGCCAGAAGATTCTGTCAGGGCCCACAGCCTCGCTCTCTCCAGCCCCAGGGCCAATGTCCCAGCCCCCACGGGGCACCAGGTCCCAGCTCAGCCCACTGGCAACAGTTATAGGATCTGAACCCTCCTCACCCCGGGATGGGACCCAGGATCTCCCAGCCTTGAGACGCTTCACTCCTGGCCCGAGGATCTCACCTCCCCCACCTCCGTGTCCCATCTGCGAAGTGGGGCTGAGCCAGCGGGTCTCGGGGGGGCCTATTCTCTCAGGCCTCCCTATAGAGGGTGATGGAAACTGATGCCCAGAAACAGAACGTTTCTCTGATCCCCTCCCCACCAGCTGTACCCAGCCCTCCTGGCCATAATGCCCTCCCTCAAGCCACCACTGTCCCAGGGACTTGTTTTAAGGCTCCTTTTTTTTTAATGACTCACAGCTAATCTTCATTAAACTCTTTGTGAATCTTTTTCATTACGAAAGTATCTGATGGAACAGACAACAGATCTGGAAGGATCCACATCCAGCTGGTAACCGGGGATGGGGCGGGGCTGGGGAGCGACAAAGGGGAATTTGCTTTATGGAGAATGACTACTTTTTTAAACACAAAGAGCACATTCAGGTATTGCTCACAAAACCAAAAATAAGTAAAAGAAAATACAAATAAAAGAAACACAGATTCAAAAATAAAATAATGGAAAAGCAGAAGCGTATATAGTAAAAAGTGGGCTCCTTCCTTGTGAGCCCAAGCTCCTCACCCACCCCTGAGCAACCCACCATCAACGGTTCTGGTAGATCAGGCGGAAGTTGTTCAGGCACGACTGTGCGCGCGCACACACACACACACACACACACACACACACACACACACACACATACACCAGGCAGAGAAAGCGGCCTCCGGGCCACAGTGGAGGAAGAAACACTTTTGAAACAGACCACATCTGTTCAAACCCCGGCTCCGCCGCTGTGGCTCTCTGACCCTGGACAAAGCTTCCTGGGTGAGCCTCAGTTTCCCCCAGCTCAAAGGGCTCCCTTGGGGGCCCAGGATTCCCTCTGAGCCTCCCTCTGGGGTGCTGAGCAGCCATCTGGAGACCGAGTGAGGGGCAGCCTGCCCCCCTGCTCCACAAAGAAGCCTGCTGCCTCCCTCCCTTGTTCCTCAGCTCCTTTCATGGACAGTGGACAAACACGGTTGCTCCCCAGGAGTGGACATCTGCCTCCTGCTGCCCTGCGGAGGGTCCCCAGTCCACCTCACAGAGGCACCTGGGGACCTGGGCCCACAGCCTGGTGGCTCGGCCTTTTGGTGGACGGCCTACTGTGTGCCAGGCACTCTGGGCGGGTGCTTCTTGGACACAGCCTCCTCTGCCATCATCTCCTTGCCCATGACCCTTTTGGAACAGCCCCAGTCACTTGTCCCTAGGGGAGGCTCAAGTTCTGCCCCTCTGGCTGTCCATTCAAGAGCACCTGGCTGGTACCACTTACCACTGGGCCCTAACAGGCCAGCCAGAGAGGCACCCAGCCCAGACCAGACCTTGGGCATCTGCAAGGCAGACCCCAGCACTCAGCAGTGTGTTCACAGGTAAAAGCCCCACCACCCCTCCCACCTGGGCTCCGAGCTCTGCTGCAGGAGGGGCAGGGGACAGGCAGGTCCAGAGGATGCTCCGCCCACACCAAGTTCCTGCACAGGCTACAGCGCACCTGAGCACTGGACTGGGAATCTAGGGAGCCGGTTCTAAGGCCTGGAGGGGCCTTAACCGGCTTTGGGCGAATAACCTCCGCGATTAGGCCTGGGTTTCTTCCCATAGACACCCAGTGGATCAGGAGCCCGAGGTCTCCCAGGCGTTCTGTGATCCTCAAGGTACCCCGCTGAGCCGCTCCCGTCCTCCCCGGCCTCGACTTGCTCATCTGCGGAATGGGCAGGAGGGTGGGGTGTCCGGCCCCTCCCTGCGGCGCCGCTCCCTGCGGGACCCGAACGACCGGTGGGAGGGGCGGGGCGGGGTGGCCCAAGTACCCCTCGCGTCTCCCCCTCTCTGCCGAAATCGGGCGGCGCAGGACTCGACCGCGGAAGCCAGGGGCCGGGCCGCCCGCCGCCCCGCCGGCTGACCCGGTAGCCGAGCCCCACGGGCTGCCCCCAGCCGCCTCCTCGAGTCCCCGCCCCGCGGCTCTGGCCTGCCACTTCCTGCCTCAGTTTCCCCTCGGGCCCCGCGCTGGCGGGCGGGCGTTGGCGGGGGTCGCACCTGCGCGGTGCCCCCTTGCCCGCTGCCCCCTCGGCGCCCCGTCCCCACTCACCAGCGACCAGGACCCGCTCCGGGAAGGGCACTGCGCGGCCGGAGGTGGCGGCCGCTGTCCGGGCCCCGCCGCGCCCCGCCGCTGGCCCCGCCCCGGCCCCGCCCCGCTTGGCTGGAAGCCCGGAGCCGCGGGGCCAGAGCTCACTGCTCCCCGCCGCCCCGACGGCTGGACCCGCCTCTGCCTCCCGGGCCGCGCTTCTTCCACGGTGGCCGCCGCGCGGGGGGCACACCGTCCGCAGGCAGGTCGCTTCTCTCCTGAGCCTCACTTTTGCCATCTGTAAAACGGGCACCAGAGACCCATCTCAGGGCATTACGTCTGACGGCAAAGCCCTGAGCACCCTCCCCCACTCCCAGCCTGGCCCCCCATCTCCGGAGGAGCGCCCTAGTCCCTTTAGCTGTTGCCCAGGCCCGGAGGCAGCGCTGCGCTCCTGGCTCAGCCGCTTTGTGGCCGGTTCTCTCCACCCCCATCTCCTCATCTGTAAAACGGCACGACATCCTGGGACTAATGAGGATGCCACGGGGTAACGCAGGCAGGGCGGCTGGCAGATGCTTGGCGCTCAGTGAGTGGAGGCTGTGACCATCACAGCCCAGAGGTGGCTTCCACTGTGCCAGGGTCACCCCGATGGGACCTGCATGTCCAGCTCCAGGCCGTGGGCACCTCGCCTCCTCATGGGCATGTCCAGCTTTATTTCCGCAGCCCAGGGCCTGTCCTGGCCACCTTGGGCCACCTTGGCCTGGCAGGGCCCTCAGCCTGCGGGAGCCACGATTGTCCAAACTAATTCTCTGGGGGCCAGGGTAAACTGCAGCTACTTCTCCCCGGGCACAGCGGCCTGGAGCCTCGGGGCACGGCGGCCTGGAGCCTCGGGGCACAGCGGCCTGTAGCCTCGGGGGCACAGCGGCCTGGAGCCTCGGGGGGCACAGCGGCCTGGAGCCTCGGGGCCACAGTCTGACTTTCCTAGGCCCTGGCATTTTTGCCTTCGTGGACCCTTCCTCCTTTGACTCACTGGTATAAAGACAAGTATCATCCAGGCTGGATTCTATTCACTTTTTCTTCTGATTTTAAAAGTAATTAAGACATTTTCCTGGATCCCTCAGAGTATGGTGGCCCGAGGCACTGTGGCTGCTGTTCTAGTGGAGTCGGTCTGGCCACGCCCCCCAGCAAGCTGCCAGCCCTCACCCTCTTCCTGTAAGGAGGTGCCCCAGGCTTGGCCCAGTGGCAGACTCGCCTCCCCCCGAAGACCCGTGGGGAGGAGGCAATGCCGCTTCCCTCGGGCCTCACCCCGTTGCATGCAGAGCTCTAGGCCCTCAGGGGCATCCCAGGAGGCAGAGATGTCTGTCCCCAGAGTCTGCTATGTGCCTGGGCCAAAGGGAGGGGCTGAGAACACACACACAAGTCCCTGCCTTCGTAAGGTTCACACCCTTTCCACGGATGAGACCCTGCAGTTCAGAGGGGCCAGTCGCCTCCCATTACTTCCGCCTCCCTCCTCTGCAAACCTCCCTGACCCCACCTGAGCCTGGGCAGCAGTCATTGTCCCTCTTCTGGGCAGCAGCCACAGCCCCTAGCTGGCCCCCAGCTCCCCTCTTGTCCCTTCTATGCCTCTCCTCTGCTCAGGACTCTCCATGCCTCCCGCTGCCTTAGGATCCAGTCCAAGCCTTTTACCTGGCACTCGAGGCTCTGCCCAGCTGAGGTCAGGCCGGCTTCCTCACCCCTGTGCCTTTGCACACACTGTCCCCCTGCCTGAGCACCCTTCACCCCCACCCTGGGTATATCCACATGTCCAAGTCTAATGGCTCTCCAACATCACCCCAGGAAGCCCTTCCAGGACCCCAACTCCATGTCACCTCCACTCGAAGTGGGCAGTGACCACTGAACTCCACAGCGCTGAGCACAGGAGCCTCTCTCGGGCATTTGGCATGTGCCAACCTTGAGGGACAGACATATTGAGCACCTCAGGGTGCCCAGCTCTGGGCTGAACCCCGGAGGATACAACACAAGCAAACCCAGCTCCTGGCTTCAGTCCATCTGGGGAGGAGGCATGGAAAACACCCCCCATCCCCAGAGGATTGAGCCCACCTCACATGCTCAGAGAGGTCAAGGGACATCCCCAAGGTCACACAGCTCGTCAGTGACGGAGTCAGGATTCACATGCAGGCAGTCCAGGGCCTGCGCTCCTAACCACTGTGTCATTCGGCTCCCAATTCCATTGTGATTCGAGTACAGTATTTTCTTATATTTTATTTTATTTTTTTGTGAGAAAGACCAGCCCTGAGCTGACATCTGTTGCCAATCCCCCTCTTTTTGTTGAGGAAGACTGGCCCTGGGCTAACATCCGTGCCCATCTTCCTCTACTTTATATGGGACGCTGCCACAGCATGGCTTGACAAGTGGTGCACCTGTCTGTGACCAGGATCCGAACCTGTGAAACCCAGGCTGCCGAAGAGGAGCGTGCGAACTTAACCACTATGCCATCGGGCCAGCCCCCTTATATTTTATTTATGTGTTTACTTTATTACATGAGTAATTCATATTTATTGTAAAATCAGAAAATACAGACAAAAAAGAAAAAATAAAGTCAGCCACTGTCCAAACACCCAGATCAAAGCACTGTCGACACTTGCGTGAGCTACTCCGTGCCTTTCCCAAGTGTATGCGCATGTTCCTTTGCAAGAATGCCTTCATGCTGTAAATGGTTTTGCAACTGTAAATGGTCTTACAATAAATCAGAAACCTCTTTCTGCATTAACAAACGTGTCTACATTGTTTTTCTTAATTGTGAAATGTTCCATACAAACAGATACGTGTATCAAACACTCGCGTGCCCTTTAAAGTAATAATAAAAAGACGCCCGGGGGCCCGCCGCCCAGGTTAATGAAGAGAAGATGCCCAGTGCCCTAGGGGCCTCGTGGTATTCTCTCCGGTGACTCCTCTCCGCCATCCCGGAGTCACCTCATCTTGACTTTTGGGTTGAACATGCCCTTGCTTTCCTTTAGAGTTTTATTTATTTATTTATTTATTTATTTTTGTGAAGAAGACCAGCCCTGAGCTAACATCCCTTGCCAATCCTCCTCTTTTTGCTGAGGAAGACTGGCCCTGGGCTAACATCCGTGCCCATCTTCCTCTACTTTATATGGGACGCCGCCACGGCATGACTGACAGGCAGTACATCGGCAGGTGCCCGGGATCCAAACCCGCGAACCCCGGGCTGCCAAGCGCGAACTAAGCCGCTGCACCACCAGGCTGGCCCCCCGTTTAGAGTTTTATTAATACCACCTAGGCATGTTTCCCTGAGCGCTGTATTGATTGGCTTTGAACAGCTGACGGGCAGCACATGGCTCGCTGGAGAGAGTGGGGAGGAGGGTCAGACCAGAGGAGGATCCCAAGGAGAGTAAACAACTGAGCTTGCGGGGCACAGACTGGCCTCAGCCTCCTGAGCACTGACAAGAGCCCCTTCTGGGGCAGTCCGAGGGCAGGGCTGGGGGTGAGGCTCCCCCATCGGCACATCTGGCAGGGCTGGGGCGTGGGCATTCAACAGGAAATGGTCAGAGGTGTGGGCTGTTCTGTCTTTTTGCTTCAGAACTCACTGCACCTGTGTCCAGATCTCAGGAGGAGGGGTGGACACTTCTGTGAGGTAGAACAAGTGTCTTCACCAGAGCCAGGCAGCAGGGCATGGAGGAGAGAACAGGGTCTCAGAAGCCTGTGATCAACACTGGTCAAATGCGGCCAAGATTCTGGGCCCGGCTCACTGGGGATTCTGTTCTTAAACAGGCAGTATGGTGGCAGCTGGCATCTTGGTGATGACAGCCCTCAGTACACCCCTGGAGTCACACTGCTCCCAGCTGGACTGGCACTTGCAGGCCTGGTGCACATGTCATCCTGGGGTCTCTCTTTATCGCCCCCTGGGAATGCCCTTGACTCCTCTGCTGACCGGCTCCTCATTTCGTGGATGGCACACCTTTGCCTTTCTTGGTTCCCCCATGTTTGTGATGAACCCATCCTCCATGAGTTCTTGAGAAAGACAATATAGGAGGCATCATTTCTGACGTCTTGCATTCTATCCAAGGTTGACTGATGCTTTGCTGAGTAAGAATTCAAAGTTGGAGGTCCTTGCCCTTCGGCATCACGAAGACACGCAGTGTCCCAGCTGCACAGCGCTGAGGGCTGGACCCAGTGTGTGTTTTGAGCCTTTGTATGTAACCTATTTTGTTCTTCCTGGAAAACTTTAAGATTTTTATCCCCAGAGTTCTGAAATTTCACACTGATATTCCTCTACACGGGTCTAATTTCATCCATTGTGCCAGCGCTCAGGGGGTCTTTTCATACAGGAAACTCATAGCCCTTATTTTTCAGAAATTGAACCATTTTTTGAATGATTTCCTCCCTTCTATTTTCTCACTTCTCTTTCTGGAACGCCTGTTACTCAGAATCCTGGACCTCCTGGACTGCTCTTCTAACTTCCTTTTCTCTTCTACTTGTAACATTCTGCTTTTTTGCTTTACTTTCTGTGGGGTTTTCTCAACTTTCTCTTCCTGGCCTTCGATTGAGCTTTTCAATTCTGCTATCCTGTTTTTAATTTCCAAGAGATTTTTTCTTTTCTGAATGTTCTTTTTTTATAACTTCCTGTTCATTTTTCATGGATGTAGTGTCTTTTTCTACCTCTCAACTATCAGTGATAATTTCCTTTAAAGAGTCTTCTCTCAGCATAGTCTCTGAATCCAATGCCTTGTTTTTGTTGTTGTTCTCAGGTTTTTATTTTCCTGTTTGTAAGAGGCTTTCCTCAGATGCTTGAGAATCTTTGGCTGGCTGCTCATGCTTAAAAGAAAGAAGGAGAATAAGTCTGTGGGTGGTATTTTTGGGTTTAGCTTCACTGTAAGTTGAACTCAGTGGGTCATTTATCTGGGAACTTCCTGGACTGTCAGTATCTTCAGGATGTTCTTCTTGGACTGGTCAGATTCCCCAAGGCCCTCCAGTCCCTTGCCTGGAGGGTAACAGCCTGGCTCTGTGTTTCTGGGAGCTCAGTGGGGGGGAGCACTGGAGGAGGTCTTTGCATTCAACATTCAGTCTCCACCTGTTTTCGGCAGAGTCCCCACATTCACCGCTGTCCCTGGCATGCCCAGCCCTTTCCAGAGTTAACCCGAGATGTTTGCCAGAATAAGGGAGGAGCATCACCCAGTGGCTCGAGAAAGGGAGGGGATCTAAAGGTCTAACGGTTCTTCAAAGACACCTTCAAATAGTCCTCTTTATTTCAGCCTTCTTTCACCCTTAGATCTAGGAGCGGCTAGTGCCGCCGTTGCCTAAGATTTGAGGATTCTGTTGCGTGAATAAGGGTCGGTTCTCAGCTTTGCCGGGTGTCGGGGCAATCTGGCTGTCTGGAGTCGCTAAGTCAGGTAACACCGGTCTTCCGCTTCCCAGCTCCCAGGGAGTCTGGTGCTAGGCCCTCTTTCCTGTTCTCCCCGTCCTTGTGGATTTGTCTTTAACAGATTCCTTTCCTGTGGATCTGTGGGCGTCTGGAGGCATTCACGCCGTAACCTGAAAGTCTCACACCTTTTACGGCCTCGGCCTCGAGCAGATTAGCCGTCGCTCATTGAACTCATCTCCTCCTCTCCTCCGCTTAGATAGGCGGCTGTTTCTTGTCGGAAGCGGGGCTGCCGTGGCTGTCCCGGGAGTTGGGTCTCCGTTCATCCGATTCTTCTCTACGGACAAACTCACTGAAGGAGATTTGCTGACGTGATTCCACCTGGATCCACACGGCGGGGGGCACGGTCCCCCGGGCTCCTTAGAAGCGGCGGCGGGAGGGCAGAGGGCAGAGGGCAGCGGCGAGGTCGGAGGCCCTCTCCGACCCGGCCTCACACCACCAATCCGAAGCCGCAGATCCCCATTTCCAGTCCCCCTTCTGTCACTGACCAGCTGTCACTCACTCCTGGACTTTGTGTCCTCACCCGGAGGAGGACAGCGCCTGTCCTCAGAGCTGCTATAAGGAATGAAATGAGCAAACGTCTGAAAAGTACCCGGGCTTTGTCCGGTGGAACAAACACCGACTGCGGCTCGTCACGTGCCGGGGCGGCCTGGCTGGCCGGGGGCATGACAACAGGTACCCGTCACCTCGCTCCCTGCGGCGCTGGCGGGAGAATCAGATACGAGCAAGAATGTGGAAGCGTTTCAAACACTTGCACGTGCCGTTGCGTTGTGTTGCGTTGTTTATCCAGTAAGTATCTCTAAGGCCTCACCGTGGCGCGATGTCGCGTCGCTCTCTCCCGCGGAGGTTTGTCGGCGCACGGTCCTCGCGGCCCCAGCACGCCGCGGGGCGGGGTCTGGGAGCCGGGGTGGAACCGGTAACCGCGGAACCTTTCTTTCGGCCCCCGAGCGCCGCGGCCCGCCCGGCGGGAAATGCGTCAGGGACCGCGCCGCGCCGCGCCGCGCCGCCGCAGTCGGGCCTCGGTCGCCACGGTAACGCGCGTGGGGCAGGCGTCCTCGCCATGAACGTCCGGGTCGCGCGGGCCGCGTGGGCCCGGGGCCGGGCCGCGGGCTGCTGCCGCGGCGCCTCCGACGTCCCGCTGCCGCCGCCGGGCGCGGTGGACGTGGCGGAGCTGCTGCGAGACGCGAGCGCGGCAGAGGGGGGGCCCCGGGAGGCGGCGGCGCGGCGGCTGCCGGGCCAGTGCTCGGTGCTGCTCTTCCCGGGCCAGGGCAGCCAGGCGGTGGGCATGGGCCGCGGGCTGCTCCGCTACCCGCGCGTCCGCGAGCTCTACGCCGCCGCCCGCCGCGTGCTGGGCTACGACCTGCTGGAGCTGAGCCTGCGCGGGCCGCGGGAGGCCCTGGACCGCACCGCGCACTGCCAGCCCGCCGTCTTCGTGGCTTCGCTGGCCGCCGTCGAGAAGCTGCATCACCTGCAGCCCGCGGTGAGGCCGGGGGAGATGGGCTCGGCCCGCGCTCTCCCCGCCGGGCCGGGGTGCCCCCACGGCCGACTCCTTCGGCAGCTTCTGCCCTGAGTCCCCACGCTGCCAGGCAGCGTTCTAGGCGCCGGGGCCACGGGCGTGAACAAAACGAGGATCCCTGCCCTAGGGGAGCTTGCATCTTAGGGGGAAGGAGACAGATAATAAACAATAAATATACGATGTAAACTACATAGCGTGTTAAAAGATGAAAAGTGTTATAGAAAGGGAAACGGCAGAGGAAGAGGCTGGGGAGTCGAGGGCCAGGCTGCGATTTTAAATGATCCTTAATCATTTGATTGATTAGTAAACGATTTTAGGGGGATTACACTTCATCCTTAAATGATCACTGAGAAGATGATATCTAAGATGGTCACTTCACTGACGGTGTGAATTGATTGCTGTTAATATTTAATAATATCAAAACAGTAAATGTTAAGCTGGTACTTGAAACCCTTTGCCCCATTTCACCCTGTAACAACCTTGTGAGGTAAATACTGTTGTTTTGTGGATGGGGAAAGGAGACTCAGGGATGTTAAGGGGTGAGTTATGTGGGGCTGTTGAGGCGTGAATAACATCGAGTGCTCACCCTGGGCCAGGTCTGTGCTAAGCACTTTGGAGACATTATCTTCATGTAATTCTCTCAGCAGCCCTGTGAGGTGGGTCCTGCTCTTTCCCCCATCTCACAGGTAAATGGGTGAGGCTCAGCTGGCTTAGAGGACTCTCCCAAGCTAAGAATCTAATCCTGCTTTCTGTGACTCTGAAAGTCATGCTCTTCTGTGCTGGCTCCATCGAGCCTGAGAGGCAGCTCCAGGGCAAAAGCAGTGGAATCCAGAGCCCTGGGTTGGAGTCCCAGCTCCACCAGTCAGCCAGTGGGCTTTAACTTGCCTTGCCAGGGAAGTTCCTCATCACTAAAGGGGCTGGATCAGTGACTGTCAAGGCCACTTCTCTGTGTCCTCTTCTAGCTGGAGCACCAGGCCAGCAGGACCTGGCTTACTGAGCCACTGAACACCTTGCCAGCTCTCAAGTGCAGAGCCCCAGACGGAGCTTTCCTGAGAACTTGGCCTCACGTTCTGCATCTGTCACTGCAGGTTATTGAGAACTGTGTTGCTGCTGCTGGATTCAGTGTGGGAGAATTTGCAGCCCTAGTGTTTGCTGGAGCCATGGAATTTTCTGAAGGTACACAGAAAGGGGTTTGGTTTTGTGCAGGGGTGTTATCTTGCTTGGCTCATTGGGGACAAGGGACATTGCCAAAAATGATTCCGGACCCACTCGGGTGATAGAGAAGGGAGCACATGGATGGGGATGACATTGGAACCCAAGGACCAGACTTCACTTTGATTCCCTTTTAAGCCTGAAGGGTCCTCTGGGATTTCCTTTCTTTTTGTAATCTTGTGAAATCTGCTTGCTTGACTGTCTCTCCCACTATCCCGTGTGTTCTTAGTCTCTTCACACACTTCCAGTGCCTATCACATGGTAGAAGCTCAACAGATATTCACTGAATGAAAAAGAGTAAATGAATGTTTGACCTTGAGCAATGTCAATTTCACTTCTTAAGATTTTTATGTATAGTTAAAACAGTTAAACATTTTTGTTTATAGTTAAATACGGGCAAAGGACTTGAATAGACATTTCTCCAAAGAAGACATACAAATGACCAATAAGCACATGAAGACATGTGCAACATCACTGATCATTAGGGAAATGAAAATCAAAACCACAATGAGATACCACTTCATACCCACTAGGATGGCTTAAATTTAAAAAAATAGAACAAAAAACAGACAATAATAAGTGTTGGCAAGGATGTGGAAAAATAGGAACCTCATCTGTTGCTGGTGAGACTGTAAAATGATGCAGCCATTGTGGAAAACAGTTTGGTGGTTCCTCAAAAAGTTAAATTGCCACATGACCCAATAGGTCTCCCTGTAGTTATATACCTAAGAAATGAAGACATATGTCCACACAGAACACTTGTACACAAATGTTTATAACAGCATTATTCATACTAGCCAAAAGATGGAAACAATCCACATGTCCATCATCAGATGCATGGGTAAACAAATTGCACTATATCCATACAATGGAATGTTATTCAGCTGTAGCAAGAAGGAAAGTACTGATACATCTACAACACGGATAGAGCTCAGAAATGTGCTGAATGAAAGGAGCCTGACACAAGAGGGCACATCGTGTGGAATCTCTCTTATGTGAAATGTCCAGAATATGCAAATCCATAGAGACAGCAGATTAGAGGTTACCAGGGCTAGAGGGAAGGAGAAATGGGGAATGATTACTTAGAGGATATGGGGTATTTTATGGGGTGATGGAAAGTTTTGAAACTGGAGAGCTGGTGGTTGCACAAGCTATGAGTACAACAAATACCACTGAATTATACACTTAAAACTGGTTATATTTTATGTTACTTTACATATTTTATAATTTTTATATTTTATATTTGTATTTCACCTCAGTGTTTTTTAAAAAGCATTATAGCACTATTAAGGAAATGAAAAAAAGTTGCATATTTCCACATCCTAATAAAACTTTTATACATAGTTTTATGTGTACATAATTTGCAGAATTACAGCATATGTGCTTTCTGTGTTCAGTTTTTTCGCTTGGCATTTTGTATAGTTATTTAATGCCTGCATGCGAGGAGTTCCACGTGCTTTCTCCACATTCCTGTGTGTTCTCTTACTTCCTACCACAACTCTTAACATATTTGCCTCCCAGTCCCACTTGTGTAAGGAGGCTAAAAGTCCAGTACAAATGTGTGTGAGTGCCGAGTGAATGGAGATCTGTTAGAGAGAAAGGGTGCAGGATTTGCTCCTCAGACCCTTTCTGTTGTCCCATCAAACCCTGGACTGGTCCCTTCACCTCTCCTTGGTCTCGTCACCACCTCCCCCACAGGGAGCAGACCCAGGACCAGGATGATGAGTGTCCAGTAGTTACAGGCCGTTCTTACGTCACAACCATTGGAGCTGCCCGCCTGGGCACAGCTCTGTCCTCTCACCTTGCACGTGAGCCACACTGAACCAGGAGCCTGAGTTTTAGTTGGCCTGCTGTGGCAGGGTCAGCTTCTCCAGCTCGAAGTGAGGGCAGTGACGCTTGATTTCTGATAACCATGTGTTACTGAAATTCAGGTACCAGTTTATAGTTTGTACATTATTCCAAGTATCTGATGGCTATTCATTGTTTTTCCTCTTCAACATGATTTCTCTTAAATAATTAATAATAATTCCCAGTTTCTACAACAATCCAGGCAGATTGGATATTATTACCCTCGTTTTACTATCGAAAAACTTGACATGGAAGGAATCATGACTTGCCCAAAGCAAAATAACTCAAAGTCTCTTCCTTTTCACCCTGCAGCAGGATTTCGCAAAAGCAGCACTGTGGACATTTTGGACCAGATAATTCATTGTTTTGCAGGCACTGTGCATGGTAGGATGTTGAGCAGCATCTCTGGCCTCTAGCGACCAGATGCCAGTAGCAGAGACCCCCTTCCCCATTGTAACAACCAAAAAATGTCTCCTGACGCTGCCCTGGGGGCAGAATCACCCCTAGTGAAGAACCGCCGTCCTACCCTAAGCCGGCTGTAAGGCAGGAAGATCCGTGGGTTAATTTGTATAGTGCCAAGGACAGCACCCTGCCTTTTGATGACAGCGGTACCATCTCTGTCTGTGTAGTAGGTACACATACGTACAGCTGTGGCCTGTGGACTGGTGACAGTACCAGTGTCAGTGTCTCCAGCACACAGTGTGGAATTTGTGTGTTGTTTCTCAGGTCTGGGCTTCCCTCCTTTGGTACATGCCCTGATTTTTCCAAATGCACTTCTCTCTGGATAGGTCTGTATGCAGTGAAAATCCGAGCTGAGGCCATGCAGGAAGCCTCGGAAGCTGTCCCCAGTGGGATGCTGTCTGTCCTCGGTCAGCCTCAGTCCAAGTTCGCCTTCGCCTGTCTGGAAGCCCGGGAACACTGCAACACCTTGGGCATAGAGAACCCCGTGTGTGAGGTGTCCAACTACCTCTTTCCTGACTGCAGGGTGATTTCAGGACACCTGGAGGTTGGTGCTGACGGGAACAGCCTTCACAGACCCCAGTCCAGTCCAGAAGGTTGGAATTGTTCCACGCCTGGGAGCCCAGAGTAGTGTCCTGGGCTCTCTGCCGAGCCGAGGTCTTGGGGAAGTATTTGAGGGCTGCAGAGTGTGATGGAGCGAGCACTGCAGAGGGAGGCAGGAGGCTGGGATACTGTCCCCACTCCACCTCATACAGACCAGGACCTTGGGCAGATCGCCCAGGCCATGAGGAATGTGAAGGGGCTGGACCGGATGGTCTCCAGGTCTTTCTTGTAGTGCATTCTGGGCTTCTCACAGCCACTGATCCGGTTGCTCCCTTAGAGAGAGAAGGGGCCGTCTCACAGGTTTTCTCTGCCCTGCTCTTTCTTTGGTGTCTGTTTTGGCACCTGAGTTAATTTCCTTTCCTCTGTCCTTCCCGTCACTCTTCCCCAGACACCATTTCTCGGGAAGTTCCTATGTAACAAGCACTGAGGACACACAGACTGATAAGCCAGAGTTCCTGCCATCTAACGAAGGCCAGCTGTGAACGGCTGACTCCAGGTTTCAGGGTCAGGCTGACGATCAGGGGCCTGAGGAGGTGGCACCAAGAGGCGGTGCCTGTAGAATGAGTTTGCTGAGAGGAGGGCATCCCAAGCAGAGAAGCAGGGGCGCCAATGGAAAGGGCAGTTCTGTGCTGAGGGCCTGGCTTGGGGGAATGCAGACAGGAACCTGTGTGGGGGCTGTGGGCACGGGGCCAGTGCTTACCCATCTTCTCTAGTCCCCAGAGCCAGTCCTGTGCTCTGCAGATGGCAGTCTTAGTCACATCTTACACAGAAGGAAGCTGAGGCAGAGGGAGAGGCACGTGCTCAGAGACGGTTGAGGTAGAATTGGGACTCGTCTGTCTCTGGAATCTGTGTTTCCCTTGACTGCTCAGCTCATCTTCCCCTTTAAGGCCTTTCCAGTGTGCTGGTGACCTTGTGTGTCTCCTCTGAATCAGTGAGTGGTCCCTCTTGTGACAGTTCTGAGATGATGGGAAGATCAGTTAACAGCGGCCCCAAGTTAATCATGCAGCTGGTTGCTCATTCCCATTAACAGCCTTGGAAAGTAGCCCAGAAGTGAGCCAGAAGGGGCCGCCCAGCCAGGGCAGGAGTCTCCCTCACAGGCTCCCAGACGGTGGGCGTCCAGTCCGGAGGACAACTCCTGGGATTCCCAGGTTTAGCCTTTCGGTGCTGTTGGAAATGCCACCACAGAGAGCTCAGGTGAGGACAGTGGAGCCCAACTCCAACACCTGAGGTCAAGAAAACTCGGGCTCTGCTAGACCAGTGCCTGGGCTGAGGGCCAGCCCCAGGGGAGCCTGCTGGACCCTGAGGCTGTGGCCTTGACTCCTCTGGTCTTAACTTGAGCTGGATGAATCCAGAGACCTCACATGGAAAACACTTTGAGACCAATGAAATGACAAAGGAAGTGCCACTGAGTAGCGATCCACATAGCCGCCGGTGATGAGAGCGGTGCAGGCATGTTGGGAGGGGCTTGGGCTGTGGAGTCCAAGAGGCCTGTGTTCAGAGAGACTCCTGGGGCATGTCCCTCAGTGTGATGGGGATAGACTGAGGGCGATAGTGGACGTGAAGCACAGGTCACTCAGGATGGGCTAGACTGCTGCAGTGACAGCCCAGACCTCTCACTGGTTCCCACGGGCATGGCTCACGTGGCACGGTTCACTGTGCTGGGCTCTGCTCCACTTCCCTTGTGCCCCTGGGCTCAGGCTGCCGGAGCAGACAGACTCCCGGCAGAGGAGAGTGAGACAGGATGAGCCACAGGCTGCACTGGCCGTGCCTGGGCGGGCAGGATACGCTCCTGCAGCGAGGGGCCACAGAGATGGACGGACGAGCGCCATCCAGCCAGAAATACTAATCCCTCCTACCCTTTGGGGGCACAAATAGCTACCCTGTTATATTGTTTTTCTGGTAGACATGGATGGGCTTGGAATACAACATGATAATAATTGCTAACCCTTTTATAGCACTCCTGTCTAAGCAGAGTTCATTCCATGCCCCCATGAGATAACTGTTGTTGTCATCCCCCTTTTATAGGTGAGGAAACTGAGGCACAGGGAGGTAAAGTAAAATTGCCCAAGGCCGTGCAGCTGCTGTGACCGTTTTAAGGCTTACCTTAAGACTTCCAGGGAGCAGCTGGCCCAGCCTCTCCGCAGGCCCTGCATGGATGATGTCAGGTTGGGGGGACACGGCAGATGGTTTAGTGCACAGGTAGCCCTTCAGATCCCAATGGAAGGCCGTCGGGTGGCAGGCCCTGGACTGTGTCACTGTGTCCTGAGGGCACAGGTCTCTTAGAATTTACTATTTTAGAGATATTTGCAAATTACGTTGTTTGCAGACAGTTCCAAGTTTGGGCCACTAGCCCCGGAGGCCCCTTCTGAGCTGAGGCGCCCTTCAGGCGAAGGCTCTCGGTTTCAGGGAGAGAGAGCTCTTTTCCTCAGAGCACCCCCGGATGGGGGTTCTGATGGGAAAGACCCCATATTGTGAAGTGAGGCTTGGAGTCTCCTTCTGAATTACTTGAAGATTATGGAGTAACAAGAAAACAGGCTTATTAAAAATTATGATGGGTAGCAGAATTATAATTGGAAAGTAACACTTATTAGTGCTTTTCGTTTATCAGACACTTTCACACCTCCTAGCTGATCACGTCTCAGCACCCTTGCAAGACAGATGAAGTTGTGCTCATTTCATGAATGAAAAAAAAATTCGGACAGGTTGTTTGATTTGCCTGGGGCCACAGAGCTAGAGAATGACAGGTGGTGCTGGGACAGGACCCATTTTTCCAGCCTCGGCTCTCAGCCACACCGTGGTCACCTGCCCAGGTGGGGCATGTAGGGTCAGATCCCTGGAGGAGGACTTCTGGGACACTGAGTGTAGAACTATATTGACTGGAATAGACAGGTGGATTGTTTGCAGGCTGAAATGCGTGTGTGGATGCGGAGAGAGAAGCATGTTCTGTACACAGGACTATGATGATGCCAGTGCTGACTGCCCCTCTATTTCTTCCTCTAAGATCTGCTTGGCTTAGGGGCCGCCCGGTGGCGCAGCGGTTTAGTCCGCGCTTGGCAGCCCGGGGTTCGCGGGTTCGGATCCCGGGCGCCCGCCGACGCACTGCTTGTCAGCCACACCGTGGTCGCGTCCCATATAAAGTGGAGGAAGATGGGCACGGATGTTAGCCCAGGGCCAGTCTTCCTCAGCAAAAAGAGGAAGATTAGCAACGGATGTTAGCTCAGGGCTGGTCTTCCCCACAAAAAAAAAAAAAAAAAGATCTGCTTGGCTTAACCCTCCTTTCTTTTTCTTCCAGGCTCTGCACTTCCTCCAGAAGAATTCCTCTAAGTATCACTTCAGACGCACCAAGATGTTGCCAGTTAGCGGTGGGTTCCATACCCGCCTCATGGAGCCAGCCTTGGAGCCCCTGGCACAAGTTTTAAAGGCAATTGATGTCAAGAAGCCTCTGGTTTCCGTCCACTCAAACGTCGATGGGAACAGATACATGCATCCAAAACACATCCAGAAATTGCTGGTGCAGCAGGTGGTCTCCCCGGTGAAGTGGGAGCAGACGATGCACGCCATATACGAGAGGAAAAAAGGCACTGAGTTCCCCAAAACTTTTGAAGTAGGACCTGGGAGGCAGCTGGGAACCATCCTGAAGAACTGTAACCTGCAGGCCTGGAAGTCCTACAGTCACGTGGACGTGCTGGGGGCTGACGAGGACCCAGACCCGGACCTGTAGGAGGGTCCCAGTGACCACGGGGTGGGGGCGGCTTCGGGGGCAGAACGGGCTCTAGTGGGCCGAGCCCAGCCTGTCCGAGAGGAGGCTGTGCGCGTGCCTGCCCTGCCTTCCTGTCTGGCCTCCTCCTCTGAGTGATTGGGAGGGATCATCTTCAAAGTGCTTTGACTGCCACTTAGAAAGCACTAAAAATGAGTATTTCTTCACATGACACAGTCCATTTTTCCCCCTTGAAACATGTTTGAATTCGGGGGAAAAGATGCAACAGTGCCAGTTATGTGAAGAGACAGTTCTTGCTCTGCCTCGTGGGCGGAACATGTCACCTCTCGGAGGGGCTCAGACGGCTCCTCCGTAAAGTGAGTTGAAACAGCCTGGCTGGCAGGTGTGTTCTGAGGACGGGGGAGGCTTGGCCTGTTGCCATCACGCCCTTTCGCGGGGGTGTCGTGGGCACACTGGCATGGCCACAAGGCAGGCCAGTACCAGAGGGGCTCCTCCACTGCCCCAGCAGCCTGTGGCCACCATTCCAGAAACTTAGCTCCTTTTATCACTGAATCTAAAGGGCTTTAGGACCAAATTGGCCCTGATGGCTCTTCAGTCCCCCATCACTCAGCTGTTGGCAGACCCAGCCCCACCTTTGTTTACTTAGCCAACAGACAGTATTGAGTGCCTGCTGTATGCCAGGGAGTGAGTGACCTCTGCCCTGATGGGTAAGAGTGTCCTTTAGCAAGGAGGAAGGGGTGTGGGGAGGGCAACTGAAGGCCCTGCTTCCTCCCACACCCCCAAGTCATCCCTCCACCCAGCCACTACTGAGTGCTGCTGTGCGCCCGTGTTCTGGTCTGGCCCAGGCCCACCCTTGTGGAGCTTCCCTTCTGTCTGCTCCATACCGGGAGCTCACACAGGCTCCCTGCAAACGCAGCTCCTTGTGTTAATATTATATATGAGGACTTCAAAGCCTCTTAGGTGGTGTTTTTCATTATTCAGTGATAGTGGGAAAACCTCATTGGGAAGGAAAGCTCTGAATTTGTCTTTAAATGTTGCTATTGTGTAAACATGTAGGTTTCTCATTTTTAAGTCTACAGTGTTTCTCAGCAGGGGCCCTCTTGGCCTTTGGGCAGAGCTGGGCATGACTGTGTGGGACTGTCCCGGCTCCTGGCCACTACACGCTGGTAACACTTCTAGGCATTGTGACCCCCCCCCCCCGACATGCCCACATTTTTCCACAGCCTGGGGCGAGAACCCAATTTTCACCATGACCTGAGTCTGAATGTTCTTTAGAGCACAATGAAGAAAACCATTTCTTAAAATTTTTTTAGAAGTTTTCAAACATTCACAAGCAATCTTATTGTTTTTAAATAACTGCCGAGTCTGTTTGAACCCCCTTCGCTGAGTGCTTTGAGCAATGGGCAGCCTTGGGAGACCAGGCTCTCCTTGGTCTGGTTCTCTGGCTGCACCGCAGGCTGGATGGTGCTTCCTATCCCAGAGTTACATTCCCCTCTGAGGATCACAGTCCACTAGGGGTGCTGGAGCAGCAGTGGAGGGCGGCACGGCCCGTGTGGTGGCCTTACTGCTCCTCTGGGCACTGCCCTTGTCCTCACGGCCTCGGATGGTGTGCTCAGGTCCATCATACTCCAAGCCGCAGGAGGGGGAAGGAGCAGCAAGCAGAGGGCGTGTGGTGCTGCCTGAAAGAAGATCCTGGAAAGCTGGCAACACCTCTGCCTACAATGCAGGGCTGCCTAGCAGAAGGGAACCCAAAGGTGCAGTTAGGCTTCAGCCTCCACTCTGGGAGCCCTGAGTGGGAGGTGGATGGGCCCTTGCCCTGCCCCTGCCGACCGAAGTCAGGCCTCATAGCAGTGAAGGACCAGACCCCCGGGAGCTGAGGCATAAGGAGGCCTGGTGGGGGGGTCCCTTCAGTCATGAGGGTTGGAGGATGCAGCTGGGAGTGGGCAGGATGCAGGGGGCAGGGTCTGCCCAGCCTGGCGGGAAGGTGGGGAGCAGCTGCGTCTGCTGGATCAGCTCTGAGGCTGAGCGGAGGGCAGGCTCTCCAATTCCGGACCCTGGAGGGGCAGGAGGATGAGCTGCAGAAGATGCAGGTGGGGAAGCTGGAGGAAGGTGGCTCACCCCAGCGGGGTTGGTATTTGAGGTACGGGACTGGAGGTGGGGGGGGGACACGGAGACAAGTTCTGGAAGGAGGCCTTGGCAGGGTCTAGAAATAGCACTGGGCCTAGGTCTAGGACAGGCTGAGCCCGCACAGTGGGAGGCCTGGCCCTCCTGCTCCTGCTGTCCCTTCCCAGCCCTTTGTCCCCACCAACCTCAGTGAGTAGCCCCACAGGCTGCACTGCTCCAGCAGGGAGTGCTGCATGAGCAAACAAGGGGAGGGTAGGCAGCCCAATTATAAGAGGCAGTAACAACCTAAAGGAAAGAATCCCTAATGGTAGATTTTAGGCACCAAGGCACGACAGAGGGAGTGAACCAGCTTGTGTTGGGTCAAACTGCATGACAGCATTTGCAGGTGCGGAGAGAACTGGGAGGCTGTGTGATACGCAGCCACACTGGTGGCTAGGAGCATGCCCCACCCCTCCCCTCTCCTCCCCTCCCGTCTGCCAGGATCCCCCTCCAGGGGGCAAGATAGAGCCCACGCTGCAAACCCCCAGAGAGACTCAGAGACGGGCTGGAAACCAATATTTTATTGAGCTTTCCCCACCCCTCAGAAATCTATTCCAGCAGATTTCTTCTTTGCCATGGGCATCACAGACACGGGGGTGCGGCCAGCACTCCCCCCGCCCCTGCATGTGACCCCCCCCCCATGAGAGGAAGCTCCTTCTCCGACAGGACAGGCCCCTGCAGGGTGGGCTGGGGCCAGGAGAGCAGGCCCAGCCAGGCCTCGGCACGGGCAGTTAACCAGTAACGACCCCAGAGGTATAAGGAATTCATTTCTCTTACAAAAAACAAGAAAAACCTAGTATGAAACCTCAGTAAGTGTCCCAGCACTCAGAGTTTAAATATAAAAAAGGGATCATCAGAAAACAGTTAAAAAGACAACAAAACCAACAAGGCCACCTCCAGGGTGGTGGTCGAAGGGGAGGGGACCGGCCCGACCCCGCGCTGACCTGCAGCGGGTGTCACTGGAGGAGGTGGAGCCCCCAGCCCAGCAGCAGCAGCAGCAGCACCACGGACAGCGCCAGCTCGCGCCCCTGGGTGGGGGACACCTGTGGGGTGAAGATGGGGAAAAGTGAGGACCCCCAGGCTGGAAGAGCCTTGCTCATTCCACAGCTCACCTCCTGTGCCCGCTCTGTGGACACAGGGACGAGCCAGGTGTGGTGAGAGGGGGGCAGCCAAGAGGAAGTCTGGTAAGGAAGGGGACACAATCCTCACTACAACTGGATGGGTCTGAGACAAGGTGCCCAGAAAGATGAGGGGCAGGGACGAAAGTGGCCCTGGGGACTCGCAGAGGAGGGGAGGTCAGCCCACCTGGGGCTGCTCATCTGCTGGGAGCTGGTAGGGTAGGATGGAGTGGCATGAGGGACCATGAGTTGTGCTGAGGGGGGATCGGGAGTGGTCAGGAAAGAGGCCCAGGTACCCAGCCATGTCCGCCAGATGAAGGCATTCCTGGTGGAGGGAAGCGTGGCACCATGCGGAAGCAAACGCACTCAAGGATTCGTGCACCCGGTCTCGGTAAGCCAGGAGGCTCACACCCAGAAGCCTGGGGACCGGGGAGAAGTAGGAACAGCGAAGCAGGCAACAGACAATGAGGGGGACTATAGCAACCAGAGAGGCTGCACCCTACACAGCAGCTGCCCCACAGCTCCAGACTGTCACCACATGCAGGAAGGGAGGTCAAGGTCATGAAATCTCAGGCTTACCCTGTCCCTGCGGGTGAGGAAGCTCCAGAACCTTAGGTTCTCCCTGAGGTTAGTGAGACCATCCATGAAACTTCTCAGAACGCCCCTCAGGCCTGTCTGGTTGTAGGTGAAGGCCAAGCTGTAAGACAAATGGGAGGGGGAGTGGGGCCATTACTGCAGGAACGGGGGCAGAGATGGCCTTTGTTTTAGGTGACAGCTGTGGGAGAAGAGGCCCTGGCTTCTCCCACCCACTGCCTCCCTATCCCCCTTCCCCGGGTGGCTCCCCAGTGAGGGTCTCTCTCCACGGGCTGTTTCTGGTCCCAAATTCATCTGATTTCCTGTTTCCTCCCCCACCTGCCTGCCAGCCCACTGGGGGTGTGGCCTTGTGTTCTGGAGCTGGCCTCATGGAAAATGCCCCACTGCCCACAGGCCCAAAGAGGCACGTCCTCACTCCAGAGCAGTGGCCCAGGCTCCCCAAAGGAAGTCTGCCTCCCTGGGGACCAAGAGACCCCGTCAACCTTTGTCCTGGTCTCAAAGAGTAAGGTTTCTATGTCCCCACCTTGAGCAATTCTGTAAGGTTTGAGAACCTTTCAGGAATGCTTGCAAATCATGGAAGCTGAGTGTCACAGGAGAGATGCCTCCCTGCCGGCTCTGCCAACGACACACAGCTCCACCTGAGCTCACTCAGCATCTCCCCTCATTTCAGGTCAAGACTCTTTTGGGAAGGTACCGTCTTGGCTTGCTGAGCGAAGGAGAGAAAGGGGCTTGGGATCTGCTGTGTCTGTCGCCCAGGCCAGGAAGAACGGGGTGGCAGCAGGCCAGCTCCAGGAGCTGGGGACTCCTCGGGGCGGGTGAGCTAAGGGTTTCAGGGCTGTCTGGGAATGGAGCCATTTCCTCCCAGGGCCTCCTGGGGGCCAGCCTGTGCTGCGGAAACCCTGGGCTGGGCAAGGGCTGGTCACCTGTACATGGCCATCCCGGGCAGCTCAGCGATGTGGGGCAGCGTCCATCTCACTTCCATCTCATCCCCGATGAAGGCCAGCCGCATGGCCACGTAGTCGGGGTTGTCACTAAGGAAAGGGCACAGGGAATGAGGGGTGTCGTTGTGCCGGTGACCCCCACATACCCAGACCCGCCTAGTCAATCAGGCCACAGGTTCGTGGGGGCAATGGGCAGTGCAGAGTGAGGCAAGGGGCAGGGAACCTTCGCACATCCCTCTGCCGGCTCCCACTTTGCTTCAGAAAAAGCTAGCGAGGTCCCGTCCACGGGTGGACTCCCTGAAGGGCAGGCCCCGGACGCTGGGGAGGGGGCTGCCTAGGCGGAGCCTGTGTCAGCCCCTCTTGAGGGAGGGCAGGGAGCTTCTGGGTTTGGTCTGAGTCCCCACCGGGGTGGGGAGGGCAGGGAGACATTTAGCACCTGTGTGCACAGCAGGTCAGCCTCCCCTCTGCAGCCCTGCTCCCCTCCAAGGGTAGCTGAACACCCTGAGAATCCTGGGAGAGGTCACCCACCTGGGCAGCTTGGTGGGCTTGGTGGCAAGGGTGGGCAATGGGACTGGGCAGGTGAGGGGCTCTGAGCCCCCTTGGATCACTGAGGCTGGCTTCCCACAGGGGTCTCAACTTACCTTCCTCCTCGTGGGGAAGGGCTCTGGAAACTGTTCCCTGGTCCCTGATCCTGAAACCACCTCTGTTGTCATCACCCCTTTCAGAAAGGAGGGGCTAACTGGCCTGTGTCTGGGCCCCCCACTTGCACTGAACAGAATCCTGGGTGGAAATGGAGGCTCACACGCATCCCCAACCCCCTCCCCCCTCTGGGCACCTGGGCCAGCTTCAGCCCTGCCTGCTCGCAGGGGTTTGCCCACACATTCCATCTAGGTGACTTGGCAGCTCGGCTGGAAATTCCCAGGCAGACAGGCCTCCCTGGAGCCAAGGACTCTGAACCCCTCCCAGCCTGGCCCCGGCCACCTGCCCAGTCTCCCCAGGGTCTGTGCTCTCTCTATTCCAGTGGCAGTGGGGGGCAGGGTGGTGGGCTGAGATCCCATCTCTATCCTGATACCCTGTGGGGCCTCAGGAAAACACTGCCCCGGGATGAACATCCCATGTTGTCACCAACAAATGGAGCAGGGAGAGGGGAGGAGGCAGATCTTGGGGTCCCTCCAGCCCTAAAATCTCAACCAACCCCAAAACCCAAGCCCGGGATCTAACGACTAAGAGAATCCTGAGGCCTATACAGGAGGGAAGCATCCAGACTCCTGGAGCTGACCCGGGAAGACCCCCTCTTCACTGCCCTAACAGCCAGGGCCAGGAACTGCGTCTGAAGTAGGCCCCTCAGGCTACTTCTGGTTTTCTAAAATTGGATCCATCTTAAGACACTTGAGGTGACCGTGGTCATGAGGCCAGGAGGCACCCTGGGACTGTGAATACGCTAGATGCTCCGAGGGGTCCCCCTGTGAGCTGGCGTCACAGCAGAGCTGCCCTGCCAGGGCACCTGCCCCCATGACCACGCCTGGGGAACCCAGAAGGCCTGCTCTCCTAACCACCCCGCAAAGGCCACAGACCAGGAGTGGGGGTGGGAGGGCCTGTGAGGGCTGTTGGGACCCACCTGTCCGGGGAGGACTCCATGAGATCCGTCATGCCGGGAACCTCCAGAGCTTCCGGGCTGCGCTCACGCAGAAAGGTGTCCAGAGAGAGGTCCCTGGAGAGGGGTCCTGCTTGAGACATTTCTTCCCTGGGGGAAAATGACACAGATGACGGGATGCCCACAACTATGAAATCATCAGCTCCCCCATCCCAGGTCCCCCAGGCGTGAATCCAAGTCACTGTGCCTCTCTGTTCTCTGTCATACATCTCTATGTCACGGATTTAGAGATGATTCATAAGGGCCCTTGCCTAGAGTATAGATATACGAAAGGCTCTAATATTGGCCCTTAAGAGGCCAGTAGGCAAACTAAAAACCCCAAGTGTCTGGTGTCAAAATAGTGGACTAAGTAAGGCCGGGCTCCACCAGGAGAGCAAATTCCTTGGTATTGCCTAGGTGAAGACGTCTGCTTTCGATGTCTGCCATTTCCCTCAGCAGAAAAAGCAAATAAGCTAAACGAGGAGAAGTCATCCACCATGCCCGTTCCCAGAGGGGCCACTGCTAATCTTCCAGTCTTTTTTCCTAAACACATACGCACATCACAAACGCATTTTCAAAAATGGGTTCACTCCTTACGTAGTGTTTGTAACCTCTCTTCTTCATTTGACTGTCTTGGCAAGGCTGTTATGTACCTCTCCACTCCCTCTGGGGCTCCTTACTGATAGAACTAATTTTCCTTGGGGTGGCCTTGAATCCTTGTTCATCTATGCCAATCAGGACATACCTGTTCCCCACTTGCCCAGCATGCCTTGCAGCTAGTGGTGGACATGTAACCCAGGCCTGGTCAATGAAGTCAGAAGTCTGATGTGGGGGCTGAAAGGGAGCAGACACAGCCTGGGCAGCTCTCCTCCCTCCTTGCTGCCTTCAACACAGGAATGAAGGTTGGAGCTGCAGCAGCCATTTCATGACACCGAGGTATTTAGCACAAGAATAACCAAAGAGCAGAGAGGTAGAAAGCTTGGCTCTCTGACGGCACTGTTGAACAACTGAAAAAATACAGGCCACTGCCTGACTAATTGTGTAAAAAAAATAAAACCCAACTTGTTTAAGTCACCAGCCAGGTCTTCCTAATAATTACACTTGTGAATTTTCACATCAGTAAATGTTTACGTCATCACTTGTGATGGCTGGGTAGGATTCTGTGATGTCATTCACCATAATTCACCCCACGCTGTGCCAAACAGCCTTAGGTCCAGAATACAATGATAAAGAACGTGGCTCTGGAACCAACGGGCCTGAGTTCAATCCCAGCTCGGCCACTTAGCAGCTGTGTGACGCCACAGTCTTCTCTGTCAGGTGTCAGTAGTAGCCCGACTTGGCTGTTGAGGACGAAATGAAGGAATCTCCTTCAAGCACTCTGAGGAGGGCCTGGTACACTGAGGAACAGACACCGTTATGACCTTCGCACTTCAACCCATTATTTTCTTAAGATGATGCCCTGGGTTTTTAAAAATTTCTGAATTCCTCACATTTGCCCGCACTGAACCAAGAAGGGACAGAGCCCCTAGTCTCCCCGCTCCCTAGGCCGGGGTGACGTTCACCCCTGAAGAGGACTGACTGCAGGCAGGACGCACACGGGCACCCTGTGGGGACACGAGGCTAGACAAGAGTGCGCTCACCACTTGCTTTCAGCATTAAAGGGTGACGGTGGGCAACGTGAGGACAGGGCAGGCAGGGGTTCATGGGGACACAGAGATAAATTCTGGATCCTCCAGGTGTCTCGGGGCAAGTCTGGACCGGTTATTCTCAACAACGCATCCAAAATGCAGAGAGACGGACGCACCGTGACATCATCGAGGGCGCAGACAGGTGCGTGAGGGTCTGGGGCACTCTGGCCTTTGAGAAAGGAAACCACATAAGGACAGCATTGTTCCAGAGAGAATAAATGCCCAGAATCTGTCCCAGAGAGAGATGGCTATTTCGGTTTCCTAACAGGGAAACAGAAGAGTTTTACATCTGTTCCAGAGGGAAGCCCGGCGTGGAAGGCCGGAGGAACGGCCGTGTAAACACAGCCTCAGCAGCCACAAAGAGCCCGCGGCTGACATATGCCACCCGCACCTGTCAGGACAGCACCTTCCCCCGTGGGCTGAAAGGAGCTGGGGTCAGACCTGACGGGTGGAGGGAGAATGGCGACCGGCCCCCGAGGGGGGTGCTGCCACCTGCTCAGGGCATTTAACAGGCAAAGTGTTAAAAGCACAGAGACCCAGCGATTCACCCAAACCACGAGGCCAGCACACGTGCACGGAGGGCCACAGTGGCATTGCTCAGAGCCCTAAGATGCTGTTGGCAACTTCAGCAGCCAGCACAGGAACCGCCCGGGTGCACACATCTCCAAACGGGTTCCAAGGAATGCTGGGTAGCAGTTAAAAGCTTTGAGGTGAATCTAGATCCATCTGCGACACAAAGTTGTTCGACACGACTTTCAAAAAGTAGATGACAAAACCAGAGTGATCTGAAGCCCCTTCTGTAGCCAGAGTTGACTTTCTCCCGTTGGCCTTTTAATCAAGGGTGGTAGGAAGTGGCAAACCCCATTCCCTGACCTCGAGCGGTACAGCCCCTTTTGGCACCAACACCAAGTTCCATCAGCACAGCCTGACTTCCTCAATTTTGCTTGTTTTAAACATAGAAAGGAGAACATGGGGGGGGGGCCGCCCACACTAGCACAAAAAGCAAGACGACGTCAACGGACTTAAGTTAGATTTAAATGGAGAAAAATGTAAATGGTCTTAGCAAGTTAGAGGAAACCTCTAAAAGAATAAAAGATGTGTAACATCCAAACCAGCAGGAAAAAATCTGATCATTTCAATAAAAGATAGGAAAGGGAAGATTTTAGCAGATGCGAACATTTACATAGAAAGCCAAGAGAATCGCCTATTAGAACTACCAGGAGTTTCAAGGTTGCCAGATACAAGATCAACACACAAAAATCAACAGCAATCCTAGAAGGCAACCAGAAAATACAGTAGGAAATAAATACATATTCACAGAGATATAAAGTTTTTGGTTTGGAATGAATCTAATAAAGGATGCTTCAAATCTTTATGGAGAAAAATTTAAAACTCCATTAAAGGACATAAAAGACCCAGATAAATGAAGACAACTTTCACGGATGCGACGTTTTAACACTGCATAGGCTGTAAGCAGTGCGTGTGTGTGTGTGTGTGTGAGCACACGCACGCACACTTGAGCTTGCGTTAGCATGGCAGTTAAGGAACTGTGACCAGGAGCTCGGGCTGCTCCAGGCTCCAAGCCCCAGGGGCTCAGTGTGTATGCAAATGGCCATTTCCCAGGGAAAGCAGCCCGGGCTGGTATTTGCATCTGCCTCACGGTTCCCCCTCCCCCCCACCCCCCCAACTCCCTCCGCAGGGGGCTGTTCTCTTCCCAGAGGTGCTGTGTGCTCCCGTGGAAACCCCTGCTTTCCCCGCAGGTAGAGGGCCACAAGAGAACTTAGGTGGGTATATGGCCTCTAAGCATCACCAATGCCCCAACACCCCTCAGCCCCCAGCAGACATTCCCAGAATCCTTGGGCACCAAAGGGGACTGAGTCCTACAGGGGCTCAGTAGACCTCAGGGACAGGTCTGGAGTTAAGGCCTGACTGAGTCTGACCAGCCCCAGGGGTGGGTGAGTGGTGGGATGGTGCATCCCCCAAAAGACTCAACTGTTTGGGGGCAAGGCCCACATCTGTGCCTTCCTGTGGGTCCCCAGCCCCCGCCAGACCGCCCTGTCTGAGCCGCCGGGCCCAGGACAGACACCAGACTCTCCTCTGACTCCAGGTTCGCGGTACTCACCTGAGCCCGGTTTCCAGCACTGACCCTCCAGGTGGGTGGGGGAATCTTGTGTCATCGCCTGAAGACAACCACTCACTTGCAGTGCGATATTCGTCAAGGCACTGTTGCCTTGTTTATACGCATGGGGATAGTGCTCCCACACTCGTGGGTTTCCGTTTCCAGGCAAGAACCAGCATTAAATGCCTGTTACAATCCCGGCTGCTCTTTGAGCATCTACTATGGTCAGACACTGATTTAAGCCCTGAATGTGGATTCTCATTCAGTGTTCACCAGCCAGGCCTGGGCTGACCCTGGGCTTTAGATCTGAGCGGGAGAACTCAGAGCGTGGCCAGGGAGCTGGGGGCGGTGTCCCTGCAGCAGCCTCCCAGCTCTGGTCCCTCCCAGCTGCCCCGCCCCCCCATGGAGGCCCAGTGCTGGTCACCTCCTGCCTGGCCCCACTCCAGCTGCCTTGCTGTCCAGTCTCCTCCAGCTGGGCTGTCTCCAATCTGACCTCCAGGCAGCAGCCTGAGATCTGACCGTGTCGCCGCTCTACTTGGCTCCCCTCGGGAGTCGTGCCACACCGCTATCAGGGTCCCCTTTTCCCTCTGGCCGCCACACTGGCCTCAGCCTTGCCACACTAATCTTGGACCCTGTTCCTGTGACACCAAGGAACATGCACTTCTGTAACAGGGCCCGGACATGTCAAGCCTCCAAGCCTTTGCATGGGCAGTGCCCGTCAGCTGGCCATCCTCAGGCTCCTTTGACTGGCTCATTCCTATTGGTCACCAAAGAACTTGAGTGTCACCTCCACAGATCCTCAGGGTCAGGTTGGGAGCCTCCTGCAGCTCCTGTCTCTGCTCCCTTCTGTCTCCAACCACACTGGCCGTTGCTGTTTCTCTGTCTGCGGTGGTGTAGAGCAGGGACCGTGGAGCCAGGCTGCTGGCTGTCCTCCAGTAGATTAACCTCTCGGCTCCTCAAGTGTCCTCACCTCTAAACGAGGATACTAGTAACACCTAGTTCACAGGGCTGTTGTGAGGACAAACTGATAGAACCTGTATTAATGAAAGCAGGTGACAGAACAGGAGCCACCATCTCTGGCTCCCAGCACACAGTGCAGAGCAGAAACCAAGTTCTGAGGCCGCTACAGCTGCAGATCCAGGAGCCCGGACTGGTTTTAACATCTATTTTTTCCAGCAGATTTGCAAACCAGTAGCTGAGAAAACCCTTCTTTGGCGAAAGGAAGGCACACCTAGCCATGCGTCCCCACCCAGGCTGCAGCCCACACTTACCCTCCCACACACTCAGTGGAAAAACTAGTCAGGAACCCTGTGTTACCCACAGAGGCCCGGATGCAAATCTAACCTCTGTGCAGAAGACAGTGCCACCTCCGCCACCGTGAGGACGCCTGCAGGCTTGGAAGAGAGGGAGGGCAGGCTCTGGACTGGCCAACCTGCTTTTGGGGAATAGCTTTGCCCTTAGCCATATGACCACCAGCTCCTGGCTGAGCCTGTTTCCTCATCTGGGAAATGGGGAGACGCCATCTCCCTCCCAGGGTTGCATCACACCCTGAATGAATAGAGATCTGTCCAGTCCAGCACACCACAGGTGTTCAGCAGAAGACAACACGGCCAAGGCTATAGGAACGTGGCGGGGAGGGTGTCAACCTCCCAGTGGGGGACCCTCAAACCAAGGTGGGGCTCTAACAAGTACTATTTCAAAGGTGGGCAAACCGAGGCGCAGAAAGTGGAGGGCCCGGACAGGTCACTGGGAGGCTCAGTTGAGAAGACGCTCTTTCCAACGGGCCAGGTTGGTAGGATATGCCTCTCATACGCACTGCTTGGAAGGTGGACCCTCAGTCTCCCCAAGCCCAGCCCTGTCCGCCCCACTCCCTGCTCCCAGCCTTGCCACATGTCCCTGCATGCCTGGCAGCAAAGCAAGAACAGGTGATGTCACCTTTGGGACCCCATCAAAGCCAGCTGGTCACTGGAGTCCTGGGTGCCAGGCCAGCGGCTGCTGGGTGGACCCAGCTGCGGAACCCTGGTCCCCAGTCTTTTCCATTGGGGCTTCCCACCCACACCTCTCCCAGTCACCAGCCCTGCCCTCGCCCAGGAGGGGCGTGATGCCCTGGTTTACAGAGCACCCAGGGCTCGAAGCATCAGGCGCACACACAAGCTCTAACTGTGCAGGACAGACCCAGCTCTGCCACTGCTGTGGGACCAGGACCAGTCACCTAACCTCAGCCTAGCTCAGAGAGGGCTCTCCTGCATGGAAATAGCACAAACTCCTCCATGGCTAAGAAGACTAAAAGATACAACTGTTGCCCTTTTGCTGCCACCTAGCAGGGGCTCCAAAGCTGGTTAGCCAATCAACAAACCAGAGGGGAGTGGGAGACACCTGGGTGCGGGGCAGCAGCCCAGTCCACTCACCCTCACCACCACGGACCACCTAGTGCCTGCTTCTCTTGGTGTCAATCTGACAATCAGTATCTACCAAAGCCACAAATGCACACAACCTTTGATTTCTAGAATGTATCCTATATACCCCCCTGCATGCACCTGGCAGCACTGAGAAAAGATAAGCAGTGGAATCTGTAGGTGCTGCTGTGCCAAGATCTTGAAGGCACGTGGCTACATGGACACAGAGGGAGGAACAGTTTGTAACCGTGCTGCCACGTGTGTGAAAATAAGGACATAAACACTTCTGCGTGCAGAGACCACCTCCTGAAGGAGCCAGAGGGGAAGGGGGTGTCTCCAGGACAGAAGTGGGAGAGAGACTTAAGTTTTACTCTCTGTGCTTTTGTGCTTCTTGAACTTTTATTACCATGCATGTGCTGGCATCTCTGATACAAAAAATAAGTTTCTAGTTACCAGCTTGAATGTGTCGAGATGGAGATGTTTGTCTTAAAGGTCTATTTCAGGAATCAAGCCCCCAACCCCTCCCAGCCCCCAACCCCCATCACCACCTCCTCCCACTCCCAACCCTGCGGCTGGGGGAAGTCCAGACTCTGGCCTCTAGGCCTCCACCGTGAGGGACCTGCAGAGGCCCAAAACAGCTTGTTGGAGGTGGGCCTGGTCCACTTCTCTTAAGTGATGCAGAAATCACCGGGGGGGGGGGGGGGGGGGACACGGACAGTGAGGGAGAGAAAAGTGAGGAGAAAGGTATTTCAGGCAAAAAGAAAGTTGAAAATTCACCAGTGGGAGTGGGTGGGGGTTGTTCAGTCATTTTGAAAAAGGCAGCTTGGAATGGACTCCTGGAGTCAGAGCCACTCAGTCCTGAGACTCCACCCTGAACCCCAGCACAGGTGCCGGCCTGATCCACCGTGAACCCAGGTGCCGACAGGGCCATCCACTGGGGTGGGGGGGGCCGGGGCAAGAAGTCCAGTCTCGGCTGGGCTTCCGGCTGCCGTGGCCTCAGACAAGGGCCGCCCTCTCCACCCACACAATGCTCTCAGTGACCCCACATCCTTTTTATTATTTGCATCGAGTCCCTCCCTCCCTCAGAAGAAGGGGACTGTTTGCCCCATTTCACAGATGGGGGACCCGGGAGGGTTGAGAACAGAAATCCAGAGTCTCTTCACCATACAATCATGCCACCCACCTCCGCACTCTAAACACACACCCACCTAACAATGCAGGTTGATAGATGCGGAGAAAAAGCAGGAAGGCAGCCTTGACAATTACAAAAAAGCCTTGTTCTGAGGCCGGAAATGCCAAATAGCTTTCACTGAATTCAACAGTGGATGGAACATGCTGGGGCCCTGTGTGTGGGGCATACACTCCTCGATTATCAGTCATGATCTGGGTTCACATCACGCCCTCCGAGCACAGGAGCTGCGGCTGGCATGCAAACGTACATAAAACATGGATGTGCACGTACGCATCAGGCACATCACTGGATGACCCCACGGGAGGGAGGAACATTCTCCCCTATTTACAGATGAGGAAACTGAGGTTTAGAACAGTGAAGGGCTTGTCACACACTGGAGGGGAGGAGCTATGGTCAACCGGGCCTCCCACTCCAGGGAAACACTTTCTTGGCCGCCACAGTTTAGGTCCAAGTTTGGCAGGAACTGCTCAGGCCTGATTCAGCTCCAGGTCCGGGGGCCGCCCCCTGGCCTGGCTCAGTACGCTCGGGAATGTGAGCGGAAAGAGTGATGCAAAACCAGTGCCTCCTCTTCCTCCCCAAATCCACTCTTGGGCAGGTTGGCCCCCGCAAAAATGGAAGGATGTGGGTCTCTGCGTAGGGACACGGAAAGAAGCCATGGTTAGCAGCTGAGTGACAGACAAGAGCAAGATGAGGAGCCCCTGTGATGTCATTTATGCAAATGTTTCCGTCTCAATGGCTACAGACATTATATGTGAATGGAAATGCTGTGCAGAGGGCACTGGGCCGGTGGCACGCCTGGGTCCCAGTCCGGCTTGGCCGTGTGACTTCTCACAAATTCCTCAGGCCCTCTGGACCCCTAATGCCTCGTTTGTAAAACCAGCGTTGGGGAGATTTTCTTTCATGTCCTTTCCTGCTCAAATATCTATAAAAATACTCCAGACTGCACAGGGCGTGTAACAGATGAAGAATTTGCTTGAGGGCTGACTTTGAGATTGGCTTTAAACTAGTTTTCTGTGGTCTGAATGTTTGCGTCCCCCGCAAATTCATACGTTGAAAACCTATTCCCCGGGGTGACGGCGTCAGGAGGCGGGGCCTGTGGGGGGCTCCACTCACAGGATGAGTGCTTTTCTAACAGAGGCCCGGAGAGCTCCCTGCCCTGTCCATCCCTGCGAGGATGCAGGAAGCCTGTGGCCCCCCCCGACCTTGGACTTCAGCATCCAGAACTGGGACAAATAAATTTCTGCGGCTTTGAGGCGCCCACTCTGTCGTATTCTGTTCTACTACAGGTTCAATGATGTGAACAGAAAACAAGTGGGGACACGAGACAAGGAAAACCCAGAAGGGCACAGCCCATGAATCTTAGGGGATCCGTCACCAAAGTCCTCGCTGACACCCAAAAGGGGACCCGAGGGGAGCCCTGTGCTTTCCCATTATCTTTAGAAAAGACAGGGTGCCAAGACACCGTCTGTCTAGATCTACAGTTTTTAAGTTCAAAAAGCATGCATTTAAGTAGAGAAAGACGGGCACGGATGTTAGCCCAGGGCCAGTCTTCCTCAGCAAAAAGAGGAGGATTGGCAACGGATGTTAGCTCAGGGCTGGTCTTCCTCACAAAAATAAATAAATAAATAAGAAGAAGAAGAAACATGTATTTAAAATAAGTTTTGGGGCCAGCCCGGTGGTGCAGTGGTTAAGGTTAGCACACTCCGCTTTGGCAGCCCGGGGTTCGCCAGTTCGGATCCCGGTGCGGACATTCGCCACTTGTCAGCCACGCTGAGGTGGTGACCTACATACAAAACAGAGGAAGATTGGCACAGATGTTAGCTCAGGGCCAATCTTCCTCACCACACACACACACACACACACACACACACACACACAAAAGTAAGTTCTTAAGAAGTATTGTAAATAAGGACTGTGACCTGCTGGGCCCAGACACTGAGTGGCTCAGGGAGACAGAGGCGGCCCTCGGGGTCCCTTCCTTCCAGACAGTTTTGGGTCCCCCTTCTGCACTCTTGGAGGGGTCTCAATCACTCACTGGATCCTGACACCCCCTCTGGTCAGCAGCCTTAGGGGCTCCCATTTCCTCCATGGGAGAAAGTCCCCAGTCCCCCACTGAGCCCACCCTCAACCCCGACTTTACACCTGCCCTCTGCCTCCCCCAGGTTGGCGGGAGGGACTTGCTTCTTCCTTCAGGCCCGGCCCAGGACCCACCTCCTCCCCACCTCGCCTGGACAGAATTAATGGCTCCTCATCTGCATTGTCCCAGCACCTTGGGTAAACAGACCTGGACTGGGCACTGAGCCCATTATGGTCTCATTAAATGTTTACCTGTCTGTCTGCCCCAGCTCAGAGCAGGAACCCAGTGAACGGGGACGCTCCAGGGGGAACCAGGCATCACACTGTAAAACAGTAGGAGGGGGCTGGGCTCACAGTGACAGGCAATTCCTGGCTGGGGGACCCTGGACCGGACACACCCTCACCTTTTGACAGCCCAGTAGGAAGGGTGGTCGTGAGAAAGAGGCAACGCTGCCTGCACGGTATACAGTAAGTGCTTACTACCGGGAAGCTATCATTCAGTGAGCCTGGCCCTCAGGAGCGCACACCCAGGCTGACCATCTCGTGTCAGAGCTGGGATTTTCCTGATGCGTCATCGTGCCTGGGAAATCCGGCAGCTCTCTCCGGCCTCGCCTTGACAGAGCCTCTTCTGAGTGCCAACCCAGACACACAAAGATCATCTCTTGGGGGAAAAAAAATCAAAAACTCTCAACCTTAAATATCCATATCACAGTGACTCTCCCCAAACAGCCAAGTAGATTTCTCTCTTCCCTGTAAAGCTTGCACTTCCTCTCAGAGTCTGGGTGACCTGGTGTCTTTTCCCACCTCCAGAAAAACAGGTTTACCCCGCAGTGCCCGAAGAGGCCCAGCGAGTGTTTTGTGTTGTCACATCCTAATATTGACACTAGGAAAATCAGCTGCCCTCTCTGAGCCAGCGCCTGTGCCCTGACCACCAGGCCCGGCCTCTCTCCTGCCTGCCTCGGGGCCAACGAGGAACTCGGGGCCGAGGACTTATTTGCTTACATTCTGTATTTCTCCCAGGGCCCGGCCCCAACCAACCAGTGGCAAGACAAAGAGACGAGGGAGCGGCTGCCCATGTCCACAGACCCACTGCAGGCTTCCTGGTGGCCACCAACAACAAAACCCGAGCGTGCCAGGAACTTCCTTGAAACCTCTCAGAATTGTTCTGAGCACAGAGAGAAACAGCCGGACTCTCGTGGGATCCACCACGTCCCCGGCAGAGGAAGCAAGAAACCATTCATTGTCCACAAACTTAATAGGTTCACTAAAAACAGGATGCTTTCCAGGGAGAGGGGAAAACACCTCCGAGGTCAACATCAAGACTCCACTCGCTGGGGGATGGAGCCCTTACCCAGTTGCTCCCTTCTGTTTATTAGAAAGACCACCAGGAGCGAAAAAAATGGGCTGACACTGCTCTCTGGTTTTTCCGCAGCTCCGCCGAGTCCAGCTTCTACACCTACTAACCGCCTGAAACTTACAGTCCCTAACATGCCTTCAACCCTCTATCCAGCTTCCTCCCAGCAAGGCCAGGCTGTGACGGGCACTGGGGATACTCCAGTGAATGTGACATTTGGTTCTCCTGGAGCTGCAGGCTAGTGTTAAGTCCCACTAAGTGAGCACAAATGGGTAATTTCACACTGTCTTTAGTGTCCCAAGATGGCAAAATAAGGTCCTAGGACAGAGGGACTGGTGGGAGGAGGGGGAGGACTGCAGCTTTAGATGGAGTAGTCAGGGAAGACTTCTCAGAGAACAATTGAGCTGAGATAGCAAAGAAGGATGATGAGTGTGACACCCACAGGGACGGTGCTCAGGGTACCACTGCATTTGTTTTAGGCCTCACGACATCCCATGGAAGCTCTCACAGTACCCCTGGTGCCTGAAGAAATATCCCTGCTGAGACAGTTCCGCCAAAAAAATTAAATCACCTGACAGCCATCTTACGTTGATCAAACATGCTCCCGGCCCTGGAGGACATTCTGAGGCGAGGCTGAGAGCCCACACCCTGGAAGCCAGCCACCCCAGACCCGTTAGATATTTTAAACCAAAAACAAGCAAAAATAAACTTGTACAACCTAAGGTGGTAAGACTGGAGGAGTCACAGCTAAGCCAATCCGTGACACCCCTGTGACCTTGAGGTTCAGAAGATGGTGGGAATCCCCAAATCCTAGAGTGAGAGGGAGGGGCAGAGTGGAGAAGAGATGACACGGTGGGGAGAGCGGCAGCCAGGTGCTGACACCAGCATCCAGGCCCAGCGACCCACCCCCCAGATAGAACCTTTAAGGAACAGGCACAAATAGTACCAAAACACACCAAAAATGTGCCGCTCCTAATAACTTATTCCAAAGGCATGCCCAAAATAAGTAGAAATAAGGTTAAGTGTTAACTCCAGGGAAGGCACTAACAGCCACCAACACTTGGGTGGTGTTCTCCACACCTGGGAGAACCTGGTGGGAAATCATGGACCCATTTTTCGGAATGAGCAAACTGAGGCTCAGGGTGGAGTAGCCGACCTAAGACAACACAATTGGCAAGAGCCTGCGTGGAGAGCTTCCGGTCTGGGCTTTCAGCTCGACAGCACTCACGCTGCCTCCTGGAACTGAGGCCTCAGTTTCTCCATCTGTAAAATGAGGCCCCCAGTCCTTGGAGGCAGCCAGCACAGAGCTCACTTGTCTGTCTCCCTCCTAAGGTGGGAAGGATAAGCTGATAGCCCGCCCCTCCCGGGGAGATGTGGCGAAGCTTGCGGACCGAGAGCCCCGCACGGCAGGTGCTCGAAAAATGTTACAACAGCAGCAGCAGCAACAACAACAACAACGTCCCGCCCCCCAGGGTGGCTCATAGTAACGAAAATGAGTAACAACTAACGGTTTACAGAGCGGCTCGCCCCCAGGAGGACGTAGCGTAAGAAGCCCCGAGCCCCCCGGGCTCGTCGTGGCGGGGCGGGGGGACCCTCCCGCGCAGCGGCCGACACGCGCCCCGGCCATTCCAGCGCCGAGCGCGCGGCCGGGCCGGTTTCCAGGGCCCGGGCCCTGCGGTCCAGCCGCCCCCGCGGGCGCACCGGGCAGGCCGGGGGCAGGTGCCGGGCGGCGGCCGCGCCGCGCGCCAGTTCGTTGCCACTTCCCCCGCGTCCCATAATAAAGCCTTTCTCCGGCCCCTCGCAGGTGCTCGGCGACTCGGGGCGCCTGGGTCCCGGCGGGGACCAGGGCCCGACGCCATCTTCTCCTTTTAGTGGACACGCGGGCTGTGCCGTCGCGGACCCGCGCTCCAGCCCGGTGCGCGCGGCCCCGGAGGCCGCGCAGGAGGGCGGTGCGGGGCGACGGGGCGGCCGGCCCTTTGGATGGGGCGCAGAGGGGCCGCCGCACCGCACAGATGCGGAGACTGAGGCCCGCAGGGGCCGCGGCTGGCACCATCGCCGGCGGGGACCTGGAGACCCCGCCAGAAAGAGGGAGCGCTTCGGAGCTGGGGTCCCGAGATGTCGCCCGCAGGTGACACGCCCGATAGCTGCCGGGGACGGAAAAGCCTGGGCATGAGTCCCCAACTTTCCAGCCGCTCGGCACCCAGGGCAGCCTGCTGGGCGCTCACCTGCTGGGCTCGGGCTGGACGGAGGAGCGTAGGGCAGTGGGGTTAGGGTAGCGGCAGGGGCCGTAAGGTGCGGACTCACCTCGCGTCGGTGGTGGCGGTGGCGGTGGCAGTGGCGGTGGCGGCGGCGGCGGTGGCGGTGGCGTCCGAGCGCTCCAGCCGGGAGGCGTATTGTCTGCGGCGGGCGGCCGGCGCGCGACCGTATAAACCGCCGGGCCCCGCCCCGGCCCGCCCCCAGGGGGCCGCCTCCCCGCCCTGCGCGGAGTCCAGGCCCCAGTCCGAATGGCAACAGAAACGCTACAAATGTGATGTTTACTTGTTTACTGTCTCTGCTCCTGCTACCTGCAAGCTTGTTTAGTCGCGTGCGCTAAGCCCAGCGCGGGCGTGCACACAGTCGGCTCCGAGTGTCTGCGGGTGAATCCCCTGGCTGGATTTGGGTATATGACCCAGAATCTTTACCTGAATTTCCTCACTTCGTCCTCGGAGCAGTCCTAACGGCTCAGGGCTGTTTTTAATGCCCATTTTACGGATGAGGAAACCGAGGCTGTAGAGGACGAAATGACCTGCTAAGTGACAGCTGATTTCAGCGCTCAAATATTCATGCTCTTTGTGCTGGCAGCTTCGGGGTTATGCTTTGTTTTGTTTTCTTCATTTTTTAAAATTGTGGTGAAATACATATAACATAAAATTTACCATCTTAACCATTTTTATGTGTACAGTTCAGTGGTATTAAATACATTCGTAATGTTGTGCAACCCTCACCACCACCCATCTCCATAACTTTCCATCTTGTGAAACAAACTCTATACCCATTAAACATAACTTCCCATTCCCCCCTCCCCCAGGCCCTGTCAACTGCAGGAGTCAGGTATTTTTAAGCCCATTTCACAAATGTAAAAACTAAGGCTCATGCTTTGGTAGAAATGGCATCTACAGCATCCTAAGCCTGGCTCTTCCCTCCCCACTCCCTTCCCGATCCTTCCAGCACCACCACCCACTGCACCCCCACTCCCCTGCTTCTGGTAGTGGGGCAGCTTCCCTGCCCTGGGGCTCCTGGGCCTGGGGTGGGGGTGCTCATGGAGGGCACCAGGAAGGAGGAGAAATCAGAAGTTCCAACCCTGGGGCAGTTAGGGAGGGGTAGGGACTCAAGTCCCCCAAACCCAGAGGAGGGGTGTGTTGAGGGTGGGGGAGGGCAGAGCTGTGAGGTGGGATTACAAAGTAACCATTGTCTGGGAGCACAAGGCTTGTTTACCTCGGTCCAGCTTCTTTGAGGGCAGAGAAGCCACAGGGTCTGGGGGCTCCCCTCCCCCTAGTTCTGCCATTTGCTACCTGTTGGAGCCTCATCACCCCCTCTTCCCGCCTCTGGAGTGATGACAGTGATACCCACTTTTCCTTCAGCGTTCCCATCTGTGAAATGGGGTGACAGCCCGACCCCCTGCAGTGCTGCGGGGCATCACAGAAGACAATCATCAAATGTTTAGTAAACTCCAGCAGAGCTTAACCTTCAAGGCTCTTCCCTCCCTTGTGGCTCTTCTGGCCTCTTCTGATCCTGTAATCCTTTCCTGAGGGCCCCCCAAATCACATCAACTCCAAGCCCCACACAGCCTGGATCGCCCTGACGTTGCTGATAGCCACGGCGCATGAGGAGCCCTGCATACTAGGGGCCTGTCTCCAAACGCACTCAGCAGTTGCAAAAACATGCATGGGGTCTCAGGAGACAAAAAGACCGGACGTGTGTGAGAACTCTTCCAGAGGGGCTTCGGGGCTGAGGGAACAGTGCCAGACACACAGTAGGTGTGCAGTAAACATTAATAGACTAGATGGAGGAAGGACAATTTGGGGACAGATGGGGGATGGAAGTGCCCAAGGGAGGGGTGGGGGAGAATATTTGCCTTGCAAGGTCCCAAGATAATATGCTGATCAAATTTGGCTTCCTATTAGTCCAAAACAGGCCCTGGGTTAGATGACAAATGACAATAGCAATAACAACAGTAATGGCAGCTGCCCCATCTGCTCAGATCGCCCCAAACCCAGGCTAAGCACTTTCTGTTATTGCCTGTAATCCTGCAACTGCCCCGTGGGGCGGGAACGGCCATCCCTGAGGTACAGACACCACAACACGCACAAAGGGCCTGCGCACAGGCAAGAGACAACCTGTGGCCCCATTTTACAGATCAGGAAACTGAGGCTCAGAAAAAAGAGGCCACTTGCCGGAGACCACCCAGCCTGGGGACAGCAGAAGCGGATTCAAGCCCAGGTGGCCCTACTTCTCCTGCAGTGCCCTTTCCACCCTTCAGCAGCTTGTCCCCAAGCCTCCTGGGCCTCACTTTCCCCTTCTCCAGTGGGATCTGCTGGTCTGTCCCAGGGCCATTGGACTGTGGATCGGGGTCTCTAAGAGGACTCCATGACCCGTGGGCCAGCCCTTTCCTTTCCTGGGGGCCTCCACCCCCAATGAGCTGCCTCCAGAGGCCTCTGGATCCTCCCAGCCCCAGCCAAGCCCCTCCTGCTGCGGCCACAACCACTCCTCTATGTGATTTAGGGATCCACTGCCCAGCAGACCCTTCGGCGCCAACTTAGGGTTGAGTTTTGTCCTTGATGTGACTTTTTTTTTGATCATTCATTTAACAAGTATTGATTGACACCTATGCCAGGCAGAGTGGTAGATGATGGGGATCTAGAGATGACACATTCTAGTAGGGGGTCCATATCCAAGTGAGGAAGACAGTGGAGGAGAAACCGGCTGACAAGAAAATAGAGACCAGGCAGTTTGGTATACAGCAAGTGCTCAAGGAGGAAGGGTAAAGCCGGTTGTGAGTGGAGACTCAGGGGAGGGGTGGGTCTTTCAGCCAGGGGCGTCAACGGAAGCCTCAGTGAGGATGTGCCCTTTGTGCAAAGACTTGAGACAAGTGAGGACGGGGGTCTTCCAGAGGCGAGAACATTCCCATGCCCAAGGCGGGGTGGTGGGGGGAGAGGTGGGAGCAGCAGGGCGGGCGTGGGGAGCATTTTGCCAGGTGCTGGCCTCAGCATCCGGGACCCACCTGGGGGAGCCGGGTGCCAGTGCAGGTTCTAAATGGCCCTGTCTTTCCACTTGCCATCCCAGACTTTTGTCCCCAGCCTTGGGACACCTTATCTGGAAAATCCTCCAGCTTTGAGAGAGGCTTTGTAACCTCGGGGGGACCCATCAAAGGGCTTTGCTGTTCTCCTGAATTGGGCCTGAGCTCCTGGCTGGGAGTTAGAAGCCAGCTCCTCACAGCAGCCTTTCACCTGCACCCAGCCGGTGGACGCCTCGTGGGGGTACCTTTGCAGGGCAAAGGCCATCGAGAGCCCGGTGGGCTGGGCAAGTTGCCTAGGTGATTTCATGTACCCGTTATGATCCCCTGCAGGGTAGGTGTCCCCATTGCACAAATGAGGAAACAAGCCTCTGAGAGGGGTCCTAACGGGTCTGAGGCCACACAGCCAAGAGATTGGAGGGCTGGGGCTTGAACCCAGGTCTCTCTGTCCAGTCTGACTTGCTAGGCTTCAGGAAGTCTGCGAACCCCCTAAAGTGAAGCAAAATTGTGGTTGGGGTGTAAGCCTTTTGGGAACTCGCAGCCTGGTGGGTGACGACTGGGACTTGGGGGTCAGTGAGCCCTGAGTTTGAATCCTGACTCTGCCACCATCACTTGTGTGGCCTCGAGCAAATGCTTGGGCCTCTCTGAGCCTCGGTCCCACCCTCTGAAATTCCCCACCCCCAGGGCTGCTGTAAGGATGAAAGCATATGAATGGTGCCTGGCACACAGTAGGTGGTCAATAAACCCAGGGGCCCTTATTGAAGGAGTTAAGAACTGGTGAAGAGTTTAACATTTTCACAAAAGAAACTGTCTTGGAGATGCATCCTCGATTAAATGAAATAACACACTTTACAAATCAGTGTATCCAGTACAATTTCACATTTGAAAAAAATCGATATAGATAGTCTGGAAGGAAATACAGCACGGCCAAATGGGAATAGGGGTCATCTCTGGGCATAAGGTGGTTTAGTTTTCTGCCTTGTGTTTTTCTGTATTTTCCAGATTTTCTATCTAAACATACTAACTTGGTAATCAGAAAAACATCACTTTTTTTTTTTAGGAAGATTGGTCCTGCGCTAACATCTGTTGCCAGTCTTCCCCTTTTTTTTCTTTTTCTCCACAAAGCCCCAGTAGATAGTTGTATGTCATGGTTGTACATCCTTCTAGTTGCTCTATGTGGGACGCCGCCTCAGCATGGCTTGATGAGCAGTGCGTAGGTCCACGCCCAGGATCCGAACCAGTGAACCCAGGGCCGCCAAAGTGGAGCGTGTGAACCCAACCGCTACACCACCGGGTCGGCCCCATCACATTTTTTTTTTAAGAAGTGGAAGAAGGGGCCGGCCCAGTGGCGCAGCGGTTTAGTTTGCGCTTGGCAGCCCAGGGTTCATGGGTTCGGATCCCGGGCGCCTGCCCACGCACTGCTTGTCAGCCATGCCGTGGTGGCGTCCCATGTGGAGTAGAGGAAGATGGGCACGGATGTTAGCCCAGGGCCAGTCTTCCTCAGCAAAAAGAGGAGGATTGGCAACGGATATTAGCTCAGGGCTGGTCTTCCTCACACACACACACAAAAAAAAAGAAGTGGAAGAAAACTATGTCTGGTCTTGTCCCACACCAGAGCTGAGCTGGAGACAATGGCAAATGCCCAGTTACAAGTGGGAGACAAGACCGGGACAGAGTATGTAATGAGTCTCAGACAGAAAGTGCTGGTCCTCAGGAGCGGGAAAAGTAAGAGCCAGGCTCCTGGAGAAGCCGCAGATGTATCAGGAAAGGCTTCCTGGAGGAGGGGCTATTTGAGGGCTTAGAGAAAGGGCTGGCTTTCGACCTGAACAGAAAGGCAGGTTTGGCCCTATTGTCCTGTGGGTACTGGGGAGCCATGAAAGGGCTTTGAGCAGGAGAGGGACTCGATCTTCTGGAATTGGAATCTGGCAGCCACGTGGAGGGGAATTGGAGGGGAAATGGTGCCCAGAGTCTCTGAGAGTGCCCAGGCTCCTGAACGGGGCATCCCAGCTCCATCCAACTGGCAGAAGTGCCCAGGCTGCCCCTCTCCCTGCAGCTGGCCAGCAGCCCCTCCTTCACTTTGTGTTCTGCAGATCCGGCCCGTACTGCACTGGACTCCACCGTTAGCGAGGCCTGCTGTGGACAGATCTAGTGCGAAGCCTGCGGGAACCTTATTACATTCCCACTTCACAGGCAGGGAGACTGAGGCTCAGAGAGCCCAGCTGAGCTGCAGGGTAGAGAGGCGTGGATGCTGGGAGCTGAGGGGTGGGGGCTTCCCTTTCCAGCTGTTAGGCTGAGCCGCAGTTTCCCTCACTTTCTGGGAAGTGGGGATGGTGACGCCGAACTCATAGGGATGTTGTGAGGATGGCAGAGTGCGGGCCGGTGGTCATTACCGTCTGTCGCCACTGTCTGAGGTCTCTCAGTAGCTGGTGGCACTTCTGCTTTCCTTCTTTCCTCTCCTGCTGTATCTCCCTCCAGGGCACCTTCTGCTCCTGCATGTTTATCTACCTGCTTATTTTCTATTGTCTGACTCCCGCCCCACACTGAGACTAAGCCAGACTTGGCTGATTCGCCGCTCAATAGTCCATCCACACCTGCTGAGCAAACAAGCTGTCAGGGCGAGCACCTTGGGGCCAACGAGGTTTGTCTGTTTTTGCTTGATTTCCTCGCTCTGTCCCTCCTCGTTTCTCCAACACCCAGACAGTTCTCCCCCTTGAATGACCTTTTGAATTCGCTTCCATGGCTCTTATAGCTCCTTTTTTTTTGTAAGTGAGGAGCAGCGGGAGGAGAGGGGCCACTGGTTCCTGCACAACCTGGGGGGCAGGAGTGCGTATTCACACTGTTGTCCACGGAGCTGCAGGGGAGGTGGGGGTATTCACAGGAGAACTACGGAGTTGGTCCCTCCCTGGAGCCCAGCGAGGTGGTGGTCTGGGATGAGGGAACTGAACCTTTGTGCCATGCAGAGTTTCCGCTGGGCACTGGGTTCCGAGACCCAGAGGAGGCCAGCCCTGCCTGGAATTGCCTCCGGGAAGGTGGAGGTCGACTCTACACAGGTCATGGCAGGGCTGTGTGACCCATGCGGCCACGGGGCCCCAGGGCACAGGGCCTGGAGTCCAGGCTGTGTGACAGCTGAGGGCACTTGGCCTCTCTGAGAAATCCCAGGGAGCTGCAGGGATGACTGAGATCAAGGCCAATGACTGGAGCCTGGAGTCTGGTGGGTCTCCAGCAGGGGGTGACGGAGACAGAGGGGAAGTCAGAGGTGGGGTGGCATCCCTGCATTATTGGTTACACAGTGATAGAAAACTAATATATCCCATATCTAATTTGCCAACAAATCCTGTTGGCATTATCTTTAAAATATATCCAGAATCTGACCACTGCCAGGTCATCTCTCACGTGGATTATTGCAAGTCTCCCCATGGGTCTTCCTGCTTCCAGTCCTGCCCTTCTGTAGTCTATACTCAACAGAGCAGCATGAGTGATGGGGTTAAAATGACACTCAGATTGTGTTCCTCCATTGCTGAAGTCCTCCCAGGGCTCTCTATCTTACACAGAGTAAAAGCCAAGGTCCTCAAGACCCTTCCTAATCCAGCCCAATTTTACCTTTTTGGCCTCATTTTCTACTACTCTTCTCATTGCTCATTCCATTCCAACCACACTGGCCACCTTGCTAGTCCTCAAACACAGGTTCACGGCTGCTGCAGGGCCTTTGCACCTGCCATTTCCTCTGCTTGGGTTGCTCTTCCATCAGGTGTCTGCAAGTTTGTCCTCTCATCTCCTTAAGACTTGGCTCAAATGTCACCTTCCCAGCAAGGCCTTCCTGACAATCCCATTTAACACTGTAATCCTTGGCTCCCTGGAGTTCTTTCTTACCCTCCCCTGCATTTATTACCTCTCGTGCGCTATAGTTTACTTCCTAATTTTGTTCCTTGTCTGTCTCCCCCAACTGGCATACAAGCTCCACAAGCGCAGGGATCTGTCCACCACTTTTCCCTTTTTCACTGTGGTATCCCCAGGGCCTAGAACATAACTTGACATGTAGTGGGCATTAAAAAATGTATATGTTGAAGAAAGTAAATAAAATACAAATGGCTGGAAAGTGAATAAAGTGATCTTCACTTTCAGGGGTAATTACAGAAAAGTAATTGAAAACATCGATGAGACGTCCCTTTTCACCCAACAGGGCACATTTCAAAAGCTGATGGTAACTGAGGAAGGGCAGGCAGTGGGGAAGTGGTCTTGGGCGTGTACATGCATGGATGTGTACATGGATGGGTGTGTACATCCACGGGCAGGTACACAGATGGGTGTGTGCATATGTACGTGTCCATTGGGCTCCACAGGACAGGGACCATCCATTCCCTGCTTTCTCCCCGGCACCTGGGACAGTGCCTGGCACTGAGTGGGTGTTCTATACTGAACACACGAATGAATGAGTCTTTCTGGAAGGTAATCTAGCAATTTATAACAAAAAAATTAAGAATGTGCATTCCTTTTGGGCCAACAATCCCAGTTTGGGGAATTTTCTTGCAAATGTGATTAAACTAGTTCGCACAGATGTGTGGACAAGTGTGTCCACTGAAACATGTCCATGCACTCAGCCATGCAGCCACTAAGTGCTGGGGAGGCAGCAGTGGGCGAACAGACACGTCATCTGTGCCTATGAGGCACATTGTCTAGGGAGGGAGGGAGATGGATAAACGAGAGGAAATCAAATACGGAAACAACCTGAATATCCATCGGCAGGGGACTGACAGTGTTATACCACACAGCCATCGGAGGTCCGAGGTAGATGTACACGTGCTAACACAGAAAGACATCTGTACCTGGGCTACATTAAATGAGGAAAAAGGTTGTAGAATAAGAATAATAATATGAGTTGATTTAAGTCGAAAAAAATTTTTCATTTGCCTTGAAAGGTCTGTAAGGAACACACCAGAAGGTCAAGAGTGGTTAACAGATGTGCATATTATTAAGTGGTCTTTTCTTTCTCTTGTACATTATTTGCAATTTTTGCATGAACATGTATTATGTTTCTTGTCATAAAACAATAACTTTTTATAGACATTATAGTGAGTAAAAGAAGCCAGACACGAGAAAGAACATACTGTGTGATTCCATTTATATGAAGTTCAGGGATAGGCAAGACTAATCTACAGTGATGGATGTGAGACTAGTGTCTACCGCTCCAGGTGGAGATGCTCATTGGCTGGGAAGGGCCATAAGGAACTTTCTAGGGTGCCATGGATGGTGTCACAGGGGTAGGTACATATTTAAACATGCATTGAGTTGAATGCTTGAGACCTGTGCACTTTTTGGTACATAATGAAAACTTGATGCTACAAAATAAAATTAAACAAAATAAAGCACATAGATCAGACTCGAAACAGCCAAGAGCAAGGATTTTAATTAAGACCCAGATTTATGGCTGCCAGGGGTACTTGGCAGGCTGAGCCCATGGTGGAACTGGAGAGGCCAGCTTTGCTGGTGACAAGGACAATATCACAATTGAAAACAGGACCAGCGCACTTCAGAGCAGATTACAGAGGCTTAACCGGCCAGGCCACTCAGCTCAGTGCCACAACAATTTAATAGACACACATTCGGGCCAAAAAACCAAACGGGCCGTGTGACTGAAATAACCTAATCTCATGCAACCTGTCAGGCGGACGGAGAACAGGCCACCACTCCATCAGACAATTCCAGGAATCCGGGGTCAGAGAGGAGGTGATATCTGCTCCTGAAGCATTGTGGAGGCCTTGGGCAGCAGGCCGAAGACATCCTGCAGCAATGGCCACCACTGTCCCCTGCCAGGAGCAGGTTCAAGGCCCCAGGTTATCGCACAAGTCAGATCTGGGCAGGAGGGAGCAGGCCGACATGGGTGCGGGCAGGAAGGGGCCCCAGTCCTGCAGAATCTCCTTTCACCCAGAAATAACATCCCTTCTGACGGCTGAGTTTATCAGTGTGATAGCAGATTTTTTCAAAACAATAACAGCAGTCCTAACAGCTCACGCAGCCCACACTCAACAAGGATGGGCAGGCCGTGGTGTCAGCGGCCGCTGCTGTCCACACCTCTGCTCTGGAGGAGGGGGCACCCCGGGAAGGCCCTCTCCTGGCCTAGCTTCCCCTGGTCTGTAAGCCCCAGGAGGGCAGGGCCCGTGTAAGCTTTCACTCCCCTGCACCCCACACGGTCGACCCTCAATAGAGACAATGCACAGATGAGCGAATTTTCCTTCACCATCCCTTTTCGTCCTCACTACAACCTATGAGACAAATACTGTGGTTTCCACTTTACAGGGGAGGAGATGGAGGCCAGGCAGGCGAAGAGGGGCACCCAAGGCAGGGCTGGCTTTCTCATCCCAGGCCCTTGGGTTTCCCTGTCTTGTGACCACTAATCACAACTGTCTCAAACTCTCCTCCTCCTGCCTTGGAGAATGAGGAGGACCCTGGGACGCCATAGCGTTTTTGGATTTTATTCTCTCATAGGAAATAATTTCTTTTTATTTAAAGTTCTGCAGTCATGTCCTTTTTTTCCAAGGAAGTTTATATGTTACTATGTCCCCACAAATAATGACAGAAGTGCAAATAAAAGCAACAGTGATGCTGGCCAACAATTAAGCCTTTGATAACACACAGTGCTGGCGAAGTAGGGGGGAACCCTGTCTTCCCACCTGTGCTGGGAATACACACAGGTGCAGCCTTGTAGGAGGGCAGCCTGGTGAATATCTCAAAACATGCCAAACGGATATTGATCGGATATTTCACTTAGGGACATTCTGGTGGAAGGAATAGCGTGAGCAAAGGTGTTCGCGATGGAAAGTGGAAGTGTGGACATTTGACAGAAAAAGCTATCTGGCTCTTTGCCTTGGAAAGAAGGGAGATGCTGGCCAAGCCAGGCTGCAGGACACACCTGTCCCCACCAAGAACTGGGCTGAGCCCTCAGTGAGCCAGGCCAGCTGCTGGGGAAGGAGAATCCGGAGAGTTGGCCTGGGCGTGGAACCCGGTGGGGTTGGAAGCAGATGCTCAGCCGCCTGCCTCTGCTGGTGCCCACAGCCCGCGAAGCACTTGGCTTCTGTTTTATTTCTCCTTCTCTGTAATCCGGGGAAGCGCGTGTTATGAGCCCATTTCACAGACGAGGAAGCTGACTTCAGAGATGTTCAGCAACAGGCTCAAAGTCACACCCAAAAACCCCAATTTGAACTCAGCTGTGTCAGACTCTCAATCTCAAGGTCACTCATCTGTTCATTCCTGAACCTCCCCACGGCATCTCCCTTGAGCGGTGTGACTCTGGGAACAACACTGGTGTCTACAGCCCCTGCTCTGGGGGACTCAGCATCCAGAGAGGCGGTTGGATGTGGGAAAAAAGTATCCAGCAAACAGCATAAAGGCCTGAGTCCTTTTCTGATACCTGGGTCTTCTTTTGGGGGTGGGATTGGAGGTTCTGAGGGAAGAAATGAAACCCAGTTCAGCCCGTTCAGGATCATCTGCCTGGGCCCGGCTCCCTGCCAGCTCCCTCCATCCTGCAGTGGTCCTAGCCCGGGCAATATTGGGGAGGCTGGGACAAGAGTGTATGCAGTTGGTTCAAGGGCTCCATTCTTGAGTCTCACTTGGCACTGGGTGGGGGGGCATGCAGGACCCCTATTCTTGGGAAGATCAGCCCAGTCTCGCTGGCTTGTGTGTGTGTGCCGGTGGCCTTTCGCAGGGGAGGGAGGGGAGATTTCCGTGAATCTGAGATCCATCTGGTGGAGAAGGTCTGGACTCCAGAGACCCCCTCCCAGCCTCTCCTCCCACCCCCACCAAACCACACACACACACACACACACACACACACACACACACACACACACACGGCGTGTGGTCCTCATCTGAGGGCTTCTCTTTCATCAATAAGAATAATAATAACAATAATAATAATAGAAACCGCCCTCTGCGCCTCCTCCTTGCTGGACTCTGTTCCCCTGCATGGCTGCGTTTCACGCTCACACCCCCTGAAGCTGGTTCTATTATTAACTCCCTTTTAAAGAGAAGGAGCCGGCACAGAGAGGTTAAGTATTCAAAGCCACAGCTTGTGGGCGGCTGCCGGATATAAATGGATCCTTTTGTTATTGCCTTTCCTCCTCCACTGACTGAACACCTACTCAGCTTTACCTGGTGGAGGTCTGAACACCTGGGACCCCCAGGGCTGGGGGACAGTGGGGAGGGAGCCCAGCACGTGGGCAAAGGGGTGGGGTCCCTGTGGGCACAGAAATAGATGAGAAAGGAGGGGGAGGGGAGGGGCTTGAAAGCTGGGCCCCCACAGAAACAGCCCACCCAGCTGGCTGTTCCTTGAGAAACCACAGATGCCTCCAACCAGCTCTGGGCATTGAAGATCCTTTCCAGACAGTCACACAGTTGTACACGGGGACAGCTCTGTGCGGTGACGGGTGTTTTCATGTCTGAAACACCCTCTCAGCCTCACAACCCTGGTGGATTGTGTATCTCCACCCTCCGTTGGGCCCATGAGCAACAGGGGCCCATAGCTGGGATGCAGCTGAAGTGGCAATGTGACCCCCAAACCCATGTTTTCATGATTATCCCTCATTCAGCCCCCCCCCAGGTGCCAGCCCTGCCTTGGGGACAGGAGGAGGAGGCCACCCGGCTCCCAGCAGCCCAGGCTCCCGGCCGGGACCACAGCCTTCTAGGCTCCTCCGGCTACACCCCGACCAGGTTCCCTCCCGTGTGCCAGGCCTGGGACACAGGTCATGAGATGGGAAATCAGAGCACTCAGGGGTTCTGTCTTCTGCTCAGGGTCGCACAGTCAGCAAGCAAGCGGCAGGACTGAGTTTTGAACCTGATTCGGAGGCCCATGGGACCCCTAATCCAGTGCCCTTTTCTGCTCGACCGTGTTGAAGGTGGGGAGGGCTCAGGGGGGAGGTGGAGAAGGTCTGGGGAGCAGCGTGGCGGAGAGGACAGGTCTACAGGGGGCTTGGCGGGAGAAGGCGCACAACGATTCTGAAGAAGAGGACATGACAGAAGAAACTTGTAGAGAAAGGAGCGAAAGGAAGGAAGCTGGTAACGGGCTTGGGGAGGCCAGACAGGGCTGGCCCCTGGGGCCTGTGTGTATTGTCACACACCACATAGTACGTGTGTATCTGTTCATTTACTCACTTGTTGTCCCTTTCCCCTGAGGAATGTGTGTTGTTCCCTCTGGAGACAATCATGGGCTAGCACCCAGTGATTACTTGTGAATGAATCTTTCGCTTTCAAATGCTGGTCATGACCCTCTAAACAGAGCTCACAACCCACAAAGGGGTTATCTGCCGCTCTTGGGCAAACACGGGGTCAGCAAAGATGCTACTGCTGAAGGGGCTGTCCCCGTGGGGGTCCGGCTTTCACTCCCCTCCCCACCCTCAGTTCTCACCCATTTCTGAGCCCACAGGGACTCCACTCCTTTGGCCCCAGGCCAGGCAGCCTGTCCTCTGGGCCTCAGCCCCCTGGGGCCAGAAGTGGGTGTGACAAAGCCAGAGCTGGGTCCCAGCGTCCGGCCCCTTCTCCAATCCTGAGTAGATGCTGGTTTTCTCACCACCAAACCTGGCCTTCTGGCCTCCATGGAGCATGGGTCAGTGTGGGGTGCAGAGACCCTGGTGAGTCAGGGCCAGGGGGTGGCCCTGAGGCTGCTGGCAGCTCTGAGGATGGGGCAGCGCCTGAGTGGAGCACAGGGTCCTTGGACGCTGCAGGGCAGGGCCTGCTGGTCGGCAAGAGCATGGGCTGGGGGTGGGCTGGGCGCTGGGTTATGTAGTAGCACGGGATGCCCCTGGGGTTGGTGAGGGCCTCGGGGAGCACGGGCTGGGGCTCTGTCAAATCCTGGAGTGTGGTTTGGCTGGCACCTTGACGATGGCAGGCAGGCCTCCTCGGTGGCAATGTGAGTCGGGCAGGGCATTCAGTGCCACATCACAGCTGAATTGATGATAGTAGTGGGCTTTGTGGCCTTGGGCAGGTTATTTACTGCCCTCAAGCCTCAGTTTCCACATTTAAAAAGTGGGGCTTTCATACCCATTGGGATGGCTGCTATCAAAACAACAAAAACCAGAAAATAAGTGTTGGCGAGGGTGTGCAGAGACTGGAACCCTTGTGCCCAGTTGGTGGGAATGTAAAATGGTGCAGCCACAGGGAAAACAGCATGGCATTTCCCCCCAAAAATTAAACACAAAATTATCATATGATCCAGCAATCCCACTTCTGGGCATATCTCCAAAAGAACTGAAAGCAAGGCCTTGAGCAGATATTTGAACACCCGTGTTCACAGCAGCATTATTCACAACAGCCAAAAGGTGGGAACAGCCCAAACGTCCACTGACTGATGAAGGGACAAACAAAGTGGTCCGTCCATAGGATGAAATATCAGTCAGCCTTAAAGAGGAAGAAAGTTCTGACACGCTACAACATGGATGAACCTTGAGGACATTGTGCTAAGTGAAATAAACCAGTCACAAAAAGGCAAATACTGCAGGATTTCACTTGCGTGAGGTCCCTAGAGCAGTCGGATTCGTAGAAACAGAAAGTAGAACGGTGGTTGCCAGGGGCTGGGGGAGGGGAATGGGGCGTTAGTGTTTAATGGACAGTTTCAGTTTTGCAAGATGATTAAGTCTGGAGATTGGTTGCACAACAATGTGAATATACTTAACACTACTGAACTGTACACTTAAAAATGGTTAACATAGAAAATTTTAAGTTACGTGTATTTTACCACAATTTTTTAAAAATGTGAGCTAAAACCACTCACTAAGCCCGTTCTTGTGAGGGGTCAATGAGGGGAGTTTCGGTCAGGTTCTTAGGGCGGTGTCCTCCACACAGTAGGGCAGGCTTCGTGGGCCTGCAACCTGGGCAGCCATACAGGCTCCTGTGCTCACACCTACCCCACAATTGGTTTAATACTGCCGTAGCTGTGTTGACATTCTTAATTTTTGAACAAGAGTACCCACATTTTCTTTTTTTTTTTTTTGCGAGGAAGACCAGCCCTGAGCTAACATCCACTGCCGATCTTCCTCTTTTTGCTGAGGAAGACTGGCCCTGGGCTGACACCCGTGCCCATCTTCCTCTACTTTATATGGGACGCCGCCGCAGCATGGCTGACAAGCAGTGCATCGGCAGGCGCCCGGGATCCGAACCCGCGAACCCCAGGCTGCCAAGCGCGAACTAAACCGCTGTGCCACCGGGCGGCCCCCCCCCCCATTTTCATTTTGCACTGAGCCCTGCAAACATGTATCCGGTTCTGGTCCTCAGCCAATGTGAGGCTGGTTGTTCTCAGTAAAAGAGACACCTGGACAGACTTCGTCACCAATTTTGTGCAGGAAGGGTTTGGTGAAGGGGTGTGCCGTGGTGGGGGTGGAGAAGGCCATTGGGGACACAGGATGACAGCACCATTCTCTGGGGCTGAGGAGCGAAGGGCCATCTGCCAAGGGAGGAGAGGGCCACACACACAGAAGAGACTGGGGAGGGGCTGGGGCCAGATGGTCCCAAGATGGGGCCCTGCCGTGACCGAGTTGGCATTTCATCTCCCTTGGCAGAACCTGGGCCCGAGGAACCAGCCTCAGAAACCAGCCATTGCAGGTAAGTCTCACCCCGGGGACAATGTTTGTTGAACACCTACTATGAGCCAGCGGTGCCAGGCCCCGTAAGTGCGTCATCTGTGTGATCTTCTTCTCGTTCACCTCCTCTGTTTAAGGAGAGAACCCTGAGGCCGGGAGCGACTGCGGCCACAGTGGGGTGTCAACTTGGCCAGTTGGGCTCCAGGTTAGTGCTGGCTCCACTAGATGGTGCTAAACGTAAATGATGATGGACCCACAGAGCTCTGCGGGCCTTGGAGGGGGTTGCGGGGAAATTTCAGGAATCTCCATGGGCAAGGCTGTGAGTATCACCTAGAAGGTGCACCGGTCTCTCTAGAAGGTGGCCCTTTATTTTCCAGGGAGGCAGTAGTGTGGACAGTCAGGTTTCCTGGGTTCAAATCCAGGCTCTGCCAGTTACAAGTTCTACAACCTTTTTATAGACTAAACCTTTTTATAGACAACCTTTTTATAGACTAAATTAAAAATATAATCATAATTGAGTATATGTATATTTTGTTATACAGGTCTACTAATGAGAAGAATGGAATTCTTTTTGGGAGAGGAGAGTGGTAAATTTCACTTACTTGAAGTTCAAAGTTAGTGTGTTTCCTGTTAAATTGATTGCAAATCTTCATGTGTGAAAACCATTCTTGGCTTTCTCAGGCTGTTAAAAACAGGTGGTGGACTGGGTTTGGCCAGTGGTTTGCTGACTCCTGATCTAGTGTATTAACCCTATTAACTGTTTCACTGGTGTTCAGTTCTCCTTTCGCTGAATTTTGTGCCTTTGTTGTTGGTCTTCTTTAAAGTTTTTGGTTGAGTGTCTGAGCTCTCTTTCAGAAACTATTATCGTGATGCAATGGACTAAATGTTTATGTCCCACCCCCAAATTCATGTGCTGAAATTCCAGTCCGCAATGTGATGGTATCAGGAGGTGGGGCCTGTGGGAGGTGGTTAGATCATGAGGGTGGAGCCCTTGTGAATGGGATTAGTGCCCTTGAAAGAGACCCCAGAGAGCTCCCTCACTCCTTCTGCCCTGTGAGGACACAGCAAGAAGATGACCATCTATGTACCAGGAAGCGGGTCCTCACCAGACACCAAATCTGCTGTGACTTGATCTTGGACTTCCCATGCTCCAGAACTGTGAGACATAAATTTGTGTTGTTTAGAAGGCACCCGGTCTCTAGTGTTTTGTTCTAGCAGCGTGAATGGACCAAGACCCACGGCCTCAGCCTAGGTGCCAGAGGACTGTCTGGACCAACCAGCTACCCCTGAATGAACTTTCTGGCCAACTGCCCATGTGTGTATCTTCTCACAGCCATTCCTTCTTATCTTAGAGTAATTCAGGGTTTTGTTCAGAAAACTCACTTTTTTTTGGAGCTTCTCTCTTTTGTTTGGTGGGGAGTATTTGTCCTCATTTTTATTGGGGTAGCCCCGTTCATCTGTTCTCATCTCATCCTCCAGGAATGCCTCACTGTTTGGTCTACTGGGGGGATCTCTCCTAGTTTTCCAGCTATGTCCCAGATTTGTAACAGACAGTCACTTAGCAGAAAACCAAATCTGGAAACTGATCTGTTCTGAATTAAGACTATTTCTGTAGTTTAAATATCTTTTTTCCCCCAATTATTTTATTGAGGTCATAATGGTTTATAACATTGTGTAATTTCAGGTGAAGATTATTATTTATCAGTTTCTGTGTAGACTGCATCGTGCTCACCATCAATACTCTAATTCTTATCCGTCACCGTATATATGTGCCCCTTCACCCCTTTCACCCACCCCACCCCCTTCCCTTCTGATAACCACTAATCTGTTCTCTTTATCCATGTGTTTGTTTATTTTCCATACATGAGTGAAATCATGCAGTGTTTGTCTCTTTCTGTCTGGCTTATTTCATGTAACATATTATCCTCAAGGTCTATCTGTGTTGTTGCAAATGGGACAACTTTGTCTTTTTTATGCCTGAGTAGTATTTCATTTTGTGTGTGTGTGTGTGTGTGTGTGTGTGTGTATCTTCCTTATCCATTCATCAGTTGATGGGCACTTGGGTTGCTTCCACATCTTGGCTATTGTGAATAATGCTGCAATGAACACAGGGGTGCATGTATGTTTACGTATTGGTGTTTTCGTGTTCTTTGGATAAATACCCAGCAGTGGAATAGCTGGATCCTATGGTAGTTCTATTCTTAATTATTTGAGGAATCTCCATACTATTTTCGATAGTGGCTGCACCAGTCAGCACTCCCACCAGCAGTGTATGAGAGCTCCCTTCTCACCACAACTTCTCCAACACTTGTTGTTTCCTGTCTTGTTAATTGTGGCCATTCTGACAGGTGTGAAGTGACATCTCATTGTAGTTTTGATTTGCATTTCCCTGATAGTTAATGATGATGAACATCTTTTCATATGCCTGTTGGCCATCTGTATATCTTCTTTGGAGAAATGTCTGGTCAGGTCTTTTGCCCATTTTTAAATTGAGTTGTCAGTTTTTTTGTTGTTGAGATATATGAGTTCTTTATATATTTTGGGGATTAACCCCTTATCAGATATATGGTTTGCAAATATCTTCTCCTAATTGTTAGGTTGTCTTTTCATTTTATTGATGGTTTCCTTTGCTGTGCAGAAGTTTTTAGTTTGATGTAGTCCCATTTGTTTATTTTTTCTATTGTTTCCCTTGCCTGGTCAGACAGGTACTTGAGAATATGTTGCTAAGACCAATGTCGAAGAGTGTACTCCCTATGGTTTCTTATAGAAGTTTCACGGTTTCAGGTCTTACATTCAAGTCTTTAATCTATTTTGAGTTAATTTTTGTACGGTGTCAGATAACGGTCTACTTTCATTTTTTTTGCATGTGGCTGTCCAGTTTTCCCAACACCATTTGTTAAAGAGACTGTCCTTTCTCCATCGTATGTTCTTGGCTCCCTTGTTGAAAAATTATCTGTCCGTAGATGTGTGGGTTTATTTCTGGGCTCTCAATTCTATTCCATTGATTTGTGTGTCTGTTTTTGTGCCAGTACCATTCTATTTTGGTTACTATAGCTTTGTAGTATATTTTGAAATCAGGGAGTGTGATTCCTCCAGCTTTCTTCCTTTTTCTCAGTATTCCTTGAGCTATTTGGGGTCTTTCATTGTTCCACATAAATTTTAGGATTCTTTGTTCCATTTCTGTGAAAAATGTCATTGGAACTTTGATAAGGATTGCACTGAATCTATAGACTGCTTTAGGAAGTATGGACATTTTAACTATGTTAATTCTTCCAATCCAAGAGCACGGAATATCTTTCCATTTCTTTGTGTCTTCCTCAGTTTCTGTCAACAATGTTTTATAGTTTTCAGTGTACAGATTTTTTCACCTCTTTGGTTAAGTGTATTCCTAAGTATTTTATTCTTTTTGTTGCAATTGTAAATGGGATTGTAGTCTTAATTTCTCTTTCTGCTACTTCATTGTTAGCATATAGAAATGCAATTGATTTTTGTATGTTGATCTTGTATCCTGCAACTTTACCATATTCATTTATTATTTCTAGAAGTTTTTTGGTGGATTCTTTAGGGTTTTCTATATATAAAATCATGTCATCGGCAAATAATGACAGTTTCACTTCTTCCTTTCTGATTTGGATCCCTTTTATTTCTTTTTCTTGCCTGATTGCTCTAGCCAGGACTTCCAATACTACATTACATAGGAGTGGTGAAAGTGGGCATCCTTGTCTAGTTCCTGTTCTTAGAGGGATAGCTTTCAGTTTTTCACCATTGAGGATGATATTAGCTATGGATTTGTCATATGTGGACTTTATTATGTTGAGGTACTTCCCTTCTATACCCATTTTATTCAGAGTTTTTATCATAAATGGATGCTGTATCTTGTCAAATGCTTTCTCTGCATCTATTGAGATGATCACGTGATTTTTATTCTTCATTTTATTAATGTGGTGTATCATGTTGATTTGCAGATGTTGAACCATCCCTGTGTCCCTGGGATGAATCCCACTTGATCATGGTGTATGATCTTTTTAATGTATTGTTGTATTTGATTTGCTAGTTTTTTGTTGAGAATTTTTGCATCTATGTTCATCAGGGATATTGGCTTGTAATTTTCTTTTTTTGTGTTGTCATTGTCTGGTTTTGGTATCAGGGTAATGTTGGCTTCATAGGATGAGTTAGGAAGCTTCCCCTCCTCTTCAATTTTTTTGGAAGAGTTTGAGAAGGATAGGTATTAAGTCTTCTTTGAATGTTTGGTAGAATTCACTAGGGAAGCCATCTGGTCCTGGACTTTTATTTTGGGGGAGGTTTTTTATTACTGGTTCAATCTCCTTACTGGTGATTGGTCTATTCAAATTGCCTATTTCTTCTTGATTCAGTTTTGGAAGGTTGTATGATTCTAAGAATTTACCCATTTCTTCTAGGTTGTCCAATTTGTTGGCATATAGCTTTCGTAGTATTCTCTTATAATCTTTCATATTTCTGAAGTGTCCATTGTAATTTCTCCTCTTTCATTTCTGATTTTACTTATTTGAGCCTTCTCTCTTTTTTTCTTGGTGAGTCTAGCTAAAGGTTTGTCAATTTTGTTTATCTTTTCAAAGAACCAGCTGTTGGTTTTATTGATTTTTTTCTACTTTTTTTTTTAGTCTCTATTTCATTTATTTCTGTTCTGATTTTTATTATTTCCCTCCTTCTACTGATTTTGGGCTTTGTTCTTCTTTTTCCAGTCCCTTTAGGTGCACTGTTAGATTGTTTATTTGAGATTTTTCTTGTTTGTTGAGATAGACATGTATTGCTATAAACTTTCCTCTTACAACTGCTTTTGCTGCATCCCATAAATTCTGGCATGTCATATTTTCATTTTCATTTGTCTCCAGGTATTTTTTTGATTTCTCCTTTGATTTCTTCATTGACCCAATCATTGTTCAGTAGCATTTTGTTTAATCTCCACATATTTGTGGCTTTTCTGATTTTCTTCCTATAGTTGATTTCTAGTTTCATACCTTTGTGGTTAGAAAAGATGCTTAGTATTATTTCAGTCTTCTTAAATTTATGGAGACTGTTTTGTGGCCTAATATGTGATCTATCCTGGAGAATGTTCCATGTGCATTTGAAAAGAATGTGTATTCTTCGGTTTTTGGATAGAATATTCTGTATATATCTAAGTCCATCTGGTCTAATGTGTTGTTTAAGGCCAGTGTTTCCTTGCTGATCTTCTGTTTGGATGATCTATCCATTGGTGTAAGCGGAGTATTAGAGTCTCCTACGATTATTGTGTTACTGTCTATTTTTCCTTTTATGTCTGTTAATAATTGCTTTATATGTTTAGGTGCTCCTATGTTGGGTGCAGATATTTACAAGTGTTATATCCTCTTGTTGGATTGTTCCCTTTATCATTATGTAGTGCCCTTCTTTGTCTCTTGTTGCAGTTTTTGTTTTAAAGTCTATTTTGTCTGACATGAGTATTGCTACCCCAGCTTTCTTTTCATTGCCATTTGCATGGAGTATGTTTTTCCATCCCTTCACTTTCAGTTTGTGTCTTTAGGTCTGAAGTGTGTTTCTTGTATGCAATACATATATGGGTCTTGTTTTTTATCCAATCAGCCACCCTAATGCCTTTTGATTGGAGCATTCAGTCCATTGACATTTAAAGTAGCTGTTGATATGTATGTACTTACTGCCATATTTTACTTTTTTTTCTTTTTGTTTTAGTAGTTCTTCTCTGTTCCTTTCTTCTTCTCTTGCTCTCTCCCCCTGTGGCTTGACAGCTTTCTTTGGTATTATGTTTGGGTTCCTTTTGCTTAGTTTTTTGTGTATTTCTTATAGGTTTCTGGTTTGTGATTACCATGAGGTTTATATATAACAACCTACGTATATAGCAATTTATATTGAGTTAATGGTCTCTTTAGTTTGACCTCTATCTGAAAGCTGTACTTTTTTACTCCCCTCCTCCCACATTTCATGTTTTTGATATCATAGCTATCTTTTTTGTGCACTTGTATCCATTACCCTCTTATCATGGAAATAGATAATTTTTTCACATTTGTGGTCTTCTCTTTCCCTCTTAAATAAGTCCCTTTAGCATTTCCTGTAGGACTGGTTTCTTGGTGATAAACTCCTTTAGTTTTTGCTTGTCTGGGAAACTCTTTATCTCTCCTTCCATCCTGAATGATAACCTTGCCAGGTAGAGTGTTCTAGGCTGTAGGATTTTTTCCTTTTAGCACTTTAAATATGTCGTGTCACTCTCTTCTAGCCTGTAAGGTTTCTGCAGAGAAGTCAGCTGATAGTCTTATGGGGTTTCCTTTGTATGTAACTTGTCTTTCTCTTGCGACTGTTAAGATTCTCTCTTTAATTCTGGACACTTTAATTATGATGTGTCTTGGTGTGGGCCTCTTTGGGTTTATCTTGTTTGGCACTCTCAGTGCTTCCTATACCTGGATTTCTGCTTCCTTCCTTAGATTAGGGAACTTTTCAGCTATTACCTCTTCAGATAGATTCTCTGCCCCTTTATCTCTCTCTTCTCCTTCTGGGACCCCTATAACGTGGATGTCAGTGCACTTGATGTTGTCCCAGAGGTCCCTTAGACTGTCTTCACTCTTTTTAATTCTTTTTTCTTTTATCTGTTCAGCTTGGGTGATTTCCTCTAGTCTTTCGTCCAGCTCGCTGATCCATTCTTCTGTGTCCCCTACTGTCCTTTTAAGGCCCTCTAGTGAATTTTTCATTTCCAGTATTGTATTCTTCATTTCTGATTGGTTCTTTTTTATATCTTCCATTTCTTTGTTGACGTTCTCACTGAGTTCATACATTCTTCTCCCAAGATCAGTAAGCATATTTATGACTCTTTGTTTGAACTCTGTGTCAGCTAGATCACACATTTCTGTTTCATTTAGTTCCTTTTCTGGGGTTTTGTCCTATTCCCTTACTTGGAAAGTATTCCTTTGCCTCCTCATTTTGCCTCTTTCTCTGTACTTGTTTCTATGTATTAGGTAGGTCAGCTACGTCTCCTAATCTTGGAGAGGTGACCTTATGTAAGTGATGCTTTATCAGGCCCAGCAGTGTGCTTTCCTCTCATCACTAGTTCCAAATGTTCCAGGAGTGACCCCTGTGTGGGCTACTTCTGTCCAGGATTGCTGTTGCCATAGGTGCCCAGGGAGGCTGAGCTGTCCCCCTGACGGGCTGGTTGTAATGCTCAGCTGCGTGTGGTTGTTGTAGGCCCTTCAGTCTCTTTATCAGGTGTGAGGAGCACCAGCACGATTGACTGCAAGATCTAATAGCACATTCCTGTTGCAGTTTTTCTATTAGATGAGTAGGCCCCCAGTGTGGCTAGCTGTTAGGCTCAGGGGCTTAGAATTCCTTTAAGCCTTGGCCTATTAGGCTCCTGTCAACTCTCAAAGGGTTGCAGCTGGGTGGGGCTGGCCCCAGGCACAGAAGCACCCAATTGTTTCAGGCTTTGGAGGGTGGGGCTCTTCCCCTTTGTGGCTGTCGGAGAAGCACAAGTCTTCTGCAGCTGAGAAGCCCCACCGCCCACGGGGCCTCACACACAGTCAACACAGTCCTGCCCTGTGCGCAAGTCCCCAACCCTCTAAAGTGGACCCAGTCGCTCCAAGGCAGGGGCCCCACACTCTTCACCCACTCCTTGGGCTCGCCCTGCCCCACACAGGTGGACCCATTTGCCAGGCTGCAGAGAATCCAGGCAGCTCTCTGAAGCAGGCCCACAAGTTGCCCGAGGGCTTGTTGTTGGGTGGGGCCAGTCCCCAGGGCAGGCTGCTTTCCTTGGCTGTGCTGGATTAAATGGGTGCTCTAGAGGGTAGGGCAGACCCTGGGCTAGCAGGCCACAGGGAGAACTCTAATGGCATCTGCCAGTGTCTGTGTCAGCACACCCACACCAGGTCACAACAATGGCTGCCACCAATGTCCCAGTCCCTCAGGAGGTCTCACCTCTCACCGAGATGCACCCAGAGCCTATCAGGAGAGTCACTTTTCACCAAAGGACTGTGTGCCTCTCTCTCTGATTTTAGGTTGCTTTCCGAAATGGGTGAATTTGTGCTTGGGCCCTTTAAGAGCAGCTTTAATTTCTTTGTGTCCCAGCTTTTCTGGGGGTATTCCCCGTTATTGTAAGTAGCCAGCAAAGCCAGATATTATGACACTCATCTCGGTTGTGCCAATAGTGGCAATGTTCCCTGGCTCAGGTCCCCTCCTCCTCCAGGGAAGGCTGTGTACCTTTGGATTGCTCCTGAGCGGCTGTGAAGCATTGCAGATTGTGGAGGTGGCATTTTTTCTCTCCAGAAGGGGATTTCTGCTTCTTCCACCTCAGTTAGGCCTGTCGTTTGTTGCAGGGGTTCCTCTTATCCAGTTTTCAGTTCTCTCTGAGCATAACTTTTCCAAGATTCGTTGTTAATCTGCTGTGTCTGTGGGAGGAGGTGAGTTCAGACGCCTATGCTGCCATCTTGACCTGGAATCTTGAATGGTTGATTTCAAGTTCTTTGGATAAATACCCAGTAGTGGGATAGCTGAATCGTATGGTATTTCTATTTTTAATTTTTTGAGAAAGTAGTTTAAATATCTTAACACCAAAAGGGAGTAAAGTCCTTGAGAAGAACTTAACAACCAAAATATTTATATATATTTTCAATACTTGCAATTCGGTACTTTATGCAATTGTTATCCTTCAAAGCATATCACTGGGACCTGCCATAACTTGTGCTGTGTTATTACCATGTGGTATCTTTCATTATGCCCCAAGTCACTCTACCCACGGGGACTACTCCAATCAGTCTTGCTCTGCCTGATGGATCTACCAGCACCAATGATAGAGTAAATCAATCTTCAGTAATTGCAAAGGAATAGTTTAGAAACGGATGATTTTAAAGCAAAACCTTCTTTTTAGTATGTACATTATACTTTAATAAAGCTGTTAAAAAATAAGACATGCTTCCTGTGAAAAATTTTTCTCGATTACAGAGATAAATGCTTAACAAAGTAAAAGTCTCCCACAATCATACCCAGGAAAAACACTATTAAAATTTGCATTATATTCTTCCTCCAGATTTTTCTCTGTGCATTCATATTTTTTCTGTGTATTCATATATGTGTGCACAAGTGTGTGTGTGTGAAAGCCAAACCTTTTAGAGCATTTTCTTTATTTGGTTGCTTTTGGTATTTGGATTCCTGGATGATAAATCTTCTATTGTATTTTTCTGTTTCTTCTGCCTTTTCAGTGAGATTCTGAGGTGTGAAGAGATATATGTATGTTCAGTCCATCATTTTGAAATTAAAAAAAGTTTTTTTGGGGGCCAGACTGGTGGCATAGTGGTTAAGTTTGCATGCTCTGCTTTGGCGGCCCGGGGTTCATGGGTTAGGATCTCAGGTGCAGACCTATGCACTGCTCTTCAAGCCATGCTGTGGCAGCATCCCATATACAAAATAGAGGAACATGGGCACAGATGTTAGCTCAGGGCCAATCTTCCTCACCAAAAAAAAAAGTTTTTTTTTAAACTTTATTGAAGCTTTTAAAAATTACAAAATAATACTTTTGTGCCACTAAAAAATTCAGACAATAAAAAATATAGGCTGTAAAAAGAGAAAGTAAATTCTAGTCTAACTTCCAAAGAGAACAACACTTAATAATATTGTGGGTTTTTTTCAGATTTTTTATACTTAAATTATATTTAATGTATATACACACAAATTTTTTTAAAAGATCACACTATACAAACAGTTGTATAACTTGTACTTTTCATTTAATATATCATGTATATATTTCCAGGTCAGCACACATAGATGCTTATCCCTTTGACTAGGGATATTTCATTAAATTGATGAACTTTAATTTAGCCAACCAGACTTCTCCTAATAAATATTCATATTATTCACAATTTTTCATTATTAGAAATATTGCTTTAAATGCTTTTGGACAACCAAGAGGAAATGGACAAATTCTTGGACACATACAACCTCCCAAAACTGAATCAAGAAGAAATAGAGAATCTGAATAGACCAATCACAAGTAAAGAGATTGAAACAGTAATCAAAAACCTCCCCAAAAAATAAAAGTCCAGGACCAGATGGCTTCCCTGGAGAATTTTACCAAACATCCAAAGAAGATTTAACACCTATTCTTCTCAAACTCTTCCAAAAAATAGAGGAATATGGAATACTTCCTAACACATTCTACGAGGCCAACATCATCCTGATACCAAAGCCAGACAAAGACAATACAAAGAAGGAAAACTACAGGCCAATATCACTGATGAACATAGACGCAAAAATCCTCAACAACATATTGCCAAACCGAATACAGCAATACATCAAAAAGGTCATACACCATGATCAAGTGGGATTTATACCAGGGACACAGGGATGGTTCAACATCCGCAAATCAATCAACATAATACACCACATTAACAAAATGAAGAATAAAAACCACATTATCATCTCAATTGATGCAGAGAAGGCATTCGACAAGATCCAACATTCATTTATGATAAAAACTCTCAACAAAATGGGTATAGAAGGAAAGTACCTCAACATAATAAGGGCCATATATGACAAACCTACAGCTAACATCCTACTCAACGGGGAAAAACTGAAAGCCATTCCTTTGAGGACAGGAACAAGACAAGGGTGCCCACTCTCACCGCTCTTATTCAACATAGTACTGGAAGTTCTGGCCAGAGCAATTAGGCAAGAAAAAGGAATAAAAGGACTCCAAATAGGCAATGAAGAAGTGAAACTCTCACTATTTGCACATGACATGATCTTATACATAGAAAACCCAAAAAATTCCATTGGAAAACTACTAGAAATAATCAACAACTACAGTAAGTGGCAGGGTATAAAATCAACTTACAAAAATCAGTTGCATTTCTATACACTAATGATGAACTAACAGAAAGAGCACTCAAAAAGACAACCCCATTTACAATTGCAACAAAAAGAATAAAATATCGGGGAATAAATTTAACTAAGGAGGTGAAAGACCTATACAATGAAAACTATAAGACACTATTGAAAGAAAACAAGGAAGACATAAAGAAATGGAAAAATATTCCATGCACATGGATTGGAAGAATAAATATAGTTAAAATGTCCATTCTACCTAAAGCAATCTACAGATTCAATGCAATCCCAATCAGAATCCCAATGTCATTCTTCACGGAAATAGAACAAAAAATACTGAAATTCATATGGGGCAACAAAAGACCTCGAATAGCTAAAGCAATCCTGAAAAAAAAGAACAAAGCTGGAGGCATCACAATCCCTGACTTCAAAATATACTATAGAGCTATAGTAATCAAAACAGCATGGTACTGGTACAAAAATAGACAGATCAGGGGGCCGCCCGGTGGCGTAGCGGTTTCGTCCGCGCTTGGCAGCCCGGGATTCGCCGGTTCGGATCCCGGGCGCCCGCCGACGCGCTGCACGCTGTGGCGGCGTCCCATATAAAGTGGAGGAAGATGGGCACGGATGTTAGCCCAGGGCCAGTCTTCCTCAGCAAAAAGAGGAGGATTAGCAACAGATGTTAGCTCAGGGCTGGTCTTCCTCACCAAAAAAAAATAGACAGATCAATGGAACAGAATTGAAACCCCAGAAATAAAACCACACACCTATGGACAGCTAATCTTCAACAAAGGAGTAAAGAACACACAATGGAGAGACGGAAGCATCTTCAATAAATGGTGCTGGGAAAATCGGACAGCCACATGCAAAAGAATGAAAGTAGACCATCTCCTATCGCCATATACAAAAATCAACTCAAAATGGATTAAGGACCTGAAAGTGAGACCTGAAACTATAAAACTCCTGGAAAAAAATATAGGCAGTACACTAATTGACATTGGTCATAAAGGGATCCTTTCAGATTCCATGTCTACTTGGACAAGGGAAACAAAAGACAAAATAAATGAGTGGGACTTCATCAGACTACAGAGCTTCTATAAGGCAACTCAGGTGTCCCTCCACTGATGAGTGGATAAAGAAGATGTATATATATACAATGGAATACTACTCAGCCATAAGAAAAGACAGAGTTGTCCCATTTGCAACAACATGGATGGACCTAGAGGGTATTATGTTACGTGAAATAAGCCAGAGAGAGAGAGACAAACACCGCATGATTTCACTCATATGTGGAATATAAACGAACACACGGACAGAGAGAACTGCTTGGTGGTTACCAAGGGGAAGGGGTGTACGGGGTGGGCACAAGGGGTGAAGGGATGCATCCACATGGTGATGGACAAAAAATAATGTACAGCTAAAACCCTACAATGTTATAAACTATTAAGACATCAATAAAAATGAAAATTAAAAAAAAAATGCTCGTGTACATATGTCTTTGTTTACCTGAGAGAATTTCTATAAATTCCTAAAATTGGAATTTCTAGGTCAAAGAGTATAAACTAAACCTATATTAAAATTCTGATGAATATTGCCAAATTGCCAGTCTTCCAAAAGCTGGACTAATATTCACTTATACCAATAATGGATGCAAATGCCTTTTTTCCCATATCCTTTCTAACATTGGTTCTAACTAAATTTTAAATGTTTGCCAAATTAGTCAGTAAAATATATGTCACTAAAAATTTCAATATTATTTTTTTTTAGTGATATGGGCATCTTTCCACATGTTTCTTTACCATTTTGTTCATCCTTCTGTTCTAGACTTTGTAGTTCCATCTCTTCTGTAATTTTTGTATTGATTTTTTTTCTCATTGATTTGTGCAAACTCTCTATATATTGTGGATACTAACTAATGCTTTGTCATTGATAATGGACATATTTTCAATTTATCACTTAACTTAGTTGATTGTATTTTTGGCTTCTTATAAGTTATGTTTTTACAGCTTGTGAGGTGGGTCTTTCTTGGCCCAACAGGAAACCAAGATGCTATACAGGAAAAAGGTGTACAGATTTTAACTACATTAAAACTGGAAACACATTAAGGAGTCTGGATTTTATCTTGATGGCTATGGAAAGCCCTTGAAGACTTTTAATTAGTCTTAGATTAGTCTCAGCTTCCTGTCTTTTTCTCCTGGGACCACCTAGCTCCCAGCTAATTCTTCACATTGGCCAGAACTTTTCCTACTATTTGCTCTTGTGATATTGGCCTCCTCCCACGGTCTATACCCCAGGCTTCTGGTATTTTGGTTGCTGGTGATGCTCTTTGGGATGGCATGCGTGCTGCACGGGGGAGAAGAACATGGTAGAACATGTTAAACACCTTCCTTGGGGCCATTCACCAGGAATTTAAACTCTTTTCCATCCCTGAGGGACAGAGATCATTATTCCCGTGTCTCTGTGAAGAAACTGTAATTAAGAGGCTGGGGTCTGCCTATGCCCAGCTAGAATATATCAGAACAGGGATGTAAATTCTTTCTCCTCTTTCGTGCTGCCTCTGAGCGCACTCATGGCTGACAGGTGTCCGGGATACATGCTCTTTTAGTATGAACTAATTCAAGAAGTATTTGGGCATCTACGTGCTACGCCAGTGCCTTTCTTTTTTTTAAAACAACCTTCCCAACAACCCTTCAATGCAGGTGCTGTTATCCCCAATTTATAGACAAGGAAGCCGAGGCTCGGAGAAGCAAAGTGACCTGCCCAAAGCCACAAAGCTAGTAATTTTGGAGCTAGGTTTCAATCCGGGTCCAGCTTCAGCTTTGTTTCTCACCAGGCCAGGCTGCCGCTTCCTAACAGGAGCTGATAATGTAGTTTGAAGAACTAGTCCTCCCCCACGCTCAGGGAACACTTCACAAATGAGGTAACCTTGGAGTAGACTATTTATTGATTGCTAGAGGCTGAGCGCAACGTGTCCTGTTATCGTCACAACAACCCTACGAGGGAGGTGCAACCAACAGTCGCAATTTTACGAGACGGAATCCGAGCGGCAGAGGGCAGGGGGAGCGGACTGGACCCGGGGCCCCAATCGTCACACCGTTCTGCCCCCCATCAGGCTCAATCCCGCGCCCGGCCCTTCTCAACCTCATTTCTGGGCCCGGGAGTTTGCGAGGCTCTGGCGTGGCCGGCCCGGCTCTTCCCAGGAGCTCGGCCCCGGGCGGAGCGGGCTCCCGGGCTGAGGGGAGTGGAGGCGCGCCCGGAACGTCTGCCCCGGAAGTAGTCGCCAGCCGGAGGCCGCGTCCTTGGTTGCCATGGCGTCGCCCCGGAAGTAGGGCGCGGCGCGGCGGGCCTGGCCCCGGGCTGCGGGCGGCGTCCCCCCCGAGAGCGCCGGAGCGGAGCGGGAGGCGGGGCCGGGGCGCACGCGGGGCCGCCCTGCTCGGCGCTCCTCGGCGCTCCGCGCCCTCAGGTGAGGCCCCGCCGCCGAGGCCGTCGCCTCCCGGGACAAGGGTGCGGCTGAGCCCAGCGGGGCGAGCGCGCATGCGCGAGTGGTTCTGGGCGCCCGTGTCTAGGCGGCCGCGACCGTTTGGTTTAGATGCTGCTCGCCGGATCCGCGTCCTCCGGGAAGCCTGGTGCTGACCACTGTGCCTCTCTTCTTCCCCCGAGTCCCTATGACTTACCGTGTGCTGCCCGATCGTTGTAATTGCATTCTTATTGTTGGTTATCCCAGAATTTCATTGTTCCTAGGCTTTTTCATGCATGTGCAATCTGTGTTGTTTCTGTTGGCATCTTGCAGGGCGCGGTATACCTGTGGCTGAGCTCTGGGCAGGAGACTGGAGATACGTGTTCCCCGCTCTGCTCGCCTCTCTCGGGCTCGGACCCGGGCATTTCTCCTCCCTTCTCTCCATCAGTTATAGGGACCAGGGCGGAGCTAGTCCTCCACTCTATAGAGTAGCTGGTGCGTTAGAGGGATACATTCTAGAAGTAAAAGTATCTTACCATTGTAAGCCATTTGGGGTTTGCAAGGCGTTCTTTGCTCAGGAAACATTTAATGAGCACATGTCAGTGCTGGGTTATGGCACTACAAAAGATTGGCCCAGCTCTGCACTCCAGGGATTACAAGCTCTGGTAAACAGTAGTGTGGAGCATGGCACTGTCACCCAGTTGGGGTTGGAGGTAGACAGTGGCAAGACAACTGTGAACGAATGCACGTGCTGAAGTGAAGTCGTTGTTTATATGTTTTATTATTTTATTTAAATATGACTCTTTTTTCCTTTTTAAAGAATATTAGCTGGAAAGGAATTCAGACGCCGTAGAATCCTGGCCTAGCTGGGACTTGGTGGAAACTGTCGTGGTCAAAGTGTCTGGGGTAGTGGGGATGGGGCAGAGAGGGCTCCGTGTTCTCACGGCTGGACCCAGAAGTGTGAAACGACTCCTTTGCTTGCCGTCTCTCCTGAAGGGTTGCCTGGCTTTGGTCTGGGAGCAGTCATAACTCCAGGAAGTGAAAGGTCTCTTGGCAGTTCTGTCCCCCGGGCGTCCCCTGGGGGGCTGGGCCATGCCTTGTTCACTGCTTGGCATAAACGGCACTTGTTTGATCATGTGTGGAGGGAATTCTCATCTTTATTTTTGTTAATTCATCAAGTATTGATTGAGCGTCTGCTACTACTAGACACTGATCTGGGTGCTGAAGATTCAGCAGGAGATAAAGTGGAGCAACATTTCTGCCCTCGTGATGTGACATATCCGTGTCAAAGACAGGTAATCGCCCTGGAACCAAATATGTGAACTAGGCCAGTTCTTTTCAAACTTGAGCACATGGAAGAATCCCCCGAGAGCTTGATTTAGATGCAGATTCCTGGGCCCCACTCCAGAAGAGTCTGCATCAGTACATCATGGTGGGGGCGGGGGTGAGGGCTCAAGAATTTGCATTTCTAACAAGCTCAGGTGATGCCGATGCTGCAGGTTCATGGCTATGCTTTGAGTTGGTGCTGGACTGAGCAATTGTGTGCAACAGGAGTGTGTACAACAGGAGTGATGCGGAGAAGTAACGCGACAGTGTGGTAGGTGTGGGGGGTTGGGGTGGAGATTGGAAAGCTGCTCCGAGGAGCTGACCTTTGAGAAGGGGCCACATGTGAGGGAAGAGCAAAGCCTTAAGATAGGATGCAGCTTGGTGGGTGTGAGGAGCTGGAAGGCCAGGGGCGGGAGAGGGGTGCTGGGTGGGGAGGAGGCTGGGAGACGAGGCCCGAGAGGTGATGGGGGCCCAGATCACACAGGGCAGCCTTGCAGGCTGTGGGCAGACTGCTGGCTTTATCCGGAGTGTAGTGAGAAGCTACTGGAGGCTTATGAGCAGAGTGAAGTGATTTACTTTGTGTGTAAAAAGTTCAGTCCTCTACTCGTGGAGAATGGGTTGCAGTGGGGTGAGGATGGCAGCAGGGAAAGTCTAGGCCTATTGCGGTTGTCCAGGATTGCAGGGATGGATCTGGAATCTTCTGGAGTGGAGCTGACATGATTTGGTGCTGGATTGAAAGTTGATAGTCGCTTCCTCCTCAGGGCCACAGTTGAACTTTGTGGGGTTGTGAAAGCACTTTGCCGCTGGGGCGTAAAACTTGTTGAATGTGTCTCTTGCCCCCACCCCCCGCCCCGCCCCGGATCTGGACTGTCCAGGAGTGCCTCGTCCCAGGCAGCTCTGTGTCTCCTGTGGCGAGCCTGGCACAGAGTGGCTGTCAGTGCTGAGTAGATGGATAGAAGATAAACCGCAGATGGCCCGGACGCCCAGGGCCACCCCTGTGGAAACTTCTTCTCAAGCTTGTGAAGATCCTGCCCACTTGCCCCGGGAATGGGGCGCACGCTGTGTTCTGAAAATAACCAGCAACTGTCTGGTTTCAGGCTGGCTTTCCGTGGCTGACGTACCTCAGGTGGTGACAGCCCACTGTGATGTGGGGCTGTGATCAGCATAAAGATCAGCACATCACTCTGTTTTTCTTGGCTAGTTGTTCTGATTCTCAGTTTTGAAAGTAGCTGACCAGGTGGCTTAAAATTCAGATGCATCAGTGCATGTCAACCAGTAGAGGTGTAACGTTTCAGGTTCATTACATGGTACCGTTAACCTCACAGTTTTTTCTGTTTTAGGAGGAGGTGACAGGAAAGCAGTCTGTCGTCAGGTATCTATTTATTTACTTTCCTAAGGAGAAGGGCTTAGTATTTCTTAGGGTTGGAAAGGAGTCAGCCCTGGCTGCTCTACTCTGGGGATTGCCCAGCTGGTCCATTTGTCTGTTCTGCAGACGATTTCTGAGCCCCCTTCTGCGCTGGCCCTGGCTGGGTGCTGGGGGACAGAGATGAGTCAGCCCACCCTCTGCCCTATGGGAGGTCAGAGTCTGACATGGGAGACACGTGTACACTGACAGTTGGTACAGGGTGTGGAGGGAGGTGGTATAGGTTGTCAACAGGTTGCAGCCTGTTCGTCTCTGAGCCCCACTTTCCCCATCCGTGAATGGGAGAATACCTGCCCCACGGCGTCACCTGAATCATAATAACAAACGTAATAGAGAAGGATGTGCACAGACTGCCCGACCCAGTGCCCGACATATCCTAGTGCTAGCTGAGTGGTCCCTGTTGTTTTAATGAAAATGTAAACATGTAATTACTTCCTCCGTGAGGGCGGGGTTGATCTCCAGCGCTGGCCGAGAGCCTGCAGGCCCACTGTAAGAGGGGCTGGGATGGAGGAGTGTGAAGAGCTGAATAAGGGAAGGCTTCACGGTGCAGCTCTTTCTGCCCGATGCACTTGTTTCACATCCAGTTCCCTGTTTGGGGGACCTGCTGTGTGCCAGGTCCACGCACAGTAAGTCCAGCAACTCTGAGAAGGAGCTGTTGCTCTCATCCCCATTTGTGTGACTGGGGAGGCGGAGGCCCCGAGAGAACTTGCCAGAATTCATGCCTCAGACATGTCAGCACTGGAAATGAACTGGGTCCTCCAAGCGTTAGGTGTGGAGGAAGCTGCTGTCCCTCCTCTGGCTCTTCCCGAAGCTGCCTTTTCATCGGTTCTCGGGGGTAGTTTCCATGCTGATTTGGTCTCTTTGAAGGAGAGGTAGCCTTAGTTCATGTCTTCCTTTCCTTTTTTTTGGTAAGGAGGATTAGTCCTGAGCTAACATCCGTTGCCAATCCTCCTTTTTTGCTGAGGAAGATTGGCCCTGGGCTAACATCCCTGTCCATCTTCTTCTACATGGGATGCTGCTACAGCATGGCTTGATGAGCGGTGCGTAGGTCCACACCCGGGATCTGAACCTGCAAACCCTGGTCCACTGAAGCAGAGCCTGCGAATTTAACTGCTACGCCACCAGGCCAGCCCTGACTATCTTGTCTTTTGCTCATCACTTAACTGTGCTCTGTCTCCCACATACATATTTAAAACTCTTTATAGTCATGAATTTCTTATTCTCCTTTTTCCTAGTGTTTAGGATGGTTGCATCTCATGTTAGCTTCCTAGGGCTACAGTAACAGGTACCCCAGACCTGTGGCTCGGTGAGGCCAGAGTCTGAAATCAAGGTGCTGGCAGGGCCACACTCTCCCTGAAGAATCTAGAGGAGGAGTCCTGCCTCTTCCAGCTTCTGGTGGCCCCAGGCATTTCTTGGTTTGTGGCAGCATCACTTGGATCCCTGCCTCCATCTTCACATGGCCATCTTCCCTCTGTGACTGTGTGTCCCTGTGTCTTCACATGGGGTTCTCTGCCTGTGTGTCTGTGTCCACATTTCCTTCTTTTGAGGACACCTGTCATTGGATTAGGGCCCACCCGAATGGCCTCATCTTAACCACAAAGAGCCTACTTCTGAATAAGGTCACGTTTACAGGTTCCAGGGTTAGGACTTCAACCTATCTTCTTTGGGGACACAGTTCAACCCATAACATTTCCAAGGAAGCGACTATTGAAAGTGAAGAGTCAGGTTCAGAGGAGCGACCCTCGAGGATTTGTCTGCTCACGCACTCCCGCAGTGAGTGGTCGTTGTTTGCCTCTCATGTGCCAGTGGGCTCGCTGCTGGAGATAATAGGGTGGGCAAGTGGTGTGAGCTTTGCTGCAAATGCTCACACTAAAATCTAGGATCATCGCCAGCCCTGCTGGTCTAGTGGTTCAAGTTCGGCACTCTCACTGCTTCAGCAGCCCGATTCATTTCCCAGTTGTGGAACCTCACCACCCGTCTGTCAGTTGCCATGCTGTGGCGGTGGCTCACATAGAAGAACTAGAAGGACTTACAACTAGGATATACAACCATGCACTGGGGCTTTGGGGAGGCAAAAAAAATCTAGAATCAGTGGGATGAGAGGGACGCAGGCGACTGAGAGAGTCCCTGCCCTCATGCATTTCTAGAAGGAATGTACACAACTAAAATGCAAGGTGGCAAGTTGAGTGCCAGTGAAGACAGCAGGAGAGGTAGACAGAGGGTTTTGGAGGAGGGAAATATTAATTCCACTGAAAGGATAAGAATGGCTCCCTGGGGGAAGTGGCCTTTGAACTGTGCCTCGCTCACGTGATTGGTGGAGTTGGGTAAGAAGCAGCAAGAAAGGCTCTTCAGATGGAGGGAACAGCGTGAGCACGGGCTGGCGAGTGGAAGAGGGTTGCGCATGTGCATGGAACAGCTTGGGTCGTGTTCCACCCAAGCAAGGGATGCGTGAAGTGAAGTGGTGGCATAGCAACTTGAAAAGGTCAGCAGGAGTTAATAAGTAACAGAATTCAGAAATATTTGTCACAACCAGAGAAGACCCTAAAGGCATCTGGTGCGCTTATTAGACAACAGACCCCAGCCACCGAATGCTCTGGCTAGTCACGGTCTTGTGTGTTCAAGAGTGTCTCTTGATCTTGTGCTGTGTGCATTTCATCTGTGTGTTAATTTTATTTTAGGGAACAATCCAAGGCAGGAGTCAGTGCAACTGAAGAGAAGTTGGACGTCCCGCTGGCTCCATAAGTACCTATGGTAGGTCCAGCTGAGATGTTTTCTTAGTGACCGTTTGTCCACGCGGTGGAAAAGGGAGCAGGGGCCCGGGAGGAAAACCTGACCTCCAGGGGCTCTGTTTCCTGCTCAGTAAAGTGGGGAGGAAAGTATTTGCCCTGTCTGCCTTACTGGGTTTGGGGTCACACCCCTGGAAGCATTTATGACCGTTAAAGCCCGGTACAGGTCTTTGTTATTTTACACTGTTGCTCTGACTTCTGCTGTCGTCCCCAGCGGGGCTCAGTGAGCGGTGAGGTCGCCTGGTAAGAGGTGTGTCTCAAGTACCGCGTGCTGGGGTGGTTGTCGTGTGGCGTCGCCTGGCGGGGGGTGGTTCTCAGCCACAGTTGGACTCTAGGGGCAGAGCAGGAGCAGGATTCGTCAGGGATGCAGGGCTGTGGAGGCTGGAGTCAAAGAGAGAAGTAAACTCCCATCGGCTCCGCTTTAACGCTGCGCACACGGGGGCAGGCGCGTGGGACCCGCTCCTGTGCTGGGGTACACGTCACCCCACGGGGGGTCCGGCTGCTGTGGGGTTTCTGCCCTCATTCCCGTGTGGTGCTGCTGACTCTCCGCGCGGATCGCGGCTGATCAGCTAACGACCTCGGCTCCTAGTTCACAGAGAGCGACTCCATCTGTCCCTCACCTTGACCCTGTGGTGTCATCCTGATGAAGGCCAGGTGCACAGGGGAAGCGATGGGCTGAGTGAGAACAGGTGGCACTTTAGGGTAGGGTCGCCCTAGGTTTGAATCAAGGTGCCGTGGCTCCTCGGTCTGGCTCTCACACAAGCTCCTAACCTTTGAGCCTCAGCTTCCTCGTCCATACAGGGGGTGGTGGTGGTGAGGTCAGAGACTGCTTGAGTGCTTCCTGGGCTGGGCACTGTCCCCAGTACTCTACGTGTGTGCACTCACTTCATCCTCCCCATAGCCCCACGAGATGGGTAGATACTGTTGTTCTCTCCATTTTGCAAATGAGGAAATGAAAGTTCAGAGAGGTTAAGTAACTTGCCCAGAGTCACACAGCTGTGAGGGGTGGAGCTGGGCCTCAGACCCAAGCTTTGGAGCCTATGGTACCATGGTCCCACCTCTGTGACACTACCAGCCTTGCTCGGGGCTTTGGGTGAGGAGGGAGTGGGCTGACGTTGTATGGAAGTACCCTGGGCTCCACCTGGTGGATTCTGTCACTGGAGTGCCTTCTCTTTCCCTCTCGTGAGACAAGGGGTGCCTGGGTCCCCAACCCCGCATCCCATACCTATTCTGCCCTATCAAGTTGCCCCCAAAGCAAAGCTATTGCAATCCAGGGAGGAGGAGCCTCCCTTGATAAAAGGCCCTCAAGTCCCCTGGCTTTCACGCCTGGTCTTGCACAGAACCCTCCTTCAGATGAAACTGTATGCAGAAGTGTAACATACGTAACCTTCTCTGGCTGGAGCTGGGGTGGGAGCCTGGGATCCTGGGCTGCCCAAGCCGTTTGAAAACCAGACTTTTCATAGCAGGAAACTAAGGTTCAGAGAGGTCAAGTCACTTGCTCAAAGTCACACAGTGGTACTGACAGGCCTGGGACCATAGTCAGTCTATCTGAATTGAGCATCTGCTGTAGCCAGGCACCGGGCTAGGCCCTGGGCACAAAGCAGTGAAGAAGAAAGCCAGCTTCCTGCCCTCTAGCAGGGACAGAACGGCAGGGGTGCTGAGAAGCTGTGTCCCTGGTCTGCAGAGCCAAGGAGGCTTTGTGTGAGAAGTGACATTACTTGTGCTGGCAGATGAGGGGGAAGGTAGCTTAGCCAGGCAGCGAGGGAGCAGGGAGAGCTGCCGGCAGAGACACCCAGCATGTGCCAAGGCCCTGCAGTGAAAGAGAGCAGAGAAGTCCAGTGTGGCAAGAACAGAGTGGGTGAAGGAGAAGGTGGCGTTAAGATGTACCCAGAGAGGCAGGTGAGGGTCAGGGGTCTGCATTTCAAGTGCACTGGGGAGCCACAGAGGTTATTAAACGGGAGTGATGTGGTCATACAAACACTTATAGATCACCTGCTCCTACAGAGAGTGCACGGCAGTGGGGAGGAAGCAGGGGGATCGGCGGTCCTGGCGGGGGTGGTGCTTACATTGAGATTGATACTCACCCAGCAGAGGTCAGCTCCAGGGTCCCCTGCTCAGGGCCAGCTGCCCTGGGGGGCTGGTCCTCCTGCCCCAAGGTGTCAGAGCCCCAAGTGCCTCCCCCATGAGGCTCCTGTCACAGTTGCGATTAAACAGTAGTTGGAGATTATTTAATTGCTGCTTTTATCTCCCACTCCACCAGGATTTCTCAGTCTTGGCACAATTAACATTTGGGGCTGGACCGTTTGTCATGGGGGGCCCTCCTGCACATTGTAGGGTGTTGAGCAGCTTCCCTGGCCTCTGCACACTGGGTGCCTGAAGCATCCCCCACTCCCAGTGGTGACAAACAAAATGCCTCCAGATGTTGCCAGTGTCTCCTGGGGACGGACTTGCCCCTGGCCGAGAACCACTGGGCAGGGTGTGAGGGGTGTAAGCACCGGGTGTGGACAGGATTCTTTTGGGAGAGGGGGAGTTAGTTGTTGAAGTTGCAAAGCTCTGCTAAGTTGCTCTCTTCCAGGATTATGGCAGGAAAAGTGAAATGGGTCACTGATATCGAGAAGTCGGTGCTGATAAATAACTTTGAGAAGAGAGGATGGGTCCAAGTGACAGAAAACGAGGATTGGAATTTCTACTGGTAAGTATAAAGAGCAGGATTTGATTGTTTTTCTGAAGGCTGTTTATAGGTATTATTCTAGCCCCAGAGTACAGATGACACCTGTGAAGGCCTGTGTTCTCGGGTAGGTCGGGATCCTCCGGGCCATCGTGTGCCTCCTGTTACACGGTTTTCATCCCACGCCACTTTCTGAGCATCCTGCTTATCAGCCTGGGATGAGACGTCCAGGCGTGTTTCAGCACAGCCGAGTGTGGATAATACTGTGGGAATTTGGGGGAGCAGCCAGAGCCCATCCCCCTCCTCGGTTAGTGTTCGTCACAGTCGGTGTCCTGTTGGGAAGAGGACTGTGGGGGAGCGCTCTGTGCTTCCTTTCGCTTCTCTCTCGGATCCCAAGAGGGTGCTAGTTAGACTGATTAAACAACAACTGGAGGGCCAGTCCTGGTGGCCTCGTGGTTAAGTTCGGCACTCTCTGCTTCGGCAGCCTGGGTTCAGTTCCTGGGCGCAGACCTGCCCCACTCGGTGGTCATGCTGTGGTGGCGGCTCACGCACGAAATAACAGATGTTAGCTCAGGGCGAATCTTCCTCAGAAAAACAGCAACAACTGTAAAGTGAGTTAGACGAGGAAAAGAGAAGCAGTGTTTTGGCCTTGACTCCACCCAGCCAGGAACCTGGGAGTCGTCCCACCTAGTCCCCTCATCGGGATGAGGTCCTGTGTCTTCCTGGGTCCTGGCCTGGCTGCCCTCTCCCTCGGGGGTGACAGTCGCAGCCTCTGAAGCGGCCCCTGCCTCAGGGCAGCCTCCACCCTCTAGCAGGGTTACGTACCAAAGCAAAAATCTGGTCCCTGCCTCTGCCATCCCCGGCCCTCTACGGCTCCTGGGCCCAGAGCATTGCAGTGGGTCTTTGAGGTGGCGGGGGGCCCGTGGGGGAGCACATCAGGGTCTCCGGGGGTTTTTCACCCTACATCCCCCCGCCCCACCAAGACTCACTCTCCCTGCCACTGCCTTGAGAGATGTTATGGCCTCTCCAGCCCCTTCTCTTCTCCCCGACTCCAGCCATGGGCGGGCTGCGCGTTGTTCCCTGTCCACCTACTGAGACATTCTTGCTTCTGCACCTCTGTGCATGCTGTGCTCTGCGCTCCTCCCAGCCCATCCTTTGGAGACACGGGGCATCCAGGGTTAGATGTCCAGACCCTGGAGCCAGGATCATGCTTGGTGTCACACCCTGGCTCCTCCACTGCCGTCTGTGTGGCCATTAGCAAAGGACTTGATCTCTCTGCGAATACGGTTGTTTGAGGCTGAAATGAGTCAGGACAGCACAGAGCCTGGAGCAGTGCCTGGCACACAGTGGGTGCTCAGTAACAAGCGTGTCCCACCACCGTCCTTTGTGCACCAGCACATGTGCCGCCCGCCCTGGAGGCGCCTGTGGCTCCCGCAGGCTCCCAGGCTGCTGCATTCGGGTGCATGTGGCAAATGCCGGGTGCCATGGTTTGTGATTTCCCCGCCTGTCCCCCTTTACGTGTTCCTGTGAACCCCTTGAGAGTGAGGACCTGCCTGGCTTATCTGAGCATCCCCAGAGCCTGGGACAGCCCGGGCACAGCATAGGCAGCACCCAGGATCCGTCTCCAGCAGCGAATGGAGGGATGGCCCTTGCTTTACTCCTAATGGCAGTTAGAGTTCCCTGCCTTAAACCACAACCTGATTTCCCTCCAGGAGCAGGAATGCAGGTGGGGAGAGCATTTATGGAGCAATTTAGCACCTGTATATGGTTTGGTGTCGAGTTTATGTTCTTACTTCTCAAAGGTCAAATGAAGTAATTTATCCAGAGCCCTGTTGCATAGGAGCTCTGAAAGAAAAGGCTGAATAAGACAATGTTTTCTACTTACCACTTCTGCGTCCCGCAGCTCTATGCCACAGGCTCAGCAGGTACTCACTTCCTTTGGCTTCTCTGAGTAGGTGGGGAGGGAGGTGAGTGCTCCCTTCTTCATGCCAAATAAGAAACATTTTGGAGGTATTCTTAACAAAAAAGAGCGAGAGAGAATGAGAGAAGGAAGAAAAGAGCTAAACAGTATAATAACTTTAGATATTTGATACCTTAAGAGCTCCTGTTTGGAGCACTAAATGTTACTGTCGGGTCTTAGAAAATTGGTTAGGGTGAAATATTAGTAACAACTAAATGTTCAACAGCTGGGGAGAGGTAAATACCTAACTAATGCAGCCATTAAAATAATTATGATTATAAAGCAATTTGGAACATTGTATAACAGTATGAAGAAAAGCATGTTATGAAATTGAATTTGTATTCTGTGCAAGAATTCTGTGCAAAAACAGTCTGCACCTGGGCAGGAGGTAGAAGCGGCGTGAATGTGAGAACACTGGCTGTGCTCCAGTGGTGGGTTAGGTATCTGTTGCCGAATTAGTGGTGAGCATCAACCACCACAGAACTTAGGGCTTCAAACAACAACCGTTTTTCATGAGTTTATGGTTTTACGGGTCTGGCAGGACTTAGCTGACCCTGCCTGGGCTCACACAGGCATCTGTCACCTGGCGGGTCAGCTGGGCCTTGGCTGGGACGACAGGGGCTTCTCTCCACAGATCTCTCCCAGCCCTGCCGCCAGTTAGCCTGGGCTTGTTCTCTGGTGGTGGCTGGGGTCCAAGAGGGAGGATGGAAGCTCCCGGGGCCTTTCAGGGCTAGTCTCAGAAGTGGCCCACTTCACTTCTGCCACGTTCTTGTTGGCCCAAGCAAGGCATTAGGTCAGCCCCAATTCAAGGGGAAATAGACTTTACCTCCTGCTGGGAGTTGCTACAAAATGACACGGGATATGGAAACAAGACAGGTAGAGAATTGGGGCCCTTTTACAGTCAGTCTACACAGTAGGTGAATGTCTATCTATTAAAAGGGTCCTTTGCTTCTTGGAGAAATGACGGACGCCAGGCCTCAGGAGGAAATAGAGGCACAAGGTGAGCTTGGAACGGCTTGTCATACCCGAGAACAAGGACCTTATTGAGGACTGCTGGAGTCACCTTATGACTTAGGAGATGACTTGGAGAGCTCCTTCAGCCCCAGATGGGGACAGTTTGAGCTTCCATAGGAGTAATCGCACCAGATTGAAACTCACCAAGTATGCTCGAATCTATGAATTCATAAAAATGCCAAAAAACAAAACAAAACCCATTCACAAGTCGTGGTACATTAAAATGGCCACAAAGAGTTTAACACTGCTCCCCTCTAGAGGTGGGGTCTTGTTCCTTCCTCTTGAATTTGGGTGCCTCTGTGACTGCTTTGACCAGTGGAACACGGTGACAGTGATACGTGTGTGGCCCAGGCCTATAAGAAACCAGCAGCTTCCACCTCCTCTGTGAGAACCCTCTGCAGGAGCCCTGAGCTGCGGTGTAAGAAGCCCGACTCTCCCGGGACGGTCTTGCCGCGTGTAGGTGCTGTGCGAGGCAGGTGCAGCTGCGCCCAGGCCTCCAGCCCTGCCCACCAGAGTGCCAGAGGAGAATGACGCCTTCTTGGACTCTCCAGACCAGCCTGTCTGCCAGCTGAATGCCACCGAGTGAGCTCAGTCACGCCACGTGGAGCAGAAGAACACTCGGCTGAGCCCTGTCCAAATTCTTGACCCACAAAACCGTGAGATATAATAAAATGGTTGTCTTAAGTGAGGTAATTTATTTTGCAGTGACAGATCCCAGAACACAACTTCTTGTGTGTGTGTGTGTGTGTGTGTGTGTGTGTGTGTGTGTGACAAAGATTAGCCCTGAGCTAACATCCGTTGCCAATCCTCCTCTTTTTGCTGAGGAATACTGGCCCTGGGCTAACATCCTTGCCCATCTTCCTCTACTTTATATGGGACGCCGCCACAGCATGGCTGACAAGCGATGCGTCTGTCCGCGCCCGGGATCCAAACCTGCAAACCCTGGGCCACCGAAGCGGAGTGCACAAACTTAACCGCTGTGCCACCAGGCCGGGCCCCCAGAGCACAACTTGTCACACATCTGAGAATGGTAGGGAATCAGCTCATTATCTTAATGATAAACTGATAAATAAATAAACGGAAAGAATCAAGCATTTTATTCAGTCTTTCCTGTGTAAACTATTTTTCAGGTTATCTAAATTGTTGATAAAGAGAAATTTCTCCTTGTAGAAATATTCCTGCTAATAAATGGAGGAATGAAAAAGAATATCACCCTTTTGTAGGCCCTAATGAAATAAGGGTCTAGGCCTGTCAGGTGTGGGAGCACTAACCCCAGACTCCTGAGCATTTCACTGTTGCTTTAATGGAGAGGTGCTGTAAGTGTGAAAGACACACCACGTTTTGAGGATGTAGCACAAGGAAACAAATGTAAAATTTCTCATCACTGATTTTTATGTTGAGTGTATATTGAAATGACAATATTTTGGATATATTGGGTTAAATAAGATCTAATATTAAAATTATTTTCACTTATTTTACCTTTTTTTTTAATGTGGCTACTAGAAAATTCACAATTACCCATGTGGCTCTCGGTTGTGGGTTGCATTATATTTCTCATCCATCACTGACATCCCAAAGGGAGAGTGAGACCCTGGGCTGCATGTGCTTGCCTGGGACGCCGTACACACCACCTGGGATGCGGCCTTGCCCACAAAGTGACCTGCAGCTCATCAGGCCTCTAGATCTGACTCCCAGTTTACAGGAAGTACGGGGGCCAGGGAACATGCTAAGTACAGAACCTGCGAGAACCTGGAGGACAGACGACCCAGGGTCTTCAGCAAAGCAATTGCATAGTTAAAAAAGGAGGGAGGGAAAATTTATAGATTAAAAGAGATGTGAGAGAGAGAACAACTAAGCAGGAGGCCTGGCTCTTATTTGCACAAGCTGTAAAAAATACTTATCAATTAGGGAAATTAGAACTCTGATTAATACTGGATGATATTCAGGAGTTACTGCTACTTTTTTCCCAGTTGTGATAACAGTATGAAGGAGGATGTCGTACATTATAAAAAGGAGGCCTTAACTGTTAGAGATCCCTACTGGAATTTTTCGGATGAAATGCTATGAATTGCTTGAGAACAAGCCAGTGCTGTGGGGAGTGTGGGGTACAGGTACAAGACTGGCTGCATGGTGACAACTGGTGAAGCAGGATAATGGGGTTCTGGTATACTTTTCTCTCTACTTTTGCATGTGGTTGGGCTCTTCCATAATAAAAAGGAAAAGGAAAAAAAATCCCTTTCTTCTAATGACCATGGAATCAAAAGAAGCCCTTTGGTGGGTGGGGTGGGGTGGGGCAGGGACCACAGAACGAGAGGCCACATGACAACCCACCTTGTTTTGTGACTCTGTGGCTCCCTTGCGGGTGCCAGCCCTTCCATCCTTCCTGCTCCTTCCCCGCCTTTCTGTGGGGCTGGTGAGGGCGGACGGGTGTGGCAGGGAGACTGGCCTCCTTAGAGGATTGGAGGATTTCTCTTTCCACTACCCATTTCAGTAGGGTACAGCCCAGTTTAGCTGGCCTATCAGAGATCTCTCCAGGGATGTGAAATGCTGACTCAGGGCCCGGAAATAACCATGTGATTTTGGTTTTAAGGGATCCTTGTCCTTCCTGACTTTGGGTGCAAATATCGTGTCAATTGAGTTTCCTGACTTCAGAGTCTGAAGGAGGCTGTCTTCCATTAGTTTGTTATCAGTAATCAATGGTCTCAATCAATAAACATTTATTGAGCATCTGTTGTGCCAGAGAGTGAAACCATGCAGGGTACAGAATCAGAACTGCTCCTGCTTCAGACAGTTCAGGTCACAGCCGGTCACGGGACACTCCTGTGCCAGGTGCTGGGGGCAGGGGAACAGTCAGAGCTCTGAGGGGGTGTGCTACCTGGTCGGGAGTTCCCTGGGGCTTTGATGAGAACTGCTCACGTGGACATCTGAGCTTTCCTCTTGTATGTCCTTTCCTTTTAGGATGAGCGTGCAAACCATCCGAAACATTTTTAGTGTCGAAACTGGCTATCGGCTCTCAGACGATCAAATAGTCAACCATTTTCCGAACCACTATGAACTGACCCGGAAGGATCTGATGGTGAAGAATATTAAAAGATACAGGAAAGAGCTGGAGAAAGAAGGGAGTCCTCTGGCAGAAAAAGATGAAAATGGAAAATACCTCTATCTGGGTTTGTGCCTTTTTCACTGGCCTCATGTTTTCAATAAATAGTTGAATTTTTTACTTCAGTGGCACAAGGCACCGAGATGGCGACTGTTGGCTTTGGTGGGTGGACGTGTTTGTGCGAGTCGTGTGGGCACCTCGTTCATGCCAAGTGTCTCCAGAAGGGGGCGCTCAAGTCTGGAATCTGAGTTTCCATGAGTGCCTTGGGAATGTGCTGCGTGGAAGGGAGAGAGTGTCCTCAGTGGTCAGCTTGGGGGGGGACACATCCTGAGCTACAAACTACCATGAAGGATCATTACTGTGTCTGGTGATACCTGGGGAGAACAGTGTGTCCCTGTTCTACCTGGTGACAGTCCCATCTGGACTGTTGGATAGTTTCAGAATCCCTTTACATACCTGGGAGAAATTATATAACCCCCCTCTCTGGGCCTCAGCGTCCTCATCTGATAAATGGGAATGAGAACGGTACCTGGCCCGCAGGTTGCTGTGGGGATTAGATGGTGCAGATTTGTAAAGTGCTTAGCATACAGGTAAGAAAGTTACCTTATTGGGGCTGGCCCCGTGGCATAGTGGTTAAAGTTCGGCACGCTCTGCTTCAGTGGCCCAGATTTGCAGGTTTGGATCCTGGGTGTGGACATACACCACTTGTTGGCCATGCTTTGGCAGCATCCCACATACAAAATGGAAGAAGATTGGCACAGGTGTTAGCTCAGGGCTAATCTTCCTCAGCAAAGAAACAAAAGGAAAAATGTTCCTTATTGTACAGGAATTGAACGGCAGAGGTGCTTGTTCTGTTAGACGCTGGATTGGGGCAGGGGGTAATGAAGCAGGCCCCTGGAAAGGTGGTGGCCGTATTTTTCCGTTCGTGGCCACTGACAGGCTGGTTCACCTTTGTTCCCTCTACTTTGCCTTTCAGACTTTGTTCCGGTCACCTACATGCTGCCCGCTGACTACAACCTGTTTGTGGAGGAGTTCAGGAAGAGCCCCTCCAGCACCTGGATCATGAAACCTTGTGGCAAAGCCCAGGGGAAGGGTATCTTTCTCATCAACAAGCTCTCACAAATCAAAAAGTGGTCCCGAGACAGCAAAACATCTTCGTAAGTGTGGGAGACCACCCATTCTGCGCGCCTCTTAGTTGACATTTGCACATCGTCCATCAGTCTTTCGGCCAGGGGCTGGGTGGCCCTCACTCTCACAGGTGTATGTCATTTGTCAAGTGGTGTCAGGGCAAGGCCCTGTGGCTACGATAGTGTCATAGTGGTAGAATTTCCCCTGAGGTGAGTGGCAGAGGGAAATGGTGGTAAACCAGCGTAAGGGCACAGGAGCAGGGAGCCCCAGGCCACCCTTTGTTCTGAAGGTTGGTGTGAGACCTGTCCAGTGCTGGTATTTTTGAGGCCGAGAAGCACCTGCTTAAGACCTGGGCTCAGGGTACCTGGATTTGAATCCCTGTCTGATACTTACTATCTAAGTTTTGTTGTGTAGACTCTTAGATTCCTCATCTGGGTAAACTGGGGACACTAATGGCACCACCCTCCTGGGGGGGCCACAAGGTGGGGATGGTCGGAGTTAATCCGGTCAGTGTGTGCAGTCAGCAGTAGGAGCAGCAGTAAGCACCGGTCAGGCCAACTCTCCCCCAGGGTTTGGGAGCTCCTTGGAACTGAGGATACCATGTGAGGCTAGCTCTGCCTCTGTGGGGGGGGAGGGGGGTCCTTAGCTGCTCACAGGTGCCTGGAGGCTGCAATCCTTGCCCTGTAGGAGCTCCCCAGAATGGCAAGTGGAGTGCACTTATGTCTGACGGCAGCTGCTAGCTCCAGGGAGTCAGGCCCAGGGAGTGAGTCCCTGCTGGGTTCCCAGGAGCTGCTGGCTCTGCCCCCTGTGTTGGGAGCACAGGAGGGATCCTCCCCCCGGATGCCTCACCCTCGTTTTCTCCCCCATGAACCCCTCTCACTTAATGAGAGGCAGGGAGCTCGTCACCCACCAACTAAACGCACCTTTGGTCTTGCATCTGATTTTGACTTTGTCTGACACGGTCAGGTTTGTGTCTCAGTCCACCAAGGAAGCTTACGTGATCTCGCTCTACATCAGCAACCCCCTCCTCATCGGCGGGAGAAAGTTCGACCTGCGCTTATACGTCCTGGTGTCCACGTACCGCCCGCTGCGCTGTTACATGTAAGAGCTGCGGAGTTTCGTTTCGTTTCCTAAGACTGTGCTTTGATCTAACACTTGGTGCTCCTTAGCGCCGTGAGGAGGGTCGGCAAAGCGCGCCGCACGCGCAGTGCCTGGCGCCTGGTGGTGGTCAGTGGAATGGTAACCTTGATGCTGGCGTGAATCTTCAAAATAAAAAACAGCTCTTCTAACCTTGCAACGTGCTCAGTGGAAGAAACCAGATACAGAAGGCCAAATACTGTATCGTTCTGTTTATGTGCAATACCCAGAACTGGCAAATCTTTAGAGACAGAAAGTAGTTTGGTATTTGCCGAGCGCTGGGGTTGGGGCGCAACTGCTGGTGGTCACAGGGTTTCTTTTAGCGGGGAAGCAAATGTAAAATTGATTGTGGTGATGGTTCACAATTCTGTGAATATACCAAAAAGCATTGAATTGTATACTTTAGGTGGGTGAATTACATGGTATATGAATAAAATTGTTATAAGAAAAGAACCATAAAAAGTAAAAATAAAAAACCAGCACTTTTAAAAGTTTAGAACAAAACAAGCAGCTCTCTTAAAAGAACAAACTTGTATTTCTTTATGTTTCTCCTCCGAGTGCTGAGTTAGTCTGAATCCCCCCAGGTATAAACTTGGGTTTTGCCGGTTCTGCACGGTCAAGTACACCCCGAGCACCAGTGAGCTGGACAACATGTTTGTTCATCTCACCAACGTTGCCATTCAGAAACACGGGGTAAGTGTTTTCCCTTGAGCTTAAAGACATGGACTGATTTTGTGGGTTTCTTTCTTGTTCTATTTTTGCACGAGAGGGCGGGGTGGGTACAGGAGTGACATTCAAGATGCTCTGGCCCTGGTGAGGAGTGGGAGCTCTAGGGACCAGGTGTGGTGTCCTGGGGATGGGGTAGGGGATGGGGCACATGACAAAGAAAGCCCCACGTTCAAGCCCTACCTTTTTAGTTCTGTGACTTTGGGCAAGAGAGTTTGACTCTCAGAGCCTCAGCTTCTCCATTTGTAAAAGGAGATGATATTATGACCTTCTAGGGTGGTTGGGAGGACTCCATGAGAGGACTCAGGCTTGGTCATTCAGTGTTCAGCAATTCTCACTGAGCACCTGTCTGGGTTGGTCCCACGCTAAGTGCGGGGGCTACATGATGGTCCCTACTCTTGAGGAGCCTAGAACCTATGGGAGGAAGCCGTTCATCAAACAATCACTGATGAACGTGCAGTCGCAAACTGAGATGCGTGCCCTGAAGGGAGGAATGCAGGTGCAGGTGAGCGTGGAATGACAGAGGCCCCGGTGCAGGTGGCGGGAGAGGCTTCCGCACAGAAGTGGTGCTTGAGCGGGGACCTGAAGCATGAGCAGGGTTACCCAGGTGGAGGGAGGAAGGAGTGTTCTAGCAGAGGGCACAGCCCTGTGGCAGGAAGGAGCATTGCAGGAGCTGGAAGGAGGTCGGGGTGGCTGGGGCCCCCAGAGTGAGGGTAGTGGCATGAGAGGTACCTGGAGAGGCCAGTGAGGGCCGGGACACGGGACGTTTGTGGGTTCCTTGCAGGCTTCCGGGCTTTGATCTAGTCCTAAAAAAAGTTCTGGAGCTCTCATTTCTTAATGAAAGACTCTTCTGTTTGGGTCTTGCTTGAATGGAGGCCTTGAATACCATGGTCTTTTTAATAATTTGAGTAGAGAGAGGGTAAGTATTGATAGAAAACAAGCTTTTCTGAGTAACCTCTGAAGGTTTGGTCAGACCAGCCTGAGCTCAGTCCCTCGTCCATCATGTACCCTCTATGTGACTTGAGCGAGTCACCCGGCCTCCCTGGGCCTCCTCGTCTGCAAACAGGAGCCCTAGTATTTACCTTGCTGGTCATGAAGTGATGGTGGCCACAATTTACTGAGGGCTGCAGCTGTCTTCCGTGTGAGGCCGACCCTGGTTCACCTGCCCGTCAGGTTTTCCTGAGAGCAAGCTGAGAGAGCGTCATTGTCACGTTTAAAGTTGGAGGAGAAAGGATGACCTGGCCAAGACCTTATTCATAAGAATTGGGAAAATGATCTTTTAGGTGACACAGCACGAAACTTACCAGCTGTTTGGAGAAAGCTGAGCAATGACATCAGACCCTTTGTGGCCAGGTAGCACATTTAGTGAATCTGGGTGTGGGCGGGAAATGGCGACAGCCGACCTCCAGTCCACCTGGTGTCCCCAAGGACAGTGCAGAGTGTGTTGGTCTGCCAGGCCTCCTTGCCCTGGGGGTGCCAGACTGAACTTGGGAGGGTTCCATGTGATGGGCCTTCTCAGGACACCAGTCAGTTGGGTCACTGTTTCCATCAGTAAGAAACGGAAACCATTTTTTAAAAATCCACAGAAGGAGGGAGCAGAAGGCAACACTTGAGCGTGGCGTCTACTATGCACTGGACGCAGCAGGACTTTCCATGTTGGTTCTACTTGTAAATACTTCGCTGTTTAATGTAAGAAAGGGCTTACTCCAAGAAACCCGTTTCAACCTTGAATGAAAGAAAGCTTCCCGTGGCTGTAATTTAGCACTGCACACAGAACAGGTGTCACAGTGAACCCTGAAATGCTGCAGAGCAGTCGCTGGGCTGCCTGTGCTGAGTGCCCTGTGCTCTGGCGCAGGGCTGAGGAGGACGCATTGCGGCCCTCGGGAGACACAGAGACAGCAGGGACTGACTGTAGTAAAGGGTGGGGACATCAGTGCTGCAGTGGGAGTGCGGCGGGGCTGGGGACCCCAGGAGGCAGGATGGACCCTGACCGCCGAGGGTTTCCCAGCAGCGGAGGATGACGTTTCAGCGGGCAGAGAAAGGGATGGAAAGAGCAGGGGTGCATCCCAGAATGTGCGATGTTTGCAGAGTGAGTTGATAAAATGTTTTAAAATAAATCTGATAAAATAATGTTCTACAGGCCGAAAAACAAGACGTTTACTTGCTTTTTTTATCTACACGTGCATAAGACAGTGTTTGGCCGTGTATACTTTACGCCTCTAGAACATTTTTGTTAAGTAAACATGAGCTTTTCTTGATAGTAGAGAGAATCTGTGACTGGAAAAAGGAAGGTTTTGGTGGGCAGTTACCTGGTTTTTCCTGTAACTTTTCATAGTGCTTTTCTCAGGGATACAAATGCTGAGTTTTGTGAGAGCCCATTTGAGGTGAACAAGCTTGGGTACCTCATCTTTTAAGGTATTTTAGTAAAAATTGATGTGTAAAAGGAATTTGTCTCTGATCTTCAAAAGGTATTTTTTAAAAATATGGTTAATTCTCTGTTTTTCTATGAAAACAGTCTGCTTTGAGTCAGTGGTGTTTGTCTGCTGTTAGGCTGGTTTGTTAAGTTCACAGTTCTCAACTCTGTACGAGAAAATGGAATCCCAGTCCCATAACATTCTAATATACTTCAGTATTTTCTAGCTTCTTGCCTCCAAAAGAGGCAGTGAGTGGAGAATTATGTTCAGGGAGTGAGAAATAGAAAGAGCATGAACTGGTATCAGAAAACCTGGGCTCAGGTCCCAGCTTCATCACAGCCGGGATGAAAGATGGGCAAGTGACGTGATCTCTCTGAGCCCAGGTCTTCTTACCCGAGGGGTGGGACGGTGTGAGGTGTGACCTGCCCGGCACAGGTGTATCTCAGGTTGACTTCTCCAGGAAACAGACTCGGAGGCAGAGACGAGCATGCAGGAGGTTGACGGGGGCTCCGTGTCAGGAGCAACACGAGAAAGGAGTGCTGGACCGGGCAGAGGGAGGGTCAAGTTGGGATGCAGCTGCAGCATGGGCAGCAGGGGCCCCAGGTGACACCAGGGCGCTCTGCAGCTGGGTGGCCCTGCAGAGCCATCCTGGATGGAGGTAGGGGCCAGTACCCTGGCGTCAACCATCATGGGCTACGGGCTGCCCAGGGAAGGTATAACCTTGGACTAAGCAGCTCCCTTAGCCAAGGGCACCTTCCAGAGGGTCTCTGCTGGAAGAATCAGGGCCTTGGTCTTGAAGGGGGGTCTGGATGGCATTCCCCAGCATGCAGTGCAAAGTATAAATGATTAACTGTGAGAATCCTACAGAGTTGAGTATTTTAAAAAGATGCACATCTAGGAGGCCCAGGTCACCAATGGGGCAGGGGCCTGTCTGCCTTGTTGCTGGGGGCCCCCCCGACAGGAGGCGCTCGGGAAATGTTCAGGATGAAAGAGCAAGCGCTGGATTCCTCTGGGGTGCATTGCCTGGGGGCCCCGCCCCTTTTTCGTCGCCAGGAGGACTACAACCACATCCACGGGGGCAAGTGGACTGTGAACAACCTGCGGCTCTACCTGGAGAGCACCCGAGGCAAGGAGGTGACCAGCAAGCTGTTCGACGAGATCCACTGGATCATCGTGCAGTCGCTGAAGGCCGTGGCGGTGAGTACCAGGAGCGCGAGGGGAGTGGGCCCGGGAGCGCAGAGCGAAGGGGAAAACTCAAAGCCGATGAGTGTGTGGGACTTGGGGTGCTTGTTTTCCTGGTCTCACCTCCTCCACGTCTGCCCGAGGCCAAGGCAGTTTCTGGAAGGGAGAGGGGCCCGCTTCCAGCCAGGAGCTGCCCAGGGTCACCGGGAGCTGGGCCCCCGCTGCAGCCACGGGCCCCGGAACCTCTGCAGAGGGGCAGAGACCTCTTGATGTCATCGTCAGCTCTTCTGTGCCCGTTGAATTGATAATGAATGTTTTGCCGTAAGCTGACGTTTGGGAGATGGACTCCCTGCCCTCTTAATTTTAGGCTTCCCGCTGCGTTGTCCCGTAGACATTCAGGGCTCCGGGTGTCCTCCCTCTCCTCTCTCTTAACCTCGAGTCTCGTCTCTGTTGCTGGTCTGCAGCTTTGTCTCTGGTGTTACTGTTCTGGAGCAGGTGTGCATCTGTTTTCGAGGGAAAGGAGGGGAATCAACATTGAAACACCAGCATGCGGGCGCTATTCTCGGTGCTTCCCTGAGCTGTTCGTCACCCGATGACTCATGAGCGAAATGGAGGCTCAGGCCCTGAGCCAGGAAGTGGAGGGACAGGCGTCGGGCCCAGGCCTGCTGAGGGGGGTCCTACCAGACGGCCCACTGGGCAGGACCTAAGGACACATGGCCTGGGCCCAGAGAGCCAGTGTCACGTCCCCATGGAGTGTGTGTGTGTGTGTGTGTGGGTGCTTCCCACTCTTTTAATCAAGGTGCTTTATCAAACTTCAAAAACTTAAAGAATCACCACCAAGTCCAAAAGCAAAAAACCGTGGCCAGACTGTGATAGGTGTCCCTGCACTTGGAGTTGAGGGCTGTTAAAGGAGCTTCACTCCACTGAGTCAAAAACGTGTGAAATTGCTGCTCTGGAGAAAGTGTGATGTGAGCTTGGCAGCGCGGTAGACGTGAGTGAAAATATTTATGTGAAACCTTCTCTGTGGAAGATTAAGGCCCTCTCTCCCATTTTTACCTTTGAAAACGGCCACTTCAACTGATTCCCCCATATGTATGTGAAAAGCGTTGTCAAAACAACTGCATAAAGAAAGTTACAGACAGAAGGTGACACTTCTGGTGGCGTCTTGATTTTCTTATGTCTTGAGTTGAAGCTCTTCCTGTCTCACAAAGTGCCACGTGAGCTCTGCATGCTTTGTTTTTAGGGAGGATTCGAAGGGGAAAAAGCCCCAAGATCTAGTTAATTGTTGGGGATACAGCTTAGGGGCCGCGTTTCACGTCCCTTACCCCACGGAGCCCATCTTGTACCTCGATGGCTTGTAGGGGGTCACGGTGGGGAGTGAGCCTGGAGTTGTGGGTTCAGGTGGGATTTCAAGCTGAGTCCCCCCCAACATGTGTCGACCTGCGACTTTGCACAAGTGTCCACACTCTGAGCCTTGGCGGCCTCCTCTCAAATGGGGATCCTGCCGCTGATGTCGCAGGGTCGTCGTGTGAAGACGCTCTGCAGAGGTTGACGTAAGGGTGGGAAGAGGTGAATGCCGCAATCTGTTGACACACGGTCGTGGGAATCTTCCTGCCTGATTGACCCAGCCCCTCCCCTCCCTTCCTAGCCCGCTTTGGTCTCCCCTGTGTTGGCAGAGCTTTGAGAAACAGTTGGCTGTTGAATCCAGAAAAGCTGTATCCTGGCCCCAGTTCTCGCCAGTCTCAGGATTGGCTGGAAGGTCCCTCAGAGCATCTCCTCCTGGGCCTCAGCTTCCGGAGCTGAAAAGCTGCTGGATTTCTAAGGCTCCAAGGGTGTTTGGAGCAGGGATTTATTCAGTTTTTATTCACTTAGCAAATGTTCAGCCCCCCTGTTTCTACCAGGCGTGTTGCCTTCTGAGAATCTAGGGGAGAAGCGGGCAGGGAAACAGGTGGCTGCAGCAATGTGTGAGGTGGGCCTGGTGCAGGACGGGAGGTGGCTCCGTGTGGGAGGGCCCAGACCCAGAACACGGGACCCGACTGAGAAGCTGGGAGCCGGAGGGCTGGAGACAGCGGGGTTTGACAGAAGGGTTAGCAACTTCCTGACCAGCAGAGGCTTTCTGGGACAGAGGTGTGCACACTGACTGGGTTTAGGACCCCAGGCTTTTAGTGGAAATGCAGTTCCATACATCACATGATGAAGCAGCCCACCCGAGCCTGGGTTCCCCCCTCAGTGAGCGAGAAGGCTAGACTGGGCTCTCTCCCCTTAGGAGTTTCCAGTTCTACATCCAGTGTTTTAAGTCGAGGCCACATGGCCACCAATGCATAAAAAGGCCTCACTGTCGTGTCTGTGCTTCACTCACTGTGGGGTGCACAGGAGCCTGACCGTGTAAAACTACTGCTTGGTGGGCCTCCCACAGGTTTTAATCAGGCAGCCTGGGTAGGCCTGGGAGTCTGCATTGTAAGCAAGTGGCTGGTGGGTTTTTTACACATTTGGAAACAGTTTATGAAATGGAATGGAAATTAAAAAGAAAATCCAAGACTTTTAAGTAAACAGATTAACTTTGTCACAGAGGACAGAGGTTCCTAATCTGGCACCTCACATCCCTAAGCGTCTGAGAAGGGACCAACAGCCTGGTGGAGTCTGTGTGTGTGTGTGTGTGTGTGTGTGTGTGCGCGTGCGTGCGCGCGCGCGCCTGGCGGACTGTGTGTGTGCGCCTGGTGGACTGTGTGTGTGTGTGTGTGTGTGATGAGCCTGCACAGGCGTGTGTGTGTGTGACTGATGAGGCTGCACAGGCCTCACCTTCAGGTCCCGGGCCTAGAGCTGGACTTGTCTCCCCCTGAGGACAGTCCCATGCTGATGGCAACATTCATGGCTAGTCACCCAGCCTCTGATGCATGACAGCTGGAGACCCAGTGACTGCTCCATCAGTGCCCTTTCCAAGACTGAGGAGTCTCCCTCTCTGAGCCCTGGAGGAGGAACGAAGGAAGGAAGGGTTGGGGCGGAGGTTGGGAACCACTGGTCCTGGAAGGGAGACTCGGCCCGTCCCAACTGTGAGGGGGTCCCGCTGCTTTAACGTCCTGTGTCTCGGAGCTGTCGGTCTTGGCTGGGCTGTGTAACCCGCTGGTCCCTCTCTCTGCAGCCAGTGATGAACAACGACAAACACTGCTTCGAGTGCTACGGCTACGACATCATCATAGACGATAAGCTGAAGCCCTGGCTGATTGAGGTAACTCCACGCTGCGTGGACACGTGACTGGTCGCCTCTCACAGCCTCCCAATGCCTCGGCCCTGCGTCCCGCCCGGCAGGCCCCCAGCCAACTGTTTCTCAGGCCGGGCGGCAGGACTGGGGCAGATGAGTTTTTAAAATGTAACCGGGACAGATGTTCAGGTTTAACAGTTTGCTGATGGTCGAAAAATGAGCACCGTCCCCATCTGTCCCCTCTGCTGAGCCCAGCCCACGGAGCGGGAGCCGTCTCCCTCTTCCAGATGAGTGTGGTGGCCAGGATGTCCCGGGGCTCCAGGGTGCTTCTGGATGAGTCTGTGCTCCAGAGGCCCTGCCCTGTCCTCCCAGGGGACATTGTTCCTACTCAGGAAAGGAGCTCACAGACCTGGAAGCCCTTGGGAAGCGGTAGCATACTGTCCAGTGATAAGGAATGTTATCTTCTTTGGATGAAGGCATACTTTGGAAGTGTATTCATCCGCCTGTTTCAAGGCGTAGACGGGATGCAGTGGTGGCTGTTCTAGAAAGGGTGAGATGCCCTTTCCTGGTGACAAGCCCCAGTGACGCTTCCTCAGCAGCAGTGGGTGCCGCACACCCATCTGAGGCCCTTCCTCAGGGCCCGTGGAGCCCAACATGTAGGGGTTGCCCTGCTTTGCTCTGCAGCTAGGGAGGAGCTCAGGCTCTGCGGGGACACGGGGTCGGACATCCATTCCGTTGGTTCATCTCCCCGCCTGCGCCTCTGAGCACCATCTCCTCACCACGCTCACGTAGGGGTGGAGGGCGCAGGCTCTTTAGCTCTGTCCCAGTTCAAGCTGGGAAAGCCAGGTCTCAAGAGCAAGTCGTAGTGAGTGGTCCCTTGTAGGGAAGGTCACTGGGAACCCCTTCAGGAAGCTGCAGGGAGAGCCAGGTTGTCACAGAGTGAGCTGGGCTCCATAATGGTGTTTCTCAGGTCACTAACTTGTTGCATTGCCAGAGCTGTGTGTGCAGATATGCGTGTGTGTATGTAGAGAGAGAGTTCTGCAGATATCGATAGAAAATGTTTATGTTTTCTTTTCTTCCATCTTTTTTTTTTTTTTTGTGAGGAAGACTAACATCTGTTGCCAATCCTCCTCTTCTTGCTGAGGAAGACTGGCCCTGGGCTAACACCCATGCCCATCTTCCTCTACTTTATATGGGACGCGCCGCCACAGCATGGCTTGAAAGTGGTGCGTCTGTCGGCACCCGGGATCCGAACCTGCGGACCCTGGGCTGCCAAAGCGGAGCGCGCGAGCTTAACTGCTCTGCCACTGGGCCGGCCCCTCTTTTTTTCCATCTTAAACAGAGTAAGTTGAGTGGAAGCCAAGCTTTCCTTGATGAGCTAGAATCTTAATTGTGAGCATTAGTTCTCACACCATAACAGATCTAATTTTAGCATGTTCATAATAAGAATTATGGTGTCGCGATATACTACAGTGGTAATTTCAAGGGCACCTGAGATCCATACCGTCCCTGTCACTGTTCATGGTAGAGACCCTGCTGGTGGCACGAGGACACAGTCTGACCATTTAGGAGAAACCTGAGCAGCTTGCACGCTGGCTGCCTCTCCTCTCCCGCAGCCCGGAGAACGGCTCACCAGGGTCATTGCACCTGTGCCAGAAACAAGAGTAAACAGGTGCCGACCGGGGGACTGTGGGGCTCTCCACGGCATAAATGTCACATTTTCACGTGTGGATTTGGTGACATCGCTTAGCTCCTCTGGGGCCAGATGGGACTAACTTCCGATTTATTGGATGAGTGCCTCGTTTGGGTCAGAATATTGCTTTCGTGGTGAGGTATTACTCTCTTAGCAAAAAAGGGGCCCATTACCCTTTCCTTCAACCCCATGATGCTGCCTGGTCAAGGTCGTTTGGTTCACCGATTCTAGCAAAGCTCTGGGCAGCTTGTGGGCCTTAGGACAGAGCAGGTCACACAGGTGGACACTGAAATTATGTTTGTGATGGACATTGACCTGAGATTTTTATTTGTGTGACGACTGGTTTATATATCCTAATCCTAATTGTGTCTTTAAATATTTTTTGTATTTCATCTAACAGCTAATAAAAGTAGATCACACAAGTCTTGCTGAAAGTGTTAGATATTAAGTGTAAATTGACAACTTCACCTGGAATTTGTGGTAGGAAGTATTTTCTTCCGCAGTGAACGTTTTCATTCCAAAGGAGTATGCGATTCAAGTGGAGGATGTGGTGTCTTTCTTCTCACAGGTTAACGCATCCCCGTCTCTTACCTCCAGCACCGCCAATGATCGGATCCTTAAGTATAACCTGATTAATGACACCCTCAATATTGCGGTCCCGAATGGCGAAATTCCAGACTGTAAATGGAACAAGTCACCCCCAAAGGAAGTTCTTGGCAATTATGAAATTCTGTAAGTTTGTGTGTGGCTGGCCCGTTGTCTTTGTGTGTTTCAGATTGGGGGGTGCCAAGGCCCGACTTGGATTTTCTGGGGATATGTGGACTCTCCTTATTTGGGCCGAGTATTTCATTTATTAATGATGTTATGGAACAGATTGTGTTGTAGCAGAAAAGTGTTTGGGCTAAACCAGGCCTTTGTCTAGTCCTTTGCTTAGTAAATGTTAATGAAGCATTTGCCACACGCCAGGCCCAGTGAGTTGTTACGGCAGGTAGGAGCAGGAGGGGTACGTCCCTTATCTTCACCCACATTGCATACTTCTGTAAAAGTAGTGTGCATTTTATTTAACATTTTATAAAAACAAAGGGAGAAATAGTTAGTGGACTTTACACACAGGGATGCCAGACTCACAGCCAGTCAGTGCTGCTGGCCTGGGGATCTGGGCTCCAGAGGCCACGCTTGGCCACCTCGCCGGCCTGCTCTGCGTGTGCTGTTGATATGTGTTGCAGCACAGGGAGGGTGGAAGGTGAAGTCCCAAGGGAAGTGTGCACGGCCTCCAGCAGCACTTGCGGCCTCCAAGGGCCGTGGCTGTGAACTTCAAGTGTGACCAGTCAGTGTGGTTGACTTTCTCCAGCCACGTCCAACTGCTCGGGCTAGGCACAGAGTAGGCAGAAGGGGTGGAAGTGACCGGGGATGGGAGCTGCCAGGCAGGGAGGAAGGCGAGCGAAGGAGAGAGGGAAGGCAGGCGAGAGAAGGAGGGCAGGGAAGGAGAGAGGATGTGGGTGGGTGAGGCGGTGAGAGGAGGGAGGTCCTGGTGAGTGAAGGTTGTGGAGTTGGCCACGAGGGAATGAGCTGGGAAGAGAAGGACAGAGGTCACAGTGAGCTTTGCACTCGAGGTGACACAAGGGCTGTGGTCACTGAATGTGACCAGTCAGGTGCTGTGGGAATGGGGCTGAGGTGGGGTGAAGGACAAGGACATCAGAGGGCACAGGACGATAGGTCAGGGAGTGTGGTATCTCATCTGTTTGGTCATCACAGTTGCGGGCAACAGTGAGCCAGGAGCCTGAACCTTAAGGAATTAGGGGCCGAAACCTGAGGATTAGAGGTGACCGCACAGGGAGGGGTGAGGGTGGTGGATTCTGCTGGGAGGGAGCTGAGAGGTTTTAGAGAGGGGCCCCTCCAGGCCCGGGGGCATGATGGGTGGGAGAGAACAGCCCCACCCGAGGGGCTGCAGGGGAAGCCGTATCTTCAGGGAGAGCCAGGTCTCAGAGCAGGAAGGTGCAGAGGACATTCCAGGATGCAGTGGAGGATGTGGGCAGTTTGCTGATGATGGACTGGGGTTCCGAGAGTACAGAGGAAGAGTTTGGGGGTGGGGTCAGAGTGGGGCATGTCCAGAGCCTCTCGGAGTTGGCAGTGTGGGAGGTGCGGGGTGTCACCTGTGATGAAGGGCCTCGTGGGCTCAGCCCTGATGGCCCCTGAGATGGATGGCGGGCTGTGTGTGTGGAGGAGGGCTGGGGGGCTGTGTGGGGCAGGAGTCTTGCCAGGAACGTGAGGGGCTTGATGGGCCCTTCATCCAGCGAGGGCGGGAGGGTGGCTGGGCTGCTGGGAGCACGTGGGGCCCTTTCCCCCGTCGACCATGGCCTCCTCGAGGGCATGGGGCAGACACTCCATTTCCAGTTTAAGACGCAGAGGTCAGAAGCCTCACTACTTTAGTTGAAGAGACAGGAAGGTGACCCCTGTCCCCCTGAAGCCACTTAGCCACCGTCTCCGGCTCCTGTGAGTAAGGAGGACAGCGCGGAGCTGAGCGCTCCGGGCCTCGCTCCCCCAGTGCTTCCGATTACCTCAAAGTCAAGGGGCCTACTTTTCCTTCCAGCTGTAACCTCTGGCGGCAGTTGGTCATGGGGCACCGCCCCGTCCTCCTGCGCTGCCAGGCACTCTGCATTCCACCGAGTGCCCACAGCAGCCTTTCAGAGTGCACGGCACAAAGAGCAGGAAACCGGGAGTGAGTTAACTTGCCCAAGGTCACACCGCTGGCACTGGCCCCCAGAAATAGGTGCTCCTCCTGCTGCCCCAGATCCCTGTCCTGGCCTCTGAACCACAGGCCTTGCACTTCGCGGCTGCTCCCTGCAGGGCCCGGTTCTCAAGGTGCTGGGTGTACTCGTACAGCCTTTAAAAAAGTCCTGTTCTGAACCCTGACAGCGACTGGATCCTGCCTGTCAAAAGCCCGGGAGAAAAGCCTGCTGGACTAGGAAGGGCCCTGGGGAGAGCCGCTGTGTCTCTGATTCTCCCCCCGATTACCTCCACCAGCAGCCAGACCATCCCTGGGAACAGCCCGAAGCCAGCCGCTTGCCAAATGCTCGCTTCTGTCTGTGTTGTGTTTTTAAGCTGCACAGACCAGCGCGAATGCTCGGTGGAACCAGTGACCCATATGTGGTTCTTCCCTCCACTCATTCAGCAGACTCTTACTGCACAGCCACCCCCTGAGTGAGGTGCTGGGGCGTCCATGAACCTGTGGGGCGGATCGCTCTGGTCCTTCGGTCAGTGGTGCAGGCGGAACAGGCAGCAGAGTGATAACATGTGCACAGGGAATCAGGGGCTTTAGCAGTCCTTGGGGTTGGGGAAGGGGCAGGGGGGCTTCCTGGGAGAAACCCACCCCCCACAGGCAGGACCTCCAGTGTCTCTGGGGTCCTCCATCCAGCATCGTGTCTCCTTAGGGAGACAGGGAGAAGAGGAGGGCCCCACATGTTGTCACCTTGACATCCCCACCGCGGCAGAGGGCCACCCTGTAGTGTGTGCCACGTGGTAACACTCAGCAAGCTGGCTTCCTCCCTGACCTTCCCTTTCAGCCCCCCACTTGCCACCAGAAGCACAATGCAGAACATATGTTTTTCAGCCTTCGAAGTTTCTAACCCACACCATACTCACCCCGCAGATTTCGATTCTGGGAATAAACCTGTAACAGAAATATACGCCCTTTTCTGGAAGTCGGCAACAGCTAATGCAACATAACTGAGCATCTTAGTGCCTTTTGCGTTTGATATAAGTGTCAGTGTATAAGGAAGGTCCTCAGTCAGGGCATGGTCAGCAAATGACACCCATGAACGCACTTGAATAGTGAACAGAAACGCTTGTCACGCTCCTCTGATCTACAGGGTAAAGAGTTCTGAATTAGGAATCCAAAGTCCTGAGTTTTAATCCTACCTCTGCCACTACCAGCTGTGTGAGCTTAGGACACTGAGTAAACCTCTCTGAGCCCCAGTTTCCTCAAATAGGAAGCGGGGATCATAATGCCCACGGTTCTGAGTTGTGAAGGTGATGTGAAGTCACTGAGGGTTAGGAGCCTGTGCAGTGCCAGGGCCTGCAACAGGGTCTGTGGCATTTCACCCCCATCTTGGGACCCCACCTGGAGGAGGGGCCCCACTGCATCAAGAAAGGCCAGGGGATACCCAGATGCTGTAACCAGTCAGGGGCGCCGAGATTCCAGCCCAGTTCTTTCCGATGCAGAGGCGGGGCTGTATTTCCTACTCAGGCCACTGCTGTAGCACAACACAGGCCTGACGCCTAAGTCAACGGGGAGGGGCAAGTAAGTCACGGCTGGTGGAGGCTGGCACTGGCTTTCCTGTGCGTGAACTGCTGTGCCTCCCCCCACCGGCCTGGCCCCCTTCTGGTCACTCACGCAGTGTTCCCTGTCTGATGGGGTTAGTCATCCCTGCCCACAGATGCTGTGTAAAGTATTTCCAGACATCAGTCCTTTTGCTCACCACCCTGGGGTCTCATTCATGTTTCCTTTGGGGTCATTGCCAGATTCCATCTGGTGGCCTGTATAAAATGTCAACTGCAGGGGCTGGGGACTGTCCAAAATAACAATTTAACAAGGTTGTACTCATGCTCTGTGGCCTGGGGTGGTGTTTGGTGGTGTTTGCCCACCAAGGCCACCTGGTGGGCAGGCAGGCTGGAGGCATGTGGGTGGGGGCCAGGCTGCTTCTCTGGGTGATGTGGGATTTGTCACACTGCAGCCCGATGGCTGTGCTTGGCGCTGCCGCTGCCACTGAATCCTGAAGATGTTTCTCTGTTTCTAGGTACGATGAAGAGCTGGCGCAGGGTGACGGGGCTGACCGAGAGCTGAGAAGTCGTCCAGGCCAGTCGCTAGGGCCCAAAGGGGGCCGATCGAGAGACTTGGGGAGAACTGTCCTCACCACGTGGAAGTGACACGAGCGAGGGCAGAAGACTCCAATGGGACCCTGCACCCGGCCCTTGCTGAAGACCTGTTTTGAAATTTCCTTTTTCTAGAGCTTTTTTCCTTTCCTAACCCTGTAAATAAAGGTACTTCTTTGGAAGGTTAAGGAGTCTATTACTAGGTAAAAACTCCCTATTTCTCCTTTACTGACAGATTCACAATACTTCTGAGACCAGACAGGTGGGGATTTTCCCCACACCAAGCAATTCTGCGATTCTCGGGCTGGGGCTGGGTGTCCTGTAATCTGACGCTGTCTACCTGGAGATGGCGTCAGATCCCACAGGTTAAGGGCTCAGTCCCACAAGACTGCCCCCACTCTCACCACTTCAGACGCCAGTTGCAAGTCCAGGTTGTCACCTGTGCCTCTGACCTACCTGCTGTAAGTCGGAGGTTCCCATGTTCCCCCTCTTAGACTCCCTCCTCGGGTTTGATTAATTTGCTAGGGTGGCTCACTGAACTCAGAGAAACATTTTACTTGCTAGATTACCAGTTTATTGTAAGAGGGTGTAACTCAGGAACAGCCAGACGGGAGAGATGCATAGGGCAGGGTGCGGGGGAAGGGGCGCAGAGCTTCCCATGCCCCTCTGGGGGCACCACCCTCCCAGCACCTCCGTGTGTTCAGCAGTCGGGAACCTCGGAATTCCATAGAAGGGGATAGTCATGGAGGCTTCATTACATAAGCGAGATTGAGTAAATCACTGGCCATTGGTGGCTGAGTCAACCTCCAGCCCCTCTCCCCTCCCTGGAGGTTGTGGATGGGGCTGAAGGTTCCAACCCTCTCCTCACGTGATTGGTTCCCTGGGGAACCAGCCCCTATCCAGCTCTCCAGGAGCGCCAGCCACCAGTCATTCCTTAGCACAAACGGGCCATGAGTAACAAAAGACCCATTTCACCTTTATGCTGTGGAGATAGTTCAGGAACTGAGAGCAAAACTAAGTATTACCTCAAAAAGATGTTCCTGTAGGGGGCCGCCCGGTGGCGCAGCAGTTTAGTCCGCGCTTGGCAGCCCGGGGTTCGCGAGTTCCGATCCCGGGCGCCCGCCGACGCACTGCCTGTCAGCCATGCCGTGGTGGCGTCCCATATAAAGTAGAGGAAGATGGGCACGATGTTAGCCCAGGGCCAGTCTTCCTCAGCAAAAAGGGGAAGATTGGCAACGGATGTTAGCTCAGGGCTGGTCTTCCCCACCAAAAAAAAAAAGATGTTCCTGTAGCTCTTAGGAAATAACAAGGGTTTTAGGAGCTTTGTGCCAGGAACAGGGATGAAGACCAAATATATCTTATTATAGACCACAATATCACAATCTCTCATTAGGGCTGAAAGAGCTGATTCAACTACTGTATGAAACTAGCCCTTTTGACAGAAAGTATTAGCTTCAGTGTGTGATTTAATTTATTATTCACGTTTTTAGAATTTTGCACTGAATAAAAACAAAACCAAAACCTGAATATCTTACAGAATCGTGCTGCTGGGAGAAAGCAAGAATTTAGTCTCAGCTGTTTTGGTTTCATCCCTTTTGACTATGATTTTGGGAAAACAGGCATCTGGAGATGTTCCCCAGTATTGATCTTTTCAGAGAGCCTTGTTTAGGGGCTGTTGGAGGAGACCGGTCTCTGTCGCCTTGGTTTTGTAGGTGAGTCTGTCTGCCGGGTGAGCCCAGACAGTTCCCGCCGTGTGGCTTACGTGATGTCAGCACCTGAGCGGCCGCAGACGCAGAGGTAAGCTGTTGGCGGCCATCGGCAGGGACGAGCTCTTGATGTGTGTTGACTTGAAGCCACCCTGGACCCCGGTGACTTACAGAAAAATACGGGAAACCCGAGTCGGTTGGGCAGAGCGACTGATGTGTCTGAATGACCCGAGACGGGGTGTTGCTCGTAGTGAGAGCCTTTTACTGACGTTCATACTCGACACCTGTTTACTCATGAGTCATTCTTTATCTTTAAAACTCCCCGCCCCTTTTTTGTTCTGACATACATAGTAGAATTTTGTTCTCTCAGGTTTTCGCTGAGGATACAAGGTAGAGGTCTTTCCCGTACCCGGGCGTGAACACAGGTCGTTTACGTGTCATATCATGCGTTCACTTTAAGCCTGAAATTGTTGCAACCTAATGATCTGATCTGTGTGTGCATTTCCCGCATTCCTGGATGTGTAGGTTTAAAGCTGTTGATGGCAGGCGTGTCTTAGAGTCTCTCAAAGGCCTTGAGGCCTGGCTCTGCCATTTATTAGTCTGCCCCAGGGCTGTCGGTGGGCAATTTGGACTTTTGTTTCCTAGCGTATAAAAGGGAATTAATTATACTTGCCTCAGAAGTAACAAGTGCCGCGGTATACCGCCCTACCTGCCCCACCTCGATCCTGTTGCAACTCTGACTGCGGCTTCTTACCCAGGAGGGCGTAGTCCACGTGGCAGTGGCCTCCACCCTCGGCTTCTGCAGTTTTTCCACCCACAGTTATTACAACCCAGGTTCTCAGTTATGTGGTTTTATTGTTCCTCGGTATGTCTGGGAGGAGGGTGGAGTCCCCGCCTGGGGACATTGACCTCCGTCAGAGCATGGAAGGCAACTCAGTTGTGCTGGAGGAGTGAAGTGAGTTTGCTGATGACAGGGTTGCTAGGTGAGAGGGAGTGTCTGCTAAATAGATTTATGTCAAATATTGACTATTACATTAGTGATGTCATGTTCGGGGGCAGATGTTTCCTCTGAACGCTTCCAGAACATACATGGGTAGGAAGTGTGTGGTGTCCAAAGTGGGCCTTGGACAATCGGGGGCTTGTCAACAGACTGTTCATCACAGGGCCCAGGGCTCCAGCAGTGGTCCCTGTTTGGAATCGTCCAGGATGACAATGTCTGCTTTCTTATCAGCTCCCATTATTTCTTTTCCTTTTGATGGGGCGGTTCCCAAAGTCTAAGGATTGCACCATCTGGTCATTTTCACGATTCTTTTTTGTTCGATTTGTTTGATTTTTCCCAGAGAAAGCTCATCATTTGCTTCCCAAACAGGCTACTCCCCCAGTATTCCTTGGTGGGTGCTCAAGCTGGGAATGACGGTGTTTCTCTCTACATCTCCCCTCCTCGTCCCCAGCAGTCCCTGACCTGGTGACAGCCTCCTCACTCAGTCTTCCCCTCGGCCTCCCACCTGCACCAGTGCTGGTGCTCCCACCAGTCTCGGCCTGCAGACCCCTCCCATCCAGTCGGGCTCCACTCTCCAGCCAGCAGGGTTTTTCTGACTTGTGGCTGTTTCCCCCAACCCACAGTGGTTCTTCAGTGCCCTCCACAGATCCAGAAGGCCCTCCGTCCACACTGTGTCCACCAGCCCCAGCCTTACCTGACTTTTCTCTGCCTGGGTCATGTGTCCTCCCGCCCCAAGATTGGTAAATTCTACCCTCCCTCAGGGCCCATGTCCAGCTCTGCTGTCTCCCAGCCAGCCAAGGGTGGTGCTTCCCCCAGCGGCCTGGCCCTTGGTCTCCACAGCATCAGTCATCAGCCTCCTGTGGTCCGGGAGGCAGGCGAGGGTCTGCTGCAGGGACCAGGGCCAGCTCACCTCTGGGCCCGGCACTGGGGGCTGCCCAGTGACCAGGCACCCACAGGGTGTCCACTGTGTCATTTAACACGAGCTGTGCCCAAGTGGAGTGTCCTTGGGGCATTCAGGTCCCTTTGTGAGGCAATAGGAGTGCCATCCAATTTTGTTTCCTGATTCTCATTTAGGCACGAGGTATTTTTATGTCTTTTCTGATTGTCCCAGCCTGAACCATATTGTATCTCATATGCCCTGAAATTACAAATCACATTCTCATACTTTTGTGCCCGGGAGCGTTCAGAGTCCTCCATCTCACATTCACTCCTCCGTGGCTGCCGCAGCTCCCTCAGCAGCAACAGAGTGTGGGGGACTGCAGTGTCCCCTGCAGGGAGTCACAGGCTTCCCCTGCCTGCCGCTTGTCCGATTTTGTTTTTTCTTTTTCAAGTTTAACTCCCTTGTATTTTTCTTATATGAAAGTGCTGCGTGGTAGCCCCGGGGTGAGGAAGCGACCATTTGATGGGGCATCGAAGGCGGCCGTGCAGCTTGCCCGAGGTGTAGCAGCCTCACCGCCCGCCATCAGCAGCAGTTTCTGGGGCAAGGGGGCCAGACACGCCCACAGAGCCGGAGTGACAGGAGTCAGTGGGGCCTTGCTGGCCTGGTTCCCGGTGGCCCCCTGCACTGGGACGTTGAAAGCTTGGCCGGGATGGTGGCCCTGTGGATGGGAGCAGCAACTTCCTTGGAGCACTTGACAACCACCGAGTAACCTCCAGTGCCAGCGAGGGCCTTGAACCCAGCCCCTGGGTCTACTTCTGCAGGGATGTCACCTTCAGAACCTCAACCTTGAGGGACACAATGACCTCAGACTTCTTGGTGGGTGTGGTGGGTTGAGTAGTGTCCCCCCAAAATTCACGTCTGCCCAGAACCCCAGAATGTGACCTTATTTGGAAATAGGTCTTTGCAGAGGCAATTAGTTAAGGATCTCAAGAGGAAATCATCTTGGATTTTGGGTGGACCTAAATCTATGACTGGTGTCCTTATCAGAAGGGGAGAGGACGCAGAGACACAGGGAAGAAGGCCATGTGAAGATGGAGGCAGAGAATGGCGAGATGCAGCCATGAGCTAAGGAGTGCCAGGCATTGCTGGCAACACCAGAAGCTGGAAGGGAGGATGAAGAGGTTCTCCCTCGGAAGGAACCAACCCTGACGACACCTTGATTTTAGACCCTGGCCTCTCAAAGTGTGAGAGAACAAGTTTCTGTTGTTTGAAGCCCCCAAGTTTGTGGTAATTTGTTACAGCAGCCACAGGAGGCCAATAGAGGCATGAGGAGAAGAGAGCTCCAGGGAAGTGGCCCTCTGGGGACAGGTGACACTCCTTGTTCTCAGGTTAGACCTCCACGGCCCAGACCTCAGCCCCTACCAGCCTCATGATGGAGAAGAAGCCTCACACTTTCCCTTCTCCCTCCCGGGTCCCAGGACCTCTCTTCTCCCCTGGTTGGGCCCCCACCTAAGCGTCCTACCAGTTAGATGCTTCAAAGAAAGCCAGAGTTTTCTGGGGTTTTTCAGTCATGTGATCATTATGCATAATTGCTGGTGTGGGTTGTGAGTGACTCCCTTGGCTAAATGACAGTCATGGTGGTGACGTGACGTCTGTGGCGGGTACAAGTCCACAGGCCGCTAGTGCTTGTGCCTCTGGTGCCTCATTCAGGCCCGTGCTCAGCGCCTCCCTCTCCCTCATCTTTTGGTTCCAGTCGAGAACTGAGCCTTCTTGACTTTTGCCTCCTGAATTCAGTCTCCTCTGTTGCCCGTCCCCCACTGCCTCTAGCCGTCCCCTCCCCTGCCCCTGGAGCAGCCTTTCTGAAGAGCACCCCTCTCCGGTCAGGTGCTGCCACTGGGCTGCCTCCTGGGGAGAGGGGACTTGGAGGGTCTCTACTGCTGGGGGTCTCTCCTGTTGGGGACTGTGGGCAGGCTGCGTCTCAGCTCGCACCTCGGGGCCTGATTCCCGTTGTGGGTGGAACAGCACCCTGGGCTGGCATGGTGCTCCAGGTTTGCCCCCCCCCCCACAGAGCAGGGGGCTTCGCTGCCAAATTCACCTTCTGTTCCCAGGCCTTAGGCCCTGCCAGCCTGGGTGGTCCACAGATAGCCGTCGGGTGGTGAGGGGTGAGGAAAAGACATCAGAAAGGGGGTCTGCAGAGGCGCTGGGGTCTGTTCCAGCTGGAGAGACCACGAGCTGGTGACTTCTGTCCCCTGACATTCTTCCCGAGAAAGAGAAAGCAGCCCTGACACCAGGAGCGCTGGGCCCAGCCCTCACAGCTCAGTTCTCCTGTGGGGGGTAAACAGTTGCACAGAACATCAACGTCCGACAAGGCCACTCTGTAACTGATAATGAAGACAAAATAAGACCCCCCCCCCGGTGATCACTGAACACAGAGGACACGTGAACATCATCCAGGCCACAAAAATGACCAGATCTCCCCAATCCCGGCTACAGGAGTGACCACCAATCACAGCTGTACCTGCTCCAAGCTCCCCTCCCTGTAGATGAGGTTTATTCAGACACCCGATCATAGAATCGTTCCCCCTTCCGGAGAGCATCCACTCTGGAGCAAAACCCCGCCTCCTCAGACTCCCCACATCACCCAGCACCAGCCCAACACCCCGTAATAAGTCCTTGCCAAACCTAACAGCTCCCCACGGCTCCCATGGTGCATTCCCCCCGTAGGCAACAAGCAGCTGGCCCACGTTGTTCACCCACAGGGGTGCCCCTGGCAGCTTTGGGGGGAAGAACATGAGAATATGAGAATTTTTAATGATTTAACACAGGAAATTTCAGTCCTTTGGACATGGCTGAGTTTTCAGATGGACATCTTCCCTGAGGTCAGCAGAGGCCCTGTTTAATCTTGGATGACAGGTCAACATATTTTCTCTTCAGTTGGCGCTGCAGGGGCGGTGAGTGGCGAGTGAATAACCACAGTGGAAGCTGGCCTCAGGCATCGCTGCACAGGGACACCACCACCGCCTCCCTTACTGCGATCCAGGAGAACCAGGGGGGCCCAAGCCCTGCTGGAGTGACAGCACAGTTATTTAAATTTTATAAGTCACATTTCCCACAAAGCCTGAAAGGCCTACTAAACTTAAAAAAAAAAAATCCCAGCACCTAATTTGAGAGCCTGGGGTGCCGCCCCATCCTTCGTTGGTTGGGGGGCTCCCCACGATCCCACAGCTATTGAAGGGCAGAGGCTGCACTGGGCCCTGGAGCATGTGACTTCCCACCTGGCTTTTTCCAGCACAGGGCGCTGCTTCCCACCTCAGAGGCAGAGATGGAGGCTGAGGCTTTAATGGCAGGAAACATCAGGTCACTACAGCAGGGGACGTTATCTGGGGATTGAAATTGGAGATTATAGAATCGACAAATGTTGGCTGTCTCGCGCTGTAGATAAGGTTCAGGAAATTGGAAGTGCACAAGGGAGTCTGCAGGGGGTAGTGGAACAAGGACAGAATCAGGTGTCAGCAGACCTAAGCCCTCTCCCTGCCCTGCTGCTGGCTTCCTGTGTGACAAGCAAGTTACTTAGCCTCTCTGAGCTTCGCTTCCTCATCTGCCAGGTAGAGATTATAACCTGTGCTCTGCCTACCTCACACAGCCGTGATGAGGACGGGAAGATAACGGTTGCAAAAGTGCCAAACCAGGATTATCATTTTTGCCATAATTTTTGTTTTAAGACCTGGTGCCTGCCCTCAAAGAGTTTATAAACTGTTTCTTATGAGGACAAGACATATGCAGCAATGAAAAAGACAGCATAGGCTCAGTGCCAGAGAAGTGGCACAGACAATGCATGGTTCAACAGTTGTGAACTGCTAGCTGGGTGATCTGGGGTGGCTTCCTGGAGTTATGTCTTAAAGAATGAGTAGAAACTGCTTGGGAGGCAGGGGAACAGTAGGGGATAATTTCAGGAAGATGGTTCAGGGCCAGACTGTGAAGGATCTTGGATGCCAGGCTAAAGAATTTTGGCAAGAGCCAGCCCTGATGGCCTGGTGGTTAAAGTTCTCTTCGGCGGCCCAGATCCATTTCCCGGTTGCAGAACCATTGCACCCGTCTGTCAGTTGCCATGCTGTGGCGACAGCTCACATAGAAGAACTAGAAGGACTTACAACTAGGGTATGCAACCTAGTTGTGGAAAAAAAAAAAAAGAATTTTGATGACTTCCATAGGCTCTAGGGAGCCATGGAATGTTTTTGAGGAGTAGAGATTCTAAGAACAAGATTGGTGTTCTTATTGGTGTTCAGATGTGACTCTGGGGGGTGGTTCAGAGCACCGTCCAAAGGGGGAGAGGCTGGAGGGAAGCACAGCAGTGAGGAGCTGAGGATGTGACCTAAGGCGGGGCCCATGGTGGGTGTGGGGAGGGTGACTCCTGCACACATGGGAGAGGGAGATTTTCGAAGCCAAGAGCAATTCTCAGTTGCCCAGTAGGGGGCGGTGTGTAGAAGGGGTTTGAGCCTTGAAAATAGAATGAAGTAAATGTTGCAAAGTTGTGTTAACTACAGAACTTTCCAGGAGCTGTTCCCTGAAGTCCTATTACTCATGGTTACGAAATTATACTGCTTCAGTGTAATGACCGAATAGTGAGAGAGTCACTGGTTTCTTCAGTTCCTGAATCTTGTACTAGTTAAAACAAAAGCAGAACTTTCAGAATAGGAATTTAAATAAGTCTATTGGAAAGCTGACTTGGGGCTAGCCCGGTGGCATAGCAGTTAAGTTCACATGCTCTGCTTCAGCGGCCCGGGGTTTGCAGGTTTGGATCCCAGGTGTGGACAGATGCACCGCTTGTCAGCCATGCTGTGGCTGCGTCCCATATAAAGTAGAGGAAGATGGGCACGGATGTTATCCCAGGGCCAATCTTCCTCAGCAAAAGAAGAGGAGGATTGGCAACAGATATTAGCTCAGGGCTAGTCTTCCTCACAAAAAAAGGAAAACAAAAGAAAGCTGACTTACAAGCAAACTCTTCGCATATGCGAGTGTCCCAGGCAGAAACCTCTCCCCAGTGTGCAGAATTCCCTGCTTTTCCATAAATCACCCAGTACTGAAGGAGCATCAGCTACTGGGCCAGCACTGGGTGTTGGGGCACAGCGTGAACAAGACAGGCAAGTCCTTGCTCCCCAGAGTTCAAGCTAAAGGGGAGAGAGAAGCGAAAGGAGCAGTCCTAAAGGATGGCAAGAAGTGTGTGACCTGGAAAGCAGGCCACCGAAGTGGCCCCCGGGCGGGGCCGTGAAGTGCCTGGAAGGAGCTGAGTGCAGCTGGGCCAAGGTGAGCAAGGACAGCAGGTGAGAGAGGCCGCCCTTGGGGTTGTGTCTGGACCGATGCTCCAGGATTAGGGAAGAAACATGATCTGCTCCAGGATACAATTCAATGATTTTTAGCAACTTTCCAGAGTTGTGCAACTGTCACCGCAATCTAAGTTTAGAACATTTCCATCACCCAGACAAGATCCCCATGCCCACTGGTAATTTCTCTCCATTCCTACTTCCAGCCCCTGGCTACCATGAATCTACTTTCTGTTTCTACAGGTTTGTCCTGTTTGGACATTTCGGATAAATGGAATCCTACAGTATGTGTTTTTTGCATCTAGCTTCTTTCACTTAGCACAATGCTTTTGAGGTCTACGCATGTTGTAGCACGTATCAGCATGTCATTCCTTTTCATTGCTGAATAGGATTCCATCGTATGGACAGATATACCACGTTTTATTTACCCATCACCGAGATGATGATGTTCGAGTTGTTTTCACTTTTTAGCCATTGTGAGTAATGCTGCTAATAAGCATTTGCATACAAGTCTGTGTGGACAAATGTTTTCGTTTCTCTAGGGTAGATAGGAATTGCTAGGTCATAGGTAAATACGTGTTTAATTTTTGAAGAAACGGTCAAGCTGTTTTCTAAAGCAACTGCACCATCTTACATTCTCACCAGCAGTGTGTGAGGGCTCCAATTTCTCCACTTCCTTGCCGACACTTATTATCTTTTTGTTATAAGCATCCTTGTGGATGTGAGGTGGCATCTCTCTGGGGCTTTGATTTGCATTTCCCTAACGGCTAATGATGTTGAGCATCTTTTCATTCGGACCATTCCAACGTCTTCTCGGGAGAAACCCTTTTAAAGGAGTGAATTTTCCACTGCTTGTGGGAGACTGACTTTTCTCTAATTCTGTGGTAGAAAGTTTTGTTGACTCTTCCATGAAGCCTTTCTTGATGGCTCTTATCTGCGCTGGTCTCTCCTTTCTCTTAAATTTTAAAGCATAAATCAGATCATATCTGAGGCCCAATGCCCTCTGAAGAAACTTCCCCAGAACTGAGAATAAACTCAGGCTCCTTGCCTCTCCAGCCTTGTCCCTCACCACACTCTCCTTCTGCCTGTGATCATTTTGCTGGGGCCACAGCGGCCTTTGAGTGTGCCGTGCTCATCGCTGCCTCAGGCCCTTTGCACTGGCAGTCCCCTCCACCTGTAATTCTCTTCCCCTTGATCTTTGTGGGGCCAGGTCTCTTATAACCTTCTTCTGTTTTCTTCAAAGTATGGATCACTATCTGAAATTATCTTAGCCAAGTATTTACTTGTTCTTTTACTTTCTCCTCCACAAACTCCACAAAGCCATCAGCTCCATGACCGCCACCACAGCATCTGCCTGGCTCCCATCTGGCATGAAGCAGGCTCTGGATAAATGATAGTCGAAAGACTGACTCAAGGAACCTAAGGTGTCTTCTCGTTTGTGACGGTCCTCATCCCCTACCTGTATGGCTCCTGCTGCCCAGGTCTTTGCTTTCCATCCCCAGGCTGAGAAAAGAAAGAACTTGAGGTGGGGGTGGCATTCTGTCCTGCATGCCCAGGGGGCCCTCGGTGGTCACCTGGTGAAGCATTTCTGGACAGTGTCAGAGCAGCAGACATTGGGCGGCATTGACAAGCCAGAGCAGGAGGAGACAGTGTACGAGGAATGGTTTAAAATTTGAAGACATTTAGTGCCAAGAAGAGAAAAATTAGAGGTGACACAAAGTATTTGACCCGCTATTAGATGAAGAGGAATACATATTGTGGGTGTTTCAGAGGGCAGAACAAGGAGCAGTGGGTGGGGAACGCTTTCTTCCTTTGTGGAAAGTACTTTCCCAGGTTATCATCCTCAGCTGGCTTGAGTAAAACTCACCTTATCTCTCTTACCTAAGAAAAAAAAAAGAAGGAGCGGTGAGCAGAAGAAATGGGGACGTGGATGTTGGTTCGGCTTGAGGAGGACCCTTCTGTTGGCATTGCCTCGGGGGAGATGGTTCATCTTATGAGATAATGAGCCTCCCGTCACAGGGAGAGTACCACTCCCGTGGGTGTGGTAGAGAGGATACAGCACAGAGAAGAGGCTGGAACAGATGACTTGCTGGAATCCCCTTAGCCGAAGGTGTGTGGTGCACTGTCCCAATGTTCAGAGGTGACCTAGAGTTTTGACCTGGTGCTTCTGGAAAAGAGGGAGAGTCATTTCAGGGCCTGAGGAGGAAAGAGATCAGTGTGTGTGCGCCTGAGCACCGGCAGGCAGGCAGAGGCTGGGCCAAGCTCACCGAGAGTGCACTTTCTGTCCACGTGCTGATGTGTTGAGTCTCCCTCTCCCCACAGGAGGTCGGCCCCCTAGGGCAGGGACTTGTCCTCTCACACACCACAGCACCCCCAGCACCCAGAACAGTGTCCAGCTACAGTAGCTCAAAGCCCAACTCTGAAATCTGAGTCCCTGGGGGAGTCCTTGTCCACTTACTGGCTGTGTGATCTTGGGTCAGCTCCTTAACCCCTCTGAGTCTGTTTCCTTGTGTCCTAAGTGTGCATGGTGACATGAGGGTGCCGGTCATCCCTACCTGCCGGGTGGGCAGAAGCAGTGGCTCAACTTGTGCCCCTGGGCCAGGGCCCACCCTGGTTGCTCTCCTGCTGTTCTTAGCTGTGATGATCACATATCTCTGCTACTGGGTCCCACCTCTTCCATGCCCACTGTCCCCTGGGCAGGCAGATTCCAGGTCCCGCCTGCTGGCTTGCAGAGAAGAGCAGCCGAGCTAGTGGAGCCAGAACGTGGGTGAGTGCCAAGGGAGGGTGAGCTTGGGGCTGGCAGAGTCCTGGGCCTGGCGAAGGCTGAGTCACAGCCATAAAAACTGGTGGGGGGGGTGTCATGGTGACATGACACCTACTACCGGCCGGCTGGGAGGGTGCTCTGTCTCATGCCTCAAGGCAAGCGAGCCCAAACAGAAGGGCTTTGAAGAAGAAAGGAAACAGGAGGACCAATGGAAAATTCCAACTAACAGCTGCCCAGGAATCCCTTCAGCTTGGGAGTGTCTTTGGAGCATCAGCCCCCCACCTGCACCTGGCCTGGCCTGTCACTTGGCCTGGAGAGGCTTTCCCACTTGCAAATAACAGTTGAACCTCCAGGTGTCCCCCTTCCCAGACACTGGTGCCCTCATCCCCCTCACTCTCCTACCTCAAGACCACCGCTCATGCTCTTCCCTCAACCTGGCATGCTCTTCCCCTCCCACCTCCACTTGCTGAAATCCTGCCCATTTCTGAGGCCCAGTTAAAACACTGTGTCCTCTAAGCTTTAAACCGTCTTCTGACACAGCACCTGTCACCCTCCTCTGCCTGCGCTTGATATTTCAGGCCTCGGTGGCAGCACCTGGCACACTAGTTGGTGTTCCAATCTTACCTTCCTCTCACCTCTCTCTCCTCCCACTAGATTATCCCCCTTTTTTCCCCAGTTTGAGTGTGGTTCTCGTGGCCTCAGACATTTTCATATAACTCCACCTGTATTTACCCAAATTTCTCATAGGTACTTTTTCTGATCTCTGTGACTCAAGAGTCTGTAAATACAAAATGATTGCTCGCTGAAAAAAATATTACCACTCCTTGGTATTGACCCAAATGAGTTGAGAACTTATGTCCACACAAAAATCTGCACCCGAATGTTTATAGCAGCTTTATTCATAATTGCCAAAACCTGGAAGCCACCAACATGTCCTTCGACGGCTAAATGGATAAATAAATTGTGGCACACCTAGACAATGGAATATTATCAGAAATATATATAAAAAAAAGAGCTTACAAGCCACAAGAAACCGTGGAGGAATCTTAAATGCATGTTGCAAAGTGAAAGAAGCCAGTCTGAAAAGGCAACATAATGTATGATTCCAACTCTATGACATTCTGGAAAAGGCAAAACTATGGAGACAGGAAAGAGATCAGTGGTTGTCAAGGGTTGAGGGCAGGGAGAGGGATGAATAGGCGAAGCACAGAGGATTGTTAGGGCAGTGAAACTATTTTGTATGGTGCAATGAGGATGGACACATGTCATTATGCATTGGTCAAAGTCCGTAGAAAGTGCAACACAAAGAATGAAGCCCAATGGAAGCTATGGACTTTAGTTAATAATAATGTATTAATATTGGTTCATCAGTTGTAACAAATGTACCAAAGTAATCTGGATGTAAATAATAGGGGAAACTATTGGGGGGGGGGTTGCTGGTATGTGGGAACTCTGTACTTTTGGATCCATTTTTCTGTAAACCTATGGCTGCTCTAAAAATAATCACTTCTTTCTCTACAGCACTGAAGATGTTCCTCTTTTTTTGTGGGGGGGGGTCAGGAAGAGTAGCCCTGAGCTAGCATCCGTTGCCAATCCTCCTCTTTTTGGCTGAGGAAGACTGGCCCTGGGCTAACATCCATGCCCATCCTCTTCCACCTTATATGGGACGCTGCCACAGCATGGCTGACAAGCGATGCATCTGCCTGCACCCAGGATCTGAACCTGCAAACCCCGGGCCACCGAAGCAGAGCGCGCGAACTTAACTGCTCCGCCACCGGGCCGGCCCCAAGATGTTGCTCTTTTAGACGACTATGCAGCTCCCCTCTCTGTGATCTCTCTTTTTCCTCCCCAGAGGCCTGAACCACAGGAAGAGCTCCAGAGGCGTTTGCAAAATTTCCTATCACGCCAGGTGCTGTGGGCAACCAGGCTGAGGAACTTATCCATCGAGGATTCAGTCAACAAACAATTCCTGAGCCCCGGGTTAGGTGGCCATGGGGGTGCTGGGTGGCCTGGGTCAGGCCTAACGTGGGGTAAGGACTCTCGAGCTCACAAAGACCAGGGCAGAGATGGCTGGTTCAGAGCCTGGTGTCACCCCTTGTCCCCTTGAGCAAGGTTTGTCACTTCTCTTAACCTGACTTTTCTCATCTGTAAATCAGAAGGATAATTCCTACTGCACAGCTGGGAGGATTACATCCATTCCTGGACCCTTCCACTACTGCTAAGCATGGATGTGGCCCCTGCCCTCAGGTCCCTTGTCATCTGGTTGGGAAGGAGGGGCTCAGGGACTTTTTAAAAAATGCAGTTTGACAAAGGAAGAGAGCAGGAGAGTTGCAGGAGATGACCTCTGCTTTCTCAGAAAGCACTGCTGTGTTTCCAAAGATGGAGAGGGTGGTCTGAGAGGTCTTCCTGGAGGAGTCACTGAGGAGGGTCTTGGAGGAGGAGTGTGTGTCTGGGAGGGCACATTAGCAGGTGAGGGGGGGTGGCAGGAGCCAAAGCAAGGAGGTGGGAGAGGGCACAGGCACTAGAGCAAGCGCCTGGAAACAGCCTCTCACATCTGGCTGGGCTCCAAGGCCAGTGCTCAGGGACATCCCAGGCCCGGGGACACTGGTCAGTGACATGGTCTCTGCTCTCCCTGTGCCCTCTCTACTGGGAGACTCAGCATGGTGTGAGGTTGTGCGAACAGGATGGCTTTGGAGCCAGACAAGAGCTGTATGACCTTGGACAAGTCACTTTACCTCTCCAAGCCTCAGTTTCCCCAAGTGTAAGGTGCATTTGTTGTGAGGAAGCAGGAGTTGCTATGTGTAAAGAACCATCACAGGGCCTGTCACCATGGAAGGGAGTCATTCGGGTGGCAACCATATTATTACTGGAGGCCGGGAGAAGCCAGGGCCCCTTCAGCCCCTCGGGCTCTCCCCAGGCACCCAGCACTTGATCTGCCCCAAATCTGACCACCCGACCAACTGCATGAGCCTAGCTCTGGGTGCTGCTCTCTGGGCACACAGTGGGGACGCCATGACCTGTCATTAACCCAGGCCAGCTTGGCGGGCAGGCAGGAACACGGGCTCTCCCTGGTGCCCACATGACACTCTCATCAGCTTCAATGAGTGCACGTGCCGCAGTGTGAAACCCGAGCCTCGGGCTGGAACCAGTTGCACAGAGAATAGAGTTGTCACAACAGGAAGGGCGTGTCCCGAGCCTGCCGAGGGACAGTGGGAGCCTCAGGCCTGCGCTCCCCCACTCCAGGCTACCCAGGAGCTGCCAGGACTCAGATGCCTAGAGGACGGCTACTGGGAGCCTGTGCTTGGCTGGGTGCTGGGTTCAGCACCGTCCAGCCACCCTTACCTCGGTCTTAAGTTGCCAGGAGGGTTGACCTTTAGGAACCTGCCTGTGCTCCCCTCAGGCACAGCCCTTCGCTCCCACTACCTCATCACCTGCCCTCGAATCTGTTCTTCCAGATTATCTTTGCCCTGCTTATCTTTGCTCAAACTCTGCTTTTCTCAGGAGCCCTCCAGGACCCCCCAGTGTGGGCTTGGGCCCCTCTAGAGTCCTGCTCTCAGCCCACCTCCTCCGGTCTGCCCCCAGCGTGAGCTGATAGAGAGTGGGGAAGGTGTGTTTTCCATTCACGCCGGCATGGACCCAGCATCACATGTCTGCTGCACGAGAGGGAGAGACAGTGTTGGTGCAGGGAAAGAATGCTGCCGAAGGAGCCAGGAGGCCCAAGTCTGAGAGGAGTCTCTGGCTTTATGGCTGGAAAACCTTGGGCAATTCACTTGATTTCCTTGGGTCTCTGCTTTCTCACCTTAGGAGAGTAGGACTCACCTGGTCATCGTTTGGGGTCTTCTGGCTTTGATGTTCTGGGGTCCCAAATGCTCCACATGGCCTCCTCCTGCCAACCTCCCCCACTTGCCCCACTCATCTCAGTGTGAGATGGTTGCCCCATACCTGTTAAGCCTCTGACCACCCATTCTGATCTACTGTCCATCATTCATGCACCTGAAGAAGAAAAGGAATATTCCTTCATCGCATGCACTTCTGAGCATCTGCCATATGGCATTCACAACTCTAGTTCAGATGACTCGAAACCATCCGTAACCCACCCTGGCAGCCTCTGGCTTGGATCTATCATCTGCTGCTCAGACCCAGAGAGAAGAGAAAGTGGGTGAGCACGGGGCCGCCCGTCGGGCAGAGGGGTTGGCCTCCCCACCCCCGTGGGACTATTTGGATTAGAGGGTGGGTTCCAATGGGTCTCAGATTTGGTAGGAGGCTCCCGCAGAGGGAGAAGGGAGGACAGGGAGACGAGGCGGGGGCAGGAATGGAGCCTGGGAGGAGCAGAGGGCCGTGGGAGTGGGAACTCAGGCAGCAGGGTGGGGCGGCCTGTGAGATGGTGCCCGCATTCCACTGTGGGCGACAATGCCAGCCAGCCAAGGGCGAACCTGAGCTGGAACTCCACCTCTCCTGAAACACGTCCACTCGAGAGCAACACCCCTTGACTCTGCTCCTCCTGGGGCGGGGAGTGCAGGAGAGGGAGAGGGAGCTTGCATGGCTAAGGCCTGCCAGGCACCCTCATCCGCTCCTCTCCCCTTTACAGACCAGGAGGTGGATCTCGGGAGCAGGTGTGCGATGGCATGGGCCAGTACCAGCATCGGTCGAGCGAGCACCTACTGTGTGCTGGGCACTGTTCGAAGTGCTTTTCATCCATCACTGCCTTTAATTCCTCGATGGTTCCTGTCAAGTAGGGGGAGCCACTGTTGTTGCCCTGTCCAGACAAGGACATTGAGGCTGAGAAGGGAGATGCCCAAACCTATAAACCTCAAACTGCTCTGAAAACAAAGTCTATTAAAAGAAAAATAAAAACAAAGCAAAAAAGAGAACAAGGAACCTCTGAGACTTTTCACTGAGTTCTAGTCTTTCCTAACTGCTGGGAAAATAAAACCTTTTTAGCAAAAGATAAAGCTGGGCCTGTGTCACTCAGGCCTCTCTTCCTCCTTTCTTCTGACACCAGAAGGTGACCAGGACCCTATTAAGTATTTAACCAGGGAGTCCGGGTGTCCGTGGAGCCTGACCTGCACCGCTGCTTCTTGTACTACTGCTGTGACGGTGGCATCCAGCTACATATAGTCCTGGGCCTGGGTGAGTAGAGGGCCCAAGATCATCCAACCCAGAAGTGACCCCCCAGGTGAGGCATGGATGCCCCCAAGGCAGAGCTGGGGTGGGGAAGGAGGCTTGGCAGAGCCCCTGTGCAGTGTTTCACAGATGGCAATTCAACAAGGCAGGCACAGACACATGGATGAAGGTCCTGCTGGTTCAGCTGGACCTTTGGTAACAGCTGGTCTGGGGGCCAAGAGCAGCCTTCGACGGCTCCCCACTGTCTTCGACTTCTTTATGTTCTAACTGTGGCCCTCTTTCCACGAAATCTAACATGTCATCAATAGCAGCTTTTTATTGGTGTACATTTATTTTATAATGTATGTATTGGTGTACAACTTCTTTTATAAATTCAAGTTTATAACACTTATTTGTTATAAAGTAAACCAATCAGAGTAATGCCACTTGAATGCACTCTCTGAGAATGCTACAATTAAAAAAAAATAGCTTCAGCATCTTAATTTTATTCTGCATCAAGGAAATCTGGATTCACAGTAGTTGCTTGTGGTAACATTGTAAAACAAAATCTGGTTTTACAATCACAGGATGAGCTTTAATTTATTTGATCCAGGAGCCCCCGCAGGGTAAGGTGATACTTTGGCTTCAGAATGGAGTCACTGTCAGCATCCTGGACCTCCTCATCCTCCTGAATTGCAGGGACTAAAGGAAGGAGTTCCTGAGGGAGTTTATATCTACATCACATGGTAGAAAATACTATACATTGTATCACAGAAAGTCTGGGCATTGTTTGGTCTTCATTTAAAGTATCAAAATACTCACTTTTATGTATCAGTTTCATTGTTGACACTTGTTTCACTTTGGTGCCATTAGCAACACTGTAACTCTGAACCCCCTAAATGAGCTTTACACCTTAGTGAAAGTTAGAAGTATCCAGAAGGTATAGTGCTTTCAAACCATGTGAGGCATAGGAACAAATTGAGGAACTTGTGGAAAATGAGGTGATCCCGATGCAGGGCGTCCTGGAGATGCCCACGTTGAGAAGCCCTGTCTAGATGATGTGACCATATCCCGTTGACTTTGGGTGGGAGCAGGCTCCAGGCCCATATATCTTGCCCAGTGGAGTTGAGTTGCACATGGCTCTGTGAGTGGAGCCATGTACTTGCTGGTACGATTTTACATGAGCAGACCTGCACAGGCCAGAATGCATAAAATAAAGCAAGAAAGGCTGGGATACTTGCTTCCTAACCAATCACACATTTACAAGGAATTCAGATCTTTACACAACTTGGCAGGGGAGAGTTTCATTCCAAGGTATATCCAGAAATGTGTTCCTCCAGCCTCAGCAGTTAACACTTTGGTGTCTCCAAAATATTAATAGTTGATGCAGAGCACATGTTCCTGGGTCTTTTTTTTTATCAGAATTTTTTAAAAAGAGCACTTTTACAAAATGTGTAGGGGTCCTTGGACACATTTGACAACCATTGACTCTGCCAGCTATGTCCTAAGAGAATTGCAGGTGTGATCTCAAGAATACTCGAACTTTCCCTAAGCACTCGAGTCTATCATTATCCCCATTTTACAGCTGAGAAAACTGAGACCTGGAGTGCCAAAGCAACTTGCCGGCACTGCACATTTACTTGCTGCTCAGCTGACTTCCCCACCTTATTTCTCCTCATGTCTGCAACGCTCCGGCCAAGCGAAACACTCCTTTCTCCCTGGAGAGCATGATTTCTTGCCTCTGGCCCTTTGCTTTCATCATTTCCATCCACCTCGGCTCAATTAAATATACTGCTTTCAATATTGTCACCCTCCTCCTGGAGGGTTTCTTGTCCTCCTCGGGGGCAGGGGTGGGGTGGGATCTCTTCTTGTGTTCCACCATCTCTTCTAGACTCTATGTCCTTGTCAGGTCTTCCCAGGAGCATGAGCAAGACCCAGGTTCATCCCTCCCTGATCCCTCCTCCCTGCCCTGCACATTCTAAACATTGGAATTAATTATAGAGTGAATATCTGTAACAGATTTTGATTTTTTTTCTTGAAAGAAGCACACATATCATTGTGCAACAAAGACTATTTTTACCAGCAATACAACTATATCTGGATGTTTTACTTCTTTTGGAGAATATTTTGTTCTCTGTGAAAGTATGTTTTAACCCGGGCTGTCTGGTTGTCCTGGCTGCTTAGTGGGAAATGGCTGGTAAAGGACTAACCCAGTCAGCCTCGGTCCCAGACCCAGGTAATGGGCACATTTTGCAGGAAGGAGGGAGCAAAATGGCAGCTGACAAACCAAGATCACATGTTACCTGGTCTGACACAGCGCTCACACCTGCATGCTCAGACCTTTGCTCCTTGCTTTCACCTGTTTTGCCCCATTTCATCCTCACCACCACCCTTTGAGGTGGGCTCTGTTATCATCCTCATGTCACGGATGGGGACACAGAGGTGCAGAGAGTTGCGGTGATTTGCCCAAGGCCCCTCAGCGGGGAGGAGGAGGAGGCAGGAGGGGGCTCCAGGCCTGGATGAATATGATCGGAGGAAGCTGGATGCAATGTTGTGAAGTGTTCATGGAGATCAAAGTTGGGGTGTTCACAGCTGGCAAAGGGGAGCTCTCTTTGGAAGAATACCCTGGTGAGCTGCTGGGACAGGAGGTGAGACCCAAAGAGTTCAGCAACAGTGTCAAATTGCTGGGAGCAAGAAAATGAGAGGAATTTCGGTTTTGTCCTGAGAGGGAAGGGAAGAGAAAAGAAGGGAGCCAATGGGCAGAGGCCCGAGTGCTGCCTGGGTCACGTGGGCAGGCAGTGACCTCGGGGCCAGGGGGCCAAAAGGGCTCATGAGGTGTCTTGCGTTGCCTGGCAGTGCCAGGCTCCACGCCTCCCCATGGCCTCGCAAGTGCTTGGTGTGAGTGTGTGTATAAATGGAGACGTGGATGATGGCGAGGACCAGCTGGCGTGTGGGGAAGAGCAGGAGGCTGGAGGCAGAGGTGACTGACATTTGTTCCGAACCCTTGGGAAGGACTGTGGATAGTCACAGGCTGTGGAATAGCGGTGTTCACAGAACACAGGCAGATCTTGGGGGGAGGGACACCCCAGCTGATGACTGGGTTCTCACACATTCCAGGGGTGTTTGGGGGAGGTAGAGTGGTCCCTGTGGGCTGAGTCCTGGAGAACGGCAGGGACTTCCCACCAGTGGCTTATCCCGGCACAGCACGGTGGTGCCTTTCTTTTCTTTCTCAATTATTATCATAAGCACGATGCAACAGAACAGTTTAGAAAGTGAAAAAGCACACTATTTCTTTGGGGACTCTCTTCCAGTCCCCATCCCTAAATAGCAGAATTATAGAGTTCCCACTATGTTGTCTCCAGCTTTTCCTTTTAATGTTCTAGTTTAAGCATTTTCCCATATTGCTACATCATCCTCATGATCCTTCTCCAGCTGGTGACGTGGAACCAGTACAGGCCTGGAGCTGGGCTGACCTGGGTTTCTAATCTCCTCCGCGTCACCCCCCAGCGAGTTACCTGGTGTCAGCTTCTAAACCCTCCCTTGGGCATACTCTTACCCTCCTCTCTGGCAGGATTACCGGAAGCAATGCTCGGAAAGTGCTTAGGGTAGTGTTCAGTAAATGTTAGTAGTTTTTCACTAGTTATTTTTTCCGTCTGTAGGATGGGGCTAATACTCTGTCAAGCAAGATTATTGTAAGACTTAGAAATAATATGCGTGGCGCCCTGTCATCCCTATGCACTTCCCGGCGGCTTCGTACACACACTCTCCGCCCTGCTTGAACTAAGCCGGCTCAGGTGGAATATGCTCTTGTGGCTGAATCTGAGGAAGCCCTGATGACACTGGCTTCTCTGAGCTTCCTAGGAGAGGAAACTTTCAGAAAGACTATCTGCCCTGAACTCCCACGGGTGCGGTGCTGCCCTACCACACCCCACCCCTGAGTGCCCGCAAAGCCGAAAAACTCTGCCCCAGGGAGCGTAGCCGGCGCACCACCGCCCCGAAACGACTCCGGGAGAGCGGCCCCAACTGCCCTCTCAGCCGGTTAAGTAGGCACTCTCCTTTGATTGACAGAGGAAGCCACCAATGGAGCGCAGGGGAGGTCTCTTTTGCTCGCTAGGGGGCGAGACGCCTCCTCGTTCCCCTGGCCCAATCAGGGGCGCCGAAGGGGCTGTGGGGCGGGGCCCTGAGCCCAGCAGCCAATGGGGCGAGCCCAGCGGGCGCGGCGGGGGCGGAGCGCTCGGGGCTGGCGGCCGCGGCGGCCGCGGCGGGGCGGGGCAGGGCAGGGCCAGGCAGCGCGGCCGGAGCGAGGGCGGGAGCCGGGCCGGAGCCGGAGCCGGAGCGGGAGACGCCGTTGCGTCCGGAGCGGGTGCGCGGCGGGTCGGGAGGCGAGCGGCGACCGAGGTGAGGGGCGCGGCGCGACGGTTGGGGCGCGGCGGGCGGCCGCGGGGGCGCTGGGGACGGCGGGCCCGCGCCCTGTCAGGCGGCCGCGCTGCGCGCCCGAGGGCAGCCGGGGCGGCGCGAACTTCCTGTACTCTGTCGCGGGAGGGGTGTGCTCGGGGCCGCCGCGGGCGCGGGAGGGGCGCTGGAGAGGACGTCGGGGGTCGGAGGGCAGTGGGGTGAGCTCGGGGGCGGGGGCGGGCGGGGGCCGGCTGAAGGGAGAAGTGCGGGAGCGGCCCGCGGGGTCACGGGGCTGCTGCGGGAGAGACTGGGGAGGAGCGGGGCTCGGCTGGAGAGGAAGCCGAGGGTGCAGAGGTTCGCGGGGGAAGCACGGACAGGCGAGGGCGGCCGGGGAGCTGCGCCGAGGAGGGGTGTGGCTGCCGAGCGCTGGGTCCGGGTGGCGTGGAGGGGAGGGGGCGGCGGGGGCAGGCGGGACACTCGCGGATACGCTCTTTTGGGGCACTTTGATGACCGGCCTCCATTTCCTTCCTTCCCACCCTCCCTGACCCTCTCCTGGCTCTCTGGCGGGAGGGGGGTGCCCTTCCTTGTGAGCAGGTCCTAAGGTTGGGGGGACAGGCGGGAGAGGCTTGGGGGTGTTTGCCCCTCGGAGTTTTCCCAGACTGTCATCGGTTCACAGAAACGTGAGCGCCCTCCCTCTTCCTCTGGGATTTCTGAGCCTGCTGGGGCAGCCGGAGAGGCCCGGGATTGGAGAGGCAGGGATTGCTGCTGCTCAGTTGCAGTGGTTCATTGGGTTTCAGCTTCACCAGAGGAGGTCCATTTTCTTTTCAGAAGGAATTGGTCAGGGGAACAAGTTGTGCTGTCTCCTTGGGTCCCACGCAGCGGCAGCCTTTGAGAGTGCTGCTCTCCGGTTCGGTGCGAGGGAAGGTGGCCTTCAGGTGAGGTGTCTGCACCATTCTTGGGTCTTGTCTTCTCTCCTCCCGACTGTCCTCTGTTTTTGTGGTTAAGGAGGGTAGGCTGCTCAGAATCTCCACGGCTACTCATTACGCTGTTTACCAGACACTCCTTGGCTGTCCTGATGAAAATCAAGAGACCAGCTCAAAGAATTTAAACCTGAGCTGTAGAGGTGAGCTCACACCTTCCTTTCCCTCCCCTGCAGTTATCCCAATATGCTGAAGTTCTGTTTTAACCCTCCTAGGATTGCCCAGTTGGAGCCCAAGGCAAGGGAACCAACCAGATGGGCACTGTTGAATGCCACCCTCCCGTTTTTGCCTGAAAGTTTTGATTCTGCTTGATTCACAAGCCTGCCTGCAGCCTCCTCATAGAGGCATTGAATGGGAGCCAGTGCAACTTGGGTTTCCCTTGATTCACATGAGAAACTCTCGTCTTTGTGCATTTGAACCTAATTCTAGAGTTTGGCGATCTCCTTGGTGAAGTTATGCTAGTTAAGATATAAGGCCACTACATCAAAACCTTTTCTGTGGTGTGTTTTTCTTTTGACAATTGTCTTGAAGCTTTAACCCGCCATTAGGCTGATGATATTTATTACTTAGGGAAGTAACATAACACAGAGGAGTAGATGAGTGATTAGGTCTGTGCTCGTTATTCAGTTTTTTGGAGAAGAATAAAAACTCATTTGAATGGAAATGTCATTCTTAGCTAATGCTCTCTGGGAACTGGAACTTTGTTACTTTTAGTTTCAAATGTGTAAGAGGTCATAGTATTTAAATAATCTAAAAGTATGCATATACAGAAAACAACATCTGGGTTTTGCACATAGCCTGCTGCTGAGAGATGAAGTTGGCTTTCCCTTGTCCCGGGCGCCTAGTCCATATCTGATGGCTAGGCCATATCTGGGGTGGGAGTGAGGGGCGTTTGTCCTTAGTTAACCTTTTTGTTTCTTCTCTATTCACTGGGAAATCCATGCAGACTGAGTTAAGGGCGTGGTGCTCAGGCTTCCTGCTTCTGACAAGGTCATCAGTTGATTGCAGGATGTTATGGACTATCAAAAAGATTGCATAGATTCCTTAATAATAGTAATGGTGCCTTGTGTTTAGAGATTGTGGTAGGGTTTACCAGGTGCTCTCTGGCCACCCTTACCTGAACCTCCCAGCTGAATCTGCCATCAGATTGTAATGGTGGCTTTGTGGAGGTAGACTGGGGGTAATGACCACATTCACGTGAGCCATACTGCTGGCTCAGTTTTTTTCCCATTAGATTGTTTGGAACTGCAGCTGCATACCTGAAGGCAGCGGGACAGTGCCTTAGCAGAGTCAGTTTGCATTCCACAGGTAGAGACCTTTCTTTATGGCCTGACAGTATTCTTCACATACCTGAAAGCATCGTCAGTGCCCGAAACCTGACTCCTGATGGGTCCCAGTGGTCTCTGGGATAGTTGTGTAGGAATTCCTTCAGATTTTTAGTGTTCGGGTGATTATACTCTGCTGACTGGGGACCATCTTAAAAGAAGACTTCTCAAAGTATTCTGTGCAGTGCAACACTCTTGGCATGTGTGTAGTTCCAAAGGTAACTATTTGAGGGACAATGGTCATCTAAGAGCACAAGTTTTGGTATTTTGATTAAAAACACAAAACAATAAAAACTTGTTTCTTAAATTATGTATTGACTTGTATTTACTCCCATGATTGCACATTTATCTGTTTGCTTAATAAAACAGAGCACTGTGTAGTCTTATTTTCTTGTTTCCTAGAATAAAATCTTTTTCATTTTTGATGTTAAAAATTCATTTTAGTGTTTCCTGGCACCAGGCACTGAACTAGACAAGAGATGAGAATATAGAAATGAATAAAATGCTGTCTCAACCAGCAGAGACCTCGGTGAGAAGCCTTGAGAAGAAAAAATGATAGAAACTTTGCTATAACTTTAGAAACCACCTGTGCAGTGGCTTGTGTAACATGCTCTACAGCTATGTGAGATTTATGTGACTTTTCCTCCCTAGAAATATGGGATGGTAGAGTGGGAGGAGCATGGATGGAGGCTGGGAGCCCTCAGCTCTGTCCACCCTTTCCCTGACTAACCGTGAGGCCTAGGACAATCATATATCTTAGGGTCTCAGTTTTCATATTTATAAAATGAGGGGCTTAGAGGTTCTTAACCTTTTGAGAATCGAATAACCACTATGGACTCCTTCCCAGAAAGCACACTTGGGGACAGTTTCACAGGCCTGGACCCAGATTAGGAGCTCTTGGGTCATCCCATCTCTAAGCTCCCTCTCACTTCTCATATTCTGTAATCCTATTTTCCTGGTCATCTTTGAGCTAATAATGATGACTTGTATTATAGAGGACACATTCCAAAGCATTTTCACCTCTCATTTTTTGTCCTTCCAACATTTCTGAGTGGTGTGGGTGGCGATGGATATTCTTTTTAATGATGAAGAAAGGGGTCCCAGGCCTGACCACCACTTTGGTAGGATCACCCAGCCAGAGGCCTGTCCTGGGACCAGAACCGGGGTTCCTGGTTGCCAGCTTGGGATTTTTCCATTAGGTTTTGCTTCCTTGGTGGTTGTCATTACGAGTTATGTTTGGCAGTGTAAATATCCCAGAGTATGTCACTTGCAGAGGAAACTATTTGTTCATCTGCTGAAAGGACTGGTGTTTTTTTAGCTGAATTTGGATCATGAAACACCTTTCTGCCTGACTGTCAAAAGGTTACTTATTTTGTTTTTGTTATTTTTTTCTTGCCATATTTTTCGTAGGGACACATTTGTAGGACTTGGGTGTTTTGAGCAGACTTGTTTAATGTTTATCGATTCAAGAATATATTGAAACAATTACTTCTCAGTTGCTTAGCACTTGAGAAACTTGTGTAGTAAATGTTAAGTGAAAATTCCAAATGTTTGACTTGTTCCATCCAAGTATGTCCTCATAGATGAGCCGTTCTCTGCAGCCTGAGAGCCCCTCCCTGGGCCCAGAGCTGCTGGGTGGGTGTAAGAGTTGGGTGTGGACTGTGCCAATGACCATGACTGTCCAACAGTGGCTTCTTGTGGCCTTCTGGCCAGATTCCGAATATTTTAGGAACTGATTTTTTCCAGTTTATTAAGAGTACAGAGTCTCAGCTATGCAAAGAGCTCATGTCTGTAAAAGAATGCTGAACTTTAAAGCCTCACAGATGTTAGGTGGTTAATTACTGAGGAAAAGAATCATCATAATAAAGATGTTTTGAATAATCAGACATGGAGGTATAGGATGGTATACAATAGGTATCACTCAAATGTGGTGTGTACATGTCCTCCTGTTATGTTACGTCTGATAGCTGTAAGGAAATGGGCCACCATCATTCCTTCTCCAGGCACAGAAAAGGGAATCTGTTCATTTCACGATGCGTTTCTTTAGAATACCTGAGAGGACGAGGCAGACATGCACAGCCTCGCTGACGCTCAACATGAAGCCTGATGTCGTGTGTCAGCTTCCCTAAGTGAATTGCTCACCAGAGAAAGGAATCGGTGGAGACTAAAGACAGTCAGTGAGTTCTGAACATTAAGCAGTAGGAAGTCACCAAAAGTGGAAGCCTGGTCAGGAGATGAGGCTGTCAGAGGGCAAAGCCCATGATGAAGGGTGAACTCCAGGCTGCTGCCACCATCATGAACGGGGTCCAGTTAACCACTCCACCTGCCATAACGCCTCCTTCACTGGCTCTGCTAGATATTTATGAGCACTTATTCTGACCAGGAAACTTGTCTCTGTCGGTGGGCTCTTCTCCTCCAGTGGCTTCCTGTCTGTGATTTAAATATTGATAGAGTGGCAGAGTTGTCAGCTGGTGAACTCCACAAGGCTGCCGTGTCGAAGTACCTGCTTTTTACTTTAATTTCACTCCCGGGGCCCGAGAGTGTTTAGGAGTGTGTGTGGGTGAGGGGAAGTGGGTGAGGTGGGTCGAAGGGGGCCATCCTGGCCACTGCGTATGCAGCTCTGGGATTGCGAGATTAAGGTGACTCTCACTCTGTAGAGGCAGCTCAGTCAGGAGGTGGGCCTAGAAGCAATCTCTTTTCATTGTGACAGTGGCAGATAGCAGTGTGTACAAAGTTGAGGGGACAGGGGAGGGCGGATCTGATTGCCCTCAGGACACTGCAGAGAGCTGACCTTCAGGGAGGTGACTTTGGAGTGGTTTTTTCCAGATCCACAGGCAGTCTCCAGGTGGCGACGACTGGAAGGAGAGTCCCAGGCAGAGGTATGGAGCTGTAAAGGACGTGGGAGTGCAAGTGGCTTGGTGTGAGAGGGTGCTGCTGAGGGTGGAGGGAGGGAAGGCTGGGCGGGCAGGCTTCAGGTTGTGTGACCTGCCTTGCCTGCCAAGCTCGGGTCTGGACCACCTCCTGGAGGATGGAGTTCAATGGGAAGCTGTTTCGGGGTAGTAGACACAGCAGGTTAAAGCTCCGAGCAGGAGCCAGACGTCAGTTGAGAAGTCAGGGATGCAGATGGGGAAGGAGTGACCCAGGTGGCTCATTTTAACAAAGGTCACCTATGTCCCTGGAGGCTCAAGGATTACCATCGATGTTCCTAGGAAGCAGTGGCTATACTCTTTTTTTTTGCTGAGGAAAATTCACCCTGAGCCAACATCTGTTGCTAATCTTTTTGCTTGAGGAAGATTTGCCCTGAGCTAACGTCTGCACCAGTCCTCCTCTACTTTCTATGTGGGTCGCTGCCACAGCATGGTGTAAGTCACACCCAGGAACCAAACTCGGGCCACCAAAGCAGAGCATGCCGAACTTAACCACTGGTCTTTAACGAGAGGGGCTTCCAGAGTGAGATAGGTGTCAGTCTGGACTCACTTTTTTGCCTGTATTTACATTTTTGGTTGGTCTGCAGCGGCTGCCTGCGTTCTGCTTCTCTTTCCATATGGTTTAGGATCACAAATCCATGCAATTAGTATGTAACTTTTACTGCCAGTTCCTGCAGAAAAAAGGTAATATTGCAGTAAGGTATAGGACTTAACATGTCTTCAGAGTCACTCTGCCCTGGACGTGAGTTTCAGCTCCACCGCTAGGTAACTGTGTGGCCTGCCGTGGCCAAATGCTTCAACATCTCCAAAACCGGGATACTGACAGCCCACTCCTCATGTGCCTGAGGGAGGGCTGTGTGAGGTAATGGACGCTGAGAGCTCAGCAGCTGTGCCTGGCCCATGGTGCTGGCTCATAACTTTGGTATTGCTCAAAGTGCAGTGTCTACTTAAGTGGATTTGCTAATTAAGCAAAATGTACCTTTAAAGTGCCCAAATTGATGTTACATTATCCAATTCTATTGAAAATCCTTCTAAAACATGTTATTTTTTTCTCCAACCAAAGTATATTTAGTATATTTGGATCTTTCCCGGATGACCTGGGGTCACAGGGATGCTGTTGGGGCTGTTGACGTGGGCGAGGCCTCTGCCCTGCATGGAATACCCTCCCATCCTGGCACTTAAGGCCTGTCTCTTCTCACCACCTCTAAGCTTCTCTGCTTCTGTCCCCTTTGCTGGGGTGAAGGCCTGAGGGTGGTCCTATCCTCTCTGGGTTTTGAGGGCAGCCCTGCCATGCAGGGGCCTTGCTCCCTTCTGGATTGGTGAGTCTGTGGTTGAGTTGAGTGTTAGAGGTTGTAGAAAGCCTGGGATGAGGGGGTGTTGCTGTGACTAGACTTAGTGACTCTCAGAATTGAAAGGGAGCGTGTGTGATAGTGATGGTAGCTTAAACTTAGGTGATGAAAAATATAAAGACTTGAAAAAGCAAATTGTAAAGCTATATGTACGCTCATCACATGTGTAAAATATTATTAAAATAATTTACAGCAACAATAGTTAAGGTTGTAGAATTATGGAAAGTTTCTCCTTGTTTTCCAAAGTGTACCATTGCCCTTTTACTTTTAGAATTAATATTTAAGTAATAACTTGACTTTATAATTAAAATAAATATATGCAAAAACAGCTTGGTTGTGTAGGCATTTGCAGTTTATCAAGAACTTTCCATAGCCCTCATTTTGTTTTTAGAGTGGCCGTGTTGGTTTGCTCCCTTTTGCATTGTTCAGGAGAAAAAGAGGGGACTGGAGAGCCAGTGGTTTTGCCTGAGGCCACCCAGCCAGGACCTCACATGGGCCTCGGCCCAAGGCCAGGGCTCCCAGGACGCCTGGTTATGGGGCCTCTGCTGGGGCCTGCTGGCAGTCTTTAACATATAGAATAAACTGTGGCTAGTGTTTTGAAGTTTCCCGTTGAATTAAATGAAATTTTATTATTATAAAGTGATGCCCAAACCATAGTTTGTGAACATTTTCATATTTTAAACTGCATTTGTGTTCCATTGTACCCAATTATGTTGTCGCCAACCTAGCGTGCCAAGTCTATGAGCTGTGGTCTTCAGAGGAACCACAGAGCAGCCCCCGCTCCCTGCGTGGACCTCCAAGCCCACTATTAGCGGGTTTTGTAGCTGATTGATTGCTGGAGGATGGAGCTGGCCTGCCTGGGCGCTGTTTAGCTTGGACATGACAATGTTTTAATTAAGGGAGCGGTTGTGAGCTCTGCATCAGCAAGGGAATCATCAGCTAAGGAGTCTGGGCAGATGCTGGTGAGGAGGCCAGCAAGGGTGGGGGCAGATCAGGGGTGGAGGGGTCACCATCTGGGACAGGCCTCCCAGTCCTGAGGTTTCTGAGGGACTGTACAAGAAGCTTTACATTCCTGCTCATTTACTTCTTGAAACAAGATAGCATTAACTCCACTTTACACATGAGTAAGATGAAGCTCTGAGAGATGAAGTAACCTTCAGAGGGTCACCCTCAGAGCTGACCCTCAGCCTGACTCTAAAGCCACACTTGTTTCCCTTATCTTGCTGACTTGAATAAATGGTTTCTGAGTTACTCACCCTCAAATGTGAAAATAATCTTGAAACGTTAACCTTCTCCACCTCTCAGAAACATAGAAAAGAGGCAAGTTATGTGGTCTTTTAAAACAGGATCTATGCCTGTAACTAACTTGGTTAAGGTAATCTGAAAATTTGCAATAATTTATGCAGCAGGGAGATAAGGGCAGAAAGGCAGAGGCTTCTAAACAGCCCAGCTGCTGGGCGTGTGGTCAGGGTGGTGGCGGCCCCTCCACCTGTTCACCCGCTGCTGCTCTCCCGCTCCTGACCGGCGAGGGGGAGCCTGCACCCGGATTCCAGAGCTCCTGGCTGAGGAGGGCCCTTGCCTCCCCTTCCACTAGCTGCCTTTTAAAGGTGTCATATGCCGCTCAAAAGCAGTAATCGGGGGAGAAGAAATTATATTTCTGTAGAGCATTTGTTTTGTGCTACACTTTGTGAAGTTGTGAAAGAGCTTCACATTTTGTTGACATTGTGATATCAAGTGAAGATCATTTGTGCAGGTAAATTAGAGGAGATGTTTGTTTTTATGCTTGTGATAATATTCATTTTTGTGTCAAAAGTCTTTTTTTTTTTGCTTTCTTGTCTTTTAGGTCTTTTAAATATTGAATGTACAACATTAGAAGCAGTAGCTGCCACCTACTAACTGCCTACTTTGTTCCAAGCTTCAGAAGAGGCAAGAGAGGTGCCCTGCCTCTGTCCGCCTCCGCGGTTGCTAGTTTGAGCGAGGACCTGAGGCAGTGAGATCAGGTACTTGGTCCAAGGCCACTCAGGTAGTAAACGGGAGAGGCTTCGAAGCCTGCGTTGACCACATGTGCCGTCTCCTTGTCACTAATCTACACTGGCACAATTCTATTATTCAGTTTCACTTAAATATTTTATCAAATATTTTCCATTGTCTTTAAAAAGACTTTTAACGATTGCATAATCCTGTTGATGTAATGAGATTAAAACATTCCCCTAATGCTGGACATTTTAGGTTATTTCCACTTTTTTTTGCTATTGTAGGTGAATTTGCAGTTTATAATTTCATTTGTCTAATTAGTTCCTGAGGATAAATTTCCAGAAATAGAAATCCTGAATTGAAGGATATGAACATTTTTAGAGTGTTTTGAACACTTGCTCTGTTGCATGTGGGTTTATTTTTCTGATATTTATGGGTGAAAATATTGAGGAGTTCTTTCTGTTTAAGATGTGTTGGCCTTTAGAACTTCCAACTCTCTGTGCGATAAGAAACTTTTGTGAGGTTTTCTTAGATGAGTCACATTTCCTTCTGAAGTTTCTGGATATCATTTTACTTGAATTAGATGCTTTACTTTCATAAGCAAGAAACAGTCTTTGAAAAAGTCCTCGATACTTCATTTATTAATCACCTGAGCTAATGTTCTGCGTTCCCGAGGTTGTGAGTGTTTGTGTTGCATTCCTTCATCAGCGCAGTCATCGTGATACTCTGAACCGGCCTCTCTCAGAACTTGTCCTGGTTTTCTTGTCCTCACTTCCAATATGCTTGTTGGGAAGGACTGGGCACGGTTGTTTCTCCTGGTGTCATCCCTCCATCAGGATGGTCTGAGGGATCTCACGGTCCTTTGCATTTTCCTGTGCAGCTTCTAGATGCTGCCCTTGGGGACGTTCCTAACTCTGTTCGTTGCTGGAGACAAACATCTCAGAACAGATTGTGAGGTTTGTGGAGTTGGTGCTTACTCTCTTGTTTGCTTGTTTGTTTTTCTATTCTGAAGCCACTGTGTCCTTCAGTGTCCCTTCACCGTGGGCTGGCTTCCTTTTTCACCTTTCATTGTCCTTTAGGTATCCACCCGCAGACTGAGAGGAGTCCTGTTTTCCTGGTGGCTCGTTTTCCAGCATCTGCAAAGGAACATGTGCTTAGCAGGGGCAAGGAGCAGCTCCAGGTGCAGGGCAGTGGTGGCCTCAGCTCTCACCCTTGGGTTCCCTCCCTTGGATTCCTGCTATGCCTCCATCACTCCCCCCCGACCCCTGGGAGAGGCTGCTTCCACTTTAGTTCTCTGGCCTCACCGTGGGCAAAAACTGTCTTTTCTTGGTTCCTCTTATCCCAGCTAAGAAAGGCTGATGTTCACAATGAAACAAAACAAAAGACATGACTACATACTAAGGTAGAAATAAGAGGGAATGATCACCAACAACAGAAGCATAGTGAGTTTTGTTTCCCAGGCATAAGTGGGTTTCCGTGCCAGCTCTGTAGGGCTAGTCTGACTGCCCTGGCTTGACTAGGTGCTGCCTAACTTCCTGCTTCCCCTCCCCACCCCTGTTTATTCTGTCAATAAACCCAAATTTTAGAGTAATGCTTTGCTCTGTGCTTGGCAATCTGTATTTTTATCACAAGTATGGAAATTGTACTTTGCCCTGGTTTCCACAGATGCCTAAACATGTCTAGGTTGGCTGTTGCCTGGGCAACTGGCTGAGCTGTTGGTTGTGTTTGTGGTGAAGGCTCTGGCAGGGGTTGGGTGGAAGCCCCAGGACATCCTTAGTCTTCTCAGCCAAGCTGGATGGTAACTACCAAGCCCCAGAGGCATGTGCTCTTAGCTTCCCTTTGTCCTTTCCATGATTCCCATTTTATTTCCTGAGAAATCTCGGCTCAACTGCCCCCACTTGGCTGGGTGGCGTGGAATGGGGCTGCTTTATTTCAGGACTGGACCTTTGGTAACTGACCATGAGGCATAATTCCTTAGCAGCCCTTGACCCAGGGTTTATTCTGGGTTGGACAGGTGCATGTTGTCCCATCAAGTTTCTGCTGCTGCTCAGAACTGGGGCTGGTCACTGGAGCCCAGAGCTGGTCCTTGCCTGAGGGTCCCACAGAAATAGGACCTTGCAGTGAGGTCAGAGGGATTGTCCTGGCCATGCATAAATCATGGGAAAAAATTAATGTGATTGAATTATTGGAGTGCTACAGTGTGTCTCATTTCATGAAAATTGAATGAAGTGGTTGGGATAATAAATTCCAGACTTGTCTTTTGTTATTTTATCTTTAATGCTGCTTTTACTTCCTTTTGGATTTCTTTCTTTCCTTCCTGCTCTTGAGGTTAGGTCTGATGTTGCTTCATTGGTGTGGTGGGGGGTGCTGTCTCATTGTCTCTCTTTAAAGCCCAGACGAGTCACCTTCCTTGAAGGGTTTTTTTTGTGCTCATCTCTAGAACTGCTATTTTGGACCTGTGCTTTTTGGTCTACAACTTCTGCCAGGAACTTGCAGGTTCACAAAATTTAGAAGTAGTTGAAAATAACATGCTCTCTTACTAATAAAGAGGCAGGGGAAAATAACCCTTTAAATTCCTGGCTTACAAAAACTTAATGTTAGCAGTGTGATTGGAAGAGGGAGAGACACTCTGTCAGCCCATTTGGAGCCCCTGGGGGGGGTGGGAAGGAGGGAGGGGACTTTCCCTCCTTGGGGTAGAGGTGGCAAATTGCCAGTGTCCACAAAGGCTCCCAAGTGCCTCTGCAGGCTCCTGCTGTCAAGCGGGAGGCTAGCTTTTGGGGCCCTGGCTTGGGACCCGGGTTGCTTTCCCCCATAGGAGGGCCCTCTTGGAGCAGTGGGACAGGGACAAGCCTTGGCTGAGTTCCGGTCCTGGGTCAGTCCAGTGTCCTGTGCTGCGGGTGTATGCGGCGAGCCGTTATTATGAAGGAACTCTGCAGGCAGATTGCCTGGGCTTGAATCCCAGCTCTGCAGTTTACTGTGGGACCTTGGGTAAGTTATTGTACCTCTCTGTGCTTCAGCTACCTCACCTCTAAAATGGGGATAATGATAGAATTGTGAGGACTGGGTGAAAGAATTCGTGTGGGACCACACGATCCCAGGGGGGACCACAGCTGGGACAGTGCTGCACTTAGAGAGCCCCATTAAGCACAGCCACTGGTGTGCCTCTGAGCCTTCCAACTGTCCTGCCATGTGACTCTCCGATTCCCACTTTACAATTGAGGAAACAGGCTCACAGAGGTTAATGACTCCTCAGCCCCAGGTCTGCCTTGAGGGTCTCTGTTCAGTGCATTGGTGGTCCCCACAGGGACCCTGGCTCTCCGGGACTTTAGGGGGTGATTGCAGAGGGACTGCTTCCTCAGGGCTGTGCCCACCAGGCGTAGTTTGTAGTTGGAGTTTTTACTGCCCTGTACACACACAGACACACACATACATACACTTGCAGATAAAACATTTATGTGTTACTGTATAAAAATGATGCTGTGATTTTGATTAATAAAATACCAATTCATTTTAAAACTTGAATTTATAGTAGCCTTTGTCATCTTGATTTCCTCAATCATCAAATGCTAAAAGTGCTATCATCTAGGGACCTTGTTGATCTTAAAAAGGGGTCCTTTTGCAGGAGAGTTTAGTACACATTTACTCTTGCCCTTTTCCTGCCCTGTATTTTGGTGTATGTCCTTCTGTCTGTCTGGCATCTGTATCCTCGCAGATCAGAGCATGTGGGGAGATGGAGTCCCCAGTGTGGCTGAGCTGAGTTGTTAACTGGAAGCAAGGTTGGGAGCTCAGAATCCACACCAGCTTCAAACAGAAGAAGTGTCTGAAATCCCCGTGGCAGCAAAGGAGGTGCTCACATCCGAGGGGCCTTGAAGGAATTCTGCTGGGTCCCTCGATCCTCTGGAGGCTCGGATTCTGGCTCACCCTCACCTTTCTCGCCTAGGGTGCCTTCATGGTACAGAGTGATTTTCTTTTTTTTTCCATTCAACAAATTCCTGTTCCCTCCTTAACCTGGGGCTCTGCAAAGTACATTCCTGAATCCAGACCACAGAGTGAAAGGCTGGGTCCTGCCCACGGCTAAGCTGGTGAGTGCAAGGGGGCTGGTCCCTGAGAAGCCTTCTCTTTTCTAGGAAAGCGCTCCTCTTTGTTAGATTTTCCTCTGTAATTTTACTGCCCTACTCACCTAACCCTGGTCATTGGTGTTCTGAGATGTGGGTGGAACTGAGCAATGATTCTTGACCTGTAGTTGATGTCAGATCTCCTTCAGAATATCATGAAAATAGATTCCCCTCCCCCGCCCAAAATGGATGCAAACATTTTTGCATGCAATTCTGACAGGTTCATAAATCCCCATTCATTTATTCAACAAGTGTTTGAACATCTGCCACGTGCCAGGCATGGTTCTAGGCCCTGGGATTACAGCAGGAACACAACAAACCAAGACCTCACGTGTCCCAGAGTGGAGGGAAGGCCAGCCTCCGTGCGTGGGAGTGTCCAGGCCTCATCCCGCCTGCTTGGGGCTAGCTCATCACTGGCCTCCCAGTTCCCTCCAGCTTTTACCTTCCTGAATTGGTTTTGGACTTCACCATCACTATCGTAATGATTTTTGTACTGAGGCTTATTTTGTGCCAGGTGCCCTACTCTTCCATCTATCCTGTGACAACTTGTTTTGCAAGGGGAAAGCTGGGCTTAGGAAGGGTAAGTGACGGCCTCACAGCCCAGAAGTGTGGTGTGTGCTTTTGATCAGTGAGCAGCTTGGGTCTGTGGAATTCAGCAAGCCAGGTCTGAGGACATCATCAGAAATGCCATCGAAAAATTGTGTGACCATTTTGTCCTGGACCATTTCCATTCTCTGGCTGGTTCCTTTAGCAGTCAGAAGTTTAATCTTTATGTGGCAGTCACATCGCCTTGCTTACTGAGGGAAACATGAGTGGAACATGCTTTCAGGCCTCTACATGGTAAACATTATAGACACTTTAAGTTACTAAAAATGCATATTTACTATTAGCCAAATTGCATAATCCCATCTTCAGTCCCAAATAATTGCCTCATGAATGACATTTGAAATGCACGTCCTTTAGTGCTTGGCTGAGGAGATTTGTACACACGCTGGGGTTTCCACGCCAGACAGTTGTTTTCTTGTTTTGACTTTTAAGGCGCTGCCCACAAAGAGAGTAACCTCCTGAAAAGTTGCTTTAAAAAACCTTGTATTCTCTGTGGAGGGTGGGATGAAGCAGCATTGGTGATCTTGACTCAGCCCCTGACATAACAGAACCATTGTTCTGACCCGAGGTTTGCAAGCTGCCATCCTCCCAGCATCGACAGCTGCTAGTTCTTTAAATATTTACATTTAATAACTTTACAGCTCTGCTTCCTTCTAAGGCTTGCCACAACTTCATGTCAAACACAGAACTGCACCTTGGGAGTTATTTTGAAACATAACTAGATGCCAGGGTTAGGTTTCTTTACAGCCAGCTCATCATAGAGGAATGGCTGGACTGCATTCGGCTCAGTGCTAATTAAACATTGCAGTGTCCAGTTGTTCTTCCTGAGCATTTGGGTCTGGAGAGGCCCCAAGCCTAGGAGGGGGAACTTGTCCCTGTGTTATGAGACCAAGGGGCCATGGTTGGAAGTCAAGTCCTGAGAGAGAGTTGTGAGGCATTCTATTCTAAATGGAGTTTCCAGCCTAAAGGGGCGAGGCAGGGTTGGAGGAGTCTGGGAGTGAAGCCCGATAAGATGGAGATAGGAATGAGGGGTTGAGGGTGGCTGACAAGAGAGAACCTGTAGGATTTCCAAGTGGGGTGAGGCAGCTTCTTTCCCTGGCTGCGGGGCCGTGGCTCCAGGGGTGGATGTACCTGTCCTGAGCCCTCTTCCAATGTGACTCTCCCCATGGGGTGAGGAATCTGAAAGACCCAGGGTTGTGCCTACCTGAACCCTGCGCCTCCCCTTCTAGACCATGCGCAGGGACAGAGACTCTGGGATTCCCTATCCCAGTTACCCCAGCCCACTTACAAGACCTGTGTGGGCCTCTTGCCTGGCTGTGTCCCACTGAGGGTGGACTGTGCCACTGTGTGCACATGCCTCAGTCTGAGAGGTAGCCAAATGGTGGCTGTGTGCAGGGTGTGTGTGGAATTTGTAGGCTTGGATGTGTAGGCTGGGGTGTTCCCACGAGTGCACGTGTGGGTCCTTGTGGTCCAGGGCACTGCTCTGGATTCATTGTATACTTGATTTCTTGAAATAACAGTCTGTGCTTACTTATTGAGTGCGCTTGTCCCATGCCACCTCTGCCGCTCATGGCACCCTGCAGAGCTTGGAGGTGTCGCTCCTTGTCTGACAGCTGGGGCTTGGGGAGGTGGGTTTGAGAGCAGGCCTGTCCCCTGCTCAGCTGTTCTTACCACTAACCCAGCCACACGGGAGGAGGACCACTTGCACTGCGCCATTTTACCCAAAGTCTCCTTCTAGGGCTTGGCCGATTAAGAGCTTTTGGATTCTGTTAGCATTCTGGCCCAATATCAGAAGGATTCCAGTCTATATTGTGGTCTTCTTTAGATCTCGTATTTTATTTCTGCTTTAGCTCCATGGACTTTAGCCTGGAAGATTCCCAGTGAATAGTTTTAACGTTGATATGAAACTCCCTTGTAGCAAAGCACAGATATTCTGGCTCGGGGGTAAATAGCTCTTCTAGAAACAAGTCAGTTCACTTCTTCAGCAGCAAAGCAGTGCTCCAGGAACCTTTCGGGGCACATTGTTCTTGTGACTTCTTGTCCTCCGGGAGGGGAGGGACTCTGTCTCGGGTCACTGCCACAGTTGCAGCGTCCCTCAGTACACATGACTGTGCCCTTTGCTGCTGGAGCTGGGGTGCTGCCTCTCCAGGAGTACCTGCCGGGCTGGAGATGGAGACGAGATGGGAACTGCCTGAGGATTGTGCAGCCTTCCGCCCCATCCCCAGCCCAGAGGGTCACAAAAGCTGGTCTGGAACAGTGTTCTCACCAAAGTGAGAAAAATGACAGTGCGGTTTTTATATGTTAAGGTTAGCAACTGCCTTTTCTTGGGAAGGGCTCTCTTTTAGTATAAAATTGTGACCTTTGTATCTTTTAGTTTTAAAATGTCCTTTCTTGGGGCCGGCCGCGTGGCGTAGCGGTTAAGTTCGCCCACTCTTGTGGCCTGGGGTTTCGCAGGTTTGGATCCTGGGTGTGGACGCTTGTCAGCCATGCCATAGCGGCGTCCCATATGAAGTAGAGGAAGATGGGCACGGATGTTAGCCCAGGGCCAGTCTTCCTCAGAAAAAAAGAGGAGGATTGGCAACAGATGTTAGCTCAGGGCTAGTCTTCCTCACACACACACACACAAAAATTGAAAAAAAAAGTAACATGTCCTTTCTTTTAGTGTTAGTAATGAGAGCTGGTAGTTTTTAGAGTATTCTTACTTGACATAATAAAAAGTTAGCAGCCTTATGTAATTCTCCTCCAAAATTTTAAACAGTTTTATTAAGTATAATTGTCAGACAATAAGTTGCACATATTTAACATGTACAATTTAATAAGTTTTGACATCTGAATATGCCCCATAAGCCATCACCATGATCAAGATAATGAACATATCCATCACCTCCAATTTTCCCCAAGCTGCTTTATAGTCCCTTCCGCCTGCCCCTCCCCACTCCCAGGCGCCTGTTGGACTGCTTTCTGTCACCGTAGAATAGTTTGCATTTTCTAGAATTTTACATAAATGGAATCATACAGTATATACTTTTTTTAGTCTGGCGTCTTTCACTCAGCAAAATTATTTTGAGATTCATCCATGTTGTAGCAAATATCAATATTTCGTTCTTTTTAATCCATGTATGGCTATGCCACAGTTTGTTTATCCATTCACCTATTGATGGACATTTGGGCTGTTTGTAGTTTGGGGCTGTTACAAATAAAGCTGCTATGAACATATGTGTACAAGTCTTTGTATGGACATATGCTTTCATTTCTCTTGGGTAAATACTAGAGCAAATGGCTGGATGATACAGTAGTGTTCGTTTAACTTTTTAAGACACTGCCAAACTGTTTTCTGTTTCTAAAGTGCAGTACCATATTACATTTCCACCAGCAGTGTGTGAGAATTCCAGTGCCTCCACATCCTCACCAGTACTTGGTATGGCCACTCTTTTTAATTTTTGCCTTTCTGGTAGGTCTGTAGTGATGTCTCATTATAGTTTTAATTTGCATTTTCCTAATGACTAATGATGTTGAGCATCCTTTCATGTACTTATTTGAGGTCTGTATATCTTCCTTGGTGAAGTATCTATTCAAATCATTTGCCCATGTAAAAAATTGGGTTATTACTTAGTTTGAGATTTCTTTATATATTCTAGATACAAGTCCTTTATCAAATATATGATTTGCAAATATTTTCTCCCAGTCCATAGCTTGTCTTTTATTCTCTTAACAGTGTCTTTTGAAGAGCAGTTTAAAAAATTTGATGAAGTCACTTTGTTTTTCTGTGGTTTCTGCTTTTTTGGTTGTTGTCATAGCTAAAGTCTTTGCCAATCCTAGGTCACAAATGTTTTCTCTTAGAAGTTTTATAGTTTTAGGTTTTATATTTAGGTCTGTGATCCATTTTGAGTTATTTTTGTGTATGGTGTAAGGTATGGATTGGAGTTTACTTTTTTTGCCTGTGGATATCCAATTGTTTCAGCACCATTTGTTGAAAAGATCCCCAAATTTGGGGGGGAAATTTTTAGTTACTGAAATCAAAGGAATGGGTATTGTGGTTCTGTGCACACAGATCTCTTCCCTTTCGTGGCTGTTGACTGTCCTCGTCAGCTTCACACAGCCTGGCTTTTCCTTTATTTTGCCTGTGTCTTGAGCCCCTTGATGGCAGAGGCGCTGTCACTGGGCAGCGTGTGAAAAAGGGGCTGGGAGGTGCCTGCTAGGGTCCCATGTGGTCTCTCCCTCTACTCGGGGCCTTCCAGAGCCCTGGGCACAGAGCCTTTGAAGACTTTCTGGTGGTTGGGTTCTGGGCAATGCCTCACTTCCGGAGGTGACTGTGGAGGCCTGCCAGGTACAGAGGTGAGGGGACAGTAAGCCTTCTGTGCCTGGGTGGATGGGGTGGCCCAGGCTGGGGACGTGGCTGCAGCTGAGGAAGACGGGAGGGGCCATTCCCATCTGTGTGGGTTGGCATCAGACTGAGGGGACGTGGCTCCACTCTGGGCTCCTGGCCCCCCTCGGCCCAGCTTTATGACTGTGTCTACAGGGTCTGGGTGTTCATTCTTTTCCCTTCAGTCACAAAAAGGTTGAGCAGCCTCTGCCTTTGTACCACCGCTCAGCAGCTTCACAGACGGTAGTAAAGTCTCCGTCTGCTTTTGTCCTATGGGCAGTTGGTCTTGACTAATACACCACTGGTACTGCTCGAACTAGTACTACTAGAACCAGCAAAACTAGTACTGGCACCGGCCACTCACAGCAGTGGAGCTCCTCCTCTGCTCTAAGCCCTTTACATGTATTACCCATTTAGTCCTCACAACAACCCGTTGGAGTGGCTACAGCCCATTTTACAGATGAGGAAACTGAGGCACAGAGAAGGCCAGATGTAAGAAGCCTTTGGGCCATGCTTTCCATTACTGAATGTTAGAAGAGGGATTTGGTTTAACATTTTTCATTACTTATGAACCAAAACAGGAAGAGTGGTTTATGTGACTCTCCTGAGTCTTTATTTCCTTATCAGCAGTTGAACTGTTTGACCAGATTAAAATTCTTTAGTGGCTCCTTGTTGCCATCACAATAAAACCCAAACTTGTGATCTGGCCCCTGCTTGCTTATCCCTTCAAGCTCATCTCTTGCCACACTGAACTTCTTGTCTTTTTCCCTCCTCAGATGTGCTTTCCACAGATCTGTTACTTCTGCTGTAAATGCCCTTTCTTCCCATCTTTGCCTGCTGAACTCCTACTCATCCCTGAAAACTCAGCTAGATTTCACATACTACCCCTAAGCATCCTGCCCTTGGGCCTGCAGAGTGCAAGGTCCACACCTGTCCCAGTGCTTCTCACATGTGGTATGATTGGCTGCTGGTTTCTCCTCAAGCTGAGCTGGGAGCTAGGTGAGGTGGAGGGCAAGGGCTGCCTTTTTTATTGGAATCCACAGTTCTTAGCTCTGGCATATAATAGACAGGCAGACATTTGTGGGATGAACAAATGTGACATGACTAATATGAGGACCCTCAGTTCTCAGACCTGTTGGTTTATGATCATCTGGGCCCCAGGGCCCCAACATTAAATGTTGATGCATTTAAAAAGCATCATTCATCGATTCCTTTAAATCCTGAGTGAGGTTTACATAGATCTTTTTTTCTCTCCATGAGTTTTCTATTGTGTTAAAAAACATACTATTTCTTTGACTATCTTCTAGATCATTGATTTAAGTTTCTACATTTTTCCCCCCAAAATGTGTGTGATACCGTTGTTATTTTTATGGTAAGCTCAATAAATAGAGTTTTTGAAAATGTTTCTTTGGAACGTTGGGGCCAGCATGGATTAGAATGGACCAAGTGTAGTTTGGTGTCTCTTTTTGAAAGACAAGGAAGTTTGGCGAGAAATGTTAACTGAACTGTGTTTAGTACAGAGAGCTATTTAGGAATGTTTTGTTGCATTTCACTGTAGTCTGCATGCCCGTGACTACGTGGTTTTACTTCTGAGCTGCTGGAGTTCAAGGAGCCGTTAGACTTTTGGCCCACGGACCCTGAGACTGGACTCTTACAGGTTGTTGAGATATGAACCTTTGAATTAAATTTTCAGGTCATTGTATAATGTATTTTTCCCTTTAATTTACTAGGAGACAGGATCAATCTCACCTGTCTACTTTTATATTTGGGGGGGCGGAAGGAGGTAAGGGAAATAGAATGTTGAATTGTATCTTTAAGAAATGAGTTCAAGTTTTATTTGGTTATGGTCCACTCCTGCTCTTGGCACGTGCCTGACTTCTGGATGTGGTGTGTGTAGTGGTTGTTCCTGAACTCAGAGTGGGTGGTTCAAGACCTGCTGGTGGGTCCCAATAAGGCTCCTGAGGGGCAAAAGCCTGCCGTGTTTAGGGGTGGTGTTTAGGGGCTTGAGATGGAGTTCTTCTCTGTGGAGAGCTAACCAGCCTATGTGATAACAGTGGTGATCAATGTTCCAGCACCTGCCATGTGGCAGGTACTTCACGTACATACATGTATAGCCAACTCTCACTGTAGTGCTGCAAGGCTAATGCTGTTATCTCCTTTTTATATATAAAGGAAACAGAGGCTCAGAGATGTAGTTAACATGTTTGTTCAGGGTCACACAGCTAGTAAGTGCAGAGGCAGGATTGGAAGCTGGGTCTGTCTTGGATTTTCCCCTGCACCGTGGGGCTGGTAGGTATACCACACCCTTGAGCTCCTTGGCACAGCCCCTTCTCTCAGTGTCCAGTGGGTCTGTGCCAGGCTGCAGAGAGCAGCAAAGGTAGCCTGAGATGTGAGCACTTGGCCTCTGCTCACACACAGCTCTGCGTTGGGGTGTCAGTGGTGATATCTGTCCTGTGTCTGTCTGAATGCTGTGATGTGCATGGCTCCATCCTGTGTGGGGTAGAGATGTGGACACACCCCAGCCATGGGAAATGTCTTCTTTCATTAACCAAGTCTCGAGCGAGTGATGGACTCTACAGCTGTCCGAGTGATGTGAGGGGAGAGAGCTGGGGAGTTGGTAGTCAGGGGAGGCTTCACAGAGGAAGTGGAGATGTTTGTATCTGTGTGTGTGTGGGTATGTATAATTTACATACAATTAAATTCACTCGAGTTTGGTTCTCGGGGACTTTATTATAAAGGCTGTGGGAATCAACAAAGGTTTTTAAGCAGAAGAATAAGGGGAGATCAGATCTGGGTTTCAGGAAAGTTTTCTGGAATGCATAGGGAAGATAGAGCTTAGATGGAGAGAGGCGAATGCTTGATGCGGTAGCAACTGCCCCTTCTTAGGGTCTTTGCACATGTGGTTCTCACTTTGTACTGTCCTTTGCCTGGCTGGCTACTTTTCACCTTTCAGCTCATAGCACCAAAGCTCCCTCCTCAATTGGCCTTCCCTGGCCATGTGGCCTAATGTTGCTCCTTGTCCCACGGTCTCTGTTGTCTGTCTGAAGTCATCGTGCTCCCACACGGATCTCAGTGTGTGTTACCTCCATGCCTCTGTTAGACTGTCACTGTCACGTGAGCAGGGGCCTGTCTGTGTCCTGTCCTCTCCTCTCAGAACAGTGCTGGGCCCTGCAAGGCCCTGTGAACCATGAACGTGTGGTGGGAACGAGCAGTTGAGGTGCGAGATCCGAGATGCGTGGGATCGAGCTGATCTGGTGGTAGCGCGGCTAGAAAAGGGTGCCAAGGCCATTCCTTTTAATTTCGTTTACCCAGATTAATGCTGCCTTGATTTATCCTTGTGGATGTTTCAGTTGGGTGGCCACTGCTCTTTCCTAAATAGCTGGGATGTTGGCCAGACTTGCTGAGCACTTCTGTGGCCGAGATTTGTGGCTTACGACAGCAGCATCATTTTGCCTAGTTTAGATCGCTTTTCCTTTTCTGTTGGGCAAGTTCTCTTTTGCTAACTATCATTTCCCTCTTTAAAATCTCCCAGTATAGCGCCTGGTCTTCTTTTTCATGTTTCTCCCTTGTCTGATGCTTGCTTTTTCTGCATTAGTTCTGAGAAAAGGGAAATCAACTTGGGGTTGCTTGACTGAGACTAAAGAGCAAGGGAATAGTCGATTTTGAAACTAAAGCTCGAGCTTCCTGATTCTGGACATTTCTTTGGGCCAGACCCTGAGGCTCAGTCAAGGTGACCCTGATGTGTCCTTCTCACTGATGGTGTGGGGGGTGATGACAGGCAGCCAGCCACTCTATATGGACCAATACTGGATATCAGTCCTGCACTCAGCAAGGGGAGGACTCGGTGGGGGTGTGGTGGGTGGAATGGCCTCAAGTTGAGATAGGGCTATGGAGTTTGTGACAATAACATGGGTTTGCTCAGTGATTTCTGGGTGGGGATGGGGTAGGGGGCACTTGTCAGATTTCACAGTCTTTTTCAAACTTGACCCCTTCCTCCAGAATATGATGTCGTGCAGAAGTAGAGGTTAAAACGATCTAAAGCTGGATGACAGACATGTGGGGGTGGCGAGGGAGGCTGTTCATTGTGCTGTTCTTTTCATGTTTGCAAGTGTTTCAAAACCAGGTGGGCCCTTCTGAGGGATTGGCTGAGGGCTGGTGGATGGTGTGGCCCATTGCGGGTGCTGGTTAGAAAAGGGTGACCCTGCTGAGCCCTGGACCTGGGTCTGGATGTGGAGGGAAGTGAAGCCAGGGGGTTACTGGGAGGCTGGGACCACCTCAGAGCCTCACAGCATGTCCATCTGCTGGCCCTTGTGGGCAGAGTGTGGAGCCCATCAGGAACGGCCCTGGGGGGAGCCAGCCAGCCTCTGGGGGTGAGCACCCCGTCCTGAGAGGCTGAAAGAAGAGGGTCTCTGGTCATGTCATCCCTACACACTTCCTGATTTCATTTTTTATAGGAAGCAGCCGGCTTTCCTGACCTTTGGTTACCAAACAGAACAAACAAACCAACGTATGTCCATCTCTAGGGTTTAATTTAGAATAAGGAAAATCAAGTGTCGGCCCCACTTCTGTTTTCCAACCCCCTCCTCCCCTTGCTTTCTTTAGCAAGCAATTGCCTCTTTTGGAGTAGTTAGTCACAACTGCTTGGCTTTACAGACTTGTCGTTATTAACCTGGTGGCATTGTTGATGTGTCAAGGGGAGGAGACCTGAGTCTCTGTACTGGGGAGATGTTCTGCCCTTCTCTGGGTTAAGTTAATCTTGTAATGGTTAAATAGGCTGAAGCTTTGCAACCTTTTGGCACAGGTGAGGTAAGAGAAATTTAATTTCCATTTCCTTCTGGTTTACTTTGCTCTTTATTCCCAAATGTCCTGAAGCACCCTGTAAAGGGAGTGGTTTTTCCACTTGGAGCCAGCTTTGCCTTATCTGTAGCTAACCAGCTGTCCTGGGTCAGGCACAGAGGGTCACAGTCATCATACTTTTGTCCCTGGCAGGTGGGTTTTCACATCATCTCCAGACTCAGTTTGGGGAGATGGGCGAATGAGAGATGGGAAGAGAGTTTTATTAGTTTAATTAGGTTGACATATCAACATCAGAGTACCTTCGGGGAAGCCTGGGGCTTTTTCTTTTAGATTGGAAATTGAGAATTCTGAATTAGGTACTTTTATTAATTTGTCCTGGTCTTTAAGCAAATTATGTAGCTGTTCTGTTTTCACTGATGGTGGGAAGAGTGTTTTTAATGCCCTGCTAAGTGCTGTGCCCCATAGCCCTTGCATAGCTTCTTGTAGTAGTTTATTTTTCATGAGGCACCACTGTCCCCAGTACTTGACATGTACCTGACTAGTGGTGATTCAACATTTGTCTCATGGGACTGAGACTGGCCAGCAGTCAGCTAACTAAAGAAGTTGGATAAAGCAAGGATCATAAAAAACAATGCATAGTTTAGGCCTTTTGTTTTTATTTTTTATTTTTGCTTGAGGAAGATTGTCCCTGAGCTAGCATTGTACAAGTCTTCCTCTGTTTTGTTTATGGAACACCGCCACAGCATGGCTTGATGAGCAGTGTGTAGGTGCATGCCTGGGATGCGAACCTGCAAACCCCGGCCGCCAAAGTGGAGCATGTGAACTTAACCACTATGCCACTGGGCGGGCCCCACAGGTCTTTTATTTTTAACTTAAAAAAAAAAAATCAGTGTATCTCATGTGCCAATCTTTTATTGACCTTTTCTTTTACTTTGAATCTGCTGATCAGAATTGTCAGTTGTTTCTGTGCATAAACCACATCTATAATTTATTGTGCTTGATATTCGGTTTTTCCTTGAAGAGGATTGAGAACTTAGATGCATGAAGCAACCTTAGTTGCTAAATCCTAGATTTTACAAATTTTCACCCAATTTCTTACACTTATTTTACCTGTCTTGCCCATATCTATAATTTATTATTATTATTATTTTTTTGTGTGTGAGGAAGTCCAGCCCTGAGCTAGCATCCGTTGCCAATTCTCCTCTTTTTGCTGAGGAAGACTGGCCCTGGGCTAACATCTGTGCCTGTCTTCCTCCACTTTATATGGGACGCCGCCACAGCATGGCTGACAAGCAGTGCGTTGGCGGGCACCTGGGATCCGAACCCGTGAACCCCAGGCTGCCAAAGTGCGAACTAAACCGCTGTGCCACCGGGCGGCCCCTACATCTATAATTTAGTTAGGATTTTTTTTAAATGTTTTTAATATTAGGAACTTGTAATTTTCATAGAGACAACTGTACACTTATTTCATAGGTTTATATAGTTAAGTGTGTGTATATATATGCATACATATATATACACATATGTGTATATTTATACATATACATGTATATTTAAATACATATATGTGTATAATTGGCATAAACAGGTTTGGAGACAAACACTTGTTTAGCACACTGGGCAATGTGTGGGTCTGTTTGCCACATGTGGTCCCTATGCTCAGGGGATCCTTTAGTAATTTAGACAGGGATTCTCTCTCAGGAAGCTTCCAGCCTAGTGAGGGCAGTGTCTGTATTTCAATAACTATAACACAAGTTAAAAAGTGGCAGATGCCTTCAGAGAGAGCAAGTGCTCCCAGCAGGAAGGGATCAGAGAATTCACGGAGAAGCAGGTATTTGACCTGGGCCATTCATTTCTTTCTGTGTCTAGTTGAATATTTTTCTGTAAGTGGAGATGTAAACAGTTGTAACTGTCACTGGGCCTTGGGCAGTGGTAAGAACATCTGCAGTGTTTTTGAAGTTTCTCTGTCTCAATCCTTTGTACAGACACATGCTTTTTCCTAAGTGACAGAGCTTCATAATACCCCTGCTGTCTGTGCACTCCTGCAGGGGATTGATCAAGAGGAATGGTGTTTCTTTCAGTTAGAAAACAGCATACCAGTCATGGTTCTGTGCTCCTAAGCTAACCTGAGCATAAAAGCACTTCCTTGGGAGACATTGGATGAGGTGGCTTTACAGACTCAGAGGGAACCTGAAAAGGAGCCAGGGGAGGGATGATTATTTCCAAGGGCTGGAGGTATTCCCCAAAGCCCAGTCGGAATGCTGCTGCCAGAAGGAGGGGGAGTGGGTGCTGGGCAAGGAGCAGCCTGTTAGGAAGTGCTTTGTGGTGCGCCCCGTGAAACGAGGTAATACATCAGCCAAGGGCCAGGATGGGTCCAGGAGGCAAGTATGCTTTTGTAGGTGTCTCAGATGTGTCTACCTAAACTTCTAGAGGCTAAAAAGCATAGCACATCATCCACAGGCACTGAAGAAATACTGTAGTTCATAGGAATTCAAGAAATGTTGCCAGACTGCCTCCCGAAGCGTACTGTTCATGGGAGCAGGGGAGCCTTCCGGAGTCTGCCCTGTGTGGTGGCTGGTGCACTCAAGTGAGGAGAAACGGTGTCATCTGGGAGCCAAGATCCCAGCTTTGTAGTCCTCAGCTGGACAGAGGTTGGACTCTAGGCTTGCCACAAACTCGATGTGGACCGTGTGCTCTTCTTTTGTTGTGTGTAAACAAAACTGTTTGCGATATTCTTTATTAGCTTTCTTAAAGTTGCAGGTTATTGCGTTTGTTACTATGTGCTCATGCCAAGCGGAACACAAAGATGTGCACACAGCATGGAGGTAATAAACCTCCAGCCCAACGCTCTGACATGAACCAGTTGGCCGCTTCGGTGTAGCAGAGCCTTCCACAGCTTTCTGCAGGCTGGCACAAGCATCTGTGCATGTTTTAATAGAAAGAAGAACATGCTGCAGGCATCACTCAGCAACTTGCTGTTTCAGTCCCTTTCGCTTACGCACTCCTGAATTTAAGTTCCCTGAGAACAAAGATCTAATAGAGCGCTCTGCATGCTGTAGGTGTTTATTATTGAGTGAGTGAATGAGTGAATGAGTGAATGCTGTCCTCTGGGTATCTCTCCAGGTCAGTGGTTTGGTAGTTATGCCAGATTGAGTTGCTTCAGCCTTTCTGTAAGTCATACTTACACCGACGGTGTATGAGTATACCCTTTTCTGGGCTTTTCCACCGGCACTAGATGTTTTTTGCTAATCTGATGGCTGAGAGTCATATCCCATTATTTTAATTTATGTTTTCCTGAGTACCAGTGAAGTTGAGCATCATTTCACATGTATACTGGCCATTTTTATTTCTTCTTCTGTGAATTCTATGTCCATATCCTTTGTTTATTTTTCCCCCTATTGGATTGTTTTTCTCTTCAGTTTTTGGGAACTCTTTGTATATTGGGCTATAAATCCTTAGTTGTATATATTGCAAATATGTCCCCTGGCTATTGTTTCTATAATTTGTTTTTACTTTGTTTAGATGTCTTTTTCCATAAAATTTAAAGATTTTTATGTAGTCAAATATGTCTGCTTCTTTCTTTATAGTGTTTAGGTTTCCTCTTCCATGTGTAGTTTAGAGAAGACTGTAGACCAATTTCCAATGTGTATGTGTATGCATATATGCTTATATAGATATTTGTAACATTTCTAAATTTATTTCTAAATAAAATAATAATTTGAATACAGTAGTGTATTAAAAGATTAATTCTCCATCACCAAGTAAGCTTTATTCCAGAAGTACTGGGATAACCTGACATGAGGAATTTTGTTGGCTGGAGGAAGTTCTGGCTCAGGGCTTAGAGCATGGTGTGTCCCAGTCCTGCCGTCTACTAACTCTGACTTTGGCCAAATTATTTAATCTGCCCTATCTTCAATCTCCTCATCTGTAAACTTAGCAGGACAAGAATAGTGTCATTGTCGAGGGTTGATGTCAGGACTGAATGGGATAATACATGTAAAGTGGTTAGAGCAGGGCTTGTGCATAGTAAGTGCTCAATGTCATGCTTAACAACTCACTCCATAGAATTAAAAGGAAAACCTATGTTGACTATATTGACAGATGTTTGAAAGGTATATAATGTAATTCAGCAGCTAATCCTAATAAAAATCTAAGTAAAATGGTCTTAGAAGGAATCTACGTAAATATAGAAATATTTACCAGAACCCAGCAACAAGCACGTTAAGTGGCCATTCTTGTTAAGCTCTGGGCATGAAAGGGAGGCCTACATGCAGCACATCTGTGAACCCCGAGGTGATCCTGTGGACTTGATAGGCTCGTGGGGAGAGGGGCTGGAGGAGCTGCTGTGGTAGTGTCTGTCTAGCCTGAGCTGGCCCTACGTTTCTCTTCTGCTCTGTCTGGAGGATGTGACCGCCTGTCCCTGAGGCCTGCACTTCCCATTGGCCTTTCACCATGTGGGTGCGGCTCCTGGCCTCATACTGCAGGAACCAGGAATGAATTCCGCGGGTTGGGTGGGGAAGACGATTGTTAAAGTAACAAGCCACCTCAAGGTGGCCAGGAGAACACTTTCCTTGTAGTAGGAGGAGTATTGGGAACTAAGTGTGACATCTAGAGCCCGAGGGTCAGCAACAGGCAGGTTAACCTGGCAGGCGCCCGTGGTTCTGTACTCTCTCTGTGAGGAATTAGCCCAGTCATAATGTCTGACCTCCCCCTTGCTCTTACACATGCAAATAAAATGAGAGGGGGAGGGAAGGCCTGAATGCTCTGAACCCTGGAGGGCTTCAGGTCAGATTGGATCTTGTAGACTGGCCTGGAGAGCCTTGGTGGGAGGGGGCGGATCTCAGCATTGGCCTGCTTTTGGCCTTGTGTTTGTTGAACACCTGTGTTTCATTCCTTGTGTCTTTCTTGTGGCACTTTTCTTGTCTAACTCTAGTTTAGAAATGCTTTATTAGACAACGTAAAGTTGATGTACACAATGGGTGATGGATATGTAAGTTTTGAAGCGTAATAATAAAAACCTCGAAGCTAGCCTCCCAGCTTGAAACCATCGTGCTCCACAGGGGAGCTCATCGTGGGTGCTTCCTGCCAGGGGTAAAAGTATTCCAGAATATTTTATCACTTTGTCATTCTTTTGCCTTTTTTTAAAAAAAAGAATACTTACACACATATATATCTTTAAATTTATTGAGTTTTTATGAGCTTTATAAAAAGGGAATCAAGTAATCTGCAAATTGCATTTTCTCTTCATTTTTACTACTGAATAATATCCCATTGTGTGCATTGTATTAGTCGGTTCTCCAGAGAAACAGAACCATAGGATGTGTGTATATATAGAAAGAGATCTATATTGAGGAATTGGCTCACGTGATTATGGAGACTAACAAGCCCAAATCTGCAGTGCGGCCAGCGGGCTCGAGCCCCAGGAGAGCCGATAGTGCAGTTCCAATCCAGTCTGAAGGCTGGCAGGCAGAGAATTCCCTCCTGGGGTAAGTAAGGTTGGTTTTTTTGTTCTGTGCAGGCCTTCAACTGATTAGATCTGGGCACACCCACATTATGGGGAGTAGTCTTACTTTACCAGTTAAAATGTTAATCTTATCCAAAAACACCCTTGCAGAAACACCCAGAATGATGTTTGACTAAATATCTGGGCACTTCATGGCCCAGTCAAGTTGACATAAAATTAACCACCACATGCACAGACCACAATTTATCATTCTCCTGTCGGCAGATATTGAGTTGCTTCCATTTTTTGACCATTAGGAGTACAGTCATGCGCTGCGTAACAACATTTTGGTCAACAACGGACCACATATACAGTATACAAGGGTGGTCCCATAAAATTAGTACCACATAGCCTAGGCGTGTAGTAGGCTATACCATCTATGTTTGTGTAAGATACTCTATGATGTTCGCACAACGACGAGATCGCCTAATGACATGTTTCTCCAAATGTGTTTCTGTCGTCAAGCGGCACATGACTGTACTGCAGCTATGAGCCTTTATATAGGTCTCCTGGTGCACGTCTGCACTCATTTCTCTAAGGTTTATACTTAGGACTAGACTTGCGGGCTCTTGGGGTCACATGTGCTCAACATGCAGAAATGCCACCCCCAAATGACTGTGCCAATTTACACTCCCATCTGCCATGTATGCAGGGTCCCGTTGCCCACATCTTCTCCCACACTGGCTGTTGTCACACTTCTCCATTGTACCCATCTGGTGGATGTCAAACATCATCTCATCCCGGCTGTGATTTATGTCTCCCTGGTTACCGAGGAGGATGAGCACCTTTTCTCATGGGTATTAGCAATTCGTGGGTTCTCTTTGGTGAATGCCTGACCAGATCTTTTCCCGTTTTTCTCTTGGGTTGTCTATTTTGTTCTTTTTGATTTGTATTGGTTCTTTATACATTCTGTATGCCAGTCAATTTATTGGTTGTATGAGGTACAGATATCGTCTCTCAGTTTGTGCCATGTCTCTTCATTATGTAGTCTTTTGTTCAATATTTTAAACTTCAATGTAGTTGACTATATTAATCTTTTCTTTTATGACATATTTTTAATGACTTTTTAAAGAACATCCTTCCCTGCCTTGAGGTCATAAAGATATTCTTGTATATTTTCTTTTAACAATTTCAAAGTTTTGCTTTTCTCATTAAGCCTTAGTCGACCTGCAGTTGATTTTTGTGTTTGGTGTGGAGTAGGAATCCAGTTTTATTTTCTTCCATGTGGGTGATTGATTGACTCAGCGTCACTATTGAGAGTCCCCTCTGCACTTTGGGACACCACCTCTGTCATATACGAAGTTTAGAGATATGTGTGGATCTGTTTCTTTTAAATTAAAATTTATTTTTTAATGTAGTAAAATATACATAACATAAAATTTACCACTTTAACTATTTTTAAGTGTCCAATTCTGTGGCATTAAGTACATTCACATGGTTGTCCAGCCATCACCACCATCCATCTCTAGAACTTTTTTGTCTTCCCAAACTGAAACTCTGTCCTCATTAGACAACAACTCCCCATTCCTTCCTCCCTCCAGCCTTGTGGGTCTGTTTCTGGTCTGTACCTGGTCAACATGACACCAGAAGAGGCAACCCTCCCTGCCTCCATTCTGCCTTTTAATAGAAGTATTTTAGTTTTATCTTCTTTATAAGTAAACCACAAGGATGGGAACTTTGTCTTAATGGATCTCTGTATCCCTTAAAAGCATTTAACTTTATGGGGGGCATATATTGGGAGCTTAGTCAATGCTGATAATTGAGCACTGGCACTGGGTTGGAGAGAGTTAATAAGTTAAACTCACTCAGGGTTGGACCTGTGAGAGAGTAACACAAGAGAGTCAGAATGTCACCAGAACACCACCTTATAACAGTATGGTGGATGTAGCCATATGTGGTGCTAGCCAAGTGGACTTGCTAATTCTCCCTGACCCACCTTCTAGGCCCTGGTACAGCCTCCTTGAAGGTCAGCTGGGTCTACAGAGCAGGTATACATGCTCCAGATGGTGGCCTCTGTTGGTCTGGGGTGGAGAGGGAAGGAAAAGAGACGGGAGGTGCTGGTCTTTTTACAGTTGAGGAAACTGAGGCTCAGGGAAATCAACTTTTGATTCCACGGCTAGTGGTCTGTGAGCTGGGGTTTGTACCAGGCTGCAAGTTGAAGCTACACTTCTTTTCCTGAGACTTGGCATCCATAACTGAGCCGTGTGTGCCCAGGGTTGAAGCTGCCATTTTTCTCATGGGATTTTTTCCTTTCTTCTTTCAGCATATGCTGCACCCCTAGGTGCCAAGTCCTGTCCTCGGTGCCAAGGAAACCAGGGCAGTGAGGCATGATGGGAAGGGAGTAGGGAAGAGGCATAGGCCTAAGATTGGGTAGAGTACAGCAGCCTGCTTCTGTGACAGCTCAGAGAGGGGAGCAGCCTACCCCACTGGGTGTCTGGGGAGGGAGGCCGTGCCTGGCACTGATGTGGGGCTTGCAAACCTGGTGCAGCACAGGCACATAGCCCGAGAGCTTGCCCTTGAACTTTGCAACTGTCGAATGTGTAAATTCCAAGGTGTATTTGGAAAGTTTCTGGTTTAATAAAACATTTAAAAAATAAGTGGAAAAAGCATATGTGGCCCTTTTCTCAATGTGAAGTTCAAGGGTGAAGCCTCAGTGGAGGGCTGTTGAGCAATGACACTACTGTACAGATTCCTAGTTGCATAATTCAGAGCGCTGGGGAAGCTTTGACCTGCATTTTGCAAGACACTCTTCAATTACTAGATGGGTAGAAATAATGAAGTTCCTCAGCAGGGATTGCCTCTTTGATGAGAAACAAGGCACATTCTGTCATTTTCACACTATTGTTCTGCAGAACAAGTACAGTCTTTTTCAGATTGTCTCCTGTCTTTTTTGTGTGTGTGTGTGAGGAAGACCAGCCCTGAGCTAACATCCGTTGCTAATCCTCCCCTTTTTGCTGAGGAAGACTGGCCCTGGCCTAACATCTGTGCCCATCTTCTTCTACTTTATATGGGACGCCGCCACGGCATGGCTGACAAGCAGTGCGTCCGCGGGCGCCCAGGATCCGAAGCCGCGAACCCCAGGCTGCCAAGTGTGAACTAAACCGCTGCGCCACCAGGCTGGCCCCCTGTCTTTTTTTTTTTTTGATTATTTTAAAAACATCACTGCTGGTTTTCTCTCTTTATCTTTCAGTAATTCTGTTACAGGGCATTTTGGGCAGGAATATTTCATACAAATTCTTCTTTGGGCTGACGTTTAAGTGCAAGACGTGTTTGCTCCAGCGTGGTCACGGACAATCTGGCTGCTCTGTCAAAGGTGCTTGCTTTCGCATTGACCTCAGCCACGAAAGTCATCTTCAGTCCAGTTCAGGATGAATTAAATCCCCACATGCTGAAGATCCAGCGGTGTGCTTTTATTTCTAGAATTGTGTTCTGTTTCAGATGTAGGGAGGTACTGTTACAAAGAAGTACATACGAAGCTATTTAAAGCATGAGTGGATTCTTAGTGATGGTGAGGCGAGGCCATAGGCTCAGCAGTTCTGCGGGTGGTCTCCAGGTCAGAGAGACCAAAGGTAGAGTTCGGTTTCTGCTGCTTCTGGCCCTGCCCCGGACTGAGCTGCCGCTGCAGGTTTCCTTGGCAGAGTTCTGATCACAGTCCATCTTTTGTCCACATATATAAAAAACTTTTTTTTTAATGAATTATCATATGGTGGTTTGTAATACCTTCTCCTTTTATTGTTTTCAGCTTAGTGTAAACCTGCAGACCCTCAGAAATTGCTGAGTGGATGAAGGGAGGTACTGCAAGGGTGGGCTGGAGGGAGAGGTCTTTGGAGAGGCTGGGGCAGTAAGGGGGTGGGCAGCTTAGGTTGGTTCAGGGAGACTGGCTCGACACCTGGCCAGCACTGTGGTGGGGTGGGGTGGGTGGGGAGACCAGGCTGGGGCAGCCTCGTGGTTGGGAAGTCACTTCTCTCTGTCAGCACAGTTCATTACCACAGTCAAACACTCCGTGTCCTGTGGTGCGCTGCCACTGATCACCTTTTGTGGCCTTTAGCTTACATAGGGCCCCGCCTTCATTTCCAGATGCTTACTTTCTTTGAGATTTTTAACAAATTGCTTTATTTCTTTAGGCTTCATATTCCCTGGCTGAATTTTGAAATGAAGACCACATTGTCACTGACTCCTTCTTGTGAAGAATATAATGAATATTCATTAACCAGTTAAAAATTTGATATTATTTCTATAGTAAACTTTTTTTTGGGAAAAACTTTAGGTATATAAAAAAGTTGAAAAGAAAATACAGTTCCCATATACCTCTCACCCAGTTTTCTCCAATGTTAACATCTTATGTAACCACAGCACATTTGTCAAGACTGAGAAATTAATATTGTTTCAGTGTTATTAGCTAAACTACAGACCAGTTTTCCACTGAGATGCCGTCTGTTCCAGGATCCTGTCCAGGACCCACGTTGTGTTTAGTCGTCATGTCTCCTTAGTCTCTTCCAATCTGTGACAGTTTCTGTCTTTCCTTATTTTTCATGACTGGATATTTTGTGGAATGTCCCTCAATTTGGGTTTGCCTGATGTTTTTTCACATTGTTTGACTGGGCTTATGAGTTTTGGGAAGGAATTCCACAGAGGTGAAGGGCCCTTCTCAGCACATATATCAGGGAGTACAGTGATGTCTGCGTGACTTTTCTCTGGTGAGGTTCACATTGCAAGCTGTGTGTTTTTATTGCTTGGTTTTACACATACCAAGCAGTGGCTCTGGCTCCCCATAAGGTTGCCAGTCCCTTCAGGCCAGGACCCCTGCTCTGCTTGCTTTGTGCCTCTTCCCAGCATGAGGACTCACACTGTGACCTGCCAGGTTGTGTAAAGACACATTTGGGTCGCATGATTCTGTGAGCATTTAAGAACTCTCACAATATAGGTAAAACAAGATTGGCCATGTGTTGATAATTATTGAAACTAGGGGTCATTATTCTAGTCTCTCTACTTTTTATGTTTGACATTTTCCATAAAAGAGAAAGAGAAAAACATTTCCAATCTACAGATATAATGAATCCCAGATTGTTTTGAAAGTGTAGGTATTATGATGTTGGTTGTTGCCAGAGTTGTTTAGGCTGTTACTCATCTTAAACGTATCTGGTTCTTCCTCAAGGCCTCTGCAGGAAGAAATACTTGCATCTAAACCAATATTAAGTAGTACTGCTAATAACTATGTAATAATAATATTCCTTCATATCTTTGAGGAAGAAAAATCATTGGTGTGCCATCAGAAAAGAATTCCAATTAAAATGAGGTTACAAATTAGTTGGAATACATTTATGGAATAGAAGGAATATTTTTACTATTTATTGTGATGCTAATTTGTTGGAAAAAAACATCTGAATCTAACAAATTTGGACACGGCGTATTTCTTACAGTATGTGTGATATTTTGACGTTACAAACTGTGAGTCTGGTCTCTCACCGAATGTAGTAGAGAAATACTGATACATTTGAAGATCCTAGTCCACCCTCCTGAACCCTGAGGGGCTTTCTGATAGGCAGAGGACTGGGAGTGGATTGTGAACGAGTATAAGGGGCAGTGAGCACAAAGGGACCCAGGGTCTGGGTAAGCTCACTCTTTGTGTCCCCTCATTAACCTGCAGACACACAATCACAGTGTTATGAGCTGTAAAAGCACACACTGTCATGAATATAGTAGGGATGCTGGAAATGTCACATTTTAGGGGGGTCAGGAGATCACATTTAAGGAGAGTTTATAAACTGAACTGTTTGTAAAATGTCCCCAGCCCTACTGCACGTGTGCTCTTCTGACCTGTCACAGGCCTTCATAACAGCTTTGTGTGTGCATATTAGTTGCATGGGTTTGGTGGTCATGCAGCTCTGTGTGTCGTGTGGTCTGCCAGGGGCCCTGGGATCTCTGTCCCTTCTTAGGGAAGGGGCTGTTTGGCTGCTGACTCCCCTTTCTCAGGGTTATCATCACTAGCCTGAGAAGTCTCCCTGCTGTGTGTGGAGGGCACTGGTCATGGGTCCCTTCACTTGGTTCTGTGCATCCAGCAAACTAAGACTTGCTTAGTCCCCAGAATGTCTCCCGTCGACCTGCCTCTGCATGGAATTAATTCCTGTGATGTTGAGTTAAAGAACTTCCACACAGTGGATGAGATTGCTGGTCTGAGGCTGAGCCAGCACCTGCTGCTTTCGGATGCGACTGGAGAGTCTTGACTCTTCCTGGGACTTGTGTTTCTTTGATGACAGCGTTCATAAAATCCAGACTTTATGGAGTGAATTGTGTGGAGCGGCCAGGAATCACGTCCCTCCTCTTCCTCACATTAAATGTTGCACAATTGGTGAAGCCAGCTGCAGGGGTGACGTGCCTCCTTTTGGAGGATGAGCCAGGCTGTGGTTGATGGCAGCTTGTTCCAGGGTTTATCCAGAATGGGGGATTTTATAGAAGTCCTGCAGTTGGGGGTTTGCCTGTGACCTCCCTGTGTCTGTCAATTCACAAGGACTTCTGAGTGTTGTGGTCCTGAATCCCCTCTGTGCAGCGGTGGGGCTCTCGACAGCCCTTCCATACTCTGCCTCAGCGTCATCCGTCCAGGTTTAAAACTCCTAAAGGAACTCAGTTTGTTCCTTCATCATGAAATCAACACGCGCACTTTGTAAGATGCAAATACAACTATTCAGAAGAAGAAAATCACTGTGGACACCTTGATGTGCACTTTTCCAAATCGTTATATATTCAGACACACACAGGCATGATTTTAAAAACAAATGGAATCATACTGTTTAAACTGTGTTAGAACCTGTCCATCTTTTAGCTTCGTTTCACATGTGGGAGATACCTGTCCCTCTTCTCTTCTATGTCTTAAGGTGGGTCACCTGTCGTAGATGCAAAGTGCCCACTGCCAGGCTGAGCGCCTCGTTTTCTCCCTGTGACTCCTGCCAGGTTGCTTGCAGCGTGTCCACAACAGCACCCCTGACCTTCCAAGCAGGAGCCCGAGAGTCATTCTGGACTTGACACTTGCTGGTGCTCAGCCTGGTTGGCCTCTTGACAAAGTCCCCTCACTTTATTTTCCTTCACGAGGCCTTCCGAACCAGCCCATCCATATCTGTAGTTTGCTCCCTGTGGTCAGTGTGGGTCCTGACTGTCACTTCCATTTGGGTTGTTGTGGCATCGATTCAATGATTCTCTGACATTTATCGATTGCCTGCTCTCTGAATTTCCTGGGGGTTAACCTTATGCCACTGCCTCCTAAGTATGTTTCACCCCTACCCTTAGAGAGGTCCATTGACCCTTCTCTGACTCCAGTTGTGGTCAGCATCATTGGGAGCTTCCCGTTGTCATCAGGAGGTGATTGCAATGGCTACCATTTAAAAACGCGCTGTGTATGCGTTATTTCCCTTACTCTTCCCAAGCCCCGAGGTGGTTACTGAGGCTGTCTTCATGTTACAGGCAGAAGAACCAGACACTTAAAACTTGCCGAGGTCCTGCATCTGTCACTGTGGCCCCTCTCTGTTGCTTGGCCCCACTCAGCTCTGCTTTTCCCATGCTGATGTCTTGTAGAGGGTCCTGTCGGGGACCAGCCTGTCAGTTACCCGGCCTGTGTCCTCACACAGCGGGATCTTGTCCCATGCCAAAGTATGACTGGGAACATTGTAGTAAAAGATTAAGTACAGTAGACTTCAATTTTAAATGGCAAAAGTAGAAGAAAAACATAAAATTGGTGAAACAAGATACACTTTTAAGTTTGTAGTTGGTATTCTATTTATAATCATATTGCAGATGGAGAATGGAAACTTTTAGAGGTTAGAGACCAGGTCTTTTAAACTGATTTTATATAACATTCAGCAGTGCTTATAGGCTTTAGATTCATTCACTTATTAGACACCGAATGTATACTTATTACATGCCAAATTGAAGTACAGTATTGAAAATCTTGAATAAGGGTTCAAATGTTTCCTATCTCTGGGCACATAGGCGTTCTTGATCCTTTCCCATCTTCTTTTTCCCTAGCACTGGTCCAAAATGGAGAAGGAAAAAGGAGAAGGTAATGGTAGATTCTGGAATGCTTAGGATCACAATTTCATTTATTTACATCTTTATACCGCTCTTGGTTTCACAAAGGATTTGAGTTGGTTGTTTGGGACTACCAAAAAAAAAAAAAAAAATAGGTGGCAGAACTGAATTCTTCCTTTGCCATCCCCAAAGCAACAAGAATGAAATAGATGTTTAGTTCTGGTAAGGACCTCAGAGATCCCCTCGAGCTCTCCTCTGCATCACGGTGTGTTTGTGGGGCCCAGAACAGGCCCTGTGGTCAGAGGGAACCAGGTATAGCAGCTCCAAGTACTGCCCCTGCTGTGTGACCGTGGGCAGGCCACTTCCCTGAGCTATAATTTCCCACCTGAAAATGGGGGCAATACTCCCACCTTGCAGAGTTATCATGAGGTATTGAGTCATTGTATATAAAGATTCTGGCAAATGTGTATAAAATGTCATAAAATAGTCCCTAATTGAATCATCTATTTGTAGGGTGTCTAAACACCAGTTCATGATGGTGTTCTTACTGCCATGTGGCCAAAATACCAACAGTGTAATTGTTCTTTACAAAGCTAAAGCTATTTAGTTTGAGGCTTTCTATTTATTCTGAAGTTGTATGACATGCTTTTTAGTGTTAAAATGCCTTTTTAAAATTATTAAAATGACTTTGAAATGAAATAGTGGGAGGTGGTAGGTTTTTTTCTTTTTTTAATATCCTTAGTGGGCAAAATAAAGTTGGCAGCCTTGTGTTGGGCACCTCTCCTGCCCACTGGTCAGTAAAGTTGGGAGCTTCTATCTGGTGCCCTGCTCTCCCTTGGAGGAGGAGGAAGCCACAGCCAGAGAGGGGAGGTGACAGCCAAAGGTGCAGAGTGACACAACCCCTTCTTTACCTGACTCAGCTCAGGACCCATCTTTCCTGGGGAGTTTTCCCACATCTCTTCCTGGCCCCCTGTCCCTGCCGCCGCCCCCCCCCCCACACACACCTTCAGAGCTCTCTGCTTAGGTCTATTAGGTAGCACTTGTCACACTGTGTGGTCCTCTGGGTGCTTGTCTGTCTACCCTACTAGATTCTAAGCTGCTTGTGGGCAAGTGTGGTGAGTTATTTAGCTTGTAACTTCCAGAGCCTAGCATAGAGAAGGTACATATAAATACATGAGGGGAAAAATCACACCAATAAACCTCCAGTAAAACATTGACATAGCATATCTCTATCTTTATTCCTGAAAATACCCGCCAATTCACCACAAACCTTGCTCACCACTCCTTTTAATTCAGACCTCCCTTCTGGGACCATTTTCCATCTTCGGTGTGTTGCCCAAAGAAGGTTCAAACTGTTCCCAGGGCTGGGGGAGCTGTGTGACTCTTAACCACCAAGATATTGTGTTAGAAGTCCAGGTGTTACTTCTCGTGATGGCATTTTATAAAATACATAAGAAAAAAATTAACATGTTTTTTTCTATCACATTGGTGCGTTGAAGTTTTTCTCACTGAGCTTTCTGCTCTAATTAGGCTAGCTTCAGTTGTTTTTTTTTTTCAACTTTGGGCAAGTGCCAGAGGAGCAAAGAGGCTTATATAAAGGGTTTTAACTTTTTTTTACTTTGTCAAAGATAGAACTGCTACTTAGCTCAGCTTGTCCTGGCACCTTCTTCTTTGATAGAGAATGTTAGAAATTTGGCTTGGCTTATTCCTTTTTATGTATATATGTGGAAAGAGTAAGCAAGATGGCTCTATTTATGTCTTAGTTCATGAAAAATATGAAAGGTTAACAAGCAGGATTTGGACATAGCCACTACCCTCTCCACCAACTGAAAAAAAAAAGATGGACCAATCAGAATGTTTTTATCTAACCTATTTATGAATATGGCAGGCTTCTAGAATTTAAGATTTACTTATCATTTGAAGACAAAGACAAGCTAATACCTGTAATTATTGTATTAGATTTTACTTGTTTACTGTGGAACAACCAATGAAACCTGTCACTGAAAGCTGCCATTTCTAAGTCCCTGACTGCCCTCGTCACGCTTTTTCCTGCAGTGATAGTGGAGAACTGAGTTCACCTGGTTAGACTGTTCCAGTTCATCAGAATCATTTGTGTATGTTAGAGGATCAGTTATTCTAAGAATTGAGACCCATAAAACACACTTAATGCTAACATTACACAGAACTTGTTTTAGTGTTTGCCTTGGAGGCACCTTGCAGTGCCGTTCGCTGTACATTTCAGCCGCCATTGTACTGCTGACGCGGTGCTGGGGGTGGGAGAAAGTTCTGATATTCAACTTCTGCAGACGGCTTTTCTTCCTTTCCTGCTTTTTTCTTTCTTCTCTCTCCTCTCCTGTCTTCTCCCCCTCCTTCTCCTCTTTCCCTCTGCCTCCCCTCCCCTCCCTCTCTCCTCCCCCTCCCCCTTTCTCTTTATTGAGATATTAATTTACATACAACTGAATGCACACATTTAGAGGCTTTGACAAATGGATATGTCCATGTAGCCACTGTCCCACTCAAGACATAGAACATTTCCCTCACTCCCAGAAGTTCCTTGTGCCCCTGTGCAGTCAGTCCCCCACCCCACCCCCTGGCCCAGGCAAACAATGATCTGTCACTGTAGATTAGTTTTGCCTGATTCAGAATTTCATATAAATAGAGACACAGAGTGTACTCTTTTAGCATCTGGCTTCTTTTCCTCACCATGATGCTTTTGTGATTCACTCATGTTGCATCTGTCAGTAGCTCACCCCTTTTAAGTGCCAAGTGCTTTTCTACTGTGTGTCAGTGGCACACACAGCCAGTTTGTGATGTCCTGTATGGAGAAGTATGACAGAGAAGTGGGGGCTCTGCAGGAATATATGCATGATGTGTCTATTGTTGCCCCTTCCTCCAACTTTCCTCAGCATTTGAGGAAGACTGAGAGAGCAAATAGACAAACTGGAGATGTGAGGAGTCACCTTTTCATCAAAGTCATGAGTCCTGCTGGTCTTTGAATAGTTTGGCTTTTCAGAACAACTCCATTCTGGTTACCCTCAGCTTGCGTCAGCCGATACGCTTTTGATACGGCAGTCACCCCTTATCTGCAGGGGATACATTCCAGGAGCCCCAGTGGATGCCTGAAATCTTGGATAGTACTGAACCTTTTATATACTGTGTTTTTTCCTACACATACATGCCTATGATAAAGTTTAAGTTATAGATTAGGCACAATAAGAGATTAACAACAATAACTAATAATAAAGTAGAACAATTATAACTGTAATAAAAGTTATATGGTTGTAGTCTCTCTCAAAATATCTTATTATATTGTACTCACCCTTGTGATGATGATATGAAGTGATGTGAATGACGTAGGCATTGTGTCATAGCGTTATTTTTGGAGCGTGGTTGACGATGGGTAACTGAAACCATGGATAAGTGGGGACTACTGGATTCGCCTTTCTGGATGTGAGGAGGTGGGCATTCCTAATGGTATAAGGCCTTGTGACTGGAGGGGCTCTTCTTGGGCTTTTGCATGACTTCTGCCATCCCTGCTGACAGTGGACCTCCTGGCTCTGTGTTTCAGGGTTGCTAAGTTCAGGGACATGAGAACCATGGAGCCTGTCTAGCGTGGGGCTGCCGAGTACCTCCCTCTCTCACCCCAGCACTTGTCTCTGAGTTGTCTTGGTTTTCCCTTGCCCTGTCCTGGCTCAGCTGTTAGGGAGGAATAAAGCACATACTCTGTGCCCATAACCTCTTTAAGAATCACTTTGTAAGAGGCATTGGTTGCTTAGGGCTGGGGGAAGGGATGGGTGGAGAGAAGGGTGAGAGCTAAAGAGTACAGGGTTTCTTTCTGAGATAAAGAAAATGTCCTAAGATTGACTGCGGTGTGGGTGAACATGTCTATGATTATACTAAAAACCATTGAATTGTACCCTTTAAATGGCTGAATTGTGTGGTATATGAATTATATCTCAATAAAGCTTTTTTTTTTTTAAAGGCTTGGTATTAGAGCAAGGACAGACCAATAGAGGAAGGGGGAAAAAAATCAAATTGTAGAGATTTTCTTCTTTCCCATATGACACAACCTGTTGCCAAATATCCCAGTTTTCCTCTTGTTCCGTGGGAGGCATAAGAGTATAGTAGAAAAAGGATGGGCTTTGAAAGTATCAGGTGGACCTGAATTTGAATCCTATCCTGCATGATTAGCTGGATGGCCTTGGGCAGGTTGCTCAACTTCTCCGTAGTGGTTTCCCCCCCATAAAATGGGGCTAGTAATACCTACCTTGTGAAGTCCTTTAGAAGAGCTCAGTGCAGAGCTCAGGCAGCCGTTTTCACCATGTGACAGTCGCGGTGAAAGTCATGGTATCAGATAGAATGGGCAGCCTGGTCGGATGTGGTCCTGATGTCCTTGAGTCACGCTGGGTTAATGACTGTTCCCTCGAATCCCCCGCTGATGTGTGCATACTCGGCCGTTGGCCAAGGGCTGAGTAACGGATGGCACTGGTATTCTTTAGCTAACTTGCTGGACTCTCTGTTCCTGAATTTTTTCTGCCTTAATCCACATGGTTTGAGTAGGTCAGTGGCAAGCTCTTGGAGAACCCACTTGTGTCCCTTCCTTCGGGAAGCCTTCCTTGACTTTGCTTCCTAACCCGGTCTGCTCCCTTTGCAGTGTTCCCTCAGCCCTTGGGGCACATTAGTTCTAGCATTTATCAGCTCATGCCATTTGTCTTTATTTACGCTTCTGCCCTGCCCATACACTGTGAACAATTTAGGGCAGGGACCTTGGCTTTTCAACCATTGGGGCCCCGAGGCCCTAAGCATTATGTCTGGCACTAATGTTTGTTGAATGAATGCCCAATGGTTTCAAGTCTGGTGACAGAAGCCAGATTGGAACTGGAAATACCAGTTGAGGCACCACATGCTCGAGATTAGGAGGTGGATTTCCCTGGAGCGTGTTCCTCTCCCAGCACTGCCTCAGGGGGCTGCACCCCAGCCCCAGGACAGAGAACTGCCTGAGCCAGTCTTGTCCTCCGCCAGAGGGACAGGAGATCTTGTCTCCTGCCAGGAATCCACCGGTGAGGTGTGGCCAAAGTTATGGGGAGGGAGAGAGTGCCCTGGTCACACTGGAAAGCTGCTTTCATTACTTCATAGTTCCACTGCTTATCTGCATTCTTAATTCAGTTCAAACAAAATTTTTATTAAGCAGCAGGTGTGTCTAAAACCCAGTTCTGATCCTTCAGGGAAGCCAAGATGGAGAGACAGTGTGGTGGAGTGGTTAACAGCTGGGCTCTGGTTAACAGGGTTCAAATCCTAGCTCCCCCACTTACCAGCTGTGGGACACTGGGCAAGGAACATGACCTCTCTGTACCTCAGTTATCTCACCTGGAAAATAGGGGAGGGAACAATACTTACCCTCAGAGGATTATTTTCATGATTACCCATAAATAAAGTAAGCACTGTATAATGTTTATTGAGCAGCCTGAGTTTGTTGGATTAAAAATAAAATAAAGAGGGGACGGCCCCCTGGTGTTGTGGTTAAGTTCAGTGCGCTCCACATCAGTGGCCCAGGTTCATGGGTTTAGATCCTGGGTGCGGACCTACACCACTTGTCAGCCATGCTGTGGTGGCGATCCACATATAAAGTGGAGGAAGATTGGCACAGATGTTAGCTCAGGGCTATTCTTCCTCAAGCAAAAAAATAAAAGTAAAATAAATAAAGAGAATGGGCTTTTAAACAAAATGAGTAAATGATTGTCCCCTCTCGTAACCAAGAGCCCTAAGTGGTGCTCTGAGGCAAAGAAGAGTTTTCTGTCATCATCACTGTTGAAAAGGAGAGGGAGACAATCCGCTTGCTTTGCCAGAACTCAGGTGTTTGTTCTTTCTTAGTGGAAGAAAATGCCCCCCCAGAAAAGAGCTTTTGTGACCATTTTTTTGTGCTGCTTAAATTTAGTTAAACTGCCAGACCATTAGTTGTAGAAAGCCTGTCTGTCTTTCGTGGTCAAGTACACTGAAGTCGTCTCTAGAAACATTACTTGGCCTGTAGCTCAGCGTTGTCCAGCCTCAGTGTCTGTCACTGGACAAAATGACCTTTCGGGCCATTAGTCCCCCAGCTCCTGATCCTGTCCATCCCACAGCAAACCCGGATGAAGTGGCCGACCTCCCTGCAGACCAGAGGACGCTGCTGACTTGTGGCTAGTCTTGGTACTCCGGTGTGTGCCCCTCTGTAACTAAGCTGGCTGCAGAATACAGTGACATCTGCATTGTTTTTTGGGGTTGACTTCTCTTTTGTTTTTTGGGGGGGAGGGAGAGGGGGTATAATAATTTTCCAAGTAGTGTGAATTAGTATCACATTCTCATATGTCGAGTAATCAAGCCTTGTGATATGGTCTTCGCTTCACTGGTGCTTTTCCATTAAGGAATTTTCTAAGCATAAGATTTTGGAAAGAGATTTTGAAACTATTCTGTTTTGTGTTATAAAATGGCTGTTTTTAACTTAACATTTTTGAATGAATATGGGTAGCAAGAACACTGGTAAATAATGTATATATCCACTTAGCATAATTTCCCCTTGCAATGTACTCTTTTGTCAATGACATATTTTCCCTTAGCCACAGGCTTCCCCCAGGCCCGCTGCAAGGAGGGAATGGTCCGGCCTTGTTCTGCTCACCAGCACTTCAATCCCAGCTTACCATGGGGGTTGAAGTGTGGACACGTATCTTCTGGGAGGGCACTTTGGACACAAATTGAGCCCTTGAAATGTTTGTTTCTTGTCTCTTTTTTCAGTTTAGTTTCAGTATATGATCTTTTCTGTAGTGTTTGTATTTTTTGATATTGCTGCACAAGTTTTTTTTTTTTTGGCTGAGGAAGATTCGCCCTGAGCTAACATATGTTGCTAATCTTCCTCTTTTTTTCTTTTATGTGAACTACCGCCATGGCATGGCTGCTAACCGACGAGTAGTGTAGGTCCACAGTGGGGAACTGAACCCAGGCCACGGAAGCGGAGTGCACCAACCTTACCACTAGGCCACCAGGGCTGGCCTGCACAAGTTTTTAAAACCCTTTATTGAAGTATAATGTACATACATGGAAGTGCACATATTATAAGTGTGTATACCAATGAATTTTCACAAACGCAGCACATCTGTGAAACTCAAGAAACAGAACACTGCTCAGAAGTGACCCCCTTCATGGGGCCGCCTGGTGGCGCAGCGGTTTAGTCTGCGCTTGGCAGCTTGAGGTTCGCGAGTTTGGATCCCGGGCGCCCGCCGATGCACTGCTTGTCAGCCATGCTGTGGCGGCGTCCCATATAAAGTGGAGGAAGGTGGGCACGGATGTTAGCCCAGGGCCAGTCTTCCTCAGCAAAAAGGGGAGGATTGGCAACAGATGTTAGCTCAGGGCTGGTCTTGCCCACAAAAAAAAAAAAAAAAAGTGACCCCTTCGTGCCCTGTCCCTTCCCGCTCTACTCTGCCCTGACTTCAAGCAGTGTAAATTAGTTATGCCCCCTCTTTACTTTATCTAAATGGAATTATACAGTATATATTCTGTGGGCACATACATTTTAAAATTAGGAGATAGGATCCCTTCCTCCTTGCCTAAAGTTATATTATTCTTGTTGTCCTTCACTTTCAATTTTTTGTAAAACTCTGGGAAGTAAGGTGTTTCTTGTGTTTGGTTATTTCTAGATAATCATACTTGCATATTTGAGTGCCCCAGTTCTTAGGAGGCAGTCATGCTCCTGAGAGACTGTGGGGTCCCTGCCTGTCTCCAGCAGGGAGCCTACATCAGGCTTCCCCTGCGTCTCCCACTAACAAGCTGCTTTGCCTTGGTGTGGAGTCACAGAGGGAAGGTAAGTTTTACATGTAGGGACCATGTGGGATTATCCCATGTAAGTAAGTCCCTGTCACGTTAACTCCTGTGGCGCCTGGCTCCTTCGATACAGAGTGTGTCTTTTTTTCTCCCAAGTGGGAGGATATCAAATACAAGAAGAATTCTGAGACTATCATATACGGTATAAGTCAGTTTATATACAAGTTGATTTTTTGAGAGTAATATGACTTTTGTTTTCAGACCTCATCTCTCTGATTTTCCATGGAATACTGAGATTTCACTTTTTGAAAAGAAAGCTCTTCTGTGATGGGCCTAGCAGGCCTGGAGAGGCCGGCTGAACCCTGGTGCCTGTGGGGTGAATGCAGCAGTGTAGGGGAATGGCCTTATCTCGGCTGCGAGGAGTCGGCAGCCAACAGGAAATGATGAAACGTGCTGGGAGAATTCGGCCGGGAGCTGGAGGTCAGACATACCAGCAGGCTCGGAAGGAGGCAGGTACTGGAGCTGATCTGCAGAGGCAGGCAGTTGAAGCCGGCATTTGACAGAAAAACGTGAGTGTGCTGTTTAAGGGGTACGTGTCCTTTAAGGTAGACCTTTTTGAAAGTAGAATTTTCATTGATTTTTTTTTTCCCCTGAGTGATTGATTTAACAGAAATCTCACCATTTAAGCCCACCTAGTTTTAGAGCTTGATAAAAATGTTCAGCCAGTTCAATATTAACTGAACAGTGTGGAGTGTTTTATTCAAAATGCTTTGAGAAAATTTCAGAGTAAATGTTTGATTTTCTTGATGAATAGATACTGGCCTAAACAAATGAAGGATTGTGCTTTATAATTTTTACTCTGGTTTTGGAACATGTGTGCATGCTTCGTTTCAAAATAAATTAGAAACTTTGGCATGTTTTAGACTAGCTTACATACTTCTAGCTGTATTTTTTTCTTACTGGGTAGCTAAATGAGTTACTTGAGTTAACTGTTAATAGAGGGTTGGTTTTTTTTCCCCTACTGTCAGGCATTATGTCTATTACATGCTGCCATTTCCTTTCTTAACAGCCATATCTAATCTACAAACACGTAAATGGAACTTGTGAGAGCAAATGAACAAATTAGCTTTTCCAGTTGACTGTAATTGCTGTTTCATGAAGGTCTACTCCAGACTCCCAGAGTTAGCATGCACTTGCTCCAGTCCCCCTCTGTCTCCCTCCTCAGTCAGTTCTTTCTTATTTCTCTTCTCAGCTGGACCCTGTGCCCTTGTCCCCATCTGACTGTCACTGGACACTTCTGTTTTTATTAGAAAGCAAAATGTAAAAGTTCTATTGTTTCAATAGCTGAGCAGCCTTACGTACATACTTAATTGTTTCTTATCTTGGAAGTCATATTCTGGAATGGAAAAATTATGGTCCCTTTCCCTCCCCTTTGTTTATGCAGCACTGTAATTCTAATTAGAAGGTTTTGTTTTTTTATCCTGGTACTTGAGCGATCCATCACTAAGTGAACGTATTTATTGGATTACCTATTGCCTTGAGCGTTAGAGAGGCAGTGTCCTCCTTCTGTTCTCCAGAACATGCCATGCCGGGACAGTCTGTGCCACATAGAGGAGTATTGTTAGGTGATTACCTAGTGTGATTTATGTATTTCTAACACATTTAGGGTTGCATATTTCCTATTTTCTAGGCATCCCCAAATATATAATATTTCTCTCAAACCTGAATCAGGTTCATCAGTTTTGCCCTTGCTCTTGTAGTTCTGAATATCTCCTCAAATCCCTTCCTTCTTCATAATGGGATAGGATATCTTACTGAATTCTAACTGAACTTTAAATGCTTTTATTATTTATGAAAATAATAAAGAGGTATCATAACTTCAAACCGAAGCATGTCCTGCAGGTCTGAGACCTATGCCAGTAGAAAAAAGAAGCCTCCTCTTTTCCCCCTTTCTTTTTATACATTGTTAGCCCTCTAACTGTTTTTCCCAGCCACATAATTCTATTATTCATTTGGTGGCATAATTAAAAAGGTGGGGACATGATATTTAGAGTTAATGCCTCTTGGAGTCAAAATAGTCAGGCCCCTTCATTTTTTTTTAACAAAAGAATTAAGACCAAGAGGCAAAATGCCTTGTTGACTTGTCCAAGGTCACAGGGCTTGTTGGTAGCTGAGTGAGTCTAGAACCCAGGTCTCCTGACTTCTGGGTCATTGGCCTTTCCTTTATCTGCTTTTTCCACATATTATCTCAAGACTAATAGGACTTGGCTAAGAATGGCTTTTTTCTTCTGATGAGTCCATTTTCATTTGCTTCATTTTCAAATACTCAGCTTTTATTCAATAATTTCCCTAAGTACGTACCATTGGCATAGGTGTACAGTGAATTATGTTAAGCACAAAGAGCATTGATATTTCTCCCTCTGAGAGAGATTTTTCTTAAAAATAAAGAGTTTTCTGTTGTATAAAGTTTTTCTTGCTTCTCCCTTAAACTAGGTCTTACTCAATTGTTATTGTTATAAGTGAACCTCATTCTATGATTATCTGCTAGATGAGAAATCCAAACTTAATAAAATCACAACTAATAAAAGAAACAGACAAAAGTACTTGATTCTTCTTTGAAAGAGGATTCTTCGGGATGTGAGAGGAAAACCCTGAACTCTGTGGGAGCATTTCAGCCCCTCTGAGGGAATACTGACAACTGGCTGACCAAGTTTTGAAATATGATAGACTTTAAAGCAATAGATTATACTGTAAATACAGGGGGTAATGAGTGGAATTTACTCACAACTTTCCAGAATCAAAAACGTCTCCTAAAAATTGAATTTGAATCCTTCTGAAATTCACGTATGGGAATTAAATGCAAATAGAGGCATCCTGAGAACAGTGGGTGACTGTTCTTAGACCCGGATGTGGCTCCTACTGTCTGTCCAAAATCACCTTAAAATGCCTCGGAGAAGTTCATAGGATAGGACTTATTTTTATTTTCTAAAGCATTTATATGCCTTAAAGAATTTCTGAAACAAATACACTGCAAGTAAACAAGGATTTTCGTAAATATTTTTAATTGTATTTGCAATTGTGGTCAGTAACTTTATACCTATTTTAATTTATAAAACCCGAGAATGAAGTAGGATACATGAGCAATGTTTTTATGCAATAGGTCAGAACTGTGCCTTCCCTCCTGGTGTTCTAGGAGGCACTTTTTGTCATTGTCCTTGAAGAAGCTGCTGCTTTCAGTTGGTGAGCCAGATGTCTCCTTCCGGGGCTAAAGAAAGGATGAGGAGCCTGCTTCCAGGAGTGGCTTAGTTCACTTTTCCTATAGCTTAGTTCTCTTCGTTCTCCAATTAGCTTTTTATCCTTACTGTTTTATTTTCAGTACATATTAAGTATAGGATATTTCTACTGGCTTCCTTAATATGTAATTGGCCTTCTTAATATATATATAATTATAAATATAAATATATGTATATGTAAACATATAACTAACATATCAGTGTCCTAGTCAATAAGTAATGTTTAATATTCTTCCTTGCCCTAGCTTCTGCCCACATTAGTGTAAATTCTAGTGTGCCTGTAAAATTTAAAGATGTGAAGGGGGATATGGTGCTGGCTTTGCTGCATCCTGAGGAGGGGTTAAAGAGTGGCCCCTGGGGCTGCATTTGACTTAGAAGTGTCTAAGAGTTTGTGCTGTTGGTGTTATCTTGGCCTTCCTCATTTCCATCTCTGCTCAGGGCTTCTCTCAGGACAGCTTCTAGTGGAGGCCTTTGAACCTCCTCTGAGACTTTGAAGAAACTTCTCCCAGTATCCCAGGTAGATCCTTGGCCCTGGAGCCAGGTAAATAGGAGTGTATGTGTGAAGGTGGAGGAGTAGTAACAATAGAAAACATGGGCCATTAATTTGAATGAAGGAATGAATAAGTGAATGAATGAATGAATGAGTTTCAGTGGTCTCCTTTCTGTCGAGATTGCTTTTGAAGGACTATAGTCATGTTTCAGCGGGCTGGTCTAAATGCATTTGCACCTCACAGTTCTGCCTTGATACCAAGTGACAGACTAGGTGTCTATTTAACATCTCCTCCAACCCTGGGAATCTGGCCTAATTTTTTTCTCATTATACTCTGTCACATGTGAATCATAAGACATGAATCTTTATGTGGACTCACAAAGCATATTGTTCTATTTTTGGATAATTTAAAGAATGGAATAGGAAATATTCTGAATTTGAAATGTGTGCCTATGGTCATCTCAATAGTACGGGATTTAGATTTTCTTTTTGTTAACGTGAAGTATGTGCTATGAATTTCATACTCAGTCTTGTTTCCCATCAAGTTTTGTTCTGCAGTGGAGTCCTTGAGGGAGATCAGGGGAGAATGATTTTGCTGGAAAATGCTTACTTGACAAGATGTTGATGTAATTAACAGGCTAAAACATTGAACTTCACAATTTGGAATTCTCTCTTTGATTCTCAAGTTCCTGACACATGTCGGTAGTGTTAGTTTAGCAAAATAAATGAAGCACAGGGCAATTTGGGGACAGTGCAATTGTCTCATTGTGGTTCTTTTCCGGCTTGAACTGACACATAAAGGAAAAATACCAGAGAGCACAATAGACTGATGACCAAGTATCTGTTGGCTTGGAATGCAGAAACGTTTTGTTAATTTACTATCTCTGAGGGTGTTCAGCTCAGCTTAGCCAGTCAGATCTGATCTTTACTATGCAGAAAGAATGTTATACAGCAAGACCATGAGGCCATCAGGACCATTTTTGGAGGAGAAATCTTTGCATAGTTAATGTTGAACTCTAAGGCATTAAGTTTATTCTTAGGCACATCCAGTAGACTGCTAAGGCTGAAGAGTCTGAGTCTGGGATGGTAGAAGTTGTCACAATGATGAAAAATCCTGGTGTGAGGCTTATATAAACTGCAGTCGTCCTCACACCTGACTGCTTTCATTGATGGCTGTGCAGGCACCTGAGCAAGCTCTGTGCTTATTTCTGGCCATCCACTTGGTCACTACCTGGAGGGACAGTCCACCTGGATGCTGGCTGGTTGGATCAGTTGATTTGTTCCCTTGTGCATGCATGCATTCATACATTCAGTTCACCCACTTGGCAGAGTCTCTTGTCCACTCAGTTTGCATCAGGCGCTATGCTAGGCCCTGGGATCCGTGATGGTTGAGATTGACTTCTTGCCCCTGAGGAGCTCATGGCTCAGTGGGATGAAGAGACTTCTCCACGCCAGGGTGATGAGTCTTCTTATAGAGCTCTAGGGACCTTATTCTGCCGTGAAGAATGGGGAGGTCAGGGAAAACTTCAGTTTGGTGGTATATTTTGGAGAGAGGTGTTTGTCAGGCAGCCAAGAGGTGGAGAGAACAATATATATATAGGTGAGGAGGTCGGATGCCATTGCTGGGAGTTTGGTATGGCTGGACTGCAGCATATATGTGGATGTGCTCCAGGCACCTCACATTTATCAGGCCCAAACCAGTTATTTCCATCCTAACCCAATTCTTTTTTTTCAATTTTCTGTTTCTCTTTGTGGCATTACCACCTACCTTGCCTCCAGAATTAGGACTTTTAATCTCTGTTCTTTCACTGCCCCCATTCCCTGGCATAATCGGTCACTATGTTCTGTCTATTTGTCCTCTTGAATATTACTCTTCTTTCCTTGTCTCCTAACCATTTCTCTTTCTCCATTCTCTAACCTCTAGAACTGCACTGTCCAGTATGGTAACCACTAACTACATGTGGCTATTTACATTAAAATACATTAAAGGAAATTAAATTAAAAAGTCATTTCCTCAGTTGCACTAGCTGCATTTCAAGTGTTGAGTAGCTTTGGGCAAGATATTTAACTTCTCTGAGTCTTAGTTCCTTCCTCTACAATGAAGATTTTAATGGTATTTCCCTCATGTTCAATGAAACCAAATGCATAGAGCTCCCAGCACCATATTTAATAGATAGCTTTTAAATCATGGCTGAGAGCTGTCATTCTAGATGGATATTGTTCCAGCGTCCATCAACCTTACTGAAACCATATTATCTACAAATAATGATGTTTTGTTTCTTCTCTTCTAATTCTTGTATCTTTTACTTATTTTTCTTATGGTATTAGCTAGTCCTCCAGTACAATTTGAATAGAAATGGTACTGTATAAATGCAGCCTTTTCTTGTTCCTGTGCCTTTGATTTGCTACAGTTCTTCTGGTGAGATTTTCTTTTTTACTTTCTTTTGTTTTGATTGAATTCCATCGTGCCCTGCCCCCTCCATTACGTTTGTTTTCTCTCTCTTAGTTTAGAAGTTAAAATCTCTGTCCGGTCCTTTTGTGGTTATCCTAGACATTTTAACACACTTAACAAAATCTAAAGTAATATCTTAATTCTCTTGACTAATGGAGGGATTTGAACTGCATGTCCCCTCCCAATTTGTCCGATATTTCTTTTCTGAAATTTTAATCCTACAAATTAGATACTATGTTTCATACAGTCAATGCTGTTTAGATTTATCCATGTATTTACCAGTGTATTTACTTACCATTCTTTTTTGTGCTTCAAGCTTTTCATCTGAGATAATTTCTTTTTGCCTGCAGTCTATCCTTCAGAATTTCCCTGTCTGTGCGGGTTTTTGGGTGGTTATTTTATCTGCCTGAAAATGTTTAGTTCTTAAAAACTAGTTTTGCTGGGTATGGAATTCTTAGTTGGCAATTATTGTTGCTCAGCATGTAGAATATATTATTCCAGTGTCTTCTGGCTTTCACTGTTGCTGTTAGTCCAATTGTCATTCTTTGTGATCTTTTCTCTCTGGCAACTTTTATGAAATTTTCTGTACTTGAGTTTCTACAGTTTTATTTTAATTTGTAGTGGTGTAGCTTTCTCTCTCTTTTTAAAATCTTGCTTGAGTGCATTGGGCTTCCTTGATCTGTGATTTAGTGTCTTTCAGCTTTCTGAAAAATTATCTCGAAATATTGCTTCTTCCCCATTCTTAATGTTACCTCCTTCTGGAACTTCATTAGATGTAAGTTAGACTATACTACTTCTTCTAAGTCTATTAAACTTTCTTTCATATTTCTCTTTGTCTCTCTTTGTTACCTTAGAGAGAAAGCTAACTTATCAACTTATATTCTAGGATTTCTTTTTTAAATTTGCCTTTTTGGTGTCTTTAGATTCTTTTCTTATATTTTATAGTGAAGTGAGGCAGTTATATTTTATTCACCTTTTAAAGTTCTTCAGCGGGAGGGTCATTAAGATACCTGGTTTGCTTTGCTGCTGAAAACAGAAGTCTATTTTATCATACTCTGTGTGTGTGCCAGAGCCGAGCACATTCCTTGACTCATTCATTCCAAACATGTTTATTGCGTGCCTGCTATGCATCAGTGCTAGGGATACAGGGGTGAACAAGACAAAGTCCTTGTTCTCAGGAGCTTGCGTTCTTGTGAGTGGAGAGAGATGGTATATAAATTTGGCATGTGGGGCTGAGTGTTATTAAGAAAATAAAGCAGAGTTAGGGACTGAAGTGTCAGAGGAGTGGGGATGGGTTAGGGAAGGCTTTCTTAAGAAGAGGGTAATGTGTGAGCAGATATCTGATGATGTGAGGCAGCAAAGTCCACAGACCCTGGAGGAGGGGTGTTCCTGGCAGAGGGGAAGCAAGTGCAAAGGTAGGCCTAAGCCTGGTGCATTTGGAGACCACAGGAAGGTCACCATGGCTGGAGGAGTCAGGAGCAGAGATTGAAAGGAACCAAGACAGGAGCAGGAAGCTGGGGCCAGACCCCATGGGACCTTGTAGATAAGTGTGACAGGCAGCTGTTGGTAAGTTTTCAGTTTGGTGGCTTGAACCAGGGTAGCTGAGGCAGAGGTGGTGTGAGGTGGCCACATGCTGGCTCTGTTCCCAGGTGGAGCTGATGGGATGTGGGGTATGAGGGAAGTAGAGGAGTCAGGGGTGATGCTGGGGCATTCGTCCTGAGCAGCCTTGTAGATGATGGGGCTCTTTACTGAAAGAGAAGGGCTAGGATAGGAGCCCATCTGGGGGGTGGAGGAGCAAGAGGTGGGTTTTGCAGCCCTGGGCCCTGCGGGTTTGCACATGGCCATGAAAGCGCTGCTGGGGTGCTTTGCAGGGCGGGCTGGAAGGTGTGTGGGTACTTGTACTGCGTGAATGTGAGTGATACACAGGCCAATTATTAGTGACGTGAAGATAAGGGACGTGGATTCCTTTACCGGAAGTCTTGGATATCATGTTTATGGAAATTACGGAGGGTGCCTAGGTGCTGCCTTGTTTTCTTTTTGAATTTTCAAAAGTGGCCCAACTAATATATTCTTAGGGCAGAAAAATCAAGAAATACACATATGCCAAAAAAAAAAAAAGCCCTCAAGCTCGCATATTCTACCATCTAGAGAGGGTGTATAAATGGTAACATTTATTCAAGTGTTTGCTTAAACGTCTCCTCCTCAGGGAACCTTTCACTGACCACCATCCTGTCTACGGTAGACCCCGACACTCTCTGTCCCCAACCTGGCTTCATGTCTCTCCCCAGCCCTCAATGCCACCTGCCACTCCATTGCTTCCTGGTCTGTCTGTCAGTCCTCTCGCCCTCTGTTTTGTCAGCAGGGACTTTCTCATTGTCATTCGTCCCTGTGCCCCACGTGCCTCGCCCGGAACCTGGCACATCATAAGCCTTCAGTACACTTTGTTAAATGAAAGAATTCACTTTTTGGTCATAGCCTTCCAGACTATTTTTCTGGGTAATCACCCACTCTTAAACACATATTTTTAACTAAGCTAAAGTGTCGAGTGTTTTAGACCCAAGAATGCTACCACAAAGCTGTGTGTGCACTTGGGGGTATTGGGTGTTTTTTTCAGTCTGTTTCCAACCTCTCAGAGCAGCTCCTGAGCCTGCGCCTTGGTTGGAGCACCTCATACTCACTCTCGCTGGGCTGCAGATAGCAGGCCTTTCCTTCTTCTTCCAGACTGCTCCTCTGCCTGCCCTCCCTCCCTGTCAGCCTAATCAGGTGTGACCTTGTCTTATCTTTCCTGTTGTATTGTGAGCTGGACTGCAGGACCAGTCTTGTTATCGACTTATTTCCACTCCCTTCCCCCAGCTCTTAGCAAGGTTTCTGGCACTCAGAAAGTAAATGGTTTTAGAATATTAAGGAATATATATGTAAAATGATAAAAACATCATTGACTTAATATTTTACAGTCACACGTCGCTTAGATGAGGATTGTTTCTGAGAAATGCCTCATTAGGCAATCTCGTCGTTGTGCGAACATCATAGAGTATCTTACACAAACCTAGATGGTACAGCCTACTACACACCTAGGCTCTATGGTACTGATCTTAAGGGATCACCGTCGTATATGTGGTCCTTCATTGACCAAAACATCATTATGGAGCACATGACTGTACTGAATTTATCAGAATAAATTAAATATTTTATTGAAAATGTTTAAAAATTTGGGACATAGGCTATTTCTTGAGCCAGCCAAACTGGCCTAAGGATAGGCTTTTTCTGCCTCTGTGTGTGTGTGTGTGTGTGAGAGAGAGAGAGAGAGAGAGAGAATGTGTATGGGGAGGGAGGGAGTGTGTGTGTCTGTGTGTCTGTGTGCGTGCATGTGGTGTGTTTGCATGTGTATGGTATGTGAGTGTGTGTGTGTGGTGTGTGTGTATGCATATGTGTGTGCTTGGTATTATAATTGAAGTTAAGATAGTAACCAAGGCATTTTCTTCAGTGCTTCTCAGATAATACTTATTATATATGGTAATTGGGCATTTTATCATAAAGAGGAATGTCATTAATTTTTCTCCTTTGTAATCTGGTAACTGGAAATGTTTATTAGGCAGGTAGCATCATGAAAAAATATATATAGGAGGCTTAACATTGCAGGTTTTTCTTTTGTATTCCTGGAGTTTTAATTGGCACACCTGAGGAATGGACATGTAAGTCCTTGCTGAAGTGACATCGCTCTGTGGTGTGGCTCATGTCCAGAGAGACTGGGAGGAGGTATACTAGGGAAAGCAGGTAGAGATGAACATTTGCTGAGGACCTGCTGTATGCAGGCACTCACATATAATGTGTCATTTAAATTTCTCATAACTTCCCCATGAAGTAGGTCAGCCACATTTATCCCCATTTTACAGGTAAGAAGAATGAGGCTTAGAAGTTAAAACTTGCACCTATCACAGCTGTGACAACTAGCTCAAACCCTGTTTTTCTCTCTCCCTGTTTAACAGAAACTTTTGCTACTAATTTTATGCTTGGTTTTAGCCCATTAGTTTCAGATCGTTGCTTGATAAGTGGGTTCCCGTTAATTTTTCCGAATTACTGGATAGTCCTTCATGTTATGTGAACTTTTTAAAAAATAAAATCACTGTCAAGTTAGAACTCCATTGTCATTTCATCACCCCAGGTCCAAAGTGGATCTGTGTCCTTCTCTAGAACAGAATCTTTATCTCCAGCTTGTACATTTGAACAAAATGGAATAGTGTCTTGAGAAGGTGGCACCATAGTTGAATGCATAGATACCTACAAAATACTTAAAAACCAAATCCTTTTGTGGTTTGCATGATTTTTTTTAACATCAAAGGCACATATTCACAGCACTGCTTGAGAAGTGTTTGAGCAGTTCATTTCCTGGCAGAGCTCTGGTGGACGTGATGTCTAGTCAGTGGTTTCCTAGCCTTCTTGTGATCGGCTCTTATCAGGATGTGCTACTTTTTATTGCTAGTAGGTGGATAGAGCAGAAGTCTTGTAGCATAATGAGCGACTCAGGCTGGCAACCGACTGGTGTGACCATCGGCACCCTCCCTTTTGTAAATTATCTCTCTTCTCTCCTTGAAAGCCACAGCTGCTTCCCAGGGCTTGCCCCCAGGACCTGTGTGACCCTGCTCTGTGCTGGTTTATGCCCCCTTCTCTTTGAATTGCAGGTCCTCTACCTGGAATGCCTTTCCCTACTTCTCCAGCTAATGAATTCCCACTGAATGTCAGCCCTGGCCCCCTTTTGGGACCCTCCTGTGTGTTTCCATAGCGTTTTGTGCAGATTCTCTTCTAGCACTTGGCACTGCTTGGAGGAGATTGTCGTGTCCATCAGGCCTGTGAGAGGGGATGCCTCAGTGATCACGTCTGGCTTGTTTGACTGAGGCTGGACCCTAGTCACCATCACTCTGGCAGCTACCAGCTATCAAAGGCCCCCGTACTGGCACTGTCCCAGGGCCCAGGCAGATGCCGTGTGATCCTCACAACCTCTAAGGCAGATCGAATTCCATTTTATGGATAATCAGTATCAATCACAGACCCCTTAAGTATTTTGCCTGAGGTGACTGGGCCTGTAGGGGTCATGCCAGCATGTCTTGTAAAGAATCATAGATGCAGATTTCAGAGAACTTCTACATTTATGCATCCAGGCATGCCATGTTCTTTGGAATTGTTCTCTCTTGCTGTCTCTAGTTTTCAGATGGGTGACTTCGCCCCTTCAGCTGGGGCTGTGGCCCCTCTAGAGGATTCAGCAGGGCCGTTTGCTGTCAGACTTTGAGGGAGGGAAGAGCTTCAGAAAGTGTCGCTGCAGAGCGGAAAAGAGGCAGCAGGGACTGCCCACAGAGGCCCTTTGTGTGACAGGAAGTCCTGTTTCTAGAAGGGGCTCCCTCAAAGTGGAGGGGTTGAAAGAAGCTGAAGTGGTTGACCTGAGGCCACTCTGACTCATGCGCGTTGTTAATAATGCCCTTTGTCGGTTCTTGGGAACCTGCTCTAACAGACTGCAGGGTGGCCTCGTAACCACCCGCTCTCAGCGGTCAGCATTCCTCTTCTCTCTCTTTCCCTATCACGCCTGCCCTTGTTGAATACCCCCATTTTCTTGCCTGAACAAAGGACAACCTCCTGACCGATTCTATATTTTTTCCTTCTACTTTTGCCAGAAGTGTCTTTCTGTCTCATCTTGGGCCTATGTGACTTTTCTTTTTTAGGGTTGAAATATGTTTCTTGATTTGGAAAACTTGCAGCTCAAGAAAGCAGTATCCCTCTGAGCAAGTAGAGAAGGAATCTTCGGGAAGTGTTTGATGTAGCTTAATAGCTGGCTGTGGTGGTGCTCCTTAAAGACTGCCACAGGGGGAGTGGAGCTGCACAGAGAATTTCAGGGAATAAAGATGAATTGAAGGGGCCTGAATCAACCTCCCAGTTCTCTGCAACTTCGTCATACACATCTCTTGTACCTGCGGCCATCTGTCACTGGTTAGATACCGTGGTCAGGATGTAAGGACACCCAGAAGTGAATGGGGTGGTCGTGGTGGTGATGAGCTGATGCATCCTCCTGTGTTCTCCAACCCTGACACCAGCTGGACATGAGAGGGGGGCTGTGCATCTTCAGGAGGGTGTGTGTGTGTGTGTGTGTGTGTGTGTGTGTGTGATGCTGCTTGTGTGAAGGATTCTGAGATTATGTTGGAATAACACCGCTTCAGTCCTTGGCAGGCAGCTTTACATGTGGTGTAACTGGGACTCCTTGCTGGGTTGATATGGTGGCAAATCAATGAGTACTTGTTCTTTAGAGCCGTAAAATGAGTCTTTGTTGAATGTGACTGCCTGGGCAGTCAGTGTAGAATGCTTACATTTATGGGGCAGAAGAAGCCATGTCTGTGGAATGCGTTTAATCGTGGCTAACAGATACTTCCTTGCGATTTTGGTGACCTTAGGTCATAACCCTCTTCCATATTTAGAATGGTAGAAAATCAGAACTGCAAAGACCCTTATCATCTAGCCCATTCCCAAGCGTGGAGAAGGGGAAACTGAGTGTCAGGAGGGTGTGAGTGGGACAGATCCACCAATGTCTGCAGCCCCCTCCCCATTTGTGTGGTGAAAGCTGGGGCAAGGTCCTCAAAGGTGGCTCAGCCTTTTTTGGACCACACTTGGAATGGGGCCTACTGCAGACTTGCTGTGAGCGTTAGGGGCCACGTGTAGAATGGCCCAGAGCATGGTGGACACATAGTGTGTTACTGCTGTCACCAAATCAGAAGCTGGGAAGGACTGTAATGTGTGCCTAGCCTTGGCACAGGGGGTCCCCTGCCCTGGCAAGTCCTTAGGCTTTATTATCTTTCTCCATGCTTCACCCTTAGACTGCAGCGGCTTTTGGGCACTCGTACTTTTGGAGACCCCACCCTGGATTATATTAGATATGTTACATTGTACTCACACTTAGTTTAAACTTTTTTTTTCATATTGTAGAACTAATTGGAAGGAGTTTTATAATTTTGCTTTTGAAATGATTTGACCACAAGAAATTAATTCTTCCTCTTCTCATTCATTTGTGCATTTGTTCAGTGGTAACAGCGTGTGTGAAGGCATGCAGGCGAGAGGAACATGGTGCTTGTGCAGGGCTAACTGCAGGTTGTTAACTCTGGTGGAGTGAGTGCAGTGTGACTGGAACACTGTGTGAATGTGAGGCTGGAGGGGGCAGTGGTTAGAGCTGGGAGGCCCTGCAGGCCACGGAAAGAAGTCTTGGAGGGATTTCAAGTAGAAGCATAACCTGATCTTCCAAAAGACACACTGACCACCATGGTAGCGTCATGGGGAATGAAAGGAAGGGGGACCAGACTGGTGCCTCGGGACCAGTTAGGCCATTAGTGATCCAGGCAAAAGATGGTGGTGGCCTTAATAAAGGTAGCCATCGTTGTGGGGATGGATGAAGCAGGAGGATTCAGGAGATATTGAAGAACCAGTGTTGTCAGGTCTTGAAAACTGATAAAGTGTGGTAGGGTTGGTGGAGGGTGGGGAGTGAGTAGAAAAGGAATTTCTGGCTTGAGCAGCTGCGTGAATGGTGGAACCATTTCCTGATGTAGGAAGCCCAAGGATGAGAGTGGGCTCAGGGAAGGTAGGAAATGGTTTGCAGGGACTGTGTGATGGTCAAGTGGAGGTGTCCACTGGGCAGTCGGATGTGTGGGTCTGGAGTTTTGGGCCAGAGATGCAGATCGGGGTCATGAGGTTACAGGTAGTTTGATGTGTGGGAACAGAAGAGCTTGCTTAGGTAGAGTGTGCAACGGAAGAGCAGGGCCTGGGACAGAAGCCTGAGGAACTCCAACATCCAAAGCCTGGGCAGAGGGAAGGAAAGAAACCAGCAGAGGCAGTGTTGTGGATGCCAGGGGCGTGATTGCGGGAAGAGAGGGTGCAGGAGGGGAGGATCTGAAACTTCTGTGCAGTTTAACACTGGAGAGCCTGAGGAGTGTCTGCACCCTGACCCCAGGAAGGTCTTGGGCTTTCTAATCTGATCAGTGTCGTTAGAAAGATGGGAGAGGAGGCAGTAGGTTGAGAGATGAATGGGGGGAGAACTGGAGGACTTGAGAGTGGACAGCTCTTGTAAGAAGCTTGGCTGTGAAAGGGAGAGGGGCGAGTGGGGGAGCTAGAGAGGGTCAGGGAGTCAAGGCTGAAGACACAGAGAAAGGGATTGATGGGTTGGATGAGGTCCCTGGCCATGGGAGGAAGCAAGATGAGGGGCCAACCTCAGACAGGAGTGTTTATAGAGAGGCCAGCCTGTGGGGGCAGATGCCTTCAAGTGGCGGCAGGAAGTGCAGGGGCTTCTGCCTGCTCACTTGTCCCTGATCTGTGAGGTGGGATTTGTCCTCTGCTGAGAGTGAGAGGGAAGGAGGTAGCTAGGGAGAAGGTGTGCAGGGACGTCACTGCTGGGAGCCAGAAGGCAGTGAGGAGGACTCCCTGAGGAGGTGTGGGTTCTCCCCGCACCCAGCAGACCAGCACTAACTGTGGGGGAGGCCATCTGTGATGGGTAGAGGGGAGAGTGTTCGCCAGGCCGGAGTGAAGGGAGAGTTGACAGTGTCAGTTCCAGTGGTGCCCTGAGGGTAAGAAGGATGAAGACAGGTGGCAGGGCCAGCCCAGGACAAAGGAAAAGGAGGAGGTGTACTGGGGTTCAAGGCAACAGGGCCGAGAAATGAGGAGGGTTTGATGAAAGACAACTCAGTGTTACTGCTCTTTGAATTTCTCGTGAATTTTTTCATTAATGTGAATATTAATCCAAAGGAAGAAACATGATTTTTATAGTTACCGAAAGAGGTTCTATGATTACGAATGGGAATCAACTGAAAGCAAACACTGGGGAGGTCTGAGAGAATGTCCAGGTGTCTGAATGACAAAGCCTTGACTATGTGTGTCCACCACTCGGGGAGGTGTGCGGACACCTCTTCAATGGGGAGACTGGTAACAACCTCCTCGGGGCCTGACCCTGCTTCTCCCTCCGCCTAACAGTGACAGGCGCCTGCCAGCCTCTCCTTGGACTTCAGGGACACCACTTCCTGAGGATTCCTTCCCGGTGTTGGAGAGCTCGGATTCCAGTGAATTTTTCTTTGTGTAAAGTCACAACCCATTCCCTTGAAACATTAATCTAGCTTTGTTATGTGAAGGAAGAATACTATTTCCCTTTCCCTGATTCAAATATATGCATCTTAATATGTACGCACTGAAGTCATTTTACAGAAGCGAGGCTCAGGAGCACTCAACTCCGTCACCACAGAGTCTCCTCCAGCCCTTGTCCCCCCCGATCTGGTTATTTATTGGTTCAGACATTCAGTCATTTGGCAAATATTTGAGCATCTACCTCATGCTAAGCACTGAGGGTACAAAGATGAAAATACACACTCCTCCCCTTTAAGGTTTATGTGTAATGAATGTCTATGCACTGTTTTACTTTGCTTTTTTTGCTTATACCCAATTTCAAATATAAAATAGCTCATCTGTTTGTCCTTTATAATGGCTGTGTGGTGTCCACTCTGTCAGTTCACTATTGTTTTCTCAGTTTGTGAGCATTTAATTTGTTTCCAGTCTTCACTGCTATAAATATTACTGGGATGAACATTTTGTTCAAGCTATTTTTTTCTTTGAGTTTATTTGCTTGGGGTATATTCCCCAGAGTGGGACTGCAGGGTCAGAGGTTGGTAACTGTTATCTGCCTTGTTCTGTGTTTCCAGATTTTTCCATGAAGCCTATCGGCAATGTTAGAGTACATTCTTATTTTTCTATAGCCCCACACAAACTGGCATTGTTGTATTAATTTTTCCTATTTTTACAGTTATTTCCATTTTGTAAGGAAGTTGTGCTTTTTTCCCCCACACGATAATTTATCATGTTGTATTTGGCTAGGTTATGCTGCAGTAACAACCGAACCCCAAATCTCAGAGGCTTAACATAACAAAGTGTCTTTCTTGCTACCTCTGCTTGTCCCTGTTGGGGCATTGAGGGTGCTTTTCAACACAGTCACTCTGGGGCCAGGCTGATGCAGGAGCTGCAGCGTGATCCTCCTCAGTGGATGACAGGCAGGAAGGAGAGAGCCAGGGCCATCGCACAGGCTTTGCCCTGGTTATGTGGCCTGGCTTAGCGGGTGGAACTTCTGTGGGCATTCCTGTATGTGCCCCAGATGTCTTTTCTCCTGTATGTGTGTCTGTGACAACTTCTTTGTTCAGTGGAATTGGATCTGCAGTCTTCATATCAGTCCTAAATATATTTTAGGTAATAAGATTTTTATCAGTTGTGTCGAATCCATTTTTCTTTTTTTGCTTTCCATATTACATTTGTTCTTTTGGTGAGGAACAGTGGCCCTGAGCTAATACCTGTTGCCAATCTTCCTCTTTTTGATTGAGAAAGAGTGGCCCTGTGCTAACATCTGTGCCCATCTTCCTCTATTTTTTGTATCTGGGTCACCACAGTATGGCTTGATGAGTGGTGTAGGTCCACACCCTGGATCCAAACCTGCAAACCTGGGCCGCCGAAGTGGAGCATGCTGAACTTAAACACTATGCCACCGGGCTGGCCCCCCGCCACATTACATTTTATTTTGCAAAGGTTTAAATAATTACATAACTTTTGGGCACATCCATCTTTTTCTCTGATATCCTTTGTATCTTTATTTTTTTTGTGTGAGGAAGACCAGCCCTGAGCTAACATCCATTGCTAATCTTCCTCTTTTTGCTGAGGAAGACTGGCCCTGGGCTAACATCTGTGCCCATCTTCCTCCACTTTATACAGGACGCCGCCACAGCATGGCTGACAAGCAGTGCGTCCGCGGGCGCCCGGGATCCGAACTCACGAACCTTGGGTTGCCAAGCGCGAACTAAACTGTTGCACCACCGGGCCGGCCCCTCCTTTGTTTCTTTAGTATTACAAATTTATCATTTTCTTAAAGCCAGAGAATAAGCTATTTTCCTTGAGTTGCTTAAAATAGATTTTTGTTTGGCTCCATATGACATTCAAACTCATCCAAGTATATAATGTCAAATGGTTTTAATCTGAGTTATTTTTGTATATTGAGTTTTAATCTGAGTTAACTTTGGTCCTTGGTGATACCTGTTTGTTCTGTAACATTGAAAAGAACACGAGTACAACAGTGCAACAGCCCTTCATGGTACAACACTCAACAAAGTAGGAATAGAAGGGAACTTCCTCCACCTGATAAGGTGCATGAATGAAAATGCACAGGTCTGGGAAGTGAAAGACTGAAAGGACAAGGATGTCCACTCTCACCACTTCTATTCACATTGCACTGGAGGTTCTAGCCAGGGCAGTTAGGCAAGAAAAGGAAATAAAAGGCATACAGATCAAAAAGGAAAAAGGAAAACTATCTCTGTTTGCAGATGGCATGATCTTTTATATAGAAAATCCTAAGGAATCCACTAAAAAACTATTAGAACTAATATACAGGTTTAGCAAGGTTGCAGGATACAAGATCAATATACAAAAATAATGGTATTTCTATAAACTAGCAATGAATACTCCAGAAATGAAATTAAGAAAAAGAAATTCCACTTATGATAGCATCAAAAATAATGAAATACTTAGGACTGAATTTAACAAAAGAAGTACAAGATTTGTACACTGAAACTACAAAGCATTGTTGTAAGAAGTTAAAGGTGACCTAAATAAATGGAAAGATATCCAACATCCATGGATTGGAAAATTTAACATTGTGAAGATGGCAGTAATCCCTAAATAATCTACAGATTCAATGTAATCCCTATCAAAATCCTAGCTGCCTTTTTTGGTAGAAATCAACAAGCTGATTCTAAAATTCATGTGGAAATGCAAGGTACCCAGAATAGTCAAAACAATTTTGGAAAGGCAGAACAAAATTGGAGCACTCACACTTCCTAGTTTCAAAAATTTCTACAAATCTATAGTATTCAAGACAGTGTGGTATTGGTTTATAGGCTAGACATATAGATCAATGGGATAGAATTGACAGAACAGAACTAAACCCTTACATTTATGGTCACTTGATTTTGGACAAGGGTGCTGAGCCAATTCAATGGGAGAAAGACTAGTCTTTTCAACAACTAGTGCTAGGACATCTTGATATCTACATGTGAAAGAGTGAATTTGGACCTCTACTCCACACCACATACGAAACTTAGCTCTAAATGTAAAAACTAAATCTGTAAAACTCTTAGAAGAAAACAGGCATAAATCTTCATTACCTTGGATTAGGCAGTGGTTTCTTAGATATGACACCAAAACACAAACAACAAAAGACAAAAATAGATAAGTTGGACTTTACAAAAATTAAAAACCTTTATACTTCAAAGGATGCATATTAAGAAAGTGAAAAGACAGCTCATAGAATGGGAGAAAATATTTTCAAATCATATGTGATAAAGGACATGTACCTAGACTATATGAAGAACTCAATTAAAACTCAGCAATAGGGCTGACCTGGTAGCACAGTGGTTAAGTTGGTGCACTCTGCTTTGGCTGCCCAGGGTTCGCAGGTTCAGATCCTGGGTGTGGACCTACACGGCTCATCAAGCCATGCAGTGGCGGCGTCCCACATGTAAAATAGAGGAGGATGGGCACGGATTTTAGCTCAGTCACTCTTCCTCAAGTATAAAGAAGAAGATTGGCAACAGTTGTTAGCTCAGGGCCAATCTTCCTTACCAAAAAAACCCCAACAACTCAGCAAGAAAAAGACGACCCAATTAAAAAATGGGCAAAGGATCTGAATAGACATTTCTCTGAAGATGATATACAAATAGTCAGTAAACGCATGAAAAGATGCTTAATGTCATGCCTCTGCATGTCACCTTTATTCTCATCAACAGGTAGCCGATGTTATTCAATGAGCAAACACACATTGATCCTCTGCCATGTGCAGTTGCTGAGATTCAGAGATGAAGGTGATATGGGCTCACAATTGAACGATTTTACTCTGCAATGCATTTCTTTCCTTTCATTGCATAGAATATAAAAATTTATTTTTGAAGTAAAATACTGTCTTAATTTCCAAGTAGTTAAGAAGGAATTTGAGTTTTTATGCCAGCATTATTTCTTTCCATTTAGTTTTCGTTTTTATTCCTTAATGGCTTACTATTAAAATCCAACTTAAGAAATCTAGTAATTGTGTCTGGTGCTAGGTGGAGCATTCCCACATTCAGCAGTTTATTGAAGGCCTGAATCCCACTAAAATGCAAATGCTAAGAAGTCAGTTTTCACTCACCTGTGATCTCCTGTACCAGGAACTTAGTAGGTGCTCAAGATATGTTAATTAGTGAATAAGTGAATGACTGAAGCGACTGACCACAAGATGCAGTGATACTCTGTGCGGTGATTTATAATAGTCCTTTCATCTGCCTGAGAGCCAGGCAGGGCAGGGCACATCTCTCTCTCTTTCAGTAGGTGACGAAACGGAGGCTGGCCGGGAAGTGGCTTGCGTAGGTAAAAGCCAGAGTGAGCACTAGAATCCAGGTCTCCTGGCCCCACCGTCCCACTGTACATTCTAGTCCCACCCCAACCTTGAAATCAAAAGTGGTTATATTTCTCGTAAAAATATTGCCTCTGTGGGAGTGTGTCCAGTTCCCACTGCGGGGTTGGCCCCTCATAGGAACTGTGGAGAGGGGGACTAACGAGTTAGGCTATATGTTTCTGCTCTAAATTTTTCTCTCAAATCTTGGGACTTCTTTTTGCACTGCTGTTTGTATTCTCACATTAATATCAGATTTGAAAATATGTCATTTTTATCCTTTTTAAAGTAACTTTTTCTGTTTTTAAACCTGTGGAGCATCAGCTCAATATTTAGGTTAGGAAAATCTTCATCCTGAGCTTCCACCTTCCCAGGGTGCTTGCCAAAAAGTGTCGCTGCAAAAATCGGTTCAAGGTGAGGACCTGTCAGCTGACATGTTTCCATTACGTAAGAAAAATGAGTTTTGGCGACATGTCTAAATGCCATTTGCTCCAGCTCCTCATTAAATGGTGTGGGTGAACTAACAGCTGATGGGCTGGACCGAGACCAGGTGACCTTGGGTGTGTCCTACCTTTGCTGCTGATTCTCTGTAACCGGAGACAATTATTACCCAGAACGTGGAAAGCCATCTGAAAATGACCAGGCAGGCTGGCCATCGACTTGTTTCGTTTGTGCTATTAGGATGGAAAAGACACCAGGGGTAAGACATAGTCATTTTAAGGGTTACTACATGACTCCAAATCTAGTATTTTTTAATACTAATTTCTCAGGTAGAAAATCTGTCACTTTCTCTAACCTTCAGGTTCCAGCTCTTACGGCACCTCCTCTCCCTGCTCCCCTCCCTTTTGCTTTGTGGTCCTGTCTCATTTCTTGAGCACCTGTTTTGGGTTACATACATATAGTTACAAAGGGCAGAGCCCTTCCCTCATGGAATTCCAGGTAGAGTAGGAGAAAGACCTCCGCGAGTCCACACGGATGGCGCATGGCGGGAGTGCTGCCTTCGCCAGGCTGTCCTAAAAGACACTGAGGAATTGCCAGGTGGCCTGTTGGGGGCTGTGTGTGTTTGCACACCCTCTGCTCAGTGTGATCCTTGAGACACATATTCTGTGAGCCCTTCTGAGACAGAACTTCCCTAACTGCTTCTGAAGGCTGCTGTGTGATAGAACAACTCTTTAAGATTTGAGTTCATTTCCCATAAGATGATTGGAAAGGAAAGGTCAAACCTTTTAACACCTCCTTGTATATTCCAAAGGTGGAGGCTTTATTAAGCATTTTCTCCATCTGGGGCTTTTCTTTCTTCTTCGGGCCAATTTTAAGAATAAAATAAACTGACACACCTTTCTCTGGGATCTTTAGAACTATCTTCGCTTTCATTGTCAGGCCTAAGGAATCACTGCTGAGTGTTTGCTGTTCATATCTTCTGCTTCCTCGTGAGCCTGGGCAACAGTTTAGAAATTAAACCCCTAGTGCAGATCGAGAGTGAGTGATTTCAAAAGACTGTCCCCAAACTTACCTAAAGTGGCTGCTTGGTTTGTTTCAAAAACATTTTACATTCTGCTCAGTTTAAATGGCATTGGTTCTTAGGGTTGTCAGCTTGAATCCAGCATTTAGCAAGATGATTTTGTTTTACTCTACACAAGTGTGCGTAGGGGGAGGGGAGGAAGTGAGCTGGGAGAAGTCTACTGGGCAGGAACAGATAAGACTTCTACCTGATGGTCTCGCTCTGAAGTTACTGCATGAAGAATGAGCCTTCTGGAGATATGGGGGTCCAGGACTGCTTGAGTGGGGAGGAGAAGCCACTCAGGCTCCATGTCTGCTCAGCTAGCCCCCACAGGATGTGGGACTCCAGCGGTGCTGGACTTTCCTGCTTTTTGGAGCTATGTGGATTTGGTGGAAAAGTCTCAGGGCCCACCTCCCCACTCCTTACCCACTGTGGGCCTTGGGCAAGTCTGGGTCAGGGAGAGCTGAGTTCAGGGGGAAATGCAGGGCTCATGACTCAGTGAGGGGTGCAGCCACGGAGCTGGGTGGTGGGAGTGGTAAGTGACAGCATCAGTTGTGTTGGTTTATGTGCCTGACTCCTTATCCAGACCTCTTCTTTGAGTACAGGGACCGTGTATATATATTTAGGATATGGTAATTGCTGAGCACGTGCTTCTTGAATGATTGAGCCAGGAAACCTAGTCAGGGGGGTGGGATGGACGTTGTGGTGGGATAGAAGTTGAAAAGAGTGAGGTCATTTTGTTTTATCCTCTTATTGTTTCAAAACTCATGCATCATCGTTTCTACTGCTGTCCACCTGGTCTCAGCCACCATCATCTCTCTCTCTGGGAAACACGATAGGATGTTTTGCTGTTCCTCAGACACGGTAGGCAGGCCTCCTGCCTTCACACATCCGGGTGCCTTTCCCCTGGAGGCCCTCGTGGCTCCTTTCATTTTGACTCAGATGTCACCTTTTCAGTGAGTCCTTCTCTAGCCACTCTATTTAAAAGTGCAGTCTCCTTTCTGCCTCCACTCTCATCCCTTTTCCTTGCTTTATTTCTCTGCAGAGCAGCTGCAGTGTGATTTATTTTCTTTGTCAGTCAACTGCACTAGAGCATAACCTCTACGAGGGCAGGGATTTTCACCTGTTCCACACCCTGGTGGATTCACCAGCACCCACAATGTCATGTGACTACAGGTGTTGAAAGAAGGGAAAACTGGCAGTCAGGTGGGTAGATAACCAGTGCATTCTCAATGGATATATGCCAATTTAATGAAAAATAAAACCCTCTTTTGATTGTTGCTTTGACTTATTAAAAAAATCACCTTTCTTCATTTTTTTTGACACAAAATGTATAATACACATTTTCACTTAAAACTTTGAACCAGGGCCTGGTGCCACCAGCCCTGTCCATCCTTTGCCTACACTCCTAGTCTCCCCTTAGCTTGTCAGACTCTAAGTAGAACTTCAAGATCACCGACTTTGTGAACAAGGAAACCTAAGGCCCAAGGAGTCTTGTGCTCAGTCCAAGGTCGTTCTGCTCCATTTCATTAGATTTGCACCAGAGACAGGGAAAGGGAACCAACATTTATTGTTTGCCCCAAAGAGACAGGCACCTCCTTGCATATCTAAGTTAATCCTCATGAAGAAGTCTGTAGGGCGTGCATCATCATCCCCATTTTACGAGTGGAAAACCAGAGGCACGGAGCAGTAATGTGATGTGCTTGGGGCACATGCCTAGTAAGACCCGGATGCTGGGTCAGTGCTGTTCCTGTGTTCTTGGGGACGCTCATGCAGCCCCTTATTGGTTGCTTGGGGAATTTCCTCCTCAGCTGTGGTAGAGAGCATCTAGAGAATGCTTTCCAGATCTTGTGGTGTTTGATGTTAGCTGTTAGCTGGTCGCCTGTGTTTCCACCGGCCCAGTGTGTTCCAGTGTTCCTGCCGTGAGCATGTTCCTAGATTGACCTTTGTCTCCATGAGCAATACTTTCCCCTCTTCAAAGCCGGTGTGTGCTTGGTGATTCTCTTGGGCTTTTGATAACAAACCAAATTGAAATCTCAGTGATGATGGGACTTGATGAATAATTTATATTGTAAAAGATTAAAAAATTAGTCCTAAAAAAATCAAAGTAAATTTTAAGGGGTCGTCTAAGTACAATTGCTTTGTTGAAACTGTTCACCAACTGGCAGCAAAGCTTTTGCGCAGGATGGATAGGAGTTGACGAGGAAGGGCAGTCAGTCACAAGCGGCAGTGCGCTGCGTGTGTGGTTGGTCAGGTCCCAGCAGGAGGCAAGTGGAGCAGGTCAGAGTGGGGTCCCCAGAGCTGAGACCGTGGGTTTATTCCACAGGTGTGGGCCCAAGAGAGTCTTCTCTGTGAGCTGCCACATTAAAAGGTGTGTAAGTGTAGTTAGAGGATATGCAGCGGAGACACAGGGTCCAAGGGAGGGGGATGGAGTATACAGACAAGTGAAGAAAGGGAAAAGGTGGTCACGCACACACAAAATGCCTGGAAAGGTTGCACATTAATGATAGAAATTGTGCTGTAGTTCTTTACCACATTTACTGGTAATGATAGAAATTGTGTGGCACTCAGTGTAGCACACTCTGGGGCCTCAGCTATGCTTTTTGAATTTAGTTTGGCTTTTATGAAAAGCGTCGAAATGATTCTCTCTGCATGAATGTATGTTTCCATACTCCCATCAAACTCTAAAACATATAACGTCTTATTCGTATCAATTTGCTGGAAAAATTAGAAAAAATTTTCAAAGCTTCTTTTTACTGTCTTTGTCTTACGTTTCTCCGATGGGGAAAAAGCCTGGAAAACTGTCAAAGAACTGGCTGTTCTCATAAGTATTTGAGGAGAACAGTGTGAGTCATTGTAGTTTTTTGCTGGTATTTTAGTATCCAGTTTATTTTTAAACAGTTCTGTGCAACTGGAGTTTCTTCCGTGGTTTTTGTTACCATGGCTCCATAATATTTCCTCAAATCTGCTTGTTCATACTTTCACACACTTCAGCATCAAATTTACAATTCCTTAGAATCAGAATGTCTTATTCATGATATCCAAGAATGTTTCTCCAGCTGCAATAGCATTTTTCTCCAAATTGGAAAAGTTGCCTGTTTTTCCCCCTACAGATACTGGGAAGAGAGAGGGTTTGGTTCTGTGAAGGACAGCGCAGTGAGTGGAGTGAGTGGGGCTCTTAGGGCGCTTCCATCAGCGGTCTGAGCAGGACCAGTGTCCTCTGTGTAGAGTCACTTCCCCTTTAGATCCCATCGTTGAGGGCACAGGATGGGCAGGCTGCTTGGGAAGTGCTGGCACTGGACGTTTTGGTCCAGACATCCAACAGAGTCTTGCTTCTTGGTCCTCCTCAGCCATGAGTGTGTGTTCGTTCTCTCGCTCTTATTTATTTATTCATTTATTTTTGGACTTGATTGAGCCTTCCACTTTGGGATGGTCTCTTGTTTCAAGAATCTGTAGTCACAAGAAAAACAATGCTGATCCTGGCAGTCCCTGGTGAAGTCTGCCTTGCCCTCCCTCCCCGGCATTCAGGATTGTTCAAGGAGATGCTTTTCTGCATCTTGTTGCTTTGAGAAATGTGTATTTCTTAAAGGATTGTTCAAGATTTAAAGAAAATCCCAGAGCAATATGAAATTGTAGAGATAGTTTGTTTCGAATCTCTTAAAGTCTTTGACCTCTTCCACTTTTCAGGGATAAGCAGGTTTTCCTCTGATACATAAATGTAGTATCAGACTAGGTTCTGGGTGTGTGCTTGAGGCTTATTATAGGGAATTCATCTTAGCCAGACATTGTCCAACTCTACTATAAGTATAAATGCTGACTCAATGGTAGAACAAATTCTAATACTTGAGAATTCAAAGTGGGGTGTAACTGACTGGATCTTTGGCCCCTGACACAGTTGCTTCCTCTGATTCAGAGAGGACTCCTTTTTGAACAACAAAAACTAAATAGAACACGTGGTTCTGGGTGCTCTGGGGGCTGCCCAGGAGGCTCCAGGTGGGAAGGTCTTCCGACTCAGTGACTGTATAAACTGGCCATGGTAGGAGAATTGACTTTTTAAGACTCACTGAAAAATTAAGTTTTGCTCTCAGCTTGAGAAACATTTATGGTTAATCATCTGAGTAACTAATCCTTTTTTCTTTTCTGTGTAATCCAAGAGCTGTCAACATATGGTCTTCATGAATGAAATTGATAACAATAATATATTATTGTAAAGATTTTGTTTGATATTCTTTTATAAAATCATTGCTTTACTTTCTTTGCCACCATTTCATTTGTAAAGATCTCAACATGTGTCTGTCAATTTCAACAAAAGTTAAGGGGGGCCTCTTGTGTGTGAGATGCCCTGGTCAAGTTTACCTTCTAGAGGGCAGTACCTGGATAAAAAAAATCATGTGATGATGTGTGCTTTGAAGAACTATACAAAGAAGATAGAAAGTAGCATCGTAGAAGTGACAGTGGTGAGAGGTGGGGCTAGATGAGAGAGGATGGTCAGGGAGGCTCCTCCAAGGACCTCTGGGCAGAGGCCCAAATATTGTCAGGGAGCTGGCCATGTATTTATCTCAGGGAAGAGCATTCCAGGGAGAGGGAACAGCATGTGCAAAGGCTCTGAGGCAGGAATGAGCTTGGTGTGTTCCAGAAACGGGGAAGATCATTGTGGCTGGAGCAGAACAGGGCCAGCAAATGAGGGAGAGTGGAAGGGGGCAGGCAGGGGCCAGATCATGATAGTATTTATAGCAAAGGTGAGGAGTTGGAGTTTAATTCTGAGTGCGATGAAGCAGGGAAGTGACATGATTTAAGTATTTGAAAAGATTGCACTGCAGAGACTAGAAATTGGAAGCGAGGGTGGATTTTCTGTTCTACCTAACATTGGGGTTCCTTGGGAAAACATTAAACTTTTGTTTTCATTTTAGCTTTGAAATTTTGGAGTTTTTAATACCACTTGCATCCCTTGTGATGTGGGAATCTGTGAAGTTTTCTGGACTCTTTTGGAAGAGGGGTATTGTGTATGTAAATCACTCTGGTTGTTAATAATAGTAACAGAATAATCTCTGCATGGTCCGTGAATTAAAACTGTAACTAATAATAGTATGTAACATCGTTCTCAAGCCTGGCCAGCAGCTGGAAGGTTACAGGTTATGAGAAACTTATCGAGTTCAAACCACATGGGGATTTTTGTGCAGAAATGTGACAGTAGTTCCTCCTCATTTCCTCACTGTTCCTGTTTTGGGGTGGGCACCCAGCCATGCTGTCTAACCCTCTGAATCTCAGGTGGTCCCATTGACATTGCCTGGCCTCTGCCTCCTCTCTGCCCCCATCTTCCCACTCCACCCTTCCCTAAGGATTCTTCTGTTTGGGATGCCCTGCTTCCACCCCTGTACACCTGCCTGATTCCTATTGGCTCCTCAGGATTCAGCTTGGTGTCCCCTGGCTGGGAAGCCACCTGCACTGGAAGTCCTATTCTTGGCTTCCTCAGCACCCTGGGTGGAGAGCAGTTACTTCCACCCTTGATTGAGGTATTTCGTCCACCCAACAATCCCAAGGAGTAATAGGCAATATTAATTCTATTTTCTCGATGAGGAAACTGAGGCTTGAAGAGGATAAGTAGTTCGCCCATGGTTATCTAGCGAGTATGCAGCAGGCTGGGATTCATTCATCACTCATTTGTTCTCTCACATATTATTGCCTTGAGTATGCCAGGCGCTGTGTCCACCCTTGGAATACACCTGTGAACAAGGCAGGCGTGGGTAACGTGTTTGTCTCCCTCACCTCCCTGAGCTGTTTGAGCAGGCTCACTTCCAGAACAGGACTTCTCCACAGGCACTTGGTGAATGCTGAATGAATGAGTGAATGAATGAATGCCCGTTGACGTTCTATCCTTATTGGAGCCCTGGCTGGAGTGCTGCCCCCATTAGGCCCCCAACCTTTTGTTTTGTCAGAGTCATGCTCAGGTGGCTGACCTCTGCCTCTGGAGTCTCACCCAAGAGGCAGCACGGCCTGGCAGCTAAGGGCTAAGGGGCAGGCCCTGGGGCGCCGGGCCTGGGTTTGAGTCCCAGCTCCTCTGCTTACTAGCCGTGTGGCCTTGGTCAAGTTATTTAAACACTTTTGTGCTTCATTTCTTCAACTGTAGAAGGAGGATGACTGTAGTACCTGCCTCATAGGCTGCTCTGAGGATCAGTGATGCCAAGCACCTAGGAAATGCTCAGTAGATACTGACCGTTATCGTGCTTTCTGCTCTCCTTAGCATGCTGTCTGACCCTTGGTCTAGAGCTTAGGAAACGTTGGATGAGGGAAGGAAAGATGGGAGATGGTCACCAGACTGCTCGTGACTGTCCAGAGAAGAGGTCCACCCACGCCTGTGCGCATCTGATGGCTGCAGAGGACGTGGGGCACTGACCCTGTGAGACCCTGAGAGGAGCAGGACTGCTATGGTCAGCTTTTGGCCCCCCTTTCTTCTCTGGCCTTTTCTCCTGGCTGTCCTAGGTTTGACAGGTTTCCCTGTTTTGTCCGACTCACCTTTTCCCTTCTAGCCACTGTGTCTCCTGTCAGACTTGATGTTTTTGTCCAGTAAAATATTATATCAGCTCATGTGTTTCGAGTACCCCTCTTAGCAACAGTAACTGAAATGGCCCCTCGTCTCCTACTTTTGCCCAAATGTGTCTGTTAGGTCTTTACTGCATCTTCTGCAGCCTCAGTAGTGATGTTTCTAAAATTATTAATTTCTAATATTTTCATTCTTTTAATCAAGGAAGCAAGTGTAAATAAATTTAACTTACAAAGAATATAATATACCAGGAACTTGAATATTAGTTCAGATTAAAGTCTTCAAGCTAATCTAACATCTCATTAGAAGTCATTGTACTATACATTTATAATCTGTCTCTAAGATTAGGAATATCAATAAATAAAATATAGTTACTTTGTGTGTGAATTTACTTTTGAACTTGAACTGTCAGAAAGTTTCATTTTGTAATTCTTAAATTTTCCCACTGACTCAAACTAGATTGAGAGATTGGACAACCCAGACCGTGGAGATGTGTTTGTTTTTTAGCAGTATACTGTTTGTTCTTTTAAGGTGGCCTACTTTCATGCTTCCAAATGCATTTTTGAAACATTTCAATTAATTTAAAAGTAAGAAAGACAATCACTTTCAAAATTCATTTACTCAATAATATTCCTCCTCATAAACGTGGGCATGTTCTTCTTGGGTCAGGGTTGAGTGATGTCTCAGCCATGCGGGGCTCTGTGAGACATGAAGACACGAGGGCCAAGGGTGTGCTGGGTTCAGAGAGGGATTCGGGGCTGTGAGCCCTGGGGCTGCTGTGTGTCCTGGCTGTGGAACTGGGGACAGAAGAGAGAAGTTTATTTCTCTCACACTCAAAGCCCAGAGGTGGCATCCCAGGACCACTGGCCACACCACAGAGTCAGAGCCTCAGACTTCCTCTGTCTCGTTGTGTTAAGCATGACTCAGTTCCCAAGTCATCTCATGGTCAAGATGGAAAAAGTAGGGCTTTTGTATTCAATACAACTAACTTTGTGCTAGGATTGGGACATACAAATAAACACCATGTGGTCCCTGTTTCGTGGTAGAGACAGATGTGTGGATGACGAGCATCCAGGTAAGGTTGAATGGAGCGAGTCCTGTAAGAGAGGAACATGCAGGGTAGGCCAGGCAGCAAAGCTTAATTTTGACTGGGAATAAAGAAAGGCTCATGGAGGAGGTGGCATTTGATCTTGATCTTGAAGAATAATAAGTATCTTGACAATCATCTGGGAGGCAGTTCCAGGGAGAAGAAATAATGTGAAGGGAGGTGCAAGGGCCTGAAAGGGTGAGGCTCTCCTTGGAGACCCAGTGGTGGTGAGAGCGGGCCACGAGCCCCGGAAGGTGGGTAACTCGCCTGCATTGGATGAGTCAGGAGTAGCTTAGCTCCTCCTCTCAAGAGGATGTCACACGATTGGCAAGTTGTCCTGGGCCACTTGGTCAGTATGATATCTATTCTAAAAGGTGGACAAACTAACCTTGAGAGAGAACCCCGAAGGGTCACTTGTGATATCACATCGGAGGTACTCTTTCCTCTGCCCCCACTTTGGAAGCAGGAGTAAGCCATTTGTAGGTGCACTGCTCCCACCGAATACTTCACAATTCACTGAACCCCCAGTGTCATCACTGTGCCTGACCTCCCAGCAACCGCTGACAGGGGAATCTTCAGCAAGAAGACCCTGGGACCCAGGGTCAGCATGCCTGTCACAATGCACGAGGCTGTGATTGCTGACAGTCTATGCCTCTTCTTACTCGTTTTGTAAAATGCACATGTTAATTCCTGTCGACTTTCCCTTTAAACCTTGGGATTGATATGTGCAGGACTTGTCTCACAGGTGACATCCTGTGTCACCAACACTGCTCAGTAATTTTTATGACACGGATGTGCTCAGGAAGCACGAGCTTTCCGTTGACTGGGGCTTGTTTCACAGTGAGCCTCTGAGAGTGAGTTCAAGCCTGGACTTTGGGGTCCTGGTGGGGATGTCCCCACAGGGCAGCTGTAAGGCTCAGATCTGATAGAGCAGGAAAGCACTTTGCAGTGGTGAAGGTCACTGCAGATGCACACTCTTAAAATCACTTGACTTTAATCCACCCAAGTTCTCCCATAATCTCTTGTCAGTAGAAGGCTCTTTTAAAACATTTTAAGTTCAGAGAAAACTGAGAATTTCTTTACTCCCACACTCTTCTTTTCAAGTGAGGGTAGTAGGATGCTAAAAAGATGCCCAAGGTCCCACAACTGTTTAATGGCAAATTTGGGACCAGTCTTCCAAATTTTGGCCCTAAGAGCCCTTTATAAGAGTAAAAAATGACTTCTGAATCATCAACAATTAAATTATGTTCCGTATAGCTTTATTGGTTTTGTTTGTTTGTTTATTTGGAGTGTGTAAATGTGTATATTTTTCTTTAAAAATTGGCATTGCCAACAGGGTATACCCAGTGATTCTCTAAACTGGACTGATTAACTACCATCATCAGTGCCACCATTCTTGCCTCTTGGGGGGAATTAATTGTGTGCAGACACTCACACCATCCCACTAAGTGTAAAGGGCATTAGTCCACCAGGATAGCCCTGGGTGGATAACTAGTGTCCACGCAAGGTTGAATGGAGTGAGTCCTGAACACTCTGAAAATTTATACATTAAAGGAGTTTCATATTTAAAATTTTATAAATGTTTATTTACTTGAAATTTCTTTAAAACAAACAAACAAAAACAACCTGCTTTCTGTACCTACCGAGTAAGGAATTAGAAGCTGTGGTGAGGCCCACTGGTCTCCACTACAGCTGAAGTCTCCTTTTCACGTGAGCTCCTTCTTTTCCCTTTTCTCTCGTATTTCTTATTCACGTGTGATATTGCAGGTGCTGTTTCTCCTCTGAAGTGTTCTCAGATTCATCAGGCGAAACAGTTAGGACCCCCAAAGGCAGCAACATTTTTCTGCCAAGGTGTGTTTGTGGGGTCATGTTTTCTTCCATGCCTCTCGGAGTGTATTTCCATCCTTTCTCATGGGTGTGTAATCTGCCCCTTAAATGTAGATTGAGGGGGCCGCCCGGTGGCGCAGCGGTTTAGTCCGCGCTTGGCAGCCCGGGGTTCGCGGGCTCGGATCCCGGGCGCCCGCCGACGCACTGCCTGTCAGCCATGCCGTGGCGGCGTCCCATATAAAGTGGAGGAAGATGGGCACGGATGTTAGCCCAGGGCCAGTCTTCCTCAGCAAAAAGGGGAGGATTGGAACAGATGTTAGCTCAGGGCTGGTCTTCCCCACAAAAAAAAAAAAGGAAAAAAAAAGGAAAAAAAAATGTAGATTGAGGATGTCGGGTTGAAATCTTGCTTTTTAAACTGTATCTAAGAGTTTCACCAGCTTTCTTTAGAATGCAGGAGCCTGAGAGCCCCTGGTAAAGTAAGTGGGGACGGAAGTGGGGAGCTGTACATGCTGTAAAATCCCCCAATCTTGGCCCTGACTGGGAAAGACCGAAACCACTGGAGTCTGACTGTGAGGGCCTGGTGCAATAGTGTGGGACACGACATGATATTATATGGCCATTAGAAATGACAGGAAGGTGGCATGGACAACGGGGGAAATGCTTATTATGCAGTTGAAAAAAGCAGACCACAGGGTGGCTTGTTTGCGGGGAAGTAAGACCATAGATGACGAGAAGGGGCTGAGTAATGAGAACCGAGGTTGGTGGAACAGAGTCCAGCCACGAGGAGCCCTCACTGGTTCTGACAGCACTATGCTAGCCAAAAGAATAGACATTTGGACTTGAAACTGTCCCGGGCTTAGGCTTATGGGGCGGGTTGAAAGAGCAAAACCAGGATTTGCCTGCTTCGGAAGCGATGCTGTGCCAAGGCGGAGCAGCACCGTGTTGGATAGTGTGGAATAGCTTCCCTGGGTTGGTCTGTTTAGAAAAACTGGTTTTTCCTTAACTTTCTCCAGTTGGTTTTTTCTGTGGGAGGAAGAGGGCTGCTTTGTAGTGCTGCCTAAAACAAAATGTGTTTTTTTCCCCATTCTTTTTTTCTCTTTCCTTCTGAACTGTGATATTCAAGGGTCTGAGCCATGTTTGTTTTCAGTGAAGTGGCTCTGTGTCCCAGCAGAGTTCCTAAAATTCCCCTTCCTCTCACCAGCTCGCTCTTCAGTTTGCAGCGGGCAGTTCTATGCCACGACGTGGTCGGAAACCCTCTCCTGGTCTCAGGAGGTGGCTTCCACGGCAACCCCGCGCTTGGTCTGCCGAGAGATGCTGACTATTTTTGTGACCTCTGGAGGCACCTTTGAGAGTGTTTGGCCCACACTGCCACCCTGGTGGGTGCTTCTAGGGAACCCTCCCCACTGCCCCTGGGGCCTGGGACTAGCCGAGCCGTGGGCCTCATGGTGCTACCCTTAGAGGGGACAGTCTTTAAAACTGACCATAGTGCAATGCTCAAGCTGTTTTCTGTTGTTGAAGTAAATGCACTACACAACGTTCCAGAGATATAGTCACTTTATTTGCTGATCTCTATCTCTTCCTTTGAGGAATGTTCACTTTCCGGATGAAATCACTGGAAACAAAATAGGCTGTGCCAGATATTTGAGCTATTAAAAAAAAAAAAGTGTTCCTGCTTTGCTAATGGTGCAAAGCAGTGTGTTACCTCAGGCCTGACTCCCTGAGCACCCACCATGGGGGAGGCTTGAGGGCTGGAGAGAAGTAGGAGACCCCGTCCTTTCTTACAAGGGACTGACAGGAATAGCCGAGGCCGAGGCTGGAGGCAGAGAGGACCCAAGAGCCTGTGGGCTCCAGTGGTGGTCTGGCCCGCAGCTGAGCAGCAGAAGGGCTTCCTGTGTGGCTGGTGGTAGACAGCCGGGGACTGAGCCGCACATCCCCCACTATGGTTGCTAAACCCATTTGTGGTTTGGTTCAACATGTGCAGTAGTGTTTATAAAAGAATTCTAACCACTAGAGTTAAAACATCTTCACGTAAATGCTTCGATTCTTTTCCATCTGTGGAGCTTCAGTCTGTATGAATCAAAATTACCCAGACTCTTCAGTTCAACTTTTCTCATCCTGAATTCTTCCAGCTGGTTTTTACAGAGTAGCTGCTACGTGTCAGACCCTGGAGGGTGGGACTACAGCAGTGAGCAAAACAGACAAGCATCCCTGCCCTCCCAGAGGTTACAGTCTGTTGAGGGAGACAGGCAATGAACAGCACAGTTAACTAAATGATAAAGCTGTTGGATGGAAACAAGTGCTTGGGAGAGGAAAATAAAACAGAGGAGGGCTCTGGGAGTGCTGGGGGCGGGACCTGGGGCCGTGGCTGAGGAAGCCAGCCTCCTGCTGTGGGCTGCCTGGAGGAGGACCACTCCAGGGAGCAGGGGAGCAAGTGTGGCTGTACCCGGCAGTGCCACAGTCCACAGAGGCCTCTGACTAGAGCTGGGGGAGTGGGGAGAGCAGCAGCAGGGATGAGGTCTGAGGTCTGAGGAGGAGGTAACGTGGTGGAAGTTGCGCAGGGCGGGCTTCACTCCGCAGGAGTACTCTGGGCTGTTACTCTGCCTGAGACAAGATGGAGAGGCTTGAGAGGGGCAACGTGGTCTGACTGGAGTTTTGAAGAGCTCACTGTGTTGAGAAGGGAGTGGGGAAGCCGGGACACCCGTAAGGAGCTGCCTGCGATAATGCAGGAGAGAGGTGATGGTGGGTTTGGATGTCTCTGGCAAGCAGAGCTGGTGGGGTTTGCGGAGGGGGCAGTCAGTCCTTGAGGTGCACGTGGGTGTCCTCTTGAAGCTGTGGTGCAGTCACGTGGTGCAGAGGGATCCTCTCTTTATTCTAGCACAGGCCATTAATGAAACAAAGTGGGGTATTTTTATTGACTAGTTTTTGTATTCTAAAAATATTACATGCTGATAGTCAAAACTTTCAAATAGTTGAGAAGGTTGTGAGCTGAAATGTAGCAGTCACCTCCCCACCCCCATGATGCCCCCCAGAGCAAGTCTGAGACCCCACTGGGACTGTCCACGTATAGGCACACTTTGGTGGATGCCTAATTGTTCTTTTAATACCAGTGGGATCAGACTACATCTACCAGCTACAGCCCACTGTATTCACCTGATAGGGGAACATCTTTTCCCGTCTGTGCACACAGTCCCCTCCCTCTCTCTGCTCTGGCTTCCCGGGTTCCACTCCAGAGGTATACTGGCATTTTTGATTTTTGATGGACAGTGAGGAGGTTTTCAGTGTTTTTTATTTTTGTTGTTATTTAAATAACACCACAGTGAAAATCTACATTTGACTCTGGTGAGTCTATTTGTAGGATAAAGTTGTAGAAGAAAAGTTGGGTCAAAGCCTAGTGTTTCTCTTATGTTAAATATATCGCACGCTGAGAGGCATGTAACAGTGCATAAGGACAAGTATGAAATGACTCTGCATACACATGTGCTTGGTTTTCCATAGCATATCTTCTAGGCACTTGAGGCTTGAATTTTTAACCAGTAGCACAGATTTAAAGATTGGAGTTACCATGCAGCTCCATCACTGATGCCAGATCACTCCTGTCTGGAGTCCTCGGTGCCACCTTGGGCAAGCACATGGCCTCTGGCCCTTCTGGGTGCTGAGACAGGCCCAGAACTCCGTGAGACCTTTGCTACCCTCCCTCTGCTGGAAAGGCCCCTCCCCTGTCCTTCACTTGCCCACTCACCATCCACCTTGGGTCCTCAGAGAGGCCTGACCATTGTGTCTCCACAAGTCCCTCCTTCCTGTTCTTCCCACCACTTGTTATAGCACCTTATGTATCTCCGTTTGCCGTACTGACATGACATGCTGACTGCATGACACTGCATGTCAGTCTGCCCTATTAGGACGTCAGTCCCGGACGAGCAGGGACCATGTCTGTCTTGTTCGCTGCTCCATCCCCTGGACTTAGAAGAGTGCCTAGCACATAGTAGATACCCAAACATCTGATTGTAGAACCAATGGATCAATACATCGCTTACTTAATGGGGAATGATCCTCCCCTCACTCTGGGCCAAACAATGGCTTAGAGGAAATTTTAGTCACTTCCCAATTAATGAAGAATTTCCCAGCCTGGGTAATGAAGAAGAAACAAACCTAGGTCCAGTGTGTGCTCACTGCGAGGCCTGCAGGGCAGCACAGAACCAGGCCAGCGTTGTGTGTGGGGCAGTGAGGATGCCTTCCTTCTGTGCTGCCTTCTGCTGTTACAGAGGCCTGAAGAGGCCGTTCTCCAAGGAGACGCGCACCGTGGTGCCTTCAAAACGTTCTTGCTTTATGGGAATAGCCTTTGGCCTAATGACCTGTTCCGTTTTTTTCTTTTTGAAACAAATTAAGGACATTAAGGGGGAGCTAGATGTACTTATATAATTGGTACGTTTTGTTTACCTGATACCTGTTATCAGGTGCAGAGGAGAGAAAGGAGGTTACGCCAGCTCCCCGCCTGGGCCAAGGGCACCGTTGGAACCTGCATTAACCTCTGAGACTCTGCACATCACTTTAGGAATGGCTCTGACTCACCGGTGCTTATATACGTCAGTGGCAAAAGTCACTGGAATCCAGAGATCTGGAACCGTTTCCACTACCTCAGTCATTCCTGGCTTCCCTGATTCCTGACGAGTGCCTCTTAGAATGTGTGTTGAGCAAACATCTATCGAGGACCTACTGTGTGCCAGGACACATGTGGAGGGCCACAAATGCATTTTTCAGGAGGGTGGGGAGGAAAAGGGTTGATGATTTATGCATCTTTACGCTTAGGAATTTCTTGCTCTCGGTTTCAAGCTTGCTACTTAAACACCTTTGATGGGGCAGACAAGGTCCCAGGCAGAAGCACACTGTCCTTGCTCCTCGTGTGACTGGAATTTTAAGGTCTCCAAGGGGAGCCAGCCTGAGGGACTGCCCATGGCTCCACTGATGACTGGCAGTTCACTGAGTGGCCGCAGCAGAGCTGCGCTTCTCGAGGCATTGGAAAGAGGAGGGAAAGGCTGGGAGTCCTCCTTCGTTATGCACTCACTCACTCGGATTTTGTTGAGCACCTGTGTGCAGCACTGGGAGCGCTAGACCTGAGTGGTAAGTGAGCCGCACAGCGGAGCCCACAATCCAGGGCTCCCCCGCCCCTCCCAGCCTCTAGGACCTCTGGAATGGCTCTTCCCTGTCCCTTAACCGGTCTTTCTTGCATCTCTTTCTCCTCCTGTTTGATTGATAATCTTATCATCCAAGTCACTAGCTTCATCTTTAATCTTGTCATTCTATCATACAGACCAACCATTAAAATGTTTATTTTGGTAATAAGGTTCCTAAAAATTAAGAAAAAAAATTTGCTTATTTCCTGATTGCTCCTTTTTCATAGCAGCCTGTTCCTGTTTTAAGGGTACAATAGCCTTAACTTTCTTGGAGAATTCTTATCAGCATTTGTTAGAATTTCTCTCTTATTCCCTGAAGTATCTGTGTTTTCCCCAGAGATCAGTTCAAAACAAAAGTTGTCCTGTTGATCTCGGTCCTACTCTTTCATGGTTTGGGTTTGTATTTCATTATAATTTATTTAACGGTTGAAGATCCTTGGTTATCAGTTCACATTTATGAAGAACAGCTGATGTATGGGAAGCTGATCCGAGTCTCCTGTCCGCCTCTGCCTTGAATTGGGAGGGTGACTGTGGTTCTGTGAGAAGCTGGGCGTAGCTCCAGACGGGCCTCCCCGAAGGGTGTCTGGGCTTGATGGGTCCAAATGCAGTTTTAAACATTACTGTGGTGATAGCCCCTCAGTTCCACTTCCCCCAGCTTTGCATTTCTTAGCCCTCAGCTTGGCTCCTACCCTAGGAAGGCTCATTCCCACCCTGGCGTTTGGGGTGGTTTCTTTGTTTTCTCTCAGCCCAGACCTGCCTGCTTCCTCCCAGCATGTCCTCCAGCCTGCTGCACTGCTGCTGCATACAGGTTCCTTCTTGTCAACTCAGTGGACCCTTGGGGGGAAGGGAGAGCTGTGTGTACCTCTCTTGAACTGGCTATTTTAGTGTCATTTGGGGGAAAAAAACAAAGTTGGAGGAAATAGATGGGGAACATATTTTTGTGTCTTTGTTTCTTCTGTTGTGATGGGACGGAATCAAGAATGACTCAGCATGCACTACCTCATCCCAGAGGTTCATTTCAGAACCGGTTGTTTGGAATTCAGATGGCATTTTCCTGTCACCAGGTTAGACTGTAAAAGCCTGTTTCACTGTGTTTGGCACACAGTGTAGCCCATGAGGTAGAATTAGGACTGGGTGCACAGCAGTAAGAGTGTCTGACAGGACCCCTCTCCCTCACGTATAGCACTTGTGCAGAGCTAACGGGACTCATTCAGCATTATAGTTGAGTATTGTAGTCCATTTTCTTTAGAAGAAATAATCAGTTGGCTGCTGGGTGCTAGACAATCTGGAATATACTAAAGAAGTGCCACACTCAGTCCCTGTCCTTGGAAAGAGCAGTACTGACTCATTTGTCTGTCACTTTGTACTTTCCCAAAGTTTTTTCATATCTGTTTTCATCCCTGAGCCTCTCCATACCTCAGGAGGTAAGGAGCACCAGTGATGTCCTTGCCGTGCAGAGGACAGGGCTTTCGGAGGACAGATGACTGGGTTCACAGAGGTGGAGCCGAGACTCGTTTTCTACTCACTGTCGCAGTCTTCCCAGGAACTGCACGTTCCCATTGAGAAGCACCCAATTAATTACTAAATATACATTATATGTTTTTGGCATCAATAAATATATTTCAGGAGCATTCAGTACCATTTGGCATTAGAGACAGTTTGTTCCACAGGCTTGGTAGTGTGTTAGGTTTGCCTCAAGACCTGAAAGAATGAAGGAAGCAGAACCAGGAAATACGCCCGGCCTGGTCTCCTTTTGAAGGAACGGGTTTGCAGGTTCTCTTGCTGCCCTTAGAGAAGCCTCAATCTCCCCAACTTACACGTTTTTTTTTAGTCCAGAGGATGCTAAAACCAGATTCGTTTTTATGGTTAGAGATGTTTGTGCGTGAAAAAAAATTCTGAGTAATATTCCCTGACAGGCGCAGGGCCTTTGGGGATGTTTTGCATTATCAGTATTGATAAGACAGCCCTGAGAAGCAGGACCCCTTTCCGAGGGAGCAGCCTCCCGGTCAAGCAGTGCTGCCAAATCTGGGAATGACTCCTGGCTGGACATGCAGTGTCCTGCTGGAGTTGGGCAGCATGGAGTCAGACGGTCGGGTTGAGTCCTGGCTTAGCATTTACGAGCTGTGGGGCCCTTGACCAGTGATTTGAATTGTTTGCACCTCAGTTGCCTTCCTGTAAAATGGAGACAACCTGCATCATTGCCGGGTTTTTGTGGAACAAAAATAATATGTCTGAAGCTCACCTAGACCACCTGGTGGTGCTAAGAGGTGTTGGATACGTGGGAGCTGCTTTCATGTTGGTTTTCTCCCAGGCAGAGTGGCAGAACCACATCTGGTTGAAGCAGGCTTGCTTTATTCGATACAAACATGGCTGACTTCAGCCAAGAGAGCCTTCTTTGGGGGTGTCATTCACTCATTAGTTATTGAACACCTACGTAGCGCCATTAGGCATCTCTTCTAGTTCCTTCCTTAGTGGCCTGGGTTTCCCTGTGGGATCAAGGCTGGCTCCTAGGGTATGGCCTGCTCTGCAACTGGTTCCCTCTCAGGAGGGGGTACACTCAAGTGAGCATCCACACACTAGAACAGAGCACCAGTGTTTGGCTGGACATTAGGGGGCTTTGTTCAGGAAGCTCATTTTCTCTTAGAGCATAGGCCATGCCTTGTGACCTCTCCTCTTACCTTAGAGTTGTTTGTCTGCAGCTCTTGGCCCCCTAGTCACACGTGTCCACCCTACCCCACCCCCCACTTTAAGGAGGGAATGAAGTGATGCCTGGAAAGCAGCTGTGAGGGAAGAGCAGGCATTGTGTTGTCTCTGAGTGATGAAACTATGGAGGATCCTTCTTCCTGTCCTCCCTTTCTCTGCCAAACTCTCTTCTCTGAGTTTTCTATGGAAAGCATGAGTTATTTTTGTTTTTCTAAGTTACAAGTACATTTAAAAAAAAAAAAAAGCACCCAAGTTGATTGGTACATTAAGACCACTTAACGTTGGGTATTGTCATTTTTCTTGTCTTATGTAAATATATAGAGCAGACATTTTGAGATTTTATTTTGATTGCCATCAAACATTTATTACCAATTTCACTTTATTTACAGTAGTAAAAGGGCAAATAATATTTCTTCTGTTTGCATGACAAATTTAATATTTGACTCTTTCCTGATTTTCCCGTTATTCTAGTCCAGTTTAGTTGTTTTTCAGTTTTATTTAAAAGAAATTGAGGTCTAGCTCATGGGCTATTTGTATTCCTAGCACTAGCTCAGTTCTGAAACTTACATCTTTATTGAATCAATGAATAATGTTCACCAAGAGCAGCTGAAAATGGCAGATATTCCCCTCTTTCCAATTTTAAGTTGACGCAAGACCATTGTGTCACTAAGCCACATAATGCTTTCTGGTCTCTTTTCTTCCAGTCCCCTCCTGACCGTCTCTGAGCCTGGCTATGGCTGGTGTGACTCAGGAGGTCATGTGGTCCCAGGAAGAGTGATTGATCATTGTGCCATATTGAGTCAGTGGTGCCAGTCAGATTCTGGCCATAAAAGAACAAATCTAACTGTTCATCGTGGAGACCATTTCTTGTGTAAGCCCTGAAGGCTGAGGGCTGATTCTTTACTTTTGTAAAATCACCAGTCATGGGTTTCCAGGGCCAGATGAGGTTTCGTTGGCCTCCTTTGACCCATCCCGACCCTCCTCCCCTTACAGATAGGAAGCTCTTTTCCTGTGCACCAAAGCAGAGCCCATCTGCCTGTAAGTCCCTATCTAGCTTTTCCAATACCCTATTGAGGAAGGGACTTGTCCTTGCTTTCTTGATATTTTCATTATATGTAATGTACTATCATAGGAAGAACTTGAATTTTAGAACAACAGAACCTGGATTTAGTCTTGATCTCACCATTTATAATCTTGAGTAAGTTACTTGACCTTTAGTTTCTCATGTGCAAAAAGGAAATAAAAATACCTACCCTCAGGACTGTTATGAAAAATAAATGAGATTGTGGAATATAGCTAAAATTGTGCTTAGAGGGAAATTTATAGCTTTAAATGCACGTATTAGAAAAGAAGAAAGGCTGAAAAGTAATGAACTAAGCTTTCATTTCTAGAAGTTAGAAAAAGAACAACTTGAAGCCAAAGATGGTAGAAGGAAGGAAATAAAAGGGGGAGAAATCAAGGAAATAGAAGACAAACATTCAGTAGACAGCTGAAAGAAAGCTAAAAGTTGATTCTTTGAAAAGGAATAAAAATTGATAAACTTCTGATGAGATGATCAAGAGAAAAGGCACAAAAACCTAATGTCAAGAATGGAAAGGGGAGGGGGCCGCCTGGTGGCGCAGCAAAGTTCGCGCTTTGGCAGCCCAGGGTTCGCGGGTTCGGACCCTGGGCGCCTGCCGACGCACCGCTTGTCAGCCATGCTGTGGCAGCATCCCATGTAAAGTAGGGGAAGATGGGCATGGATGTTAGCCCAGGGCCGGTCTTCCTCAGCAAAAAGAGGAGGATTGGCAACAGATGTTAGCTCAGGGCTGGTCTTCCTCACAAAAAAAAAAAAAAGAAAGGGGGACATTACTACAGATCCTTCAGTCTTTACAACAATCGTAAGAGGATAAAATGAACAATTCTATGCCAGTTAATTTGAACAAAATGGACTGGATTCCTAGAAAACCACAACTTTACAAATTCAGCACTCAAAGAAATAGAAAATACATGAGTAGTCTTCTCCTTTTTAACTAGAATCTATGATTAAAACTGCTTAAAGAAAACTCCAGGTCCAGATGCCTTTACTAATAAATTCTGCCAAATGTTTAAGGAAAAATAAAGCCAATCTTACATAAACATCTATTTGTGATAAAAAACTCTTTGTAGAATTGTAGTACAAGGAAACTTTCTTAACCTGAAAAGTGGTATTTTAAAAAATCCTATAGCAAACATCATTCTTAATGGTGAAATGTTGAAAGCTTTCAGCTTTGAGACCAGAAACGATCTCTACATTTTATTGGAAGTCCTCTCCAGTGCAGTAAAGCAAGAAAAAGAAATAAAAGCCATAAGGATTGGAAAGGAAGAAATAAAACTATCAGTATTTGAATATGATGTGAATGTATGTATAAATCCAAACAAATTTATAGTTTATTAGAAATAATAAGTACAAAAAAGGAAATAAATAATAAGTGCAAAGTTGCTGGATACATGGTGAGTATATCAAATCAGTTCTATATATTAGCAGTAAATAGTTAAATTGAAAAATTTTAAAAGATACCATTTATAATATCAAATGTATTAAATACTGAGTAATACACCAACCAGAGGTATGCAAGAATTCTATACAAAAGACTATAGATTACTACTGAGAGAAATTAAAGAAGGCTGGGATAAATGGAGTATATGCCATGGGTTAGGAGATGCAATACTGCAAAGCTCTCTCAGAGTGGTCTGAGGATTCAGTGAAATCCTAGTCAAAATCCCAGCAGAGTTGGTTGGTTGGTGGAACTGAATAAGCAGATTTTAAGATGTATATGGAAATGCAGAGGGCCAAGTGTAGCCAAACCACTCCTGAAGAACAAATTAGGAGGACTTCTGCTAAATACCAGGAATTCTTGTAAGATGGTGGTAATTAAGACGATGTGGTACTGTCACAAGGACAGACACAGGGTAGAACAGAGAGCCCACATAAAGATCCACACATCTGTGGACAAAGGTGGCACTGGAGGATGGGGAGGGAAAGAAGCTCTTTTCAACAAATGGTGCTGGAACAATTGGATATCCATGTGGAGGAAATGAAACTTGTGTGTCATACCATATACAAAAATCATTTCTGGGTGTGAGTCGTAAAAACTAACCAAACCAAACCAAAACCATTTGAAAGATAATATAGGTGAATGAATATCTTAATGACCTCAGCATAAGAAAAGACTTCTTAAACAGGACATAAAAAGCACTAATTATAATAGAAAATATTGATAGACTGTGTTAGAATTAAGAATATCTATGCAACAAATGACACCGTTAAGGAATGGAAAGGTAGGACACAGAGCAGCACATATAATTTATGCAAGACATTAATGAGGAAAATCAGAGTAACACCACAGTGTTATGACTCATGTGCATCTGAAAGGCTGAGATCAACAGGCTGTCCATGACGACAGAACTTCAGCAGTCACTTGGACAGGCAACAGCAGCATGTGTTTCTCACATTTTATATTCTAGAATATTTGAGCTCAGCACTGAGGTGGTTACAGTCAGTGGTTAAGAGCATGGCTGGTGTGAATCTGCCTTTATTCAGATCTCGACTCCACCACTTGGGCAAATTCCTTACTTTTTTTGTGCCTCAGTTTCCTTAGCTTTAACAAGGAGCGTGATGCTAACAGCTCCTTCATAGGGTCGTCATTAGAATTACGTGAAGGCCCCAGGGCCCCAGGTTGCAGCCCATGCAGGGCCTCCCTCGATGGGAGCCTCATCCTGGGCAACACCCTTGCAGATTGCCAGCACATGCAAAGCACTTAGCAGGGCACCTGCTACGTGAGGGAATCTCCCTAGGCACTGTAGGTGATGATTGGCTTCCTGTCGCTGAGTGAAGGAGGGCTGGTGGCAGTGTCAGGGTGGTGGGGGAGGCCTCAGGAAAAGTGCTTATCCCAGCAGCAACCATCATGGGAAAATAAAAAGCAAATCCAGCCTATCACTGGCATCTCACTACCTTTTGGTGGTTTGCTAGGTTTTAAGAGCAGTGGCTACCACTTTTAGGGTGTCAGATGTATGCCATGTCATTTCGATTTCTCGTCTCTCATCCTCATACAGTCCTGTGAGGGAAATACTCATCTTTATTTTATTGACAGGCTGTCTCTCGAAAGGGATGCTGCCGCTTCCCACATATTCGTGATATTTGAAGTCTTAGGAGAGGATGAGACCATTGCTGGGAAGTACAGGAAGAACCTCAAGAATGGACTGTGGGGCATACCAGTGACAGGGAGAAGGAAAGGGGTTTATTGGAGAGGGAGGGGAGAGCCAGGAGAGACCAGGACCACCGAGGTTAGAGCAGGGTGCTTTGGGAGGAGTGGGGCGGTTGGGCAGGGCCTGAACTCAAGCCCCCCAGAGGTTGGTGTTGCTCTGTGAATGTCAGAGATGAGTTCTCAGGTAGGCAAGTGCTTAAGATCAGTTGGGTTTTCTCTGTGGTGCAGACCCTCGTCCCCCAGGCCCTCGCTTTTGCTTGCTTTCCTTGTGACTGTCATGTGGAGCTGAAGGAAGTAGTGAGGACAATTGGAACCAAGGGTGCTGGGTCTCAGGATGAGGCTCCCACTGAGGGGGCCCTGCCATGGGCTGCAACATGGGTCCTTGGGCCTTCGTGCACCATCTTGTTTAAGCGTCACTGAAACCTGGTGGAGCACAGCTTAGGAAACGGGGGCCCAGAGAACTAGCTGGCTTTCTCATGTTCACCCAGCTCATCAGTGGTGGAGCTAGGATTTGAACCTGAAATTTCCTGATTGCCACCATCCTAGGCTCTCACCTGCATTATCTCACTAACTCTTTGGGCGGAAGATCTTCCGTTCTTCCTCTCACTGTCTATGTCTATTTGGGTTTTTAATGCCTTGCTTCAGTTTCCTCTATAGGACTGTGAATGTCTTTGCTGGTTTCTGACCTCTTAGAGGAGACTGAACAGCTCACTGAGACCCTGTGTAAGATCTGTTTCAATGGTTCAGAAGAAAAATGTTAATTCTGAATTATTACGAATTGGAAGTGAAGTAGTGGTACAGAGCTTCCAAAAGTCATTTATATTGAGTCTGGAATGCCTTGTGCAATTTTACAAAAAGAGATTTGCCTTCCTAATTTTGTTTTATTTAGATTAATAATGACATTCATATATAAGTTTGGAGAATGCATAAGTTGGGGAGTGGGGAACCGAAGAACTGAAGAATTTGTGTGAGGAGCTGGTTCAGCATTAAAATGAACTCTAAATAGCACACGCTATTAGCTGTGTGACCCGCTAATAGTTGAGCTGACTGTAGGTGTTAAACATTGGGCTGTGGCTACATGGGGTGCCAGTGGGGTCAGCTTGGTGCTCCTGCAGTTGTGATCTTGGGGATGTCGCAGTCGCTGAGCACAGTGCTGCGGTAAGATCCAGGGCCCTGGGCTGGGGGAAAATTACCAAGTTGCCACTGTATGCAGGCTGGGCTTTCCTCGTTCCCACTGGTCGGCTAAGTGCATGCCTCATCTCCGATGCCCTCTGCAGCTCCGGGGTTTCTTGATTTTGTTACTTGGCAGGGCATCTCTTCTTGGTGATACGGGTCCTTACTCCTAGCAGTCGACTGTGGCTTTTTGTGCTGAGGCCAGAGGCAACCTCTTCTCGACTCCTGGCACTTAGTAGGCACGTAATAAATCTTGTGCAGAACTGATCCTCCTGTAGTGGCTAAACCATGGCTGAACCCAAATGAGTTCCTCTGCCGGAGCTTTTCATGTGTCAAGCTGCTTCTCTGTCCAGGGCAGGCACCCACTCCTCCCTACACCTGCTCCCTGCCGTTGCTCTCTGGAGCTGTCCAGGCAGCCTAGTCAGTGGCTTCATCAGGCCACTTGGAGACTTGCCTGAGCCAAAAGCCCAGATAATCCCCAAGGAGCCTGGAGCAGAGACAAGCTGCTCTGGATAGAAGACTTCCTGCTGCCGCAGACATGGGCTGGGGTGCTTCTAGGAGGGCCCTGGCTAAGAGCATTGGATTCCACAGAAAAAGAGAATGCTGTGAAACATGGCACCAAGGCCCAGGCCAGACTGGCCTGTCCGGCCTTTCTGATAGCCCAGTGGTTAGAATGACACGCTGCCCCTATGATTAAGGAGCAGAGATCCAGCCAGTGTGCTGTCAGGAAGAGTGCATGTGTGGCACCCATGCGACTGCCTGGTGATGGCATGTGTGCATTTGGAGTACTTGGCATTGAAGTACCATAATTTGAGTTTATTGGCTATATGGTGCTGTGTTCAGTTTTGGAAGCTGTGAAATCCGTCAGATTAAACTCTTTTCATTAGCAATTAAATCTTGGGTTATAGGACACCTCACTTATATAAATTTGAGATCGTTTTTGGAAAACATCTTGGTATGATGGAGAGAACAATACCTTAGCAAACAGGCAGAGTTGGTGTCAAATGCCGGTCTCCACCATTCAGTACTTTGGTGGCCATGGGCAAGTTACTTAACCTCCCTCAGCATCAGTTTTCTCAACTATAAAGTAGAGATAGAAGTAATGATAGTAATAATAATTACTATCTAATAATAATTACGTTATAATTTACTCTGTCCATAGTGCTTACTATGGACCGTGTATTGTTGACCCCTGTGTGTACTGCCTCATTTGGCCCTCACAGTAATGCTGTGATGTAGGTTCCATTATTGTCTCTCTCTTACAGATAAGGCCGTTGAGGCCCAGGCGGGTTAGTAACTTGCCCACTGTTGCCCAGCTAGTGAGTAATGGGTCTGGGATTGGACCCAGGCAGCCTAACTCTATAGTCTGTGTTCCTTGCTGTGCTTCTAGACTGTCTCACAGGGAATCTCAGGGATTAAATGTGATGACATGTGGAAAAGTACCTAGAACACAGTCTTGCACCCTGTAGGTGTAACAGTGTAGGTCACTCTGCCTACGCCATCCTACCCTCTCCCTCCTCCTCTCCCTCCCCTTAAGCTGAGGCTTGGGACTCCTGATTGTGGTCGTTAGAAAAGTTTCGGGTCTCTGGCTGTGTGGTCTGAGCACAGGGGGATGTAAAGGAGGGTGGAGTCACCTTTTCACCAAGAAGTCAGGGAGTCTCGTCTGGTTGTGGATGGGTCCTTCCATCAAAGTGGTTTGTGCTTGTGAAAGTGGTGGGTGTCCTCTGCCACCTTCCCTCTAGCAGGGAAATAGTCGCCCCTTTCCCCTTGCCTGGATTTGGAACACGGAGTCGTTACCTGGAGTGATCAGTTGAGCTTGTTTGTCTTGATTCTGTCTGGCTGACCCTCACACAGATGGTGTCAGAATAAACTGGGCTGAATTTGGGGCTTCAGTGGCTGAGATGAGTCAGGCACGGGGAGGGGAGGAGACAATGCCCAACCCAAGCAGAACGTGGTGGGAACTCTGTGGAGAGTGGGGTCAGGTGTTGAAGGTGGATTATTTCTACTCACATTTTACCCCAGGGCCTCGTCCTGCCAGGTGGGTAGGACAGGCTGGGACAGGGTGAGCCCAGAGATGCAGGGACTCTGCCTGCTTTTGCATATTCTCCTCCCAAGTTCTCTGTCCCTTTCTCTAAGGGATGAGGAAGATTTAGTAAGATTGTCAATCTGTTGATCTAAGAAGATGAACTGTTCTTCAGAAAGCTCTTTGAGCTGTTTGGTAAGATGTTGAGAAGGTTTACTTGTTAATGTTAAATAGACACACGCATGCATATAACATATGCATAGATGTCAGTGCCCAGAGTTTAGTTTATTAACTTTCTCCCACCTAAAGGAAACACTTTAGACTGTTCTGTACTGAAGGTAGTGATGGAAATGGAAGTTGTAAAATGGAGATGGCTTGCCTTTTCACCTTGGGAATTAAAAAACCACAATGATATATTTTTCTTTTATAGGTTTGACTACAGATTTTGAGCATCTGAGGTTGACCTCTGAATTTACGCATTCCCTGCTGCCCCCTCACCCTTTGAAGAGATGTCTGTCACTTATGATGATTCCGTTGGAGTAGAAGTGGCCAGTGATAGCTTCTGGGAGGTAAGGCCCGTGCTTTCTTCCTGATGAATGCAGAGACCAGGCCGATGGTGCCTGAGAGGCTTTTTTTTTTCCGGCTGGGATGGGGGGATGAGATGAACACACCTCAAAACCAGCCAGGCTCTTGTGGTCAGATCTAGATGGCAGCAGGTATGGCTTAGCTCTCAGTGAAGGTGGTGAACTTTCCTTACTAGAAAAGTTTGATGCCTGAAGATGTTAGAGCTGTTTTAGAGGTGTCGTCAGTTTGTCCATTCTCAGGTCTTCCTTTTCATGTTTAGCCACGATGTGACTTGCAGCGACATACACTCATTACCAGGCTTTGCCTGAGAGGCAGCATTACTTTTGAGTTTTGTATAGAAAAACAGATGGTAGTGGTATGACATCATGCTGGACAATGCAGGCAAGTGGCCAGAGGGCTGAACAAACTGCCCTCAAGCTTGTTGGAGTATCTTGTCAGTCTCTGCAGATGAAGATCTCCTTTCTTGAGCCCCACTTACTTTTTCTGCCTGCTGGTAAAGGAAAGTCCTTTTTTGGTGGGGAAGATCAGCCCTGAGCTAACATCTGTTGCCAATTCTCCTCTTTTTGCTGAGGAAGTTGTCACTGCGCTAACATCTGTGCCGGTCTTCCCCCGTTTTATATGTGGGATGCTGCCACAGCATGGCTTGGCAAGTGGTGTGTAGGTCCGTGCCTGGGATCTGAACCTGCAAACCCTGGGCCACCAAAGTGGAGGGCGTGAACTTAACCGCTATGCCACCGGACCGGCCCCAGAAAGTCCATTTTTGATCAAATTTTGTTCTCATGGCAAAACCCCTGGAACTTTCCTGGCAGGTGTGGGCTTAGTGGAAAGAGCACTGGCTTTGCAGTTGGAAAGATCTAGGTTCTGATCCCAGCTGTGCCTTTACTAGCTGTGTGACCTTGGGCAAGTTGCTTGACTGATCTGAGCCTCAGGGTCTTCACCTCTAAAGGGGTGATGATACTGGCCTTCAAGGGAGGCTGCCAGGATGAAATGAGAACATAGACATAGGCATCAGCACCCATGTGGGTGCTTTCCTGACACAGGAGGCTCCAGTGGTGCAGGAGATGAGGATGATGCCCTGGGGTTTACTGGGGACTCGCATGAAATAACTTTATAAACTTAGATTAATTAGGTGTATGATTTTGCTTGACATCAAATGCTATCTGATATTGTAGTCTAATAGAAACAAGGGATCACAGGTGCCCGAGTTTAAAAAAGATGGGCAAGGAGCTCAAAATTCTGTCATTATTGACTTTTAGCTGAATACTTCATTTATTAAAAGTATGTGTTTATTCAGCACCTACTGTGTGCTAGACCCCATGAGGCTCCAGTGGGAAATGTGACAGCCTGCGTCCCTCCCCCTCCACTGGTAGCAGCCTTCCTGGTGGGTATCCAGGCTAGAGCTCAAGTTTCAGTAGCCAGAGAGGCACATCGGCCCCGGGAAACATTCCACAGAAGGCAGCAAGAGTGACAGGCAAAGCCAGAATCATGGGCATGTCCCAGCTTCTCGGCAGCAGGGACTCGGGCAGTCAGGTGCCTTCTCACGGCGTGCGGGGAGGGTTGGTGGTGAGACTAGGTGAAGCTGTGTTAGGACAGGCGCTTACGAGATGCAGCTGAGAGGTGCCTCTGGGACAATGCTGGAGTTCAGGGCTGCCCCACTGCCCCCATCTGCAGGTCCGGGTTCACAGGCAGGCAGACCCCGCTTGCTGGCCCTCAGGGAGGCTGTGGCCTTGCCATGCTGCAGAAGCACTCAGGGGCCAGTGGCGGCTGTCCAGAGCCTTCCTGTGAGGCTGGCCTTGAGAGATGCTGCTCCTTGTTATTTTCAACACTGAACCGAAACTATAGGTAGGATCCTTCAGAGTCTTGGGGAAGCGTTCTGTTTAGTAACTGTGGTGACATTGCCATCTGGTATTGATCAGAAGCTGCCTGAGCTAGGTGGTGGTGCAGAGAGGCTAGCACACACAGAAGGCCTTGAAAGTGGCAGACCAGGAGAGGTGACGGGGCAGGTTCAGACGCGTGCATTGGAGCCAGGTGGCCTGGGTTTGACTCCCTGCGTCGTCACTTACTGCATATGTGTGCCTTTGGGCAAGTTACTAAGTTTTCTTTTCCTCAATTGCCCAATGTGTAAAATGGGAGTAATAATGGTACCCACATCCAGTACTGTTGTGAGGGTTAAGGGAATGAATACCTGTAAAGTGGTGCAGGGCATCAAGACAGGTGCTGGCTGGGAGCTCTGTGCCTCTGATGTGGGAGATGGGGGTCATCAGCATGCACACAACATATGATTCGTTCCTGGAGGGTGTGTTTGGCAACATTGTTTTAATTACCCAGTTGATGGCAGAAACTGCTCTGGAAAAATTAAGTAGCTAAATATAGTGTTATTACAGAAGTCTTCAGCTGCTTGTTAAAAAAAAATGTTGGTGAAAGTTGCCAGTATGTGTTGTCAGCTTATATTTAATCAAGCAGCTTTAACAAGTTTTGTCATTGACTTAAGCTCTTAGGCCCCCTGTTAAATTCCTAGCTGCAGTAATGTAGAGACAAGAACATCTCCTTTTGCCTGAAGAACGCTGAGGCAAATGGGTTTGTTTCCTAGGCAGGCTCTGCTCGTCTTGTGATTCTGTCCCTTACACACTTCAGCTTGTGTAAGTCAGCAGTGCCTCCCCCCCTTCCCCCCGCATGCTGGCTGTGTGCCTGCACAGGAGGGACAAGGAGGGACAAGGCCCTGCTCTCTAGGAGCCTTTGGCTGTGACATTTGGAGGTCAACTCCCCGAGGGAGGAGATAGATGTTAGATAGATCATTGTGCAAGGTGCTGTAGGATTTGCTGGGGTGCACAGGGGGAGGGGGGCTCCCCTTGGGGGAGGGGCAGGAAAGGTGGCATGGAAGATGAGCGAGATTGGTGCTTACTAAGCACTCAGGTGTTTGCTAGATGAATGAGTGAGCAAGGACTGATCTGTGGGAGGAGAGATTGCCCACAGGGACATAATATCAAATAGAAGTATTTAGTGTGTATTTGGAGGGGACACTTTCTGTATTACCCAACACCGTAGTAAGAGATTTAGAAAAAAAGAGGAGGGGGAATCTGATTCCTGCAATGCAGGTGCTTATAACGTAGCTGGGAGGAGAAAGGACAGTGGTCTCTGTGGAGTATGAGGGCAGAGGGACCAAGCCACAGCTCTGCCTCTCAGTGACATGGAGTTAGAGAAGAAAGGTCTGCTGGCTGGCATCACCAGAGAAGGTGTATATGGAAGGTAGGGCTGGGCTTTGAGTTGGGAGCAGGGAGAAGAGATGGCATTCCAGGCTGGAGCAAAGTCTAGAGGCTGGAATGAGTGTGGTCTTGCAGAGCGTTGAGGATCTTGACCTCTTTGGAGCCAAGGGCGTTTTGGAGGTGGGAAGTCATGTGGGATTGGGTAGGTTGGGGCCCAGTGGAGGCTGTTCCCTAAGTCAGTGGCTCCCTCAGCAAATTGGAGCCTGGCACATCCTACCCGAAAGCTTCCCAGTAGGGCATGGGGTGGCTCAGTTGCTTCTGGCAAGTCTTCTGGCTCACTTCCGGAGCCTGTGGGCCGTCCCACTGTGTCCCCCACCTCCAGGCCCTGCTTCTGGGTCTTCTCTTTGGCTCTGGGGGCTGGTGTACAGAGAGACCCTAGGCTGCATGCAGGCTGAGGGGCTTTTCAAGTGTCACCAGTGCTTCCTAGGGAAGCCTGGCCTCCTCTGACCTCGGTGGGCTCTGGGCATGTGATGGTGGGTTTGTCCTCAGCAGGCCTGAGTCCTGCTGCCCAGATCTCCGAGGGCTCTCTGGGGGCCAGGCTGGGAGAGGGCAAACTACTAACTTCAGGAACTGGGGACCCTGAATCTTCCTCATCCCTAAGACAGGAGTTCTGCTCAGCTGTCAGCAGTGTGTACAGTTAGAGTCAGATCTCCCTGGGTGAACCCAGGCGGGGCTGGCCTGTACTGCACTCTCTGTGGCACAAAGAGCCTCTGAGGAGAAGACTGTTTGGGAGGTGAAGAGGACGTAAGATGTTCTGGGAATGTTAACCCTGAAGGGTTGGCGTGTGACTCCCAGTGTTGACTGTCTCCTTCAGAGAAGGCTCTCCCTGCAGGCTCCTCTCAGACTCCCTGTGTGGAGACAGCACATCACGTGAGTACACCTCCACATGCACGGCTCTTTTGTCTGGAAGCCATCCGTGTGGAATGGTGTGCACTTTCCCATCCTCTGGACTGATTTTGTGGCTAACGTATTTAGAAGATGCCGCTGGCCTGTGGTCATGGGTTCTGCGAAGCCTAACTTGGCATCTGCCACAGTCCAGGCCATGGCTGAGTCCTGGGGTCCCGAGGTGAGTGTGCAGTCTTGGGACCCCAGAGCCATCGTTTGCGGGGTGGGCAGTTTTGGGGCAGCAGGGCGAGTGCTGTGAGTGGGAAGCATGAGGCATGTGAAAATAAGTCCTGCTTGGCCACTCAGCATCAGTGACGCGTTCCCTTTGTTCTCCGGCCTCCCCCCACATACACAGACCTGGACGGACTTCTCTGTGTGATGGCCTGTCTGCATGTGTCAACCCTACGGGGCAGCATGCATGACGCTCATGTCCACGGGCTCCTGGGTACGAGTTGTGGATTAGCTTTGTTGTAATTCCACTGTGCTCGGACCCAGCTCCTAGCAGGCTGGTGGCGTACTGTAATTTCACTGAGGTTTCTAAATAGAACCGTTAATTCATCATTCTTTCAACCAAACCAGTGTCTGCTGAGCCATGACCAAGGATTAGGGCACTGGCCTCCCTGTGCCATGTTCAGTCTGTTCTCCACCCCGCTGACTCTCTGGCCAGGGTGGGAAGCTTCAGTTTTCCATATCACCTTCAAAGTAAAACCACACTCTTTAGCATGACTATGACATGACCCTGTGTTGGCAGCTACTGGGCTGCCTGGCCGTTCCTGAGGAGCTCTGCCCTGGGCTGCAGAAGGGCTGAGCCACACCAGGCTCCCGCCCACAAAGAGCTGCCTCTCCCTGGGAGGGTCGGGGCTGAGGGTGGTGTTTTTTCCTGCAACCCAACTTCCATTTCTTTCTCAGGGAGCTCCTCCTCCAGACAGCCTTGCCTGATCCTTCCTGCAGGCTCAGGCAGCCTTCCTGCAATGCTCATCCAGCACGTTGTACCTTCACCATTTGCTTCTCCCTTTGGGCTGTGAACTCCGGAGCACAAGGGCATGATTCTCACTGGGTGTCTGGGGCTTCGCATGGTGCTTGACACACTGGATGATGGTCGACTGAATGTACGAGTGAATCAGAGAAAGGGCGAGGTCTGATGCTGGCTGGTAAGACATGCCCTGGTCATAAGAAGCTGACAAACAAATATTTGGAATGCAAACATGTATGTAAATAACGATAATACTGAGCGGAAATCATTCTTTCAGTAAACATTTATAGAGCACCTGTATGCCAGGCCCTATTCTAGGCCTTGGGGACACAGCATGAATAACACAGACAAAGGTGACTTTCAAATCGTCCAGATCAAATGCTGTGAGGATGCAGAAGTGGGCTGTTCCTCCTGAGTGGGTAGCAGAGCTGCGTCAGAGGTGGCTCTAGGACAGCAGTGACTTCTGCTGCACCCCGTGCCTGGGTGCACATACTCATAGAAGTCATCGAGCTGCGTGCACACTGGTGTTTGCTTCCAGTCTGTGTACTTCCGCGCGGGAGTGTTAGCCTATAACACAAAGTTTAGAAATGAAAAACAGTGATAATGGCTAGCATTTATGGCACGTTCTCTCTGTGCCGGCCTCTGCTCTCAGTCCTCACAACGGCTTCTGGGATGGTGCTCTCCACTGTACAGGTGGGGAAACTGAGGCCCGGGTGGTTTGGCACTGCCTGACTTCACGGTAGTAGTTGATGGAGCTGGGATTTGGGCCCAGGCACCTGCTCTCTAGAACTGCTCTCCTCCCTCTGCTCTCAGCCTCCTGGGAGCTCCGTATGGAAGAGAAGTGTTCGTTTGCAGTGACTGCCACACACTTGAGTGCTTCTGCTTCAGCGTGAAGAAGTAGAGTCCTGTCCGGGTTCGGACCGTGGCACCACCGTTAGCTAGTACATGACCCTGAGGGCTCAGAGAAGTGCAATAACCTGCTCAGTTTCCTAGGCGGTAACATGGCATTGCTAATTCCTCCTTCCCAGGATGGCTGTAAGATTTACAGATAACATCCACAGGGCCAAGGTCCCACGACCCCCGAGCCCAAGTAGTCTCACGGTGTTACCTCCTCGCTTACTCCACTTCCCAGCCACACGCATGAACATTGCGCATGTGGAGACAGGCCAAGGTGGGTGAATCAGATGGCCTTTGATCTTGTCGGTGCAGGCTTGTCCTCCTGTGTCTAAAAGCCATTGTCCTAAATGCCAGATAAAGAGCTGATCAGTTTTTAACTTGAGAGAATTAAGCACTCAAGGTTTTTGCTGTCAAGCTTATCCTCTGAAGATAAATTTTAATTTTCTCATTTGATTTCTGTGATCAAAGTATCTTGTTTAAGCCGTGTTAAGAGAAAACATTTTCCCTTTCTATTCAGTAACAAATAAATTACACAGTTTTAGAACTGGAGGGTTTTGACTGCTTAATTAAACTTGAGTGGTGGTGGCTTAGCTCCACTGAGACATTTGTATACAAACGTGGGCCCAGTGGGGTTGGCGCTGAGGGACCCAGGTACAGAGATGGGGGCGAATGAGCTCATGGTCCTGTGGGGGTGGGGGGGGGTGGGGGGGTGTAACAGGAGTCAGGAAGGTAGAACCAGGGATTCTGATGTGGGGGACTGCGGGAGGGCTGGCATACTGTGGAAGCAGCAAGTTGGGGAGGGGATGGGCATGGAACGATGGGGAGGTGCTGCCTGGAGGAGATGCTATTCCCGCTTTTCCAATCTGGCGATTTCCCTACTAGGTAATTGGGCTTTGTACCCTGGTGGTTCACTTGATTTAGGACATCTCTTTAACTGTCCCTGCCTCCTTTCACTGTTAGAGTTTCTGCCAAAAGCTGCCATTCTTCAGTGAGCCCCTACTTACAGACCCGGGGAGATGATCTCACCATCCAGGTTGGTGGCAGCTCTTACAGTGCCTGCCTGGAGTGTGAGGGAGAATAAAAGGGGGCAGTGACCTGGGCACTAGGCAGCCGTGTACTCCTGCAGTACCCTGGGCACTTGGCTGAAGGGTGAGTGTGTGCGTGCGCTCATGCCCAGGAGACCATGCGCTCCAGGGCGGGGTCTCACAGGTGGGCATGTGCTATGCTCATGAACAAGTCCACGGGTGTCGTTGGGCCTTTATGACATCTGAGCAGTGTGTGCCCAGGGCACAGAGCACGGTGAACCTGGCTGACCAGCTTTAAGGAGGAGTTCAGTTCTAAAATAACTTTGTTTAAACACATCCTTCCTCTCTATGTTATGTATTCTGCCTTTGGAGTTAGATCTGAGCAGTGGAATTTCTGGGTTTCCATTTCTGCCATTTTTCAGTTTGTCATTTTGAACATTTAGATTAAAGATTGATAATGCAATTGATCTTTAAAGTTGTTGAGTGCGGGATTTGTGCTTTAAAACTCTTAAACAGCAAAGGGTGCCTTTGCAGGATAACGAGCCTCATTTTCTTCACCCTGCTACTTGATGAGTACAAATTCCAGGAACAGAGGGTGGGGCCCCTCAGTGTTGGAGGCGAGAACTGAAAACCTGGAGTTGGGACCTGAGTGAGGCCCCGAGGCAGTGACAGGACTAGTGCTGGGGCAGAGTCTAGCCGGAGCATGCAAATCAGGCTCAAGGTGGCTGGAAGCTGAGGCTGGTAATAAACAAGAGCAGCAGCAGCAGGCCAACAAGGAACTTATCTCTCACCCTCTGGGCCCTGCCAGGTGAATCGCATTACCCCGTTTTGAGGATGGGGAGCCCGGTGAGGTTAGGGCTGGTGCAGGTGGTGGTTCAGGGGAGCACCAAGGTGAGGAGCTCCTCCATCCAGATGGCGGGTGAGCTGGAAGGCAGCTTGGAGAGCTAGGAGAAGTGGAACCCTGTAGGAGTGAGGACCGCCAGAGCACAGTGTGAAAGCAAGGCTCAGACTTGATGGTTTTCCAAAGACACCTCCCTCCTTGGTGTTTTCAAGCACACATCACAGATTTCACCACCCTAAGGTCCATTGTGACCCCCTGTCTGGAAAGGAAGGTTCAGAGTAGGGGTTGGGGTAGGTTGTAAGAGAGGTGCCTAAGATAGGAGGCCCTGCGCTGTCACCATGGGGACGCCCTGGCCATGTGTGCAGGATGTAGCGTTTGCTGTGCACTCGGCAGGGAATGTGGGTGGGGACATAGTGACATTGCAGGGCCTGGTCCTGGAGCCTCCCAGCCTGCCTGGGACAAGGGGGACTTAGGATAGACTAACTAGGACCCTGGATTTGACTGAAAGCCTAGTAAGTGTAAGTGAAGGGACTGGAGGGGCTCCTGCTGGTTTGTGCTTGATGACTTTCCAGACTGGCAGATGCGTGTGTTAGTTGCTCACTTGTCATCCTTGGAGTTACCATCTGATGATGTGCTGAGAGTTGATTCTTTTTAGCTTTTGTGGGAGAACATGAGCGGCCCACTGATTAAGAACTTGGTAAATGAAGGATCCTGAGTTACTTCATTGCCTGTGCCTCTGGCTGAGCACTCAGCAGCCTCTCAGTCCCCTCCTGTCTACGTGGAGTGGGAACCCCTGCTCCCAGCACCACCGGGCATTGAGAAGATATGATGGGGTGCCCTCTGTGTGCCTGGCATGGAGGACAAAAAAGAATAAAGCACAGTCCTTGCCCTCAAAACCCACTATGTTACCACATTTGGGCGTGTGACAGCAGGTGTCCATGCAAGAACAACAAGAGGAGGATGGTCTGGGGGGAGGCTTCATGGAGGAGGTGGTGTTGAGTATAGCTCATTGCTCTGTGGGCCTTGACATCCTGCCTCAAGCCTTCAGAAAGTGGCTTTGCCCCACAGAGTTCCCTTCCACTCTCCCGTCAAACATCTCTTCCTCCAGGCAGCCCCGACCACCCAGAGTGTTCCTTCCAGAACTTGTCACCATCTGTGATTGTGCTATTTATCTGACCACAGGTCCCACGAAGGTGGGGACCCTGACAGTTTGTTCACCATTACAGCCCTCGTCCCTCACATGGTCCTTGGCACCCAGTTGGTGTTCATTACCTGTTTGTGAGTGGCAAGAGGGTGTTACCAGACCCTCAAAAATTGACAGTTATGAGTGCTTCAGGGGATGGCCAGCCAGCTGGTGGCATTGACAGACTGTTCAATTAGAAATCCTGGAATTGTGAAAGGCCCTTGGAGGTCATCTAATCCTGTCCCCCTCTCCATTTTGTCTCTGAGTGGACAAGATGCAGAAATGGCCAGGTGTGGTCAAGTGATGGCCACACCAGGCTAAGAAGATGCCTGACTGGGAAGAAACCCAGCCTGTGCTGTAAACCCACCATATCCTGTGCATTGGGTCCTCACAAAATCAGTTCTCACTCCACCTTACAGCTGAAGGAATAGAAGTGTGAGGAGAGAGGCCTGTACAAGGTTGTTTATTTCGGGGCAGGGCCAGATCTTTGCCGCTCCCCACGTGAGAGGGGGAAGAGGGAAGGAGGCCTTGTCAGAGAGGGCTGGGGCTGATGGACTCAAACCAGAGAGAGCAAAAGCTCACTTAGCCGATCTCCTTGCCATCTGCAGGACTGAAGTTAAGGAATCCCGAAAGGGTTGTCTTTCAGACTGATTAATGGTGTGCTTTATCAGGTTTGGATAAAACATTTGACTCTGACTCCATGGACTTGCCTGGGGGGACACCACTAGGGGCTTTTCCTTCTGACGACTCAGCTCGGCACAGCTGGCTCATCCCTGAACCTGCCTCTCCAGGTGTAGAGGGAGCAGTTGTGGTACTTGGGCCTTCAGGCTCGCAGGTTAAAGGGCATGAGCATTCTGAGGGTAAAATCACGGTCGTCTTTGGCAAGCAGTCTTATGCGTTTACAGGTTTGGGGTTCCCAACATGAACCTTGCCAGCACACGGTGGAATCAGGAGCAGGGCCTGTACACTACCTTGCAGGCTTGAACTCTGTCTGTAGCCTTCCCTGGAACCCGTGGAGCTGGTTGGTAGCACACACATCACCTGATGTTGACCCGTTAACTCTTGTCTCCACACCCTCTCTATTCTCAGCCTGAGGAAGTTTCTGCAAGGTTGGCTTTGCCTCCTTCTGGCTGCATGATCATGGGTGACTTGACCTCTTGGAACCTCTGTAAAATGGGAACACTTGTACCCACTGCCTAGGATTGTCACAAGATGAAATGAGGTGACACATGAAGAGCTGTCAGCACACTGCCTGGCAAAGTGCAGGCATGCTCTATTATGATGCTGCTGCTGATGAAAACACTCAGTGTGTGGCGCCTGTTGCCAAGAAGCTTGCAGTCCAGCTGGGGTAGGGAGGCTAACATGCACGATTGTGACCCATGGGGGCCAAGCTACAACTGCCAAGCATGGGGACAGTGTTTGGAAGGGCCCTTGTGGCCCCCAGGTGGACCAGCCAGCAGGAGCCCGTGGTAGGGAATTGGTCTCGCCTGTCTGCAAGTGCAGGTGATACAGGCTCTCCCTCTTGGTGGTTCGGCAGGGACAGCAGGTGTCAGGGAAGCCTCCATGGGGAAGCTGAGCTGAGCCTTAGTAGAGAGCTGGAATTGGATGGGACTCGCTCATCAACACCCATCTAGTTTCTCGCCCTTCCTGATGTTATGGCTTGTGTTAGCATGTGTTCTTGTAAACTTTGTATCCTTGCTTTATGTGTAACTATTTTTAATTCGCATCGAGGACATCATACTCTCTGTGTGTTTCTTTTTCTCTACTGGGCACTGTTTGTGAGGTCTGTTCAGGTTGCTGTATCTACACCTAGTCCTGCACTTCTTTTCTGCTACCACACTTGTGTGCCCTCCACGTTCACCCACCTAGTCCCCAGGAGAAGACTCCTATGTGCCCCATGACCTAAGCGAACATTTCTGTGGGGATGTAACTCAGAGCTAAATTGCTAGGTCGTCACAGGACACGTGTGTGCTTAATGACGCCATTACTGCTTGGTTGTTCTCAGGCCTGCCCCAGGCTGTTTTTCCCCAGTGTCTATGGTAAGGGGTGCTGTGTGCCCACCTCTGCCGCACACTTGGCATTTCCCGCTCTCTAGGGTTTGCTGAGTCTGTCAGGGTAAAGAGCTACCTCGCTGCCCTCGTGGGCATTCCTCCATGTCCAACCAGTGTGAGCATCTCGCTGCGCGTTAGCCCCTTGGACTTCCACTCCTCTCTGAAGTTGCCTGTTCATACTCTTTGCCCTCTTCCCATGGGCTTTTTTCATTTGATGTGTAGGACTTTCTGGGATATTCCAGATTTTAGTCCTTTGTCAATTTAGACATAGCAGATTGGGAGGCAATATTTGCAATCTGTCTGTTAACCTTGTCCATGGTGTTGGTTTCTGAACAGATGTCCTTAATTTTCGATGTAATAAAATTTGTCTATATATGTGTGTGTATATGTGTGTGTGTGGGTATATATATATATATATGTGTGTGCGTGTATGTATCCTTATAGCTTTTACTTTTGAAATTTTTTTAAGGAGTCCTGCCCTGCCCTAAGTCACAAAGATATTCGCCTACATTTTCTTTTAGTGATTTGATTTCACCTTTCACGTTTTTATCAAGTGCCTGTCGTGTGGCAGACGGTGGAAGGCAGTGGAAAAAGAGCAGTGGCTAAGAAAGACAAAAGTCCACACCCTCTTTGGGTGCAGAGTCAGAAAGTATTTGGGGTTGATGTCATCTTGTGCCCTGCAGGCTCTGGTCTGCACAGACCTGGGACGGCGGGAAGTGAATCTGTCCGGGGGAATGGGCAGCGGGGCTGGCTAGAGGAGGGCAGGTGGTCTGGGGCACAGCCTGAGAGCACCTCTGCATGAGGCTGCTGCTCCCGCATTCTGTTATGCATCAAGTCGGCAGTGAGACAGCCAGAACCTCATTGGGGTTCCTAGAGGAGTCCAGAGGCTACTGGGATTCCCTGTGGTGTTGAGATGAGCCATGGGCAGGAAGAGGGTTGGCCCCCTTGGTGCCTCAGGGCCAAGGCAGCACGGGGTGGAAGAGCGTGAGTTTTGGGACGGTCCTGCCCAGTTCCATTCTCACTTGGGTCACTGATTTCACCCTGGGACTTTGGTTGTAATCAGGTAATTTTTTTGTGAGATGGGCCTGATGATCACCAACCAAAGAGGAAGGTAAAAAGAATAAAATGGAAGGGGTATGTAAGGTGACCAATATGTGGCACTCTACAGGTTCCCCTGACCTGATGGCCCACAGTTAACATAGGTAATGGTAACTGAGCCTGCACTGGGGCCCAGCCCTGGCCCTGGGGGCCAGCGGGTGGGAGGCTCAGAAGAGCTGCAGGTCTGCGTTCACTTTCCCTCTCACCCCTCTGGGATCCCAGAGGTCTCTGTGGCCTGCTTCCAAATCCTCCAGCTTTCTTGCTGCCTTTGGCCACTGTGTTCCATAGGAAGGAGTTGGCCAAGATAAGTAGGCTGTAAGTCAGAGAAGCAAACATTCTCCAGCATCCTTGTGAAAGGCAGTTCTGGACTGTTTCCACCCAGAGGATGAATGAGGAACTGGTGTGACCTGTTTGGACAGTCCTTCCCAGCACCCCTGTAATTATAAACCCGCTGGCTTTTAGGCAGAGCCCACTGTCTTTGCTCTCATTCCCGATTACACAGCTGTTTCTGAACAGGGATTGCTGCAACTCCAGCCCTGGACTCATCTTAGCTGACTGTAAACCAAGGCTTGTCTGACGTTGGATTCTCGTGGCCTGGGGCCGAGGAAAGCCAGAGGAAGATTAGAGCCACACTTACAGAAAGGAAGAGATGGGCAGCCAGGAGGAGGGCCGGCGCCGGGGCGGGGGGTGGGGGTGGGGGTGGCTCTGGGCCTGGGTGAAGGGTATTGTGGGTGGCAAGGGGATAGAGCCATTCAGATTTTCAGGAGGACAGCAGATCAGGTCTGGCTTCTGGTGAGCCCAAGGCGGAGCTTGGTGGTTGGGAGGAGGGAGGCGGGAAAGTGGCTTCTGGAGACTCTAGAAAGGAGGTTGTTGGGCTCTTTCCTGAGCCTGAGGGGCCCAGCCTGCACGAACCAGTGTCTAAGGTGCCTGGGAGCTGGGATCCCTCTGCCTCTCTCCTGCCCCCATCTGCTACCTGGAGGACAGAGCGGTTCCTTTCTCCTGCTGTCTCACTCTCCATCCCCACTGTGTGGCCGCAGTCTCAGGAGGCCGTCCTCACACCTTCCCTCCAGGAGCTTCAGCCTCCTGAACCCCACTAGTCCCCAAGCACAGCACCCTTCAGGATGAAGGCCTGACCCTTGAGATTTCTCACCCTCGGACCCCCCCCCGCCCCCCACTGCGCCCGACCCCAGCTAAATCCCTAGTCATTCCCCTGCATTCTGAGTTCCACGTTCCATTCCTGGTGGACTTCTCACTGTGCCCCCAAGTCTCAGTGCTGTCACACCTTCTTCATTTTGCCAATGCTATTCTCTCTGCCTGGAATCATTTCCCTCACCTTACCTTCAATCTGGACAGCTTGCTGCTTGTCCTTGAAAATTGAGTTTGGATGTTGCCTCCAGTATGCCTCCCCAACCCCACACCCCTCCCTCTGGCCAGGCAGTCCCTGGGGGGCGAGGGGGGTATCCCGGCCCTGCACCCAGCCACATGTATTGAGCATCTCTCTGTAGTATCTTGGTATCTGAGGGGGTGAGCCTGAATTTAGAGGAAGTTAGGAATATAGATGGCTTCAGACCTAATTTGAAGAGTGAGCATTTTGTGAACAAATCAATTGATAATAAGGTTTGGGAGAAAGCTTGTTTATTTTCAATCCCTACATAAAGTTATCTACCATTTGGCCATCTCAAAACAAGCTAGTATTTTGGGAAACAAGAGAGAAGCTTTTTAATTAAAAAACTGATAAGGCAGAGATAGCTAACCATATATGTCCTAACTTTAATGTATGATCAATATGTTATATATTTGAAAATTAATATTTCTTGCATTTTAAAACCGGTTGTCATTATACCTCAATTTAAAAAAATATATAAAAAAGAGAACACACTCTACCAAAGAAGATATACAGATAGCGAATAGGAACAAGAAAAGATGCGCAGTATCATTAAAGATTAGGAAAATGCAAATTAAAATCACGAGATATAGCTACATACTAAACAGAATGGCTAATATATATATATATATTGTTTGTCTGTGTGAGGAAGACCAGCCCTGAGCTAACATCCGTTGCCAATCCTCCTCTTTTTGCTGAGGGAAATTGGCCCTGGGCAAACATCTGTGCCCATCTTCCTCTACTTTATATGGGACACCATCACAGCATGGCTTGATGAGCAGTGCTTAGGTCTGTGCCCAGGATCCAAACCTGTGAACCCCGGGCCACTGACGTGGAGTGTGTGAACTTAACCACTGTGCCACTGGGCTGGCTCCAATATATTTTTTAAACCTGACAATACAAGTGCTAGTGAGAATGCAGAGCAATTGGAACTCTCATATATTGCTGATGGGAATGCAAAGTGATGCAGCCACTTTGGATAACAGTTTGGCAGTTTCTTGTAAGGTTAGACATACACATACCATATAGCAATTCCACTCCTAGGTATTTACCAGAGAGAAATGAAAACATACATCCATACAAAGACCTGTAGGTGATTGTTCATAGCTTTTTTTTTTTTTTTTTTTTTTAATAATTGCCCCTAACAGGGGGCTGGCCCCATGGCGTAGTGGTTAAGTTCAGCGTGCTCCGCTTCGGTGGCCCAGGTTCACTGGTTCAGATCTCAAATGTGGACCTACCTCACTCATCAGCCATGCTGTAGCAGTGACCCACATCCAAAATAGAGGAAGATTGGCACAGATGTTAGCTCAGGGTGAATCTTCCTCAGCAAAATAAATACATAGATAAAAATATAAAAAAAAATAAATAAATAATTGCCCCAAACTGGAAACAACCCAAATGTCCTTCAACAGAATGAAAGGATAAACAAATGGTGGTAGATGCACAAAATAGAACACTCCTTTGCCATACAAAGGATGAGCGACTGATACAGGCAGTAATGGTGATCAGCCTCAAAAGCATTATGTTCAGTGACAGAGCCAGTCACAAAAGCCAGGCCACCCACCATTTATCCTGGACATCTTGGAAAAGGGACAAAAATCCTGTCAGCAGTTGCCGGGGGCTGTGTGGGAGGAGATTGTAAGAGGGGACAAGGGAACTTCGTGGGGGACGTAAACATTCTGTACCTTGATATGGTGGTTATACACAGTGTACGTTTGTCTGAACTCATCTACGTGTATATCTGTAAAGGGTGAATTTTGCTGCATGTAGATTATATCTCAATTTAGAAAACAGCTGTCAGTGGCTCTGCTCTTGGGATAACTGCCAGCGCCTTGCCCCGGGGAGAAGGAAGGCCACATTGCTCTGTCACCAGGTGACTTATGAAGATGGAAATAGTGAAACCTGATGAATGTCCCTATGTGTGGACTAAAGTGATGGTCTGTCACTTGCCCATATGTAGCCTTTTCATTGAGCAAAGGACAGCAGGGCAGAAGTTGCTGGAGCATCTTAGTGCCTGTTGTCATGAGCACTCTCCTGTCCTTGGCCCCAGCATTGGTCTCAGTGCTTCTGGAAACAGCCTTTCTGTATTCCCTGCTGCTTTTCAGATTTCAGGAGTTGTCATTTAAATGTGAAGAGCATCTATGGCATGTGCTGATGGGCTGTACCAACATGTGCCTTGGTGAGAAATATCCTTTTCGTTTCCCTAAATTTTTTACAAGAGTTTTGAAAATCAGAGAGGTGGGAAGGTATCTGGAGAGCCAACATATTTTGATGTTAATTACCAACTTGAATATTGTTGGTAACAGTGAGATGAAAACCAGCTCCGCATTATGGTTTCATGTCGCCTGTCCAGGCCAAATCGAGCTGTGATTATCTTAGCTCTTCTTGCCCCGGAGCTCAGCAATACTCAGTTGTGTTTTGTTGGTTTTTTTCACCCTGCTGTAAATTTCAAAATGACAGCAAGGCCCTATTGTAAGGGAAGTGAGCATGTGATGTCGCTTCCTACTGCTTGTGAAATGCTTGCTTTTGCCTTCCTCAAAAGGGGCTGCTGAAGGATGGAGTTGAAAACTCAGGTTCAGCCTCTGTGTCTTGGGGAGCTGCTGACCTGCTTTCCTTGGTGAGGAGTAACAGCCAGGCCACGCCTGCACTGGAGGGGTCTGTGCATGGACGATGGGCGATGCCGGGGTCCAAGAGCTGTTCTTGCACTTCAGCAGGCCTGCTGGAAACCATACCCAGCCCCTGAGGAGGCTGCCTAGGCTACCTGACTCCCAGGGGTCCTTGCTGTCCCCAGGATTCTGGTTCCCATGGGAGTGGGGTCATCTCAGCCTGTCTAGAGCTCTGTCCCTTTGCAAGTTCTCACCACCACTCCCCAATCCCCTCTTCTTTACCTGGGTAGCTCAGCTCAGGATAGGAGAGACTCGGGTAGTCTGAACTGTTTATAATCAGAGTTAAGCACACTGTGCTGTTGGTTTCTGCAGCCTGCATGGCAGGGATGGCTGTGCCCTTTAATGTGGAAAAGGGGACTAGTCCCCCCTGTCCTCCAGAAGCTTCCAGACTGACTCTAAACAGTGAGTGATCAGCCAGGCAAAGACACTTTTAGAAATGGTAAAACTGACAAATGGCTGACTAAGATTTTTGGAGACAGTGAGAGGAAAGGGTTGAAAGTCTAATGGATGATCTTTTGGTCAGATTCCTGCGGGTGCTCCGGGATCAGCTACATGGTGTCCTTTCGGATCAGCAGCTCACAGAATGAAACATAGTGAACACTTTGATTTTCATTCCAAATTAGCCACTAATATTCTCTCAATTATTCTTTTATAATTTAGATGAGCTAGTCCCTCTTTTCATATGTGAGAAAAAGTAATCAATACTCACTTTGGCCCTTGTCAAAGCAGATAACAGTCTGAGCTTTGCCATCAAGTCTGCCCTACCTGGAACCATATGAGAAACTGCCGTCAGTGGCAGCCCAGCCACTGCGACTGCTGGATCCTGGCAAACTATATAACTTCTCTGAGCCTTTGCTTCCTCATCTTAAAATGGGGATCGTTATCCCTACTTGTTAGGGCAGTGGCAATATTTGGAGGTGTAAAACACACAGTGTGGTGCTCAGCACATAGTAGGTGCTTAGTAAGTGGGAAACAGTGTTTATTGCTATAATCGGAAAGTAATAATAACCCAGCATGTGATGACCTCAAAGCAGAAGGCATCTGAAAATCTGTTTACAGCAGTGATGATCAGAGGGCCTTTAGCCAAGGGTCTATAATGTTAATTATAAAATCATTTTAATCTTAGTTACTAAAAAAAAATTTTTTTTTTTAATCTTCTAGTTAGGCATCACCTACTCTAGGAAGCTGTGTGAGATGCCCTTCTGGGTGCCCTCAGCCTCTCGCTTCCCTCCATCATAGCCCTCCCCACACGAGCCTGTCTCCCTCCCTGACCCATGGGTCAGAGCATGGACACTGGCTGTGTGGATATTGAGAAGCTCTGAATCGCTGTTTTGTATGTTGCTGCTAGTAATGAAGTGGGGAGCTTGTCATCCAGCAACGCAGGGTGCCTGTCAAATGGGAGAGGGGGTGAGCATCTGGGAGCCTGGTTGGCATGGAAGCTGTTGGACAGCAGCGAGGGTCAGCTTGCCCCACTCCCAGGAGGGCTGGCAGGTGCACCGCTGCACTGAGCCCAACCCTCACAGTGTGGTTCTGTCTCCTAGGTTGGGAACTACAAGCGGACCGTGAAGCGAATCGATGACGGCCACCGCCTGTGCACTGACCTCATGAACTGCCTGCATGAGCGGGCGCGCATTGAGAAGGCGTACGCGCAGCAGCTCACCGAGTGGGCCCGGCGCTGGAGGCAGCTTGTGGAGAAGGGTAGGGAGGCCACTGCCCAGGGCATCTTGGCCCCAGGCACCCTGGCAAATCCTTGATCCTCTCTGTGCTGGTTTTCTCTTTTATAAGATCTCTGTGCCAGTTCTGGGGGGCAGTGATTCATATGGAGGAGCAGCAGGGTGCCGTCACCAAGCAGTACAGGCTGCGTGAGCTCTCCTCCCCTTTCCTCGGGACACAGGACTACTCTGCAAACAGCATCCAAGTCTCTGTTGCAGCCCTTGTCATCCATAGGACACAGTACAGCTGCTGATTTAACTTGGAATAGCTCCTTAAGGGCCCAGACTTGCGTAAGCGCCTGTTGGATCAAAGGCCCTGCTGCTCAGCACTGTAGTTGCTACCAAGAGCTGTTTGTTTGGAAGCCTGGCCATGTAGCAAGTCGGATAAGACTAGGTGGTGACTCCGACAGGCTTTCTAATTTTGAATTTTAACAGGAATGACTATAGGTGTTAGTGATGCAGGTTTGGCCCCCCTTCCTCCCTAGAAAACACTCAGGAGATTCTGGAGCTCAGTGACAGAATGCTGCTGTGGATGCGGATTATGCTCAGCACGTACTGCCTGCAGTAGAGGGGGAGCGTGATTGATTACGGGATTTCCTAGGACAGAAGCGCGTTTAGTGGGAGTTTCTTGGGGTGTGTTTTGGGCAAGCTCTTCTACCATGACCAGCTGTCCTCCAGGAGCCAACCAGGGGAAGCCAGGCCACTGGGCAAGGGGTCCTGGAGGGCGGGGCCCCCAGGCAGCTTCAGCCGGGTCTAGTCCAGCTGCCCATCTTTCCCCTGTTGCTGAAATGGGTTGTCTGTGGGGCTTAGCACAGCGCCTTGGTACAGAGTGGGTGCCAGGGAGTGGGGTGGCCCTGTGTGGGTAAGGAGTAGCCCAGGAGGGGTCAGCTCCTTCAGTGAACAGTAGCTGTTGTTATTCTGTGTCCACCTCTCAGGACCAGCTGACAGCACCGTCCCTTCTGTTTATTCACAACTTGAGGTTCATAAAGCACTCTCGCGCCCTCACCTTGTGGACCGCGCCACGGTGTGGCAGACCTGGGCAACACAGGGAGCTGCTTGTTTTGTAGACACAAGGGATTAGAGGTCAGAGGGGCAAGCCTTCCACAGTTATTCACGCCCGCCCCCCAGTGCCTCTCTGTGTCATTCCCCAGCTCAAATGGTAATTGTCCCCAGTGAGCGCCTTGAGGACAGGACCTGGGCCTTCCCATTTCACCCTCAGCTTCTGTCCTAGCCCCTCTCCTCCCCACTCACCTCACACCACCCACTCCCTCAGCAAAATGACAGGCCGGATGACCAGTTTCCTCCCTGAGAAGAGTGAGTGAGGTGACTCAGGCACCCGTGCCACTATCTGGAGATTTCCATCTGGGCCACAGCAGGTTCCTGCCTCCAACTCCTTCCTCCCCTGCAAGACAGGCTTCCCTTCTGCTGAGGAGACAGTCCTCCACTTGCCAGGCAGTTCCCTCTTCATGGGAGGAGATAGAAGAGGCCTTGGTCCCCAGGAGAGAGCCCCCCACAAGGAAGAGAGGAGGGCTCAGAGCTGCCTGGGGGAGGGGTCTGCTCACTTCAGAGGCCCCTCCTTCTCCAGCCAGCCTGAAGCAAGTCAAAACTTCCAAGATGCAGAAATTTGAGTTTTTAAAGAACTCAGTGACTTTAAAAAAAGGAAATGTGTGTGATCCCCCAATTTCCCTAACAAAAGAATGGCAGAGTAGGTCCAGCTTCAGTTCCTTGTTCTTCTCTTCATCCTGGGAACTGAAAAAGGAACGGCCACTGAGAGAGAACTATCTGAAACAACCAAAAGGAAACCTCCCAGTGGGCAGCCAGGCTGCTGGCCTAGAATCCAGTCCTAATAGCTGAGAGGTTAGCAGAGGAAATCCCCAGCTCAGGGCAGTCTGGGACCCGCAGTGCTGAGTAACCCACCAGCTTCTCTCCTGTGCCAGGGCCTCAGTACGGGACGGTGGAGAAGGCCTGGATAGCTGTCATGTCCGAGGCCGAGAGGGTGAGCGAGCTGCACCTGGAGGTGAGGGCCTCGCTGATGAACAAGGACTTGGAGAAGATCAAGAACTGGCAGAAGGAGGCCTTTCACAAGCAGATGATGGGAAGCTTTAAGGAGACCAAAGAAGCCGAGGACGGCTTTCGGAAGGCACAGAAGCCCTGGGCCAAGAAGCTGAAAGAGGTGCACCTTCCTGCAGTCGCTTCCCTGCCGCCGGCACGCCTGTGCTGCTGTGCTGCTTGCTGGCGGCCTTCCTGCTAGTCCTCCCTGCCAGCTGTGCTCCCTCCCGCACTCCCAGGAATTCCTGCCGGCTGCTTTAGGCACAGATGCTACAGCCAGTGGAGAAAGGGCCACCCCTCAGGCCAGAAGCCCATGGTGGCTAACATTTATCCAAGTTCAAGACACTGAGGGCTTTATGTGCATTCTTTAAATTTAATCCTTATCAACCCATTTTACAGTCATGGAAACAGGAGAAGAACTGCACACCTGTGGTAGAGCTCAAAACCTGAGCTCTTAAGCACTCACAATAATTCCCCGACCCTGGACCCTGTCTACTGGAGAGACTTTAAAGTCCTTTTGGGCTAACAGAAAGGATTAATTTAAAATTGTTCTTTCTCTTTTATGGGTTTTTCTCTCAAATTTGCAAATGATACTGATATTCATTTTTCTGGAAGTAGCAACTGAAACCATTGAGTCTTATCCAGCCCTGGCTAGCTGGAGGCTGTCACATGTAACCCCCAGTCCTCAGCACAGGTGGCCCCCCGCCTGCAGCCTGGCAGCCCCACTCCTCAGGGGTAGACGTGCCATTCCTTCCATCCCTGCCCCTCCACTGGCGTTTCTCGGGAACTGCACTGCCTTCCTCCTTCTCAGAATCCCCCAGAGCAGACTCTGTCTCCGGGGTGTCACAGCAGGCTTTCCTTCCTTTCTCTGTGTCTTGGCTTTGCCACATCTCCTTTCTCTTCCGTCTCGTCCCTGGTCCCATTGGTAATGAAACCACGCCCTCATGAGACCAGGGTTACAAATGCATCTTTCCTCTCTAGAATGAAATCTGTGACTTTGGCTCAAGTAAAGAAGCTTCTATTTAATAAAAATACATACACATCTCTATCTATCTATGTATGTGTATGGACATATATATGTATGTAAAATAGCCATTAAAAAACCATGGGAAATGTGGCCTATAACCCTGCCTCTCTCGTGTTAGGTTTCTTCTTTGGAACTTTCTTTGCATTCGCTCTTCCAGCTGCCTGGCATGCTCTTCCCTCAGCCACACCCCCTTCTCATTTCTGCTCCATATCATCTTGGGTGGCTTTCTCCAACCACTCTATATACAGTTCTACCAGCCTAGTCCTGCCACAGTGCCCCCCCCCCTTTCCTCTCCATCTTGGCACTTACCACCTTCTCATTTACTCTAACTATTTCGTGTAGTTGCCTCCCCAGTGAGACTGTAAGCTCCGTGAGAGCGCAGGCTCTTTGTCTGGCGCCGGACCCTGGTGCCTAGAACACACCTGACACAGAGCAGGCACTGGTCAGCGTCTGCTGAGTGAGCTCCTCTGTTGTAACTGGTTGTGATTGTGCTGACACACAGCTTGGTACCTGCTTTGGTACCTGCTTTTTCCTCTCCTCCTGATAGCATAAGCACTTCCCAGGGTCTCTGTAACCTCGAGCGAGGATTGTGAATGTTCAGAACTGTGACATTCAGGAACTCCTTCTCCCTGTAGGTAGAAGCAGCAAAGAAAGCCTACCATGCAGCATGCAAAGAGGAGAAGTTGGCAATATCGCGAGAAACCAATAGCAAAGGGGACCCATCCCTCAACCCTGAGCAGCTTAAGAAATTGCAAGACAAAGTAGAAAAATGCAAGCAAGATGTTCTGAAGGTAAATCATGCCCTTCTTCTCACACGTTGAATGCACACACTTCACCGTTCACACATCTGGCACACAGCGAGCTTTTGTCGCTGTTTGGCTGGACCAGTGGATAGATGGATATGTATCAATAAAACACATTCCTGCCCTTGAGGTCAGATGGTGAGCACCTCACCTTCCCATAGCCCACTGTGCTCCCCTCAGGACTGGGGCAGGACCGAGTGCTGGGCGGGCAGGGGGAGTGATGATTCCTGTGCTCAGGGAACAAGGTGGTGAGGGCCTGGGTTGCTGCAGGCAGAGAAGCGGGTGCAGGACACAGAGGTGTGAATGGCAATGGCAATGGCAGGGAGCTGAGTGTGAGCTGGTATGCTGGGTTATAAGGACCACATTGCCAATGGTCTTCAAAGCCAGCTGCAATAAGGAGCTTGGGAGACTGCTGACAGAGAGCCACAGAAAGAAGGTTCTGGAGTCTGGGGAGGGGAGGGCAGAGGTGTGGAGGATTGCTCTGTTGTGTGTGGAGAGAGCTGGGGCAGAGTCCCTGTGGAGGGCAGCCCAGTGCACTGTGACCGCAGGGAACTCGAGGGCTGGGAGAGGGTGGATTTCTCTGGCAGCCTCAGCAGTGAAGGCCCCAGAGAGGTGTGGGCAGAGGCTGCGGGAGCTCGGGGGTGGTGGGACGGTGGCTTTCATCTGAGAGGAGATGATGAACAGGCGGTGTAGCATCCTGAGTGCCCTTCCATTTCTTCTGTTGTGAAGGGGAGGTTGTCCGACCAGTGGATTAGTGAGAAGATTAAAGGGCATGATTGTGAAACTGTGAGGGCTCCACAGATGTGGGCCATGATTCTGCCTGGAAGGTTCGAGTCACAGGATTTAAACACTAGACAGCGTCTTGTAATTGAAAAGTTCCACGAAGTGAGGGCTGACATGAGCAAGGGTCTGGGCCTGTGCACTAGCTCCTGCTTCGGCCCCTGGCCCACCCCCTCCTTTGCACTGTTCTAAGCGGGTCGGGGGCTGGAGGCCTATCCAGGGCCTGTCCTGCTGCAGTGATCAGAGAAGAGATCCCCCACCTGGATTTGGAGAGAGACGAGTGAAGTTCCAGAGGAGCTGCTTTCCAGGCACCGCACATGAGGCTGAGAGGGGAGCAGTGGGGCTGAGTTGATCCCTTACTGCCTGCCCACCTTTTCAGGCCTCAGATGAGCTTCACTGAGCCCCTGTGAATTAGGTGGTGGCTTCTCTGTCTTGTGACTGAGGAAACTAAGATCAGAGAGGTTCAGTCACGAGCCACCCCATGGTGTGAGGGTGGGAAAGCCTGTACCCTTTCTCCACTGCCCCTCCCTGCTGTGTTGTCAGCGTGTGGTGGGGGTGGCGGGACTGTGTCAACTACATAAGAGTTCATCCTCAGAGCAGGCGTCAGAATTCCTTGGGGAGAACGCCTCCCCTAGCCCCACTGCCCCTGTCTCTGGGGGGAAGGCCGGGAGTCTGGGGTTGTGGAGCAGCTCGGGTGCCTCCACTGTGGGATCAGGTGAGGAACCTGGGACCACCTGCTGAATAGGGAGGCCACCTGGGCTTGAGGGACTCTAAGGGTTGCCTCTGCCAGGGTCCCAGGGAGTCAGGTGCCCAGGAAGGTGCCTGGAGGAGAGATGAGGCATCTCCATACCCGGGTGTGTGTGTGTGTGTGTGTGTGACAGAGACAGAGAGGTGCCTTTCATGTTTTACAACCACCCAGAACAGACACCACCAAACTGATGCTTTGGCAGAACAGACCAAGAGCCCACGGTCAGACATCAGGCATCTGCCAGGATGACCAGGCACTTCGTAGAGGGTTCCCTGCTGGTTGCCTCCCTGCCCTCTGTGGTCTGGCCAGTGACCTATCAGAGCTGATAGTTGGCCTGGAGAGGAGGGCAATCCTCTACCTCCTTCTTGAAGCAGTTTCTAAAAACCAGCACTGACTGGCTGCACATGTCCTTCTATGCTTCTTACTGGCCAGGCAGTGACTGCGTCTTGCAGTATCCATTGGAAAGGAGCTTCCCACGTTCAGCGCTAAGTATTACAGACCGCGTGAGGTTGAGCTGCCTCTTGTTTCACTCTGTGAGTGTTCATTGGGAACTTTCTACCTGCTCTGTGCTAGGAATTCCCCAAAGAGTGATGACACTGCTCTGTGCCTGGCCTGTGCTGGGGCCTGTGCTGGGGCAGGGCTGCTCTTGAGCACAGGCCAGGTGCCAGGGGAGCATCTCGTTGCCACTGGGCACCCCGAGTGCTCCAGGGAAGCAGCTGTGTGTCTGAGGATCCCAGGAAGTGGTTGCTCTGTGTTGCTCTGATGGCACTGTCCAGGCACTGGGTGTTTGAACCCACAACCACATGTCTCGGGGCCTCTGGGCTAGTGCTCCGGCAGAGGACCTCACACACACAGGCACGGGGCAGTTGATGATGACGAGGGATAACCGGAGCAGGTGCAGAGGTCTGCTCCTGCTGGAAATGCCCAAACTGGGGCAGGGATGACCTTGTCCTGGGCTCACAGAGGACCCAAACCCAACCATGGCAGGAGGCTTGGAAATGGAACAAGGAACCACAGACACCAGGAGAGGGGCAAGGGGCAGGGATGGGGGCTCCAGGGAGGTGGGGGGACGCTTCAAGAAGAGGAGGGTCTCTTTGGAGGACAAAGAGGAGTTTTTGAGGGCACAAGTCAGAGATGGGTATCTGGGAGGGGAGCAGGGTAGGTGGCGAGTAGCCTCATGGTCCTGAGCAGGGTCCTCCAGAGGTGCAGGGGCTGGGGTCCTGAGGCCTGGGCTTGGTCCTGAAGGCAGGGGCAGCCTGCACCAGCTCTGGGAGGGCTCAGCCCTTCCTCTGAAGGCCCTGCGCCATCTTCAGGGTCGGAAAAGTCCCTGGGCAGCCAGCCAACCCATCTGTGATCATCCCCATTTCTCAGGGTCTCCATAGTAGAAAGACTTGCAATAAATGGGTGCCCCCAGCCCTGCTGTCGCTCACTTTACCCCAGGAAGCTACCATGGTCCCACCAACTATTTAAACCGCATGGCCACCAGACACGTGGCCCACACTGCCAGGGGGAGGGGGCAGGTAAGACTGTGTGGATTACTGACCTCCAGGCACATCACTGCCAGGTAAAAATGTGCGAACTTTAGCCAAGGCTCTTAGGAATGTCACACATTTTCTAGCTGTCCCTAGACACCCTTGAGAATAGGTTGCACCAGCTTTTAATATTTCTTCTCATAAAACCCCTTCTCGGGGACAAGTCTGGGAAGAAATGGCTGTGGGGGACATAGTGGGCGGGAGGACAAGGGGACTAGGACTTTTTTGAATGCCTACTTCGTGCAGCTTGGTGTCTGTGCTCTGCTACCTCATTTAAATATCAGAACACTGTGAAGTAGAAGTCCTCCATTTTCTGAGAAGGAAAGTTAGGCTCCAAGAAAACAAGAGAGGCACCAGGATTCTGCCCCAGGTCCGTCAGGCCCTCAAAGCCCCGTGATCTTGCCTCTAAGGTAACTGCTGAGCCACCACTGCTGTGGGCAAGATCTGAGGCTCGAGGATGACCCAGCACAGCCCTTACCCACGGGAGAGAGGACACGGGTGTGTGCCATGGGTGGCAGAGAGCGTGGTGATGGTACTCGGACCACACACACTGGGTTTCCCAGTGACCACCCCTTGCCCAGCATCTACCTGTTTGGGCCTTGCTCCAGCTGAGAGGTCTGGCAGATGCCAGGAGTGTGATTTCCAGTTCAGAAGTGGAGGTGCCAGCACTTGATCTTGAACTTGAAGTCTGTCAGGCCCAGAGCTTGTGCTCTTGGATTTTGGAATCTGGAGAGGCCTGAGAAGCTTTCCTGAAGGGTGACATTGGTGGAGGAGATGGCATCCGAGATGAGCCTGGGAGGCCTGGGTGTGTAGGATAGGAAGACAGTGTTTCCACAGGCAAGATTGGGTGGGAGCGCTCTTCAGAAGCAAAGGCGGGGCGAATCCTCTAGGCTGGAACTTGAGGGGTGCAAAGCAAAGAGGTTGGGGTGCTCCTTGGGTGCTGGGTCACAGCTCCTCACTGTGCTTATTCCTTTTAAAGCCACCCAAAGTGGCTGGCTTAATATTGTCACCTGCTGCTGGTAGATCCAGAAGTGGTGGGAAGGGACAAAGGCCAGCTGAGGAACAGGGCGGTGCAGAGCCTACCTCGCTTACTCTCGGCCGGAGGGAGGCCGGGGGCCGAATGGGCGTCAACCTCCGTCTCGTGGTGCCTGGATTTTCTCGTAGACCAAAGAAAAGTATGAGAAGTCCCTGAAGGAGCTGGACCAGGGCACGCCCCAGTACATGGAGAACATGGAGCAGGTGTTCGAGCAGTGCCAGCAGTTTGAGGAGAAGCGCCTGCGCTTCTTCCGGGAAGTTCTGCTGGAGGTGCAGAAGCACCTGGACCTGTCAAATGTGTCCAGGTAGGTTTCCTTGTAGCTGAAAAGCATGTCACAATGAGATCAGGGGAAAGTTGCTTTTGAGGAAGCTCGGCTGCCTCTCCAGACATGGGAGGGCAGGTTTGTCAGGAGGTCCTCTCCTGCTCTGCTGTCATCTTGATGCCCAGGGAGGCCCTTCTGCTGAGCCTGTCTGCAGCTGCGTGGTGAGCCTGTGCAGTGGCCTGCCGCCTGGAACAGCTGATCACTGCCCTGAGCCGCATGTCCTCTTGCCACCCAACAAGACGAGCCATGCTCCGCCAGCTCCGTGACAGACTCTGGGTCTGGGCAGGAAGGGAGGGCCGCTGGTCTGGGGCCGCAGCCTGGACCAGCCACAGTGGGCACATTTGAATCAAGCCGGGAGCGAGGCCAGCATTTCCTGGGCTGGCGTGCCTCCACCCCCAGGATGGTCTTACTTTGAGGCCCTTCGTGAAGTCCTTTCCATCCAGAGCAGCTGGCTGCCGGCTCAGTTCTTTACCTCTCAGTGACTCTAGACCCTCTGCAGCACAGACCTTCAGACTCAGTTCAGAATCATGACACAGAAGCCGTGATATTTCTCGTGCACTTTCCTTGTCTTTGGTCCTGTGACACCTTCATCAGAGCCAAGGTCCAGGCTGATCGTGGACATGGATTTCTGTCACCCAGATAGCAGAGCCATTCAGAAATGACTCACAAGTCAAGGCTTGTCATTAATAAATAGCACATTACATTCCCTTTGTCTCCTTCTGTATGAAAAAATCAAAAGCAACAATTATTGCACAGTTACTCTGCTACCATTAATTAATCTTTATAACAGTCTTGTAAAGTAGGTGGCATTATCCCCATCTTGTTGATGAGGACGCTGAGGCTGGGCATGGTTAAATGACTTGCCCAAGGCTACACAGCTGGCTGGAGCAGGCCTGGGGCTGTGTCACGCTCCTCTGTGTAGAGTAACTCCCAGGAGGCAAGCGCTGGTCCTCAGTTGGCATGCCTGCCTCATTTAGTCTCCCAAGCCACCCTGGGGAATAGATGGTGTAGTAGTGTCCAAGGGCTGCCGTAACACAATACCAAAAACTGGGTGGTTCCAACAACAGAAATTTATTCTTTCATAGTTCTGGAGGCCAGAAGTCTGAAATCAAGGTGTTGGCAGGGCCATGCTCCCTCTGACGGCTCTAGGGGGGGAATCCTTCCTGCCTCTTCCAGTTCCTGGTGTTTGCTGTCAATCCTTGGCCTTCTTTGGCTTGTGGACACATCACTCCAGTCACATGGCTGTCCTCTCTCTGTATCTTCACATCCTTTTCAATCTGTGTGTCTGTCTGTGTCTCCAAATTTCCCCTTTTTTGTAAAAAGGCGTCCATAGATTAGAGCCCACCCTCATGACCTCATTTTAACTTAATTACCTCTATAAAGACCCTATTTCCAAATAAGTCCACATTCTGAGGTACTGGGGGTTAAGGCTTCAATATATCTTTTTTGGAGGACACATTCAGTGTTAACAGGTGGCATTATGGCCACTCAACAGAGGGGAGAAAACTGAGGCCCAGATTGTGTAAATGACTTGCCAGCCATACAGATTAGAAGTGAAAATACCAGGATCCACAGTGATACGTACTCCTATCCTTCATGGTCAGCTTCCTAGGAAGGTGAGCTGGTGTGAGCTGCCAAGCAGAAGGCATCCCCCCACCCCAGTGGCAGGTGGGTTCTGCAGCCATCACAGCACCAGGCAATCTTCACTTACTGCTTTTGCATATCTGAATGTAAATCTTCCAGCTTTTTTGAAGTGATGAGGGGGAACTTTGCTGACACTTGATTCTGGACCTGATTAAATGGGACCACCAAGATTAGTGTCCTGTGTGGCCCAGATGCTGGCACCTTTTGCATCATGTGACACAGAGCACAGCTACGTTGTTGCCACCTGGTTTGATTTAAAGTGATTTGTCAGAAGCTGAAGCCGTGGCTTCTACACCATGGTTGTCATTTGTCCTCGTCTCTCTACGTTGTGACCAGATGGTCATCCAGCTGAGCCAGGGCGGGGCGTCCTGATTTGCGCTGTGAAGTTGACTCTAGTGTGGCTGCAGACCTCGGTGCCTGCTGTGGCCAGGCTCTGGGCTATGACGAATGGTGGCCGTCCCTGCCTTCCAAGACTCATGCTTCTCTCTCTGATTTAGCTACAAAACCATTTACCACGACCTGGAGCAGAGCATCAAAGCTGCCGACGCAGTGGAGGACCTGAGGTGGTTCAGAGCCAACCATGGGCCAGGCATGTCGATGAACTGGCCACAGTTTGAGGTAAGAGGAGGCTGTGCCTGTGACCGCATCAGCCTGGCAGAAGCCTGGGCCCACCGGGTCGAGACATATGCTGTCTTTCTTATTCCAACTCTGTATTGGCCTTTGCCCCGTTTATGAGGCAGCATTTAAGCATGACTACTCTAGAAACCAAGTCAATGTTTAGAGTCAGGGGGGCTTCAGGCATTACCAAAGGGCCGTCTGAATCTCTACTGAAGCTGCGATTATGTTCTTTCTCAGTCAGAACTTTGATGGTCACTGGTTGACCATGGGCACTCCCTTCTTGTGGTGAGTCCCAGGAGCCGCAGGACACGCAGGAACCCCGGCTCCCTGCCCTGCCTGCAGGATGGCTGGGAAGGGAGTGGCCACAGTGCACACCAGGCCTGGCGGGCCAAGGGCACCAGCTCAGTGGCTTCTGGTTCGGGACAGGAGGGGAGCGTGGTCTCAGCGTGCAGCTCATCTTACCCTTCTCACAAGGGTCTTTTCCTTATTTCACACAGTAAATTCAACCAATTTTGGTGCAGGATTAACTTTCCTCCTTTCCCATTTTCATGGGTCTGAGCCTTCCAATATCTTTACATGCAAAATGCAAGGGCCTGGGGATCTCGGGACTCTTCCAGCCCTACGATTGAGTCACCAGGCCCCAGCTGGCCCCCCAGTGGCAGCAGAGAAGGCAATGGCCACAAGTCCTGCCATCCCGGTTCCCTGAGAGAAGGGATTCTCCCTGCCTGTGGTAAAGCATGGGCTGGGAAGGCCTCCGCAGGGCTGTGGCTGCTGCCTCCCCGGGGAGGATGCTGGAGATTACTGTCTCTGCCTTGGATGCAGGCCGCAGGGCTTCCTCTGACTCACTAGCGGCCAGATCCCAGGCTGCATTCAGATCCTGCCTCACCACTTACCAGTTGTGTGATGCTCAGCAAGTCATCTGCCCTTTTTGTGACTCAGTTTTCCCATGTGTAAAATGGGGATGGTAATAGCACCCCTGCCCTCCAGTGGCTGGGGACTCAGTCTGTGCTGGGTCTGGGCGCTGGGCCCTCCACACAGAAGCCTCCTTGGCCCCATCTTAGCCTGCAGTTTCATCAGTCCTTACACATGTGCCTGTTTTCTGGAGCTTCTCAAGAAAACTTCTCCAAATGACAGTTTGGGTCCTGCAGCTCAGCACTCCCCCTGCACCGCCGTTAGGACATCTGCTTCCAACAGGAGGCCAAGAGCAGGCTGTGCCCCTTCTGCAGAGGCCCTGGGACAAAGCAGAGGCCCAGGCCTTCCCAAGTGGAAGTGGACCTACAGGAGAAAGCACACAACCCAGCCTCTCCTCCTCCCTGGTGATGGCACACTGGGAAGAAGTCTTGTGTACACAGCTGGGATGTCACCCCACAGTGGGTATTTACTGCTCTCTGGGGGTGCTCAGGAAATTACCTGTGAAATGCTCCCCTGGCTCCCTTAGGGTTACATGTTAATATCCAGAGAACAGATGGTCTGGGAAGGCAGACTTGACAGGCTGTCTCCCTGGGGTGGATGGCCCAGCCAGAGCCCATGGGTGGCCCTTCTCTCCGTGGATCCCGAGGGCTGGGAACCAGTACCTGTGTATGGCACACACTTGTGGTTGTTATGGATCTTGCTTGACTTTCTCTAATGAAATGATTTGTTTTTATTTTCCATGCCACAAGGATGAAGTAAGTTTCTGTTTTATGGCTACATTATTGAATCCAAGCCTCCTGCAGTGTGTGTGCAGCCATGTGGGTGCATGGGTGTCCACAGCCTGGCTCTGGCAGTGTGTGCTGGCTCAAGCACCCGGGCGGCAGTGCCGCTTGGGCTGTGTTTCTTATCCCCTCGACAGCTGGCTCTTCCTTCCACGCCAGCCTGGTGTTGATCACACCGGCCCCGGGAAACCAGTGAGTCAGGACGGGTTACAGTCAGTTCACTGGGGATCTGCAGTTCCAGTCGAGTTCTGAGTCAGCTTATCTCAGCTGAGGAAATGAACAAATAGATGGCCTGGATCTGGAGTCAGGGGCCCAGGTCTGCCACCAACTCTGTGTGGGCAAGTCACTTTTTCTTTCTGGGCCTCGGTTTCCTCATCTGACTTGATGTTTCTGCGATGGCTTCTAACCTTGAAATTCCATAACCACATGTGAGCAGAGCTGTGGACTCAGTCACACCAAGTGTTAACTCACTTAAAGTTGTTTGACAATGGGTGGAGGTGGGCAGGAAGGAGAATTCATTAAACTTGCACGCATGTACACATGCACACACACAGCCTTCTGGAAAATCAAGTCATGGCCCCTTCTTTCTTTTTTCCCACTCTGAGTGTTTTCCAGTGCAGTTGATAAAAGCCTGCTCACATGCTGGGAAAATAGTAAACCTTTGGGGAGACGAATGCTTTGCTTTGTTAGCCGCCAGCATGCTGCTCAGAATGAAAAGGAAAAGTTCCAGGGTAGTGAAGAGCACCAGGGGAGGGCACCACTCCTGGGAGACTTGAGTGGTCAGTTAGCTTATCTGCCCCTTTGGTGATGTGGTAGCTACCCAGACCCTAATTTTCTTTGCACCCCAGGGTTCTTCCCACACTGCAGGCTTGCTCTCGTCCCTGCAACCAGCTCTCTTGCCCCACGGGAACCAAAGACAGTTTAGGGCATAGAAAGGAAGGGTCTTCAGCACTGGATGCCAAGCCCCTCAGAGGGCAGGCTCCTGTTTCCTTTGAAGGCTCAAGGAAACCTGGTGAGGCCTCTGGCTACTCCTGCTGACCTGAGGGGCTGGAGGCGAGTGGCATGTGCGCAGGGGCAGGACAAAGAAGCTTCCTGGGACTGGTACACAGGACACCTGAGTGTCGGCCCTGGTTCTCTCATCATCCAACCATTTCTGGGTGCTCACAATTTCCTTCCAGGGGCCGGGCTGCCCCAGGCTGGAGCTGGGCCTGGTGCTGACCTCCAGGCCCCCTGAGGAGTCCCCACCTTGCACAGTGAGGAGGGGTCAGTAGGTGGGTGTCAAGAGCCTGAGGTCTGCTGGGAAATAGAAGGGAGACCAGAGGCAGCGAGGCTAACTGTCACTAACTGGGTGGGGCAGGCCACTGGCTCGCTGGCTGTTGTTTTAGACTGATGTGGCCTCAAACACATGAACGTCCCAATTTCTCTCCCTCGATGCCTGTTGCCCAGGAGTGGTCTGCAGACCTGAATCGAACTCTCAGCCGGAGAGAGAAGAAGAAGACTGCTGATGGCGTCACCCTGACGGGCATCAACCAGACGGGTGACCAGGCTCTGCAGAACAAGCCCAGCAGGTGGGCACTGAGACAGCCTCGATACCCTGGGAAAGGTCCCCTGGGTCCTCTGTGTGGGCCAGGACCTGGGAGATTACCCAGTGGGGCCTTGCAGGGACCCCCCTGGGCATCTTTCCATACGCACCCTGGGTTCCTGAGCTCTGCTGGGCAGTGGCCTAAGAGCGTCTCTGGGGAGGATCATCTGTCCACCTGGTGCTGGAGCTGCGGAAAGATCCAGGGAAGGAACATTTGCCACAAATGTGCTTTGGGCCCCAAGTTGAGGGGAGGAGCTGATGTCAGGTGCTGATCATTACGTGTCCCCAGTGGTATACACGGGCAGGTGGAGGTCACGTCGGTGGTGTCCTTCAGGTGGTTCAGGTGTCCTGGCCAGGTTCGTACTTGTATGCAGGTGCCTGAGTCAGGGGGTTGCGGGGCAGGAGAGCACTGTCAAGTGTCCCCTTTTTCAAATCACCTCTTCGCTGAGAGTGTTGGTAATTTCTGACCTCATTGCTAAAAACAATTTTGGAGAGAAGAGGTAGCACTGAGGTCATTAGAACTCTCTGGAAAGTGTGTGCTAGGCAAGACCTTTCTCCAGGACCTGCCCCCGGGCCTCAGAATTCCCAGCAGATAGGTGTGCAATCCTCCGCAGAGCTGCAGCTGTGGGCTGCCCCTCCCTGGAAGCAGTGCCTGCTCCACAGGCTCCGGGCGCAGAGGCCTCCACGCCACACTGAGTGAGCATACGTGATCGTGGCTTCCTAGGGTGGATCAGCACAGGTTCCAGAGGCCTTTCTGTAGCCCGGGTACTGAAGTCCCCATCTGGGCTCCTGGGCAGATGTAGCTGGTCATTATTCAGCTGCTCTGCCACCATCTGGGCAGGTGGGCTTGGTTAGGTGACAGTAAGTGCCATCCTAGGGATAGGCTGTGACCGGGCTGGGGGTGGAGAGGGGGAGACACCACCCTGGAGGGGCTCTGTGGGAGCTCTAGGCTGCCCAGAGCTGCTGCACAAATTCAGCTGCACAACACCAACCCTCTCTCAGAAAACGATCAGAAAGTCAGCTGGAGAAAGGGGCCAAGGAGGGAGGAGGGCCTGGGGGCCTCAGACATGCGGCCCAGATGTAGGTGGTGGGCAGACTTGGATCCAGTGCCCTTCGCCAGGTCTGAAACCCGTGAGGCACTTGCTGGCCACTCAGGGTCACTCAGGTGGCATTTGAGGCCTTTCCTCGCCTCCCCTCCCCAGCTCTGACTGGGCCATCCATCCATCCAGTGCTTTGCATGCCCTTCCACACAGCCCCGGACTGGGAGGTGAGAGGTGACGCTGGCCGCGGGAGGCCCTGCCCTGCGACTTGGTGTTCAGGTCCATCAGATCAGAGTTACCTGGTGGGGCGCCAGGGCCCTCCGGGGCCTGTCTTACTTCTTTACCATCTTGTTCTGTGCTCAGCACCTGCAGCCTCTGCGTCCCGTGGCTCCTGGCTTCAGCCCTCAGGCCAGGCTTGGGTCGGGTTTCTCTCTGGGCCCCTCTGGGCCTGGCACACAGTAGGCAGTTGATATAGTTGTGCAGATGGATTTTCTCTTTCTGGAGCACAAAAGGGGTCCTTCTTTCTTCCTAGAAAGGGCTGTTCACATGCTTTAGTGCTGATTTTGGAAGCTCCAGGGCCAGGAGAACTGGCGAGGCAGCTGCGGGGACCCCTTAGTCAGGAGGAGGGGTGTGCAGTGTTGTGGGGTCCAGAGAGCTCCCGGAGCCTCCCTCCTGCTTTCATCAGCGGGGCTGCAAGCCTCCCAGGCTGAGCACCACAGGCTGACCGGCCTGCCAGCTCAGCAGGGGAAGGAGGGCCAGGTGGGGGGACCGTGAAGAGAAGCCCTGAGCGGTACCTGGCCCCGCCGCAGGGCTCCTGTTCACTATAGGCGCAGGAAGGGAAATGGAAATCGTGTTCTCTCATAGACGCCCTAAGCGTGTTTAACAGCGAAAGTATTACCAAGTGTTTTGCTAAAGCAACCTTTCTGCTCAAACAACATATTCCTCGTCTGATGGGAGCCGATTTGTCCCTTCAGACCCTGGCCCTGTGATCTTGCAGGTGGGAGCACCCAGCACCACAGGGGCTGCCGAGCTGGAGTCCCCTGAAAGCTCTTTCTCTCCCTGTAGTGACCTTAGTGTCCCAAGCAACCCCGCACGGTCAGCGCAGTTACCGCCCAGCTACAACCCCTTCGAGGATGAGGACGACACAGGGAGCACCGTCAGTGAGAAGGAGGACATTAAGGCTAAAAAGTTGGTGAACAAACGTTTCCCTCTGGTCTCCACCTCGCTCGCTCTGTCTTTCTCCTTCTCTCTGTCCAGGGTCTCGGCCCCTCGGCACTCAAAGCAATGCATGAGGCCCGCGGAGGTGGCCCAGCTGCCAGCTGGTGGACAGTCTCTGGCTTCTTGATTTCTCAGGGAGGGGGGCACCAGTTAACAGTCTGTGGTTGCTTTTTCTCTGTCCTCCATTAACCCTTGTCAAGGCCCGGGCACACTACTGCAGGAAGACAGGCACGCTGGGCGGCCCTGCTGGAGCGGCCCAGGCCAGCCTCTGCGGGGCGCTGGTGTGGGCAGCATCTCCAGCCCACTGGCTATGCCCCTGCAGGGAGCCTGAAGGGGCTGTGCTCCTGTGGCAGGAGTCCCCAGCCCACTCTCAGGGCTCCTGCGCCTCCCCTGGTGGGGGCTGAGGCTCCAGGCAGGGCCTCATGCCGCTGTCGGCCCCATGCTCAGGGCCCGGGGTCAACCCTTTCTTGCAGCGTGAGCAGCTACGAGAAGACCCAGAGCTACCCCACTGACTGGTCAGATGACGAGTCCAACAACCCCTTCTCCTCCACGGATCCCAGTGGGGACTCAAATCCGTTTGATGAGGATGCCACCTCGGGGACGGAAGTGCGGGTCCGGGCCCTTTATGACTATGAAGGGCAGGAGCATGACGAGCTGAGCTTCAAGGCCGGTAGGTGGGCTCCCTGGTTGGCATCCGGGCAAATGCTTCCAACCTGCTGGGCGAGGTTTGTTTTTTTTGTTAAGTCTGGTAAAATTCCTGTTAGTTTCATTTGTGCCCTCTCCCGCCCAATTTCAAAAGTAGTAGATGCTCAATGTCAAAGCTTAGAAGACAGTGAGGTGCCTTTGCCCAAGATGCCGCCCCAGGCAGGGCTGAAGCCTGGGCACACAGCCGGGCACTGGAGCAGGGGGTGCTGATTGCTAGGACTCCCTGGCTCCCACAAACCCTCTCTGCAAGCAGCAAGCCCTGCAGACCCCTGAGAGAGGCCTTAACTCCAGACGCCCCTAGCTCAGAGGAGCCCTTGGCAGAGCCACCTTGCCCAGGCTCCACAGTAGCACTCGGTGTGCCCTGGGCTCTAGCGAGCCTCATCTCAGGGCAGTGCCTTTCAAACTTTCTTACTGCAGCCATGTTATATACACAGTACCACAAACACACCTTTGTTGCCAGTAGCCGAAACCTGGGTTTTACAGGACAGTCAGGATCTTGATTATGTGAGATCTGCATATGGAGATTTTCTATCCTGTGTCTTTTCTTTTTTTAAAAAATGCTGGTTGCAGTTCACCAAGAGGAGTTGTAACCCTCAGTTTGAAAAGACTATCTTAGAGCCTGTCTAAGGAGGCTTGAGAGGCCTAGTGCCAAAGTGGGTCCAAAGGAAGCCAAGTACCTTCCTTCTGCCTTGTCCCCTCCTTGAAGCCACCCCAGATCCAGCATTCACCCCTCCAAGGGGGAAGCTGGGCCAGAAATGTGGCCATCTGCTTAGGCTACACCTCTGGGACAGACCCCCACATTCGGCCCCCCCCACCCTCGGCTGGTGGTGGGAGCGGGGGTGGGGGGCACTGTGTCTGAAGGCCTCTGCCCCTAACATCCTTCTGGGAAGCCAGGGAGAGGAGCCTTCAGCCTGCTTCCCTTCTCACTCAGCAGGCCAACCAGCTGTCCCCAGGGTTGGTCTTTGGGCACTCCTGGCCGCTTGTAGAAAGTTCTTATGTGCGTTTCAACCTCTTTGTCCAGTTTTCTGGCATCTTTGAATGGGGTGGATTCCCCCAACTTGATTTGTTGAGTTATTTACTTTTAATTTCTAATCTTTCTCGGTCTTACTTACTGGATTTGTCAGCAGTTTTATAGATTTGAAATGTTTCCTTCAGCTCCAAGTGAACTGTCAAATGCAAACTGATTGAAACGAATGTTTCTAATCACCAGTTCACCTTTTTACATCTTGAAAGCTTTCCTATCAGTTTTGTCTGTTTTCTATGTTATTTTTCTTTTGTATGATGTAGTGATAGTTTCCAACTCTCCACTATCTTTAGCAGAGCCCTGTCCGCTCTCCACTCCTAAGGGTGAGGAGGGAGCCCTTACTGGCACACTTTTTACCACGCGAAAGTCTCATGGAGCTGGTGTCTTACGTGCGCCTGGGAGCCTCGCCGCGTGCGAGGGCAGGAGGAGAGAAACACCTGTTGTGCCTCTTTAACTCCCTTTCCTGTCTCGCATAACTTAGAGCTCTTTTTTACAATCCCATTTAAAAAATGCTTCTTGTTATCCAACTCTTCCACATCATTAAAACTAGTTTTCATCTTTGTTTAGGTAACAGTTTCTTACTAATGATCAAATAAGTCTTAAGAAATGTAGCACAGTACTGTGGAAGATTACCAGAAAATACTTTTGCTCAATGCTTTTAGTAATCCTATTACAGAATAGAAAACTTCCCACAGGCCTGTTGTTCATAATGAAAATAATAACAAACAGTAGTTGACATTTATTGAGGCCTGGAATCTGCAGGTACTACTCGGAGTGCTTTTCTTGGATTTCCTCATCTAATCCTCACAACAACCCTCTGAGTAGATCCAGCTCAGGCCCCCATTTCACAGGAGGAAAAGAAGGTACACGGTGGTCAAGTAACCTGCCCGAGGTGACACGAATAGGGAGTAGCAGGGTCTGGATAACAATTTACGAGCGAGCCCACACATGTCCCTCAAAAGTGTCTCGGTATAAAGACACTGGCTTCTTGTTTAAAATGGGCACCTTCTCTTTGATGAATTCAGTCAAAGAGAATACACCTATGTTTCTGAGATAAAGCAGACGAGAAAACATAGCTTCTACACTGCTAATGGCAGATCCTCATCTTGTCTGGTTACACAGCAACCACTCTTTATAAACAGATCAATCTAAAGTGGAAAATAGCAAAGCAATTGGCTCGTGTGGGCCCTGCCAGGGGCACGCAGGGGCCCAGAAGGGATGGAAGAAGGTGGAGGTTTACCGCTCATGACGCTCACCCTGCAGCCCCTGTATTCGACTGATGTTGCTGAGTGAGATGTGCAGGACAGTGCTGACGGGAGGGGCCCATGCCCTTCGGTGGCCCAGCGACGGGAAGGATGACCAGCTCTCACGTGGGAGGAACGGCAGCTTACGGTCACCAAGTGCTCTCTACGTGCCGTGCACCGTCCCAGGGTTCTTTCATGTTTTAACACTTAGTCCTCACAGCACCCCGGTTCACAGATGGGAAACCAGGCCCCAGGGGGCCGGCAGTTTGCCGGGTCTCCTAGCCTGTGAGCAGCTGCTCTGGGATTTGAACCCAGGCAGCCCGGGGAGCATGAGCAGCCCCAGGTGTTGGCCCCGCAGCCATCTGGATCAACACTGCTGCTACACAAGGAGTCAGGGAAATGTTGCTCAACAAGGCATAATTGCCTGGGGAAAAATTGCAAGTAAGCCTGAAAAATGGGCCATAATGCCAAAAATAAATATAAAGCCGCAAACTGACAAAGCAGCACCAGGGGCTAACAATCTTCCATGTTCCCCACTCCTGAGAAGGACTGAGCTGGCGGGTCCCACAGCCATCTCTGCAAGGTGGTCAGCAGCCAGAGAGCGCAGGTGCTCTTTACCTGGATTTTCCCCCTTCCCGGCCCTGATCACACCTATGATCCTTGTCCCCTGGTCTGTCACCTTGAGCGACCAGGGCTCCATCTGTCCCTCTCTCATCTCTGGATCTTCACCACCCAGGGCCTGGCCCAAAGTGGAGGTTCCTTTGTGTGTGAACAAACAAAAGATAAATCACACTAACCCATAGAGCCCTGGGGAAATTCCAAAACTGTGCCAACAGATTCCGTCTCAGTGTTGGGAGGGGTTGATTTCTTTAAGTCAGAGGTCAAATGCCCTGAGCTGGGTTCTGAGGATAGAATGATGGGTCCCTGCCCCTCCTGCAGCCTGGACACAGATTAAATAATGGCACTGAGACCACGGCAGTTAAGTACTGGAGGAGATTCAAGAAGATGGGGCAGGCCAGGGCCCAGCAGGAGGGAGACCGCAGTAGAGGGAGGTGAGGGAGGTGGCACAGACCCTGTGAAAGGATTCCTTGACCTGGCCTGGGGCAGTCAGGAAGGCACAAGGCCTATAGGGTTTAATTCTGCAGTCTCTCTGGGAGCTGCTATGGCAACTGAGAGCTGCTTGCTCTTAGCGTCACTGTGCAAGAGATGTTGTCTTTAGATCTCTCAGAGGTCCCATGACTAAAAAAGCAGCTTCAAATGAAGCTTAGTAAAGAAATAACCAGGTCTTTAACCCCAGGAGAAGGCCTGCCCCTCCCACCCACGTTAGAGACCCTCTTTGGCCCTGGAAGCACTTCTGGGGTGGGGACTAAGACGTGAGGGCAACTCTCTGACCCTGTGGTCCATGTGTAACCTGCTTACTCACCAAGACTGTTCCCTTTTTGTTTTGCAGGGGACGAGCTGACCAAGATAGAGGACGAGGATGAGCAGGGCTGGTGCAAAGGACGCTTGGACAACGGACAGGTTGGCCTGTACCCAGCGAATTACGTCGAGGCAATCCAGTGACGTGCCGGTGGGCTGGCTGGCAGAGGGATGGAGTGGCGTTCCCAGGAGCTCTGTTAGCCATCAGCCCCGGGCAGCGGTACCTCCTGCGCATCCAGCCGACGTGTAGGTGTCCACTCCTTTTCTTGCAAAAGATGATGGTTCCGTTGCTCTTGGCTTCATGGTGTCTCTTGAAGACAGACGAGCCGGTCATTTCACCTGGGACTCGGCACCCTTTCCACAGTGCAGATGGAGAGACCTGAGCACAGGAAGATGCAGTACAACAGAAATCGCTGGGCCTTGCCCCTCCCAACTCGCTGTGTGTTGGCTTATCATGGATCTATCTGTATGTTTTTGACCTTGTCTTTCCATGTCTCCTCCGAGTCAATGGTGGGTTACATTGATTCTTGTTTCACTGGTTACTTTCTCTGACAAGTCCCATCACCCACACCTTAATGAACAAACTTATATGCCGTTTTCTGAGTGAAGATTTTGAGGTTTTTAATTTAAAGGCTGTGTACAGTTATACTTTTTTATATTCCTGTTCTTCCATTCATTTACACTTAAATTATGGCACAGATTGATGTACACTAGTCCTGAGGAAATGATATCGCTATTTCCACGTTGTATTGTTTATCAGCCATGCCACGGCCTGGGGCAGCTGCAAGAGCCAGAGCTCATTCAGACAGAGGATGTTTGCGGCAGGAGACTGCAGTAGAAAGATGGGCACACATTATGGTCCGATTTCTATTGTGAATGCTCTTTACACCGAGCATCCGAATGTGAGTTTTGGAAATAACCTTATGTAATACTCCCCAAAAGTCACCATATTTAAAAACTATTTTCACTCTGTTCATGCTTAAGATTTTACTCTTGCAAATTAACAGTTTTATCAGTGATTTGGAAGGTTAAAAACTAAGATGACTAACTTTTCAAGTGAATGCATCTGTAGATTAAGATGCTTTATATTAGACTGTCATGCCTTGATGTATATCTGTATATATTATTTGATATTCAGAGAATCTAAAGAGCCCATCTACTGTTTTAATGAGATTTAACGGCTTTTGACAGTGGGTTTAATTGGGAAACTGCTTGAAGACCGTGGCATTCGGGCACAGGCCAGGCTGGTTGGCTGTGCCTCCTCCAGCCCTGGGGCTCTCTGAAGAGGAGACGCTGTAGAAGCCTGTCCTCACGGGCCAGCTGTAGGTCCAGCGTCTAACTAGTCTTAACCGTAGCAGACACTGAAACACTCCCATCTCTCCAGCAGTTGCACATTTCACAGTCATTGTATCCTTGTGAGCAAATGCTGAGTCTCCCCCCATAGCAAAAGGGTCTCTCCTGAGTGTCCTTAGTTATCGGGGAGCCGCCGTGCTGGGGCAGGAAGCTACACTGTATCATGGGGCGGGGGAGGGAGGGAGGGAGGGAAAACCTTTATTTTGTGTGACTCAGCCATTGGTGAAATGGCCGCTGCCATCATAAGCTATGCATTACTCAGTGTTTCCAGTGGGTTCAAGGTCTTGCTTGGAAAGTGGACGTGTGTCCATGTTTGTCATGAAAACTTACCAGCAGAAATCCTCATTCCTTTGCTACAGATTTACCAAAAATTGTCAAGTCTTTTCAGTTTAGAAGTTTCTTTAAATGTACACTATTTTAGAAAAAAAATCAATAAATAGTTGATCTTGTCAGTGTGACAGTCTCTGTGCTGTGCATGTGCCTCACGCTTATGTCAGCTGGAGGACATGTCTTCGTTGGCATTTACTAGCTTTGGAGCTAGGCGAGATCCAAGCACAAGACCACTGCCCAAGGGGCCATGTCCCTGTCCCACTGCCCCTGCCGTGCCAGAGGTTGGGGATTTGAGGCACCTGAGCCCCTTGGGGTTCTCCTCTCCCCGAAACCTGCCACTGTGTGGCCTGGGCTTCCCCCCATGTGGGCAGCAGGCTGGCACCTCACTCCCTCCCCGAGGCCCAAACAGCAGGACCAGGCCTGACCACTCATTGCCCGGGCTTCTCTGAACACATTTCCTGAGTGCCTGCTGTGCAAACAACGTGTCCATCTCCAGACATCCCCATGAGGGGGTGAGTCTCCCCATTTCCATTTTACAGAGTGGCTAACAGGCTCCAAGAGCCAAGCCTAACTCGAGGAGTTTCCGCTGGTCCTGGCGCCGAGTGAAATCCCACGCACCCTCCAACCTCACTGGGGTGAACTGAGAAGAAAGGAGGCCGGGGCGAGGCAAGCAACGAGAGAGGTGAGGGCTTCATGGCCACATTCAGCAAACCCTGGTATGGCCGCCCAGAAAAGCGCCCCATCTGGGCACCGGGCCCTCACCAGGGAGCCAGGAGGAGCGAGGCGGGCAGCTGCCCCTGTAGTGTCGCTTTGCCCGGCTCATGAAGGGCCAAGGACGAATCTTTGTCATTCAGCCACCTGGTCTGATGGGTGATGGGGCCCCTGCTCCCCGCTTCTGAGGGAGGAGTTGGAACCCATCAGAGCTGCCCGCTGCCCAGGGCGGACATCAGCTTCTGCCTCGCCAGCCCCAGGCTGCCACCCAGAGATGAGGTAGGACAGGGTGAAAGGGAGGGGTCAGAGCGGGCTCCCATGGCCTGAGCTGGGCCGGGCCTGCTGGGCCGGTCAGTCCTGGACACTTGGTGAGCTCATGTACTTTCATGACAGACTGTTGGGAAGGCTGGAGTCACCGCCCTTTGCAGAAGAGGATACAAGGTCTGGAAACTCAAGTTCAGTGACTTGCCCAAGGTCCCATGTCAGAACCGTGATTCAAACCCACATCTGCAGGATTCTTGAGGGCAAACTCTTCCTTGCTCCCTCTGCTGGCAGATAAAGAGCAAGGGGGGCAAGCAGGAGGAACCCTCAAAAGTCGGGGTGAAACCACCTCTGCTGGCAAGGCCCTTTCTCAGCCTCCTGTCATCCTCAGTTCCTGCAAGGAGTCCTGAAGGGCCCTCACTGCCCACCTGCCCTCTCCTGTCCTGGCCCTCAGCAGGGGCAAGCTTGGGAATCTTTTTTTTTTTTTTATTGATGTCTTAGTTTATAACACTGTGGGGTTTTAGTTGTACATTTTTGTTTGTCCGTCACCTTGTGGATGTAACCCTTCACCCCTTGTGCCCCCCCCACTCCCCTTCCCCTTGGTAACCACCAATCAGTTCTCTCTGTCCGTGTGTTCACTTATATTCCATATATGAGTGAGTTCATGCAGTGTCTGTCCTTCTCTCTCTGGCTTATTTCACTTAACATAATACCCTCTAGGTCCATCCATGTTGTTGCAAATGGGACAATTGTGTCTTTTCTTATGGCTGAGTAGTATTCCATTGTATGTATATACCACATCTTCTTTAGCCAATCATCAGTTGAGGGACACTTGGGTTGCTTCCACTTCTTGGCTATAGTGAATAATGCTGCAATGAACATAGGGGTGCATACGCCTCTTGTGATGGTTGATTTCATGTCCATTGGGTAGATGCCCAAGAGTGGTATTGCTGGATCATACGGTATTTCTATTTTTAATTTTTTGAGGACTCTCCATACTGTTTTCCATAGAGGCTGCACCAGTTTGCATTCCCACCAGCAGTGAATGAGGGTCCCCGTTTCTCCACAACCTCTCCAGCATTTGTTGTTATTTGTCTTTGTGATTATAGCCATTCTAACCGGTGTAAGGTGATATCTCAGTGTCGTTTTGATTTGCATTTCCCTGATGATTAGTGATGTTGAACATCTTTTCATGTGTCTATTGGCCATCTGTATCTCTTCCTTGGAAAAATGTCTGTTCATATCCTCTGCCCATTTTTTGATCGGGTTGTTTGTTTTTTTGTTGTTCAGTTGTATGAGATCTTTGTATATTACTGAGATTAATCCCTTGTCGGACAAACGATTTGCAAATATTTTCTCCCAGCTGGTGGGTTGTTTATTCATTTTGATCTTGGTTTCATTTGCCTTGTAGAAGCTCTTTAGTCTGATGAGGTCCCACTTGTTTATTTTTTCTTTTGTTTCCCTTGTCTGAGTAGACATGGAATCTGAAAGGATCCCTTTATGTCCAATCTCAATTAGTGTACTGCCTATATTTTCTTCCAGGAGTTTTATAGTTTCAGGTCTCGCTTTCAGGTCTTTGATCCATTTTGAATTGATTTTTGTATATGGTGATAGGAGATGGTCTACTTTCATTCTTTTGCATGTTGCTGTCCCATTTTCCCAGCACCATTTATTGAAGAGACTTCCCTCTCTCCATTGTATGTTCTTTGCTCCTTTGTCGAAGATTAGCTGTCCATAGGTGTGTGGTTTTATTTCTGGGCTTTCAATTCTGTTCCATTGATCTGTGTGTCTATTCTTGTACCAGTACCATGCTGTTTTGATTACTGTAGCTTTATAGTATATTTTGAAATCAGGGATTGTGATGCCTCCAGCTTTGTTCTTTTTTTTCAGAATTGCTTTAGCTATTTGGGCTCTTTTGTTGCCCCATACGAATTTCAGTAGTTTTTGTTCTATTACCGTGAAGAATGACATTGGGATTCTGATTGGGATTGCATTGAATCTGTAGATTGCTTTAGGTAGAATGGACATTTTAACTATATTTATTCTTCCAATCCATGTGCATGGAATATTCTTCCATTTCTTTATGTCCTCCTCGATTTCTTTCAATAGTGTCTTATAGTTTTCATTGTATAGGTCTTTGACATCCTTGGTTAAATTTATTCCCAGAAATTTTATTCTCTTTGTTGCAATTGTAAATGGGATTGTCTTTTTGAGTTCTCTTTCTGTTTTTTCATCGTTAGTGTATAGAAATGCAATTGATTTTTGTAGGTTGATTTTATACCCTGCCACTTTACTGTAGTTGTTGATTGTTTCTAGTAGTTTTCTGATGGAATTCTTTGGATTTTCTATGTATAGGATCATGTCGTCTGCAAATAGTGAGAGTTTCACTTCTTCATTGCCTATTTGGAGTCCTTTTATTCCTTTTTCTTGCCTAATTGCTCTGGCCAGCACTTCCAGTACTATGTTGAATAAGAGCGGTGAGAGTGGGCACCCTTGTCTTGTTCCTGTCCTCAAAGGAATGGCTTTCAGTTTTTCCCCGTTGAGTAGGATGTTTGCTGTAGGTTTGTCATATATGGCCCTTATTATGTTGAGGTACTTTCCTTCTATACCCATTTTGTTGAGCGTTTTTATCATAAATGGATGCTGGATCTTGTCGAATGCCTTCTCTGCATCGATTGAGATGATCATGTGGTTTTTATTCTTCATTTTGTTAATGTGGTGTATCACGTTGATTGATTTGCGGATGTTGAACCATCCCTGTGTCCCTGGTATAAATCCCACTTGATCGTGGTGTATGATCTTTTTGGTGTATTGCTGTATTCGGTTTGCCAATATTTTGTTGAGGATTTTTGCGTCTATGTTCATCAGCGATATTGGCCGTAGTTTTCCTTCTTTGTATTGTCCTTGTCTGGCTTTGGTATCAGCATGATGTCAGCCTCATAGAATGTGTTGGGAAGTATTCCATCTTCCTCTATTTTTTGGAATAGTTTGAGAAGGATAGGTGCTAAATCGTCTTTGAACGTTTGATAAAATTCTCCAGGGAAGCCATCTGGTCCTGGGCTTTTATTTTTTGGGAGGTTTTTGATTACTGTTTCAATCTCTTTACTTGTGATTGGTCTGTTCAGATTCTCTATTTCTTCTTGATTCAGTTTTGGGAGGTTGTACGCGTCCAAGAATTTGTCCATTTCCTCTAGGTTGTCCAATTTGTTGGCGTAAAGTTTTTCATAGTATTCCCTAATAATCCCTTGTATTTCTGTGGTGTCTGTTGTAATTTCTCCTCTTTCATTTCTAATTTTATTTATTTGAGTCTTCTCCCTTTTTTTCTTAGTGAGTCTGGCTAAGGGTTTGTCAATTTTATTTATCTTCTCAAAGAACCAGCTCTTTGTTTCATTGATCCTTTCTACTGTTTTTTTGGTTTCAATTTCATTTATTTCTGCTCTGATTTTTATTATTTCCCTCCTTCTGCTGATTTGGGGCTTTGTCTGTTCTTCTTTTTCCAACTCTGTTAGGTGCAATTTAAGGTTATTTACTTGGGATTTTTCTTGTTTGTTAAGGTGAGCTTGTATTGCTATGAATTTCCCTCTCAGGACTGCTTTTGCTGCATCCCATATGAGTTGGTATGGTGTATTTTCCTTTTCATTTGTCTCCAGATAGCTTTTGATTTCTCCTTTAATTTCATCAATGACCCATTGGTTGTTCAGTAGCACGTTGTTTAGTCTCCACATCTTTGTCCCTTTCCTAGTTTTTTCCTTGCAGTTGATTTCTAGTTTCACAGCATTATGATCAGAAAAGATGCTTGTAATGATTTCAATCTTCTTAAATTTAAGCTTGGGAATCTTAACTCACCCTTCTGGGCCTCAGTTTCCCCAGGCAAGAGTGGTGCCTGCCTTCCTGGTTGGAGGGTTAGAGTAAGGGGCGAAAGGCTACAGACTCAGAAGGTGGTGACTTACTGTGGTTGAGGGACACCCGATGCTCCCAGTCCCCAGCCAGGACCCTCTGGCATCCTTGGCTGCCCCTCCCACACCCTCCATTCTGGGCCACCAAGTCCCCTTTGCCCCTCTGTCCTTCCCCTCCCCATAGTAGCCACTGCCTGGGGCCAAGCTGCCCCTTCTCCCTGTGGATCACTGGTGGATCCACACCACCCTTGGGGTCCCCGGGGCCCTTGGCAGCCTGTCCCAGTCCCCTCTCTTCAGTAGGGGGCTGGGAGGGGGGTATTTCATCCTCCCTCTCCAAGCCTCCTCAGTAATGCCCAGAGGGCAAGCAAGCCCGACCCAGGCAGGATCTGGCCCTCCTGCTGCTCAAGCTAAAACACTGGGTCTTCTGAGGTCCCTGCAGATGGAAGATGGGGCTGGCCTCTGTGTCCCAGGCTTCACTGCAGGGCCCTTATCCACCTAAACATGTGCAAGGCCTCTCCCCATGCCTGGCCTGGCCTTTGCTGGGCAGCCTGTGGGTCTGGGCTGTGCCTAGGCCTCAGGTACTATGGGCAGGCTCGGAGGGGACCCACTGACAATCTGGCAGGATAGGGATGGGGGAGGTTGAGAAGGGCCCCTGTGGGCCACCTGACCAACCCCCTCCTTGTTCCTGGGGAAACTGAGGCCAAGTGAGGGAAGGAGTGATGTGCCCCTGGTCACAGAGCAGGTGGGTGGGGGAGGCATGGGGCCTGACCCCAAATAGCCCCTCCTGGCAGGGAATTGACTGACTCCCTCTCTCTTTTTCTGGGTTGATTCACTCACCAAGCATTTCTCGAGCACCTGCTGTGTGCAAGACTCGGTGGTGTCAGGACAGACATGAAGAAGGGCTCACATTTGCCTTCGGGGACTCTGGAAGCTCAGGGAGGGACCGAGTTATTCTGACCGCAGGGCGGAAGCAGCCAGGGAGGGGGCCAGGATGGTCCTGAGAGTGCCTGGTGGGTTCCAGAGGTCAGCCTACAGTCCCAGATTAGGACAAACAGGGCCTCCCACCCCGGCCCCAAGGCCCTAAGGGGCGGAGTTCCATGGGGTCCTGGAACTGTTACCTCACTTCCTGGGGGAAGCGTCCTCGCCTGGGCAGGAGGTCAGGCTGGTCTGCAGACAGACTGGGGAGGACCCTGTCTCTGTGGGACCTGAAGCCCAAGCAAGTGTCTGAGGCTCTCTGAGCCTCAGTTTCCATAAAGTGGGGATGACCCGGGAGGGCGGGGTGTCCAGAAGCAGGAGCCCTTGCCGAGCAGGCGCCCTGTCCCATAGGTGCCCCTTCTCACAGCCCCAGCTCTCTCCCGGGTGGCTGCTGCCTGCCCAGCTCTGCCCTCCTCCCCGGCTCTGCCCTGAGTCTCCCTGAGGTGGGGCAGGCCTGCGCCCCTCCCCAGTCCCTTCCTCAGATGCCCGCAGCAGGTGCCAGCCCCACTCTGAGCCTTGCTTTTCCCTTAGGAGGGCAGGCAGTGACCTCTGGGCTGGACCTCTGTGGTCTCTGCGGTGGGAGCCCGGAGAAGGGCCCTGGCCACAGTGCCTCAGTGGACAGATCGGGGCCCCCTGGTGGAGAGACCAGGGCCGGACAGAGGCAGCTCCATGCCCCAAGGAGGCTGAATCTGACCGGGCTGAGGTACAGTGCTCATCCCCCGCCAGGCGGGGCCGCTGCCATCCATGGGGTCAGAGGAACCAGGCCAACCCTGGCTCTGTCAGGGAACAGCAGCTTCTCGGTCCACTGTTTCCACCAGCCTCGGGCTTAACATTTATCAGCTACATGCCCCTGCTGAGCACCCTTCCCTGCAAAGGGTCATGGAGACCTCCTCACAATGCCTGAGTGCATTTTACAGATGAGGAAACAAACCAGAGAGGCTGAGTGACTTGTATCAGGCCACACAGCAAGTCAGGGGCAGAGCTGGGGTTTGAACTCCAGTGCCCAACTCCAAACAGCAGATGCTGTTGTCTAAACTGCCGGTTCTCAAACCCCTGGAGGACCTGTTACAACCCAACTTGCTGGGCCGCATTCCAGAGTTTCTGAGTCACGAGGTTGGGGATGAGGCCCAGAGTCTGCATATCTAAGTCCCCAGGTGATGCTGATCCAGGACCACACCTCGAGACGCACTGGTCCAAACAGCAAGACAGAGCTGCCAAAAGTACCAGCAATTCCACGTGCTACCTGATTTGTTCATATGACCAGCAGGCACTCCTAACCCACCTCTGGGGCACAGGAGCTGGGCCCTGGGGACTGAAGACTGACCAACCACAGTCTGGCCAAGGAGGTGGGGATAGTATGGACAAAGAGAGCCCAGGGAGCGAGGGACACAGGCCAAGGTGACATCCCACCCTGGGCTATTCCTATGATTCCCCTGCAAGGGGCAGGGGGGTTTGGTGGCAGCCAGGTGGTAGAGGGAGAGAAGTCCACTGGGTCAGATGGGCACCTTGTGTCAGTGATGAGCCGCATGTCCTCAGGCAAGTCCTTCATCTCCCTGACCTCGGTTTCCTCATCTGGAAAACAGGGACATAGTTTCCTATCTTCTCTTTTTCGTAATGGTATGAGGCCAAGAGTGTGAAAGTACTTGATAAAACACACAAATACAGGTTGCCTTGTTATGAGGGTGGTCTCCAAATGAAACCAGCCAACAGTTAGCCATCGATGATTAACTAACTAGTGACTAAGGTTTTTTTCCTTTTTGCAATGACTGGTTACAGCTCTTGGCTGTTCCCCACCCATTGTTAACTGTGCTGTTCAGGCAATATGCTATCCGACTCCCACTGGGTTCCTGTAGATAACATCTCCCTGGAGCCTCGGTCGCCATGGTAATGGGTGTTTGAGCTGTTTTTCAGGAATTAGGACCCTCTTGTCCACTTCAGGCCGGTTGAGACCACTGACCCATCAACTGGGACCACGCAGATGTCCGATAAATGACCTTTTGACGTTAAGAGGCTAAAAACTCCCGCCTTGGGTCAAGCTAACACCACCATTTTGTGAACACATGTCCTCTGAAGAGGCATGAAGTCCGACCCCGCTTGCACACATCCTCCATCACCTCACCTCTCCTCGCCTCCAGTCGTCTACCTCCACACTTCAGACCACCTCGCCCCCTGCCCCATAGATACCCCTGAGTCCCTATTTTCAGGGAATCGGGTCTGAGACTCGTTCTCTCGCTTCCTTGCTTGGCTGCCTTGATGAAACCCTCTCCCTGCCGCAGTCTCGTCATCTTGGTGTTTGGCTTTCCAGGCAATGGGCAAAAACGAACCTGGTTCGGTAACACAAATACCACCCCAACTCAAGCGGATAATAACCAAGTATGTGACCCCAGATGGAGACTCCAAATCCTTCCCAACCGCCACTGGGCATGAACGTTCCTCCCAGCCACACAATCATCTACATGTGACACTGCATATAAGGAGGCTGGACTTTCCACGCCAAAATCTGACAAAAGATTGTTTTCTTCTCTGGAACTTAATGACAGTCTTACAAAGACAAGAAAACGAAGTCAGTGGTTAAGAGCATGGACTGTGAGGGGATATGCTCTGCACTCAAACTTGGCTCCAACTGTGTGACCTTAATTAACTGTGTGACCTTGAGCAAAATGTGTGACCTTAAGCCTTTGTTTGCTCATCTATAAAATGGGAATAATAGTAGTAAACATTTGTATTTCACTCTGTGCCAGCCCCTGTTCTAAACCCTTTAACATTTACTAACTCACTGAATCCTCACAGCAGTCCCAGGAACTAGGTAAATATTATTATTCCTACATTTACAGGTGAGGAACCTGAGGCACACAGAAGTTAGGTAACTGCCCAAGGTGCGCCAGCTACCACGCAGCCAAGCTAACATTCAGACGTGGGCAGCGTAGCACGGTGCCCTGCCCAGCAGGCTGTGCTGTTGGACTATGAAGGCGCCTGCCTCAGAGGGCGAGGACGTGCCCGCCCCCAGTGGCGCTCGTCAAAAGATACTACCACGACTGGAGTCACCCCATTAGCTGTAGCTGCCTGACCTGAAAGGCCCTCCTCTGTGCTCTGGAGCACCTCACCCCGCACGCTCTCTCCCCCACTGTCAGTGCCAAGATGTCTGTCGCCCTCACTGAACAGCAAGCTCATCCGTGCAGGGACTGGGCCTTAATCTCCTCTCTAGCCCCAGTGTTTGTGGAGCCAAACAGGAAAGAAAAAAATGGAATCAATTTCATACCATCCAATGAAACATTATATCGTTGTAGACCTCTTCAAATCCTTTGTGGAAAGGGCTAGGAAATGAGGGAAGGAAGGAAAGAACCGATGAATGAATGAACGATTTAAACACCATCACTCTCTTTGAGGAAAGGAGAACTAACATGAGCTGTCACTCACCAAGGTGAAACTGACTGCAAGTGAATTGGGTGTAGCCCATTGGCCACTTCTGGGTCAAGACAGCCAGGCTAGGCTGCTCCTGCTCCTTTATAATATTTTCAAATAACAATGTTAATGATTTTTCCTTAATCATAAAAGGAACAAAGGTTCAGATGAAAACTTGAAACTATGCAAAAATATTCAGAAATCCATTAAAGTCATCCACGGTCCTAACATCCAGAGGTAACACTGCTTACATTTTGGTGTATTTTTTTCTCATCCTTTTTCTCTGCATACACATGTGCACGTTGTTTTGTTGTCGTCATCATCAAGGTGTGTTTCACAAAATTGGGATCACACAGTAAGTGTAGTTTGGCACCCTACTTCTTTCTCTTGACATTTGATCACGGGCACCGCACTTGTATTCTTCTTTTCTGGGGTCTCTCTGTCAGAGATCGCAGCAGACAGTACCCTGAATCTGATATGTAACTCTCTAAGTAGGAAGATTTCAGCTCCAAATAGAACCGGAACTCTCATTCCCATGCCCATCAGAAAGGACATGGCTGTGCTTCATAACCGTGCCAGGTGTTCCGTGTAGGGCCAGACTAGCTCCAATGGACACGAAGCACAGGGAATACACTTGGACTCAGCATAAGGAAGAACTTCCAGGCAGAGCGGCCTGCAAAACTAAGGCACTGTTCTGGAAGGTAATAAATCTCCCTTCCTTGGAAGAGTTCCAGCCCTGGGTTTATAGGAGGCCGCATTCCCTGCAAGCCTCCCTTTCCCCTGCGGGCAACTAACCAGACATCTAACCGTGTGTGAACCTTCTAGGCTCTAACAGCAGAAAGAGCACTGCCACGGGAGGCTGTCCCGGGGCTTCCTGGGAGGGTGCTCGGCCCTGACTCTCCATCTCTGACCGGGTTGAACCAATGAGTAAATCCAGCTGTAGACACGCGACCTGACCAGGATCCCGGGGCGTGGGAGCGGCTGGCTGAACCGGCTCAAGGCCAGGGGACCGCACCGCTGACCCTCGGGCCACGTTCTTCCAGCGGCGCCACACCCGCTGCCGTAAAGGTGTCTGAATCCAAGCGTTTAAAAGCCTTCTCCTCGTGACCTTAGCGACGGTCAGGCCGCAGCCCGAGGCGCCAGGACAGGTCACGCTTCTCCCCGTCGCTTCCTCAGTTCTGACCGCGCCTCTCGTCTCGAGAGAACTGCCCTCTCACTAGCCTTACGCCCCAAGAATGCTCTAAGAAAACCAATTCCCGGGCGTAGAAAGCGTCTCGCCGAGGGCTCGGCCTCAGCTTAGGGCAAAAAAAAAAAAAAAAAGGAAACTCCGGTCCCTGGCCGGGCGTCGGGAACCGGCGGGAGGCCCGTTCCCCTCAAGTTTCCTTCTTGGCCACTCGGAATGACTGGTTCTGCCGCCCTCACGGGGAGGAGGTGACAGGACCTTGGCCAAGGAAGTCGAAGCGGGGACCTCCCAGCCGAAGCGGTGTTGCATCCTCAGTCCACGTGGTGGGATCGAAGCCCAGTTTCGACCGGCACTGCCCGGAGGGAGGGGCGGCGAGGGCCAGGAAGAAGCGCGTGAGGCTTCTGCGCACGCGCATGCAGCGCCGGGGGCGGGGATTGAGTGGGCGGAGCCAGCGTCTCAGCTAAGCGGGGCCCCTAGGTAGGAGAGCGGCGCGCGCGCTCCGCTTGTGGGCGGGTCCGTGGGCGGGACCTGGAGGGCGGGGCGGGGCCTGGCCGTCACGCGCAGCCCCGCCCCCTCGGCCGTCGTCAATCTCCCGGAGGCGGCAACTGCTCCGGCTCGGCCTTTCCCGGTTGGCGGGGCCAGCTGCGCCTCGGTTTTCTGGCGACCATGGGGGACCCCAGCAAGCAGGACATCCTAGCCATCTTCAGGCGCCTCCGCTCGGTGCCCACCAACAAGGTAACGGTCGCCGGGCGTGTTGAGGCTTGCTTGGCATCCCCGCCGGACCCCGCGGGCCGCCCCTGCGGCGCCTGTGGCCGCGGCCGCGGGAGGAGGAGCCGGCCGGGCCTGTGACACGTCGCACTGTGCGGCAGCAGCGGCTGGGCCTCGCCTGGGTCCGGTCCGCGCGCCGCCCCCAGCCTCAGCAAGGGCGGGGAGGGGAGGGGGCGCACACCAGGGCCCGGGGCGGACCCCTGGGAGTCCTCGGGGGGGGGCGAGAGCATCTGGGGGACCCGGGGGCAGACGTTTGTGAGTCCCTGACACCGGGCCGGGGAGCATACGCGCGGGCAGGGGCGGCTTTGGGGGTGGCGGAGTGGACACTGTGACCTCCTGAGAGCTGGGGGCGAGCTCGCAGGCCCCGAGAGCCGGCTGGGGAGCAAACACTGGGGGCTCCTGTGAGTGGGGTCGGACCCCGCAGGCCACCTGTGACCCAGCCGGGAAGCATGCACCGGGTCAGAAACGCCAGCTGGTAGCTCTGGGCGTTTGGGAAAGCTCGGATCTCCCCTCCCCACCCTCGAGCTCACCTCTAAAGCTCTTCAGGGGCGCGTGTGGGGCCTGGTTGGTTCCTTGTGTCCTTTGGTGGCAGCCTCAGTTTCCCTGTCAGTTAAAGCTGCTGAGTGGTCTCTGCAATGGCTTCCAGCTCTTTTCTCTTGCTAAGAAAGCCCATCACAGACCCTTTCTCTTCCCTCCCTGTCGGTTACTTTGGAGATTGGGGTTTTCCTTTTTTTCTCATCTCCAGAGGCTGTTTTCCCCTGTGTGACTTTTACAACTTTTCGCAACTGGCTGGAGATGTGGTGACGCTTGGGGCTAAAGTGACACCCTCCACTGAGGATCACAGGGTGAAGTGGAACCTGAAAAGGGCAAAGGGCTGTCGTGTCAGCATGAACTCTCTCCTCCCCTCCTGTGACAGGAGTCCTGTCTAGTCCCCACTGTCGCTTCCCAAGTGAACAGCTGTTAACGAGCATGGTCGTGAGCCCTGACATGATGGCTTAGAAAGCTCTTGAGTTTGTTTTAAGTCTTGGTGGAGGGGAGCCCATATTTTGATTGCCTAAGAGGAGTGAGAAAGGAAACAGTTTACTGGAGGTGAGGTCCGATGAACGTAGGAAAGTCGGGAGGAGAAAGGCTCCAGGAATTCTCCGGTGCCAGTTTCTTTATTATTTTCTTTTTTTTTTTTTTTTGTGAGGAAGACCAGCCCTGAGCTAACATCCATTGCCAATCCTCCTCTTTTTGCTGAAGAAGACTGGCCCTGGGCTAACATCTGTGCCCATCTTCCTCTACTTTATATGGGACGCGGCCACGGCAGGGCTGACAAGCAGTGTGTCGGCAGGCGCCCGGGATCCGAACCTGCGAACCCCGGGCTGCCAAGCACGAACTAAACTGCTGCGCCACCGGGCCAGCCCTATTATTTTCTTTATTTTCCAATTTAGATTGATCTGTTTATAAAGAGTGGTTGCTGTGTAACCAGACAAGATTAGGATCTGCCATTAGCAGTGTAGAAACTATGTTTTCTCGTCTGCTTTATCTCAGAAACATAGGTGTATTCTCTTTGACTGAATTCATCAAAGAGAAGGTGCCCATTTTAAATAAGAAGCCAGTGTCTTTATACCAAGATGCTTTTGAGGGGCACGTGTGGGCTCGCTTGTAAATTGTTATCCAGACTCTGCTACTCCCTAACCGTGTCACCTCGGGCAGGTTACTTGACCACCGTGTACCTTCTTTTCCTCCTGTGATCTACTCAGAGGGTTGTTGTGAGGATTAGATGAGGAAATCCAAGAAAAGCACTCCGAGTAGTACCTGCAGATTCCAGGCCTCGATAAATGTCAACTACTGTTTGTTATTATTTTCATTATGAACAACAGGCCTGTGGGAAGTTTTCTATTCTGTAATAGGATTACTAAAAGCATTGAGCAAAAGTATTTTCTGGTAATCTTCCACAGTACTGTGCTACATTTCTTAAGACTTATTTGATCATTAGTAAGAAACTGTTACCTAAACAAAGATGAAAACTAGTTTTAATGATGTGGAAGAGTTGGATAACAAGAAGCATTTTTTAAATGGGGTTGTAAAAAAGAGCTCTAAGTTATGCGAGACAGGAAAGGGAGTTAAAGAGAAACAACTCGGTTTTCTATTAGGACGTGGTATCCAATGTCTTCCTCTCCTGTATCATGAATATTTACTCTGGATCAATGTTTTAATTCATATGGGTCAGTTTTCTAGTTTGTGAACCCTTCCTTGAAGCTCTGTCGTTCCTTAGTTTTGTATCGATGGCTTGAGTTATTCATTCAACAAGTGTCCTTTGAGTCTCTGCAGCATGCTGGACCCTGCGGAACACTGAGGGTACACTGATGGATAAAGAGACGGGCTCCTACCCCCAGGGAGCTGATAGTCTAGTGGATGAAGGACAGACAAAGGACTCCTGGCCATGTGTTTTCTGCTGTGAGAGGCAGCGTGGTGACGGGGTGAAGGGTGGGCTCTGGGACAGACTGCCTGGGGTCCAGTCCCCGAGATACCACCTTTTAGCTGTCATACTTAACTTCATAATTCCTTCATGATTCTAAAATGGGGATCAAAACTGCCCTCCGTAGTTTGCAGGGAATGCAAAATGTACAAAATGAAAATGCAGGGCCTTTGTTGGAGAAGTGTCAAGAATTTAAGATGAGACAGCAGAGCATTCAACAACCGTGGGCTCTTCTGAGTGCGGGGCCCTGTGTGACTGCGTAAATCACACACGCCAGGAAGCTGGCCCTGATGGGGGTAACAACAGCACCTTCTGGTAGGGTTGTTATGAAGATTTGTGGCCAAAAACAGTGCCTGACATGGAGTAAACATGCAATATTAGCTGTTATTTCTGTAGTAATTATTATTCCCATCATTAGGCAAAACAAATTGTTAGTCAAAAACTTTTTCATCACCATAAGAACTGGTACTCTGCTTAGAAAACCATATCTCAACTTTGGTTTGGGATTGTGTATCAACATAATGCAGTCCCGCTCTCAAAGCACAGTCTCCCGCTCCAACAGGAGAATCAAGGTAGCGTCGTGAGAGCCAGACTTGTGTTTCTAACTGCCTTCTGGCCTGAGATTCCACAGGTCCTGGTCTTGACTCATTAGCTCTTCCACCCCTGCAAACTGCCCCACTACCTGGTTTTGCATTTAGTGCCTACTTTGTGCCAGGCTTGGTGCTCAGCTCCGGTGAACAAGACAGACAGGGCCCCACCCTCCTGGAGCTGCATTCTAGCAAATCCTCATCACTGTTGGTGCATCAAGGAGAATGCTGAGGCTGCCGTGTCAGAAACCCCACTCTCTTCTCATAGCCAGCCTTGAGACCACCTTGGGGGTGATTCTCAGACTCGCATGCTCTGGGCTGTGTGCACCCAATCTCTGCTGTCACCTCCCTCCACAGGGCCATTTCCTGCACAGGCTTTTGCTTCTTATTGCCCTTTTAGACTCTGTTCTTGAGATCCCAAATGCCTGTTGGACCTCATCTAGAAAACTGGTTGCATTCTGTCCTTGCTTACTAAGATTCAACCTTATAATTTACTATCTTGCCCGCTAGACTGCTGGACTGTGGGCTCCGTGTGGGCCGACTCTTCCTGGACCACCTTTGTATGTCCACTTCATGTGTGCCAGGTACACACTTGATAGGAAGTGCACATCTGTTGCTTGAGTAAGTGAGGGATTACAAATGGCCTCCCGCAGAGAAACAGCACCTTTGGCAGAGTTGGTAACACTGTTTGGTGTCCCACAGAAGGGGATTTCTTACTCTAACGGCTTTTACCACAGTGTGTCTTAATTTCCGTGTCCTACTCTCCCACTGCACTGTGAGCTCTTCAAAGGCCAGCAAGTGGCCTGGCAGGGAGTAGGGGTCAGCAAGTGTTTATGGATTCAGTGACCCCATCTACTTCCTAACACCTCAGCACCTGCCCCAGTGTCTGGCATACAGCAGGCAATCAATAAACACTGAAGTGAATGGACTGGCCACTTTCGTGTCTGTTGCCCTCCTCCCCCACTCTTCACATGTGCGTCATGGGAGCTGTGTGGTGAGAGGCTGTGGAAAATCTCGGGTTTTTGCTCTTGTATTTCTTTCAAAAGGCCAAAAGACAGCTCTTTTTTGATGATTATATTGGAACAACCTTCCTATAGATGGCTCTGCCTGTAAAGTGTATCTAAAATAGGGGGGCTTTAGGGCTAGCCCCATGGCCGAGTGGTTAAGTTCAGTGCGCGTTGCTTCCGGCGGCCCAGGTTTGGTTCCTGGGCACGGACCTACGCTACTCAGCGGCGGCCGTGCTCTGGCAGCGGCTCACATACAAAATAGAGGAAGACTGGCACAGATGTTAGCTCAGGGAGAATCTTCCTCAGCAAAATAAATAAATTAATTAAATACAATAGGGGCGCTTTTTTTCTGGAAAAAAAATAAAAACAATTCTCCTATGAGTGGAATTTTTACTATTCTGTTGTTCTGACTTTAATTAATTATAAATATCAATTTCCACTGTGTATTTTAAAGAACTTTTATGTCCCACTATCAGATGAAGAATGTTTGACTTCAGTCAGTGTTGAAGGGTCTAGTGGTACTTTTCGAGCTGGTAATAAGTTTTGTAAGTTGTTCATTTGATTAACATCTATTTAGTGAGTGCTTACTATGAGTAAGGCACTATTTTTCAGGCTCTGTGGAAGATAAAACAGTAGACAAATGTCTTCAGCAGTCATTTCTTGAGAATTCACCACGTAGGGGCTCTGTGCCTGTAGAGGAGGAAGGCCCGATGAAGGGAAAGGTTCCCGACCCTTCAGGAGCCCTCAGCGCCCTCAGTGCAGGAGGGACACATTCCTTGGTGATGGGCTGTGTGTCTAAGATTATAAATGTGACCTGGACAGAGTGGAGGGGCAGAGGTGGTGGGGACACCACATTTCACAGAGGAATGTCTCTCTGTGTTAGTGTCCATCGCTGTGTATCAAATTACCCCAGGACTTGGTATCTTAAAACAACAAGCATAGATTGTCTCATACGGTTCTGGGGGCCAGGAATCTGGGGGTGTCTTAGCTGGCTAAAATATGTGTTTTTTTTCTGCAAAAAAATTAAAAATAATTCTCTAATTACTGGAATTTTTACTATCCTGTTGTTCTGACTTTAATTAATTATAAATATTAATTTCCATGACAAGCACTGTGTATTTGAAAGTACTTTTATGCTCCTGTTATCAGATGAAGAACGTTTGCCTTCAGTCATTGTTGAGGAAGGAAGACTGAGGGTCTCCGAGGTTGCAGTCGAGCTGGCAGCGGGGCTGCAGTCATCTGAAGGCTGGAGTCGCCACTCCCAGCTCACTCATGTGGTGGTCAGCCAGCCCCCTCCTCGCTGGCTGTTGGTCTAATGGCCTCAGTTCCTCACCACTTGAGTCTCTCCACTGGGCTGCTCGAGTGTCCTCAAGAAAAGGCAGCTGGCTTCCCCCAGAGCCAGTCATCCGAGGGAGAGAGACAGTAAAAGAGAGAGAAAGGAAGCCACAGCGCCTTTTATGACCTAATCTCAGAAATGACACTGGCACTTCTGCCTTATTGTTGGTCACACAGACCACCCTGGAAAAGTGAGGGTGGGGATTACAGACAGGTGTGAATTCCAGGAGGGAGGATCACTGGGGGCATTTTGGAGTCTGGCTACCACAGTCTTCTGCTCTGGCTGGGGAGAGAAGAAATAGGCACAAGTGCCTGCTGTAGGGCGTTCCAAGCAGGGGGGCATCCCTGGCCAGTGTTCTTTTACGTGACTGGTAGGAACCCTGTTGTTGCTTCAGGGATAAGTAATGTTTGAGGTGATATACACACCTAAGTTCTCTTCACTATGCACACCGCATAGTGTTATAATAGATACGTAATAATAGAACTATTATATAAGTAATGCATTATAGCTATATAATTCTATTAATATGAGTATATATAATATTATTACAGTAATAAAAGAAATAGAAATTTGAGGTTTTAAAGAAAATCTGGGTGAGATGTTTTCTAATAACCAGTTTAAATTGCAAAGATTAAGGAGCTTTCAAGCTAAATCATGTATTGTGTCCTATAGGATGGGTAATTTGGCTAATATAAATTAATAACTGAATTTTTAAATTTTCTTTCAGGTGTGTTTTGATTGTGGGGCCAAAAACCCCAGCTGGGCAAGCATAACCTATGGGGTGTTTCTCTGCATTGATTGCTCAGGGTCACACCGGTCCCTGGGTGTTCACTTGAGTTTTATTCGGTAAGTGAATCTTTCCTCCTTAGTGGGTGGGAGTGATTACATTGTCACATGGGTCTCTTTCCCCTTTTTTCTTTATGTCTCCTTTGACATCAAGTAAAAGGAGAGGTTGGTTATGAGTTATGGAGATTTAAATCTTATGTAATTAAGTCAGCTGGGAAAATGAGTTATTTTCTCTTAGTTACTGTTACATAGAGCTGTGTGTCAGAGAAATGAGGCTGTGGTGTTGAAGAAAAGGTCAGAGGAGAGGGTTCGAGACATTATTTCCTTTTTCTTTGTTATCTTCTCATAATTCGCAGTACAGAAGAACCTTGCTGTGATGCACTCATGGCAGAAGGCAATCAGCTGCTGTGGCAATTCAGTACACTGCACGCTACTACAGCGTTAGTGGAAAGGGCGGGAAGCCCTCTGTAGTAGGGTCCCACTTCCAGCATAATCCTACAGCTCTGGTTCCCAAGGACACTATTATAAAACCTGAGTGCATGATTTTTGTATGAATTTTAGTGGCAATTTCAAATGTTTGTACTATGAACATCTGTCTTTTTTATCTGAAGACTCGGGCTGTGTTGGCTCCTTCTGGCGAGTACCTGTCCTCCCCTCTGACACTGGCAGTAGCCTAGATGGGGCCTTTGTGTGCATCAAAGAAAGGTGCCCCCCTGGACACCCAGCCCCACACTCCAGTGGGAGGTGACAAGTGCCCTTGTGTGAAGTAAAATAAATTGAAATAATAAAAGGATCCCCGGCCGGGCTCAGGGCTTGGAAGCGGAGCAAGGCCTGCACTTCAGCGGCCATGGGCCTTTGCAGGGCACCACTGAGCAGCCTTGGCTCAGATCTCCATTATTGCTGGCCTCCTCCAACCCATGCACCTGTTTCCTGGCCACTTCTTTTCCAGGTAGGAACCAGCTAGGCAGGCAGGCAGGCTATTTGGAATTGTGCCGAGTAATTTTTTTTTTAATTTTAAATTTTTATTGATGTCTTAATAGTTTATAACATTGTGGGGTTTTAGTTGTACATTATTGTTTGTCCGTCACCATGTGGATGCATCCCTTCACCCCTTGTGCCCACCCCCCACCCCCCTTCCCCCTGGCAACCACGAACCAGTTCTCTCTGTCCATGTGTTAGTTTATATTCCACATATGAGTGAAATCAAGCAGTGTTTTTCCTTCTCTCTCTGGCTTACTTCACTTAACATAATACCCTCTAGGTCCATCCATGTTGTTGCAAATGGGACAATTTTGTCTTTTTTTATGGCTGAGTAGTATTCCGTTGTATATATATACCACATCTTCTTTATCCACTCATCAGTCAAGGGACACTTGGGTTGCTTCCACTTCTTGGTTGTAGTGAATAATGCTGCAATGAACATAGGGGTGCATAAGCCTCTTGTGATGGTTGATTTCATGTCCATTGGGTAGATGCCCAAGAGCGGGATTGCTGGATCATAGGTATTTCTGTTTTTAATTTTTTGAGAACTCTCCATACTGTTTTCCACAGAGGCTGCACCAGTTTGCATTCCCACCAGCAGTGAATGAGGGTTCCCATTTCTCCACAACCTCTCCAACATTTGTTGTTTTTTGTCTTGGTGATTATAGCTGTTCTAACGGGTGTAAGGTGATATCTTAGCAGAGTTTTGATTTGCAGTGCCGAGTAATTTTATTTTATATTATCATGTAAGGAATATTGATCCAACGCCCTTACTATGAAGAGCATTTGTTCCTATAGGATAAAATCTATTATAGTTCATAATGAGATATTTTGTATGATAGCACAAAAACAATATAGTAATAAAAACAACATAATTTTCTTTTTTAATATATTAACTTAAAAAAACTTTTCTGGTGCACTTTCCTGAGTTCTTTTTTCAGAAATCAATTTCTGAAGAACTCAGTTTCTTGAGTTCTCTGTTCAAAAATCAGTTTGTACAGGCATGATGGGCGAGCTATTCATAGCCGTCTAGCTCCACAGGTAATTATTTAGAAAAGGGAGTTCTTTTGTGTGTTCTTATGGTTTCAGAGGATCTGTCAGTTTCTTGTCTTCTTTTCTTTTTTCTTAGATGCTGGTCCCAGAATATTTTGAATACACTATCCTGTCCTTGTCTCTTTTTTAAATGTTGAGGGATTTATTTGCCAGGGCAAGTTTCTTTTTAATGTACTTTTTCCCCGCAGACTGGTTGTTACCAGTTAACATATGGTGACCTGCTCTGGCCAGAGCCCACGAAGGCCAGTGTCTTCCTTTCTCTCTCTGCTGTGTTCTTTCCCTCCTCCTCTCTGCCAAGTGCCGCCCATAGTCTGGCCCTCCCTTTTCCTCACCAGTAAGGCACACTCCCAGTTTAAACCATTCCAGGAAATCAGACAGCTTTCTGACGTGTTCCCCAGTTGAGGGCAGGACAGACCGAGAGCCTGATGAGGATGGACAGCAGGCTCTGTTGGGGCTGTTGCAGGTTTAATCACTATCCTTTCAAAAGTCAGATAATTAGAACTGTATGAATCACAATGTTTATAAGTGATTCAAAAACAACTGTTAAAAAAATCTCTGTATAACCAGAGGGCAGCAGTCTATGATTTGGGCAAGAGAAAGTCAAGGATGATAAGGTACTTAGTATTTTTTTTAAGAGGTGGAGGGCTGCTCTTTAAACATTTTTTATTGATTTAAAAAAATTGCAAACACCAGCTCATTGGGAAAAAAATCCAAGCAATCCCAAAGTATGTAAAGTCGGAAGTGAAGTCCTTCTGGAATCTCTTTTCCCTCTTCTTCTTCTCCCCTTCCAGATACACACACTAGTCTCATTTCCCAGGCATGAGCATATTAACAGTTTGCCATGGGTGGAACCTTTATTTAAATGGAGTTTTTTTTTTTCCAGTGAAATTTTAAGTCAACAGTTTTACAAAGGAAAACTTTATGAACTATGGCTTTTGCCAAGCAGAAAGGGAAAGGCAGGGTAGGTGTCTACGGAAATGGCAGGCTGCTTTGGGAGCTAACTGCAGAGTGGACCTAATTGGCCTGTCCCTGCCCGCCACCTCCCAGGGCTCGGAACTGGTCACCGCAGTTCCTGTGATGGCCGCATCTCAGTGCCCTCTCCCTCCAGCTCTGCTCCTTCTCAAGTTCACCGTTAAGTAGTTCAGGAGCTCATGAAAGGTGACTGGGATCTAGTGCCTGCATTGATCTTGTTGGGCTCGGGGGAGGGGACAGGCTTCAATACAACATAAATCAGAAAATAGGCAGCAAAGTGCTGTGTCTACTTCTGGGCAGAAAATTAGGCAGAGTTTAAAGGAGGAGGAAACATTTGCAATGAACGTTGAAGGTTTGGCGGGAGTTTGATGATGGACACGAGGCAGGGAAGAAGGAGGTCAGTGCTCAGGCTTTCAGAAAAGGCAGAGAGGAGGGAAACAGTGAAATGTTTAGTAGCTACTTTTATATGCGTAGGAAAATGAGGAGAAGTGAGGTGCAAAGGGGAAGGTTTGTGTGAGGTTGTGGAGGGTCTGGGCTGCCAGGCTGGGAGCTTGTACTTAACTTCTGAGGCCCCGGGGGGCTGTTCGCGGGAAGGCTGATGGGGGGCCTGGGCATGCTGGGTAGGGGTGGGAGTGAGGATGCTCAGCTGGCTGCTGGGGGTCTGAATCCCAGCACCATCCATTACTAGCTCTGGGCGTGTTCTTTGCCTCTCCGGGTCTCAGTTTCCTTCTCTTGAAAGTGGGGATGAGAATACTAATGCTCACTGTCTGTGGCGTTGGGAGAAGCAAGCGAATGAACTCACGTGAAGCCTGGCACCTAGTGAGCCCCCAGCAGATGTTGACGGTGATCAGATCTGGGTCACCTGGGTGCCTGCTCAGTGGACGCAAGAGGAGAACCTTTTTACGACATTAGGTGGAAAGGCAGCGCCTCTCATGACCTTCGATTAAGTGGTCAAGGAAGTTATAAACAAATGGCTGCTTGGAAGCTCTTCCTGGGTGTGTCTGTGAGTAGAAGTCTAGATTAATTGCGGTATAGTTTACCCCGTTTTAAAATTTTGGTTCCATGAAAACTTTGTCATGTTTATTTGGTGAGATTCCTTCTGATTTTCTAAGTGTCTGAAATCTATTTAAATGCTCTACTTGAAAAAAAATACTGACTTTGGCAGCCACTAGTGAAGCTAATTCATGCAATTTTTAAGGAGATTATAACTTGACTCATTCTAGAGGTTGTGGGAAACGTGTTTTCTCTTTTACCTAATTGGTTAACAGGAGCTCTTTTGTTCAAGTGACGCTAATTCTTCAATTTTTCTTACTTTCTCTGCTTTCCTTTTTTTCATAGCATGGTCAGACTCTTACCTTTCAACATCTCTTAATCTAAATAAAGAGAAGAAGTAGCCTACAGTGAGTCACTTCCTTGTGTAGGAATGGGCACTGATGAGCCATTCAAGTGGCTTCTTAAGGTTGACTGTATTCAGAGTCCATTGTCACCAAAACCTTTTATTTTGAAATTCCAGTGTTGTGAGAGAGGGTCCCTGTCAGCTCAGTTCAAGAACAATTCGTTTTTATCTCCATTTCTCCAAACATTTTATCTCCAAACGTTATAGAAATGTTTGGCTTTATCTTTTTAAAGATAGTTTCTGACTAAAAGTTGTAAGGCAGATTAGCAAGTCTGAGTACTTGTAGCCTCACTTTTAGGACATCCTTTAAGTCAGCCCATATCCGGGTACCTATTACGTGCCTGTGCTAGGAGTGTGAGAGAAAAATACGAGACACGCCTGTCTTCTGGAGCTTACTGCGTACAACACAGCATGACGTGGTTGCTGTGATGATGATGATGATGGTGATGGTGATGATGAGAATTTTAGCCATATGCTATTTACCATGAGCCCAAACTTTTCAGATATTAGCTTATTTAATTTCTACAAAAGCTAAATAGATAATACTATAGTTATCCCTACTTTACAGATGAGAGAAGTAAGGTGCCGAGAGGTCAAGGAGCTTCTCCAAGGTCACACAGCTAGTCAGTGGCAGAGCTCAGATTCACATTCTCTCAGTCTGTCTCCTGTGACAGAGGGGGTGGGACGGTATGTAATTCAGTCTGGGGGGATTCATAAAAATGTGATGACTAAGCAAGATCTTTCAGAGAAGGGATTTCAGAACAGGACATATAATTTAATCATCTTGCTTGGTAATCAAATTCTAAAAGGAGATTTATTTTTAGTCTTTGGGAAATCTGTTTCTTCCAAAGTGTGGTTTAATTTTTACCGTTTACATATCCCTGTGAAGTGGATTTGTCGTATGTATATAGAATAGCAATATGTACTAGTATTATTAATCTTAAGGTAGCTATTGGCATCAAAATAACTTCCTGACTTTTCACACAGGTTAAGTGATACCAATAGGCTTAGAAATTAGTGCAGCATAAAAGGAAATTTTTTGCGAATCTGAAGCCTCTTTTCTTTCTACTGTGCCCATTTTGTGAAGGGTATCCTCCCTGTTCTAAAACGTCCACATTTCTTTACAGTTAGTGTGGGACAAGCTGTAGTTGAGTAACGGGGTAGCCTTGCTTTTTGCTCACATCTGTGGTTCAATATAAAGACTTCCAGCATTGTTGCACTGTTGTTTCTTGCTTTACAGTGATCACGGTAAGTTTTGCTGTTGGGGACTGCAGTCATTGCCCTTCCCTTGCTCCGATTTGATCATAGGTTACAGATGAGTAGGGCATAAGCTGTGGGGGGAGCAGGAGGCACTGCGTTTTCAAGAGCATTAAATCCTGAGTTTTCTCCCCTCCCTGTTGGCAGTGATGCTGGGTATGTCCCTTCCACCTGATAAGAGTCTGACATCCTCCAGGCTCCTATTGGGCATCAAACTGACAAATGGATAGCTGACCTGAAAAAATCCAGACAGTACGTCTGTTCTGAGTGGAGACACATCACCACATTTTAGTTCGTATCCCACTAGGGGTGCAAAGCAAAGAGTCAGTTGTTCCAACAGTGCCATGAAGCTCGCCGTGTCCTGTGCTCTAGAGGGGACGGCTGGCTGGAGTCAGTGCCGCAGAAGTGCTACCAGCCTGGCGTGGCCTGCCTGTGGTCAGGCGTGAAGGGGAGCAGGCGGGTGGTCGGGGCCATCACAGCCTTGGCTTCCAGAAGGATGAGAGGGGCCAGGAGCTGCTCTACCAACTGTCATACAACTCTGGAGACCCAGCGTCCCGTCTGTCCCTGTTCACAAACTTAGACCTCTCCAGGATCCTGAAGATCAAGGAAATCTTGTTCTCAAAAGTTCATGGCTTGAATCTGGAGCGGGAAAGTATTAACGTTTAAGAATATTCTTTCTGTTTAGATCTACCGAGTTGGACTCTAACTGGTCTTGGTTTCAGTTGCGGTGCATGCAAGTTGGCGGAAATGCTAATGCAGTAAGTCCATCTCAGACTTGTTTTCCTTCTTGTATAAATTGTGTTACACTAGGAAAGATGGTCAGCATTTGCGTGGAAGAGTTTGGGAGGGCCCAATGGGTGACAGAAAGACGTGATGGGCTTCAGAGTTGGACAACCTGGTTGACTTATTTATCCAAAAATCTATAAACACCTGATCAACACGAAGCTCTGGGGTACAGTGACAAATAAGACAAACAGAATCCCTCTCTCAAAAGCAGAGTCAGAGAGTGATGAAAGAAGCAAATAAACAAGGAAGTAACAGGTGGGGATAAGCGCTTTGAAGATAAAACAGGAAGTGATGTTCTAGGAACTGGGAAGCTTCTTTATGACAGTGTGGTTTTTTAATATCTAAGGGTGACATTTATACTTACAATGGAATGCTTATAGCTGCTTATATTTGAATTTTATTTAACGTATTAAATCTATAAATTAAAAAAACCTGTTCTCCAAATACAGTATATAAATGTTATATATTTATTTATAAACAGTAATTTCTGTGTAAAAATAACTTCTTTAAGTGTTTAATTTATAATTTTAAAAGAGCAGATTTCCTTAATTCCATTTACAAAGATAACTAAGGATCCTCAAACATTTTAAACTTCATTTACATATTCAATATATCTGATTTCTCAAACACTAGACTGGCAGCCTTACAAATCTAGCCAGCAAAATCATCTGAAGGACGGATACTCGATTTACAATGCTAAGACGTTGTAGGTTGAGTAAATGAAATTCCATTAAACATGCTGTTGAATATTCAAAGTAGAAGAAATCAGATTTGTATACTTTTCAAATAAAAATTATGCCTAGCATCAATTAAATATTTAAAATTAAAATTGTAAGTCTAAAATGGTAGTTTTCTTTTTTGTGTGTGTGAGGAAGACCAGCCCTGAGCTAACATCCACTGCCGATCCTCCTCTTTTTGCTGAGGAAGACTGGCCCTGGGCTAACATCGTGCCCATCTTCCTCCACTTTATATGGGACGCCGCCATGGCGTGGCTGACAAGCGGTGCGTCAGCGGGCGCCCGGGATCCGAAACCGCGAACCCTGGGCTGCCAAGCGTGAACTTAACCGTTGCGCCACCGGGCGGCCCCTAAAATGGCAGTTTTCAAAATACCAGATTCCCTTAGATCAGTGTTTCTCAATCTTTTTTCATTATTGCTCCCTAGGCAGAAAAATTAAATTTAAATTAGATTATTTTTAATTTAAATTGGGTTTAATTTTTCTCTAGTAAGAGAAGTCAAATCCTAAGGAATACGTTTTTGTCAGGTAGGGGTGAGCTTTGGGGGCCCACAAACCATTGTAATAACTAAGATTTTTTTCACTTTCCAAAAAGCAGTTTCCCCTTGTAAGAACGCATGCCGTAGGTGTTTCAGGTATCTTTTCAGAAACCCAGGCCCTCATCATGGTGTTCACAAACTTGTTCCTGAACTTAATACTATGGGTTTGACTTTATCTGTCCTTATCTCTAAGCCTTCTCAGGGTTGCAGAGCCCCACCCGACCCCAGAGAGCGGCTGTCTCAGCCCGAGCCAGCGGAGGTCGGGGAGATGGGGTGGGGAAGGGTCAGCTCGGTGGTCATTTGCTCAAGCAGTGGAGTTGGAACCATCCTGCCTGGGTTTGAATGCCAGCTCTGCCCCTCACTATCTGTGTGACATTAGGCAAGTTGTTGAACCTCTCTGTGCTTCAGTTTCCCCATCTGTAAAGTGTAGATAGTAACAGTGACTGTCTGATAGTGTTGCTCTGAGGATTTAATGGGATGATGCCCACAAAGAACTTAGGACAGGGTCTGGAACATGTGGGTGCTCAATGCCATTATTAGTCAAATAGGATTAATAAATTGATCACTCTCGAACAGGTTTTTAGAATACCTGCTTTAATTAAGACATGAATTCTATAATTCCTGTCTGTACGTGGATCCTTAGGAGGTGGTTGAAAGCAGTTTCCTCTGATTATTTAAAATCTGCTTTATCACCTTGTCCCTGCTGTCGTCTCTGCTGATGAGGAAATAGTGCTGAACGAGGCAAAGGCTAGCGAGTGCAGGTAACCACTCTGTCAGAAATTCCAGTTTAGTGGACTCCGAATTGAAATGGATTTCTTATGAATTAAAAGTCCTGAGTGAAAAACGTCCCCCCGAATAACCTTCAGAATGACAGAAGTGGTTTAATGGAGAAATGAAGAGCCGGTTGTTTCATTTTGTAATGCGAGTCTCGTGTCTAGTTTTATCCAAATATTAATGTTACATCTGTGGAAGGAATTCCCTTTGCAAGGAAAGATTTATTTTAAAACTTTTCATGGTTTAAATTATTTTGGTTTTCACTAGTATTTTTAAAACATCCTTCATAACATAAAGTAACATTTTCGGTCCCCATGGTAGATTTAACGCAGTGTTGCCATTAATCCTTGTCCGTTCCTCTCTAGTCTTCCTTTTTCCATCAACACGGGTGCGCCACCAGTGACACCAATGCCAAGTACAACAGTCGCGCCGCCCAGCTCTACAGGGAGAGGATCAGGTCTCTGGCCTCCCAGGCCACGCGCAAGCACGGCACTGACGTAAGTCCCGGGCCGGGTGGAGCGTCTCCTTCAGACGAACGTTCGTTTCAGTAGAAAAAGTGGTTTTTATCCCAAAAGTAAGACTTCCTGCCTGATTCTCTTCCGAGGAAACAACGTACTGTTGACTCATTCCTCCCGGTGGTTATGTTCTGTAAGGTCACCGTGAGCACTGATTATCGAGTGCTGGAACGTGGCTTCTAGGGGAAGACAAGGCTAGGTTCCTGTGAGCTTCTGGTCGCAACAGTTTTGTCAGCTGATCGGTGGGTAACCTTATTTGACGTGTGTCTCTGTTCAGAGACGCCTTATTTAGTCTGTATCGTTGACTCATTAGCACTGAACCCACGGTTAACAGCACTGGAACTGTGCCCGAGTGAAGCTTACATCTGGCGCTGGATTTCCTCTGAAGGGCAGTCACGGCCTGTGCGTGCTTGGGAACACTGGGGAGCACTTCGGCACTATGCTCGGGGCCATTTACACAATGAAATCACCAACAAAAAGCACAAGAATGTGAAAAATGTGTCACTAAAGAGACCACGTAAAGGGCGCTTGTTTAAAATGTGAGAGCTGAGGTGCCGCCCGGTGGCGCAGCGGTTTAGTCCGCGCTTGGCAGCCCGGGGTTCGCAGGTTCGGATCCCGGGCGCCCGCGGATGCACTGCCTGTCAGCCATGCTGTGGTGGCGTCCCATATAAAGTAGAGGAAGATGGGCACGATGTTAGCCCAGGGCCAGTCTTCCTCAGCAAAAAGAGGAGGATTGGACGGATGTTAGCTCAGGGCTGGTCTTCCTCACAAAAAAAATAAAAATAAAAAAATAAAATGTGAGAGCTGAAACAAGAGGCGGGAAGTGCACTCAGGCGATTCCGATTCTTTCCCGGTGTGCACGTGACTGCGAATGAGCAGAACCCCTGGAGTGCTGATACTGGGGCTGCAAGCAAATTACAGCCAGTAGGCGAATGGGGTCTGCGGATAATGAGGATTGACTGTACTTGGGAATCTGCACATAAATGTGAAGTCCTTGATCTTTCCTTTCAGAAATGGCTTGTGCATCTGGGTACTTGACTTCCTCAAGATTTGGAAGCAAAAGTTCCTGGGCTGGTGCATTACTGAAATGTGCTCGGGGCCCTGTGTAGGCATGTTACAGATTTGATAATAATGGAAAGCACCAATCTGTAGCAAACGTGTCTCTCGAAAGGGAGTGAAGAGTATTAAATAAAGCCCTTGAAAGCCAGGGGAGATGCTGAGCTGTGCTTTGTGCTTTCGTCCTAGCTGTGGCTCGACAGTTGTGTGGTTCCGCCTTCGTCCCCTCCAGTGAAGGAGGAAGACTTTTTTGCCTCTCATGCTTCTCCTGAGGTATGTGTTATGCTTCACATAATTTTAAAGCGTGCTTACTCTGACAGTTGTAAAGGGTATATATTTAAAATGTTTCAGTATGTAAGCTGCTGTAATAAATTCAACTGTGAAATGTAGTCACTTAAACAGGATAGAACTTAATTTACCATCAGAGGTCAGAGGCAGGCTCTCCAGGGTTGACTGAGGGATTTATTCTGCTGCTCTCAACCTGTGGCTTCCATCCCAGGCTCCCAAGTGGCTGCTCCAGTTCCATTTCCCAGCAATGGGAAGAGGACAGACATCCAGGAAAGCCCCATCCTTTTACAGAAAAGTGTGGAGGTGTACACATCTCTTCTGCTCCTATCCCACTGGCTGGAATTGAGTCATACGTCCTGAACCTAGCTGCTAGGGAATCTGAGAAATTATTACTAGTAGTCTGCCACTCTCAGTTCAGAGCTTTGGAACTGACAAAGAATAAAGACAGTTTGTTTAAATCCAAATTTTAATAGGGGTTTGAATCTTGGTGCCCTGTTTAGCTATGTGCATAGACCATATCTCAAGGCTATTGGGAGAATGAAATGAGTTAATGCAGATAAGATTAATTAGTACCTAGCACAGAGTAAGCCTTCAATAAGTGCTCTCAGTATCGTTATCTTTGTCTTTGTGGTCCGACAGTAGCAGTGACAACCATCCATGGTCCTTCTCTGGATTTTCCCCAAATTGCTTCGGTCAGGGAACGTAAGACCTGTAAAGCCTAAAATATTTACTAGCTGGTCCTTTAAGGAAATGTGTGCTGACCCCTGGCTGGAGCCGCAGATGTTCTCTTAGCTGCCCTGCCTCCTCCCAGTCCCCCAGGGAGGGGTGCTCTTTGCCTAACTGCTGCTCAAGCCATTCCTTAACTAATTTTTAAGGAAAAATTGTGTACAGTTGTATAAATTGCTAAACCTTGACTTTTTTTTTGCTGTTATAATTTGCACGTACATGTTATTTTTGACGCAGTCAAAGTTACTAGAAATAGTTATCAAAAAAGAGGGGAACAGAAAGCAAAAGGAAAGGTAAGGTACTCTATTGTGATCTGTAGCTATTGTTTAACATAGAGCTAGATATAGAATGTCCTTTTAGTAGCTGAGAAATCTTAGGAATAGAAATGATGGGCTAGAAAGAGAGGTGAACTGTTTGATGTGGATTAGAGTTGGAGGTATTAATATAATTCATGTTTATTTTCGTCTCTCTCTATATTCTCTCTACGTATGCTAGATGGAGAACTAATTATAGATATGTGTGTGTACATAGGTTAGTACATATATTATATTATATGTGTATACTATGTAGCTCTGTCCACTGAGAGGGCCCGGAGACAGTGACCCCCCAGTACAACAAGCACACCCAGAACCCAGACCTTGGTTTCTAAATACCATTCTCCAATAAAAGGAACCACAGCTACCTTTGGAGAAATGGCAGATTCTAGGGCTGGGGCTGCTGGGGCAGATGAGCCTGTAGCATCTGTAGTGCTTAGAAAGTAAGGAAGTGATGGGGGGATGGGGGAGTGAGTGAGGGCATGTCTAAAGGACTTGGGAACCAACCTGAAGAGCTCCTAGTGGTCAAAACTGGAACAATTGGAAGAACAAAATAAATAATGACAGTATTGGATTATAATCCAAAGAATAAAATCAATATCCATGAGTCCATACTGATATAAATAGGTGATTGAATAAATAAATGCAGAGAAGGGACAATCTTCCTTATAGAAGAATTCTAAACCATATATATAGATATCGCCCCCTTCAGGAGGTGGAGCTTAACTCCCCTCCGCTTGAGTGTGAGCGAGACTTAATGACTCACTTCCCGAGAGTAGAGGGTGGAAAGGGAAAAGGGTAACTTTACAGGGAAGAGACTGGCAGGCACCACCCTACCAAGCGATGGAGGGCAGCCTCACCAGCATTCAGTCATATTGACGCGAGGACTCCTCCCTGTGGTGTCCTTCTCCCAGACCGAGTCTAAGCAGGAGAAAATGTCAGGCAGACCCAGACTGAGGAACATTCTGCAACATACCTGACCAGCACCCTTCAAAAGCTTCAAGGTCATGAAAAAAGGAAAAACTGAGAAACTGTCACAAACCAGAGGGGACTAAGGAGACACAACAAATGCAGTGTGGGACCCTGGAACAGAAAAGAGACATTGGTGGAAAAACTGGTGAAATCCAAATAAAGTCTGGAGTTTAGCTAATAGTGTTGTACCAGTGATGATCCTTCGTTTTGGCAGATGCACCATGGATGTTTTAACATTAGAGAAAACTGAGGGAAGAGTATATGGAAAAGCTCCGTACTATCTTTGCAACTTTTGTGTAAATCTGAAATGATTGCAAAATAGAAATTTTATTTTAAAAATGGAGGAAAAATAAAGAATTTGAGCATTGAAACAGAGACGTAACAATAGACACGTTTTAATATTATGCTTCCTTCCCGCTAATTTGGGTACTCAGAATGTGACTGTTTAAATTGTTAAAACTGTGACTATTAAAATTATTAAAACTGAAATTAAATTAGGTTTTTCCCCTTCTTTGATTGGTTTTTTGTCACTTTTCTTGCTTTGTCTACTAATGACTTTTCTCACCTTGCTTCAGGTGAGTGGCCTGGGGTGGACATCAGCACAGTCAGAACCATCTTCTTTAACACCAAGGAACGTGGAAACCACTCCAGCAAATAGTGAAGGTAGCCTTTAGGACTGTCATATAATGTTACCCTATGGTTCCATGGCATGCTATGAAACTGTTAGAAAATAAGACCCTTGTGTTTAATAGGGAAGGGTGTCTGTGATGGATTATAAAGTGGGGAAAAAAGATTACTGAACATGGACCATGATCTCATTTTTGTAAAAAAAAACAGAAACAAAACATACACAGAAAACATTCTGGAAGGCACACACCAAATTGTTAACTGGAGAATGAAATTACTTTCATTCTTTCATTACTTTCAACTTGATACAGTTTTGAAGTGACTGAACTTTTATGATGATTACTTTTTACTTTTATAATCAGAACACAAGATTTCAATTTAAAAAAACTATTCTATAGGGGCCGGCCTGGTGGCACAGTGGTTTAGTTCGTGCTTGGCAGCCCAGAGTTCGCGCTTGGCAGCCCGGGGTTCGCAGGTTCGGATCCCGGACACCCGCCGACGCACTGCTTGTCAGCCATGCTGTGGCGGCGTCCCATATAAAGTGGAGGAAGATGGGCAAGGATGTCAGCCCAGGGCCAGTCTTCCTCAGCAAAAAGAGGAGGATTGGCAACACATGTTAGCTCAGGGCTGGTCTTCCTCACAAAAAAAAAAAAAAAACTATTCTATAAGGAGTTGATAGCTAATGATTCACATTTGATAAGTTTATTATAGGATTATATTTATTAGGAATATATGAATTGCTTACATTTTAAAAATCACTTATGTGATACAAATAACATGGATCAAGACATCAACTCTTTTTGTTTTAAAATTGAGCATCTTTATAGCCAAGAAGTGGAAGCAACCCAAGTGTCCCTCAACTGAAGATTGGTTAAAGAAGATGTGGTATATACATACAATGGAATACTACTCAGCCATAAGAAAAGACACAATTGTCCCATATGCAACAACATGGAAGGACCTAGAGGGTATTATGTTAAGTGAAATAAGCCAGAGAGAGAAGGACAGACACTGCATGAACTCACTCATATATGGAATATAAGTGATCACACGGACAGAGAGAACTGATTGGTGGTTACCAAGGGGAAGGGGGGTGGGGGGGGCACAAGGGGTGAAGGGTTACATCCACAAGGTGACGGACAAAAATGTACAACTAAAACCCCACAGTGTTATAAACTAAGACATCAATAAAAAAAAAAAATAAATAAATAAATAAAAAAATTCAGCCGTTAAAAAACAAAAAAAAAAAAAAAAAAAATTGAGCATCTTTTGTTAGCCAGAATGTTCGTGTAAATTAACACAAAAATGTAACATTTGACAACTAAGCAGTGAACTCCTGGAGTGCAGTACCGCAAGTGCTGGCTTACAGAAATTGAGCCTAGAACTACTTTAAGGGACTTAGTGTAACACAGAGGACTAAACAGTCACCGACCTTAAGACGGGGTGATAGCATTGAGAAACTTTCTGGCCAGGATTTTGCTGGATGGTTGGAGAATAAATGGTATTTATCAAGAAAAGAGTCGTAGAAGAGATGGGCATTCAGCTGTCTGTGAGAGTGGAGTCATGGAGCATGTTGTAAAGGAAAGAAGTTCCTTCTTTTGTGTTGAATTATAGGTGTCTGGCCAACCAGCACTCCCAGTCACAACCACATTTATGTATACTGTCCTCTTTATAACACTGCACACCGCAACTCTGGGAACTGTTGTGCCCATTAGCTTGTGTGTCCACTGTTGTCCCTTCCACTGGACTGTGAGCTCCTCCAGGGAGAGATTTTTTTTTAAGGTAAAGAATCTACCTTGGCTGTTGATCGGTTTGTCATTATCCATAAGGAGAGAGGAGAAAAAATAATTCTGACGCTCTCCTGACTCACATAGTGAGAAGGTGGGTTTTGTACCTTCTGAAAGTACAGATGATCACGTGAATACTGTTGCTATTACAACTTATTAGCATACAGGGCCCATCGAGATTGAAGGTTACATGCCCCAGGAGACCCATGTAACCTCTGAAGTCCAGATGTCCCTGTTTTACTAACAGAAAACTAAGATAACTTAGTTAACACAGAACAAGATTTCATTCTTGTAAATATTTTGTAATCTACATTCTTAGCTGAAGAGTTTCTCCTACAAGTTGTATTGTTTAGCATTCCACCTCCTCTTCCACCCGCAAGGGCACGTTCCTCTCTTCTCCATCCAGAATTTTTCTTATGCAGCTGTTGGTTAGGGAGACTTGTCATCTCAAGGCTTAGCCCAAAATTTCATTCGTCAGCACTGAGTGACAAGGTACAGTCTTGAGTAAACTTACGGATTACACATGAGAAGGAGAGAAAAAAGAATTTTAACAAGTGGAATGTGGGGCCTAAAATACTCTGCTATATGTCCTTGTTCACTGCTGTTTCTCCAATGCCCGGAGCAGCTCCTGGCTCATAGTAGGTAATCAAGAAACACGTGATCAGTTCTTTTTCTACAAAATATCGTTGTTCTTACTCCTCCTGCTTTGCCTATTTAAATGCCTCAACCAGAGTTTACCTTTTAAATATTTATAAAAATAAACAGTTTCCCCTAAACCACTGTTGGGCCTGCCATTTTTTAAATAACAGCTGTATTGAGATACAATTCACATACCATAAAATTCACCCTTTTAAAGTGTACAATTCAGTGGTGTTTGGTATATTCACAAGGTTGTACCATCATTGCCACTATGTAATTCCAGAATGTTTTCATCACCCCAAAAAGAAACCCTATACCCATTAGCAGTCTCTCCTCGTTCTCTCCTGCCCCTGCCCCCAGCCCCTGGCAGCCACTAGTCTGCTTTCTGTCTAAGGGTTTGCCTATTCTGGATATTTCCTACATATGAAATCATATAATAAGTGGTCTTTTGTAAGCAGCTTCTTGTGCTTAGCATAATTTTTCAAGATTCATCCATGTTGTAGCATGTGTCAGCATTCCATTCCTTTTTTATGGCCAAATAACATTCCATTGCATGGATATATAACATTTTGTTTATCCATTTAACAATGATAAAAAAAATTAAATTAAAATAATAAAATATTTTTTTAATGAAGACTTAATAGAGTTCCTAACCAGGATCATTTTTTAGATAAACTAAAAGACAGGGCAGATTTCCTGGCAACTGAAAATTTAGGTTTCTATCATTGATATAATTGGTGTTAGAATTTCAAACATCAACATATCTTGGGTGTATAGTCCACATATATACGAGGTATCTCACAACAGTCTACTTTAAAACACCAGATCATAGATAGAATTTTGAATGGTAATTATTAGGGAGACCACTAACATTTTTATTCTATAAAGCAACTGGATAAAAAATACACTTCTATTTTAATGGACTTTTAAATCAAATTTTTTGTGTGTGTGTGAGAAAGACTAGCCCTGAACCAACATCTGCTGCTAATCCTCCTCTTTTTGCTGAGGAAGACTGGCCCTGGGCTAACATCCTTGCCCATCTTCCTCTACTTTATATGTGGGACGCCTGCCACAGCATGGCTTAATAGAGTTCCTAACCAGAATCATATTTTAGATAAACTAGAAGACAGAGCAGACCTGGTGCATAGGTCCACGCCCAGGATCTGAACCCACGAACCCCGGGCCGCCGAAGTGGAGCACCTGAACTTAACCACTATGCCACCAGGCCGGTTCCTTAAATCAAAATTTTTATAATGATAAAATAGGATATGGAGCTAAAAAGAAAGAGGATCATCGACAAAATTGGAGAAGATATGTAGTACTGAGCAAGTTTAATGTATTACATATTCAAAAACACACTTGATGAGTATATTTTCTGCATTAATATCAGTATTTTTAACTTTCAGGTGGACCAGAGCAAGGACCAAGTGTGGATGGTCTTAACATACCAACAAAGGCTGCTTTGGGTAATATGCATAAGACTCTATATTTTGATTTAGAGAGTGAGATTCATTAAGAAAAAAATGGGTCCTGTCTTTACATTCTGCCTAGAATTTATAGGGTAATGTGGCATCATGACTATTAATCTCTTAATGAGATTTTATTAAGCAAAAAATATTGTTCTGTTTTAGCCAGCTTGATGACCATGAAATGCAGCAGCTCATGTACCCAGCTAAGATTGCTGTGGTGCTCTGATTTGCTAGTTTACATTGGGCTGGTTTATGTTCCCAGCATAAGCAGAGGTCAGAGCAGCCACATCATTCCTATTTCCTCAAGAATTCTTTTATTTTTTTTAAACCTTTTTTTTTTTTGCGAGGAAGACCCACCCTGAGCTAACATCCACTGCCGATCTTCCTCTTTTTGCTGAGGAAGACTGGCCCTGGGCTAACATCTGTGCCCATCTTCCTCTACTTTATATGGGACGCCGCCATGGCAGGGCTGACAGGCAGTGCGTCGGCAGGCGGCCGGGATCTGAACCCGTGAAGCCCGGGCTGCCAAGCACGAACTTCACCGCTGCGCCACCGGGCGGCCCCGCTTCAAGAATTCTTAGCTTTTTCCTGATTTTATAATAGGTGAACTTAATCTTTAATTTTTCATTATCAGGGAATTATAATCTGAAATTAGTGCATATCACACTGCATTAATTAGAAAGCAACTGCTTTGGTGAAAAATAAACTATTAGAAATGTTCTAGATATTTTCATCATGTATTAATAGACTTGTAGGAGGTTAGGAGCAGACTATGTGACTACTAAAATGCAAATCTAAAAGAAAGTGGTGGAAAGAAAAATTTCCATGGATCTCTTCTTCACACTTGAAATGTAATGATGTTTTCTCGCATTAGGTCTAAAGATTTTAATCTTTCGTTTTTTGTGGCTTTATGCTATCTTTTTATGCACATTCTCATCTTTGTAAGGAAAAAAATTAGATTTTATTCTTGTTGGGTTTCTTAAACATAATTCTAAAAACAGAATATATAATCTGTGGTTAAAATGTGCTCAGGAAATGATTTTTAAGAAACTTTATCTAGGGGGCCGGCCCGGTGGCGCAGCGGTTTCGTCCGCGCTTGGCAGCCCGGGGTTCGCGGGTTCGGATCCCGGGCGCCCGCCAACGCACTGCATGTCAGCCATGCCGTGGCGGCGTCCCATATAAAGTAGAGGAAGATGGGCACGATGTTAGCCCAGGGCCAGTCTTCCTCAGCAAAAAAAAGAGGAGGATTAGCAACGGATGTTAGCTCAGGGCTGGTCTTCCTCACCAAAAAAAAAAAAGAAACTTTATCTAAAAGCATCATATATTTTTGTGCAATTTAGAAAGTACTGCTGCTAAAACAATAGAATGCTTTATATTTCTCATTGGTTAAGATGATAAAATCTGTATATAAATCTGTATATAAGCACATCACTGTCTATTTTAGTTGTATACAGAATGCCTGGCTGACTTTACATTTTTAGATAATTTTAGAAGTTTTTTTTTTTTTTTTTTGTGGGGAAGACTAGCCCTGAGCTAACATCCATTGCCAATCCTCCCCTTTTTGCTGAGGAAGACTGGCCCTGGGCTAACATCCGTGCCCGTCTTCCTCCACTTTATATGGGACGCCACCACGGCATGGCTGACAGGCAGTGCGTCTGCGGGCGCCCAGGATCCGAACTCGCGAACCCTGGGCTGCCAAGCGCGGACTAAACCGCTGCGCCACCAGGCGGCCCTAGAAGTTTTTGAAGGGTAGAGATTCATAGGAGAGTTTGTTCTAATAAACATGAGAAATGCTCCTGAAGAAATCGATGAAGGGGACGAGCACAGGCTCCTTATTTCTCTTCAGTGTGGTGTCCAAAAAATATATTTTCTCTGAGTTTGGATATGACATGGAAATAGTGAGAATTCCATTTTTGGTGAATCCTAATTGATCTAAAATATGCTCATATACTTGAGTTTTCTGGATGACAAACTAATGTGGAAAATGTTATCATCTCTTATATAATAATGTACAGTATCTTAGAATTGTTTTAAAGATACACTAAAAATAGAAAACATATGTATTTCTATTGGTCTGATTTTCTACTTTTTATTTTTTGACAGAGGTTTCCTCTATCATAAAAAAGAAACCTAATCAACCTAAAAAGGGGGTGAGTATTATGTGTGAAGTATCTGGTAGTTCAGCTCTCAAAGAGCTCATGCACTCACGGAAGCCACCTTTGTCGATTTATTTTTATTTGTTTGAACCGTATTATACTAAACGTGACTTTGATTAAAGAGTCTGTGTTTTGATCAATGAGGTGAATGTGATACTTAGTGAAGATTTTCTAGATTGAGTGTTTAACATTCTTCTTTCAATGACAAAATTCTGAAAACAGTCAGCAGGGGTTCCCCGGGAGTTTGTGTTTCTTTAAGCAGCGCTGTCTCGCGAGGCTGGAGGTTGTCATCTGCTGAGCTTTCCGAGACCGTGAGTCCTTCTAGAGCCCTGCTCTGGAGGCGGGCGCCAGGGTTGGATCCTGACCTGTTTCCTACTGGCTGTGTGATCTTGGTCAGGTCCCTTAACGTGCTTGAGCTTCGGTCCCTTGTCTGTGAACTGGGGTGAATTACTCTGCTGCCAGCTTCACAGAGCTGTGAGGACTGAGTCAGGGAGCAGATGTAAAGTGCTCGTCACAGTGCCCTGCAAGTAATAAACCTCAGTAAACGTTACTGTTGTTGCAGAAGTTTTCAGACAGTTTGGGTAGAATGTAATCTTATTTATCTTGTAGCTTGGGGCCAAAAAAGGAAGTTTGGGAGCCCAGAAACTGTCAAATACGTGCTTTAATGAAATCGAAAAACAAGCCCAAGCTGTAGATAAAATGAAGGAACAGGAAGACCTTCTGGCCAGGGCGGCACCTAAGGAAGAATCAGTGTAAGTTTAATCTAGTTATAGTAATACGTTTTTAGTGAATAAAACTGTTAATTAAGCAACTCCGAGATTTGCTTTCCAAATGCCATTTATTTTTACATATGTGTGCAAGGAGGGTAATGCAAAATGTAGTTTTATGAGAACTAATATGTGTTGACATGTAGATTGGAAAGGAGAGAGACTAGTGGCGAGGGAGAGCAGCAACCATTTCCGGTGGAAATTGTGAGGGCAGGATTGCGATGGTGTCAACAGGAAGGGAAACACAGAGGTGTGTCAGGACATATGTATGCTTGAAAGATGCTCAGCGTCATTAGTCATTAGGGAAATGCATATCAAAACCACGATGAGGTACCACTTCACTCACTAGGTTAGCTGTAATCAAGACAGACCGTTACAAATGTCGGCATGAATGTAGAGAAATTAGAACCCTCATTCATCACTGTTGGCAATGTAAAAAGTTAAACATAAAGTTACCATATGACCCAGCAATTCCACTCCTAAGTGTATACTCAGAGAAATGAAAACACACATCCACACATCCAAACAAAACCTTGTACATGAGTGTTCATAGCAGCGTTAATCCCTATAGCCCAAAATTAGAAACAACCCAAGTGTCCATCAACTGATGAATGGATAAACAAAATGTGGTGTATCCATATAATGGAATATTATTCAGCCGTGAAAAGGAATAAAGTACTAATACATGCTGCAACATAGATAAATCTTGAAAAGTTTATGCTAAGAGAGAGCCAATCACAAAAGACCACTTACTGTATGATTCCATATACGTATATGATATGTCCAAAATAGACAAATCCATAGAGACGGAAAGCAGACTAGTGGTTGCCAGGGGCTGGGAGCAGAGGCAGGGGACAAGGGGGAGTGACTGCTAATGGGTATGGGGTTTCTTTTTGGGGTGATGATGAAAATGTTCTGGAATTAGATGGTGCTGATGGTGGCATAATCTGTGAATATACTAAACACCACTGAATTGTATACTTTAAAAGGGTGACTTTTATCGTTTGTGAATTGTATCCCAATAATGAAAAAGTATTTGTAGTGTGAAGCCCCATTGGACTTGGCGACTAAATGCTAAATATATGATGGAAGCTGTGGGTATGGTAGTGTCTCCAGGGGTTTTGAGCCTGGATCTTGAAGGGGTCTCAGAGTCAGATTGGCACAGAGGAAAGGGAGAAGGAAGAGTTTAAGAAAATGAAGAGGGAATTAAGACGTTTGTGCTGGGGACCTGCCTGGATTGGAGAAGTTGGAATGATGACGTGGAGCACCTTGAAGTCAGGCCGGTAGTTGTACATTTTATCTGAGGGGCAGAGAGAGCTCCTTCAGGAGTGCTGTGGTGGGGGGGTGTATCTCGGGAGGTGAGTGTGGTAGCGATATCCGGGACAGAGGACGGAGAGGAGACCGGGGGCCGGGAGGCCAGTCAAGAGACTGGTTTTAAGTAGACGTTTAAGGCTCTTGAGAGGTTTTCATTTGTGTTGAAAACAGAGGAGAAATATGGCCCTCTGGACAGTGCACGTGATTGGGTATAAAAGGTCAAAAGGAGAGAAGGAAGGGAGTGAATGCAGCACAGAAAGGAAAGGCACTGGATTCCTGTTTTTTATGTGTGTTTATTTTATTTATATGGATTTTTCTTTTCTTTTCATGTGTATTTTATCAGTTTTAGCCTGAGTTTTACTACAGACTGCATAATGAAAAAATAATAATGTTTGTTTTCTGAGGTTGTTTTGAGGGTTAACTTAGTTAGTGCTCATTTAGGTGCATCAGACAGTGCCTGGGGCATACAAAGCGCTGGATCAAAGTGATTTCTTACTGTTCACACTAAGTTTCCTGAGGGGACTTCCTATGGTAAGCCCAGATAATTTGAAATTGTTATTTCTCCTTGTCATTTACCTCACAGAATATAGGGGGCAGCACTAAACTGTATTTAGGTTAAATATGGTTTGACATACTTTATGTGAAATTTATTTTGAGTTGTCCCAGACTTCACTTAAATTTCTCTAAGCCAGGGTTTTGACTGTGGGAAAGGGGGAAGGTTTAATCTGAGAGTTTCAATGGCTCTTCTTGGTGTTTGGGCATGAGCTCTGTCCAGATTGCTCATGCGCTTGGTTTTCCCAGAGAGCCTGTCAAATCCAGTGCCAGGTCAGAACCAGCTCCCTTCCCGTAGGGCTGGTGGACTGAGATTAGTGTATTCATGCTAGAAGCACCGCCAGCCTCCACTTGTACCTTTCATTAGGACTGTTTCATACTGTGCAGAAGCAAAAATGCAGATCGTGGGGTGTTTCTGACTTTGATGAGGGAAGCCAGCTTGACAGCTCTCTTGGCCTTGTTCAGAACAGCCGCACCACTGTGCCTTAATCACCGTCCTGCCTCTCAGACCCATCACAGCTCAACTTCACCAAACCAGAGCTGGGCCAGCTGTGAGAAAGTGCACATGTTTTATCCTTAAGACGTGACAGTGTTATTCTTCTGCAAGTTAATTTTCTTAACGGCTGTAAATAAAGTTATTTCAGTTCAGTAAACTGTCAAGAGCAGCGTTGTTTCTTGTATCATCAGACTGTGAAACTAACCTGTCCATGCAGCAGCCTAATCCTCACCTTCTGGCAGTTTCTGGGCCCATCCTCAGAGGTGTCTGTGTGCACAGTTGGTAGGAAGAGTAAGAAGAGGCGGGGCTGCTCCCCTTACTTGATCTGAGTGTCTTGCAGGCCCTCCCTTGAGCTAGGACTGGGAAGGGCTCCTGCAGTTCTGAGAAACAGCGTCCTGACTTCTTGATTCCATTAGTGCTTCCAGAGCATGTTACAGTAAGCCTGGGTGTTCAAGTGCATGCTTTTAATGAGGAATAGACCTAATCCATGTCGGATGTCCTCAGAAGGAAAACTGTCCCATCTCGTATCTTTCTAGAACTTTTTCATTCCCACCCATTCATCTTCTCCAGAAGACTCTGTTGCTACAGTTATATCTGTTGGTGATTTTAAACAGATCTATTGTTTTCCTCCAAAAATTATACTTGAAAGAGTATTATTTATTTTCTGAGTAATAAAATGGGTCTATGTGTTGCCATAAGAATTACTCCTGTTCTGTAGGAATAATAGTAAAGAAAACAAACTGTCAGAAACAAAACAAAGAATCCTACTTGATTCATTAAAGAAGGAAGTAGCAAAAGCAAGATTATTTTTTCCTAGTAAGAAATTCTGTTGTCATTCCATTACTACACAGAAAAATATTTATATTATGCAATTTATACAGTGCCTTTCTTGTGAGGAATTTGTGACATTTTACACAATTTTGTAAAATGGATGGTAGCTTACCAATCCTGATAAGGGAGGTATATCACTTTGCAGGGCCCTGAAATTTTGGTGCTGTAAATATGATAAAATAATTCTTGTTATTGCTAATATAGGCATAGTTTCTTATGAAAAGTTATTTATGGCATTTTTAGAAATCTGAGAGTAAGGGACAGTGTTTTATATGTCTTTTTACCTCTTTGGTACATTATTCGTAACAGGTATTTGATAAATAGATGATCGGTATCTGATGGGTGGTGCAGAAGAAACCCTTGGCTGAGGAATGACTACTCCCTTTTAAATGCTCTCAGAAGCCCAGTTACATAAAGAGACCCTACAGAAAATTTTCTTGTAAACTGAAGAATCCTTTTGCAATGAAGCAACCCCTTCTTAATTTATCTAGTCATGTGCTACCTAATGACATTTCGATCAACAATGGACTATGTATACGATGGTGGTCCCATAAGATTAGTACCATAGAGCCTAGGTGTGTAGTAGGCTACACCATCTAGGTTTGTGTAAGCACACTCTATGATGTTTGCACAATGACGAAATCGCCTAACGATGCATTTCTCAGAATGTGTCCCTGTCACTAAGCAATGCATGACTGTGTTTGTAAAGTCAAATTTATATGTATTTTTATGTTAAACCACAGCAAACCAATGAGACTAACCTTGTAATTTTGATATGTAATGTGGAAGTGTAATAAAATATTAGTTCAAGTGAGAAATTCTGCTTTTTACTATCCTATATAGAAATAATTTTGGTATACATAATGTTATTACATAATAGGTAGTATAAATTATTATTATATGATAATAGGTAATATAAACTAGAACAGTAATGTAGGTTCAGCAGCAACTGAAAAGTCATTCAAATTTCCTTGAGCATCTATTCAAAAAAGACCTTTAGAAAAAAAAATGCCAGCTTGCCTTCATAGTTGTTAATTACGGAAAGAAGCACGAAGCTAAAAGTCTAAGTAACATGTTTGATTTTGCTGAGTATTTTAAATTAAGAACACAGAATTAAAGCTAAATTAAGAAGCATTTGGTTTTTCTGGCAGTGTTTCATCGTTACGATTAGCCTATAAGGATCTTGAAATTCAAATGAAGAGAGATGAGAAGATAAACATGAGTGGCCAAAAAAAGATAGAGTCAGAGAGACTGGGCATGGGATTTGGAAATAGCAGAAGGTATGTGAGAGGCTGCTTTACTGGATTTCAGAATTTAAACCAGTTTGGTAATCATGAATGGATCTTCCTTGTTAATTCAACTTTAGAAGTATTTTCTCATTATTCCTTCCTTTCTTCAATTGTTTGCTTTACTCTAGTATCCAATATAGTGTGAAAAACCCTGAATTTGATTCTTAGAAAAAAGGAAATGTGTGACTTGTCATTAAGTGGGTGCCACAAACGTCACTGATATATGTGACTGTATTTTGTGTAATTAGTTACAGTCCTCACTAAGGTCCAGTATTCTTCAATGATTTTACCCCTCAAAAATGTTTTTATTGCTCATGTTTTTAACCACACTAATAAATTTACTTTTGTTGAGAGTATAGATTAAAAATTCATTCTTTTGTGAGCCTAAATGTCTTCATGAACTAACTAATGTAATTTTTTCCAATTTGTTCTCTATTTCCTCAAGTGGTATTTCACATTCAGTGACTTCAGACATGCAGACCATTGAACAGGAAACACCAGTCATAGCAAAACCAAGAAAAAAGTATAATGATGACAATGATGATTCCTACTTTACCTCCAGCTCAAGGTAATCGGTTAAAAATCATCCTTAAAGTGTTATTATGAAAAGCAGTGATTGGTATGGACATATTAGCTTATTTGCATTGGAAGCAAATAAAAATCAGCTTGCTTCACTGTTTTTAAAAGCTGTGACTGGAGTCAAGCGTGTCCTTTGGAAAAAAATTGGGGAAAACATTCATAAGTGGACAATATTTGCTAATATTAAAATGTTTGATAATAAAATCAGCAACCAAGAGTTAAAGTTAGAGGTAGGAAAATTGTGTTTATATAAAATGTGAAATTGGAGAAATATGCAAAATCCCGAAGCCATCACTAAGTTGTTCAGTCTTAGTCCAGCAGTTGGAATAGCTCCCAGGTGTGCCTCCAGCAGATTCTTTTGTTTCAGAATACCAACTTCTGGAGTCTCCAACTGGCAGGACAGAACGTTAAATAAATGCTGTTTGTGTGTGCATGTTTATTAACGAAAAACACTGTTGCACTCAGAGGGGCTCCCAGGATGAGCCTCGGTCCCTGCTTTCAGCGCTTACCGTCTGATTGGGGCAAATTGCCTAACTCTGAGGGGAAGCTGACCATGGAGGGGGCCGTGGTTCAGGTTCAAGCGGCCTGCGGGAGCAGGGAGAACAATTTAAACTTGAATCAACTCACTTTGTGAGGGTTCTCCAAGAAGCTGACCAGCACAGGGAGAGAGGCCTGCTAAAAAGGCACCGAGTCAACCTGGGTTGTGACTGGAGGGGGCACCAGCTGAGAAGCAGAGGGTAAGAGTGCAGGCCCTGGAGCCAGGCGGCCTGGATTGAATCCTGCTCTGCCACTGAATGACTGTGTGACCTTGGCCAAGTTTTTTAACCTCTCTGGGCTGCAGCTTTCTCTGTTAGTGACGGATCCTAGCAGTATCTGCCTCCCAGGGTTTGTGTGAGGGTTAAATGACTTAATACAAATGGAGTGTTTGAATAGTGCTTGACGATTATTAATGTTCCGTTTAGCTGCTATTATTATATAGAAACTCACGTGACTCTGTCTAAATGTTTAATTACTGCTGTTAGATACTTCAGTTAACCATGTCCAGGGCCACCTTCAAGTTTGGTGTTCGGGAAGATTGAGTGCGTGCCTGTCAGTGATGGGGGGTGCTTACGAGGAGGCTCCATCACTTGCTTCTCGAAGGGCGTTACTGTTGTCTGGCAATTACACAGGCTTGAAGCGTTTTCATATATATAACAGATGTATTTCATATGTGTAGCAGATATACATATATGTCAACTATTAACTAGACTCTGATTTTGAAATTGTATATTCTCCTATCAAAGTTCATAGGCAAGAGATTGTATGCAGAGTACGGTCCTTAAAAAATTCTCCTAGCATAGCTGCACATTATTTCAAGTCCAGATATTTTACCAAAAAAAGTCAGCAGTTGAGTGGTGTTCCCTGTTAGCACCTCCAGAGACAGGGATGGTTGTGTACTCGCCTCTGGCGAGTAACCTGTGCAACGCACCGGGTTTCAGTTTACTTAGAGGTAACTCCCAAATCATGCCTTCTAAAAGTATTTAAATACAGTTTTTACAGGATAAAATTAAATTTTTAACTTGATTTGAAAGCTGATGCGTGTCAGATCATTTCAGAGATGCATGTTAAATGAGGGAATGAGTGAACTCGGGGTAGTACAGGGGCTGCAGTCGCCTGTTTGGCTTCTCCACGGCACCTTTTTGATTATTTCACTGCTCAGTAGCGACTCCTGCAGATGAGAGTGTAGGAGAGTAAAGAAAACAAATTTCAAGTTAAATCAGCACTGCAGCTTGGTAGCAGAGTTGGAAAGAGAAAAGGCTACGAGTGAGGTTACCCACGGATCGGCCGGAGAAACGTCTGCAGAGCATCACCGCCTCCAGGGCACTGCCAGGCCCCCGTGGGGCCTGATCTGCCGTGTCGGGAGCTTCAGGAACCCTGTAGGGTTCTCCTTCTCCAAAGCTTAGTCAAAAGAGCTCACCCTAACGGCCTTCATTGCTATGAAACAGTTATTTATGGTGTGAAGCTTGGGAGCAGGCGGTGCTTTGACACAGACACACTGACTGGATTCTTGCCAGAGAGATCTCAGCACATCGTTTACTGTCACCTGCCGGTGGTCCAAGAGGAACACCAAGGCCCCTTCTAGTCCCCCTGGCCGTAACCACCATGAGTAGAGTGGGGGTGCCTTAGTACTTTGGCAGCCGAGGTAAAGTAGACAGGGAGTCTCGGAAAGCGAGCCTATTAGTTCCATGAAGAGCTCTTATTGCTTCCAAATGATTCATTACCCCATTAGAACTTGAATAGTATGAATTATGAAAGAGTACCATTTCTATTAAAAATAAGATCAACCATATCTTTGGGTTTTTGTTTTATTGCGTTCCATTTTTTTCAGGATATAAACAATGTAATTATATATCGAGTGCAAAATAATGAAAGTAGAATGATTTGCTCAGGCTTGTCAAGTCAGCGTGGCCTTCAGTGGAATAGAGAGCTGTCTCTACCTGTAAATCAGATGTGTGTCATTGAGGTGCTCTTATTAAGGGATTTTAAGGGATGTTTTCAGGGTTGGATGAAGACTGTGAAAAGGCAAAAACAAAAGTGAAAAGCATAGAGAACTAGAATCTAGAAATCAAAACATTAGAAAGTCAGTAAAGATTTGGAGATGGGGGACAGCGGTTGTGTTTCTGAGGAAAGGAAAGTGCGCTGTGGCCGTTAGCCGGTCCTGTCACCCCTCCTTCCACCGGGCAGCAGGCAGCCTGGCCAGATGTCTCCTGCCTCCAGTGAGTTGCTGCGTGCCTCCTGCTTTGGGTAAAAGCACAGAGAGCCTCTGGGGTGAAGGGGAAGAAGAGAAACAGCACCCCCCCCCCCCGCCCCAGCGCATAGAATGCAATGTAACAGGCTCGTGCGAATCAGTAGGATCCTAGCAGAATGGCTTTCTCTCTCCTGATTTTTGAATAGTCCAGTCATTTTAAAAAAATCCAATGCCTCTGTGTTCCAGGATAAGCACTTTGGCTTATATAAGTGAAGAATATATCCTTAGATTGATACTAAATCTGCAAAATCCTAAGTCCCGGTACCTCAGAGTTGTGAAGAGCCTGGGAATTCCAACCACCCTCTGTCCAGTGCTTGCCCCTGGCCTCCAGTGCCTTCCGGGGAACCATGCAGCCCCCTCCCACTCCTCCTCCTCAAGGCAGCCGTTCAGTCATGGGCAGCTCCGGGAGAAACGCTGCCTCCCACTCTACATCTCCCTGGGTTTCTGAGCTCACATCAGCCAGCCTCGCGAGGAGAGAGACTATGTCTCCCTGCCCTGTATCCTCGCCTAGCCGAGTGCCTGGCCCCTCGTAGTGCTTATTAGCTATCATTTAAATTCCCCATTGAATTGTCTTAGTTCTTTCGCTTGGGCCCTTGCAAATAAGTGCCTGAAATATTGGAAGATAACTTTCCAGGCCAACGTGCATCCCACGTCTTTCAAACCTTCTTTCTCTGATGTGACTTCAAGTCTCTTCGTTGTCCTGGTCTCTTCTCTGAACGGGATCGGTTGTCGCCGTTCCTCCAAGTAGAGCCTGTGGCTCAGCTTAGCAGCCACAGGGACAGCCTGGTCACTCTGGCTGAAATCCACATCGCTTTGAACACTGCATGTTTTCCTTCCCAGGAGAGAAGTCCCGTGTAATGAGATTTGTTCTTAACGATCTCCTTGCCAGAGAAGGCAGAAGCCACATTTGGAAATTCTGCTTTCTCTCTGTTATCCGTGTAAAGTCACACCATCTGCTTGCTTCAAACAGTGGGTTTATCCCTCCTCCCTTTTTTGTTTTGTTTTTTTTTTTTTTTTCTGCCAGGAAAACGAGTATATTTGTCCTTAGCATTTTTTCTGCCACCTCTTAGCTCCTCTGGATCCCTGGCCTATTTGTTCTTGCAGGTTCCTGCTGCCCTTTTACACTCATGTTGGACTGCACGCCCCTCTGACTGCCCGGGCTTCCATCTTTGAACGACTCCTGTGACATTGGGCTTGGTGCTCACCTTGTTTGCTCTGTACTTCCAGTCGAACTCTCTGCAGAAAGCCTGGGTGACGTTTTTGAAAGCTTCTACATTCTTTTCCATAATCCTTCCTTTCCTAAGACCTAAGCCTTGGAATCTGTCTCTCTCTTCCAAACTTCTTGAACTCCACCTTTAACAGGAGTCCATATCTGCCCAGGCTTTTTCCTTCCTAAGCTGTCATGAATTCTGAAATGGCATGGTCACTTTTTTTTGTGAGGAAGACTAGCCCTGAGCTAACATCCATTGCCAATCCTCCTGTTTTTGCTGAGGAAGACTGGCCCTGGGCTAACATCCGTGCCCATCTTCCTCCACTTTATATGGGATGCCGCCACAGCATGGCTGACAAGCAGTGTGTACGTCTGCGCCCAGAATCTGAACTTGCAAACCCCAGGCAGCTGAAGCGGAGCATGTGAACTTAACTGCTATGCCACTGGCACAGTCACTTTTTATTAAGACTCTGGCACATCCACCTCACCTATCAATCTCTGTCCTGTTCCAGAAAACCCTGCTCATCTTGGTCAAAGATTTTCCTCTCACCACACAGAACTGAAAGCTGTCATTGAGTTTTGCTTTCTGAGCAATGCCCTGCTCAGTGATGCTCGGCTACTGGAAGTGTAAACCGACCCAGAAGGCCAGCATCTCCTCTGAGATGCTTACAGATCAAGTTCACTTCAAGCTCCAGACCGAAGGAGCATCTGCAGAATGGTCCAGTGATCAAAGATCCATAGCTTTGTGTTTGACCCCGAGGAGGCTGGTTGGCATCATCTACACTAAGTGGTGGTTACTGTCAGGAGTGGTGCCTCGCGCTGTGGCTGACGTGGCAGGGGTTGCCAACAAGGAGCTCCTCAAATGAGGTCACTTCTCCAGACCCAGCAGCATTATTTGTGGCTGCCTAACTAGGCAGAACTAGACCTGAAGAAAATGGAATATGTAACCTATAGTCGGTAACACTCAAAGATGTCACGTGCTGTCCAGACAGGCTAGGCTATGCTGCAGTGACAAACATCCCCCCAAATCTTAAGGGTTTAACATGATGGTGGCTTATTTCTTGTTCACTAAAGTCGGCTGAGGATGCAGGTGATCGTCCAGATTGCCTGTCCTTCGGGTGGCACCATGACTGTCTGGCAGATTCACCTGCCTGAGGCCGCAGCACTTGGAAAACATGACCTCTTCCATGCAGCAAGGGAAGAGAGGACTGGGCGAGTTGAGCTCAGGCACCATGAAGGCCTTGGAAATGACTCCTCGTGTCTGCTCCTGTCGCATTGGCCACATCTAGTCACACGGCTGCCCCCAACTTCAAGGGGCCTGGGAAATGTAGTCGCCGTGTGCCCCATGTGGGTGGACATTAGTAAGGTCCTCCAGAGTCACTCCTGTACTCTTTTTCATACAGGTACTTTGACGAGCCGATGGAGTTGAAGAGCAGTTCTTTTTCTAGCTGGGATGATAATTCCGGTTCCTACTGGAAAAAAGAGACCATCAAAGATACTGACACAATTCTGAAAACCACAGGCTATTCAGACAGGTATGAACAGCAAAACAGTGGGATTGTAAATAGTGAATCCATGCATCTGGGAAATTCTCTGAAGACTAGTAAATGATTTTTTTCTACTCTTTCAAGAATATTCTTTGTATCCTGCTCTGTTTTCTGACCTTACAACTTGCCTTTCCCAGAATGTCGTATAAGTGGAATCATATAGTAACTGGCCTTTTTAGACTCCTTCTTTGACTTTTCATGGTGCGTTTGAGACTCATTCACGCTGTTTTATTCCTTCCTCTTTATTGTTGAATTTGTTTGTCTATTCACCTGTCGAAGAACTGTCTCTAGTTTCTGGTGGTTATGGATGGAGGGCTGGATAATTTATTGTCCAAGCCAGGGAACTGTTGAGTGCAAGGGGACAACAGGTGTAACCTGGGGTTGTCCCCAGTAACTGGTATATACGGTCACCCTACTCACTACAAGATAACTGTTTGATCCATGGAACTGAAGGGTGAAGTAATACGCCTATTTTAAATAGGAAAATTCCTTCCAATGTTGTGTGGTTTGGATATTTATTCATTTTTTTATTAGAATTTTCAGGCTTTTTAAAGTGGCCTGAAGTCCTTTTACAAAACTACTGCTGTAGCCTCTTTAAAAAGTAAAATGGCATATGTACACATTACAAATGAGAAATGCATTTGCCTGACCTCAAATTAGTTTAACCTATTTTGACTGTTTTTTTTTGTTTTTTGTGCTGAGAACACTTAAGATCTACTCTCTTAGCAAATTTCAAGTATACAGTATGGTATTATTAACTGTAGTCACCATGCTGTACATTAGATCCCCAGAACTTAATCATCTTATAAATGAAAGGTTTTACCCTGTGACCAAAATCTGCCCATTTTCCTCACCTCCCAGCCCCTGGGAACCACCATTCTACTCTCTGTTTCTATGAGTTCCAACTTTTTTTTAAATTTTAGTTTCCATATATAAATGAGATCATATTTGCCTTTATCTGGCTTGTTTCACTTAGCATAGTGTCTTCCAGGTTCATCTGTGTCATCACAAATGGCAGGATATCCTTTTTTATGCCTGAATAATATTCCATTGTGTGTATTTACCACATTTTCTTTATCCACTCATCCACTGACAAACACTTAAGTTGTTTCCATATCTTGGCTGTTGTGAATAATGCTGCAACAAACATGGGAGTGCAGATATCTCTTCAAGATACTGATTTTGTTTCCTTTGGATGTATACCTAAAAGTGGAATGACTCGATTATATGGTAGTTCTATTTTTAATTTTTTTTTGGTGGGGGTGAGGAAGATTGGCCCTGAGCTAACATCTGTTGCCAATCTTCCTCTTTTTGCTGAAGAAGATTGGCTCTGAGCTAACACCTGTGCCCATCTTCCTCTGTTTTGTATGTGGGATGCCGCCACAGCATGGCTTGACAAGCGGTGTGTTGGTCTGCGCCTGGGATTTGAACCTGTGAACCCCAAGCCACCAAAGCAGAGCATGCAAACTTAACCACTATGCCACCAGGCTGGCCCCTATTTTTAATTTTTTGAGGAACCTCCATACTGTTTTCCCTAGTGGCTGCACCAATTTACATTCCCACCAACAGTGTACAAGGGTTCAATCCTCACCAATGGTTATCTCTTGTCTTTTTGATAATAGTCACCTGACAGGTGTGAGGTGATATCTCATTGTGATTTTGATTGGCATTTGCCTGATGATTAGTGATGCTGAGCACTTTTTCATGTACCTGTTGGCCATTTGTATGTCTTCTTTGGGAAAATGTCTATTTTGGTCCTTCACCCATTTTTATTGTTTTTATTTATTTATTTATTTATTTATTTTTGTGGGGAAGACCAGCCCTGCGCTAACATCCATCACCAATCCTCCCCTTTTTGCTGAGGAAGACTGGCCTTGGGCTAACATCCGTGCCCATCTTCCTCCACTTTATATGGGACGCCGCCACAGCGTGGCTGACAGGCAGTGCGTCCGCGGGTGCCTGGGATCCGAACTCGTGAACCCCGGGCTGCCAAGCGCGAACTAAACCGCTGCGCCACCGGGCGGCCCCATTCACCCATTTTTAAATCAGGTTATTTGGTTTTTTGCTGTTGAGTTGTAAGATTTCCTTATATATCTTGGAAATTAGTGGCTTAGAGTATGATTTGCGAATATTTTCCCCCATTCTTTGGGTTGTCTCTTCACTCTATTGATTATTTTTAGTTTGATGTAGTCCCACTTGTTTATTTTTTGCTTTTGTTGCCTCTACTTTTGGTGTCATATCCAAAAAAATCATTGCCAAGACTAATGTCAAAAAAGCTTTTTCCCTATGTTTTCTTGTAGGAGTTTTATGGTTTCACGTCTTACATTTAAGTCTTTAAGCCATATTAAGTTAATTGTTATAAGTGGTATAAGATAATGGTCCAGTTTTATTCTTTTGCATGTGGCTGTCCAGTTTTCTCAACACCGTTTATTGAAGAGACTATCCTTTCCCCCATTGTATGTTTTTGACACCCTTGTCAAAGATTAGTTGCGTATATGCATAGGTTTATTTCTGGGCTGTCTGTCCTGTTGCAATGATCTGTGTGTCTGTTTTCATGCCAGCACCATACTGTTTTGATTACTATAGCTTTGTGATACAGTTTGAAATCAGGAGTTGTGGTAACTCCAGCTTTGTTTTTCTCAAGATTGCTTTGGCTATTCAGGGTCTTTTGTGGTGCCATATGAATTTTAGGATTGTTTTTTCTATTTCTGTGAAAAATGCCATTGGAATTTTGATAGGAATTGCACTGAATCTGTAGATCACTTTGGGTAGTAAGGACATGTTCACAATATTAATTCTCCCAATCTGTGAACACAAGATATCTTTCCATTTGTTTGTATCTTTGACGTCTTTCATCAGTGTCTTACGGTTTTCAGTGTGCAAGTCTTTCACCTCCTTGGTTCAGTTTATTCCTAAGTATTTTATTGTTTTTGATGCTATTGTAAATAGGATTGTTTTCTTAATTTCTCTTTCAGATAGTTCATTGTTAGTGGGTAGAAATGCAACTGATTTTTGTATGTTGATTTTATATCCTGCAACTTTACTGAATTCATTTTTAGTTCTAACAGTTTTTTAGTGAAGTCTTTTGAATTTTCTATATATAAATCATGTCATTTGCAAACAAAGACAATTTTACTTCTTCCTTTACGATTTGGGTGCCTTTTATTTTTCTTTCTTGCCTAATTACTTGGCTAGGACTTCCAGTACCATGTTGAATAGAAGTGGCAAAAATGGGCACCCTTGTCTTATTCCTGATCTTAGAGGAAAAGCTTTCAATTTTTCCCCACTGAGTATGATATTAGCTGTGGGCTTGTCATATATGGCCTTTGTTATGTTGAGGTACATTCCTTCTACACCTGCTTTGTGAGAGTTTTTATCATGAGAGGATGTTGAATTTTGTCAACTGTTTTTTCTGCATCTATTGAGATGATCAAATGATTCCTATCCTTCATTTTGTTAATGTGGTATATCGTATTTATTGATTTGCATATGTTGAACCATCCTTGCATCCCAGGGATAAATCCTACTTGATCATGGTTTATGATCCTTTTAATGTACTATTGAATTCAGTTTGTTAGTATTTTGTTGATGATTTTTTTGTCTGTGTTCATCAGGATATTGGCCTTTAATTTTCTTTTCTTGTGGTAGCCTTGTCTGGCTTTGGTATCAGGATAATGCTGGCCTTGTAAATTGACTTTGGAAGTGTTCCCTTCTCTTCACTTTTTGGGAAGAGTTTGAGAATGGTTGGCGTTAATTCTTTAATTGTTTGGTAGAATTCACCAGTGAAGCTATCTGGTTCTGGGCTTTTCTTTGTTGGCAGATTTTTGATTACTGATTCAATCTCCTTACTTGTTGTTGGTCTGTTCAGATTTTCTGTTTCTTCATGATTCAGCCTTAGTAGGAATTTATCCACTTCTTCTAGGTTATCCAATTTGTTGGCATATAATTGTTCATAGTAGTCTCTTTGATATTTCTGTGGTATCCACTGTGATGTCTCCTTTTTCATTTCTGGTTTTATTTGTTTGAGTCTTCTCTCTTTTTACTTAATCTAGCTAAATGCTTGTCAATTTTGTTTATTGTTATCATTTCAAAAAACTCGCTCTTGGTTCTGTCGATCTTTTCTATTGTTTTTTTAGTCTCTATTTCATTTATTTCTGCTCTGATTTTTATTTCCTTCCTTCTGCTAACTTTGGGCTTGGTTTGTTCTTCTTTTTCTTGTTCCTTGATGTGTAAAGTTAGGTCATTTATTTGAGATACTTCTTTTTTCTTAATGTAGATATTTTTTGCTGTAAACTTCCCTCTTAGAACTGCTTTTGCTGTATCCCAGAAGTTTTAATGTGTTTTGTTTCCATTTTCATTTGTTTCAAGATGTTTTTTGATTTCTCTTTTAATTTCTTCTTTTGCCCATTGGTTGTTCAGGAATGTGTTGTTTAATTTCCACATATTTTTGAATTTTTCAATTTTCCTCCTGTTATTGATTTCTACTTCCATACCAGTGTGGTTGGAAAACATACTTGATATGATTTCAGTCTTTGTAAATTTGTTAAGACTTGTTTTGTAACCTAACATTTGGTTTATCTTGGAGAATGTTCCATGTGCACTTGAGAAGGTGTATTCTGCTACTATTGGATGGAATGTTCCATATATGTCTGTTGGTCCATTTGGTCTAATGTATAGTTCAAGCCCAATTTTCCTTATTGTTTTTTTCCTCTGGATGATCTATCCATTGTTGAAAGTGGGATATTGAAGACTCCTATTGTTATTGTAGTAGTGTCTATTTTTCCCTTTAGATCTGTTAATATTTGCTTTTAATATATTTAGGTGCTCTGATGTTGGGTGCATTTATACTATAGTTGTTATATCCCCTTGATGAATTGACCCCTTTATCACTATATAATGACTTGTGTCTCTTGTTACTGTTTTTCCCTAAAGTCTGTTTTATCTGATATAAATATGGCTATCTCTGCTCTCTTTTGGTTTCCATTTGCGTGTAATATCTTTTTCCATCTCTTCATCTTCAGCATACATGTGTCCTTAAAGCTGAAGCAAGTCTCTTGTAGGCAGCATGTAGTTGCATCTTGTTTTTTATATCCAGTCAGTCACTCTGTGTCTTTTGATTGGAGAATTTAATCCATTTACATTTAAAGTAACCGTTGATAGGTAAAGACTTATTAATGCCATCTTATTGTTTTCTGGCTGTTTTGTAGTTCCCTTGTTCCTTTCTTCCTCTCTTACTGTCTTCCTTTGTGAATTAATGATTTAATGGTATGCTTTAATTCCTTTATCTTTTGTGTATCTACTGTAGGGTTTTGCTTTATGATTACTGTGAGGCTTATATAAAACATCTTATAGCTATAGCAGTCTATTTTAAGCTGATAATAACTTAACTTTTTAGATTGTATACAAAAACTCTACCCTTTTACCCTCTCCTACATTTTATGTTTTTGATGTCATAATTAACATTGTTTTATATTGTGTATCCACCAACAAATTATTGTAGCTGTAGTTATTTTTAACACTTTTGTCTTTTAACTGTTGTATTAGAGTTAAGTGATTTACACACCGCCATTACAGTGTTAGAGTATTCTGAATTTGACTATGTAGTTACATTTACTGGTGAGTTTTATACCTTCATATGTTTTCGTGTTACTAATTAGTGTCCTTTCTCTTCAGCTTGAAGAACTCCTTTCAGCATTTCTTTTAAGATAGGTATAGTGGTGGTGAACTCCCTCAGCTTTTTTTTGTCTGGAAAAGTCTTTATCTCTCCTTCATTTCCAAAGGACAGCTTTGCTGGCTCAAATATTTTTGGTTGGATTTTTTTTTTCTTCCAGTGCTTTGAATATATCATCCCACTGTCTCCTGGCCTGGCAGGTTTCTGCTGAGAAATCCACTGATGGCCTTATAGGGGTTCCATTGTATGTGATGGGTTTCTTTTCTCTTGCTGCTTTCAAAATTCTCTCTTTGTCTTTGATTTTTGACAGTTTTCTTATAATATGTCTTGGTGAAGATCTCTCTTGGGTTGAATCTGTTTAGGGACATATGAACTTCATGTACCTGGATGGCCATATGTCTCCCCAGATTTGGGAGGTTTTTAGCCATTATTTCTTTAAATAAGCTTTCTGCCCCTTTCTCCCTCTCTTTTGCTTCTGGGAATCCCATACTGTGTAAATTATTTTCTTGATGGTGTCCCATAATTCACATAGGCTTTCTTCACTCTTTTTCATTCTTTTTTTCTCCTTTGACTGGATATAGTCATGCACTGGATAATGAAGTTTCAGTCAATGACGGACTGCATATACAATGGTGGCCCCATAGGATTAGAACCATATAGCCTAGGTGTGTAGTAGGCTATACTATCTCAGTTTGTATAAGTACATTCTATGATGTTTCCACAACGATGAAATTGCCTAGCGATGTATTTCCTCTTTGTTAAGCAGTGCATGGCTATAATTTCAAATGTCTTGTCTTTGAGTTCACAGGTTCTTTCTTCTGCTTGTTAAGTCTGCTGTTGATGCTCTCTATTGCATTTTTCATTCCATTCTTTGTGTTCTTCAGCACCAGAATTTCTCTTTGGTTCTTTTTTATTTCTACCTCTCTGTTGAACTTCTCATTTTGTTCATGTATTGTTTTCCTGATTTTGTTGCATTGTCTACCTGTGTTCTCATAGGTTGCTGAGCTTCCTTAAAACAATTACTTTGAATTTATTGTCAGGCAATTCTTTGGGGTCAGTTACCAGAAAATTATTGTGTCCCTTTGTGGTGGTGTGTTTCCTTGATTTTTTCATGTTCCCTGGAGTCTTGTGTTGCTGCCTTTGCATTTGTAGAAACAGCCACCTCCTCCAGTTTTTATTGACTGGCTTTGGGAGAGAAATATCTTCAACAGTCAGCCCTGCTAGGGATTCTGAGGCTTTCTCAGACCTTTTCTATGGATGCACACACTCCACACTTCTTCTTCCCTTTTAGGGGTTAATTCTTAAGATGGTATGCTTTCTCTTGATTCCACAAAGCCAGGCCAGGTGCTGAGATCCTCCCATTTGCTTTCCCTAGGATGGTGCCCTGAAATGCTCCAGTTTGCCTGCTTTCTCCAAGTCCCGCAGAGTTGGGCTAGCTTTCTGTGCATGCTTACTAGCTGTCTGCAAAGGCTTGCACTCGCCATCTGTGGGGGCATGCACAGGGAGTCTGCTACTGGGGCTTGTGTGAGTGAGGCACACAGAGCATTGGAGGGCACCCATGGGCCAGTTGGAGGCTCCACAGGCAAAGCGTACCCAGTGGCTTTTGAGTGGGCCTCCTCATGGAGTCCACGAAGTGGTTAGTAGGATTCATGTACCTTTGATGAGTTCTGAGCCCTGACTGCTGTGCTTCCAGCCTTTCCCAGCCCCTAAGTCATGCAGATCACCTCAGTATTCTGGGTGGGGTGAGAAAAGAGTGGGCCTCCTTGGCAATGTCCCACACAACTGGGGAAACCGGGCCCCCACTTGCCACCCTCTCACTTTCTGCCATGGGGGAAATTGTGGGCCAGGCGGATCTCTCTTGGCACTGAGCTGTGCTGCCTTGGGGGAGGGGTGATATGGGCAGAGTGAAACTGCTCCTCTTACCCTCTTCAGTGCATCTAGTCTTAGATTTTTTTCCCCCATTGATGTGCTGGAACCTCTCTGCTAAACTCCTGGACTCCCACAAAGACATTCTTCTCTATGGGTGAATTGTCAAAATCAGTGTTCTGTATGGAGATGATGGTAGAAAATTCCTATTCCTCCATCTTGCTGATGTCATTCCTATTTTGGCTGTTTTTAATTGTAGACCTACTGCTCGCCGCAAGCCAGACTATGAGCCAGTTGAAAATACAGATGAGGCCCAGAAGAAATTTGGCAACGTCAAAGCCATTTCATCAGATATGTACTTTGGAAGACAAGCCCAAGCTGATGTAAGTGTCCAGAGAGTTTCTATGTGGGCCCCATAGAGCAGGAATCAGGCAGGAGCATGGGAGGTGTGAGAGGAGGTGATGGGTGCTGAGTGAGATGGACTCAGGCTGCGAGAGACCCCTGGCCCCAGAGTGCCGCGGCCAGGGCTCAGACCCAGATCCACCTCGCTGCCCCAGCTGGAGGAGTGACTGGACGGTAGAGACTGTGTCTCATGTTTCTCTTACTCCTCGCAGTGTTTTGAGGAGCCATCCATTCAATATGTTTTTATTTATTTATTTTATTGAGGTCACCTGGGTTTATAACATTATATAGATTTCAGATGTACATCATTGTATTTCGACTTCTGTATAAACTGCATTGTGTTCACCACCAAAAGTCTAGTTACCATCTGTCACTGTACACACGTGCCCCTTTATCTCTTTCTCCCTCCTCCCACCCCACTTCCCCTCTGGGAACCACCAATCTGTTCTCCTTATCTATGTGTTTGTTTGTTTGTTTATCTTCCACATATGAGTGAAATCATATGGTGTTTGTCTTTCTCCGTCTGACTTATTTTGCTCAGCATAATAGCCTCAAGGTCCATCCATGTCATCACAAATGGCAAGATTTTGTCCTTCTTGTTGGCTGAGTAGTATTCCATTGTTTATATACACCACATCTTCTTTATCCATTCAACTGTTGATGGGCAGTTGGGTTGCTTCCAAGTCTACCTATTGTGAATAATGTTGCAGTGAACATAGGGGTGCATATATCTTTTCAAATTACTGTTTTCGTGTTCTTTGGATAAATACCCAGAAGTGGAATAACTGAATCGTATGGTATTTCAATTTTTAATTTTTTGAGGAATCTCCCTACTGTTTTCCACAGTGGCTATGCCAATTTATATTCCCACCAGCAGTGTACAAAGGTTCCTTTTTCTGCACATCCTCTGCAACACTTGTTATTTCTTGTCATTTTGATAATAGCCATTCTGACGGGTGTGAGGTGATATCTCGTAGTTTTGATTTGCATTTCCCTAATGATTAGTGATGTTGAACATCTTTTCAGGTGCCTGTCAGCCATCTGTATATCTTCTTTGGAATAATGTCTGTTCCTATCCATTTTTTGATCAGGTTTGTTTTTTTGTTGTTGAGTTGTATTCTGCACAGCAAAGGAAACCGTCAACAAAACGAAAAGACAAACTGCCAATTGGGAGAAAACATTTGGAAATCATATCCAATAAGAGGTTAATATCCAGAATATATAAAGAACTCAACAACAAAACATTCAATATCTTTTAAATGAATTTCAGGCGATTTTTGATACAGCTGTAATTTACTTAATTGTTTTTAACCATAGTTAAATGAAGTTTATAGATGTTTTTGAAGGGTAGATGTATTTATTTTCAGGTTGTTGCCTCTTTTCTCAGCAATGGTAATGCACTTACCTTAGTGGGGCCTAGCTAAGCAGTAAAACTCAAATGAAAATGGAGAGGTTTAAGGTTTCCCTCTGATTCTGAAGCGCTAGTGTGCTTACACAAAACTCTTGGAGATACATGTTCTACTAGGCTTCTTGGACTGTCCAGAGAACTATTTCCTAAAGTGCACTGATTTTGTTTTGTGGTGGTAGAACTTTCACCAGCATTTTGAAAGTATTTAGAGTTGCCACTTGGCTATTCCCCCACCCCCTAAAAATCTGCCTTGTTTTAAAGTTGATGACATTCAACTTCAGTTACAAAATGATGTAATGGGTGTTGGAACAGAGCTTCTTGGAGTGGCCTTTCCCACGATAGAGATGTCATTCTCTTGCCCTTGCTCTGGTTTTCCCCTCACCCTGAGGGGTTGTATGTTGATCTGTTCGCCTGTGACCTGCAGAACGTGATTGTCATGCCGTCCCCCAGCCCAGCCGTGATAGTGGCAACTGTGGGAGAGCGGGCGCCTCAGGGGGGCAGAAGCATTCAAATGACAGCTCCTCAGTGATTCTTTTTGCAAAATTGTTCCTGGTGTTTGGAGCCTAATGTTTCCTTCTCATTGTCTTCTCCAGTATGAAACCAGGGCACGACTGGAGAGGCTCTCAGCCAGTTCCTCCATAAGTTCTGCCGATCTGTTCACCGAGCAGAGGAAGCAGACAGCAGGTAATGGGGGGGCTAACCAGGTTAGTCTCCATCGTGTTTACGGCATGAACACATCTTCTCTGGATAGGACTTTTTACTTGTCCAAGGTATTTTCGCAACTATCATTTGATGATCTTATCTCCTCTGTAAGTCAGGTAGAACAGAAATTATTATTCTAGGCTTTGAATGTGGGGAAACTAAGTCACGAAATTTAAGCAACATCCCCCAAGTGACCCGGCAAGTCGTCTCCCTGAAACGTTGTCGCAGATGCCCAGCGTGAGTGTGGTGTCTGTTCTGTGTGATATCGCAGCCTCGGAGGTGGACAGCCCTGGTTCCTGTGTGACCACCTCCTAACTGTGAGACCTTGAGTATCCCCTGTCGCTTTTAGCCTCAGTCTCCTCCTCTGTCAAGTGGGTGGGTAACACCTACCTCACAAGATTGCAATGCAGCTTAAATGAGGTGCTGTGTGTAAAGTGCCGCCTCAGTGTCTGGCACAGGGAGGCCTCCCGGGCCTTCCCGGGCCTCAGGGGTAGGCAGAAGCAGACAGAGCACGTGGCTCCACCAGGAAGACAGATGCAGCTTTGGGAACAGGCTGGTGGAGGGGAATTTCCTGTCCCCCCATCTCTGTCCAGGGTCCAGACTCCAGTGAGGAGATGTCTGGGAGCCCAGGGAGTGAGCCTGAGGGCAGGCCGTCCCAAACGTCCGGAGCCATGCCACTCTCTGCTTGTACCTCTGTGTCCAGCGTGTTTGAGTCCCACCCGGGCCTCAGCCAGACCAAAGGGGTAAAGGAAGGGCCATGTCCCTCTTGTGTCGCGGCTAACATTAAAGGAGCAGTGTCCTCTGAAGTCATTGCAGGAAGCCACTCATCAGCAGGAGCCCAAGGCAGGCCCGGGACCGCCTGCACCCCTCACTTCCAACCCTGGAGGAGCTGGGCATGGCATGGGGGCCAACGTGGGTGGCCACCTGGTGTCACAGTCACAGAGAACAGCTGATTTCTGAGTCCAGAGAGGAATAGCTCCCCAGAGAAGGTCACAGGACAGGCCTGAGTGTTGAGGCCTCCTGTGCTGAGGTTTGGGGGGCGTTAGAAGGTACACTGGGCCCTTGGGGTGCAGTGGGCGCTGCCAGGCTGCTGTCCTGCAGGGAGAAGGGGCATCCTTGCCAGGCGGTGCCCGGTGAGCCGCAGGGGTGCTGACCACAGGCGCAGGCGGGGCCAAGGCCTTGCTGCTGCATGGTGCCTTTTGGGTGGAGCACCCTGTGCTTTGCCCCCTGACCTCAGCAGGAGGGCCTGTTGCTCTGGGTCAGGCTGCTTTCTAATGGGGTATTTCCTGCCCTGAAGCTGGGCAGAGCAGGTGTGGCTCACGGGCTTGTGTTCTCATCTCCAAACTTTCCATGTCCTGGTCTCTTGTCAGGGCAGCTTCCTTTGTAACTGCCCCTGGCAGAGGGGTGCTTGGCCCCTTTGGAGGGTCTCAGCAGTCCTATCCGCCACCCCCATGGGTCAATGCTAGTCATCTCGCAGGAGCCCTGGCCCAGGGTGTGGGTCAGTCCTTGAGAACCTAATGTTTTGTGAACCATCCCCGGCTGTGTGTGCTTTTGTGATTCAAGTTGCTGGAAGTTTCACCCTAAACATTATTGTTTGCTAAAAAAAAAAAAACCTCATGGAGATCAAATGAGAGCGGCCTTTCCAGTTGTTGATGGAAAACTGTGGCCAGCCTATGTTTACCTTCCTGTCCCCTTTCAGAGAACAAAGGTCTATTAATTCTTTTGGCCCCGTGTGGGTCCCAGACAAACTCCATCCAACTCGCAGTCACGGTGAGGTGCACCCTGGGCCCTAGGCCCCAGAGACCTCACCCCTCCCCAGCGGGCCAGTCTGCTGCTCAGCAGGGCTTGCCCTCCCCCCGCTCCTCCATTCCAGGCCCACGTGGTTCAGACATGGTTACCCTCGCTTTGCATCTTCCATCAAGCTCCTCGTAAAAGGTGCCTTTAATAACCGCCCTAAATGTAAGAGCATCGAACAACTCTTATTAAATATTTACTTTTTTTTAGAGTTCATTTCAGCAAAGAGCAAAGCTGCTTTAAGAAGCTATTCTGTGTTCTTTATCTTAGAATGCTTCCCCATCTGTGAACATCAGTGTCACTGGGTAGATCACAGTATACCTTTATCATTTCTTTGGGGTGTGGTCAGGGGGCAGAGAGTTCCAAATTGAAATGCCTCCTGCTGAAGTAAAATACTTCCCGGGGATGTGGTTTAACCCAGGAGGCCCGGCGTTTCTCCCGGGGCCATTCCCCTTCAGGGTGTTGGAAGGACCTAATGAGAAACACACGTAAGCACACACAGCCAGCCTGGCACTGCGTTGGTCCCTGTGGTCACTCTCAGAGAGAGGGTCACTTGGGGGGTGTGGGACTGCCATCAACTGGGCACTGCCTCGGGAGGGAGCCGCTCAGGGCACCAAATGACAGAGCAGAGGTGGCTTTGTGAGAGCAGCGTTGAAACAAAAGAAGCTTAACACCCAGCTTGCCCGTCTCGGTGCATTCTTTCAAGAAGACAATTCCCGTGGTTTGACTCTGATCAGGCCCCCGGATGCCGAGGCGCTGCAGACGCTGCTGTCCTGGGCCCCGCGCTCTCGTTCACTCCGCGCATCGTGCAGGGTTCCGTGGCGTCTTGTTTGCTGTCGTCCCCTGGATCCCGAGGGTCCCTCAAGCACCCTGGCCACCCTCTTGTTTTCCTCCCTGCTCTGGCCCGAAGTCCAGGACTGTGGCCTCTTTGGGGTGTTGGGGAAGGGGAGAATCCCTCCCTCGCCCTTTCCCTTACGGTCCTTATGGCTGGTCAAATAATTTAAAAGGCAGGTTAGCAGGAGAAAATCAGACAAAGCTTTAATAACATGTATACATGGGAGACGCTCAGAAAACTGAGCAACTCGTCACTCTGACTAAGCTGCTCGCTGAAGTATTTTTTGGGTACAGACAAACAGGGTGTTGGGGTGTTGGTTTGGGATTTCGGGGGGAAGAAGACAATTTACATGAAGATAGAAATGCAGATGTTTGTCAGATGACTCTTTACCGGGCCACCTCTGAGAATGTGGCCCAGGAGACAGAATTTCAATGATAGGATGGGCTTGTTGGTGCCTTTCTTATCACACTTATTTCACGTTGTTGCAACCATCTTACGGCAGTGGCTCCTTCCCGGAACAGGCCTTCTCTGCTAAGTTCTTTAGGCAGTTTGGGGGAAACTCCAGTGTTCTTCCTGAGCCTTCATTGTCTTCAGCTCGAAATAATCTGTGTACCAGAGTGGCGGGTCTTGGGGTGGTCTGCCCGGAACACCATCGGGGCCTGCAGGCCTCAGAAGCATTGACTTCAGTCTGCGGTCAGGAGATTGTGTTTGGTCATTTGCTGAACGTGTCTGTCACACGTCGCAGCTGTGCGGTGGCATTGCCAACCCCGGTGCGTTTATGCAAACGGGAGCCGCCCGCCAGGAGTCATCACTGCAGGGCTTCTGCTCCTTGTTAAACTCCTCGTTCGTGTGACCTTGGAAATCCTTTTTCTCTTGATTCACCTCCATCCCAGGGAAATTGGTACGTGGTCGTCTATGGACAGTTCATGGTTTGAAGAGCCTGGGGGTCGTCCTGGGCTCTTCCAGCTTCCGCCCCTCACCACAGGCCTCTCCCTCCGCTGGTCTCTGGGATGGGGCGCCCTCGGGTCCCCCCGGGGCCAGGCCCTCCCTCTCCATGCCCCCTCCTGGTCCTCCTGCCTCCGGACGTGGCTTCCCCCTCCCGTCTTCTCCCTCCTCCCAGGGTGCCTTTCAAAGTACAGTCCAGTCATCCAGGGTTTGAACTCTGCCCTTGGGCTGGAGAGCAGCTCTGCCCCGGCTCCCCCACCTTTCAGGGGCCATTCCAGGCTCATTTGTTATCATTTACCTGGTCAGGCCCCCACACGCTCCCACCACCCTGTGCTCTCACCACCGGGGGTGAGGCCATCGATGACATCTCCCCCGACTGGACCGTGAGCTGTTCAGGGGCCCCGGCGCCTGATGGGGAATGAATGGACAAGTCGTGAATGCACTGGGGAGCTCACTGAGCTCTGGGGGCAGGGGCGCTGGCCAGTGGGCCCTCTGTCAGGCGGAGCATGGGAGCCGTGGTCCCCCCCATGCCAGCTCCTCTTCCAGCATAGAGGAGGGATGCACTTGCCACCAGCTCTGTCACCACGTGGCCGGTGACAGGTGTGCAGCAGCCACGGGGTCCACTGCCAACCGGAGCTTGAAGAGCCAGTGTGCGCGCTGTGTGTTTCCCTCCCCATTGTGGTGGCTGTGGAAGCTCAAGTAGAGAGGTGGCCCAGGGGACCTGGATCCCAGTGACTGACAGGCAGTCCCCCTCCCACCCACCTGCATTGGTCACAGTGAAGGTCGTTAGCACGTCATCACCCTGCCTTCCTGACCGAGGCAGGAAGTGCACATCGACCCTTATCACTGCCTGGCTCAGCCTCCCCTGCCCCAGGCCTGCTCTCCCCAGGCCTCCGTCCCGGAGAGGGGAACCCCATCTTCTGGGTTGCTTGAGCCAGAAACCTGGGAATCATCCTTGATTTCTCTCCTTCCCAGCCTCCCATGCCAGTGGGTCAGTGACACTGAGACCCATCCACTCCTGGCCCCACTGCCACCAGCTGAGGCGTGGCCATGGCCCAGGCTCACTTAGTGCTGTTGGCATTGACCATCTGCCCCCTAGGAGGTGGTCAGCGCTGGGAGAGTGGGTTTGCGTCGGTGTCCTTAGCACCAGGCCCGCCGTGGGTGTCACGGGAACAGATAGCGGGAAACGGTCGGGGAGCCTCTTCCTGAGGAAGCAGCATGAGCTCTCGTTTCCTGGAGCCCATTGTGTACAAGCGCGCTGGGCCATCTTTGAGAGCTGTCGCCGGCCCACCCGGCAGCTGCCCGGGGCGCCCTCGGGAGACACAGTGCCCAGAAACCAGAGGGGACCCTGGAGATCTGCAGTCAGTTCTCTCAGTTTGGGGCCTGTCCAGCTCAGGGCAGCAGACCTGCAGGGGGAGGGAGGAGGGCGCCTCCTTGCGGGGACCTGACACTTCCTCCGGGAGTTGCCGGGAGTCACTTATGCCCCAGGAGCTTAGATGGATAGTGGGGTCAAGTAAGTGATGAAGATACGCAGTAACAGAGATCTGCTAAAGCAGATCCGAGCTTGTGCTCTCACATCCGGTTCTGGGCAGGCAGCTCAGGGCTGGTGAGCTGTGCCCCCTGCCAGGGATCCAGGCCCTTTTCGTCTTGTTGCTCCTGGTCTCCATTCTCTACTCCACCTCATGCCCAGTATGGCTGCTATAGCTCTACCCCTCACATCTGCATCCCAGCTAGCAGGAAGGAGGAAAGGAGAAGGAAAAGGGCATGCTCTGGCCCTATAGGGCACTTCTGCCTACATCCTGTTGACCAGAACTCTTGTCACCTGGACACACCTTGCTGCAAAGGTTAGAATTTGGGAGCTCTGTTCAGAGAAGGGGAGGAGAGGAATGACACTGGGGCAGCCATCTCGGGCACCTGGGGACTGAATGTGGTCAGTGAGGGATCATGGCCTCAATGCTGTCCTGCCCCAGCTGTGCTCTCCTCTTTAAACGTTTCTTAAGCTGGAAACATAAGTAGGCACTTCTGCCGAGGCGACCTTCACCGACCTCTGGGCCACACCTACCTGGCCACTGTGGACCTGGCCTCGTCAGAGAGCAGCTGTGACTCTGTCCCTCTGTGTTCAGGGTCTCCGCTAGCCCCTTATTTGTTATAGAGACCCATTTTACAGGCTGCTAGCACCGCTGCTAAGAGGCTATGCTGGGATTTGAACCCAGATCCTGTCACTGGGCTGGGCTTCCGTGCCATCAGTGGCAGAGGCCTATGAAGCTAAAAAGTCATCGGGGGCAGAGAGGGGAAGGACTGCTCCCGTGGCCCCTCCCCGCGTGGTGGGCCTGGGGCCGGTGCTGTGGGTCAACAGTGCCCCTCCTGGGGGCTATCTGCGCTGAAGGAAAAACACAGCCGTTTTGTTTTGTTCCTGGAAAAGGACTGGCACCTCTTGCTTAAGGGGCAGGCAGTGTACACGGGTCATGTGTGGAGCCGCGGGGGCAGCTGGGCTTGGTTCCCAGGGGACCTGCAGGGTTTGGGTTCACTCGCAGTCGCTGAGCCCCTCCAGCGTCCTGTGATGACTGTGTGACAGAAGTTCACCCGAAACCCCGGGTGTCAGCTCTGGGGCCCCTTTACGTGTGATAACACTGGCGTGCGTCACCTGTGTTGGTGGCAGTGTGCTAATGTCTGTGTCGGGGCAACTGAAACTTCGGCAGCAGAACCCCGCTGATGCTGGCTCGGCCTCCCCAGGGAGGACCGGCGTGAGCGTGGCTCTGGCTCCACGTCCGACAGCAGCGTCGAGACAGACTCGCCCATTTGGCTCACCTGCGCGGGGAGCCTCGTCCTCCTGCGCTGCCCCGGCGTCCCTGAGCAGCGGTGGGAGGAGAACAGCCTGGGTCACCACAGCTGCAGCCGGGCCTCATCCCCGGCAATACCCCCAGGGAAGCAAACGGCTCTTGCTTGAGGATGCAGGAATCCCAGGAAGGCTCTGATTGGCCAAGCCCAAGTCACGTGTCCACCCCTTGGGATGGAGATGAGCAGGGGAAGCCACCCCAGAGGAAGGGAGGAGGGTTTTTACCAAAAGAGGGGGGAAAGGGTGCTGAGCACACAAAACCACAGATGTCCGTGCATCAGCCTTTTACTGAGTGCTTACCTGTCAGGTCTTGTGTTAAGCACCTGGAGGGAATGGGGGCCCAGAGCAGGTAAGGAACCTCTCCAAAGGCACACAGCCTGGAAGTGGCAGTGCCCGTATTTGAACCCATGATGGTCTCAGGACCTAGTACTGCGTCTCTCGTATGGATTCTTGCAGTTGGTTCATGGTGGGGCTGGCGCTGAAACCCAAGTCCCGACCCACCGCAGGGTCCTTCTCCCTTAACCACGGCTGCTGCTTGTGGGAGGCGGGGGGGGGGGGCACCCACGACCCACGTTCCCTAGAGTCATTGGGTCCCTGGGCTCTGGTTGTGCCCTCGCGGTGGCCGAATGACAGCCTGCGTCTGCTGTGTGTGCAGGAAACTACAACCTCACGAGCGTGCTGCCGTCCGCTCCCGACATGGCCCAGCTGAAGCAGGGCGTGCGGTCCGTTGCTGGAAAGCTCTCTGTCTTCGCTAACGGAGTCATGACCTCGATTCAGGTCAGTGAGACGGGATGACGCTCATGGAGTAGGATGGCAGGTCCGTAGTTCTGAAGATGAGATTTGGACCACTCTTCAGCGGCAGGAAAATTAGATTTTACATTACTGATTTATATGTTTGCAACACTATAACCCGGGACAGCATGAAAACCAGAAATTATCGTTATATTTGTTTACATTTTCTAACGTATGACTCCAGGGGAATTGTTACAGGAATTGTCATGACCATTATCCACTTTTTTCCTATATTGGAACAGAGAAATATTAAGAAAATAAAAATTACCTATAATCCCCCCTCACGGGGAAAACGTCTGTGAATATTTTGGTATATTTCATTTTAGTTCTAGATTTCTATGCATATTTTCTATGCATAATTTTTTAAATTAAAAAAGGATTCTATTGTATACGTGGTTTTCTGTCCTGCTTCTCTCCATGGTGTTTTGTTATAAGCATTTCCACATAATTAAAAATTATTCAGAAACCACAGTCTGTTGGGTGAAAATACATGTAATTGATTTAACTATTCCCCAAGTGGGGTATTTAGATTGAATTTCAGTCTTTTAAATAAGGCGAGGATGGAGCATCCTCGTATGTAACAGCCCGAGGCCGTCTCCCACCACACGGAAGGCTGATCTCGGGAGCCTTCTCGTCTGCGCCATTTTAGAAGGACGCTGTTGCTGATGTAAAACATGACCTTCAAGAGCAGGACCTAATCCTCGTGGGTCTGGCACCTCTTGGGGGGATTCCCAGGATGGGGAGGGTGGGGGGCCCACTATGGAGAATTCCCTCAGCCCTGAGGCCCCTGCTGTTGATAACACAGCCTTTGGTTAGAATTCGCAGAGGCCTGTCATGTCCCCTAGGTGAGCTGAGCCCACATCAGTCCTTCCAAGTGGGTGACATTCCCATTTCATCGATGATCACCCCCATTTTATAGGTGAAGAAACAGAGGTGCGGAGAGGTTAAGTTGCTTCTGCAAGATCACTCAGCCGAACCAGAGTGTCAGGGTTGAGACTCCAAATGTGTCCCACTGTCCTCCCGTCACACTTGCCCCTCAGAGGGCTCAACACTTGGCCCTACATGCCCAGATCCTCTGCTCCCTGCCTCACGGTCCTTCCCCTGCCCGGGGAGCCGCGGCCCCAGAGGCCACGGGCAGGGTGTTAATCCGAGTCTTGAGCCTACGCGGTCCTCCGCGTCAGGAAGCTGCGGCTGCGGCAGCGTCCGCTTCCAGTTACCGTGTCCTCGGGTGCTTGCCGCTGTCTCAGACGCTCGCAGCTTTGTGTCGCTGCAACATCGGTTTGGTGGTGCTGAGCACTCGGTGTGCATGAGAGTGAGGAACTGGTGTCCCGCGTTGGTGACTCTCGTGTTGGTTCTCTTTAGGATCGCTATGGCTCTTAACGCTGATGTCATGAGCTCTGCTTCCTGGAGAAGTTCCTCGTTAGATGAATCAGTGACCACGTCCCAGACCAGTGAAGACCAGCCAGCTTTGCAGATCATTTTGCTACTTTTTCACGTGGCATATATACATTACTGATTTTTAATTCTTTTGAGAAATTCTTATTTTTGATGTAGTAGAAGCTTTCTTGTCATTTCTGTTTGGCGGCACTTCCTGCACACGTCCTCCTTTTGGCATATCCGTGCATATCCTTGCTTTATTTTCTTGGGGGCCTGGAGACATGGGCTCCTCCCACGTGTCCAAGGACCAAGAGCCTTCATGCGGGGGGTCTCGGTGCTGTGTGACTCACAGGCTAAGGGCTGCCAGAATCAGCCGAGGCTAGATGGGCCTGGAGAAACAAAACTCACAGCACACATTTCATTAAAAAGGAACAAAGAATAAAAACAAAAGACCGAAAATGACTGGTGTCGGATTTGACAGATTGCATCATTTGTATTTCCACATATTAAGATGATTTCAAAATAATGCTTAAAGTCGTCTGTCCCTTTGTAAATTGTTTATTTTATATGAGCTATAAATTTAAAAATAATTTTCAGTGAGTGCTTTTAACCTAAGCTTCTGCATTGCCAAGGGGATTAATCTTTTGACAAAGTGTTGCTGTTTGAATTTATGAGAAATGTAAGATAACTCCCTAAGTGCATTTATTAATCGATATAGTGTACAGAATTAAAAATGAATAAGATAAGAAGATACACCCACAGAAAATACTTCAGTATATGGGAAAATAGTAGTTGTAATTGGGTAGCTTTGTAATATTTTTTATCTTAATCTTGGTTTTCAAAAAATTACAGAATGTGTATAAATGAATAAAGAAAAATAATTTGGCTGTGTTTTAGACAGCATTAGAATATATTGTTCAGCACAGTAAAATATATTTGAAATTTGATGAACCGGAAATGTGGTTTCAACTGAATATTTTGTGAATCTTTCTTAAAAGCTCAAATTTGTAGACTTCTAAATATAATAAAAGTTGCAGCAGATTGTGTGGGCTGCTTTTTTTTTACAAAAGCTTTTGTGACAAGTCACTGTAAATGAGGGCTCGTGGATAACACGCTGTACGTTTGACCGATGATATAATTACTGATGGATCTGTTTTCAAGGGATCTTGGCATTAACGGAGGTGATGTCCCGTAGCACAGGATGGGGTGTCCTTGTTGAAAGTGAGGGTGTGCAGAGTGGCATCCTTCAAGCTACATCTTTGTAGCAAGAAACCACAGAGGTGCTAAGGGGTGCTTAGACAGCAGAAGGCATGATCTCACAGTTCCAGAGGCCGGAAGTCCAAGACCAAGGTGCCGGCAGGGCTGTTTCTGGAGAGGACTCCCCTGGCTTGTAGAAGGCTGCCTTCTCTTCCGTGTCCTCACACGGCCTTTCCTCAGGGAGAGCCAGAGAGCTCTGGCATCTTGGCCTCTTCTTATAAGGGCACCAGTCCCATGGGGTCTGCGCCCCACCCTTTTGACTTCATTTAACCTTAGTTACCTCCTTAAAGGCCCCATCTCCAAATACAGTCACATTGGGAGTTAGAGCTTCAACAAATGAATTTTAGGGGGACCCAGTTCGGTCCATAACAGTGTCCATGAGAAATCCCCACCCTGGGTTAGCACTGCTCTGGGCTGGGGCCTGGGCTCATTCCATCTCCCGGAAACCCTGAGAGCAGGTTAATGCCCGTTTTACAGGTGGGCCAGTGAGGCTGCTGAAGGTCGCTCCTTCTAACTCTCAAAGTGGCCGGGCTTCTTCCTTGTCACTGAACTTCCTCACATGGAAGGGCTTCGGCAGCCCCACCCCCAGGCCTTGCTGGGACTCCTCTTCCAGCTTTCCATACGAGGGCTTTAGGGCCCAACTCTCAAAGGTGTTTCAGAGAGGACGCTGATCCCGGTGCTTTACCGTGCAGTCCACTCAACCGCGGGGCAGGTGCTGGCAGGAGGCCCATCTGCTGGGCTCATACCCCCCCAAGTGTGCATGCATGTGAATGTGTGTTTGTGTGTGCATGAGCGTGTGTGTGACACAGTTTGTGTTCCTGGCCCATGTGTCCTTGGGCCTTGGTGTTTTGTAACCAATTTGCACAAGTGCTTGCTATATAAAAGGTGTTAGTTAATAACTGTTCTAACAAAACACATTTTGGGTCTATTGATTAAAAAAGAATATGGGGATCTGACAACCCAAGGACTGGTGGAAACCGGGCAGGACTGGGCTGCAGGGTGAAGCAGTGGTGCTTTGAAAAAGGTGTTTATGGTGCGTTTGTTCTTGAGAGCAAAGCTAGTAAGGGCCGGGTGATATTTCTGAGGAAGTGGGAAAGCAAAGGGAGGGGGAGGGGAAGGAGAGGGGGTTGTTTTATGTGGCCTTAACCAGAATGAATTCTCTGTGAAAATGCAGCACTTTTGATCACCTTGGAGAGCTACTGGGAAGGTAGGTAAATAGATGGAGACGTAGGTGCAGGCTCGGGGAGGGCACTCCTGATGAGCTTCACCCACAGACCCAGGCGCTCCCAGGAGGCAGGAGCCAGCTGCGGGCCTGGGTGATGCTGGGGCGGCAGAGCCAGAGCCGGGAAGCTCCATGCCCACCTGAAGGGCCCTAGACGCTGGGACCTGACCGCCCCTCCACTGTCCACTCCCACTTGTTCCCACGGAGCTCCACCAGCACCTGCCCACCCGCTGTGTCCTTCTCGCCCTTCTAGATGCTCCACCTGAAAACCTGGTCACATGACCCTCCTTCACACCCCACGTCCGTCTGGCAGGACATCCTATGGATGTCCCCTCAAGTGCACCCAGAATCTGACACACTGCAGCCAGGGGGTCTCCTCGCTGGCCCCTTCTGTCTCAGGGCACACCACTGCCAGCCAAACACAACAGGGGCTCCATCCCCGAGCTCCCAACATCCACGGAGAGTCGGTGGGCCTGATGCTGTGAAAAGCAGGTTGCTAAGGTGGGTGGACGAGTGAAAACCTTCCAGGATGCATGGTAGGCAGTGGCAGTGGGGCAAGACAAGGACTCAGGCACCCCGGCATCGGGTCTGGGCCTACCACTGGGACTCGGGGTGACCATGACCTCCCAGAGTCAGATACCAAGGGCCCAAAGCTGACCCCGGCGGTGCTCCTGCGCTCGGGGTGTGGGTCGCTGATCTTCCTCCCCAGCCTTGAACACCGCTCTGCTCTCCGGGTTACGCGGCTGCGATACGGCTGTTTGCATTGTGTCGTGTGCTTGGTTTACAAAGGCGCACGTGCTTTCTCCCTTCCCGGCCCGTTTTCCTGTTTGTAGTTCTTATCGTTCTGCTCAACCAGGTCGTTTGTCTCACCTCAAACAAGAGCACAGTGGCAGGAATGCCAGCCGTGGGCCTGGCACAGATGATGGATGGACAGGCGGATGGAGACCGGGATGGCGAGGGACAAACACTAGGGGTCTCTCTGGCCACACAGGCACGTTTTGCAAACAGTCTCCCCAGGCCTGGTCTCCCTCCCTGTCCATGCTGGACCCTCTCCTGGGCATGACCCACACCCCCCAAGTTGGCTGGGGTTCTCGGGGCATCCGCTGGGAGATCCCTGGCTGAGTATCCCAGCTGTGCCTGGGGGCCCTGCTGCTGACCCCCTGCACCCCGTGACAGCCGTCTTCCTGACTCTGTCCCCACCCCGCCACCTACTCCAGATATGACCTCTGTCTCCTGAGCTCCCAGTTCCTCTCTCGCACCCTCTGACCTTCCTGTCACCTGGTCAGCTGTGCCCTTGTCTGCACCACACACCCGGCATGGGTGCTGGCCTCCCCCGGGGCTGTGCCCACAGCAGGTGCAGATGGCCGGAGCCGTGCCTGGGGAAGGCCACATGTTTGCTCAGGCCCCAGAGCTCCGCCTGATTAGGCCATCACCGCCAGGCACTCGAGTCCAGCTCTGGATGTTCCTGTGGAATGTTCTGGACACCCCTCCCTCAAATGGGCCCCTGCAGCGTGGACAGGCAGCCCCCTCCTTCACTTCACCTGTCCCCCCACATGGCCCTGCAAGGACCACCGTGGCCTTGCTGAGAGGCAGCATCTGCCCGGCTGCTCAGGCCGCCCTGTTGCCACCCAACTTCCATGAGGAAATAGCCAACGGGTCTATAGAGCCTTCCTCCTGCGTGTCCCCAACCCCGTGGCCTCCACCTGCCCTGAGCCCCGGCTATCTCCGGCCAGGAGGACTCTGCAGCCCGAGGGCCCCTCCTCCAGCCCGGCCTGCAGCTGCCCACTCACTGGCCCAGAGCGGCCTTGTAACACGCGGCTCCTGTCTTCCCAGCCGAGACCCTCCACTGCCTCCTTTCTGCTCTTCAGAGTCCTGAGCTCCTCAGCGTGGCCCACAGACCCTATGGTCTCCTCCCCCTGCCCCTCGCAGGCCCTGGTGCAGCCAGTTTCTGTCTGTCCTCCGGGCCTGTCCGCAGTGGCGGCCTCTGCCAGGAAGGAGCCCTCAGAGCATGGGGATCAAGAGCTGGTTCTGGAGGTGAACAGGCTACAAGGGGTCATGACAGTCCCATCGCTTCATCCTTCACATGGAGAGGAGAGCGGCGCCCAGCACCTGGTCGGTGTTGGGTGGAAGCGCAGGAAATACATGAGCTCGCCTAGCAGGGTTCCCAGCGCATGGCTGGCATGTGGTCTTGGGCCCTGAGGTGAGGTAGGGGAGGCCCCTGCATGTGGGTGAGGCATCGCTGCCCCTTCACGGAGAAAGGAGCTGAGGCAGAGGGCCCAGCATGGGCTCAGGTCACAGTGGTGAATGGTGGGGTGTGACGGCCACAGCCTGGGCCTCCCAGCGCAATGTGGCCTCACCACAGCAGCCTCGCGCGCTCATCCAGCACCTCTGGGTGCTCCCCTGCACACGCCTGGGCAGCCATCACCCGTGCCCCAGCCTGTCCCCCAGACGCAGTCACCACTTGGACCTCTGTCCTCCTTGCTCCCCAGGTTCCTCAGGCTTTGGAGGAGGGGGGCTGAGCATGGCCCCAGGCCTCCTCTCAGGCTTCGCTGGAATAAGTGTAGGGGAGGAAAATTTCTTTTTCCTTCCACCCTCCATGGGGCTCCGGCTGGGGCCCTGTAAAATTAGATTGACAGAAGGCAGATTCGCCACGAAGGGACTGACCCGAACTGCATTTGACCCCGACAGAAACAAATGCCCCGGTCCCTTTGGGGTTCCCTGGGGACCGGGCCATCAGGGCGGGACCTTCCTGCTGCGTCTTCCTCAGCCAGGCCCAGCAGAAGGCAGAGCCCAAGCTACTGGGGGGGCAGGCTGGGCCACAGATCAGAGAAGGTTCTGGTGCCACGGGAACACTGCACGGCCTCTCTGGGTAGAGCCTCTCACATTCCTCCAGACTTGAGTGTCGGGTGAATAGAGGCCCCAGGTATAGCAGTCCCCGTTATCCACGGTTTCACTCTCCGCGGTTCCAGTTACCCGCGGTCAACCGCAGTCCGGAAGCAGATGATCCTCCTGACTATGATCAGGTCACTAGTGGCCTAATGCTAATCACGACGCCGGCACCATTTACCTCCCTTCATCTCATCATATAGACGTCGTATTGTCTCCCACCATCACCAGAAGAAGGGTGAGTCCAATACAACAAGATATGTTCAGAGAGAGAGACCACATTAACATAAATTTTATTACAGTATATTGTTATGATTGTTCTATTTTATTATTAGTTATTGTTGTTAACCTCTTACTGTGCCTAATTTATGAATTAAACTTTGTCGCCGGTATGTACGTGTAGGAAAGAACACGGTATATGTAGGGTTCAGTACTATCTGCGGTTTCCGGCAGCCGCTGGGGTTCTTGGAACGTATCCCCTGCGGATAAGGGGGGACTGCTGTACCTGTTTGCAGAACCACAGGCAGTCACTGTGGGGACCCTGGGACTTGCTTCAGTCGTTTTTCGCAGCTGAATTGCAGCACGTGGACACAGACACAAAACAGGAGACTCTGGAGGTGGTGTGGGGGGAGGAGAGAGCTTGGGACTGGGGCCCGGTGTGTGGGGGTGGGGGGTGGGGGGATGGAGTGAGGTAGCGTTAAAGAGAGAAAGAGAGGAGGAAATTGGAGAAGTTGTGCTGTGGTGTCTCACTTGGTGAATCTCCTATAAAACCGACATTATTCACCAAAGCTTTTGTTTTGTTTATGGGGGTGGGGAGAAAGATTGTGACAATCTTTGGTGGCCTCCAGGTTGGGTGAGTGAGAGCAGAGGCTGCCGTGGGGGTCCTACTAGACCCCACAGGAGGGTTGGGCAGTGAAACTGGAACATGGAGGGGGACAGGGATGGACCCGGGGCCTTGGAAGCAGCCAGAAGTAGGAGCTCTAGTGCCAGCAACACTTCCTCGGTGTCTCCCACCACCTGGCTTCATTCTCTGTCACTGTAGATCGCTTTCTTCACCAAGTAGGAGCAGGACTGCCAGCAGTTCCTGAACGTCACATCTATCAAGAGTGGCCTGAGGGTGGTGTCCCACAGGTGCTCCTGTGGGAAGCACACGGTTGAGTGAGCGTGTTCCTGGGAGAAGGGGGACTTCAGGGCAGCAGAATGGCAGGTGCCCTCTGGAGGGAGCGGGAATGTTGCCTGAGCATCTACGTCGTCTCTGAGCCCCTGTAAAACATTCTCACCCTCAACTCACAGGTGAAGAAACCAAGGCCTGGAGAGGCTGTGGGATGACACAGCTGGTAAACAGTGGAGACAGGATCAGAACCCCGGTCTTTGGGTGCCAAAGCCTGGGCCCCATTGCACCACCGCCCCACCTTTCCAGCCTCTCTTTTACGCTGTTGCACATCTTCTTGTGAGATTATAAAGATTGAAGGCAGAGACCACACTGGATCTCTTCTCCCATTTCCAGAGCACAGGGTTTCTCCAAGCTGGGTCTAAGCAGATCCCTAGTTGTCTCTCCAGGGGTCCCCTAGGGAGTTTGCACTGATAGAGAAAGAGCAACAAACCCACCTGTTACATAAGCTTCACAAATGCGTGATGTAAGGTTGATCATGACCACTCACAGAAATCTCCCATATTCTTAATAATCATCGTGTCCTCAAAGGTTGCACATGAGCGACAAGGACTGTCCTGGCCAGTTCACCTTGGCTGATGGATTTTCATGTCATTTGCCTGTTAGAGTTTATATGTGTTAAATTTGCCTTTTCTTTGTTCCTATGGTATTGCATTATATCCCCAAAACTCAGAGCTGGAATACAAGGCTCAAAGCCATTCACTAAGGCATAAATGCCAGGGCGCAGTGAGACATGTAAGTTCTACAACTCAGAATGAAGTTGTAAATGAATACGGGAGCAGGAGGCAATGCAAGCGCAGAGAGGACCTGCAGGTTCTGGGCCAGCGAATCCGCAGGCGCAGTGCTTCCACAAAGTCCCTGGGAAAGAAAGGACGAGCAGGAGGGCTGACAGTGAGGGGTGGACGTTGATTTCACTGGCTCGTCCAGCCCGGGCTCCCAGGGCAGAGACTGTAGCAACTTTGCCAGTTGCGTAAGAGTGGCAGGAGCTCGTTTTCAAAGACGGCACCCGGGCTTCTCCAGGTAAACCCATTGGGTTATTTCCGGAACAAGCAAAAAATAGTTCTTTCCAGCACAAAACTGATTAATTTTGACACTAAAAGCAGAGAGCCTGTCCAAACCACAGAGACACCATCCACCACTTCCTTCCTTCTAGCAAGAAAAGAGAAACAGCTCACACTGTCGCTGAGAAGGTAGGAAAACCTGCCTGTGATGGGCTGAATTGTGTCCCCCCAAATTCAGAAGTCAAAGCCCTAACCCCCAGGACCTCAGAATGTGACTGTATTTGGAGAGAGGGCCTTAAAAGAGGTCATCATTAAAGTAAAACGAGGTCACTAGGGTGGGCCCTAATCCAAGAGGACTGGTGTCCTTATAAGAAGAGGAGACTAGGACACAGACACACACAGAGGGACGACCATGTGAGGACAGAGCGAGAAGACGGCCGTCTACACATCAAGGAGAGAGGCCTCAGGAGAAACCAACCTGCTGACACGTTGATCTTGAACTTCTGGCCTCCAGGACCGTGAGAAAATAAATTTCTGTTGTTTAAGCCCCCAGTCTGTGGTGTCTTGTTACGGCAGCCCTGGGACATGAGTACCCTACCTAAGACAGACTGTCAAATATTATGTTCAGAAAGCATGACCTGTGGTTGGCAGAATTCCTTGATCAAAAGGCAAGGTTGGATGTCACAGAGTATCAGCTGCATCCCAGGAGGAACAAGGACTAGTGGACGTTTTTGACACTTGGACAAAACCACTGACGTCTCAGCTCTCAGCCCCCATGCAGTGTTTATACGAGGGGGAAGTGCTTGATGACTCTTTGTTCTGTTTATCACCGAAAATCCAGGCTCAGGAGAAGCGATGGTGTATGTGTGTTCAACTGCCCCATTGCTTCAACACAGAGAGGAAAAGCCACGTCGACGTCAGTTTTGAGGGAGCACCAAATATGTGTGCAGTGTCCTTGCAATTACAGAGCTTCTGTCTTTCCACTACTCAGAGACAGCGTGCTCCTCACTTTGATTTGGGGGGTGAAAGAGATAGGGAAAGTCGTGAATGAAACCCAACTGCAGCCGCTAACAGTCTATCTTTTTAGCGTGCTGAAATGGCCCACCATTACAATTGCCACGTGCAGGTGTCAGTCTCACATGGGGACTTTGGAAATTTGGCATGTGATCTGTTTTTTTTTCTTCCTGACACTGTTCATTTCAGTAAAAGCCATTTCTCTGATTTCAAATCATTTGCCAATGTGGCATTTCTTTTTTATTTATTTATTTATTTTTATTTTATTGAGGTCATAATAGTTTATAACATTGTGGAATTTCTGTTGTACATTATCATTTGTCAGTCACCATATATATGTGTCCCCTTACCCCTTATGCTCACCCTTCAACCCCCTTCCCCTCTGGTAACCACTAATCTGTTCTCTTTGCCCATGTATTTGTTTATCTTCCACATATGAGTGAAATCATACGGTGTTTGTCTTTCTCTCTCTTGCTTCTTTCACTTAACATAATACCCTCCAGATCCACGCATGATGTTGCAAATGGTGCGATTTTGTCTTTTTTTATGGCTGAGTAGTATTCCATTATATATATATATCACATCTTCTTTATCCATTCATCAGTTGATGGGTACTTGGGTTGCTTCCACATCTTGGCTATTGTGAATAATGCTGCAATGAACACAGGGGTGCATAAGTGTCTTTGAATTGTTGATTTCAAGTTCTTTGGATAAATACCCAGTAGTGGGATAGCTGGGTCATATGGTACTCCTATTTTTAATTTTTTGAGAAATCTCCATACTGTTTTCCATAGTGGCTGCACCAGTTTGCATTCCCACCAGCAGCGTATGAGGGTTCCCTTTTCTCCACATCCTCTCCAACATTTGTTGTTTTTTGTCTTGGTAATTATAGCCATTCTGACAGGTGTAAGGTGATATCTCATTGTAGTTTTGATTTGCATTTCCCTGATGATTAGTGATGTTGAACATCTTTTCCTGTGCCTGTCGGCCATCTGTATATCTTCTTTGGAAAAATGTCCGTTCACATCCTCTGCCCGTTTTTTGATCAGGTTTTTTTGTTGTTGTTGAGTTGTATGAGTTCTTTATATATTTTAGAGATTAACCCCTTGTCGGATATATGATTTGCGAATATTTTCTTCCAGTTGGTGGGTTGTCTTTTCGTTTTGTTTCTGGTTTCCTTTGCCTTGCAGAAGCTCTTTAGTCTGATTAAGTCCCATTTGTTTATATTTTCTTTTGTTTCCCTTACCCAAGTAAATATGGTATTCAAAAAGATCCTTCTAAGACTGATGTCAAAGAGTGTACTGCCTATATTTTCTTCCAGGGGTTTTATGGTTTTGAGTCTTACCTTCAAGTCTTTAATCCATTTTGAGTTAATTTTTGTGTACGGTGAAAGATAATGGTCTACCTTCATTCTTTGTGTGTGAGGAAGACCAGCCCTGAGCTAACATCCTTTGCCAATCCTCCTCTTTTTGCTGAGGAAGACCTGCCCTGAGCTAACATCCGTGCCCATCTTCCTCTACTTTATATGGGACGCCGCCACGGCATGGCTGACAAGCAGTGAGTCGGCCGGCGCCGGGGATCCAAACCTGCAAAACCCCAGGCTGCCAAAGTGGAGTGCGCGAACTTAATGGCTACGCCACCGGGCCGGCCCCTACCTTCATTCTTTTGCATGTGCTGATCCAGTTGTCCCAATACCATTTATTGAAGAGGCTTTTCTTTCTCCATTGTATGTTCTTCGCTCCTTTGTCAAAGATTAGTTGTCCGCAGATGCGTGGTTTTATTTCTGGGCTTCCAATTCTGTTCCATTGATCTGTGTGTCTGTTTTTGTACCAGTACCATGCTGTTTTAATTAATATAGCTTTGTAGTATATTTTGAAGTCAGGGATTGTGATGCTTCGAGCTTCGTTCTTTTCTCTCAGGATTACTTTAGCTATTTGGAGTCTTTTCTTGCTCCATATGAATTTTAGGATTCTTTGTTCTGTTTCCATGAAGAACGTTATTGGGATTCTGATGGGGATTGCATTGAATCTGTAGATTGCTTTAGGTAGTAGGGACATTTTAATTGTGTTTATTCTTCCAATCCATGTAAATGGACTATCTTTCCATTTCTTTATGTCATCATCGATTTCTTTCAATAATGTGTTGTAGTTTTTATTGTATAGGTCTTTCAACTCCTTGGTTAAATTTATTCCCAGATATTTTATTCTTTTTGTTGCAATTGTAAGTGGGATTGTATTCTTGAGTTCTCTTTCTACTAATTTGTTATTACTGTATAGAAATGCAACTGATTTTTGTAAGTTGATTTCGTACCCTACAACTTTGCTGTAGTTGTTGATTATTTCTAATAGTTTTCCAATAGATTCTTTAGGGTTTTCTATATATAAAATTATATCATCTGCAAACAGCGAGAGTTTCACTTCTTCGTTGCCAATTTGGATACCTTTTATTCCTTTTCTTGCCTAATTGGTCTGGCCAAAACCTCCAGTACTATGTTGAAAAAGAGTGGCGAGAGTGGGCACCCTTGTCTTGTTCTTGTTCTCCGAGGAATGGCTTTCAGTTTTTCCCCGTTGAGTATGATGTTGGCTGTGGGTTTCTCATATATGGTCTTTATTATGTTGAGGTACTTTCCTTCTATACCCATTTTGTTGAGAGTTTTTATCATAAATGGATGTTGGATCTTGTCAAATGTTTTCTCGTTGTCTATTGAGATGATCATGTGGTTTTTATTCCTCGTTCTGTTAATGTGGTGTATCACATTGACTGATTTGCGGATGTTGAACCATCCCTGTGTCCCTGGTATAAATCCCACTTGATCATGGTGTATGATCCTTTTAATGTATTGCTGCATTCGGTTTGTCAATATTTTGTTGAGGATCTTTGCGTCCGTGTTCATCAGCGATATTGGTCTGCAGTTTTCCTTCTTTGTGTTGTCCTTGTCTGGCTTAGGGATCAGGGTGATGTTGGCCTCAAAAAATGTGTTAGAAAGTGTTCCACCAACATGACATTTCTTAACAGTATTTTGCTCAGCATGAATTTGTTTTACGGCCAAATATCATGATTTTCATGTAAAGACGAGTTACAAAAACTTCTAGAAAGCGAAAGTGTGGTGCAAACAGCTCAGTCGCTGGCAGTTTGGCTCTTTCCCAAACACTTCATTATAATAAAAACAAAATAATAATAATTTTAGCTGGCATTTAGCAAAGCCTTCCTTCCTATGTGCCATGCGCTGTTTTGAGCAGCTTCCATTTTCACACTCATTTAATCCTTACAATAAGTGTTTGAGGGAGGTACTTTCATCCGGATTTCTGGATGAGGAAGCTAAGGCCACAGAGGTGGAGTGACTTCCTCACACAGCTGCGAACTGGGGACCCAGGACAGCACCCCGGCCAGCCACTCCACGGGCATGACTGCTACCTCTTCGTTTTGTTTACCAGGCGGAGGATTAAGTTAATGACGAATTATTGACTATATTGAAATGCTGTGGCACAATTTGAAGAAACCCACTCCAAAGCCAAATGCCACCAGAGAGAGGCTTAGGACTCTGCTGGCCAGAGACATCCCCAGGTCAGGAGGGTGATGCGTGCGTGCCCAATATAGCAACTGGGGCCACGTGGCAGGCTGTCTCCTGGGGAAGTGTCCCCAGCTTCTGAGCCCAGATTTGACCCGAACACCCAAAAGGACCCGGCATGGGTCAGGGTCTGGGATGTGTAGGGCAGGCCACCAGGAAGGGTAAGCAGGAAACCCAGGAGCTGAGGCTGCTGTCCAAGTGGAATTTCTTCCTCGGGGAAACCTCAGTTTGACTCTTAAGGCCTTTCACCTGATAGGATCAGGCCCACCCCCACTATCCAGGATAATCTCCTTTACACAAAGTCAACCAATCCTTGACCTTAATCACATCCACAAAATACCTTCACAGCACCACCTGGATGAGTGTTTGACTGAGTCCCTGGGGATGATAGCCCAGGCAACTTGACATAAAACTGACCATCACAGGCCACAAGTCAACCCCAATGGTCTAGAGGATTTTCCAATTTAGTAGAAATGATGAATCAGCAAACAACGCAGGATCTATGGCTTGACACGCATCCTAAAGCCAGGTAAAGATGCATTTAGGAAAATGCTGTTAACTACATCAGCTTTCTTCCAGGGACAGGATTTAGTGTTGGTTTTAAAATTATTACTGTTACTTTTTTAAAGTAAGTTGTCTAATTAAAGTATTCCATAACTACCAAAATGCACATAGTAAAACGGATTTTCACAAATGAAAACCCATATAACCAGTACCAGAGGGCCCCTTGGCTCCTCCCAGGCACTGTCCCGTCATGAGGTCTTCTCAGTCCCCCATCAGCATCGTCTGCTTTTGCACTTTTTTGTGTGTCTGGCTGTTCTCACTCAGTGTTGTGTTGGTGAGCGTAGACCACGCTGTGGTTGTGTTATCATGGTTTGCTCATTCTCAGTGTTGCACACTGTTCCATCACGTGAATACACCACAATTTACGGAACCATTCTCTTGTTCAAAGACTTTTGGGTTGTTTCTGGTTTGGGGTCATTACGAACGAAGCCGCTGTGAACATTCAGGTACAAGATTTGGGAGAACATCTGTGCATTTTCTGTCGTATACACCCAGGGGTGGAATTGCTAGGTCGCGGGGTGTGTGTCTTTGGTAGACATGGCCAGAAGGTTTTCCACAGAGGCTGTGAGCATTCGCACCCTGGGCAGCAACATGTGGGCGTTCCAATCACTCCACACCCTCACCAGCAGTTAGTGCTGGTCCGTCTTTTCACTCAAACCCGCTGGTGGGTGTGCAGTGCTCTGATATGGAATCATGCTTCAATTCTCATTTCCTTGAGGACTAATGCGGTTGCGCGTCTTCGAGTTTATTGACTGTTTCCAGATCCTGTTTTGTGAAATCTTTTGTCCATTTTGATTCTCTTTATCATATTGATTTGTAGGAGTTCTCTATATATTCTAAACACAGATTTTCATCATAAATTTATATTGCAAATATCTTTTCCCGCTCTGTGGGTTACTTTTTTCTCTGTCTTAATGAAGAGAAATTCTTAATTTTAGTATAGCCCAATTTATCAATCATTTCCTTTATGGTTAGTGCTTTTTGTGTCCTCTTCGAGATGTCTTTGCATAACCCAAAGTAATAAAGATATTCCCTTATGTTTTCTTCTGGAAGCTTTATGGTTCCACCTTTCTCAGTTTTTGATTCTCAGTCCGCTGGGAATTGATTTTTATGTATGGTGTCGGGAATGATGATTCACTTATGTCCGTACGGATATCCCATTGACCCAACACCATTTATTAAAGATGTGTTGTTGTCACTATTGTTAGTTTTTTAACTCTTACATTTTATTTCTCTTATTTCAACAATTGTGAGTTGTGTTAAATACTTACTTAAAACTGAAGGACCACAAGTGTGCTGGATGGACAAGCAGGGCCTGGGCAGCTGACACCAACAAAACCAGCCCCACTCGCCGAGCCCCTGCTGTGTGGCTGGCACTGCCCAGTCACACGGTCACCTTCCTGTTAAAAGCTCACCCTGCCTGCTGTACCTCGTCATCCCCATTCTGCAGGGGAGAAGACTGAGGCTTTGGAGCCAGGGGACTTGCCCAAAGCCCACAGTTAGTACTGGGGGTAGCTGGACCTGATCCAGAGAGGGCCAGCTCCAAGGCTGTTTGGATTGAGAATGGTGATGATGGTGATGATGGTGATGGAGATGATGGAGATGATGGTGATGAGCCTGCACATTTAGGGGACTTTACAGTTCTCAGAGCACTCTGCACACAGAGAGGGGCTTGTGACTCCAGTCCATTGTCCCTGGCTGGCCCCAGCTAGAAGATGGGAGCTCAGAGCCCAAAGAAGGAGGTGGACCCACCTGAAGAGGGGACATACTCCACGGTGGCTGAAACTGAGACATTCCTGGGGCTTCCTGGAGGAGGTGCCAACAGGGCTTGAGAGAGTCTCCCTGAAACTTGCCCAGAACACTGAAGGCACTTTAGAAAAGGCAGGAGTCTCCCTCTTGGATTTCTTCCTCTCACTTGGAAAAATTCCACTTCAGGCCAGGAAAACCCAGCTGTAGGAAGTGTGGACATAATTGGTATTTAATCTGTTGGTCTTTGTTTGGAGAGGGGTGGAGCAGCAAGGGAATCTGCCAGAACTGGAGCCAGATGCCCAGAGAATTTAGTTAGGGCTGAAACTGTGCAGACAGACAGCCTGACAGGTGTCCTGGGAGAGCTGAGGGAGGGAGGCCACGGGCTACAGAACCACAAACCCTCATGGCTTACGGGGTCACCCTGTCTGCCTCCATGGTGTCCTGGCTCCACAGGCCCCCAGGTAACCAGCACTTCACCCGGAGCCTGGGAGGGAAGGATGAGCATTCTTCCTAGTTTGCAGATGAGGAAACTGAGTCTCCGAGTGCCTCACAGTCTCCCGGAGGATGAACAGCTGAGTGATGTTAAACCCAGGCATGCCCAAGGCTGGAAAACCATGGGTGGGTGGTGGAGAGTCAGCTGTGACCTCTGCCCCTTCCTCCCTCTTCCTCCTCTGGCCTAGAGGGACTGAAGGGCCCTGGCATTTCTGCCCCTCCTCTCTGCCCCCTGCCACCCAGGGGGGACCCAGGGACAGATTCCGGTCCAGAGAGCTGGCCTCTCAATGCTACCTGGGAGTATGGGGGACTCCTGTCACGCCCCTTCCCACGTGTGTCCATGATTCAAAGGACAATTTAAAGTCCTCTCTCGGTTCCCAAACGGTTGACACCACTTGGCAGCGCTATCCTTTGTCCTGCTTTTCTGGGGAACCATTTTTAAGTTGATTAGGGGACTATTCCTATCTCCTGATTGTTTTGTTTTACTCCAAATAACAGATCAAAGCAGTTTGGATGCGGGGAATCAGAGAGAGGAGTCAGGTACCACCCATGGGCAGCTTAATTCTGCTGACTGGTGAGTCAGCGAGAGCCCCGGGGAGCTGTTGGCCCAACCTGAGGCCCCCACAGCGACAGATCGGGGTCCCAGCTCGGGCGGCAGGACAGGGCCGCCAGTGGGCAAAGGTGGGATGCCCCTCCACTCCCTTTGTTAGAAGATCATGGGGGGCTTCTACCCTATGGGAGGAATTTCCTCTTGTGAAATGTTGGCCGTGGGGGGCCATGCTTGGTCCTGCCAGGTCTGGGCCTGACTGCAGAAACCTGGGGTTGAGAAGAAAGGCCTGGCCCCTGGCTTTCTCACAAAGCCCTGGGGTCCTGGCGCCCGGCCCCAAAGCCCTACTCAGCCCCTGCTGCTGTCCCTTGGCTGGCTGCAGCCCGGCCTCTATTCCTCCTCTGCAGAATGGAGACAGATGTCCCGCCCCACCTCGCAAGGCTGTGGCAAGGGCAAAGCGACCTGATTGTCATGCTCCCTCCCTGTGTGTGTTCATGGTTCTGCCTCCTGGAGACTCGTGTGTTTGATGAACAGATACCCAGAGGCCTTGGAGCCCAGCCAGCCCCGTGGTGCTCAGTGGCTGAGAGCCACAATGAATGGCAGGAGCCGGAGTGCTGGCTCATGGGAGAGCAGAACCCAGACAGAGTCAGAGTTTCTAGTGGTGATGGACCGGCTCTCCGGGAGCCAGGCTGAGGCCACTGGCCACAGGCAGGCCGTGGACTTACACCCTCGGGCAGGGCACTCAGGGAGCCCACCAGAGGCCTGGCTGGGTCTGTGCCCAACCTTTGACGGGACAGTCGGGCCACTGGAGAGACCACTCAGCGAGATGGGACACTCTGGGGACATATTTATGGTCCCAAAGAGAGCGGAGGAGCTGCCGAGAGAGGAGAGGCCTGGATGGTGCGCAGCAGGACCATCGGTGCCCAGGACGCTCACCGTAGCTCTCTGTCCCGGTGCCACCTACACGGGGGGACGGACCCGGAGATAGCCACTGCGGTGGGCCCGTGGCCAGCCCCACGCTCTATCATGCAGCATCTGAGCTTCACAAGAAGATCCCATCTGATCTTGAGAACAGAGCTTGAGGCACATTCTCTAAGGAAGCAAAGAAATCGTAGGAGCTTTACCGCATGCTGAGTCCCCACCGTGAGCCTGGAGCTCCAACACCCAGAACACATGGGCGGCAGCGATTACGCTAGTTTCTGCCTCAGAGAGGGGAAGGGATTCGCCCAAGGTCCACAGAGCGGGGAGCCGGAGGGCAGTGGAAGGAGACCCAGGCCGGGCATTCCTCTCACAGCCGAGCCCCCGGGGCAGGAGGGAGGTGTTTTAAGCCCCAAGGGAGGGATCAGGGTTCCTCCTTCCTCCCCCACCACAGAATCAAAACCTTCCTCCAGGGTAGGCCGCACCCTGCATCCACCCCAGGGTTGTGCTCACCACAGCCCTTCAGGGAGGTGGGGCAGGGAGCCTAATTCCATCTTCAAGAGGAGAAAGCTAAGGCCCAGAGAGGGCAAGGGGCTTGGCCAGAACCACACAGGACCAGTGGCAGGACTTGGGCCAGGCTCCTGAGGCTGAGGATAGACAGGCCGTAGGAGTAGGCCCAGCCAGGCCCAAGGCCTGGGCAGTGATGTGGGGGCACCCGTACCTGGCGTGGGGGGCAGCAAGGGCCAGCCATCAGGCTGACAAGGCTGGGGAGGATGGACAAGGAGCTCTCAGAAGAGGATGGGGCTGAGGGATCAGCAGAGTGGCCCCTGGAAGTCCCTGACCCCACACCATGCCAGGCGGTAAGGCCAGAGGAGCTGGCTATGACCGAGGGAGCCGCGTGGTATGTGCGGGCCACAGGAGCCCAGAGAGGATGTCTGACCTTTGCACTTTTGTGGAAACATACCTAGGTTTAGATTATTTTTTATTTCTTCTGCTTGATATATACTGTGATTCCTCTATTTGTAGATTCATGACTTGCACCATTTCTGGAAAAGTCTCAGCCATATTTCTTCATTCGCCACCTCTCCTCCAACCCCTCCTCCTGGGATGCAGGTCAGACTCTGTAGACCTTCTCCCTCTACCCTCCCTCTCACATTGTGCATCTCCTCGTCTCTCTGTGCTGCATTATGGGTAATTTCTTCATACCTGTGTTCCAGCTAATTCTTTGTCATGTCTAATCTGCTTTTTAAGCCCCTCCCCGCTGAGAGTTTAATTTTTTAATTGTATTTTTAATATCTACATGTTCTATTTGGTTGAATTTTAAATCAGCCTAATCACTTTTGATGATCTCTCATTCCCTGCTCACTGTTTGTTTTGTTTTTTTGGCTGAGGAAGATTGGCCCTGAGCTAACACCCGTGCCCATCTTCCTCTATTTTGTATGTGGGTTGCCGCCATAGCATGGCCACCAATGAGTGGTATAGGTCCACACCCAGGAACCAAACCTGGGCCACCAAAGTGGAGGGTGCTGAATTTAACCACTAGGCCACAGGGCGGGCCTCCCTGCTCACTCTTTTTTATTCCATCTTTTATGTTTCTAAACATTTGAAACTTGGTTAGTTTGTATTCTGGATCTGATATTTACCATCTGTAGTCCTTGGTGGGGTGGGGAGAGTTATGTCTAAATTTCTTGTGTGTTATTTCAGCTGCCACTCATAACGGCTTATTTCTGTGTGTGTGTGTGTGTGTGTGTGTGTGTGTGTGTGTTTGTGTGTTGAACTTAATCTAGAAATCCAGAGGCCTAAACGGGGGCTGCTTTCCTCCAAAGAGGATTCACACTTGCTTCTGCCAAGAGCCGGGAGCCTGGGTCATTACTAACCTGAGACTTCAGTGTCCTTCAAGGGTGCGAGCTTCAGGTGGCAGTAACAGGTTTAGTTTCTCCTTCCACACCGCCTGGGCCCAAGGCTTTGTGTCCCAGGTGACATCAGCATCTGCCTTCCAGGTAATCCCTTTCTCTTTTGTCCCTCTCTCATCTCTGCTCAGCCACGTTGACCCTCCTCCTGTCCCTTCACGATTGTGCTGAATGTCCTCAGTTTCCCCTCCGCACTCAGGCGTGCTCTCCATTATACCCGCCCCTGCTCTGCGCCTGCTTCTGCCCTCGGCTCTTCCCCCAGTTGGAGACCCACGTGGCGGGTGCCTCCCACACATACCTGCTGTTTCCCGCCTCTGGGCCCCTGCGCAGGCTGTTTCCCCTCCTGGAATGCCCCTTCCGGCCCACTTTTCCTCCTCTTAGCTCACCAGGAAGCCTCCCCGACATGCCTCGCTGGGTCAGACTCCCCCTCCAGGCTCCTGTGGTCCCTGGACACACCAGGCTGCCCCTGACTGACTCGCCTGTCCCCCTCACTAACTGCGAGCCTCTGGTCTGGCCCAGTCCCCAGCGGGCAACACAGAGCCTGCTCCGTGAGGGTTTGTTGAATGACTGAGTGGGTCTGCCGATGAGAATACCCTGTGCTGGCATTAATGGCACGCCGGTCCTGTGGCCACAGCCCCACCCTCCGCAGCCTCTGAGCGTCTGGTCACACTGAGGGAGCCCCGGTGCCAGCAGCCAGTGCCTGGGGAGGTGTGGTCATGACCCATGTGGTGTGTGACCTGGCTTGGTCCAGTAACACAGTGTTCCCAGTCGGAGCTCACGTGCTCCCATTGGGTGGCAGCCCCCAGGAGCACAGCTCCCAGATGTGTCCATCCCGGGAGGCCTGAGGCCCGGCTGCAGCTCTCAACTCCCTTCCCTCTGGGCTCCGGGGCCCACGGGGGTGCCCAGGACTCTTCAGCCCCTGCCCCTGAGCAAAAGGCCTCAACCTGCTTAGAGCTGGGACTGACCTCAGGTTCCTGGGGACGGAGGAGGGGCAGGGGTCAGTCTCTGGGGTTCCCTCACAAGGCCTCCTCTCCCTCCCGCTGGGCCTGGTCTCTGTCCTCCCTCCCTATCTCTCTCTCCCCGGCCCCCATCCCTAGTCCTCTCTCTGTGTTTCTTTATTGCTATTCCATCCTCTCTCTCAACCTCTCTGCATCTCCCTCCCTCTCACACTCACACATCTCCTGCTCCCAACCCCCACCCCCCTCCCTGACTCCTGGCTTCCCTCTCACTCTCCAGACCCTGCCAGGGTCCCTCCCAGCCTCTGGGGATGCGCCCAAGGGATGCACATGCACACAGACGGGAGTGCTGTACTCTTTGTTCAGCTGAGACCAGCTGGAATCTCCCCCAAAGCAAATTTCCTAGGAAACTGGGGGCAAACAAAGGCCAAACAACAGAACAGAGGCCCAGAGAGGGGAAGGCCAGTGGGTCCCCTGGTGGCGGGCCGTCCCCAGGGCTGAGCCTGAGCCTGGCTCCAATGCCTGCCCTGCCCACCCCACCAGGGGCTTCCTGCCCTAGGCTCTGGGGGCTGTCTCAGTCAGGGGACCACAGATGCCCCCTCTGATCCCCTGGGGACCTGGGCAGGGGAGGTGAGCGGAGGCAGGTCAGGCGGGCGGGGTGGGGCCCCCTGGAGGCAGCGACATAATTGAAGAATCACGTGTTGTCCTCTGAGAAGTCAGCAGTGCAGCCCAGGACAGAGGGCACTCTGACCCCCAGACCCCCACAGATGGCCACTGATGGGCCTGCAGGGCCCTCCCAGAGAGAGAGGATGCTCTGATCAGTCACCGAGTGTCCGAATCAGGGGTGTGCTGGCCGGGAGGCGTTAATGGGGAACCCCTGTCAAGGCCCGCGCAGCCCTGGCTCCAGGTGGGACCCTCTACCCACACCCCAGCTGATGGGCCCACTGGGGCCCAGATCCAGGACTTTGCCAACTGGCCCTGAGGAAGGGGATTGAAGGCCACGGGACTTGGACGCCTCTGGCAGTGCCGTTTCTGCCCACGTGGGAGGAGCTGCTCTCCAGGGGAAGCCGTGACTCCTGTGAAGAGTCACAGGAAGAGAAGAGAAGAGATGCGGGAGCTCTCTCCCCTGACTGGGGGGCATTGGAGCCCCACATTTGGGTGTTCCCGCCTTCCCCAAGGTTTGGTTTTGAAGGGGCTCAGAACATGCCGCCCCAAAATATGCTGCCTCGGCATGCTGATTATTTTGAGGTGAACGCCCTTGAGAACCAGCAGGTGCAGCAAGGGCTCTGCCCTCCCCTTTCTACCTAAAAGCAGGACATAAAATTGCCCGTGAGAAAGGTCCCCTCCCTGACCAGGAAGAGAGCGTCCTTATCACCAGAGACTGGGGGTCAGTGTCGAAATGGATCTGTCCAAACAAACCTGCGAAAATAACCCTTCTCTTCCATTAGTTTCCTTCGTATATTTCCTAGTCACTGTCCCACAACTTACTGCCCTTAGCCCAAGCCCCTTCATCTGTCACATCCCTACAATGTCTCAGTCTTTGCTTAAAAATGTCTATAAGCTTTTGGGCCTTACAGCTTATTGGGGTCTCCATTTTCCTTTTGAAGACTCCCGAATACACACAAAGATATTGTAAATTTGTATGCTTTTCTCCTGTTCACCTGTATTATGTCAGTTTAATTCTCAGGCCAGCCACAGAACCCCAGAGGGTGGCAGGAAGTTTTCCTCCGCTACAGTTTGGAATCTTCCATGAAGATTGCACCAGCCAATGATCCCCTTTGTGTTAAGTGGATGTGAATTGAGTTCCTGACACGGCAGTAAAAGGCTCCTGATGAATTCAGTGCTCAGGGCTTCCCGGCCCTAAAACAAACAAACCAAACACCTCGCATAGCAGCCTCCAGCTCCTGGCCAGCCGTTGCCCCGTTTTGCATTCCAACTTCTAGGGAGAGTGGTCTCCACTGCTGCCCCCTCTTCCTCCCTCTGGCCTCTCCTCCCTGAGCCCCCCTTGGAGGGACACGTCAAGCCCTTATCCTCCTAGGCCCCTGCAGGGTCCGATGCTGCAATGATACCTCCTTCCCCGCCTCCACATCACCCGAGGGCAGCTTTCTCTCCTGCCCTGGCCAGTCCTGGACTATTGCCGGGCCCTGGGGCTCTGTCCTGGCCTCTCACCTCTTCTCTCCCTATCACGGCTCCCAGGGCCATTGTCCACCAAATCCCCCTGCCAGCCCGGGCGGCTCTGCTGACCTCCAGGTTCACAGGTGCCTCCCACTCCACTCCACCAGGACGTCCCTCAGAGGAGGCACACCCCAGATGAAACCCGTCCAAACTGAACTCCCCTTCTTTCCCTGAGCAGCTGCTCCTGCCTCTGTGCCTTCATACAGGCTGTTCCCTCTGCCAGGCACACCCTTGCCACCCTGACCCGCCACAAACATGCCTTTCATGCTTCAAGACCCAGCTCTGGAGCAGAGACGTCAGGCCCTCCCGTGTAGTTGATCGGATTTCAGCGTCGCTGGCAACGCCTCTGTTGGAGCAGGAGGAGCCAGGGGTGGGGGCGGGGGGCAGGCCTGAGTTGTCCATCACCCGCGATGCCAGTCTCTTCACTGCTAGAATGGGACAGTAACCTCCAACTTGCCTGCTTCCCGGGCAACCTGCAGGTCAGATGAGGGCTGGGCCCTCTCATTTCATGTGGGGAGCACGGTGAGGTTTCTCTTTCTTAGAGACCAGAAAGGGGGTGGAAATTAAACCCCTTACTCGTAGAAAGGCACTTGGAGCTGATTTTTTCGAGAAGCCTCTCTTCATTCATTCATCAAACACTGCCCAAGGATCTAGCATCTTCCAGGCCCTGGGCTTGACCTGAACCTGGGCCTGCCCTCCCGAAGCCCTTGGTCAGTGGGCGCACGAGAGGAGAAAGCAGACCACGTCCCCATCGCGTAACCAGGGCTGCGTGGGGGCAGGGAGAGGCGAGGCAGGGCAGACAGCCAGAGCCCTGGGCCCACGAAGAACCGGGGGTGACTCCCTCCCATCAACACATGAGGAGGGCAGAGCCAGGACACAACCCAAGTTTCAGCCTCCCTGCCCAGAGCTGCCCCAGGCAGGGGCATCCCCTGGAACTGCTTCCAACCACCTCTCACCTTCCAGGGCAGGAGCACTGGTGGTAGAAGTGGTTCAGGAACCTGCAGGGCCTCGGGGGTCAGGGTAGGACAGGCTTCAGGCCTCGGTGTCTCCATCTGGTGAGAGGTGCCCCCACCAGACAGCAGCGGGGTGGGAGGGTGGTGAGGGTAGAGGCTGCCGGCCCTCTGTGCTCCCCTGACCCTCTTCAGACATAGCAAACAGGCCCCCACGAATAGGCCCCGCCCTCTTCTCTAGTTTTCTGGGGTGGACTCAAGTTTGGTGTGGGCTGTGAGGGGGTTATTGAGGCCAGAGCCCAGCGTCACCCGACGCCGGGCTGCTGACCCTGGTGCAAACCGGAAAGTCTTCGTCAGTGGTTCTCAAAATGCAGTCCCCAGACAAGCAGCATCAGCATCACCTGGGAACTGTTGGAAATGCAGATTCTCAGGCCCCACCCCAGACCCACTGGATCAGAAGCTCCATGAATGGGGCCCAGCCATCTGCGCTTTAACCAGCGCCCCTCCCCAACCTGGGGAATTCTGGTGCACTCTCCCCATTCAAAAGCCGCTGTCCTAGAGTCCAGAGGACCATCTGAGTAGAAGGTAATAGATGTCCAATATGTGCTGGGTGCTCTGTCCGCATCATCTCAGGCAATTCCCCCAACAATGCGTGCAGCCGGCCAGCAGTGCTCCCCAAGGCTCCGGAAGGTCACACGGTCAGCCCAGGGCTGGAGCAGCACTCAATCCAGGTGGCTGTGCCCCCGAAGCCTGAGCTTCAACCATCAGAGCAAACTCTGTGCAGCGACCAGCATGCACACAGCCCTGGGCAGCCTGCAAAGGCCCTTCCCAAGCCTGCTGTCACTGTTTCCCACGTCTTCCAGGTGCTCCGACGAGGCAAGCAGCTCAATGTTCTGCTGGGTTGGTCAACCCGTGGGTCGTAACCAGTGGCTGCCGAGCGAACCGGAAAGAGGGAGGCAGATGGGTTTGGGGCCACATCTGGTGCACTGACCTCAGGCGGGTCAGGTGACCTCCCTGGAGCTCAGTTCTTTATCTGAGAACTAAAACAGGATGATAACCCCTCCCACACAGGCTGGCGTGGGAGTGATGAAGAACCACCTCCACTTTCTTCCAAAACTCAACCAGAATGACACAAAAGGGACGTTTTTAAAGGCATAAATCCTCAAGGAAGGAAACAATAGGAAAGGAGATGATAACACTTAGGACGCTGGAAGGCAGACAGATGAGACTAACTCAGCTGAGAGACCCAGGAAAGATGAACCCTAAGCTGAAGTGGGCCAAGCCCAGAAGCTGTAGGGCCCAGCAAGACTCAGACACCTCGGAGAACAGGGCAACAGTGGCTGGACGTCTGCTTGAAAAGCATTAGATCAGGATTTCTGCCAGCTCTGATGGAGAAGTTTGCAACGGACCAATGATCCCACCGAGATCTGGGATCTGGAAAAGCCAGGTGAATACTCAGCCAAACCAAACCAAAACACAAAAGCAATCTGTTTGACGGCATTAAAAGCTGCAGAAGGGACCAGGTTAGAGGGGACGCAGTCCTGGAGAAGGGGAACCACCTTCCAGGGCAGATTTTCCCTCTGGCCATCTGCTCACTTGGGAGTGGGGCAAGAAGCTGGGGATTGGGAGAATTGGGACAAATGACCTGGCAGAGGACTATAGAGAAGGCAGCAAAGCTTTTGACCATATTGTGAGGTTGGTGAGCAAAATTTAAAGCCTTGAGGGTCAGGATCCCAGAGAGAGGGGGAAGGGCAGAGAACTGAGCCCAACATGCTTTCTGTTTCCCCCAGATATTTGCAGATTTCTGAAGCCATACAGGACAGGAGGTAAAGATGCCAGGCAGAAGCCTCTGACAAGCAGAGCAGAGGTTGAGTAGGTGGGGGAAGGAAACTGGATGTTGTGGGAAGGGGAGGAAGAGAGCTAAACCCTCAACTTCCATAAATTATCTGTAACAAAAAAATTAAGAAATGGCAGTATACACTTTTAATTTAAAATTATGGAGGATGTATCAATTAGAAAGGCCTTTGCCTGTAAAAACCATAATAACAGAACCACAAACCCCAATCTCATAGGCTTAAACTTTTTCTCTTTCTTTCTCTGCTTCATATAATAAGAATTCTGGAAGTAGGCAGCTTCCAGGATTAGTTCAGAGGCTTGATGCCGTGAGAGCCAAGTCTTGAGATTCTCTTTGTCTTTCCTTCACTTTGATACCTCATGGTTACAAAATGGCAGCTGCAGCTCCAGCCACCAAATCCATAGTTCAGCAGGAAAAAAGGGAAGAGGCAGCATCTGTATCAGGAAAGAAAATATCTCAGAAACCTCACAGCAGACTTCTCCCTGTATCTACTGGCCACTTGGCCACCTTAACTGGAGTATCGTGAAAGGAAAAAGAGTTAGAAATGGGGGTTGGGTCAGCTGCCCAACAGTGTCTACCATAGGGGTAAATATCAAACGAAAGAGCTGCAAGTGTCTGCCTTTGGAAAGCAACAAAGAGGAGGGGGTCCCCAATAGCAGAGGACTCGTATTTTAAATTTTAAGTCTTATGAGACTAATTGACTTTACTTAGATAAAAATGAAAATGAAATTTCACAAAAGAAAGGGCACATTGTATCCTAGGAAAAACTGATGCAGAATGATCATCTTAGTAAAGTTATTGAACTTGAATGAAAGAATTCTTTGCACATCCAGGCGAAAAAATAATGCCACCTGTAAGGGTAACCTCAGGATTTTCCATAGCAACATTCGGTGCTGGACTGGGGTTACACTGTCCTCAGGGAAAGAAAGTAGGTCCCAAGAATTGTATAGCCAGTCTGAATGATTTTAAAGTGTAAAGTCCGCAGACAAGTATTTCCGAGCAGAATGCAGGAAGTATGGTTTCCATGGACCCTTCTTGAAGAAACAACTAGAAGGTGAGCTTCGATAACAAAGACACAAATGGAGAAAGTTAGTGAGCACTGAATCCACGTAAATGTAGGACTCTGGCTAAAAGAACAGAAGGAGCTATAGGTAAGAGCTACAAACTGTGACAACAAGGTGGAGGTGGCAGAAGAGAAGGGCCTCCACATCAGGTGCCATACTGGGTAATGAAGGAGCTCAGTCATTTGCCAGAGCAAGGATACTTGTCCCTCCCGTCCTACAGGAGCTGGCTGGGGATCCTGGGTGGTGCTCACTCCCCTCGTCTCTGAACGGGGGTTTTCACTGCAGTGAGTTTGTTCATTTCACACTCTTGGACACTGGAAGTTTTGGGGTCAGGTGCCTTGTCTCTTAGCCTTCAGACTTTAATTACCTCCCATGACTGGTGGAGGAGAAAAATAAGAAATAAAAATAATGAGTAACAATACGGAAGACAGAAACCACATAATCAATAAGGCTGGTTTAATTGAAATTACTGACTTCTATACTTTGAAAACAGAAAACACCTTCCTTTCAGGCACCAGTGGGACAGTCACAACAATCTACTCTACACGTTAGCAGGTGACAAAGGAAGACTCGACAAACGCCCTCAAGGAGATGCACAACAGGTGGTACTCTCCAAGCACGGTGCGATAAGGCACAAGACGGTGTGTTAGCTGGGGCTGCCATAACAGAACCGCAGAGCAGGGGCCTTAAACAATAGAAATTTACTTCCTCACAGTCCTGGAGGCCGGAAGGTGTCAGCAGGTTGGTTTCTCCTGAGGCCTCTCTCCTCGGCGTGTAGACGGCCGTCTTCTCCCTCTGTCCTCACGTGGTCGTCCCTCTGTCCTCACATGGTCGTCCCTCTGTGTCTGTCTGTGACCTAATCTCCCCTTCTTTTAAGGACACCAGTCCTATTGGATTAGGGCCCACCCCAGTGATCTCATTGTACCTTAATCACCTCTTTAAAGGCCCGATCTCCAAATACAGTCACAGTCTGAGGTCCTACGACACATGGATTTGGGGGGTACACAATTCAGCCCATAGCAGACAGCAAGATAAAAAAAACTCCCCTAAGTCCTATCACCCAGAAAATTTTAAGCCTTCTTAAACAATACTTGGGAAGAAAAGGAAATCAAAATCCAAATTATAGAGCATTTAGAAACAATAGTAACGAAAGCACATGTCAGAACCTTTGGGATAAGGGATAAAGCCATGCTCTACGCATGTTAAAGGACAGGACCTGTCTATGTTAACAAATAAGAAAGAATGAATGAAAATAGATCAAGGCACAGAGAGGTTATGGAACATGCCCAAGATCACACAGCTGGTACAGAGAGAGGTAGGCTGGACCCAGTCCGGTTTAAAAGGCACAAATATCTTAGTTGCAGCACTGTTTGTAATAGCCACCCTCTCCTTGCAAAAAAAAAAAAGAAAAAAGGGATAAAAAAGTGTTCAGCAATATTTAAATAACCATAAAATAGCCAGGCCAGGAGGCACTACACAGCAGTGCATAGGAGGGGGCAGGTCACTGTCTTGCCCTCCATAGGAGAACTAAGACCACGAATTAGCTTCTCTCCTGTGCATCTGGAAAAGTATCAGCCATGGTCCATCACTGGGACAAGTGAGAAAATAGCCTCCAAACCACTGTCTGTGGGGCTTCAACCTCTCGGTTGAGAAAGACTTGGCTGCTCCACCATGGAAAAACCTCGAAGGCATATTGTTAAAGGAAAAAGGAAGGTGCAGAAGAGTGCACCCAAAATGCGACCTCTGTGTGTGTGTACACGTGTGTGAGTGTGTACATGCATGCATTTTAAGAATAGATATGCTTGTGTCTGCAAAGATTATCTCCAGAAGAGTACAGAGAATCTGCTTATAGCAGCTGCTTCTGGAGAGGCAGACTTTATTTTTTAGGGAAGTAAGTCTACAGAAAACTGAGCAGAAAGTGGATATTCTTATTTTTATTTTTATTTTTTTATTGATGTCTTAATAGTTTATAACATTGTGGGATTTTTAGCTGTACGCTATTATTAGTCTGTCACCATGTGGATGCATCCCTTCACCCCTTGTGCCCACCCCCCACCCCCCTTCCCCCTGGTAACCACCAACCAGTTTTCTTGTCCGTGTGTTCATTTCTATTCCACATATGAGTGAACTCACGTGGTGTTTGTCCTTCTCTCTCTGGCTTATTTCACTTAACATAATACCCTCTAGGTCCACCCATGTTGTTGCAAATGAGACAATTGTGTCTTTTCTTATGGCTGAGTAGTATTCCATTGTATGTATATACCACATCTTCTTTAACCAATCATCAGTCGAGGGACACTTGGGTTGCTTCCACTTCTTGGCTATAGTGAATAATGCTGCCATGAACATAGGGGTGCATAAGCCTCTTGTGATGGTTGATTTCATGTCCATTGGGTAGATGCCCAAGAGTGGGATTGCTGGATCATAAGGTATTTCTATTTTTAATTTTTTTGAGGAGTCTCCATACTGTTTTCCACAGAGGCTGCACCAGAAAGTGGATGTTCTTGGTCAAGTTGAGGAAGTTCCTGTCTCTGCTAGTTTGCTGAGTGGGGTTAGATTTTGTCAGATGCTTTCTCTGCATCTGTTGACATGATCACATGACTTTTCTTCTTTAGCTGATGTAACGGGTCACATTAATTCATTTCTGAACGTCGCAGCAGCCCGCACGCCTGGAACGGGCCCCACGTGGTCGTGGTGTATAATTCTCTTCACGCACCGTTGGATTCAATCTGCTAACATTTGTTGAGGATTTTTGCATCAATGTTCATGAGAGATATTGGTCTCTAGTTTCCCTTTCTTGGAATATCTTTGTCTGGTTTTGGTATTAGAGTAATGCTGGCCTGACAGAATGTCTGAAAGTGTTTCCTCTGCTTCTGTTTTCAGGAAGAGATTACAGAGAATTAGCATCATTTCTTCCTCAAATGTTTGGTAGAATTCATCAGTAAAACTGTCTGGGCCTGGTACTTTCCATTCTGGAAGGTTATGGAGGAGAAACATCCTATAATCCTATAATTCAATCTCCACAGTTCTGTTGTTGTTGTTTTTGGTGGGCCATTGTCCCCAGGCTGTGACCTTCAGAAGAGTTTCTTTGCCACTTTTTTCCCTTATGTAAGACCAGAAGGCCAGATGGGGTGGAGCTGGCTAATTTCCCTTTCTCAGGTGGGATAAAGCTCTGATGAAGTGTTTGCCTTTAAAGGCTGGCCTTTGTTGCCGAGGGAGTTCAGGACATCTCCCACCCTCTAAATACACCACTTTGGCACATTGATTATTTTGAGTGAAAAGTACTTGAAAAACAGCAGATGCAAGAAGAGCACACTCTGCCCTTCCTCTTTCTTTCTGAGAGCAGGAGATAAAACTTCCATGTGAAATGTGCCTTCTCTGTACAAGGAGGAAGAAACATTCTTATCACCAGGACGAGGAGGTAAGACCAAGAGAAATCTGTACAAACAGATCTTGTTAGAATAATTCGTATCTCCCTTTAGTCTCCCTGTATATTTTAGTTACTTTTCCACAATAGCTACTCTTCCTTCAACCTAGTATATCAGCACTTGGGCCTCATCACTTCCTTGGGTCTTCATTTTTCTAGCGAGGGCTCCCATGTACGTGTCAATAAAAGTCATATGCTTTTCTCCTGTTAATCTGTCTTATGTCGGTCCCAGCTGGAAACCCTGAGAGGCGAGAGGAAAATTTTTACTTCCCCTACCTTACAGAGAACAGAAAGAAGAACAGAATGCTTGTGGTATGTTTCAAAATGGTTAGTTTTCTCCTCTACCTGCCCAAAGCACATCATGAAAGCGTGGGGTCCCCTGAAGATTTTAAGCTAATCTACGTTGAGCCCCCAGCAACTGTCCACCACAGTGTTGCTGCCAGGATGGGCTTCAGCTGCAGACTGGTGCTCCTGGCAGCTGTGATTCTCTGATTCTGCCTCTCTCTCCAGTTTTCGGGCAACTGGTTTGCCCTGTGACCTCAATTCTCTGAAAGAGCTGAGAAGAGTTGGTGATCTGCAGTTTGTTCAGCTTTTTTCTTGTTGTGAGGATGGGAGGGATGGCTTCCAAGCTCCTTACGTGCGGGACGGAAACTGGAAGTCCTTTTTTTTTTTTTTAAGAGGAAAAAATCCCCCATTGCCCTGAAGCAGAACACCTGGCAATTCTCCTTTGAACCCTGGTGCCCCTCAGGGCTCTGTCCAGGTGTCCGTCACTATAAGCCCATGACCTCCAATGATGTGTCTCCAGCCTAGATCTGTCCTTGGAGCTCTGGCTCCAATGTTCATCTGCCTTTGACCTTCCACCTGGATGTCCCACGGGTGCCTCAAACGCACCTCAAAGTATCCAGCTTGAATTCGCCATCTTTCCCTACAAAACCAAGCCACAGCCCAGGTTTCCTGTCTCAGGTGACTGGCATCCTTGTGCCCAAGCCAGAAATCTAAGCTTCCCTCTAGAGGCTTGCCTCTCCCCGCCCCGTGGCACCCGCGGGTCACCAGGCTTGGTGGAGTTGCACCTGGCCCACAGCCACCCCCAGGCCATTGGCTGAGAGCAGCCCCCAGCATCACTTCTCTTTGATGGCAGCCTCCTCATGGCCCTCTCAGCCATCCTGTACTCCTTCCCACTGCCGCCAGGGCGATCTTCCCCCAGAACATTCTTTTGTGTCCCTGCCCTGCATGCAAAGCACCACAGGCCCCCAGGTGTGTGCAGGATAAAGTCTAAACCATCTCTCCTGGGTCACAACGCAAGGTTAGATGACACTTGCACCTGCTCTGTCCTCCAGCTAAAATCCCTCCACTGTTCCCGGCGTCCGTCTCCTCGGAAACTGCTTGCTTCCTTTCTAGAATAGACCATGTGCTCTCGTCACCCCTGTGTGAGACTCAGGCAGGCAGGTAGATCATTCCAGGCAAAGGCAACGCTTGCCCACCCGTCCACCTCCCTGCATCCTTCCAGGCTCAGCTCAGATGTCATCTCCTGCAGGAGGCCTTCCCCGTCTTCCCGGCCCAGGGCAGCTCAGTTCCACCACTTGGCCTCCCGGGAAGGAAGCCCTGATTTGTAGTGTTTGCCAATTTCCATGGTGTAGATACTCCCACCACGGCCAATTTCACGCTACCAATGTGATGTCACTGAACACAAGCCAGGAAGAGATGCTCATCATCGGCCCTCTCCAGCTGATAGGAGTCTGCTCCAGCACACAGCTGGAGGGTGAGCCTCCTCTAGGCTCACGTCACACCTTGTATTCCCCTCCATCAAAGTATTGATCACAAGGAAATGTTTTAACAAACCTCAGATGGCCCGAGAGAAGGATAGATTGAAGGCTCAGCTCTAAGCCCCACTCAATGCCTTCCTGGCTGTGTGACCTGAGGTAAGTGACCCAGCCTCTCTGAGCCTCAGATTTGTCATCTATAAAATAGTCAAAATAATATGTTCTTGCTAAGCTTGCATAGAAATAAATGTATGTAAATACTGTAAAATCCTGTTCAGAAGTTAGGGGGTCAGTCAAGGAGTGGGGAAGGACATTCTAAGGCTGAGGACCCAGCAGGAAGAGAGTGGAGAAGCAGGAGGGAAAGGATGTGTCCTCTTGGTTGCAGTGAACCTGTGATCCCAGGCTGGAAGGCAGGAGTGCCAAGGCGGGGGTGTCCAGGAACGTGGGCTTTGGAGGGCAATGAAAGAGGCTGGACATCATCCTCAGCCCTGGGGGCCCTGGAATGTTCAGAAAGAAAAATTGGACCAGATGTCCTAGAAGCAGGAGACCAGTCAGGAGCTGCTGGGGGTGGGGCAAAGAGCTGGCCAGGTAAAAACCTTTTGGGGGGCTGGGGCTGGATGCAATGAGAGAAGAGGGGGTTGGAGACAGGGGTGTTTGTTTTCTTCCCCAGAGACGGGGTGACAGCCTTGGGCATCTTAGTCATCTAGCTCAGGAAGAAAGAGGCTCACTAAGCATCATGGGAAATTCCCTGATCCAGCCGAGAATGGGGAAAGTGCTCTGTCCTGGGTAAGAGGATTTGACGAAAGAAACCAGAGTCTCTTGCATTTGCCCTGGAGAATGACTGAACTTCAGCTGGGTCAAAAGACCCCTCCTTCCTGGGCCCTCTGCTCATCCCGTTTGGCAAGACTCAAAACCCCTGTGTCATCTAGGACCTTCGACTCGAAGAGTGGGTCTGGGACCAGCAGTGCCTGGGAGCCTCCTGGAAATGCAGAATCACAGGCCCCAGCCCAGACCTGCAGCATCAGAATCTGCAATATAAGCAGCCCCCAGGAGAGGAGTGCACAGTGAAGCTTGAGAAGGGCTGGTTGAAGCTCCATATGGCAGGTCTTGTCCATCTCGTGTTTCTAGGACCTCAGACGTTGTGAGTGCTCTGAAAGGACTGAGTGATAGGCTGGCGGCTGGCTGAGGGCTGCTGTAGGGGGACAGGAAGGAAAAGACGTGAGAGGGTGAGAGGAGGTGAAATTGACAGGACTTGGCGGTGAATTGGGTAAGGGGGGAGGGGAGATGAGGGTGCACAAGAGGGTTGATGCTGCCACTTCAAGAGGCTGAGGAGACAGTGACTCTGGGTACCTGCAGCTCCTCTGTGGGCGGGACAAGGGCTCAGTTGCGGAAGGAGGCTAGGGTGGGATGGAGGCCAAGCCACATATGCACAAGACACCTGGACAACATGCAAGGGGAGGGCAGAGGGCCTGGAAAAGGACCCCGGGACTCCGGTGTGGGAGGGGTGGGTTGAGAGCAAAGAGTCCTCAGAGGATGACCAGTCAGAGGGGCAGGAGGCCAAGATCACGGAGAGTTCCTGGTCAACTGCCAAATGCCACCCACTGCATTTGCTCATGGAGCCGTTACTACCCACAGATCTCAGTCCCCGGAGAGGAGGCCAAAGCAACGTGGGCTTCCTTCCCTGAAGCTCTTCTCTCTCAAGAACGAAACTTAGAAATCCAATTTTTCTCGAGTACTCCAACCTTGATTACAAACGTGATTAAGTAAATCCCTGTACTTTAACTGTAATTGCAGATTTCTTACGACAGAACACTGTCATCACATTTGTACTCACAACTCTTCTACAGCGTCAAGGCCACGGGCAGCATTTCCGTCTTTGCTTTCATTTCTTCTTAGGGAGTTTGCTGTACTTGTTTTGCTTTCTCCCTGGAGCCTCGGTGGTGGAATGTGGATACCCTCTCATGTTTGTGATGACCTCCCAAGACAAGCTGAGGTCACTGGGTCTGGATGTTTGACCTTGGTCCTTGGGACCACTGGGACACGGAGCCTGGCTGCCTCTCCCAGGGTGACACTTGGCTGGTTAATCATTTTGGACATTCTCTGTGAACCCTCCTTCTCCTGGACAACTGAAGGGGACCCCTGAGCTGTGTACCTGAAGGAGCCTTGTTCACCAGCGGTCCTGTGAGGCCAGTGGTGCCCACTAGTCTGTCCTTTTCCAGGTGTGGTTTTGCCTTCCCAGGCCTCCAGCCCAGAGCTCCGAGTTTATTCTTTTCTGATGACGCAGATAAAGCAAACACGTCTAATTTGTTAGCAAGAATGAAAGAAACAAAATACACACACCAACACATCCCAACTTATTAAGCTCCATAAAAATTCAGACAAGCCATCTGACCGTCGTCTTTCTTATATTACAACTCTCTTTGAATAGTTTATATTAACTTTTCTCTTTTGAGTTTCATTATAGCCAGGGCCTTTCACAGAGTGAATTTATTCAAATTAACTATAATTATTTCAATTAGTGATTTTTCATGCTCGTATTATTACAGCTTGGCTAGTGTTGGGGAGGACTCGATTGTTTCATTGTCTCTCTCCTGCTCCCCTAGTATTTTTGAGGGTGGACTTACTTCCTGGCCACAACAGGACATTCTGGACCATTCTAATTTGTTTTCATGCTGCAAGGAATCCTGGTCTCCTTCAGTGGAGAAGGTCTTAGAGACCAAAGTCTTGGCACTTGGGTGCCCATGAGGCTTGGGGGTGGGTGAACCAGAGGCCACTGGGGCTAGGGCCTTTGGGCCAATCTTGTCAGAAGCAAAGCTGGAAATACTTCTATATTTTTAAGGTCATACGTTTACAGTAAATTCTCTCAGTCTGTGGTTTTGTTAATCCTATGTTGACAGGATTTGGCCACAAGCAAGCCACTGAGACACTGGCAAGAGCCCCATTCCCAGTTGGGGACAGAAAGCAGATGAGAGAGGGCAAAGGGGCCTGGAAAGGGACGGATCAGAAACAGCAAGTTGGGGGGGCTGCCTGGTGGCACAGTGGTTTAGTTCACACTTGGCAGCCTGGGGTTCATGGGTTCGGATCCTGGGTGCCCGCGGATGCACTGCTTGTCAGCCATGCTGTGGCAGCATCCCATATAAAGTAGAGGAAGATGGGCACGGCTGTTAGCCTAGGGCCAGTCTTCCTCAGCAAAAAGAGGAGGATTGGCAATGGATGTCAGCTCAGGGCTGGTCTTCCTCAAAAAAAAAAAAAAAAAAGAAAAAGAAACAGCAAGTGGAGGTGCAGCTTTGAGAAATCTGGCTGAAAGGAGGAGAGAATTGGAGATCACAAGGTAGAGGGACAGGATTTAGTTTGCTTTTTGTTTTTTTCTACTTTTTCTTAAGATGGGAGAGGCTCAAGCTTGCTTATGGGTGGAGCAGAAAGTGCCAGTAGTGACAGGGCCTCTCACTCAGGGTTCTTCTACATACAAGGGAAAAAGAATCCAGTTCATCTGGTTAAACCAAACTGTTTAGTGGGGAAGCCTGAGGCCGGTCAGCTTAGCCCCACAGGGACACAGAGGCTCCAGCGATGCCCAGCTCCCCACGTGTGTCTCATGGCTCAGCCTCCCCTGGGGGTGGGCACTGTGCTGCTATGGGGCCTCTCCTCACGTGGTGAGACACCATCGAACTCTAGTCTACATGCTCCCTACTCCTAGTCCAGAAGAGAGAGAAAACACCCAGGGCCCACGCAGAAGAAAGAGGACACACATCTCTCTCCCAGACTTCTACAAAAGACCCAGGGTGACCTGGCTGTGCTTCCCAGGCAGTACATTACAGATGGGTAAACTGAGGCCAGAGAAGAGCTGGCATGTGGGCTCTTCCATCCCCACCCTCTTCCTCCCTGCCCTCCCCCCCAGCTTCCCTAACAGCCAGGCCAGGGCTAGGCTAGGTCAGACTAGAAGTGATTTGGCCTCAGAGTCCACTGAGGGCTTGGGTCAGGCACACTTGAATTCTAACTTCTGCTCATCCTTTTTTTTTTGGCGGGGGGCAGTGAGGAAGATTCGCCCTGAGCTAACATCTGTTGCCACTCTTCCTCTTTTTTTTTTTTTTTTTGCTTGAGGAAGACTGTCCCTGAGCTAACATCTGTACCCATCTTCCTCTATTTTGTATGTGGGACACTGCCACAGCATGGCTTGATGAGTGGTGTGTAGGTCCGTGCCTGGTAACTGAACCCACGAACCCCTGGCCACCAAAGTGGTGTGCACTGAACTTAACCACTATGCCACCAGGCCAGCCCAATTTCTGCTCTTCTTAACACCCTCTGTGAGCTTGGGCGAGTACCCACCTCGGCCTCAGCTTCCTCCTCTGTAAAGCGGGATGACGACAGTGTGAACTCAGAGGGTTGTCGTGAGATTAAACAGGCTGCTAGGAGGCAGTGTCCTCGTGTCCAGGAAGGGCTTGTGGGGCTGGGCACAGCCCGGGAGAGGGCTCCTATCACAATGCCATTTCCTCCTCAGTTCTCTTTTAATCCTTCTGGTTAGGTCCAGGGGCAAGTCTTTGCTAGGAGCTGGCCTGTCTTTAATCCCTCTCTTCGCCTTGTGAACACCACTTGTTAATGAGGAGGGGGCAGGGGGACTCAGCCGTTAGAGAGACAACGGGATTCGCTGGAGCTTTAGAATATTGTTTTATTCCCATTTTTACTGTTGCTTCTATTCTAGGTGAGTGATAGCAGTGTTCCTTCTAGGGCAGTAATATCATTTCCTTTTAAAATACGTTTATTGGAATGAAAAAGCCAATATAAAGAAAAAGTATTGTGAGTATTACCAGTGGTGAAGGGGTACAGGCTCATTCATTCCACACATGTTTGTTGAGTGCCCAGTTACTCTGTTCCAGATGCTGTTCCAGGAGGGAGACACAGCAGTGAACGAGTCAGCAGGAACCCCTGCGCCGTGGAGCTCACGTTCTAGTGCAGGTCATAAAATAAAATAAATGCATAAGTGAAACACACAGCATGTCACATGGTGACAAGTGTATGGGGGAAAACCGAGGAGGAAAGGGGGTGGGCGTGCAAGGTGGGAGTGTCTGGTTTGAAATGCGGAGGTGACAGACGCCTCCTAAGAAGCTGATGTTGAAGCTGGAAGCTGAAAGAGGTGACGGAGAGCAGCGCAGCTGGGCAGGGTCCGGGGATGGAGAAGAAAGGGATGAGGTCGGAGGGAGGCAGGGGCGGGGCTTTTCTTCTGAGTTCAATGAGGCACCACTGGGGCAGCAGGGGCAGAGGAGGGATGTGACCTGACCTAGTTCTACCATCGTCCCTGGGGCTGCTGTGTGGACGGGGGAGTGGGGAGGCAGGAGTCCTGTGAGCGGGGGCCCTGCACTCAGCCTGGGGAGAGGCTGGTGGCTTGGATAAGGGGATGGAGTGAGAAGTGTCAGATTCTCGGCCTGTTCTCAAGGAGGAGCTGATGGGATTTGGTTGGAGTGGACGTGGGGTATGTGTGCGGTGGGCGGAGAAGAGTCAAGGTTTTTGGCCTGAGTACCTGGAATATGGAGTTTTCCTTAACTGAGATGGGGAAGATGCAGGAGGACAGCTTTGGGGAGAAGATCAGGACGGTGGCTGGAGCAATGGAAGGCAGGTCTCCCAGGGGCAGTTAGACGTGCGAGTTCAGGGAGAGATCCAGGCTGCGTGAACAGCAGACAGAAGTCTCCAAAGCCACGGGATGGGGGTCAGCATCAGGATAAAGAGCGTGGGAAGTAGCAGGAGATGGAGAGCTGAGCACAGGCGGCGTCCCAACTTTTAGAGGTTGGGGAGGGGGGCCTGCAAAGGAGAATGGGGGGCGGGAGAAGAGGGAGTGGGCAGCCGTGACAAACACTGCTAGTGGGACCAGAGAGATGAGGACAGTGACTCGGCATTGGATCTAGTAACATGGGCATCACTGGGGACAAAAATGACAGTTTTAGGAGATGGGGGGGCAAGTGCCCAACTGGAGGGGTTTTAAGGGGAGTGGGAGGAGAGAGACTGCAGACCGTGTGGAGAGACATCTCTCAGAGGACTTCTGGTGTAAGGGGAAGGAGAAATGTATGGCAGCAGTAACTGGAAGGGGAAGAGGAGTCAAAAGTGCAGTTTTTGTTTTCTTGTTTTAGTTTTAAGACAGAAGTCACATCGTGTAAATTGATGGGAATGATCCAGGGAGCGGGGAGACGGGGGAATTGCTGGATCAGTGCTGGCTTGAAGGGCGGGGATCTTGTAGACAGTGGAGGGGGTGTCCGGCCAGGTGTCCCAGTTCAGCCTGGTCCCGGAGGGAAGGCGGGGGTGGCGCCGTGTCGGGAGGTGGGCGGATGGGTGGTGGGAGCTGATGAATTTTCCTCCCTTTCATTCATTCGAAGGATAATCATGTGGCACCTGCTAAGTGCCAGACTGTTCCTGGGGCTCGGATGGAGTGTTTCCGATTTTTCAGTGGCCTGGGCGCTGGTCATCAGCTGGGTGAGAAGATGGGCGAGGAGGAGCGAGGACAACACAGCAAGTGTGCAGTGGACGGGGAGGAGAGCGAGGGGGAAGGGCGCAATAAGGGGACTCGGAAGTTGTGAAGGTTCAAGCAAATAAGTGAAATGCGATAAAACGCTGGGTGATGCAGGCAAAGCGTTTAGTACGGATCACGGGGTGGGGGGGAGTTAATAAATATATTCTGGGCGGTGGCATCAGGCAGGCCCGGGTTCAAATACTGACACTGCCCCTTCTCAGTCGCCTGACATTCACGTTACTGAACCGCTCTAAGCCTCAGTTTCCTCATCTGTCAAATGGCAAATGGGATGATTAACCCATAGAGCAGGCGGCAGGGAGGCGCGGGGAGCGCTCGGACCTGTCGGCCCGCGGATGGTCCGGCCCCGGCGCCAGCAGCAGCGAGGACGCGCGGGCCGGGGGAGCCGGGACCCGGCGGGGGCGGCGGGGCGGGGCGGGGCGGGGCGGGGCGCGCGGGCGGTGCTGACCACGCCCCGGGCCGGAGGGCGGTGCTCCAGCCTCCGGGCTCCGCGGCACTGCCCGCCCGCCGCCGCGGGAGCCGGAGGTACGAGGGGCCGCGGGAGGGCGCGGCGGGCGGGGGCGCCCGGGCACCGGTGGGGAGGGGGCTGCGGAGGGGCGGGAAGGCGCGGCGGCCGCCCGGGCCACCTGTTCCGGAGGGACATTTGTGTGCGCGCCGGCTGGGCGCGGCGGTGCCCCGGCCGCCGCCTCCACCCGACTGCGGCCGAAGTTGAGCGCGGCGGCTGGACCGGGAGCCCCGGCCCTCGAGGGGAGGGCGCACCCCGCCCCGGAGCCCTCGGGGCAGCCCGGCCCGGGCCCGGGTCCCGCGGTGGAGAGGGCGGCCGTGGGGGCGAGGAGCCGCGTCCGGGTGCCGGCTTCCCCGGCGCTGCGACCTTGGGCGAGTCGCGCCGCTGTGTCGGGGGCGCGGGATGGTCTCGGGAGGCCTCGCCCCCGGCCCCGCAGGGGGTGCGGCCGCCGGAAGGGAGGCTGCCGGGGCCCTCAGGGATGCTGAGGCTCTGGACGCGCCGAGGTGGGGGAGGGCCCTCCCGGTGGGGCAGCGGCCCGGCTCGGAGCTGGGAAGGCAGAAAGTCGGGCCCCAGCGCTCCCTCTCCGGGATCCGGATCCGCACACGACCCCTCTTCCGGCGTGCTCCTCGCCCTCCCTCTTCTCCAGATGGGAAGGATTGCGGCTGAGTGGAAGCACGATGTGCTGGGGAGAGGCTCCGGCTGGGCGGTCTAGTCTCAGAGTCCGCTCCCCTTCCCTGCTATGGAAGTCCTCTTGCCTCAGTTTCCTCATATGACACCCGGGGTGTAAGTTCCCACCTCCTTGCCAGACTCACCTGAGCCTCTGGCTCCCAGAGGGTTAAAAGCCATCTCCCCTGCGCCCACCGCTCTCTCAGGAGAACACCCTTTCTGTCTCCTCGAAATACTGAGTGATTGACTGCTCCCTGCGGGCCCCAGGGGTCACCGAAAGCCACTTATCCCGTCATTCGTCAAATACCCGGGAGCACCTGGCACGCACCCACGCTGGCCCGCCTCTCCTCCAGCTGCCCAAGGACTTCCCCTTTGTCACCTCCTCTCAAAGAAGGGGAGCCACCCTCCCCAGGGTGATGTCACAAGGCCCAGGCTGGCCAGGACTTCACCCCTCCATACCCACGCCTGCCAGCTGAGTCCCACAGCTGGATCCCCCAGGGGGAGTCCCCAAATCAGGCCCAGATACAAAAGGAAAGAAGGGGAGAGTCGGGATGGAATCCTCTGTTGTTCGTTTTCCTCCCAAACATGTTTCTAATGCCTCGGGTGCCTGTCCCTGCTTGTCTGCTAGGACAGCTCAGTATAGAGGACAAACTCCAAAATGGAAATTCATCTTAAAGATGTGTTTTGTTTCCCTATGCCAATCGTGGGGTTGTTCCCAGCGTGTGCGATGGTCCCAGGGCGCCAGTGTGGAGCAGAGCTGGCAGAATCTTTCAGCTTACTGGGAACGTGGGGAGGTTGTGACCCACCACATCTCCGTGTCAGCCCCAGCCAACAGCTCCCAAACCCACTCGGCCACGGGGGTCCCGGGTCCAGCTCGCCAAGCACCCAGGGCAGCAGGGGATGCAGATGTGAGCTGGGACCAGGGCAGAGTGAGGTGAGGTGACTGCCAGGGACATTTGCGACAAGACTAAAAGAAGGGACGGATGGGAAAGGGAAGCTTGAATTGTGGAAACCGCTGTTCCTACCCCAACCTCCCCCTTCTCCCCCAGCTGCTGCCCCTCCTGGTTCTTGCTGCAGGCGATTGGGGTGGGTGGCTCCACCCTCAACCTGGCCACCCAAGCTCTGCCCTGTGGTGCTCTCCGGAATGCACTTCCTCCCCATCGGGTGCCCCCGGGTGTGCTCTCCCCCCTGTTGATTGCCCTGCGTTGTCACTGTCCGACTCCTGCTGTCTGGATTGGAAGCTCCTGCAGGGAAGAAAATCTTGCCTGAAGCCCAGGGCCCAGCCCTTGGTGAGCGCAAAGTAGGTGTTCACTCAATGTTGCTTGAATGAATTAACTGTAACGAGTAGGGGGAAAATCCCATATTTGCATCACTTGGAGATAACTATTGTTAAAACTTGCCCTTTTTTGACAGACTTTTTAAAAATACTTTTTTTACATATTCGAATATCTTGTCTATGTAGCGTTTTCAAATTCCTCGCCTCTCAAACATTTTTTTATATTTTTCAGTGCTTACATATTGTTGCATCATATTTAGTTTATGGATTTCATTTGACGGGTTTTTAAATATACATTTGGCTCTTTTAGATAATGTTACACTAAATTTATGTATAAATTTATATGTTACCAGATTTTTCCTGGAAAGAGAATTACCTGGTTGTCAGTGCATATGAAACCTCTGGAAGGGCTATCCCTAGAGCCATCTGGCTTTCCAGAGCGATGGTACCGTTGCACGCATCCGTGGGCTATGAGCATGCATTTCTTATTTCCTAGAAATGAAATTACTGAGTCAAAGAATATGAACGTCTAGGATCTTTGTGTGTTTCTTTTTCTTCCAGTTTTATTGAGATATAATTGACATAGGGCACTGTATAAGTTTAAGGTGTACAGGATAATGATTTGACTTACATATATTGTGAAATGATTACCACAGTATGTTTCTTATTCATTTGTTTGAGCTCATCGATGAAGTATTTGCCCCTTGTCTGGTCTCTTTGCGGCAAAGATCTTCTCCCAGGTTATCATTTGGCTTTTATTTTTGCTGCTGCTGCTGTGTGTTTTTGAGGAGCACCTTTTTTATTTTTATTTTACTTTGTCTGTGTGCTTTTTGATCTGGCAGAATTGGCTGCATTTATGGGAAAGAGCCAGAAGAGGGAGTGGCTGAGGCCCCTGGAGAAGGGGCAGGTCGATAGACTAGAGATCCCAGAGGATGCAGGAGGTGGGAGGGGTCCGGCTCTGGTCCAGAGGGACCTTCTGAGCTGGTGAGGACGTGAGGCAAGAGGGAGGGGCTGGGAAGACACCTTATGAATTGGCTTTGATCTTCGTAGAGAGGGAGGTGGAAAAGCATCAGCGGAGAGGCAGGGTTCTGGCCCCAAAGTCCCCAGCTCCCTGTGGTGTTTGCTGGCCTGGTCCCCTTGAGTCCTCCCTGCCGCCCTGGGAGGGAGCAGGTGTTATTCACCCCCACTGACAGACTCCCAGAGGGAGGGGAGCGCCTCGCTCAGGGCCAGTCAGCTGATGAGCGGCAGGGCTGGTTCGGAGTAGGCTCTCCCCACACTGACCGTATGCCCTTTCGAATCGCTCTCCTCTCTGAGCCTCCATTTCTAGTAAATATCTGCAAGCAGCATCCCTCTTACTCCGTCTGGTGGTTGGGAGTGAGTGCCCCTTCCTCTCCTGTCTGCCTCTCTTTGTCTTCCCTCGGGACAGACCCCAGCGGGTCCAGGAGCTTCCAGCGGGAGTAGAGTTGGCCACAGGACTGGGAGAGCCCCCTTCCCTTCCCCGCCGATGCCCGCCCACTCCCCTGTGCCCACACTCTCACCCACAGGAGCCAATTCCAGCAGGAACACACAGCCTTCTGGATGTCACACCTGTGCAAAGTCTGAGCTGACAAACAGGGAACTAGGTGGACAGGCATGTGAGAGGAAAACGGGTCTTCACATCCTATCAACAGGCTTGATTCAAAAGAGCAGAAGCCTCATAGATATAGACATAGATGTAGATATTGTCCCAGATGTAGATACAGAGCCCAGAGGCCCCCAACCGTTCAATGTCTGTAGTCTTCATTTGCTCTGCCCCCGTGGTCCCCAAGGCAGCGCCCTGAGTTGGGGACGACTTCCATCGATTGAGCCCCCATAGGTGCCACACACTGAGTTACCTGCTCTCCTGGAACCCTCCCAGCCTCCTGTGCTGTCACTCCCATTTTACGCATGAGGACAGTGGGACTCTTCTTTATCACGGTGAGGTTTGAGCCCCCAGCCCCAGTGCCGTCCCCAGTGAACTAGGCTGGGCCACAGGCAGACTCCTTTCACCTGGCAAAAGGTGTTCGAATCCCAGCTGTGCCTGTTTCCTCAGCTCTTGACCTGTGCTTGGTAATAAGAGGACCTGCCACACGGAGCTGTCGGGAGGATTAAACGAGTTACTGCATGAAGACGGTCCTGGTGGCTGTGAGATAGAAACCAGGGAGCTCCACGCCTCACAGGGAGCTTTTAATAAATGTTAACTTGGCCACACCCACCCCTCCCGGGGATGAGAGTGTGGGAAGGCAGGCGCACCCTGACGCTGGGGAGAGCGGGGACTCTAAAACCTTTCTGGAGGCAAGTTAGTGATCTGTATCTAAAACCTTAAATTACATTCCCTGTTGACCCAGGAGGCTCATTTCTAGGAACCAGTCTACAGAAGTAATTAAGGATGCTCAAAGATATGAGTGCTAAGGTATTCACGGTGTTGTCTATCAGAGCAAAAAGGTGGAAACCACATTTCGTGTAGTCAAGACGTGAAATGAAGGATGGACATGCTGAATGATGAGATACAATGTAGCCCTGGAAAATGAGGGCGTGGAGCTGTGTTTATCGACATAATGTGAAGGGTAGAGCATCTATTTTCAAACAGCTTTATTTGGGTCTAATGTACACATCATCGCATGCATACAGTTCGTTGAGTTTTAGGAAATGTGTACAGTTGTGCGACCTCCACACCATCTAGTTTCAGCATCCGGGGCCCAGCATATTTTAAGTGAAAAATAAAGCAAAGTGCAGAACAGCGTGTGTAATAGGATCTCCCTTTGTGTGTCTCCTGTGTTCGGCTCTGTGTAAACACTGCTCCATGTGAATGGAGGCATCAGAAAAGGACCGGAAAGAATATTCCAAAATGCTGACAGGGTACCCTCTGTGCCAAGGTCACAGGAAGACTGGCCATGTCACATGCCCCTGCCTCAAGTCTTCAGTGACTCCACACCATCTTCAAGGTATAGAGCAAAGCAGGAGGTGTCTGCAGGGAGGTGACTGGACCCCTACACATACACACACACACACACACACACACACACACACACACACACACAACCCCTCTATTCAGGCTGGAGCAGGCAGCCCCACCAGCTCTATCCCACCGGTGGTTGGCTAAATGTTCATGTACGCAGACGCATAGACAATACTCAAAGGTATGAAGACAGAATTAAAATCACTCAGAACCCTTCCAGCCAGGAATAAAACCCTGGTAGCATTTTGGTGGTTCTTGGCAAATGGCAGCTCTTCTTGGCTGTGATGGTGAGGAGGTTGCTGGGCAGAGGAGGGTGGAAGGACACTTCAGAAGAGAGAAGCACATATTGCAGAGGCTTGGACTTCCCAGAGCCTATGGGTTCGAGTGACAGGGAGGAGTTGGCGTTCCTTTCAAGTTTGTACCATCCTTTTTAAAGACACCGAGAGTATCAGGATGGTTTTCCTTTATCCCACATCACTCAGGCTGTCATCAAACATTTATGGCGTGCCCACCGTGTGCCTGGCCCTGCCTAACTTAACTTCATTTACAATCTCAGGCAGGACGGGCGGCATCTGGCTCAGTGCCCACTTCCTTCTGTTCTCAGTTTACTCCAGGGCCGAATTCACCCTGCTCGTTCCCGGCAGGACTCACCCTGTGGACTCTGAGGGTCTGCCTGTGGTCCAGGCTGTGGGCGAGGCCCAGGGTTCGGGGTGGGGGGGGCTGCTCACACACGCACTCGTTTGGAAGGTAGCCGCGAGATCCTACTGTGTGCCCAGCACGGGGGACCCAGCCCACGGCCCACGGTGGGAGCTGTGCCGAAATCAGGCGACTTCCTGGACGCGGCCTGCTCTGCTCATTTAGATCAGCAAAGACTCATGGAGGAAGGAGGGTCTGAGACTCAGGGGCAGACGTAGCTGGGTGCAGACCCTGTCTTTGCCTCCCCTGCAGCGTTGGGAAGGTCGCCTTTCCTCTCTGCACCTTAGTTTTCTCATTCGTAAAATGGGGTCATAGCGGCAGTCATGAAGGCAAAATAAAGAATGAACGGTGCTTGGCAGGGTGCCTGACGTGTGTGCTTGGCAAATGGCAAACTCTTCCTCCGTATTGTGGTTAGGAAGTTCCTGGGCAGGGGAGGGTGGAGGGACTTTTCGGGAAGGGGAAAGAGCATATTGCAGAAACCTGGAATTCCCAGAGCCTGATGGCTTGAGCAATCTGGCAGAGGTCAGCTTGGCTGGTCTGGAAGTTGTGATGGCCTGGAGAGGGACAGCTGGAGGGAAAGTGCCCACAGGCCTCAGCATTGTGGGGTGTGGGGACCTGGGCAGGGGCTGAGGCTGGGAGCCAGGGAGGAGGCTGGGGTGGTGGGTCCCGAGACAGAGATGGACAGAGAGAGAGACCTGAGCTGGGCTGTGGCCATGGGGCTGACAGGGAGGGAGGGAAAGATGTGTCAGATATCCATTCGGAGAGAGGCTCTCTCCCTGCCCTGCGCCTCCCTCTCCTCTGGATTATCTCCTGAACTTTCATCCTCCCACCCTGCTTACTCCGCTGTTCCATCAACACCTCTGGCACAGGCGCCCCAGGGTCTTTGCACTCCCTGGACATGCTTTCCCCAGATAGCCCTGCAGCTTGCCCCCTCACTTCCTTCAGGTCCCGGGACAGATGTCAGCTTTTCAGAGAGGCCATCCCTCGCCACCCTGTATAAAGTAACACCTGCACCTCTTAGTTCTCTCAGTCCCATTTTCCTGCTGCATTTTTCTCGGTAGCATGTGTCACCACCTAATGTATTTCTTTACTTGTTAGTTTTCTCCCACTAAAGTGTCAGCTCCGTGAAGCCAAAGGCTCTGTCTGCTGACAGTTCCAGACCTTGGAGTGGGGCCTGGCACGTGGTAGGTGCTCAAGCGTTTGTGGAGTGAAAGATCGAGGTGCTGTGAGTGAAGCCGAGGGCTGGACCAGTTTCTTTCCAAGATGACTTTTTGTATTAGGTTTAGCAGGAACTCTCTTTCCGTGAATTGTCATCCCTCTGGCCTCATTGTCTGTGCCCTTGGCCTGGCACCAAGGGACGCGTGGCCCTGAGAGACCCTGTCTAGAGAGGTCAGTGAGGGCTACCCTTTGATGGAATGGACAGAACCAGTGCCGGAGAGACCAGAATCAGAAGGTCTTTCTAGACCTTTCCAAGCTCTTTATTTTACAGAAGAAGAATTGAGCTCAGAACTGGGGTGGGGCGGGGGGTGGTGGTGGTGGTGGTCTTACTCCAAGGCCACAGAGCAAGTGTGTAGAAGATAGAAACAAGGTCCCTTACTCGGGCAATATCCAGTTAGAAAGACCGTTGAGAAGAACACCCAGTTGGCAAGGCCGTGTGCACGTGTGTTTGTGGGGAGGGGGCGACTCTCTTGCTGCCGGTTATTTTTAATCTAATACAGTAAAAAAAAAAAGGAGAAAGTGAGGCAGCAGGGGAACTTTCTTCCCAGTTCTCCTAATTCAGGCCGGGATTTCTAGGTGCCTTTTCTGTGAGCATTTCATTTGCCAGGCACGATTTTATCTGATGAGGGGTTTTCCCTGCTACTCGTGTCCCTGTGATCTCTGGGCACAGCAAGTGACAATACGGGAAGCGTGTCCACACTGGCCACCCTGGTGCCACGGGAGGTCCTGGTGTAGGCACACATGTGCCCAGAGAGCAAGTGTGTAGGAGTCCAGATTCAGGGTGACGTTGCTCCCTGAACTGAGGGTACAGCTCAGGAGGGTGACTTTGCTCTGCTCCTGAGAAGTCTGCTCCCCATCTTCAGTCCAGCCTCCAGTGTGGAGCTGGAGGGAGGGACGGCCTCAGGAAGGGATAGAAGGTCTGAGACTTAGGGGCAGACTACCTGGGTGCAAACCCTGCCTCCCACCGTTACTAGCAGTGCAGCGTTGGGAAGGTCACCTTTCCACTCTAGGGACAGTGAATACTCAGGTACTTTAATATGAAGGGTCACAGGCATGTGACCTTATTTTGCACCCCCAGATGGGGAGGCAGGACAGATCCATTGCACTTTCTAACAGTAATCAGTTGCACATGGTTTACAGTTTGCAGATGGCATTCCCCTGGGTTAGTTACCACATTTGATCCGGCCTTTTGGGGCAGTTTAGGGATCATTTACTCGTTCGTTCAGAAAACATGTGTTGAGCACCTCCTATGTGCTAGGGTCTGTGCCGGCCACATGGGACAAGACCATGAGTAAAACAGCCTTGGCCGCTGCCCTCCGGGAGCTGACAGTGTTTTCCATGGTATCCGTGTGTCCTTGTGTATTTAATCAGTCCCTTCAAGAAAGACCTTGGATTGTTTCTAATCATTTGCAATTGCAAACAAACTTGTGACCTGTGCAAATGGCATTTATCTGTAGGATAAATTCACGGAGTGGGATTGCATGGGGAAAGGGAAATGTGTAATTCTGGTAGATGTTCACATCCGCTCCACCACTGGAGTAGGACCCTTTGGCACGCCTGCTAGCAGTGTGTGGGTGCGCCTGTTTTCTCATAGCCTTGCCAGAAGAATGTGTTGGCAAAGTTTTGCATTTTTGCCAATCTGACAGGTGAGAGATGCTATTGAGTGTTTCAATTTGCGTTTCTCTTACTTACAAAAAGGTCCACAGTCTTCCTTACTTGTTTAAGGGTCATTTGTTGCATGTGTGTGAACTGTCTTTGGCCCATTTTCTTTTCGGTTGTTGGTCTTTTTATCCTTGATTTCTGGGAGCTCTTTATGTATTAGGAAAATTAGACCTTTGGGATCTGAGGAGCACAAAAGTTATCCCAGGTTGTCACTTTTATTTTGACTCTCTTGATGGCATTTTGTGGGAGGATATGGGGAAGTTTGTTTTTTCCAGGAGTCAAGTTTATTCGTCTTTTCTTTTATAGCTTCCAGATTTCATACATAATTAAGAAAACTTTCCCAGCTCTAAGGTTATAAAGGAATTCACCCATGTTTTGTTCTAAACTTTTGTGGGTTTTATGATTGTACATTTGGAACTTATCCTGGGGCGCATTCTGAGATATGAACCCAGCTGGTTCTCTCTCCCTAGCAGCCAGTCCACTTGCCTAACACCTGTATTAAAAGACTCATTTTGCCTTACCGATTGGAGATGCTGCCTTTACTGGATGTGCAAGTACCATATTATTTCCGTGATTTCTTTTGTTTCATTGCCCTGTTTGTTCGTGTGCTAAGACTATGTTGTTTTAATTATTGAAACTTTATGTTTTAATATCTAAAAGGCCCGTCCTTCCTCATTTGTGCCTCCTTTTCAGAGTTTTCCTGTAGGTCCTTGATTATTTTTCTATATGAACTTTAGAATCAATTTGTTGAATTCCAGAATCATGTACAATTTATGAATTGACTTAGAGAAAATTGACATCTTTATGAAGCCGAATCTTCTATCCAAAAACATAGTACGTCTTTCCATTTGTTTGAGTTTATTTTATGTTCTTCGGGGGCTTTAGAATTTTACTCACATGAATTTTGAACAACTTTTGTTAAGTTTAACCCTAAATATTGTGGTGGTGGTGGTGGTTGTCAGTGGGGTCTTCTCTTTCATTATATCTTCTGTTTCTAACTGCATGTTGTTTATATTTAAGTGTGTATGTGTGTTGTGTCCTACTACTTTCAGTATTCTTTTATTATTTGTAGTTTTTCAATAGTTTCTCTTGATTTTTCCAGGTATACAATAGTATCATATGAAAACACCAATAGTTTTAATGGTTTCTATTCAGTTTTTATACCTCTAATTTCTTTCCCTTGTTAAATTGCTTTGATGAGTCCCTCCAGTAATAGCGGTGTTGGCAGACAGAAACTTTTGTCTTTTTCCTGTTTTCAGCAGGAGGGCCCCATGTCTGAAGCTGAATACTTAGACTCCCCTGCATATGAAGCTGACTCCTAGCTTTGGTGTTGATATATATAATTTTGTTAAGGAAGTGTCCTTTGCTTCCTAATTTATCCAGAAAGAGTGTTGGAAATTTTGTCAAATGTTTTTTCACATCTCTGGGGATAGCTGTATGATTTTTCTCCTTAGATCTATGAATGTGATGAATTATATTAATGATTTCCTACTATCAAACCATTCTTGCATTCTGGGACTAAACCTCACTTGGTTTTGGTATTTTATTCTTTTAATGAGCTGCTGAATTCTATTCGATTATGTTTTATTTAGGAGTTTTACAATAATATTCATAGTGATATTGGTCAGTAGGGTATCTTGTGCAATCTTTGTCAGGTTTTGGTATCTATGTAATTCTTAAAAAAATTTTTTTAAGTTTTCCTTCTTCTATTTTGCTATTGAACACTTTAAAAAGCATTGGAATTTTCTGTTTTAAGTTTCCCCTCTAAAATGTCTTGCCCTGGTGCTTTTGTTTCTTAATGATCCTTTATAATTCTGTTTCTTACATGAAAGCCTGTCTAGACGATCTCTTCTGAGAATAGTCTTGATTTATTATATTTGTCTAGAAATTATTTTTTTCAGGTTTTAAATTTTATTTGCAAAGTACTATCTTATGATTAAATTTTTCTCTTCTCTCTGCTTCATTGGTTACTTTCCCATTTGGCATTTCTTAGTTTGCACTTGGTGCTCTCTCCCCATCCCCCAATCCCTTTTTTTCTTAATTAGGTTAATGGTGATTTATATATTTTCTTGATTTTTTTCCAAAGAGACAGCTTTTTGCCTTATTTCTTGATTCTACTGCTTATCTGTTTCCTAATTTATTTCTGCTTTAATCTTTATTCTTTCCTTATTCTGTTTATTTTGTGGTTCTGTTTCTAACATTTTTAACCTGGTGCCTATTTATTTGTTTTTATCCGTCCTGTTTTACTTGTTACATGTTTTGGAAGCTGTAAATTTTCTTCTGACTATTTCTGCAGCTGTATCCTATAGATTCAGATTCATGGCATTTTGATTATAGTTGTTTTCTAGAAATCCTACAAATTTGGTTTGTATTTTCCTCTTTCATTCAAGAATTGTCCAAGAGTTATGTTCTTTTTTAAAATTTTTTAACATTTAAATTAATTTCTAGTCATGCTGCGTTGTGGTTATAAAATGTCTGTATTTTTTATATTTTTGGATGCTGTTGAGATTTTCAATATTCATGAATGTTCCATTAGCTCTTGAAAAGAAAGTGCATTATCTATTATTAGGATACAGAGTTTGACATAGTGTAGTTCCTTACTGATTATTTTATTTAGGTCTTCTGAATTCTTATTTATGTTTGATCTACTTGTTTCTTGGGCTGAGAGAAGTGAATTAAAATCTCTTATTAGTGTGTTTCAATCTCTTTATCCTAGTATCCCTGTAATTTCTTCTTCCTGAAAATTGCTGCAGTGTTATTTGCTGCATTGTGAATTATACCATTTAACATTATAAATGGCCCTTCTTTGGCTCATTTAGTGATGTTTGGCTTGAATTCTCATTGTCTGATATTAAGATTATGACTCTAGCTTTTTGTTTTTCTTTGTATTTGTCTTTGTACCTTTGCTCATTCTTTTACTTTTAACCATTCTCGATTTCTTTGTTTGACGTATGTCTCTTGAATATAGGATAGAGTTGGGGTTTGCTTGGGATCTAAACTAAAAATTCTTTTCTTTGTAAAGATAAGTGAGTTAAACTTCTATATATAGACATAGATAGATAGATAGACAGATATGAGAGATGTTTTGGTCCTGTTTCTTTCATATTGTGTGTGTATGTACATATATGTGTCTTTGTCATGTGGAAGGGCTGTGTTCTTTATTTTTGTACTTGATGGTCTCTTTGCTTTGCTGTTTTAAAAAACTGTAGTCCTTCTGATATTTAGAAAAGCTTGCATTTTTGTTCTAGTGGCTACATTTATATTTATGTCTTTATACAATGCTCTTGGTTCTTTCTTTAGACAGTATCTATTGTTTCTCTCCTATGAACAACAGTAAATTTAACTTGTTTCCTCTTCCTCCATTCTCTCCTTTCTCTTGTCACCACCTCACTTCAGCTGATACTGTGTCGAGGGATGAAGGCACATGCTCTTTCTGTTCTGATGCCTCTGGAAGCTCTCAGTCAGCTGGTGGTCATCACAGTAGCCACTGCCTCCTCATGCAGTGACGTGAAAACATGAAGAGGTGTCAGCAGCTTAGAACAAAATTCTAGAGACAATAGTGAAGCAGTCTTTTAAGAAATGCTGGGGCCAGCCCCAGTAACCTAGTGGTTAAGTTCAGCATGCTCCCCTTCGGCAGCCCAGGTTTGGTTCCCAGGCATGGACCTACACCACTTGTCTGTCAGTGGCCATGCCGTGCTGGCAACTCACTTACAAAAAGAGGAAGATTGGCAGCGGATGTTAACTCAGGATAAATCTTCCTCAGCAAAAAAAAAAAGCTGCATCAGCCACACTTGACAGTGCAGGAGATGACACTGTGAGAAAACAGGCATCAGTGACCTGAGTTGAAGTCATTCCGAGGAATCGAAGTTTCTGGAACGCCTCATCCAATTCATTTCACTTATTTTCCTTCTTATGTACGCACAGGCGTGATAGGTGATTTAAAAATCTGACTAAACAATTCTTTCAAAATAAAAATTCCACATAATAAGGAAGCAAAGTGACATGATTTAATTAGCAGCATTTGTTATTTTTCAGTGGTACGTAATATAATGATGCATCTTATTAGATTCAAAAAAATAGAGTAATAGTATCCTTCTTATTGTCACCTTTTTACTTTAAATATGCTCTTTTACTCTTTGATGTTTTAGTTTTATCCTGAGCAATTAAATGTGAGGCAACCTTGAGTTTGCCCACTTTCCACCTGGTTTCTCCCTTGCCTACCAGTTTTTTCTTAGTTGTATAATTTCTACATTGTCTGACTAGGTAACATTTTCATTCCTTTCTGTCATCCTTATTCCTGCGTTGTTTTCTTTTTTTTTTTTCCTTCTGGAAATGCAGTTAAATACATTCAGTCCTTTTACTGAAGTTATTTCCAGTCACCATTTGGTTGGCTGCTGCTTATTCCTCAGTTTTCCTCAAGAAGCGCTCATAGGAACAATATTGCCCACGTCCTGACACTTGGAAACCACTGGTGTGTAACCTTTATATTTAAAGAACGGCGTGGCGGTATATTGATCTTTGCCTCACGCTTTCTTTCCTTGTCGATCCTGAAGGTGTTGCTCCACTGTCTTCTGTCGTCAAATGTTGCTGCTGAGAAATCTGACGCCGGCCCCATTCCCTTTCCTTCACAGATGGCTCGATCCTCTTGCGTCGCTGCTCTTTGCATCTTTGAAGTCCAGTAATTTCACTGGAATATGTCCTGGGCTTCACCATTCTGGGTCACTGTTCTCTAGTACGTGGTGCACCTTTTCAATTTATGAAATCAAGTCCTCCTTTACTTCAGGGAAGTTTTCCTGAATTATGTTAGATGTTTATTCTGTTCAGTTGTTTTAGTTTTCTTGTTAGGAACTCCAGTTACACAATCGTTGGATCTCCTTTGTCTTCTCTTTTTTCTTCTTCTTGAATTCTTTGATCTCTTTGACTATTCTGTTTGATTTTGTTCCTTTTTCTCATTTTAATTTCTCTCTCTCTTACTATATTTTGTACAGAGTCTGTTCTCCCTTGTATTTCTTGTAGTTTGGCCTTCATTTCTTTTTTTGCTGAGGAAGATTCACCCTGAGCTAACATCTGTGCCAGTCGTCCTCTATTTTTCAGTATGTGGGCTGCCAGCACAGCATGGCTGCTAACAGAACAGTGTAGGTCCGCGCCCAGGAACCGAACCTGGGCCACCGAAGCAGAGTGCGCTGAACTTAACTGCTAGGCCACCGGGGCTGGCCCATTTGGTCTTCCCTTCTGAAATGTTTTTGTCTTTTTCTTTCTAGTTCTTTCCTGAGATCTGTCAGTTCTCACACATTGTCCTCATGTCTTGCCTTCAATTTGTCTATCCATTTCTTCTCCAGTTCTTGTATTTTTGCTTTTGGGTCTTCCTTCATAGCTGAAATTACCTTTTCAACTTTTTTGTTTTTTATTTCATGCTGTAATTTTGGATTAGAATTTTTATTTGTTTCCTGGCAGTATCTTTATAATGTCTGTTCTTTATATGTAAGGGAACATTAGTGTCCCTTTCCCTTTTCATTCTTGTAGCATCTTTGTATGATGCTGTGTTTATTCCTTTAACAATTTATATATATGTATATTAGAATTCGTTGAATTTTCCTGGACCAGCAATTAACAAGAGGTTTTGGTTTTGGTGGAAACTGGGAGAGAGGCCAGGATAGTTCTCGAGGCTTCTCTGCTGAAAGGCTCCCGCCTCTGTTTTTGTGGGAATGGATTGTTCCTTTCAAGTAAGGCCCTCCCTGGACCCACTCCTCTGTTGCCTGTCAGAACCCCCACTTGGTTCAAGAGGCCACCTGCCTGCAACCTCGAGCCTTCCTGCTTCCTTCAGGCCACAGCGCCTGCCTTCTAGCATCTTCACCATCCCGGAGAAGTCCTGATTTCTGCCGTCTTCCACCACGGGCCCCCTCTGCACCCCTTCTACCCCGTCACTGCCGTGTCTGCTGGCCTCAGATGCTTTGGGCCACACTTACATGTGGTTTGGAGTTTATGAGGTTTTCTTGTCCTGAGTTTCCCTAAAGCTGTAGCTTGGGGTTTATTTTTTCTTTCCCCTGTTGCTCTGTGTGACATCAGCAGATGAGAGAAGGTTCAGGACTGAGAGTCTGCCTTATTCCTATCGGAAAAAGAAGCCTCTGCCTCCCTAATTTTTCTGTTTGTAATATTCCCCAAAGAGCGAGCCACCACTGGCTAGATTTCTGGCTTTGGAGGAGGAACATTTTGTAACCTCTGTGCTGAAAACAGCCATTTTTACAAGGATCATCACCTTCTAATAACTCTGCTTTACTTCTTGTGTAGAAATAATATATTTATTTATGCCCTGAAAGATTCGGGGTAAGGAGAGGTGGAGAACAGGACAGCGAACCCTTCATGCAGTACGTGGAAGCTCTAGATGTTGATTTTTCACACCAAGGCGGGGTTCAAGCTCCAAGATCAAAGAGCCCACCTACCTCAGTTTTTGTGTGTGTGTGTCAGGGAGATTGGCCGTGAGCTAACATCATTGCTAATCTTCCTCTTTTTTAGCTGAGGAAGAGTGGCCCTGAGCTAATATCTGTGCCCATCTTCCTCTATTTTTTATGTGGGACGCCGCCACAGCATGGCTTGATGAGTGGTGTGTAGGTCCACGCCCAGGATCCTAACCTGCAAACCCCAGGCTGCCAAAGTGGAGTGCACGAACTTAACCCTGCACCAGTGGGCTGGCCCCCCACCCCCTCAATTTTATGGATGAGGAAGCCACAGTGCAGGTACAGGCCCAAGGTCACAGAGCTGATTCATGACAGAAGCTGTCGGGGAGACCTGGGTTTGAAACCTATTCTCCATACATTTCCTGGCTTGGCAACCCTCTTCCCCAGATACCTCAAGCTTCTTCGAGCCTCGGGTGTCTGCTCAGATGTTAACTTATCAAGGAGATTGATCAGCATATGCCCTGCGTCCCCATGGTTAGAATATCTGGATAGTCCTGCTCTCCTCCCCGTTGTGCAGAAGGAATCTGAGGCCCAGAAAAGGATAGTGACTTGCCTGAGGTCACACAGCAAGTCAGGAACAGCATTGGGCAGACCTGGAAGCACACCCCAGCCCCAGTGCCACTAGCTGTGGCCCTTTGGACAAGTCACTTAACTTCTCTGAAAATTAAACGGGAGCAGGGGCTGGGCTTGACTGGAATAATACCTGCACCCCTCACTGGTGGTCAGGCTGAACTAAGGTGACACGTCGACCCCAGCTGTAGCCAGGCCAAGCCTCCTGACTCCATCAGAGGCTTTCTCACCAAGCGAAAGAATGCAGTGGACTCCCCTACCTCCTCTGTCCCCCACTGCGTCCCCAGCCCCACACCACCCAGGACATAATCCAAGTGTCCTCTACCTGCGTGGGCACTGGTGCCAGTGGGAGGGGGCATCTGTTTCCCTGGCTGGGGGAGCAGCTTTCTTGGGGTGGGGGAGAAGCAGCTGCCCAGCCAGGTCCTTTCAGTCTTGTCAGCCGATCTCTGGCCCTGTCTCTCTGTCTCCCTCCTCTGCAGTCCTATCCCCAATGTGGTATCGTGGAATCAAGAAAGGCATCTTAGTGTCTGCTGAGTGGGGAGAGATGGAGGGAGAGACAGACAGACAGACAAAGCTGGAGGGGCAGCAGGGAGAGAAAGGGATGGGAGGGACAGGTAGAGAGACCCAGGGACAGAAGGGAGCAAGAAGAGACTGAGGTGGGGGGGAGGTGAGGCATTAACTAATGGATGGAGGGAGGGAGGGAGGGAGGGAGGGAGGGAGGGATGGATGGGTGGGTGGATGGGTGGGTGGATGGGTGGATGGATGGATGGATGGATGGATGAATGGATGGAGGATGGATGGATGGGTGGATGGATGGATGGATGGATGGAGGATGGGTGGATGGAGGGAGGGAGGGAGGGAGGGAGGGATGGAGGGAGGGATGGATGGATTGGGGAAGTCATCAGAGGTGCAATCATTTGCTTTGAGGCTCCCCTTTCCTCTCGGGTTGGGGCGTGCCCTCCGATTCAGAGAACAAGATCCCGTCAGCTGCTGTCTCCGGCTAGTGGTGTGTATCCACACGGAGCATGTGTTGTCGGCCAGGAAGGAGGAGAAGGACCTTGTCCACCCACACGGCACTCCCCGCCCTCCCTAAGCTCACCCACCCACAGACTGCTATTTCCAAACCCCACCCACCACCACCAACAGCAGGACCGCCAGGGCCAAGTGCAGGTAAAGACGTTGCGGGACTCAGGGCAGGCACCATGCTCCCCTTCACAGGAGAACCGGAGACCCCGTGTTTAGTGACCTGTCCCAGAAGTGGAGGCCGGGCAGCCTCCTGCATGCCCGGAGGCCAGGTCCCGAGCCAGTCCCAGCCCCCAGAGCCGTGGGAGGAAACCTTGGAGTATTTGCAACCCTGACGTCTGGTCGCACGCAAGCCGGTGTGAGAGCTGAGCGCTAGTCCTGCCCCTGCTGCCGATTTTCTGTGGCTTTGGGCACCGCCCCCCTTCTTGAGCCTCGATTTCCCCCTTTTTGGAGTCTGGAGTGAGAGGTTGGGCCAGATTGTCTCTAATTCGGGATTGTCTGTCGCTTCTAAACCCAGTAAGTACCGGAGAGCTTCTGCCCCAGGTTCGCTGGGCCCTGTGTGTGTCCTCTCCCGGCGAGCAGGTCATCAGTCTCTGCGGCACCTTCTAAGCTCTGCAAGAGAGGAGTGTGGGGCTCTGTCATGTGTGTGACTTCCTGCTTGGACTAATGCCTCTTGGGCATCCACTGTTCGCCAGGCATCTCGTGAAAATCTCCTGATGGCTCTGCAAGAACACCACGGTCATCTCCACTTTATAGAAGAGGAAACTGAGGGCCAGAGTGTCCAGTCAGCTGACAGGCAGTCATTGGTAGAGCCAGAATGCAAACACCCGGCCGAGTCCAAAGCCTGGGCCCTGCCCTCTGCCCCACAAATAACATCTTAAAATATCGTTGTCGTTTTCTGTGGTAGGAAGAATAAGTGAATATGTTTTCTTCATAAAAACCAATCAAATTTTATGGATTAACCTAAATGCCCCTTGACCACCATCCTCAGTCCTGATCCTGGCCCCAGACTTGGCCCCTGCTTGCAGTTTGGTGTAGACTTTCCCGTCGTTTGTGTGTGTATGTGTGTGTGTATGTATGTACTGTTGATGTGACTGAGAAGTCCAGGAGTGCATCGGCTTCAGGCATAGCAGGATCCAGGTGTAAAGACGATGTAGCCATGCATCTCTTTCTCTCCAGCTCTTAGGTTTGCTTGCCTCTGGGCCAGCTTCATTCTCAGGCAGACTCTCTCCTCCTAGATCACATCTTAGCAACCCCACTGGAAAGTGCATACCTCTGCTTGGCCTGGATTGGGTTACATGCCCTCTCTGAGCCAATCACTGTGGCCAGGAGAATGTGGTACAGTCAGTCAGACCTGAATCATGTGTCCACCCCCAGAGCTAGGGAGTGGGGTCTGTGGAGCAGGGATGATTCCCCAAAGGAAATCGGGGTGCTCTTATCTTAAGAAGGGGGAATGGATGCGTGGCAGACAAAACCAGCAGACAGCCACTCCATCTCCACTGGGAACCCTCAAGGCACGTGACTTCTGACGCTTTTACCCGTGCAGAGAGGCCCACCTGGGCACGTTCTCCATGGAGCTGTCTTTTCAGTGATGTTCGAGGCAACGTGTGACCCAAGGGTCATGGGGCCTGGGATGAAAGGCCCCAGAGAAGGTGTGAGACACTTCTCCTCTGCCTTGTCCTGACCTGGGTTCCACCTCAGGCTCCTGGGTCTGAGTCCAGGACCCAGCCTAGCCCCTGCCCTAGACTCCAAGATGTCCTCGCTGACTTATTCCCCAAGCAACCTGTGATCTGGGTGCTGGTGTGGCCCCGCTGCAACAGACCAGGAACCCGAGGCTCAGAGAGGTTACTCGTCTCTCCTGAGGCCACACAGTGGTGGGCACAGGCCCAGGAGGGAGGCTTGGTGGGCTGGTGTGGGTCTCCGTCCTCTCTGGCTCCAGGCCCACCCCATGTAAAGCCCTGCTCAGAAAGGAGAGTGTGGAGCATGTGGCTTGGGAAACAGGGTGAAGTCCTACCTTTGAGTCCCTGTCTATCCCGGGGGGTGGGGGTGGGGTGGGGAGGGGACCTGATTTGGCTCGGCTAGAAGCAGGTGTGACCGTGGGGTAGGGATTGCGTGCTCTGGCTATCCAGGTGAGCACTTGGGGGATGGGGACACAAAAAGAGGAAAAGGGACAAGGCAGGCCCCATGCATCATCCTGGCCACGCACGGCCACACTGTTGGCTCAGGAGTAGGAAGTGGTCAGGGGCTGAGAGGGCCACACGGTTGTGCTTCCTGACCTTAAAGATTGCCCAGAGCGTCCCTCCTCCCTAGCCTTTCACAGGCTTCCACACAAAGAAGTCCACGGTCACCCTGTCAGAGAAAAGCCCTCTGACCGACAGCCATTGCCACCGTCTGTTCAGGGCCTGCTCTGTGGGCTGGGACCAGACACGCACTGCCTCCCTCAGTCCCTGCAAGGGGGGAGTAATCCCGTCTTACGGATGAGGAGACTGAGGCACAGAGGAGGAAGGTGGCCTGCCCGCAGTCACGTGGTTGGGGGTCGCACAGCTGGGATTGGAGCCCTAGTCTGACCCTGGGGCTGGCATCTTGCCACCTAAAGGATCTGGGGTCCCAGGCCAACAGGAGTTGGCCCACTCTGGCCTGGCCCTGCGCACTGGCCAGCTCCTCATCTGGGGGCTTGGCAACCCCAGCAGAACCCAGCATGGGCGCTGTTGTGGGCCCACCACTCGGATACTACTGGGTCCTCTGCTTCTCCCCACAGCCCACCCAGTCCTGGCTTTGCTCCTCACCATGCAGTTCTCTGACTTCCTGGTTTGTCCCTGAGACCCCGAGACCCTAAGACCCTGAGGAGCGCAGAAGGAGCACCTGGCTCCCCGCTGAGATCTGTTCCTTTGTCTCAGCAGTATTTGTTGAGCACCTCTTGTCCCAGGCCCTGTGCAAGCCCTGGGGATAGAGATCAGTGAGGCAGGTGAGCCCTGCCCCCTTAGGATCAGATGGTAAAACACAAACAAGACCATTCCAGAGGAAGGGGGCCATGCTGGATGCCGAGGTGCCATCTGACCCCCCCACTGAGCCCTGGAGCACCTGTTCCCTGGGGGGGAATTGTCCTCGGCTCAGGGGAGGCCCTCACCCGGGAACAGCCTGTGTGCAGTGTGGGTCAGTGTGGGTATAGCCCCACCCTAGTTTGGAACAAACATCTCTGGAGGCCGTGCCAGCCCCAGGGCTCCCGTGGGACCGGCTGAGGCCTCTGGTGGGACCGCCTCACAGCCCCACTCTCCCTCTGCCCTGCCCTGGGCCCCCACCCTCACAGGGACCCAGGCACTCCCCAGTCCCTGCACGTGGCTCTCCAAGTCTCAGCCTGCTTCCTGGGACAGGCCTGTGACCGGGGCCCTGAGGGAATTCCTGGGTGATGGGGGTGGAGGGCGGCCACTCGTGCCAACAGCCTGGGAAGGCCTCTCTGTAGAGGGGACCCTTGAAGCCGAAACTCCCAGACGTCTGTGCACAGAGGGCGAGGCCGCAAACCTCATACACTGGGGTCAGACCCCGGGTTCTAATCCCGGCTCCATTTCAACCCTTTTGTCACCTTGGGCAAGTCACTCTACAGCCCCGGCCTCAGTGTCCTTGTCAGTGACTTGAGAACGGAGCTTCCCTCTTCACAGGGTGGCTCGGGGGCTCCAGGACAGAGAAACAGAAGGGGGGTGTAGCGGGATGAATAGTGGCCTCAAAGAAGACGTGTCATGTCCTAGCCCCTGAGCCTGTGATTGTGATGTCGTTAGGGAGAAAGGTCTTTGCTGATGTTAGTAGGTCAAGGGTCTTGAGATGAGGAAGTGACCCTGGGTTACCGTGGGCCGTGCGAGGATCATTTCCTCATCTCAAGACCCTTAGTAACTTCTGCAAAGACCTCTCCGGGAGGAGGTCACGTTCACAGGCTCAGGGGCTAGGACGTGACGTGTCTTCTATGACCCAGATGGGCCGTAAATCCAATGACAAGTGTCCTTATCAGAGGCAGAGGAGGGGATGACATGAACACATGAAGGAGAAGGCCGGGTGAAGATGGAGGCGGAGGCTGAGGGATGCGGCCACAAGCCCAGGGACACCTGGAGCCCCCGAAGCTGGGAGAGGCGAGGAAGGATTCTCCCCTAGAACCTGAGAGAGAGTGTGGCCCTGATGACACCTTGATTTTAGACTTCTCCCTTCCAGAACTGTGAGAAAATAGATGTCTGATTTAAGCCCCAAAGTCTGTGGTCACGGGCTTCGGCAGCCATGGGAAACTGTACCTGGAGCTTGACCAGAGGCGGTCCCTTCCTCTGTCTGCACTGTTTCCTGGGTTGGGATGCTTGCCTCCTGCAGCTCCTCTAGGGAGGCCTCTAGGGGACGGGGCAGTCCCTGCAGGGGGGCAGGAGGGGCTTCCTGAGCTGCCCCCGGCTGGAGCCTGGGTTCCTGCGCCGGCTCCAGCCTCCACTGCTGTGGGACCTTGGCTGAGTCCCTTTCCCTCCCGGGCCTCTGTGTCCCTACTGGAACATCGGAATCTCCAGGGGCCCAGCTCCGACACTCTGGGAGCCACTTAGTCAGCACTCCGCCTGGCAGTGGTGTTCGGTGTGGACCCGGTCTGACTCTGTTCTGTTTGGGTCATGGTCAACCAGCGCTGGGCTGAACTTGGCCGCACATGGGAGCCCAGAGAGGGTCAGAGGTGGAGCGGGGGCGGAGGTGAGTGCAGGCCATGAAGAGGGGACCAGCACCAGGTAGGGGAGCCTTTTCTAGACACTCTGGTCTGGTCCCCTGATGCCAGTGCCTCCGAGGTGAGGCCTGCAGAGCTGGTGCTGAGGGCCAGGCCGGCAGGGGTCTGTCTCCACTTCTCACCCTCCCTTCCTGCCTGAGATGGATCCTGGGGGTCCTGACAATGGGGAGCCATGGAAGGGCTTAGAGCAGGGTTGTGACCACAGTTAACGTGCTAACTGGAAACATCTCCCTGGTGCAGGACTGGACATGGGAGGCAGGGAGGCAGGAGGAGGAGGTGGTGACATGTGAGGCTCGACGGACGAGAGCCAGGATTTGGGCTGCAGCTGCAAGGCCCATCCAGGGGGGCCAGGAGCGTGCTTTGGCCCTGAGGTCACACGGGTATTGGGCTGTGGCCAGCTTGGCCCCATGCACAGTTTCTATTCCTGGGTCTTGGGCTCTGGCACCAAATATGGCACTACTCATGCCTGGCGGCCTCCCCGCGGTGGCCCAGGCTCAGGCGGCACGTCCTGCCTCCTGGTGGGCCCAGACCCCACCCCACCCCACCCCATGGCAGAGCCACATCACCCCACGCAACACCACCACCCCTAGCAGCCGGGGCCTCACTCCATCCAACTGTCTGTCCACTCCTCAGTGTGGTTCACATTGGGTTAAAAATACTCAGGACCGAAATAGCCTCTGTCCCTGCAGGGGAAAACCAGGGCCAGGGGCACACACGCTTCTCCGTTTCCATCTCGGCTCTGCCCTCACGACCCCAGCGGGGCTCCTGGGCAGCTCACCCAGTCTCTGGCCCCGATTCCCCACTCACTGGCTCATTTGGCCACTCGTCGATTTAGCTGACTTGCTCACTCATTCATTCATTCGTTCACTCATGGATCATTCGTTGATTCACGTGCTCATTGATTCACACACTCATTGATTCACACACCTGATTCACGTGCTCATTCATTCACGCACATTGATTCACACACTCGTTGATTCACACACTCGTTGATTCACACGCTCATTGATTCACACGCTCATTGACTTGCTCCTTCGTTCACTCACGTGTTCCTTCCCTTATTCGTCACACGTACGGAGTCACTTACTCAATATTCATTCCATACCAAGAGCTGGGCACTCTTCTAGATGTTGAACAAAACACACAAAAAATCTGTCCTCATGGGGTTATGTTCCAAATAAATAACCAAAACTAATGAGTACAAAAATGTACGGTATGTTAGAATAAGTCTTAGGGGGAATAAACTGAAGTCAGAGGCTATGAAGTGATGGGGGTTGGAATTTTAGTGGGGCTAGGGAGGGTCCATGGGAAAGTGACTTTTGAGTGGAGACGAGGGAAATGAGGGAACGGTGAACATCTGCGGGAAGAGCATTCCAAGCAGAGGGAACAGCAGGTGCAAAGGCCCTGAGACAGCAGCATGGGAGGATGGGTGTGAGAAAGAGCAAGGAGTCCAGGTGTGGTTGGGGCAGAGCAGGCAATGGGGAGAGAAGTGGGGCATGAGGTCAGGGGTCGGGGGATGCGCAGGACCTGGTGGACCTGGGCCTCCCACATCACTCAGGGTCTGAGCAGAGGAATGACGTGGCCTGAGTTGTATTTTTAAAGTGTCCTCTGGCTACCAAGTGAGCAAGTCAATGAGAGACTGAGTCTGTTTCCTACTGTGTGAGGGTGAGTCAGTTTCCTGTGTGCCTACTGTGTGCCGTCACTGAGCCGGGCACCGGGAAGAGGTGTGCAGGCCCCCCTGGCGCTTATGGAGCTCCATCTGGCTAACTCCCTTCTCATCAAGCGTCCAGCCAGCTCTGCTGGCCCCTTTGCTCCATTTCAGCCGTCCTCTGGTACTTCGTCCTTTCTCCTTACAAATGGCATCCCCACAGGCTGAGTATTCCTCCTGGGCAGGGCTGTGCCCGACTCTTCCCTTCTAGGCGACCTCCCTGAGGGACCTGGGGAGTGAATGAGTCAGTGAACAGATGAGGCCCAGCTGGTCCAGCCTGTGTGGCTGTAGGACGAGGCCTCAGGGGGCCTGCGACCCACCTCACTGTCTCTCCCCATCTTTTGCAGATGGATTTGCGGGCGCGGAGACTGCGTGGAAGGACTGTGTTCGTGTTGGCACAGAAGCTTGGCTGCTGAGCCAGGGCGTGTCTCCAGGAGGCCTGCCAAGCTGCCCGATCCCCACCTCGCTGCCATGGGCCGCCCAGGCTGGTCAGTTACCAGCCCATGACATCGCTGCGGTTCCCCACCCTTGGCTCCGGGGAGGACTGGGCCCAACGGCTCAAGTCCCAGACTCCCAGCACCTCACTCAGGCCATGAGACCCATCTGTCCTGGGGAGGGGCTGACTCGGCTCCCTTGGCCCCCAGGCTGCGCCCAGTCCCTCCACCCCTTGGTGCCCAAGTTTCCTGGCCTCTAAAGTGGAAATGACGCAACTGCCCCCTGGGGTTACTGAGGGCCGGGGCAGGTGTGATTGGGCTCTGAGCACTTAGAAGGCACTGAGCGGACTCTGTCGATAGTGAGTACAGTCCAGGTCAACGTGCGCTGAGTCCTCGGAGTGCCAGGCACGTTCACACCTTTGCCGTCCCATCTCTCTCCCGGGCAGGATGGTGCAGTGGTGAGAGCACGGACCCTGGAGCCAGGTGACCTGGATTCAAACCCCTGCCTGCCACTTGCCGGCCCTGGGACTCTGTGTGAGTTACCAGACTTCTCTGTGCCTCAGTTTCTCCACCTGTAAAGTGGGGGTGATGACCGCCACCACATAGGGTGGCAGTAAGGCTTTAATGAGTTAATATGTGTGAAGTGCTGGAAGGTGACCTGGCATGCGTGTGGCAGGCAGTCAGTACTGAATGAATGAATGAACGCAACCCTTTAGTGGGTTCCAGTGTTCCTGTCCTGCAGGTGGGAAGATTGAGGCGCAGAGAGCTGGGTGACTTGCCCCAGGTCGCACAGCTGGTTCAGGTAGACTTGGGGACGCAGGTGTCCTAGGCGTACACACAGTCCCACCCTCAGGAACAGAGCCCAGGCCTAGCTTGTTCCTCCCAGCCACCTGCAGGGCCCCCGGGATGTTCCTGGCTGCTGGCTGAGTGGGAGTTACCAGGAGAGAGTGAGGGTCCAAGGGCAGCAGTACTAGTCAAGGTCACGGACCACAGTCCCTTTCCCCTCCAGGCCTGTGTCTATGAGACGCACAGCCCAGGGCAGGGGCTGCAAAAGCCAGGAGCCCAGGAGACCCTGTTGTGTCCGGGCCAAGGGCTTCAGGACCCGACAAGCATCTGCATGTGCCTGGAGCCCACCGGTCCTGCTTGTGAGCGAGCTCGCGTGCCAGCGCCCAGGCCCACCGAGCCCCAGGCCTCCTGCAGAAGTCCCCGAGGCTGCTTGGCAGTCTGTCCTCTCGGACCAGCTCCAGGCCTGGTTTGTGGAACCGAATGGAGCTGAGGGGTATATGTGCTGGGCCTCAAATCACGGACTGCCAGCCTGGCAGGCCGAGGGGGACAGGCCTCGCCAGGCAGAAGCCTGTGTGCCACGTGGCAAGGCCATCACTCTGACAAGCCTCGCACATGGGCCAGACCCTGCCCTGGTCCCGTGATGCCTCACCTTGTAGGTGGCTCTGGCCCAGTCCTTGGGGAGCTCACAGGAGTGTCACAGAGAGGGAAAGGGACTCTGCCCAGATCTGGGTCCCTGGCCTGCTGCTTCCATTTTACAGGTGTGAAAGGAGACGGGGCTCTGAGAAGCAGGCAGGCCCATGGGCTTTGGAAGTCAGCACTGGCTGTGGCTGGTGTTTGTGGGGAGCGTTTTCTGGGGTCGGGATGCCAGCAGCCTGCCCGAATGTGATGCTCGTCTCTTGCAGACCAGCCAGTTCCTGCTGGAGGCTCCTGGTGTCATCTGGGGAGACCATGTCCAGGCCCCCCGACTGCCTGCTGCGGCTGTTCCGGGGTGCCCCGAGGCAGCGGGTCTGCACTCTGTTCATCATCAGCTTCAAGTTCACATTTTTCGTCTCTGTCATGATCTACTGGCACGTTGTGGGAGAGCCCAGGAGCCAAGGACAATTCTTTAACCTGCCCGTTGACATCCCCTGCCCCCCTATGGTCCCCCCCACGCCGCCCTCCAGCACCCCTGCTCCGGGCAACATCTACTTCCTGGAGACTTCAGACCGGACCAACCCCAACTTCCTGTTCATGTGTTCGGTGGAGTCGGCGGCCAGGGCCCACCCTGAGTCCCGGGTGGTGGTCCTGATGAAGGGGCTGCCTGGTGGCAATGCCTCCCTGCCCCGGCATCTGGGCCTCTCGCTTCTGGGCTGCTTCCCCAACGTCCAGATGCTCCCGCTGGACCTGGAGGAGCTGTTCCGGGACACGCCCCTGGCGGCCTGGTACGAGGCCGTGCAGCAGCGCTGGGAGCCCTACCTGCTGCCCGTGCTCTCAGACGCCTCCAGGATCGCGCTCATGTGGAAGTTCGGTGGCATCTACCTGGACACAGACTTCATCGTCCTCAAGAACCTGAGGAACCTGACCAACGTCCTGGGCACCCAGTCCCGCTATGTCCTCAATGGTGCCTTCCTGGCCTTTGAGCGCCACCACGAGTTCATGGCGCTGTGCATGCGTGACTTCGTGGCCCACTATAATGGCTGGATCTGGGGCCACCAGGGCCCCCAGCTGCTCACGCGGGTCTTCAAGAAGTGGTGCGCCATCCGCAGCCTGGACGAGAGCCACGCCTGCCGTGGTGTCACCACCCTACCCTCTGAGGCCTTCTACCCCATCCCCTGGCAGAACTGGAAGAAGTATTTCGAGGATATCAGCCCCGAGGAGCTGTCCCGGCTGCTCAACGCCACCTATGCCGTCCACGTGTGGAACAAGAAGAGCCAGGGCACACGCTTCGAGGCCACGTCCAGGGCACTGCTGGCCCAGCTCCACGCCCGCTACTGTCCCACGACGCACGAGGCCATGAAGATGTACCTGTGAGGGGCCTGCCAGACTGCCTCCCCCTACCCAGTGTCCTGTTGGAGAAGGGCTCTTGGTCACCCTTCCTGGGGAGGCGAGAAGGGAGGCCGGGAGAGGGAAGCCTGAGCTGCTGCAGCCCGGAACGGGGGTGGGCAGGCTGCGGGGAGGGCAGAGAACTGTCGGCCCAAGAGGTGTTATTGGAGGATGGGCTGCGGGGCCTGGGATCCGCTCCTTTCTGGCCACATGAGGCTGGTAGGACATGCCCTAGCCCAGTGCGCTGTCTCAGGGTAAAGGCGGCAAGTGGTGGGGGAAGGGCCCCCAGCCAGAATCAGCTGGAGCGAGCTGGGCGAGCGTGCTGGATCTTCTAGAGAACACACAAGAGCAGTGAACGTCAAAGCATCTTCCAGGGTGTCGCGGGGCAGCGGGGCTGACTGGGGCTAAGGTGCCCCTGGAAGCACAGAGAAGCCAGAGAAAAGGGGAGAGGAAGAGAGAAGAGCTCTTAGGCCCTAAACGAGGGGGAGGAGGCAGCCTGTGGGCGAGTGGGGCTGCAAACGCAACCTCGTGAGCCCCGGGGTGGGCGCTTTGCTCTTTTCCGGTTTGGGTTTCTTTTTCAGCCGGGCTGAGGCTGCAGAACCAGCGGGGGAACATTTGGGGAAAGGCCCTCCTGCCCACACCATCCTTTCTTTCCAGAAGATGTTGCAAGGGTGACGTGTGCCAGCTGCTCACTCCAGGGGCACAGGGGCGTGGAGTTCTTTTGGCTCAGGAAAAGCATTTTAAAGAAAACTCGCTCCACCCTGCCCGTGATAAACACAGGAGAATAATAAATATAATGAAAGTGACTAGCTGACATCTACTGTGTTGTGGTTGATAAAACTCATTCACTTGTACAGCCCTTATGAGCCCCATTTTGCAGATGGGGAAGCAGCCAGGGTTGGAGGAGGTGGTGATTTGCCTGTGGTCATGCTGCCCAGAGCAGAAGGGCTGGGGGACCTGGCAGTGGGCAGGCCCACAGCCCGGGTGCTGGAGAGCGACTGCGGGGGGGCATGGAGGAGCCTGCTCTCCCATGTCACTTTTCAAGGTTCACAAACAGCCTAGGTTGGGTCCCACCCAAATCTGTTTTAACCTAAACGGGGCCAAATGAGGACACTGGAGGAGCCCACACCACAGTAGGTGTGTGCTGCCACCAAGCCTAGAGGAGACCCCAGTGAGAGAGGTGAGCGGGCCTGCGGGGTCCCTCCTGCCTCACCCTGGATGCCTGGCCACGATCAGAAGTGCCCCGCTGGCAGCCCCGGGGCTGGGCCGGAGGAAAATCTCTCCGCAGGGTGAGGCCCCAGCTGGTTCGTGTTGAGGAAGCCGCCTCTAGAGCTGGGGTTCCGGCCAGGCTGGAGAACCCTCTCCTGTGGGACTGGGGGTGCTGCCAGGAACTCTGGGGCTCAGCAGGCTGCTCTTTGTTTAGAGGCCTCTGGATTGTGTCTGCAGATGGTCTTGGGCAGCCTGGTAAGGAGGTGAGCTCCCTGGCTTTAGGGGTATTCAAAAGTAGGTGATGTTTTTGATGAAAACAATGGATTATTATGTCAGTTATTTCTGACCATATTATTTCAACCATAACTTCGTTTCACCTATCAAATTTTTTTTAGAATGAGCAAGTTTACTTTAACGATACAAACAATATATATAACTGTATATACTTAAGTGAAACGACCTCTTAGGGTCAAGCATTGTTAATTGATAATTTGACCATCATATCGTGAGTGGCTACTATGTGTCAGCAGGCAGAGATGAAACAGAGACATGTCCCTCCCTCACCCTAAACTCTTCCATGGCTCCCTGTTACCTAGGGAACAGAGCCTGACTCTTGGTCCCAGCATTCAAGGCCCTCCCAGATCTGGCCCCGCCTCCCTCTCCAGCCTTGAGCATTGCCCTCCATCTACACCAAACTGCAAATTCTCCCCTCCCCTCCCCACCCTAATGTTCACCTGTCAATACTCTTTCTGCCTTTGCTGATGCCTGCCGTGCCCTTCCCAACCATCTTTACCAACAAACTCCTCCTGTTCCTCCCTGTAAGGTCCGTGTCCCCTCGAGGAAGCCTTCCCCGACTGCCCCTCCCGCAGCCCCACAGCTCCCAGGCGTCCTCCAGGACCGTTGGATTCTTGGCCTATCTCCCCATACGTCTTGAAGGGCAGAGCCGTGTCAGTTCAGATCCCTCTCAGGGTCATTCCTGGCCTTGGGCTCAGGCTCCTGGTGGGGGACATCCATGTAGCTTTGCAGGGGCCTCAAGAAGTTGCTGTCCGTCCGAGCAGAGCTGAGGGCCTAGAGGCACCGGCTGTGGACCCCGACTCCCTGGGAGCGTCAATAAGAGACCTTTGGGCCCTCGGCTACCTCCAACACGTTCTAGCCCAGAGGGCCAGGCTGGAGCGGCTACAGTCAGCTCTGAAGGGGTGCAGGGCGGCCCAGTGTTTCAGGCCTTCTCAGAGGACCCCGTTCTGGAAACTCAGTGTGGCAGGCAGGCTTGGCCCCTGACTCTCCCACATCATGTCAGGCAGAGCCAAGAATAAGAGAACTCTCAGATATTTCTGGCCTCCTGTCTCCGAGAAAGTGGGCAGGGGGAGGCGGGGTGCGCAGAGGTTTGGGGTTGATTCTTCCTCGTCTACATTCTAATAAGGACCCTCCAGCCATCGGCTTGGATGGTCAGGGGGCCGTATCTCGTTGAGCCTGCCCCACGCCCAGCCTCTTAATGCGGCAGCTATAAACCAGCTAGGATCCAGCTGGCCAGAAATAACAGCAGCATCCCAAAGAAAAGAGGCTGAGAGGATGGGTGCGGGTGGGGCTGAGGTCGCGGGAGAAAGGCTGATTCATCTCCAGGCCTTGAGCCTGGAAGCTGCCCCCTGCCACCCTCCCCACCTGGCCTCGAGGACCCCAGCCTCCTCCGACCCCCAGGGCTGTGTTCTTGTGTCTCCTCTGGGCTGGTAGGAACCATCCTGCTGCCCAGGGCAGGGCAGGGGAACCCCGAGATCCCCTTTCCCTGCCTCCTGGCCCCTGCACCCTGGCCAGGGCTGTGCCTGTTGCCTCTTCTGCGAAGCGACGATGGATGGTACCTACCTCCTAGCGTGGTTGTGATGTTCAGGTGAGCCAGCACGATGGAGCACGTTATATACAACTCACCTCCACTTTCTACACGGGGAAACAGGCTCAGCAAGTAAGCAGCAGGACTGGGATTTGAACCTAGGCCTTGGCTGTCCTGAGGACTGAGCTCGAGGCAGGAAGGAGGTTGGCTGGGGGAGCTGGAGAAAGCTCCTTCTCACCTCCCTGTGCAACACCCGTAGACCCGAGCCTAGAGCCCTGCTGGGTCCCCTCTGCCTGGGCCTGATTCTGGAGACCCTGCGCTTTGTTCTGTCCCATCCCAAGCTCACAGTCGCCTGATGCCCTGTCAGCCTCAGGCTGCCCCCTCTGTGGGGTAGGAGCGGGAACATTTACTGGGCAACGGGATGGGGCGGGCTCCTGTGGAAGCCTGCCCTGGGGACAGTAATCAGACCCCAGGAGCCCTGCAGTCTGCTTCTGGGTGGTGAGTTGACGATGTTTTGTGTGGGAGCTGGGGAAGAAGATGAGGACCCACCCTTTATTAGGGGCAGCGAGTGGCCCAGCAGAGGCCCGGGGCAGGCATGCTGTCAGTTATTGAATGAACCTCAGCTGGCCGAGCCCAGGCAAGCAGGGCAGTAGCTTTCCCCGCAGCTCTGGGGCAGGGGCATAATTCCCCCTTGCTGCTGTAGCAGTAGTCAACTTCTTGTTTAAATATTAAATTGGAATGTCCCCCATCTGGGTGCGTCACAGCAGCGAGGGTGAGTAACTAGGACTGTATTCCTGGAAGTCTGGGTTCATGGTTCACTCGTTCCTAAATCTCTGCTTGTCCTGATATGGGCCAGGCATGCTGGGGATTCCTCTGTGGGGTTGGGGGTCAGGCCTGGACATGGCCCTGGGACCTGACGACTGGCCGTGGACTGAGGTATGATCCGGGCTATGGGGGGATGGGGAGCGTCCACTTCCCTGGGCAGCAGAGGAACCAAGGTAATGGGTAAGACCAAACTCGGGGCGGGGGGGCACCCCAAACAGGAAGACGTTCCTCACAGCCACAGTCCACACCAACTTCAAGGAGAGAAAGATCAGAGAGGAGGCCTCTGGCTGCCAGAAACAACTCAGGTGGCCAAAACCCTCTGGGCGTTTATTCTCCCCCATGGTGTACTGGCTAAGGTATCACAAAGCTGCTGTAACAAAGATTCCAAAATAGAGTCACTTAGATAAGGCAGAAGCTGGTTTCTCCCTCACATCACAGCCCCAAGGTGAGTGCTCCAAGGCCGGTGGGACCACTCTGCCACCCCCAAGATGGAGCTTCCAAAGGGCTCCAGCTGTTGCTATTTTCCAGCTAGCGGGAAAGGGGGAAGAGAATGCCCAAGGCAAATGTCTTCAAGGACATAATCTAAAAGTTGCCCACATTGCTTCTGTTCACATCCCATTGGACTGGACTTAGTCACATGACCACACCCAGCTGCCAAGGATACTGGGAAGTGTAGTCTGCAGCTGGGGGGCCCAATGTCAGCTAAAACTCAATAGGTTTTATTACTAAAAGGATGACAAGGAAGGATGGACACTGGAGGACATTTAACAGTACCTGCCACATATAACAAGGAGTCTGGTGATACGGTGCCTCCAGGGTTGCTTAATTCAATATCTTGTCAACATCTTCATGTCTTCAAGGATCCAGTGTGTTGACTTTTAGTCTCAGGCTTGGTCCCTCCTGGCCTCAAGATGGCTGCCACTGCTCCAAGCATCACACCCTTATGCACTAAGGGAAAAAGGCAGAAAAGAGAATGCTCCTGCCTAGTGTCTATGAAAACTCTCAGAAGCCCCCATCTCCAGCTCACTTCCCCTAACTCTCATTGGCCAGAATAGCATCACATGCCCATTCCTACTCCAATTACTAGCAAAGGGAGTGGAGTGACCAGGACTGGCTTAGACCATTTGAGATTCACCCGCAGGGGCTGTGAAGAGCCCCACTTCCTTTACAACTTTACAGAAGGCCTTTACAAAAGGCTACTTGAGGGCCAAAGAAAATCAGAGTTCCTTTAGCAAGAAGGGAGGTGGGAATGGCTGTTGGGAAGGAGCCTCCATGGGAACCAGCCCTTCTGCCCACCTGTTCTGCCCCAAGCCCAGCAGCAGACTCCTGCGCATGATTTCATTCACCTCTCCCCGTGAGGAGGACACTGTCTGCAATTTACATATGAGGAAATTGAGGCTCAGAGAGGTTAGGCGACTTGCTTAAGGCCACACAGCCAGTATCTGGCAGAGATGCAGTTCCAGCCCAGGTGTATCTAACTCTAAAGGCAGGCCCCTTCCCGCTGTAGGATGCCCCAGCAGAAGTCCTGTAACAGGCCCTTCTTAGCTCTAAGACCAGCAAAATTAGACCTCATGGAGTATTTCACGGTGGTGTGAGTGGCAGAGTATTTTTGCAGGGACACAAGTTTTATTCCACATTGAAACTGTAGATTTCACAGTATTCTAAGGCTGTTTGCAAAATCGTGCTTTTATGTCTGTTTTACTAGACTCAGTGCACAGTTTCCCTGCTTTGGCCTCTTGCTCCTTCCTTGACTAGTTGGTGCTGACACCATTTGTTGCGAGGATATCAGCTGGGATTCATTTCAGTTGCAAATAACAACAAAATAAGAGTGGTTTAAACAACAAGTTAATTTCTTGCTTGTGATAAAGGCTAGAGGTGGGCAGCCCAGGGCTGGTGTGGCAGCTCCGCAGTATCGGGGACCCAGGTTCCCATTAGCTTGTGGCTCCACCACCCCCAGCACGTGGCTTCCACCTTACGGTCCAAGATGGCTGCTCAAGTGCCAGCATCACGTTTGCATTCCAGCTAGAAGGAAGAAGGAAGGATTGAAGTGGGGCAGTCTCTGCCAGCTAGGGGGAGTTCCCAAAGGTGGCATGTGATATTTCCACTTCCTGTCATTTGCAAGAACTTAGTTACAGGACAACTTAGCTGCAAAGGAGGAGCTGAACTGTGACACAGCCGCACAGGCCTCAGGCAACGCCACCGTAGCCCTGGGCGAAATGGCCCTGAAGAGGTGTCCTGAGCTGGGCGAGGGGCCAGGTCGTGATGGCCCACGTTGATCAGTCGCTGGATGCAGGCTGTCCCTGGGAGAAGACGTGACCTTAGTGAGGCACTTTCTTCAGCCCGGGCAAACCCCAAAGAGGGCCGAGCCCTGGGGGCCGCGTCCCAGCAGCTCTCCCGGCAGCCAGGGATGAAGTTCATTCCAGGAGGGAAATCTGGGTGCTCGTCACAGCGTCCACCTCAATACTATCAGGTTCCATCGACGTGACGTTCAAAGACAGGCAGAATAATCCGTGGTGTCGGAATCAGGGTCGTGCTGCCCCCAGACTGAGGAGCTGACTCCAAGGCCACAGCCAGTGAGGCCTCAGAAAGGACGAGCTGGCCCCGGGCAACGGGGCTGAATAAGACTTGAAGCCAAAGACCCATTTTAGGGGCACCTGCCCCCAGACAGTGGTCCTGGAGAAGCAGCTGGAGGAGGTGGGGAGAGCAGAAGCCGGCGGCGTCGGAGAAGTGAGCCGGGGTGGCGGTGAGGAAATCCTGGAGTTCACAGGGGCCCTCTGGAGGGGTCAAAAGCTGGGCCCCTCCGAGCCCCCAAGTCAGCGGTGCCAGGCACTCTCCACCCGGGCACAGGCAGCAAGCAGGCCACAGCTGTCCCTTTATAGACGTGGACGGGCAGCAACCAGAGAGGCGTTGCCGGGGGACCAGGCAGAGGGGGTGCTAGCAGGGCAGCTGGAGGCTCGGTTCGGTCTTTGCCAGCCTAGCCCACACCCAGCTCAGAGCAGAGGACAAGCAGGGGGCCAAGGTGACCTGGGTCAGATGCAGCTTGGGCTGCACGGTGTGGAGGACAGGGCTGGGCCTGGGGGCAGTGACCATGGGCCCATCCCTGCTCTGTGGGGCCAAGGGAACTCTTTTTCCTCTCTGGGCCTCCGTGTCCTCACTGGTGGGAGAGAAGAACCCGTCTCTGCCATCAGACCATGCGCTCCTCCTGAAGCCTAGAGTGGGGTCCCCTCTTGGCCCCCCCGTCCAGGGTTGGACAGGACATGCATATTTGCTGAGGGTTGAATAAACGAGAAACTCATGTCCCCAGAAGGCCCTGGCGTCCTCGTGCAAGCAGCGCCTGCCCTCCCAGAATCCCTCACAAGCTCCCCTGGGCTGCTCAGACCCCTCTGATGTCCCCCTAAAGACCTCAGCACCCCCGACGACAGGGGCTGATGGGGTGGGATAGGCCTCCAGACCAGCCGGGAGGGGGAGGGCCAGGCTGGGCCCAGGGTCTTAGGGCCTTGGGGCCTTTGGGATTTTCACCCCAAATATTTCCTTAGGAAGTCAAGAGAGTTACTTGGGGGTGTGCAAATCCCACTCAGTAGAGCACCCTGGAAGGCTGCCCTGCAGTGTGATAGAAAGATCCATGTTCTAGGGACCGACAGACTTGGCCACGAGCCTTCTGTGAGACTGTCCTCTCTGAGCCTCAGTTTCTTCATCTGCAAAGTGGGGGCAGGGAACCAGGGAGCCTTTAAGCAGTTTCTGGCCCTAGAACCCCCAAACAGATGAGGATCTGCAAGGGCCTCCGGGGCTAGAGCTGGGATGTGGCCACAGGCCCTTTGAGGCCTGGCTGGGGCTGAGGGCTCTGACCTGGCTGTCTGTTGGGGGGGCTGCCTGTGTCAGTGTCTGGGAAGTAGTTTCCAGATGCAGCCTGCAGAGCCATTAGAGGGAATCCTTGCCAGGTGACCATGTGCCTCAAAGTCTGGAGGGCAGTGGAGGCCCGAGTGATGTCCCCAGACAGTGGCTGCAGTCCAGGGGAGAGTGTCCATCATGTGCCACCTCACTCAACCCTCTGGGGTGGGTATCATGATAATCATTTTGCCAAAGAGGAGACGGGTGCCCAGAGAGGGCAAGTGTTTTCCCATGGTCACACAGCCATCTCCTGCCTCCCAGAACAGCTCAATCTGGAGCACACACCACCACCCCCTGCCCCACCTGGCCCAGTGGTCCCTTTCTGTCCTCTGTCCACCCAGGCCCTTCATGCACAGATCATCTCCATCTCCCCTGCAGGCTGTGAGGGTCTCAAGGGCAAGGACATTGTCATAGAAGAACCCGTTTGTCGGGGACAGGAGCTTACGTTTCACAAAGCACCCCCTCCCTTGCCTGAACGAGGGCTCCGTGAGGCAGATATTACCTCCACCGCACCGAGGAGACACTGACGCCTGAGAAGCCGAGGACTCTGCTGGGTCCGCAGTGAGCAGGACGCAGGGCGGGACGCAGGCCGGGTTCCTCTGCCCCCGAGCCCGGGTGGACATGCAGCTCTGCCATCTTTCAGGTAGAGAAGGGCTGACCCCTTCTTCCACCCTCAGGCACAGCCCACTGTCAGGCCCAGGCCACCAGGTAAACCACAGGGCCTTATAAGCCAAGAGACTGACTGCCGAATGGGGGAGTCCTGGCGGAGCAAAGCCCCTTCCCCTGTTGGCAACCATCCCCAGCGCCTGGCCCAGCCTCCCTGGCCCCTGTGGGAGGCCTCAGCCCTGCCTCTGCAGGCGCTGGAGACAGCCAAGACATCTGGATCCCGTAAGCCTGCCGTGGGCTGGCTCGAGCAAAACAACTTGGACAGCCCCAGAGGAACCCCCGGCTGGGCTGATGCAACTCCCATCTGTCCCTGCTCCCACTGCAGCTCCTGGGGATGGAGAGCCCCTGAGTCCCCTGGGGCTGGACAGGGAAGAAGAAGGAGGCAGGAAGGGCTTACATGGCCCTTCAGGGTGTGGCCCTGATTTCCCTCTGCAGCTGCACTCGCTACTCACTCTGTGTCTGTGAGTGTCTCCTCCATCGGGCTGGGAGCTCCTCCAGGGTGGGACCCAAATCTGATTCGTCCATGAGCCCCCAGCATCACGCTGCCTGGGACCTGTCACAGGGGAGGTGTCAGGTGACTGTTTGCTAAATGAATGAATGAGTGAGGCAGGGAGGGAATGAATGAATGAGAGAAAGGAACCATGGTCTCCATGTTCCGCCAGGATCCAGTCAGGAAAATAGAAACCTTACCAGTTATTCTATCGTAAAGCATGTAATATCAGGAGTTGGTTAAACAGGAATTGAAAAGCCGTAAAGGGAACCCAGAAGTCAGCAGAGACAGCCACCCCCCAGGAAGCAGCGACCACATCTAGGACTGGGGTACAAATGGAAAAGGTGGCAGTTACTAGACCCTAGAAGCTTGGAGGAGGTGCTCCAGGTGCTGGAAGCCCACCTCTGAGAGGGAGATGCTGCCCACCTGGTGGTGCTGCCTCAGGAGCTCCAAGGAAGGATCCCGAGAGCCAGCCCCCAGGCCTCTGAGGAAGGGGCGCCCGTCAGCCGGTGCCAGAGTCTCGAGCAGGAGGGACACGGCTGGTTCTCAGAGTGAGGAGAAAAATTTAAAATTGAAACTAAGTGCCACTGCCGCCTCAGGAGCCCAGAAATAAACCCTTATACTTAATGATCAATTGATGTTTTTGTGTGTGTGAGGAAGACTAGCCCTGAGCTGACCTCCATTGCCAATCCTCCTCTTTTTGCTGAGGAAGACTGGCCCTGGGCTAACATCCGTGCCCATCTTCCTCCACTTTATATGGGACGCCACCACAGCATGGCTTGACAAGCGATGTGTAGGTCCGTGCCCAGGATCCGAATCTGTGCACCCCGGGCTGCCGAAGCGGAGTATGTGAACTTAACCACTACACCACCAGGTCGGCCTCTCAGTTGATTTTTTTACTGGGGTGTCAAGACAATTCAATGGGTAAAAAATAGTTTTTTCAACATATGGTGCCGGAAAACTGGATATCCACGTGCAAAAGAATGAAGTTGGAGCCCTTCCTCACGCTTTATACAAAAATCAATTCAAACTGTATCAAAGATCTTAATGTAAGAGCTAAAACTATAGAATTCTGAGAAGAAAACATAGGGATTAATCTTTATGATTTTGGATTAGGCAATGGCTTCTTGAATATGACAAGAAAAGAACAAACGACAAAAGAAAAAGTGGTTAAATTGGACTTTACGAAAATTAAAATTTTTGTGTTTCAAAGAACACCATCAAGAAAGTGAAAAGACAGCCCACAGAATGGGAGAAAATATTTGCAAATCACGTATCTGATAAGGGACTTGTATCTGGAATACATAAGGAACTCCTTCAACTCAAAAATAAAAAGACAACCCAATGAAAAAATGGGCAATGGATTTGAAAGGCATTTCTCCCGAGAAGATATACAAATGGCCAAAAGCACAAAAAAAGATGCTCAGCATCATTAATCATTAGGGAAACACGAATCAAAGCCGCAGTGAGATACTGCTCACACCCACTCGGATGGCTAGGACCAAAAAGACAGACAGAGGCGTGTCAGCGAGCATGTCAGAAACTGGAATCCTCATACGCTGCTGGAATGTAAAATGGGGCAGCCACTTTGAAAAGCAGTTTGGCAATTCCTCAAAAACCTAAACATAGAATTATACGACCCAGAAATTCCTTTCCTAGGCATAGACCCGAGAGAGTTGAAAACACAGATCCACACAAAAACATGTACGCGAATGTTCGCAACGGTATTATCCGTAACAGCCAAACGGCGGAAACAACCCAAATACCCAGCAACTGATGAGTGGGTAAGTCTGTCCAGTGGGATATTATTCAGCCATAAAAAGGAATAAAGTGCTGACACATGCTACAACGTGGATGAACCTTTTTTTAATTGTTATGGTTTTTTCCTATTTATTTATCCTCAGCAAATTTAAGCAGCAGCTCCTTCACTCCATCTTCCTCGACTAACAATTATCTAGTTATCTTAATTGTGTCTTTTTTTATTGCAGTAACATTGGTTTATAACACTGTATAAATTTCAGGTGAATATCCTTAGACTCCTATTTCTGCACAGAAAACATCACGTTCACCACCAAATACTAACTACAGTCCATCACCACACACATGTACCTAATCACCCCTTTCGCCCTCCTCCCTCCCGCTTCCCCTCTGGTAACCACCAATCCAGTCTCTGTCCCTGTGTGTTTGTTTGTTGTTGTTTTTATCTTCTACTTATGAGCAAGATGATACAGTCTTTGACCTTCTCCCTCTGACTTATTTCGCGTAGCATAATATCCTCAATGTCCATAATGTGGATGAACCTTGAAAACATGCTCAATGAAAGAAGCCACACAGAAAAGGCCACATATTGTATGATTCCATTTATGTGAAATGTCCAGAATAGGCAAATCCATAGGGGTAGGAAGTAGATTAGTGGTTGCCAGGAGCTGGGAGGAGAGAGGAACAAGAGTGACCGATAATAGGTACAGGGTTTCTTTCTGGAATACTGAAAATGTTCTAAAATTAGTGGTGATGGTTGAACAACTCTGAATATACTAAAAACCCACTGGGCAAATGTTATGGTATTCCAATAATGTTATTATTTTAAAAATATCTAATATATATATTTTTAATATATTACATATATATTTTTAAAATTTTTTATTGATTTATTTTGGTTCAGCAGATAAGGAGTCTAACATGGCCAGGTGGCAGTCTCAGCTTCCAATTCAGTGGGACCGTTGTTCTGTCCCCTGGTGGAAACAGTCCCCCCTCCAAGTTTCAGGAATAGGAAACAAAAATTCCATGAGTGACTATTGAGCATAGTCATGATTCCTGGCGGTGTGTTCTGTCTGGGGATGTGCTGGTCTCTGATTGAGCACACACACTGCCTCCTCTAAGACAGAAGTCCATCTTTCTGGCCTTGCCTCCCAACTGGAGACATACTTTCTGAGTCTTCAGTAGGTCATGCCCCATTCTATTGGACCAGCTGTTTCTGGGTGGCAGGGCATCTTGGAGACAATAGCTTGATAAAAGCCCACTCTGCCCTTGAAGACCCCCCTGCCGGGCTGTGGATGAAGTCCCCACAGCTGTGCTCTCCTGTTGAGCAGGGCTGGGGGCTGGGGGCGGCGCAGGGGAGTGTCAGCTTTGACCCCAGCTTGGTCTCAAGTCAGGAGATGCGATCCCCCTCCGAGCTAAAATATTCAGGAAGAGTTCCTTCTACTGGAGTCTGGAGGAGGCAACAGGGACTGATGACGGTGAGGGCTTAGGGAGAAATGACAAACTTGTACCCCAGAGCCTGTGAGATAATATTCAAAGTAAAAATGATGAGCCCAAACACTGAATGGACCAACACTCCTGACTTTACACTTCAAAACGGTGGCGAGGATGAACTGTATGTTATGTACATTTTACCACAATTAATTTCCTAAATAATAATGAAAAGGAGATGGGAAGTGTGAGGCGAGGTCAGGAAGCACTTGAAACCCATCCAATCCGGGGCTGGCCCAGTGTCGTAGTGGTTTAGTTCACATGCTCCACGTTGGCGGCCCCGGGGTTTGCAGGTTGGGATCCCGGGCACAGACCTACTCACTGCTCATCAAGCCATGCTGTGGTGGTCTCCCACAAACAAAATAGAGGAAGACGGGCGCAGATGTTGGCTCAGGGCCAATCTTCCTCACCCCCGCCCCCCCCCCAAAAATAAACCCATCCAGCAGACATGTGTCACTGTCGACTGTGCTTAAAAGACAGAAATCCCAAACCTAAAGTTCCTCAAATTTCAGAGAAATTGAAGCGCCTTCCTTATTTGCCTTTGGCAACCCACTGTTTTTATAGCAGCATGGAAACTTTCTCATGAGAAGACCTTTCTTGGTCATGAAAGACCACGGCCAACTCCAGTGGATAATTGTCTATTTAAAGGGGGGCAGGGATGATGATGACGACAACAATGACTGGTGATGACAATGGCAGTCATAACTGACATTGTGAGCCCTTACCCTCAGCCGGGCACTATCACACGCACTTTCTATGTGTTAACTCACTCCTCACACTCACCCTTTGAGGAAGGGTGATATTGACTTCACTTTGCAAGGTCGGAAAGCAACTTGTAAGTCAGCATGGTTCATTTGTGGTCATTGTCACTGTGACGTTGGCCTTTAACCAATTTCCGCATCTTCCATGTTTGGCCAGTCTGACTCCTGACTCATCTGGCGGGATGAGCCAGGCGGCACGGAGTGTGCCATCCAAGAGAGGCCCCGGGCGTGGGGGCTGTGCCTCTGGAATCAGCCACCTTGCTTCCCTGCCCTTAGACCTCTGTCCTCGGCTGATGCTGCCCTGTCACCCTCGCCTCCATTTCTGCCTCTGCCTGAGCCTCACCATGGTGGGGGCTCCAGGCCCCATCCCCTGGCAACCCCTCGCCCCATCTCAATTCTGCTTTTGTCTCCCCAGCCCTCCAGCCTCCCCATTCTGTTCCCAGGGAAGTCCCCACATGCCCAACAACCTCACAGAAGCCAAATAAACCTGAACATTTCTTCAGCAGGAAACTCCACACCCTAGCCATGCTGGGAAAACAAAGCGTTTTTGTTTTTTTGTTTTTTTTTAATCAGAGTCAATAAAAACCCTAAATGACTCTGATGTTTCAGCAGAGGAAAAAATAAATAAAAACAGCATTTCACAAAATGGATTTCTGGCCATTGCCAAATGATCATAAACTGTCCCAACTTCCCAGAGAGACTGAAAGGAAAATTCATCTGCTAACAGCTTCTTACTTTCCATTTGGGTTTTAAATGCAGTCCAACCTCCACTTCGATTACAGAAAGTCAGAACTGAGGCTGAGGGAAAATGGTTCACGTGAAGAAAGAGAGGAAAAGATCAACATCTAGTCCAGAGACTAGACTAGAAACTGCTGGAAGCCCTCAGCCCAGCCCAACCCTTTCCCATCACAAAGGTGCAGAATTTCAGGACTGGGAGGGACCATAGACCCACTGGCCCAGCTGCAACATCCCTGGACAAGCACTTACCCTTCCATTTGAAGATGGTCTGTAGGTTATGATACAGTTTCAGATGCAGAAACAAACATTGAAATTAACAATGGCTTAAAGATGGTAGAATTTTATTTCTCTCTCAAGTGAGAGGCCAGAAGAGGGCAATCAGGGCTCAAGGGTTTAGCTGTTCCCCAAAGTCATCCAAACAGCCCAGGCTCCTGCTACCCTGCTCTATTTCTCCATATTCAGCTTTCATCTCATGGTTCAAAGCAGCTGCTTCAGCTCCTGCCATTGTACCCACAGTCAGCCAGCAGACCCAACCCAGAGATCACTCCCATCACTTCTGCTCTTATCCCTTACTCTCTTTAGTTGCAAGGGGATCTGGGAAACACAGTTGTTAGGTGGAGAGCCAGGTGCCCAGCTAGAAAGTCTATTGCTGTATAAGACAGAGAAATGGGTATTGGGGAGAAACTGGCCATGAAATTGTCCCAGAGGGCTCCTGTGGGAAAATGCAGGCCATTCTATGACACAATTTTCCAGAATGCACTGTGCTCAAGCATGAAGAATGTCGCCTTTTGTTTGATTTGGAACTTGCTAGCATCTTGGGCACAGTTCCACTTTGTTGTTTGTGCCAAAACTATGTCCCAAGACAAAAAATGTAATGATTTTTGGACCCCGCTGTTGGTTCAGAGGCTGGGCCCTGGAGCCAGACTGCTCAGGTTTGATTCAGGGCCCTCTTCCTACAAGCTGTGTGGCTTTGGGCAAGTTACCTACCTGCTCGTGACTCAGTTTCCTCATCTGTGAAATGGGGATAATAATCATTCCTGCCTCATACGATCGTGGTTAGATTGCACGTGGGGGCACCCAGCACAGTAGTGGGCACATGGGAAAAGCTCGATAAATGCTGTTGTTTCTGTTATTACTCTGGCCCCTGAGCCTCCAGTCATATGTCTGAGTCCCAGTTTTCTCATATGTAAAATTAGGGGGTGGCAGCTAGTCTCCCAGGATGACTCCAAACAATCCTTCCCTGTCTGTACACACAGGCCACTCCCCCCATCAAGATGTGGAACTTACATCGAACCCCCTGAGTCTGCGCTGGCCTAGGACTCGGCAGAAGTGACCACGTGCCACTCTGGGCCTGACCTTTAAGAGAACAGGCAGCTTCCACTCCCTCCCTCTCCGAACTCAGACGCCACGCCGGGAGGAAGCCCAAGCAGCTGCATGGACAGGCCCACACGGAGGATCGGTGGGGCTCCCAGCCCACCAACAGTCGCAGCGGAGCTCCCAGCCACAGGAGTGGGCCATCCAGGAAGTGGATCTTCCAGGCACCCAGCCACCCCAGCTGATGCCACGTGGAGCTGAGAGAGAAGCCTGCGGAGCCCGTGAAATTGCCAACTGTAGCAAATAAAGGATGATTGTTTTCAGCTACTAAATTTGGGGGTGGTTTGTTAAGCAGTCATAGATGACCAGAAGACAATTAGAGACGTAGAAGTAGGACGCTGTTGAAATAAAAACTTGAAGCATGTGGCATTGGTTTGGGGACCAGATGGTAGGCAGGACCTTGAGGAAACTGTGAGGGAAAGCTTAAGGAACAGCAAGGAAACTGCTATTGGAAGCTGAAGAAAATAAGACCCAGTTATGGAAACCAGCTTAGATAAGAGCAGACACTTGTTTTACTCTCCCCACTTTACCTCATTGGTAAGAGAGGGACCCCACCTTAGAGTTATGGGAATGGCTGAAAACACAACACCAACACTGGACGGAAGAGGTGGACAGCAGTCTGAGTCACGTGACCTTCCACCCCGGGGGAAGAGGACACCATGTGCCATGAGGGCTCACCCCTGGCTGGCACTCGGGAACAGTATAAACAGCCAGGGGCAGAGGGAGCCAGGCTTTGTCGTATCAAGAGGGTGGGGTGCCTCTGCTTCCCATGGGCGGACGTGATGGGCTTGTTTGTGCAATTCCGCAGGCTGCCAGGGAACCGAAACCCTCTCCGCAGGGATGAGCAGCAATTGTACCTGGTCCACGTGACAGGAGGGCTGTGTAGCTAGGGGACTTTATCCACAGGAGCAGAGCTGGGGTTCTGGGGACTTGCCATTAGGCCATTTGAGGGCCTCCTGATTTTTTTTTTTCTTTTTTTGTGGGGAAGACCAGCCCTGAGCTAACATCTGTTGCCAATCCTCCCCTTTTTGCTGAGGAAGACTGGCCCTGGGCTAACATCCGTGCCCATCTTCCTCCACTTTATATGGGACGCCGCCACGGCAGGGCTGACAAGCAGTGCGTCGGCGGGCGCCCGGGATCCGAACTCGCGAACCCCGGGCTGCCAAGCGCGGACTAAACCGCTGCGCCACCGGGCGGCCCCCGAGGGCCTCCTGATTTTACCAGAAGTCAAGGCAGTATGTAATATTGGGCCTTAATGTTAGCCTTTATACCACAATACATAGCAAAACTGTTGCCTCTGGTGATGTGGAAGATAGAAAAGGTGTCCAATGAACGTTGTCGATCTGGTTAAAGTGACTTCCAGGCAGAATGTTGAAAATGCCACTGATCTTCTTTTAACTGCCTGAGATAAAATACAAGAGGAATGAGGAGCCAAAAGAGAAACTGTTCAAATTTTAAGTAGAATTAACAGGAAATATAAAGGAGTCAGGACTTACTGGCCTTAAACATATAAACCATTATGTAATTTCATTTTTTTAACAATGAAGTTGATTTCTTTTATAACCAAATTAATCTCAGAATGAAAGTTAAAAAAAATCTTGGCTGTCTCGGTGCCCAGGACAGAGCCTGGCATGCTGCTTACCCTCATGAGTGTTTGAACAAATGACGGTCCTGTGTCAGTTTCTGCAGGTTCTTTGCCTGCAAAGTCTGTTTCCATGCAGAGCTTAATTCAGCAGAGCAGGTGACCCCAGCAACTAGCAGGGCGCCTGGGGAGCTGAGATGACTGGAAGTTACCAAGAAGGTATTTTCCAGGCAAAGTTAATTTTTTTTCTGATAGTGCCTCAACGGCCACAGTACTGCTCCCCAGGGACAATGATCTGTGGTGTCTAATAGGGGACGCTGAGGGCTCAGCGGCCGCTTGCTCTGATCTTCCTCCCAAGGGCATGTGGGAAACGGGCAGCTCAGTTCAGGCTGCCATGGTTCCAGCTCACTTTGCAGGTTTAAATCACATAACCACCTCACTAATCTGTCATAAACATTCCCATTTTAGAGATGAGGCTGTTGAGGCTTAGAGAGGTAGTCACACAGTCAAGATTTGACTTCACGTCTCTCTGCGGATAAAACTCACGCTCTGTCAACCACACCAGGGAGTCCCCCTGTGACGACCCAGGGGACCCATAAAAGTCCCAGATCTCAGATGGGGGTGAAAATCTAGGCAAATCCCACCCTTTTCATGTTATAATGCAAAAACCTGCAAAGCTCATCTGCGTCAACGAGCCGGGTGGGGCGTGGATGCCCCCAGACCCCAGGCTGACTTGAGTGTGTCAGCACCGTGGGGCCAGGCCCTCTCTCCACAGGGCACTTTTGCAGCGTCATTCAATCAACCACGAGTTTTTGTGGGCTGCCATTGTTACCGCCTGAGGCAGGGGGATCTTCGGCTCCCGCAAGACACGCCAATAGTTAAGGGGCAGGAGGTAGGAAAGAAGGGCTTTTCCTACAGCTTCCTAGCAGGAGGGAAGATGGCCGACTCATGTCGGAAAGACCCATCTTACGGAACATAGGGGCTGGCCTCCGGGTGGGGCAGACGTCTGGTCTCAGTTCCGGACAGTCTTTGGTTTCACTGGACGTGCATCAGAGACCAGAGCAACACCTACACCCTGGCCTCTTGGTTGTCCTTGATGGCTATCAGCGTAGACTCTCTGCCCGGGGGTCATCACATTCCTAAGGAACTCAAAAGAACAAAGTCGTCAACTTATAGCAGCTGGGAGGGGCCACGAAACCCACAGAGCCTGTCTGGGCTAGTTAATCAGCGGTCATTCAAAGTTACAATAGGGTTTCTTTTCTACAGTAAGGCTTCCCTTACGTCAACCTTCTCTTGAGCCAGTATCACCATGCCCACATGTCCCTGGTGGAGTGGGCTGTGTCCAGAGAGGCACCAGTGGGGCAGACTGGCTGGGTGTGAATCACACTCAGCTGTGTGATGCGGACTGAGTCACCGGCCTCAGTTTTCCCATCTGTAGAATGGTGGCGATACAGACGTCCACCACCCAGAGTGGCTGGGAGGAATGGGTGAGTTAGGGTGCGTGCACAGTGCCAGACATATGACAAGCACACTCCTTTCTTTATTGTTATTATTTGATGAATGGATGGATGGATTTAATTGCAAAACTGTAAGGTAGACAGGAAAGGCTATGATTAACCCCATTTTACAGATAAGGAAATTGAAGGTTGGAGGTGTTAAAAAGGTTGCAGACAGAATAGGTATAATTATTCTCATTGCACAGATGAGGAAACTGAGGCTCAGGGAGTTAGGTAACAAGCTCAAGGTCAAAGTCAGTGTCAAAGCCAGGCCCAGGCCCAGACCCCTCTGACCCAGGCCGCACCTCTGCCCTCAGTAACACCTCCCTCTTTGGAATTCTGCACTAATGGGGCAGGATTTCTCTGAGGACACAGTGGCCCTCATCACCACTGCCCAGGAGGAAGGGTGGCCTGAGATGGCGTCGGTCCTGCAGCAGCTTGTATCCTCCCTCGAATCTGCCTGGGGCCTCACCTGCTCTGGCTCTGCAGGAAGTCCCCTGGGAAATGTGGGCTCAGGAACGCCCCTCCCCCTCCCCCACTGGGCTCGCACCTGTGCCTGGCTGGATGGGGGGAGGGGAGGGGGAGGGGGAGGGGGAGGGGGGAGGGGAGGGCGGGGGTGGGGCTGGACCTGTAGACCCTCAGGACCCCAGTCTCACCGGGCTGGATTAGAGGGGCCTGGCGTCGTGCATGAAGTTCCACCAGGATCACTTCCTTTGGGTTTCAGGCGCTATGAAGCTAGAACTTTCTCATAAAATAGAAGTGTTACCCCGAGGGGAGACTCTTAAGAATTCTTAATAGGTAGAAGACGGAAAGCTAGGGGCTGGGCGTCTTTCGTGATCTTCAGTCAAAGGAAGCAGAGTCTGTTTCGAAGTGAGGGAGGTGGAAAGGGATGGAACCACGTTCCAGAGTGTGAAAGTGGGAGGGGGAGTTGACCGGCACCCGTGGGGGGTTGGGGAGAGACCGCTAGGAAGAAGCATTCCCGTTGATGAAGCACCTTCTTTTTCTTTTTTAATGAAGTTTAAATTTGTTCTACTTTTAGTCTTTACATTTGTTTTTTTTAATTTATTTTTTATTGCAGTAACATTGGTTTGTAACATTGTATACATTTCAGATGTGCATCCTTATACTCCTGTTTCTGCACAGATAACATCATGTTCACCACCGAAATACTAATTACAATCCATCACCACACACACGTGCCCAATCATCCCTTCTGCCTCCTCCCTCCCGCTTCCCCTCTGGTTATCACCAATCCAGTCTCTGTCTCTGTGTGTTTGTTGTTTTTATCTTCTACTCATGAGCGACATCATACAGTTGATGAAGCACCGTCTTTGTGCCGGCTCTGTCCTCAGCACTGACCGGCATGACCTCACTGAACCCACCGGGCGGGGACGCCTAGGGGATGGCCCTCCGCACGCCCCGCCCGCGGATGCCAACTCGGCCTCCGTTCAAGCGCTTCGCCCCACCATCCGGAGTCCCCGGGGCGCTGGAGAACTAGGGGGACAGGCCTAGAAGCGCCGAGTGCGGCGGGGATGACACACCGGATGGAGGGACGGCCAGCGAAGGAGCCGGAGAGGGAGAGACGGGGATTTCGTCGTGAGCGCGGAGCTCGGTGCTGCCGCCTCGAGGCTGCGCGGGGGACGAGACGGCGGCCGGGGGCTCCAAGGGACGCCCCGCCGTCTCCCGACCGGCGCCGCGGGCGCGGGGGCGCAGGTCTCCGCGGGCCGACCCCCCGGGCCTCAGCCGGCCTCCCCCACCCGGCTCTCGGTGCTTCCAGCACCCCTAGCTCTCCCACCTCCGGGCCTCTGTTCGAGCTGTGCGCTCGGCCTGGAACACCTTCCCCACGCACTCAACTCCTCCTCGTCCTCCCGGGGCTTCCCGGGCCGCCCACCCCACCCCTGGGCAGAGTTTGTTCTGTCCTCCGCTTTCCCCGGAGACCCACAGCCCGAGGGTACAGCACCGTCCTCGGGGGTCCGCGGCCTCTCCTCCCCACCGAGGGGTCTGTAGGGCCCGCGCGGGGGCGGCGCAGGGCTCGGTGAACAGACGCGAATGAACTGGAACATCTCCTGGAGCAGCGAAGATGGGGGCGGGGTGGATAAACACCCCCTGTCTCACACACACCCCCCTCCCAGCGGTGGATATTATGGGTGGAAGAGACCGCAGGACCACTCCCGGGGTCCTGGCTCGGGGGCGCCCCCTGGAGGCCGGAGCCTCCCATCAGGCGCGTACCCCGGCTCCGCGCGCCCCCCACATCTGATCTCAGGACCAGCGGGGGCCTCCTGAGACCCCTAGGCTGGGTCTCCCCTGCTCCCCTCCCCCCACCTCTCCCTGGCGTCATCGCGGTCTGGGAGGGCCGAGTGGGAGTCTGTGAAGACTGTGCACCTGCTGCGCCATAAACACCCGAGGGCCAAGGGAGGAGGCGGGCCGCAGGAGTGGACTGATGTCCTGCAGATCCAAGTCCACCACGGACCAGGCCTTTGCGTCCCGGGATACTCCTCCTCTCCGCACGGTGGATGACACGAGCACACCGCCGGCACACACGCACGTGCAGGGTGCACACACTCAGCTTACCACCCACTACACACGTGCAAACGGACTCAGTGTGCACATGCAGACGCGTACAGACACGCAGACACACTGCCCTTTCTGTGTGGTCGACCCTTTTGCCCTCCTCACCTTGCCTGTTTCATCACCGGGTTTGTTGGCGCCCCTGCCCCCCCTCCCCCAGTCTTTAGAGACTGGAGGCCCTGTTCCCCCAGGCCTTGGTCCCCCAAAACCCTCAGATCAGCTACAGGGCCCAGGGTGTAGTATTCCCCAGCTTCCCAGAATCCCGAGGTGGTCCCCACCATCCAGACAAGATCCTTCAGTTCCCAACTCACAGGTAACCCACCCATGTCCCAGCCGCCCTGCCCCTCCCCCAGAAGCCCAGAAGATGGGCTAATGTGACCACAGCTTCACCCAGAGTAAATGGCTCTGATGGACTCTGAGGTCATGTGACAGGCTAGGGGAGAGCTCTCAGCAGCTTCTTTTCCCCCAACCCCATTTATTGAATAATCCATCTTCCCCTGTCCCTGATTTGAAATGCCACCTTTATACTTAGATCTATTTCTGGACTCTCAAATGTTCCATTGATGTCTGTACTGCATTGGACACAACCAATTTTCCTCATATAACAATAGAACTTTCTGTGGGGTCAGGAGGCTCTGCTCCTCCCCTGCTCCCTCTTCTGTGTAGGGGAGGAAAACTTCCTGCCACCTTCCGAGGTTCTGTGGCTGGCCTGAGAATTAACTGACATGAGACAGATGAATGGGGAAAGGCATACACGTTTGTTTAATATTTTAACGTGTACACTGGGGTCTTCAGAAGAAAAATGAAGACTCAAAGAAACCATTGGGCCCAAAAGCTTATATACCTTTTTAAACAAAGAAAGAAACATTGTGGGGAAGTGACAGATGAAGGGGCTTAGGCTAAGGGCAGTAAGTTGTGGGACAGTGACTAGGAAATATACGAAGGAAACTAATGGAAGAGAAGGGTTATTTTCGCAGGTTTGTTTGCACAGATCCATTTGGGCATTGGCCCCCAGTCTCTGGTGATAAGAATAGTCTCTTCCTGGTGCAGGGAGGGGACCTTTCTCATGCGAAATTTTATGACCTGCTTTTAGGTAGAAAGGCGGAAGGCAGAGGCCCTTTTTGCATATTTTGAGGTGGCATGTTCTGAACTCCTTCACCTGGAAGGGATTTTCCCCAGCAATAAGATCCCTGGCCCCAGGGCGGGAGAGAGACTGACCTGATGGATAAGGAGCTGGGTATTCAGCCAGTACACCCACCCTCACCTTGGCCCCAGAGAGCGCCTCCCGTTCCTACCGGGGACTGGTGGCCTTTGCGGCTGCTTACAGCTGAGTGGGGAGAGTCTGTCCATCTCTGGGTTGGTTTTCTTTTTTCTTTAAATTAATTAATAGACTATTTTTTGGAGCAGTCTTCGATTTACAGAAAATTGAGTAGACAGAACAGAGTTCCCATACACTCTCTCTTCCTTGTTGACAGTTTCCCCTATTATTAATATCTTACATTAGGGTGATACATTTGTTAAAACTGATGAACTAATATTGATACACCACTATCAACTAAAGGCCATAATTTACATTAGAGTCTACCATTTTGGCTGCACAGTTCTGTGGGTTTCGACAAATGCATAATGTCACGTATCCACCATTACAGTACCACACAGAATAGTTCTGCTGCTCTAAAAATCCACCATCCTTCTCCCCACTCCCCCAGAACCCCGGACAACCACTGATCTTTTAATGTCTCTGTAGTTTTGCCTTTTCCAGAATGTCATATAGTTGGAATCATACAGTTTATAGCCTTCACAGCCTGGCCTCTTTGACTAAACAATTTGCATTTAAAATTGTTCCGTGTCTTTTTGTGGCCTGATAGCTAAAATCTTTTTCACACTGAATAATATTCCATTGTATGAACATATCTTCCATTATCCATTCTCCTATTGAAGGACGTCTTGATTGTTTTCAGTTTGCAATTATGAATAAAACTACTATAAACATTAACGTGCAGGTTTTTGTGTGGACGTGTTTTCAAGTCAGTTGGGTAAATACCACAGCGCGTGATTGCTGGAGCATATGCTAAGGCTATGTTAACTTTCTGAGAAACTGCCACACTATCTTCCAAAGTGGCTGTCCTATTTTGCATTTCCACCAGCAATGAATGAGAATTCCAGTTGCTCCACATCCTCGCCAGCATCTGGGTTTTTTCATTTTAGTTTTTTGGATTTTAGCCATTTGGATTTTAACAGTTGTATGGTAGTATCTCATTGTTGTTGTAATTTGCAATTGACTAATATATGTGGCGTTGGCCGTCTTTTCCTACGCTTGTTTGCCATCTGTATATTTTCTTTGGTGACGTGTCTGTTTAGATCTTTTGCCCATTTTTAAATTTGGTGGTTTGTTTCCTTATTGTTGAGTTATAAGAGTTGTTTGTATATTTTGGATACAGGTTCTTTATCAGATAGGTGTTTTCAAATATTTTCTCCCAGTCTGTGGCTGGTCTTTCCCTTCTCTTGATGGAGTTCTGCTGTAAGAAGCCCACTGTTGCTACCAGCTCTGTCCCACCCCCACCCACCTTCTACCAGTATAAGAAGTTATGTGGATCTCCACGCCCCTGGCCTTCCTGTCCTTCTCTCAGTGGGTGTGAACTTGGGCAGGGGGAAAAGGGTGCCTGTACTGAGCCCCTAAAACCCTAACACCTACTGCCTCAAGTGTTGTGCTGAAGATCAAATAGTTTCGTCTTTATAAAGCCCTTGGTACAGGGCCTGGAACATGTTAAGTGCCCAATTACCTTAGATAATTATAATTACGACCATCACATCTTTTAATAGCTAATGGAGTCAGTCTTTCCCCATTGCTCTTCCCTTTTAGAACCTTCCTAGCTATTGTCACATGTTCATTCTTCTAGATGAGTCATTTGATTAATTTTGAAAAGTGTCCTGTTGGGATTTTATGAAATGCATAAGTAATTTAGAAAAAAATAGACATTTTCATGATGTTGGGTTTCTTATCCAAGAATAAAGCCTGTCTTTTTATTTAAGTCTTCCTTTATGCCCCTTTTCTTCACAGAGAACTTACACAATTCTTGCTGGATTTATTTCCCGGCATTTTACTCTTTTTTTCTTAAATGCAATTATGAATGTGGTCTTTTCTTCAGAGGCACATTCTAATCGATTACCATATATCTATATCTATACATAGGCAATTGATTTTTTTAATAGACTTTATTTTTTAGAGCATTTTAGATTCACAGCAAGATTGAGTGGAAGGGACAGAGATTTCCCATATACCCCTTGTCCCCCACACAGGCACTGCCTCCCCCATAATCAACATCCCCTCTGGAGTGGGACATTTGTTACAACTGATGAACCTACGTTGACACATCATCGTCACCTGAAGTCCATTAGGTTCCTTCTCGGTGTTGTTCATTCTTTGGGTTTGGATAAATGTATAATGGTGTGTATCCATCATTCCAGGATCATACAGAGTGGTTTTACCTGATGTTTAAATATTAATTTTTTCCAATCTCCTTAAAGTTCCTAATGGTTTCTCTAATTGCTTCTCTTCATTTTTCCAGGTAATAATCTAAAAACAGTGGAATTTGGCCTCTGTGTATCCAACGCGTATCCGTCTTATTTGTGTGTCCTGTCTAATGGCACGGGTTAGCTCCTGCAAAGCAGCGTTCAGTAGTAGTGGTGACAGAAATCCTTGCCTTGTTCCAGAAGTTAATGGAAATGCATCTAGTGTTTCATCAGTGGATATAATGTGGCTTTTGGTGTCACATATTTTTATCACGTTAAAGCATAAAATTGATTCCTATTTTAATAAACTCTTTTTCTCAAATTAGGAATGGCTGTTGGATTTTATCAAAGACCTCCTTAGCATCTATCAAGATACTCATTCGGTGTTTCTCCCACAATCAACACATTTAGTAAAAGACAGGATTCTCTACAATTCAGCAAATGAGGCTCAGAGAGGTCAAGTCACTTGCCCAGGGTCACACGGGGACAGGGGGCAAAGCTAAGGTCTCTTTCTTTGAGCCCATGCTCTTTATCCCTGCCCCCAATGCTGCCTGCTCTGAATGTTGTGACCTTGCAGCTCCTGGGACACCCCACCCCCTGGTGCCCCACCAGGCCTTACCCAGCCCTTGCCCACAGTCCACATAGCCACTGTGGCCCCCACAACCCCCGCTCGCCTGCAGAAGCCTGTCCAGCTCAGTCAGCAGTGTCCATCTACAAAAACAGAAACCAGTTTAAGAGAGAAAGCATTTATTTGGGATCAAAGAATTGCAATTTGGGAAGCACAGGTTCAGGTAGAAACCCAAACAGTGTCCCGGTTACAGGAGAGGGGCTCAGGGTTTTTATGGGAAAAAGCAAGGACAAGGTGAGCTGTATTACAGAAGGCTTCATTGGTGCTGGATGAGGTCAGGCTAGGTTTGTACTTCACAGATTGGCCTGAGGCTCGATCATCAGGCAAAAGGCCAGACTTGTCCTTCATTGATTGGTTAGCAATTTGGTCATCAGCAAGTTCAGTTCCCGCAGTCCTTACAGACAGGATATTCTTGTCCTTACTAACATCTTGGAATGTTGGCAGTTTGGTCCAGTTTGGAAGATAAAGAAAACAAGACGTGCCAGGCAGTTCCTCTGAAATAGCCGCTCCGGCTCTGTTTTATTACGGCTCCACTCATCTTTCACAGCAGCCACCCGTGTCTCACCGTGAACACAGCTGAGCGCCACAGGAGAGGCTTGGGGTGAGTGGGGTATCGGGCAGGCCCAGGGTCACAGAACCTAGAAGGGTAGAAGAAAAAGACGTTTTTCCTCCCTTCTACCAGGCTTGATAAAAGAGGGAGGAGCACGTGGCTGCCTCTGGGCAGAGGTGGATTTGCAGTGGGCACAGACAGGCAGGTTCCAGTGGGCATCTGGGCTCAGATGAAGAGCCTTGGGCTCTGGTTCAAGTCCACCCCGGCCATCCCTGGTCCCCGCCTCTGTGTGCTGACTGAGGCACAGAGACCCATGAGGAAGCCCTTTGGGTCTGGGCTGGCACCCGAGGAAGGCAGCTGGGGAGGAGCTGGCCCACTCTGCTTTCTGTGTGGGTGACACCTCCAGGGCCTGCCTCCCGGCCCCCACCTGGACCAGAAGTGTCTCAGAGCCCCAGCAGGACCAGCATTTATTATTGAGATTGTGCCCGAGGCCACACATTTTGCATGCATTGTCTCATTTCACTTAAATTAACTTAATGTAATGAAATCTCAGAGGGATCCTGCCTGGAAGAAGACAGTCTTCTCAGTGTTGAGTGCTTCACACGCTGTCTCATTCATCCCATTTTACAGATGAGGAGAGTGAGGCCGAGGGAGGGAAAATAACTCACCCAGGGTTGTTCAGGGGGGTGGTGGCCGGGATGGCAGTCGGAGCCAGGGTCCCCAGCCTTTGGTGGCAACGTTAATATTTCTGCCTTCTGAAGATTTTCTGAGACATGCAAGGTCACCGTATGACTTTGTCATCCCGTCACTGTAGGCCTCACCAGTGAAAACAAACCGTGTTGGGGGTGGGGAGGGACCTCCATTTAGCTGAGGGCCTCCTGGGATGGAATCCCATTTTACATATGACAAAACTGAGAATTCGGATGGCCTGCCTGAGGTCCTGGTGCAGGTAAGTGCTGGAAGCCAGATTCAGACAGGGTTGCCTGATGCTGCTCCACAGGTGACTTGGTCCCCATAGATGGGAAGGGCAGACGTTACCAGTTTCCTTTCTCCTTTTTCAGTGTTTTTGGCCATTCTCAAATTATCCACCTGGGGGCACTGGAGAACAAGGTTGTGACATGAGTTCACAAGTGATCTCTGCCGGCTGGCCTAGGATGTCTCCCCTCAGGGCCCCACGGTTCCCTCCTGCTGCCCGCTCCCCTGCACCTCCTCCATGCCCACCCAGGAGCCCGGACAGACCCCCAGGTGCCATCTTTGGCTCGCCCTCCCCCAACCTGAGTGTGGGAGGCCAGGCCCGTGCTCAAGGTCACACATCTGGCTTAGCTCAGAACCTGGGCAGTCTGGTCCCACCTTGCTGGCCTGTCACCTGGCCAGCCGGGACCTCAGCTGTGCCCCCACGCCTCTTCCATCTCCAGAACTACTCCTTTTCCTTCTCCATCTTCACTCTAAAGCCGGGGCCCCAGACAGGTCCGGGGGTGGCCATGACCTCACAGGGCTGCTCACAGGCTCACTGGAGACAATTGGTCTTCCTTCCTCCTTGGTGTCCCCCATCTCCCTCTCTATAACCACCTGTTTCTGGGTCTGAGCCCCCTGGACCTTCAGCTCCTTGAAAGCAGGCTACGGAGTCCTCTGTGCAGTGAGCTGAGTGCCCAGACAGCACAGGTCCCCTTGTATGCAGAGGGGTGTGTCCAGGCAGGAGTACAGGACCTGGGGGTGGGAGGTGGCGGTGGTTGAGTTCTCTGCCCCTGGCATTCCCAGCAGGAGTGGGCTGTGGGACCTAGCTATCTGCTATCCAGACCCCAAGAAACTGACCAAGAACCCAGAGTGGCCAGGCCCTAATTCACACAGATAGACACACCTGTGGGGTGACCTGCCCAGATGAGCCACTGACGGCTGTGGGAGCCCTTCAGCTACAAGCCCAACACCCTTCTGTGGGAGGCACTTCTTGAGTCACCAAGCAAGCCCTTTCCCACTCCACTCGGTGTGGGCACGTCCCACTGGGGCAGGGGGTCCTCAGGTCATTTAGTGCTACATGGATGTGGCATTAACTAACATGAAGAAATTTCCTGCTTTTTCTGGTCTCTTTCCAGCCATCTGATTAGGTCAAGGAGAAAGGCTCAGCCAGCGTTTGGACACTGGGTGTCCTCCGTAACTCTGGCCGAGCATTCTTTCTATCCAGAGGGGAACCCACCCCCTCCCTACCCAAGGCCTCTGGCCGGCGACAGCCTCTAACTGGAATTTAATCACATTATTTCCATGTGCTTATCTTTATGGCTACTTTCTAATCTGGCAAGTGGTACTTGTTCTCTCCTCTTGATGACATAAAGTTTCTTTTTTTTTTTTTTTTGTGAGGAAGACCAGCCCTGAGCTAACATCCGTTGCCAATCCTCCTGTTTTTGCTGAGGAAGACTGGCCCTGGGCTGACATCCGTGCCCATCTTCCTCTACTTTATATGGGACGCCGCCACGGCATGGCTGACAGGCAGTGCGTCGGCTGGCTCCCGGGATCGAATCCGCAAACCCCGGGCTGCCAAGCGCAGACTAAACCGCTGCGCAACCGGGCGGCCACCATAAAGTTTCTTTTTTTAAGGAAAAAAGTGAATCAGTTTAAGGACATAACAGAAGAGGTGAGGCTCGGGTGGAACAAACCTGGTGACGCCCTGGAAGGACTGGTGCTTGGGAAATGAAGAATGTGCTCCTCTGACCCCCCCAACCACCCTGCAGGCACCCCAGCTGGGGTATTGTTCCCCTTGCACAGATGAGGAAAAGGAGGCCCTGAGGGGGGATGTGACCATGACAGAGAAGGCCCCTTGACCTGGTGGGAATCTGCCACCTCCACCCGCCACCCCCCATGCCCACCCCCCGGCACCCCAGAGCCCCGGCCCCTTCACTCGGGGCCAGGAGCCCCCACCTCGGCTGACAGCCTGGGCCTCGGGGCCCTGGGATGGCAAAGCCCTTTAGTGTCAGGGGCCTGAGCAGCAGTTCTGTCCGGAAAGCACTCACCATTGGCCCACGTGCTCCCTAACGCAGCCCTGTGAGGACCCCCTCATGGAGGAGAGAGTGCAGACTCACATTGGGGGTGAATGTCACACAGGTATCATCATCACCACAGTGCAAACGGGGAAACAGACTCCAGCCAAGCAATGTGCCCAAGGTCACACAGCTGGTGGGTGGAAGGGCTGGGCCTCAAACCTGTGTTCTTTCCTTTGTCCCACTCCCAGCTGTGTTGAGGACCTGAATCCTGGAGGGTGACTCCTCAGGACCCACCCTAGGGCTCTCTCTGGACTCATTTCTTTTTGCCACATTTGTTCCCATTGTGGACAGATTTTGGGGGCCCCCTCCCTGGTCTAACAGGCAAGTCTAGGAAGCAAACTGCATAGGCTTTAAGTCAGTGCAATAAAATCCATGCTGTCCTGTGAAGCAGCCGTGCAGGCCATCTTCAGCCTGTGTCAAAACGACCTTGCAACCCCTTGTCTCGTGACTGAAGACGCCAGCTGGAGGAACCAGCAAGATAAAGGGCACCTGGCTCCTACAGCCACAGCTGCAGTTCCTGGAGATTGAGGGAATAAATAACGACCCTGGCCCTCGTCTCCCTCCACACATAGACAACGTCAGCATCTCTGAACTTTGATGTGTGACCAAGGAATTCTTGTTTACGTCACCTTCAAGGTATAATCTAGAAAAATCTAGAAAAACTAGGTGAACCCTAACCCTTTTTTGACATATATAAAAACTAGTTGTAGGGGCCGCCCGGTGGCGCAGCGGTTTAGTCCGTGCTTGGCAGCCCGGGGTTCGCAAGTTCGGATCCCGTGCGCCCGCCGACGCACTGCCTGTCAGCCATGCTGTGGCGGCGTCCCATATAAAGTGGAGGAAGATGGGCACGATGTTAGCTCAGGGCCAGTCTTCCTCAGCAAAAAGGGGAGGATTGGCAACAGATGTTAGCTCAGGGCTTGTCTTCCCCACAAAAAAAAAAAAAAAAAAAACTAGTTGTAAGGTTGTTTTTCCTCTTCCCTGCATGTCCACTGTTTTGTGAATGACATATAAGCTACTTAAACTCCCACACCTTGGAGCATTCCTCAGAATACTCTGTTGGACTGTTTCCCGGGATTCGAACTCCTCACCTTGATTGTCAAAGAGACTCCTTTAACTAACCTTTACCCAGACTCTTTACAGTTGACACCATGATGCTCCCTGTTGGGGCCGCAACCAGAAGCATGGAAAGAGCCCCGCAGTGCAAGCCCATCAGCCAGCTGTGGGGCGGTCCTGCCCTTCTATGAGCCTCAGTTATGGCCTCTGGGAAATGGGTCCGTTAACCCTGCCTGTATCCTGCACAGGCTGCTGAGTGGGTCCCGGGAGGTGTAGACAAGCTGAGATTGAAACCTGGCCCTCTTCGCGCTTCCCTCCTCTGCCTGTCCAGTGGTCTCTCCTCTCCATCTCCCCACTCAGCACCTGGAGCACAGGATGCTGTCCTGTAGTCGCTCTCTTGTCCTACACAGTGAGGACCGTGGATGGTCGGTTGTTGAAGAAGCTCAGTGAATTAGAAAGCCATGAGGAACGAATGGCGCATGCCTTCAAGTTTGCTTTAACTTGTGTAAGTGAACATCTGTTGGAATTTGTTGATGAGACTCCAGACCTTTCTGGAGACTGGGGCTGCAGCCTGAAGACAGGGTCATGCTTCTTGCCTAACCCACCCCGTCAGGCAGCACCTGTGGCTTCCAGGCGCGGCTCCCAAGGTGAAGCTTGAACCTGCAGAGGCTGGAGAAGCCATCTGAGCACAGAGCCCTTCCAGCTGTTGGTGATTTCCTCCCAATATTCAGCAGTCATCTCACCTAATTTGCAGAAATTTGTTAAGCAACTTGCCTATATCAAGCTTTTCCATGGGATTCAAGTTCACTTTCACAGAAACCACACTTCTGTTTGCCCTCAAGTTTCAGCAGCTTACATAACAATTACAGTAGGAGTTACAACAACAAGGACACCACAGGCACAAACCGGTTTGGGGACAAACACCTTGGATCTCACTCAGGTGAGGGTGGCCTTGAAAGGAGCCAAGCAGGCCCTCCAGGCACCTATGGGCATGGAGCGTGGGTGCCAGTGAAGGGAGCAGTTCTGCCTCTGATCTGTCAGCTGCAGGGACCCTGGGAGCATCCCTGTAGCCAGAAACGGGATGGCACCTTCCCTGCATCTCCCAGGGCCTGTGCAAAGACAGGTGCCCCTGGTGCTCCCCACTCCTAGTGTCCTATGGGTGACAGCACACCCTCCAGCCCCCTCCCCTCCTCACACCAGGACCCCCCCAGAGTTAGAGTTCCTTATCCTCGTCACCCCATTCTCATCCCATACCTGGTCACCAAGAACCACTGGGGTTGACAAGATGCCCATTACCAAGGCTCATGGCTCCTGGTTCTTTCAGATCAAGATAAAGACTCAGGTGAAGCAAGAGAGGCACGGTCCTCAGGCCTCAAATTGAAGGGGGCTCCCAAAAGCTGTAATCAAGACAACCCAATGGATAGTGGGGATAGGGTCTGAATAGACATTCCTCCAAAGAAGATACACAAATGGTCAACAAGGACATGAAAAGATGTTCAATATCACTAATCATTAGGGAAATGCAGATCAAAACCACAGTGAGGTACCCTGTCACAGCCACTAAGACGGCTACAATCAAAAAGACAGATAATAACTAGTGTGGGTGAGGATGTGGAGAAATTGGACCCCTCACACACTGCTGGTGGGAATGTAAAAGGTGCAGCTGCTGTGGAAAACAGCATGGCGGTTCCTCAATAAAGTAAACACAGAATTACTGTATGACCCAGCAACCCCACTTCCAGGTGTATCCCCGAGAGAAATGAAAACACATGTCCACACAAAAATTTGTACACAGATGTTCATAGCACAATTAGTCATAGTAGCCAAAACGTGAAAACAACCTCAATACCCATAAATGGATGAATGGATAACTAAAAAATATATCAATACAATGGAATATTATTCAGTCTGATCTTGGTTTCAAATGCCATTCTCCAGCGAAAGGAACAAGGCTCCTTGGAGAAATGGCTGATTCTAGATTCTAGGAGTAGGGCAGGAATTATACAAAATGAGCCTGGAGCACCTTGTAGAGCCAGAAACGAAGGAAGCACTTACACACACACACACACACACACACACACACACACACACTGTGTTAAAGGGACACAGGCCAACTGAAAGAGCTCTCAGTAACCAAAGACGGAGTAACTTGAGAGGAAGGAAGGAAAGAAGGAAGGAAGGAAAGAAGGAAGGAATTGGATTATAACCCGAAGTAGGAAAAATTCTAAAAAAAATACTCAGGATTCCATATTGATATAAATAAATGATTGAATAAATAAATGAATAGGGGAGGGCAGATAAATCTCTCATGCAGAACAATTGCAACTGTAACTACTGTGGAGACTCAACCTCCGAGGAGGTGGAGCATAACTCCCCACTCAAGTGTGGCTGTGCGTAGAAACTTCCTTCCAAAGAGTATAGATGATCTGACTGGGTCCTTTCAAGAACTCCATTAGGAGGATACCATTATTATCCCCATTTCACAGATGAGGAAACAAAGCCTCAGAGAGCCCAAGCTCTGGATCAATTGCTCTAGGTCACACATCTGGTGAACAGAGAACTTTTCAGCTCCTTCAGGGAGTCCTGTTCTGTTCCGTCTGGCCTGTTCCCCACTGTATGCCTAGACTCTCGCAGGGTGTCAGGGGTATAATTGGCACTCAATAAAACTGTCAAATGAGGGGGTCGGCCCTGTGGCATAGTGGTTAAGTTTGGCACGCTCCACTTTGGCAGCCCGGGGTTCTTGGGTTCAGATCCCAGGAGCGGACCTACACCACTTGTCAGCCATGTTGTCGTGGCAACCCACATACAAAGAGGAAGATTGGCACAGATGTTAGCTCAGGGTGAATCTTCCTCAGAAGAAAAAAAAATTGTCAAATGAGTGAAAGGAGGAATGAGCAGAGAGAAGAGGACAGAAGTGGAGAGAGAGAGATTGAATTAGAGATTGGAAGCTACCTGGTGCCACTGCTGTGGGTTTGTGTGACTCCGGGCAGGTCCTCGACCTCTCTGAGTCTGTCTCACTTTCCTAATCTGTAAGATGGGGATAGGCTTTCCTACCTCATAGCGTTGATGTGAGAACAAAGGTCACCAGTGTGCAGTGGACATGAATCTCACTCCCTGCACACAGTGGTGCAGGAAACACTATTGTCTGTTTTCTAAAAGGCAGTTTCAGTCTCCAAGTCCCCACTCAGCCAGGCTGGCAGGAAACACGACTTCAGCTCTAGAGTCTATTTTAGGTGAGGGATTGGATGGGTCCCTGGTCACTGGTCCTCACAGGTTTCTGCCCGGATGCCCGCTTTCACAATATTCAGCATGGGGTGGCTGAAACCGAGCAGCTCCCCATTGCCTTCTCATCCCCTGGGGCCCGGGAGGCTTTCCTGGGGAGACTGCCTGGCTCCCGCTGGCCCATGTACACTGGGAAGGCCCCTGCTCTCTACACTGTGGCCCACCCAGGAAGCAGGTAGAACCACCTTCTCCTGTTGTACAAGAACTCAGCAGAGGTGGGAGTGGAAACCCAGCTTGAAACCCTGCGTGGCCACTCCCCATGCCCTGGATCCTGGTGAGGGGTCGAGGTGCGAGTATCCCCTAGAGGGGGCACCTTTCTCTAATTCACACAAGGGCATCCTATGGGCCAGCAGCAGGGCTGAGCCACCCCCCTTGGCTCCAGGACCTACCGACCTCCCTTAGCCTCTCCCCACTTGCCCCAGCCCTGGGTCCACCTGCCTGGTCAGGGCTGGGAGCCTTTCTCCCTCCAGGTGCCCTCAAGGAGCCCTGTCCAGGCTGGGACTTCTCTCTTCACACAGGCTGCTGGCTTTCTGCCTCACCTTGCCCTTCCCCTGGGGCCGTGGGTACAGGGGAAACAGAGGGAAAGCAGAGTCCAGATCAACATCTCTGATCCTATCTCTCCACGTGGGCAGAGTGCCTGGCACCTGCAGGGTCATAGTGCAGCTGTCCCGGGACGCCTCCCTGCCTCCCTTCCTCCCTCGTTTGCATAAAATCACACAGCATTTTGAGGTTTTCAGAGCACCCTCTCACCCTCTCCTTGCCCAAGGTCACACTGCACATCAGGGATGGAGCTTTGTTCTGCTCTGGGACCCTGCGGTGACACGCCCCCCCCAATGGATGACTGCCAGCTCACTTTGATGCCTCCGTGGCCACAGTTGTGCTAGCCTCTCTCCTGGGGTCCCTTCTGCGCCCATCTTGCACCAGAACTGCAAAACCCAGTGCAATCCCAACCCCCCACTTGACTCCACCTCCCTCATCAGTGATTGGCTAATTGGTCACCTGACCCAAACTGGGCCAGCTGGAGACTGTCAGCCCCTTGGAGCCATTGATTGATCCAAAGATGGGCACGTGACAAAACAGACCAATCAGGATCCCTCCCCAGGATTTCTCTATTCAGACCGGCCCACCCTGGGGCAGGAGGTGTGCCCCTCTGGGAAGACACCCATCAGGGCAGGGGAGATGAAGCTCGGTGGCAGAGAGAGGCAAAGAAGAGGGCAGGGGAGCCCGGAAGCATTGAGGCCCTGGCTCTGGTCATCCCCAGTCTTTTCCAAGGCCCCTCCCTTGATTTGGTGAACTGCTCAAGGGGCAGTCCAGCAGACCCCTTCCCGCTCAGCTGGTTTGAATCAGGTTTCTGACCCAGGCGGTAGCACATCACGTTAAAAGCATGGACTCTGGAGCCAGCCCTGGCTTTGAGTCTCCTCCAGCACTCACTAGCTGTGTCACCTGTGGCATTACTGACTATCTCGGTGCCTCAGGGTGATATTGTGATTTATGATAAGAAATATATATTTGGTCTCCATCCAGCTCTTGGCACAGAGCTCCTAAAACCCTTGCAATTTCCTGACATCCATAAAGGTGTCTTTTGTTATGTTAATGAGGTGACCTTTGGGTCCCACCTGAGGGTGGGAGCTGGTCGCCAGAAGAACCAACCCTGGGACTAGAGGGCTGGAATTTTTTGTCCTATTCCCCACACCACCACTTCCAGGGAGGGGAGAGGAGCTGGAGGTTGAATTGATTGCCAATGGCCGATGATTTAATCAATCATGAGTATGTAATGAAGCCGCCATAAAAATTCAAAAGGACCAGATTCAGAGAGCTTCGGGCTTGGTGAACATGTGGAGATTTGAGGAGAATGGCTCCCTTGGAGACAGCATGGAAATGCCATGCCCTTTCTCCATACCTTGCCCTAAGCCTCTCTGCCATCTGGATGTTTGTCTGTATCCTGTCTCATTTCCTTTTATAGTAAACTGGTAATCCGGGGCCGGCCCGGTGGTGTCATGGTTAAGTTCTCTCCCTCCGCTTTGGTGGCCCAGGGTTCTCAGGTTTGGATCTTGGGCGTGGACCTATGAACCACTCATCAAGCCATGCTGTGGCGGCGTCCCATATATAAAGTAGAGGAAAATGGGCACAGGTGTTAGCCCATGGCCAATCTCCCTCACCAAAAAGATAAATAAGTAAATAAACTGGTAATCCAATAAGTAAAATGTTCCTCTGGGTTCTGTAAGCCACTTTAGCAAATTAATTGAACCCCAGGTTGGGAGGGGTGGTCATGGGAACCTCTGATTTATAGCCAGTTGGTCAGAAGTGCAGACTCCCTGGACTTTCAAGTGATTTCTGAAGTGGGGGTAGGGGATAGGGATGGGCACAGTCTTGTAGGACTGAACCCTTAACCTGTGGAATTTGATGCTATCTCCAGGTGGGTAGTGTCAGAATCCAGTTGAACTGTTTATCCAGGTGATATCTGGAAAATTACTTGGTGCTGTTTTTACCACACAAAGGGCACGATCTGCTCACCGCAGGACAAAAGCCAATCATCAAGAGCAAGATGGTGGAAAAAAGAAAGGGTTTATGACAGTTTGCTAGCAGAAGGGCAGATGGCTGACTCATGTCCAAAATAACCATCTTAAGTGGGTACAGAATCTTACAGCAGTTATATAGGCTGGTGAGTTACAGGGGACGGGGTTAGGAATGTTGACCCTTGGGTGTTACAGACTGGGAGTCGCCACACCAGATCTTTCAGTTGTCATTGATGATGGCTATCAGCATAGACTCTGTTCGGGGGTCATCACATTCCTAAGGAACTCAAAAGAACAAAGTTATCATCTTATCGCAGCTGGGAGGTGCATGCACAAGCAGGGGTGGTAAAATCTACAGAGCAGTTGCATCTCCTGGGGGTGCAAATCCAGCGGGGTTAGTTAGTCAGAGGTCATTCAAAGTTACAATAGGTTTCTTTTCCACAGTATGGCTTCCTTTATGTCAACCTGTGTTGAGCCAGTAACACTGAGTGGGAAAGCCCCACTCCACACAGTGGAAATTGAGTCTCAGAACCATTTTACTCCGTTTCCCAGATGTAACCCACATTGGCTTGTTGTGGGGGATTAATGAGTTATAACAGCACCCAGCACTTGATAAGCGCCAGCTCTTCAACCAGGACCACGCTGGGTCCTACACCTTCTGGGACCCTTGGTGCCTCCCACATGGTGCCCATAGTTGGCCAGTCTGTCCATCACAGTAGCCTGGGTGTGGTTTGCTTCCTTCTTGCTGAAGCATGGACGCTGACTTTCCTTAGCGATGGAGGCTGCAGTAATCAGCCCTGCCCTCACTGGCCTGCTTGGGCTCAGTGTTTTCATGGGGGTTATGGCAAGATGGCCAAGCACGTAAGTCTGGCCTTCCATAGCAGGCAGCCCAGGCCCTAGGGGTGGTTCAGAGACCAACGGCAGCGACGGACACTGTGAGAAAGACTCAGAATTGTCCTTCCTTCAGTGGCTAACTTTGTGGGCTACAGACGGCACCTGGAGCAGTGCCTGAACAGTGCTGGAAAGTGCTCAGAAGTTCAGGGATTGTCATGCCCAGGGGCCCAGCCCCTGCTCCCAAAGATCCTCCCCTCCCAGGGGCTGCTCAGTCCCTCACACAAACGGCTGGCAGACAGGCTTGCGCCATCCGGGGCTGGCCCGCCCAGACCCGCCCAGATCTGCCTGAGCCCCAGGGGTGCCCACAGCTTGGGCTGGAGCTGGGAATGCGCTGTCTGCCCCCAACAACGGGGCGGTGGCAAGGGGCAAAGAAGGAGCAGCTGTGTAGTGGGCTGAATCTCCAAAGAGATATGTCCACCTGGAACCTCAGATTGCGACCTTATTGGGAAATAAGATGCAATTATTTAAAGATTTCAAGATGAAATCATCCTGGATTTAGGGCCCACCCTAAATCCAATGGCTGGTGTCCTTATAAGAAGAGGAGAGGAGGTAGATGCAGAGAGAAGAAGACCACGTGAAAATGAGGCAGAGATTGTAATTATGCTGCCAGAAGCCAAGGAATGCTAAGGATTGATGGCGACCCCCAGAAGGCAGGAGACAGGCCTAGGACGTTTTCTCCCCGGAGGCCTCCAGAGGGAGCCAACCTTGTTTCAGACTTCTGGCCTCCTGAACTGTGGGAGAATAAATTTCTGTTTCTGAAGCCAGCCAGTATGTCATAATTTATTATGGCAGCCCTAGAACACTCTTACCTGCTCACACAGTGTGCCCACTGGCAGTTTGGCTGTATTACTGGGAAACTTTAAAGTGCTCTTCTCTCTTTGCCCAGGCAATTCCGTGTCTAAGCATTTAATTTTAGGAAATAATTCCAACAATGCAAACATGTACATGCAAAGGTGTTCCCCACAGTTTTGTTCAAAATGTTGAAAAATTCAAAAAGAACTAAATACCTATCAATGGAGCCTGGTCACATAAATGACAGTACTCCACGTGGTGGACAATTAGGCAGCTGTCAAACGCCATTATGTTTAACCTGAAAAGAGACTACGTGGTCACATGTGAAAAAAACATGTTTCAAAACAGTCTATCTGCTCGAAACATATTAACCATAAGGAAAAGATTGATAAATTGGACTTTATCAAAATTAAGAACTTCTGTTCATCAAAAACAACATTAAGAGGCTGTTTTCAAATGCCAGTTCCCCCACTAACTGGCTGTGAGACTTGGGTAAACTATTTCACGTTTCCATGCCTCAGTTTCTCATCTGTAAAATGGGGAGACTTTCTTCGTGAGGTTTGTTCTAGGTGACTATTACTGTGTAACCCAACCACTCTCACACTTAGCGGTGTAAAACAACAGTCTTCTAATTTGCTCACGTATGTGAAATCTGAGCAGGGCTTCCACAGGTGGCTCATCTCTGCTGCACAGGGTGTCGGCTGGGGTGGTTCCAGTGGGGACTGGAGGACCTACTTCCAAGATGGCTCGCTCACAGGGCTGGCAAGTTGGGGCGGGCTGTTGGCTGTTGGCTGTTGGCTGGGAGCTCAGCTGAGCTGAAGGTTCCTCTCCATGTGGGCCTCCTTGTGGGCTGTTTGGGCTTCTGCACAGCCTGGTGGCTGAGATTCTAGAGCCAGCCTCTCAAGAGACAGGAAGTGGAAGCCACCAATTTCTTATGGCCTGGCCCACCCCAAAATGGCAGAGTGTCACTTCTGCCATATTCTATTTGTCAAGAAATCGCAGAGCCCAGATTCAAGGGGAGGGGACACAGACTCCCATCTCTCAATGGGTGGAATGTCAAAGAATTTACAGGTATGTTTTAAAATTGCACTAGGGTTGCTGTGAGGATTAAGTCAAATCACAGTCTCAAAGGATCATCCCGTGGATGACTTATTAAATACAAACAGGGAAAGGAACTTTACAAGGAGAAGTCTGGCAGACACGACTGAGCCAAGTGATCAAAGCTAGCATCACAGTGATGGACCAAACTGACACCATTGCTGCTTCCTAAAGAAGCCAAGCATGCTGCTGCCTCAGGGCCTTTGCACTTGCTGTTCTCACTACCCAGAAAGCTCTTTCCCCAGTTATCCACAGGGCTTGCTTGCTGACTTCCATCAGGTCTCTGCTTCAATGTCATCACCTCAGGCCTCCCTGGCCCCTGTATAAAATAGCCACTCCCACTGCCACCTGATTCCCTCTGGTCCTGCTCTTTCCTTTTCGCCTGATGTTACATGTCTATTTTTAAAAATTGTTTCTTATTTATTCTGTTTTCCCCCATTAGAATGTCAGTTCTTCAAAGGCATTTTTGTCTGTCTTGCTCACTGCTGTACCCCCAGCACCTAGAATGGTGCCTGGAGCATAAGAGGTGCCCAGTAAAGTTACAAGGAATGAATGAATGAATCTGGTGGTGGCAGTTCAAATGTCACCTCCTCTGTGAGGTCTCCTTTGATTTCACCCACGAGTGAAGCGCCAGGACCTGGGGTTCCTCCCCACTGTTTTCAGCTTGGTGTTTCTCTGTGTCTCTGGACACTGAGCCACACTCATCTCTGGTTCCCCAGCCTGGTCATCAGCACACCATAGACCGTCAGGTAACGGTGCTGCTGGGTCTTTCGCCTGTCCACAGATCCACTTTGTAAAGCAGGTTTATATCCGGCATCTCAGTTAATTCTCACCACAGCCTTCTGAGATGGGTGTGATCACCCCTGTTCTCAGATGTGGTCCAGAGAGGAACGGTGGCTGGCCCCAGATCAGACAGCGGGTTGGGGCAGAGCCAAGCCTAGAACCCTAGTCCTTCCCAGGGAGCAAAGTACACGAGGATGACATCCTATGGGGGCACCTCAGGAGGATCTTAGAATCAGCTCCACCAGAAGATGCAAATCCAGTACCTGCAGGGCCTCCAGCCGGGAGCTGGTACAGCAAGAGCCTCAGATTTGCCACAAGAAGCTAGAAAGCCTGATTTGGCAACTGATTCGAATGAAGCCAAAACCCAGAACAGAGTCTTCCGTGGGCTGGATGCCATCTTTTGGCCAGCAGTTTGCAACCTTTGCTCTATCTTGATTCTCTCTAGATTCTAGATGATCCTCCAGTGTACAGCTGAGGAAACCAAGGCCCAGAGAGAGAGGGGGGTGACTTGCCTAAGGGCACACCGCAAGAGCCGTGATTTGAAAATCTCCGCTCTGGAGAAGGCAGGATTTGGGGGAGTGACACAGAGCCCACCACCCCCCCCCGAGTCAGCCCCTGCCATCCACTGTGAGGCAGCCCAGGCCAACAAGGAGGAGGAAAGCAGACGCCTACTTCCAGGGGCAGGCGGCCGGAGGGAGAGCTGAGTTTCAGAAGCAGATAGACGAAACTCCAGCCCCAACCCTCGCCAGCTGTGTGACCTTGGGCACGGCTCTCCCCTCTGTAAGATGGAGACAGGATGCCCCCGGGAAGAGATGACTCGATTTCAAGCTCGGCTGGCCCAGTGCTCCTTCGCCCACCTCAAAGGTCCTGGCCAGATTCCACTGGCCCATGGGTTTTGGGTCCTCTAGGCTGGGACTGTGCTTCAAATACTCCTTCAAGGAGAACTCCTAATGCGGTTACCACATAGAGCACGCATGGCACCAATTCTCGTTTCATCAACCTCCCAGCTCTGCTCCCACGGAGATTGCACCAGAGCAGACTGTGTGGCTTCCAAAGAGGCCTCAGCAGGACAGGCTTGGTGACACTGGAGGTGACCTCTCATCCCAGTGCCCCTCCCTGCTGAAGCAAACACCTTTGCAGACTGAGCAGGTGCCTGCGAGTCCACCATCAACGCTTCAGTCTCCGGCTAAGAATTCCAGTTCCTGCAGCTACTGCAGCTTTCTTTTTTTTTTTTTTTTTAACAAGCTCCCTCTTCAAGTTGCAAATGCCCGGGAGGATTAATTAACATTAGCTTCCAATAAATCATTTCATAGGCTCTCCAGACACTCAGCTAGGGGCAGGGGTGGGCCAGTGGTCTGGCTGGTTCTGGCTTCCCCCCTCCAGGATGGAGGAGACCTGCCCTCCCCTCCCAGGACCCCGGGGCCCAGCCAGCCCTCACGGCAGAGAGGAGAGCGGGGAGTAATTGGTGCACAAATGCCTCCTAGGAGGTCACTGCACAGTCCACCACCCTGCCCTGCCTCTGTGTCCCTCATTCCCTGCCCTGGGACCACTCTCTCCTCCTTGGGCCCAGCCCCTTCAGAACTCCACACACTAGACTCTATTGCCTCCCAGGCTTCCCCTGCCCGCTCCCACAGTCCCCCCAAACCTGCTCCCCTTCCACACCAGGTCAGGAGCCTCCTGCCCACCCTCCCCAGCTGATGGGCCTCAGGCCCCATTGGTCCTGCCTCCTGAAGGCTCTTTTCTTCCCCTGACCATGGCCTGTGCCTCATGGCACGTCCCTGGCCCTGTAGCCAGCCCCGATTTGTCCTTGGCCACTTCCCTCTGCCCACGCTCCCCACCATCCCATAGCCAGAGAGAGCTTTCTAGAACTGTCTGGCAATGGCCCTCCAAGCTTAAGTCCCTTCTTCCAGGGCTGTCAGCTACTCTCAGAAGGGCAGCTCATCCTGGCATTCAAGGCCCCACCGACTTTACCTGCCTCATTTCTTACATCTGATACCACCTGCTACACGTGTCTTTTTTTTTTTTTTTTTTTTTTGCTGAGGAAGATTCACCCTGAGCTAACATCTGTTGCCAATCTTGCTCTTTTTATACATGAGCTACTGTACAGCACGGCCACTGACAGACGAGTGGTGTAGGTCTGTGCCTGGGAATTGAACCCCAGCCACCAAAGCAGAGCGTGCCAAACTTAACCACTAAGCCACTGGGGCTGGCCCTCCTACATGTGTTTTAATTCCCCACATCTGGGTGAAAAAATTATTCATTGTTTCCCTGAAATTGAAATTGAATTGGGTGGCCTATATTTTACCTGACACCCCTAGTGTTTGTCCAAACACCCCAGACATCATGTTCTAGTATAGATGTTCTAGTATAATTTTTTAGTATAAATATGTTTAAGTGCAATATTTGGGACAAACTTATACTAAAACATTATTCATTGTTTATCTGAAATTCAAATTTAATTGGGCGTCTTGTATTTTTATTTGCTAAATCTGGCAATCTAGGTCCTGCACAGGGAACAGGGCCTAAGACGATCGCCAGGGGTTGGACAGCCCCAACCTGGACCCCAAAACTCTGCACTACATTCAGCCTGAAGGCCTCCTTTCCAAAACCCCGCTCCTGCGGAAGGGGCTGGAGCCCGGAGACTCCTCCAGAGGAGCTGATCCAACACCTCCCGCTTCTCTCTTCTCTCTGGGCGTCAGTTTCCTCCTCATAAAATAAAACCAATGGTTTCTTGGCCCTGCCTCCCAGCCTCTCCCAAAGATCAAACACTCGAGGAGAGGAGGGGATTCCCAGCCGACCGGACCCACCCGGAAGGCTAATGGGCTCGTGGGAAGCTTCTGTTCTTTGGCTCTCTGAGGGACCTTGAGGAATGGGTAGGACAAAGGTCTTTTTTTTCAAAGCACCTCGTAAAATCCCCTCAGTAATAACTGATTCAGGCAAAGATCATCCACAGATGCCAAAACCATGGGATGAAAGTTTGTTGGGGATTAAGACATTCACACGGTATCACAGTAAAGGGTACCTTTACAATAGGGAGACCTGGCAGGCCCAACGGGGGATGACCTGTGACCTGCCCTCTGAGCCAGCCTGTCTCCAGATTAAAGAAGGCTAAAGACACCTGCCAAGCAGACACGATGGACTCTTGATCTGGGATTAGAGCCTGGACCAGAAAAACTAATAGCTGGAAAGAACATTATGGGGCAACAGGGGCAGGGAAGATGGACTGGGGATTAAATAATAGTGTTGCATCAGTGTGAAATTTCCTGAATTTGGTCATTAACAGTGGTATGTGGGAGAACGGCCTTGTTCTTAGGAGATATGTGGCGAAGTATTTAGAGGTGAAGGGTCACATATTTGCAACTAACCCTCCATGGTTCAGCAAAAGCAGACAGAGAGACTGGGAGGAAAGGAGAGAAAGAAAGAGGTCAGATGATAACAGTTGGGGAATCTGAGAGTTCATCATACTGTTCTTGCAACTTCTCTGTACATTGGACATTTTTCCAAATAAGTCTTGGGCAATACACACCCAGAATAAAATATCGAAAGTAGAAGGGTCTTAAGGACCTTGTGGCCCACCTCCCACCTGCCCTTTCTCAGAGGAGGACTCTGAGAAGGGAAGGCCGTGGCCTGTGGTCACACAGCAAATCACAGCTGAACCCGCCCCACTTGTTTGAGCCCCAAGAACAGGAATGGGCCACCTAATCAGTGTCATCCTGGTTCTTCTCCCTGCTGTCCCCTGTCCCCCCAACACTATGCCCCTTGAGGCCGCTTCACAGTCAGTCCTGCAGGAGGTGAGCAGCTCCCCCGGACTCCGGGGAGAAACTGACCTCTCTCTCTCCAAAGATTGGACCACAGTTCCCAAGGTGCAGGCAGGATCAGACAGGAGGAGAGGAGAGGGAGGCTCAGAGAGAAGAGGGCCAGGAATTGTAGCAGTGTCTCCCGGACAGCAATGAGGCCTGGGGCCTCACGCGACCATCACAAGCAGATCCAAACCCCACGAAGGAGTTGAGGCCCAGGTCAGTGACTGGGCAAAATAAATGCCCCTGGGCCAGTCCCTTGCCAGGGCTGGGGGCAGCAGACGACAGGATTGCCAGGCCTGGGACCCAGCCGACTGGAGGGGGAGGCTGCATGGGGCCTCTGGTCAGCTGGCATCTTCACAGTCCAGAGCTCACGAGCAACTGTGCTGACCACATGAGCACCCCAGGCAGACAAAATCTGCCCCCAATTTTGGCTTCAGTTTCAGCCTTTGTCCACTTCTGTGCCAGGTCTGGCCTCCCCGAGTTCACGTGCGGCCATGGACTGTGGTCAAACAGCCAACGCCCATGCGAGGCCAGGCCTGGCAGGCAGGTCACTGTCTAGGGAAGTTTCCAGATGTAACCAGGAATGATATCTCCTTTTGTGCTTTACACGTTGAAGTGTGTCAGTGGGTTGAGGTGTAAACTCAAACAGCGTTTATTATAGCGAGACCAACATGCTTCAATAACATGCTGTGAACGATGTTAAATTTTACTTACAGAAACAATTATGAAGGCGTTCAAGCAGATAAATAAGGAAGGAAATGGACAGTTAAGATGATCTTAAGAGAGGCAGTAATCACATGATCACTTTAGGGGAAAAGTTATTTCCTTTTTGAGTCTACAAATACATATAATAAGTGACAATACAAGACAGAAAAATAGGTTCCATCCTAATTCTGATTTTGCAGGATTGTTTGCTGGACTAGCATTTATAGCCCTAATCTAAATGCATTTAAGTTTTGTTTGTTTAATGCCATTTAGACCATGAATCTTTCTAGGAAAAGCCCTTGTGGGAATTCTTCGTGGCTCGCGAGGATGATTAAAAGGAGAAAGTCAACTTGGTCACCTCCAAATCTCACAAGGAGAAGAAACTCCAACATCCCATGTCCACATCTGCGACCTTCATCGTTGATCCAGGTGTAAGAAAGGACACGAGGAAAATCTGAAGAGATTGGGGGAAACGAGGCGGTTCAGGATGATCTTCTGCTCCGCGGGCCCCCGTGGAAGGTGTCCTCCAAGGGGGGCACCTGTGCCGTGGCTGAGGAAGCGCCTCGCAGTGGGAAGTCACTGGTCACACACACTGAAGTCAAGCTTTCTGATTTCATTACGTCCTTTTTATGTTCAAATGGTGATCATTAAAACTGCAATACTACCTAACTGATCTGCTGTCACGCTGATCCTTGTATTCTACGGTAGGAGATCCCTCTTTCCATCCTGTCCCCAGTTCCCTTTTAAAACAAGCCAGTCACTCCCCCACCTGCCTACATCCTCCAGGGCTCTCTGCACCCCCCCATCCCCCCATATCCCCGCTCCCTCCCCCCGCACTACCTCACCCTACCTCACATCAGCCACCTGCCTCCAGCTCCAGCCCTGTCAGCCCCTCCAGCCTTGCTGACTCTGCAGCCAGCTGTTTACCTGGTCCAGGCTCTGCCCGGGTCCTTCTGCCAGGAACACATTGTCCACTGCAGGCCAGCTGGTCAGCGTACTGGGAGCTCACATTTGGGTCCAAGACCTTTCCAGGAGGGCAAGACCAAAGAGTGTCCCTGGGGCCAGCAGTGTTACCGAACCAGGTTCGTTTTTTGCCCATCGCCCGGAAAGCCAAACACCCAAATGACGAGACTGCGGCAGGGAGAGGGTTTCATCAAGGCAGCCAAGCAAGGAAGCGAGAGAACGAGTCTCAGACCCGCTTCCCTGAAAATAGGGACTCAGGGGTATCTACGGGGCAGGGGCGAGGTGGTCTGAAGCGTGGAGACAGATGACTGGAGGCGAGGAGAGGTGAGGTGATGGAGGATGTGTGCAAGCGGGGTCGGACTTCATGCCTCTTCAGAAGACACGTGTTCACAAAATGGTGGCGTTAGCTTGACCCAAGGGAGTTTTTAGCCTGACATCAAAAGGTCACTTATCAGACATCTGCGTGGTCCCAGTTGATGGGTCAGTGGTCTCAACCGGCCTGAAGTGGACAAGGAGTTCTAATTCCTGAGAAACAGCTCAAACACCCATTACCATGGCGACCGAGGCTCCAGGGAGATGTTATCTACAGGAACCCAGTGGGAGTTGGAGAGCATATTGCCTGAACAGCACAGCTAACAATGGGCGGGGAACAGCCAAGAGCTGTAACCAGTCATTGCAAAAAGGAAAAAAACCTTAGTCACTGGCTAATCATCAATGGCTGCTGGCCAGTGTCAGCAGGGGCCTACACAGAGGAGGTGCTCCCTGTCTGCTGAATTCGCTCATTTCACAAGTATTCCTTGAACATCTGCCATCGCCAGGCTCTGTGGTGGGTTCCAATTGTGCAGGGGACTTCAAAGCAGAGCCCTGCCCTCAGGGAGCCCACAGTCCACTGGGATGGGGTGGGGCTGGGGGAAGACCATCCCGGGGGAGTACGGAGGATGACGCCAGCTCAGCGCTAAGCCTCTAAGCACTAGGAAGACCACGGGGGCTGCCTGGAGAGGGGGTCCAGGCAGGCCCTGAAGAGGAGGGAACATTTGACCTGACACCCGAACAACAGGCAAGGGCTGGCCCTGAGGCAGCTGGGGATAGCGTTCCAGACAGAGGGCACAGCACATTCGAAGGCCTGGAGATGGGACCAAGCTGAGAAGTTTCAGGAATGAGAAGGCCTTGCGCGGGACCAGCAACTAGCTCAGCGGTGCGACGTGAGGTCAGGCCAGGCGGGGCCTGCAGGCCCTGGGGGCCGGGGTGACGTTTCCGGATATTATTTTAGATCTCATCAAGGGGGGGCGCCTTCTTCTTCCGTTTATGGTGGTAAACGAGGCCCAGAGAGGGCCAGCATTCCACCCGGGGCCACACAGCGGGTCGGGGCCCAGCCGCGGGCTCCCGAGGCGACTCCGCCGGCTCGGCCCCATTCAACAAGCACCGGCGGCGCAGGGGTCCACGTGCCGCGCGCCGGGTCCCCCGCGCCGCGCTTCCCGGGCGGAAGCGGTTGGGCCCCCGCCCCCGCGCCGCGACTGGCCGCGCCTGGCCTCGCCCCTCCCCCGAGGTGACGTGCGGGGGCGGGCCCCGGCGCGCCGGCCGCACTGTGTCGGCGGCGGCGGAGCGAGCGCGGCGCAACCATGGGGGCCCAGCTGAGCACGGTAGGAGGGCGCGGGGCCTCAGCCTCGGCGGCGCCGGCTGCCACCCGGCCGCGAGGGGGCGGGAGCCCGGGCGCGGGGGGCGCGGGGCGCGGGATCCCGGCCCCATCCCGGCCCCCCCCCGCCCCGCTGTGCGGCTGGGCCCGGGCGTGCCCCGGGGGCACCGTGACTCACCCTCCGCCCCGGGGGCGTGCGGGAGGCGGGCACCCCGAGGCGGACGGGCACGGGGCGCCCCGCCCTCCCGCCCAGACGCGGCCCGAGGGAGCGCAGGGGTGTGCGTGTGAGAGAGTGTGGATGTGTGACTGTGCGAGGGAGAATGAGTGAGTGCGTCCCAGCCCGTGTGAATGGGTGAAATGTGCATCTGAGTGAGTGTGAATGCGAGTGCACGTGAGGTTGTGAGAGTGCAAATGCGTGTGACTGTGTGGGTGTGAAGTGTGCGTGCATGAGTGTGTGTGTGAGGGTGTGAGACCCAGCGAGATTGTGTGGGAGTGTGCGTGTGAGAGTTATCTCCAGGTAAGTGAATGTGGGAGTGAAAGTGTGTGTGTGAGATTTGTGTGATGTCCCTGGATTGTGGGGTTTTTATGCACCTTTGAGCATCCGGGGCAGCACCCAGGCCCCTGTCTCCCGGCTGGCGTGTTCTGGCACCTTGCTAGGCTCCTGCTCTCCTGTTAACTCCCCGAAGCTGTGCTCTTAACCTGACAAACTTGTGAGGCCCGTGCCATCAGCCCCGTCTTGCAGATGAATGCGACTCAGATTTGGCCACAGTTCCGCAGCTGGCAGAGCCTGAACTTGTGGGGCTCCAAAGTCCACTCGCCTTTGGATCAGCTCAGGGCCTCCCTCCATCCCCCCAGGCCCACCTCCTCTCTCCAGTTTCTCAAAAGCCACGGTGGTGCGGCGGGGGGCTTGTGCTGGATGCAGGTGGAGGCTGTAGCCGAGGGCAGCCCCCCCACCCCAGTCCCCTGGTGCTGGCTGGGCGCAGGGAGGGCTGGCACAGGGAGGATGAGGCCTGGAGCCTCTTGCCTCCTCCTCACCTCCACCTCCATCCCAGGTGCCTGGGACATGCAGGGCTCCTGCCTCCTCCATCTGGCTCTGTGACGCTCTTCCTGGGGATGAGGCAAAAGGCCTCACGGCCTGGGTGTTTGGTCATGAACGTGTGGCCCAGCCCAGGACTCTGGGGGACGTTCAGACCAAGGGGCAGCCTTGCCCAGGGCGAACCTGCGGGCATCACCCCAGCCTCTGTATAACATCCTAACTGCGTTCCCAGGAATCGCCTTCCTCCTTCAGTGCTCGACTCCCTGACCCCCACCCCTGCTCTGCTTTCCCACAGTGCTTCTCACCTTCTGGCCACCCTTGATTGGGTTTGTCACTTCGTCCCCAGCATGTGGCTGCTCCGTACATTTTGGCTGAAGAGCCCAGGCCCTTGCAGCCGCCCTGCGAGGGGCAGAGCCCTGTCTGGGAGTCAGGAGTCCTTCACCAACTCTCTGGGCTCCTAGGTGCAAGGGGTGGGCGGAAATTGCCCGTTTCCCCTGGGCCCTGCTGGGACCCCCGCGTGGCCCACAATACCCACCACAGACTCGAGCCAGGCCTCCCAGTGCAGGGGCTCCCCGCAGTCTGCAGTCTGCGGGAGGTTGGCTCAGGCTGCGGGCACCAGGCGTCTTATCTGGGACATACAGGCTCTGAGGGAGGTCTCCTCCCACACTCCTGGGGAGCCAGCCGATGGGTTGGCGCTTGAGTCTGCCAGCCACCTGGAGGGAACGTTGGGGGCTTGGCCTGCCATTCCGGACTGTGGCTCCCCTGCCCCCAGCACAGCTGTGAGTGGCTCTGGGCCCTGACAGGCCGCCGCCGCCACAGGTACAGTCCAGGGCTTTCCCGCTGCCCCTCGCAGTTCCCCTGGACTCCCAGCCCCTGGGAAGCAGGGCCGTGGCTCCCCTGTGGAGGGCAGCTCTGCTGTCCACCGGCCCCTCCTCCTGGGTTCCCTTCCCCTGCAGTTTGGAGCTGGTAGCTCCCCGTTGCAGAACTTCCTCCACTCCCTCCCACTTCCTCCCACTTCCTGAGAAGAGGACCAGGAGGGAGGTGGACACTCAGATCCCAGGGGGACAGTTGGAGGGAGGGCGGCGAGCAGGTAAGCCTCAGCACAGGCAGCTGCACCTGCGGGGGCCGGGCCTGCCAGGTGGGGGGGTCCTGGCAGGTCCCTCTGCCCACCTGCACCTGACCTGTGCAGAGTGAGTGCCGGGTCCCAGAGGGGAATTCCAGGGGGTGAGCAGCTGGGCAGGGTGCCCTGTGGGGAGGAACAGGGCTTCCCAGCCCCTCAGCTGTGGTCGGAGAGCTGAGGGCTTTCTGGAGACATCTGGGGACTCTTGCACCCCTCCTCTCCTGTGTCATCAGAGGCGAGGAAAGCCAGTTGCTGGGTTCCCTGGTGGTGCAGAGCACGGCCTGGGGGCATCAGGTCAAGGCCTGGGAGGCAGCTGTCCCCTAGACCCCCCGGGTGGCTGGGGTGAGGTGGTTGTGTGTGTGTGTGTGTGTGTGTGTGTGTGTGTGTGTGTGTGTACACGAGCAGCACAACTGAGGAGCTGGGGTGAGGCGTTGGCCTCAACCATTTGCCTCCTGTTTACTCAGTCCACTGCTTGCAGGGGTGGGAGTGGTGTGTGGACCGGGAGGGGAGCAGACCCCCTTCCACCCCCAAGTTGTGGGAACAGGGCGTCCTCAGCCCTGTGAGTCTGGTAAGGCCTCTGATCTGGAGACGAAGCCTTCCCTCCTCCACTGCTCCCTTCTGTGGTGCGCACCCTCTGCTCTGCCCGTGTCTGTCTCCCGTCCTGGCTTGAGCTCCTCAGGGGTGGGGTCCCCTGCCTGTGTCCCCCACACTCAGCACATGTCCTGGCAGGTGTGCTCACAGGGATTTGTGGCCTGAAGGACCGACTGATGGTGAGGGTCTGCCCACAGCTGCTCCCCAGATGGGAATTGGTACATATGCAAAGTCCCCGTCTGCTCCCTCGGTGGCCAGACGGTGGCCAGGGGCACAGAGAGGCAGCGTGGTACTGTGGCTCAGTGCATGGACTCTACGCCTGGGTTCAACTCCTGGCCCTTGAGCCAGGGCTGTCACCCGAGCCTCAGTTTCCTCCCCTGAACTGGGGTTGTCACAGCTCCCGGCTCCCAGCCTTGAGGATTACGTGAGAATACGAGCACGGCAGCTCTGCGTAGCCGTGTTGTTGGGAGGGAGGCTGGAAGGAAGGCGCTGCATTTATCAACTGCCCAGGTGGGCGGCTCCTTCCAGCGGTGGCTCCAGTCCCGCCACACCTCTGGGAGGCAGGTGTGCCCAGCAGGTGGGCAAACAGCCAGGCAGCCAGGGTCCTGGCCCGCCTCAGCCTGTGCTCCGTGGAGGCCCGAGGGTTAGGACAGACAGGATGGGCCGGGCCCCACCCTCACTTGGGAGGGATCTGGCCTCTTGCCCTGGTTCTTGAAACTTCTAGACAAAATAAAAAGAGTCAGAGGCTGGAGAGTGGGGGCTTGTTGTCCCTTCACTGATTTATCCATAAGTCCTTATTGAGCGTCCCTGTTCTGAGCACTGGGGATGCAGTGGTGGGGAGATGCACAGGTCCCCCCGTCCTCCTGGGGCTTCTGCTCCACGGCCTGCCGTGTTGTATTGGCTGTGACCAGGGCTGGCATCCAGGGCGCATGAAGCTGGTGCTGGGATCTGGAAGGTCAGTGCGAGGGCTGAGCTGTGTTCAGGCCTCGCCCTCAGAGCTGTTGACATACGGGTCTTTTTCACAGCCCACGTTTACCGTCGGCCGGCGTTTGTGGGCACGGGGCAGGCGAGAGATTTGGGGTGAGCAACAGAATATCGGGAACCAAAGTCCAGACTCCACTCTGGGATTCCCTGAGCCTCAGTTTCCTCATTTGTCAAATGAAGGACGCAGTTGGCCTGTCCCCCCCGCTGTGGGTCAGTGAGGATATGCAGGGGAAGGTGCTTTGCAGACTGTGAAGCGAGCTGCAGGCTGAGGGGTCTTGTGTTAGTAAACTTGGCTGTGCACTTCAACAGCTGTCAGGGGGAGAATAAAACTCCAGGGGGCACCAAACACAACTCCAGGTGGCTCTTAATATCATTTCAGTTCATTTCCAGGGCTCCCAACAATGGGGATTTCCTGCGAATGTAACTTCACTCAACTTTCACTCTAAACAGTGTTCCCCATGGATATGGCTTCTCTAGTTGACGTGGAGGGGCCTGTCGCCAGGAATCATCAGAATATTCCTCACCCCCAGGGATTTATGGAGTGGGGCAGGGTAGTGGAAGTCTGCTGCAGGTCTGATTAGCTGGGGAGGGGCCAGTCAGGGAAGTTTTGACATCTGAGCTGGTCTCTGAAGGATGAATAGGAGTTTGCTGGTTGGATCAGGGAAGAGGAAGGGCATTGGGGCAGAAGGGAGAGTATGCAAAGGCCTGAGGCAAGAAGGGTTTGTGGCCAGAGTTGTGGCCACACAATAGGGGCCTTGAGTGTGGGCAGTAGGGAGCCATGGTGGGCCTTTGAGGAGGGGGTAGAGCAGCCTGTTGGTTTGGGCAGCTGAGGCCTTCATGGTAGGAGGCAGGATGTTGGCCTGTGGTGGAGCACGGAGATTTGGGCTGTGGGCCCCGTGACTGGGGCGCAGAGAAGCACCTGTCCTGGGAAGTGGCTGGGGAAGAGCTGCCAGGCCTGGGGTTGAATCCTGGCTCCACTCCTGCATCGTGGCAGGAATGGGCAAGTCACGTCACCTCTCAGAAGCAGACAACAGTCTCACTTGTCATGAGTGTGGTCCTCTGAGGACTGGCTTTGGTGTGACTGGGCAAGTTACTGACCCTCTCTGGGCCTCAGTTTCCTTGTCTGTAATGTAGTGATGATCACAGCACCCATGGCCTGGGGTTGACAGGAGGATTGTCCCTGGGAACCCATGTCCCACATCTGGAGCAGTGCCACCCTGGGGACGGTGGCCACGTTTGCTTTGTGCACGGCCTCTTCTAGCCTTGTTTCCTCCCCAGCCCTGGTTGGGACCATCCTCATGCACTTGAGGTGGGTGGGGCCTCGAGAGGCCAAGATTCTCCCCTGCAGTCCTGAGCTGGGACTCGAACCTGGCTGTCCTGACCCAGAGCCCAGGGCTGCCAGCCAGGGCCTGAAATGAGACCCGGGGTGGGTGAAACGCCACATGGTGCCCAGAACATGGTAGTGCTGGTTAGATGGGCCGGAGGCCGGAGACCCCTGCTGTGTGGCCCTGGGCTGGGGGAGTGGTGCTGGGCCGGCTCCTGCGGGCCTTCCCTTCAGACCCATCGGTCACATACCAGGGGCCCCGTGGGGCGAGGCCCTGGCTGGGAGAGAGGGACATTGTTCCGAGCCCAACAAAGGGCCCGTAACCACAGCCGTGGCTGGGTAACTTGAAGCCGCTGGGCCGGTTTTGGGGGCAGGGGTCAGGCCTGGCATGGGATCTTGGTGCGTCTGCCCTTCCTTCACTTGAGTGTTTCATCCCTTGGGTGGTAGTGGCCTCACGAGGGTGGGAGGAAAAGCTCCTTTGTGTGCGCCCACGTTCCCCAGGTTATAGACCTCTCTGTGACCCAGCCCTCTCCATCTCATCTCACGTTCCAGCTCCCCTGGGAGGTGGGCAGGGCAGTCAGTGGCTCTCACCTTCCTTCTGTAGATGAGAGCACCTCAGGTGCTCAGCCAGAGCAGCCTACCTAGTTTGATAGAGAGTGTGGAATCCTGGCGGGCTTCCAGGAAGGAGGGAGCAGTGGGGCTGGTCCTTGAGAGGTAAGTAAGGGTCATCTCACCCAGCCCTGAATAGGGCAGGGGCCACTTCCAGGTCTGTGCTCTGCAGAATACACTACCTCAAGAGGCCCACAAAGGAAGCAGAGAGGCCTCCATGCAAGCAAGGAACTTTGCTCTGAGCTTCCTGGCAGCCAAGGCAAAAAGAGAAACTTGTAGGGTTGTGATAAGAAGAACATACACAGTCATTTGCTGGGAGAACTAGTCAGGGAAGGTATACTAAGGAGGGTGAGTGAACAAGTTGTGAAACAATTACTTGAGAACCAGTGTTTTGTGCAAAATTTTGGTTCTCAACCTTGCTATTTGAACCACGAGTGTGGGCTTCCCCCCACTCCCACTTTTTATTTTGAAATAATTTCAAACTTACAGTAAAATTGCAAGAATGTATAAAGAGCTCTTGTATACTCTTCACCCAGGTGGACCAAATGTCAACATTTACTATATTTCTTTATTATTTTGTTTGTTTTTGATGAGGAAGATAGCCCTCAGCTAACATCCGTTTCCAATCCTCCTCTTTTTGCTGAGGAAGATTGGCTCTGAGCTAACATCTGTGCTCATCTTCCTCTACTGTTTATGTGGGACGCCGCCACAGCATGGCTTGATGAGTGGTGCACAGGTCCGCGCCCGGGATCTGAACCTGCGAGCCCCAGGCTGCCAAAGCAGACTGCGCGAACTTAACTGCTATGCCACTGGGCTGGCCCCGTTTCTTTATTATTTGTATTTGTATATTAAAAAAATTTTTTTAACGATTTGAGAGTAAGTTACAGATATGACGCCCCTTGGCCCCTAAATGCTTCAGTGTCTGTCCCCTAAGAATAAGGCCGTTCTTTTGCCTGACCGCAGGACAATGAGCAAATCAGGAAAGGAACATTGCTAAACACTATTGTCTAATCTGCGGCCCTTCATTCGTATTTCCCCAGTTGTCTCATATGGTCCTTAAAGCTGTTTTTCTCCTGGCCCAGGATCTCATCCAAAACCACACATTGCATTCAGTTGTTCTGTCCCTCTGGCCTCTGTATTAGTTTCGTAGGGCTGCGTAAAAATTACCATGAACCAGCTGGCATAAAACAGCAGAAATTTATTCTCTCGCAGTCCTGGTGGCCAGAAGTCTGACATCAAGGGGTTGGCGGGTTGCGCTCTCTGGAGGTCTAGGGGAGGGTCCTTCCTGCCTCTTCCCGCTTCCGGGGGCTGTTGGCAGTCCTTGGCTTGTGGCCACACCACTCCAGTCAGTCTCTGCCTCTGTCTGTCTCCTTTTCTCTTGTAAGGACACTTGTCGTGGGACTACCCAGGTGATCCAAGATGATCTCATCTCAAGATCCTTAGTTTAATTACATCTGCAAAGACCCTTTTTCCAAGTAAGGTCACATTCCTAGGACCTGGGGGGACATATCTTCGGGGGCCACCATTCAACCTACCAGAGCCGCCTCTAATCTGGGCCCGTTCCCCGACCTTTCTTTGTTTTTCGTTGCGTTGACGCTTGTGGAGCATTGTGGCCAGTTTTCCTGGAGAACTTGTGGTTAGAGGCAGGTCGTGTACTTCTGAAGGAAGCCCGTGGGGCAGCGCTGGGCCCTTCTGGCATGGAGTCAGGAGGGCGCGGTGTGGGCTGGCCCCTTTCCCGTGGTGCTCGCTGGTTGGAGTGGGGTCTGCCGTGTTCTCCGCTGTGGGGTGGCTCTGAGCTGTCTGGAGGCCATTCTTGTTTTCTTCCTGAGTCTCGCTTGTGGTGCCGAGAGCGGAGGCTGCCCAGGACCTCACTTCTGGATGACCAGGGCGTAGCTGCTGCACAGCAGATGCTCTGTGGGGTCAAGGGCCTGCTGGGGCGCTTTCTGTGGTCTCTTCCCATCTTCACACTCCGGGGAGTATGGCTTCGGTCCCCATTTCACGGCTGGAGAAACAGCTCAGAGAGACTAAGGGATTTGCCGCGGGGTGAAAGCAGCTGGAAAGGGCAGGAGGCCGGTGGCCTTTCTTTGCAAGGGTGTCCTCTCCAGGTGAGCCTAAGCCGTGAGCTCTCTGGCCACAGGATATAGTTTTTTTTTGTGTGGGGAAGACCAGCCCTGAGCTAACATCTGTTGCCAATCCTCCTCTTTTTGCTGAGGAAGACTGGCCCTGGGCTAACATCTGTGCCCATGTTCCTCCACTTTATATGGGACGCCGCCACGGCATGGCTGACAGGCAGTGCGTCGGCGGGCGCCCAGGATCCGAACCCGCGAACCCCGGGCTGCCAAGCGCAGACTAAACCGCTGTGCCACCGGGCGGCCCCCAGGATATAGGTTTTCTCTGTGTTTAATTAGGGTCTTTTTTTTTTTTTTTTTGTGAGGAGGACCAGCCCTGAGCTAACATCCGTTGCCAATCCTCCTCTTTTTGCTGAGGAAGACTGGCCCTGGGCTAACATCGTGCCCATCTTCCTCTACTTTATATGGGACGCCACCACGGCACGGCTGAAGAGCAGTGCGTCCGCGGGCGCCCGGGATCCGAACTCGCGAACCCCGGGCTGCCAAGTGCGGACTAAACCGCTGCGCCACTGGGCGGCCCCTAATTAGGGTCTTTGTGAGGCTGAGATGTGGGGGCAGGGGGCTGGCCAGGAGGGGCCTCTTGGGGCCACACAGGAGGTTGAGCACAGGCCTGATGTTTCAGAGCGTGACTGGGGAGGCAGGTGGACTCAGGTTCGAATTGCAGCTCCCCACCTGCAGCTGTGTGACCACGGGCGAGTTGCTTCACCTCTCTGAGCACTTTCTGCGTCTGTAAAGTGGTGATGATGACCGTACCTACCTCACAGGGTTGGCGAGAGGTTGACGCCTGTGTGGGGCTCAGCACAGTGCTGAGCAGTAGATTCTGAGAGCTTCAGGGGACCTTGCCGATCACCTGGTCCAGTTCAGTTCAGAGAGGGGAAGGGACTTGCCCACGGTCACACAGCCAACAAGGAGCGGAGCTTCCCAGTGCCCAGCTCAGTGCCTCAGCTGCCCCTCATGCCTGGAGGCAGAACCCCCAGGGCTCAGGGGTTTGTTTATTCGTCTAAATAGAGCTAGCAGTTGACATCACTTAATAGGGCCAGGGAAGTTGACAAAGGAAGGAAGGGAGGGAACACAGATACACGGTGTTCAAAATTAAGGACAGTTACTTGTGAAGTTTACCCTGAGCTTCCTGGCAGCCAAAGTGAAAAGGGATACTGCTCAGTTATGTAGATTTCTTTGTCCCTGTTCCTCAGGGGAAATGGAGCTTTTCCAACGACTCAGTGATGCAGCGATGGGTTTCTTGAGTTTGGTTTCTGTAACGTCTCCCAGCCGGTGCCAAAATGGGTTTCCCTGGACAAGGATGGTGGGAAGAGGGCGTTCCTGGCAGAGGGGACAGCATGAGCAGAGGCCTGGAGGTGTGGACCAACTGGTGTCTTTGGGGGAAGGGCGGGTGGCAGGCCCCTCACCATGCCCACACTGACCTCATAGGTCTGTCCCTCTTGTTTCAGTTGGGCCACGTGGTCCTCTCCCCAGTCTGGTTCCTCTACAGCCTGTTCATGAAGCTGTTCCAGCGCTCCACCCCGGCCATCACCCTCGAGAGCCCAGACATCAAGTACCCACTGCGGCTCATTGACAAGGAGGTGAGTGCTGGGGCCTCGAGGGTCGCAGGGTGTGGGCCACAGAGCCGCACCTCTCTCCCGGTCGGCATCACAGCATTTCTCGGGCACCTACTACATGCTCAGGACATGGTCTGCCTCCGAAGTAGGTCCTGTTATCTGCCCATTTTACAGATGGGGAAAGCGAGGTGATGTCTCTTTCTAAGGCACCAGTAAGTGGCAGAGGGATTCGAACCCAGATCTCTGACTACAGAGCCCGTTCTCTGAACCACACTCATCAGCCCATGGGAGGTCAGAGCAGGAGGGACCTCTTAGGACTTTGGGTCCAAGTGCCCATTTAACAGATGGGAAAACAGAGGGCGAGAGAGGACTAGGGGGCACTTGAGGTCACATGTGAGTTAGAAGTGGAGCCAGGACTCAGGCCCAGGCCTCCTGGTGGTCCCCGTGCTGTCCCTGAAGATAGGGGACTCCCCTGCCCCAGGTCGTCTACTCTGGGCCTGGTGCTTGTAGGGCCCGGATGCCTTCTGCATCTGCGCAGATTCCCTGTGTGGCCCCAGCTGCCCCGCCGAGAGGCTTACTCCTGCCACCTCGTCTGGCACTTTTCCTTTTCAGACCCCTGATCCGGATTTCAACCACCCTCTCCCTCCTCTGCCCTGTGGCCGTACGGGCTGCTCCCCTCCTCACTCTGCTCTCAGAGCCCCTCCCTTGTGCTATTTCTGGCCACGGGAAGCTGCCTCCGGAGGGTTGTGACGGGGAGAACTGAGTCATGGAGCAGAGGAAGTCACCTGCCCGAGGCCTGGGCCACAGTCCCCACCCCAGGCTGCACGAGGGTCTCAAGTCTCCCCGGCACGGAGCTAGGGCTTCCTGTGACCGATGGGACATGGGTCTGTAACTGTGCCAGTTCACAGAAAAGTCAAAAACCAGAGAGAGGCAAAAAAACCCAAATTGCCATTTCCCAGATAAGACCACGAGATTTCAATATGTTTTATACACAATTTTTTCTTCCTAAAATGAAATCATAATGTTTTGAAACCTTTTCCTTTTTAAAAATTCTTTTTTGTTGTTGTTTTTTAATTCCAGATGTAATGTGTGATTTATATGTGCTCGCTATAAAAATTTTGTTGTGACGTGTGAATGTTCCCTCCCCGTCCCCTGAGCAGAGGGTCCCATTCTCGGGTCAGCCTGAGCTTTTTCTGGTGTGACATTCATATATACATGACATGTGGAGGTTCAAGCGTGTATAGTTTCTCTTTTTTAATAACCTGATTTTTTTACCCGTCCATGCAGTTGGACACCTTTTCATGTCTGACTCAAAGCTGCTTCTTTATTTTTGATGACTGTCTAGTATTCTGTCACAGGGATGTCACACAGTGGACCCTCCAGTCCCCTTTGAGCGTGTGGCAAAAGTCCCAGCAGTTAAATCTGTGCCCCCCCCCCCCACTGTAGCCTGGTGGTGGCTTTGTGGGGTCAGCAGGCGGCCCTGCTCTTTGATGCTGTTGTTGTGCTACACCACGGGCACGGGGGGGGCCCTGCTACCTGCCCTCCCTCTCTCTTACCTGGACTGGACCAGGTGGTCCACAAGGTCCCCTGAAGCTCGGAGAGTCCCCTGCTCGGATCCTCACGCCCGGCAGGCTCCTGGACGTGGCCACCGTGCCGAGCCCCGCGCAGGCGTGACCCCTGGGACTTCTGCTCTGCTCTGCTGGGGGTTCTCCAGCACAGTAATTACCATGTCTTTCCTTCATTTCTGTTCTTCCTCCAACAATTGTCTGGCATGTGGATTTCTGACCTTGAGCCCCAGGACCTGTGGATAATCCTGGAATCCTCTCCCAGGAGGCCTCGGGGCTCTGTTTGTCCACGGTGCAGAGGCTTCCAGGGGAGGTGGCTGGGACACAGAGGCCCGCCGGCCACCAACAGCCCTGTGTCCTGACTGGTGGCTGGGCGATGTCTTTGTGGAGATCCAGGCCACCTGCCTCTGCTCGCACACCTCAGTGACATTCAGAGTGACGCTCGGTCCCTTTGGAGAAGTCTGTTGTCCCTGCTCTGAGTGATAACACTCATCCAGCGGCGGGCCTTGCCACGTCACCCAGCCTCGTGTGGCTGTGCACAGTGCCTGCCTTCCAAACGGCCCCTCCCACCCTCCTGGCTGCACTTGGGTGCAGGGGGACCCCACAGGGGCCTGCTGGAGCCCGGGTCGGGAGTCAGGGCACTGGGCTCGGCTCCCAGCTCTGACCACAGCTCGCTGCGTGACACCTGCCTTCCCTGGCCTCAGTTTGAGACACTTAATGGGGATCCTGGGGCTTTAGTCTCAGCTCCTTCCTCGACCCAGCCTGGCTCTTAACCAGCCTCCACCCCACCCCGAAGGGGAAATGGCCACCACCCGTAGACCACGTCCTGCATGCCCACCCCGTGTAGGCTGGAGGCCTGGCTTTGGGTTCTCAGCCATGCCAGCCCCAGGGACCTCTCGAGCCGTGGAGGCTGCCTCGCCTCCCACCCTGTGCAGCCCAGCCCCAGTCATGGCTGCCCTGCTTCTCAGGGGGCTTCCAGTGTAGTGGCTTCTAGAGCCCGGCTCCGGAGTTCCAGGCCTGGGCACGTGGGGCCTTGTCTCAGCTCTGCTCCTAGCTTGCCGGCCCGGTCCCCAAGTATCCACCCCAGGATACTAGTCAAGCTGATGGCAGGGGTGGGTCTCTCCTTCCCACCCCTGAAATTTTCTGGGCTGTCTGGCAGTTTTCCTTTGGGATCCTGAGTTTACTCCCCATTCTGACCACATTGCTCTGTGGCCCTGGGCAGGTCACTGGCTCTCTCTGGACCAGCAAGAGCAGAGGCACACCCAGTGCGTGCAGGTTGTGCATCCACATGTGGAGTCAGCATCACTTTTCTCAGTGACACTCAGGGGCACTGGGGAGGGGTGGGGGCTCTGAGGTTTGGTGGCCCCTCTGCCCTGGTGCCATCCGACAACTCAGGCCTCTTTGCAGGTCATCAGCCATGACACCCGGCGGTTCCGCTTCGCCCTGCCATCGCCCCAGCACATCCTGGGCCTCCCTGTCGGTGAGTGCGACCCTGACCCAGCCCAAATGGAGCAGGGGGCTAGCTCAGAGGGGTGGGAGCTTTGTGCTTCAACTAGGGAGAGCAGGGAAGGCTTCAAGGAGGAGGTGGAAACCACCCTGGGCCTTTGAGGGTGAGTGTCAGAATGAGAGGGGAAATGTTCCAGTGTCCCTGGCAGTGGCACCAGCATGAGCCAAGGCTTGAAGGCAGGAAGCTGGGACATGATAGGAATCCCTGTGGGGGGGAGGGGGCAGTGGGAGCTGAGTCCAGGCCAGGCTCTGAATGCTGGACGGGGTGCAGGACAGAGGGTTGACCAGACCCAGTGGACCCTGCAGGGATGGTCCCTGGCCCAGAGTCACCCCTCCCCTCCTGCAGGCCAGCACATCTACCTCTCGGCTCGAATCGATGGAAACCTGGTCATTCGGCCCTACACGCCCGTGTCCAGTGATGACGACAAGGGTTTTGTGGACCTGGTCATCAAGGTGAGGTCTCGGGGCCACCAGCGCTCGGGGGCAGGGGTGACCATGTCACAGCCAAGTCTCCAGGGGGCCCACATCCCCCACAGCCTGGTTTCTGAGTGAAGAGCAAATCATAGTTTACCAGCAGAAGCCAAGTGTGGGGGCCTCGGCCAAGGGCAGGGGCTGGGGTTCAGGCTGAGCATCTTTAAACAAGGACAGGTCACCTGCAGAAGAGGAAGCGGGAAGGCCGACCAGCTCACGCAGAGCTCACTTTCCCGCTCTGGCTGGCAGAGCCCAGGGAGCTGGGCACCTGCGGTGTGGCCTGGGGCAGCCCACACCACTCCGTCCAGTCACAGGGTCTCTGTGACCCTGGGGGTCCTTTTCAGAGCTCATTTTTCTGAGAAACTTCTCAGGCCCATGAGGGGAGCCGTGTGAGGTGCTCATGGGGCGTTGTCTGGGGAGCTGGGTGAGGGGCTTTCTGGGATCCATCACGGGTCGGGGGTGGGTGCGCGCTGTGGGGAAGATGCAGCCAGTTAGAAGCAACAGACCAGAGAGACACAACACAACCAGCAAGGATCTTAAAAAACACCATGCTGAGTGGATAGAGAAGTGACACCACACAGGACACTTTATGAAAAGCAGATACACAAGCTTCACAGCAGCCATCCACGCTCTCTGATTACACGTCCAACGGGTGTGAACCAGCCCCGGCCCTGGGCGTAGGATGTTGGAGACTTTCCCCAGTCAAGGCCCAAACCCCCATGGCCACCCTGGCTCTGCGCCCCTGGGGACCAGGCTTACTGTCCTAAGTCCACTGCTCAGGCCCCCAGGGCCCCCTCTCTGGGCCCTTTGTGGAAGGAGGGACAGAAGCAGAGACCCCTGCTGAGTCTCACAGTGTCCTGGGGTGGGCGCTGGGACTGCTGGTCCTGCCTCTGGACTGGATCCCTTTTTAGCTTGGTGTCGTTTAGACCCATGCTGGGTGCCCAGGCCCGGCCTCAGGGGCCTGTCTTTGGCTGGAGAGTGGACACTGAACACGTGGTCACACAGAGGTCAGTGTTCGCTCCAGGGACAAGCAGAGACTGTGCAGCTGGAACGGGCACCAGAGCTGGGCAGGGGTGGGGTGACGAGAGCTGCTCCCCTGAGCAGGCGGCAGTGAGGTGAGAGCTGGCAGCTGAGGAGCCCTCGACCAGCTGGGGAGAGAGGGAAAGGTCCTTCCAGGTGCAGAGGCCCTGAGGTCCGAAGGAGCCTTGAAGCCCGAAGCAGCCGAAGGGTGGGGCTCGCGGGGACGAGGGTGGAAGAGGTCAGAGGGGCCAGGCAGGGCTTTGGAGGCCCCATAAGGTTGGGCTTCGTCCGGAAGCAAAGGGAAGGGGGTGAGGGTTCGAGCCTCTGGTCTGGTTGCAATCACTCCAGCCGGATATGGAGAAGGTGTAGGGGGATTCAAGCAGAGGATGAAGAACTCAGGGTGACCAGGCCCTTCCTGGCTTGGAGACTTTGCTGCCCCCCGTTGGCTCTGGATAAAGGTCAGAGTCCTCGCCTGGCGCGCGGTGCGCTCTGCGCTCTGCCTGCCTGCCTGCCTCTGCCTCTCCCTGCAGCACAGGGGGTGTGCTGTAGCCACAGTGAGCTCCCCCGCTGCCCCCGACTGCCTGGCCTTCGCACACACTGTCCGTCCCCAGCGCCTTCCCCCTTCTCTGCCCGTCGCTCTGCTTGCCCTTCGAGGCCCGGCGCACAGTCCCCAGTGTAGCCTTCCCATCCCGTTGTACGCGGGTCACAGCGCTTCCCTGTTTCCAGAGCTGAAATCCCAAAGGGCACAGGGAAAGAAGTTGTTCCAAGAGCGATGTTTTTATGACAGCACAAAATGGAAAGAACGGAACATCCCCCAGGAGGGGTGTGGCCGAGCCGACTTCCGGAGCCTTTACTTTGCTGGCAGCCATTGGAATCTCGCGTCGGGAGGGGGTCACAGAGACGGTTCTTGGTGGCACGTTAATACGTCCAGCCCTTGGGTTGCCTCGTACACCAGGCTGACGCTTTGTGTTCCAAGGGGACGTTAGGGGGAGGGCAGACTCCTGGGGGAACAGGACTCAGAGGGTGGGTTTTGATGGGTGGATGGGGCACTATGGAGAAGGCCACACACAGGCCACAGAGGAGCCCCGGGAGACGTGCTTCCTTCCCACTGTGGCCCAGAGCTCACGGCAGCCCTGGGACGGGGAACTGAGGACCACGGGTGTGTCTTGCAGGTTTACTTCAAAGACACCCATCCCAAGTTCCCTGCTGGAGGGAAGATGTCCCAGTACCTGGAAAGCATGAAGATGGGAGACACCATTGAGTTCCGGGGCCCGAACGGGCTGCTCATCTACCAGGGCAGAGGTGATTTGGGTTGGAATCCCCTGAGGACCCAGCAGGCGTGGGGGGTGCTGGGTGCAGGTCCCGACTCTGCTGCTGTCTGATGGGTCGCTCTTGTTGGGCAAGCCATGTCCTTTCCAGGGCCTCAGTTTCCCCGGCTGTACAGGAGATAAGCTGGCCAGCACAGAGGTTGCAAACTGGCTGCCTCTGGGGGCCAAGTCCGGCCCACAGACCAGTTTTGTTTGGATGAAAACACACAAACCAAAGGGTTGAGCTGGGACGCGTCCAGTTCTCCAGCCCCTCCATGGCTCCCCACGCCATCCCCGCGGCTCCCCACGCCTCACCCCTGTGCTCCTCTTGGCATTGGAGTTGGTCCTGGTGTCTCCACCTTCCCATCTTCTCCCTCACCCCACCTGGCGGAGGTTGTATGTTGGCCACCAGCGCCTCCGACCCCCGTAGTGGGGACAGCCCGCCCGACCCCCCAGCATGACATGTTTGAGAGCTGGGCCTCACCGCTTCTCCTCTCCCCAGGAAAGTTTGCCATCCGTCCAGACAAGAAGTCCAGCCCCGTCATCCAGACGGTGAAGTGTGTCGGCATGATCGCGGGAGGAACGGGTATGTGGACCCGCAGCCCCTCGCTGGGTCCTCGCTGGGCGGATGTTGAGGGTCAGCATCAGGGAGTGGGACGGGGCACAGACTACCAGCAACCGTGAGCTCCCCGAGGTCAGGAGCCCAGGCCCAGCTGTCCTGGCCCCTCTCCCCCTGGGTGCCTGCCTGTCTCCAGGCCTGTGTGTATGCAGCAGGTGCTCACTCAGCGTGTCGGGGCGGTTGTTTTGCAGGCATCACCCCGATGCTGCAGGTGATCCGCGCCATCATGAAGGACCCGGACGACCACACCGTGTGCCACCTGCTCTTTGCCAACCAGGTCAGTGGGCACACCCGGCTCCTGCTGAGGGGGGCCGCAGGGCCTGGCGAGGCTATGTTCAGGGGGTCTGCACGGCTCTGTGGAGATGCTCAGGGTGGCTGAAATGTAGGGGTGCTCTGAACGTCCGTACACAGGCAGCCTTTGCAGCCGCTGGGGAGGGCTCTTCAGTCCAGAGCCCAGCGTGTCCGACCTGACGCTGTGGGGTGGAGGCACCTGGAGCACCCCCACCCGGAGATTTGCGCCCCTGTCTGCTGCCTCAGAACCTCAGAGCTCCCTTCCCCACAAGCAGAGGTTGGCACCCAGTAGCGAAGTGGGGAAAACACTGGCCTGGCCTGGGGCCACCTGGAGACAGAGGCGCCGTTTCTGCAGATGAGCTGTTGAGAGCACGTCTGAGCAGGGGGTGTTGGCGCGGGGTGTGGACCTGGTCTCCCGACTCCTGACTGCATGGCCTCCTCCCCACGCCCACTGCCTGCCTGGCCCGGCCTGCTGTGTGGCCTCGGACAAGTCACTTTCCCTCTCTGGGCTTTGCTCCCTCACTGTGGAATGAGCTGATGAAGCAAGGTCATCATAAGGGTCTTTCCAGGTTCAGTGTTTCCTGACTGAATACGTGGGTTTTGTAAAGTGATGCCCCTTTGGAGGGAAGCCAGGATGAGATAACCCCTGACAGTGTGGAGGCCATACTCTGGTCCCCTGCGCCTCTCAGATGTGGTTCAGGTCAGCTTGCCTCAGGGCCGTCTCGCCCAGGCTCTGCACCGTCCATCTGTGAGGAGACCAAGTCCAGAGCGGGAGGCACTTGCCTGAGGTCCTTGGACTCCCACACAGCTGCAGAAATCGGTCCTGAGGACAACTGTGGTGGCCTTGACCAGGCCCGGGGGTGGGTGGAAAGAGCCAGAAAGTCTAAGCCGGCTGGTGGGGCAGGGGGGCTGGCGGCGCTGGGTTCGTCTCTGTGGAGGCCGTCGGCCCTCTGTTGCCGGCACAGGGCATCTTTGCGCCCACTCGCCCGTTCACCAGGGCAGTGGGATCGCCCCACTTTGTAGCTCTGAACACAGAGGCCCAGAGAGGGGCTTGACCTACGTGTCTCACCAGAAGTGGTGCAACCAGAGCATATTTTATGGAAAATAACTATATTCTAGAAAACTGTTTTGTTTTATATTTTGCAAACATTTGTCATGTTAGCTTAATAGAAGCAGCCAGATTCCATCTCTGTTTCTGCGTCCAGTCAGTGCAGGAGCCGGTCACAGCCTCTGGAAGTTGCACTGCATGCTCGGGAGGGAGCGAGAGTGAAAATGCAATGAAGTCTCAGTGTTACGTGGAAATCGTTTTGACCCCACGGACCCTCAGAAGGTCTCAGGGACCCCAGGGGTCCGCAGGCCTCACTCTGAGAACCACTGCTTTGCTCCAGTCAGGTTGTTGCCCTTCCCTCCTTCCTTCCAGTGACCTCGGTGCCCGGCTTTGATGGGGGACCCCGCCCTCAGGTCACAGCCCCCCGTTTCCTCATCTGTAACGGGGTGCCCACCTCACAGGGTGGCTGTGAGGGTTAAGACGAGAGACACACCTTGGATGGGGCGCTGAACATTTCAGAGATGTGTGCTCCTCCTGGAGGGACCCATGTGGAGGCGGGGGCCAGGCCGGGGCTGAGGGCCGCCTGAGTCGGGGAAGCCTCCAGCCTCGGCCTGAAGGGAAGACGACTTCTCAGAAGGGCGTGAAGGGAGACTCAATCTACTATGTTCTTGGACAGCGAGACCCCACACTCTAAAGCTGCCGGTTCTTTCTAAAGTAATACTCAAATTCCCAGTGGGATCTTTTTCCCCCTTTAATATGACAAAATGATGCAGAATGGTCTGGAAGACAAAGTACGCATGCACAGCCAAGAAAGTTTTGAAAAAGAAGAGTAACAAGGATTAGCACACTGGATGTTAAAACTAAAAAGTGTCAGTGATGAAAACAACCTAGTTCTAGAGCCACACCTGAGACCTGGGCTTACTGGACATACTGCACTTCTGGGTAACACAACAGAAAGTCTAGATGGTGCTGGAACATTCTAGAATGTGTGGCTGTTTCATTTAAGTTAATTAAGATAAAATAAAATTAAAAACTCACTTTCCCAGTCTCACTAGCCACATTTCAGGGTTTCCATAGCCACATGTGGCTGGTGGTTACTGTATTGGATAACACTGGAACATTCCCATCATTGCAGAAAGTTCTATTGAGCAGTGCGGGCCTAGAAACAGACCCAGGTATAGATGAGACTTTGCATATGATGTAGGTGACATCTCATGCCTGAGGGGAAAGATGAAAAGGAGGGTTGGGTTAGTTTATATGCGTTTAGGAAAAACTAAGTAGATCCCTACTTTATCCTATAGTGAAATGAAGTTTGGGTTAAAGATGTACGTGTGAAACAATGAAGCTTTAAAAGTACCAGGTGAGCATTTTTACAAGAAGTATTGTTGAATGAATGAAGGAGGATGGTCAGTCTGAGCAAGACACCACAGGAGACCCATAGAGGAAGAGAGTATGGAGTCGTCTGCCTAAAAATGGGAGGCTCCTCTGGAAAAACAGATGAACAAACACTACAAATAAGGTAGAAGGATAACTCAGGAAAATGTATAAGGCATCACCAATAAAAAGTTAATATCTTTAATATAAAAAGTTTTTACAACCTAATAAGAAAAGATACAACTAGAGCCAGTGACAAACTTATTAATAATAAAAAATAAAACATGAGATTTCCTCTCCATCACCCAGTGCTGGCAAAGGTGTAGGAAGATGGACCCTCTCGGGCACGCTGCTGGGTGTGAATTGGTGAAACCTGTCTGGGAATCAGTTGGCTGCGTGTATTGAACACCTTAACCATGTGGAATTTTCTGTCCCGAACTCCACTTCCTTAAATTTGTCCTAAGGATTTGGGAAGGCATGAGGATGGTCAAAGAGGCGTTGTTTGTAAAGGAGGATGTTCGAAACAGTTTAAGTGTCCGTCAGCTGGGAACAGGTGGTCCCTTTGTCCAGCGCAAGCTGCAGCTAGGCAGCAAAGTGTTGGCACTCGGAGGCCGATGATGCCTGGATGGTCTGTGGCATGCTCTTACCTGAAAAAAGCAGGTTGCAAGGTGGATGCATGGTCTGATATCATTTTTATTAAAAAAAAAAGTGCATAGTTATTAGGGAAAGAAGTTTAAAAGATACACAGTAAAATCCTAACAGTTGTTATTTCTGAAGAGTTTCAGGTGATTTTTCTTCCATATTTTTACCCAGAGCTCATCCAGCCTGAGCCCTCCCTGTCCTCACCCCGTCAGGGCAGGAGGGGCCCTCAGCCCCCACTTAGAAATGGGAAAAACGATTAACACCCCTTCCCTGGGGCACGCACAGGCTTGTGCCTCCGCCCGCAGCCCATTTCTTGGAGGGGAACACTGAGGAGCCGGGCTCTGGGTCCTCGTGAGGACAAGGACACAGCGTGGGCTGTCTCGGTCCCTCCTGTTGTCAGTGGGGCACCCACTCTGCCGCGGGTACTTGGGGAATAGCGATTGCCGTGGCTTCGAACTCTCCGTCCTGTCCCGCCCGCCCTCTGGCTGCGATTAGTGTCCGTCGTCCCTCCTGCTGAGCGTGTTGAGGTGTCGTGGGTGGTCTGGGGTGGTGCTGCCCCTGCACTGGGGAGCAGAGAAGACGCATCTCCCCTTGCCTGTCGCCCTGCCCAGCCCAGGGGCTCAGAAGAGGCACGTGAGCAGGTGACCCTGTCTGGTTGACAGAGCTCTTTGGCCCCCAGTTTCATAACAGTCCTATGAGGTCAGTCATGCCACCCACTGGCCCAAGGAACCCCATCTGCGAGTGACCTGCAGACACGGGGCAAAGGCCTGTGGTCAGGAATGGAAAGAGGGGCTGTCGGGAGCAGATTGCTGATGCCCCCTGGGGGGGGTCCGGGAAGGCTTCCTGGAGGAGGTGACAGCAGGCTGAACCCTATAGGACCACGTGGGGTGAAGTCGGTGGGAGCAGAGGGTGAGGAGCGGTAGGCCACGCAGAGGGATGTGCGTGGGCAAGGCTGAGGGGCAGGTGAGATTGGGGGGAGTGTCTGTATTCCCTCATTGATGGACGTACAACCTGAGATGCCGGGACGTAAAAAGACTTATCCAAGGGGTGAGGGTGGTGAACCCTGGTCCTTTTAACCGAACGATTTGTTATTTTCAGTCTGATAACCACCCCCGCCGATACTCATGATTAACGTTTGGCATATTTCCTTCCGTCTTTTCCCCTGTTCCGTAGCCGAGCGCCCCCGTCTTTATTTTGTTTCCCACGTGCTCCCTCCTCTCCGCGTTGCGCACATTTCCCCACCACGTTAGGAACCGTTCGCGGTAATGGCTGTCCTCGTCATGGCTTTGAGCCTCTCCCTGGGCGAGAGGAGGAGAGAGGGTGGGAGGGGCTTTCGGAGTCGGGGGTCAGTGCTACCCCGGCTTCCTGGGAGCCTGGCCAAGCGGGTGGCCCACGGGTGGGTGGGATGACGGGCCATTAGGGTGACGAGTTTCTCCAGGGGCAGTCCCCGGCGCCGGCCCTCCTGACCGCTTGGCCCTGTGCCCCCGCAGACCGAGAAGGACATCCTGCTACGGCCGGAGCTGGAGGAGCTGAGGAACGAGCACTCTGCTCGCTTCAAGCTCTGGTACACGCTGGACAGAGCCCCGGAAGGTGAGACAGCGCCGGGCTGGGGTGGGGGTGCCGGCCCTCGGCTCGCCGTGCTGAGCCCTTCCCCGTGCTGAGCCCTTCCCCGTGTTGAGCCTTCTGCTCACGTGGTCTCCTTGGTGCTCACTGTGGCCCTGTTCTAGCGGGGTGAGAGGGAGGAAGGAGGGATCAGAGAGGGGAAGTAAGTGCCCCACGTCACACAGCTAGAAAACACCAGAGCTGGGGCTTGAACTCACAGAGCCCGAGGCCTTCCCCTGGCTGCACTCCCCTGCTGGACAAAGAAGGTGGCCTTCTTCCATTGGGCTGGGGCTCACTCTGGGACAGGTCTCGGGGGCGGTGCTGGGGACGGGGTTGTTGTTCCCACTTTGCGTGTGTACCCTGAAAGGCACTTTACAATCATTTTCCCTCTGGTCATCAGCTCTGGGGGGTGGGCGAGGCTGACAGTTACCCGCATTCTACCTGTCCATGTGTTTAAGCTGTTTGCCAGAGTCACATAGGAGGCAGCAAATGTGGGCTGCTCCCAAACTTGAAACAAGGTTGCCCTCTGGGAGCTAAATTCTAGTCTCCTGCCTTTGGTGGATGTGGGCACAAGAAATGTCGTAACTTCTTCTTTGCTGTGAGAAAAGCAGCAGCTCAGGCTTCTTGGTAGATAATACCTGGGATGTCTGTCTTCAGGGTCAGGAGACTATAGGGAGTGGAGGGGACTGTGGCGAATTGAAGAGCGTCTACCCTGTCCAGAAGGGGCAGCCCCCTCTCGGCTGCAAGCAGTCCTGCTGTGCAGGAATACAGCCCTGTGTGGCCAGGCCTTTCCACTTTTCAAGGGAAGCTGAGGACCTGCATTTTCATGGGAAAAATCTAAATGTTAGAAACTGGACATTTTTGAAGCACCCATGTGAGCACCAGCTTGTGATCTCCTTCATGTTCTGCCACCCTGCCCTTGCTCTGCCTCCTGCTCCTCACAGGGCCCCCCAGTCCCCAGGGACTCAACCATGGGGGTGTGGGGAACATGCACCCTCTGCTTCCCCCAGAAATGAGCAGATGGGCTCTGGGGGCACCTGTCTCTTGAGCTGGGTCATCTGGGCCCTTCCCTGAGAGAGGAGCCGCCCTCCTGGGTTGACCCAGTTGGGTCCTGCGCCTCCCGGGCTGACAGCCAGGCTAGGGCCTGGGTGGATTTGTGGACAGCCACGTCCTGGAACAGCCCATCTGAGCCAGGCAGGTCCCCTCCTGGTTGGACCCTCCGCCCTGTGTGTTCATGAAGCCAGCCTGGCCCCCTGAGCTGATGTCGTGGTGCAGGGAGGATGAACAGGACATGTTATAGGCTGTGGAAGCTGGTGGTTAGTGAGGCCCCGGGAAAGACAGAGTAGAGTCGGGCAAGGGGGTCGGGAGTGGGGGTCAGCCAGGGGCTCTGGTGCTGGGGGCCAGAGCTGCTGTTTTCCTTCTAGTAAAGAAAGGAACGTTTATCTTGCACCCATGTCTCAATCACAAGGGGGCATGAGAGGCGGTTTAGCTCCCTTCTGTTGCAGTTTTTAATCTGGGGTTGGGCAGGCTCCTTGGCCACGGCCAGAACCTCTTGGGAGCCTCCTGGCCCAGCAGGACCCCTCCCCCTGTTGCCAGGAAGTCCCCATCCTGCAGTGGCATGGGGGGCGGGGGAGCCTGACACTGACCCTTGGCATTAAGAACAGTTACCTGCCAAGGAGAGGTACGGTCGGGTAATCTCCCAGCATTTACACTTATATTTATTACTACCCTGCCCCACAAGTCGAGAGGAGTGGAGGTGGTGGTGTAACATCAGGGATAGGCTGACATTCTAGATGCCGAGAAAGAGAACAGTCACAGGCCAGCACAGCCGTTGTGGTGCTAAGCAAAGGAACGAGACGGGGCGTGCTCACACGGCCAGTGCAGCTGACGTGTGTTTCCCCCACAAAGTTACCTTCAGTGCATGTAGAAAGGAAAACATACTGTCTAAAAACATCCTTGTAAAATCGAGACGTGTCTTGTACAACTGTGCACTTTTACACTGGCACATACAGTTTAGTCCCATGCGATGTTTTATGAAGTACTTTCAGCTCTATTGCCCATCTATAAAAACGTTATCTGTCTCTCTATGCCCTGCCTTGTTCCAGAAGGGATTTTAGGCAGCTTACAGAGACTCAAAGGGTGAGTCAGAGTGGTACAAATGGAAAATGGGAGTGAAAGAAAAACAAAGGCAGGGCCATAAAATGGAATTGGGAATGAGGTTTGCACAAAAACATGGACTGTACCACAGATGGGCCATGCATATCGCTCTGAGCTTCCCAGCAGCCAAAGTGAAAAGGGAGATGTGGTCAGCTTCTTAGTTCAGTGTCCCTGAGGTAAAGAATACCTCATTGCTCGGCACAGCAGACTCTTCCCAGTCCCGGGATGGGCCAGGACTGTCTTGGCCCCTCCCAAGGGACTCCCCATAGAATGGACATGGTGTGATGCAGTGAGCATTAGCCATCTAGGCAAGGTCCCTCAGTGACTGCCTCCTGACCTTGGGCTCCACTGCTGCATTTCTGTTGGTGTCAAGGGCTTAGCAAGGCTCTTTCAGATTGTGAAAAAAAGAGACAAGCCAGATAATTGGGAGTTTAGGGCTGGAGGGACTCGGGGACAGGAAACCATCCCCCACCCTCAGCCAGGCCTGGTGGAGCACTGGGCATCTCTGATAGAGCCAGCATCCTCCGTCTCTTCTGCTGCCACTTCCATCTGCATCCACGCTCCTGCACCGCTTTGCCCCCGGACCTCCACCTGCAGCCTCTCTGACCATCCTCTTCACCCCTCCGGAGCCAAGCTAGAGGATCTGCCTGGGTGGTCACCCCACCCACTGGCCAGAGCTCAGAAGTTGACCTGGAGTCGGGCGCCCACGGTGGGATTGGGAGGCGGCCAGTGGTGGCTCCTCAGGGGGAGCGTGCTGCAGGTGGCGGGCACCTGCCAGATCCCTCTGTCTGTCTGTCCCTCTGGGCTGAGCTCCCGCTGAGCTGCTCAGCACAGGGTCGCTTGAGAGGCCAGCGTGTGCCCTCAGTCCCCAGGTAGTGTTTGTCCCAACGGAACGTTCAAGAACCGTGAAGGAAGGCAGGTGAGCTTCAGAGCGGGTCCCCCTCCTCGCTCATCCAAAAGGCGGGTCGGCTTGTTAGCAACACATTCGAAAGAAGACAGGGAGACCTCCCCTCACCCGGACCCATAATCCTGCAAGGTAGGCGGGATGGCGCGGTGCGTGCACATGTGGAAACTGAGGCAGGGGTGCTGGGTGCCCAGCAGATTGGAAGCCAGAGCTGGAGCCAGGGTGGGTGTCTGTCTCCTCCCTCTCCTCTGCCCTCACGCGGCCCCCAGTCATCAGAGCCCGTTCTGTCTGACCCCTGCCGGCCTCGGGTGCCGGGTCTTCACCACAGGCACCACCAGGCACGTGGAGGGACAGAGGAGGTTCCAGCTCTCAGGCGGGAGACACTGTCCGCGTGTGTGCGCAGCATGGGGAGGGAGGCGCCGCCGCTGCCTCTGCTGCGAGGGCCCTGCATCTGGAGCTTCAGGGTGTCCCCCTCGCCTGTCAGGCTCCTCGTGCTCAGCCGGGACACATCCCTTTGTTCGTGACTTATTGAGCAACAGCCATGGGCCCGGCTGTCTAGGCCCTGGGGACACTCTGTAGACCAGACACGGCTCCTCACAGGCTGACGCCCTGCTGGGGGGAGAGTCAGTGGCCCGTGGAGGGGGTGGCGGTAGAGAACGTCACCCTGACCAGCTTGGGGCTGGGCACCGGCTCGGGGACCCCTGGGTCCTGGAGTTCACGTCCAGCCGTGTCCATTGCCTCATTATGTGACCTTGGACAGCTCAATTCTGGGTCCTTTGGGCCTCAGTTTCCACATCTGTAAAATGGGATCCATAGCCCTGCCCTGTCCACCCACGGGGTGGTCCTGAGGGCCATGTGAGAGGCCAAATGGAGGAGAAAGGCTTTGCAAACTGTGAAGTGGTGGTGGGGGGAGGGGAGCCATAAAGGGCTGGCATTTGTGTTCTGGGTGAGTCAGGCTGGGGCAGGGGATGGGGCGAGGATTTGCTTGGGTCAACCTCTTCTTGCTTCAGTGTTTGTCGAAGGAAGAGAGGAGTTCACGGCACAGGAGCTTAGTTAGCAGGCGGAGGGGTTGCTGGGCAGATGGGCAGTCCTTGGCCACATGTGGGCTCACCTGGTCTCCTGCCCGCAGGCTGGGACTACAGCCAGGGCTTTGTGAACGAGGAGATGATCCGGGACCACCTTCCGCCCCCGGAGGAGGAGCCGCTAGTGCTGATGTGCGGACCCCCGCCCATGATCCAGTACGCCTGCCTGCCCAACCTGGAGCGCGTGGGCCACCCCAAGGATCGCTGCTTCGCCTTCTGATGGCCGGACCCTAGCCACTCGCACGCCCGCCCTGCGTACTCACTGGGCCCTGCCCACACACAGCGCTCCTTGCCACTGTTCTTTAATGTCACTGTCCCCAACATCTGCTGCGGCCCCGGGCTCAGCCTGGCCTGCCCGTGCCGGGGTGGTCACCCCGCTGGGCTGGCCCCCGGGGGGCCCCTTTAGGAGCAGGGTTCTGTTACAGATGGGCCACCGCCGGCCACCTTCAGGACAGGTTCCTGTCTGGCCCTCACTAGTTCTTACTGGTGATGCCTGGCCCCGGCCCCGTCCCTCCCCTTACCCCCACACCACTGGGCCGAGACTGCCAGCGCCATGCTCCACTCACCCTCCCAGAGCTGCAGGTGCCCCCAGCCACCACCCCGGGACCCCTGCCTGCCCCTCACGGCCAGGCCTCAGCACCTGACACTACATAACAGGTAACACCAAAAAGTCCTCTTGGCAGGCTGTGGGGTGAGAGGCTGCCCCGCCCCGGGGCCCAGGCAGGCCCGGCCAGCAGGGAGCTTGGTTCTCCCCGGGCTGGAGTGGGAAGAGGGGGCTGCCCGAGGGGGCTCCCGAAACCTCGGCATTTACCCCAGCACACCCAAGCATTCGGGCAGCTTTGGGCGTTCCAAGTTGTCAGCTTGGCAGCCTGGGCGACCGTCTGGGGGTCCTAGGCTGCCAGTCCTGATGGCAGGGCAAAGATGACGTTTATTAATTCCTCTGTCCCAAACCCCCTTCTCCTGCCCTCGCCCCGGCGTGGGCAAGATTTCAAGCAGAGCCTCTCACCTGAGAGGTGTCCTCAGTGGCCTCGACATTGCCTTTAGACGACCGTGTATCAGCCTCTTGCGCATCGGCTTTTTCAGAGTCATTTATGAGCAGAAAAAACACTGAAGTAAAACTTTGCTAATATGAACCTTTCTGCAGCTCTTCAGGCTCTGTGACCTGCGTCACTGGGGGGCGTAGCATGGAGGGGGGACAGGAAGGGGCTGCACAAGGCCTGGCATTTATTTCTTATGGATGTGTTGTAGAAAAATCTGGAGAGTACAGAAAAGCATATACAGGAACAAAAAATACTGGACATCCAGAGGCAAACACCTGTAGCTGATGGAACCACACCATCCAGCGTGTGGCTGCTGCTTTCCCTCCCGTGGTCAGACGCTCGCCATAAACCCAGATGGATCATGATTTATCATGCAGCAAATCTCCCATTGTTGGACAGTTAGGCTGTTTCCAGTTTGTGGATTTTGTAAATAACAGTGGCCATCTTCCCCCTCCTTTCAGATGATTTCCTAGGATAGATTCCTGGAAACAGGGCTGGGCCAGGGGATGCTAGCGAGAAAGACACCAGACGAGTAATGATGGTAAATGCCAAGAGAGAAATTAAAGACGGGTGATGAGACAGTGGGGGCGTGAGGGCTGTTCTTACAGTTGGGCGGCAGGAAAGCCCTCTCTGAGGAGTTGCCGTTTGTGCTGGGGTGTGAAGAGAAGGGGCTGGCCCTGCTGGGCCAGGTGTTCAAGGTGGTGGGAACAGCAGGTGCAAAGGCATTGTGGTTGGAACAAGCATGTGGAATCGACTTCCAGAAACGGATCAAAGAAGGTAAGTGGCTAAGGGGACAGTGATGAGGCTGGAGAGGGAGGCAGGACTAGATGTGCTCTGGAGGGAGTGGCCAGCAAGTGCAAAGGCCCTGGGGCAGGGACCTGCTGGATGGCCCAGGGAACATAGGCCAGTGTGGCTGGAGTGGAGTGGGGAGAGGGGAAGATTGGGGAAGTTCACAGGAAGGAACGCCCGAGTCCAAGCCTTGGAGGCAGGGGAGCCCCTTCTCATTTCTCACCTTCCATCTGTCCCTGACTCACACTGGGGCAGGGTGGGACTCCTCAGTGGCCAGAGAATCCCAGGCCCTGATGGCCCTTCTCCACACCTACTCTGTGCCAGGGGATCTGCTGAGCACCAGACACACAGTAGGTCTCCTCATTCCTGTCCCCGTCTGGAGGGTAAGAAAACAGGCCTGAGGGTTGGGACTTGATGCACACCTCCTGACCTCACAAGAGGGCATCTCGTGGGGCTGGAAAGGAGGGCATGAGGTGGAGCTGGCCCATACCCTCTCTCCTGCCCTGTTTCCCCATCTGTAAAATGGTGAGTGAACTAGAGTGATTCTCTCCCCTCTCAGACCTGACACCCTTCTAAAACAATGTTAATAACAGCCCGTTCACTCTCCTGAAGTGAATTCACAGGTAATGTCACTCACCTACACACAGAATATTCAAAAATAAACACAAAGCTCCAACTATGTTATAAAAGAGCCAGAAACGAAAGGAACTTATTAATGACGCACGTTGCAGCATGTCAACGCAGGCCCAAGTCCCCCAGAAGAAGTGGTGGGGGCAGGGGTTTGCCCAGATGTGGGGTCCCCGGACTGTCACAGCCGGAAGCGCCGCCCGACTCCCGGGCTTTGCGGGGGGCGGGGCGGTTGTCCCAGGCGGACACAATTCTTGGTCAGTTTCCAAACAAAGCGGGGCCGATGCCTTGGGCTATGGTGCCGCGGCATGGCTGGCAATTCCATGTTTGTTCACACTAGGCGGAAAGTGCTGCGTGTTCCTACTAGACGTGGAGGGAAGCCCGGGCTCAGCGAGTTCCCGGCCTCTCCCTTCCGGAAATGGCTCCCGGAACGTCGCGGGCGTTGGCAGGGCGGGCGGAACCGCCCCACCCTAGTCCCCACCTCCACGTGACCGCCATCCCTGTTGTCTGGACGACGAAACACGACCCCAGAACTTCAGAAATGCCCCTAGGGGTGGGCCACCCCGATGACAATCCCAGAATTAGTTGACCTCAGTTAATGGCCCTATTGTGCTGGCCTGAAAAGTCATTTAAGTGACCCTTTTTACATTTCACTTAAGGCGAGACAGGGCCCTCCCTCCCTCCTCCCGGGTCTCCGTGTTCTTCCCCGCACCCCTGGGAGGGACGGGGAGGGGTTAGCGGTCCTGTTTTGCAGCTGAGAAAAAGGTCAGCTCGCACCCAATCAGGCTGCGCAGGTGGCTCCCGGATTCACCTCTGTCCGGTGCCCAATCCCAGACCCTCTGGCTTTACCAGCTTTTGCTCATTTCTCCACGGAGCTTCTGATGCCAGATTTTTAACTGTGGTGTGATACTCAGTCAAGAGCACTTAACTCCACTCGCAGTGTTGGACTCAGAAATAACAGAAAATCATAGAGCACGTAGTCCATGCTCCGCACTGTTCTAGAGGCATTGCGCGTATTTTTTTTTTTTCATCTCTTCGACAAATACGTATCAAACACCTACCTCATGCCAGGCTCGGCGCCGGAGGCTGGGGTTGCATCGATGAAAAGGCAATTGCACATATCGAAAACCTTAATGAACGAGTCCATTTAACCCTCCCAACAACCTACGTTATTTGCCCCATTTTACAGATCAGGAAAACAGAGGCAGAGAGAAGTGATTTGCTTGTGAAAGTCATGCCGCCAAGAGGCGTGGCGGGTGGGACGTGTCTCAGGCCGTCCCCCAGTTGTCACCCCGAGTGCTCCATCGTAAGCCACAAAATGAGCACCTATTGTGTGCAGCTGGGAGCCGCACGTATCCATACTTGTCAACCCCAAATAAGCGGGTGGCGTTACGCTGTAGTTACTGAAAAAGGTCGCCAATTTCGGGTTCGTTTTCCATATAAACACAAACAGTTCCACGTTACCGCCAACCGCATAAAGTGTAACCAGCGGATTCAGGGTCGCTTTAAAGACACCTGACGGACTCCGAGGTTCAGGACAGTAGCAGAGCCGGGCTGCTATCATCGGAGCGGTCTGCTCTTTAAGCGAAAACGGGACGGGCAGATCGCAACTCCCAGGCATCCCGCAAAGTAGGCGGGTCACCTTAGGGGCGACCTTTACCCGCTCAAAAATTCGTCTCACATTAGCAGTGAGGACTCGGGCGTCACCCCGAATCGTTATTTTCCTTACTCATAAGTTTAAGGCATAAAGATGTACTCTTGTTACTTCCTAGGTAATGAATTCCATTCTCGTTAGACCTACGGTGAGGATCAAAGTGGACCATCGACCTGAGAGAGCCACTCCTTTGAAGCTTGTCTTACTTATTAGTTAATTTCTTATGTCGCTTTTATTTTATTTGCTGTCCGGAGAGAATAGGGAAATGTAGTGCTCCGACCCCGCCGTATGCAGATGAGCGGCCGGCGTCGCGAAGGCTCACGGGGAGCTCCCCGCCCCTTCCGGTCCCTGCCTGGTTGGAGCTGTCGCGAGAGTTCGTCGGCCGGAAGCAGCTAGTGGCTCCGTAGCGGCCGAAGGGGCGGGCTCGCGATCTGAGGAGTCTGAGCTGCTCGCGGCTGGCTCGGCGGTGCAAGATGGCGGACATCTCCTTGGACGAGCTCATCCGGAAGCGCGGGGCTGCGACGAAGGGGCGGTGAGCGGCCGTTTCTCCTTTCGGGGTTCGGGGCCTCGGCCCAGTGGGGCTCTGGGCGGAGGAGGGAGCGGCCCGGGCGCGACGGAGGCCGCCTGCACCCGCCCCCTGCCGCAGCCGCGCTCCTCATTGGCCCGGCCCCGCCACCGCCGCGGGCCCGGCCGGCCGCCCTCCCACTAGCTGCAGGCGCCGTCGCTCCGGCGGGCCGGGGGAGGCCGGCGTGGCGGCTGCGGGCGGCGGGGCCGGGCTGCCCGGCTCGTGGGAGCGGCCCGGGACCCGGGGTGCGGAGGGTGCCCCCGGCGCAGCCACCTGTCCTGAGCGGACGGGCGGCGGGCACGCTGCTCTGTTGTCCTAGGACGACTGAAGTTTGTGGTCCCCGCCGCCGCCTCCGTGAACGCTCCCTCTCTCCGTGCGGCGTTTCAAGTTCCCGAAGCGCTCTCGTGTGCATCCTGTCCCGTTTGCTCCCTTCGCAGTCCCGTCGGCCGGCTGTTAATGCTTCCCCAGCTTACGGTGAGAGCTGAGGCAGGAGAGGCAGCGACTTACCCGAGGCCACGGGGAGCCCTCGCAGCCGGCTGAGTTGGCCTCAGGCACGGGCAGAAAAACAGGTGGGACGGGCTGGAGGGTGGCCGAGTCTTCGTGGTTCTCGGAGAAGACCGTGCTGGATCTGGGGGAGGAGCTGGGGAGGTGATGAGTAACTCTGTCCCAAACTTCCCCTGGAGCCTCCAGTACTGATAGTCCCTTCCAGCCTTTCTGCTGTCTGGTTTACCTCTACGGAGAGGTGGGAACTTGGCCAAGAGTTTTCCAGCACAACGTTCAGTTAGTTCTGATGTCTCTGTAAACAGCCTGGCCGTAAAGATGTTAGACATCGTTTTCTCTAGAAAATAGATTCTTTCTCTTGTTATCTGGAACGTATCCCCCAGCCCCTACACACGTATCCACGCAGTTGCCGCCACCACCGCATAATTCAGCAGCCCGTCCTTCACCTGGCTTCTGGTTCATAACAGGCTCAGTAAGTGTTAATTTCTTTAGCCATTGTCTGTGAGTAGCTCTGTCCTAGGTGTTCCCTCTAGTGACTGGTGTGGGATTAGTGCTGCATCCTCTGGCCACATCTAAACCCATCTAGGTTTCATAGGTTTGCTCGATGGTTGCTGAATGAGCCAGCTTCTCAAGACTGCTCTCTCTGCAGTCGCTCCCCCATGGTCCTGATGGCAGGCGCTCCGTATTGTCTGTGGGTCCGTACTTTTTTGGTGTTGATGTGTGCTGAGTTTTGTGTTAGGCAGTGAGTGGGGATGCAGGGAAGGGGGGATGTGTGGATCCACGGGAAGGACAGGGACTGTGCACCCGGACAGATCTGGTCCCCTGGCAGGCCCCCTTGTTGGGTTCTCTGCCCCACCTAGCTAGATGAATTCTGAGTTGGACATTTTCTAATTTGTAATAGTGGTTTCTGGTAGGTCGTTGAGAGGATTAAATATGAGAATATAAGAACGTATACTTGAAAGTTTGTACCAGGTCGTTCAGCAAATAATGGCAGTTATCGTGGATCTTTCCTTAAAGGAGTAGAAGCCTGAACCCCTCTCCCTAGGGGAAGTAATAGGTAAGCGTCAGGCTGCCAAGGTTCAGTTCCCTGCTTCTCCCACTTTCCATATGATCTTATGCAAGTTACTTAACTGTTCCATGCCTCTTTTTCCTTATCTATAAAACATAGATAATATTTATTAGGCTATTGTCAGGACTAAGTGAATTAATACATCTAAAGTAGTTCAAAAAGTGTCTGATGGGTCCTAAGTGGTCAGTAAATGTTAGCTATCGTCATCATTACTGAAGGGTTTTAAGTAGAGAAGTAACATCCAGTTGTCAGTTTGAGAGTATTGCTTCGCTATTATGTGAAGACTGGATTGGGGGAAGTGCAGGCAAAGAGACTAGCATAAAAGAAACTGGACTGCATGCTGTGTTTGGGTTAAACCTGCTGGAAACTTCATTTTTATTTTACTTACACAGCCAACAAAGAGAAAAACTAGATCTGGGGGGTCCCTGTCAAGAGCTGTGAAAGGTCTACACAAATATCATTTCCTACAGTAAATCTGTTCTATTCTACATGCTTCCTCGAAGAAGGCTCCTTCATGGGAACTTTGGTTTAATGTTGCATGGATGTCCCAGGAAGAACTTTGTGCTTAGTAATTTAGGAAGAACATTTGACTATCTCAGAAAACTTCCTTCCTTTTCTTAGTGGAAATAGCAAAAGACTGAGCCTGTGGCAGTGTGAATAACCTCTTTCCCCACAGGTCATGGAATGTGCTTATTCTTTAGAGCAGCCATTCTGTTTTTATGTTGATTATACCTTGTCAGTCAAGAAAGGGGTCGTTATTATTATTACCTGAGCCCCCAATTAATCATCAAAAGGTTCCTTGATTAATGCAAAATTAGAGAAAGGGAGGGGGTGGTTTTGAGTGATACTTCATCCCGGCGGTGGTGAGGTGCTGTCCTTCCCCACGCACAGCACATCTCTGGTGACCTCATTTGCTCAAGACCCATGGATGAGACTCCCTGGGACAGCACTGGGCACCAGCTGCAGTGTGAGCCTGTCCCTCTTGTTGATTTTGTCCTTTAGATGTGAGGATATCACTGTTGAATGAAGGTGTCCTCTCTCTTTGGTTTGCTTAGTTTAACTCTCAGAGGATGGCTGGCTGTCCGCTGCCTGCGCGTAGTTAGCTGAAGGTGGCAGGCAGCCTTAGTGGGAAAGTTGGGCCTCGAGCAAGCGTGTTGCAGTTGAGCGGCTCCGGGCCGGACGCTCTGGGGAGTCCTTGGAGCCCCGGGGGAGCTAGGGAACTCCTCAGTTCACGCCAGGGCTCTGGTCCTGGTGCTCCTTGCTGTTTCCTTGTCGAAATAAGATAAAGGCGTAGTTATTACATAACTTGGAGGGGAGGGGTTACAGTGCAAAATGAAACATCTGCACGAGACTCTGTTGGAGGGTGAGGGGATAGCATCTTCGCGTCTCTGAAATACCTAAGTCAGGATTGACCCTCAGTAGTAGTTAGAACTAAGCTTTATTTTCTTCCCATAAAGATGACCTCAACACACGTGTACTCTAAACTGGAGACCCCCATGGATTAAAATCCACTTTATAATAATCCAGGGCCCCCCTCATGGGCGTGAATCCTTTGGACTGGACATCTGTCCAGAGCGGCTGCTGCTCTGCCCTTCACAGACAGAGCCAAGAGGGTGAGGCATTGTGGCTCCAGACAGACCCTCCCTGGTCATTACGTGTGTGCCAGGCTCCAGTCGGGGGCTGGGGGAAAGAGTGGGGTGTTTGCCCTCTCGCCCACACCGCCCTTCCCAGGACTCACGGAATACCCGGTGGGGGTCTGGAAGCAGTGCAAAGTTGCAGTGTTCCAGGTGTAACGGGGCAGGGCAGTTAGGAGACTTGCTCAAAACCTCCCGTGCTTCCCCCCGCCCCCAAACGTTTACTGAGGCCAAAAGTGCGGAATGTGTTTGGAGAACATCAGATAGTCTGTAGTGGGAGGTGAGGCTGCAGGCAGAAGTTGGGGCCAGATCGGAGGCTCCACTGAGGGGTTGGGCTTTGTTAGGGAGCCCTCAGCAGTTCTTGGAGCAGGAGGGTAACATAAGTGACTCTGTGTTTGAGAGACCTACCCCTAGCAGGAGTGTTTATTTGAAAAATTCCTGATGACTAATGCCTGCCTTGTAACCAGTACTGCTGCCTGCTGGGATGAATAGCTGTCTTTTCATGCGGGAAGAGAAGCAGTGATTATAAAAAGCCCAAACGCTGAAGCCCCCTAAAGCTGTTATGAAAGGAGTTGAAAGAAATGGCGTAACCAGGGAACTGAATGCATTGAATTGAGGGAAAGTAGCTTACTCACGCTCCCATGTCCACAACTACATCACGTCCCTCCCCCAGATGTATCTTTTGCGCTGTTCAAATAGATAAAAATAGCAGCACAGGGCATCTTGGTGGTCTTTCTTGCCAGACAAGCAGTATGGTGTGTGGGTCCCGAGTGAGCACACTGTCAGCCATCCTGAGTGTGTGTGGTCACCCTCGGTCACTAGAGAGCGCACTGTGTCCCTGGATGTGATGGAGCCCTAACAGTTTCCTTAGCCTGGAGACAGTACTCACCCTTCCTTAACTCTCAAGTTCTGGTCTTTATTTTTGACCCATGCTTCGGTTACTGGTGCTTTAACTAGATACAGTGAAGTTCAAATCCAGTCTCACCATGGTAGCTCTGGGATTTGAGATAGTTGCTTTCCTTGAATCTCGGTTTCCTCGTCTATAAAATGTGGATAATAATCTAATTCTCAGAGTTGTGAAGGTTAAAGGAGGTTTTCAAAGTTTATGGACCTGTAGTAAGTGCTCAGAAATGTTGGTTGAGACCACCGTCTTCATAGAATCTTTCATAAACCCTGATAGTCAGTCGCCTCTTATGTGGCAGGCATTGTTCATCAATCATAGACTCCTGTGAATTCTCAATACCACACTTCAAACAGCCATTACAGATTATCAGAGAAGGGAAATTGTTGAGGAAAATGAATAAATTAAGGTTGCAGAGGCCTAATCTCCTGGCCCCTCCTTCTACAAAGGTTTACTGTTCGGACTGAATTGCAATGAACCAGAAAACTTGTGAATCTGCCCCTTTTTCCATTCTCTGTCCAGGGATATGATATTTGTTTTCAAGAATCTCATTGTTCCTTTAATTATTTGAAATAATTGCTTTCAGTTGGTTATTTTTTCTTGGCCAATATGTTTAATTGCTTGAATGATTTGTGAAATGGGGTAACTTGACTTTTTGAAAGCATAACTGATACCATAGGGTCTAGATTTGCCCAATTTTATGGTATTGTAAAACCATGGAGTATCACATGATAAGATCCCCCCACCTCCTTTAGTTATAAATATCAAGGACGTTTGGTAATGAAGGGTACCTTGGTGATGGGAGGAGGTGGGATTTGGAGAAGACAGATGAAAATAGGAGATCTTCAAGACAGACTCAGGTTTGGATTAGCAATGTCTGACCCCCACTGTGTGGTGGACGTGGTCATCAGTGACGTCTTCCACTGTTGATGTTTATGCAGCCTGGTTCCATTCATAATGTCCTCTCAGAGGTCAGAGACTAGCTGCTCTCTCTTCCTGGAGGCCTTTCCTGAAGCTCCTGCAGCTCAGGGCTGGTGAGATTTTTGTGGATTCCTCTTAGGTTAAGGGCTAGGGTGGCCCTGTGCTGTGGCTCTGTGGTTGCCACTCTCTCCTCTAGGAGGAGCAGTTGCACTGGGCTAGTCAGTGAGGGCTACCCTTGCAAAGGAGAAGCCCTTTCAGGGCAGCGTAGCTTCTCCCGTCTCCCCTTCCTTGGGGCTTGGAGTAGGAAAGAGGGAAGCTTGGAGCCTGTTATAATGGAAACAGTGTGGGCTCTAAGGTCAGGTAGGCCTGAGGTCCAGTCTCAGCCATGCCACTAGCTCTGTGATTTGGTTCCTCCTCTGTAAGTTGGGAGTGACGGCAGCTAACCTCAGAGATTGTGAGCCTGAAAGGAAAGTTTACGACAGGAGCCCTGCAGCGTCCCTGACACTTAGCAGGAGCTCAGGGCTTTGTCATTCCCCTGGTGCAGGGTTGACACAGGTGAGGAGGTGCAGGGTGTACCCCTGAGAAACTCTCAGTCCTATGAGAGGTGCAGGCTTGTACACAAATCCTTGTGATACCTCATGGTAAGTGCCTTAACAGAAGCTTCGCCCAGTGCTTCGATGCTCCAGGGAGGGAGCCTCCAGCTGTGGAAGTGATAGGAGACGTGAGGGAATGCTCTTGGGAGTGAAGTGGGGAAAGCTAAGTGCCTCCTCAGCTGCCCACCAGAGCTGTGAGAGCAAAGAAGCTGCCAGCTCTGGCTGTCGTGGGCGTTTCCCACATTCTGTCTGCTGAGAACGCCCTTTGACACACTCTACTCTTCGCAGACCCTTGGGCCACCTCTGAACCTTCCCACAGCCCTACAGGTGTCCAGTTGCTTGTGTTGTCCCCACAGACTTTGGACCTTCCTCTCTTAGAGCAGGAGTGTGATGATTATTTGCATATCTGTATGCGGCCCCCCCCCCCCAGCATTTGGGCCCCTTCCAGTTTGGAGCCCCTGGAGGCCTGTTCCTCACCAAGCTCTTTTTGGTGACTTGATTGCCCGGCCCAGGACCTCTGCCTTCAGAGTGGGCCAGCGCGTGATAAGTGAAGGCCTTCGTCTGGAGTGCTTTCCACTAACTCTGGTTTCCTCGGATCTGGATGGTAAATGTTGATCAAAATCTCCCCATTGTATGAGTAGGCCTTCTATGGTAGCTTCTGGTCTGAACTGATAGCCTGTTGCTTTTCTTTGGTGGGTATCATCAACAGATGTAGGAAGTTGAAAGCAGGAAAAAAAATGCCAGTGGGGGTGCCTCACCTGCCAGTTGGTCCTGGGGTAGGCCTTTGTTATGAAGTTCCGTGTTGTTCTCTCCGTGAACACCAAGGGCCCCTCAGTGTCACCTCGGGTTTCTGTGTCGCCACAAAGCAGAGCCTCACTATTGCCAATGGTCTTGCAGGCCACGAAGCACAGGGTAGCCCGGTCCATGGAAGGATGGCTGCTCCCTAACTGTGCATGCTGCCTCCCTGAACACCCATGCCTTTTGCCCTTGCTTTTTCTAGCTAGCACCTCTGTCTCCCAGATTCTTGACATGAGAAAACAGAGCAGGGACAGACAAGCAGCTCCCCTTCCCTCCCTTTAACCTAATCTGATCAATTCTGTAAATGACCTCTTCCACTCTCTCTTCCACCCAGTTCTTGTATAAACCCAGTGGAAAGTATTTAAATCCTAAAGTCATTTGCCATGTTTTCAAAGAAAAATGGTACTTTGCATCACTGCCTTAAGTCTGGCTCTGGGATACTGGAGGCAGCAGGTGTTTTCCATTATTCTGAGGAAAACAAGATGAAGGTCCAGGTTTTCTTTTATTGGTACCAGGCAGACACCTTTGTGTGCACTCCTGCTGGTGGCAGAGGAGCTGGTGGACAGTCTCACTCTAGCGGTTGAGGAAGAATGAGGCGGGAGGAGGATCCGGGTGACTTGCCCACTATGAGGGGTGCCTCCTGGAGGCCTGGACAGTGATTGGGAAACAGTATAGGAACTTGTGTATTCAGCAGAGTTTTGCCTTCTGACCCCAGCTCAGAGATTCGCAGCACTCCTGTTCTCCAGGATCACCTGTGGAGTGAAAAAGGCGGATACCCTGCCTTTGCTCAGTAGCTCTGGAGTGGGGTCCAGAGAGCTGTATTTTTAAGAAGCTCCATAGGAGTTTCTGATGCTCAGCCAGGGCTCAGCGCCACTTACAAAGCACTGGGCCCTGAAACAGGAATGAACCCCATTCTTCCCTCCCCTCCCAGTCCAGGGTGGAAAGCAGATGTAAGAACAGGCACAAAGGAGGGTTGTCCTGGAAGAATTAGGGAGGGTTTCACAAAGAGGAGACATTGCCGCGGGAGTCCCCAGGCAGGGCGCCTGCTGCAGAGGCAGTGTTTGTGGTGGCTGGAGTGGAGAAGCCTTGTGGTGGGGTGAGGCAGAAGCCCACAGACTCCAGGAAGGACTTCTAGGATTGTACTCAGAACAGTCTTCTGTTTACTCTCAAGCCGTTGAAGGGCCAACAGAGGAACCCCAGAAGAGAATGGGGCTTGTTTAATGGAGTTTAGTTCATTTCCAGTTTTAATAGTTTCTGAATTGGACGTTTTTATTGTCGCAAAGTGTGATAAACATATATTTGGTCTTTGTCCCTGGTACACAGTTCCTAAAACTTCTGGAATTTCCTGAGTGATAAGAGTGATAGGAGCTTCTTTTGTTCTAATGAGGCGGCTCCGAGGGCCCCTAGATAGCTTCAGGATGGGGCTGGTTCCCAGAAAGACCTGGGCATGATTAGCTGGTTGGAACTTGCAGCCCCACCCTGGACCTCCAGGGAGGGGAGAGGGGCTGGCGGTTGAGTTGATCATGAATTGCCAGTGATTTAATCAGTCATGGTCATGTAATGGAACCTTCATAAAACCCCCTATACAGTAGGGTTTGGAGAACTTCTTGGTTGGTGAATATATCCACGTGCCAGGAGGGTGATGTGCCCAGAGAGGGCATGGGAAGTCTGCACTCCTTTCCCATACCCTGCCCTATGCATCTCTTCTATTTGCCTGTTCCTGAGTTGTATTCTTTATAGGAAACTGGTAATAGTAAGTAAACTGTTTTCCTGAGTACTGTGAGCTGTTTTAGCAAATTATTGAACTTGAGGACGGGGGTCGTGGGATCAGAAGGGCAGGCAGCCCGGGGTTTGGGACTGCAGTGGAGGCAGTCTGTGGGGCCGAGCCCTTCACCTGTGGGTCTGTGCTGTCTCCAGGCGGTTAGAGTAAGAACTGAATTGTAGGACACCCAATTGGTGTCTACAGAGTTGGCGAATTGGTTGGTGTGAGGAAGAAACCCACACATTTGGTGTCAAAAGTGTTGTGAGTAGAAACAGTTCGGAGAGAAGTGCCTATTTTTCTTTATATCAAGTGTTTGTATTGTCTGTTAGTCCACTGGCTCCAAGACAGACCCCTGTGTTGGCTTTCTTGGTCCCAGCCCAGTAGAGGGTGTCTGCCAGCACTGGGGGCATGAGGCTGCTGGAGGCCAGGTGGGCTCCCTTGATTAATCATTTAACCACTCTAAGCCTGTTTCTCCCGCTGTAAAATGAGCATCATAATAGCCACTTCACAGGGTGCTGAGAGGGCTGCTTGAGAGCATGGACCTGGAAGAGCTTTGGAAACTGACGTTCTTCAGATGTGTGAGGTTATGAATTTTGGGGATATGTTTATTTTATTTGATTGGCATCATTTGGAGGTTATTGTGCATAATGGTGTCTCAGAACCCCTGGTCTAGGGAGCAGAACAGTCTTACCTAGTGAAAGAAACCACCAGCCCTCCTTGCAAATTTTGTTTACAATGCATAGTTAAAGCCATAAAACTAGGAAAGAAGTCTCTATTAGGTTTAATTGTTTCCTCAGACAGGAAGTAGCTTTCTGGTTTCTCCAGGACCTCCTTTGTTCCCAGTATTATTACAGCTCTACTTCCGTGGGCTACTGTTGGTATCCAGATCCACTTAATATTGCAATTTTTATTTGCAGGCTCAATGCCAGACCAGGAGTTGGAGGTGTCCGGTCTCGTGTTGGGACCCAGCAGAGCCTCCTCAGCCAGCCAGCACGCACAGCCACCTTCCAGCAGAGGTTTGATGCCCGGCAGAAGATTGGCCTGTCAGATGCCCGGCTCAAGCTGGGAGTCAAGGATGCCCGGGAAAAGCTTTTGCAGAAAGATGCCCGGTTCCGGATCAAAGGGAAAGTGCAGGATGCCAGAGAGATGCTGAATTCGCGAAAGCAGCAGAGCACGGCACCCCAGAAGCTCCGCCAGGTGGCCGATGCCCGAGAGAAGATCAGCTTGAAGCGGAATTCCCCTGCTGCCTTCATGAGCCCACCCATCGGGACAGTGACCCCTGCTCTGAAGCTCACTAAAACCATCCAGGTCGGTTGTGGCTCTTGGCATAAATTCCCAGAAGCCAGTAACAACTGCAGATTTAGTCAGGGAGCAGGGACCAGGAGTGTTTGGACAAAATGACAATTCTCCCAAGTGTTTGTATAGTGACCATATGAGGAAGGCAAGGTATTATCTCAGTTTTATGTAAAAGAAAAGGGGGTAGTGCAGAGGAATTAAATGACTTTCCCAGGTGAGACAGTGGTGGAGGGAAGAGAGAGAAAAGGATAAAGCATTTGTTGAGCATGTGCTGTGTAGCAGGCATGTCACATATATGACCTTCTTTATTCCTCACTGCAACCCTGGGATTATTACCCCAGTTTTGTGAAAGAAGAATTTGAGTCCCCGAGATGTGAATTATTGTGCCCAAAGTTACACAGCCAGTCAGTGGGAGGACCAGAGAAGGAGCCCAGTCAGACCTGGCTCCTAGTGCAGTGCCCTGGCCACCTGCACAGTCGTTGCCCCAGAGGGAATGGAACAATATCATTTAATCTTCACAGCGACTTTGTTGACAGGAATAGCAGCAGCAGACATTTACTGAGTCAGGTTCATTGAGCCCCGCACATGCATTGTCACATGATCTCTGGGATGGTGAGTCTTCCTGTCACTCTCCTGCTTTGGACCTTTTATCTGTAGGACCAAAACTGAGTGTCCGCCATATTTGTGGGATAAATTGTGACTACTGGGTGTTTCTAGGTTCCTCAGCAGAAGGCCATGGCTCCACTTCATGCCCATCCTGCTGGAATGAAGATCAATGTCGTCAATAACCACCAGGCCAAACAGGTAGAGTGTGTGTCGTGTGTGTATCTATGTGTACAAATGAGTACATGTGCACATGCTTGTGTTCTGCTGGGGATACTGGGTGCATTAACTGAGGCCTGGCCCAGGGTTCCCTACTGGAAGAGTTGGAGAAGGGATCATGTTCGGCTTTCTGCAATTTGTGAGCTTTGAGAAGAAACTTCTTAACTGGGGGAGGTGACACATAAGGGGTAGAGAGGCAAATTAAAAGTCTTTACTATTTTTTTTATTGTAAAAATAATATGTCCTTAATACGGAAAGTTTGCAAAATAGAGAAAGATTAAGAAGGAAAAAAAGTTCCTCGTGCTCCTGCTCTCCAAAGCCAACCACTATTGAAATTCCGCTCTCGTTCCTTCCTGGGTTTTTTTTGTGTCATTGTTATTTGTTTCATGCATACTTGTAGTTGTGGTTATATTGTTATCCAGTTTTGTGTCGTTCTATTCTCACTTTATAACTCAAGCATTTTTCTGTGATTCACATTTACTGTAAACATTTTTAATAACCACGAATCAACATCTCAGTTTATTTAAACCAGTTTCTTGTGTTTTTCACTGTTAGAAATCCTTCTATGATCATCTTTGTGGATGAAGCTTTTTCTAGGGTTTAGGTTTATTTCTGTAGGCCAGATTGCCTGGAATGGACTTTCTAAGCCAAAGGATATAAATAAACATTTTAGGGACTCTTGATAGGTATTGCTCACTTGTAGAAAGGTACTTCAGATGTACCTGGAAACACTTTCATCAGGCCCTTATAGGCCGGAGCCAGCCTGTCAGGACCTGAGCCCCAGCCTCCCAGGCCAGGCCTCCCAGGCACTCCCCCTGTACCTGCTTCTCCCTTGACCTCGCACACTCCAGTGGTCACCTCCTCACTGTCCTTGTCCCAAATGTCTGTTGAGAACTTGCATGCTGCGTTAGCTTATATGTCTTTATTTTCAGAATTTATATGACCTGGATGAAGACGAAGATGTTGTAGCTCCCATTCCTAGTAAACAGATGAAATTCACAGGCTCAGGCAGCTTTCTCCACCACATGGTAGGGCATTTTACGTTTTTGCTACACTTGCTCTGCGTGTCTGATCAGGTGGGTGGGAGAAGTAGTGGAGAGTAGGGCCTTGCAGTTCAGAAGTATTTCTTCATTTGAGTCATAACGTTTTCAGAACTGGAACTAATCAACCACTCATTTTATAAATGCTGAGACCAGGGTGTCCAGTAACTTGTTCAAGGTCCCACAGCTAGTGAAGTGCAGAGCTGCAGTTCCCAGTTGCTGTGTTTGAGACACTTCAGAAATGTGAGTGATCCCACAGGAGGGAATCCCATTTTCTTTCCTTTATGGCAGGACATTCTGCATATTCCCTTTCCCTCCATGGTCAGCAGCTCTGGCCCCTTCTTGAATCTGGATTCCCTTGGTTGGTACATAGCAAGAATAAACTGAAGCTTGCCTGCGGGTTCCACTAGGTCCAGCCTGCATGCAGGAAAAGCTTGTTAGACTAGGATGCTGGTCAGATGCCAGGCAGAGAAGGAAAGAAAGCAGTATCTGAGAACATCAGGGAGGTCTGCACCGCTCAGCTCAATGGATACAGCAAATTACAGATAGGAGGCCAGTGCACCCAAGCCAAGTGCCTTTGTTTGGCCTTCAGAGGCCCAAAGACTCAGTTTTGGTCACTGCACTGAATGTGTGGACCAATTTCCTGGTTACCATTGACGCTCTTAAAGTGATGTGTGAAGCTGAGTGAGCCAGTTTGTTACAAAGGGACTGGGCCTTTCCAATAATTAGACTGCTCGGGTCTGCACCAGGGGGGCTATCAGCCAGCTCAGTTAGCGGCTAACCCTAACTGAAAAAACGCTGCATTCATATTAATTCATGTAAGACTGCCTGTCTCTCCCACCCTATGAGATGGGTACTATTTTCACCCCTGGTTTATGGATGAGGAATGAGACACAGAGAAGTTAAATACACCTGCTCAATATCACCCAGCTTGTAAGTAGTGGATCTAGGATTCAAGCTTAGGCAGTGTGGCTCCTGGGCCACATATTTAACTCTACACTGTACTGGCTCTCGAGGCTTAGAAAGCAGCTTGAAACGGTGGAAGCCAGCAAGGGAAGGCCATTTCATCTAGACTCAGAGAAGCTGATAGATCGACCCTGCCCCATACTCTGCCTCTCTGGCTGCTGCATTCCTCCATTGTCCCTGAGTCAGTACCTGGTAGATCCTGTCCTAAATTGGCAAGACCACCTGCCACTTGTGTCTCATGGATCTTTTTCCTCAGGCCCATTAACACCAGGGAGTTTACTGGTTTATATTTCCAAGGGACCACATTCCCATTAGGGGTAGCGGTGGGGGAGGGAACTGTTTCTTCTGGTCTGCGTGTGCCGACTGCCAGCATGTCCCTGACAGTCTGGAAGCTGATGAGGACAGGGCTACGTGTGGAACCTCTGTATGGCCAGAACAGGGACCAAAAAGCTGTGAGTCTGGGCCTTCTTAAGAGTGGGTTCCTATGCCCAGCCAGTCCAGAGCTGATGACCAGCCCATTGTGGTAGAAGCATATTTGGGAATGAACTTGACACCAAGCTTTTGGCCTTCTGACAGGCCCCAAATTGTAGGGTTTTTATAAAATCTAAATGGGATGGGTGAGCCTGTGGCTCCTGGTCAGGGCTGAGTGGAAGCTTCCTGCCAAGAGCGTCTAACACTGGAAAGTGGCTTCTGTGAGTGCGTGTGCGGGCTGTGTGTTTCTCTCCCTCCCGCCCCTTCCCTGTGGGATATCACTGGCAGCCTGCAGCCTTTTTGGCTCCAGACCGGTAATGGAACTGGGGAGCTGGGAGGCCTCAACGGTGGGGGTTGTCAGCCCCTTGGGGCATCCGGATCTCTAGCCTGTCAGATTCCTGTCTGCCTCTTTGTTTAGGCCGGGCTGAGCAGCTCCAAGCTTTCCACGTCCAAGGCCCTCCCTCTCACCAAAGTGGTTCAGAATGATGCATACACAGCTCCTGCTCTCCCCTCCTCTGTTCGAACAAAAGCCTTGACCAGCATGTCCCGGACACTAGTGAACAAGGAGGAGCCCCCCAAAGAGCTGCCGCCTGCTGAGGTGAGGTGAAGGTGAGGGAGAGAAAGTGACCACACCAGTTGAGAGTCAGCCTGTGCTGGGTGGGTGGTGTGCTGTATGTACCCTGTTGGGTCCTCACAGTACCTCTGTGGGATAGGCGTTGCCACCCCTGTTTACAAATGAGCAAACCAAGACCCAGTGGCCTCTGCCCTCAAAGAGCTTGCAGGCAAGTGGGGAAAACAGAGCTGCAGACAGAGCACTGTGTCTGGTGATACAGCAGAAGTCTGCTCAGAAGAGAGCTGCTGAGAGCACTGAGGGGAGAGCATCTAATTCCACTGGGCAAATCTGGGAAGGCTTTAAGGAGAAAGTGCCATCTGAGCTGGGTGGGTCTTGAAACATGAGGGGCATTCCAGGCAGAGCTCAAAGGCCAGAAAGGATCTGGCGTGTTTGGTTCTGTCCCTTAGCATGGGGGGGGGGGGGGGGCATGATGGGCGCTGAGGGTAGAGGGGCCTGGTTGTGACAGGCTCTCCATGGGGGTTTCCTCTGGGCCTTCCTGGTCGCTTCCCTGTAGTGAGCTCTGCTGTTTGAGCGCACAGCTGTTGTCTGACTTCTGGTAACATTCTTGTCTGTGGCAGCCTGTCCTCAGCCCTTTGGAAGGCACCAAGATGACCGTGAATAATTTGCACCCTCGAGTCACCGAGGAGGACATTGTTGTGAGTACTGTGGCCTGCCAGAATTTTAAATCTCAAACCACTTCTGTGTCAGGGGTCCCTGAGACCACCCCTAGGTGCACTGCTTCTCTAGGAGGAGTCGCAGGACCCGGCATAGAGTCATCTCAGGGCTAAGATTCCTTACAGGACACAGAGCAAAGTCAGCAAAGGGAAAGGCTCATGGGACAGAGACTGGGGGAAACCAGGCGCAGCCTTGCGGAGTCCTCTCCCAGTGGAGTCACACAGGACGCACTTTACTCCCCCAGCAGCAAGTGGTAACAACACGTGTGAAACCAGGGAAGCTCATTAGAGACTCGGTGCCCAGGGTGTTTATCGGGGCCTGGCCACGTAGGTAGTCTCTGCCTCACACGTACCGAAATTCCAGACTCCCAGAAGGAAGGCCAGTGTTCAGCATAAACCACAATTGTTTGCACAAGCAGCTTAGGCACAGTGAGCCACTTTTGTCAAGTAGGGTGGTGGGAACTCTCCTGGAAGCCAAGTTCAGACACCAGCCAAGGGCCAGCCTTGGAAGCAGGCCTACCAAAGGATAACAGTCAGGCCGGCTATGTTAACTCTTTTCCTCACGGCTTCTAAACCAGGGCCAGGTGCCCAGCCTGAATCTCAGGACCAGGAGATTGTGCTTGAATGAGATCCTTTAGTCCCACTGTGCAAAATCCAGTGGTTCATATTTTCCCGTGAGTCTTTGGAACTTCTGCCTCCTTTAGGGGTTTTCATGATGATTCCTAAATAAAAGGAATGAGATGGGTTGCTGTTAGCTGGTGGTTGGCCCCTCTGGATTGCCTTTCTGGTCCATCCTGTCCCACTCTTGGCATTCATGGGCAAAACCTAATTCAGGTGCCTGGTGAGGGGGTGCCCACATGCAGCCAGGACTTCTTTTCAACCTCAGGTTCATTCAGGCACCAAAAAAAGCTGTTAGTTTAAAAATCCAGGTACCCTTTTAACTCAGCTGTCAGATCACAGAATGAATGTAACTGGCCTCCAGCCTCTCCCTGCAGCTGAGTCCCAGGTTCTGTAACAGCCTGCACTGGCCACCACATTTGTTAATGATTTTAATTGTGAAATACGTGAGTGCTATGTGATTGCTTTTAGAACTAAGCAGGCATGCCATCAAATAGTGCACACCAGAATGGAAACTGTAGTTTATTTTGGGTAATACTTGACAAATTATAAAGAATTAAAACACTTTTTTTCCTGATTAGAAAATAACTATCATTTATTGAGCACTTACTATGTGGCAGGCACTTTGTGTGCAGGATCTTTGAAAATACAGAGTAGTGAGAAACTAAACACCTGTCATGATCACCACTCAGAGTAAACTGCCAGTAATAGTCACCCTCACGTCTATTCTACCCAAATAGGTATGTTAAAATTTAAGAACAACAGTAATAAAATTGAGATCACACTTAGTATTCAGTTCCATGTCTTGGTTCTGATATTTAACATTTTCCCTTTTATCATTAGGAAAAAATCATTTTAACGACCTTTTCATAAGTCTTCTCTTTGTTCTCATAACAACCTTATGAAGTGCAATTGCAGGTGAAGAAATGGCTTGAGTGCTAGTTGGCCTCTATGGTCCATCGCCACATTGTGTTCCCTCTGTGGCCTCAGTCCTCCTGGTCTGATGAGGAGAGACTGAAGTAAATGATGATGGTAACACGTGTACAAAGCACTTAAAAATGCTTTCAGTTGTACTTTTAGCATCCATGAGAGGTAGGCTAGACCAGTCCTTTTCTTCTCTTCAGAAGAGAAGACTCACTCTCAGAGAAGTTAAATCACTTGCATGAAGTCACACAGCTGATAGGAGGCAGAGCCCTAGGGATCAGACCCAGGTCTATCTGACTTAGGGTGACAAACTATCTTGGTTTTGCTGGGGACTCTCCTGGTTAGCACTGAAAGTCCTATGTCCTGGGAAACCCCTCAATCCAGCCATGCTGGGGTGGTTGTTCACCCTGGGTAGAACTCTAGAATTTGTATTTCTAACAGGTTCCCAGGTGACATGTTAACCACTATCTTTGGTGAGCCTAAACATTCATTCTCATGATGGAAGTCTCTGAGGGAAATTCCATATTCTATAACTATTATCCTTGTTGAGGAAGTGGGCACTGAGGCAGGAGGACTTTGGGGGTTACTTGCTGAAGGTCACAGGGACTCCAAGGCTTATAAGCCCAGACCCATTTCTCACTGCCAGCACAGCTTGTCCTCGCATCTGGTCTCATGTTGAGGCCTGTAGCTGTCTCGGGAATACCACCTCAAATGGAGCCTGCCTGAAATCTTGAGCACTGAGCATATTCAGCCAGAGTGCAATCACCAGTCAACTCAGAGCCCTCTGGAGTGTGTGAATAGCAGGCAGGGTGACAGCCTGGAATTCTCCCCTAACCCCGACCCCCCTGTTCTTTGCAGGAGCTTTTCTGTGTGTGTGGAGCCCTCAAGCGGGCTCGGCTGGTTCATCCTGGGGTAGCAGAGGTGGTCTTTGTGAAGAAGGATGATGCTATTACTGCATATAAGAAATATAATAACCGGTGTCTGGACGGTAAGTCAGAGAGAAAGCAGCCACCTCATCTTCTGTCAGGCAGCAGGCCTTTGGAGCAAGCCTTCCTCTGAGATGGGTGGGAGGACATCCTGGTGCAGTCACCCTTCTGGGGCCCCCTATGCACCAAGAACAGGCAGGGATCTGCGGTCTCCTGGTAGTACTCAGCTGCCTGTCCCATAGGGCCCTGAGTTTTCACTCAGCCCTAGCAATTAAGTCTAGCTAGTAGAGAAACACCATTTCTCCATGGATGGTTCGCTTAAGAGATCTTTACCAGGGAAGCCAAGAGCCATAGCCTCCCCCTTCCAGGTATTGGTCTGCTTACAGCTTCGTCACAGGTTCCAAATGTTGGCACCTGGGTGACCTTTGCTCCTAGTGAGTAGATTACTGATTCTACCGAATTCAGATTCACATTATTCATCTCAGGATAGTCTGTAGAGGGAAACTGCCTGCCATGCCCCTTCTATCCACTGATTTGTTCTTGCACTGTTTATTGAGTAAGTACACTTGTGGATGAAGGCCCTGTGCTAGAAGTGGAGATGCAGCAACTAATAAAGCAGTCAATGGGGTTTTGATTTGCATTTTCCTGATGATGTTAAGTATCTTTTCATGTGCTTATTGGACATGTGTATATGTTGGAGAAATGTCTATTTGGACTATTTGCCCACTTTTTAATTGAGTTTAAAAGAATTCTTTATACATTCTTAATATGTCTCTTATCAGATAACTGATTTGCCAGTATTTTCTCCATTATTGTAGGTTGTCTTTTCATTCTTTTTTAATCTATGCATTTACAGCTGTATATTTCCCTCTAAGCACTGCTTTAGCTGTATCCCATAAGTTTTGGTATGTTGTGTCTTTGTTTTCATTCATCTCAAAGTATTTTCTAATTTCCCTGTGATTTCTTCTTTGACCTATTGGTTATTTAGGATTGTTTTGTTTAATTTCCATATATTTGTGAATTTACCAGATGTCTTACTATTCCACGAGTGTTTAAGAAGAATATGTATTTTGCTGCTGTTGAGTAGATGTCTGTTAGGTCTAGTTGGCTTATAATATCATCTTCTGTTTCTTTGTTAATCTGCCTGTTTGTTCTATCCATTACTGAAAGTCAAGTATTGAAATCTTTAACTATTATTGTTTGTTTACTTTCAATTCTGTTAGTTTTTGTTTTGTGTATTTGAGGCTCTGTTTAGTTAGTTGCATATATGTTTATCATTGTTTTCTTCCTGATGGCTTGACCCTTTTATAATTATAAAATGTCCCTCTTTCTCTCCAGTTAACATTTTTTGTTTAAAGTCTATTTTGTCTTATATTAGTGTGGCCACTCCAGTTTTCTTAGGGTTGCTGTTTGGGTGATATATCTTTTTCCATCTCTTTACCTTCAACCTTTTTGTGTCTTTGAATCTGAAGTGTGTCTCTTATCGATAGCATGTGGTTGGATCTTTTTTTTAATACAGTCTGACAGTCTCTGCCTTTTGATTAGATTATTTAATCCATTAACATTTAATGTGGCTTTCTTTTGCATTACATGAATATTTTCTAGTGTAACATTTTAGTTCCTTTAATGATTTTTCACCATATTTTTTTGAGTCACTTGCTTAATGGTTGCTCAAGGGTTTACAGTGTATGTCATAGTTTATCAGAATCTATTTCAGATTAATATTAATTTAATTCCAGTGAGATACAGAAATGTTACTCCCATACAGCTCTATTCCCTCCTCCCTTTTTTTTGTGCTGTTATTATCATCATGTATTATGTAAAGTGGGAGTGCAGTACTTATAGCAGTTAATCTTTCGTGGACAAAGTGGAAGTCTGTATGTATACTTTTGTATCCACTTTTCACTTAATTTCATAGCATAAATATTTTCCCTTACTGCTTGCTTCATAAACAAGGTTGGATTGCTTCACGCTAAGTCCACTTTCTCCCTTATTTGGACTCTCATCTCCTCCTTCATGAAGCAAGGTCTATTGCCACTTTGCTTCTTGGTGCTGTCATTGTCAAGGTTTCCTGGACCTCAACTCTAGGGTTTTCTTAGTCTCTGAGCTTTGCTGAAACCTGGCAGCTCCATCCCCAGCCATGGAGCCAGAGCTGCCAGTTGTGTGTGCTTTGACCCCTGGTGCTAGAGGTGGCAGCCCTTGTCCTTTTGCCTGAGGAGCTGAAGTCTCATGGCAGGGCCTTTTCTTTTTCGGTTTTTCAGGACAACCAATGAAGTGCAACCTTCACATGAACGGGAATGTTATCACCTCAGACCAGCCCATCCTGCTGTAAGTTCCAAAGGCAGGGGTTCTGGGGGCCTGGTGGAGCTCTTCTGCTTGCCTCCTCTGCCTGACCCTCTCTTTATTCTGAGAGGTAATTGCCTACATCACGGCTCAATTTCGTTTCCTCTGCTCTGATGGCGGGTGTCAATCAGGGTGCTAAAATTTGTACAAAAGTGGCTCATCTCCTCATTTCCACAGGGGATTGACCCCATGGGGGCTAGCATTAAGACTTCATTCCCAGCCTTATAATTTAGAAACACCTGAGAAGAAAGTGGAGAGCAGGCCAGTTGTGTCCCTCTTTGTACAACTGCATGCATCGTCCAAGTGAATGGAAAACCTGGCCTCCTTGTCATTGACTGATGGGGACAGTGCTGGCTGCTACCCCTCGTTTTGTTACACACACTGGGCATACATGCCTGACCTGGGACTGAGGACTTTTTTTGGAGCCCTAGATGCATAAATTGTCTAGACTGACATGACATCCTTTTATGGACAAGGAGACAGAGACCTTGCAAGGATATTAGACTTGCCAAGGTGGGTGGGGTGAGGCAGGCCTGAAATAGACTTTGAAATTTAGAAAGACCAGAATTTGAACCTTGGATATTGAATTGTGTGATCTAGACAAATTTCTTAAGCTGTGTTCCAGGAATAAGTTATGATCTGAAAAATGTGGATTTTATGACCTAATAAGTTTGGAAACCATGGGACTAAAAACCCAATTAAATCAATTTCTTTACTTCAAGACTTATCAGAATGCATAACATACTGATGTATGTGTGACATCCCTGAGGGACATGCAGTGTTTCCTAAACCTAAAACCCCAGAACACAGCAGGCTGCATCTCAATTTTCTCATCAGCAGATTAAAAAATGATAGGTTTGCTACAAGATGAAATGAGATAAAGGGGTACAAAAAGCATTCCATTTGATGCCTAGCTTATTATAGATGCTCAGTAAATGGTGGGTCCCCTCCCCGTCTAAGGGGAAACTGACAAGGATTTTGACTCTTCTCTGCTCTCCACAGACGGCTGAGTGACAGCCCCTCAGTGAAAAAGGAGAGTGAGCTGCCTCGCAGGATGAATTCTGCCGCCTCTTCCAACCCTCCTGCCGAAGTGGACCCTGACACCATCCTGAAGGCTCTCTTCAAGTCCTCAGGGGCCTCTGTGACCACACAGCCCACAGAATTCAAAATCAAACTTTGAGCAGGGGAGTGAGGCAGCCAGAAGCGGGGGCAGAGGAGGGTGGCTCTGTTTCCCAAAGCAAAGCTGGTGACCAGTGGGCCATTGGACTGGAGGCCCCTGAGCGTGGGAAGGGTCACCGGGGGTAGAGAGCTTCCTCACTGGGTGGGACCCGCCTTTCCATGTTGTCTTCTACCCTGTGCTCTGTGTACGTTAACATTCCCTGTAGTATGTTTCTTCCCTCCACCTCATCACCAGGGTAGGCTCCTGTTGCTCAGAGTGTCTCTCCCCCTAACCTCAGCCCCAAACTGATTTCTTGTCTGGAAATGGTGCCCTAAATTCTCTGGGTGGCTTTCTTGTGGCCCCATGGAACGCAGGGCAGGGGCTGTTTGAAGGACACTGCTTTCTCCAGGGGTGAGGGGTTGCCTCCCCTTTCTCTTTTTTAAACGTTTCAAGCAAAGCAGGGAATGGAAGCCCTGCCATCCTCATGGGAGCCAGGTCAGCTTGAGAGCTGTGCCACTCACCCACCTGGTCAGTGGAGATGGTCTGGGTGGGATCAGGCCACAGGCCTCTTGTCTTCTCACCACGACTGGCTCCAGACCAGGTTGGTATGGAGAGGGCCCTGTGGCAGGGCCGTGCTCGGAAGAGGGCACCCTCAGATCTTGCCTTGGAGGCTGTGCTGTCACAGGCGACCCAGAGTAAATGCTCAAGTTCACATTTCCCTTTTCCCTTGGGTTATGCTGAGTGCCCCACCCAGCAGTCTTGGCCTTCTGGGTATCCCGGCTGAGAGGGGCCTGCACTGTTAGCTCTCCCAGTTCTCACTAGCATGGCGCTCATCTCACCTGGTTTTGGTGTAAATGCCAGCTCTCTGCCAGTTGGGGTTTTCAAAGGATCTGCTTCGTGTTTTGTGACACTCTGGGTTTGGGGAAGTCTTTGAGTGGGGGATGTTGGCTTGCTCCTGGCTCTTTCTTTCTGGCCTCAGGTATCTACAGGACAATAGTCAGGGGTGCTGAGAGGCATGTATCCAGCTGTCACCGAGGGGCACTGTCCCCACTATTGTGAGACCCATCTGTCCATTACCAGGGGGGTATTTTCCTGCCTTGCCGGGGGGAGAGGAGTGCTGGGTGGTGGGGAGGAAGTTGAGAGAGCAGAGCAGCCTTTCCAGGCAAGCTGGTGGGTTGTTCTTTAGCATGGTTCCAGGCAGTCGGGGCAGAACTGTAGAACTCGGGGGCAGCTTCTGAGTACCAGGAGAGCATTGCTCTGGTGTCATTGTCAGTCTCCTCCTGGTTTGCTGGGACTGTAAAGGGACTCCAGGCTAGCAGAGCTGCAGCAGGTTGGGGAGCAGGATTCTGTGAGCACTACAAAATCAGTAGCAAGTGCTGTGAAGGGTACAAGCCTAGGAAGTAGAGGGGACCTGAGACACTAAGAGCCTCTACTGACCTGTTTGGGGCCAACCCAATGAAGAAAAACCTGGAAACTCATGTTTCCACAGAGTTAAATCTGTCAAGCAGGAAGGACCCAGGGTTTGAACTCAGCTCAGTCCCCCAGCTCTGAGGTTGCCCAGGCCTGGGAAGTCTGAGGAATGTGACTGATGGTGCTCCACTTTCCAGTTTTTTAAGAATGCTGCTTTTCTTCTCTTTCTCCCCCTTTGAACGGGTGCAAACTTACTTCTCTTCAGCAGCTGGAAGACATTCCTCCTTCACTTTCCCTTCTTGGCCCAAGGGAGCACCCACAAGGCAGTAGGACCTGGTTTCTCAGGTACTGGGGACAGTGGAGTCACTGCTGGACTCGGCTTTGAGTAGGGTTGGTAAATATCCTGCCTGCATGGCTTTACCCTCCCCTCCTCCTTCCAGTCCCAGCCAGGCTTCTCTGGTTATCTCAGTTTCACTGAGCCCAGCTGCAGCCGCCTGGCTGTCTGGACCCTGTCCTCTGGGTAACCATATGGTACATGGCAGGGTGGAAGCTGTTTGTCTTCCCTGCTCTATAGGATGTCATTGTGGGAAACAGGGAAGAGAGGGTGGTGGGCCAATTCTTGTGTCCCTCTCCACCTCCCACTCCCCTACATCCCCCGTCTGTGTCTCTTGTCCAAAAGGAGAGGAAGAGGCATTAAGGGATGGAGGAGACTCTGTTACTTATCCGTTTCTGAATAAACGTTTGTTATTCCTACCTTTGAGCTGTCGTTTCTTAAAAGATTCTGCTGAGTATCTCTTGGGACTTGGCACCAGCAAACAGGGATTTGCCTCTGCTTCACTACTCGCCAGCTCTCACCTTGGGGCAGTTCCTCACAGGACTTGCTGAACCTCAGTCTCCACAGCTGAGAATGTGAGCACTAATGTCTGGAAGCACCTGGCACAGTAACTCCATACCTCCTGGGCCTCAAGTGCCTTACTGGGTATTAGGCATGGTCAGCTCCAACACAGAGTCGGGTCTGTTCATAGGGAATGAGGGAGCCTGACTGATGGCCTTTGCCTTGGTCTGAAGAAGTTAAACTCAGAAATTTACCTTAGATTAACTATGCATTAGAAAAAAATTAGTTGATTTTTTTTATTGTGGTAAAATACACAAAATTTACTGTCTTAACCATTTTTAAGTGTGCAGTTCAGTGATGGTAAATACATTCATGTCATCGTGCAACCATCACCACCATACATTCCCATAACTTTTCATCTTGTAGAACTGAAACTATACCCATTAAACAACTCCCCATTTCTCCCTCCCCCAGCCCCTGGCAAACACCATTATATTTTGACTACTCATAAGTGGAATCATACAGTATTTGTCATTTTGCAGTTGGCCTATTTCACTTAGCATAATGTCCTCAGGGTTCATCCATGTTGCAGCATGTGTCAGAATTTTCTTTCTTTTTAAGGCTGAGTGATATTCTGTTGTATATATTGACCACAATTTATTTATTCATCCATTGGTGGACATGAGTTGCTTTCACGTTTTAGCTATTGTGAATAATGCTGCTATGAACATGGTGTACAAATATCGCTGAGACCCTGCTTTCAAGTCATGGATATGTACCTTCAGGTGGAATTGCTGGGTCATATGGTAATTCTATCTTTAATTTTTTGAGGAATCACCATTCAGATTTCCACAGCAGCTGTACCATTTTACATTCCCATATGGTTATTATTTTTTTAATGGTATTAAAAATGTAACACTTCCACTTCTGGGAAGATGGAAGGGAAGTACTTATTCCTATCCTTTCCACTAAATAGAACCCTGGACATTTTATATAAAAGACATAAGACTTGAAATGTGGAGAGAAGAAGGCAGACTGGCTGGGGACCTCAGGACCCAAGGAATGGCTGGCACTGAGCTCCCTGGTTTTTTTTTTTCACATATCCAAAACTGGGTGCTGGAGAAGCAGAAAAAAGCCCCAAGTAAGGATAGGAAAGGGATTCCTTAGCAAGACAAAACTCCAGCCCCAACTTCACCAGCAAAGGCCAGGTTGGGACCTAGACTTCCATCCTCGTTCAGCTATCTTGAGGGTACCTCAAAATCCCTGCTGGAGTGATTTCAGAGAAGGGAAAGTGGGGAGTCGGGACTTCTTCAGTAGAGGCCATATGAGGAGGAGAACTGAACCCCAGCCCCTCCCACCCTGGGTGTCAGTAGACATCAAGTGAGGACACTGAACTTCCTCCCACAGCTGGCAGTAATGAAGTGGTGCCTTTCCATCCCCATTAGAGGAGCTGTGCTATAACAGAAGATTTAAGTAAGATCTATAGTCTTTTCATACATAATTCCCCAAATGTCCATGATTCAGTCAAAAACCACTCATACCAAGGACCAGGGAAATCTCAACTTTACAGAGAAATGGCAATTGTCATTAACACTGAGATGACAGAGATCTTAGAATTACCTGACAAGGATTTAAAAGCAGCCATTATAAAAATATGTCAATGAGCAATTATGAACACAATCCAAACAACTGAAAAATGTTTATAAAGTCTCAGCAAAGAAATAGAAAATATGGGGGGCCGGCCCAGTGGCATAGTGGTTAAGCTCGTGCGCTCCACTTTGGCGGCCTGGGATTTCGCAGGTTCGGATCCCGGGTGCAGACAGATGCACCGCGTGTCAGCCATGCTGTGGCGGTGTCCCATATAAAGTAGAGGAAGACGGGCATGGATGTTAGCCCAGGGCCAGTCTTCCTTAGCAAAAAAGAGGAGGATTAGCAACAGATGTTAGCTCAGGGCTAGTCTTCCTCACAAAAAAAAAGAAAGAAAGAAATAGAAACTATAAAGAAGAATTGTTGAGAGTTGAAAAAATGCAATAGCCAAAAAAAAAAGAAACAACCCAACAACAATATAGGAGAAAGGAACGTGTCAGTGAACTTGCAGATAAAACAAGAGAAATTACCCTATCTGAACAACAGAGAGAAAATAGACTAAAAAACCCTAAAGGACCTCCAGGACCTATGGTGCTATAACAAAAAATCTGAAATCTGTGTCCTCAAGGTCCCAGGAGAGAAAAAAGGGTGGGGCTGAAAAAGTAGTTGAAGAAATAGTCTGAACTCCCCAGAAAGGGCAAAAGATATAAACCTGCAGATTCAAGAAGCTCAGAGAACCCCAACCAAGATAAACCTAAAGAAATTCTCACCAAGACATATCACAGTCAAACTTCTGAAAACAAAAGACAAAAAATCAAAAGCAGCAAAAGAGAAATGACACCTCATGTATAGGGGGAAAACAATTTGAGCAACAGCAGATTTCTCACACACACAAAAAAACCATGAGGCCAGAAGGAAGTGGCATATTTTTCAAGTAGCGAAAGAAAAGTACCCTCAACTGAGACTTCTATATCCAGTGAAAAATATCCTTCAGGAATTATGGAGAATTTAGGTATTCTCAGATGAAGAAAAACAGGAGAATGTGTTGCCAGCAGAACTACCCTAAAAAATGGCTGCAGAACTTCTCTAAACATAAAAGGAAAAATAAAGGAAGGAAACTTGTAACATCAGAAAGGAAAGAAGAAAAAACAACAGAAATAGTAAAACTCTGGGTCAATAACATACTTTCCCTCTCTTGAGCTTTCTAAATTAGGAAGATAATTGATGGTTGAAGCAATGGTTATAACATTGATGTGGTTCTCAATGTATGTAGAGGAAATATTTTAAACAATTACTTTACAATGGGAGGGGGCAAAGGGACATAAATGGAAGGTTTCTACCTTTCACTCAAACTGGTAAAATGTGGACAACGGTATACTGTGGTACCTTATGTATATACAATGTAATTCTTAGAGTAACCACTAAAAAAGATAAGAAATACACCCAAAAACACTATAGATAAATCAAAATGGAATTCTAAAAAAAATGTTCAAGTAACCCACAGGAAGGAAGGCAGAAAACAGAAAGCAATCAACAGAACAGAAAAAATAAAATGAGACTTAAGCTCTAACATATCACTAAGTACGTTAAATGTAAATGGTGTAAATATATCAATTGAAAGAAATTGGCAAAGTGGATGAAAAAACATGACCTAACTGTGCTGTCTACAAGAAACTCACTTCAAATATAACAATATAAGTAGGTTGGAAATAAATGGATGGAAAATATGTTTATAATGCAAACATTAATTTTAAAAGAAGTGGCTCTACAGGTGTACCTTATTTTATTGTACTTTGCTTTATTGCACTTCACAGATATCGTGTTTTTTTTACAAGACCCTCCACCAGCAAAAAGATTATGACTCGCTGAAGGCTCAGATGATGGTTAGCATTTTTTACCAATAATGTATTTTTTAAATTAAGGTATGTACATTGTTTTTGATATAATGCTATTGCACACTTTAATAGACTATAGGATAGTGGAAACATAACTTTATATGCACTGGGAAACAGAAAAAAAATTGTGTAACTAGCTTTATTGCAATATTCACTTTATTGCAGTGATCTGGAACCAAGCCTGAAATATCACCGAGGTATGCCTGTATTAATATCAGATATATTAGACTTCAGAGCAAAGAAAGTTACCAGGGACAGAGAGGGACATTACATAATGAAAAAAGGCTCAAACCACCAAGAAGACATTATAATCCTAAATATGTATTTACCAGACAACAGAGCTGCAAAACATATGATGCAAAAACTAGTGGAATTAAAAGAATAGCAAATCCACAGTTATGTATGGAGACTTCAACATCCCTCTCTTAACAACTGGTAGAAAAACTAGACAGAAAATCAGCATGGATGTAGAGGAACTTAACACCATCAACCAATAGGGTCCAAACAACATAGAATATTCCACCCAACAACAGAGTACATATTCTTTTCAAGTGCCCATATCACATACACCAAGATAGGCCATATTGAGGCCATAAAACAAATCTCAACAAATGTAAAAGAATTGAAATCACTCAGTGTGTTCTTTGGTCACAGTGGAATCAATAATTCCTGGGTTAAAGATTGGAAGCTTTCCCTCAAAGATCAGACATAAGGCTGGATGTCGGCTTTCACCACTTCTATTTAACATTGTACTGGAGGTTCTAAGCCAGGGCAATCGGAGTGAAAGGAAAAACATTCAGATTGGAAAGAAAGAAGCATCTCTATTTGTATTGTAGCCACTAGGATGGCTATAATCAAAAAGACAATAACAAAGAAGTATTATCTCTATTTGTAGATGACATGGTCTTGTATATAGAAAATGCTAAGGAATCCTCTAAAAGACTACTAGCACTAACAAACAGCAAGGTTGCAAGATACAAGATCAGTTAATACACATGCAATGAACAATCTAAAAATCAAGAAAATTCCACTCAGCATCAAAAAGAATAAAATGCTTATGCATAAATTTAACAAAGTGTAAAACTTACATTCCAAGAACTACAAACCATTATTGAAAGAAACTAAAGGGACCCTGAGTAGCCAAAACAGTCTTGAAAAAAAAGAGTTGAGGAGTGACGTCAGCATCATGGCAGAGAGAGCTTTCCCCCTGAGACTCTCCCACCCTAAGATACAACAAAAATGACATTCAAATACCAACAGAGGACACACACACAACACAAAAGACATCTGAAAGACCCATGCAGCCTTACATCTGAGGGTGGAGGTGCCGGTACCCACGGAGGAAGTGGAAGAAGGTAAGGAGAACTCCTCTCCTTCCCCAGTGACAGCGACCCTGGCACCAGGACCGTGAGGCTGAGGTGGGGGAGAGGGGCGGCCCTCTGTGGGAAAACTGCCACTCTCCAAGTTCTCTCACAGCCTGTGGGAAGTTCCCATACTGAGGGGACTGAACTGGTATCTTCATCAAGCTCACACCCCAGGAGAGCAGATAGCAAGGGAAGAGCAGGAAGCCCCCAGGATTGGCTAGGTGAAAGAAAGACCCCGCCCCCACCCAGAGCACCAGCACACCTGGTCAGCCAGAGCGCCTGCAGATTGTGGTGGGCTCAGAACACACAGCTCTTGACCCCCACCCAGTGGTGGCAGGTGGAAGCTGCTACTAGATATCTTCAGAATGAGGAAAAATAAGCCCACACCCTCAAGCACTATGCAAAAATATATTAAATCTCCCGGCCAGAAGGAAAATGACAAGCACCCAGAAATCAATCCTGAAGGTACAGAAACTTATAACCTAAATGATAGAGAATTCAAAATAGCTATCATAAAAAAGCTCAATGAACTACAAGAAAATACAGAAGAAAATTCAATGAAATGAGGAATTTCTTCACAAAAGAGATTGAAACTATAAAGAAAAACCAATCAGAAATATTGGAGATGAAAAACACAATAGATGAGATAAAGATAAATCTGGAATCCTTAAAGAACAGAGCTGACAATATGGAGGAAAGAATTAGCAATATAGAGGATAGGAATGCAGAAATGCTCCAGATGGAGGAGGAGAGAGAACTGAGACTAAAAAGAAATGAAGACATCCTCCAAGAAATATCAGACTCAATTAGGAAATGCAATATAAGGATTAAAGGTATCCCAGAGGGAGACGAGAGGGGAAAAGGAGCAGAGAGCTTGTTCAAAGAAACAATAGCCGGGAACTTCCCAAACTTGGGGAAGGAGCTGAAAATACCAGTGAATGAAGTCAATAGCTCTCCTAAATATATAAACATGGAAAGACCATCTCCAAGGCACATAGTAGTAAAGCTGGCAAAAGTCAACAACAACAAAAATATCAAGGACAGCTAAACAAAAAAATAAAATAACATGCAAAGGAATTCCCATCAGGCTTTCAGTAGATTTCTTGACAGAAACTCTACAGGCTAGGAAAGACTGGAATGATATATTCAAAATTCTGAAAGACAAAAACCTTCAGCCAAGAATACTCTATCCAGTGAAAATATCCTTCAAATATGATGGAAAAATAATAACTTTCCCTGATAAACAAACAAAAGCTAAGGGAGTTCATTACCACAAGACCCTCACTACAAGAAACACTCAAGAAGGCCCTTAGGCTTGAAAAAAGAAAGAAAGGGGATACAAAGTTTTGAGCAAGGATAAAAATAGGTAGGCTAAATCAGAAAAATCACAGCTCTCAACCAGAATAGGTTAGCAAACACTTAATTATAAACATCAAGATTAAGGGAAGGAAAATACCAAAAATAAATATAATCTCATTACTTTAAACACACAGAACACAAGATGGAATAACTGTAACAATAATAACTTGGAAGAGGAAAGGGATCGAATTGACTTAGTCTAAGGAAATAAGAGGCCATCAGAAAATGGACTATCTCAGTCATGAGATTTTTTATACAAACATCATAGTAACCACTAAACAAATAATCAGAACAGAATCACGTACGAAAAATAAAAAGAAAACTAAGAGAATCATCATACAAAACTACCAAACTGAATTGGTAGTCCAAAATACATGGGATGAGAAACAAAGGAAATGCACAAGAACTGGAAAATGAGCAATAAAACAGCAACATTAAACCCTCATCTATCAATAATCACTCTAAATGTAAATGGATTGAATTCACCAATCAAAAGACACAGAGTGGTGGGATGGATTAAAAACCAAGACCCAACAATATGCTGCCTCCAGGAAACACATCTCAGCTCTAAAGACAAACACAGACTCAGAGTAAAAGGATGGAAGACAATACTCCAAGATAATGGCAAACAAAAGAAAGCGGGGGTTGCCATACTTATATCAGACAAAGTAGACTTCAAGATAAAACAGGTAATGAGAGTCAAAGAGGGGCAATATATAATGATAAAAGGGACACTCCACCAAGAAGACATATCACTTATAAATATATATGCACCCAACACAGGAGCACCAAAGTACAAAAAGCAACTATTAACGAACCTAAAAGGAGATATTAGCAACAACACTATAATAGTTAGCGATCTTAACACCCCACTTACATCAATGGATAGATCATCCAGACAGAAAGTCAATAAGGGAATAAGGGACTTGAAAAACTAGATGAGATGGACTTCATAGATATATACAGAGCACTCCATCAAAACACAGCAGATTACGCATTCTTCTCAAGCACACATGGAACATTCTCAAGGATAGACCATGTGTTAGGAAACAAAGAAATCCTCTGTAAATTTAAGAAGATTGAAATCATAACGAGCATCTTTTCTGACCATAATGCTATGAAACTAGAAATCACCTCTAGGAAAAACCTGGGAAAGTGACAAAGATGTGGAGACTAAACAACATGCTACTGAACAACCAATGGTTCATTGATGAAATTGAAGGAGAAATCAGAAAATATCTGGAGACAAACAAAAATGAAAATACACCACACCAACTGATATGGGATGCAGCAAAAGCGGTCCTGAGAGGGAAACTCATAACAATACAGGCCCACCTTAACAAACAAGAAAAATCCCAAATAAGTAACCTCAAACTACACCTAACAGAACTATAAAAAGAAGAACAAACAAAGCCCAAAGTCAGCAGAGGAGGGAAATAATAAAAATTAGAGCATAAACAAATGAAATTGAAACAACAACAACAACAAAAAAAAAACAGTAGAAAGGATCAATGAAACAAAGAGCTGGTTCTTTGAGAAGATAAACAAAATTGACAAACCCTTAGCCAGACTCACTAAGAAAAGAAGAGAGAAGCCTCAAATAAATAAAATTAGGAATGAAAGAGGAGAAATTACAACAGATACCACAGAAATACAAAGGATTATAAGAGAAAACTATAAAAAACTATATGCCAACAAATTGGACAACCAAGAAGAAATGGATGACTTCCTAGACTCATACAACCTCCAAAAACTGAACCAAGAAACAATAGAGAATCTGAATAGACCAATAACAAGTAAAGAGATTGAAACAGTCATCAAAAATCTCCCAAAAGATAAAAGTCCAGGACCAGATGGCTTCTCTGGAGAATTTTACCAAATATTCAAAGAATATTTAATACCAATCCTTCTCAAACTATTCCAAAAAATAGAGGAGGATGGAACACATCCTAACACATTCTACAAGCCCAACATCACCCTTATACCAAAGCCAGACAAGGACAATACAAAGAAGGAAAACTACAGGCCAATATCCCTGATGAACATAGATGCAAAAATCCTCAACAAAATATTGGCAAACCTAATACAGCAATACATCAAAAAGATCATACATCATGATCAAGTGGGATTTATACCAGGGACACAGGGATGGTTTGACACCCAGAAATCAATCAATGTGATACACCACATTAACAAAATGAAGAATAAAAACCACATGATCATCTCAATCGATGCAGAGAAGGCATTCAACAAGATCCAACATCCATTTATGATAAAAACTCTCAACAAAATGGGTATAGAAGGAAAGTACCTCAACATAATAAAGGCCATATATGACAAACCCACAGCCAATATCATACTCAATGGGGAAAAACTGAAAGCCACCCCTCTGAGAACAGGAACAAGACAAGGGCGTCCACTCTTGCCACTCTTGTTCAACATAGTACTAGAGGTTTCGGCCAGAGAAATTAGGCAAGAAAAAGAATAAAAGGACTCCAAATAGGCAATGAAGAAGTGAAACTCTCACTATTTGCAAATGACATGATTTTATATATAGAAAACCCTAAAGAATCCATTGGAAAACTATTAGAAATAATCAACAACTACAGCAAAGTTGCAGGGTATAAAATCAACTTACAAAAATTAGTTGCATTTCTATATGTTAATAACAAACTAACAGAAAGAGAACTGAAAAAGACAATACCATTTACAATCACAACAAAAAGAATAAAATATCTGGGAATAAATTTAAACAAGGAGGTGAAAGACTTATACAATGAAAACTATAAGACACTATTGAAAGAAATCGATGAAGACATAAAGAAATGGAAAGATATCCCATGCACATAGATTGGAAGAATAAATATAGTTAAAATGTCCATACTACCTAAAGCAATCTACAGATTCAGTGCAATCCCAATCAGAATCCCAATGACGTTTTTCACGGAAATAGAACAAAGAATCCTAAAATTCATATGGTGCAAAAAAGACCCTGAATAGCTAAAGCAATCCTAAAAAAAAGAACAAAGCTGGAGGCATCATAATCCCTGACTTCAAAATATACTACAAAGCTATAGTAATCAAAACAGCATGGTGCTGGTACAAAAACAGGCACACAGATCAATGGAACAGAATTGAAAGCCCAGAAATAAAGCCACACATCTACGGACAGCTAATCTTCGACAAAGGAGCTAAGAACATACAATGGAGAAAGGAAAGTCTCTTCAATAATGGTGCTGGGAAAATTGGACAGCCACATGCAAAAGAATGAAAATAAAACATCTTCTATCACCATACACAAAAACTAACTCAAAATGGATGAAAGACCTGAAACTATAAAACTCCTGGAAGGAAATATAGGCAGCACACTATTTGACATCGTTCACAAAGGGATTTTTTCGAATTCCATGTCTACTCGGACAAGGGAAACAAAAGAAAAAACAAACAAGTGGGACTTCATCAGATTAAAGAGCTTCTACAAGACAAATGAAAGGAAGATCAAAATGAATAGATGACCCACCAGCTGGGAGAAAATATTTGCAAATCATATATCTAATAAGGGGTTAATCTCCATAATATACAAAGAACTCGCACAACTGAACAACAGAAAAACAAACAACCCGATCAAAAAATGGGCAGAGGATATGAATAGACATTTTTCCAAGGAAGATACACAGATGGCCAATAGGCACATGAAAAGATGTTCAACACCACTAATCATCAGGGAAATGCAAATCAAAACTACACTAAGATATCACCTTACACCTGTTAGAATGGCTATAATCACCAAGACAAAAAACAGCAAATGTTGGAGAGGTTGTGGAGAAACGGTCATTCACTGCTGGTGGGAATGCAAACCAGTGCAACCTTTATGGAAAACAGTATGGAGATTCCTCAAAAAATTAAAAATAGAAATACCTTATGATCCAGCTATCCCACTATTGGGTATCTATCCAACGAACCTTAAATCAACAATCCAAAGAGGCTTATGCACCCCTATGTTCACTGCAGCATTATTCACTATAGCCAAGAAGTGGAAGCAACCCAAGTGTCCCTTAACTGATGATTGGATAAGGAAGATGTGGTATATACATACAATGGAATACTACTCAGCCATAAAAAAGATAAAATCGCCCCATTTGCAACATCATGGATGGACCTGGAGGGTATTATGTTAAGTGAAGCAAGCCAGACAGAGAAAGACAAACACTGCATGATTTCACTCATATGTGGAATATAAATTAACACAGGGACAAAGAGAACAGTTTGGTGGTTACCAGGGGCAAGGGGGATGGGGGGTGGGCACAAAGGGTGAAGGGATGCATTCATGTGGTGACTGACAAACAATAATGTACAACTAAAACTTCACAATGTTATAAACTATTAAGACATCAATAAAAAGTTTTTTAAAAAAAGACAGACAATAATATTGGTGAGGATGTCGAGAAATTGGAAACCTCATACATTGCTGATGGGAATGTAAAATGGTGCAGCCACTTTAGAAAACAATTTGGCAGTTCCTCAAAAAGTTAAACATAGAGTTATCACAGGACCAAGAAATTCCACTGTTAGATATATACCCAAGAGAAATTAAAAATTTCCACAAAACTTGTACATGAATGTTCATAGCAACATTATTTATGATAGCCAAAAGTACAAACAACCTGAATACACATTGACAGATGAATGGATAAACAAAATGTGGTATATAAATACAATGAAATATTATTCAGCCTCCAAAAGGAAGGAAATTCTGATACATGCTACAACATGGACTGACCTTGAAAACATGGTAAGTGAAATAAGCAAGACAGAAAAGGACAAATACTGTATGATTCCACTTATATGAGTTATCTAGAATAGTCAAATTCATAGAGACAGAAAGTAGAATAGTGGTTACCAGGGACTGGGGGGAGGGGGAAATGGGTACAGAGTTTCAGTTTGGGATGGCAAAAAAATTCTGGAGATGGACAATGGGGACATTTTCACAAAAATGTGAATGTACTTACTGCCACTGAATTGTATGCTTGAAAATAGTTAAAATGGTAAATTTTATGTATATTTTACCACAACTTTTAAAAAAGAGATGAAGTACTGATACAAGCTACAACATGGGTGAACCTTGAAAACATTACGCTAAGCAAAAGAAGCCGGTCACAAAGACCACATATTGTCTGATTCCGGATATATGAAATATCCGGAATAGGCAAGTCCACAGAGATGGAAAGTTAGAGTAATGGTTACCAGGGCCTGCGGCAGAAGTAGGGGATGGAAAGTGACTACCAATGGGTATGGGGTTTCCTGTTAGGATACTGAAAATGTTCTAGAATTAGATAGTAGTGATGGTAGCACAACCCTGTAAATATACTAACAACCACTGAATTGTATACTTTAAAACAGTGAATTTTATGGTATGTGAATTGTATCTCAACAAAGCTGTTATAAAAGACTTAATGACTTAAAACAACGAGAATAATTTATTTCCTCACTACTCTGCAATTTGGGCAGGGCTTAGCAGAGATGGCTCATCTCTCCTCCAGATGCTATTATTGGGGGTGACTGGTGCAGCCTCATTTCATCAGTTCAGCTGGGGCTAGAACATCCAATGCAACTTAACTCACGTGATTACCGCCTCAGCTCCTCAGTTGGCAGCCTCTCTCTCCATGTGGTCTCATTCAGAAATCTAGGTTAAGCTTCTTTCTTTACATGGCTGGATCCCAAGGGGGTAGAAGCTATAAGCTTAAGTCCTGGGCTTGAAAACCCCAATATATGACTTCTGTCACATTCTCTTGGTCAAGGCAAGTCACAAGATTGGCCAGATTCAAGAGGGCACATAGACTGCTCCTTGGATGAAAGGAGTAGCATGCATGTACAGAGATGGGAGGAATCGTTGGTGACCGTCTTTGGAAAAATCTCCCACAGAGACCATTTGAAGCTGAAATAACAGGACCTTTGCTTCCAGCAATAAGAAGAACTAAGTAATATGGAAAACCCTCCCCTTACAAAACACCTAGAAACTCTTCACATAACAAACAACCTTCCCTTCACAGGCTGTGCCCTCCTGAAAATAAGGAATCTCTCCAGGTACAAAAGCGAAGATGCTAGATGCTGGAAGGTGAAGTTAGCAGTGAAGCTACAGCTATCCTAAGGGAATCTGTTGGCCACAAGGACTTAAATACCAGATTTCAAAGGCTGAAGAGGGGACAGGAGACAAGGCTATCAGTCTACACAAGGTGGAGTGTTGGAACTTAATGCCATGCACCAAATTCCCTTAGTAGTGTCCCCTGGGATCACCTACCAAATAAAGCGTTTACACCTGAATCCCTGTCCCAAGGTCTGCTTCTGGGAGAACCCAGTCTACAACAGTTGGTACCAGAAGGGGGCCTAAGAAATAGATCCTCAGAGTTCGACTCTGAAATGGAAGACTCACCGGCCAGATGGCAACGAAGACCCAGTTGCTGATGGAAACTGGGGTGGTGTGGTGGATTAAAGATGGCAGCAAATTATTTGACACACTTCCCTTCAAGAGGTGGGGTCTATGCCCCTCCTGAATCTGAGTGGGCTCTGTTACTGCTTTGACCAGACGTGACTCTGCCAGCTTCTGAGCCCAGACTTTGAAAGATTGGCAGCTTCCTCATTTCCTGCCCCTGGAGCACTCTTTGGGGGCCTTGAGCCACCATGTGAGAAGACTGGCTACTGAGACCGCATGCTGGGAAAGCCATAGGTAGGTGATCTAGTTGACAGTCCCTCATGAGCCCAGCCTTCCAGCCATCCCTGCTAAGGTGCTGGACAAGTGAGTGAAGCTGGCTTGGACTCTTCAGACCAGCCCATCTGCCTGCTGAATATCACTGAATACCTCAGTCAATGCCACACGGAGCAAAGGAATTACCTACCTGAGCCTTGCCCGAATTCTTAACCCACAAAATCACAAGATATAATAAAATGGCTATTGTTTTGAGCAGTTAAGTTCTGGGGCAATTTGTGACACAGCAACAGCTAGCTGGACCATGTGGTGATAACACCTGTGCTGAGTCATCACAATTACTAAGACATCTCTTCTGCACTGCAATGGGGCACAGTGGGGAAGGGGGTGCAGTGGTTTAGGCAATATTTGAGATACAACATTGAGATCTCTAACATTTGAGATACATGGGGCAGTGGTAATTTATAAGGAAAGTGAAGTTGATTGATTGTTGTTAAGTGGCATTGATGTGCTGAAGGAAGAAAATAACAGGCTCAGGAAAGCCATTTGTCAACTCGTGGCCCAGTGTGAAAGCCAGGAGGCGTCCACAGCAGTGTTTAAAGACTCTTGTCTACCACAGCCAGAGGGCAGACTGTGCTGGCGAAGGCCCAGGACCTGCCTGAGGACAGCGGTGTTCTACAGTTGGCCAAAGAGACAGCTCTGCCGAGGCCTGTGCTCAAGTCAAGGTCACGAAAGGGAAGGAGTGAGATACTGAGACCCAGCATGGGGACATCTGAGAATGGGCTTAAGAATCTTGAATCCCAGATTCCCCTCTAAGCCAGCAGAAGTGGTCCCCTTGCTCAAGAATAGCAGCCTCTTACCTGGAGACCATGCAAAGACCTCCCTGTGATGGTCAATTCTATGTGTCCACTTGACTGGGCTAAGGGATGCCCAGATAGCTGGTAAAACGTGATTTCTGGGGATGCCTGCGAGGGTGTGTCCAGAGGAGATTAACATTTGAATTGGTAGACTGAGGAAAGAAGATTGTCCTCACCAAGGCAAGTTGGGCATCATCTAATCTGCTGAAGACCTGAATAGAACAAAAAGGCAGAGGAAGGGCAAATTTGCTCTCTCTGTTTGAGCTGGGACATCCATCTTCTGCCCTCAGACATCGGTATTCCTGGTTCTCAGGCCTTCAGACTCGGATTGAATTTCACCACCAGCTTTCCTGGGTCTACAGTTTGCAGACAGCAGATCATGGGGGTTCTCAGCCTACACAATCATGTGAGCCAATTCCTATAATAAGTCTCCTCTTATATATACCTATATCCTATTGATTCTGTTTCTCTGGAGAACCCTAAGACACCCCCTAAGGAGAATGCCTTGAAGCAATGCTTTCCCTCCTCAAGATCTGCCTCCAATTTCCCTCTTTGCTTCTAAACCAATAATTAGGATCAAGTCTCCCCAAGACCCGAGGCCCAGCTGGGGAAGTCCTGTCCCCACGATGGAAGAATAGAGATGATTCACCACTTGCTGCAGAAGCTGCCAATGTGTGCCAGCCAGAACAAGGAGAGCATGCCTGAGGCGGATCCTGAGGGTGCTGGACCGGAGGGAGTAGAATATTAGGTTGGGTGAGGGGGCGTTTACAGACATGGAACCACCCTCCTGTGACTCGGGCTGTGATGTTCCGGCAAGGACACCTGGAGCCAGTCCTGACAGGCCAGTGACATGGCTCCTTGAAATGTGGAAGAAATGGTGGCCTCCAGTAAATAAGAGGGAGATAGAATGATCTTGGTATTGAGAAGTGGCCAAAAGGCTCAGAGAGGTGGACGTGCCAGCATAGGGTTATTGTGTAAGACCAGCGTCTGACTGTGTTCCGGGAGCGCCCACGGGAGGCATCTTCCCTCAGGCAGTAATGCCGTACTGGTGAGGGGCACTGACATCACCAGGAGCTTGAGTGGCGGTCCTCTGAGAACAGAGTTGAAGGGCTGGATACCGCCATGGAGCTGGGCTCCCAGTGGTCCTCAGGGATGACAGGATTCCAGAGAGCAGAGGCTCAGTTGACATAACCACCAGAGCAGGAGCAGGGCAGCGTGGCCGCCAGGGAGCTTGGGCCCGCAGGGTCTGTGCTGATGGCTAGTAGACCGTGGTGTTCCCAGGGTCCATGGCAACCACGACATTGCTTGATTTTTATAATCAAAGAAAGATGGAAAACAAGTGAACAGGAGGCTAATGTCAGCCGCTAATGGAAAAACCTCAATCCCTTACCCCGTTTCCAGGCCTAAGTCAGCCCTCAGACCTGGAGGTCACTGACTGAAAGGGAGGCTGGGTCCTCTTGAGAAGAACCCTGCAGTGTCACAGCAAATATCTGCAGTAGTGATTCCCTAATCCTTCCCCAAAGGGACCTATAACCATTCCCAAGAAGTAACCGTACACTGAGAAAAGGGGGATCCTGGCTGTTCCAAGGGCAGCTGGGTACATGCTGAGTGGGCCTTTGGTCACCAGATAAATGGAGTCCTTGGACTTCTCTCCTCTGTCTACACTCATTGCCTGGGTGACTGCACCTTCTCTCATAGCTTTTAACAACACGTATACACTGCCAGCTCCCATAGGTATATCCCCAGGCCAGACCTCTCCTCTGATGTCCAGTCTCATATCTATGTGCCCACCAGCATCTCCCCTGGGATGTCTAATGGACATCTCAACGTGGGCCACAGTGAACTCTGGATCTGTCCACCCTTTCCTGCCCCAGCCCGCCTTTCCTGTAGTCTTCCCATCACGGCAAATGACAACACATCCTTCTAGCTGCTCAGACCAGGGATTTCTCTTTTTCTCTCAACTGCCTATCCAACCCATCAGCAAATCCTATTGGAATTCTTCCAAACATACCCAGAATCCGACCACCTCTTATCACCCCCTCTGCCACTTCCCTGGTGACCAAGTCCTCATCTTTCCTCTGGATTATTGCAGCGCTGTCCTAAATGATCCCACTGCTGCCCTTGTCCTCCCACAGTCTAACTGCAGTACAGCAGCCAGAGTGATGCTGTTTACACACCACGCTTTTCTGCGCAAAATCCCACAGGGGCCCCCATCAGCCTCAGGGTAACAAAGTACTTCTGGTGGTCTACCGGGTCCTAGAGGAGCGGCCAAGCCCCCTGGCCCTTCACTGATTCTCCCTCTGCTCACTGTACTCCAGCCACACGGTCTCCTTGCTGTTTCTCCACCACACTAGGCAGGCTCCAGCCTCAGGGCCTTTGCTCTTGCTGTTCCCTCTGCCCAACATACTCTTCTCTCAGACACCTTAACCTCCTGCAAGTACTTGTTCAAATGTCACTCCAATGAGGCCTTCTCCTTATTTAAAATTGCAACACCTCCCCTCACCACACTCCCCATCCTCCAATTCTCTCTTCAGGATTTCGCACTCATGCATATGCTTTATAATTTGCTTCTTTTTGTGTTTGTTGTTTCTTTCCCTCCTTAAAATACAAACTCCAGGAAGGCCGGATTTTTATTTCACCTCTGTGTCTAGCGTTTAGGACAGAGCGTTCACTGCTCTTTGCGGAACGGATGAATGAATGAATTAGCGGAAGGTTGAGTTCGGGGCCTGCCCGGTGTCCTAGTGGTTAAGTTCGGTGTTCCGCCTTGGTGGCCTCGGTTCGGGGGTTCGGATCCCAGCGCAGACCTACACCACTCGTCAGCCACGCTGAGGTGGCGACCCACATACAAAACAGAGGAAGACTGGCACAAATGTTAGCTCAGGGCTAATCTTCCTCAGCAAAACAAACAAAGGAGAAAAACCAACCGAACAAAAAAACTCAATGAATTTAAAAATATATATAAAAAATACAAAGTAAATTTAAAAAAGGAAGAAAGGTAAGTTCGCTCTCGTGAACGACCCCATCTACGCCGACATCGACTCCCACATTCATGTGCGGTCTTTATTCCGAGCAAATGAGGGTTGAGTGCCGGGGTGACGGGGCCGGAGGGCGGGGCCCCACGCGGCGCCGTCGTCATGGAAACGCGCCGGTTCCCAGCGGCCCCCGCGGCTTCCGGGCGGCAAGATGGTGGCGCGCAGGAGGAAGCGCGCGGCGCGGGGCTCAGAGGAGGGCCCTCCGAGCCCGCCGGGCTACTCAGGTGGGGGCTGCGGGACGCGGGGCCGCGGCGATTCGGGGGGCGGCGTGGCCAGGGGCCCCCAGGAGCGGCCGCGCGGCTGGGCGTGAGCCCCGGCAGGTTCCCCGAGACCCGCCTGCGCCCCGCTCCCGTTTGGCCATACTCTTCCGGGACGAGCCCGTTTTGGCCAACGCTTCCCTGGGGGGACCCACCTCTGTCCACACTGTCTCCCAGGGCGAACCCGTGGCCGCCTACACCTCCCCAGGGGAGCCCGTCCACTCATTACGTCTTTGCAGTTCCCAGTCCAGCCTCTCAGCCCGCGCTGGCCCGTGAATGCCCTCATTGGTTCTCCTTCTCTTCCTGCCGGAATGTTCTTTCTAAAGTCAGATTCAGATCTTGCCTCATTCGCCCACCTGTACCCCCCACGCCCACTGGACTCCCTCCAGTGGCCAAAGTGAGCGCCTAAAACAAAATCCAAACTTCCTACCCTTGCCCTGCGTGGCCCCACGTGTTCGGGCTGGTGCTGACCTAGAGCTCTGTTTTCTGTTCCTCTGAGCAACAAGTTCTTTCCACCTTCCTGGGTTTTACACTTGCTGTACCCTCTTCCTCGGAGTTCTGCAGACAGCTCTGCCCGCACTGTTGCGCGGCTTTGTGTCATTCTGGCCGAAGCTTTAACGTAACCTCCTCAAAGAGGTCGTCCTGATGCCTCCCTAAAGGCCCTGACCCCCCCCATCACCCCGCACTACTTCACCCTGTGTGTGTGTTTCATGTTTGATACAATCTTGTTACATGCTTACCTGTTCACTGTCTTCTCCTCTGACCACTGAGTTTCCTGAGGGCAGGACACTATCCTCACTGTGCTCTGAAGAAGGTGGTGAGAAAAACAGAAAACAGTCCCTAGCTTTATGAGGATTCAAGTTTATGGGAATGCTAGCGATTATCCACTCACGCACACAAATGGAGACTTAGAGACGGTGAGAGAAGTTAGGAAGGCACAGAGGGGTGGGTCTCCCCTGGCGCACAAGGCCCTTCTGAGGAAGTGAAGTTAAAACCTGAAGAATGGGTGGAGGGAAGAGAGTTGATGTGTCAGATTAAGGGAACAGCAGTGGGAGGCCCTGGCTTATTGGAGGAACAGAGAGGAGGCCAGAGTGGCCGGCATGTGGAGTAGTGGGGGCAGGATGGTGCGAGAAGAGGCTGCAGAGGTGGTCAGGGTCACCCAGGGCCTTCGGCTACGGTAAGGATTTTGGTGTTTACCCCAAGAGCAGCGGAGTTTGAACTTCCCTCTCATTTCGGTCCCCGACCTGTAATAATTGCCCATTATGTTCACTCTCCCCCACCAGCTTGGGAGCCCCTCCAGGACAGATTATCTGTTCTGCAGCCTGGACAGACCTTGCCTAGGGAAAGGGTTCAGTGAAGGATGAGTGGATGGACAGATGGACAGATACATGGGACTAGAAAGGGACAGCCTGAACCTGACTTTCATGCCGTCCCTCCCCGCCCCTATTTCCCTTCCAGCCATTCCGATCAAGTTCTCTGAAAAGCAGCAGGCTTCTCATTACCTCTATGTGAGAGAGCACAGAGTTCGAGAGGGCACCAAGTCTTCCTGGCCTCAGAAGCGGACTCTTTTTGTCCTCAATGTGCCCCCATACTGCACAGAGGTGAGCTGGTGTCTGGGAGGGAACCTTGGGCTCAGGTGGGGGCTCTAGGCAGAGCTGGGTTCCCACTGGCCCCACCAGGTCCTTCTGGTGAGTTGGAAACTGCTAACTGAAGCCCCAAGGGAGGGTGTTGCGGGAGCTGCTTCTCTCTCTCATGACAGAAAATCGTCTTCTTGAAGATGCATTGTAAAAAAAATATAATTCTAAGGATCCCAGAGCTTTTTATGTGTTACCCAGCATTGTTTTGAATTACATGGTAGTTTTCCCTGATTATAAAATTGATACATGTCCATAGTAAAAAATAGCAAAAGCATAAAAAATAAAATTACATTAAATCTATTCTGACACATCTGTTAATTTTTTTTCACAAATTTATTAAATTTAGTACTGTGTTAATTTACAGAAGAGAAGCTAAGGAAATTGCTGCATTTTAGATGATTTCTTTTTCAAAAAAAGAAATACTAATTTGTAAAAGATTCCCATACAGTTAGAGAGAGAGAATTAGTAAGAGGAGAGGCTGTCACTCTTAACCTTCACTGAAGAGCAGAGTGTGTACAGAGTGGGGCTGGGTTGTGGTGTGCAGTTCACAGCAGGTCACAGACGGCGTGTGTCTGTGTCGTCAGCACCCAGGTGGAGAAATGGAACATCACCCACACCCCGGAAACCCCCTTGTGCCCCTCCCCCACCAGGGATAACTACCATCCCGACTCCAACAGGGTAGATTTAACTCTGCTTTTAAATGGCTGATTCAGGTCATAAAACTTAATCGATTGTCTCATAAAATCAGAATAACACCAGAAATATCCCCACCTATTCTTGTAATAATTAAGGAAAAAAAAGTTTAGAACCCAGTCGTGCTTTAGGGATCATTGCCCCAGAGAAATTGCTAGGGTAAGACTGATCTTTCAGCAAGCTGGCCCTTCAAGGGCAGTCCTTTTCAGGAAAACCGAGCACACCTGGGCGCATGCCTCCAGCAGTCTCCTGTCGTAAAGCCAAAAAGCTTATCCTTGAATTTCAGCTCGTGCTCTGTCTGTTCCCTCCCGAGTCCCCTGGCCAGTGAGTTGGTGGCTTTTTACCCAGTTTTTAACACGAACACTCACAAGACTTGTCTCGGGCCGTGGGAGGTGGAACGGTGACCTCCGTGTTGAGGAGCTGCGTGCCCCAGGTCGGGCAGACGTGGGCTCTGGGTCCTCTGGGGGCGCTGGTGTCCTGGCAGTGCTGCCTGGGCAGAGGGAGGGCCAGGCTCACACTGTGCTTCCTCGGGCCGTGGCAGGAGTGCCTGTCCCACCTCCTGTCCCCCTGCGGCCCCGTCCAGTCTGTGGAGTTACAGGAGAAGCCGGACCTCTCCGAGAGCCCAAGGGAGCCCAAGTCGAAGTTTTTCTACCCCAAGCCCGTTCCGGTAAGCCTCCAGTACCAGGGTCTGTTGGAATGGGGCGGGGGGTTAGGGGCGCGAGGGGCGGATCCCCTGTGTGTGAGGGGGAGGGTGGCGGCCAGGGGTGGCAGTGACACTTTCGGAGCATTCCCTGGAGTTCTAGGCCAGTCCTCGCAGTGTGAAGTCTAGGAGGGCTTTCAGATAAACAGTCTCCGCTCCTTTCCCTGGATTTGCCTCATGCTGGAGCTTCCTGTCTGGCTATTTCCATTGTCCTGGGTGAAAGCTCAGACGACCTCTGCTCACCACCCCGAGGGGCCGCCCTGAGCTCCCCGCCTCCTCCTCCTGCCAAAGTCGATTCTTCCTCAGGCTCAGTGGCGCCGTCCTGTTTCCCTGTGACCCTCGAGCCCACACCTCCTGCATAGGGGAGTGTGAACTAGTGTGCGTGCCGTTGTCCACTCCTGGCCCAGAGTGAGCACGCCTTTCACTGAGCCCTTCCCATAACTGGAAGAAAGGCCTGGTGTCTCACCTCTCCCTGGGGAAGAGGTGGGAACAGGTCACTTGTAGCAGAAGGTGGGTAACTAAGAGCGTGGCCGTCCCGCCCCTGGATTATGGACAGCCTCCTGGTTATCTTCACAGTCTAGGAACAGCCCAGCACACCTGTCCTGGTTCAGTGACAGGTCGGCTGAGGGCAGTGGGAGCCCTTGTGCCAGGCGTGGGGTGGCTGGGAGGACGGGAAGGCTGCTGACATTCTGACCTCTCTTCCTCCCCCCAGGGGTTCCAGGTAGCCTATGTGGTGTTCCAGAAGCCAGGGGGGGTGTCAGCTGCCTTGGCCTTGAAGGGCCCTCTGCTGGTCTCGACAGAGAGTCGTCCTGTGAAGAGCGGCGTTCACAGTGAGTATTGTGGGTGGCGGCGGGCACCTCCTTCCTGGGCCCTGGGTGGGCAGGTAAGCTTTGTCGGGGCAGAGTGTGCAAAAGCCACGAGCCGTGTCCACTCGCCCTGAGAGCAGCATGTGGGAGGCCTGAGCCTGGCACGGGGTGGACGGAGATGAGGGCCCAGCCTGCCGCCTCTAGAATCTTCCTTACTACCTGAACCCTGGGCCACTAGTCTCCATCCCTGTGGCTTGTGCAAGAAGATCCTGACTGGCCTGGCAGGCCCTGGGGTGGGCCCCCCAGGGTTGGGCCTAAGGCACCCCCATTTCCCTCACTCCCTTCTCCCTCAGAGTGGATCAGCGACTACAGAGACTCCGTGCTGGACCCAGAGGCCCTGAGGGTCGAAGTGGACACGTTCATGGAGGCCTACGACAAGAAGATGGCTGAGGTATGGCTTTTGCAGGGGCAGCTGAGCCTCACCTGTGCAGCTGTGGGAAAGGTGGTGCCACAGGTGTGGCTCCCAAGGGGGAGGGGTGGTGGCAGCCTGTCCTGGTCACTGTGTAGAGTCCAGGCTCCCTTTTTCCCTGCTGAGTCCTGGGCCACCTGACTGGGTGACGTCTAGTCTGTAAATGGTCTGTAGGGAATGGATGGTCCGAGGGCGGAGGAGGAGGCAACGCCGGCACATCTGTGTGTCCCTCCGCCAGACTTAGCCACCAGCATTGTGCTGGGGCGGAGGGAGCAGCAGGTGTCAGTGGGTGCCCAGAGTGGTTCTGGGTGGGAGAGGGGAGAGCCTGGACACGAGGGATGGCCAAGGGCTCCTGGGGCTGCAGGGCAGGTCCCAGGCGCCTGCCCATCAACAGGGTCGTGTTCCTTGCAGGAGGAGGCTAAGGCCCAGGAGGAGGAAGGGGTCCCCGATGAGGAGGGCTGGGTGAAGGTGACCCGCCGCGGTCGGCGACCCGTGCTCCCCCGGACGGAGGCAGCCAGCCTGCGGGTGCTGGAGCGGGAGAAACGGAAGCGCGCCCGCAAGGAGCTGCTCAACTTCTACGCCTGGCAGCACCGTGAGACCAAGATGGAGCGTAAGGGAGCACCCTCGCCCCTCCAGCCCCACTGCCCTCGGCACCGAGGCTGTGGATGAGGCCTGTGGCCAGAGCACAGAGCCCCAGAGGCCAGGCGCTGGACCTGGGGACCTGTCTCACTCCCCTGGTGGTCCCCCTGTGGCTCCCCAGAGGCAGCTGTGGGGGCCCCTGGGTTATTTAGAGGCCACAGAGGCACTGGGATGTAGGACCCACCTCCAGACCCCTGAGCAGTTCATGCTGGAACCTGTCACCTTCTAGCAGGAGCCACACTGCAGGGGGTGGATCTCAAGTGCTCACTGAGGGCACAGAGAGAGGGCCGCTGCTGGCTGTGTGAGTGTGTGTGTGTGTGTGAGAGCGTGAGTGAGTGTGTGTGTGAGAGCGTTTGTGTGGAGGGGGCAGGCAGCCCTGCGTGGAGAGCCTGGGGGTGAGCCCCTGGTCGCCCGTGGCCTGCTCTTGGCAGTGAGGATGCTGTGCCCCGACCGCCTGGTCTCCCTGTGTGCAGGACGGCTTCCCCGTGGGCCCGGGAGAGGGTCCTGGCCCTGACCACCCCAGTTGCACCGTTCTCTCGCCTGCCTTGCTGCCCCTCCCTCCTCTGGCACTTTCACTCCTGCTCCATCCTCTCCTCCAGGTTCACCTTCTGTCAGCCTTCCCTCCCTTGGGCTCCGGACCCCACATACCCCTCTGACGTGGTCACTCGGTGACCAGAGCCGCCAACTGAATTCTGTGGCCCTCTGGGGGTGGAGACCCATTACTTCTTCCCCATGCCCCCCCAGTCTGATTGCTGTGGTGGGGAGGGGCTGGGAGAGGTGTCCCTGGGGGTCTCCTGGCACCCCCAGCACCTTCTTCCTTCAGGGTGCAGGGCAGGGGTAAGGGAGCAAGTGCCTTTTTGCTTCCTCTGTGCTTTTTTTTTTTTTTTTTTACTGGTGTTTTCTGTCTGAAAACTCAGGCCTGCCGTCTTCTCCCCTTCAGCCTCCGCCCTCTGACTAGGCCTGCAGGCCAGTTCCATTTCCTCACCGCATCCAGACCGCTTCCCAAAGCAGAGGCGAGGGGGAGGCAGTGCTGAGCTCCCCCAGCTGGGAGGGAACTGAGGGGAGGGCCTGGCGGAATCGCTAGTGGGGGCAGCAGGGCGCAGGTCCCATAGGGCTCCTTGTCTGATCCCGGCCCTGTTTCTCCTTTTCTCTTGCGCCCCAGATCTAGCACAGCTGCGCAAGAAGTTCGAGGAGGACAAGCAGAGGATTGAACTGATGCGCGCCCAACGCAAATTCCGACCCTACTGAGCTGTGCTGGCCCATGGGCCCCATGGAGAGGGGTAGTGAATGGTGGCGGTGTGTGGCCAGCGAGGACATGAGGGCCTGGAATGCTCGTCTCAGAGGCCATGCCCAGGCCGAGGGGCCACTGTCAGACAGCCCCAAAGATCTGAGCCACAGGGGGTGGAGTGAAGGACGTGTCACCCCTCCTTTCTGGAGCTTCAGCAGTCCTGGGCCCTGTGCTAGGGAGGCCTGCCCAGCATGAGGACTTGGCCTCAGGGAGCTGCCGGCCCAGGAGGGCTCTGTCCCTGTCCTCGTCTGTTCCCCTCCTGTCTCTGGACTCCTCTCAGGGCTAAGCCTCTGCTCTGTTCTTCCCTTTCCCTCACTGGAAAAGCCCCGCTGCAGTGAAACAGCCTCCAGAGCAGTGAGAATACAAGAACACAATTTATGTTTCATCCAGTCGGGCAGCGGGAAAAGGCTACAGAAGCTGCCGGGCTGCAGGCCCCTCCTTCCTCCAGCTGCTCCCAGCTTCCTGCGGATTATTAGCCACAAAACAGACAACCCCCCAAATCCAGGCATGGTCTCCCCCTTGAAGTCACAAATGTCAGTCAAGATCTTGTGCCCCCCCTCCCGCCAGCGCATGCTGGTCTTCACAAATGGTGAGGCCTGGCCCCACCACACCTGGCCTGGCTGGAGAGCTTGGAAGCTGGGAGTCCAAGTGGAGGGTGGTGAGCAGTGGACTCGAGGTCTCTAGCCCCAGGCCCAGGGCTACACCTGGGCTGGGACCCTGTCCTTGCTCTGTAAGAAGGAGCTGACGACGCCGGCCACGTGCTGGGGTTGGTTCATATGCACGTAGTGATTGCCCGGGACTTCCGTGAACTGGAACTGCTGGAGAAGGGAGGGGATGCGTGGGGATGTGTGACCCAGGGGAGGTCGCTCCACAGGCCCCTCTGCTGGGGCTTTCCCACAGTCTACTGCCTCCCAGTGGTTCGGAAGTGTCTGCCATGGTGAGCCTTGGGGCAGTGACTGACCCACAGCTCCATGGGCCCCAGTCACTTCACAGCACCCTGTGGGCAGGTCACCCTGGCTCTGAGCCAGTGAGAAAGGCTGACTGGGTGGAAGTGTCCAAACCCTGGGGTTCTGGGCTATTCTGAGTTGAGATTGTAGAGCTAGGCTGGGGAGGGGCCAGTAGTCAGGGGTGCTGCTAGTTCTGATGATTTTATATAAGGTCCACTTGAAAAAAGAATGAGCAGCCTTTCACACTTGCTCCTGCCTGGGAGAAAGACCATCAGGACTGGGAGGCACTGCCTGCTGGGCAGCTAGCCACGTGGGGTTCCCTTCCGAGAGGACGCCAAGTTGTCTGCTGAGGCCCCAGGGCCAGGTGTCTGTGGTGGATGATGGTCATAAGTTGCCAGGCGCTCCCAGGGACCTGGGCGAGGGCCAACGTCACAGCCCTCCAAGCCCACCCCCACGTGCAGCCAGCACCCACTGACAGGACTGGTCATCTGCTTCAGTTTTGGACTCTAAAAAATTGTGGGACCACCTCTGACCAAGTTGGGCTTGGCCTGGGGGATATGTGAGGACAATAAAATTGGGAGAGTCCGCCAATGAGGGGTCTGTGATCATGTGTGACCCCAGGCTCCCGGGGTCCCAGTGCAAGAAAAGAGATGGGTGAAGTGGAGCCCAGAGTGGCCTGATGCCCCTCCCAGACCCCCGCTGCCCTGAGCCCCGTGGCCCACCTCTTTTAGGACAGATTTCAGCGTGCCCACCGCAAAGAGCAGGGGCTCCCTGTCAGCGTCGTTCTCTCTCCTCACGCCAGAAAATCCTTGGGTTGCTCTGGAAAATGAGAAGAAATCGGGGTTTATCTTGGGACTGCCTCCGTGCGATGCCCTCCACCCACCCTGGGTTGCCTGGGTTTCCCTCCAATTTTCCCACAGCTGGGGCCCTTAGAGCCCAGCTTTAATTCAGGGTGGAGCCCTTCAGTGCCCACTGGCACTCGGGGCTCACCACGCCAGGCACGAGCGAAGTGTCTCGGGTGTACCCCACTGGGGCTCAGGGTCACGGGGCCTGCCCATGATCACAGCCACTGAACAGCAGAGCCGGGGTCTCACCGGGCTCTCGGGTCCATGTTTTTATATTTTTAAATAGGTTTATTGAGGTAATTCCGCCCATTTCAAGTAGTGAAATGTAGAATTCCGTGGGTTTTCGTATATTCAGGGTTGTGCCAGCACCACAGTCAATTTTAGAACATTTTCATCACCTCAAAAAAAAATCCAGAGGCTGTAGTTTTCACAGACATGCACACAGCTCCCAGCCTCACAACCACTAACCGACTCTGTCCATAGACTTCCCTATTTGGACTTGCATGGGAGTGGAATCATACAATACGTGGACTTTTGTGACCGGCTTCTTTCACTGAGCATGATTTCAAGGCTCATCCATGTAGCACGTGTCAGTACTTCATTCCTTTTTATGGCTGAATGATTGTCCATCGTACGGCCAGACCATATTTTGCATGTTTGTTTGCTGATGGACATCTGGGTTGTCTCCACCTCTTGGCTGTTATGAATAATGCTGCTGTGAATCATGTGCAGGTCGTTTTGTGGACGTATGTTATCACCTCTGTTGCGCACACACCTAGGAGTGGCATTGCTAGGTCACAGGTTGACTTAATGGCTTGAGAAACTGCCAGACTGTTTTCCAAGTGGCCGCACCATTTGACTATCCCACAGCAGCGGACGAGGGTTCTGGTTTCTCCACATCCTCAACAACACTTATCTCACTTTTAGAGGCTTGCCATCCCAGAGGATGTGCCGTGATCTCATTGTGATCTGCACTTGTTTCTCTTGAGTTCCTGCTTTCCAAACCCCCGTGCTTAGCACCAGAGACAGATATGTCCCCAGAAGTCACAGTTCCTGCCTCAGGCATGCCTCGGTCCAGGATGGCTGCAGTGGAGTGGGGACTGCCGTCTAAGCCACGCTGAAGAGTATTCAGCTGTGGGACCCCAAGGCCATGGGATTACTTCTGGCTGGGTGCTGAGGGGTGGGGAACGGGAGGAAGGCAGATGGAGAAGCAGCATAGGCCTGGGGATGGGAGGGATCTGGGGTGGCTGGGGGATTCAGTAGGGCAAGGGCCAGACGGTAATGTCTGCCAGCCTCTGCCTTACGTGGGCGTTCCCCCCCAGACACCTGTTGAAAGGTGCAGTGTGGTCCTTGCCCCATTCCCTGCTGCCGAAGCTCTGCCTTCCTTCCACACGCCAGTCGCTGGGGGGCTTCCCAAGAAAGATGGCAGTGTGGTCTGATACCAGGAGAACTGGGAACCTCGTGTCAGGGAGATGGAGATTCCTGGCTCTGAGGCCTGGTCTCGGTGCTCAGTTCAGACTTACTTGATGACCAGGATGCGGGCCTGCAGCTTCTTGATGGAATGCACAAACAGCTCCTTGCTGACGAAATCGAAGCTGTGCTCTGGCTGCAGAGACAAAACCGTTGTGAATTCTCACCACCAGGCACTCCTGTGTCACACCCACAGCCTGCAGCTGGGGTCTGGCGGGGCCACTTCGGCCATCCACCCCAGGACCGAGCCCAGTGCCCAACCACGTCACCTCCTAACAAAGGCCTTAGTAACTCCCGTGTGCCAGAGACTCTTTTTCCTCCCTGATCTGTTCGCCATCTCCCCGGGCTCATGGCTGCCCAGCCAGACATTTCCCAGACTTCCCTCATAGCCAGGTGTGACCGTGCGACAAAAGGCAGAGAAGTGACCTGGGCTACTTCTGGGCCTAGACTTTAGGACTGAGGTGTGGCCTCTCTACACCCCCTTTCCCAGTCCACAGGCTGCCCTGCAGTGCTGCCCAGCCATCCTGGCCCTGGACTCTTTGCCAAGCAGTGCCCACTTACCTGCACCAACCGTTTCCATGAGAAAGAAATTTGCTTAAGCCACAGTGCAGAATGAGTACACCTGATGTCCCCACAGCACCCTGCTGGCCTCTGACAGAGCACTGACCATCCTGCCTTATGACCATTTAAGATGTCTAGGTCTATGCTGTCCCACACGATAACCAACAGCTACGTGTGGCTATTGACTGCTTGAAACGGGGCTAGTGCTGAGTGAGATGCGCTGCAGGCATAAACTATACACTGATTTTGAAGACTTAGTATGAAAAAATAATGTAAAATATTTCAATAATAATTGTTGATATAGATTACATGCTGAAATGATCACACCTTGGATACACTGAGTTAAATAAAAAATATTATTAAACTTGATTTCACCTGTTTCTTTTTACTCTTTTAATCTGGCCACTAGAAGATGTGAATTACGTGAGGCTCACATTACACTCTGTTGGACTCTGCTGCTCTGGTCCAAGAATTCTCCGAGGGCAGGAGCTCCCAGAATTTCCTCTGTGTCCGTAGCTCTCAGCTCTCAGTGTGACAGAGGAGGAGTTCATAAATGTGTACTGAGTGGACTAATTCAAGAAAGCTCCCACAGGACTGACTCCTAAGTCATGCCCAATACGCCTACGCCATCGTGATGAATATAAAATTCCTATGAACACATACGCATACACACGCACATGTGCGCACACACAGCTGTCTGGTCACAGCCACGAAAACCCATTGCCCTTGATCTGCCCTGACCCCCTCCCAGCCATTTCCTGCTCCTCAGGCTTTTCCAGAAGCAGAGGTTCCCACCTCATCCACAAGGCCCAATGAATGAAGATTTGCTGAGGACACAGATGTGCCACACATTGTCTCCTCCCACGGTAGAGGGAGGCTTGAGGAAAAGCACTGAGGTGATCCTGTACGTGGCAGGGGCTGACCGGTACCCGGGCTAATGTACAGAAAGGCTTTCTGGAGGATCAGAAAGGCTAAGTAACTGTGTCACAGTCACCAGGCCAGGACTCAGCTCAGGCGTGGACTCCCAAATGTGTCTGTACACCCCCCAACCCCACACCCCGGAGGCTTCCCAGCCTCACTTTATTTATTTATTTTTTATGCATAATATTTTAATATATGTTCATATTGCGACTCATCTGAAAATATTTAGTACAACTTATTGAAATGATATTCAAAATCAGGCTATTTTCTATTATACTACTTAATTGAATCAAATCTAGATTGGAAAATTCAAACAAGTAACAAATGCACACAAAAAGAGATCCCCTTACTTATACAAGTAAGCCAGATATAACAATTGGAATTAAAATTAGCATCCTCTCATCTCTTGTCTGACCCTTAAATGGAATATTTTCTAAGAATCTGTCCTTAATTCTCTTCTCTTTTCTTTTTTCTTTATTTTAATTTATTTTTTATTGCCGTAACATTGGTTTATAACATTGTATAAATTTCAGGCGTACATCATTATACTCCTATTTCTGCATAGATTACATCATGCTCACCACCCAAATAATAATTACAATCCATCACCACACACATGTGCCTAATCATCCCTTTTGCCCTCCTCCCTCCCCCCTTCCCCTCTGGTAACCACCAATTCAGTCTCTGTCTCTGTGTGTTTGTTGTTGTTATTTTTATCTTCTACTTTTGAGCGACATCATACAGTTTTTGACCTCCCTCTGACTCATTTCACTCAGCATAATACCCTCAGTGTCCATCCATGTTGTCACAAACCCAGCCTCACTTTAATACGCTTCTCCTGCCAGGACTGGGGCTCTCTGGCTTGGGGGCTCAGGCCCTCAACTTAATTATATGTTGGTACCCAAGGCAGAGATTGAGGGATATTATCTCCCCTCATGTCTCCAGATGTGAAAATACAACCCGAGTCTGGGTTTTTGCAGCAGTTTCCTCAAAGGCGACAATATGAGGATATTTCTCCAAGAAAGGATATTTCTGCCCGTCTTTCTGTTTTTGTCTTGTTTTTTTTCTCTTCCTCTTCATCTCTCTCCTTTTACCTTCTCTTCCTAGCTCACGTTCATTCCCTGATCTATATTTTTCTTTTGTAGTTAAAGGGTAACTTACAGCAGAGTCCGCAGATCTGAGTGTCAGCTCATGATGGCCTTTTACACATGGATGGAGCCATGTAACCCATGGATGGAGGCCTGGAACACCACCGGCACCCAGCAGGCTCCCTCCTGGGGGGAAGCTCCAAGGACACCACTATCCTGACCTCCAGCCCCACAGATCAGTTTTGCCCCTTTTTGAACTTCATATAAGTAGAATTATACAGAGTGTACTCTTTTGTTTCTGGGTTCTTTTGCTCTGTAAATGCTTGCTTTTTCATTCCTGTGTGGTGTTCCATTGCATGAATACATAACAATTCGTGCATCTTATTGTTGATGGACATGTGGGTGATTTCCAGTGTGGGGTTACTATGAATAAAGCTGCTATGAGTGTTCTCATACATGTCTTTTGTGCACACGGCACACATTTTTGCTGGGTGCTTGTCCGGGAGAGGACTCACTGGATCATAGGATTTGCATATGTTTTGCTTTAGTAGTTCCTGCCAAACAGTTTTCCAAAGTGGTTGCATCGATTTATAGTTCCTCCTGCCGTGTGGGAGAGTTCTGATAGCCCCACGTCCCCATTAAGACTTGCTATTGTCAAGCCTTTCCATTTTAGCTATTCCAGTGGGGATGCAGTGGTGTCTCATTGTTGCATTGCCCTCATTATTAATGACATTGAGCACCTTCCACGTGCTTACTAGCCATTTGGATAGCCTCTGTCGTGAAGTGCCCGTTCAAATAAATCTGTTGCTTGTTTTTAAAAATGAGGTTGTCAGTCTTTATCTTACTGATTTGTAAGAGTTCTTATATAGTCTGGGTATGAGTTCTTTAGCAGATCTATGCATTTGAATATCTTCTCTTAGTCTGTGCCTTGCCTTTTCACTCTCTTAATATTGTCTTTTGATGAACAGAAATTCTAAATTTTAATAAAGCCCTATTTATCGATATTTTCATTGATTCTCAAAGTATGTGTGTTGTTCTATTTAAAATATATTTTTCTAAGCCAGCTCTGAGGGCCTAGTGGTTAAAGCTTGGCACGCTCCACTTCGGCAGCCTGGGTGCGGTTCCCAGGCGTGAAAGGACACCACTCGTCTTTCAGTAGCCATGCTGTGGTGGCAGCTCACATAGAAGAACCAGAAGAACTTACAACTCTACACAACTATGTACTGGGGCTTTGGGGCAGGGGGGAAAGGAAGATAAAAAAGAAGGAAGATGGGCAACAGATGTTAATTTAGGGTGAATCTTCCCCTGCAAAAAAAAAAAAAAAATATATATATATATATACGTACATATATTTGTCTACCTCAAGGTCATGAAGCTATTCTCTATGTTTTCTTCTAGAATCTTTACTGTTTGACATTTCATATTTTGATCTATGATCCATCTTGAATTAATTTTGGTGTCTAGCGTGAGGCATGGATCTAGGATCAGACTTTTCCATACGGATAACTCATTTCCCAGCCCTCTCTGAATGGAGGTGGTGCCTTTATCATAAATCAGGGGATCCCCATTCATAACTTTTACAACTATTAAATTCCCAAAGTACTCTACAAATTCAATGTCATCCCAATATAATTTTTAACAGAAGTTGATCATTCTAAACTTCATTTGGAAGTAAAAATGCACAACAAAAGCCAAGGAAAATGTGTAAAAGGAGAATGAGGAGAGTGGACTTGTTCTACTATCAAAACTTATTAGAGTGGGAATGCAAACTGGTGCAGCGTCTATGGAAAATAGTATGGCGATTCATCAAAAAATTAAAAATAGAAATACCGTATGATCCAGCAATCCCACTCTTGGGCATCTACCCAATGGACATGAAATCAACCATCCCAAGAGGCTTATGTGCCCCTAAGTTCATTGCAGCATTATTCACTATAGCCAAGAAGTGGAAGCAACTCAGGTGTCCCTCAACTCATGATTGGATAAAGAAGATGTGGTATATACATACAATGGACTACTACTCAGCCATAAGAAAAGACAGAATTGTCCCATTTGCAACAACATGGATGGACCTAGAGGGTATTATGTTAAGTGAAATAAGCCAGAGAGAGAAGGACAGACACTGCATGAACTCACTCATATGTGGAATACAAACTAACACACGGACAGAGAGAACTGGTTGGTGGTTACCAGGGGGAAGGGGATGGGGAGTGGGAGGTGGGCACAAGAGTTGAAGGGATGCATCCACATGGTGACGGACAAATAATAATGTACAACTAAAACTCCACAATGTTATGAACTATTAAGACATCAACAAAAATGTAAAAAAACAAAACAAAAACCCCACAAAAAACAAAGATATATATACAACTTATTTTTGACTCTAAAAAAATTATTAGAAAGAAATAGGAATTAAAATTGAGTGGGATGGCTCAGATGCTGACAAAGATCAATGGGACATAGAGGGCGGGCACGGCCCCATTTGAGAATTTGGATCCTCCGTAATTTAGCTTATGTCCCAAGGGAAGTCTTCATATCAGTGGGTGGCCTTCTTCTTCAGGCACCGTGGTCGACCACAGCTCCCACTGCAGAGCAGCTGCGAGCTGCATGGGGCACTGTCCCAGGGAGAGGAAGGGGCATCTCCAAATGCCCCAGAAAACAAACAATCCTGCATCCTTGCATGCAAGACAACTGAGGTTCAGAGAGGGTAAGTGCCTTGCCCAAAGTCACACAGCCTTTATGTGGCAGAGACGGCTGAGTTTCTACAGGTGCTCCTGTCACACACTTCCAGACCTCCAGACTGGCTGCTGGTTTTTAAGATCATTCATTATCTAGCCCCTCTCTCCCCATTTGGTCTCCGCACCCTCCATCAGGAAACCCCCTCTTAACAGACGCACTGAGCCAACTCCAAGCCTATCCCTATGCACTAGCAAGGAATGTCTTTCCCTTCTCTGCCCACCTCAATCCCACCACCCCAGGCCCAGCACACGTCCCACCTCCTCTAAGAAACTCCTGACCATACCCTCCCCCAGCTGCCAGCGTGCCTTCCCAGAACTCCTACTGCCCTTCCAGTTAATCCATTTAAGCATTTGCAACCATTTATGTAAAAATCTAAACAAACAAAACAAAAACAAAAGGCCTAAAACAAGAGTCAATGTCTATGTACCTAGACTCGCATGAACACACATGATTGGGGCTGCAAGTCGGCCCACAACGCGGTCAACAGTGGACCTTGGCTTTTATGTTTTCTCCATGGGCACCTGTGTGTAATAGTTTTTTTTTTTTAATTTCTTTCTTTTTTTGTGTGAGGAAGACTAGCCCTGAACTAGCATATACAGCCAATCCTCTTTGCTGACGAAGACTGACCCTGGGCTAACATCCGTGCCCATCTTCCTCTACTTTATGTGGGACGCCACCACAGCATGGCTGACAAGCAGTGCATAGGTCTGTGCCTGGGATCCAAACCCGCGAACCCCAGGCCGGCAAAGAGGAGCGTGCGAACTTCACCACTACGCCACCGGGCTGGCCCCAGTAATGGTTTTTTTCATTGTTTCCTGAGTGTGAAGCCCTCACCGGCTGTGCTGCATGACGTGTGTGAGTCGTTAGGCTCTCTGCACTTATTTCCTCGTCTGTAAAATGTGGGTGACAACAGTTCCCACCTTGAGGGTGGCTGTGAGGATGACACAAGCACACGCACGTGAGGCACCTAGAAGAACGAGGAGCAGCCGCTGCGCCGCGAGCAGCAGCCAGTGGTGTTCCCACGTTTCTCCCAGGTGCAGGGGGAGCCCGGGGCAGCCCCACCTCCGCCAGCCTGGTTTGCGACACATCTGGACTTCAGGAATCTCCTGGTTGGTGGATCCTCTCCCTCGCCCCCAGCCCTTGCCATAAGGAGACCAACGATTCAGAAGAGTCCAGACACCACTTCATACCACTAGGATGGCTAAAATTTAAAAAACGGAAAATCACAGGTGTCAGCGAGCACGTGGGGAAATTGAAACCCTTGCGCACAGCTGGTGGGATCATAAAATGGTGCAGCCGCTGTGGGAAACAGTTTGGCGATTTCTCAAAAGGTTAAACATAGGATTATCACGTGATCCAGCAATTCCACTCCTAGGTGTATGTCCAAAAGAACTGAAAGCAGAGACTCGAACAGATATTTATACACACGTGTTCACAGCAGCATTATTCACAGCAGCAATGAGGTGGGAACAACCCAAGTGTCCTCAGCGGGTGAATGGCAGATCCACACAACAGAATATGATTCAGCCATAAAAGGAATGAAATGCTGACACACAGTACAACACGGATGAACCTTGAAAACATTATCTAAGTGAAATAAGCCAGACACAAATGGCCACATATTGCATGATTCCGCCTACGTGAGGTCCCTAGAGGAGTCACATTCGTAGAAGGAAAACAGAACAGTGGTCGCAGGGGCTGGGGGGAGGATGAATGAGGGGCTAGTGTCTGATGGGCATGGAGTTTATGTGATGAAAAATTTTGGGGTGGTGATGGTTGCACATCGTGAGTGTATTTAATGCCACTAAATTGCACACTTACAAATGGCTTTAAAATGATAAATATTGTGTATGTGTATTTTGCCACAATAAAGAAAGGAAAAGAAGAGGCGACAGGCAGACCGTGAAGGGAGCGGGGCGACAGCAGCACTCACCCAAGCGATCCGCCGGTCTCTGTTGAGCACCAGACCTGCAGACAGAAGCAGAGAGATGGCGGCCTCAGTGCCACCTGTCAGGGAGAGGGGACTCAGCTTGGTCTCCCTCCCCAGGGCCCTGAGCCTTCTAGCCAGGGCTCATTTCTTCAGCCTGGACTGGCAGGGACTGCCCCTGACGTCCTCTTGGGATTCAGCTGGAGCAGAGCTTGCTCACAGTTGTCCACAGTGCGGCACACACAGGTGCCCCTCCCCCCTCCCCGGCCACCTGAGCCCAGAAGGATGGTGGTGGGAACAGTTACCCTACCTGCCATCCGTAGTTCTCGTCTCTGAGAACCTTAAAATGTTCGTTCAGATCTTTAAACACCAGGAAGGACCCAATAGCTAAGAATCATGTTGTCACTTGTCAATGAGAAATGGAACAACAGAGAAAGGTTGGAGGGGTCGAGAAGACTGGGTGGTCCCAGCTCCAGACCGAGCCTCAGTTCTCTGCCACAGTGCCGATGGTGGACAACTCGGCCTCACCTGGGAAGGATGGACACCCACCACTTCCATGCCTGGGCCACGACCCCTGGAGAAGTGACTGCAGGGGTGTCAGGGAGAGTACAGAATCACAGACCCTGGGGGTGCCCTGAGGTCAGGGGGATGGAGACGTGAGCTGTGGGGTGGTCGTTTGGGGACCCTCTCTACTGGGGAGCTAGCGGACTGGAGCTGCAGGCGTCAACATGGGTAAATTCCACAAATGTGCCACCTAAGAAGTAAGCATGATCCCTCCTTCCTACGAGTCTTTGCTCAAATACCACCTTCCCAGCCAGGCCTTGAGACCTCCCATTTAAAATCACAAACATCTCAGCGGAGCTTCTCCATCCCCTTTTGATTTATTTCTGTCCCCCACACTCAGCACTTTATCTAACGCACTCCACCATTTACCTCTCGGCTGCTTCTTCCCTCCGGTGGAATGCAGCCTTCAGGAGGACAAGGGGTTTGTCTTGTCGCTTAGTCACAGCTGCATCCCCAGGACAAGAACAGAGCCTGTACACAGTAGGTGCTCAAAAAGTGCTTACTGATTACCTCTGGGTGGCAGAGAGGGGGGTGCGAGTGGGGGGGCAGAGTTCAAAGCAATGGGTGCTGTTCTGTTGTGTTAGCTGGGTGATGGCACACGAGTGTGCTGTTATTGCTATTACTATAACATTATTATTAGTTAGATGTACCTTTATTTGTTGACGTACAAGAGATTTTTTTGGAACTAAACTACCCAATTCTAGAGTTCATAGGGAAAGTTAAATAAGCAAGAATAGCAGAATAAGCATGAAAAAGAGCCATGAAAAGAGACTGTCCTACAGATACTAAAACCTACTCTGGGCCCCCAATAATTTAAACAATGTAGTGCTGGCAAGTGACAGATGGCCAGATCCAGAGAAAGAGAGAAGGTCCAGACAGACTCAGTACGGACAGGCAGTCACGATGTGGCAGGTCCCCACATGGGTGAGGGCAAAGACAGACTTTCAAATAACGGCGTTAGGCAACTGAGGAGCCATCTGGAAAAAGATAAAGTCAGATCCAAACCTCACCCTATACATCAGATAAACATCCAGTGTATCAAATATTTAAATGCAAATACTCAACCCCAAAAGGTATGAGCATCAAATATGAGCTATTGTAACAGCTGGATCTTAAGTTAGCACAAAGGAAGCCATCTTAGGGAAAGGAAGCAATATTGTGACCATGACTGACCCACTCCTCTCTGTGAGCACATTCTGGCCTGCATGTAGCCTAGAAGATGAAGCACCTCTCGCCTTTGCAAAATACATGATCTGCTAGTATTATGACTCTTGCTCATGAAAAAATGATAACTTTGTTCTCTGAGCTCCCCCCCCGCCCCCCAGGAACATAACGACCTCCAGAGAGAAAAACTCTGCTCTGGTACCCATCACGGATGACAGAAGAAGAAGATAATGTGGCACCTGAAGTCCATCACACTGGATGGTCGATGACCCTAAACCCCCTCCTTCCCTGCCCTTTTTCCCGATATAACTGCCTCAAGATTCTGTATGATTTTAAGATGGCTCTTCAGGACACTAGTCCACCATCTTCCGATTATGCTAGCTAATCGTGTAAACTTTCATTTCTCAACCACCGACTCGGTTACACTTTTAGGGGCCGCCCGGTGGCACAGTGGTTTAATCCATGATTTGGCAGTCCGGAGTTTGCGGGTTTGGATCCCGGGCGCCCGCCGACGCACTGCTTGTCAGCCATGCCGTGATGGTGCCCCATATAAAGTAGAGGAAGATGGGCACGGATGTTAGCCCAGGGCCAGTCTTCCTCAGCAAAAAGAGGATTGGCAATGGATGTTAGCTCACGGCTGGTCTTCCTCACACACACACACACACATACACACACACACAAATGAGCTTTTAACTATAACTCAAAATGCAGAAGCCATAAAGAAGACATATTCAATTACATTAAAAAGAATTCTGCATTGCAAGAAAAAAACCACTCTAAGCAAAGTCAAAAGATAAATGACAACCTGGGAAAAAGTATTTGTAATTCAATCTCCCCAACATATGAAGAGTTCCTAAAAATTAAGAAAAGACCAGCAACCCACTAGAAAGATGGGCAAGAGGAACATACCACCACTCTCAGGGAAAAAAAAAAAAAATACAAGAGCCATTCCTCCTTACTGTAAAAAGAAAATGAAAATTAAAACCAGGTTGAGAGGTAATTTCTCACCTATCACATGGGCAAAATTCCAACCTTGTGACAGTCGGGGACACAGGCCAGGCTGCTCAGGGACAGCCCTGTGGGGCACCCAGCAACTGCGAAACCCAGCGCCCCCTTGCCAGGGGAGAAATGACACCTCAATTGTGTGTGCCCCACTATCGACAGGTCATTAGCACTAGCACTTCTGCAAAGCCGGGAACACGGCTGCAAGGTAGTACAGTGTCCCTCTATGCACCCAGGGTCCCCTATGGGGACTGATTAAATAGGCTTCAACATTCACGTGGGAACATTCTGTGTCTGTAAAAAAGACACGGCCTAATCTCCAGGATCTGTGTGAGGACAAGACATCAAGGAGGCCGCAGAACCAGCTCTACAGCGGGGGCCTGCTGTGCCAGGGAGGGAGACGAGGGGATACATTTGCACGTGTTTATATGTACCTAAGAAAGCAGTGGAAGGATGCGTTCTGAGATTGTCTTAGGGGTGAGCCGAAGAACAAGATGGATGGGAATGGGAGATGTGGCGAGATGTGCACATCTTTTCATATTATTGTGGTTTTTAAACCATGTGATCTAGCATCAGTTCAAAAAAGCGATATTAAATTCAAAAAGAACGACAAAATGAAAACTAGGTTGTCATTTCTGCTCAGTCCTTTGGAAATGCCATCAACCCCATGGGGGCAGGGCGTTGTGGGGAGTGGGCCACCCAGGAGGGGCGTCAGGGCTCCCTGCTGGAAAACTGATGTTTGAGTACTGAGTGGCTTTCCGAGAAAGGAACAATTATGGAAACATTAAGAAGAGCTATTTTCTGTAATTATTAGGTTTCCCCTCTAATGAGAGATTATGGAACTTTTAGAAGATAAATTAAGATGATTAATTGTTGATAGAGGTTCTTAGGCATTTTCGACCCAAAATACTTAGAAGGACCATGTAATTGGAAGGTTTTCTGGTCGCTGCACTAGTCGATCATCTCAGCCTAATGAAGCCAAGGCCAAGGCTTCTTGACCGCCCTCAGCTCTGGCTGAGACCTCCCTGCACAGATGACCGGCCCCTGCTGCCTGTGCAGGACCGGGCGACCCCTCGGCCTGGGCCCCCACCTGGGCTCACTGCCTTCCTCCTTCCTCTGGGCGTGGGCTCCATCTGCTCAGAGGATGTGAAAAAATTTTTAAAGGGGGTTATCTTGGTGGTGGAGTGACCCCCAAGGTATCTGGGGGCCCCCCATCGCGCTGTTCCATCTGCCCTGAGGCCTTGGCTCCCCACCACGCCTTCGCCAAGTCCTCCTCTTCTTCCAAGATGTGCTTCCGGGGGACACATCCTGAACTGCCCCACAGCCCTGCTGCTTTTCTGTCTGCCTCCCCTGTGACAATGACCTTTGTGAGGGCAGGAACTGGGTTTCTCAGACCAGCGGGCCAGCACAGAAGTCCCTTAGATAAGGAGTTCAACTATCAGATCCCAGAGCAAGTGGCCGCGGTGTTTCTGGAAGTGAGAGAGACTGGTGCTCTGTACTTTCCTCAATTAGATTCGGATTCCATGGACACCAAATGCCAGCAGCCATGCAACGGGGCTTTTGCACTAATTTACTTAATTCCCTCAACAACTGTACAGAGGCAAGTGTCAGCATCTCTGTTTTACTGAGAAGGAGACAAGGAGGGCCAAGCTGGGGTCATCCCTGGAAGCGGGCTCGACTGGGCTTGGCCGGGAGGCATGGACTCTGCACCAGCACTGCCAGGACCCCTCAGGCTGGCCCTGCCAGTGACTTGTGAGAGATGCCCCTCCAAGGGTTTCGAAATCCCTGCAAAATTGCATGAAACATACATTTTATAAGAAAATTGTTTTGAATCCAGGAGATGTCAGAGCTCTAGATTCCTCCCTCTCCTGCCATAGCCTGTGATATTGTGATATAATAAGAAATACATATGTTAGTCTGCTCCCTGACTCCTAGCCAAAGCTCCTAAAATCTGTGTAGTTTCCTAAGTGATAAAGATTCCTAGAGTGTGTTTTGTTCTAATATTTGATCTTTGACTCCAGTTCCCGACACAGAGCTCCAAAATCCCTTGGAATTTCCTGGGTGACAGGAGCATCTTGTGTTCTAATGAGGTGACTCCGGGTGGGCCTTGGATGGGTTCAGATGGGGGCTGGTGGCCAGAAAGACCAAGCCATGATTAGAAGCTTGGAACTTTCAGTCCCACCTTCCATCTTCCAGTGAGGAGAGAGGGGCTGGTGATTGACTTAATAATCCATCCTGCCTCTGTGATGAAGCCTCCACAAAAATCCCTGAACTAGGGGATTCCGAGAGCTTCCAGGTTGGTGAACACATTGAGGTGCTGGGAGGGTGGCGCTCCCAGAGAGGGCACAAAAGCTCCACGCCCCTTCCCCATACCCTGCCCTACGCATCTCTCTCAACTGGCTGTTCCTGAGTCATATCTTTTTATAACAAACCAGTAATCTACTAAGTAAGCTGTTTTCCTGAGTTCTATGAGCCATTCTAGCAAATATCGAACCTGAGGAGGGGGCCGAGGGAACCCCTGATTTATAGCCAGTTGGTCAGAAGCACAGGTGACAACCTGGACTCACAACTGGTGTCTACAGTGGGGACGGCCTCATGGGACTGAGCCCTCAACTGGCGGGGTGTGCGCTGACTCCAGGTAGATACTGTCAGGACTGAACTGAATTGTGGGACACCTGCGGGTGTGGAAGAGCAGTCGCTGTGGGGAAAGCCCACACCGTTAGTGTCAGAAGTGTTCTGCGTGCGAGTGGGGGAAGGAACCGTTCCCCTTTTCACAGACCAAACCATTTTCCACGCCCAGGGCCCTGCTTTGGTTCCCTGCTTACCTCTCACTCAACTCCTGACTCCAGCCCCACTTGGCCTCCCATCCCCCTTCCAGATTGTTCCAGAACTGGACTCTCTCAGGTCTCACTCCAGCGCCCATGACCCTTCAGTCTTCCCTCCACCTTCAGGATAGAGTCCCGATTGCTCAGCGTGCCCACGAGGTCCTCCCGTGTCCCCCTCAAAGCCCTGCTTGGGCTGCCACCTCCTCCCCCACTCCCTGTCACCCTCCTCCTGTCTCATGCCTCTGACCTCACAAGCTATCCAGAATGACCTTCTCCGCCTGGTGAGCCCCCAGGGTGGGCACTCGATAACAGCATGCTTGGGGAACAAAGGAAAATGATCACAGAGCAGACAATTATCTTCTAACATCTGTTTTCTGGAAACTAGACCTTCTTCTTTTTACAGAATTGCTTAGTCCCTTAGGCTGACAACCCCTGGGAATATGATGAAGATGCCCCTCGGACTGAAGGACACAGCTGGAAGCCACCAGATGGTCCCCTCGCTGCACCCAGTGGGGGAAAATCCACCTCAAGCCACTCTTGGCACTTTCTCTAAGGAATGCATGGTTTCCAGGGATCCCAGCCGGAGAACTTCAGTCCCACCAAGTCCTGGTGACCCCTTAGAAACCTTCAACCAACAGCAGCAAGGAAGCAAAGAGCCAGCCAGACAGCACCCTGTCCCCGCCGCCCTCACCCTTGCCTGGACCAGGGTAGACGCCCCGAGTTTATGGCCTGGCGGGGTCACACTGCGACTGGTGCTAGCTGGGAAATGCAAGTTCGATCTGTTCCTCGCACCTCCCCACCCTCCAGTGAAATCCTCCAAGAGCCTCCCTTTGCTTTTGGAGTAAACACCACAGTCAACCATCAACCAGTGGTAGCATACTGGCCCTGACCAGTCCAGCTTCCACCCACTACCCTCCACGGCAGCCACTCTCTCCCCCTCAACGCTCCTTCCCTCAGATTCTGGACTGGACATGCTCCCTCCTGCCATGGGCAGGGCCTCTCCACACGCTGTCCCCTGAGTCTGGAATGCTCCCCACCCTATCACCACCCCTTACGTGGCAGGGGGCGCCTCCACTATCCTCCCGCTGCCGTCTGGGCTCCTGCCGATCTGAGGGGCTCCCACAGATCGGGGCGCCTCCCTCGGGGGGGTTAGCCAACAATGTGGTGAGTTGGTTGACATCTGTCCCCCGACCCCCAGGCTCTCTACTCTGGGAGTGCAGGGCAGGGGTGGTTCTGCCCCACATTTGTCCCCAGCAGGAGCACATGGCCAGCCCAGGGGCCAGCCGGGGTCAGTGGCCCAGGAGCAATTTGTTGAATGTGTGAACGGATGGATGACATCAGCCCCGGGATGGGCTAGGAAATGGGAAGGAAAGTCCTGGGTCCTCCCTCTCTGGCCTCAGTTTCCTCATCTGCAAACAAGGGGCCTTGAACCCCGAGGGTCCTGGCTGCAGCCCTGGGAGGATGGGACAATGTGGTCGGCTGGGAGCAGACAGAGTCTGGACTGCGGCTACCCAGGTGGCTGAGGAGTGGTGGCACAGACAGTTGGGCGGCCTGGGCACAGGGGCTTTCTGACCACAGAACATGGAGGAGGCCCAACGCTCAAAGAGGAAGAAAATAAACTCAGAAAGCCTTCCACCTGCTCCCTGCCCCTTCTCTGCTGGGACCTGCCGAGGTCACAGGGTCAACTGCCAGCAGAGGCCGGGCCATGCGGGCTCAGGGCCCACTCACACAGCAGCGGAGTCTGTCTGGCCAGCTGTTGCCTATGGGGAATGCAGAGTGTTGCCAGGTCTTCCTGTTTTTGAAAAGAAACTGGAAATCTTCATGTTTACATAAAATCTTTCTATTTTAAATATGAACAATGTATTCAAAACTCCCCCCATGTCAAATTTTTGTGTTTGAACTGTGCAAGCCGAACAAATCATGTTGCAACCCCAGGGCAGCCCGGCCTGTGTTGGGGGTCTGAGCATCCCCCACAGCGGACAGGCTGCAGGGGCAGGATGCCAACACAGGACTGTCCTTTGTCATTAGGGAACCCCAACCAGAGCTGAGCTCTCCCTCCTTCCTGCTAACACCTCCAGCTTGTTTCCGGAGGCTTAGGCTGCTATTGAGCCTGGAATGTGGATAGAAAGGCGGATAGATAAGGACTTGGCCTCTCCCATCAGTCCCACCCCCAGCCTGGCTCACTGCCTCCTGGTTTCTCCCTCAGCCAGGTCGACCTCATGCTTAGAGCCTTTCCTGGCAGCTCCCTTCGCCGGGACCACCTTCCTCCTTCATATCCGTGTGACCAGCTCCCTCACCTGCACACCGTGCTCAAAAGTCACCTTCTTGGGGCGGCCCCGTGGCGTAGCGGTTAAGTTCGCACATTCTGCTTTGGCGGCCGGGGGTTTGCTGGTTTGGATCCCAGGCGTGGACCTACTCACCGCTCATCAAGCCACGCTAAGGCGGCATTCCACATAGAAGAGAAACAACTCTACAACTATGATACACAACTATGTACTGGGGCTTTGGGGAGAAAAAAGGAAAAAGAGGAAGATTGGCAATGGATGTTAGCGCAGGGCCAATCTTCCTCAAAAAAAAAGAAAGTCACCTTCTCCACAAGGCCAACCCAGACCATTCTATTTAAGAGAGCAACCGAGAGCTTTGCCCCACACCCTGACCCCTCACCCGGCCCTGGGTTTCTGCTTAGCGCTGTCACCTAATGCACTCTGTGAAGACTGAGGCTGCCAGAAGCCAGGAGAGGGCACGAGCAGTCTGTCACAGCCCTGCCAACACTGTGCTGTGGACTTCTGGCCTCCAGAACTGTGAGAGAATAAATGTCTGTTGTTTAAGCCGCGGCAGTTCCAGGAAACAAATACAGATTCCAGAGGGACTGGGTTGGATGGGGAGGTGGCCCAGTCCTCTGCCCCGCTCCAGAATGGAATGGGGGCTGTCAGGGGCTCTGGGGCCTGAGGGAAAGGACTTGGGAGGAGCCTGGAACAGCGGCTTCCCCAATGTCACTCACACCCGAGGAGGCGCCTGGTGGGGTCCGGGAGCCTGCTGGGTCTTCTTTTAGGTTAACCCCAGACCCCACACGGCCACGGCAGCTGCAGGGGGCTGGTCCTGACACAGTGATCCAGCCACTTGCCCACTCCTTCAGCGCCTCCTTCCCGGCTCTCCCTCCCCTCCCCTCCCCACCTCCCTTGATGACTCCTTCAGTGTCTGTGCTCACCATTTCATGTGACCCTGGCCTGGCCTAATCAGCTTCCCCAGCCTGGCCGGGAGCATATCTCATTCTGGATTAGCCCACTTCTGCACCTGGGGCCTCTCTGGCCCGGCCATCTGTGTGGGGCATCTCAGGGAAGCCCCTGAAAGGCAGAGAAAGTCCCTCAGGGCCCTCTGCCCTTGACCTCCTCTCTCCATGACGGATTTGCAGGGAGGGGCAGACAAAGGTTCAGAGATGATAACTAAGACAATCTCCCAAAGCAGGTCACAAACTGGCAACCAGAGGCCAAAAGACCTAGGGATACTCCATCTGACCTCAGAGTGTGTTGTCAATTTCTGGAAAAAAACACGACACAGGGACCCAAGTTCCCACAAGCCCACTGACTGGGGTGCCCTGACTGGGGACACTGGCTCCAGTTCCACAGTGCCCTCCCCCCAGCAGCTGGATTAATTCCACGACTTTCCCAGTTCCCACAGGCACTGAGGTTTTTGACCTCTGCCTCCTTGGTATTTTATAAACTAAAGCCACATTTACCACCTTGCTTGATCCTATAAGCCTATGAGGACAAAAATCCCAAGACTTTGTCACCTGAGAGAGCCAGAGGAGTCTAAAAGGAGGGACTTGTCCAAGACAGCTGAGCTAGCAGAATCAATTCAGTGCCCGTTCCATCCTACCACACTGTCTCCCTCGGGCTTTTACTGCACCGCCTGGGAGCCGCTTCCTGGACCCCCTCTCTGGAGCAGGCCCTCCCAGGGGTCTCTTCCAGAGCACCCTGTGCATTTCCTCTCCTACGCTTGTAATAAAAGATCTTTTTGTTTGTCTGTCTACTTATTTATCATCCATTTCTCCTTCTAGAATGAACGTTCCCCGCCCAGCCTCCTCTTTGCTCAACTCCTAGGGAGTCATTTCCGGTGGGGCACTTATGAACGGCGCCCCTGGGACTTGGTCCAGCCAGAGGTACTGCCCACCAGGAGAGGACGGGCTCTACCCTTGCTCACCGCAGTCCCACAGCCTGGCTCGGCTGGGCACAGAGCAGACCTTCAGGAAAGGTTCCTGGACAACAGTACCGAGAGAACAAAGAGCAGCAAACACGGGTCTGACGCTACCCTGAAGCCAAAGTGCCACCCACTCCACCTCCCCGTTTTGAAAGATCCCTTCAAAGTCACTTGGCCCCCCAGGACGTCAAAGCCTCTCTCTGGCACCTGGTACCCACCGCCCAGGGCCAGCAGAGGACAGCTGGGACATTCCCCAACATTTAGTCCCAAGACACCTGACCAAGCTCCCCACAGGATGTGGCTTTCTGGGATGTGCAGTTGCTGTCTGACCTGGCACAAGTCGCTTGGCCTTTCCGAGCCTCAGCTTCTCCTGCTCTAAATGGGCAGAAGGAGGACTAAGTGAGATACACGTGCAAAGCACTGAGGATCGCGCCGGGTCAGAGCAAGCAGCGAGAAAGCCAAGTCGTGATCATTCCTCAACAACAGTGTGGTCAAGCCCCGGCCCAGGATGGCGAGTCCCCTACCTGTGGCCACCCGGGTGGCTCCTCTCCGCAGGAGGAGCTCCCCACACTCCTCGCTCACGTGGCTGTTGCTCTTCAGGAACCTGGGCCGGATGGAAGGACGCTGACCGCCTTGGGGCAGACGGAAAGGAGGGGAGGGCAGGGGAAGCGAGGCCGCGCCCAAAGGACGCAGGCATGTGTCAGTGGGGTGTTCACCTCAGCGGTGCGAGGGTCTGTGGTGTGTCAGCTGGCTGAACCCCGAAGGAGGAGTAGGGAAGTCAGCCAGGCACTGGGGAGGTCGGGGTAGAAGGAGCCACAGAAGGAAGAAACGATGTGGAAGGAAAGAGCGTGCTTGGGGGCGGGTGTGTGTGCGCACGAGCGCAATTGAGGGGAGAGGATTTGGGGGCAGAGAACGTGTGGAGAGGGGTCGCATAAGTGAAGGGCATGGCTATAGGAGGGGGAGAAAGAAAGGCAGAGCAAGTCCCAGCTGGGGTGTCTGGTCAGGGACAGGAAGCCTTAGGCCCAGGGTGAGCACAGGGAGAAGCAGGCTTGGTGAGGACATGGGAGCAGGAGGCAGAAGCTTCCTCCGCACCCCAGAGATTTCCTCCCTCCCCTCGGTGTCCCTTAGTTCCCCCAGGCCTCCCGCCCCACCGGTCTCGCCCGCCAGCACCCACCCTCGCAGCATCTCCTCTGGGCTGACCACGCTTGGGGGCTTCCTGGAGGCCTCCACCTGCAGTGTGTGTTCTATGGCTCTCCGCTTGTAGGTCAGCATGTTCTCCACTTCCTGAGGATTCGTGGGTTCTGCTGGGTGGGCAGGGCTCCCAGCTGCAGACCAAGGGGCCCAGCCCTGCCCTAGCCCCCCCGCTCCCCCTCAGCAGCCCCTCAGCTACACACCCTCTGCACCCTCTTAGCCGGTGATTCATTCTGACCCAGTGAGGGGTGGCACAAGTTAGTTAGCCCTGTGACTAGAGCCAGTTGTCTGCCTCAGTCACTGCCAGCCCAGCCCTGCCTGTGGCCGGGGACAGCTGGAGGCATCAGGCTGGATGATGGAGGGAAAGGAAATCTCTGTCAACTGCCAAGTGTTGGCAAAGGCGCCACGTTAGGGTCCACAGGTCGTGAACCACCCAGGGTTCAGGGTTCAACCGTGACAACTTCATCTGGTTCAACTAATGCTGTCACTCCAAGTGGCGGAGAGGAGACTGGCAGCGGGGGTGCAGCTCGGGGACCTCCAGCCCCCCCCGGGGGTACCCATGTGCAGCCCAGCTCACTCTGAGAATGGCCTGGCCCTGTTCGCAGTCCACGGCCTGGAGGAGCAGGGGGAAGTGACAGTGCCATCCGTGCCCCCTGAGAAGGCAGGACAGGGAGGACCAACACTCACCCAGACCCCCCAGAAGGAAGACTCTGGGGGCACGGTGTCTGTCAACTCAGAGGGTGAGACAGATAAAGAAGCGAGAGTGGTACCCACCGCCACCACTGCACCCTCGCTGTCCCCTCCTGGTAACCCACGAGCCATCCGTTCACGCAAGGGACATCTGCCGAGCACTCACTCTGAGCTGGGCTTGGGCATGTGGTGATGAAAAGACAGCCACAGTTCTGGCCCTTGTGATCATTTTAGGGACAAGAAAACTGAAACTGATGGAGGAGCTATGTCACAACAGAAAGGCTGAGCCCTTGGGAACAGAATGTCAGAGCTGCAGGGCACCTCCAAGGTCATCTAGTCCAACTTCCTCGTTTTACAGGTGAGGAAACTGAGGCCCAGAGAGGCGTAGTGACTTGCCCAGGGTCCCATAGCAGGTAAATGGCAGAGCCAGGACTCAGATGCAGGGACAGCACTGGCTGCTGTCACTGGTGGTGGAGGCGAGAAGAGTCAGCACTTTTCCATCGGTCCACACTCCGGGCTGCTGTGTGCGGTTGTGCAGTGCGTGCACAGCACAAAGGCATTTGACTGAGCATGAGCGCAGGTGGGCTCGCCAAACTGTGTGCCCCCAGAGCTTCCTCAGCCCACTGCTCCTACCCTCTCCCACCCGCGCCACTTCGGGATCAACCTGGTGTTGTGCAGATCCCAGGCCACACGCAGGGTTTCCGAGGATGACAAAGGCCACTGCACCCCTTTTCCTGCCCACTCCTAGGGGTATAAGTGGCATAACTGTCCTCTGTGAGGGGTCCCCTGATCCCCCTTGTCTACCTTCTGCCACTTCCTCCCGCCTCCCTGGTACCCACCAAAGGAGACAGGGCTGAGGGCACTAGCCAGGCCCTGGGTCTCCCCCAGTGACAGTGTGTATGAAAGCCCCCGTTCTTACATTACAGTCCAGGGCAAATGGCAATGATTCCAGCAAGATAAGTTTCTCCACCATCTCGGGGAAGATACAGGAAAACTAGGATGTGACACAAAATGGGAAGAATGAATAGGAGAGGAAGATGGAAAAGGGACTCAAACTTTTCCCTGGGGACACTGCTGTTTCCTGAAATACTTTTCAGGCTGGGAGAAGGGTGCTGACCAAGAGGCCAGAACAAGAATCTTCTATCCCTTCAGATCACCTTCCTCCCCCCTCCTCCCGCAGTCTGCGCCCAGCACCAAGCTCCAAACCCTGGCGATGGCTGGACTCCAGGGTTCTCTGTGACAGAGGGGGTGGGGAATGTCAAAACTCTGAACTCCATCAGGAATCACCACTGTTTCACCGACTTCCCACAAAAACGATGATTACTGTGACCCACAGAGCAAACTGGCACTAGCTAATAAAATGCTGGCTTGAAACTGGGATACTAGTCACTTCCTTGCCCAAGTAACTTGCCCTCCCTCCTCCTGCTCTTCCCATCCCACCTGGAGGAGGGCCCAAGGTGGCCAGAGGTGGTCACTGCTAAGCCATCTACTCACCATTCCACCTACAATGCCACCTGGGGGACAAAAGAAGAGTCCAGATGATATTTTCCAGCTCTCATAATCCTACTAAAACTTCCTCCCAGAAGCTGACCCACCCTCAGGTAGGGGCCTGGCTCCTCTCTCCCACCAGTGACCGGAGTCCTGTATTTGCTGTCAAACTTGGGGCTCCCTCCCTGGGGCCGTAGGACTCCTCCATCAGACCCAGCCACTCAAAAGGCCATATTTTCCTCGTCAGATTGAGAGCCACACCACCTAGGGGGCCCTATGTCTCTCAAGGGAATTGCCTGAGGCCAAAGGGCACAGTGCCCAAAGGTCAACGTCTAACAGCCCCTCCTCTCTCCCTGCAGTTCCCAGAAGCACGGGGGAAGCATACCTGTGTACCACCTCCTCTCCCTCCATCGCAGCCCCACCACTGAGCCCAGTCAGTCCTGGCCAACGTGTACTCACCAAAACTGTGGCCCATGAGGGAAAACCGATTCCATTTCAAGGCTGAAAACACACAGAACCCAGTCTGGATGGGCCCAGCCTCCCCCACCCTCTGTCCTGCAGTCTCTATGCTTGGGAAATCCCTCCCCAGTATCTGGGGTGCCCCATTCAAGAAACCAGCTTAGAGGGGCCCCAGGGGTGGAACCCGCAGGAGGAAGCAAGCTCTTCTTGGCAGCCCTCCCCAACTTTCCCAAAGTCACCCATGCATTCCTGGAAGAACTGGGACCAGACCCCGGTCACTCCCAGGCCGGTGCTGCTTCCTGGCTAACACCCACGTCATTGATGAGAGAGGATGTCCCGGGGCACGCCCCCCCCCAACACACACACACATACATACTCTGCCTGTTACTCACCTGCCACAGCTCTTCGAATCTCACTCACATAGTTTTGTTGGTAATACGGGAGACCTGGGCTGTAATGGGACGAGAGCCCGTGACCCCCGAAATCCATGGCAACATAATGAAAGTCTGAAACAGAGATAAGGGGGTAGGAGAAGGCTTCAACACCAGCCATCTCCCCCCCTCCCCCATTCTCCTCAGCCCTGCCACCTCGCCCCTTGGCTTCCGTTCACCTGCAGCCTCACCTTTCGGGAGAAGAGGGATGAGTCGGTCGAAGGAGTTGGCATTGTCCAGCCAGCCGTGCAGGCAGAGAACTGGGGGGCCCTGCTGGGGGCCCCAGGCTTTGGCAGCAATGTGGCCCCAGGGCATAGCCAGCTTCAGCTCTGAGAACAGACCTGAAAGACAGAGACACGCCCTCCCTCATGAAGCCGGCGTCTCCTGAGCCCCTCATCTCGGACCCAGTGTGTCCAGGGCATCAGTGCTCCCCAGGGGGCTCAGACTCCCATGCTGCCCCCAGGGGGTTACGGGGAGAGAGCCAGACACGGGTGTGAGGATCCCCAGAGGAGGGAAAGATAAACTGGGTCCACTGGGTGAGGAAAACCTTGGGAGGGCTTCATGGCAGAACTTTCTGGAATAGGCGGGGGGTGGGGTGGCTAAGCCTGGGCTCTGCAACTTGCTGGCTGTGTGACCTTGGCCAAGTTACTAAAACCTCCTGAGCCTCAGTTTCCTTTTCTGTAAAACAGGAGCAAAGAGAGTAGTAACAGTAGTCAACATTTTCTAAGCCTTCACTGAGGGCCAGATGGGGTGGCCGGACTCCCCACATCCTCACGGTAAGTTGGGCCACTCTCCCTTTGCAGACCAGGAAACCGAGGCACAGAGAGGTGCAGTCCATGCCTAAGGTCACACAGGGAGAACGGTGCTGGCCTCCCACGCTGCTCCTCTAACTTGGGGCTCCCTGAACCCTGAGAGGCCACGTGTGGCCGTGTCCTGAGGTCCCCATCCCCGGCCGGTCGGGCTCAGGCCGCTCCCCGGGCTCCAGGTGAAGGAGCTGCGACAGGCAGGAGGGCAGCGTGGTCGGCGAGCCCTCCCACCACTGTCCTCCGGAGGAGGAAGCGCGCGCGTGGCCTCCCCATCCCACTCGGTCTAGGGGCCCCTGGGCTGGGCGTCCTCACCCATCGCTCGGGTCCCGCGGTGCACCGCTGCGGTCAATCTGTCGCCGGGGCCGGCCCCGCCTCTCTGCCCAGGCCCCGCCTGCTGGAGATCTGCTGGCTGCTGCCTGGAGCCCAAGGGCAGCGCGACCTGGCCCTCGGCTCTGGCGGGGAGGGGCCCTGTGCTCCCGGAGACGCTGCCCGCGCCCGCCGGCGGAGGCCGTGAGCAGAGCGCCTGGGGAGTCCCGGGGCGGTGACAAACAGCCTCCAAAATTTCCACCTACCCCCGGGGCTCTGCTTGACACGTGGCCGGTCCCGGCCCCTGGGCAGTCCCCGTGGCCACCCTACCCCCGCGCGGGACCAGCAGCTGGCGAAGGCCCAGGGAGCAGCCACAGCAAGTGGGTACCCCCTGGGTCCTCACTGGCCCTCACTGTGGGGCTGAAGGTGGAGTGACTGTTTGATGGTTTAATGTCCTCTTGGGAGTCCGGGCTGCGTCCACCGCGTTGTCATGGAGTCCTGGGGTCCTCAGCAGCGCCAGGCAGAACCAGCCTTAGTATTTGTTCGACAGGTGAACAAATGAGTGTATACACTGGGGTCATGGAGGAACCCCCCAGGTGAGAAAGGATTGGAGACGACATTCAGCAAAAGATCAAGAACCCCAAGTCATGAATTCCACACTTTGATTTATCTGCCCCTCTATAGAGGGAATTTGCAGTGTTTCCCATGTTTTGCTTTACAAGAATGCTGTAATGGACAACTTAACGTGGTCAGGGATGGCTGTAAGGCAGACTCTCCGAGGTGGAAGAGCTGGTGTGAAGGCTGAACGAATCCGTAATGTTGCCAGCTCTTTCCACATTGCCCCACTGTCCCCTTCTGGGTTTCACCTGTGCTGGGCAAGCCTGCCTGGTCCCCTGTGGCCTTGACGGATGAGGAAAGCATTCAACTTCTCAATGTGTGTCAAGTTGCTAGATGACAAACTGTATCACAGGGTGCTTATAGTTAGAATTTCTCTTTTTATAAGTGGGCTTAATCTTTTTTATATACTTAAGGGCCATTTGTATTTTTTAATGTCCTTTCTCCATTTTTTTCTATTATTTGCTTATTTCTTAGAACTCTTAACTATTAGAGAGATTAGTTCTTTCTCTGTGACATAAGTTGCATATTTTCCCCCAACTGCTTGTTGTTTGACTTTTGAATTTATTTATTTATTGCCATGCAGAAGTGTTTAAATTTTTATGTAGTCAGATTTGTCACTCTTTTCTTTTTTCAATTCTAGATTTTGAGTCATCTCAGAAAGGCCTTTGTCATTAAGTTTTGGGTTGGATGGTTATGCAGCAGGAGATTGCTGGAACAGCAACGGCACATGAAAAGAGCTTGGAAAATTCTTTGTTAAATGAATGAATGAATAATAATACACAAACCTGGGAAAACCAGTGTACTTCACAAAATGTATTTTTCTTTTTATTTTTTATGAGGAAGACCAGCCCTGAGCTAACATCCGTTGCCAATCCTCCTTTTTTTTTTCTGCTGAGGAAGACCGGCCCTGGGCTAACATCCGTGCCCGTCTTCCTCTACTTTATATGGGACGCCGCCACGGCAGGGCTGACAAGCGGTGTGTTGGCCGGCGCCCGTGATTGAACCCGTGAACCCCGGGCTGCCAAAGCGCTATCTAAACTGCTGTGCCACCAGGCCTGCCCCTGTATTTTTCTTTTTAGTTCCTTTGGGTCCCCATCAGAGTGCTGAGGATGTTTTGGGGCCTTGTCTCCGGTTTGGTGGCATATTCTCCCTCAGACTATGGGTCAGTCTCTGTGTGGGACGTTGCCAATATAACTCATTTTCAATCTCCTTGAGGGTCGGTTAGTTTCACACAGAGAGAACTGTCACTCTCTACAGAGAGGTCACTACTCTACACAAACGTACACTGGGTCATGGGGCCCGGACAAGGTGACCTGCATTAACTCAGCCTCAGGACAGTTCCCTGCCCTCCACCCCCCGCAGACTGGACAAATGCCCTCACGGTGGGCGGGAGTGAGTGACAGCACACCCCTGAGGCCTCATGACTGAGCAGATCCTCCTTGGTTTGGGCACAGATTCAGGCATGCTGGTGGTGAGTTGGGGAAACAGCGTGCAGCCAGAGCAAACGGAGATGGTGACGGACGATGGCCCAGCCTGATGTGACCGCGGGGCTGGTGAGCCGGGAGCCTCAGCAGCCCGAGAGTACAGAGGAGGACTCGGATGCCTGGAGGTGAGGATGGACAGAAATTCTGGGTCACTGCGGTGTGCCTGGTCCTGGTGCAAGTGCTCCAGAGTGAGTGACGTATTCCACCCAGAGCAGCTTGGCAAACTCCCTGGAGCTATTAAAAACGCTTTGCTGACACCCACTCCCGGAGCTGGTGTCTTGCTCCACCACACATAGTCGTAAGAGCTCTCCATGCTCTGCTGTCTCCAGGCCGAGGTGGCTGCCAGCCTGCCCTGTCCTAAGGCACAGTGGCCTAATCACCCTCTGTCGGGCCAGCTGTCCCCTCCTCCCCACCCTTTCATGGGGCAGGGCCTGACCTGTTTCCTTATAGCCCTAAGGTGGCTGATGTGGTGGAGGAAAATGATTGCTCCGTATTTCTCCCCAACAAACAAAACCCCTTTTTTGAGGGGCTAAATAGCAAGCCCTTTCTGAGACTACCCACAGCTTCTCTTTTAGTGCTTTTGCCCAGGGACACCGACTTTTCACTTCATTTCAATTAGACCTTGAAAGTCACAAAACAGAGTTCACCCAAACCAACAGATCCTGACTCAGTGAAACCAGCTCTCCTCCCAAACTCACACTTCCGGTGTGATATTCTGAATGTGCAACCACCCGCCAGGCCAGGGTCCGCCTTAACTCCTTGTTGCCAGGGAGGTCAATAGGGAGTCCCTGGGGAGGGGCCTGCAGAGGCCCTTTACCATTAGGTGTGAGGGCATTTCAGTAGTTCAACAACTGGGACAGCCACACTGTCAGTGTGACACCACTGTCCTCCCATGGCCTCGAGTTAGAAAGGGAAGCCACCTATTTTCTTTATCCCAGAATGTCTAACTGGAGGGGATCTTATGGTTCATCTGTCCCCAAACCCTTGCATCTTCAGACTCATTAAAGAAACATTCCCTGAGCAGGCGGTTCATGTGAGATCCTTTGCTGGCAGCTGAAATAGAGAGACGTGTCAGGCATCCCTGCCGTCGGGCAGGTCCACAAAGACAGGAGGGAGAAGAGGGCACAGATTAGAGAGGTTCAGGAGGTAGGACAGGCAGGGTTTGCGTGGGCTGAGGAGCGGGGAGGAATCTGGAAGAGGAGGCATCAGGACGCTCCCCAGAATTCTGACCTGGGTGACTGGGTATGTGCTGTCAAGAAGAGGACAGGAGAAGAAATGGTTAGGAGGCTACAAAGAGATGCTCTCAGAAGCTAGAGTGAATGTGCGAGAAAGAGTGACTGGACCTCCAGAATTGTAGTAACAGCACCAAGGAGCCCTTCTGTCTTCCCAGAGACTGTCGCGTGCACCTCTGTCAGCTCTCAGCAGCCTGTGCTGGAGGATATGTCAAACTTTCTCTCTTCTGTTGCTTCAGCCCTAGGAGCTGTGTCAACTTCTTGCAGTCTTTCTTCATTTGCTCTTCCTTCTGTGCCGACATTGCCCATATTCAAGTTCCCTTATTAAATTTCCTCTGTTGAAATACCTAGAGTTTTTCTGTTTCCTTATCCAGATACTGGTTGATACCATTACATGCACACTAGATTGGCAAAAGTTTAAAAACCTGATAATACCAAGTATTGGATAGGATGTAGAGCAATTGAAACTGCTGATGGGAGGTATAAATTGAGACACTTCGCAAAACAGTTTGGCATCAACTATTAAAGCTGCAGATTGGTACTCTATGACCCAATAGTTCCACTCTGAGGTATAAAACCCAGAGAAACTGGTGCACATGTGCATCAAGATATATGTACAAATGGTATTGCTTGTGAGAGCCAAAAGCTGAAATGATCTAAATGCCATCAACAAAGACATGGATGAATGATTGTGGTATATGAATTTGATGGAATACAGCAATGACAAAAGATTGAGTGATTGCTACACACATTACCATAGATAAATGTTACGAACAGTGTTGAGTGAAAGAAGCCAGACACAAAAGAGGAGGACAGGGTGATACACTTTATGAGGAGTTCAAAAAGTGGGAAAACTAAAATGTACATTATGGTAGGCAGAAAAAAACCTCCCAAAGACGTCCATGTCCTCACCCCCGGAAACTGTGAATGTGTTACTTGACATGGCAAAAGAGACTTTGCAGATTCAGTTAAGACCGTGAGATGGGGAGACTAACATGGGTTATCTGGGTGGGCTCAAAGTAATTACAAAGGTCCTTGAAAGTGGAAGACGGAGGCAGAAGATTCAGAAAGGAAGATGTGACTAGAGAGAAAAGCACAGAGAGGTGAAACATTGTTGGTTTAGAAGATGAGGAAGGGGCCATGAGCCAAGGAATGTGGGTAGCCTCTAGCAGCTGGAAAGGACAAGAAGTGGATTCTTTCCTAGAGCCTCCAGGAAGGAACACAGGCCAGTGGACTCACTGATTTTTAGCTCAGTGAGACCCATGTCAGATTTCTGACCTACAGAACTGTGAGATAATAAACGTGTTCTTTTTAAGCTACTAAGTTTGTACCAGCAGCGGTAGAAAACTGATATATATATTGTTCAGTCATTCTCTCTCTGTCCTTCAGAGACAGAGAACCTTCTGGGTTCTCTTGGGGTCAGTTTCCATTGATTTCTTTTATTGATGTGTCTTTAAGTTCATTGATTCTTTCTTCTGTCATCTCCAATCTGCTGTTAAATCCATTCAATTGATTTTAAGTTTCAGATATTGTACTTTTCAGTTCTAGAATTTCCATTTGGTTCTTCCTCATTGGTTCTATTTCTGTGCTAAGATTTACTATCTTTTGATTCATTATTAGTATATTTTCCTTTATGTCTTTGAGTATAGTTATAACAGCTACTTTAAATATCTTTGCTAATTCCAATATCTGGGTTCTCTTGGGGTCAGTTTCCATTGATTTCTTTTCTCTTGGTTGAATTTTCCCATTTCTTTGTACATTGAGTCATTTGGATTGTGTTCTGGTTATTGTGAATGATATATTACATGGAGTCTGGATTCTGTTATGCTCCTTTAAAGAGTACTGATTTGTCCATTTTAGCAGACAGTTAACTTGGCTGACCTTCTTCTGCAAACTTTGTCTCCTTTACAAAGGGGAGCAGCTCAAATTTCAGTTCAGTTCTTTTAGCTCTAGTTAGGCCGCTTGGAGTCTGCCCCATGCCTACATAGTTCAGCAGTCAGAGATTTAGACAGAATTTATACACAGATTTTGGGGCTCCTCCTCTCTGGCTCTTCTCTTCAAAATTTCCCTCCTTAATTTCCAGCTGCTGTGGTTGCCACATCTCTGTTCTCTAGTTTTTCAAGCCAATAAGACTATGGGTTTCTATCCAGGTTTCTATCTATCACCATATGTTTCTATCCATATGGTGAAGATTGGGGCCTGCTTTTAGGCTAAAAGCCATTTTTAAAAAGTGGGAAACTCATTCAGTTTCTTTTCTTCCAAGTGTCAACCTCCATCCAGTACCTGCCTTCTTTTGAATGCTTTCTGGTACCTTCAGGTCATTGTTTTTTATGTTTTTCCCAGAATTTGCAATTGTTATCTGGGGAAGGTCGGTTCAATAGAAGCCGCTTGGCCAATACTAGAAGTGGAACATCTACAATATATAGTCTATGGATTAATATGGTTAACTATAAGGTATAGCTAAGGAAGGAATATTATTCCCAAAAGTGTGATCAGGGAGAGGCACATGGGGACCTTCTAAGATGATGGCAGTGTTCTAGTTCTTAACCTGTTTGGGGGTCATACAAGTATTTGTGTTATCATTTTTATAAATCTTTAAAATGTCATAGATATCTTATATAGTCTTCTGTATATGACATGTAATAAAAAATACAATGTTTAGTGCTCTTATGGATGGAGACATAGAATTGGAACCATGGGCACACAGTTGGCAGGTGATGCCATGGAGATGAATGAGGTCTGTGGGGAGGGCATGTGGTGCGAGAGGGGAAAAGGTCTGGGAGATCGTGAGGAGCCCTAGCATTTCCTGGACAGGCAAGGGGAGGGGAGCCCACAAAGAGAGGCTTAAGCAGCATGGTCAGACCCGTGGGAGAAGCAGCAGCAGTGCGTGGTCTCTGGGAAGCCAAAGGAGAAAGTGTCAAGAAGGGAGTGGTCGACAGAGTCAAGAGCCTGAGAGACAGTGACAAAAATTGAAGATGGAACCATGCTAGTGGATGCGGAGTTAGGAGGGCATGCATTTCAGTGGCATGATGGGGTTGGCCCCCTGATATGGAGCATTGAGGAGTGAATAGAAGGTGAGGTGGGGAGGCAGTGAGGCCAGGCTGTGGCTTCCAGGGGCTCTGTCTCAAGAATGGGGTGGGAAACATAGGCACCTGGGAGTATGTGGAAGAAAAGTGCTATAAAACTCAAATCAAAGAAGTAGAAGAGGAAAGAAAAGGGTCAGAAAAAAGACAAAGTGAGGTCACATCCCCGCCAACTTTATTTTTTTGATTTTACCCCTATTTAAACAGTTTGGGGCTTATTTAGAGATTGGAATGGAGGAGGAAAAGTAGGCACTTTTGTTAATTCATGTACTTGTGTTGTAATTGTGTGATCATGGATCTGTCCGGAGTAAGTGCAAAGGCTCAGGGGAAAGGGAATTAGGCTGGGCCTGGCCTCTGCAGTGGAGAGGACCCCACTCCCCTGGGAGAAGCTTCCAGTCCTTCTGCACGTCCCTCCCAGAGGGATCCTGGGACCAGCATGGCAGCCATCCCCACCGCAGCATAGGCCCTGGCCTGAGATGGCCTTCCATTTGGAAAGTCTCCTCCTTCTTACTTTTGCCTATAACATCAGCTGAGAAGGAGAAGTGGGTATGGGTGGAGGTAAAATTTGGTGGTGGGTTGTATTAGTTTGTCTGGAACCGAGTACCACAAACCGGGGGGCTTACACAACAGAAATGGATTGTCTCACGGTTCTAGAGGCTAGAAATCCAAGATCAAGATGTCAGCTGGGCTGGTTCCTCCTGAGGGCTGTGAGGGAGAACCTGTCCAGGCCTCTCTCCTGGGCTCTGGCGGTTGCTGGCGATCTTTGTCGTTGCTTGGCTTGCAGATGCATCACCGATCTCTGCCTCCATCTTCACGTGGTGTTTTCTGTGTCTTCACGTTGTCTTCCCCCGTGCGTGTCTGTCTCTGTCCAAATTCTTCCATTTTATAGGGACACCCATCCTATTGGATTAGGGCTCACCATAATGACCTCGTTTTAACTGGATTACTCTGTAAAGACCTTGTTTCTAAATAACGTCACATTCATGGGTACTGAGGGTTAGGACTCCAACATGTCCTTTTTAGGGGGACACATTTTGACCCATAACATGTGTATATGAGGGTTTGTTATACTAAACTCTACTTTTGTATATATTTGACATTTTCCATAGTAAAATATTAAATTAACAAAACAAAACAAAAACCTCTTATATCCCCTCTTCCCCTTTCAGCTTTGGCCCCGTTTCTCAGGTCAGCTTCACATCAAAGTTCCTTGAGAGTTGTCTCTTCTCACCAACTCTCCCCCTGGCTGCCCTTCTGTTTCAAACCCACTTCAGACAGGCTTTTATTTCCACTAGCATCTGTCAGGGTCCAGGCAGGAGACAAAAATCATACAAGTAATTTGAACAGGGAAATTTTTAATTCAAAGAATTATTAACTAGGTAAAAGGTAGTTAACTACCAAAGGGAATAAAAGAGAACTCTGAGGTGTGGCTGAGGTAGCAATCCAGAAGTGGCTAGCGCCTCTAGGGCTGAGGGAAAAGTGTATAAGGAAGGAACGAGAAACTTAGAGGAGAAGGTCCCACAAGGTTGAGATTCAGATTTCTGACGTGAGGCCCTGGCTGGCACAGGAACATGGTACCCCCACAAATGAAACAAAAGGCAGTAGAGAAAGAATGGTGGGATGAGAATCACTGATTTTTTAGAAAACCAAAAAATTATACATGATATAATATGTGTGCATCTCTTTTGGGGGTCCCGGTCACAGATATTTGGGATAGGATGACAGCCAAGTGGGCTTCTACAGTGAAGTCCATGTAGAGAAGCCTCCCGTTACCTTTCCTCACAATGACCCGGAGTGCAAAGAGGGTGAGGGACTGATCCAAACACAAAGTCCTCCCACGAGGTGGAGGAGGAGAAAGGGGTGCAGCCAAATGTACCAGAAACATGTTCTGGGCGTTTAAGTAAAACCATGTCAGAGACTTCATGTCACATTACAATACCAGTGACAGACAGTACCACCTGTGGACCCTTGATGTTACCCAGGAACACATGCCCCAAAGGTCTTTGCATTTTCCAGGGCCAAATGACCCACAGACCCTTGCTGTTGTCCAGGCGTTACCCATAGGTCCTTGCTGCTTCCCAGAACTGTATTACCCACAGACCGTTGTTGCTACCCAGGCATTACCCACAGACCTTTGCTGTTGCCCAGGAAATACAATGCTGACAGGCAGTCAGAGATCCTCTCGCTTGGGGCTTCTCTTTCTTTCAAAGGCTACAATTAGGGGAACTGTTTTCTAGGTTGTCCTTCCTTCCTCAAAATGTCAGTGTAGCTTTGGCTCGCCTATAGTCTTGCATATGGATAATTGCTTTACCTTTTTATCCATAAAATGAATAAATTCTTGTTATAAAAATTCAAATAATGTAGATTATCTTTTATTAAATAACTGTCTAATAAGAGGCAGAGGGGGCTGGCCCGGTGGTGTAGTGGTTAAGTTCACGTGCTCCACTTCAGCGGCCCAGGGTTTGTGGGTTCAGATCCCAGGTGCAGACCTACGCGCCACTCATCAAGCCATGCTGTGTTGGCATCCCACATACAAAAAATAGAGGAAGATGGGCACTGATGTTAGCTCAGGGACAATCTTCCTCACCAGGAAAAAAAAAAAAACAGGCAGAGGGAAGAGAAGAGAAGCAACCCAGCAAATACCTAATACCTGACCGAGAGGGCAGAATGAGTGTCAGATGCTGCAGAAGCTCTTAGCCGGGTGTATGGCATGTGGGCAACATTCAACAACATTAGCCAATATTATTATCCTCAAGCCACAGGGGAGAGGCTGGAGGGAGGGACGGGAGTGAAGAAGGCCATCAGATTGCCCATGTAGTTATTGCCAGAGTCAGACAGATGGACCCAGGACCCAAATCTTCCCTGAGGCATGAAGGGAGCACAGAACCAGGAGTCCAACTGCATTTAGTTCCTCTGACTCCAGGTCATGTGTGGGACAAGATTTCTTGCTGTAAAATGAAGCAGTGTGTGGTCTCTGAGGGGCCTCCTAGTTCTAACGGGTTAGCACCCACTAGTCAGGCTCTGGGGCACATCCTTGGCCTGCATCCTGCTCTCCTCTAGTCTCCACAGTAAAATAGGTCAGGCTTTTCATGGTTTATTAAGCAACAAGAACAACACAGACTAGAATTCTCTGACTCCCGCCGTATCATGGAAGAAGTGGGTTTTTCTTTCCTTTCTTTTTTTTTCTTTCTTTTTGCTCGATGATTGTGGTAAGGGTCAACTTAGACTGTGCTACTTTATTTACTCAACATCTCATCAAAACACTTTCCCGGGGAGTCGTTACAGCAGGTTCTACAGTCAGCATTGCTGTTAAGTGCTCTTGGGCATGCTGCTAACATTGCTGTTGTCAGTTTCGCAATTTGTAAGAGTGGTGTGAGAACCCTCTGCTCAGGGAATGTGCTGGTGAATTAACAAGTAACCACCAATCACTGAGGCCTCTGCTCAGCGTGTCCCCCTCCAGTGGCTTTCCTGCTGCTTTATCTGAATAGCACACCCTCACCTCATATAGCTCCCCCCCGTACCCTGTGTTTATTTCTCCAAAGCAGGTGGCAGGCTTGCTCTGATGGAGCAGGAGACCCCCTCCCTTGAACAGTGAGGCATTGGATGGCATGTCGTGCCAATGTGCTGCCAAATGCCTCCCTTCAGGGCTGAGGCTTTATTTCCTGGCTGCTGGGAAGGTCAGCAGCCTCCCCCAGAATTGCCCCTGGCTGATGAGAACCTCCTGCCCGAGGTCACACCTCTTTCCCAGGAGCATCCTGTATCCCATGTGCAGTCCACTCAGAGGGGCCTTTGTGAGGCTGCATCACAGCCCAGCTTCTCCTCCTGCCCATGCCTGCTCCCTTCCCTCCTCCCACAGGGAAGGCCCTGAGAACACGCCCTCAGAATGCACACTTGTCTCCATCTCAGAACTGACTTCCCAGGGAACCCAATTTACAGCAGGCACACTCATTCATTCACTCAACAAACATGTAATGGCCTACCAGTAAACAAGACAAAAACCCTGCCCCCACGGAGCTTACACTAGAGTGGTGGAAGACAGACAAATGAAATAGATAAGAAGAAAAATACACAGTGAGTTACTTGGTGATAAGTGCTGTGGAGAAAAATAGAGCAACAAAGTGGAGGGTGGAGGGTTGAGGAACTGAGTTTTTTGGGGTTTTTTTTGGTGACGAAGATTCGCCCTGAGCTAACATCTGTGCCCATCCTCGTCCACTTTGTATGTGGGTTGCTTTCTCAGCATGGCTGAGGAGTGGTAAGTCTGTGCCCAGGATTCGGACCTGCGAACCCTGGCCACTGAAGCAGAGCGTGCCAAACTTAACCACTATGCCACAGGGCTGGCCCAAGGATCTGTATTTTTAAATAGTGGGGATTACAGAAGGTCTCACCAAGTGGGCGACATTTACATTTGGGAAAAGACCTGCAGGACATGTGTCCAGAGATCGGCAGGAAGGATGTTCCAGGCAAAGGGAGAGCATGTACAGAGGCCTGAGGGGGAGGGGTGCCTGACGTGCTCGTGGACGTGCAAGGTTGCCTGCGAGGCTGGAGCAGAGTGGCCAAAGTGGGGTGCAAGAGATGTGGCCAGGGCTGCTGTGCCTGACCGTGGGGCAGTACAGGCCATAAAGAGACTCGTAGGCCATCAAAAGGACGTGGTCTTCGCTCTGTATGAGATGGAAGCTACTGGAGGGTTTTGAGCAGAAAAATTATCTAAACATTCTAACTGGATCGTCCTGGCTGTCAGAAGGAAAAGGGTCTGCAGGGAGCAAGTCCAGAGTCTGGAGACCGGTTAGGAGGGTGTTGCCTGGAGCAGTGTGGTAGGAGCACAGGTGCTGAGAGGTGGGAGACTCGGAATCTGTTTTGAAGGTGGAGGCAATGGGGTTTGCTGACACAGGGGGCTGCGAGAGTAGGAGAGGCATCAAGGATGATATCACGGATTTTGGCCGGAGCAGCTGGAGGAACTGAGTTGCCATTAGCTCTGGGCACAGTTTGCTTTGTTGACTGACTATTTTATCTAATGCTACCTCCAGTGATCAACCCTTCCATACATGGAGACCTTCAACAGATGGCCTGCATACTTTGCTGATCTGGGACCAAAGCCCCCTGTCTTTTAACGTGTTTGCATAATCTCAGCTTCAATGCACTGTATGTGGTGTTAACTGTACAGTTTAACTCTCAGGAGGAAATTTATTCCACAATTGCAGATGCACATGTGTACTCAAAAATATTAACTTGCTTCCACTGACTTCTGGCATTCCTTACAACTGAATGGTTCCCGGCCCCTCTACTGTTGAGCAAGGCTTTAACTTGACCCTCCCCGGCTAACTTTGGTGACCCCCAGGGGCTGGTTCAAATCTTTACGTCTGTCTAAACACTGTCTCATCACATACACATGTGCATGCATGCATGCGTGGGCGCACACACACACACACACACGCACACAAAAAGATCCTCACTTAGCAAAATAAGAAATTGGCAATACTAGGTCTTTGTGCAAAGGTATTTTTTAATTACGTTTTTATTGCCGTGGGACATAATACAGGAAAGTGCACGTACTCATCAAGTGTTCAGCTTGATGCATGTTCACAAACTCAACATGTCCCGTAACCAATACACAGGTCAGGGACCAGAAAAGTCCCAGCACCCCACGTCCCCGGTGTTTCTCTCCAGTCACCACTTCCTTGCCCAGGGTTACTGCTAACCTGACTTTTAACAGCACAGATTAGGTTTGCCTGTTTTTCTACTTTATATAAATGAAGTCATACATTGTGTCTGGCTTCTTTTGTTCTACATTATGTTTATGAGGGTCTGTAGATCACTCATGCTCATTGCTGTGTAATATGTCATGGTATGAATGTACCACAATTTCCTTCTCCATTCTACTACTGATGAACATAATTGGTTTCCAGTTTAGAGCTATCATATTTTGCTGCTAAGAACATTCTTGACCATTTCTTTTGGTGAATATATAATGGATTTCTGTAGGGGTGGAATCGATCAGCCATAGGATGTGTGTATGTTTAGCATGGAAACGGTTTGTGGTGTTCAGAGGCCAGCTATTTTACTGGCCTCTGAAATCCTCAATCTGGGGATCATTGCTTTACATCACAAGAGATCTCTGTAAAACAGTAGTCTTGCCATGTCACTCTCCAGCCCACAAAACTCTGTGGCTTTCTGGTCACCCATAGGAAAAAAGCTCAGCCTGCCCGGGCTGGCAGAGAAGAGCCTTCACAGGGCGCCCAGCCTATTTCTCCAATCTCTTCTCCTGCAACAACTCCTGGGAAAGCCCATCCTCCAGCCCCACAGAAAGCCAGGTCCTCCCCACGGCTTGAAAGGCCCTGTGGGATCTGACCCTGCCCCTTGGACATTATTCCTCCCCTCCCTCCTGGCCCCCCAGTCATGCAGGCCTCCCTACTCTACCTCAGGCTCACTGAGCAGGCTCCCCCTGATTACCTTCACCTCCTGCAGGTCTTTGCTCAAATGTTACAGCTTCCCTGACCTCTATATGAAGAACCCCCCTGCCCCCGTCACCTGCCATGACCAACCCTCCCTTCCTGGCGTTATGGATCTCTATGGGACTTATTGTACCTGATGTCACCTCACATACCTGCATGTTTGTTCATTGTCTTTCTTCTTCTGTTAGAACCTCAGCCCCATCAGGATAGGGGCTGTGTTTCCCTCGCAGTTGTATTTCCAGCCTAAAATTGCATCTGGTATATAGCAGGTGCTTGGCAACTATTCATTGAATAAATAAACATACTAATTATCTAACAATGTCACATCCTTCACTCTCCATGCCTTGGCATATATCATTCCTTCAGTCTAGAAGCTCCTACTCATTGCAGTAGTTACCTTTGGACACATGTACCTAACTCACCGTAATTCTCCTCTGGGGGATCTGTCTCTCCTCCCATCCACATAGTCACAAGTGTGGGCTCTGGGCAGCCATATTCATATTTTAGACTCTGTCCCTAGGTCATAACCAATTACCGGAGTGGGCAACCTGACCCAAGTTGGGCCAAGGTCTCTGCCCTGGAAATTTGGAATTGGGTTTGATATTTTAGCCTTACTCTGGGCTTGTCTTTAGAATGGAAAATATTAAGAAAAAAATTAAGAGCTGCGGCATGACCATATCCACCCCTGCAGCCTAGGTAGCAGGAAAAGAAATCAGACATGCAGAGAGCGGAGGAGAATGAAACAGGTTGCTTCCAAGGAGTGTAGTGGGTGCTGTGGTGCGCCACCCAGAATCCTCCTAGGGCGGAGGCACCATTCCTCCAGCTGCCCCCGAGCATGGGCTGTGACAGATCAGTTTAGCCATGCTCTTCCCTGAGACTTGCCCTTCCCAGAAGGGAGCTGCTGTGCCCAAGGGTATGCCTCCCCAGGGCAGTCTACCACCAAGGACCAATCCATGCAAGGGTACAAAGGGCTGGCCCCCTTGTCTTGACTCGGGAAAACTCGGAGGGGCCATCTTAGCTCCTGAGCTCCCTATGGAATTGGTTGAGGCTCCCAACTGCCTCGCAGTTCAGCTTCTGCCCAGCCCAGCTTCTCTGCCTCGCTCACGGCTTGCTTCCTGACAGCGCTGTCCAGTACTTTCTGCGTGCACATCTCAGAGACTCTGATTCTGTTTCCCGGGGAACCCACCCTAAGACAAGAGGCGTGTGTTCAAAGGCGCTGGTGGCACAACTGATGGTCGCTCTGGTAGGGGAGGAAGAAATTTTCCTCTACCCTTGTAGGTTCTTCTGGCTGGTCTAAGAATTAAATTGACAAGAGACAGAATAACAGGAGAAAATCAAACAAAGTTTAGTAACACGCATATGTGGGAGACACCCAGGAAAACTGAGTAATTCACCAAAATGGCTGAAGCCACCACCTCAAATACCGTCTTCAGCTAAAGACAAAGAAGGATGTTGGGGGTAGTGGTTTGGGACCACAAAGGGGAGAAAGGCAGTTCACATGGAGATGGAAAAGCAAATGTTTGGTTAACGAATGTTTGCAAAGACAATGGGACATGGAGAGGACTTTGATCAAATGGGCCATCTAGGTTCCTCCCGGTCTACCACCTAGTTCATATCATCTGTAGTTATATGTGGCGAGAGCTCCCTCCCGGAACAGGCCTTTGGTCTTAAATTCTTTTAGGCGGTTAGGGGGAAGGTCAGAGTTTCTTCTGGAGTTTTATGTTCTTAAAAATAATCAAGTCAAAGAGACACATTTTGGGGTAGCAAATTCTGCTCCCCTACATTCTGAGAATGCGAGTAATTATTCCCAGTGTGCATCTCTGCTGCCTTGCTGGCCTTAGTGCTGGGCCTCCTAAATTAATGCTTACTAAATGAAACATAGTTTGGCTGAGGTCAGGGTGGTAATCATTTCCACCTGAGGTGCAGCAGGGCAGGTCCGGTGCAACATCCTGAGGGAGGTCAAGTGTGGCCTTGACACCTTGTCCTCTTTTGAATCTCCTCAAACAGCCCGGTCCCCTCCGCTGCCCTAGGGCTGAGATATGAGGCGCCCCAGCCAGCCCGGCTTCATTCATTCAACAAGGACTGAGGGTCCTCGAGGTGCACGGTGGTCTCTCATCCATCCCTCTGTCACCGTCCCTGGACTGGGGCCATCCACTCAGATCCCTGTGGTCAGTGATGCCCACGTGCCTTAACTACTGCCAGTGGCATTTCAACCATGATCCTTCCACTTGGCTTCTGTTACTTGTCTCAAGGAATTTCCTCCTCAGGAGAAACAGCAGCTCAGCCCCCATTCAGTGTGGAAGTCTCCAGGCTGAAGGCAGGGTGGATGCTCAGAGGCCCTCAGATGTCCTCCAGAAAAAATTCCATCCAAGACCCTCGTGTTGCAAATGAATAACTGAACCAATCCCACAGCGGGCCGGGGAGGGTGGGGTGCGCTTCCCACTGGCTGAGGTTCCACGCGATTCTCCCGCCACCCACCACCAGCCCCCTCCCACCCTTTGGATGGTTCCTGGCGCTGATTTGCTTCCAGGAGCACAAGCCGCGCGGGGAGGGCGGGGTGCGGGCGGTGCCCGGGGGAGCGGGAGGACGGGCGCGCGCGCGGGGGGGCACGCGCCCCGGTGCGGGGGTAGCGTGGCGAGAGCGCGCGGGCGGGCGCGCGCCCCGGGGCGGCGGGTGGGGCCGAAGGAGCGGCGCAGGAGCGGGGGGCGGCCGCTGAGGAGAGCTGGCCCTACGTGTGAGACGTCCTCACTGCGCCCCCTCCCCTTGGTCTCCTTCCTTCTAGAGCCCCTTCGGGGGCGGGGCGCGTCTCGATACTGGTGGAGATTGTGCGACTCTCTTCGGGGACAGAGAGCTTCCCGAAATGAGGGCGGGGACGGCGTCTGTGGGAGAAAGAGGAGGACCCCCTGTCCCCGGTCTGCAGACCCTGCACTCAGCCCTCGGAAGCGGCGCGGACCGCGCAGGCGGTGGGCCAGGTGTGAGGATGGAGGCAGGCGCTTCGGGGTTTAGGGTAAATTCGAGCAAAAGGGGGAAAGACGCGGCGAGGGGCCGCTACGGCCCGGGGCGTGGCGGGACTGGAACACGCAGCACCGCGCAGACCTCGGGCGGCGGGGACCTCGGGCGCCGGCCTGACGCCTCCCCCCGCCCCCCGCGGGTTCCCCGCCTTACTGCAGCCCCTACCCGCGGTCCTTCCCGAGACCGAGGTGGGGGCCCCGACAGGCGCCCAGAGCGTCCAGCCCCTCCTTCCCCAGGCCCGCGGTCCCTTCGCACTTAGGTTGCTACTGGATTGACCTTGAAGAGAAAGGGGAAGAAGGGCCTTTTTTCCCTCTTGTGTGAAAAAATGGAGAGAATGCACATACACTTAAGTGGGTTTTCCAAACGTTTTTGGTTCAAGGACCACTTCGGGGCCAAAGATTCTAAAGAACGTCTCTTGCCACCTTACAACGTTTTAAGGAACTTTTGGTTGGATAATCACTTAAAAGGCACATTTGGCACTTTGGAATGGGGCTTCTGATATTTCCAGGAAACAGAACCGATTTTTGGTTTTGTTTTTACAGATTCTTGATTCGTTTGTGATTTGATTCTTTGAACCTCTGCTTCTCAACCACCTGGAAAACCTTGGGAGAGAACTCTGAGAACTAGTGTTGGAGAACATGCGCGCCTCACCAGGCAGGGACTGTGAGGACAGGCAGTTAGTTGTAGGTTGAATTGATGGCACCAAGGGCATCCTGGGATCTCTGATTATTCTAGAATATGTCCAAGTTGGACGAATGGTTGATAGATTGTTTCATCAAGGTAATGTAGAACAGAAAGGGACTTCTGAATGTAACTCATTTAGTGATAAGACCCCCTTATCTGCATCACTTAGAGGAACGTACTTATTGATTGATCGCTAAAGGGCTGGATAGAAACAGATTTCTTCTTCCTTGGTCTCATCCATCCAGTTTATCATTATGGAAAGTGCCAGGTGGAGAGGAAAGAAGGAGAGCATATAGCTTCCCTTGTCCATAGGATTTGATTAGAAAACATTTAATAGGAAAACTGTAAGAAACTGCTTCCTGAACATCTGAAGTTGTGACCCTAGTCCCTAGCTCAGTGCCCTGTTTTCTTCACTTATCACAGTATGTGGTTGTTCTCTGTTGGTCTTTGGTGTGTGTCAGCACCACTGACCTCCCCACCCTAGTCTGATTCCCCAGCGTCAGCACATCCCTGGAACAGAACTGCCTCTCAGGAGACGCGTATTGGAGGCACGAGCCCTCTCTCAGAAGCTGTGTGCAAGGTGGGACCAGTGTTCATTTCTGGCAGTCTCTGCACCCAGTGTCACCTGTCCCACAGATCTCCTCCAGTTCCCACAGGGAGTGAGTGAGGATTGTCCAGACCACATGGCATCTACATTGTGCCGTGTGTCTGAACTGGACATACATTCAGTGGATATATTTTTTGACAAGCGACTAAATCCTTCCCAAGAACGTCCTGAAATCTAGTGTACAGTGAGAAGTGGCAGCATAAGAAGGGACAAACCTGACCTTGGCTGGGCTCTGGCATGGGCTAGCTGGGTCACTCTGGACAGAGCACCATGTCCTCCTGTGTGGTGGGGCATAATAATCCTTCCCTAGTTAAGAGTTATTAGGTGCATGAAGATTACGTGAGATCACAATAGCCAACGTTTATTGAGCACTTGGTATATCCAGCACAGTTCTTAGAACTCTGTATGCATTGAATCATATAATCAATGAGATAATGCCAGTAGGGTGCCTGATTCAGTGTCTGAATAAATGGTAGATAAAAATAGCTTTTAAAAAATTATTCAGAGAAAAAAGAGACTGTAGATAGAAAATGTCTTAATGCCACTTTAGCCTGTTGGAAGCACTATTTATCTTCCAAACTAGAAGAGTCAAAACTCTTCTATTTTGCTATGTAGATGAAAACTGACATATAATTTTCAAAGGTTGCATTTTAACTGCTTTTTAAGTGTCTTGGTATGATGTAGTTTAAGCTGAAGAATATGTCAAGTTATTATTAAAATTACAGGCAATATCACTGATGAACATAGATGCAAAAATCCTCAACAAAACATTAGCAAATTGAATACAGCAATACACTGAAAGGATCATACACCATGATCAAGTGGGATTTATACCAGGGATGCAGGGATGGCTCAACATCCACAAATCAATCAATGTGATACACCACATTAACAAAAATAGGAATAAAAACCACATGATCATCTCAATAGACACTGAGAAAACATTTGACAAGATCCAACATCCATTTATTATAAAAAGCCTCGATAAAGTGGGTATAGAGGGAAAGTACCTCAACATAATAAAGGCCATATGTGACAAACCCACAACCAACATCATACTCCGTGGTGAAAAACTGAAACCCATCCCTCTGAGAACAGGAACAAGACAAGGGTGCCTACTCTTGCCACTGTTATTCAACATACTACTGGAGGTTTTGGCCAGAGTAATTAGGCAAGAAAAAGAAATAAAAGGTATCTAAATTGGAAAGGAAGAAGTGAAACTCTTGCTGTTTGCAGATGACATGATCCTATATATATAAAGAATCCATTGGAAAACTATTAGAAATCATCAACTACAGCAAAGTTTCAGGGTTCAAAATCAAACTTACAAAAATCAGTTGCATTTCTATACACTAATAATGAACTAGCAGAAAGAGAACTCAAGAATACAATCCCACTTACAATTGCAACGAAAAGAATAAAATATCTAGGAATAAACTTAACCAAGGAGGTGAAAGACTAATACACTGAAAACTATAAGACATTATTGACAGAAATCGAAGATGACAAAAAGAACTGGAAAGATATCCCATGCACATGGATTGGAAGCATAAACATAGTTAAAATGTCCATATTACCTAAAACAACCTACAGATTCAATGCAATCCCAAACAGAATCCCAGTGACATTCTTCACGGAAATAGAACAAAGAATACTAAAATTTATATGGAACAACAAAAGATCCCGAATAGCTAAAGGAATCCTGAGAAAAGAGAATAAAGGTGGAGACATCACAATCCCTGACTTCAAAATGTGCTACAAAGCTATAGTAATCAAAACAGCATGTTACTGGTACAAAAACAGACACACAGATCAATGGAACAGAATTGAAAACCCAGAAATAAAACCACACATCTACGGACAGCTAATCTTCTACAAAGAACATACAATGGAGAAAGAAAAGCCTCTTCAATAAATGATGTTGGAACAACTGGACAGGCACATGCAAAAGAATGAATGTAGACCATTGTCTCACACCATACACAAAAATTAACTCAAAATGGATCAAAGACTTGAAGGTAAGACTTGAAACCATAAAACTCCTGGAAGAAAATATAGGCAGTACACTCGTTGACATCAGTCTTAGCAACATCTTTTCGAATACCATGTCTACTCAGGCATAGGAAACAAAAGAAAAAACTAATCAAATGGGACTATATCAGACTAAAGAGCTTCTGCAAGGCAAAGGAAACCATTAACAAAATTAAAAGACAACCCATCAACTGGGAGAAAATATTTGCAAATCATATATCCAACAAGAGGTTAATTTCCAAAGTATATAAAGAACTCATACAACTCAACAACAACAAAAAGAACAACTTGATCAAAAAATGGGCAGGGAGGGGCCACCCTGTGGCGCGGTGGTTAAGTTCACGCTTGGCAGCCCGGGGTTCACGAGTTCGGATCCCGGGCGCCCGCCGACGCACTGCCTGTCAGCCATGCCGTGGCGGCGTCCCATATAAAGTAGAGGAAGATGGGCACGGATGTTAGCCCAGGGCCAGTCTTCCTCAGCAAAAAGAGGAGGATCGGCAGTGGATGTTAGCTCAGGGCTGGTCTTCCTCACAAAAAAAAAAAAAAAAAATGGGCAGAGGAGGGGTCGGCCCAGTGGCGTAGTGGTTAAGTTTGTGTGCTCTGCTTCAATGGCCTGGAGTTCACAGGTTTGGATACCAGGCACAGACCTACACACTGCTCATCAGCCCATGCTGTGGCGGCGTCCCACATACAAAATAGAGGAAGATTGGCACAGATATTAGCTCATGGCCAATCTTCCTCACCAAAAAAAAAAAAAAAAGGGCAGAAGGTATGAACAGACATTTTTCCAAAGAAGATATACAGATGACCACCAGGCACATGAAAAGATGTTCAACATCACTAGTTATTAGGGAAATGCAAATCAAAACTACAGTGAGGGGCTGGCCCAGTGGTGTAGCGGTTAAGTTCACATGCTCTGCTTTGGTGGCCCAGGGTTCATGGGTTTGGATCCCGGGCACAGACCTATACACCACTCATCAAGCCATGCTGTGGCGACATCCCACATACAAAATAGAGGAATATTGGCACAGATATTAGCTCAGGCCCAATCTTCCTGAAAAAAAAAAAAAAGTTGTAAAAAAGAAAAGCTACAATGAGATAGCACCTTACACCTGTTAGAATGGCTATAATTAGCAAGACAAAAAAATAATAAATGTTGGAAAGGATGTGGCGAAAAGGGAACCCTCACACTACTGGTAGGAATGCAAACTGGTACAGCCTCTATGGAAAACAGTATGGAGATTTCTCAAAAAATTAAAAATAGAAATACCGTATGATCCAGCTATCCCACTACTGGATATTTATCCAAAGAACTTGAAATCAACCATCACAAGAGGCTTATGCACCTCTATGTTCATTGCAGTATTATTCACAGTAGCCAAGACGTGGAAGCAACCCAAGTGCCCATCAACTGATAAATGGATAAAGAAGATGTGTGTATACACACACACAATGGAATACTACTCAGCCATAAAAAAGACAAAGTCGTCCCATTTGCAACAACATGGATGGACCTTGAGGATATTATGTTAAGTGAAATAAGCCAGACAGAGGACAAACACCACATGATTTCACTCATATGTGGAAGATAAACAAACACATGGATAAAGAGAACAGATTAGTAGTTACCAGAAGGGAAGGGAGCGGGGGGTTGGCAAAAGGGGTAAAGGGGCACATATATATGGTGATGGATAAAAATAGGACTATTGGCGGTGAGCACGATGCAGTCTATACAGAAACTGGTAAATAATAATGTACCCCTGAAATTACACAATGTTGTAAACTATTGTGATCTCAATAAAATAATTGAAAAAAGAAAAGATTTCTGAACTGTTATCCCTCTCCTTGGACTAACTTCATAAAAACGTGTGTGGTGAACTGACTATTAACTAAGACGCTGTGCCCTGCTGCTTGGGTTTAAATCCTGGTTCTGACCCTGATAACCTGTTGTGACAAGTTACTCTTACCCTCTCTGTGCCTCACTGACTGTAAAATGAGATAATAACCTCATAGGGTTGTGGTGAAAATTAAGTTAATTAATCCACGTAAAGCCCTTCATAATAGTTGACCAGTTTAATCCAACCTTTTCTTACCTCCCACACCCAGGCCAGAGGAGCGTTGAGCAGGATCAGGATTGCTGTGCTGTGTTTCGCACCTCCAGTCTGCAATGTCTACCCTATTTCCACACCTTAAAAACCCCTGATGTGTTCACTGATGATTTCAAATGCACCCATTCCCTAAACCTCTTGCTGATCCCACTGACTTGCCATTAGCATCCTCTGTATATTTTCCATTATTGAATTTACTTTAGTTCAGGTATTACAATTTGGGGGTTCCTGTGTAACCTTGGCTACTCATCTTTTTGATCCCCCAACTCAATGAACCTTTAGCATTTGCTGCGGGTCTCGGCCTGTGTGGGATACACAAACCGGGTAAGGTGAAATTTTCCTTCACAAAGAATACACAGGTCCATTGTGCCTACTAGATTTCAGAACTCCATCTAAAATGCCAAAAGGTAGAGCACAGGTAACTGATTTGACTTAATACATGTCCTGGAAATCTAGAGGAGTCATTCAGCATCTTCAAGGAAAGAGGAGTGGGTTTGACGTAGGTCTTTAAGGATGTTTAGAGTTTGATAGGTGGCCTTGGCAGGTGCCTGGGGGAGACTGAGGGACCAAACTTGCCTATGGAGAGAGAATTCCTATTTGGAGCTGGAGGGATAGATTGGGACCAAATTTTGGGAGACTTTGGAAACTAAACAGCTCTTTAGATATGACAAGAGAGGAAATAGCCCCTGTGTATCTTAAGCAAAGTCTTGTATAAGTACAGACTCCTGCTGCAAGAGGCTGTGTTAGGATAATGAGAGCAGTGGAACCGTGGGCCTGGGAATTTTTTGTGAGAAGTAACTTTCCTCTTAAATGTTTATTTATGTCTCAATGTTTGTCCTTAATCCATAGGAATAGTGAGTGAATTTGAGGTTATGACATGTTTTGCTCTCTCTCCACTTCATGAAAAAAATGCTAACCTCCCCACCCCAGTGACACCTGACATTGGCTTTTCTTTTATGGCAGTGTTTCCTCCACAAATCAGGAACCCAGAGTGTTCTTCCTTTCAAGCACACATTGCTGTCAGTGAACAGCTAGGCGTTTGCTCACTCGGCAAAATCCTGCTACAAGCTGGAGACAACATTAAGGGCTATGGATAAACAGGGAAGTACGATATATTCTTGTTTTTGTGGGCTTACTGTCTAGTTGAAAACTGACACATAAACACATAAAGAGCATAGATCAGGGTTGGCAAACTTTTTCTATTAAAATCCAGATAGTAAATATTTTAGGCTTTGCAGTCACACCATCTCTGTTGCAACCACTCAACTCTGTCATTGTAGCGTGAAAAACAACCACGGACAATACCTAGCTAAATACATGAATGTGGTGTGTTCCAGTAAAACTTTACCTATGGACACTGAAATTTAAATTTCACATAACTTTCAAGTGTCACAGCATATTCTCCTTTTGGTTTTGGTTCAACCATTTCACAATGTAAAAACCATACTTAGCTCACAGGCCATACAAAAACCGGTGGCAGACCAGATTTGACTGTGGGCCACTGTTTGTTGATTCCTATAACGGACTCTGATAGAGGTATGTACAAAATGCCAAGGAACACAGAGCAGACCAAGGTTCACTATTTCTGCAGGACCGAGGTAGGTCCATGGGATGCTTCCAGGAGGAGGGGAATTTTACACAGGCCTTGAAAGTTAAGCATTTGTTTGGTGGGGTCAGTTGAAGTGGGGGGTGGATAAGGACAAGTGGGGAGCTACAGTCCAGGCTCCTTGAGCAAAGGCAAAAGGACAAAAAGGCCTAAAGTGCAGGGCGGGCCTGGAACCACGAAGGGTCTGGTGTGGCTTGACCATGAGTAACCGGAAGCAGGGGAGTGGCCAGAAGTGGGAGGGGAAATCGAGGCCAAGTTTGGCGGAGGGCCTTTCCTGCCAAGCCAGAGAGTTTGGATTTTATTGCTTAGGCAGTGGAAACCTGAGAAGTTTCCCAGCAGGGAAGTGATTCATAGTGTCTCTGTGTTTTAGGCAGAGCGGGGGGCAGGGGCATGGAGGCCAGGTGAGAGAAGGGGGCACGGGGAACAGTCAGTGGTCGGGGTAGCCTGGCAGGGCAGGAACTGGGCGTGAGGGCCGTCCCCAGATGGGCAGCTGTGGGCACTGCCAGAAAGGAAAGAGACTTTAAATGGAGTCCAGGGAATGAGGCCAGAAGCTGGGAGCCAGAAACAGGGCCTGGCAGGGCACTGCCTGGCAGGACTGGGGGGCAAGGCCTTGTGAGTTGAGAGCAAGAGATGGAGGGTGGGTGAAGGGCAGAGATGTTCCCCCAGCGCCTGCAGGAGCCTGACAGGAATCTTTGGGAAAAGATGTCATTTCTTATTATAAAAGCAACAGTTAATAATTGTAAAAACGTAAAACAGTGCAGAGATATATCCCATCCTCCCTCTTGCCCTCTGCCCCCCCAAGTTAACGGTTCACGGTTTGGTATGTGTCCTTCCAACTCCTTGTTCTACACTCATGCAAATATACATATCGTGTCTTTTTAAATAAAAATGGAAAGCATTACGTATTTTATGCAATTTACTCTTTTACTGAAAATATGTTGCAGACATCTTTCCTGTCAGCACATAAGATCTACCTCATTCTTTTGAACAATTTTGTGGTTTTCCAGAGTATAGGTGTACCATAATTTATCAAATCATTCCCCTCTGGATGAACGTTTCAGTTGTCACCATCTATTTAGTCTTTAAGTAATGCTACAGTAAGCACAGGACGACTGCACAGTGAACCCTCAAGTGGAATAGCAGGCGCAAGACTTTGCCTGCACAGGTTTGCTCGGCGCCGCCTGATGAGGGCAGGAGACCAGTGCAGCCAAGAGGGTGAGGGGCCACGAGGGGCCACCTGACCACTTACATTCAGGGCAGAAAAGTGGGGCTTGACCTGAATGGTGCACATGAGGTAGACTCAGCAGGACCTAGCATGGTAGGAAAAGTAGTGGCAGGAATAAAAAAGTGGATAGGCGTGTTCCAGTCCATCAGCAAATCCCACTGGCTTTATCTTCAGAATAAATCCAGAGTCGGTCCATTTCTACTCCACCCACACTGCCCATTCGAATCCAAGGCACAGTCTCGCCCCTGGACTAGGGAAATGGTCTCTCACCGTCTCAGTACTTCTAGTCTGTCCTCCCCGGAGCAAATGGAGTGATCTTGTAAAAATGTAAGTGAGACTAGGCCTCACCTCAGAATCCTTCTCTGGCTTCCCAGCCACTCAGAATTAAGTCCAGCTCCTCTCCAAGGCCTCCAGGGCCCTGAGGGAGCTTGCCCACTACGGCTCCTGGACCATCCACCGAAAGCAGTCCCCCACCCCCACCCCGCCCCATCTCCATCACCCAGCCGAGCACTTACCACATGCAGGGGCCCTTCTTATTTGTCCCTGGGCTTACTGCCCATCTCTCCGCTGGAATGGAAGCTTCCTGAGCATCAGGACTTTGTCGCTTCTTTCACTCCTGCATCCTCAGTGCCCAGCACTGTGCCCAGACAGGTACTCAGAAAACATTTGTTTTCTGGAATTATGCTGAATGGGTTGCACTGATTCAGACTGACAGCTGGGTGAAAACGTCTGGCAGATAGAGAGTTCATCAATAATCAAGAATACTGACATTGTATCATTTTGCTCATTCTATGGAATTATAAAAAATGCACTGTCGTGTTTATTAACCCGTTCATTCCCACAGCAAACAGTTATTGAGTACCTGCTATGGAGAGGCAGACCCAAGCCAGACAGCCCAGGCTGAATCCTGCCTCTGCTCCTACCAGGGCTGTGACCTCACACAGGTCCTTCACCACTCTGACCCTCAGTTGCCTCATCTGTGAAGTGGACACACTGGTCGTGTTTACTCCATGTGTTTGTTGTGAGGATTAAATGTCAGTGTACGTGGAGCACTTAGAACTGTGCCTGGCACACGTATTACTATAACCACTGTTCCTACCGCGTGCCGGGCGCTACTCCGGGTGGTGCGAGGACAGAAGTGAGAGTATCGTTCTCACTCCTAAAGAGCCCACCATCCAGTGGGGGACATGGGCAGCAGATACTGACAACTCAGTGTAATCCTCCTCGTGCCAGGTACACGGCTCCCTGGGGGACACGGCTCCCAGGTGAGTCTTTAAGGATCTGAGGAGCATCTCTGCCCCTCCCATCACAGTCCAGGCCCCATCTATAAACTGAGCTCCGGTACCAGCGTCCTAGCAGCACTCTGGTTCACCATGGCCCTTTCTAGCGTATTCTCCACTCAGCAGCCATAACATGTGGGTCAGGTCCACGCCCCTCCCTGCGCCATCTGGCCCTCCTCTTGTGCTATTCCTCTCTTGCTTACCACCGTGCAGTTTCACGGGATTCGCATCTTTAAGTGTTTTGTTTTGTTTACTCAGGCCTAAAGAAATGCCAGCCTCCCTCCTGTGACCCCTGCGCGGCCTCCAGCGCCACAGGTGTGGCTCCTTCCTGTCCTCAGGGCGCCACTTCTTGGAGAGGGCTTCCCTTTCCATCAACATATGCTCCTGGCACTGGACAGTTCCTGATTACTTATCTATTTGCTTGTTTGTCTCTTCCACTAAACCAGCAGCTCCCAAGTATTTTGGTCTCAGAACCCCTTTACACTTGTAAAAATTGAGGACCCCAAAATGCTTTGGTTTATATAGATTACGTCTATTGATATTAAAGCTGAGAAATTTAAAAAAATTAATGCATTTGAAAATAACAATAAGCCCACTAAATGTTAACATAAGAAACATATTTTTATGAAAGATAACTATTTTCCAAAACAAAAAACCTCTAGTGAGTAGGGTTGGCATTGTTTTATGCTTTTGTAAATCTCTTTAATATCTGGTTCTAGAGATGCAAAGTCGACAAGACATATTACTTACCCATAAGTGCCTTTGCTGGTAGTTTTTTTTTTTTTATAGTCGTAAAATATAAATCACATAAAATTTACCATTTTAATCTTTTTTTTTTTGAGGAAGATTGGCCCTGAGCTAACATCTGTTGCTAATCTTCCTCCTTTTTTTCCCCTTTTTTCTCCCCAACCCCCCAGTAGATAGTTGTATGTCATAGCTGTACATCCTTCTAGTTGCTCCATGTGGGACACCGCCTCAGCATGGCTTGATGAGCGGTGAGTAGGTCCACGCCCAGGATCCGAACTCGCGAACCCCAGGCCGCCAAAGCAGAGCGTGCGAACTTAAATGCTATGCCACCGGGCCGGCCCCTAATCATTTTTAAGTGTACAGTTCTGTGGCATTAAGTACATTCACACTGTTGTGCAACCATCACCACCATCCACCTCCAGAACTTTTTCTTCTTCCCAAACTAAAACTCTGTCCCCATTAAACACTAACTCCCTGTTCTCCCTGCCCTCCTTTGCTTGTGGTTTTGTCCAAATAATAGAGATGGCTACCCACTTTCTGGAATAAATTTTTCTTCTCCTTAATTTAGATTTTCGGGATATCTACTGTTGGCTTCACCAAGGCAAACATTTTGAATGCCTTCTACGTGAAGCCTCATGCTGGCAGACGAGAAGCATAAGACACACTGTCTGCCCTCAGGGAGCTTAGTTTTGGCTATATGAGATCATTAGATAAAATGAACTTTAAATGAAAGTGTGTATTCATTTAGAAAATATTTATTGAATGTATTTCATTGATTGTAAAATGCCCATTTTTTCACATTTTAGCATCTCTTAAATTGGGATGAATTTTACTATCAATGGATATCATACTTTAATCATCAGAGTTTTTTCTTTCTTGGTGGTACATAAAATAATGCTGCATTTTACAATCGAAGGCATCTTAGATGTCAGTGATCAAAACAGACAAAAAGGGCAGTGGAATATACATAATGAAGGGGAGAAAGAGCATTCTCTACCCACTCTGGGTCCTTTCAGGCTGGGCTACAAATTAAATTGACATGAGGCCGAATAGCAGGAGAAAATCAAACAAAGCTTTATAACATGTACACATGGGAAGGACTTGGGGAAACTGAGTATCTCTCAGCGGGATGGCAGAGGTTCTCCTCTTAAATAGATAAATGAGGATATTGGGGGTTGGGTCAGCTATGGGAGGTTACCAGAAAAGCACAGTAAGGTTGTTATGCAGATTTAAGGCCTCACCTTCCACATTGACAAGTTTCTAGAGATGAGGTCATCCGCCCCTCTTCCCAGTACAGAGAAGGAGACACCTTTACAAATGGAGATTTCCCTTACAAATGTAAATGTCTGGTAAACAGAACTTTGATAAGAATGGGCCCAGCAAAGACCCTCCCAGTCTATCAATACCCAGAGTTATCCACGGTGACGGGCTCGTCCCTGGGACAGGCCTTGCATCCCAAATCCCTTTAGACAGTTAGTGGGGGTGGGGAAGGTCAAAGCCTCCTTCAGTGAAAATAAGGTAAGGAGACACATCTTGAGGTGGCCAATTCTGATCCCCCACAATAACAAGGACTTACTAGATCTTTGTTCCTTCCTTCTTTTAAAAACTGGCAAGTATGCACCTAAAGCCCGGTGTAGGACCTTGTACATAGCTATTCCCTCCATTGACAGATCAGAGGGTACTGTAGGCATCTGAGATCTTGGATACCAATAGAATAAGATGTTCATTGCCCTCTGCTGAAAAGTAACAATATCTTTCATTTGGTTAGCATTTTACAGTTTATAAAGCATTTCTACATGCTTAATTTAACAAATATTTACTGAATGAGTGAACAAGTGAATTTTCTCATTGGATCACAGCATCCCTTTGAGACAGGCCAGAAAAATTGCACCACTAGCTGAGAGAATGAAGGACTTCTCCAAGGTCACCTGCTCATGAAGGGCAGACCCGGGGCAGTAACCCAGGTCTTCCGACTCTTGTGCGGATTCACGCCAAGTCCAGCTCCTGTGAAGAACAGTCTCCTGTGCTGACCAGTAAACATGCAGGAAATTTTAGCCTTGCTTCCCCTTCTAACTGAGGGTCCATTCTAAAACACCATCCAGCTTCGAGGTAAGTAGAATAGTTCAAAAGTGGAGGCTACTGTCTGGAGTTTTAAAACAGGCCATAGAAGCTTCTCGGCTGTTATATATTCATAAAATAACTAGTTTTCCTCAGAGGTAAAATGGAGGCTAATTTTTAAGGAGAGGAAAATGGGGTCAAAGACACGGATACGAGGGCGTATTCAAAGGGCATCCTGGAAGCTGAAGACGTGGCTAGGTTCCACGTGGTTCCTAGTGTTTGAAGAGATTCCGACAGCAGCCCGACTGCGCCGGTCACGTCTGGTGAAGGCTCTGGATTGGTGAGGAGTCGGGGGGTGAATTTTACCCTCTAACATATAGGATCTTTTTAACATGTGCAAACTGCAGCCCTGGTGGTCTCATCTGGTGTCCTGGGCAGTGGGTTTAAGAGCTACTGTTCTTGCCTTTTCTCTGTTGCTTCCTTCAAATTCCTCTGGTGAACGTTTGCTCTTTTCTCTTTATGCTTCCCTTTGCTTTCATTTCTTCCTCGGACTTTCTCCATCTTTTCTGACCCTCCTCGGGTCCATCCGTTTCCTCCTTTTTAATGGAGGAGAACCACACGAAGTCGAGAGAGACCTGGGCCCAGAGCAGAGGGCCTGGCGGAATCCTGGGCAGGTCCTTGAATCCGCGGGCTTCATGTCCATGCCCGGGAAACGGGTCAGGCACTCAGTGAACGTGGAAAGGTCCCCCCAGCACTTGTGGGTGACACTCTCCCACTCACCTCACGGGCGTTTTCAGCATCAAATCAGATCACAGGTGTAAACTATCAAATGCTACAGCAGTGGAAGTTCTGGAATAAGATACTATCTAGTAACATACTCAGAACCAATTTTTATCTTAAAATAGATTATATTCACTTTTCCTGATTTGATGCCAAAATTTTTACAAGCTTTTTGATCATTTGGAGAAGCCAGCATAATTCTAAGCTGAGTAAAGTAGACAACCCAGCAGCTAAGACACTCTCAGATGCTACATAATGTTTTACACTTTCTAAATACTAATAAGAATAGGATTGAGGGAAAGAGGCCCAACTAAGAGCTGAAAGTATCATCTACTCCATTACAGCCTGCACCAAATTCATACACGATAACTTGACTTTCTGTGAAGTCCTAATGAATATATTCATGATCGTCTCTTTCTGTGGGTGAAATTAACATTTCTGCATGAGCCAGAAATTAATATTTTAATTTTACCTTTTCTCTCCTTTGGCAGCAATTTCTCATGGCTTTGATCATGTCTGACAGCTCCCACCTTTCCCTCTCTGGCCAGAACCTCTCCCCTGAACACCCTCATGTGCACAGCTGCCTGCTTGGCATCCTCGCTTACACAGCCATCTCGGGCTGTCCCAGTCCACACATCTCATCTTGCCCGCAGGCCTGCTTATCTCTCCGTCTTCCCAGTTGACTGCAACTCCTCCCCCCTGTGGTTCAGGCCCAGACCCTTACGGTCATCCTTTCTTCCTTCTCTTTCACCCCAGAGCCAGTCTGTCCTGAGATGCCATCAGCTCTGTGTTGAAATAAATGCAGAATCTGTCCATTTCTTGCCACCTCTATTGCTGTCAGCCAGTCGGAGCCACCCGCATCTCTCATCTGGAATACTGCCGCTGTGCCTCAACCTGTTACCCTGCTTCTTCTTCTCCTAAAATCTGTTCTCAACACGGCAGCCAGAGTGATGTCATGTTGAAAATCATGCAAGTTGAAATACAAATCCTTTCTGCAGGATGTTTTCCTCCTTAATGCCAGTGTCCTCACAATGGCTTCTAAAGTCACACGCAGTGCGCCACCCGGCCCCAGTACCTCTCTGAGCTCATCTGTTGACCTTGATCTTGCTTGTTGCCCTCCAGCCACGTCGGCCTCCGGGAACATGCCTGGCATATTCTGTCCTGGGCCCTGATACTGTAAGTCCCCTTGAATAGGCGCTCGTCCTTCCTAGTTATCCCCGTGACCAGCTCCATCACCTCCTCCGAGTGTTTTCCTAAATGTTACCTCCTCAGCCAGGTCCACCCCCACCACCTGACTCAAAATTGCTCTGCATCCTGTCATCTAGATCCCCCTCCATCTTTTCTTTTCCTCCGTATTATCACTCTCTAACAGACTACAATTAAGATTTAATGACTCTTCGTGTCTATTATTTGTTGTTTGTCTCCCTCTGCTGGAAAGGAAGCTCTACAAGGGGAGGGGTCTTGGTTTTGCTCCCATTGGACCCTGGCACCCAGTACCTAGTAGACCCTTCATAAACTGAGTGAACAAGTGAATGAATGCTCCCAGCCCATCATCTTGGGCTCTGCTAACCTGCCGTCAGCGCTGGCTCCTCACTGGGATCAAACCTTGGGTTTCAGACAGGTTTATTCTCAGAATTTCAGCATGATTTTGTATTGGGAAGGGGGACAGTGGGGGAAACTGGAAAGAGGCAAGGATGAACGGGACATTTGATCTTGAAGGAAAAAGTGATTGATTATTCCAAACATCGCAGTTACTGGAATTAGAGCATCGAAAATTCTAAAATTTCTGATAAGGAGAAATTCCCCCAGGATGGGCAGGGGAGCAGGGCATATTCCTAGTTGAGACCCCATGCACTTCCGACAGTCCCGCAGGTGGTGTGGAGTTGTGTGCGTGTACCCGGGTGCATGATGGTGGAGAGCATTCCAGAGCCCTCACTGGAGTCTCAGAGGACCCATGACTCACAAGAGACGAGGTGTGCCTGACTCAGGGCAGCCCCAAACACGTCTGCTGAGAGCCGCCGACCGCCTGCCACCTTGGCACCCCCGTGGGAGTAGCTGTTGGCCCTTTCTGCCCCTGGTTCCCCACTTTGAATGGTGCAGTAACTTTGTGAGGGGTGCAGCAAAGGGTATGCGCTCAGGCTCAGGAGCCGGATGGCCCGGGTTTGAATCCTGGTCCAGCAAGTGCCTGCTGTGTGACTCTGGATGAGTTACTTCACCTTTCTGAGCCTCAGTTCCTTCATTGTAGAGTGGGGATGAGTTATGCTGAACAAACTAATTCACATGAAGGTTTACGCTGTACGGGGGCACGTGGTAAGTGTCATTATACAATCAGCCTGTCTTCACTGATAACACGATCCTGGGGCAACATCCTGTAGAAAAGATTTGTATCTCAGCTTGAAAGGGGATGTGAATATTGTGTTAGAGCATGAGGTGTGAAGGGCCTCCTCAGATCGGGCAGGCCTCAGTTCTGGAAAGTTTATAATTAATCCCGTTAGTGTCGCAGAGGACTGTGCTGTCACCAGGAGTTGAGACTTCAGTGCATATCTGACTCAGAAGATTTGGTTTCTGGAAGGCTTCTAAAAATTCCATAGAAGTATGTGTAAAATATGAAATACAGCAACACAGTATTTTCTCCCAATGAAATAGTCAATGTATTTTTATCCCCATCAGTGATCTTAGAATATTTACATTGGTCATATCAATGATCAAGAAATACTTTGGGAACTTCTCTTAAAAAGAACCCTCAAGGGCTGGCCTGGTGGCAGCGTAGTAGTTAAGTTCGCAGGCTCTGCTGCAGTGGCCCGGGGTTCACAGGTTCAGATCCTGGGCATGGACCTACGCACTGCTCATGAAGCCATGCTGTGGCGGCGTCCCACATAAAGTAGAGGAAGATGGCCAGTCTTCCTCAGCAAAAAAAGAGGGGGATTGGCAGCGGATGTTAGCTAAGGGCTAATCTTCCTCACCAAAAAAAAGAAAAAAGAACCCTCAGAGGTAGTCAGAGCTTCACAACAACTTAATTACTTTGTGGTCATGTTTTGGTCTTGTTTTGTTTTTGGTCCTAAATGATGTTACTTATTTTGATCAATATCCTTACTAATCAGACTGGGTTTTAATGACTTTTGCCTATTTCCAGAAATTAAATTCACCTTCCAAAGATGAAAACTTGCCGGTATTGAGGACAGTAAAAAATGTGCCCTGTGCTGGTTTTGTAAGTGTTTACATTTATCAGAGCTCATCAAAGGGTGCACTTAAAAATGAGCACACATTCTGGAGTCTAAATTAGACTCCAATACAACTTAAAGAAAAGGTAAAGAACTGCTCAAATCAGGCACCCTGTGCACTGAAAGCAACTCCCAAAAGTTTGGTCAGTGGCGTTGCTACTAAATTTAGTGCACACCCGGGGTGGTGGGGCTACTTGGAAAAGATCAGCCTGTGCGCATAGGAGGCCCACTATTGGTCACTGCGGGCATGTAGCGGCAGTGAGCCGGCCTGTGTCTGCTCTGCTGCGAGCCTGGGAGACATGCGGTGCCCTGGCTATTGAGCTAGCCACCCCCAACCCCCGCCACTCCCACCCCTGATCAGAGATACCGAAGGCCACACGCTAAGGCCGACTTCTCCTTGGACCTGCCTGTAAGCGCTCCTGTGCGGGGCCCTCAGGTCCCATCAGCCTCTGGATTTCCTTCCCAAGGGGCTACTTCTGGCCGAAGAACTCTTCTCCAACTGATTTCGTGGTGAGGCTTCTGGAAAGGGTTGTGGAAGCTGCTCAGAACAGCTATCTCCACTGAACTGGGGGCCTAGGTGAGCACATGCACGGCCAGGGCCCAAGCTGCAGGAAGACAGAGGCAGGACCGGCTGTGGCCATTCAGCTGTGGGGGGGAGAGGGACCCGTTGACCCGGGACACGAGCTCCCAGCCAGAGAACAGGCCTGCGATGCTTCTTTGTATTTGCATCAACTGCCCCACCAGGGTGTCCAGGCCAGCCTTGTTTTTGGTTATTTTGGTGAGGTTTTTTTTTCTGATGGTGGTTGTACATTTAAAGTTTTAGCAGGAAGGTTGAAGCCATCTGTTTGATCCTAAATACATCGCCCTGTTCCCCTAGTGCTGTCTCCATGGAGGGTTTGTGGCTCTGCTTTCAGCATAATTAATTCCTTTTCTCCTTTATACTTTTGGAAAGGGCAGGATGGGGATTTTGTGACTGCTGCTACGTTCTTCTAATACATACCTGCAAAATTAGATGCAGACCAGAAACAATGGGAATCAGCTTTTATTTAGGACTTGGTCAGTAGTTGGTATACCTCATTTTCCCATTAAAGACAGTTGCTCATGTGCCTTTCTTAGCCAGAGCAGATGTATACTTTATTATCTTTGTGGCAAGCCAAGATTGGGCTCCGAGTGTCAGTTTCATGATAGAGCTTTGGTGTAAGTAGAGTCACGTACATAGCAGTGTGGGGTTTTCACCTCCCACTATCCCTCTCTACTTTGCTCCTAGCAAACTCTGCAAGTCAGTCTCGAATAGGGTATTACTAAATATATTAATGGGTAGATAAGAGATAGGAAAGGCAAAGTACTTTAAAAGTGTGACAAACGTTCTCTTTAATGACAGTGCTTTATAGGGAGCTGTCCATTCCTTTTTCCTCACAACAGCACACTGTCACATTATGGTAATTTGTATGTGCTTTCTAGGGTCATTGATTCATTTAGCAAAAACGCGCTGAGCCCACATGGAGCAGCCTTGGAGCCCCGGAAGAGGCCTATAGCATGAGACTGACTCTAGACAGAAAGGAAGATAATTTAAGGGGCTTTCTTAAGTGGGGCTCCGGGGTTGGGCTGATGCTCAACAAAAGGCTAGGTCATGGATCCTGGTGTGATCTGAACCCCGGACCTTGGGGAGCAAGAAATCAAGGCCTGGAGAAATGAAATGATTTGCCCACGATCTCCTAACTTCGGCCTGTAGGTTTTTCTCCTAGACCATGCCCAATGTGTTCTTGATTTGATTTTTAAACTTGGAGAAAAAGGAAAAAATCTTCATACTCTTAAAACTCATTTGAATTATGTGAAAACACCATTTCCCAAACTGTTTCATGGAATATCAGTTCTATGAGATATTATTATGTATTCTCAATTTAAAAAATTATGTTAGCAGTATTTTTTCTAAAATTATAGGTTTATAAAAATGTTAAACTCATGTATATAGTAATTATTATTATATGATAATCCTCCTTTAATGACTGCGTACCAAACCCTAAAATACAAGGAAATAGCATGAAAGATCACCTGATATGTGAATTGCATGCTGGATCTTGTGATGTGGATCTTACTCAGGGGCAGCATTTATCAACTAAACACTTCGTGTGTTGTTTATTCACATGCGAGCCTGAGTTCTGGATTATACTTTTCATTAAAACCTTGATATATGGTTGATATTCAATACTTATTACATGTTAAACACCAAATCAGATTAAAAAAAAAAAACTTATTGGAACCTTAGGCAGCCTTTTAAAACAAGTTTGCATTTAGACACAGAATTGTTCAACTCTGTGTATATCTAAATATTTATCCTACAGATGGATCAGTGGGTGAGCTTGGAGCCCTCGAGGGCTCATGGCTTCACAGAAGAGGACAGCTCACGTGTTCACGGCCAAGTCTATCACTGTCTCGGTCGAGGCCTCTGTGCCCCAGTTCTTTTGACTGTGTAATGGGTGCTGACAAGGAACTTTGCAAATAAAAACTAAAAGGGACCAAAAACACAACCTGGGGCTCCTTAGGTATTGAGATATGAATTATCCCATAATCTTTATCCAAAATGTCTTTGGAAGGTAACAATTTTAAGCAGAGTTTGACCCACGTTTTCCATAATTACACAATTATTAGGCACAAGGATTCTGGAAAATGTTTCTTTTGCATATGAGTATTTTTTAAATTTAAAAAACACAAACCTGTGCCCCATATAGGTTGTCTGTGATGCATGATGTCAGCAGACTTAATCATTTTCTCTCAAAGATGCTTAACAATATTTGGTACTTCCTGGCGGGGGGGACAAGGCAGGGGACTCCTTTGGTCTTGGTGAGACTCTGTGTCCTCCCTCAGGGTTGACTTGGCCTGAACAGACCTTCCTGCAGAACTCTGAATAGCACAAGTTAGGTCCAGACCTAAACGGTCTTAGAAAGTTCTGGCTGCAAAGGACTTTAGTAAGAGATGGTTAAAGATCATGGTTAAAATGATTTTTCCGGTGTTAGGAACCTTATATTCTGGTTCTGGAAGGATGCTTTGGCTTCTAAATAGCCAAATATGGACCGCGTGGTCATGTTTTCACAGACCTTTTATTATACTGTTTTATAAGTTTAGTTAATGAAAGAACAACGTTCTTGAGTGCTTGTCTGATGATGAATACTGCGTCTCCATTCCTCCTGGGTAGTGAAGAGTTGGGATCGTTTACTTTAGTCCTCTGTTCTATTTACAGCCAGAGTCAAAACATCAATTCATTCACCTCTGATAGGTAGGGACTGGCCCCAAACTCCTGGTAATGACCCCTTTCTTTACAGTATGCGTAAGTCGTGTAAAATAAGATTGTAAAGAGATCATTTACAATGGTTACGTCGTATTACACTTCATTTAATTCAGACTTTTCACTGATTCACACTGGCTCTTCTCCCGAGTGGGCCAAATTGACCACATCGTCACCAGCACTAGGACCAGCATTGCTTCCTGACCCTGCTGGTTTAGCAATACCTTCAGAACAAGTAATTAATTTCAAGCTCTCCATCTCTCAAGTTCCTGCTGGCTGGAATCCTTGGTGGCTTTTTTTTAAGTGAAAGTTTTAAAGCATGAGAAACGGGCTTTCCCTTGGGAACTTCATGCTGGAAACAGCGTAGGGATCCATCCCTCAGCATTAGCGAGGGTCGCCGCCGCGCCAGAGGTAGGCAGAGCCTTAAGGGCCTGTCCAGTGGGGGCGAAAGACAGTGCTCGGGGACTTTGTATCGTGTCGGTCCTCTGCGAGTGGTTCAATGGGCATAAACCGAGCCGCCTTCAAGACAGAAGGGACACGAGCCACTGCAGAGAGCAACGGCGTTTTGTGAGCGCGTTCCAACAGTGCCACCCCTGGGAGCCCGTGTTCTCACCCACCTCTGCGACCTCGGGCGCCAGCGACCTCGGGCGGGGGCCCAGAGGAGGGAGCGCACGTGGCGCTGACAGCGGGGCCGCAGACACGGGGCCTCATTTTCTTTCCTTGTAAAGTGAAGTCCCCAGAGTTCTTGTGCTTTTGCTTAGCAGAGCGCCGGGAAAAGACGTTTTCAATGTGTTCCGTTGTCTTTCCCGGTGACAGAGCGGCCTCCCGCCACATGTTTCCAAGCGTCTCTTTGTAACCATGCGGAGCGGTTCTTCGCTTCTCTCAAGCGCGGCAATAATGAGGGGGAAGAAAAAGCGCGTGTGGCAAAGCGCTGATTATTGCAGGGCTCCGGGCGTTCTGCGTCCACCTGCTGAGGAAATCATGGCTTTTGACTGCGGAGGGACTTAGCCTGCGCAGTTCATTTGCAAGTTTAGGAGACCTAAAAGATGGGAACTGCCTGATGCTGAGCCACCGAGGCAAGGATGCGGAGTGTTTGAAGGGGTGCAGCATAATTTCAACATCTGGTGAGTTCCTTCCCGACCCTTTACTTCTCACCCCACGGGCGATGATATCCCACATCCCTTCAGCAGTGGCCCCGTGTGGCACAATGTAGCTGGCACATTTTCTAGGACCTGAGCTAACTGGAGGTGGGACCCTTGGCTATTACAAGCACAATGTGTAGCTGCTGTCATCTTACAAGACCCGCTGGTGGGAAGTCTTTCCGAGACTTGGGTGCTGACGGCCTAGCTCAGGCAGGGTGGGAGATTGGCAAGAGAAGTGGAGGCAGGATTCCAGAGTCTTCCTTTTACCATATACTTGCTGCGGCCTTGGGGAAGTCCTATAAACTTCCAGGGCCCCAACCATCTCCTTTTCCCAGTGGAGGATGGCCAGTGGCCTCCTGAGGTCCTAAGGCCATCTGACTAACAGGAGGCAGCAGTGAGTGTCCATTGGAGGATGATGAAGAATACCCCGCATCCAGGGGCATTCAGTTCCTCCTTCCTCAGGCCTCCTCTGCATAGGGCCTGAAGTCAGCCAGCAGCTTAGGGTAGCTGTAACCACTTAGTACAGCAACTCCGTGTGTATACTAATTAATTGGTATAAAGATCAAACTCAGATTCTATCCAGATTTTCTAAGGTAAGCACTTCACAGAGAGAAATGGACCTGGAAGGAGGTGTCTGGAGGATTTAAACTGCATTCAGTTGGCTGGGAAACCGCATCGTAGAAAGACTTATTGATAAGAAAGAATTGCAGCCACAGTCAAAGGCTGGGGGAAGGGTGATGGGGATGGAAAGGAGGGGTAACTTGTTTGCAGACCCACAAACCAGAAAACTCAGTCTGAGAAGATGGCTCTGGGCCAGGGCAGCTCAAGGAGAGGGTGTGGGGGTGGCCTGGAGAGGCTTGGTAAGGGAGGGCCGTATGGAACTGAAGGGGTCCTGGTTGAACAGTGTCCCTCAGACATGCGTGTCTACCTGAAGCTGTGAATGTGACCTCATTTGGAAACAGGGTCTTTGCAGATGTAACCAAGTTACAATGGGGTTCCACTGGATTAGGGTGACTGATCCAACGACTGGCGTCCTTCTAAGAAGAGAGAAATTCAGACATAGAGATACCGACACAGAGGGAAGGCAGAGGCATAGATTGGAGTGATGCTGCCACAGGCCAAGGATTGCTGGTGTCTTAGTCAGCTCAGGCTGCTCTAATGCAACACCACAGATCGGGTGGCTTAAACAGGCATTTATTTCTCACAGTTCTAGAGGCTGGGAAGTTCAAGATCAAGGTGCCAGCAGATCTGTGTCTGGTGAGGGCTCTTCTTCTGGTTTGCAGGTGGCTGCCTTCTCGCTGTGTCCTCACATGGCAGAGAGAAAGAGAGACCTCAAGCCTCTTCCTATAAGGACACTAGTCCCATCACAGGGCTCCACCCTCACGACCTCATCTACACCTAATCACCTCCCAAAGGCCCCCTCCTCATGCCATCACATTGGGGGTTAGGGTTTCAACATATGAATTTTGAGAGACACACATTCAGTTCAAACAGCTGGGAACCACCAGGAGCTAGAACGGGCAAGGAGGATCCTCCCCTAGAGCCTCCAGGGAGAGCATGGCCCTGCCGACACCTGGATGTCAGACTCCAGCCTCCAGACTGAGAGAATAAATGTCTGCTGTTTCGGGCCACATGGTCTGTGGTCACCTGTTACAGTGGCTGCTGTGGGACACTAATACCGAAGGAAGAAGTCTTCGGGGTGAGCTGGGAGGAGCACACGTCTGCCTCTCACTTCCTGGACCCCCCAGTCACGGCAGGGGTCCCAGTTCCTCCCCAGGCGGGAGTGACTCTTCACAGACTTCACATCATCACCTCACCTGCTGTCTTAGCACAAAGTTCCAAACCCCGAAGAGCTCAGAGAGAGATGGCAGCAGCCAATGGATGGGGCATGTTTTCCGGTCGATGCCTCACAGGAGCCTCCTCTAAACCAACAGGTGAGCGTAGAGCGGAAGAGCCTGTTGCTTTGCTGTGATCCAGTAGAACACCCAGCATCATCCCACGTCTTGCCCTGTTGATTTTCCTGCATCCCGATAATTTGAAAAACAAACCCACCCCTTCTCTTTGAAGGGTAAATGAGTCTATTCCTAAAGTTTAAAAGGTGACCTTATCAATAAGCAGCAATTATGTACTTTGTACTCTCAGATCTCAAACAAGTTCATAGAGCAAACTCACGAGAATCACATGTTATTAAAAGGCAGCTGCCTCACACACAGAACCAAGCTTGTGCTTGACAATGGCGTGGGGATCATACAGGACCTGGCCAGGGAGTGAAAACCATGGCACCTGCTTTATCTGATTCCTGCCTCCCTCCCCAACCTCACTAGGACCACTCTCCCCCTGCTCAATATCCTGTAGCCACTCTGCACTACCTTCTGCTTCTTGATACACCAAGCTCTTCCCTGCCCCAGGGTCTTTGCAAATGCTATTCTCTCTGCCTGAAAAACTCTTCTAGCTCTTCACATGGTTGGCTCCTTCTTGGCCCTCAGATCTTGTCTTCAAAGCCAACTCCCCGGAGAAGTCTTCCCTGACCACCCTATCCAAGGTAGCATCCCCATGGTGGTAGGCAGATAAATGCCTCCACCAAAGATGTCCACTCCCTAATCCCCAGAACCTGTGAATATTATGTCCCATGGCTAGGGGGAGTTAAGGTTATAGATAGAATGAAGTTCGCTAATCAACTGACTTTAAGATAATGAGATTATCCTGGATTATCTGGTCCAGCATAATCATAAGGGTCCTTGAGTGAGGATGAGAAAGGTAGGAGATTCAGAACCAGACAGATGGCCTCATGAGGGACTTGACTGACCATTGCAGGCTTCCGATGGAGGCAGGGGCCACGAGCCGAGGAACGTGGGTGACCTCTGGAAGCTGGAAAAGACCCGGATCCTTCTTCTCCCCTAGAGCCTCCAGGAAGGAATGCAGCTCTGCCAGCACCTTGATTTTGGCTCGATGAGACCTATTTTGGACTTCTGACCTCCAGAACCATCAGGTAATAAATTGGTGTTGTTTTAAGCCCCTAAGTTTGTAGTAATTTGTTACAGCAGCAATAAAAGACTAACACAGGATCTCAGCTTCAGTGCCAACCCTCAGAGAAGCCTTCCCCGACCCGCTTATCCAGAGCAGCCCCCTCGCCTGGTTACTCTCTCGGGCACCTCCATGTGCGAAGCGCTGTTCTAAGCACTGGGGATACAGCAGTGGACACGACGTTAAAAATCCCTGCCCTCGTGGGGAGGAGGGGGCACACAATCAACAAAGAAGAACGATAAACAGTACAGCGGGTGGCGAGAAATGCTCGGGAGGAAAAGCAGATCCAGGGAGGAGGGCAGGGGGTGCTGAGGTCGGGGGGTGTGCCGTGTAAATGGCACCATCACTGAATGTGCCACCGAAGGTGACGTGGGCAAAGACCCAAAGCAGGGGAGGGGAGGCAGCAGCTCTCCAGGGGGAGAGCAGCCGGCAGAGGAGAGAACACCTAGCGGCAAGTGCAGGGGCCGACACGGCCACCGAATTCATCATCCAAACCAGGGCCTCCCGAGAGTGGAGATGACCTGTTAATGACATAAACCCGGACACAGGTCGCCTCTCAACAGCAGGGTCCCTAAGCAGCGAGGACAGGTGGCTGGATCACAGTGAATGGTGGGTGGGTGTGTGTAGAGATGAGGTCTGAGAGGAAAGGGGGGTGGTTTGGCACGACCATGCAGCCACCGTGAGAATGTTGGCTTTTACTCCGGGTGGGGGGGGGGGCGGAATCGGGAGAATTTCGAGCAGAATAATATGATTGGGTTTGTGTTTTAAAAGGATTGTCCTAGCTGGTGTGGTGGGAACTGAACCTTAGGGCAAGAGAGCAGAGGCAGGAGGCCAGGGAAGGCTCCCAGGATCCCCAAGGACCCCCGCGTACTGCGTGTTGACTCAGGAGGGGCATAAATCTGGGTCCTCGGGCTCCCCCTGCAGCACCCAGCCGTGGTTTCACCGGCCTCTCTGCCTCACATCCTTGGTCCATTTCCTGGCCTTTGCTTGACATTTGATACCATAGTGAAGTAACGGCCTTGAAAGTGCCCCAGTTAGAAAGCAGAGGCAACAATGATTGGAAACTGATTTCACGGAGAAAAGCTCTGAGTGCTCCTGATTCGAGAAAGGGCACTGAACTGGGCCAGATCCCAAAGAATCAGGAGCGTCACCTCTGTCCCCACCATCGAGACAGACAGGAGACGGCAATGGGTCTTCTGAAGTACCTCCTGCATCCCCCCCGCAGAAGGGCAGTGTTGCCAAGCAGAGTTATTTGTGGTAATAATTTAGGAGGAAAGCATGCATTTTTCTGAATTACATTAACGAGCTGTTGTTTTCCTCTCCTTAGTTCCTGCTCTCCGTCAGAATTCATCCAGTAGCACTGCCTATGGAGCCACTGGGTGGAGCCCGACAGGGAAGGTGGGAAGGGAGGAGCTGCCTGTCACTCTGAGGAGATGCAGAGGTTTTCTCTCTCGATCTAGGTCATGTACGATTTCCACGCCATTGTCAAACACAAGATTGGCTCTGTGCGTGATGCAGCTGCATTTTAATAATGATTCCTGCGGATTTGTTCTCTGAAGTTGTTTGAGATCAGACAGTATTAAGCAGATAATTGCCACTCACAGATAAGGTCACCTTTTAAACTTGTTGAATGGACCAATTCTTACATAATTATCATGAGAGACTGAATATACAAACGGACAATGGCCAGATCCTATATAAAAATAGAATTTTGACCCACAACCTGCAGCAACCTGCCCAGGAATCCAGCCCCCTTACCTGTAATAAACAAGCCAGGAGGCCTGCAGCTCTAAATCAGACTTGCAGGAAGTCAGATTCCTATCTTTAGTGACAACCCAAGAAGCCAAACATCTTCTATAATGATTGACCCAAATGACCAGATCTAGAATAAACGACAGTTTCCCTAATTTTTATCCCCACTTCCAGCTTAGGACCAATCAGAGAAAGCCAAAAATGCACCCCTAACCCCTCACATAGGACACCCCACTTTGAGTTAGCCCACCGGCTTCCCCAGGCCAACAGCCTCCAATCAGGGCACACCGGGAGCCTCCCCTTGTTCCCACTATAAAGCTTTCCCACGTTGCCTGCCTTTGAGTCTTTGCCCAAACGCAAGTGACACTGGCCCACTCCTTCGCTATAGCAAGTTCAGAATAAATAGCCTTTGCTTTTCCCGTTTGGTTGGTCTTCGTTTATTTCCACAGTTAACAGAGGACTAGCGCGACTTAAATACACATGTGTGCGTGCATAAAATATGCATGTGTGTATGCATACACATACAGGCAGCGCAGAGTTAGATATTATTTTTTACATTTGTTTTAATTTGCAAATGACTGAATTTTAATTCCAGGATTCTTTGGCAAAGATCTCAATAAAAGTGTGTCTAAACAAAATGCTGGCACTTTCCCAGAAGCGACTGTATCCAAAATGTCTTGGTTGTAAATTGGCTGAGTTTTCTTAAAAGTGGAACCCCTGCTCTGTTTGGTTCCTCAGGAGGGGGCAGCACCTGCCTTGAGATGGTGAAACTAGGACAGGCTCCCAGCTCGCTTCAGGCTGGGGAGGCTGCAGATTCTGGGTAGCGCAGGTCCTTATCTGTTCCTGGAAAGGGCTGTGATGATCACAAACCACAGCGGGGCAGAAATACCAGAGGCTCCAGGTACCCCTGGAGGAGAAGCGCAGAGAGGGGCCCTGGGGTCAGACGAGCAGGGAGAGGGCTCATGAAGTTACAGTCACCGTGACGGGGGGAAGAGTTAATCAACCTTGAAAATTGAATTGGGCCCCTGTGGACTGGAAGAAATTAACCTTCAAATAAATCAGCTAGGGCCAAGTACATAACACTTTTATTAAAAATTTAAAATCTAGGGGCCGCCTGGTGGCTCAGCGGTTTAGTCCACGCTTGGCAGCCCAGGGTTCGTGGGTTCGGATCCCGGGCGTCCGCCGACGCACTGCCTGTCAGCCATGCCATGGCGGCGTCCCATATAAAGTGGAGGAAGATGGGCATGGATGTTAGCCCAGGGCCAGTCTTCCTCAGCAAAAAGGGGAAGATTGGCAACAGATGTTAGCTCAGGGCTGGTCTTCCCCACAAAAAAAAAAAAAAAAGAAAAAGAAAAATTTAAAATCTAGGGGCCGGCCCCACGGCATAGCAGTTAAGTTTGGCACGCTCTGCTTCAGCGGCCCGGGTTTGTGGGTTTGGACCCCAGGCGCTGACCTACACCACTTGTCAGCCACACTGTGGCGGCAACCCACATACAAAATAGAGGAAGATTCGCACAGATGTTAGCTCAGAGCGAATCTTCCTCAGGAAAAAAAAATTTTTTTTAACCTAACCCTGGCTTCTAAACCAACGAGATTTAGCATATGACTTTCTGCCACCATCCTTTTTAGACTAGAGTTAGGGTCTGGCTTTGAGAGTCCCTGTGGGCTGCTCCCCTGCGTTATGTTGAATTGGAATCCTAAGGTCATGGGGTGGAGGTGAGCCATTTGACACAGGCTCCGGATGTGTCTGTACCACCAGCTATCTGACAGCCCCCGAGTCCCACCCCGTGTTCCTCTGTCCCCCACGCCCTCCCTGCCCTTCTCCATCACAAGGGGGACTCCCAACCTCTCCAAAGATCTCTAAACTGGGTGCGTTATCACCATTACGTCAACGAGTCAGTGCTTCCTCTTGGCTAGAAGAATCCTTTCTGGCAGGTTAAACGCCACGTTCAGCTACTGCATTCAGGTTTCCAGCAGCCGCCTCAGGTACACGTGCCACCCTTGGTTTCATCATTAAATTTACCGTTTTCTCTGCCTGGGTTCAAATCGCAACTCCACCCCTTACTCGATCCTTGTCCTCTGTGCCTCCGTTTTCTCGTGTGGGAAATGACAGCGTGAAGTGCATACCTCGTTGGGTTGATGTCAGGATTAACAGTCAAGAGCTTAAAGGGGTACCTGGCGTGGGACAGGCGTAGGTGTAGTCAACGTCTCAGCTGTTCATGCGCTGATCCATTAGAGGGGATGGGATCCGAGGCGCTCGGTGTGAGCAGTGGTGGAATGTGCTCTCAGGCTTCGAGGGCTGCAGACAGCACAAAAGGCAGCCCTCCCAGGAGGGAGAGAAGGAAAGTGGCAAAAATCACGTGGTAGCTGAGAAAACTGTTTGAAAATAGACGAGATGCCCCTGGAGACCCTGAAACATGTGGTGGGAAGGGCCGTGGAGATGCTGCTGGTGGGGCCAGAAGCAGGCCTCAGTGTTTCTGAAACTGTAGCCCCACTTTGATTGTGAGGCTGGAAACGGGGTGATCCCTTTGGGTTTTGGCTGTCAGGGAGGCCTGCTGCCTGGCGGGCCAGCCCAGCTGAAGCCCAGTGGACTTCCTTCCTGCTAAAGCTTCCCTCGTGCCAGGGCCGGCTCATGATTCGGGGGCCCGCTGCACAGTGGAATTGCAGGCCTCTTGTTCAGAGAGTAGGAAAAAGTGCTGGTAAAAAGATACTACCATACGAAGCTTTTTTCCTTTCTTCCAAGGTCCATCATGAGCTAACATCTGTTGCCAATCTTCCCCTATTTGCTGCTTAATGTCATGTCCCCTCGAGCATGAGCACAGTCAAAGGGAAATTGCAGACCCTCAGAGGCCAACAGGGTCCCCCTCCCACCAGCTACTAGACCAGAGTGCCCTGGCTGGGGGCTCGAAGTCAATCTCCCCAGCCCATGGGCCTGCCCCCCTAACTCACGGTGGATGAGGACTTCTGTGTCCAGACACACTTGGTGTCTGGATAAGGGGTGGGCAGGAGTTCATCCCCAGCAAGTCACCAGCAGACCACGATGGCACAGCCAGCCTGCGGCGAGGACCACTGTCACCATGCCTGCTCTGAGGCCCCTGGTGGGAGCTGAGGGCAGCAGCAGGCTGGGGGTGGCGGGGAGGCCGGGGAGCAGGTAGAGGAGAACCATCTAGTCCTGGGAGGCAGTGGGAGGCGGGACCACCTGTGAGCCGGGCCCGAGCCCCCAGACTTCCATTGTCCCGTCAGACTTCACCCACAAAACACAAATTCAAAGGTAACGTTATTAAGAATTTCAAGACAGTGGCCACGGAACATGAAACCCTAAATACGGGGCCCTTCTGAGCCCGGGGCCTGTGCGGCTGCCCTGGTGCGTGCCCGTGGAGCCGGCCCCCCGACCCCCTCCCAGCCCCTCTGGCTCCTCGGCACCCTGTGCACGCTCCCCATCGTGGGGTAAAATCTGCACGCTGTAAGCAGAGACTCACAGAAATATAACTGAAAATGGTCTATAACTGATTCCGTCTTGCTTACAAGTCCCTGCTCCTGCTAAGGGCAGAGGAAAGGAAAAAAACTGAAAACACCGTGAACTTGCTAACTAGGTCTCTTCAGCCTTCAAAAACTCCTTCTGCCGTTAACTCAGACACATAAAGATAATAGTTCAAATACATTCAGTTTTGGGTTCCCTGCTGGGGCTCCTTCTCCCTGCTCCTTCCCAAGACCAGGTTGGGCTCCTGGCTCCGAGATGCCTGACTGAGGTGGTTCTCGGCTGCCTGTCCTGGTGCCCACCGGGAGGGCCGTCACGCTCAGGGCTCCCACCACAGTGTCCTTCTAAACCACCACCTGTCTGGTGCCACATTCACCTTGGTCTTCCCACAGCTTTTTTGAGCCAGAGGAGGGAACCAGGGTCCTCAGGTCTGATCTCCTCAGGTCGCTACCTGATGGGAACTTCCCCAAGTCGCATCCTCTGACCTTGTACCCTGCTTATGTTCCACATCCACCAGACTCGGTTAGCATTTCTTAAAGGGGAGTCTTTGGAATTTAGAAAATCCCTTTCTTCTCTGAACTATGCTCAGTTTCAAGACTATTGTCCCGTGTGCACTCAGAGTCCGTCTTAACACTCAAAGGTAAAAGGGTCTTTTTTTCTCTTGTAACGTTCCTACTACGAAAATCACAGTCCTCTCTGAGGCAAACAGATGCCTCTGGTTGAATAAGAGAAAGAAAAATATTAATACATTAAAAAATTTATTCCTCTTTTACCTCCAGCATAGCACTTACCACAAATTTATTGAAAATGTTTCCTTATCTGTCTTCCCAAATAGAGTGTAGTCACTTAAAGGCAGGGGACAAATATCACTCATTTTCAATGTCAAGTACCTAAATATTGTGCCTGGCACTTTATGGGTTCTCAGAAATGGATGGATGGATAGGTGGGTGGCTGGATGGGTGGAGGGGTGGGTGGATGGGTGGATGGGTGGATGGATGGGTGGATAGATGGATGGGTGGATGGATGGGTGGATGGGTGGACGGATGGATGAGTGGATGGGTGGATGGATGGATGAGTGGATGGGTGGATGGGTAGATGAATGGGTAAATGGGTGAAAGGATGAGTGGTAGATGAGTGGGTGGGTGGAGAGATAAAAAATCTTTAAAAAATATGCCTAGCAAACTTCTGCATATATCACATTGGCCAAAACTGTGTCATATGCCACCCTGAGATGCAGGGGAAGCTGGAAATAAAATATTATAGTTGTGGTCATTTTCAATGGGGCATATTATTATCCTGAACAAAATTATGCTTCTCTTGGTAAGGAAGAAGGGCAGAATGTATAGCGGGCATACTACTGGCAGTAACAGCCAGAGGAGTTGCATTTTGGGCGAACCTTGCAGGATGCATAAGAGGGGAAGGGCATTTTGAGCCAAGGAAACAGCCTAACCAAAGGGATGGAGGCAAGAGAGCACACGACATGTGCAGGGAAGGGCTCGTAGTAAGTTCTGTGTAGATGTTAGCCATCGCCCGTCACTATTACTACACCCAGGCAGAGTGTTCTGTAGAAGGGATTTGTATTTCAACCAGAACTGTAAATAAATATTGCATTGTAGGATGAGGTGTGAAAGACTGACTGTAATGTGAGCCATCGTTACCTTTGAATCTCTGCTCTAGCTGTGTTACATTCTTTCTGTTCATTCCCAACGTGCCCCTTGTCTTCTCCTTCATATCCTCAGCCACTCTTGCCAGAGATCTGCCTATTTATCAGTTTTCTCAAAGATCCAGCTGTCGTTTTGTTGATCCTCATTTTTTTCTTTAATTTCTGTTCTTGTCTTTATTATTTTTTTATTTCCTTTCTTCTACTTTTGTTTTTGTTGTTTTATGCTATTCTCTTTCTTACTTCTAGAGTTGGACACTTAGCTCATTCATTTTGAATGTTTCTTCTTTTCTAATATGTTCATTTAAGGCCGTAAATCTCCCTCTGCGTGCTCCTGTAGTGGTCTCCTTCTGGTTTTAGCACATAATGATCTAATTCTCTTTCAGCTCTAAATATTTTCTGATTTCCCTTACAATATCTTTGACCCTTATATTTGGTGATCTATGAACTGAAATTTCAAAACATATGGGTTTAAAAAAACAGTTTTATGATTTATTTCTAATCTTATTTCATTGTGGCCAAATATCAGTTCTTTGTATGGATTGATATCAGCTTTGTGACCTGCTACATGCACAATTTTATGAAAGTTCCATGTGTGCTTTGAAAGGTATATTCTCTAATTCCTGGATATAGGAGTCTGTTATTGTCCATTCATCTTTAGGAGAATATCTATATTTTTGCTTGCTTGATCTGTCAGTTACTGAGGGCTGTGTATTATGATATTCTATTATGATGATATACATGGCAGCCATGGATGAATGTCACTCAGATTTCCCTTCAAGGGAACCTCCTACTATAGTGGGCCTACAGCTTCCAACTGGGACACCTTCAGACCCACTGTGACATTTATGCCAAAACCACATTCCCACCTCCCACCTGACTGGGCTGCTTCCAGCCAATGACTAATGACTGGAGGTACTAGAACTGGACCATTTCTGCCCCATGCAAGACTCCTCTAACAGGCAGTCTTTGCTTGGGGACTACCCATCAGCCTGGCCAAAGCTTTCTCTGAGTCATACTGCAGTCTGAGTCTTCCTCCTTCCTTCCCTCTCTCCTTTCACAGATGTCAGACTTGCACAAGTGGTCTGAGGTGCTCTCGGCCTGCTTCTGCACCTTCCTCCCTTTATCCTTCACAAATGTTTCCCCCAATAAATCTCTTGTGTATCTAATTCCATCTTGGCATTTGTTTCTTGGATGACCCAAACTAGCACAGTGGATTTGTCAACTTCTCCTCGTAATTCTGACAATTCTTGACATGTTGTTGGGTGCATAGAAGTTCAGACTTATTACATCTTCTTGATGTTCCTATTATCAAGTGTGATGATCCTGCTTATTCTTAATAGTACATTTTATTAAAAGTGTCTGTATCCCTGAACAGTACACAGTGTTGTTTTATATTTTTAAACTTAAAATAAAAGTTATCATTTCAAAGTATCCCTCTGCAATTTACGTTTCTGAGATTTATTCATGTAGATATATGTAGTTTCAGTTAACTTATTTTTACTGCTCTACAGTAGTCTGTTATATGAATAAAATGCAATCTATTTATCTTCTCCACCACTGAAGGACATTTAGCTTATTTCCATTGTTTCTCTATTACACATAACGCTGCTGTGAACATTCTTACACATAGCTCTAGTGCTCATATGTGAAAGTTTCCTCAGGATATTTGCCTACAAGTAAAACTGCTGGCTCATAGCATATCACAAGATAATGTCAAATTCCTCTCTAAAGTGATTGTCTAGCCTTTGTGTCTTTTAATCTCTCCTGAAGTTTTTCATATATTTCTCTTTACTTTGCATTCTGGATTTTTTTTTTTTATATCTTCCTGTTCATCAGTTCTCTCTTCATCTGTGTCCAATCTGCTATGAAACCTGTCCTGAGTTTTAAATTTCATTGTTTGTATTGTTCATTTCTAGAAGTTCTATTCAGAGCTTTTAGTTTTGTTTGTTTTTTAATTTTTATTATGGAAAATTTCAAAATGTATATAAAATTAGAGACAATAGAATAAGAAACCCCTCTGTATTTCTTATGATTAACTTTCAACAAGGGTCAACCCACAGCCAGTCTGCTTTATCCATCCTCCTTCCCACAGCTCCCCACCCTGAGATTATTTTGAGGCAAATCTCAGACACCATATCATTTCATCTGTAAATATTGTTCAAATCTGTCTGTTCTTGTTTTCATAACTTGTTGGTATTTTCGTGAGAGTCAGAGTCTTTCATTTTGGCCTTTAATCATCGTAAACATTCTTACTGCATAGTCTCTTTTGGCCTGCTCTTCCGTTACGTCAGAGTCTAGGGCTCTCATCCTCCCGCTTGTGGTGTCTGCTGACGTGTTCGGGATGACCTCTTTCTTCACGTATTCTGGGATTCAATACTGTGAGCTCATCTTTGGAGGAGCTTGTTTTTTCCGTGGGAATTTCCGGCTCCCTGAGTTGTAAGAGTGTCCCTCTAAAGCCATTTTGTGTCTGCTTTACCAGGTGGTCCAGGGTCATCACCAGCCTAGGACCAATTTTTTTCTCTTGACATAAGAGTTCCAGACCACACATGCAATATAAATTTGGCCCTCAAACCCACTCAAGGCACAGACATGCAGTGTTTTTGCATTTTTCAGAGGATCCTTTTTTATATTCCCCCCCCCCCCAGGCTCTCACCCACGCTGTGATAGACAAGCTTTCTTGTTATCCCCTGTGCCAGGGGATAGGGTTTTCCTATCCCACCCTTTCACTGAGAGATCAGCCCTGAAAGGAGCCTGGCTTTGCAAGGAGTCACAGTCTCCACTCTCCGCCTCCTGTCGATCTTATCTCCTGCCTCCACATCTCATCTCAACATGGACACCAAAGCCAAGGCCCCTGGGTTATTGGCTCTGATATCTTTCCACCCCTCTCTTGCATCCCTCCCCGAAGCAGCTGTGGGGTCAAATCACGAGATTACCACTCTGAATTTTCTCTGTTTGTTCTGGCCCCTGGGGATAGCCCTTTCTTGCTTGCTAACTCAGCCATGCACTCACAATTTATTTATGTGGTTATATTTTATCATATATTTCTATGTTTTGGTAGGGAGAGTTTTTTCACATTACCCTAGTCAAGATTTTTGTCAGAACTGAGTCCCCTTGATTGTGAAAGCTCGTTTAATTAGTTGTTGTTTCTTACTTGCAATTAAAAAAACCATAACTGATACAATTATCATAGCATCATGCTCAGATCAGACCCATCTGCCCTAAGACCACTGCAGAGGTGCACGCATTCTCTCTGGTCCTTGCCTCACTCAGGACTTTGGGTTTGAATGGACCACCTGTGCTACACAGAGGCAGGCCTGCTTGCAACCCTGGTTCATGGTGACTGCACTTCAGTCACCCTACGGAGCCTTTGAGGACCAAGCCCCTGCCCTTTTTTGGTACAGCCCAGCTCTGGGTTTTGCTGCCTGGAACACATGGATGGTGCTCTGTGCTGTTCCCATTTTGCAGAAACTTCAGAATTCTGGATTTTGCTGTGGTATGGCCTCTCTGTCCATTTTTCTTTGTAAATAGGCAACATCCATCCATAATGCTGATTTGTATCGCTGCCACTAAATTGCCAGCCAGCAAAAAATGGCCTGATGTTCATAATTCAGTTCTTTTCCTGTTGAGGAAGAAGAATCTAAGAGATGGGGTAAATTTCACCTGTCGCTGCCACAAATCTTTAGTCCGTGTGCACAGCCGCTGCTGTGCTCATTGCTTATGTTCTGGGCTCGATGAGGGGGCCAGGCTTGACCCTCCAAGCCCCTCTCTGCTCTGCTGCCAATCTGATGTGAGGCATCATTTGTCCCAGCCAGGCCCCTATCAAAAAAACCCCACTCAGAAGGTTTCTTATGGGGAAGATGAAAATGTTCTAAAATAAGATTTTGATGATGGGGCACAACTCTGTAAATATACTAAAAATCATTGACTTGTACACTTTAAGCAGGTGAACCTTATGGTATGTAAATTAAATCTCAATAAGGCTATTTTTTTTTAAGTGCATGAAATTATATGGGGAGAAAAACCTGCTTGGGCAGCCTAGTCCCGCTGTGACCTGGTCCTCCACTTGACCTTAACCGTCAGCCAAACCAAACTCCCCCTGCTCCTCCCATGCACCACCCTGTTCCAGGCGCCCTGACTTGGCGCAGACTGTCTCCGCCACCTGGGCTGCCCCTGCCGCTGACCCCTAGCTATCCTATACCACTGAGTTCCAGCTTAGCTTTCTCCAGGAAAGCTTTCTCTGGCCCTCCGTGAGCCCCGAAGTACGCTGGTTTACCTCTGCCACTGCTCTGGTCACATCGAACCAGTCCCAGTTTGTCTGCTGGGACTGCGTCTTAGTCATCTTTGCCTCCCTGTCTCGCTGCCTGGCACCTCGAAGATGCTCAGTGGATGTTTCAACTAGACCCAGCTGGCTTCATGGGTCTCCCTATTGATGTCAGCCCTCTGCAGTGTGTGGGTGCTGTAGCCAATGAGCACATTGTCAGTAAATCTCATGTGGACCTACTGAAAGGCGTGCTTACAACCCCTCCTTGTGCTCCTCTTTAGCTTTTTCTTAACCTCTGATTTAGCAATTACCAATTAGCAATTTTGCAAGAACCACCTTCCTTGTCTTTCTGGAATGCTTCTCTACTAAGGTACCTTTCCCTTGGGGGGGAAACTGGGGGACTGCACGTACTAACTGAATGGGAGAGGGGGGAAAGGCCAATTAACATTCAGCTAAGAGAGAAAGTGATTTCTCCTATCAGCAATAAAAACTGACAGCTCTATCAGAAAATGAGCCGGGGGAGCCACAGAACCTGGCGAGGCAGGTGCGGGGGGCGGGGGTGTCTGCAGGCCGAGCAAGCGGTAAAGAAGGCCGAGGGCAGAGACCGCCGTGGGAGCCGGGGAATCGCTCAGGCAGCCAGAGGAGTCGCCTCGGGAGGTGAACCTTCCACCTCGCCCCTCCTTTCTGATCCCGCCCCCGGGCAAGAGGACTAGCTCTGTTCAGGTTTTATACCCGAAACTCAGAGTTCCCACTCTCCTAACGGCTTCTCCCTGTGCACTCGTTTCCTCTGACCTTATCATAAAAGGAAGCCACGTGATGTCTATTTATGGTAGCGGTACGGCCCGGGGAGAGGAGGCTCGCGGTACGTGAATTCCAGGGGCTGATGAAATTGCTCCGGCTCTCTGGATCTCTCCATGCCAAGAATGAATAAACGGCGTGGGGGCGGGGCGGTGGACTCAAACTCCAGTGTGATCTGACAGACAAGTTCTTGAGTGCTACACAGGTAGTTTGTTCTATAAATCAGAGTTTATAAGCCAGGTAGCAGTTAACAGAGCTCAAATTCAATGGCTTTGTATGAGAGGAAGTGCAGAAAAAACAGACGGGGGGAAAGCACCCTCGTTTGGCCTGGTAGGGAAGATATTTAGCTTTTAAAAATATAACCATTTACTTTCTATTTTAAATATAAGTACATTTTGCTAAAAAAGAAGAGGCCAATAAGACGGATCCGGCAAATGATGTGAAAGAGATCTAAGACTAGAGCAGTCTTAGTCTTATTTGTTTTAGTCTCAGTCTTGTTTGTTTTAATTGGAAACACACTGAGAGGCAGCCTGGGGTCATGTTTTGTATACAGTTCCGGACCGCGTCCTCTCTGATACACAGAAATGAAACATAAAGACACGAGAACAGGTTCGGTGCTGAAGAGCATCAGCTCCTCCCTGAGGCATCCATGTGCCCATTATGGGGATGCGGGAAACGGAAACAGTCTGCTGAGAGTGCAGGGATCCTCATTCTCTAGTCGCGCTCGTCTTCAGCAGACACTACTGGGGGGAAAGCAGAGGTCCAGGCCAGCACCGTCAGAGACGACAGCTCTGGGCTGCGGTTTTCTGAATCACTCCCAGATGCTTTTGAACTGGGATTTCTGGTCAGGTCTCATGTCCAGAATGTTCTACTGTTTTATCTTCTCAGTGTAGTAGGCATAACAAGGCAATAAACTTAAGGCCTTTAATACCCAAGAATCGATTCTGGATAAAATCCATAAGTTCAGGTACGTTCATGGATGCCATGTCCTTGATGTGTTGTTAGAAGGCGTCTTTCAAGTTACACTGCTGATTTTTGAGGTTAACGCAAGAAAGTGCTAGCTGTTGTTAACAAATAAATCCCAAACTGTCGGTGGCTGAACACAGAAGACACGTTTCTCCCCATGTGACAGACCAGTATGAGTGTCGGTGGTTGGCGGGAGGCTTTCCTCCACACAGGGATTCAGAGGCTTGTACCCATCCCATCTTTTGGCCCCACTCCCCCCTAAGGCTGTGCCATCATTGCCTGCCTCCGTCAGTGGGAAGGGAGAGGGTGGAGAAGGATATTTACTTAACTGCATTGGCTCAGAAGGGACACACAGTACTTCTCCTCACACTCTCTTGGCCATAACTGTTCCTATTGCCTCAGCAGAGGTGAGGACAATGTGGAAACAGAGTCCCTGGTTGGACAGCCCCTTCCTGGCAACACCTCTATGCTATTGAGGGGAAGAGCGTGACTCAAGGAAAATAGCTATCGCCTCCAGACATCTCTTGGTGCCACTTTAAAGAAAAACCCTCGGGCCGGCCCAGTGGCGCAGTGGTTTAGTTCACGCTTGGCAGCAGGGAGTTCGCCGGTTCGGATCCTGGGCGCCTGCCCACGCACTGCTTGTCAGCCCTGCTGTGGCGGCGTCCCAAAGTTCCTCTACTTTAGTAGAGGAAGATGGGCACGATGTTAGCCCAGGGCCAGTCTTCCTCAACAAAAAGAGGAAGATTAGCAACGGATGTTAGCTCAGGGCTGGTCTTCCTCACACACACACACACAAAAAACCCCTCTACATAGAACTGAAAATGAAAATATATCAAAATTTGTGGGAGGCAGGTAAAGTGGAGATGAAAGGGAAATATACAGCATGAAGTACTTACATTTGAAAAGAGGAAAGTCTCAAATCAGTCATCTAAATTCCTACCTCAAGAAACTAGAAAAAGAACAAAATAACCCAAAGCAAGCAGGAGGGAAATAGTAAAGAGTAGTAATCAATGAGATTGAAAACAGGAAAACAGTAGAGAAAATCAATGAAACAAAAAACTGGTTCTTTAAAAAAAAAAATCACTAAAATTTATAAACCTCTAGAAAGACTAACAAGGTAAAAAGAGAGAAAGCACAAATCATCAAGATCAGGAATGAGACAAGGAGGACCACTACAGACCCTACAGCCATTAGCAGGATGATAAAGGAATAGTATGAAAACCTTTACACTTATAAATTGATAATTTAGGTGAAATGGACCAATTCCCTGAAAACCACTGATCTTGTTTTTTCATCCAATTTGACGATCATCTCTGCCTTTATATCTGAATGGTTGAGCCACCAACTTTATACATCATGCATCGCTTAACAATGGGGATATGTTCTGAGAAATGCGTTGTTTGGCAATTTTGCCATTGTATGAACATCACAGACTGTACTTACACAAACCTGGATGGTATCGCCTACTACATACCTAGGCTCTATGGGACTAATCTTATGGGACCACTGTCATTTATGTGGTCCTTCATTGACCAAAGGTCATTATACAGTGCATGACTGTATACATCTATTTCTTTGCTTTTATTTTTTAAGGGATTTTTTCATTTCAGTTTAATTTTGGTTTATAATTAAATAAAGCATTTACATGGTTCCAAAGGCAGAACTGCAGAACAAGGTGTATTTAAAGAAGTCTCATTCCATCCCTGGCCTCTCTCCCCTGTTCCCTCTCTCCCACTTTGTACAATCCTGGTTTTTAGGTTTTCCTTTTTTTGTTTAATATAAACAATGCCTTCATATACTTGGACCACCTCCCCTTCCTAGTGAGATGGTAGCATACTGTACCTTTTTCTCCTCTGGACTCCTAACATCAATGCTGCTCCTGTTTTATGCCTTTAGAAGGTGGCAAAGGACACAGGTTCTTTGTTAAGGGGCCATGTTGAGATCCTGGTGAATAGATTTATATTATTCAATTGTCTAAGTATTTTGAATCCCCATTGTGTACACAGAATGGTCATCATTGGTTGTTTACTGAGTGTGTGCCATGACCTGGCATTGTACTGAGCATTTTATATGCTGCATTAGTTATCTACTGCTGTGTAATGAGTTACCCCGAATCTTAGCTTAAAGCAACAGACACTTATTATCTCACAGTTTCTGTGGGTCAGAAGCCCAGCCACAGCTCATCCTGGGTGTCTCGTGAGGCTGTAGTCGATGTGTCACCAGGTCTGCGGTCATCCCAAGGCTTGGCTGGGGAAGGACCATGTCCAAGCTCACTCACCTGGCTGTTGGCAGGATTCAGTTCCTGGCAGACTTTTGGGTGGAGGCTACCCTTGGTTCCTTCCCACGTGAGCCTCTCCATAGGGCAGCTCAGGGTATAGTCTCAGAGTGAGCAGGTGAGCAGGAGGGGGAGGGGGAGGGAAAATGGGGGGGGTCAGCAAGTCACCATCTATCACAGCCTAATCTCAGAAGTAGCACCCTACCAGTTCTGCCATATTCTGTTGGCTAGAAGTAGGCAGTGAATCCAGCCCACACACAAGGGGAGGGATGACACAAGGGGTGAACACCAGGAGGCAGGATCCTGGAGAGTTCTTTTAGGAGGCGCCCACTACACGTGCTTTACCTCATTTAACAGTCACAGCAGCCTCATGCGGGAGGTGTTACCACGCCCACTTTACAGGTGAGAAATATGAAGCCTGGAGAGGGCTGGTGATTTACACAGGGGCCCAGAGCCAGGAGGTGGCAGAGCTGGGATTCAACCCAGCAGCCTGGCTCCAGGGAAGTGTCGGTAATGACCACATGGATGCCCTCAGCACTGGTTCTGCAGTGTGCACAAGCCACTTGAATAAAAGTATCTTGGAATTTCCCTCCACCCAGATGTTATATCTCAAAAGACCTGACTCGGCTAAGCTTCCACTCAAGTCCCCACTTTTCTGTGGCTTATGTTCAAGTCTGGCTTTCCGTCGGGAAGTGTTGGTCCCCACCATCAACATCAAGGACATAGAGAATCACAACTGGATGGCATTTTCTGGAGCTCTAATTTCTGAGTTAATCCAAAAAGACAAAACTCTGCCCTTCCAGTGTGTGAACCCTGCAGCGATGCATGGTGTTTAAAACTTTTGGGGCATTTACATTAAATTCTCAATTGCATTTGTAGTTTTTTGTGTGTGTGAGGAAGACCAGCCCTGAGCTAACATCCATTGCCAATCCTCTTCCTTTTGCTGAGGAAGACTGGCCTTGGGCTAACATCTGTGCTCATCTTCCTCTATATGGGAGGCCGCCACGGCATGGCTGACAAGCAGTGTGTTGGCAGGTACCCAGGATCCGAACCTGCGAACCCCGGGCTGCCAAAGCACGAACTACAAACCGCTGCGCCACCGGGCCGGCCCTGCATCTGTAGTTGTTTTTTTCCCCCAGTACATCTTTCATGAAGACCTATTATGTGCTAGATATTGTTTGGGAAGTGAACAAAAGAGAATATTCTCAGCACTTTCTAGTAGGTGGAGACAGACAATCCATCAATCAAATATATAGTATGACAGATGTGACCTGGAGGAAATACAGCAAGAAGGAGGTAGAGCATCTAGATGGGGAGGCAAGAGGTTGTGATTTTCACTAGAGTGAGCAGGGAAGATTCACAGAGAAGGCACAGACCTAAAGGAGGTGAGAGCAAGACATGCAGGCATGGTGGGGAAAGAACATCCTAGAAATAGAGAACAGTTGTGCAAAGGCCCCGAAGCGGGGATGTCTGGCATGTTCCAACACAGTGAGGAGGGCAGTGTGGGGAGGAAAGTGTGAAGCAGAGAGCATGGGGAGGAGGAGACCAGCTTGGAGCTGCAGTGGGAGTGAGAGCATGTGGGGTCTGCTGGGCCGCCCGCCGGGCGTCATGGGCTTCCATGCCGAGTGAAGAGGGAGCCACCAGTGGGCTCTGAGCGGAGCCCTGGCCTCTGACTTATGTTTTCAGGGCTCATCCTGGCTGCTCTGTGGGGAATTGACTAGAAGTTGGGACATGGGCAGGGGAGACAGAGCAGAGACCTGCTCAGGGTTATTACGATAAACTAGGGAGAGGAAATGGCCGTGAAGACCTGAGCTGTGAGACACGGCTGTCGTCCGAGTGTATCTGAAGGTCGATCCAACAGGATCTGCTGAGGGTTTGGGTGGGGCGTGTGAGAGAAACAGAAGAGCAAAGGGCCCCACCAAGGTCTTTGGCCTGAATGACATGACAGGAAGGAGACTTGTCCTTCACAGATGTGGTGGGAGGGGCAGGTTGGTGAGGGAGGGCGTGACAATGGGTGTGGCTGTGGAAGGTCTGAGGATCCCACTGGCCCCCGAGTGGACATTTGCAGTTGGACACTGGATGGTTGGGTCCCGAGTCAGGGCCAAGTCCTGGCCAGAGGTCCAAGGCTGAGAGTCCAAGCTCTCTAGTGGGATTTAAAACCACAAGACTAGGTGAGATCTTTGCAGGAGTGAGTGTGGGCAGGAGAAGGTTTGAGGATGGACCCTGGGACTTGCGCCCATTTTAGAGGTTGGGATGCTGAGAAACCAGCAAAGGATGCTGAGAAGGAGCAGCCAGTGAGAGAGGAGAAACCAGGTAGGGAGGGTCCTGGCACCTGGATCTCGGGAGGGCATCTCTGCGTTAACGTGGCCAAGGGTCACGTGGCGGGGCGGCCTGAGACAGGGCTGCTGGATTACAACACAAAGGTCTTTGGGCCTTGACAAGAGCATTTCAGAGAGAGGAGGGGATGAGAGCTGGTCAGAGTGGGGTCCGGAGAGAATGGGAGGAGGGGAGGTGACACAGCCAATGCAGACTTTCTTTCAAAGAGTTTTGCTAGAAGGGAGATCAGAGAAATGGCATGATTCTTGGAAAGTGGTGCTGGGCCAAGAGAGGCTTTTGTGGGGTTTTTTAAGAAGGGAGAAATTACACTGTATTTGTACGTTTGCACAATGATGAAAATGATCCAGTAGCAGAGGGGAAACGATGCAGGAGCTGCGGGGATTGCTGAAGCAGCGGGCCTGAGTTGGCAAGAAGGGAGGGGGTGTGGAGGTCCACCCAGTGGAGGTCCTGGGTGGGCACGGCTGCCATAGGACAGCGGAATTGTGTTGAGTTCCTGCCATGTGCTGGGCACTGGTGTAGGGCTGGGGACTCAGCAGTGAATAAAGGAACACTCCCTGCTCTTGTGGGGTTTCCATTACAGGATGGGGAGACAGACACAAAACCAGGTAAATAAAGATAAAAAAGGTACCTCACTAAGTGCCAAGGAGGGACACAAGGCAGGGAGGGAGATGCTGAGTCTGGGGAGGGTGCCATTTTAGATGGGGTGGCCAGGAAAGGCCTCCGGAGGAGGGTAACATTTTAGTAAAGCTGGGAAATGTGACAGCAGGGACTCTCCTGGATATGGGGGCGGGGCGAGGTGGGGCTCGAGGCAGAGGGCACAGCCAGTGCGAAGGGAAGGCTCGGATGGGAGTGCATTTGGCAGGAGAACCGGCAGGGAGGTTGGTGTGGTGAGCCCGTGAGTTGGGAGAGAAGGGGAGGGGACTCGACAGAAGGTAACGGAGTGGGGCAGTGGTGGGTCCTAGAGAGCCTGCGGGCGCTCAAGGATGTTGATGTTGACCCCGAGGACAAGAAGCCATTGGAAGGGTTTGCAGGGCGATGTGACCCGGCTTATGTTGAACTCCATCCCTCGGGCTGTCATGCTGAGCACAGACTGGGGAAGGATGCAGGGGCAGAGACGGGGAGCCCACGAGGAGGCTCCCATGATGATCCAGAGGGGAGACAGGGGCTCTGAGTGGGCCTGTGGCAGCAGGACTGACTCGAAGCGGCTGTATTCTGGTGATATTTTGCAGGTAGAGATGGCTGGGGGTGTGAGAGGAAGCAGGATGACTCCAAGGCTTAGTCTGAACCCACAGAAGAATGGAGACGTGGGAGCCTGAGGGAGCTCTTTGCTGATAGGCTCTCCTATCTGGGGCAGGGGGAGAGGGGAGGTGGGACAATTCACGGAGGAACAAGGAGGGGAGGGGGGCAGGGACTGGACCAGGGGGCAGTGGACTGCAGGAAGGGCCAGCAGTTTTGATGGTGAATGAGACCGGTCAGTGGGGTTGCGCGTTTGTCTCCACCCACATTCGGGAGTGTAGGGGTGTGCAAGGGTGGGTGGAGGATGGAGTCCAACCAGAGTTGGCATTTCCCCAGGCAAGTGGGAAGAATGGAGAGGGGGTCCAGGTGTCAGAGCCAATGTGACGCTGAGTGAGGATGGGGTGAAGGCGCGGTGGAACCAGGGCTCATAGGCCTTTAGGCGGTCACGGATTGTTGGAAGCAGGAATCAGATGGTAGGATGTGATGACCTGAAAGTGCTGGAAATTGAGGGTCTGAAGGATCTGGGCACACTTGCAAGGTCTGGACTGTGCTTTGGGAACAGGACGTTGAGCTTCGAGGAGGACAGAGCCATTGGTGGAGAGGAGGTGAAGGACTGAGAGGCCAAAAGACCATTTCCATGGAAACTGGAAACACCAGGAAGTAAGACAGGAGTAGTTGGTGGAGGAGACCCTAGGCCAAAATCTTTAAGGATTGACACTAGAATGCCCTGGAGGTCTGATGACTGTAGCAAGGAGAGGTAACAGGCAATAGTAAGAAGACTTGACAACAAGAGGTTCAGAGGTCAGCTTTGTGGGGAAGAGGGAGGAGAATAGTCCAGAAGCAGCATGGAGGAGCAAGGATGGCACAGACCCCACCTCCAGGCCCAGTAGCACCTGGACTAGGAGGAAGCACAGTCCCCACTGGAGGGGAACACTGATGGAATACACTGCAAAACTCGTGTTTAGTCCCAGGAGCCAGTCACTGGCTACCCTCCTTCCCACCCTGGCCTGGCATCCTGCAGCAAGACCCAGGCTCAGGCCCAGCAGCCAGGCCTGAGGAGATGTCGCCCAGTCATACCCTCCCAGGGAGGGCTGCCCCACGTATGGACCAGCTAGGCAGGCGGGGGATGATGCCTGTTCTTCCCCGGCTTCTGTGATGCTTCATTGTACACGTCAACTAGGTTGAGCCACGGGTGCCCCGACATTTGGCCAAGCGTTATTCTGGGTGTGTCTGTGGGGGTGTTTCCGGAGGAGATGGCATCTGAATCAGTGGGCTGAGTAAAGTGGACTGCCTTCTCCGATGTGGGTGGGCCTCGTCCAGCCCACTGAAGGCCTGCATGGAAGAAAAAGGTGGAGGAAAGGAGAATTTGCTCCCTCTGCCTGTCTCGGAGTTGGGATGTCGGTTTTCTCCTGCCTTCAGACCCAGGCTAGGGCTGGAACTCACACTGTCGGCTCTGCTGGGTCTCCAGCTTGCTGACTGTAGCCATGCCAGGGCTATGTCGGCAGAACTGGGGGTCGAGGTAACGGGGTACAGTGGCTGTGGCTTCCCTGCAGCAGTTTTGGGGCAAGTCCGGTGGACCAAGCCTCCCGGTCTGGGACGGCCCTGCGGAGACTGCCCGGCCCGGGGCAGCAAGGGTCGCGCTGTGGTGAAGACGGTGCGCCTTCGCCTGACTAGGGGGCACGGCCTCTTCACCTTGAGAATCCCCTCTGCTGTCATGTTCAGGGCAGGATGGAGGAACATCTGTTTTGTGACAAAGGGAAAAATGAGGGTATAATGAGGATTTTATTGTAAGTCTTATTTTGGCTTTTATGGTTGATTCCCAATTACTCGGGATTTGATCATTGGTTTGGGAACTGTGGAGTCCTTTACTGGGCTGTTTTGATCCACTGTTTCATTCTTTCACAGCTCTTAGGTACTTCCTAATATTCGTGGAAATAAGAGGAGATGAAACCCAAACGACAATTTTACATTGGAGGGAAAGGGCACGGGACAGGAGGAGGCTGAAGTGGCAGCTGGCATTTGCTTCTCAGTCAGTCGGCCTCTGTCATCCCCAAGCTGCGGACAGGGACCCAGAGCTGATTGTCTCTTCTCCCCAACCAACCTCTTAGCAAGTCTGGCTCAGGGGTCATTGGAAACCTGATGGGGACCCGGAAACCCCACTCCTCGGTGTTTACCCACGAGAAAGGAAAACAGGTTCACACAGAAACAGCACGTGAATGTTTACAGCAGCTTGATTTATAATCGCCGAAATCTGAGACTAGCCCGCATCCTTCCCCCGGTGAAGGGACAACAAACCGTGGCTGTCCACACAGTGGAGCACACGCAGCGATCAGTGGAATCACATAGGATACGAGGGAACCCACGCAACGGCGTCAGTGAGCCTCAAGCGCATCATGCCCAGTGAAGGAACGCAGACTCGAGAGGCCACGTGCTGTGGTTCCACTTCTGTGACGCTCTGGAAAAGGCAAAAGGAGGACAGACCAGTGGTTGCCAGGGGCTGGGGGCGAGGCCGACCACAAAGGGGCAGCAGGAGGGAATTTAGGGGGTGACGGAATGTTCTTTACGTTGACTGTAGTAGTGTTTACACGACTCTATGCATTTGTGAAAACCCGCAGTGTATTTTACTATGTGTAAATTTAAAAATAAATTTTTTAAAGTTTAAAATAGAAAAACCTCTCATTATTTCCAAAGAAAGTTGTGATACGTCCAAATTTAGGGATTTTAAAATAATTTCATCATTTTGGAGTTTGTCAGCAGAGACGAGAAGGAACAGGTAGTCAGTGAACCCCTTACTAAGATGTGGTGAATAGCCAGGCACGTGCTGGGCCTGTGTGTGTGTTTTCTTGTTTAATCCTAGCAAATTTGGGAGGGCAGGATTACTGTCCCCCTTTACAGATGAATCAGCTGAGACTCAGAGAAGCGAATTACGTCCAAGTCAAAAGGAAGATGATGGAGCAGGGATCTGAACCTGGGTCTCATGGGATAATGGGTAAATGCTCTTTTCTATTTTCCAGACTTTTCATAAGATTATGTGGCTTTACAATTAAAGTTTACCTTATTTCCCTCCTACAACTCTCTGCTGTAAAGGGTTGTCCCAACCAGTGGCTTGGAGGTGTTTAAAATCTCCGGCCTGCCTCCCCTTGAGGAGACGCACCGGTCTTTCTCATGACCCTTGCTTGGCTCCTTTATTCAGTGTGTTCGTTTGCGGAGGCTGCTATAACAGAGCACCACAAACTGGGTGGCTTAGAACAACAGACATTTATTCTCTCACAGTTCTAGAGGTTAGCAGTCCAAAATCGAGATGTCAGCAGGATCATGCTCCCGCTGAAGGTTCTGGAGGAGAATCTTTCCTTTCCCCTTCCACCTTCCGGTGGCCCTGGGCGTTCCTCGGCTCGTAACTACATCACTCAAGGCTCCGCCTCTGTCTTCACATGGCCTCCTCCTCTGTGTCTCTGTGTGTCCCCTCCTCTCTTTTTTTTGTGAGGAAGATTGGCCCTGAGCTAACATCTGTTGCCAATCCTCCTCTTTTTGCTGAGGAAGACTGGCCCTGGGCTAACATCCGTGCCCGTCTTCCTCTACTTTATATGTGAGACGCCTGCCACAGCATGGCTTGATAAGTAGTGCATAGGTCTGTGCCCGGGATCCAAACCTGTGAATCCCAGCCTGCTGAATCGGAAGCGCGCGAACTTAACCACCACACCACCGGGCCGGCCCCTCCCCTCCTCTTCTTATAAGGACACCAGCCATTGGATTTAGGGCCCACCCTAAATCCAAGGTGATTTCATCTCAAAATGAAAGGGATTAATTGTATCTGCAAAAACCCTATTTCCAAATAAGGTCACATTCACAGGAACGGGGTTAGTCCTTGAACACGTCTTTTTGGGAACACAATTCAACCCATTTCAGTAAGACTTTCTTGGAGAGGGCAGAGGCAAGCTGGAGCCTTGGTGCTCATGGAGGGCCCTGCAGCCTTCGCTGTCCTCTGCCCTCACCCCCAGACCTCAGGCAGGGCCGCTCCGCGTTCTCCCCGTCCTCTCTCCTCTACTGGGCCTGGGGGAGGGGGTTGCCACTTAGCAGCAGAGTCACAAACTCATCATTCCTCATAAACCCCATTGCTTCTCCCTCCTTCCTTCTCCCAGCAATTTCCCCAGTGGCCTCTGGCCAGAGAAATGGGAAGGAGGCAATCACGGATTTAGAAAAATGCCTGACAAAAATATATCCTTTTACGAATGGAAAGGTTCTGCCAATTTTTCCCTGCCCAGCATCCTCCCCCACCATCCACCGTCCACCCCCAGGAACACCCCCTTGGTGGGGTCTCCTGTCCTCCTGAGGTCGTTTGGTTGGGCAGAGCTATCCCCACCCCCAGCTCCTCCCTCTGGCTTCTTTCAGCTCCCTGCTGTCTGCCTCCTTCCCCATGGCCAGCCCCTCTCTTGCCCCATTGCAGGTGGTGAGCAGATCTTTGCTCTTCTGCCTTGCCTGGCCCTCCCTCCTGATTTAGCTGACCAGCCAGGCACAGGCTGGAGCTGCCCCACAGTGGCCTGCCCGCCAGCAGGAAGCAAAATGCATTCAAGTGCAAATGGCCCTCTTGCAGTAAAAGCAAACCAGCCCAGATTCCCGGCAGTGGCTCTAGGCTTTACCTGTTTGCAGAGTCAGAAGAGTGAGGCAGGTTGCAGGTGAGCTTGAAGGCCTAGACCGCTTGAGGGGAGAGACTAGTGTGGGAGGGAGAGGGTGACTAGCTCTTTCTTTATAGATCTTTGGTTATTGTACTTTCTGAGCTCTGATTTTGCTTGCCCCCAGCAATCCTCTTCGGGTCCTTGGTTTCTGCCCTGCTCTGTTCTGCCTCCTTCCTCATCTTTGGGATTTCAGGGCTTCCATCATGAGCCCTGGTCCAGGGTCCACCCCCACCACCCACAGCCCTGCCTGCCAGGGCCCCTGGCTCCCTGGCCCTGATGCCTGCAGGTCCTCTCTCAGGTCCCTTTGGCCTTTCCCGTCACTTGACTGCCCTGTGGCCGTCCTCCACAGTGACGCATGAACTTGGCACACCTCCTCAGATCCTGGCTCCCTTCTCTGAAAACGTGGGGGGCTGCCACCCCACAACGTTCTGTACTCAAGGGAGAAAATCATTGAAAAAATGCTCTGTAAAACTGAATTTGCTACCAAATGAGAAAGCTTATTACCGAAGACGTGAGATGCAGAACACCTAACCAGCATTCAGTCAATCTCCTTTACTGTCAGGAAGGCTGAGCAGAGCGGCCCTGGAATCCAGGATGGCGGGACACACCCCGATCTCTCTCCCCTCCTACCCTGCCCTTCCTATCTGACCCCCAGGGGGCAACAGAGCTCCACCCAGCGCCTCTCCTGACCCTCTGCCAAGAGCGTTCAGCTGACCCTCCATCCCTCACCACGGCTCTGGCAAAGGGGGGAGAGCCCGGGGCCGTGAGGGCTGGGGGGTGGGGGTGGGGATAAAGGGGCTGGCAGAGCAAGGCAGCCACCCGATGTCAGGTTTGGGGCCACACGGATATATTGTCAGGGTGCAACACATACAGTCCTGCAAGATTTAGAACATCCTAAATTGCCACATTTTTGGAAAATGGGTGAAAAAGCTGATCAAACAGACGTTTGATGCCAGGATGAAGAGGAGAGGGGTCCTGCACGATCGAGTTGGAGGCAAAGTGCGGGCTGGAGTTCTTGACAGCCGGAGGAGGAGTCTTCCATCATCTGTCAAGCCTGAAAGGGAAAATGAAATGAGGCCTCTCCGCCTCTCCTTCTCCAAGCCTGGCTGCTGACATTGTACAGGCCAGCCCACCGGATTGCCCAGGGTGTGCGGGGGGCGGGCTCAGGTCAGGGCCATGGGGATTCTGGGGGCCCAGCTTGCTGGTAAACCACAGCCCAGTTTGGAGTTTGGCTCAGAATCCTGACTCAGAAACACCACCCCTTCTCCATGCCTGGGGAGATAGATGAAATCCCAAACCAGGCTCCTGGGGCCACCCCAGCAGAGCCCTAAATGGCAGTATTCCCCAGCCAGCAGCTGGCGGCTTCACCAGGGAGAAGAGCCCCGTAACCATCTGTGGCCTCTGACTCTCACAGGCACTTTTCTGCTCGTTATGACAGTTCCTCTCCCATCAGCCTTGCGAGGAGCCTCATGACGGCCCCAAGGCCCCACAGGTAGCAAGTGGCAGGGCCGGGCCTTGGACCCAGACCTCCTGCCTCCAAGTTCAGACTCAGGTTCCTATAAGGCAGAGGCCACCCCTGCCTGGAAGGGCTGGGCCTTCAGAGCAAGATCGAAAACTAGCAGGGGTTTGGCTGCTGCATCCTCTTTGGAGCACTTTCTCTGGAACAGCCAGAGTGGCTTGGCTTGCCTCCACCTGCCTGGATGTGCCTGCTAAGTCAGTGCCATTTGGTAAAAACAAATTCTTTTTTTTTTTTTTGCCACTGAATTGCAATATGTACTTGCAATGTGTTCACCTGGTCATAGATTTCTGTAAAGTGTGCAAATGTGAGACATTTTAACCCCTGTTAGTTAAATCTTATTCTACTCCGATCCCCTTCCTCCCCACCTCTCTTCCAGATGTTAGGCTGGCCCCGGGCATTTGGGGGCAGTTGAATTGGGAATGCATTTAATTTGAGATTATGGGATATTTTATGTGGCTCATGGTTACATCCATGTGCAGTTCAGTTATCAGGGTGTCAAGGATGTGAATGGTTTCCAGGAATCCTCCCACCAAGGAAGGCAGAAGAGTGAACCCAAATGAACATGATGGAAAAAGATTGAAATTTCTTGCTGATTTGACATGAAATGTCGACGTCAACAAAGACAACACAAAACTCATAATATGCCCCCGCAACAAGGGCATCAGAGCCGCACTGGGTAACCGATGTCGTCCACCCAAGAAGCATTTTAGATTAGTCCCTGCAGGAGAAGACTGGACATGCCCTGAATTCTTACTGCTCATCCCTGAAGGAGACGTGGTCAGAGTTTGTATTCTGTCTGTAGAACGTGGCATTCCAGAATCCTTGTCGGGCGGAGGTGATCAGTGATCGGCATGTATGAAATCACAGGGAATGTGTGACAGAGCTGGTTGGCAGCTGACGCAGAATGTCCTTGCCTTTAGGGTATTTGTCAGCCTTTTAAAATGTGTAACCTGTGAGTTCTATTCTCATTAGAAGGGGAAGTTAATAGTCACCGTCATACCTAATTTTGGTTTTGTAATTGTGGGTTTCTGCAGCGAGAGCCCCCTCAACACTGTGTGAACCTCAGATCCCAACTTCCTCTGCTGAACTCAAGTGGTTCATAGAGAAGAGACGGGCGAGGCCCCGCCACATCCTCACTCTGGGATCCTGTCAGCCCAGGTTCTTTCCTTGTCGAACGGGGATCGTGCCCTCACGGGGGCTGGAGGCTGAGTGTGTGGGTCCCTAGCAGGTGCAGTTCTTGGCCCCCCACCCACATCTTTTCCTGACACGTGTCCCACAAAGGTGGTTTCAGTTCCTCCCCCAGGCCAGGCTAAGTACCAGAGTGTTAACCTTGACTAAACTCTGAGCTTCCTCAGGGTGGGTCCCAGAGCCTGAGAAAGGCTTTTTCTAAAGCGAAATGACCTGTGGACCATCTCAGCCAATGATGCAGGGGGTTGGGATAAGACAGGGTGGAGGTGATGCCAAGGGGATTTTCCAGAACAGTCCCTCACCCTCGGGGCCGTCTCGATGGTCTCTTCAGGGAGGGGCAGGGCTTGGCCGTGTGGGCGGCAGACGTTAGTCAGCATGATGGGTTACCACAAAAGAGGGGCCCACATGGGGGCGGCCCCACATCCCCAGGAGACAGAAGGGCTTTCTAGGAAATAGAGGGGTGCAGCAGGGGGTCAACCAGCAGCTGGTCAGCTCCACCCCCAACTCAGAAGGGACTCTTAGGAGGTATCTGCCCAGAACGAGGGAGGGGCCATAGTCCCGCTGACCTCTGCCTGACCCCTCCCTTCCCCCTTGGCTTCCACACTGCGCTGTGTCCCTGGGATTGACACAATGACGTCTGGGAACTGGGGGTCCGAGATCCTGCCGAGAGGAAGGGAAGGGTTGGGTGGTGTCTGATTTTTCCCATATTCTCAGCACTGAGCACAAGGCCCTGTCCCCGGAGCACCCATTAGACACCTGCGGAATTGACTTGAAGGGAGCACCCCATTCTGAGGCCAGCTTTCCTGTTACTTTGTAATTCTCCACAGTAGCCAGTCCTTTCCTAAGTAGGACCAAATTCTATGCTTTCGGATTCTAACATCCACTTTCTACAAGTGTGTAACCAAAGTCACGTTTATCTATTATAATTTGATTAGAATTCCCCTTGGGACCCTTTTCACCTCTGTATTAAGGGAAAGGGCCTCATGCAGGGACTCCCCTCATAGTTTCCCATTCTTCATTCACTCATTCATTCCAGGGATCCATGTGCTTGGCCTGAGCACCTGCAAAGATGGAGCTGTCACCCCCCTGGAGGGTGGGCTGCTGCAAGGGGAGGAGCAGAGAGCTCAGAGTCTAGCCAGGGAGTGCAGACACCCCCAGCGGTTGTTACAGGCAGCTCTTGTGAGCAGGCGGAACTGGGTTCAAACCCCGGCTCTGCCCTCACTGCCTGTGTGACCTTAGAAAAGCAACTTCCCTTCTCTGAGCCTCGGTTTCTTCATCTGCAAGATGTGGACACAGTAGAACCTGCTGGCAGGGTAGCTGAGGGGTTGGAGGGAAGCCCAGTGTCTGGCAAAGATGAGTTTCCATTCCCTCCTTGGGCCACCTCCTCCCCGCCCCAGACACTGGCCAGGCCCAGCAGAGGGCATTGGACACCCGGGGGTGTTGGTGTCAGAGGAGGAGGGAAGGCTGTGGATGAGGAGCGAGGGGACCCCTGCCTGGGTCCAGGCCCTGGGCCTGGGGACAAGGGCCTCCTGCCCACTCCGAAGTCAGCTGCATCTGGCAGGGAGCCCAGCCCCAGTCCCATAGGCGTCTCAGGGATGGCTGAGCCCTCCGTGCGTCTCATCTTCCAGAAGGTGCTGACACAAAGATCAGCAGATAGACGCGGGGAGGAAAGAAAGGAAGAGTAATGGCCAGCAGGCCGCAGGGAGGCTGTGACTCAGGCACGGGCTCCCCGCCAGGCAGGGCTGCTGCTCAGGAATCCTTTCGCCCAAGTCAGAGGAAAAAAGCCTGAAAATACTTTCCTTTGCTCCTCGGCGGGGGTGGAGGAATTTCCCTGCGAGGTGGCTTCTGGGTGAGTGAAATCTTCGGGCCCCGGGCGGCTGCTTATCCGCTGTGACCAAGTGGAAATACCACGTGCGGCTGACTTTTCCCCAGACGAAGGACAGACTGTGGGTATTGTCAATCAGCTCGTCCCTTGGAGATTTCTGGTCCTGAAAGTGTTGCAGGACATTTCGTGCAGAACGGGATTTTTCACTCCAATGAGTGCAGAAGTCTCTTAACTCCAAATGAGCTGTCTTCTGGAGAAAGTCTTTCCACTTGGAAACCGCATCATAAATGATGCCAGGCTTCCAGGAACGGCCAGAAAGCTGCTTAACGAGTGTGGCTGAGCATCTGCTCACGTGAAGTTCAAACAGTAGAAATCAATACTAGTTGCAATACCAATAATTTTTTAACAGAAAAATAAACGGTTTTATTCGTCTGATTGTTGACAGTGGAGAAAGACGGTCTTAGAGGATGGGGAGGAGAGAGGCCTTCCCAGTCCGGCTCCCCTGGGCCCCTCTCCTGCCTCAGCTTCTCAGCCTGGACCTGACAGCCCAGCCCTTCCTGCTGGCCTCTCTCTTCTACTCCTGGAAGTTTCTCACTGAGCCTTTGGGAATGTGTGGCTTTGGCGTCCATGGCGGGCTCTGCCTGCTCTGGGCTTGTGTCCCCTTCATGCCAGGTTCCCACTAGGTTGTGACTTAGATGTGGGGGTGTCAAGCTCTGCCCTAGATGGAGGGCACCCAGGACACGGCCTGGTCCAGAGCAATGCCCTGGAGAGGTTTGTTGAATGAATGAACAAAGCTCCTTGCGGGTCGTTGGAGGGACTTCCGGACTTCTGTAGGGATTAGAGGTGCTGGCCCCAGTTCTTTGCTCTCTGTGAACCTAAGGTCTTCTGACTTTGATCCCGGTCTCCCCATGGGGGTCTGAGGGAGCCGTCCCAGCCACAGTGCAATGGGAATAGAAGTGAGAGGAAGAATCTTCTGGGCAGAGAGGAGAGGGGAGAGCAGGAGAGGCGAGCAGAGCTCTCCTGAGGAATCGGCCCAGCTGGTGGGAGAGTCCCCGGGGGAATTCCTGCCTCCACCCAACCCCCTGCACCCACCTCTGGAGCCCTGACAGGGGCCAGGTCCAAGACCAGACTCCACAGGCCTGGAGGGCCTCCCCTCCTGCCCCTCCTCCCGTTCCACTCTCCCCCTTCCTGAAGGGCTCCCTGCTGCCTCACCCCTGACCTGAAGTCCCCACAGATTTCCTCGTCCTTCACACACACACCCTCAAGGTCTGCACCTGCCCTGTCTCCCTTTGCTGGACCCTGTTGTTCTCTGCAAATCCCCCAAGAGGCTCAGCAAAGGTTTAAGACAGAACAGCTACTTTCAATCAACATCTTACTCTTTGCAAAGTGTTTTCACCTCTGTTCCTCCAACTGTTTGTCATCACATCCATTCAAGGCAGGTATTTCACCACTATATTGTAGATGAGGAAACTGCCCGCACTGGCTTAGGAGATAAGGTCGGGATACAAACTGAGGGGGCTCCCTCTAGATTCCCAGGACACCATGCTGGCCTGCCAAGCGGGGAGGGAGGACAAGTGAGGAGGGGAAGGAAGGAGGGAAGGAGAGAGGGAGGACCACATCTCCTTGAAGGGCTTCTCCTGGCTGGTGGCCCCTTCAGAGCTGGCTTCCTGGAAAGCCACCATCACCCTGCCCAAGCCCCTTGGGAATCTGCCTTGGGAATTGCCTCGGGAAGTTTCTCAAGTGTGAGAACCCGGCTTTGTTAAGATACAGGTCCCCTGGCTTCCCAAAGCCTCCTGAAGCTGAATCTCTGGGGCGGGGCCGGGAAGGTGCATAATTAGCAGCTGCCACACACCCCCTGCTGCCCACAGGGGACCGAGGCCCTCTGTCCCACAAAACGTGGAACTGTGTGGGGTGACAATGCATGAATTAGCCTCAGGGGAGGCTAATTGTTTCCTTAATTGGCTGAACTCACCATGGGGAGCCCTGCCCAGAATGTCTCCGTTGTCACTGCAAAGCCAAGAGGCTGGTTTGCCTGGTGGCCAATAACCGGCTCAGATGAAGGTCCCCAGAGGAGTGTGTAAAGTGTCCCCGTCAATGCAGCTCGTTAGAACAGAGCGGGCGTGCTCTGGAGGAGGCTCTGGTGGAAGCCCAGGAAGAGATTAGAGAGGTGGGGTGTGGTCCTACAGGCGGCATGCCCAGGACCCCGTTCCCACGGGCCCCCCCAGCACAATCCTGGTCCTGCCTGCCCCTGACCCCCTCCACCAGTCCATCATGTGCCCTCTCATGCCCTGGCCGGACTTTGGTGGGTGGCGGCCTCTGGGCAGCCCAGGACCCCCAGAGGGATAAGCAGCAACACAGAGAGGAAGGCATCTCAGGGGAGAGTGTTCCCACATGTACCACCAGGTGGCGCCATTGGCACAGAACAACCGGGGGCTGTCCCGGGAGGGCGGGAGGGGAAGGGGGTGGCACCCTTAGCCCCGGACCATCAAGGTTCTGACGCCTGCCACTCGAGGACCTCAAGTGACAAGCCTCCTCGTCGGTGCTTGTCTCTCCCAGGGACAAGTTGTACCAAGAGCCTAAACGTAATAAGGCCTTGGCACCTGGTGAACATGGGATAAATGTTGAAAAATGATGCCACCTTTGTTTTTTCAGATATTCGGGATTATTTTCAGTGTGGCAGGGGCTGGGGAGGGGCACTAGCTCCTTGCTGCCTCCCCCCAACAGAGTTAGCCAGGAAAGTCTCATCTAACTCCAGGTGTAAGTCCAATAGGAAAACCCTGGACTCTGGTCCCAGGTACGCCTCTGATCCGCTCTGTGACCCCAAGCAGGCCACTCTCTCTATTTATCTCTGTCACTAAATCTGCACGATGAAGGCCGCGCTGGGAGAATCAGTGAATTGCAGGAGAGCATAGTGATTTGAAGGACAGTCACAGGAGTTCAAGTCCTTGTCCACTGCTTACTCTCTGTGTGGCCTCAGGCAAGTGGCTGACACTCTCTGAACTTCAGGTTCCTCATCTGTAAAATAGGGGCAATAATAACACCTACCCACACGAGGTTTCTGGGAAGCCTGAAGTAGTCAATACATGAAAAGCCTCTAGAACCGTGTCTGCATGAACAGGTGAGAATACGGGGCAGCTTGAACTGAGAAGGGGATGAGCTGGGTCAGCCTTCCAGCCGGACAGGAATCTCCCAGCAGCGTGCAGGGCTGGCGGCCTCCAGGTGGGTCTGCACACCTCCAGTAACAGCTCGTTCTCTCCCCAGAAAGGAGGCGTCCAGTGTGGGCCGGCCCAGCACACGATGAGATTGGTCTCCTTCCACCCAGCCACAGCCTGTTCTCAGGGACCCAATCACGCCCCTGGGCTTAGGACTGTCCCAGTCCACCCCCGGAGCACGGTGCGGGGGTCAGTGTCCCCCAGCTGCAGGCTGCTACACAGTGCAGAAAGGGGGACCCTGAAGGCAAACCTGGGTGTTGCTAGGAAGGGAGGGAGGCTGCTCTCTGCAATGCGGGGGTGCTCGGGGGAAAGGATGGGAGGAAACAGGGAGCAGATGGATCCGCCACTGGATCCCCCAGCAGCGGGGACCCCGAGGACCCACGGGGCGAGGTGCTGTCAACCTCAGCGGCCAGGCCAGTGCAGAGGGTCGTTCTGAGGGGCCCCTCCAGCTGGTGGGCTCCTCCTGGTGCTGGAGCCTGTGGGGAGGAAGGAAATGACTTCCCGCAGTGGGGGCCGGGAGGAGAGTGGTCCCCTTCCCACTGCACTTCTGCTTCCTGTGCACGGCTGCCCGCAGCACAGCCTGGGGGACACGCGGAGGAGACGGCGGGTCCTGAGCATCAGCACCAAACTCGCCAGGCCAGGGGCCTCCCCCTCACTCGCTCATCACCTTCGCTCACTCGGGGCAGCTGGAAATCCTGCTGGGGCTTCTGTTCTCCCTAGATGGGGAGCATGTTGAGGCCAAAACTGTGACTTATGTTTTGTACTTCCACTGCCTGGCACACGCAGCAGGCACTTAATAAGTGTATGTAGGAACTAAAACGGAGGCCAGCAATTGTGGCCCAGTTTGGAAAGCTCTAGTCCACGTGTGGACAAGGTGGGACATCTGTGCTCCCCCAACTCCTCCTCCTTCAGGGCTTCCATCCCCTCCAGGGAGCCCTCCTGGGCACCCTCTCCTCTCTCCGCCCCAAGTGATTCACTTCCTCCCCCGCCTCCCTCTTTGCTCTGTGCACACTTCTGCCACTGAGGCAGACTGGACCAGTGGTTGGGAGCACAGAGACTAGGGCCATCCTCAGAGTCACTTCCCCTGGACACAGTTCTCAGCTGTGTGACCTTGGGTAAATTTCATTTTAACCTCGCTGAGTCTCGGTGTCCTCATCAGTAAAATGTAAGTGATTATAGGACCCCCCTCATGGGACTGCAGTGAGGATTAAATTGATTTGTAGATTAAAAGCGTCTTGAACACCGTCTGGCGTTTAGTAACTGCTCTGAACTGCTATGTTGTTGCTTAATTGTGCTGGGATTACTGCTCTCCCACCCTGGACGGGGGCTCCTCGAAGCCGGCGTCTCACTTCTGCATCCTTCTGCTGAGACCGGTGCCTGGTGCATAACAGGTGCTCAGCGAAATGCGAAAGGAGAGGGGGATGGATGGATGGATGGACAGGTGGACAGACGACTGGTTGAGAGCAAGTGCTGGAAGGCGGTGTCCCTCAGGGACACTCAGCAATGACCCAAGACCCCTGGCGTCTTCTTTTCCCGTTGCCTCTGTGCTCTGCAGCCCAGAGGCCTGCCCGGGCACAGGTGGGCCTCCTCCCACCCCACCCCAGAGGCCAGCCTTCCCTCTGAAGCCTGTTGGGAGCCTATGTGCCAGGCTCGGTGTTAGGCACCCCCCTCCACGGCAAGCCTGGGAGGAGGCACTTCACCCCCATCTCCAGCTCTTTTCTCCATCCATTGGCGCACCAGTGTTTACTGAGCACGTGCTGTGCTGCGATGTGCTGGGAACCGGGGAGTCAGACGGGAGGAAGGCAAACAGGGGGTCCTGGGCCGGCAAGAGGCCTTAGGCTGGATCCAGGCCCAGGGGCCATAAAGCTCCCGGGGCTCCGGGATGCAGATCTGGAGCGTGGGCTGCACCACGAGGGCTTTGCGTGTGTGGGAGGCAGAGCGGCCCCAGCGCAGACAGACAGGAGCAGAGGTGGCCCCCGTGTCCGTGTTCTGAGGCAGCCTGGCGCTTGGCAGCCTCCCCATGCCAAGTTATAAAGAGACTCCTAGAGGCACAGACCGATGCCTTGAAAATGCTCCCTCCGTGCACGGAGCCATTAACGTGACGTCTATCACCATGGCATCGAGGTGCTTAGACAACCTGCTCCCCCCAGGAGCTCGGGAACAGCGTGAAGCAGATTATCTGTGTCTCGCTGTGACATATGCGATCATGTATCACCGTGATGGATCAACAGTCAATACCACCGGGGTCCCCGCCACCCCCCGGCTGGTAGGAAACGTCTCGCGTTCATACGTCTTCCTCACCTGGTGGGCGGTCCCTGCTCCTGCCTGCCATCCTCCTGACTCCTGGAGCGGGTGGGAAGCGTCTTCTGGCTTTCATCGCTCGTCTGCAAAGTGGCCGAGGGGAAAGCATTAGGACAAAGGCTGGAAAGCGGACCCCGTCATGCCGTCACTGGGGGCTGCACAGGGCAGGGAGAAGGGCTCGGGCTTCACACAGCTGGGAGTAAAATTCCCGCCCCACGAACCTGCCCTGATCTTGGGCAAGTTGCTCTGCCTCTTGGGGGCACAGTCTTCTCCTTCGTAAAACTGAAATAACCACGTTTATCTTGAGGGTTAACGAGCACTAATGGAGAAAGGGGGTGCAGTGCTCAGCATGTGTTGCAACTCAACCGCCTTCCCCCTGCTCTCTCCCCTGCCGGCCTGCTGTGTTCCTCACCGCCACCCCAGACCCCTGCCCTCTGCCAGTCCACACACACAGGCAGGCACCTGTCCCCCTACCCATCCAGCTCAGCCCCGGGCGGGGCTCCAGAATGCCAAGGGTGAAAGGCTCCCGGTCTGCTGGGGACAGGGGCCCAGGGAGCAGATAATTACTGTCCCTGTGCTGGTGCCTGCTGGAAGCGAGGACAGGGGCTGGTGTGGGGCCAGACGGGGAACCAGTTCATGTGTCTCCTGGGGGGAGGGGGGAGCTCAGGTTTGGGAGGCTGCAGGGAGGAAAGAATTTTGAGGTGGGCCAGAGAGGGGGACCCACAGTGGCCTTCCCTGGGCTAATGACAATGGGCAGCCTGACCTTCTGCCCCTGGAGGCAGTCAGCACCATGCGGGGCTGGAACTTGTGGCTCCTGCCCTCCCCCTAACAACCTGCCACTCCTCCATCACGCACCTGCCACTTCCCCATTCTGCTAACCTCTTCCACCCCCCCAAACCCTACTCTCTGATGAGCGTGTTATCAGGGGCTCCTGGACTGTTTCCAAGGGGAAGCTTGTGTGAACGCGGTTGTTTTAAGAGTTTCAGACGTGAGCAGCTAAACCAAGCCCTGCAGTTACTTGTACAAATTCTATGTCCCCCTTGTCACCAGTGTCTTCTGGACCGGCCACCAGTTGGGAAAGGGCTGAGGAGGGGAGAAGCCCACCACACTGGGTGGGTTGGGAGACCTGCTCTTCTCCTGGAGGAGGTGAGCCCCAGGTTCCTCACGTGGTAGCCGCCTGGCCTGGGGCTGCTCCACTCCTTGAGTGGAAATTCCGGGCTTTGAGAGGAGGAGGCCGAGTGGGGCCTTGAGGAAGCAGAAGGGCGGCCAGGGAGGAGCTTGGTGGGGACGTGAAGGGGAACTGTGGCTGCCAGCACGCTGTCCCCTCCTGTGAACTAAAGAGGAAGGAGGGACACCGACCAGGAGGCATCGATGAAGAGCCGGCCTCCGGGGCGGTGGGCCCTGTCGGGCCCCCCCATAGCCCCCGGGCTCCTGGGTTTGCTCCTGCTCCCCTGGACCCTGCCGCTCACAGGTAGGCTGTCTGCTGGCTTCCCTCTCCTCATGTGCTCTCCGCTCCCGCACATCAGAGCGCCTTTCATCCGCCTGCCCAGGCAGCTAATTCCCGGGCCCCTCTCGGGGGATGTGCTGGTGGCGTTTGAACGTTGCAGACTTCACAGGGGAAGCCCTCAGGGGCCAGGAGATGTTTAGCTAACGCCTCGCCAAGGTGGCGTTTGAAGGGGTGGGGGGCAGCGCTCCCCCACTGGCTGCCGGGTTAACGGTGTCCCTGCCAGCACAGCCTGACCTCCTGGCCCTGAGACAAGGTGGGTGGGTGTTGTCACAGCCAGGGGGTGGCAGGGTTGGGCGTGGGGTCTGCAGGGAAGAACAGCTCACCCTCAAGAACTCTTACGGTGGAGCCACCACGTTGAACCTACCAAGCAGCCAAACCTCCGTCCTCTCGGCGTTGTTGTCCATGTTAGCCAGGGAGAGGAGGGGAGGCCAGCGGCTGGCCACCCGGAGCCCTGTGCCTGGGGCTCAGAATTGTCACTGTCTCCAGAAAGGGTCGCACCTCCCACTTCCTGAAATACAACCAGAGGTCACGTCATAGCTAGGCCTTTCTGGGGGCCAATGCTGTGCACCTTTTCTGGTCCCAGGCCCTGGTCCCAGATCCCACCCAGAAGCTGGGTGGCCTGGATCCAAGCCAGGCCCTGGGGTGGGTAGCCTTGGGGTGGGTTCATCCAGGCCAGGGAACCCCCAGGAGTGTCCCTTGCCAGGGCTGCCCACACGGGGTTCCCTTGGGTTCAGTCTCTCCCTGGGCAGCGCTGACCCTCCTGTTTTCCCAGGATCCCTCGCCTCACTGTGCTTTTCTTCCTGTTAGACTTTTATGAGGCTTCCAGGGGCTGCCCCCCCCTTCTGCTTCATCCTCTGTTTATCCTTTCACTTATACCATAAACAACAACAGCTATTCTTATTGTCATGAATTAGCCTCTTTGGGCACTTGTCACACTCAACCCCCCTCGAGGCACCCTTGCATGCTGTCCCCACTGGCATCGTTTAAGAACAGGGAGGCCAGGTGGCTTGCCCAGGCCTAGAGGGTGAGTAGAGGTCAGGTTCAGACCTGAGTCAGCCTGAGCCCTGTGCCAGGGCCCTTGGCAGTGGGCTCTGGGGCTCCTCCTGCCTTTCTTTGTAAAGAACCTTCTTCACAGAAAAATGTATCCCCCCGCCCCGGAGCTGACTACAAGGCCCCTACCCCAGGCCTCGAGGGCCGGGCCCTTTGCCACATCATCTGCTTCAGTCCTTTAATCCTGTGCATCTCAAGCCCTCCTCCTGCCCCCCAGAGATGGGCAAGTGCAAAGACGGCCCAAGGAAATGCATCTTCTTGGTGACAATGTGTTTGAACTCACACTTAGTCATTTTTAGCTTAATTTCCTCCAAATTCCCATCATTTCTTTTTGTGTGGTCCCTCCTTCCCGAAAGGGACCCGGCACAGGCACATCCTGTTAACTGAGTGGAGGAGACTTTTTGGGGTGCTGCTTTGAATAATGCTTTGTAACTGTCTCCACTGCAAACAAGCCGCAGATTTTCCCCCATGTTGCAGCAAACGTTGTACAAAAGAGAAACTCTGCTCTTTCGCAAGAGGGGAGAACACCCTCGCGGTCTCCTAGAACCTCCTGGAGCAGCAGGCAGCGCCCTGTCACTCCTGGTCCTGGTCCTGCCCCCGGGGCACCTGGCTCCGTCTCTCTGTTACTCCCTGCCCTCCCCTCCTTGTCTGAGCTTCGCGCCCTCTCCCACGTCCCCCAACCTCCCCTGACTTCAACCATCAGCCTAATGCAGCCAGCTCCATCAGCCGCCGGTACCCAGATCCAGACTGCACCCCTCAACTGTGCCCACAGGGGGCCTTGGAGAGCATGGCAGTCACTGAAGCCCGGGGTCAGTGTGGAGTGCAGGCCTGGGGCGTTCAGCCTGAGTTTGAATCTGAGCTCTGCGACTCTCCCTAGGCCCCCGGGCAGGTTGCTGTGCCTCAGTTGCCTCATTTGTTAAATGGGTGCAATAGTGGTGCCCGTCTGCCTAGCACATCCTGAGACTGGGTGGTTAGGGCTCAGAGAATGTCAGTCACCTGCCAGCCCAGCAGAGCCAATCGAGATGTGAGGTTCATTTGGCTGCCTCGACATCTTGGGCAGCCCACGGGCTCCTGGGGGTCACTCCAACCTCTCCAGTGGTCTCCAGCACATGCAGCCTCTCAGGACCTCTCCTGCTCCCCACCCTTCTCCTCCTGCTGTGAGCCAGGACTCAGGCCTGCTCTCCTCTGGTCTTCTGAGCCCTCTGCAAATCCCACTTTCCTCAAAGGGTCGGGCAGACACTTGTGGTCTCATGGGCAACGGCTCTCCCCCAGATGTGACTCATCTGAGCCTGAGGCCCAGCTTTCCTGGGAGCAGCTGCTCACCTGCTCTAGCCCTGCTCAGGCCTCAGTCACCTCCAAGGGCTTTGGGACCAGACAGACCAGGTGCAACGCCTCTTTATATTGACTGCTGTGTGACCTCAGGCATGTTACTTAACCTTTCTGAGCCTCAGTGTCCTCAACAAATGTCAGTCCCCTTTCTCTTCCTGGCCATTCCAGAACTCTGGGCTGTATTTATTTCTCAAATATCCATTGAGGAGGACCAGTTCTAGGCACTGGGGGGACCTGAAGGGGAACAAGTCCCAGCCCCCTCTCTCAGCCTGGTGGAAGCTGTGAGAGTCACCGGGAGACCATGACCCGAGGCGGAGGCACAGACGCCGCTTAGCCTCCCCTGCCCCCGTGTGCTCTGGACTCAGGTGTCGCCGCTCCCTTTGTTGCCCAAAAGATGTTCAGGGGCCTCCTGCTTCCCTTCCCGCAGCTCCGGGCCTCTGTCATATTGGCCTCTGCTTTTCATCTTTGTCTAATCCCGGTAAAGAGCTGCCGAGGCAGGCGGAGGAGAATCCCCTCTCTGCTGGAGGTGTGGCAGGGGGAGTGTTGCAGGGGGCGATGGAGCTGAGCCCAGCCGGGATGGGGAGGAGACAGAGCAAGTGGGTGGGTGGCAGGCACAGCATGAATAAAGGCTGGGAGGCCAGAAGGCAGAGCCGGGGGAGGGGAGGTGGGGAGGTTCCATTTGATGAGAGGAACGGCTCTCAGCAGAGCAGTGGGAGATAATTCTGGGTGGATTATAAATGCCTGTCAGGTAGGGGTTCAGACTCCGTTCCAATAGGTCCTATTGTCATTGCTTTCTCTTTTTAAATTGTGAAATATAATACATATACAGAAAAGTACAATAAATATTACAAAACTAAGTCCTGTGTGACCAGGTCAAGAAAGAGAACATTCCAGTGCCCCGGAGCCCCTGGACCCCCATCCCGCAGACACTCCTGTCTCCCCTCAGAGGTACCACCATCCTGACTTTTAGGGCACTCGCTTCCTGGCATTTCTTTATAGTTTTATCCTTTAGTACACATCCCTCCCTAAATGATACACATTACTCTTGCCTGGTTTGAACTTTGTATAATCAGAATGATACTGTGTATATCCTTTTGTGACCTGCTTCTTTCACTCAACGGTATATTTTTTTAAGATGTATCCAGTCGAGGAGTGGCTGAAGTTTGTTTATTTTCATTATGAAAGAGCAGGGATTGCGAACCAGGGCCCTTGGGCTAAATCCAACCCACTGCCATTTTGTACGGCCCGCGAGTTATGAATGGTGTTTATATTTTTTAAAGGTTGGGAAAAAAATCAGAAGAATATTTCATGACGTGAAATTTATACAATATTCACATTTCTGTGTCCATAAATAAAGTTTTATTGGACCAGAGCCAGGGTTATTCGTTCATCGATCATCTAAGATTGCTGTCACCCTACAACAGCAGAATTGAGGAGCTGTGATAGAGACCATATGGCCCGCAAAGCGTAAACTATTTACTATCTGGCCCTTTGCAGAACACGTTTGTAAACCCCTGCTGTTGAGGGTCCCATTGAATGAATATACTGTGATTTACTTCGTTATGATCAACATTTCAGGAGCTCCTCATCTGGGGCTTTGAACACTCGTGTGTGGTCTCCAGGCACACGTGTTCAGTGCCTCCAGGGGACATTCACGTTAAGGCCCCTTCTCTCCATGCCGCCTGCCTCCCTGTGTGGACCGTGAGTCTCGAGAGGGCAGGAAATGTGTGGACTTACTTGACTTTGAATCCTTGACTCCCAGCACGGGGCCTGGGACCCACAGGATGCCCAGAAAGTACTAACAATAACAGGATGAATTCCTCAGCCACAGACAGCCCCAGAGGGAGTTCCGAGCCAGACGTGATGCCACCAGGAGAGGCACCGGGGTCAGGGAGAGTCCTGGGGGAGGGGGCGCCCCCTTCACTCCCTGAGCCTCGGCTCCTCTCAGCACAGGTGGAGTGACAGGACCCGCCTGTCTCGTGGATGAGAGTGGACACGGGAGTGCCAGGCAAACATGCACCCAGAACGGGACCTGACCCTCCACCTGCTTCCTTGCTCACTGTGGATCTAGGCAGGGCCTCGCCGTAGCGGGAGTGTGGGTGTCAGGCACTGGTGGGGGCTGCAGCCAGAGGAAGGGAAGGGGGCGACTCAGGGGGAGCCGGGAGAGGTGGACAGGAGGGAGTGGATGTGAGATTGGCAGGCGGAGGTCCTGGCCTCCTGGCAAGGACAGTCTGATCGGCCTGGGTTTGAGTCCTGGGAGACTGTGGCCAAGTCCCCTGACCACTCTTGAGCCCCTACTTCTCCGTCATGGTGCTCAGCATCCCCCTATGCAGGCCCCATGCCAGTGGTGACAGGAAGACATGTCCAGGACCACCAATGGCCCCAGGGCTTGGCACCTGGGACCCCTCAGGGAGGGACCATAGGGCTTTGATCATGGGGACAGGGTGCCTGGAAGAGGCAGTGTGGTGGGCCTTGTGGGTGTCTGCTCCCTTCCCGCCCCAGGGCTGCGTGGGCCATGGGGGAGAAAGGGGAGGGCCGGAGCCGGGGCCCTTCTGAGGCTCTAGGCCAGATCTCTGCTTGCTGCCAATGGACCCGGGGAGGGGCATCGAGTGAGTGCAGCCAAGTCCAAGGCAGGGGGCTGCCCATCAGGTCGTCTGCACACAGGTGGGGGAGGCGTCTACAGCACTGGTCATGGGGTCCCGGGGCACACTTCTCAGGGCCACTTGGCAACACACACCAAATTTAAAACGTGCACCCCCTTTGAATCAGCAACTCCCCTTCTCAGACCTTGTCCTAGGGAGCTAGGGGACCAGGAGACAACCTGTTTGTATAAGGATGATCACCGGTGTGTCCTTGGAGCACAGCTGCAGACAGCCCCACTGCCCCGCAATGCGTTTAGATAAGACCCTCCTCCCCCCGACCTCTGGCCAGGCTACTCTTTCCTCCCAGGCTCCTGCGCCCTCTCCCACACCCCACTTTTTTTTAATTAAGAATTTTTTCTTTTTTTTTTAATTATTATTATTTTTATTGATGTCTTAATAGTTTATAACATTGTGGGGTTTTAGTTGTACATTATTGTTTGTCCGTCACCATGTGGATGCATCCCTTCACCCCTTGTGCCCACCCCCCACCCCCCTTCCCCTTGGTAACCACCAATCAGTTCTCTCTGTCCATGTGTTCGTTTATATTCCATATATGAGTGAATTCATGCAGTGTCTGTCCTTCTCTCTCTGGCTTATTTCAATTAACATAATACCTTCTAGGTCCATCCATGTTGTTGCAAATGGGACAATTCTGTCTTTTCTTATGGCTGAGTAGTATTCCATTGTATATATATACCACATCTTCTTTAACCAATCATCAGTCGAGGGACACTTGGGTTGCTTCCACTTCTTGGTTATAGTGAATAATGCTGCAATGAACAACACTCCCCACTTTTTGACTGCTGCCTATGAGCCTTTGCTCCTGCTGCTCCCTTGGCCTGGAAGATGTCCTCTCCCTTGCCCACCTGGTGACTCCAACCTGTTGGTCAAGGTCGAACTGCTTCTTTCTCAGCGGTGCCCTTTCTGGCCACTCTCCCGGCCCCTGACAAACCAGATGCCTGCCCTCCCCCACAGGTACTCGCCTGTGGTTCTGAGCTACTGGAGCTCAGAGGTGTGGGGGGCGTGACTGAGCTCACCTGGGGCAGGTGAGGGTGCGGACGGAGCCAGGGAACAAGTACGGAATCTTAAGAGATGGGCTGTGAAAGAAAAGCCAGAAAAAGGGCAAAGGGAGAAGGTGCAGGTTGGGGGGGGGGCCCTGGGGCGAGGGGGGAAGGTCAAAGAAGGAGGTGTCTGCAGGGTCAGGGGCATGGCTAGAACCAGCAGGAGCCACAGCTGAGCCACCAGGGTCTCTGTGGTGGGAGGGGAGGAGGCCGGGGGGAGGAAAGGACGGACAGGGCTGGCAGATTGGAGGATGTGGAAGGAGAGGATGGGGAAGATGGAGGGCAACTGAGTGACTTTGTGCCCAGGGGGTACAGGATCTTTGGGGAGGTAGAGATTTAAGAAAAGTCAGGATAAAAGTGATTGGGTGAAGGCGTCCACAGGAAGGAGTTAGTGTGTTGACAGCCAGAAGCATTTATATTGTAAAGGAGGGTGGAGGGGGAGAGGGACCGAATCCCACAGGGTGAATCACTAATGCGAGGGGCTTAGACGGCTGAAGAAGGCTGTTTGGAACACCACAGTATTTCTCTTGTCATCTTTCTAACATGAAATACGATCATGTCACCTCCCAATTTAGAAGCCCCCGGAGGCTCCCCCAGGCTTCCAGGACAACATCCCCCCCAAACCCTTTCTTTCAACTCCACCACGGCTTTGGAGTTCTCCAACTCTGTGCCCTGTTTCAAGACATCTAGAAGCTTCACCCAAGAGCCTTCTTGTGCTTAACCCCCTCTCTGTGCCTCTCCCCCTCCACTGCCTCCTACTCTTTCTCCAAAGTTCAGCTCAGTGAGAGACGGGGAAGAAAGATCAGATCGTTCACAGCTGTGAAGTCAGGGTGGCAGAACTGCAGACAAGTTCAATGATCTTCGTGGTCCTTCTCTGTGGTTTCTAGAATTTCTATAGTGAGCGTGTTTCACTTTTATAAGGGGGGGACATGAAGAATTATAATTTAGAAAACAAGCAGGGCCCAATCCAAGGATCGTCTCTCCAGGAAGCCCCCGCCCCCTGCAGCTGGGTTGGGTCCCCTCCAGATCTCTGCCTGCCCTGAGACTCCCCTTTATCTCATCACTTTCCAGCCTCATCAGTCAGTTCCCTCCCAGTGGCAGGCCTGGCCTTCCCTGGCAGGACTTTGGGTGTGCACGGCCTCCAGGGGGCTCCCTGGTGGGGTCTATCCCCCTCGCTCCATTTCTCCCACCCCCATTCAGAGTCAAAGAGCAGAACCCCTACTTTGGGCCTTATCGCCACCTTCCACCCCATCTGACGCCCTTCTTTGAGGGTAGAGGGGGGCATAAAGGGAGAAACCGAATCCCCTGTTGCCCCAGGCCACACCCTCAAGCTCCAAAGTTGGAGCAACTTGCCTTTGAAAACGGGCCGGAAGGGAGGCGACTGCTATAAAATACTCATGAACACCCGTGAAGCTTATATGTTTCTGGGACCAAACATTTGACATTCTGCACTTGGTCTGTGTCCCCGCATGACCACTGTGGACCCAGGGTCCAGAGTCTGGAGGCGTAAGGACGGGACGCAGGCCGGCTGTGGAAATGGCCCCTGAGGCAAGCCACATCCGTCTGCATCTTTGTAATTCAGAGGTGCTGAAAGATGTGACAGCCAGTCGGATGGCACCATTCCAAGGGCGTCAGCACTAACAGCTCCATAATGCACATCTGTTCAAAGGCTGCCTTCCAACGCCTGCTCCTGGCTTCTTCCCGGTCAGCCGCGGGGCCATGCACCGTTGGATGCGTGTGTCCTGAAGGACTCGCCCGTTTTTCTGTGGCATCCTGGGATTCACACTCATACCAATAGCCGGAGCCCTGTGCTAGAACCAGCAGCCCCGCACCTGTGTCCTCCCAGCAGCCCTTCAGATGGGCTTTGAAAAAAAGGCATGGCTCTGAGAGATGCCAGAATTAAACTGGAGGGCAGAACGCCATGCCTAAAATAAAGGCCGTGGGAACTGCTTTCTTCTGTAGCCGGGGCATCAAAGTGTTTTTCCTTTAAAATCGGCCTAAGTCAGAACGAATACCTTTGATCAGTACGTCTGGGCTCTCACACCCTTGGCTGATGATGCTGATGCCTGGAGCAGTAGGAGGGATTGAGTTCCAGGCAGAGGGTGAGCTGGGGCCAAGGCCTGGCCCAGGAACTGGGGGACATGAGGAGGGCAGGGCAGCTGGAGAGAGTGGGAGGGAGGGGAGAGATGGGGCAGGTGCCAGACTCTGGGGTGAGGGGACATCATCGCTGCAGTGAGGGAGCGACGCTGGCTGGCCCTCTTTGGACACTTGGCTGGCCCGGGCACAGGGCAGTCTGAGGGTTCCCGGGGCCACTTGCTTCTGCTCTGGGAGCTGCAAGCTCCGCTTGAGATGGGTGATCCCCTAATGCTACAGTGTCAGTTCTGAATACCATTGTCCCCAGACCCCTACATGCTGCCTGATGTCTGTCTGCCTATTAGGTGACCCGAATTTAGGGAAATGGCCTCTGAATTTCTGACTCCCTTTCAAAGAGCGCAATTCTTTCATTGGAGATGGTTTTTCTTTTGCTTGCTTTGAGATTTTAAAACTGTAGGGTAGAGCAGTGGCTAACAGTGTGGGGTTAAGGACCCAAGGGGGCGCAGCTTAAAATCCCATTGCCGCCACTGACAACTGTGCTGCTTGGGCAAACTCTTCCCTTCCCTGAGCCTCAGTTTTCTCATCTGCAAAAGGGGAGCGTGCCCAGGGATGTCGGTTCTTATCATCGCGTGTCCTTAGAGCGATGCCTGAGAGTCTGTGCTGGGCAGGCAGAGCCACGCCCCCAGGAGTGGCTCAGGGAGGAGGGGAGCCAGTCCTGCAGACAGAGAGGTTGACCCCACAACCCAGAAAGAGGAAGGGAACAGGAGGGCATTCCCAGCCACGGGAATAGCGCGGACAAAGGCTGGAGGCGTGGTAGGCCTGGCGCCGGTGGGGGGTCAGCCGAGAGCCAAGGGCAGCTGAGCCGGGTTGCATGGGCCTAGAGCATGGACTAGATCCTCCAGGCCGGGGGACTTTCAATTGTTTTTTAATGGTGGCCCAAAGTTAAGGGATGCACATTATAGTGTGACCCTGTCTGAACCCAGCTGTATGAATATAATTGAATCCAGAAGGTCACAAACCTGCCCTTACTATGCATGCAATGCTCCGTGTTCTATTTTTTGTAACTGCTTGTCTTGACCCTGTAAATTGATTTCAGACTCATTCCCGGGTCTCCTTCTCTGGGGGGCACCCCAGAAGGGTCGGGGAGAGCAGGAACAGGATGGTTTGTGGGTCCCCTGGGCAGCGCCAGGCAGGCCCTGGCTGGGGAGGGGAGGAGGCTGGACTCAAGCTGTCTAGGTGGAAGGGGGAGTTATGCTGGGGCGGGGAGGTCTGATGGGGTGGGCACTCCTCTACACACCCACTCAAGTTCCTTGATTGCGAATTCCTCGCCCCAGGGACTCAGCATGGGGTCCCTGGGCAGCAGTGGGAGGGGACACCTCCAACCAGCTCTCAAACCCACAGCCACAGATTCAAAAGAAGAACCGGAAAAAGGAAGGAATCAGGCGCCAGCGGGTGGTAGACAAAGTCTTTCCCTACAAGGGCAACAGACAGCAGGATGGGGGAAGAGCAGGAGGCTGCTGCGGGGAAGGTGAGGGCTCTCAGCTCAGAGCCCCCCCACACACACAGCTCACCCAGTCAGGGGAGCTCCAGGGCCAGGCCTGGGATCTGTGCCCCAGGGCCTCGCCCACTCCCCGGTGTCCAGCCAGCACAGGGCACAATGTGGTAGATAGGCTTGGGTCAGGAAGGGAGGGCTGGCCCCTGGGAGTCCTGTCATGCCTGGAAGCCACCCCTTGCTCCATGTGCCCTATACTGTGGGACTGTCACTTGTGCAGGCAGAAGAGTCAGGCTGGCATTTGCCTTTCCAGACTCACAGTGAGGACTCAAGACTGGTCTGACTTCGCTGCCTCCTTCTCGTCTCTGGGGAAAGACAGCCTGGCCATGTGGCAGACCTGCTGTGTTCCTGGCCCCATTTAATTCCGTGATAGCCCTGTAAAGTTGGCATTGTTGCTCTCCCCACGTCGCAGGGAAGACACGGAGGTTCAGAGAAGTAAAGCCACCTGCCTAAGGTTGCACAGCATTTAAGTGGCAGGGCCAGGATCTGAACCCAGGCCTGCTGCCTCCAGAAACTGGGCTTTTCCCAGGCATCCCCTGTGCCCATTTCTGGCTGGGCTTGAGGATTCCTAGCAGTCCCTGAAGCTGCTGAGAAGTGAGGGATCGAGGATGTACCATCCCTGAAAACACCATCTCCTGCAAAGTGGGGGTGGGCAGGGCTCAGCAGTGGTAACCTGTGCCACCCAATGGAACCATCTGTGCTGGCAGTTGTGTCAGGGGGTGGGGAGAGGAGGACCAGGAGATGCGCAATAAGCACCTAAGCTCTTGGGCAGGCCTGGGCTGGGGTGGCGGCCCTGGGGGGGGTGGGACCCTCCCAGATGCCATGCTGCAACTCTTTCCCAATCTCCTCTGACTGGCCCTGCTCCCTGGCCCCCTCCTACCCCCTACAGACCTCCCACCACCAGGGGTGCATCATCCACACTCACGCAGGCTCACACTTCTTCTATCCAGAAAACCTCCCCCACACCCGACCTTCACATTCTCCCTGCCCTCCGCCTCCCTCCTTTCCCTTTCTGACCCGTGCTGGGAAGAGCAGCCAGTCCAGGCCCTTCTCCCTCTCGCCGGGCAAACAAATCTGTCCTCCCACAGAAAACACAGGAGGCTCCTTGAAGGGCTTTCCTCCCCGGGTCTGTTCCGGCCCCGCCTACAGGAGAATGCGTGGGCTCCCGGAGAAGGACCCAACGGCAAATTTGCGTCGCTCCTGCAGCCCTGGAGACCTCAGTGTGGGGAGAGTCCCTTGGCTCCTGGAGGGAAAGCGGGCTGGCCTAGGCTGCCCCGTCTACTCAGTGTCCCGTGGTCACTTACAGTCACAAATAAGGCCCAGTTCTTCAAATCTCCAGCCCCAAGTAACAGTCAAAATTCTGAACTTGATTCACACCAAAGGGGCCATCTGGGGCCTGTGTGAGAGTCAAGGGTGAGGGCCCTCTTCTCTCTTCCTCCCCCCTGGGTCCTTCCCCTCACGTCAGCTAGGTGGAAGCAGGGGACGGGGGAAGCAGGAAGGGGCAGAGAAGCCCAGTGGTCAGCTGCTGTGAACAGGTGACCCTGTGCTCTGGACACTTGCAGGGTTTGGAGTGGTCTCCCTCAGGTGCTTTCCTGGGCCACTCAGCGGTCCCTCCTAGGGTGTGCCAACCGGGCTTCTGGGGCTCTCCGACCTGCCTCCCCCCCAGGAATCTGGGGTCCACCCCAGTCCTCCTCCCTGGGCCATTTGTCCCTCTCGGCAGCCCATGAATCTAAGAGAATCCCAGGCCGGTTCACTCTGCCTGGCCCACCTTCTCCCCTGGGGGATACACTCCCTTTGCCTGAACAAGGGACAAAGCGTGATACAGTCATCACCAGGTGCAAGGCAGACACCAGCCACTGTGCCATCCCTGTGGCACTCAGGGGACACACCTCAAGCTCTGTGAGGGTCCCGCTGAAGCCCCTCTGGGTCTGGGGTGAGAAGCAGGCACCCACAGGTCAGGCTGGGTGCCCCTGAAGCTCTCTCCAGGCCCCATCTCCACCCATCCTCTCTGCCATGCAGCCACTTGTAGGCCTCCAACTGGGAGAATCTGTGACTTCTGCCAGGGTCTGACAAACCCCTCTCTTTAGCATCTGATGTTCTTCTGTGGTTGGTGCCACCACGAACACTCCCAGCCCTGTGCTAGACATTTGGCTGGGTCTCTGACTCCAGGACCCAGTGTGGGTGCTGGCTTTTCTTCCTCAGCACAGTTAGAAAAACCTGGGTCCAGATCCCACCTCCACCACTTAGGAAATCTGTGGCTTGGGTCCTCTAAGACCCTCTGATTTTTCTGTCTGCAAAATGGGGTTACAAGAGTTGCCTTATGGGATTGTTTTGGTGTTTGGTTGACAGAGGGCCTGTGTCACACCCATCCAGGCTGTGTTTTCTATACGTTTTGTTTCTCCTCTGTCCTTGGGCCATTTCAGCTGTGCTGTACGTGTGTGTTCCTGCTGGCAGTTCCCTGATGACCTCCAGACCCCCAGGTCACCAGCATGACTCTCCCCAGACAGAATTAGTGGTTCCTTCCTGACCAGCCCTCCCACTCCAGGTTCCGTCTGCTGCCCAGTTGGACTGGGGACCTTGCCAGGGCAGAGAGCCCCTCTGGGTCATGACCTAACTGGTACCCCTTAAATGTTTGTTGGAGGCACAAACAAATGTTAGCTGAAAAGAATTTGTGGACTCGGAGATTAACTATGAACGTGTCTGTAGCACTGAGTTTTAGCTGGGGGTGCTCAGCAACCAGCCGGAGCAGCCTGCACCCCAGAAGGGGCATCTTGGAGGCACGGGTCCAGGAGAGGGGGTGGGAGCTGGGTTGCTGTGCTCCAGGCTCTGGGGTTCTGACACCCCAATAAAAGAAGGGGCAGTGGTGGCAATTAGCTACATCATTGGATCAGAACCAATCGCCTTCGCTGCGACTGCAGCCTCCCCTCCTCCTTGTGTCTGGCCTGCTGTCTCCAGGTCGGCCGTCCTCACAGATCCACGGAGATGGCCTCATCGCTTCACTCTTTAGAGACAGTAGTTTCATCCGAGGTCTGAGGTTCTCTGTGTGGCAGACCTGAGCCAGGGCCATGCATTTTAATGATCTTAACCCTCTGACCTTAAAATAACAAACCCCAGAAGAATACAGAACAATAGTCGTCTACTTGTATCGATTCCCCAGAATTGTAAAGCTCGGCTTAATTGCACTAGCAGGTTCCATCATTTTCTAGAAGGATATCTCAAATGCGGAGAATTTTTTAAGACTTTTGGATGAATGTCTTCCTGCCAGGACAAACAGGAAGGTGGCCTCGTAGTGCTGACAGCGCATCCAGGCTCCCTGGGCCTGGGGTGGCCTCTTAGACACACGGAGAGCAGGAGCGGGAGGTGAAGAGGCCTCGGGGCAGGCCCCGGTGTGGTCACTGCTTTCCTGGTGATTCTGGTCAGGTTGCAACCTCTGACCCTGACGAGGAGGCACTAGCCTGGCACCGCTCGCCCTGCTGTCTCGTAGCGTTGCTGCGAGAACCACACGGGAGGATGTGGATAAAAGTGGGCAATGGTTCCCGAGTCTGGGGACTAAGTAGGAGCTGGTCAGGTGAGGAGGTGGAGTTCCCAGGCAGAGGGGACGCAGGGGCACGTGCAGAGCGGGGAAACAGCCTGTGTGTGCAGGCAGGAGGGCCGCATGGGCTGGCTGGGCAGGCGAGTAATGTTCACCTCACCCTCTTGCCTCTTGTCCTTCCCAGCCCACCTGGGATGTGGGGGGATCATGCAACAACCCCCGTCCCCCTGCCTCTGTACCCCCACCCTGCCCTTGCACACCTCAGACAAACCTCAGCCCTGGGTCAATGCTCCTTGCTCTATGACAAAACTAACATATCATTATAGTTCAAGAGCAACCACAGCCACCCTACAGAAGAGCCCAGAGACAGAAAGTGTGGTGTGAAATCCCCTCCCGCTCCCCCACCAGAGGGGAGCCCCGGGCCCTGCTCAGTGGGTTCTCCACACAGGAGCATCGTCATGTGTGTGACATACACTGTGACCCACTGTGATCTCCAGACATGCCAATCATTCCCTGGAACTGTCGGTGCCTTTAGTTCTTTGGGGGAAGGGATGTCTCTGCAGGAGAGTGGGAGGCCCAGCCAGGCAGGCTGCTGCGCTGGGGACTTGCAAACCGTTTTCCTGGGTGCCTCTGATGAGGAGGGTGGGTGGGGGTGGGGGAGGAGGGGGCTCCCACAGAACTGCCTTCTCAACGGTCATTGAGCGTCATGGTCAACCGCACCGTGCAGAACACCTCTACATTATCAGAAAACTGCTCTCGGGGCATCGCTTGTTCTATCCGGTAAAAAGTGGACAGATTCTTCTCTGAGCTCAGATTCAGGGAGAGGTTTGTCTGTCCTGTGGGCTGGCATACTTCCTCCTTCAGTCCGGGCAGACCTGCCTCCCTCTGTGTGTCTACTGCCAGGAAGGCCTTCTTTATTTTGTTTCTTGCCTACTTCCTCTTTACTACTCCTCCTTCACCAACTTTGAGTCCTCTCAGAGCTGTGCTTTCATCCGACTCAGTGTCTTGGCCTTTGGGAAGGAGAGTGGTTGGGAGAGTGGCATCTGGAGTCTTCCGGCCCCGGGCAGGGTTGCAGCTCCACTCCACACCTGATAAAAGATTGAAAGCTAGCAGCTTGACCTCCCTGACCCTCAGACTCTTCTTCTATGTAAAATGGAGCTCTTACACACTTTGCCTTGGTGTTGGGAGATGCAGAGTCACGTGTAAACCCCTTGGCACAATACCTGCACATGAGTGTACGAGAAGTGTGAGCCTGAGCCACGGTCCTTGCTGGGAAGCAGGTGGGATTAGAGCAGCCTGGAGGGCGAGCCGCCACTCTCTCCTTTTCCTTCCCCTGCAGGAGGGCAGTCGGTGATCCACACGGGTCCCCCCATTGTGGTCTCTCTGGCCAACACGGCTGTTTCCTTCAGCTGCAGAATCACCTACCCGTACGCCCCACAATTCAAGGACGTCAGAGTCAGCTACTTTCATGTGGACCTGCAGGGCCAGAGCAGCCCTGAGCAGCAGACTGGCTGCCGACTCGGCCCGGGCCAGGAGAACCAGACGTCCACCACGGAGTGCCAGGTCACCCCCACGCTGCCCAGCGCGTCCGCCACTGGCACCTACTACTGCTCCATCCTCTGGGCTGGCTCCAGAGTGAGCGGCAACGGAACCTTCATCCTGGTCAGAGGTGAGGCTCCTCAGTGCCTCTTCCTGGAGCGAGGGGCCCAGAGGCTTCAAGCAGCAGAGTCTGGGGCACAGGATCTAAAGTGGGGAATGTGTGCTGCATCTTTCAGCTTTGGCAAAACAGAGCAGAGCGTCCCGGCCGCGCGGGTGTGCCGAGACGTCCACCTTTGTGCGAAAAGAGCAGAGCCCTGGGATGTGGATCTGCCTCTGGCCACCTCCGGCAGGTGACCTGAGAGAGGTCGCTTGGCCCTTTGGTCACAGCGCCCCTGTGACACAGTGCGGGGTTTGGGCGAGTGTAGAATTAGGCGTGTGCACGTGTGTGCTTGTGGGGCCTGTGGGCGAGCACTCGGCTCATGCACATCTCTCTGGGGACAGATTCCTAGTTTTCATCACATTCTCAAAGGAGTAATGACTCCGAAAAGTTCAGAACAGCCCGTCAGCAAAGACATACAATTCTCTGACCTGCCCCTGTGACTCCCACTGGTAGGGCTTCGAACTTGCATTTGGACTCCAGTCCAGCTGCTCGACAGGATGTGACCTTGGGCCTGGTCTTCATGGCAATACCCTGCCTGCCAAGAGCCTTTCTGGGGATGAATGAGCTCCTGCATGCAAGGGCGGGTGCCTAGTGATAGGAAGCGCCTGATAAATCACAGACACTGACGTGCCTGGCATGTGGTTGGCACTCTGCAATTTTTTGCCAGCCAGACGGATGGATGGAGGGAGGATGAAAGGATGGATGGCTCAAGGGATGGGGCTGGGCTGTGCCCTTCACTTACCCCTGGTGCAGGCCACCCACCTGCTAGGCCCGATACGAACCCATCCCCTTCCCCCTCACCACACCTGCCCATTAGATCACTATTGCGCATGGGGAAAAGAAGAGGCCCCAAGAGATGGAATGACTTGCCCAGGGTCCCACAGAAGCTCTCAGTGGAGCCATTTCATTGAGGTCCGGCACTTAAGAAGGAAAAGATGTGGTCCTGGCCCTTAACAAGAATCGAGGCAGCAAACAGAGGGGCTTGGCCAAAGCAAGTAGGGGAATGAGGGCCTGAGTAGACGTGTGGGTCTGGGGGTTCTTGTGGGGGAGTGTTGTAAGCGGGGTCCTGGGTAAAGGAGAATGCGGGGATTGGGGCCCGGGGTGCCCCGGTCTCTCCCGGGTAACTAACCCCTTTGCTTCCCTGCCCTCCTCCTAGACACGGGGTACCAAGAGCCCCTGCAGGACCCCCAGAGGCTCCTGCTCTTTTGCTTCACTGGCCTCCTGACTGTGCTGAGCATCCTGGGCACAGCTCTGCTGCTCTGGAAGAAGGTATGGGATGCGCGTGCACAGCAACGCTACCCCTCCCTGCTGCTCACTGTGGTTAGGATGCCTCCAGAGGGGTGTCCGGTGGGCCGTGGAGAGGGGGGCCTGTCATGGGTGTTCCTCATGGCCCCTTGGACCTGGGGCCCCTCCCCTGTGGCTGGGCCTGTGCCACCAACTCGTCTTCACCAGGCCCCTTTTGATCTTATTACAAGAAACCCGGGCTCTTTGGCCTTTTCCAGGTCACGTGTCCCTCTGAGTAGCTGACGGAAACTGCAGGCCTGTCTGCTTACCTTTTCTAGCTCTTCAGATTAGGGCCCCTGTCCTGGATTTTCTGGATCCCCAGCACCTGGAAGGAAGGAAGAAGCATTTCCTAAGAGCCGCTGTGCTCTTGTTTGTGTCCCACTGTAACTCTGTGAGGGAAGTTTCTTCCCATTTTACAGCTCTGGAAAGTGAGGCTCAGAGAGGTGGTGACTTGCCCAAGGTCACACAGCAAGCATGTGGCAGAGTCAGGCCTGGAGTGTAGGTGAATGGGCCAGTTTGGTCCAGCTCTGGGCCTGGCCGACTCCTGCTCACACTGCGATGGCACCCACGCAGGGAGGGACGTCTCCCCGCTGGGGTTCCCCTCACTCGCGTCGTCACCCAGCCCCGTGGTTTCTTGTTCGGTGCCTGCCCTCCCTGCCAGGCAGCAGATGCGTGAAGACAGAGACCGAGGCAATCTTGTTCTCACGGCTCCGTGCGCGCCCAGCACGTGGTGGGTGGGCAGGAAATGTTTGCTGAGTGAAGGAATGCAGTACCCAGTGGGTTCCAGTTTCTGCCTGGCTCTGGGATGCAAAGATGGCCATCAGGGCTCCAGGACCCTCTGTCCTGGCTCCTTGAAAGCTGCCATCAGAGCAGTTCAGGCCATTGCTCCACCCTCTGAGACCAAGAGCATCTCTGCTCTCTGCCCCCATAGGGGCCGAGCCTGGGGAACAGCTCAGTCAGCGCAGGCCCCGGGTGTGGGGAGAGGACTCCGGCACCACCATGGGGGCTTCTGGGTCCAGGAAGGCACAGCCCCTGCATCCAATGGGCCAGACTCTGTCCACACCCAGGGAAGACCCCCTTAGATGGGAATTCACGTGTTCATTCATTCAGCAAATATTTATTGAGCACCTAAAGCCCTCCAGGCTCTGTTCAGGACCTGGGGATACAGCAATGACCAAAATGGACCCCCAAGAAACCCCTGCCCTCGTTGACCTTGTATTCCAGCTGAGGGGAGACAGACCATAAACCAACGAGTGAATAAGTAGCGTAGAGGTGTGCTAAGTGTTGGGAAAATACAGCAAACAGGAGAGTAGTGAGTGTGGGAAGGGGGAGCTTGCTGTTTTAAATAAACAGTCATGGAGGGCCTCTCACATCGCACTCAGGAGAAGGGAGGCAGTTGGGCATTGGGAAGGGTGTGTCCAGCAGGGGAACAGCAGGCACAGGTGCTCTGAGGCAGGGGCGTGCTGGCAGTGTCCCAGGAGCTGCAGGGAGGCCTGCGTGCTGGAATGGCCCGAGTGTGGAGCAGAGGGAGGGAGGGTGGAGGCATGAGGCCGGGGTGAGCGGCATTGAATGAACCTGAGTTCTTACTCTGAGTGAGCTGGGAGCCATCGGAGGACTTGGAGAGAGGCAGGCAGGATCAGTCTGAGATTCTGATGAAGCCTCCGGCTGCTGTGAGGAAAAGCAGGGGAAGAGAGCCCTGGTGAGGGGCGACTGCAATAGTCCAGGCAGAGGTGACGGTGGCTGGGACCAGGGCAGCCTCAGGGGAAGTGGCGAGTGAGGTGGGTTAAAGCCTGAAAGTGGGCCCCCCGGGATTCTCCGAGGAGATGACGCCCAGTCTGCTGGTCTATTTCTAGATCTGCTCTGCTCCCTCGAGGGGAGGGACCGAGCCAGGGTCCCTCTACAACAGGGCCTGCGGGACGAGTGTCTGGCAGACATCTGTGGGGCAGAAGAACGGGTGAGGCAGCCCAGGGCCAGAGCGGGCAGGACTTGTCTGAGCCACACAGCCGGTACAGGGCGGGCCGGGGACTCGAACCCGGCCTCAGTTTCCCACCCTTGCCTCAAGGCTGGAGACATTATCGCTCTTCCAGAAAATGCTCCCAGGCGATAGAAGAAGGTGGGCAGGGCCACTTTGTCCGCCACAAACCTCTGGAGGCTGCCTCTCCTGCCTTCTGTGAGCTGGAGCCTGGGTGATGGCCTCAGCCAGGCCTCTAGTTCCTCTCCTGTCCTGTGACCCCTCGGGGCGCCACATATGTGAGGCATGACCCTGGCATGACCCACTCCTAATTTGGCCTCGTCCTGCTGACAAGCTGCAGAGGGAGCCCCCTTCACTCCACCTGGGTGCTGGGCTCTGGCAGGAGGTCCTGGGAGGGCCCTGCCTCCTCAGTGCGTCCTCGGTCCCCCGCCTCCAGCCTGCCCACAGGGACAGCAGAGCGGGAAGAAAGAAGAGAGGTGGGAACCACTCCTCTCGGCCTCCCATGAATCCCAGAATTAGGACATAGACCCAGCCCCCGGGGCCTCTTCGCTCCCTCAGCCAGCATGTACTGAGCACCAACACCGACTGTGTGCCCAGCCCAGGCTCTTCTTTCTCACACCCCAAACCTCCGCCTCAGTACATTTCCTCCCCACGCCTGCTGCTCTTCCCGGGAGGGGAACAGGTAGGACAGCTCTTAATTTGTTGGTCACTCAGCGAATGTCTGCTGAGCAGCCACCAGGCGCTGGACAGGGTTCCAGGGCTGGGACGTGGGCATGGACAGAAACTGCGCTTCAGGGAGGGGAATGAGGGGCCTACCCGCAGCCTGTGGACCCCCACACCGGGCTTATGTGAGTGATCACACAAGTGCCTGCCGTGGGCGTGAAGCACAGTGGGCAAGGGCCAGAGATGAGCCAGGTGTAACCTTGACTCTGAGCCCCCACTTGAGCTCCTGCTATGCCAAACTGGGGCTGTAATGACTGGACCTTGGTGTCCTGCGAGGCCAGGGAGGACCCGGTGCAGAGTGGGTGCCCAGCAGAGGCTTGGGAGGAGGGGAGGTGGGGCAAACCCCAACCACTGCTGGACTTCTGATCCCAGCCCCTCACCCTGCCGCATGGCCTCAGCGACTCCCCCCCACCCTCTTGCCTCCCCTCCTCTCCTTCCAGGAATAGCCGTTGAGTATCTAGTATGTGCCAAGCTCTGGGCTAAGTGCCAGACACAGTGGACGGCAAGACAGATGCAGCCCCTGTCCTCTTGTCAAGTTTTGACCCTCTCCGAGCCTCAGTTTCCTACTCCAGCAATGAGGATAAGGATAGATCCCCTCACATGGAAAGGGTGGAAGAGACAGCATTTGTGAGGCACCAGCTGGGTGCCCGACCCACAGCGGTAGCACGATGCACAGGCACTTCCTGCTGTCCCTCCCTGTACTTGGGGAGGAAGGGCTGGGTGAGATCCTGGCCTTGAAGGAGAGAGAACTCAGAAGGCCAGAAGCCGCTGCCAGGTTTGTGTTGCCAGAGAAGTCCCCGGAGCTCCGTGGAGCTGGATCCACCTTTGGGACACAGACCCTGTGCATGCCACCTCGGAGCTGGATGGCAGTGGGGGACTTGTTCCCTCCCAGGCCAGCCGGTTTGAACCGTGACCTGAGCAGGAATGGAGTGTGCACGGGGGGCCTCCGGTCAGAGACCAGGCCAGGCAGCCGGCTGTGGGGGCCAAGAGGAGAGGGCCGAGGAGGCCTGGAGGACCCCAGGAGCCCAGGCGGCCATGGATATAAATGATTCGAAGCCCGAAGCTACTGACCCAGAAGAAGCGGATGATTCCTGCCAGCAAGAGCTGGTGCAGGCTCTCGCCCGGCTGGAGGGGTCAGGGCTGGCTCCCAAGCAGACCTCGACGACCCATCCTCATCCTCTCAGGGCGTCGGACACAGCAGGTCTCCCTCCTCTATGGCACGTTCCATCCCTCGGTTCCGGGTCCCCAGGAGGCCCTGTGCTGGGTCACCCACATCTTCATGGCCTGTGCCCATTAGCATGTCCCAGGCCCCTTCCTCAGAGCCCTCCCTGCTTGTCTACACTCTTCGATGACTTCTCTGCTCCCAGAGGTTACACTCCCCGCCCGCTGATGCAGCCCAGACCCTTCCCCGAGCTTCAGACCACATCCACTCTGTGTGGGGGCTTAAGGGCATCTGTACCTACCTCGTCCAGCACAGCACCCTTTGGTCCCCTGAGTCTGCCCCCTGCGTCCGCCCCATCTCAGCAGATGGCACTACACCCCCAGACGCTCCGACCAAAAACCCCAGAGCTGTGCTAGGCTCCTCTCTCTCCCTCCACAGCTGATCCCTCAGCAAGTCCTGCCCGCAGTCTATCCAGGATCCAGCCCCATCTCCCCTGCCCTCGAACCCCCAGCCCAGGGCTCCATCACCCCTTGCCAAGAACATGGGTCTCCCTGCTTCCATGCTTGCCTCCCCCCACCTGCTCCCCACACCCTTATTATGTGTTCATGACTATCTTCCCCGCCAGAGGGTGAGCCCCAGAAGGCAGTGGTGTCCCCAGTGCCTGGGGGAGCCTGACACATAGTAGGTGCTTGTGGAGGGAACAATGATGGGGTAAGTGAGAACTGAGACCTGAAAGATGAGTCAGAGTTGCCAGGCTGTGAAGTGGGCAAGGCGACAGTATCGCTCCCATTTTACAGATGGGGAAACTGAGGCTCTACAGGTTTCCTGAGCTGCTGACGGCCACACTGATTGGTTTATTCCTTTGAAAACCACAATTGGAAGGACAAATGTGGATGACCTGGGACTGGGCACTCAGACGGGGCAAGGCTGGCTCCCAGGGGCGGAGCATCCCCACCCCTGTAACATAATGCACCCATCTGATTTTTCAAGGGAGATGCCCTCTGTGCTCTGTGGGACCCCTGGCCACAGCCCAGGCCTCCTCATCTCCCCCCAGCCCCCCGAAGGCCTGCCCTCCTGGAGGTCTCTTGCCTCCTCCGCCACTTACTGCCCCTCCCAACTCTCAATCCACCCACAGCTGAGGCAGCCTTATAAAACGCAGATCTGACCAAATCTGACTGCTTCTTTGAGCAAAGACTGTGGCATCCTGCCTTTTGTGGCCCTGCCCTTGCCAGCCTCCCAGCTCACCTCCTTTCATCTTTTACTTCTGTCGACCACTTTCTGACAGTCCATCCTTCTGTGTGTCCCCGACATGTCCTGCTATTCCATGTGCTGTTCCCGCGGCCTGGGACATTCTCTGACTCCTCTCCTATCTCCAAGAGACAGCGCAAGTCCTGAGAAGTCTGCCCCATGCCCCTGGCAGACTTGGGGCTCCTTCCCACGACCTCACGGTGGCCCCCCCCAGTCTCATTAGGAGCCACGAGGCCTGGCCTGGGTCTTGATCACCATGGGCTCACGGAGGGCCCCTGCCCATGAGCTCACATCCACCAGCCTTGGCAGTGTCCAGGTCGCCGGCTCAGCGAGGGAAGAGGCACCACTCCCCCAGCTGTCTTGAAATGAGCCACACCCTCTGACCCCTCAAGAAGCAGGTGGCGCAGGGCTCGATCCGGGGGCAGTCACTGACTCACTGGACAAGCCTCAATTTCCCCCTCTGTAAAGTGGGAATTCCACGCCCACTTCCTCAGGCTAATGCGAGAATTAGATGAAAATTAGAACAAATCCTCGGGTTCTTTGTCAACAGTAAAGTGCAGCACAGATGCCAGCACCTATTTAACTGTCTATGAGACCTACACATTCAAACAGACCTACACCTTCAGGAGTGAAAAGTCCAGGTACTGTCAGGTCAGCATCTTGGTGAATCACAAACCTGGGTTCAAATCTTGCCTCTGCCACTTCCAGCTCTGTGGCCTCAGGCAAGTTGCCCGCCCTCTCTGAGCCTTCACGTCCTCATGTACAGGAACAGAGATGATATGAAGACTTGTGTTGCAGGTTTGTCGAGGGACGCGTGAGATAAGGCAGGTAACGTGTGCAGAGCCCACCTGGCACCCGGTGAGGCTCCACCATCCTGAGCCATTATTATGCTGTGACTGGGGGTGGCGCTGGCTTCTGCCTGAGAGTTAAGTAGCTCTCAAGAGCTAATCCTGAGTAAATGGGCTGGGGATTGGCAGGCGGCCAGGGTTTTTAATTAGCTCTTGCCCCGAGATAAGGCTGTTGTTGCTCCACTGTTGGCAGTGTGGTGCCTGCGATGAGGGGGCACATCCGGACGGCCTCCCTCTGCCTTGGGAGGAGCTGACTGCACCGCCTCCTGACTGTCCGCCTGTCCCCGAGCCTTCGCCTTCCCGCAGGCCCACCACCCTGCCTCCAGGACCACTATCAGCGCTTCATGCAGCAGCCATCGTGCGCTTGCAGAAACCGCTTTCCGATCCTGGCGCCTCCTGCTTAGAGCCCTCAGATGTTTTCCACGGTCTACACTCTTCACATGGCCCTGCCTGGCCGTCCTGACCCATCCCAGGCAGATTCACCTCTCTCTGGCCACGTTGACCATCTTTAAGTTCCTCCAGACCTTCAGGCCTTGGCACGTGCTGTTCCCTCTGCCTCTCCTCCCCCTCCTGCCAAACCAGCTTCTCAGCCTTCAGGTCTTAAACATCCCTTCCTGCCAGGTGAGGTGCTCGATCCCTCCCCATGTGCCGGTGGCTCTGTCCCTGTCGGTCAGCACATGTACCACATGTTGGTAAAACTGCTAATTCATTGCCCGTCTCCCCACCGGGTCCTAAGGCCCAGGAGGGCAGGGACGGTGTCCACTTCTTCACACCGCCTGGCTAACAAGAGGTGCCTGACAAGTGTGTGTTGGTTGGCCAAGGGCCACCTAAGTGCCAGGCACTTGCCCCTCGTCACTTCCCTGAATCCTTGCAACAATCTCACAAAGGAGGGTTATATTGCTGAAGAGGTTGAGGCCCAGAGAAGGGAAGTGGCTTGTGCGAGGCCACAGAGCCAGCGAGGGGCAGAGCAGGACTGGACACCTAGTCTGGCAGGTGCTTGCTCAGGACCACCACAACAGTCAGCTCCAGAGCCAGGGACTGTGTCACACTGTCACTGTGCCTGCGGTGCCTGCCTCCCCTGAGCCAGGCACTGTGTCTGCGGGAAATGCCTTCTGGGGTCTTTGTCGTTTCTGGGATCTCCAGGCAGGTGAGTGGTCTGATGTAGGTCTTGGAAGCATTTGTCACGTTTCCATGGAGAGGGCGAGTGGAAGGTGCTGAGTGGTCAGTTTCTGTGTGGCCTCGTGACCATCTGCTGTCCTTCCCCTGGCAGGGTCTGTGTATGTAGGGGTGGAGACAGGGGAGCTGCTGGTCCCAGCCCTGACAGCCCTGACAGCCCTGACTCCCTTCCTCACAGAAACAAATAAAGGCTGCGTGGAAGCACCCCACCCAGAAGTGCCCGGCCCCAAGCACTGCCAGCAGCCAGGAGCAGCCTGCGGTGGAATCGGTCTACACGGTGAGTCCAGGGGCCTCGGCTCCCTCCGCGTCTCTCAGGCCTAACTCAGGGTCTGGCTCCCCGGCTCGGTCACGCACCAGCTGTGTGACCTCTCTGCACCTCCACTTCCTCATCTGTAAACTGGGGGCAAGAACTCCCGCCTGGTGGAGTTTCTATGCAGATGAACCAAGATGACGTGTGTGGCCCCACGTAGACGTGAGGGGCCGCCCTGTTCCCCTCCTTGGCAGACCCCTCCACTTCTGGAACAAGGGGTCTCGAGGGCGTGAGTTGGTGAGGAATGAAGACAGTTTCTTCATCTGACCAAATGACACTGACTGGCTCACTAACTCCTTCCTGTTTTTGTTGCACAAACAACATCGTAGCAACAACAAGAACCACAAAAAGAGGAAAAAGGTCAGGCACTGACCCACGCCATTCACACATCAATGCTTTTCAATTCTCCACGTTCCCCCTTCGCCACCACACACAGACATTGTTTTATCTCTACAATCAAGCAGAGACACGGGCTGGGACACTGTTCGTTTCCTTATGTCGTAAGCATTTTCCTTCACTGCGACGGTCTTCCCAATTGTCCTGGGAGAGGCTCAGCCTCGTGCCCGGCTGGCCATTCTGCCCAGTGGCTGGGAAGATGACAAACATTCTTCTTCAGTTACGTCTATTTTAGTCCCACAAGTAACATACGCTCACTGTAGAGAAAGTACAGAACAAATGCCGCTCAGTGTCAGTGGGGTCTGAGCTCTGGAAGATCTAGAGCTGCCGGGTTGGGATCTTGGCTCCACACCTGGGGGCACAAAGCCCTGTGGGGTCCCTCAGGTTCGCCAGGGGCGCATCCTCCAGCTGCCTCCGCACTGGGATTCTGCCTGTACAGGCAGTCACTGTTCCTGTCCCCACCACCCTGACCCACACGTGAAACTCCTTTCTCGACCTGCACAAAACCCCACACGGAGGGCATTCGTAATACGGCCCTGGTCACCGAGGATGGGCAGATGGGGATGATGAGGCAAAGGGAGTGTCCCTGTGGGGCACCGCCCACAGCTTCAAATGGAACATGACACGGTCAACCCCTCCACCCAGGGAATTTCCACCAGCCCCTGCTTCCCACGTGGCCCCAGACTTCCCCATATTCTCCCGCAGCAGCTCATCCTGGTATTTTCCCTCTGAGGAATTCTGGTGTCAGCTGTTAAATAAAAACATTTCTCTCTCTCTCCATACAGACACATACACACGTGCACATGCATACTCACATATGTGAGATCTCTCTCCCTATATATATCAAAAAGAAGAAAATAACCATCCTCCCAGGCCTATCTTCTTCCAGGATAAATACTAGTAACATTGACTTCTATACTTTCCAGTCTTTTTTTTCTATAAATACATACAAACAGACCTGTACACACACTCACACACACTTTTTTTTTTTTTTTTTGGTGAGGAAGGCTAGCCCTGAGCTAACATCTGTTGCCAATACTCCTCTTTTTTGTTGAGGAAGATTGGCCCTGGGCTAACATCCATGCCCATCTTCCTCTACTTTATGTGGGACGCGGCCACAGCATGGCTTGATGAGCGGTGTGTTGGTCTGCACCCGGGATCTGAACCTGTGAATCCCGGGCCTCTGAAGTGGAGCACGGGAACTTAACGGCTATGCCACGGGGCTGGCCCAACACACACTTTTTTTTATTGGAGTAGCACAGCTATTTTTATCATGTTACAGTATCTCATGGACAACTCTCCACGTGAATAAATATCCTTCTCCAAGATGATTTTTAATGGAAGAGACATGCTTTTGCAAGGAACATCTTTCTTGCTGGTGTTTAGACCTCTCGAAGGCTCAGGCAGACTTCTCTAGAGTGGGGGGAAGAGACCCAAGAGGGTTGCAGGGTGGCTTCAAGAGGTTTTAGGACCAGAAAGCAGATGTGAAGGGAGCCCACAGACTTTGCTTGCCCTTGAGATGAGTCCCCAGCAGACCAGTCCCCACCAGCTGGGGTTGGACCTGGGCAGTTAAGAATGACATTGACATCAGTGATGATGATATTAGGAACCATCTGCTGAGTCCCACTGTGTGCCAGGAACCGTGGTAGCACTTTACACTTGCTATCTCATTAATCCTTATAATAGGGCTTTAGGTTACAGGTGTTGCCCCCATTTTAATTTCATTTTCTAATCATCTATTGCTGGTGTGTAGAAATATGATTAACTATTGTATATTGACTTGCTGAATTCACTCATTAATTCAAATAGTTTCTCTGTAAATTCTTTTGGCTTTTCTATGAACCCAGTCATGTCATCTACGAATAATGGAAGTTTCATTTCTTCCTTTCCAATCCTCATACCTTTTACTTCTTTTTTTCTTGCTTTATTGCACTGCCTCAGTCCTCCAGTGTGATGGTAGACAGGAGTGGTGACAGTGGGCATCCTTGTCTTGTTCCCAACCTCCAGGGAAGGATTTTTGTATATTCCTTCTCTACTTTCTTTGGATGGATACCTATAGCATTGTTTTCCAATCAGCCTTCTTTTCTAATTTATGCGCTTGAGGCTATGAACTTCCCTTTAAGTATGGCTTTAGCTGCACCCCACGAGTTTTGATATGTCATATTTTTGTTATCTTTCAGTTTAAATTTTCCATTGAGATTTCCTCCTTGCCCCATGGATTATTTAAAAGTGTTTTGATTAATTTTCAAATGCTTGATGATTTTCCAGTTATTATCCTGTTTTTCATTTCTCACTAATTCTACTGTGATCAGAGAACATATTCTGTATGACCTTAATCCTTTGAAGTCTTTGGAGACTTGCTTTATGGCTCAGCTGATATTCTGTGTGCACTTGAAAAGAACTTGGCCTGTGCATGGCTGAGTGAGTGTTCTGCATATGTCAATTAGGTCAAATTTGTTGATCATGTTAAAATATTCCGTATCCTTATTGATTTTTTTTGTCTGTCAGATATTAAGAGAAGTGAGTTAAAATCTGCCCATATGATTGTAGATTTGTGTATTTCTCCTTTTAATTATGTCAATTTTTGCTCTTTATTCATCTGGGAAAATGCTCATGATAAAAAAAAAAAAAGCTATACTACTCCAATTTGTTTTTAAAATTGCCCTATTGAGGAGCATGGACTAGGAGCAGGTCAGATACACTGAGGGTCAAAGCCTGGTTCTTTTGCTCACAGGCTCTGTGACTTACACTTTCTGAGTCTTGGTTCCATAATCCATAAAACAGGGTAACAATACAATATTACATTTGCAGCTTGCAGACACGCTACGATTTCTTCCATCTTAAATTCCTTACCTCGAGCCCACGTGCCCCTCTAGTGACTCTGCCCTTTCTCCACAACTTCTTATAACAGAACTGTCAAAACTCCCTTTCTCTCTCTTCTTTCCAACCCATTCGGTCAGGTTTCTGCCACCTCTTCACCAAAACCCTCCTTCTCAAGGTCAACATTGACCTCCACATTGTGAAATCCAATGGTCAGTTCTCGGTCCTCATCTTCCTTGATGAATCAGCGGCATCAGGAGATCACCCTCGAGCTCTCCCTCCTCCCTACACACTTTCTTCACTTGCTTCCAGAACATTCCGCACTCTCCTGATGCCCCGATGCCCCTCAATGTCATGCCTCCTCTGCCTCCTTCACTGGTTCTTCCTTAGGAACCCTGACTTCTGAACATTGGGGTCCAGTCCAGGGGCCTTTTCTCTTTGATCTTCACTCTCCGCCCCCTGGGTGATCTCATTCAGCCTCAAGGTTCTGAGACCATCTACATTCTGACAACTCCCAAATTTGTGTCTCCAGCCCAGACAACTCCTCTGAACACCACAGGCAACTCCATTTGGACTTCTCCCTCAGACCAAATTTCAATTCTTTACCATTAAAGTGTCTTTTCCCACAGCCCTCCTCACCACAGTGAATGATCGCTCCATCCTTCCAGTGGCTCAGGCTAAAAATTTTGAAGTTGTCCCTTCCTTCTCTCTTTCTATCACTGCTCGTATCTGATCCATCAGCACGTCTTGTTTCAAAGCATATCTGGAATCGGACCCTTCCACCCTCCAGTGCTGACGCTGGTGGGAGCCACCAACTTTGCTTGCCTGGAGTCCTGCAACTAGTTTCTCATCAGCCAGCCTATTACATTCTTGCCCCACAGTCTGTTCTCCACCTGGCAGCAGCCAGAGTGATCCTGTCCAACCATGGACAGATCATGGTCCACTCTGCTCAGAGCCCTTGGCGAGTCTAGCCCTCCAGGAAGCAGATACTAAACTGGGGTTAGATATGCAATAGTTTTATTAGGGAAACCACCTGTGAGAGCAAATGGGGATGACTGGGAGAGCCATCAGACTGACGCAGACGTGGTCCTGAGTGAAGGATGGGGAAGGAAGGTGGAGAGGAAGCACCGACGGCCACACAGTCTAGGGAAGGTTCAGTAAGGCCCTGGGGAGCACCCAAGTCTGAGGAGCCCCGTGTCTCCCAGGGCAGGAGGCTGTGACAGCATCCCTGCCATGCTCAGCCATTGGCTGGGAGTAGCCCACAGGGCGTGTGGCCCCTGTGTACACGTAACAATGGGTTTCAGAGCCCTGCAGCTGGGGCGTTTGGTCAGTGCTGATCCCTGAATTGGAGGTCTGCGAGGCACATTCTCATGACCGCTGCAGTCCTTCAAAGGTTCCTTTCTCAGAGTCCATGACAGTGGCCTCCAGGAGCTCTGTCCACATGTCCTCCCCTTGTCTCTCTCCCTCACTCACTCGCTCCAGTCACACTGACGTCCTTGCTGCTCCCCAGACACACCAGGCTCGCCCCATCGCAGGACCTTGGTGTTGGTTGTGCCCTCTGCTCCAGAGTGTCCTTTCTGTAGCTGTCCCCGGGGCTGCTCCCTCACTCCTCAGCTCTTTGCAGTGAGGTCTTTCTTGACCCCCCTTTTAAAATTGCAACCTCCCCACCCCCCTCCATGACCCCAACTTCCCTATCTTCCTTCTCTGTGTCTCTCCATGGCCCTTTGGCCACCTTTTACTTTGTGATTGTGGTCTGTCTTGCGCCCCTCCCCCGCACAGCCCAGTGTCCGGCACACTAGGTGCTCAGTCATCAACTGCCTCACGGATGAGTGGAGGACGGTCCTCACCTTCCAGGTGCCCAGGGTTCCGTGTGGCTCAGGGCTGGGCATCAGCATTGAGGTTTGACTGTCCCCCACCTGCCCCGTCCGGCGCCCTCGGTCTTGCTCTCAGCCTCCAGCCCCTCCGCCTCCTCACTGAGGCAGGAGGGACCTTTCTAACACACCACTGATGCTGTCGCCTCCCACTCGGAATCCTCCAGTGGCTCCCCATTGCCAGCTCCTCCTTCATTGGAGGCCCATCCCAGCCCTGCCTCCCTGGGCTCCTGTCACTGCAGGGGGCCACCACTTCAGACGTGCCAGGACCTTGACCCAGAGCAGAGGCGCTCCTCCTCCACTCCTTCTCGGCCCCTTTCTGAACAACACCCAGATCTTACCCATCTGCCCCCAGAGTGCACCCTGCAGGTCTCCACTTGCAGATACCCATGAAAATGCAGCTCTGTTTCTGTGATCACGGGGTGGGGTATTACAGGGGGACCCATGTCCAGGACCCTCAGATTAGGTCCTGGTCCTGGGCGGCTGACTCCAGCTCTGGCCTCAGCCTGCCTGGAGGAAGGCCTTGGCACTAACCTCACACCTCTGCCAGGGCTGATGACCATTCAGGTCAGCACCATTGCCCCCTGGGCAGCAGGAGGCAAAGGACTTAGAGGCCCTAAGTCCCAGACAAATAGCCCCAGCCCAGCACAGCACCACATAGCTCAGCTCAGCCCAGCCCCAGCCCAGCAAAGCATAACACAGCACAGCACAGCACAACCCCAGCCCAGCACAGCACAGCTCTAGAACAGCACAAAACAGCTCAGCACAGCACCACATAGCTCAGCCCAGCAGAGCATAATACAGCACAGCACAGCACAGCATAGCCTGAGCACAGCACAGCCCTGCACAGCCCCAGCAGCACAGACAGGGCATAGCATGGCTCAGCACAGCATAGCTCTAGAACAGCACAAAACAGCCCAGCACAGCCCCAACACAGCCCAGCTCTAGAATACCATAGCACAGCACATCCCTAGCCCAGCACAGCCCCAGGACAGCACAGTCCTGGCACAGTGCAGATGGAGCACAGCACAGCACACCCCAGCACTGCCTCAGCACTGCCTCCTCCAGCCCCAACGCAGCACAGCCCCAGGCCCGACTCAGTCCCAGCCCAGCCCTGCCCGGCCCAGGGCAGCCCCTTCAGAGGCCTGGGCTTCTCCCAGCCCTGAGGGAAGCATCCCCATCACCAAGCGCAGCCCAGAGGGGTCTGCTTCAGAGCCTCAAAGGGTGTCCTGTTGACAAGGCCGCCCTGCATTTCACAGCCTAGTGATGCGGGTCACACCCCGAATGCAAATGCAGCCAGCAGGTCAGGACTTGTCAAAGGCTTCACTCAGCAGCTGCTAATTGGCAGCAACCTCTGCAGACTCCCCCGCCCTCAGCCCTGCAGCTGCTCCTGCCCACAGCATGGCTGCCTGCCAGTGCAGGTCACAGGCCCGCAGGGTCCCAGGGCAGCGTGCTCGTCTCTGGCTCGGAAGTCCCCTGGCCGTGTGCCCGGGCCAGTGGGAGCACACGGAACGGGGGGCAGGAGGCCTGAGTTCCAATCTTGGCTCTACCACTGAGAGGCTGTGTGACCTGAGACATCTCTGGGCCTCTCTGGGCTCATGTGTGGTGGACAACCCATGTGAGCTGGACATGAGGGAGAAGGGAACCACCTGTGGGGTCCCAGATCTGCCCCCCTGCTGAGATGTCAGCAAAGAGGCCCTTTTCCTCTCTTCTCTCTGTGACAAGAAACGTTCAGCTTGGAGGGGCTGTCAGATCTGTGGAGAGCCAGGCCTGGGTGGACAGAGGGTGGGGGCATAGGGCTGCTGAGGAGCAGACCCCATCCTGTGTGCCAGGCTTGCCGGTGGTGGCTGGTGCCCTGGGCAGGCATAAAGAGCCGACAGGCCAGAGCAGGCCTTGGAAGTTGCCTTCTGGAAATGGGGCTCCTCCTTGGGGAGGCCCTGCCCCCTTCCCTTCCTGGCGGTAGGTTGGAAGCCCTTCTCCCAAGATCTACCCTCTTTCTGACTCCAAGGCCCCTTGAGCTCGTCCCCAGGGTTGTCTTGCCATCTCTGCGTGATGCCCTTGAAGTGAGGGCCCCCCAGGTGCCGAGTGGTTTATTACAGGGGTTTCATGCTCCACTACCCTTGGGCACCTCCCTCCTCCCCTCCCTCCTCTTGCCTCAGAGCACCACCTGTCTCTCCAGCCTTCCTCGGCAACTCCTGCTTGCCTGTTGCCAGGGAAACCACCTCCTTGGCAACCAGCCGGCATCCATATGACATGTACATGCGGGAAGGAAAGGCTCCTACCTCTTGCTTAGGCTGTTGACGGCTCTGCTCCAACAACCCGAAAGAGCAATCTACCCCTCACATGGGACCCTAGTGCCCATCAGAGTCTGAGGGAGGGTCCAGGCTGTGACTGCAGAGAGGGACAGGAGGCATCAAGCCTCCCTTGATGATCATTCAACAGTTATTCAGCACCTACTGTTTGCCAGACTCTGTGCTGGGCCCTTGATGCACAATATAACATTTAATCATGCATTGAGCCTGCTAGATATGATTATTCCCATTTTACAGATAAGGAAACTGAGGCACAGCGAGGTTCAGGGGTTGCCCAAGGTTGGCAGATGTCAGAGCTGAGATTTGAACCTAGTCTTGTCTGATTTCAAAGCCCCAGTTCTTTCTACCATCCTGAGGCCTCTGGTCAGGCTGCTCATAGCTGGGCCAAGAGGGTGTGTGGCCCCAAGACACACCCCCAGGTGAGCGAGGAGCCCGTCATCACAGCTCATTTGGTGCTGTTCTCCAAGTGAGCCAAGCACAGCCATAGTTCAATGACCCAGAGACAAGCCAGGCACAGCTTGATGGGAGAGGACTGTGACCCCAGTGGGGGCCTAGGTCATCCATGAGCACAGATTGCGGTGGGGGGTCAACGGAGACCTAGAGTGGTGGAGGGGTGGACGGGACCCTCACGGGGTGGGGGCTCTGGACCAGGGGAGTGAGGGCAGACGCCAGGAGGGCATCCTGTTGAAGCCATGGCTGTGGGTGTCCCGAGGTCCTGAGGACAGGCAGGGACTGTGGGAGTGGGCCTGGGCCCTCCTCCTGCCAACCAGGTGTCAGTCGGGAGAGAGTCCGCTGGGGCCAAGCCAGAGGCAGTGTGAGGGAGGTGGCAGGGGCACAGACGGGAGTCTCCCTGTACAAGCAGAAAAGGGGTGAGGTGGCTCTGAGAGGGAACGGCAGGTGCAAAGTTGCGGCAGTGTGACCGTGGGTAGCCAGGCTCAACGAGGTGTGCGTCCCCTCATAGGCTATGGCCCACAGGGCTCTGCCTGGCCCCTGGCTCCCACAGGCAGGGGCAGTCCATAACAGGCAGGGAGGCCCGGCTCCCCTGGCCCTCCATTCACCCTCCTCCGACCCTCACGCTGTCTCCTGCAGGCCCTGCAGCGCCGAGAGACTGAGGTGTACTCCTGCATCCAGAGTGAGGCCAGCAGCCCGCCCTCCACACAGAGGCTTCTCTCCCAGGTACACAGGGGTGGGGCAGCAAGCCGGTCCTCCTCTCTTTCTTCTGACCCGCTCCTCACCTATGAAGTGGGGGTAACTAGGACCACGGGAGGGAGCCACTAGCCAGGGGGCCTCGTGGTTGGGAGGAGTGGTGGGTTTGCATCCCTGCTCCATCCCTTACCGCTATGCAGCCCAGGCCAAGGGGCTGACCTCTGTGCTCTTGTCTGTAAACCGAGCAGCCTGACAGCGCTCACCTCATAGATTTGCCACGAGGATCAAATGTTGTCCTGGGACCCCCGTGAGCAGTTATAACTACCAACTACCAGTGTAGTGTCTACACTGGCCAATCAGGCAGGAGGGTTAGGCTTCTCATCAGCTTCCCCTAGCCCGATGTTGGAGGCTGGAGTTGGAGCTGGGCTAGCCTGGTCTGACCTGGTGGGGGCTCTGTTATCATCACGATGGGGACCAAGGCACATCACTTGATCACGATTCTCTCTTAAACCTCAGTGTGCTTATCTGTAAAGTGGATGAGCGACACTTTCCTACAAAACCAACTGCCCCTGAATGCAAATGAGTTCCAAGTTAAGTAACGTCTACACCAGAGCTTTGGACGCCATAAAGTGCAAGGGGTTGTTAAGTGGTACAGGAGCCCATGGATGGTGGGTGGGCCCATGGGCACCTTGGAAGAGCCCACAGGAAGTGAGGGGGCGCTGATGTTGGGCTCCCCCGACCCAGGGAGCCCAGGCTGGCACTCCTCATTGAATCTCCTATTCTCAATGTCCTTTGTATACTCAGCCCTGACCTAGGCCCTGACCGGAAGCAGAGCTTCCCCACCCCGGGACCCCCAAGGATGTGTGGGCCATCCCAGGCAGTGCCCGCCCTGTGCCAGGCACTGGGCTGCTGGCCAGGATGGCTAGATGTGTCCCTACCCTCTGGGAGCCTCAGGTCTGCAGGAACAGGGTCACTGACCCGACAAACACACAGCGACATTTGTAGCCCCCTGTGAGGGGTGGGCTCCCGGGAGGGACCAGACCAGGGCTGGGGGAGGCGGCTCTCAGTGAGGCTGAGCTGAGCCCTGCAGGGGGAGTAGGAGGCAGTTGGGGAACAGGCGGGGTCAGGGGTGCACCCTAGACAGAAAGAAGAGCATGTGGGGAGGCCCCAAAGCAGGACAGAGGAGGCCCACGGGGCTGGAGAGCAGACAGCAGGAGTCAGGTGGACGGCTAGGAGAAGAGGATGGCAATGTGGGCTTGGGGACAAGGACAGGCCTCCCTGTCACAGCTACACAGGAAGCCACGTGCTTGCTTGCCTCTGACTAAAACTAAATTAGTGCAAGTTTGTTCTTTTCCTTTCCTATTGTTTTTTATTTCTTTTTTTTTTTTTCCAGGAGAAAGTGCACAGATTTAAGGATGACAGTGAATTTAACATGGTCTATGAGAATCTCTAGGATGAGCTCTCTCCGCCCACAGGTCTTGCCCTGGATCAGAGGCCCCGGGGCAGGCCCCGCCCTCCAGAGGACTTGCTCTGTACCAGGAGTGAGGCCCCAGGGGCGCCCCATCCCCTCACTCCCACATTCAAGGCCCTTCCTGCCTTGGCCTGCGGGCACCTCCCGTTCTGCAACCCTGCCATCCCCACTGAGTGTTCCATATCTCCAGGCCTTTGCCTAAGCTGTTCCCTCTGCCAGGCGGGCCCTTCCTCAGTCTTCAAGGGGTCTCCTGGATGCCACCCATGCACCAAGCCTCCTCACCCTCTCAAGACCTGAAGGCTCTCTTGGCGCCAGCCTGCACCACCGCCTGCAAGGCCAACTGTGGGCTCCTCGGAAGGCACCTGGCCAGGCACCCTTGTCAGAGCTGTGTGCAGAGCATGGCAGAGCGGATGAATAAAGGAGCAACCGCGCAGACGCCCCCGCCCTCCCTGCCTGCGGCCCAGCTAGGCCAGAGGCACAAGTTGGCCACACCGGGTGGGAGCAGGGGGCTGGTGTGGGAAGTATGAGATGTGGGTAAGAATGAACCACAGAGGCTGGGTTGGCCTCAGGGACACAGCTGGAGGTCAAGGATGTGGCCGAGTGCTGGTCAGGCTGGAGGCCTGGAGCAGGGCGGGTCCAGGCACAGGCCGGTGAGGAAGGAGATCCGGGCATGTTTTGAGCTGGAAGGAGAGGTGCTGGCTAACCAGGGGCTGAACAGCCTGAAGCTCTCTGTCCCCAACAAGGACCCCGCAGTTGTCTCCCCTCAACCTGGCTCCCCACGCTCACTGAGCCAGCTGCTTCATTCCTCTGCTCCTCACACCTTCTCTACCCTCAGGGCCTCAGCCCCTCCTCCTTCCACCCCAAAGCCCAGTCCTCCAAAGGCCCTTGCATCTGGCCCGTCCTGACCCCCCCCACCTCCTTAGTCTTTATCTGTTTTTTGCCCACTCCAGTCTCCTGGGGATGTAGGCCAGACCAGCCCCCTCCCTCTTGGCCCAGGGCCAGCCCCCGCTGCCTCAAGGCCACCTGTCTCCATCTGTGGTCTAGCTGCGTGCCTCGGTGCCTGGGGCCTCCACTGCGTGGGCCGAGGGATCTCTTCATGTTGCAAAAGCTCAGGCCCCGTGTGGATGGTGGCCCCTCAGTGCCCAGCCCTGAGCCATTCCTGCTGCTCCACGCACTCACGTTACCCCTCATGTCACCCTCAAATTAGCCCGCACTGAAAGGGGAACCCATCTCATAGGCAGATGGGGGCTGAGGTCCGGGTCCCCCAGGCTGTTGGGCTCTCCCCCGTCCCTCCCTCAGCTTTCCACTGTTTTCTCATGCATAAAATGGGCAGGCCAATCCTCCCTCCCCACCCCCCTGGGCTGCTCCAGAGGTCCCAGAGGTGCCCTCGCACACAAACCCCAAATATGTCCAAGGAGGGTGGGGGCCCCACTGCAGGCCCTAAGCAGCACTGGGCCACCAGGTCCAGGCAGCACCTTCTGCACTGCGGGTCGGGCTCCTCCCATAGGGAGAGGAAGGCTGGGGGTGCGGCGGTGGACATAGACTGGCATCCGGAGGAAGTCTCCAGCCCCTCTGCTAGGGTGGCACAGAGCCTCCATGGGCCCCCAGGACAGTCCACAGCCTCCCTCCGTTCTCAGCCTGGCCTGTGAGCACACAGCAAGGAGGGCTCTGAGCTGGGCTATAGTGCTGAATGGAGAGGCCCCCGCTCCCCTGGAGGCTGGGGTCTAATGAACTTGCTGCCTGTTTGGGGAGGCAAAGCTGCCTCCAGCAGAGCTGCCTTCCAGCCTCCTGACTCCAATAGCCTGAGGCAGAGGCCAGGGTGGGGCTGGGGGTGAGGGGAGACAGTGCTGCTCGGGGTACAGTGAGCCTCTCCACAAAAACCAAAGGCAGCAAGACCAGGAGGAGGCCGCCTTATTGGGCCCGGGCCTCTCTGTCCTCAGCCCCTGGACCCCCGGCCCTCTGGCTGGGAATCAGCCTTTTCCATTTGGTCCCAGGGGCAAAGAGGGGAGCCTGGCAGGATTACCTCCACTCCCTGGTCCAGGCCCCAGCACGGCTGCCCTGCCCTCACAGTCTCTTCTCCATGTCGGTCATGTCCCTCCCTGTGCTCAAAACCTTCCACAGTTCCCACTTCACTTGGAACAAAATCCCAACTCCTCCTTGTGGCCTATGAGGCCCTCGGGGATCCACCTGTCACCTCTCTCTGGACACAGACGTTGCCAGTGTGGTGGCCGAGCCTGGTTCAGGGCAGGGGTGTGAAGCCAGCAGGTTTTGAGGTCTTCAGTGAGAAAAGAGGAGGAGGGTCAAGGTGGGAGAATGGGACCCTTGGAGGGGCTTTGACACAAGGGACTCCCAGTGTGAAATAAAGAAGACTGAGCACCTGTTCCCCAGGCCCCAGGACCGAGAGCCCACAGAGATGGGCGATGCTGGGGTGAGGGGTGGCAGATTACCACAAGGGGGTGCAGGTGGCAGTGAGGGGACAGAGAAGGCCTTGAACTGAGCTCCTTGAGGGCTGGCTTGTGTGTGACTCTGAATGGGTGGAGGAGATGAGGGGGAGGAACCGCCCTTGGGGGTCCTTTGGGGCTGGCTGGCCATTGGCCTGTCTCAAATCCCAGCTCCACCCTCCAGCAGCGTGTCCACCTGAGCCTCGGTTTCAGTGACAATCAAGACAGCTCAGTGTTGCTCAGAGGGGACAGATGGGGACTCCCTGCTCATGCAGAGGCTCAGCGGGTATGTGTTTCCTTCTTCACTCATCCTTCAGGAAAAACAGGCTGCCGGGGGGCAGTGCAGAGGAGGTCAGTTAAATCAGGGGCAGGACTCCCTAGGGGGTGGGGACCCAGGCATTGTGGCTGCCCTGTACCCTACGGATGGGGGCAAGGCCAGCAGAGAGGTGTGTTTTGGGCGGAAGGGTGTTCCTGGCCTAGGAGGGGCCTCAGGAGAGGCCAGAGAGGGCGGGAGTTTAGCCAGCTGGGAAATTCCCCAGGGGGAAGGGGCCCTGAGTGGGAACAGGCGAGACCCAGGTGACAGGGAGCCTTAGACCCAAAGGGTGGGTGGCAGCCATCCTGAGGGTGGATCCTGGGCTTGGTGCTGGCAGGAGAAGCCCGAGGCAGACCCTGAGGGCCAGGCTGGGGCACAGCTTCCTCCTGTCTGTTCCCTGCTTCGAGGACCCACTGCAGGGGGGAGATGGAGTGTCAGGGTCTCAGCGGATGCTTCTGTCTGCCTGGACTGCTTTTGCTCTGACCAAGGACTTCCCACCATCTCTCCTGGGCAGAGCTGGCCCTGCTCTCCTAGGTCATGCCCTGCCACCATCTTCAGAGTCTTGGGGCATCTGAAACATTTCAACTACTTCTGACTCCCTCAGCCTCCACTGGCCTCTCCAAGGTGGTGGTTCGGTGGGAAATGGCCCATCCGGCCCCTTCCTGAAGGTTCCAGCCTCCAACCCTCCCTTCTGCTCCCGCTCCTCTCAGCACTTGCCGGGGGAAATCATCCCTGGAAACCAAACCCAGCAACGCAAAGTGGGTGTGGGAAGCGGTGGCCCCTCCTTGGCAACAATTTCCAGAGAATTCTGCGAAGCAGAGTTTCCATGGGAACACATGCTGGTTACACACAGAAACCCAGTGGGGCTGGGGTTCCCTTCACAGCCAATATTGCAGGATCCCACAGGCATTGGAGATTGGGGGGGGGGTACCTTGATCAGGCACAGCCATTGCATTTTGGCCACCGGCCCTCACTAACCTGAAATCAAGTTACAGGCAAATCTGCCTTTTTAAAAAAATTCTAATTTAAAGGCCACACTCCATTCTAAGGATGCCTCTGGGATTTCCAGGATGGATTTTTGTATAGTTCAATAGTTTTCTTGGCAGACTGCTCAGCCGGGAGAACTGGGCCGTGGCCCCAGCCCAGCCAGGCTGACAGAGTGGCGTCTCTCTGTCCCTCCTGAATGCCAGGGGATGTCACTTGTCCACCTGAGGGGCTTCCTCATCACTGAATCCAGACCCCAAGAGTTGGGGACATTGGCATGAGGCACTGAGACACCTTTCTTCCCAGGCTTCTTCCAGCCTGTGGTCAGAATTACAGCCTCTGAGCCTCAACCGAGCACAGGTCAGGCCCTGCTCTCTGCACTTGGTGTTGGCATGTGATTGTTATGTGCGCATCTACGCATGTGATGCGGGCATATATTGCGGTAAACACTTAAACTACAGCAAAGTGAAATTCCCTTTGATGCTCCTGCCACCTCACAGCCTCCATCCCAGTCCCCTCCCCAGGGGCAACCACTGGGTCATTTGGGCCTGTTTTCTTCCGGGCTGTTTTTACTGCATCTGCGTGCATATATGCATTTACAGAGTGCTGGATGGGGTTCTGAAAGCTTCAGTGGGATCATTCTGTAGGTGCTGTTTTCAGTTGCTTTGTTCAGCCCCACGTGGTGGGGATCTGCCCATGACAGCATGTGGGAGTTGCCAGACTCCTTAAGTACAGCAAAGAATTCCGCGGGACCGATGGATCCTAATTCAATCAGGCCCCTACTGATGGCCCTTTGAGTTGTTTACAATTTTCCAGCCTCGCAGAAGTTGCCGCAGGGAACAACATCCTTGCACAGAGCTGCAAAACTTCCAGGGTGTGGACATTTACCATTCGAGCTGACACTGCCACACTGTCACACACTCAGGTTGTACTGGTTTCTATTCTTTGGGCTCTTTATCCACAGTATCTCATTTAATCCTGAAAACACCCTGCGAAGTGGGGGACTTGTCTCCCCATTTTACCAAAGCAGAAATTATGAATCAGAGAAGCAGACTGGCTAAAGGCCACACAGCCCAGAAGGGGCGGCGCTGGGCTGGCTCCAGCTGTGTGCAGTCCCACTGCCTCCAGAGGTCAGGGGAGCAGGGGTACGAGTCAGGGCAGAAAGAGCCTCAGAGGGACTCAGTGCCCCCAGGGCTGGGGAAGCCCACAAAGGGACAATTTCCTTCAGAGATGGCCTGTCAGCCTTACATTGCTCATACCTGGTATCTCAGAATTGTGGAAGTTGGGTGTGTCTTCCTGCCCACAGTGGTCTATCTCCTTGGGGAAATGGAGGCAGGTCAGTAGAGGTGGTAGGGCCGCCAGGGAGCCCACACCCACTGTGGGACCTGGCTTCAGGCAGCCTGGACATGGATCCCAAGCCTCGCCTGGAAATTTCTGGGCACAGCCTGCCTGGAGGTGTGAGCTGACGCTTGGAAGCTTTATAATCCAGGATAATACTGCTGTAATTGGCATCATTTCACATTTACAATCCTCTCGTTACCTGAAAACCTACTTGCAATGGCTGTATCTGGAGACGGTTTAATTTTACCACTGTGTGGACTTCAAGGGGCCAAGGAGCATGGGCTTTTTCTCTGTCGCCCCCGTCCCGATTCCCCAGTGAGTGCCACAGGCCTGGGGATCACACTCTGGCTGTCCTCACGGCCTTGGCTCAGGGCACAGCCCTGTACCTGTCTCTCCACCATGGGCCTCGGGCTGATCTCAGGGCTGCTTTTCTCCCCAGTTGTCCCTTCCTTCCTCAGTGGAGCCCACCCATCTAGTCTCCCTCCAACCTCTCCTCCCTCCAGCCCTTCCCAGCCTCTGTCACCAAAAGGATCTTTCAAGAGCACAGGTCTCACCACAGCACCCCCTTTCAAAATCCTGAAGTACCTTACATTTATGGTCAATTCATTCCAACAAAGAGGTCAAGATAATTCAAACAACAGTCTTTTCAACAAATAGTGCTGGGAGAAATGGACACCCACTTGCAGAAGGATGAAGCTGGAGCCCTACCTCACACCCTATACAAACCTCACAGTGGCTTCTACGTCCACAGGATGGAGGCCTCGCCCCTCAGCCCTGCACTCAGGGCTCTCACAACCCCTTCATTCTTTCAACATTTGTGCAGCTCTGACTAGATGCCAGGCCCTGTGCTGGGGCTGGGATAAGAGACAGAGGGTTCTGTCCTCATGGAGTCCATCAGCCTCATTTCTGACCAGCTCCCACTGGCCCAAAGTCACCCCAAGGCCCATCCATGTTCCCATCCATGACTTCTATTCCCTAAGATGCCAAACTCCCCACTTCTGAACCTGAGCAGGAATTCCTGCTCAAATGCCACCTCCTCCATGAAGCCTTCCCTAAAACCCCCTCCACCGCCAGGCAGTTAATTCACCTCTCTCATTGCTCTGACCTCCTTGCATTGAATCAGTTCACACACACCCGTCTCCCCAGAAGGCTCTGGGCTTCCTGATCGTGGCGAACACCCTGCTAGTCTCTCTTTGTGCCTGACTCATTGTAGGGTCTCCACACCCATTTGTTTAAAGAATAAATGAACAATTTCCTTTCCTGGTGATTTAGTGCTTGATGAAATAGAGAGAATGATTTTTCTTCCAATTTCCAGGAAGTGATCTCTAACTAGTACATGATCCATTTTACGTATGTGAAAATTGAGGCAGGCATGTTGCCGCATCCACACCAGGAGAGACAAGGCAATGAAAGTGCAGGTTCTGGAATGTCTCCTGCCTGATGGGAAGGGGCAGGCTCTGTGCGGGCTGTTGGAGGCGAGGCCCAGGCACACAAGAAAGGCCAGCAGCAGCCCCTCACTTCACCTCCTGGCTGCCGAGGCTGTCAGAGGCTCCGATCGATGACACGTGCCTGGGGAGTGTGCAGCAGGGGCAGCAAGTCCTGTTAGGGTTGTTCTGCTAATTGATCCCAAAAGCCCCTGTCACTGCCAGGGGCTGCCTCGGCCGGCTCAGCAATGTCCTGACTGCTGTCCCTCACCTCACCAGCTGGCTTTCCCTCCTGCTTCAGCTGCCTCTAGGCCAGGCCAGACAGCCCTGACCATGCGGGGCCTGGGACACTCTAAGCAGCCAGCAGGACTGAGCCCAGTGGGAGGTGCAGGGTGGGAGCACTGAAGAAGCCCTTTTTGGGTCCCCCACGTCCCAGCCAGGTCACAGCCACCCCAAGAGTGGCTGGATCAGTAGCAGCAGCTCAGGGTGCTCAGGACTTAAAAAGGCCCCTACTTTGGCCTCTCTGAGAAACAGTCAGGACCCAGCCTCAAATGCCCCCGCCTTCCTCCAGCAGCCCCCACAGCCTCCTGTGGGAGGTGGGGAGCCCTGAGGAGCCATGTGTTGGGGGTGGAGCCAGGAGAGCAGCTGGCCCCCCTGAACTGTTAGGACAAGTCTGTGCAGGTGAGTCCCAGGAGGGAGGGAGACTCCAGAGCCCAGTGACCAGGTCCAGAAATAGATGGACACACGGCATTGTAGTCACCACATAGAAGTGGTGACACACAGCAAACCCTGACCTCCTGCACCTTGGCCTCCCTCAGTCTTGTGCAATGGGTCACCTCTGTTCCTGGAATCAAATGAGGGAGCTGGGAGGGCTGAGGAGGGACTCGAGCCTGGCTGGTCTGACCCCTCCCCGGCACTCCTGCCCCATGTCTCAGTGCTCACGGACTCTGCTGTCTTCTTTCTGGGTTCAAGCCTGGACTAGGAGATTGAAGACAGCTTTAGAATGCTCCGCCCTGCCTTGGGGGAGGGGGAATGACTGCTAATGGGTATGGGGTTTCTTTATGGGGTGATGAAAATGTTCTGGAATTAGATTGTGGTAACGGTTGCATAACCTTGTGAATATGCTAAAAGCCACTGAATTGTACACTTTAAAATGGTGAATTTTATGGTATGTGAATTATATCTCAATAGGATGAAACCAAAACTGCTCTGTTTAAATACTTTCTATGTCCCCGTCTACTACCCCCGGGACAGAGCACATGCATGCACGTGCGCGCACGTGCACACACACACACTTCCCTGGGACCTGGCCCAGCTCCACCCTCCACCCCAGCCTGCCCTGTCCCCTTTCCTGCCCTTCCTCCCTCCCTCCTACAGACAGGTCCTTCTGGGGTCTCTCTCAACCTCCAGGCTCTGGCACATGCAGCTTCTTCTGCCTAATAGATACTTAAATGCCTACTGAGTTCTTATCTGGAGCTAGGCACTGTTGCTATTTTACAGATGAGGAAACTGAGTATCAGACAGATGTAGCAACTTTCCCAAGGCCATGTGGCTGACAAATGGTGCAGCTGAGATTCAAGCCCAGAAGTGACTTCAGAGCCCATGAACTGAACCTCTTTGCTCAGTTGCCTTCTGTGGTAGGCTGAATAATAGGCCCCCCAAGATGTCCACATCCTAATCCCTGGAACCTGTGAATGTTACCTTATACGGCATAGACTTTGCAGATGTGATTAAGGATTTTAAGATGCAAGGATTATCCTGGATTGTTACAGTCACAAGTGTCCTTACAAGAGGGATGCAGAGGGAGGTTACAGACAGAAGGCAGAAGGCAATGCGATAATGGAAGCAGAGAAAAAGACTTAAAGATGCCACGCTGCTGGCTTGGAAGATGGAGGAAGGGGCCGTGGGCCAAGGAATGCAGCTCTAGATGCTGGAAAGGGCAACAAAAGAGTCTCCTGAGAGTCCTTGGAGTGAGTGTGGCCCTGCCGACACCTTGGTTTCAGCAGAGTGGAACTGACTTTGGGCTTCTGGCTTCCAGAACTGTAAGAATAGACATGTACTGTTTTAGCCACCAAGTTTGTGACAGTTGGTTACAGTAGCCCTAGAAAACCAATACACTTTCCCTTCTGGAAGAGACTATTCAGCCTCCCAGGCCCCCAGTCAGTGGCTCAGGCCACTCTGCTCTCCTCGTGGACACCTCCTCACAGTTCTAACCCAGGAGATTGTTGCCTCCACGGCCTCTGTGCTTACCCCAACCTTGGGCGTCTCCTCTCACTCCCAGCACTGACCTCGCCAGGCTGGCATCATCCTCCAGTTGCCCAAGGGCAGGCACCAGCTCTGGGACATGGCAGAGGAGGAAACCGAGGCTCAGAGAGGGGCAGTGAATGCCCAAGGCCACTCAGTGGGCAACAGGCAAAGCTGGATTTTTACTTGGACTCGTCTGATTCCAGAGCTGGTGCTCCCAACAACTCCTCTCCCAGGGGACACTCAATAAATGTCCCTGAATGAGTGACCAGGCAGGCAGACACAGGAACCCAGGGGAAATGCATTGTGGGAAGGGCTATGGGAGCCCCAAGGAGAGTGGTAACTCTGCCTGAGCAAAATTGCCTGGCTTCCTGGAAGAGAGGACCTTAAAGGATGAGGGCACCCCAGGCAGAAAACATCAGGAGCAAAGGCCTGGAGATGGAAGGGGTGAGACGGCGAGAAAGGGGAGGCACTTGTGGACAGCTTGGGAGATGACTCCAGGCCCAGGTTGTGGAGGGCCGTGGATACAAGGCTGCGGCCTGAGGAGCACACAGAGGTTGGAGAGCCAGAGAGCAAAATCCCCTACACTGTTCTTTAGGAGGCAACTTGAGTGAGTAGCTCTGGGGAGGGTGGCCTATTCCATTTGGAGACTGCTGAGATGGGCAAAAGCTTAGGGGCTGGGACTGGGGCTGAGGAGGTGAAGGTTGGGGGCAGGGGATGAGACTCTAGAGCCACTTCGGAGGGAGTGAGGCAACAAGACCTGGTGACCTGCCGGTATCAAGGTGTCAGGCTAAAGGGGTGTCCATGCCCCCATCCAGTAGACAGAGGCTGGTTTCAGTTAACACCACCAGAAGTACAGGAGTGGAGCAGCAATGTGGGGAGAAATCCAGGTGGCAACCAGGGGGAGGTGTCCTAAAGGCAGCCAAGAGAATGCGTCAGGACTCAGGAGACAGGTGGAGGCTGAAGACAGATGGTGGGGAGAAACTGGGAAGGCCATGTTGGCCACAGCCTCAGGAGGTATAAGGTAGTTAGGGAAAGTGTGCCAAGAGGTGACTAGGGTACCTGTGGTGAAGGGCTCTTGAGGAAAAGGCCCTTTCCCTTCTCACTTGCTGCTGTCTGTGCATGCAACCCCAGCACCCAACTGGGCCCATATAGAATTGATTGGACTTTTTCTGGTGGGCTCCACTTTAGGGAAACCTGATAGCAAATTCCAAACCAATAAGAGCAAATAAATGAGGGGTGATTACTGACAATAGGAGAGGGTACACCACGGGGCGCCTCCAAATAGCATCTCCTCCAGTACGTTTTAAGTGCTTTATAGGTCATTAACTACTTGACGGAGAGAGCCTGACACTTAAAGCAAAGAATTCTGCGCCTCTGCCAGGGAAAATCAATCAGAAATGAAGATAGAGCATTGCTGGTGTTAAGATGTACCGGGTGGGCAAACGGGATTCGATTTACACATAATTTTAAGGCCCTCTCCATTGTGTAAAGTGGGGCACACTGGTGTTTGAGGCCATTTATAAATCCCAAACTGGGGTTTAGAAATACTTAACCTTCCCCCTGCTGGTTTTTTTTTTTTTTTTTGGTTGTTAATGAAATATTTCAAAGACGTGGAAAAGTATAGAGACGAACTTGAACATCTTAGCCCACAACCTGACTCTGTCAAATAAAATATTACAGCTGCGGTTGAAGCATCCACTTTTAAAATATGTTACTTGTTTTTTCTTCCTGTCTTTTCAAATCCTTTCTGTCTTCCGGTCCCACCTCTTTAGGGAGACCTGGGCTGACCACCCACCCCTGCCCAAGACATCTCTCCCTCCTCTGAAATCCAAGCACAATTACTGCCTCTTTAATTAACTTGGCGATTAATCACCACCTGCCTGTGAAATAGCTTTTATTGTCCTTGTCTGTCTTGCACGTGGGATGCTGCTGGGGGTGGGGGCCAGGCAGGTAGGGGCAGGAGGAACAGGCGGGCTGCGCTCTCCCGGGGCCCCAGGCTGGGCAGGGTTAGCGGGAAGGAGAGGCCTGAGAAGGCCTGCTGTCCAGAGGGTCAGCTCCCTCCTGGCTCTGTTTAGGCAGCAGCCGGGTACCAGGAACTGAGATGAGCCGGAGATAAGCCCCAAGTGAGCACTGGGCAGCTAGGAAGGTAATCTACCCTGGGCAGCCTCAGGGCCTCTGCTTTTGTTGTTCCTCTCTAACCAGAATGTTCTTTCCTTATTGAGCCTTGTCATGGGTTGAATTGTGTCCCCCCAAAAAGATATGCTTAAATCATAACCTGTGACTATAACCTGATTTGGAAATAGGGTCTTTGCAGATGTAATGAAGTTAAAATTGTCACCGTGAATTAGGGTAGGCCCTAAATCCAATGACTGGTGTCCTTATAAGAAGGCCATGTGAAGACAGAGACCCAAAGAGAACTCACTGTGCCACAAAGCCGGCTCTTCTGCACCCTGAATCTGGCTGCCCAGGATCTCAGATAGCATTTCTCTGTTTGATTAACCCTCCCCCGCTCACCTCCAGGAGCAGCTCCTACATCCCCCTTTATCAGAGGAAGCCTTCTCCCCTATCACATCTCAGAGACCACCCCAAAATCAAAAGGACTCGCCTGGGGGGAGGGGGATTCCCAAGGGCTGCCCTCTCCCCAGAACAGCATGCCTGCTCAAGTCAGTTTGCTTAATGATAGCCCCCATGGCTCCACCAGGAAAATCCTCCCAGGTGCCCCCAAATCTCAGGGGTGGCCAAGGTAGCCTGGTCTGAGCGGAGTGCTTTTAACTTCCCCTGTGATTTGGTGGGGAACAGGTCCCAGGGAGGGAGAGGGTATCAGGATTTTAACATGGAGGCCGGGCCTGTCGCGTTACCACTGCCAAGCACAGTGCTGGTACAGCACGTTCATTGACATAACGTCTTCTCACCCATTTTCTGTGCTAAACCAACACTCTCTTTTGACAGATGGGAAACTGAGGCCCTGACACTCTCCAGGGCATCGCTGTGTAGAGATCTGAGGTCCAGTGATGTATGTCCCAGTATCAGCTCAGCCATTCGCTCCCAGGTGACAGCATTTCTCTGCACTTCTGTCTCCCCATTCTCGAAAGAGAATAGTAATACCATCTTCTAGGGATGTTACCAGCCTTAAAGATGGCTCTAAAAACCTGTGTGCACATTTTGCATTAAATCAATCAACAAACACGTTTTGAGCACCTCGTGTGTGCCAGGCCCTGGGGATACAGTGATGAACGCCACAAACCCAGCGTCCCGACCTCAAGGTTCTGCCTATTTGGTAGGGAAGGGCAAAGAAACGCAGTTATCCTCGGGTGAGTAAGTGTTATGACGGGGAACACGGAAGCAGAGATGAAAAGGCTGCGGATCTCAAGAGGGCCCAAAAGAGCAGCGACGGCCGCAGGAAAGAAAAGGCAAAGAATGAAACCTGCCACCCCCCAACCCCTACTGCCTGAGCCCCTTCTCCGGCTCAGCCAATCAGGGGTCAGCATCGCCGGCCAGCCGACCAATCAGGAGCCGGAACAGGAGAGCTAGTCGCAGGCCACGGCTTCCCCGGGGAGAGCGGCCAGAGCCCGCGCGCCCCGCCCGTCCCCGCCCTCGGCCCGCCCCGGCCCCGCCCCATCGCATCCAGGCCCCGCCCCCGCCCGGGCCCGCCCGGGCCCACCCAGGTGCCGCCCCCAGCGCGTCAGCCACGCCCCTCGCCCAATCACGCCAGGCCCCGCCCTCGGTTCCGCCCCGGTCCCGCCCAGGCCCCGCCCCGCCGTGTCCAGCCGCGCCTGCCTGGAGCCCCCTGGCCAGCGGCCGGCCGCTGGGGCCGAGTATTGTCCTAAGGGCCGAAAAAAGAGGAAAGCGGGGAGGTTGGGGGACAGCCGCGAGACCGGGAGAGGATTTATAACATTTTCTTTCGCCGACAATACTGCAAAATGTGTGAAAGAGAGGGCACCGCCGGGACAGGAGCGTGAGCGCGGGCAAGGTAAGCAGCCGCGGTTGGCCGGCCCCGTCTGGGGGCGCCGGGGGCGGTCGGGCACCCCTGAGCCGCGGTCGCGGGGGCTGCGTGCCGTCGGCGCTCTGAAGGGTCTGGTGAGCCTTGAGCCGTGTGGACGCGGCCCCGGAGCTGAGGCGTCCTCGGTTACCTGGGAGCTGCCGGGGCGGTGTAGACGAGCGCAGGTGGTCCGGCCGGGGCGCCCCCGAAACCCCGAGGTAGTCGAGACTGACCCCTAAGGCTGAGGTTGGCATCCCGTAGGTCGCGGCCGGGGAGCCGGTGGAGACGCGGACTAGGACTGAGGCACCCTCCAGCGCCCCGGGGCCGGTGAGGCCATGTGGACACGCGCCGGTGGTGGAGGCGCCGCAGACCAGCGAGCAGGTGTAGACGCGGGCGGGCGGCAGCGGCGGAAAGTTTGCTGGAGTGCGCGGGGCGGGCGGCGCGGAAGAAGGGGCCGGGCTCAGCCTCCTGGGCTCAGCTGGAGGCGCTCGGGGGACCCCGAGCCCCAGCCCGGCTGCTGCAGCCCCAGCCGGCTGCTGCAGCGGAGGTGGAGGAGCGGGTGGGGAGGGAGAAACGGCACTGAGTCCAGGAGGAACGCCAGAGGGGATTCGTGCTGAGCCTTGGGACAGGTCCCCCTGGCGCCTGGTGTGTCTCCACTGCACCTGCAGGAATCTGAGGGCAGAGACCGGCCTGGTGTCCCAACACACGTTGCTCATCAGCTGACGGGACTCAGACCAAGGCGGCCCATGCAGGAGCCCAGCTCCTTCTCTGCTTCCACTTCTGCCTCAGTGAGGAGAAAGGGTGCAGGCGTGGTAGTGGGGGGTGCAGATGGGACCTGAGGCTGGGGTGCAGGGAGGCCCTGGATTGGGACCCCTGGTCTACCTGCCACTCCCTGTGACTTCAGGTGGTCCCACAGAACCTGGGGAGGGAATGAATGGAGGAGGGAGGCTGGGGGGGGGGAGAGTGTTGAGCAGGTGATGCTATGCCCACCTACCTTGTCCCCAGGGGTGCTGTGCCTGGGGCAGATCAGTGGGGCAGGCCATCTATCTGACACTCCCCTCTGTGGGAAGGAAGACACCCAGCCCCTGTCTCTGCCACAGGGGAAGGGCAGAAGGGAGCCCAGAGGCAGGGGGAGATACTTACATGCCCAGGGTGGTTCTTAGGGTGGCTCAGTCTCATCTCCCACTACTCTCTGTGCCTTTTGCCCCATTCTTACCCCCACACCCTCCTAGTCACTGTGATTCCTCCTACCACAGGTCCCTTGACATGTTGTTTGTGTTTTTGACCAACAAGTAGTCATTAAATATCTACTATATCTCAGGCATAAGCAACTCAGTGGTGAACAAGATAGACCCAGCCTCTTCCCTCACTGAGCTTCCAGACCAGTGCAGAGACATGGATGAACAACAGTCAGGAAGGGAACAGGGCACAGTGAGGGGAGGCAACCTTGGGTGGGCATCAGGGAAGGCTTCTCTGCAGAGGTGACAGTGAGTCAGAGGGATTAATGCCTCCTCATCTTTTGGGCCACAGTGCCATTGTCACCTCCTCCAGGAAGCCTTCCCTGACCTCCCTGACCTGATACTTCCCCTATGACAGGCTCTCATAGCCTAGTGACCACTCCTTCCATGGACATTTTTATGTCATTATTGGGTTAATGGTTGTCTCCCTCCATCAACTGTAAATGCCGTAAGGGCGGGACCTGACTCTCTTCTGGGTAATTGGTAGGTGAAGTGAATAAAGGATGAGTAGATTTCCCCAGAAAAACGGGAGCTGCTCGTGCCAGGTCGGGCATCCAGATGAGAAACTTTTCTTTCCCCTTCCCTGGCTGGAGTCCTGGGCTCCACACCCCATTTGCCGTTCACAGAAACAAAGTAAAAGAAATCATCAGGCCTGGTGAGGAAGAGGGCAGGCAGAGGCCTGGTGCAGATGGGCCCCTGAAGAAGCGCCAAGGCTGGCCTGATGGAAGGGAAGTGGACTTTCCCGGAGGGGATGCCTGGGGACAGGTGCCTGTCCTGTTCTCTGAGCTCAGACCAGCCTACTCCTCATTCTTCTGTCCCAGCTCCTGGACGCTTGGTTTCCTTCAAATGCCACTCTGGGAGAAGGTGGCCAGTGGGGTTCCGAGGATGGCCAGGTACAGGGCCACAGTAACTGCCTGGCCTCCCTCTTCCTCCCCCTCCCAATCCTGGGCAGACAGAACCTTAGGCAGCACCTCTCTGACCCAGAGTCAGGCCTCTGGGCCACAAATAGCTGCCCAGGTGACCTGCAGTTCATTTAAACTCCTGGCTGGAAAGTAGGAATCAGGCTTAGAGGGACCGAGTCTTATTTTTCGTAGTTTCCATACTCAGTGCATTTCTCCCTTCCCTGGCTCTGTCAGCCCTGAGCACCTGGCACCTTTCCTGTGGCAGATTATGTTCCACAGACACCCGACGAAGCTTTTAGCCCCCTGCCCTCCCCACTTCAGGGGATTGAGCGCTGCTGTGCACAGCAAGAGTAAGTCTGCATGCTTTCTTCAGGCTCCGACAGGGACAGAATCAAAGTGACCTCCCCACTCAGCCCTCCTGCCTGGAATGGCTTTAAAAGATTAATTTGCAATGATTTACTCCCTTCTGTTCTGTGGGGATCATCAGCATTTTAAATATGTATTTAAATCAGATTCACTGCTTCTGGTTAAACCTTAGCTGCCTCCCCTGCCCACCCCCCCCGCCGCCCCCAGCAGAAAGAGCACTGGATTCAGAGTCGGCGACTCAGAGGTTCAGGCCAAGTTCTGCTAATGATGAGCTGTGTGACCTTGGGCAAATTACTTAACCTCTCTGCGCCTCCATTGGCTCCTCTGAAAACTGAGGTTAATGATGATCCTTCCCTCACAGAGTGTTGTGAGGATTAAATTAGATAACGTCAGAAAAGCTGTGCAATGCAGGCCCGTGTTTTCTGTCCCCCAGGACTGGCTGTCCTGCTAATTAGCCTGGTGACCTTCGGCAGGCCACTCAGCCACTCCTGGCCCTCAATTTCCTCATCTGAAAAGCACAGGGGTTGTTCTAGGAGATGAGGCTACAGAGCCCCCCACCTCCAGCCCTGAGCCCCTCCTCCGTCTCCCTGCTCTCTGCCAGACACCCTCCCACTGGCCACCCCTTTTCTCGTTATCCAAGCACTTGGTTCTAATTGGAGATGGTCCCCTTGCCCAGCTGCCTCTCCTCCCGGCTCCCTGTGAAGTCACAGGTTTGGGGCCCCAAGGGCCTGCAGTTCTTGGCTCATTTTCAGGGGCAATTAGCCGTGATGTCACAGGCCTTGGAGGTGGCCTCAGTGGGCACGTGGCCAGGCCGCCCAGAAGCCAGGACTCTGCTCCATCTGTGGTCTGAGGGGCTCCCCCGAACACGGGGGTCCCCATTGCCAGTGGTGGGGAGGCAGCTTCCCAGGCAAAGCCATTTCCATTTCTGTACTTTATGACTCCTTGAAGCCTGAGTCTGAGTGTAAATTAGTTCTACCCTGTGCTTTTGTTGGCAACTGTCTGTTCCTTGGAAGCAAGCGGCTTTGTCAGGAAGAACAAAGCTGTTTGGCGTTTTTCTGATTTGGGGGAAGCGTGTTCCTGGGGGAGAGCTTGTCGCAGCTCAGTGTCGGTTGGGGAGTCCTTGGTTCTCAGACTTGCTGGTTTTGTTTTGGGTTTGTAAGTCCTATGGCTTAAGAGTCACATATGTTTGTGTGTGTGTTGGCTGAGGGATTTTTTTCCTCCTTTTTGGCTTACACAGTGTATTCCGTGGAAGCTAATTCCAGGGACTGAACTTTTCAAATCACTGCTTCAACAGCTTTTTAAAATCTGGACCTAGTTACTCCTGTCATCCATGTGTAAAGATTTAGAGAAAAATTCCAAACCCGAGGGTGGGCAGCCTGGAGGATGGACAGCTCCTGGCAGCGCACGCTCACTGTAGACCCGAGGTCAAAGCCGAAATGTTGAGCACCCCTTGGGACGGGAGGTGGGGGGAAGCATGGTCTGCTCGGTGCCAGACATCTGGATATTTAGAAAACATCTGGGTGGCTGGATTTTTCAGGTTTCTGCCTGACATTTAATATCACAAACATTGAGCCTGCCTCCTGCCCCCCACCTCCCAAACACACCCAGCCCCTTCCCTGCCTGCCTGATGGGTAAGAAACATCCATTCTTTCCAATTCCCTAGCGTTTTCCCCCTACCGGAAATCTGATGGGCTTATGACATCATGGCTGGCTGCTGAGCGATGAAATGGATGCCACAAAGAAATCCGACATATCAGATGGATTTTGAAATCAGTTTCCCTCCGGCCCTAGGAACAGGCGTGAAGTCAGGAGAATGTGAGCTTTGTTTAAAAAACAAAAAATAAAAGTAAGCCTTGCCCTGTATTAAATACAATTTTTTAAAGCAAACAGACCTTTTGGACATCATCCTATTTTACCAGAAATGCAGGTTTTTATGAAATGAAAGTGGTTAATCAATCAGACCTGAAGCTGTGTGTGAACATTCTGTTTCTGTTGAGATTTTGTGTGTCCTTATTCACCGATAAAGGAGGAACTGGGGATGGTTTATCTTCCTTCGTTATTCAAATGGGATAGCTTTTTGTTTTTGAGGCCAGTAAAATTCACCGGGTAAATTGCTGGTTTATGTTTTTCCGGGAATCTGTTTTTATGCAGTGACCTTGGACCTGACCCAGTCTGCAAACATTGTGTTTCCCTCTGCTGGTTTTTCTGGCTGTGAAACTGTTAAGAGGATGCCGTTAAGCCGGCTTTTCAGTCTCCTCTCGCAGGGCAGGGCCGGCCTGGTGGGCCAGGGCAGTTTTGGGGATGAAAAACCTCTTTGAAAGGACAAAGTCAGGAGGGGAACACACAGTAGATGCCTGTGCCACAAGCCCCAGAGCAGCCGGGGAGGGGAATCTACTGCCTTCCCCTCCCCCCCAAAGGGGACCAAGGGCCTCAGAAATAGCTCCTGGCTGAGGGAGGTCGCCCCCGCTGCAGGCCAGGTTAAAGGAAGCTCAGAGTTCCATGGGTCATGTCTGCCAGGCCACCAGTGCGGGCATTTGGAGTCTAACAGAGCTGGACTGGAGTCCCAGCTCCTCCGTGGACCAGCTGTGGGGCCCTGGGCAAGTCACATCACCTCTTAGTCCCTGCCCCTGTGGACGGGCACGACGACCCCGCCCTGCCTGCTGGGAGAACTAATAGTGCCGGACGCTCTGGATGCCCAGCCACTTCAGAGGGCTCCGGGCTCGGTCTCAGAGCCCAGAGAGGCCAGCGTCCACCCCCTGGTTTCATCCCCGCTCTGCCAGCCACTATCTGCATGACGACATTGATCTGCGTGACCTTCTGTGTGCCTTGGTTTCCTCCTTCGTCAAACCATAGTGATAACAGGACCAGCCTCACACGGGGCCGTTCTGAGGACTAACATGGCAAGCGCTCAGTGAGGATCAGCTGTTGCTGTGGGATGTGCCCCCGAGCCCCGCAGGCAGGTTGCCGGGTAGGACTGTTGAGCCTGGGATGCGAGGGCTGTGTCAAGCTGAGCACAGGTGGAGGATAATCAAGGACTGAGTGGAAAATCCCTCATGTCTCTGCACAGAACTTTCCATGGCCCCCCATTGCCCGAAGGGAATAAAGTTCCCCAGGTACCTCACACTTTGGTCTCTCCCCTTGTTCCTCCGTCCTCCCGGGCAACTGGAGCACGCTGCCTTCTTTGGATGCAATACTGGTGGGTAGGTCACCTTATTGAGCTCCTGCTGTCACTTTATTCTGGCCACTTGACGTGGATTAACCCATTTGATCCTCACACCAACCCATGGAGGGGGTGTGGTTATCATTTTAGAGGCAAAACCGGAGACCTCTGGGGTTAAGTATCTTGCCCCAGGTTGCAGAGCCTGGATTGGAGCCCGGGGTCAGGCGCCCGCACCCATCCCTGTGACCCCAGCCCCACTGGCTCCGGTGAGGCTTCCTCCTCCTGTTTCCCACCTCACCCCTGAAGCCCGCCCCATCTCTGTCTGCCAAGACTCTTACACCACCTCGCCCAAGAGGCCTTCCCAGATTGCCCTCCCTCTGCGTTGTCCAAGGAATGCTGGCCGTGCCACACGTGGCCCTGGTGTGGCTCTCCATGGTTGGCCCTGGGGTCCTTGTCCACCTCTCCTAGAGGCCAGGAGCTGGGCTGGGGCCAGTTCTGTGTCCCCCACAAGGCCCTGCAGGCCAGGTCAGCAGGCATTTACTGAGGACCTATATGTGCAAGACATGGAGATTCATATGACAGGTGCCACACCCAGCCCAGCTTCTCTCCCAACTCCAACCCATGCAGCCAGCGCCTTCTGCCACATCTCCATTTGGATGGCCATGGGCAGCTCGACCTCAGCAGGTCACAGACTGAGCTCCTGAGGTTCACCCCAAACCCACCCCATCCCCGAAACCTTCCCCATCTTAGGTCATGGCACCTCCATTTTCCCACTCACCTGCTCAGGCCAAAAACCTTGGGATCATCCTTGACTTCTCTCTCTTTCTCTGTCTCTCTGTCTCCTCCCTCATTCAATCCATCAGCAAATACCGCTGGTTCTCCTTTCAAAACATATCAGCAATTTGATCCCTTCCCTCCACATCCATGGCTGCCACACACATTGCTCACCTGCGGGAGTACAGCGGCCTCCTCACAGGTCCTGCTTCCCCCTTGGCCCCCTGGAATCCATTCTTCATTCTCCAGCAGCCAGAGTGATCCTGTTAGAACTTAGGTCAAATCCTACACTCTTCCACACAGAACCCTGCAATGGCTCCCAGCTCATTCAGGGTCAAAGCAGAGTCCTGCTTGTGGTCCCCACTTGTTCTCTCTCTGACCTCAGTTCCTGCCACTTGTACCTCACTCATTGACCTCCTCGCTATTCCTCCAACATACCATGTGCATTCCCACCAGAGGACCTTTGCATCTGCTGTTCCCTCTCTCTGGTATACCCTTTCCTCTGATATTTACATTGCTCCCTCTGTTACTTCTGAGATCTGATCAAATGTCACCTGCTTGGAGAGACTTTCCCTTATGCCCTCCCCCATCCTTTTGCCACTCTAGGGTTCTTTCCCTGCTCTGTTGCTCCTCAGAGCACTTGTTCCCACTTGACTTTACATTATACATGGATGTGTTTGTTACTGGAACATTGCCTGCACTAGAGCAGGCCCTGCCTTCTTCTCACTTCTGTGTCCCTGGTGCTCAATGAACATTGTTGAATGAAAGGATATATGGATGAGTGCCACGCAGGACAGCATGTATTGAACTCCTGGTCTGTGCCAGGTTCTGTGCTGGGTGCTGACGTGACACATGTGAACAAGACCTCCCGGCCGCCCATAGAGCCCTAGACTGAGGAGGGAAATGCACATGGGCAAGAACTCACAAGGCGGGTGCAGTGGGGTGGCGTCCGGGAATGCGCTCTGAGGAGGAGTTGGTCCAGCTGGTTGGAGGGAGCTTCCTGAAGGAGGGGGCATGCACCAGGTGACCTGAAAGGTGAAGAGGAATTGGGCAGGGAGGAGGGTTGGTGGACAGATGGGCCGTGTGCTCTGGGCGCTGAGGACGGGGCTGGTGGGCAGGGAGGAGTGGGTGAGGCCTTCAGGATTAGTAAGAACCAGGTGGGTGGAGAGAAGGCCAGGTTTTCTAGGTTGGGGTTACCGTGTGGGCAAAGGCCCGGAGGTGGGAATCTACACGGCATGTATGTGGGCAGCTTGGCCAGTGAGGATGGGTTGGGGAAGGTCTTAAGTGCTGCCTGGAGAGGTGTCAGGAGGAGCAGCGGGGCCTGGGTTGGAATCCCATCCCTCTTTCTCCAACTACGTGATCCTGGACGCATCACTTCCCCTCTCAGGGCTCAGTTTTCCCATTGGTGGACCCCTGACCATGTGCCTTTCCTGCTGCGCTGTCCTGCCTCACAGAGAAGGTGAGACTTAGGCCTGGAGGGACTGAGGGTGGAGAGGAGTCTGTCGGGAAAGGAATGGTGAGCAGGGGAACAGAATGTGCAAAGACATGGGGCCCTTCTCCCGGACTGCATTTCTTCAATCCCTTCCTCAGTGAGCAGACAGCAGGGAAGACAATGGTGGGGGTGGCCTGGCTGTCCCCAGTGGGGGCCAGGCCTGGGGCAAGCCTGGCTCTGCACTTGAGGGGCCACCCAGCTTTGGCCTCACACACTGCTGAGCATCACAGCCCTGAGAAACAGGGCCTTCCTTGAAGCTGGAGAAGCCACGGCTCAGCAGAGGTGACTGGCAGCTACATTACCACCTGGCTGGTCAATGGCGGACAAAAGACTTGAACCCAGACCTACCTGACCCCACTCCCTGCTGTCCATTAGTAAGACTGAGCCACATCGTCTGGGTGGACCAGGTGAGCTGGTGCCAGGCCTGGGGGAGACAGGATGGTGCAGGGGAAAGCCTGCTCATGACAGGCTCTGAGACTGAGTCCCGGCCCCCACCATGGGGCTGCTCTGATTGAGGCCACGGCCTTCTTTGGGGACAGCGTCAGGCCTTCAGAAAGCCCTCTGAGCTTCTCCCTTTGGCTGGAGCTTCTCTGAAGACTCTGGATGATGCTCCTGGAATGTTCCCAGGTTACTGACTCCCTAAAGTCTCACACCTCCCCTCACACAGGGGCTGTTGTTACCACATTTTACAACTTGGGAAACCAAAGCTCAGAGAGGAGCTGTCCCCAAGGGAGGCACACTGGTTAACTGGGGATGTCCTGCTGTGTTCACTCTCTGAAGGCTGCTCTGGGGAGAGAGGGCCTGGCTCCGTGTGCAGCTGAAGGCTGGTTCTGGGGCCTATGGCGGGAGTTTCAGGGGGCCCGTTTCAGCCCACACTAAGAAGAACTTTCTTTCAGATATGCCCAAGATGGAGTCTCGGCAGGAGTGAGCTCCCTGTCATCACTGGAGTTTGGGCAACTGCTGCATGTGGAGGAAGGAGATTAAGGTCAGAGAGGCTGTTGGACTGAGCAGTCCAAGTCTCCTGGGCCTCTCCCAGCCTCAGTTTCCTCATCTGTGAAATGGGACTGTTAATACCTAGCTGTCAGAGGCATTAGTCAAGGAGGGCTGTGAAGTGCCAGGCCTTTCCTGGCCCACAGAAGGGGCCCAGTAAGTGCCACTGTCCCCTTCTGCGTCTCCCAAGTTTCCCCTATCACAGCCAGGCCCTGAGGGAAGAGTGGGAAGGGCCACCTCCAGCAGCCCTGCCCTGGGGAGCTGCCCCACAGACCCTGGCTGCATCCCTGTCTGGGGAGCTGGGGGTCCAGGCTGGGAGTGGGCCGGCCCTGGACACCTGCCTCCTGTCCCATGTGTCAGCTGGGCCAGGCATGGCCAGTACCTTGAGTAACAGGGAGGCCCCACAATGACTTTGGGAAGCCTGGCTTTGAGGGCAGACCCGGCCCCTTGCCACCACGGACACCGGCCCCCAGGCGGCAGGGCTCACGTTTCATCTTCCTAATAACTCACTGTGCTGATCACAGCCCCACCCAGATGGAGCCCGGCCTCCCTGCCCTCCAGAGCTTCCGGCTCCTCAGCTAGGGAATGGCTCCATGCCAGGACCCAGAGAGCCGGGGGAATCTCCCCGCAGTGGGCTCATCACCCAGGAGCCTAGTGCTCCAGGCAATTGGTGTTTGTTGAGCCCCTGCTCTGGGCTGGGGTCTTTTCTTACCTTCACTGGAATAATCCTTGAGGTGGGGCCTCCGATCTCATGTTTTGAGAGAAAGCCAAGGCTCAGAGAGAGGGAGCAACTTGGCTGAGCAATATCAGAGCCAGAGTTCCATCCCAGGGCGTGAGCGTTCTCTGTGTGTAACCTGCCCTCCCTGGGCGGGGCAGTGGAAGGAGCACTGGCTTCGGAGCTCTGGAGTGTGATGGGGGGACTCTGGGCTGGGCAGCAAGACAGAGCAGAGAACAATCCTGACTCTGCCCCCATGTCTTTGCACATTCTTTTGCCTCTGCTCACCATGCTCTTCCTGGCAGACTCTTCTCTACCCACATCTCTCCAGGCTTAAGTCTCTCTCTGTGAGGCAGTGCTGTGCAGCAGGAAAGGCACATGGCTGGGAATCCACAGTCCTGTCTTCAAATCCTGCCTTGCCACCACTGAAGCTGGAGGGCAGAAGGGTAGGGGAACAGCCTGCAAACAGGGAACAGCATAGGCAAAGGCAAAGGATGTTGAGTGGGACTTTGAGAGCTGCATCAGCTAGGAGGGTGGAGCCGGGAGCCAAGCAGAGGAGAGGAGGTCTGGGTTAAGCTGCCCTTTCGCTACTCTGGGCCTTTGCCCAGGCTGTCCTCTCTGCCGGGCCTGCCCTTCCCCTTCTCCTCCTGTCCAAGCCTTTGTGCCTTCAAGTCCCTGCTCATTGGTGTTCCCTGTCAGTCCCTTCCTGAGCCCCCCCAACACCCTCCTTCCCTGGTGTTCCCACAGCCCTGAGCGTGCCTTGATTTGATCCGTCAGTGATGCGGGCATGCAGGTTTCTGTCCTGCCTGAGATCCACGACTCAAATCCCGGCTCTACCCCTTGCCTGCTGGGTGACCATGGATGGGTTACTTCACCTCTCTGTTTTTCATCTGTAGGATGACAATAGCAGCCCCCCATTCACAGGGTTCCCTAGGGGATTAAATGAAGTTATGCTTATAAGGCAGCAAACCACACTACCTCCGAAAGTCAGCCAGCTGGGATGCACACGTTCATGTGCATCATTATTATTATTTGTGAGTCCCCTGAGGGTAGGCCCTTATGTCTGGTGCCTTGCTCACGGCAAGGCAGAGAGGCATTTGGTGATCGCTTCTGGAATGAATGGGCAGCCCATTCTCCTGTGCAAATGTGAGCTCTAGTAAAACTACCAGTAACCTAAATAGTTATCAGGTATTGAATGCCTACATCATCTTGTTTAATCTTCGCCACCCTTCGATGTGGAAATTATTAGACCCATTTGGCAGACAATGTAATTGAGGCTTGGAGAGACTAGGCTGCTGGCCTGAAATCCAGCGGTGAGCAGCAGAGTCGGGTTTCGCACCTGGGTCTGGCTGACTTTGCTGTGCTGTGTGTTGGTTAGGACCCTGTCCTGTTATGCCCCCGGCTGAATGGTCCAGACACCCCCTCCCTTTTTCCCTCCCGGGTGCCTTTCCCTATTACCAGGCCACCCCTTGGAGTTGTTGGGGTGAGGGGCCGTGGATTTGGGGGCCCATGGTGATCTGTCTGTACATGAGTCCTGTGCCCTATAATACACGCACACACATGCACACACATACACGTGACCTGCGTGGCCAGCAAGTTCCCTGGTCTCCAGAGCCACATCTCCGCAGCCGCATCTGTATGAAGTCCCCGTGAAACGCTGCCAGCCAAGCTGTCACTGCTCATCGATTTGTTAGCCTCAGTCCCCAAGCCGATTTCACTGGAGCTCCCATCGGCTCATCACTCCTGGGGTCGGAGGGGGCTTGGGGACTCCCCACCCACGGCTCAGTGTCCCTGGTGCAGTGAGAGTGGCATCCAGTCTCATCAGGCCCAGGCCCCAGGGAAGCCCAGAGGGTGGGCCACCATGGATTGTCTTCCCTTGAACTCAACTTGGAGCTCCTGTGGCTGTGCCCATCCTGGCAGCCTCTGAGAGAAGTGGGCAGCCTCCGAGGGGCTTCGGGACTCTTTCAAGTGGCCAGTGGCCAAGGGTTAAAGGCAGTGATGGGGCAGGTAGGATCCACATGGGCATTGGGCCTAGGGCGAGCCAGCCCGGGAGGAGCAAGCCTGGATCCCAGAGAGGTTCATTCATTCATTCATTCCTTCATTCTGCACATGTTTATTGAGCACCTCGATATGCCCTGCAGGCCCCCTCCTCAGTGCTGGGGACTCAGCGGTGGACAAGACCCCTGCCCTCACAGAGATCACATTCTAATAGAGGAACACAGACAAAGAATGTAATAAGGAAGTAAAATATCTGTGGTCGAGGGTGATAAGTGCTAAGAAGAAAAATAAAACAGGGAAGGGAAACCAGGGGGTGGTTTTTTTCTTATTTATTAATAAGATGTCCAAGGAAGGTCTAATTGAGACAGTACATCTGAGCAAGACGGCGAGGAGGTGAGAAGGTGAGTCAGAGGGCCCTCTGGGGGAAGAGCATGCCAGGCAGAGGGAACAGCCAGGGCAAAGGCCTGGATCAGGGAGCATGCCTGGCATGGTCAGGGGCTAGCAGGAGGCTGGTGTGGCTGGAGGGGAGTGAGGGAGGGGAGGTGATGGCAGATGAGCTCAGAGAGGAAATGGGGGCCAGATGGCGAGGCCTCCTGGACTCACCATTTCAAAGGATCCCTCTGGCAGCTGAGTGGAGAATAGGCGGGGGAGGGGCAAGGGCAGCTCCAGGGAGGTGGGTAGGAGGCTGTTGGAAATAATCTACCAGGATTTGCTGATGGATTGGATGTGGGAAAGCGAGACAGCAGAGGTGTGGAGGATGGCTCCAGAGTTCTGGTCAATTTGCTGGAAAGGCTGCTGGGTCTAGAGGCTCAGCAGAAGCCCTAAGGGAGGCCGGAGAGCCGAGACTGGGCTGGGAGGAGGACGGGCGAGGGGTGGGGGGTGGTTGAGCCCCAAACAGTCAGATGCCCTTGGCCAAGAGAGGGCTCTGATTTGCCAGTCCCTGGTGGATTAGAGAGCTGGGGCTCTCTGCCCCCATGGGGGCTACATGGATCCCAGCCCACCCCCAGGAAGGGCAGTCCTCACTGCGCTCTGTATTGGGGACTGGGCTTAAAGTGGTCCGTGGGCCAAAATGAACCCTCTCCACTCAACCCTCCTTCCCATCCATTCACTCACACATCTCCCCGGCCTCCTCCCTGTCCTCCCTCCTTCCTATCCATCCACTGTCCCTCCTTCCACCCATCCAGACCCACCTCAGCACCCCAACTTTCTGGGCGCAGTCCCAGGGACTGGGGCTGCACCCATGAGCTCGACACACAGGTCCATGCTCTCGTGAACTTGACATCCAGTGTGTCTGGGCCTGAAGCAATGTCCCCACGGTGCAGAATAAGACCAAAGGATATTCTTAATTCTTTCCAGTTTAAGGTCACTCGACGAGTTTGTGACTACATGTGATGTGATTGTTAAACGTTTCTAAGTCATTTCAAATTAAGTCACTTTCACTAAAAAGCCCTGCTCAGGTTGCGCCTCCTGGTTCGGGTTCCAGAAGAGCCTGGCAGGGTCAAGGGCTTGAGCTGCTGAGACTCAGGGAGGGGGCCCCAAGGAGGCAGTCTTTATACCCAGGCAGAGGGGGGAAGGGCACTTGGGGCGGAAGCACAGCACTCCCGAAGGCACAGAGTAGGGAGAGTGTGTGGAACGGGATGGGAGTGCACAGGAGGAGGGAGCCTGCAAAGCCAGGTGGGCCGACCATGGAGGGTCTCGTGGGCCCCACTGGAGTGTCTGGCCTTTGTTCTGAGGGCAGTAGGGAGCCATCGAAGGTTTCTGAGCTGGGGAATGACCCACCCTGTGCTGGTGGCACCACGGAGAACAAATAAAAAAAGGCAAGTGGTTTGAGGTGGGGAGACAAGTGAGGAGGCTGTGGCCTTGGTCAGAAGAGGGTGCTGAGACCTGACCCAGGAAAATGGGGAGCCAAGAGGGATGGATATGGGAAGCAGCCAAGGTGACTGGATGGATCTGGTAAGGGGGGTGGCACTGTCTGCTGGGTCCCACAGTCAGCCACTCAGATAACCTCACCCAGACCTACTCCTCCTGCAGTGCTCCCCACCTTGGAAATGTCCCCATCCTCCCCCAGCCCTCTGCAGCACCAGAACCTGGCACCATCCCGGACTCCCTCTCCCCTACATTGGTGCTGTCTCCAAGTCATTTATATTTTGGCTCCTAAATTCCTCCCCAGCATGCCCATCCTCTGCACCCATGTGGCCTCTGTCCCAGGCCGGGCCCTGCCTCTCCAGGCCTGGACTAAGGGCAAGGCCTCCTCCTGGCCTCAGGCCTCCAGCCTGGTACTGTTGGTCCATCCCCTGCAGAACAGCCAAAGGGATCCTTCTAGAACCTGAGCCTGGCATGCCACCCTTCTTATCCTCATGGTTTCCCATTGCCGTGAGCAAAGCCCACCCAGCACAGGCCCTCTGCAGCCCCACACCTCCCAACATGTCCAGCCTCGGGTGGAGTTTCTTGTTCTTACTTCCCTCATTTGGCTAAGGTTTATTGTACTTCTGCTCCATGTTGGCGCCACACTTGCTTCAAAGGTTGGGGACTGTGTGAGAGGAAAGAGAATCAGTCACAGGGTCTGGGATCAAGTAAGGCCTCTCTGCACACCAGTCATCCCAGCTGGGATCCAGAGGATGAGTGGCGGCGGGGGTGGAAAGAGTGTTTCAGGAAGAAGAATAGCCAGAGCAAAAGGCCTGAGGCAGGCGTGAGCTGGACCCACTGGAGGAAGCAGCATCCTGTGCGCATGTCAGGGCATCCATGACCTGGTGCCCCACTATTGTCCCAAGATGGCAGCTTGGCAGGGGCAGGATCGAGCCTGGGCAGGTGGAGGCCTGTGGGGTAGACTGAGGTGTGGGGACTCCATCTTTTTTAAAAAAAATAGCTTTATTGAGATATAACTCACATACCATAAAATTCACTCTTTTGAAGTGTACAATTCAGTGGGTTTTAGTATATTTATAGAGTTGTGCAACCATCACCACTAATTCCAGAGCACTTTTATCATTCCCCAAAGAAACTCTGTACCCACTAGAAGCCACTCTCCATTTCCCCTACTCCCAGCCCTTGGTAACCATTAATCTTCTTTCTGTCTCTATGGATTTGCCAATTCTGGACATTTCACGTAAATGGAATCAGATAATATGGGACCTTTGGTGTCTGGCTTCTTTCACTTAGCATAATTTTTTTTTTGAAGATTCATTCATGTTATAGCATGAATCAGTAGTTAATTCCTTTTTATGGCCAAATAATATTCCATTGTGTGGATAGACCACATTTTGTTTATCCATCCATCTGTCAGTTGGTGAGCATTTGGGTTGTTTCCTCTTTGGGGCTATTATGAATAATACTGCTTTAAACATTCCATACAAGTTGTTGTGTGGACACATGTTTTCATTTCTCTTGAGCAGCTACCTGGAGGTGGTATTGCTGGGTTACAGAGTAACTCTTTGTTGACCATTTTGATGAATGGCTAGACTGTTTCCACTGTGGCTGCACCATTTACATTCCGTCCAGCAGTGTAGGATGGGTCCCATTTCTCCACGTCCTCGTCAACACTTGTTATTGCCTGTCTTTTGATTTTAGCCATTCCAGCAGGTGAGAAATGGAATCTTACTGTGGTTTAGACTAATGACTAATGATGATGGGCATATTTTCATGTGCTTCTTGGCCATTTGTACGTCTTCTTTGGAGAAACGTCTGTTCATATTCCTTGCCCATTTTAAAATTGGGTTATTTGTCCTTTTATTGTGGAATTGTAGAGTTCATATTTCTTGATACAAGTTCCTAATCAGGGGAAAGGAGCTGGAACCCAGGCCAAGGAGCCAGGCTCTGGGGCTGCCCTGAGCTCCATACTCCTAGTCCCGGCGTCTGTGTCTGAGGTCTCACAGAGGGACTCCAGTGTCCCCTGGGAGGGTGGACATCTACCCCGTGAGTCACTTTCCACCTCCAGCTCCCTCATGTCTGCTGCCCCACTTCAGATACCACATGGCGAACACTTCCCAGGGATGACGGTGCCTCCACCCACCAGGGCCCAGGCCCAGCAGCTGGTTTTCCCATCAAGGAAATGGGAAAATGCCGATCTTTTCAGAGGTGACCGCAGAGAAGCCGCCACCTGTTCCATGCCTGCTGTGACACTGCCACAACCGCGGCTACGACAGTCCAGCCGCCTCCACGGCCCAGAGGTCGAGCTGTGGCAGACAGCAGGGGGAGAGGCAGGCCTGCGCTGCTGCGGGAGGGCTGCCTGCCAGGGCAGCCGCAGCCCCCTCGGGCCTAGGCCCTCCCTCATCCTGCTTATTTAAACTTTCCTGAACTTTCCACAGTTTGTAAGTTGAGCTCCTATAACTTTGAGAATCAAGGGAAATGGTGAAAACACAAAACCCAACCACGGCTGCTGGCTGATTTGGCTCAGACAACTGGGGGCTTCTCTCTCTGTGGCTGCCCAGGGCTGGGCGCTGGGCTGGAAACACAGGGGCAGTGCTTGCTGGGCCTGTCATGTGGGGTCTCACCTCCCCTACAGCCCTCTGGGCTGGGTGTTTGTCTAGCCTCATGCTGATGCTTGTGACTCTGTGCAGGGGGCTCTGGGCCCCTGCACAGCCACTGCCCTCGGGAGCACAGGGTACAAAGAGGGAAAGGGGCCTGACAAGTCAAGGAGAGGGGCCCAGATGCAGCTGGGGGCCTGCGGTGCAGCCTTAGGAAGGGATCTACAGGCTGGGGAGGGATCTACAGGTGGGGGAGTTCTGAACTGTCCTTCCAGGAGGATGAGAATTTCAAGAAGGCAGTAAAGGTGTTCAGGCAGAGGACAGCGTGCACGAAGGCCTGGCACATCGGGGACTGTTGTCTGGGGGGTGGAGAGAAGCAGGTGAGAAGCCAGCTGGGGCTGACTGTCCCTGGGCCCATGTGCCTGGCCTTTAGCCCACCTCCCTGATGGCACTCCTAAGTGCTAAGGAACCCTTCGGTCCTCTCCCTAACCTTTGTCGTTGTCCCTTGGTTGGTTCCCCACCCCTCCCCTTGAGCCCTGCCAGCTGCTCTCCCAGGAGATGTCCTGAGTCCAGACAGCGTTTTTCTCCTTTGCAGGATTGGGCCTCGGGCTTGCTCCTCGCTCCCGCAGTGCCCCAGCTGGGCCTGCCACCCGCCACCTGCCACCCGCCCACGTGGCCCCCCCTCTGCCCCTGCTGGCATCAGCTTTGGCAGGCTCTGGGCCCCGAGGCCCCTCTGCTCACTGATCACGCAGCAGCCGGTGGGCTCGGGAGCCAGAGCGAGAGATTTATTGTGGTTTTTAGGGGGCGTTTAGGAGCCGATGTGATAATGTCTGTGAACGCACTTTGTAAACTGTAACGGGGGAGTGCCATGCACATGTGAGGGGCTGCGGCTGGGGAGGGGGTGGGAGCCCAGCCCCCAGATGACATCCTGGGGCTCAGCCGGGAAGCCCCTCTAGTCTTGGGGTTGGAGAAGCCCTGCCGGGCTCGAAAGCAGGAGTCCCGGGCTGCATCTGCTGGAACAGGGCCTTCCTGGGCCTGCGGGCCCGTCTGTGTCACCAGGCAGCTCTGGAATGAGCTGTGAGCCAGAAAATTGCCAGGGTCCCTCCCTCGCCCAAGAGGCTCCATTGCACGGCAGTAACATTGACATGCTTCCTGGCTGCAGAGTGGGAAGGACTCCTGCCTCCTGACCCTGCTATGGGGGGACTGAGACAACAAGGGGACAGCAGCTGGACTGGCTGTCTTCTGGGAAGGGGAGCTGCCCACAGGTGGAGGGCTCTGCCATCCCACCCTTCTAGCTCAATGTTACCATCTGAGGATTTTTTTCAGTGGCAAATGTTTGTGGAGCACCTCCTATGAGCTTGGCACTCTTCTAGTTGCTGGGGCTATAGCTAGGACCAGGACAGATGAAAATCCCCATCCTTACAGAGCTTGTGTGGAGGGAGGGCAAAGGAAGGCAATCCACAGGTGAATAAAGATGGTTTTAATACTGATCATTACTATACAGATAGTAAAATAGGAGAATCCAGAACTACTGAACCTGGGGGGTCCTCTCTGAGGGTCCCTCACCCCTCTCTCCAGGTGGGCCCCTCTCTGTGGCCTCCATGACCATCCTAGACCCTGAGGGGCTCAGCTGGTTCCCCCCCCCCCCCCCCCGCCGCCAATCACTACACCCACGGCCTGTTGGCTAGGCAGCCTCAGGACTCCCAGCTGGGCCTGCAATCCAGGGGCTGCCTTGGGTCCTTGAGCTTGGGACTGGTTGCCTTTATTAATCTTGAGAGTAATGAGAAGTGAATTAATGCTGTTTGAATGCTACTGGTGCCAGGAGCTGTTCAGACCTGAGCTATCTAATCACCAGCACAACCAAATGATGGGGGAACTGTCATTAATATTCCCATTTTACAGACAGGGAAACAGGCCCAGCAAAGTTGTGTAACTTGCCCAAGGCCACACAGCTGGTACAGTGAAGCTAGGATGTGAACCCTCCAGGGCCCGTGCTTTTAACTGTTCCCTTCTATCTCCCTCATCAAGGTCACAAGCCTTGAACCTTGTGCTTGCCAGGCTGTGCTGAGTGGTTCTACATGCATCGTCCCACGTCAGCCTCATTTCAGTCTCTTAAGTCAGTTGGTCTTATGATCTGCCCCTTCACTTTTTACAGAGAAGGAAACTGAGGCCCCAAGCAGGTGAGTCACAGCTGGGAGCTTGGGAAGTCAGGATTTGAATTCAGGCCACCTCACCCCAAAACTCAAGCACTTAACCTCCTGGCTCTCCCTCTTCCTTGTCTGCTCTCTTGTTTGTGCCCCTGAAAGCCCATAGAGGCTGGGTTGTTCCCCCATACCACAGATTGGCACACTGAGGCCCAGGAAGGTGTTTTGTGACTTGTGCATGGTTGCTGGCTGTTAAGTTAGGCCTGCTTCCTGGCCCCCTTATGGAGAGGGCATCTGGTCGGGGGCCACTGTGGCCGGGGAGAGGTTGAGGAGGTGGGGACAGGGTCCTGGACATTCTCCCAGCTGTGCAGGGTTCTGGGAGGGAGGCCTGCCCGGAGCCAGCTCTGGGATCCAGGTGTCTGCATCTCCTCCATTACAGACCAGTCCCATCTTCTACACTTAGCTCTGGATCCAGCCCCGAGTCAGGGTCTCACTTCCCTAAGGGTCAGGGACACTCTGAAGGGCCATGAGGCTCCTGGCTTAGTGTCCTACCAGCCTGTGACCTTGGCAAGGTCACCCTCTTTGAACTTGTTTCCTCTCTGTAAAATGGGATCCTGGTATCCGGCTGGATACAAATTTTTAGTAAAACCTGCGCTGTGTCTGGTGGCTGGAAAGGGGCGTCTTCTGCCTAGACCTTCTGGTCCTTTTTGCAGGAGGCAGCAGGATGAAGAGGTACCGGAGACCTCTGCCCAGGGGGTCACCACAGCTGCGTCTGCCCAGAAGGGCTCTCTAGGTTATTCTGTCCCCCCACGGGCATTGGCCAGCTGCTGCCCTCTGACTCTGTGGCCCTGAGGCCTGCTGTGACCTCACAGGTGCCAGGGAGGCAAAGCCAAGCCCTCCCCGAGCCTCCTGGACACTCCCCAGGTGGACGGCACCTTCTGGGAGGGATCTGATGTCAGTCTGAGGGCAGCAGCAGCAGAGGCCTCGAAGCCTTGGCAGTGGGATTAAGGTGGAGAAAAATGAAGCGTGGAAATCATTAGCTTCCTTGGTTGGCAAGAGCCACCCCGAATGAACATTTGGGGCTTTTAAAATGAACATCAGCTGCAGGGACCGGTGCCCTGTGCCCGCCATGGCCCAGGCCGCCCTGTGGAATCCCGATCCCGGCCCTTCTTCTGTTGCTGCTCAGCCAACACTCACTGAGTGCCTACTGTGGGCCAGGCCCGGAGCCAGGATGGGAGGGAGAATCCAGCCAGAGAGCAGCAGCCCTGTGGCGAGAGCGCAGCCGCAGAGGCCACAGTGCCAGCCAGCCAGGAATCAGGCAGGGCGGGGCTGGGGCCTCCACCTCCTGGGGGCCGTGGGAGCAGGGAAGTGCCTGGTGGCTACTGGTCAGGGCTGGGGGTGAGGGCCAGTGCCAGGAGGCTTCCCAGAAGAGGGGCCTTACGGGGTTGGGGTGGGCATCCCAGGAGAGTGACCTGCAAAGGCATTGAGGTAGGAAAGGCTTTGAGAGGGAGTGAGAACACACAGGGCTCTGGGGCCAGGCAGGTGGGCCTGGTGGCGACTGGGGCTAGCTGCCGGCCAGTGTTCTGTCAAGACCACTGCCAAGCAGCCATGAAAGGGGGGAAGGCTTCTTCCTGAGCCTTCTCTTTTCCAAACTAAGCTGGAAATGTGGATTTTTATGTGAAAATTTCCAATTTTTAAATCATGGGAATTAATTTTAATTAAAAACAAAAGATCCTAGGGGGTCAAACCAAGCAGGGCTTCAGCTGGATTGGACTCGTGGGCCCAGAGTTTCTGATCTCCAGTGGCAGTGGTGAAGGGGAGGGGGCACGGAGGTGGAGCAGGCTGGTTAGAAGTGGGGGGGGGGCTGTGAAGCGGGAGGAAGCTGGGCAGGGTGAGCGGTTGGATGGGGGGGGTTTGTGAAGGGGAAGGATCGGGTGGGGTGGACCAGCTGGATGGAAGGGTGTTTTTGAGGGGTGCGGTGGGGTGGGCCGGTGGGGTGGGGTCTGACCTAACTCCCGCCAGCGGCGCCAGTGCGTGTGGGGGGGGCTGGGCGTGGGTGGGCGCGGGTTGGAGGCAGGCCCCCCCCCCACCCCAGCCCGGCGCGCCGCGGCCGCCCGCCGCCTCCATCCGGGCCTCTCCCCACCTCCCGCCCGCCCGCCCCCGCCCGCGCCCCTCCCCCGCCGGCGCGCACGGCTCCCGCCGCCCCTCCTCCGCCCGCCCGCCTGCTCTCCGCCCGCGCTCCCCGGCTCCCTCCCGGTCTCTCTTAAGTGCCATCGAGGGGCGCCGGGAATTGCAGCCAGTAAATCGCGTCCCACCACTCAGCAGCGGGGCCACCGCAGCGGCGCCGCCCGCGCCCGCCGGGAGCCCGCGCCGCCCGGGCGCCTCTCCAGGGCCCGCGAGGCCCGCCCCCCACCCGGCGCGGCGCTGCGCAGGGCCTGCCCCGGGCCGGCCGGGGCGCGCGGGGCCCGCGCTGGAGGCGAGGACGCGGCGGCCACGGGGCGCACGGCCCGGAGCGCGCGGCCCGCGCCCCCGCGCGCCCTGCCCGCGCCCGCGCCCCGCGCTCCGGAGCCCGGCCCCGCTGCCCGGGCTCTCCTGCGGGACAGATGCCGGCCCTCCGGCCGCTAGGGTAAGGGGACAGCGCGGGCGCGGCGGGGTGAGGAGGGAGGGTGGGTGGGCGCCCGCCCCGGGGACCCGGTGCCCGTCCAGCGCCAGCGTCTGGCACGTGGGGGCGTCTCAAGTTCCCTCTGGAGGCCGGACTGGTGGCGAGAACGCGGGGGTGTGATGCTCTGAGGCTGGCACTTATTGCGTGCCTACTGTGCGCCGGGCGTGACCGGCTCGTCTGAAGTGGGGTTTTTTTTTGTCCCCATTGTACAGATGAGAAAACGGAGGCTAAGAGAGGGCAAGTAGCTCACTCAGGGTCCCCAGCTACGAAGTGGCAAAACCAAGATTTGACCCCTGGGCTGCTTGACGCCAAAGCCAGAGCTCTCCCCGTTAGAGCACACAAAGCCTCAGAGTGAGGGTATGAATATTTCATTGTAAAAAAGAAGAAAAAATCAGCCATTGTCCCACCACCATAATGCAGCCGCTGTAAGCGTTTAGGTTCTTTCTTTCGGCCTTGTTCTTTGTCCCTCTTTCTTTAAGTGTGCGCGCTTTGGGGTCATTTGGACCCTGGTCCACCCTGAGTTTAGCAGTAGAAGCTGGGAGGCTTCGAGCAAGTCCCTCAGCTCTCTGAGCCTGGGTCCCCAGCCCAGGATGATAGGGACACTCCCAGGGTTGCTGGGGGGTTAGATGAGACCTGGTGGGTAGCCCTGCAGGTGGGGGAGGAGGTGTGGAGGGGCCAGGGCCTGGAGAAAGAGCCATCGCTTCAGCAGGGATTCATGGAGCACGTGTTAAGCGCATAACCGCGCTGGGCTCTGACACTGGGGGAGGTGGGGGCAGCCTGGCCCATGTGCTTCCAGCAAGAGGGCTCTGTCCAGCATTGTGGGGCTGCCTGGCCCCACACTCTGCCTCTACCAGGCCCCTGCTTCCTCCTGGAGTGTCTAGGAGAGGAGCAGTCCCCTGGCTTCACCTCTGCCAAGGAAATGAATTGCCTCCAGGAGGAGACATCCAGCGCTGCTCAGAATTTTGCACCCAGGTCCAACATTTGGGTCCTGGCTTCTCCCAAGCCCAGGCCTGGGTTTGGGGGCCTGCGGGACCTTCCAGACTCACAAGTTTAGCATCAAGCCCAATTCCTTATTCTACTCCAGACCAATGGCATCAGCTCCACCAGCACCCAAACTGGAGACCCCAGGCCTGTGGCCTCCCAGACACCTCCACCTGCCCATCCATCCATCCAACCACAGGGCTCTGTGGATGCTGCCCCCCAAACGTCTCTGCCTTCTTTTACTGTCTGACCTGGACGTTCCCATCTCTTCTCCCGGTCTCCACCATCGGTCTGGGACAGCATAGCCAAAGCTGTCTTTCTAAATTCAGCTCGGAGCTTCTGATCTCCTCAGCCGTCCACAAACCTAAACTAGGACAAACTCCTGAGCTGTCTCCTGAGCTGGGCCTCTCTGCGGTCTGCCCTGCCCACCTCTGTAGCCGCACCCCTGTGAGCCCGATGTTCCCTGGTCACAGAGCCCCTGAGCACTGGGTCTCCCCTGCTTGAGGTGGCCTCTTCCCAAACATCCCATCCCCCATGTCTTCTGGCCTATTGAGCTCCTGCTCATCCTCAGGGCCCAGCTGTGTCCTCTCCTCCCTGTAGGTCTCCCAGACCGCCACCTCGCTTGGGCGGGTGCAGTCAGTGCTCCTTCCCATGGGCACCCCAGCTCTTGGTGAATCCCTCCATTATGGCTCTCAACATGGTGCAACACGCTTCCATAGCAGCCTCCCCCACCAGACGATGCCCCAGGAGAGCAGGGGCCCGGGGTGATAGGTCCCCAGGGTCCAGCGCAGGGCCAGACCCAGAGTGGCCAGCTCGGTGATCTTTGAGGAATGAACATTGGAGGGTCTGTCAGAAGCAGATGGACCTAAGCTCCTTAGAGGGGGCTCTCAGAACCCCCTGGGGGGTCAGTCAGGAGTGGGAAGTCAGAAGCCTCCTGCCTCCGTGGGGGTCTCCCGCTGGTGAGCAAGGTGCCCTGGGTGGAGGAGCTGAGGACCAAATCCGCTCCCAGGTACCTGCAGGCCTTGACCTTCAGCCATTGCGTTCAGGGGCCCAGGTCCCACCTGGATTTGTTGGGGCAGTGATGGTGGGCACTCAGGCGGAGGGGCCCTCCCTGCCCTGTCCCCTGGGGCCCCCAGCCACCCCTGCCCGTCGAGCCCACCCCCAGCGTCCTCCCGGGCAACAGGGAGAGTTATGTCAGGCCCTTTGGCCAAGCGCCAGGGCTCCCCATGGAACTATAAATTGACCTGTCGGGAGAGGGAAGAGATTAATGTCGGCCATCTTCATTAGCGCGTCCCCTGGGGTGACGGCGTCTGCCCTGAGCTGGCTGGTTGGAGAGGGTGTGAGTGAGTGAGGGGATTGAGGGGTTTGCACTCCCCCCAGAAAGGCGAGGGGCAGGGGCCAGGCCTGCCAGAGAGCTGTGGCTTCCTCCCACTGGTAGAAGGGCCGTCCCTCTGGCCTCTGCTCCTGGCAGCAGGCGTGCGCTTTGATGGAGGACCTGTGTGCTAATTGGGAGCAGAGATGCGCGCCCCGCAGCTCCGCAGGGCTCCCAGGCTGACACCGCCAGCTCAGCGGCATCTGCCAGGCCTTCATTAGAGGCCTTTCCCCTGACCAGAAAAGAGCCTGCTGTGGGCTGGGGGCTCCCCTCCTCTCTCTTCCCCTCCCTCTCCCCCTCCCCTTCCCCTTCTTTACTGCGTTGATGGGGAAGGAGGCGGCTTTGGCGCGTGGAATGGATGCTGAGATTTGGAAGATCGGAGGGATCTGAGACCTTGTGCATCCTGATGACCATGTGACCTTGGGTTGGGCCCTCAACTGCTCTGCACCCGGGCGTCCTTGTCCATGAGATGGGCATGGTCGTGCCCCCTGAGGTGGGGGGATCGGGCGAGGGCGCATGTGTGGATTCGTCTTTGGAAATGAGGACATGGCAGAGCCTGGGGCTGAGAGGCAGACTCAAGTCCAGCTTCCTGGGTCCGAATCCTGGTGCCGCCTCCTCCTATGAGGCCCTGGGCCCTCTGAGCCTCAGTTTCCTTATCTGGCGATGGTTGAGGGCCAGGGCTGGTCTCATGGGGTGGGAGTCCCTTTTGGGGGACAGAAACAGCCTCCACACTGGGTGCAGGCTGCTGTGGGAAGTGACTGCAGCAGCAGGTCAGGTGGCGTTAGCTTGGTCCATCGTTCATTTACTCACTCATTCATTCATCCAGGACATGCCTCCTGCACTGGGGTCTTGTACCCACAGGGGGGTTCAGAAGTGGCCTCACCCTCTGGTGGCCTCCCTGGGGAAACAGCTCCAGGAACAGATGGAGAAAGGGCTGCATGAGCTGCTGGGATCCCTAGAAAGGAGTCTCCCCAAGTCTAGGGATATCTGGAAGACTCCAGGTGTCCTGTGAGGTGGAGATGGCAGCCTTTCCTTGAGACCCTGTCTGCACCAGACTGTGGGTATGGGGGCACCTGGTTGGTCACCAAGTTCCTGGCCCCCTGAGTCCCCCAGACCAGACTGTCGACCAGGGTGGGAGCAGGGTATGCTTTGCTCAGTGTGCAGGGCCTGAGACCCCTCCCCATGCCCACTCCTGTCTCCCAGCCTTTCCTGTGCATCCAGGGGTGTGGGGGGGGGAGGCCCTACTTGGTACTGGTGTCACTGGCCTCCAGTCTGTAGCTCAGACTGGGTTCCATGAGCACCCAGCTGGCCAGGTGCCTGCTCGAGGCTGGGGGTAGCAGCACTTTGGCCAGGGCCCGCTGTGGGATGGTTGAGTGGTTCAGGCTGTGCCCCTCACTAGCTGAGGGTCACTCTGTGGGCATGTGACTCTGCTTCTCCAGGCCTCAGTTTCCTTGTTTGTACCGTGGGGATAGCCGACGTGCTAGAAGTAGAGCACTGAGAGCACTGTCCTGTGGTCATTTCTGCCTCAGGCAGCTGCCCCAGCTCCTGTTGGCTGCCCAGAGAGCCTTGGTCAAGTGGGGTGCGGGCTTCTCTGTGGCCCCAAATCTCCCCGTCAGCCCGCCGGGGGTACTAAGCACCCACTGTGCACCATGGAATGTTTGAACAAAAATGCGTGGTTTGAGAGTCGGAAAAGCCAGCTCTGAGTCTTCACCTCGCAGCTGTGTGGCCTTGGGCACATCACTTAACCTCTCTGTGTCTCTGTTCTCTCACCTGGAGCTGAATGAGATGTTGTAAACTGAAAACCACAGTGCGGATTGCTTTGATCAGTAAGTGTCCACCTCATGTAGAGGATGGAGCACTGGACCAGGAGTCCAAGCCCTGGGCGGTGCTCCTGCCCCCTGGGCCTTGTGCTGTGACTTTGGGCAAGACTCTCTGGACACATCTGTTAAGGGGGCTTTGGCGTCTGCCTGGCTCACAGCTCTTCTGAGAATGAAAAGCCGTGTGGGGTCAGGGGAGAAGGGCTGCTCATGGGAGGGCTTACAGGGCTGGGTGCTTTCCCGGAACAACCCTAGCCCCCCAGAGGTGAATGACCTCCTGGGGCCCTGGTTTCCTGTCTGGAAAATGGGACCAGACACCCTGCTCACACTGGTCCTTAGATCTCGGGGATTCTGCGTTTAATCAGGATTTTAGGCATTCTATTTATAATGCATCTGAATGGACTGCAGCCCAATTTAATGAGACGTGTGGAAATATACCGTCATCCGACTTTCACATATTAAGATTGCCCTTTGAAGGTCCCGTGTTGAGAGGCCGATGATGGAGAGGTGCCTATTGTTGCTGCCTCGCCCGAGCCCAGCCCGTCCCGCCTGGCAGACTCAGTCGCGGGAGCTGGCAACATGGCTGTCCGCCCCGCCTCTCCCGAGCAGGCAGGAATCACGAACGCGTTAGCAGTTTCATTAAGCCTCTCGCCAGCCTCCCCGCCTCCCTCCCGGGCCTCCTCGGTAATTATTTTCCCAGCCCTTCCACTCGCAGCCCCTTAGACAGCTCTTCGGGATTGGCCGAGTGGCCCCCGCGGGCTGGGCTGCTGGGACCGGGCTCTGCCGAGGGCCCCCGTGGGCACCCCCTCCCGCCTGCATTGCCATTTAAGCTTTCTGTCCCCCTGAGGCCTCCGTGAAAATGCAGATCTGCCGCCTGCCAGGGGTGACGGTTAACCCATTATTACACACCCGCACGTGTTGTCTCCTCTGCGCGGCCGACCTCCGTTCAATCAGGCGAAAAGTTTCTGGGGCCTTCTCTGGGGCTGTCACCGAGTGGGCTCCAGGGACCCTGCTGTGAGGGAGATGGGATTTCTCTTCTTGTGAAGCATCCAGGGCCCTGGGTGGGTGGACAGGACGTGCAGCGCGGGATGTGTGTGGAGACGGAGGGGGAGGTGTGTACAGAGCGGGGCCAGGACTTGAGGGTTGTCTTCTCGGGACCCAGAGGTCCTGGGACCCACAGCTCTCCACCGCCCAGGCTGCGTGTGACACCCAGGTGGGCCCAAATTTCCTGTTCTCCTGGCCACACAATGATTGGCTGAGAAATGGGCACATGGCCCATCTGAGCCCATCAGAGGTTTCCCTGGAATTTTGACAGAGCCTGCGGGGGAGACTGACTCATTGTGGTTGCTGACCGTAGAGGGCGTGAATATGAGACTGCCCGCCGCCCTCTTCCACAGCCATATCCAGGGTGGGGAATCTCCGGTAAGGTCATCTCATGGAGGGAGGCAGGGCTGAGATGGAAGTATATATTACTTCATTTGGGCCTCTGGGTCCAGCTATGCCTGAAACCACCCCTGGAGTTCTCAGTTACGTCAATAGATACGTTCTCTTTTTTGCTCAAGCTATCTTGAGTTGATTTCTTTCTCTTGCAACCAATAGAGTCCTGACTGATGAGAAAAATCAGGCAGGATTTTACAAAAGAAGTGACATATTGAGTTGGGTCATGAAGGATGAATAGGAGTTCGTGCAGCAGCGACGAGGAGGAAGAGCACTCAGGCAGAGGGAACAGCAGGGGTCAAAGGCGTGAAAGTGTAAGATGTGGGGGACACCACGTACTGGCTGTGGCACCAAGGCTTGTAAGCACAAATGACAAGAGAGGAGGTGGGAGGTGGAAGCTGATGTCAGGCTGTGGATGCCAGGTTGAGGAGGGGTGTAGGCCGAAGGTGCTGAGGACTGTGGGAGGGAGGGGCAGGTCCGAGAAGGTGCCATGGAGAGGATGAGTAGGACTTTGCTGGCAGAGAAGGGCCAGGGAGGGCATCCCAGCGTGGCGTGGGTCTGGGAATCAGAGTGAGAGCAGAAGCTCCAGAGTCAGGGCTGGAGAAGTAGACAAAGGCCCGACCACAGGGGCCTCGGATGTGAGGCAGCAGCAACCAGAGGGTCCCAGGGGCCCCTGGTGTGGTCAGGTCCAATTGCACTGTGGAGACTGGCAGTTCATTCACTCGTTCAGTGAACAGATTTGTGAAGTACCTACTATGTGCCAGGCCCTGAGGACACAGTAGTGACCACTCAGCCACAGCCATGGAGTCACACAGCTCCCAGGCTGATGGGGAGACAGGCAGTGAGCAAGCAAGAAGATACACGAGAACGTGAAACAGTCAAGTGATGGTGACTGGGGTGGGGTGGGCATGTGGGTGCCACGGGCCAGGGTACTCTGGGGAGGCCTCTCCAAGAGGAGACATTTGAGCTGAGACCTGAAGGACGAGGAAGACTGGCCATGGGGAAATCAGGGGGAAGAGCATCTGGGCAGAGGCCAGAAGAGCACCTGCAAAGGCCCTGTGGCAGGTCTGAATTTGGCCTGTTGAGGGGCAGAAAGGAGGCCAGTGTGGCTGGAGCATGGTGGGCATGAGGTTGGGGGGGTGGGTGGGGGCGAGATCATGCTGGGCTGGGGGGCCCAGGAAGGGGCTTGGGTTTTCTCCCTCTGATGGGGAGTCTTTAGAGGGTGTCAGTAGCAGGTCTGGAGGCAGAGACAGGGGAAGGAGGGAGATGGCAATGGGGTGGAGCTGGGAGAGTCCGTGTGGCCTGCAGAGCTGGGGGAGAAGGGAGGCCTGGGTAGGGCCCCAGTTTCCGGACAGAGCACCTGGGAGGATGGAGGTGCCATTTGGGGAGCTGGGATGCCTGGAGCAGCCTAAGCTGGAAGCGTCTGTGTGGAGGAGTTCAGAGGCAGCTAGAGTTGGTGGGGGTTCAAGCTGAGCTTGTCCGAGGGGAGGGGAGGTGGGAGCCAAGGCCTAGGGAGAGGGAGGACATCTGGAGTGGTTTTTCCCACCTGACTACCCGTCTGTGCCCAGGTATGCCACATGGGGTTGGCATGGGTGTGAGAGCTGTTTGCTGCCCTGGACACAGCCAATTTGTGCCCCCTCCATCCCCCCTACTGGTCCTGGCCGGAGCATGAAAGGGACAGCCTGCTGCCCGCAGCCAGGGCCACCTTCTGCAGTAGGAAGCTCACCCGAGTTGCTCTGCCTCTTGGTGCCAGCTGCTTTGCTCGGCTGGAGGAGGCCATGCTAATGGGGCCAAGGTCATAGGCTGCAGCCTGCATGGGTGGCGGGCTGGCTCCCTGACCTATGGGTGGGAGCCCAGGACCATGCCCCTGGCACCTGTAGGCAAGGGAGGGGTGACGGCTGGCCCACAGACCTTGGTTGCCCACTATGGGTGGGCCTGGGGTGAAGGTGAGCTGGGGACCAGGCTGGTCTGGGCAGGGCTGGGAGGTGATCTGAATGCTGGGGGACGCCCGCCCCAGAGCTGGAGCCCTGGAGGCTCCCTGTCACCCGCTCCGGGGCCCTGTGCTCCGTGGCTGCAGTGGAGGTCCCAGAGCCCAGATCTCTCTTGCCACCAGGCCTTTGCCTCTGCTGAGCCTTCTCTCTGAACCACTTCCCTGTTCCCCTCCTCACCTCCGGTCAGGGGTAACAGATGTCCCCACTGCATTCCCACAACCTCTGGGCTTTTCTCTCTGCCAGTCAGCATTCACTGAGCAAATGTATTCACTTAATATGGATATGGAGGCCCTACTATGTACTAGATCGTGTGCGGGGGGGTGAGGTGGGGTGACGCATCTGTGAACAAGACAGACCAGGTCCTGGCCCTCACAGTATAGCGGGAAAGACAGTCAACCAATGAACAAGCAAAAACGTGTCCAGTGCCAGGCTGCAGGCAGAGCTGTGTAGGGAAGCTGTGGGGTGCTGGAGAGGGGGTGTGGGGTTGCTGATGGAGGCAGAGGGGTTGGGGAGGCTTTATCCGAGACCTGAAGGAAGGGAAGGTGCGAGCCACGGGAGGTGTAGTGGGGAGAGCATTCCAGGTGGGCTCTCTGCTTTCTTGTCTGTCTCCATTACTCCTCATGCCTCGTGGGGGCCAGCACACAGACGGGGTCTTCACTGGGGCCGAGCTGATTTGGGGAGGGTCCCCAGGGGCAGGGGTGGCCTACGTGGCCCCTTGGAGCCCAGATCCCAGGGGTATAGGCAGAGGCAAAGCTAGGTTGGGTTATGGGCCCAGGGGGCAGGTGGCCTTGGGTACTGCACCCAGCCAGGGCCTGGGCCTGAGACACTGGCTGGGCATGGAGTCTGTGAGATAATGCACGCAGGGGCCCTGCATCTCTTGGCAGACAAACGGGACTGGGGAGCCTGCATGCCTGGGGGCAGATCCTGCTCCCCTGGGAGGCTGTGGGGCAGACCGACCTCAGGCAAGGCCCTGAACTCGGGCCTCTGCGTCCTCATCTGTGAAATGGGCCGGCAGTGCCTCCCTCATGAGGCTGCTTGGAGGATTAAATGAGATGATACTTAGTGCGGCGCCCGGCACAGGACAGGCGCTGGGTGTGTTGCCCTTACTGCTGTGGTTATTGTTGGCGTTTGCTGAGCGAGTCGCAGACAGGGCTGCTGTTGAGTTGGAGTCTGTGTCCCAGAGGGCCTGTTCACCAGTCCACCTCCAGCTCGTAGAACAGTGCCCGTGACATACGGTGGGTGCTCTGTCAGTGTTTGTTGACTGACTGCCTGACTGAGTGAACTGAGTGTGAGTGAGTGGCCCCCAGGTGGTGGGGAGGACAAGGCACAGACCACACTGGCTTCCCCTTCTGGGAGCCTGGGCTGCACCTGGTGGGCTGACTGTTGGGATCCCAGCCATCTGGGGCAGCTCTGGGACATCAGACCTCTCCAAGCCTCAGTTTCCACCTCTGTAAAATGGAGCTGATATGATCCTGGCCCCCATGACCCATCCCAGGTCACCAGCAGACTCGTGAGAAAATGATATTAAAAGGGCTCCGAGGACAGTTGAGCCCGCAGGAATGTTGGCGATGACACCATCTGATTTCCCAAGGCCGCCCAAGGTCTCCTGGAGGCTGGCGAGATGTTCAGGCTCCAGATAGGGAACCGGGCCCCTCCCTGCCTCCCATGGCCTGTGTGTGAGGGGCACCTGGCTGTGCACCCCCTCCAGTGTCAAGGGTAACCTGACATTGACTCAGCTTTGTTTGGCGGCTCGTTCAGGGCCTCGCAGAGCCTATTTGCACAGGAGTTCACCCTCGGCCCCAGCCCTCAGCCTGGGTTTCCACTGCCCCTGGGCCTGTAGTCTTACATCCCACTGGGCCCTGGAGGAGCCACCATGGTGGGTTGGCGCTCCTTCTGGAAGGGAGGTCCCAAGCTGGGCCTGGCACATAGTAGGTGTGCAGGAAGGGCCTGTTCAGGGGTGGACACCCAGAGGCCTGGGCTTGGCCTGAGTCCTGCTGCCAACCCGTGTGCGGCCGTGGGCAGTGGGTCTGGGAGACGCCTGAAAGCTGTGGGTCCCTCTGAGTTGTTCTCAGGTTTGTGGCTGGAGCACGTGTCACAGGGGCCTGGATATGAGGGTTTTTGCCTCTTTCCCTCTGCCGCCCTGGGGTGGGTGGAGACCACTAGTCCCTTGCAGATGGGGAAGCTGAGGCCCACAGAGGGCCAGGGTGTGGGGGAGGCCAGATGGGTCTCTGCTTTGGTGTGCCCTGTGCACGGTGCAGTGGCTGTCAGCCGGGCTCGCGCACAGCCTGGGTACACACCATGCTCTTAGACCCTCTGTGCAGCGATGCACATAGAAGAAGGTCCTGTCACTGCCTTGTTTTGTTCTTCTTTACTTTTGGGGCTGTAACTTAATACAGAAGAGTGCACAAATCCAAGTGTACAGCTGGATAGGTTTTCACATCTGTGTATAGTTGTGTCACCCCCATCCGGGTGCAGACCTAGAACATTCCCAGCACCTGGGAGGCTCCCTCGTGGCCCTTCCAGTCATTGCCCACCTGCCGCCGACAGCCGCCCTCCTGGCCTCTGGTCTGTGCGAGTCATCGGTGCTGTTGCTCTGGCAAAGCTGGCAGGACTGGGCTTTGAACCCTCCCATTAACTGTCCCCACGGCACCTGGAGATCACTCCTGCTCACAGCCCTCCGAGGGTTCCATCGCCCTTGGAAGAAAGACCCGCATCCTCCCCCAGCCTGCCTCTGCCACCTCCTGCACCATCACGCCCTCCAGCCACACAGGTGGATGGGCCTTTCGTCCTCAAAAGCCCTCAGCTCCGTCCTATCTCAGGGCCTTTGCACATGCTGTTCCTTCCTCCTGTCCGCTCTCAGCTTCCTTTCAGGGCCCAGCTGGAGTGTCACCTCCTCCAGTGTGCCTGCCGGGACGTCCCCAGACCAGGCTGGGCCCTCCTGGCCCATCATTGGGCTAGTTCGTGCTTTTACTTTACTGCCCGTGTCATGTGTAATTAATTGTCACTTAAGCATCTGCCTCCCCCGCCAGACAGTAAACTCCACTCCAGGAGGCAGGGCTGGTGTCTGCTGAGTTCACGGCTGCATCCCCAGCACCATTCATTGATTCATTCACCCATCCTTCTAGTCATCTGTTCGTTCAGCAGATACCGAGTGCCTGCCATGCTGCAGCCTCTCAGCTAGTGTTTGTTGAGTGAGTGAGTGAGTGGATGGATGGATAGATGAGTGAATGAATGAATGAATGTGCTTCTGCCTCTAAAGCCACTATTCTCTTTGTGTGTGTGTGTGAGGAAGACTAGCCCTGAGCTAACATCCGTTGCCAATCCTCCTCTTTTTGCTGAGGAAGATTTGCCCTGGGCTAACATCCGTGCCCATCTTCCTCTACTTTATATGGGATGCCGCCACAGCATGGCTTGACAAGCGGTGGGTTGGTCCGTGCCTGGGATCCAAACCTGCGAACCCCAGGCTGCCGAAGCGGAGCGCACGAACTTAACCACTACGCCACTGGGCCGGCCCCTAAAGCCAATATTCTTTCCGTTGCTTCCCATCGTCTCTGATACCACCTCTCTGGGCCTCAGTTTCCCCAGCTGTCAGTCAAGGGAGCCAGACCTGCCCCTTCCAGCCAGGTTCTGACTTCAAGGATGTCGGGCAGATGGCCTGGCTTTGGCCGCAGTTCCCTGGGGCAGCCCAGCTGTGCAGGGAGGTGACCACAGGCTACAGGGCAGATTCTACCCGAGACAGTGATGCCTGCTCAAGCACTGGCCCCAGTGCTTGGCAGGGTACTTTCCACACCTGTGTCACCAGAGCCCCTGGTGTCCTTGTTGGGGTGCAGGGCTCAACGCCCAGACCCATCAAGGGGCCTGCCAAGACCACGCAGCCACCCAGCCTCTGAGCTCCAGCTCGGCCTGCTGGGCCTGGAAGGGAAGGAGAGAGGAGGGTTGCCAGGTGTGGGAGGCAGTGGGAGCAAGAGTGATGGGCCCTGTAGATCTGAGTTCAAGCCTGGCTTCTCCCCCTTACAGCTGTGTGGCCTCGGTCAGATCACTTGCCCTCGTGAGCTCAGTGTCCCAGCTGTAACAATGGGAGTGAAAGTCACCATCATCTCGTGCCGATGGCGCCTCTGAGGTTCGCCAGACCTCTGGGAGCATGTGGGAGGTCTCTGCGGGGCTGGCCTTCTCTGGGGCCCAGCCGGACCGGCCTTGGCCAGAAGCCGTGCAGCGCGAGGTGGCTCAGCAGCTTAGCGGCTTGTCAGCCAGGCGGGCGGGTGTCCTGGGGCCGGGTTTGATTAGTTCAGGTTGACAGTCGCGCTCCGCGGCACTGCCGGGAGGGGAGCCCGTGATTACCCTAATGAAGCTTGAACGCAGTTTGTCATCCAAACAGCTGGTTCGGAGCTGCGCCGCTGCCAGCTGCCCTGCTTAGCTGTGCAGCCACACGCCCAGCGCCACACACCCGAGCCCTGAGTGCCCCGCCACCAGGCCCACTGAGGCAGGAGGCAGTGGCCCCGGGTGGGATGTGGGGCAGCCCCAGGGGAGTGGGATGGGCCACCTGGGGGTCGGGGACTTGGCAGAGCCTGGGACAGTGGAGCAGGCAGCTTCTCAGGACACTCACAGGTCAGGCCCCTGACTCCAGACCTCAGTTTTCCCATCTATAAAGTGGGTGTTGGGGACTTACAGCTTTAAGTCTCAGATTTCAGGCTGATGTGTTGCCTCCTCTGGGAATCCTTCTCAGACCCTGCAGGCTGGGTCCAAAGCCTCCACAGGTACCCACAGCCCTCAGGGCAGGCCCTGTCAACCCCCTGATGGCCCTGTGTTGTCACTGCAGGTCTGGATGGTTGTCATCGTGTCTCATTCATTCATTCAGCAAATGTTTATGAGAACACACAGCGGTGAGCAAACCAGTCACCATCCTGCCTTTGTGGAGTTTGCATTCTGGTGGGAGAGACTCATTGGATCTATGCCTCATCGGGGGAGCCTGGGAGGGCTTCCTGGAAGAGGTGGCAACTGAGCCCATAACAGCCAGGGGGGGAGAGAGACACAGGGAAGAGTGTTCCAGGCAGGAGGAACGGCACGTGCAAAGGCCCTGAGGTAGGAGGGAGTGTGGTGTTGGAGGGGAACGTGGGTCATCTGGTGACACATTGAGGTGTCAGTGCTTCCCAGGGGAGGGACTTATTTCATGCCCTGTGCTGGGCAAGTTCACTGTGTGATCTTTCATTTCACCTTGCTGATCGCCCTGGGAGGAAGGGTCATTGTTCCATGCTGCAGATAGGGAAACTGAGGCCCACATCATGGGAGGGTGGTGCCTATAGGTCTCTGCAGCCTCAGGTCTACCTGGCGGCCCCCTGAGAGTTTCTGAATCAGAGGTGTTGGCTCAGCCTGGGGTAAAGTCCCCAGGGGCACTCAGATGAGGAGGGGGCTGAGCTGGGACCTGGGACCCTGTTCCGGGCTTAAGCCCTTGCATGGCAGAGAAGAACAGGCAAAGGGGGCAGCAGGCAGCTCGGGGCCTCCACAGGACGGTGGGTGGGTCTGTTACTCTGGGCCAGGCCCGGTATTTGAACCTAGTAGCTCCTGAGTCCACACTCCCTCCACCGCCCACTGAGCCATTGCCAACCAGTTGGAGGCCACTCTTTTCCAAGGGCTTGGCTTGGCTCGGAGGTGGGGCGGGCAAGGGGAGGGAGGGGACTGGCCTCCGCCACGTCCAACCCTTGGCTGCTTCCCCGTTGCCTCTGCCACCGTCTGACGCTGGGCCCCATCTCCTCCCTCCTGCATCCCTGCAGTGGCCTCCTGGGTGGCTTTCCAGATGTGTCTGCTGTGGTCATCCTGTTCCCACTACCCCTTTTGTCTCGACACTCCCTCCCCCTGTACTCTCTGTGGCTCCTTGCTCCACCAGCACAGAGTCCACATTCTGGCCCAGCATTCACGGTCTCCCAGCCTCGTCCCCACTCCTTACTTTGCCCCCTTGCTTGCCTTACTCTGTCCTGAATAACCACGGCCTCTTCCTCTGGAGAGGGGGGTGTGGGGCCCTGGGTCCTGCGTGGCCATCTGTCCTGCGGCCACTCTCGAAGCAGGTGTGTCCAGGCTGGGTGCCAGACCCGACAGGCGCCCCCCCTGCTGCCGGGCAGCCTGCGAGCCAGATGAAGGACAGCTTTATGGGCTCGCTGCAGGCGGAGAGGGATTCCCACCGCTCTGCCCCTCCTCCTCGCTGTTGCTATGTGACCGCTGATGCCGCCTGCCTGGGGAGGTGGAGGCTCTGGGAGGACTGGCTTCTCAGAGGCACCCGCCTCTTGCCTCCAGGAGACCCCACTGGGTCTCTGCCCTGGCTCAGAGAGGGATGGGGGAGCTGAGGCTGCGAAAGGGGGAATATGGAGTGAGCTGGGGGCGGCGGGGACAGAGCGGGCCCCTGAATGGTGGGCAGGGAAGCACGGGCTGGACCCCAGCCTTGGCGAGAGAGCACCAGAACGCTTGTGGTTTCCCCTGCCCAGTGTGTGCTCGTGTGCTTTCTCCCACCTGAAATGCCCTTCCCTGGCTGAGGCCTGTGTCAGGAGCTTCCTCTGGGGCCTGGAGGAGGCCGCAGCAAATGAGTTCAGTGAGAGCGAACGATGATGCTCCCCGAAGGTGTGTGGGGCCCCTGCCATGCGCTGGGCCCAGGTTAAGCATTTCACATACATCATCCCCTTGACTCTACCCACAGCCCTATGGGGTAGTGTGGTCCCTCTCCCCGTTTTACAGATGAGGAAACTGAGGCCCAGAGAAGTTAAATGATTTGCCCAGGGTCACACAGCCAGGGAGTGAGTGAGCTGGGGTTTGATCCTGGGCAGTCTGAAGACAAGGACTAGGCTCATAACCTGGAGACCGGGGGTGGGAAGCAGGCTGGACCAGTGACCAGACCAGGCTCACGGTTGTGGACTGGGAGCCGGGCTTGAGAAGGTGCCTGAGCCCTGTGGGTTGAGTGCTGTTGGGTTTTGGGGCGGAGACCTCGGTGAGGACTGGACATCCGGGCCATCAGACATCTGGATCCTAAAGGCACCGTCCTGTCCTGCCTCAGGGAAGCCCTCCAAGACACCTCTCAGGGAGGCCAGGGCTCCAGGCCACCTGCCTTCCCGGACACCCTGGGCATTTGCTGAGAAGTCTGTTCTGGGGAGCTGGGCTCTGGAGGTGTGTGTCCAGCCTGGCTGGAAGGAACATGGGCAGAGCGGCCAGAGAGGGGTAGGGGTGAGGTCCTCTTGCAGAGCGAGCAGCTCACAGCCTCTCTGTGGCCGTGCCTGGGAGGGTGATGGAGGGGCTGCATTAGTTCACCTAAGAGAAGACGGGGCCTGACTCAACAACAGCCATGGCAAATTGGACGCTCACAGATGTAAAAATAACATTGCAGTCGAGACAAGGGCTGTGGGAGATCAGGGAGGCTTCCTGGAGGAGGAGGCCCAGAGCTATGATGGGAGGGATAGATAGGACTTAAATGGGTAGAAGTGGGGAACAATGTACCAGGCTGAGGGAAAGCCTGTGCAAAGGCCCTTGGAGGGTGGCACATGAGGTTGGAGCAAGATCTAGGGACGGGAGTGTGGTGCCTGACAAGGGAGGACCTCCAGCAATTGGTTTAAGCTGGGGAGTAGTCAAATCAGATGTCACATGTGTATGGATTCTGTGAATCTGGGGAGTCCTCGTAACCCGTGGCCTGGAAATCTCAGGGTGCGTGGCCTAGCTCCACCTCTTCCTCCGTGTGTCCTCTTGGGTGAGGAAGGTGCCATCTCTGAGCCTCTGTTTCCCCATCTGTAAAATGGGCTCACTTCCCCCATCAAAGCCCAGATGTGGGGGCTGAGTGTGGGAGTGTGTGTGAAATGCCTGTGTGCGGGGCCCCCTTGAAGGTCCCGCTCAGGAAGTAAGTGAGCCCCCCTCCCTCCTCCATTTCCCAGGGTTCCTGCTCACCCTCTGTGGGTTGGTGGGGAGGCCTGTTCCCTGCACCTTGGGCTGCTGTTCCGTTAGCAGGTTGGGAGAGGGTGAGGCAGTCAGAGTCCCAAGATCATGCCCTCCCTTAGGCAGGGTCTTCTGAGGGCCATGGCAGGCGCCCCCCACTCCCTCCTCCTGTTCCTTCAGCACAAGGCGTCTCCCCACCTGGAGACATTGTCAGGAGGGGTTGCATCCAGCCGCATTCTCAGACACTGCCCAGGGCTTCCCTGCAGCCCCACCGTGGCAGTGCTGACCTCGCAATCAGATGTTGGGTGAACCTTGGCTTGGCTCTGTGACTGCTGTGTGCTTCAGCCGTCCCCTCCAAGTAGCGAGAGTACAGCTTGCTTCCTGCGGCTGTCGCGAGGGTGAGAGTCCCTTGGGGACTGCCTGGCACATGGTAGTCATTTAATACGTATTAATTCCTTTCCCCTCCTGATCTGGTGCCATGGGGATTCATTTCAGGCTGTGGAGAAGGAGCTGCACGTTCCTCACCAGAAAAGACACTCGGTAAGTGCTCGTTAAAGGACGAGCGGCCACAAGCAGAGCAGGACAGGCTGTGCCCGGAGCTCAGGTTCTGGGGTCACCTGGCTGTGTGACGTTGGGCGGGTCACATGCCCTCTCTGGGCTCCTTTGTAGAAGGTGAGCAAGGCTGATGCAGCCCGCTGAAGCCACCTCAGAGAGTGAATGTGGCAGCTCTTTGCTAACTTAAAGGCTCGGTCCAGACCACAGTTGTGGTTTTGTAGCTGAGGAAACTGAGGCCAGAGGGGTGAAGTACTGGCCTGGGGCAGCCCAGCTAGGGGTGCTGCCCAGCTCTGTGAGGCTCTGAGTCCAGTGCTCCTTCACTGGGTCATGCGGATGTGCGTTGGCTGGCTGGGCTCCCCTGCATGCCCAGACCTTGGGTCTTTGATGCATCGTGGGGTCTGTCTGAGGTGCAGCTGCAGGAAAACCTGGCAAAGGGGCCGTCTTTCACGTCTGCTGAGAATTTACTGCCCGCCCCGGGCCCAGCTGGGACGGGAGAGGACACTGTCACAGGTTGGCTTCCGCAGAATCAGACCCCAGGGTGCCCGTGCAGGAGGTTTGTTGGGGAGCTCCCGGAACAGCAGCTGGAGGGCAGAGGGTGCCATCACAGCAGGGGCCTCGGGACCCCGTGGGTGCGGAGCTGGGGTGTCCTGCAGAGCTGTCCCAGATCGAGGCTGTGGCACCTGCATTGACTGGTCACCGGTGCAGCTGTCCCCAGGGAGAGGGCATCCCCAGGGGGAGGGGGCTCCCTTCTGCCAAGGGATACAGCTGTGAGCCCTCCGCAGCCGCCACCCCGCAGCCGGGAACCCCACCGTGGCCCTGAGGGAGTCTGGGTGGTGTACCTCGACAGGTGTCCTGTGGCATCAACCACCGGGCGCCCAGTGGCTTCGTTCCCGCCAGGACAGTCGTGACGGCAGCCCTGGCCCCTTGTGCCTCCACACCACCAGCAGTCCTGCGAGGTGGGGCTCCCGGTGGCTGCTTTCAACCTGAGAGACTGAGGCCCACCGAGGTTCACAGGCTCCCGGGCTGCAGAGCGAGTTGGTGGCAGAACTGGGGCTCTGAGGCGGCGCCCTGCACCCCCCAGCCTCCACCTCCCAGCACCCCACGCACTGTCAGACCTCTTGCTCCTGCCCTCCCTTCTGTTCGCTGCTCAGGGCTGTCCCGGCTCCTCCGTGGCCTCTCCTCGCAGCCCTGCTGTGAACATTCTCTGCCCTCTAGCTTCAGGGCCCGCGCCTCCGCCGTACCCCTCGCTGGGGTCACTCCTGCGTGACTTCAACCCTGGTCTGGACGTTGAGCTCCTTGAGGGCAGGGCCGGGGCCCCTCCTCGGTGTCCTGCCCACCGGGGCTCCTGGCACAACACCCAGGCCCGCGGCACTGTGTGAACTCCAGCCCCCGCCCCCACCAGTGTGACTCGCTGCACCGACGGTGTGGGCTGGTGCCGGCCCCTGCCTCTCAGGGATGCCCGCAGGGAGGAAATCGGGGTTTGCGGGGCAGGAAATGGTGGTGTTGCTGGGACAATCAGGTGGCCCGGCCCCAGGGCCCACCTGGTAAGGTGAGAGGGAGGAGGCAGATGAGGGGCCACTAGGCAGGAGGGGACACCTTGGGGGCACTTCCCTGGAGGTTTCCCCTCCCAGAGCTGCCGGCCTGGCCCGGCGTGGCTGCTGCTCTCCTGGGCTCCTGGGGGAGGAACATCCCCTCTGGTCCTGTCCCTGGAACAGCCTGGGGAGCCTGGAGGTGGTTCCTGTCCCCAGCACCTTTCGCTGGCTGCACTGAGTGTCCGTGTGCCCAGCAGGGAGGAGAAGCAGAGCCCTGGTCAGGGAGGGCTGGCGGAGAGGCCTGAACGCTGAGAGAAGTGCCCGGACCTGGGGCTGCTGGTGTGAGGTCTGATTTGTGTTTGCTTGACATTCATTCGTTCGTCTGTTCATTCATTCATTCAGCAGTTGTGTCCTGAGCCCAGCCCTGTGTGGAGCATGGGACAAAGAGGGACCAGGCCAGGGACGAGGGGAGAACCCAGGCTGGGACTCTTGTGGTCTCACCTTGTCCACAGACGCGCAGGTGGCCTTGGTCCAGCCATTTCGCCTCTTAGACCTCAGTGTTCTCGCCCGTAAGATGGGGTAACGATACTCTCCAGGTGGCCGGGAGATCACACAAGACGGTGGCTGTAAAAGGACATTAGCAAACCACACGATTCAGGGCAAATGGTGGAGATTATTTCTCCAGTCGTAGGTTATTTTCTGATAACGCTACTTCTGTTTGTCTCCCCATTTCCACTTCCCTCACCTCCGTATCAGCCTGGTGAAATTAATGTTGACTTGTCACCATTGCTGGCTAACCCATCCCTCCTCCTCCCGCATCCTCTTCCCTCGGGCCCCACCCCTTCCTGTGAAAATAACAATAATAATAACAGCATGCTGCGCTCCGTGCACACTGACTCATTGAATGCTCACAGCAGCCTCCTGAAGTCCGGATGGTTGTCACCCCCATTTTACAGATGGGGAGACTGAGGCCCAGAGTTAGATTCAAACCTGGGCCCTTGGCTCTGGGGTCTGTGCTCTGAACCGCAGTGCCCACTGCTCGACTTTTCCTGTTTCTGCCTCTGAGTCTTTGTACTTGCAGGACCCCCGTCTGGAATGTTCTCACTCCAGAGCTGTGCGAGGTTCAGCTCAGCTGTCACCTCCTCAGAGAAGTCACCCCCAATGACTGAGAGGGATACCCCCACCTCTCACTGTCATTCCGTCCCCTCACCTGAACACATGGCTCTTCCCTGGGATTCCAGAAGCTTGAGCAGGATGACCTCTGAGGGCCTCCCAGCTCCGGTGTCCTCAGAGCCCAGCCACTCCTGTCTGAGTGGCCCCCACGTGCGGCCCCATCCTCTCCTGGCTGCGAGAGGGGCTGCCACCCCAGCCTTCCCCGAGGCACTCGGACTTGGGTTCTGGAGCTTAGATGGGCTTGGTTGGGTTGTCCATTGGGGGCTTGAGCCTCTGAACTAGAGGCCACAGAAAACTGAGCTAGGTGAGTGATGGAACCTGGACTCACAGAACACACCTTCATTCATTCACTGAGTCACTCATTCATTCATTCACTCAACACTAATGTGTTAGGAATCTTCTTGTTGGCCACGTACTCTGCTGAACAAATGCTTCTCCAGTGAAGGAATGAAGTCTGTCCTTACCTCTCCCCAGCCTTTCTTGACCCAGTTTGGGCCCTTGTCTCTTCCACGGAAGTCCCTCCCTGCATCCTCCCCAGGGAGACCACGGACCCTCCCTGCTGACATTTGATGTCATGATCAAGAAAAGGGCTTGTTGTCACTCTGACATCTTCCAGCTGACTCCCTCCTCCCTCCTGTGTGTGATGGCTGCCAGGATTCCCCGAGCCAGATTGCAGCCAGCCTCTAGAAGGATCTTACAGTGTGTGTTGGGACTCCCTTCCCCCAGGGCCATCTTGTTCATCTTCTGAGTGTTCACAGGTGCCTCTCAGTGTCCAGAGTGGGGCCTGATACAGTAAGCCTTCGATAAGTCTACTAAGTGAATGAATGAATGAATGAATTCTTCACTCCATTTCCCTTTCTTAGGTGCCACTGTCTGTTTTGTGTTTCCTCAGATTCTTGTTGAATTAGAAGGGAAGACAACAGTGACAGCAATAATAGCTGCTTGTATTTATCCAGCACTTGCTGTGTGCCGGGCAGTGTTGTAAATGTTTCACATGTGTATTCATCCGGTTGTCCCCTTCCTGTGGGACAGGTATGAGTGCCCCCTTTTCCATGAGGAACCAGGCACAGGGGAGCCAGCAACTTGCCCAGGGTCCCCAGGCTCCTCAGAGGTGGAGTTGGGATATAAACCAGCAGGGCCCCAGAGCCTGTTTTCTTGAATTGGTGATTATAGGCAGGACTCTGTTTTGCTGAAGAGGGGACAGGAGGCCTTGGGAGGCTGCCCCATGGGACATGCCTCTGCAAATGGAGAGGACAGGAGCACCAGGCTGCATGCAGGTCCTGAGCCCTTGGAGTGAGCTGGCCATAGAAGGCAGGGTGGGGGCTGTGGGTGTGGTCAGAGCTGGAGGAAACTGGGGGTCCCGCTCACAGGGCCGTGGGGCAGGGATCTTCCTTCCAGCCCCTGCTGGGGCCTCCCTCGTACCCCTAAAGGGGCCGTGTCATGGCCGTGGCTGTGAGCCATGTGGTGCCCGGTGCTCCCTCGTGCCCTGAAGGACCGTCTGTCTGAAGCCTCTGTCACCGACAGGTCAGGGCGCACGGGTCTGCCTCTGAACGAGACGGCCTTAAATCCATTGCCAGCCCTCGCTCCTGAATTGCTTGTGCGGTTTTTACAGTTGCTTGGGGAACTGTAAGTCTGCGTTGCCTGACTCCTGTGTATTTAAATTCTCAGCCATAATGTTATATTAACTCATTTTTTGCAGTTTCCTGGGAGGCTGTGTGTACATTACTGGGGCGGTGGGGGAGTGGGAATGGCCATGCATGTGGACAAACACAGCTGTGAGTGTGCCCGGCCCTGGGGACTGACCGGGGACCCCCCCCTCCCGAAGGACCCCATGAGAGATATTTTCTGGCCCTCAGCCAGGTGTTCGCAGCGCCCGAGTCTCCCTGAAGCTGTGGATGCCACCGTGTGGCTGGTGAAGTCAGGGTCCGGCCTGGAGATGGCTCCTGGGTCACATGTCTGTCGTTCATTTGCATCCAAGTGTGTCCATCCCCTCATCTGTCCCCAGATACATGCCGAGCACCTACTGTGTACCCAGTCTGGAGACATAGCAGAAACACAACTGACAGTCCTGTCAATGGTGCCCAAGGTCAACAGCTGCCAAGTGGCAAGGCTGGCATCAAACTCAGGCCTTCTGGTCCCATCGTACATGTTCTCACTGCTCTATTCTGGGGAAAGGCATTTCAAATGGGTGGAACAGTATGTGCAAAGGCCCAGAGGTCAGAACGTGGTTGGTGAGTTTGAGGAACAGCGGGGAGGCCAGTGTGGCTGGAGCAGTAAACGGGGGTGAGAATGGAAGAGGGGAGGGTGGAGAAGTTGAGGGGTCTGATCTCGAGGACTGTGATGAGGAATTGGGGGCTCACTGTGCTCCCTCATCCTGTTCCTGAACCAAGGCAACAGTCGTGGGACAGAGGGAGGATGGTAAACAGGGGATGGCAGAACCATGGGGTGTGGCACCGTAGGGCAGGATCTAGGGGCTCCTGCGGGGGCAGGGTGAGCCAGAGGGGAACTCCTGGGAGGGTCAGGGCTAGGAGAGCCCAGGGGCTGGGGTAGGAAGGAGAGATTTCCTGGGGAAGGCCTGGTGGGGGAGTCCAGTTGCTCAGCTGCGCCCCGGCCCTGCCCAGAAAACCAGGATTTCTCCGCTGGCTTCCTTGCTTGCCTTCCGTGGAACATTTGTCTAGGTCTCTGTGGGGTGTGAGGAGGGGCTCAGAGCTCAGCCCTGACACTTTATTTGGTTGTTCACTCCCTGCCTCAGTGTCTTCATCCAGAAAACGGGTCTGATGCTCATGAGAACTGAGATCATGGCCGAAAAGTTCTGGTGCTGGTGGAAGGTTAGAACTCTGCTTATAGACCATTTGCTGTCATTTGATTTTCTAGGCTTGAATAATGTCCCCATTGTATGGGAGGGAACTGCAGGTAGAAAGGGAAATGACTTGCCCAGAGCCCCTCTGGGTCCTAGTGTGGCCAGACCCAGAAGGCTGTGCAGTGCAGGGGAGAGAGACCTGGAATTAGCCCCCCTGCCCCTGCTCCCCTCCTCCACAGTGAGGCCCCCATGGCCTTCCACAGCTGCCCAGGCAGGAGTGGGGCTGGGGTAGCTCGAGCTTGGAGCTCTGGTAGGTGGGCCCAGCCCTCAGGTCTCCTTGCCTGTGGGACACAAGGGCAGGGCCAGAGGAACACCCATCCTGGCCTTCATTCATACTGTGCTGGCTGCCTGCAGTGCCCTCTGCCCAGCCACGTCCTCACCCTTTAAGTCTCAGCTCAGCCAGCACCTCCTCTGGGAAGCCTTCTCTGACTTGGTTCCCAACAATCACACACCAGCTTGGTGCCCCTGTAGCCCTGTGCTCACGTCACTGTCAGCGTGGACCTTGCCGGGCACCATGATCTGTCCTCTCCCACCGCTCCTCGTGTGTGGGGCTGTGTCCCATCCCTCCTGTGCCCCCAGTGCCCCTCACAGGGCGTGGTACAGAGATGTCAGTGAATATGTGTAGAACAGAGCTGGATGGACCTCAGGCTGGGGGAATGGCAGGGGCCTGAACCCCAGTCGGCAAGTGCCACCCCTGGCTGATTTCACACTCCAGGCCCCAGCTGGCCACAGCGGATCAGGGATAAACTGCACACCCAGGCCTGGAGTGGCCAGCGCCTCTTGGGACAGCTTCTAAACAGAAGGCCCTGGTGACCTCCTGCGTCTGGAGGTGCTGGGCACAGTGCCAGCGAGATAGCAGTGTCCTCCCAGGCCCTAGGGCTTCACAGAGCGAGGCTGGTCACCTGTAGCCCAGCGGCTCAGCCCAGAGTCGTCTCTCACCCAAGGTCCCCGATGAAGGCTTGGCTGGGCAGTGCTGGCGGTCGCTGGGCAGAGGGCACCATCCCGCCTCCCTCGCCAGGCCTGAGCCCACTCCCTGGAATTGTCCCCAAATGCCAGCCTCTGTTCTCCCTCTTAATGAGGAAAGCTCTTCTCTTCTCCCCGCCATCCCCCCTTCTTCCAAAATGGATTTACTGTTCCACTGCGCTGCACGCCCCCCTCCTCCTCCTCCCCTCTCCTCTCACAGGCCACCGAGGGAAGTGGAGGGTGTTATTGTATATTTTAGCCGATTGTTCCCCGTACTCCCCAGTCTCTTTGGGGTGGGGCTGGGGGGATGGGGGAGCAAGTAAATTATATATTGAACTCCTAACTGGAGCTGAGGCCTTGTGGTTTCCATGGCAACTGGGCTGGAAATAGCTCGGCGTGACATCAGCACGGTACAGGTATAGCCGGATCCAGCCGTTCCCCAAACAAGCTGGCAAGGGGAGAAAGGGATGTGCAGCTAATTAGCATATGCAAATCAGGCCTGGCGAGCAGGGCGGGGCCTGGGATGCCCTAGCAGGGCCTGTGGCCATGGCCAGGGTCTCTGGCAGGTAAGTGGGCCAGGGGTGGTGGTGGGGTCGGGCCCAGGCCTCCCTGGCACATACCCCTGTGCTGGGGCTGGTTGGGGCGTCTATTGTGGGGCCCAGGCTGCCTGGGCCTGCCTGTCCTGTGGGGCTCTGGGAGCGTGGCCAATGGGGCTGCCAGGGGATGTGCGGGTGCGCATGGCACGGAGCCGGGATGGTTGCCTGCCTGGGCTCGAGTGGGATCTGGCTCCTCTTGACTCACAGGTGCCTTTGAAGCCAGCTACCTAATTGGGCTGTGCTGGCTGGCTGCCATTTTTCCCTCCAGGTCTGTGAAGAAGGGTCACCCTGTGCCCACCACCTCGGCTCCCCTCCTTCACCTCCAGGCTGTGGGAAAGGCCCACAGACATGCCCCCCGCCCCCCCCACTGCTCCACTGCCGTATCCAACATCCCCCTTCCCGGCCAGACCCACCTGGGGGGAAGAGCAGAGCCATTCATTTGTGGCTCGATGCCGCCCACTGGTCACTTGGCCTCTCTGAGCCTCAGTTTCCCCCTCAGTGAAATGGAGGTGTTTTTTTCCTGCCCACCCACCTTGCAGGTGGTGAGGGACTAATGAGGTGACACTGGGAAAGGGCCTGGGTGAGCTTGATGGGCCAGGCACATCTGGAGGAGGAGGAGATTTTCTGTCATCTCTGTTTAAATTGGAGCTCTGTCACCGACCACAGACCCCCCCCCCCCAAACACACACTCTGGTGAGACTTGAGAACTTGCAGTAAATTTCTGGGTGAGGTGAAATATTGCCACCTTCATTGTGGTGATTTCCACACGAGGGCTCTTGGCTGAACTGCTGATGTTCGAGCTGGGCGTGCTCTGTGGCTAAATGAGATAGTTTATTCATTTGGGCAAATGTTGAGGGTGTGCCGAGTGAGGGCGGGTGGGGAACGGGGGTGGGGTGGGGTGAGTCAGACGGGGCCAAGCAGGAGGAGCGCTCGGTCTGCTGGAGGAGGCAGACAGACTGTGCAGCCAGTGCTCCCTGGGGACTGGGGTGTCTGGGAAGATCGTTGAGGCGTGGGGCCTTTGAGCGATGCCTTAAGGCCAAGTCAGAGTCCGCTTGCCAGGGAAGGGTATTCCAGGGAGAGAAGTGGGTGGCACACAGGCTCTGGGAAAGGACACCCAGTATTTGGGGAAAAGGTGACATTTGTGACTGGAGTAAAGTAATAGAGATGACACCAGAAAGTTGCAGGTGCCAGTCCCAGAGGGGCTGGAAGCCAGTGAGTTTGGATGTGATCCAGGAGGCAGTGGGAGCCATCGACTGCACTTGAGCAGGGGAGTGATGTGATCAGATCCTGGTTTTGGAAAGAAAAGTTGGGCTGGAGAGGGAGGCAGCTCAGATGGATGTTGGAGTAGTCATGCGTGGTGTTAATGACAGGAATACCAGTTCCAGTCCCTCTGGGGAGCCCCTGTAGCCAAGAGTTACTCTTTCCTTGAGCAAGGATCAGGAGAGATGCTCTGTCTTTGGGCCTCGGTTTCCTCATCTGTCAAGTGCGGCAATTGTAGTACTAGGTTGTGGGGTCTGTATTAGCACAACAGACATGAGCATTTGTTGTCCTGGGCACTGGGATCGGTGGGGAGAAGTGGGAGGGAAGGAGGGGAGAGCAGATGGGCAGGGCTGCTGCTGTCTTGCTGGGACCTGGGGTTTCACTGGTTGTATCCTGGTCTTGGCACAGGTGTGGCTCTGTGTATTTCCAGGGAGGGAATTCTGCCTGGGCTGCCCCTGAGGCTCCTGGTGGCCACAGAGGAGGATTCCCTGCTGAGGGGATCCCTGTTTTCATCACCTCTTCTTCCCTCTCCACAGACCTCGTTTTTCAGAGCCCCTTCTTGGTGCTGGGGTGGGACAGAGCCCTGGGCACCTGCAATGGCCAGGTGTGGCCCTGCCCTCGAAGGGCTCACCGGCAGGGCTGGAGGCGCACATGTGAAGAATGACCCAGCGAGGGGATCAGTGCTGGGGTGGGGTCAGCACCGAGGGCTGCGGGAGCTCAGTGGAGGCCTGCGCCCTGACCTAAGATCAAGGGAGGCTTCCTGGAGGAGGGGACCTTTGGGCTGAGTCTTGAGGGAAGAGTTGACTGGACAGGAAGAGATGGCGTTGCAGCAGCAAAGGCACCGAGGGGGAGCGGCGGGGAGCCTCCAAGCCCTTGCCTTTCCAGGCTCCTCTGATCCTCCCGGCAGGTTAACCTGTGGGGGCGCCAGTCTGTTTTCACGAGTGCCTACGGTGTGCCCGGCTGGGAGGGGGCCCTGGGACTGGGGAGGTAAAGGCCCTGTGAGCCCAGAGGACTGAGCTGAGACCCCCACATTCATGTGTACTTGGTCGCCCCCCTCTCAGGACCTGCCCATGCCCCTCTGGGACTCAAGATAAAGTCCGAGCCCCTTGATGTGACCTCTTGTCTTCATCTTTGTTCACACTGTTCCCTCTGCCTGAACACCCTTCCTCTTTACTCCACCTGGCTCCCTCTGGCTCATCTGCCATTCTCTCACAACACCTCCTCTGGGAAGTCGTCCCTGACCAGCCCTGTCCCAGCCTGGTGGGTATCTCTTATGTGCTCCTGGCCCCTAGGCTCCCTCGTTCATGGCACTGCCCACTTCCTGTAATCACCAACTCCTGGTCCTACCCCGCCCTCCCCTCCTCCCCTGCCGCCACCACCTTAGCGTGACCCTGGAGGATGGAGGGAATCTTACTCAGTTCGGGCCCCATGGCCGGCTCAGGACCTTGACCAGAGGTGGTGTCAGTGAATGTTTGTTGAGTGAATAAGTGAGTGAGTGGATGTTATTCTTCCTGCCTCTGTCCAACCCATTCCACCTACCTGGGCTGCTGTCTTGGCTCCTGGCCCGGATGCCCCACCTGCAGGTGCCTGCCCCCCAGAGTCCTTCCTGAGCCTGGGCTTGCCTCAGCCACCTTCCACAAGGGCTCAGTAGAGCCCACCAAGGCTCTTCTCCTGGGCCCCCAGCTTGGCGTAAGCACCTGGAGGCCCCAGCTGGCTTCTCCCACTTTCCAGTGCCTCAGGCACCCCCGTAGGTGGTCAGTGATCACTGATGGACTGACCCTTTCCAGAACCTTCCCTCAGGCAGGACTGTGTCCTGTGGGAGTCTCTGCAGGTGGCTGCGGCTGCCTGTCTGCCCCCAGGTCTCTTCAGCCACTCCTCGATTCCAGGTGTTTCTAAAAAACTATATGGAAACAGCTTTGCATCATCAAATCCAGTTTCCTGTCAACCCTAAAAAAGGCACAGCCAATTTAAGAACAAAAAAGTTCTGCTGGGGTAGGAGCTGAAGACTTTGGGTCAGGAGGGCTGGGAGGTGGATTCTGGCCCATGTTGGGCCATGAAGGGGGTCTTGTCCTACCGTTCCCCCCCACGCGGTCTCTCCTGCCCTCCCTGGGTAGGTGCATGGATGGGCGGGCACTGGGTGGCCAGACTCCTGTGCCCTCCGCCCTCCTGGCCCATCTGGTGATCCCTTCTCCAGACCCTGGGCCGGTGTCCTCTGAAGCTTTCGAGAATTGTCATGTATTTGCTCATTCACTCAACAGACATTCTCTGGGTGCTTGTGTGCTGCCAGGCTCTGTGCTGGGCTTGGAGGTGCAGAGGTGAATTAAAGGGGTACAGGCAGGAGCCCCCACTCTCACCTGCAGGAGGCAGGGCTCCCCGCTGCCCTCAGCCCCTCTGCACGGGCCTCCCTGCCAGCTCCTCTTCCTGCCTGGGAAGCAGCTAGGCCAGATGTGGGCCTGCCTGGCTGCCTGCCCACCTGCCCGCCCCCCCCCCCCCCCCCCCGGGAGGCCTCGCCGCCTGGGATTCACACTCCCCCGAGGGCTGCGTCCGGCCATGGGGAAATCACTTCCTGACAACGGCCATCAATTTTGCTGAGAGCCCGATGGCGCGCAGCAGCTGGTCCGTGTCAGGCCCCTCTGTGTCCTGATGACAGAAGCGATTCGCATTAGGCATCTGCCCCAGAGCGCACGGCCAGAGGAGATGGTTCCGGCCGGTTCCAGACACGCTCTGCATCGCCTCCAAGTTTGTCTTGCGGTCCTTGGGTTAGTGCAGTTGTCTCCTCCCCGTATTGGGGTGGCTCTGCAGGGCTCTTGGTGGGGCAGCCCCAGCAGGAGCCTGGAGCTCTCAGCAGTGGGCCTTCCCTGCTGCCCCCGTGTCCACTTGGTTGTAGGTGCTGTTCTAGGTGCAAAGGAGGCAGCATTGGACACACAGACAGAGCCCCTGCTGTTGCCCTGAGAGGGTGACATTTTAGCTGAGAGGTAAAAGACAGGAGGGAGACTACCATGCATAGATCTTGGAGAAGAGCATTCCAGGCAGAGGGAACAGCCCGTGCAAAGGTCCTGAGGTGACTCTAAGCCTGCTGTGTTCACAGAACAGAATTCTGTTTAGGCTGCAGTGAGTCCCAGGTGCCTGGGAGTTATCTGGGGTTAGAGCCAGCGTCCTAGCAGAGCCCTGGAGGTGTCAGAGGAAGCGTGGTAAATTCTGGGATGATCAAGGAAACCCCTGGAGGAGGCGGTGGTGGGTAAGCTGTGAAGGGGAGCAGGATTTTGCCTGGTGGAGTTAGATATGAGGAGGGGCCTTCCAGGAGGCAGGTGCAGGGTGGATGAGGCCTATTGGGGTGAGGAGGGAACATGCTGGGCAGGCTCTGCTTGCAGCTTCAGGGTCCTCCTGATGTGGAGAGAGGACGCCACGTTGGGCTGGGAGGTTCCAGGCCACACCAGGCTCAGAGGCCTTTGGTAACCTCACTGGTGGTTGGCCGCCCACCGTCAGCCCCGTGGGGTCAGCAGCATTGGGGTTGAAGTCCCACTGTGCACCAGGGAGTCCGCCTGCATCCCAGCAGCCGCCTGCTAAGTGCCAGGACGCTTCAGTGAGGATGCTCTGGACGTAAGCTACACGACATCAGCCACAGGTGGGCATCATCTCCTGCACTCCCAGCGGGCAGGCTGAGGCCCAGGGTTGAGAGGCTCGTCCAGGGGCGCTGCCCTGGGTCTGTCTGTCCCCACAGGATGTACCGCACGCCAGGCAATGGACAGTAGGATGGTGGTGGCCGTGAACACGGGCCATAGTCTTGGACCTTGGTCCTGACAGCTGTTTGCAGGGCAGGGAGTGTGGATTCCAGAATGGAAGCTCCCACAACCTGTGGTACCCTGCGCCCACCTTCATAGCTCCCTTCATGGATTCTTCTAGGCCTGGGGACCCATCTGGCCTGGCTTTATCAGACCCCCATTAATAAGGTCAAGTCCAGCCAGGGAACCCATGTTTTCTCCTGTGCCCACAAGGATCCCATTCCCGGCAGAGGCAGGGCTGGACCAGGCTGGGCTGTGGCTGCGTGTGCTGTCCTGGTGCCAGTGGGCAGCCTCCCGAGCAGTAGGAAACAGCCAGTGGGGGAGTCCTTGATGCTCTAATCCCCTCGCTTGCTCATTCCTTCACTCACGATGGGCACCTCCTAGGAGATCTGCTGTTTTCTCTGTGGCCCCTGTGCCTGGCATAATGCCAGCGGTATGTAGTACACACCCCACAAATACTGCCCATCTCTGCAAGGTGATTTCAAAGTCCTGGGAGCGGCTTTCCCCCACCCTTATTGTTGTCCTCCCTTGCCTGTTGTCTGTTGGCAGAAATTTTAACATTGGTGGTTCATTCCTTCAGCATGACTATTGCCCTGTCCAGGTTCCTTTTCTAAAATGCAAGCCCCTGGAGTCTCAGCACTTTCTTCAGAAAGGAGACACTTGAGTTCCAGCTTCTGGGTAACCCATGTGCCTGGGGGGCTAAGGCTGTCTTGACTGTACAGGGCTCTGGTCCATGGGTTTGCAGGAGAAACAGGGAAAAGGGGCAGAGTCAGGGGACCAGTGGCAGGTTCTGTGCACCTGCAGAGGGCCTGGGATTACCCTGGTCTTGCACTTATGGACACACAGCCCTGGGCTGAATGTGTTTTTATTCCCGTTTTGCAGAGAAGGGGACTGAGGCTCCCAGCAGGTTCCCTGGCTAGGAGGGGATGGGGCCAGGACTGGGGTCTGTGTGGCTCCCATCCATGCCCTTTGACTGCACTTCACTCCTGCCTGAGACATGGCTGGGACACTGGCAGGGCCCCAGAGGCAGCCCTCTGGGCTCGCAGCTGTGGAAGGAGGGTCCGATTTCTCAGCCTTGTGCGCTTGACGAGAGGCAGTCCCTCCAGAATCTGGTCTGGGCCTTGCAGCCACCCTGAGGCAGAAATGTCCCCATTTCTCTGATGAGGAAACTGAGGCACAGAGAGGCCAACGGCCTCATCCATGGCCCTCCAGGGAAGATGTGTTAGAGGCAGAACACCCCCTCTTACGACACACCACCCACCTGCATGGGGGTGGGTCTCGGGCCTAGTCTTGGTGCCAGGAGATAAAGCGTTCAGACACCCCCTCCTGCCTCCCTGACCACATGTCCAGTTGTTGGCCCTGCTGGGACCCTGCTTTGAGCCTGCTGCAGAGGGAGCGTCAGCGTGCAGGTCCTGGATCGGGGGTGTGTGAGCACAGTGGCCTGACCACTACCTGCCCGCCTCCTGCACTCACATATCCATCTCCCCAGGAGAGCCATCCGGAGACACTGCTCCCGCCGGCCCTGTGCCCGCCCGCCGTGCGGCTCCTAATTGGTCCACCCTCCAGGCCGTATTTTCTCAGGTATCGATGAGCCTGTGTCACCCAAGACGCAGCCAGAAGCTGAGCTAAATTCAAGACGGATGGGGTCTCCGCCTCATTAATCTGCCTGTGGCCACTCCGTAGGGAAGGAGAGCGGGCGGGCGGCGGGCGGGCTGTGCGGGGGTCCCGGCCTCTCCCAGGCTCTCCGTGTGGTCGTCTTAAACCACAAATCTACTGTGGGGGTTGATTCATCGCTCCTTGTCCAGGAATTTGAAGGGTGACCAGGGCCTGGCGGCCTTCCCTTCTCAGGCTCCTGGCCTGGCTGCCCATCGCCCGGGGGATAACTTTCGGCCCACGGGGCCTGCCCCTTTGCGCTCCATTGCCACGCTGGTCCCCTGTCCCCATGTTCCAGCCACGCAGACGCCACTTCCTCCCACAGACCACACTCCTTCCCACCTCGGGGCTTTGCCCGTGCTGTTCACTCTGCCCGGAATGTTCTCTTCATGCTCTGCCCCCTCCTCTCTCTGCTGAAGCCCTGTTGTTAAGGTCTGGCTGAACCGCCACTTCCTCGGAGCTCCCACACGCACAGGCTGGATTCCTGTTATTGTCGATGGTCTCAGCACCACTTACCCCTCCCACTGAACCTCCAGACAGCTGGAATCCATGAATTATTTATGAGATTCTCTGTTACTGTCTGACTCCCCGACTGGAACATTGGCTCTATGGCCCCAGGACCACATTCGTCTTGTTTCCCACTGTAGCCCCAGGACATGGTACATAGTAGGCCCTCAGCAAATGTTTGATGAGTGACTATCATGTGACTGTCATTGCCCTAATTAAAAAGTTTTAGTTTCCCGCTGCCCCTAGGATGAAGTCTAGACTCCTCAGTGTGGCATTCGAGGCTTGTGGGGTCCAACGGAAACACTTCCCTCTGCCTGGAGTTTCCTCCTTTTCTCCTCCCTTTACTTAGTGAACTCCTAGGTGTCCTTCAAAACCTCAGTAGGTACCACCTTTCCTGTGAAACCTTCCTGGCTGCCCCAGGCAGAGTTGGTTGTTCTGCCCTCTGATTGAGCAGCTGCTGGGCACCAGGCCCTGTGCAGGGCACGGGGGAGACAGGGCTGGGAGGGATGGAGATGAGGATCGGTGTGGAGTGCCGCACAGCATCCTGATTATGCTATAACTATTCCAGGCAATCTTACGTTTTCTTATTTCATCCTCACCACACACTGAGGTGCTCGTGTTACCCCACTTGACAGATGAGGGCAGCAGGGCTCCGGTGACGTAACTTGCAGCTCGTTCATGGGAAGCTGGACTTGAACTCACAGCTCCCTTCCTCGTCACTTGCTTCTCTGCTGCCGTTGAGGGGCGTGTGAAGGGCTGTGAGGACGTAGAGGAGCCCCCTCCGCTGTCTGTGGGGCAGGGGTGGGGTCACAGAGAGGGTTTCACAGAGGAAAAACTGTCTGAGCTGAGACTGGGAGGGAAGAGGCACATTTTTCCAGGCCGAGAGGGAATTAGAGGACTGAGGCATTGGGACTGTGCGGGCAAAGGGGCGGAGGGGCGGGTACGGTTAGGGGTGTGCAGGAGGTGTGGAGGTGGGGCGTGGCGGGTGGGGGAAAGGAGGCGAGGGGGAAGGCAGGAGGCTGGCCAGGCCAGGGTGGGGAGGCCCAGGACATGGGTGCCTGTGGGGGGCCTGGGGGACAGATTGAGGCTCCTGGCATGTGGTCTGTTGCTGTGGTCCTGGCAAGTGGCCACTGTGGGCTCTGGTTTCTGGCAGCTTCCAGGCTCTGGAGTCCCTTGTTTCTGCTTGTCCAGTCCTCACCCTGTTCCCTCCAGACTGACGGGGCTGGTGGGGGCCCTGGGCAGCGTTTGCTGTCTGCACGCCCTGGGGAAGAACGTGAGAACGAGCCCGGTGACCGTCGCACAGGGTTTGCTGGGCCATCTGTTACCTGTCATCTCATCTACAGAACGGGCATGTGCCACCTGCCCCTCCCATCCAGATCTCTGAGGCCCACAGTCCATGCTTCTCACATGGCCTCCTGGCCTGGGCCAGCCGGCGTCTCCTGTGTGTCCCATCAGCCCTCCACACCAGGCTGCGGGCACCCGTGTCCACGCTAGCTGTGCAGTGGGCAGTCCCAGCCCATTTCATCCTCACCTCCACCCAGCAGGGCAGGTGTTACCGCCCCATTTTCACAGAGATGGAAATTGAGGCTCAGAGAGCTTAAGTAACAGCGTGTGATCACCCAGCCAGTGAGCTGGAGCCATGATTTGGACCCAGGTCTGGCTGACTCCACAGTCCTGTTCCTGCCCCGGCAGCCCTACTCAGGGGATCCCTCCCCTAGCCCCACCTCATCTCTGTTCACCCACGTCCAAGCATCCTTCAAGGCCCCACTTCGCAGACCCAAACTCGGTTCTGGCAGGTGGCAGAGGCTCTGTTCATTCACTCTTTCCCTCATTCATTCATTCCCAGATGCTTTGTGCCCACCTTCCTCCTCAGTACCCGTCCAGGCACTGGGAACCCTATGTGGTGGTTGAAGCTCAGGCCCTGTGGTTGGATTTCATGGCTTCACCTTTACCAGCTTTGGGACCTCTGATAAATCACCTCTCTGAACCTCAGTTTCTTCGTCTGTAAAATGGGGGTGACCTTAGTGTCCACTCCCTGGGTTGTTGGTAGGATTGAGTCCTTGTGTGTAAAGTGCTGAGAACAGTACCTGGCATGTAGTAGGCCTGCTGTCCCTGTCACATGTTACTGTATCTAATCCCAGTTTTTAGGGGCCCCGTCCTTCAGGAAGCACCCCCAAATCCTCCAGGCTGGTGAGCATCTCCCTCTGAGCTCTGGCTTACTTGCTTCATGTCCAGGGGTGAGGTCTGAGGTCAGGTGGGTCCTCTGCCTGACTGTAGGCACCTGGGGGCTGGGGCTGCACCCCCCCCCCAGCCTCCTCACCCCACCCCAGCTACCAGACCAGGGCTCTGCACATAATAGACACTTAATACATGTTTATGGAATTGAATTAACGATAAAACGAGATAATGGCCTGGAAGGAGCCTGAGTTGTTAGGAGGGAATGCACAGCGTAAAAACCAGGCATATTTTTTTAAGCAGATTAATCTGGTCTTAACTCATTCTAATAGCCTGTGCCCCTATTGGCCAAGGCCATTATAATAATATACGGCCAGGGCCGTGGAGCTGGGAGATAGCGGTGCCTCAAAGTTTGCCTTCCGAAGGATGCCACACAGCAGGCTACCTCCTGGCTCTCCAAGCCCAGGGAGGCTGAGGGACTTGCCTGGGGTCACACAGCTGGGGAGGGGAGAGTGAGAGGAGACTGAGTCTCAGAGAGGCTGTGGAGCTTACCCTGAGATGCACAGCTAAAGGAGGGTGAGCTGGCACAGGAGGCTTTGTCTTTGGGGTGGTTACATTCCATTGTGTTTGATGCTTGGTGCCAGGGTGGGACTTCTGGATTCTCATTCCAGGGAGCTCTTCGTTCGGCTCCTACCCCCGTGAATCACCATCCTTGTAGTTTGGAAAGTCAAGTTTAGTGCCTCAGAATGCATAAACCCTAGAGGAGGAGATATGAAGCATGTATCAGTCATTCACACCTTAGTGTGAATTCATGTCTGGGTGAGGGCTGAGATCTGAGAGAGCTGTAGATCTGTGCGCTATCGGAAGGGAGAAATGGTCTGGCTCCTGTCAGGTGGGGCTGTGGGACCCAGAGCAGTGCCTCCAAAATCACCCTCCCAGCTGTCCGCTGCCCTGAATACAGAAAGCAGGCTGAGAATCAGGAAACTTGGCTTGATGGTGGAAGGAGAGGCTGGTGGTGAGCAAGCCAGGGTCTGCCCTCACCGTGCAGGAGGGAGAATGGCTGTGATTGCACAACTCTGTGCCACTGGTCAGGTGCAAGTCGTGGCTACCGCAGTGGGTATCCTGTGTGATTGTCCTGCCTCGGCTCATCTCGGACAACACTGTGCTGTCACCAGAGCCCCACTCTTGCCACCAAATGGCTTGGGTTGGTACCCAGCCCTGGCTGTCCCTGTTGTCAGCCTCGGACAAGGGTAGCTCTCCGAGCCTCCATTTCCTGATCTGTGAAATGGCCACAGCGGTTCCATCCCAGTGGTGTTGGAGACTCACTTAGGTCAAGGCACCCAGCCCAGCCCCAGGTGTGGGTGGAGCCCCATCAGTGCCACTTCCCTAATTCTCCCAACAGCCTACCAGGACCCCAGCACCTACGGGGGGGAGGGCGAGGGGGATGGAGGGAGTGGGGGAGTCTCTTGCTTTTTAGTCCCTGGGACTCCACGGGTCACAGCAGAGGCCCACTGGCCGCCTGGTGATACACAGTAATGGGGGGGGAGGTAAGGAAGTTTCTCTCTGCTGGAGGTTTCCCCAGTTCAGAGGTCCCTGGGAGGGGCTGCCTAAGCCTAGGGGTCCCCTAGCAGGCCCCCCCCCGTTGCTTCCCACCTGCCTCCTAGCAGGCGGACAGGGTCCTCAGCTGCTGTCCCAGCCTGGCAGGGCGGCTGCTGCTTTAATCAGCCCTCGCGCCACTTTCCTTGGAAGGAGAAATTGCAGGTGGCAACTCGTAATTTCCCAGGCTTCTCCCTGTCATTAATTTCTCCCTGCAAAATGGAGGCTTTCTGCTGAGCCGGGGAATTGGCAGCCGTTCGCGGCATCTCCGGGCCAGCCGCGCTCTCCACTCAAGGTGGGGGGTGGCCCTGGGGCCGTGGCAGCCACTGGGCTCACATGGTTTGCCGTGCGCCCGGCAAAGGCCAGAGGTTTATTCCGTGTTCACATTAGCTTGCTGAGCCCCGCCAGGTCTGGAAAGTTGCTTGGTTCGCCCTGTGCTGGCTGCTCGGTCCCCAGTGGGGAGGGAGGGGAAGTGGAGGTAGGGATCTGACAGGGTCAGTCTTCAGTGGACAGCGAGGGGACAGATGTCTCTGAGCCCCCAGGGGCACCCCTGCATCTGTGTCCGGTTCCGATGGAATGAGCATAAGGCTGCCAGCGCCTCGAGCATCCGTCCTGAGAGGCTGTTCCTGCCTTCCAGCGTTGGCTGCCCCGAGGACCAGGCCCACGTGGGGACGGACACACGGATTTGGATGAGGAGCAGACCCCCTCCGGCCCTCAGGGGGCTCCCAGCCCTGGGGAGGCAGACGGCACACCAGTAACGACACTCGGCCAAGGGTCACTGTCAGATGGGCCAGGGGGTATAGAGACCAGAGGATGGGCAGCCTGGGGAGGCCAGAGTCGGGAAGGATGGGGTAGGGGGACAGGGCAGAGATTCCTCTATCCTGGAATGACATGTGCCAGGGAGGAGGGCCTTCATCTCTCCATTCATCCCATCGATGTCACTGGAGTGGCTGCTGGAGAGATAATGACATGGAGTTAAGGGCAAGCCAGGTGTCCATCCAGGGCAAGGATTTTGGCCTCCCCGGGAGCTGGGAGAGACTTGGTTAGATGTGCTGTTGGAGAGACGGATGGGGCGGCCAGTGTGGAGAATGTTTGGGAGGGAGACATAGGAAGACCAGGAAGAATGCTGGAGGTGGAGGCGGTGGGATGGCCCCAGGATTCTGGCCCCAGGTAGATGACAGTGCTGTTTCTTGATAAGGGGGCAGGGAGACACAGGAGGAGGAGCAGTTTTGGGAAAGAGGGATATGGTCCTCATCAAGAGGAAGGAGTCAGTCACCACCTAGTGTGAATTAGGAAATTGGGCCAGCTCATTAGTTAATTCTCACCCACAGCCTTAGGGTCCAGGAGACAGCACTGGAGGAGCCGGGCGGACATTTGCTCCAGTTGTATGTCAGTGCTTGTGGGACTGCGTTGGTGAGGGGGATCCAGAGGGCGTACAGATCAGGTCCTGCTTTCCCTCCCCACTGGGTGACCACAGATAGGGTCTGCTGTATGCCCAGAGCTCCCCACGGGCTGTGCATCTTTGGGTCTCGGAGCCTCTCTGAAGCTATTTCCTGATTTGGAAAGAGCACAAGTCATGGAGACAAACAGACCCTGGGGCATGGGGCCGCTGGTAGAACTTAGGGCCAGGTAGGTAAGCTGGGGACTCCAATCCTCAGGCTGGAGGAGGGTCCAGTGTCTGCCCCCACCATGTAGGATGTGGCTCTCAGCTTCCCTGGGGGGACTGACACCTGGTTCACATCCCACCAGGACACCCCTGAAGCGAGGGAGTTCCCCAGTGGAAGTCGAGTGCCTCAATATGGTGGAGTGGGCAGCCAACACGTGCAGCTGCTCACCACCCTGGACAAGTCACCTAACTCCTGTGCCTCAGTTTCCCCAGCTATAAAATGAGATGATTCTGCCCAGCTCACAGCGTTGCTGTGAGACTTAAGTGTTCATTGGAGTGCCTGCCCATCACCAGGGCCTGGCCTGCAGCCGTGGAGCACTGATCACAGTGGTCCAGATTGATCCACTGCTGTTGGTCGCCTCCCAGAGCTTGCGGTGGGGCCGGGGGAGCTCTCAGAGGGGCGGCAGGGACAGAGCACAACAGGCTCTGTAAGCCAGGAGGCCCTGAGTTGGGGGGGCTGTGTTGTGCAGGGCAGGTAGGCACTGGGACCATACCTAGGGTGAGAAGTATGGCCCCTGATCAGCTGCCCCTGCACCCACTTGGAAGCCGGTCCCGCCCGCACCTGCTCAGCCTCCTTGCTTCCCTGTCTCATCACCAGGTTGGGCTCCACCTGCCTCTCCCCCATCTGCGTTCTGGTTACGGAATTTCTGGGCGGGAATCTAGCGCAGCTTTGATCTTTTCGGAGGGAAGAATGGGCAGCTGAGGCCGGCAGGAGCTAGCTGTATATTTTCTCCTGTAATGGGGTATTAAGTAGACAACCAGATGGGGATCTCGGGCAGGAGGGGGTGGGGTGCAGCCTGCTTTGTATCAGCCTGAAATATGGCCCCATCTCTGCCAAACCTCAAAGGACGCTACCTCGGGGCTGGCTGGGGACCAGCTTTGATGTTCTTCCTGCAGCAGGGGGACTGGGCAGATCTTCCCTGGCACAGACAGGGCTCCAACTGGACTGGAATGTGCTCTGCCAGGCCCCTGGGGAGAGTGGCCCCCTCCTCACTTTCCTCCCCCTCCCCCCTCTCCATTCCCCTCCTCCACTTCCTCCTCCTCCCTGTGGCCTGAGCCACTTGTAAGCTGTGCCCACTTCCCATCACCAGGCCAGCCCCCCGCATCCGCAGGGCCCCCTCAGTGACTGTGAGGAAGGGGCACAGGCCACACAGACCAGGGGGGTGTGAGTCCCACTCTCCCTCACCAGGAGGCTGACTGGGGAGAAGGTGGCTAAAGGTGTGGACTGGGGCCAGACAGCCTGGGATTGAATCCCAGTTCTGTGCTTATCAGGCAAGTTATTTAAATCTTTATGCATCCGGGTGCTCATCTGGAAAATGGGGATATGGGAATAGCTGCCCGAGGGGTTATCGTGAAGGTTAAATGAGTAAGTATTGCGAGGTGCTTGGCTCTCTGCCCTGACCCAGTAAGCACTCTGAGTGTGTGCTGTGTGACCGAGGGTGAGGGGCTGGACCTCTCTGAGCCTCAGTTTTCTGCTCTGTACAACAATGTGATAACCCCCGCTCCTAGGGTGGGGTGGTGAGGGTACAAAAAGGCTGTTACAGGACTCGGCACATGGTGGTTTCCATGAATAATTCACCCCAGGGTTTCCTGAACGCCTACTGTGTGCAGGGCTGGAGCTGGGGTTGAGCCAGATGGGGCCCCATCCCTGGAGATGCACCTGGGTGATTGGAGCACCCAATAAAGAAGTCCGTCCAGAAGGACAGGGTGGGAGGGTGCTGTGTGCTCTGTGGTTGAGGATGGTGGGGAGGTGTCCTGGAGGAGCCTGGCTGGGGCAGGGTCACCTGCAATGCCAGCTTCTTTCCTTCCCTCCTCCTTCCTGCCTCTGCCCCCATGTGAGACACCCAGGAACCCCACCAGTCAAAGACCTGGGAGCCGAGGGCTGGCGCCTGGCTCTGCCTCTCACCAGCTGGTGACCTTGGCAAAGCATCCTCTCCTGGCCTTGGTTTCTTCATCCGTTTGTGGTGGGGGAGGGTGGAGCTCTCTGAGGGGAGAGATGGCTCTGCTGAGCCCCCTCCCCCACACCTGCCCCAGGACTGGGCACATGATGGAGAATGGAGGTGCAGCCTGCCTGGTGGTTTCCCCTCAAGTCCCCGGCCCCCACCCGCAGCTGGCTGTGGCGAGGATCGAGAAAGACAGCTGCCCCCGCTCTGGACCTTCTCCCCAGAGCTTTGTCCCAGAGCAGCCCATACGCTGGGGCCCATCTGCCCTGCCCTGTCCCTTCCAGAGACCCTGACTATCGTCTCTGCCAGCCTCAGTGCCAGTCTTAACTCTGCTGTGGGAGCCCCAGCCTGTTTCCCCATTTGGAGAACAGGGCTCTAAGCACCTTATAGTTTTGTTATTGGTGGCATCGAGGCTCCTGCTCAGTGAAGGGTTCCCCCAACTTCCCCAAGCATAGCTCCTTCCCACTGTCTCCTTAGCTGCCCCTCTGATGCCGGCTCCGGGATCAGGGGTCAGGGGGTGGTGCCATGCTAGGTCCATTGCAGGGCGTCCCTCGAGGCCCCAACAGCTCCTCTCCAGGGTGTGTCCTCCAAGGGGCTCAGATTGAGGGACTTGCCTGAGGTTGTCCAGCTGTGGTTGGAGCCCTGGGCCTGCACTTTGGGCCTGTCAGCCTCGGTCTTGTTCACACCAGCCCATGCGGCTGCCCAGCCAAAGGGCTCTGTGCACTGGAAAGTTCTTCCATGGTTGAAACTGCAGTCTGTCCGTGGGAACAGCTGCCTGTCTGCTCGGGTTCTGCAGATAGAACGGGAGTGCCCCCCATGATGGCGTTTAGAGAGTCAAGGCATGCAGTCAGGTGCCCCCCCATAAGCATCAGTTCCTGTGTTCCCTCCTTCACTCCCCCAGTGCCCTTGGGATGAATCAGGAAGCTCTGTCCTTCAGCACGGCTCCTACACACACCTTGGCCTGCTGAACTATTTGTACTACTTAGAACACCTGCTTCTCATCTCCGGGCCTGTGCACATACCGTTCCCTCTGCTGGGAACAGCCCCCTTCCTGCCCTCACCTGGCAGGTGGCTTCCTACTTGGACAGACCTGGTCAGCTCAGGCTGAGCCCCCTGTCCCCCCCAGTCCAGGCCCCATCACGGCCTTCTCCCTATCTAGTGGTGTCTCCCCATGTAGTGGTGTTCACATCCACCTCCCCGTCCACATGAGGGTCTGCCTGCCACATCTCTGTCTGCCTGGGGCCTGGCACAGAGAAGCACTCAGTAGATACTTAACAAATGAACAAATGAAGGAATGAATGACTTCCAGAGCAGCATCTCCAGCCCCATGCTGACGGCAAAGATCTGAGTCCCCTTCTCTCCTGTTCACACACCTCCAGGGGCTCCCCAGTGCCCTCGCGATAGACATCCCGAGCTTCTGAGTCCGGTTTTCGAGGCTCCTCCCGTCCACCTCCCACCCAGCCTTACCTCCAGCCATCAGCGGCCATGACGCTCCCCTAGTGGATACAGATGCTGTGCTTCTGCCTGGAATTCTCTGTCCTCTGCCCTGGGACCTTCCTTTGGGGAGACCCCCTCCCCAGGTCACCACCCCACGAGGCAGCTGCTGCCTCCTTGGAGGTCCCACCTCTCTGTCCCAACCATGGTCCAGACCTTATTTGTGGGTGGGGCCAAGGCGGGCCTGAGAGGAGTCAGGCAGAGTGAACGGTTGAGTGAATGACTGTAAGGAGGCATGCTGAGGCTGGTGCCTTGGGAGTGGAGGGCTTGGCAGGATGGGTCAGGATGCACTGAAAAGCAGGCAGGGAGAGCGTGCTGAGGCGGGCCTGGGTTAGGTGTTCAGGAAGAGGAGGTGCGCTGAGTGGTGGCGCTGGGCTGGACGTGGTGGGGTTCTGAGACTCTCCCCTGCCTCTAACCCTTCCCCATCAGTCACAGCCCCACCTGCCCCTTAGGCTCTGGGACCCTCTGGCTGGCCTGTCTGCCTGACCCGGAGTTCTCCAGCCCTGGAGTCTGGAGACCCCCAGGTTCTAGCCTTTGGCCCCGAGGGCCCACTGTGTGACCTTGAGCAAGCCCCTTCCTCTCTCTAGGCCTCAGTTTCCCCACCTGTGATAGAAGTGGGTTGGAGCCCATCAGAAGTGGCAGACCAAGGTCCTGGACCCAGATCAGGACTTGCTCGATTGGGCCCACATGGTGTTTTTCTTCTTTCCCTTTCATGTGTGTGTGTTGAGCCAATATTAAAAAGAGGAAGCTTTCATATAAAAATCCAGATTTCTGGCTTCCCTTGATAACTGGGCTGGCCCTGCCACAAGGTTCCCACCAGCAGGCTCAGAGTGGCTGGGTGGTCCTCACTCTTGGCCACCTGCCCAGAGGCTGCCCAGAGGCCCCTTCTGTCCTGATGTGCTCCTTGGGGGAAAAGGTTTCAAAAGCTACCTTGAGACAAAGCTCTCTGACTGCACCCCCCACCCCCCAATATTCCAGGCAATCCGCCTTGTTTTAAGATTCCTTCAGCAGCCCCAGGCCCGGCGGCTTCTCCCAGCGAAGGAAGGAGAGAGGAACGAGGCCGCTCGCACGTGACTGCTCTGCGGCTGGGAAGGCTTTGATGTTGCAGGATTTCAGACCGCCCCTCCCCCTCTCCTCCCTTCCCCCACCTCCCTCCCCTCCTCTCTTCTCCTCCCCCTGCCCCTCCACTTTTCCCTCCTACCCCTTTCTCTCTCTCTCTCCTCCTCCCTCCTCCCCTCACTTCCTCCTTCCCCTCTCCTCCCCCTCCTCCCCTCTTCTCCTGCCTCCCCTCTTCGCTCTCCTCCTCTGCCCCTCCACTTCCTCTCCTCGGCTATTCTCTCTTCCCCTCTCCTCCTCCTCCAGGTACCTGCTAATGGCCCTCCACTCCTGACATTACACACCTGGCCTGGTGACATGCCAGGCCAGGTCACCCCAGGAGGTTCAAGTTTTGGGGAGGGCGCTGCTGTCAGTGGGGAGGGTGCAGAGGTTGACGAGTTGCTGACTGCAGAGAGAAAGGGAAGAGTTACTGGCCAGTGGGGGTTGTGTCCACTGTGGAGAGGCCTACCATGTTCCTGGGTGACCCGCCATGGCCAGCATGTTTTATTCATGTGGTCTTGCAATTCAAGGCTGCAGCCTTTTTGTTCCTGGGGGAAACTGAGGCCTCCCACTGGCGGGAGGGAGAATAAGATAAGGAATGTAGGAGTGGGCAGTGCAGAGAGCAGAGGGGATGCAGGTGGGAGGCAGGTGTATGAGAGGCCAGTGGGGAGGCAGTGAGGGGGCTGAACTGGACAGAGGGGAGGAGAGGGGCAGGGGAAGGAGCCCTCAGTCCCCCACACTCAGCAGGAAGCCCTCCCTCACCTCCTGCTGCCTGCCCTCCATTAGGGCCCACCAACAGTGGGAGGTAGTTTATCCTGCCTGGTAGAGGTTCTCTGGGATCTCTAGTTGGTGGCCCTAGGGGGCCCTGGTCATCTGCCCACCACCCCCTCCTGTGCCTCCCGAGCCTTCTAAAGGCCGAATCCCCAGGATTTCTCTGGTGACCTCTCTGAGCCTCCATCTTCCTCCCCACCCACAGAGGGTGGGGTGGTGAGTGTGGAAGCCCACGGCGTGTGTGAGTCCCCGGCCTGGTAATTCACTGCCCCGTGCACTGGTCCACGGTCACTGAGGCTGAGAAGGTGGGGGCCTCTGTGGTGGTGGCCACAGGGATGGAATCCAGGGTGTGGGGCTGGCTGGTCCAGACTGGCCTGAGGAGGGCGCTCTGTGCTCTGGGAGAGGGGCATCCATGGCCTGGCCCCCAGGCTCTGGCCTCTCCCTGCTCTACTTTCTGTGGTTAAATTTGTCCTTCTGGCAGGCGTGTCTGTGAACGACAAGTGCGGAGACAGAAGCAATTAGGGCAACAGTGTAATTGTGCCAGCCAATTGGTAGGCCTACTGTGTGCCCAGCCCTTCACAGGGCCGTGAGGTGTCCCCTGTCCTCCCCATCACTGTGCAGGTGAGGAGCCCAGCGAGGTGCCGAGACTCAGGGTCACAGAGCAGGGCTGGAGCCCAGGCCCTCCTCTGCCGCCCCACCCCCACCCCCACCCGGGTCAGGGCGCGTTCCACTGCCCGGGCATCTGAGCAGGAGGGCACAGGGCGACTTTGGTGATGACAGTGGGGTTTCAGCAATTTCTTGTCAGCCCTCCCATTGTGGAGTCGCAGGGAGCACATGCTCCTGGCATCTGCCCGGTTTCCCTCCTTGAAGCCTTAGTCTGTGACTCTGGGGAAAACTCCTGTCTCTCGAGTGCCTTCTCCTCAGCAGCAGCTGCTCTCACGTGCCTTATCCACACTGGGTGCCCCCGGCCACAGTCAGCCCATCAAGGTCCCAGCCAGTGTGCCTCTGCCATCCTAACCTGCTTGGCCTCTGTCCTCCCCCTGCTCCCCTCAGCCTCTCGGGTGAGTTGCTCTGGGAGCTGAGCAGTGGCTCTGAGCCCAAGAGCTTGGCCCTCCCCTGGGTTAGGGACTCGAGTGACAGGAGCACTGGGGCCTCAGGACCCTATTTGCAGCCTGTGTGGCCTTGGGTAAGTCACTGTCCCTTTCTGGGCATGGGAACTGGGGACGATAGCAATACCTTCTTTCTCGTGAACTTGTTTTGAATTAAAGAGATGGAAAAAAATTAAAAAGCCCCTGGCCTTTTGTCCAGATGTGAGCAGCTGGGCTGAGTGGCTGCCTTTGCACCTCCAGTGCCCAGCCCTGAACCTGGCATATGTTCACCAATGCCTTCTCTGCGCCGTTTCTTTGAGACCTTGAACCAGGAATGGTCAGCCCTGTCTCTTGGTCCCCAGCTGGTGGGGGACAGAGAACCCGAACCATTCCCTGGGCTGAGGGGCAAGAGAGATCCACATGAGAGATGGGTCTGCACACGTTTGTGTGAGCTCGTTGGCCCACGACTCTCCGGCCAGTTTTTCCTGAGTTTACCTTGTTTGGGGTGGGGAGAGGTGCTTACAGAGGGGCAGCTCCTGGGTCTGAGCCTCAGGGCCCTGGCACCATGGGCTTTCACAGTCGGCCCTGGGAACTGCCCCTCCCCAGTGCCCGCCCCTCTAGCCCAGCTGTGCCCGTGGTGGGTGCCTGGGAGGCTGTGTGGGGATGGGGACGGGCTGGCAGAGGCTCTGATGACATGGGCATTCTCATCCTGGGCCCACCTCTCATCATTCCTGTAGCTCAATGAATATGACCCTCCCCAGCCATATTTAGGGAACATGTCCTCTGCCCAGGCCTCTTTTTCTGTCTTCAGCTCCTGGTCAACTCTACAGTGTGGTCCTCTCTGATAGTGCCCATTTTACAAAGGGGCGACTTTCTTGCCCAAGGCCACCCAGCTGGGCCATCCAGTGTGGGCCTGCCTGAGCCAGCAGAGCAGAGAGATTGGGGCACGATGTTTCTGGAGCCTGAGTTCAAAATCTGAGTCCTCATGCAGCTTGCTGTGTAGTTCAGGGTGAGTTGCTGCACCTCTCTGAGCTCAGCTGCCACGTCTGTAGGGGGGGATAATAATAGTATCTCCCTTTGGGAGGAGTCAGTGCGGTAGCACATAAAACACCTGGCATGGAGTAAGTGCTTGCTAAATGTCAGCTGTAGTTGTTGCTGTTTTTATTATTATTTGACTTGAAAATTCCCCCTGCTCCACGTGCTGTTTCCACAGTAGTGAAGAGCTGAGCTGCATAAATGGGGACGAGGCCTCCCAGGTACCCGCCTAGTGAGAGTACGTCCTGAGCCCTGCTTGGGGCTGGCATCCCCAAGGCCCCCTTGCAGCGGTGGCAGTGAGGAGCTTGGCACTGTCCCAGTGGCCTGGCCAGGGCCCCATTCAGGGGCGGGGGTCTCGGCCCTGCCTGGCCTGTCTCCTGGCTGACAGCTCGGGCACCGTGAGCTGGCTGCCAGCCAAACTGCCTCCTCTCCCAGCTGGCTGGCATCCCGGGCCTGATGCCAGGGGGCCGGCTGGTGGGCAGCAGCTCGAATGCCGCAGGGCTGTGATCCCAGCCAGGAGGCTCCAGGCAGGGCTGGGTGTGGGGGCCTCCAGCCACCCCACAGGGCCCTTGGGAGCCAGGCACAGCTGCGCGGGCTCTCAGCACCGCCCCCCCCAAGTTGGCACCTCCGCAGAGCTGGGAAGAGCAGAGTCACAGGAGCAGCAGCAAAAAGAGCAGAGCTGGGGCAGTGGGGCCACAGAGCTGTTCTGGGCCTCCTGCAGCCTCCATTTCCTCTAGAAAAAGGAGTCAGTTAAACCTCTACGGCCTGTCTCACAGGGTCAGACATTTTGCCAGCACTCACTGAGTGCCCACGTGTCCAGGGCCTGGGGTGGGGTGAAGGATGTGGCATCCAGTTAACTGAGGCCTGGTTGGGGGAGGACAGGCGGATGGGATAATGATGATGGTGATGATACTGGGCAACACCAAGCACTCACCAGCCACTTCTAACTCCCCTATAAATAGGGGACTTATCCCTCACTTTATAGATGAGGAAACAGATTCAGAGAAGTTCATACAGTTTATAAGTGGCTGAGGCAGGATTTGAACCCCAGCAGGCTGGCTTCAGAGTCCACACCTCAGTGATGCCTAGGGTCTGAATGTTGAGGGCGACCTGTCCCACGTGGGGACCTGTTCACTCTGCCTGGGGCCCAGGAAAGCTGCCCAGAGGAGGGGAGGGATGTGTGGGTTGGGGCTGAAGGCCGCACAGCATTTTTACTGGAAGGCGCTCAGGGCCTTTGACAGAGAAGGCCGAGGTAGGGAGTTCAGGGAAGGCTTCTTTGAGGAGGTGCCATTTGGGCTCCTCCAGTTGTGCAAAAAAGCCAGTTGTGCAAAAATGTAAGAGCGTCCCAGGGAGAGGGAACAGCCAGGGCAAATGTCCTGAGGCAGGAACAGACTGGGCAAGTTGGAAGGAGCAGAAGGAGGGCCCCTGGTTTGGGAGTGTGGAGTGGGTGGGGCTGATGAGGGCAGGTTGAGGTTGTTCTGGGACAGAGGCAGCCATGCAGGTCACTTCAGGTGACCTTTTCCCTCAGCCAGAGAGGAAGTGCTTGGGCCAGGGTTGGGAGGCTTGGCTTGAGTGCTAGGCTGTGTCACTGCCTCTCCTGGGGTGCCTTGCCCTCCCCCAGTCTTCTTCCTCTGTGGCAGTGGGGTTCATCCTGGGGGTCTCTGACCCCCCTTGTCCCATGTCTGTGGTGTTCCAGGCAGGCCCCAACCAGGCTGCTCCTGCCTTTAGGTTCTTTGCAGGTCCCCTTGGGCAGCCCCCATCCGGCCAGCTCCTGGCTGTGCTGTGTCCCTGGCCCAGCACATCTCACTGCAGGGAGCCACTGCACATGTTAGACCCTTTCCTGAGGGTCATCCCTGTGCGCTTGGACCCTCCCTTCAGCCACATCCCTGGCTTGTTTCCTGCTGCAGTAGCCAGGCACTCTGCCTGACGCCAAAGTATAGCTGGATAATCCAGCTTGGCTGTGTGACCACAGCATGCCGCTGCCCCCTCTGAGCCTCGTCCTCATCATCTGTACAGTGGGGACATCAGCGGTTACCTTGTGGTTGCCCTGAAGCTTGACGGAGATAATCTCTGTCGAGTCCCTGCCAGGAGCCTAGCCTGGCCTCCCGCTGTTACAGATACGAATCCTAAATCCTTGTGACCGCCGGGCCCAGCACCCTGGACAGCAGCGGCCTGGCCCTGCCCTCTCCCTGAGTTGGAAGGGATGCTGCTTCCTGCTCTGCCTCTCCGACCTCCATCAGCCTCCCCTGGCCTCTCTCCCGCTCCCGGAGTCTTTAGTCTTCGGCATAGTCTGGTAATTAAAAACCTTCAAGGGGGACTTTATTGAGTTAGCATTAGTTATTTTGTCAGGCCGGGAGAGCGAGAGAATTATCTGTCCTCCGGGAGAGGGGGCTGGGGCCGGGGGCCGGGGTCTGAGATTGGCAGGTGCCTGCTGGTGCCTGCGCCGCGTTTGTGCTCCGTTAATGCACCGCACGGCAGGTGCCTCGGGCGGGGCGCGGGCAGGGGGTGATTCCCCACCGGGAGGCTGGTCCTGCGGGATGTTCCCACTTCCCAGCCCCTTCCTGGCTTCCGTCCTAGGGCCGATCAGCTCCCGGCTTTCAAAACAAGCTCTCGTGGAGCCCAAGATGGCTGCAGGTTCGGGGAGGCGGGGGTGGGGGCTCTTTTCTGCCTGACCTGGGGTTTGCAGCCAGGCTAAGCCTGTTGCCTCCCTAGCCTGGCCCTCGGGCTGGGGTTGGCCAGTGGGCAGGTTTGAAGTGCTCCCGGCCTCCTCCCTGCTCACCCTCCTATAGCCTGGAAGCGCCTGCTTAGAGAGTCCCAAGGCACACCCGGGAAGTGGAGCTCCGTGACCTTGGGCAAGCCGCTCACCTGCCCGCCCTCAGACTCACCTGCGAAATGAGAACAGTAGTCCCTCCCTCCCCAGGCTGTCAGGAGCAGTAGGAGGTGGATGTGAGTTCCCTTGTCCAGGAGAGGACCTGTTTGATTTCCCTGGGTCTCCTTAAATGTCCCACCCTAGGGAAGGAGCCAACATTTACCCTCCTGTTTGGCACTCACTTTGAGACAACTTGTCATCGGAATCCTTGCAGTAACCTTGCAGGACAGGTGTGACCAGTCTGTGCTTCAGATGAGCAAACTGAGGCTTGAGCAGGGGGGTGGTTTGCCCAGAGTCTCAGCCAGGAATGGGGAGGCTGGGCCCGGACCCAGGGCTTTCCCCTGCTGGAGGAGCCAGAGCCAACACTCGGAACTGTTGACTCTCTTGGGGGGAGAGCCCAGGAAGGACACTTGTCAGCCTCCTCCAGGGCCTTGGGCCTGACAGGAGGCCTGTGGGGGGACTGGGTCCCTGGGTCATCCAGGCTTCGTATCCTGCCCGCTGCCTTGCTCCAGAGCCAAGTCCAGGAAGAGCCCAAGGGCCCAACTCCCTGGTCTATCTGCCCTGCCTCCGAGGCCCAGGGCCTGAGACCCAGGCCCTGCCACTCCCGAGAGGCGTGCTGAATGGGGTGTGTGTGTGTGCGGGATCTGGAGCCCAGCGGCACACCGTGCATGTGTCTGTGCCTCCATAGTCAGACCGGTCATTTAGGAGAATTTTTCTGGGGCCTGCGCTGGGACCGGCCACAGGCATAGGCACCTGGTGGGTGGAGGACAGAGGTGCAGAGGATGGGGGACTGGCCTGGAATGGGGCTAGCAGGGAGCGGGGCTGAGAGTCAAACCTGGGCTCCGTCTCCCTTGAAGTCCTAGGGCCCTGTGTCTCAAGTGTGTGGCGCTTTATAGCTCACACAGGCCTCCTTGGCCTCTGGGTGGCTGCCAAACACTGCCTTCCCCAGGAAGCCTTCTGGGATTTCCCCAGGCTGACTTGCTGCCCACTCTTCTGGGATCCCATGGCCTACCTCGGTCAGTATACATGCTGGGATGTTCCCTCCTTGAGGGCAGGGCTGGGCCCTGGCTTGTCCCCCAGTCTCTCAGAGTATCTGCTGGGTCCCAGCTGAGTCCCAGCTCTGCCTGGGATTTCTTGTCCATAAAGTGAGTTCAAGGTATAGAACTAGTGCTTGGGGACTGTAACGGCAGGCGGAGGGCAGGAGGGGCTCCTTTTACTGCATCCTGGCCCCTGTGCACATGTTCTGATCGGCAGCGAGCGGCGGGGCCTGGGGGGTAGGACACTGAACACCCAGGCCCAGACCTGGGAGCCGTAAAATGCTGCCTCCTGCTGCCTCAACCTGGGCTAGCTCCCTCCTTGTGATCCCACCCTGAGACTGTGGGCAGAGAGCCCAGCACGTGGGAGCCCCATGAGTGTTTGTTTCTTTCCATGCCTTGTCCCTAAGCCTCAGTTTCCTTATCTGAGAAATGGGTGAGAGAGCCCTCGGTTTTGTAATGATCGTGAGACTTACATGAGGGGTAGTGTGTCAGAGGTGCCTGGCGCCTGCCCAGGTCAGAACCCTCAGGTCTGCGGGGGCATGGGGACGTGTGGTGTCCCTCAGGCTGGACAGGTGCTGGCTGCTGTGGGGAAGGCCAGGGGTTTGAACTGCATCCCTCACCTCTGTGGTTTAAACCTTGAGTCTCTTAATCTGCCTGTGCTGGAAAGGAACTGGGTTGAGCCCCAAATTCTCATGCAGCCCCCTTTTGCTCACTTAGTTGGGCTGGACCCACCTTTTTGGGTGTTCTTATGGGCTCTGTCTCCCAGTCAGAGCACTGGACCAGGAGTCAGGAGAACTGGGTTCAAGAGGCCCTTCCTCAGTGTCCCAAGGCCCCAGGGCCCTGCCCTCCTCTGGCCTGGGCCAGTCTGGACAGCCGAGTCAGGAAATAGCTTGCCCCACTGGAGTCCACACCCAGCATGGGCTCCCTGTCACACCTGGCCCTGCCCCGCTCAGCACACCATCCCACTGTCAGCTCCAGCTCCCCACACGGAGGCTGCCTTCACAGAACCCGCTCTCGGCCCCATCTGCCCACTCTGGTCCAGATTCCAGTGTGAAGATCCCTTCTCCTCCCCCTATTCTCCTCAGTGACTCCCTCCTCCAGGAAGCCCTCCCTAACCCCCAAGGCCATAGGGGAGGGCCCCTTTCCCTGGGGCTCAGGCTGGGCTGTGGTCACTGGTTTACTTATCTTTCTTCCAACCAGACTGTGAGCTTCTTGAGCAACCTTATGCATTTCTGGAACCCTGGGCCTGGCACACAGTAGGTGCTCAATAAATGCTTTGGCTTGTTGGGCAGGATGTGGGAGCTGGAAGGACCTTAAAGTTCATTTCAGAGCAGAGGAGATGGAGTCCTGGAGAGAGGAGGGACTGGGGCATGGAGTGAGGCTGTGTGGTGGAGAACAGAGGGCCCTGGGTGTGAATTCTGACAGCCTGGGGACTGATCTGGCTGGGCAATTTACCTCACCTCTCTGTGCCTCGGTTTCCTTATTTGTAAACTGGCATGTTAAAGCTGCTTCCTATGGTTGTACTGAGTTTGAACGAAGGCAAGAGGGAGCATTTTGTGAGGCCCCTGAGGATGTGACTCTTCCCAGCACCGTTCTAGGGGCCTCCGGGTCAGGGTGGCCGGGAGGCTTGCTCCCGGGGCCTGTGCTCAGGGAGGCTGATGTCTTCGTGAGTTTCTGGCTTGCTGGAGGCTCCTTGAGGACAGGCCGGAGTCTTGTACCTGGACCCAGCAGCCTGTGCTTCAGCCAGAGCCCGTGGGCTTGGAACAGAGCTGTGCACTCTCTAGGGACCCTCTGGAACGTAGAAGCCGTCCTCCCCCCACCCCCTGCCTTCCCTGGGCTGCCATTATTAATGGCCACACTATGGGGGGAGGGTCCTCTGCTTGTGCTAAGAGTCAGGAGTTGCCAGCAGCAGGGGCCTGCACCCTCCATGGCTCAGCCAGGCCCACAGCAGAGCCCAAGCTTCCTTCACCTGTGGCCCCTCTGCCACCCATGTTTTATATTTTGAGCAGATGAAAGATTTTCCTTCCTTTTTGTGTGTGTTCTTTTTTTTTTGGCTGGAATTAGCTGGTCCCTAAGCTGCCCATTTCCTCCAAGCCCTGTTGTGTTGAGAGGACATCAGAGGGCCCCTGCTGTGTGGCTTCTCTGGGGCCCTGAGCCTCCTGCGGTCCCAGGGACAGGACTGGAGGGGAGACAGGGCAAGCGGGTGACCCTCACAGCTAACGCGAGCCCCCTCCACCCCGCGGTGGCTCATGTTAAAACGTGAGCAGGGTCTCCGGGCCGCTGCTTCCCGCCTGTCTGGCCCCGGCCCCCAGGGAGGGTTTTGGCCTGGGCCCGGCCTCCTGCTGGCCTCCTGTCCACCCGCCGGCCGATCCCTGAGCGGCAGCGGGCGGTGCAGGGGGCGCATGCGTGCGGCGGGAGTGAGCTGGTGGTGGAGAATTAATATTCCTGGAACATCGCCCCGGCGGCCTGCACACGCCGAGGAGAATATTACGGCGATTAGCGGTGGGAGTTCGGCCTGCGCGCAATATCTGGATGGAGAATTCGGTGTGATTAATCTGGCGCTAAGTAGCAGCCTCCGGGGTCCGCGGGGCTCTGGCATGTTTGGAATGGGAAAAAAGCTCGGGAGCGCAGCGATCCTTCGGGGGGCTCTTTGGGGGTCTGCCAGGGCAGCAGCTGTGCCCAGGGCAGCCTGCTGGCTCCCGATAGCCCTGGGGCAGGCAGATCGCCCCTCCTTTGTGGCCGTTGGCAGACTGCCAACAGAGAAAAGTGTGTTGGGTTCAGAATCTCAGCCCACCCGACCCCCACCCCAGGCCCGTCTCTCCCTTTAGCCTCTCGCATTCAGTGTCACGGACTCGTGTTTGAGCTGTGGCTTCACTGCATACTTCGCGCCACCTTTCTGGGCCTCAGTTTCCTCATCTGTAGAATGGGACGTGTGATTCCTGCCCTGCCATCTCAGGGGAGAATACTATTATTCCCATCTTATGGAGGAGGAAACAGGCTGTGAGCATTTGCACAGCCAGGAAGTGGCACCCTGTTATGCAGATGTTGGCGATTATTATTCATAATTCTACTAATAACCTGATTCCCGCAGCCATCCAGTTCCTCTTGCGTTGTCTTTGCTCTTTGGGCAACAGCAGATGATGTTCAGGACCTCCCAGAGTGTGCTGGGGGAACGCAGTGGCAGGGAGAGAGCATGGTTATCTTTTAGATTTGAATCTATAGCCCTGTCTGTAGAATGGGTATAAAATACCTCACCTCCCTGAAGTGGATTCCTGTTTTAAGATCTGTTGTTCTGGGGCTGTTTATAGACTTTACTCAGGGCCCTGGGGGAGGCGAGAGGAAGGTCGTGGTGGTGGTGTGGGTTGGGGGAACATCTGCCCGGCCCTCCCTCCTGTTCTCCGCCCCAGTCTTGCAGCCTCATTGGATGGAAGCATGGAATGCCAGGGCTGTAAGGGAGCTTCCTGCTCTTATGCTCCAGTGTCTTCTCTTTAAAAAAGAGGAAATGGAGGGTCAGAGAAGGAATGAGGCCTGCCTGAGGCCGTGCTGAGGCGGCTGTGTTGAGGGGGGATCACAGTCTTTGGAAGCAGCCAGACCTGTGTTGACCTTGGGCAAGTCTTCCTTTCTCTGAACCTCAATTTCCTCATCTGGAGAATGGGACAGTTGTGTTAGCCTTTTGGGATGGAACAGTGTGGTGGGCCTGGAAAAGAACAGGCACTCTGCTATTAGTGGGGAAAGATCTGGGTCTCCTGGGAGCCCCGTGGGCTTTCTGAAAGGGTGCCCAGCACATGGGACTGGCCTGCCTCCTCTCTGCCCGCAGGGCTGGACTTACTGAAAGCTCCTGTGGTGGCAGAACTCAACCGTTGCACTTTTTCGCTCGATCGCTTCGAGTTCTGTGGACTGCATATTTCCAAGTCTGATTTGCAGGATTTTTTTTTTTTTTTTTTTTGCCAGTGAGGTCTCAGACCTCCATGCAACTCACCATTCTGCCCAGAAAGTGATGCTGGATCAGTCATCTTTACTCCCCCTTTCCTAAGCAGGCACTGTAATAGCCTTTGAAAGGGGGTTGGGTTGTGGTTTCCCAGCAGTAGAGAGGTCTGTGGTCTTCAGCAGCTAAATTTGAAACCGTGCTTTTCAGGAGAACGGTTTTTAGTGAGCTCTCAAATGGCTGGGCCCAGGGCAAGGCAGCAGGGGGCACAAAGAGGCAGGTGGGGCTCTGTGGGGTTGGCTGTGCATTCACTGCTGGCTCCTCAGTGCCTGGTACAGTAGGAGCTCCAGGAAGCACTGCTAGAATGAATACCTGCATGCTGGATTGGATGGCTGGGTGCACGCATGCATGGTGGGATGGGTGCGTGCTGTGATGAGAGGCGGGAGGATGTGTTGGTTCAAAGCCCAGACTCTGGAGCTAGACAGCCTGGGGTTGAATCCTGACTCAGCTCTTTATTAGCCACGTGACTTTGGGTAACTCAATTCAGTTCTCTGGGCCTCAGTTTGCTCATCTGTAAAATGGGGGTAATGGTAGTCCCTCACCAGAGGATAGTCGTGGGACTTAAATGAGTTCATCCTTGTAAGAAGCTAAGATAGGGGTGCACATAGTAAGCACTACATAAGTACCATTAAGTGTTATTATTGCATTATCATTAAAAGAATTCTGACCTAGGGGTTACAAGGCTAAGCGTAGGCTTTAGCTCTGCCACTGACCTACTGTGTGACCTTGGACAAGTCCCTTCCTCTCTCTCGGCCTCAGTTTCCACATCTGTAGAATGGTTGGGCCAGATGATTCCAGCATCCCTCTCAGTTCAATTGTTCTGGTCTCTGTGTTGTTGCCCCAACAATAAGATGCCCAGAGCAGAGGCTTGATGCTCACGGACCCTCCAGCTCAGCCACTATGCTCCCAAAAACTCATGCTCCCAAATAGAGGTGACAGAGCTCCTTCCAACCACATGTGCCTGGGAGTTGCCACCTTGGAAATGTGCTTTCTCTTTGGGAGGTTGGGTACCAGTACTCTTCTGTCCATGCATTTGCTTCCTCCTCCCTTCCCCCAACCCAGCTCATACATCTTTTCCCCCAGGAAGCCTTCCCTGGTGCCTCCCCCCAGCTGCCCTTCCTTCTTCTCTGCATCTGTTGCTCCTGGCTTGTGATCCCACCTCGCCCATGTCGGGATGTTCGTGAAAAGTTATTGAATAACTGTGTATGTGTGTCCATAGTTCAAGGGGACCCACATTTATCGCGTATATACTACATGCCTGGCCCACTGCTAGGGACCTGCATATTCCTTGTCTGCACTTACCCACTCAAAAACCCAGCGAAGTAAGGAGCATTACCCTGCTTCAAGAGTGGGAAACTGAGGCTCAGTGAGATTCTGTTGGGGCCCAATCTGTGTTCTTCTGAAGCCCACTTTCTTCCCACTGTCCTATGGCATCTCCCAGACTTCCCTCTGTCTTCTGTGGCACCTCGCAGGCCCTGATCAGATAAAGTAGTAATAATGGCAGCTAACACCCATCTGGCTCCTGCTAAGAGTCGGCACTGCTCTAAGCATTTTGCATCTCTTCTCATGTAATCTTACAACCTTATAAGGTAGGTTCTATTCTTATCCCCATTTTACAGGTGGAGCATCTGAGGCTTAGAGAAGTTAAGTAACTTGCCTGAGATCACACAGGAAGGAAGTGGTGGAGCCAAGATTTAAAAGCAGACGGCCTGATGCAGGTGCCTGCTGAACTGAATTAAAATTCTCCAATCCAGCTGATTCGGCCAGCCTTGCCTGGGTTCTTCCCTGCATGCTTCTTGAGTGCCCACTATGTGCGGGCACCGTGCCAGGGGTCGGAAGACAAGACAGCCCCATCTCCTTGGCTGATATAGCAGCCAAGCCGGGAAGGCAGGCAGCTCAACAGGCAGGTCCAGTTCTGCTGGGGTCTGGTGAGGGTCTGCACCGTGCTAACACCCTCACCCCCACTCCACAGAGGAGGAAACAGACTCAGAGAGGTCACGGGGCTTGTCCAAGGTCACATAGTGAGCAAGTTGGGGAGCTGGGATTTGAACTCAAGCAGGCTGCCCCAGAACCCCCATCCTTTCCTACCACTTCCTGCTGCCTCCCAGGACACCATGAGGAGGAGCTGCCATGAGGGAAAAACAAAGCAAGCCGCATCAAAGTGGACTCGGGGGTCAGGAAATGCTTCTCAGAGGAGGTGATGTCTCAGTGGAGACCCTCATGTAGCCAGGGAAGCGGTGGGGGTGGGGTGAGAAGGTGTTCCAGGCAGAGGGAACAGCAGGCGCGAAGGCCTGGAGGCACGAGAACCTGGTTTGTTTAGGGAACCGAGTGAAGGTGCTTGTTCTGGTTTCCTCGCTGGTGTCTGCAGTTGTGTGCACAGCTTTTGCGAGTAGGGTCAACTTACTACAAGCATTTGCTGAGTGCCTGGTGTGGATTCTGCACTGTGTCGGGTCCTGGTCGGGGGAAGGATGTGTGCAAAGTATGGACGAGTCCTGAGGACTGAGGTGGGAGTGGTAACTCCAGGCTTCGGGGAAAGCCTGGGAGAAATGGAAGTGCTCTCTGAACAGTGGGAGCAGCCTCGGGTCCTGGCCTGTAACCCACACATCCTGGACTCGGGAAGGATGAAACGAGATAGCTGGAGCTGGCGCTTAGTAGGCCCTCAGCAGATGTCAGGCCCAGAAGCTCAGGTGGAAGTGTGTGCTGAGTTTGGGGCAGCTAGTGGTCTGCAGCCCACATGCCCTGTGATGCCAGGGAAGAGGGTGCTGCCAGGGGTTAGGACCCCGGGGCCTTGAGGGGCCCTGGGTTGGGCTGGGGTCTCAGGCTGAAGGGGGCAAGCAGAGTGGGCTACGAGGCCTCTCTTCTGAGGGCAGAGGCTGGGGCATTCGTGGTTTTCTCAAATGAGGTGGGCATCAGAGACCCGGCCAGGCTGGGGGTGGCTTGAGCAGCTGGGGATAGGAGGCTCCAGTCGAGGGCATTGCTGGGCCAAGGATCTGGCACTGGTCCAGAGTCCAGGCACTGGATACTTGGGTCCCTGTTTTGGCCCACCACCTCTAGGGCCTTGGTTTCCTCCATCTTGAAATGGGGCTTTCTTTGGTGCCTTCCTCTCAGGCATTGCCACGGAGCAAGAGAGGGAGTGTGAATGCCTGGTGCTGGGGCTGCACGGAGTAGGTGCTCAGCCCAATGGAACTAGTGCTGCTGGCTGGACACTGGGGGACAGGCCTCCTGGTGCTGCTGCCCCCGGGGATGGGACTTGGGGTAATTGGGACTGCTCTGCCCTGCCTTTGCTGCGGGTGGCCTGGGCTGAGTTATCAGACCCAAGATCTGGTTCCAGTGGCCAGTGAAAGCTTCAAAAAACCCTGAAGCTGCCTGGCTGACCCCTCAGGCTCTGGGCCCCTTCATTGGCCTTGACCAGCCTTTTCCCACCCTCTTGTGCTGCCTGCCTCAAATCTCAGCTCATTTTCCTGCTGTGCAGCCTCCAAGAAGGCCTTTCCCTCTCTGAGGCTCGCCAGGTCTCTGTGACCACCATCCAAGGTGCTGGGTGTGAGTCCCTGGCACACAGTAGGTGCTCTGTGACCAGTCTCCCTGGCCTTTACCCCTTTTGCTCTGAGAGCTGCGATTCTATCCTGTGGTGGGTGGTCGCCCCTTTTAAGCCATTCACTCTGGGGCCGATTATAAATAGACACATAATCGCCCCTATCTATAGAGATAAATCATATTCTTCAGAGATGAGCCGCCCGCCCCTCCCCTACCCCCCCCCCCCCACGCTGGCACGCACTCTCCGCAGTTGAGGGTGATGGAGGATCGGTGCTCCCCTCCCTCCTCCATCCATCCCCTCCTCCCTGCTGCTCCTCCATCTCCACCCTGCAGAGGTGAGATCCGGCAGGGGCTGTGATGTCAGAGGCTCAGCTGATGTCACCGCCCCGGCCCTGTGACTTCACTTGCCGGCTCGGGCAGGAGGAGCCGCGAAGAGGCTGAGAGCCGAGGAACTGCCCCCTTTCCTGTTTCTTCTCCTTTTTGCCTTTCCCCTCCTCCCCAGCCTCACTCGGGAGTTGTTCTCCTCCGGGACGGTCACCGGGCTGTCAGAGGGGTCCGGGGCAAGTGCCAGGAAGGATGCTGCTGCAAAGGTAACCAGCGTGCGCCGTGCCTCTCCCTCCGGTTGTGAAAGTTTGCTCTGGCGTGTGAGGCGTGCCCGCTGGGCGCTCCACCGCACCACGCTGCCTGGCCCGAGGCTCCCGGGGGGCAGGCAGGGGCGGGTTGGGCCGGGGCAGGGCGGGCAGGGGCCTCCCGGGCGGCCTTCCCTGCCTTGTCCCCATCAAAGGCCGCAGCTGCTCAAGTGGCGGCTGCAGCTTTGAAACTGCCATAAAGAGCGATGGAGGGAGGGGAGCGCGGGGGATGTTCTGAGCAGTGCCCAGGAGGGTGGCCTGGAGAGGAGGGGCGAGGGGGCTGCTCTGGGAGTGTGGCGGCTGGGGCAGCAGCAGGGGTGTGAAGGGCAGGGCCCTGTGTCAGGGTCCCAGGGGCCGAGTCACCATCTCTGCCCCCTGTCCCCTCGGGTCCAGCCAGCGTCCGTGGCCGGGACCCCAGCAGTGAGGGTGCAGAGGCGGCCGGGGGCGGGGGCTGGCTTCTCCCTCTCTCAGCCCCCCCCCCCCATTATTTCCAGGCATATTCTTCCACCTCCAGCAGGCCATTTGTCAGCGGCGATTCGGGACAAAGGAGGGGGCAGTGGGTGGTCTACTGCAAGTTGGGCGATGGGCACGGAGCGCGGGCCGGAGAGAAACGCCAACAATTAAGAGGTAGATCGAAGGCTTTGCTCATTCAGGCTGTCGAGGGAGCCGTCATTTTGTGTTAGCGTGTGTGTGTGTCTGAGGTGGGAGGAGGAAGAGAAGGGAGAATGACAGGAGAAGGATTATGACATTGTGTTGTCTCTGTTTGTGGTAAATGCAAATTTGGCACCAGCAGCTTCCCAGGGAAAAGCAGCAGCAAGTCACCCCATCCAAGGCCTTGGCCCGCCGAGGGAGCCCGTGTGGGGCGGTTTGGGTTTTTTTTTTTCCTCCCTTTTTTTCTGTCTGGCGTGTGCTTCTTCCATTTATTTTTACAGTGAAGTGCTGGAGACAGACAGGCCAGCATGGCGGGGAGGAGCTGGTCCTCCCTCCTCCCTGGCATGCCAGCCCCCTCCTCACTCGGCGGGAGGCACAGGCCGCTCTCCTGACCCCCAACTATGGCCCCATCTTGGCTGCCTCCCTGCTGGGTCTCTCTGTCCCCAGCCAGGGTCGCAGTCCCGTCATTCTCTTAGCCTGGGCGCCCCGAGGTCTTAGAAGGCTACTCTTCTGCCCACAGCGGCTTCCCAAGGGTGACCAGAGACCGGGAGCCTGGGACAGGCTGAGATGGGGCCTCAGAGATACAAGGCCAGGGCTGGGCACGCCCTTGGCTGCCATGCCTGCCCAGGAGGCTGGCAGAGGGTTCTACGGCCAGGCCGGTGTTGGCAGAGTGTCCCAGGACCTTAGCTCCTCTGACAGGCCCATGACGGCAGGGAGCTGGAGCCTGGCCTGGGCTGGGGAGCGCCACAGCCCTAGGCTCTGAGCTGCAGCGGTGCTCAGGCGGGGCAGTGGTGCACACAGGTGGTCAGTCTTGGGGCAGGTCTCTGGAGAACGCACGGGGTGGGGTTTAGCCGGGCCAGGCCAGAGCTCAGGCTGCAGCAGGGACGGAGAGTTCTGAGCTGAGAAGCCGAGGCAGGAGCCTCCTCAGTTGGAGGCTCAGGGGAAGGCTCTGGCCAGCGGGTCCAGCCTGTCCCACACCAGGCCTCAGGCTGTAGCCCTCGATTTAGTCCCCACCCCTGGAGCTGGTTCCTCACCACCTCCTCTTTTGCCTGGTCAGCCTTCTAGACTCAGTTACCTCCTCCAGGAAGCCTCCCCTGCCCTCCACCTGGATAGGTTGGGGGTCTGTGCCCTGCCCACCCCCATGCCCTCTCACAGCGCTGACCACACTGGTCACTGTCAGGCCCTTGGGTACAGGGACTCCTAGGGCATGTGCCCAGAGGTCAGCACAGAGGAGGTTTGTGCCTGGAGGCCAGAGGAGTGGACCTGGACCCACAAATCCCCCAGGAACTTGGGCCCCCAGGATGGAACAGTGGCCCCACTTCACGTCCTAGAAGGGGTGGTGGGCTCACTTCCTTTGGGCAAACTCCCCACGGAGCCTGACATGTGGGGACAAGCCCTAGCTGTGCCTGTGAGGGGGGTGTCTGGCCCCAGCTGGAGCCTCATGTGGCTAAAAAATGTCCCTTTGGAAACTGGTGGTGGCTTATCTACCCCGGCATTTCCTTCAGGTCCCAGGCTCACAGACCAGGCTGCAGAGGGGGCCAGAGAACGCTGCGGGTGCAGGGGCTTGTGTGAGGAGCAGCTGCCCACCTGCCTGGCCGTCACCTGTGGGGCTCTGGGGCCCCATGGAGCTCCCTTTGCCAGACTGAAAAGGAAGGAAGAGCGGATAGATTCTCCCAAGGCCAAGATGGTGGGTCGATTCCAGGCCCGGGCTCGAGACCCTCCTGGCCAGAGGTGCTGGGAGCACCAGGCGGGTAGTCACAGCGAGGGCCAGCTGGCCAGTCAGTTCACTTCTCCCAGCCCAGGTTCCCAGCTGTCCATTTGGAGCTGGTGCTCTCCTGGCATACAGAGATGGGAGAAGCACAGCAGGCTCCTCCCTCCAGAAGCCCCCAGTCTGATGGACCCAGGAGCTTTGGAGTCAAACAGTCCTTAGTTGCAGTCTTCCCTGGCCACTTTCTAGCTGTGTGACCTTGGGCAAGTTTAGTCTCTCAGAGTGGCAGTTTTAAAAGGCAGTGACCTGGGAGTAGTAATCTCTACCTGCAGCCTTGTTATGGGGATTAAGGAGACTACAGGTGCTCAATTAATGGCAGCTGTGATCATGAGGGAGCTGGCTGTGCCAGCAACCTAGAGGCACAATGGAAAAAGTTCTCCCTGGGGTACCCCTGAGAATTCTGACAGGGCAGTCAAGAGGGGCTTCAGAGAGGAGGTGGCATTTGAAGGCCTTGAAGAGTGAGTAGGAGCTTGCCAGGCTAAGGCAGGGGAGAGTGTACCACCAGAAGGAAGAGCAAGAGCAGAGCTTCCAGGTGTGAAAGGCTGGTCACCCTGTGTGGCTGCAGCCCAGGGTGGGGGGGGGGCGCGGGGGGCCCTGTTTCTCTCAGCAGTGGGAGCCAGTTCTTGAGGAAGGAAGAACCCGTCTTGATGACAGAGTGGGCAGGTTTCACACAAACATCTCAGTCATTGCAAACTCGTCTTCCGGATGCATTCATGTCTTAGAACTGCGGACAGTTCTCTAAGATCCTGGCTTGTTCTAGCTCTTCCCAAGCCAGGTCTGTCAGGCCAGCCTATGGTGTTGGGATTCTCAGACCGCCCCATCTTTGGATTTAAGGACCAGCCTGGGTCTTCTTTTAATTTGGAGTCTCAGGACTCCTGGGATCCAGGACCGGCCCAGGACCCACTCTTAGCTGGAAGCAGCAGAGTGGACATGGGTCCCCGACTTGGGGGAGGGCTCTTGGAGCAGCAGCCTGGGACCCAAGGTGACTGGAAGCTCCTGCAAGAGGCCAGGGTGGCTGCTCCTCCCAGCCCATCCCCGACTGAGATGGCAGCACAGAGGGGTGGTGAAGAGCTTCGGGGCTAGGCCGCCTGGGTTGAACCATGGCTCTGCCATTAACCAGTTATGGCTCAGGCAAGTTGCCTGCCTTCTCTGAGCCTCAGTTTCCTGGGGTAATAATAGCACCTATGTCACAGGGCTATGGTGAGGCTTGCCTGAGAGAATTCTCACAAAGCAGTCAGCCCAGAACCTGGTTCCCAGGAGGCACTCAACTTGGCGAGGCTAACCTGGTGCCCCTGGTATTGTGGGCAAGACCGGAGGGAACTGGATGACTGGGGTGTGAGGCATGGAGACCAGCAAGGGCCCACTCACCCCTGCAAATGAGCCACTGGGGCTGGACACCCCTCACACATGGCAGAGCCGCCAACACACCATGGGGCCTTGGGCAAGTCAGGGCCCCCACCTTGGGCCTCAGTTTTCCTATCTGTATGATGGGGGCTTGGGCACGCTCCCCTCTCGGGTCCCCAGCTGCTGTAAGGAGCTGTATTCTCTTGTCACTCGGATTTTCTTGGATGGCTTCCATGTAGGTTGTGACTTGGGTGGTTATCTTCCCATTGATTTTTCCAGAAAGGATGCTTCCTTCCCTTCTCTTCTGCAGTCAGCCTGCAGGTGAACAACCTCAGTGGCTGGCCCCCCACTGCTCCTCCCGCGCCCGCCAGCACACCTCAGCTGGGCTGGGCTAGGGCCGAGACGGGCCAGCAGGGTAGTGGCTCCCGGAGGCCCCTTGAGGGCATGGGGCTGCTCCACACCATGTGACGTGCCCCAGGTTCAGGCAGTGCCCTGGGCGTGGGCGAACCCGGGGCTAGGGAGCCGCGTCCTGCTCATATCTGGCTTTGTGAAGCTGAGTTCTATGGAGGACCCGAGTGGCTCACTTACTCTCCCTCCCCTGCTCACCACAAGCTTTGGAGTCAGACAGACGGCTCACCCCTCGTTCTCCTGTGTCTGTGCTAGGTGGTCCGCACTGGGGAATTGCGGGCACCTTACTTCCCTGAGCCTCCTTGCTCAAGGGACAAGGGACTCCATCTCCCGGGGCACCTGAGGCCGGAATCATGGAAATAGCACTTAGCGCACGGTCATTGGTTAAGCCGTTGCATGGATGCAGCCCTCCGTGGCAGGTGACATTACTGTCCCCGTTCCACAGATGGGAAAGCTGAGGCTCCAAAAGTTTAGGGAGCCTGCTCAAGGTCACATGGGCCTCTGCCCACCCTTTCTTTCTTTCTTTTTTTTTTTTTTTTGGTGAGGAAGATTGGCCCCTGGGCTAACACCATGCCCATCTTCCTCTATTTTGTACATGGGACGCTGCCACAGCATGGCTTGATGAGTGGTGCATAGGTCCACACCCAGAATCCAAATCTGCGAACCCTGAGCCGCTGAAGCAGAGTGCGCAGACTTGACCATTACGCCACCGGGCCAGCCCCCACCCTTTCCTTTTTACACTCACCTGCTACCAAAAAGGAGCTGTGGCGGGTTATAGTGCCCATAGGAGGCAGGGCAGGAGACCACTGGGGGAGACTTGACACCTGTGGTGAGGTGGTTACTGTGCTAGCTCGTCACTGCTTGCCCACACAGGATCTGATGATCACGGGAATGACAGCCATCAGGGTTGCAGGGGAGGGGCCCATGGGCTTGCGGCCCCTGAGGAAGGCACAGTTGTTGTTCCCTCTGCCCGGGAGGTTTCTGCCCACCTTCACTTGGCCAGGGCGGGGGGTGGGGGTGGCTTCAGGGCTCTGTGTGGATTCAGATCCCGGCTCTGCCACTCCTGGCTAATTATTTACTGCTCTGAGCCTCAGTTTCCACACTTGTAAATGGGGATAATTCCACTCACCTCGTAGGCTTGTTGTGGGTATGATGAGTTAATGCAGGTAGCTCACTTAGCATGGTGCCCAGCACACATGAGAGCCATAGGAATGTTCTCTATTGTTATCCCCTCACATCCGCTCAGATACCCCTCGGACACTCTGCGTGTACTGAGCATCTGCCGTGTGCCAGCACCAAGCCCGGGGAGCCCAGGATCCATCACGCAGGCCCCTCTCATGCCCTGGGCTGAGCCGCTGGCCTCGGGGCCTGGGGCTGTGTGGATCAGCGTGCAGGGGGAACAGTCTGCGAGAATTGGTGTGTTGGCTCCCACTGCTGGTGTGACAGACATCCTGATGAAATATGTCACTTCAAAACATTTTTAAAAGAAATTTCTGGAAAGCTTTCTTAACCCCTTGGAGGCTGTAAGTAGCCTGAATTGTTGTCAGGTTCTGGTCTTGGCTTTGGCACGACTTGCCAGGGACCCTCCCTTTCCTGGGCCTCAGTTTCCTCATCTGTAAAAGGGGCAGTAACAGTCCCCACCCCAGAGGGTTGACCCTCTGTGAGACTGCACATGTGAAACGTGCTTTGTCAACTCGAAAACCCCTTACAGCTGGTGAGAGCTTTCGGTTCTGTTTCTGGTCATTCACAAGATGGTCACAGGCAGATGCCTGTGTGGTGTCATGCTGGATGCTGACCCTGGGCGTGGACGTCAGTGGGATGCTGGCTTTTCTCTCCAGGGCTCCCCGAGTAGTGGCCTCACTAAAACCCTTGATTTTGTGATTTCCAGAGAACGTGGAAGGCCCCTCAGGCAGCCTGGCCCCTTCCAGGGGAAATGCTGGTAAGTGTCTTGTCCTCTCTGTTAGTTCGTTCCACAAATGTTTTGGGAGCAGCTCCCAGTGCTGGGGATGATGTGTGAGGGCCGGAGGTCAGCCCTGCCCTCGAGAGCTTGGTCCAGGAGGAAGGATTTGAAAACTCCACACCTGATGACCAGATGTCCGAGGTTCAGGGTGGCTGGATGCAAAGCTGGTGGGCTTTTCACAAGACACTCGGCCACAGGGCCATTGGCAGGATCGTTTATAAATGAATATTGACTTGTGTCCTCTGCTGGAGTCCTTCAGCAGCTCCCCTTTTGCCCTTGGGGTAAAGTCTGTGAGCCTTTGGTGCGTGTACTGTCTTGCTCCAGCTGCATCTCCAGCTTTCTCATTTCACTTAAATTACACTGTCCTCCTTTACCCTCCTGGAGATCTACTTGTGCCCTCCTGCCTCAGGGCCTTTGCTCATGCTGTGCCCACTGCCTGGAGCTCTCTTCCAACCTCATCATATAGCTACTTCCTATCTATCCCCCAGGTCTCAGCTCAAATGTCCTGGATCCCCAAGACCCAAGTTCCCATTATATACTCTCTGTATACCTGCCACGCTTTCTTACTAATGTTTGTCACGGCTGTTACCAAATGATTATTTTTGTGATGATTCATTTTCTCTCTAATGGCCCCATGGGACCGTAAGCTCCATGACAACAGGGACCCTTGGGCTCAATGCCTGGCATATGGTAAGGGCTCAATCCATGTTTGTTGAATGACTTTATGATAAGGATTAAGGTAAGACTTCATGGAGGTGGTAGCATTTGAGTAAGACTTGAAAGGGTATAATTTCAATCTGTAGGGAAGAGGGAAGGGCTTCCTGCTTCGGGGAGCAGACAGACACACAACAGGAGTACAGCTCGTTTGGTTTGGCAAAGAGGCAGAATGGGACATGTGGGAGAAGGTTGGAGAGGTGAGCTGGGGCCAGACCAGGGCTTTGCGTTCCAGGTGGATGAGAATCGACTTGAATTCTGAAGCCCTTCTGAGCCAGGAGGAATAGGGTCAGAGCTGGCTCTGGGTAACTGTAGAGTCTGCTGCAGGGACTGGGGCACCGGGAAAAGAGGCTGTGTCAGGAAGGCCGGTTGGGAGTTGGAGAATCTATCGACTCTGCTGCTTTCTGCTTCCCTGGAATCACACGTGATTGGCAGTTATCCTCGAGGGCTCATTGGGGGATGCAGGGCAGTGATGAGGAACCTCGCACAGTGTGGCTGCTTCCAGAAGACAGTCATCTTGGTGGCAGGGCAGCCATTCCCGAGTCACTAGAGGGAGAGACGGAGTGGAGGGACCTTCGGTGTCTGCATTTCTCAGCTTCCCTGATTGAGAAAGCAGCATCCATCTCCACATCCCCACACCTCTGTCCTGGTGCCTTCCGAGTGGCACTGAGGGACCAGCCCATGGCAGATGAGCAGAAACATTTCCGCCAAAGCCCAGCAAATGAGACCCACCTCCGTGCCCCTATCAGGGGCACCGTGATGTGGTCAGAAAAGCCAGGATTCTCAGGAAGGACCTGGGGCCAAGTCCCAGATGTGCTACTTAGCAGGTGCGTGCCTTTGGGCATCTTGTTAGCAACTGTGGGCTTCAGTTTCTTCCGCTGTGAAGTGGGGCTGCCCAGGTGTGGTGAAGGTGAAGTGCGAGGACACACATGGAGCCCCGAGCACAGGGGACACTGGAGGCTCAGGAAGTAGTGGCTGTAGCATGGCCGCATTTTTCTCCACAGTTTGAATTCTTCGCGGGAAGCTTGGGTTTCAGGCTTCAAATGAAAAGCATGTCAACAAAACAGGATGGAACAAAGTCTTTTCCCAGCGTGCCTCAGCACGCGGCACTGCCTTCCCGTGGAGCCCGACAGTGATGGGGCTAAGAGTCTTGAGCTCTCAAGCAGAAATGATCCCAGTGCAAAGGAACCTTCCTATTGTTATCTTGTGAAAAAGCAATGCAGGAGCTCTGCAGCCCGACCTGCCTGGGTTCGGATTCCAACTCTGCCCCTTCCTAGCTGCTCTGTGCCTCAGTTTCCTCATCTGCAAAATGAGGTAAGAATGGTACCCACCTCATAGGGCTGTTGGAAGGATTAAGCGAGTTAATGCAGGTAAAGTGCTTAGAACATGCCTTTGTCAGATCCTTTCATCTTCACTTGGACTCTTTGTAGTGCTGTAAGTGACTCAGTGGGGGCTCTGGAGATAGAGGGCTGAGTTAAAATCCCAGCTCTGCCACTTACTTGCTAGCTGTGTGACCTCAGGCAAGTCTCTTAACCTCTCTGTGTGTGCATTTCCTGCTCTGTACAATGAAGGTGACAGTCCCTGCCTCATAAGTTTGTGGGGAGGAATGAATGGGGTCACCCAGATAAGGGACCAGACTCGAGGTAGGCAGGTCACTCGGCCCCTCCTCCCACCCATTCTAGTTTCCAGATGAAGAAAGGGAGGATCAGCCATTGGATGATTTGCTGAAGGACACACATTGGTGAGACCAGCCTGGGCCCCTCCACCAGGGGCTGCCCAGGGAAAGTCGAGCCACTAGGGGCAGGGGTGCCGAGCAGGCTGACGGGTGATCTGTCGCTCAGCTGAGTCTCCTCTGGCTCTCTCTGCTCACCTGTGGGGAGACACGTGTGCTGATGCACAGCAACTGCCACCTGTTGGGCAGGCCACGGTCTTCTCAGCGTGGGGTCTGAGGGTCCAACACCCGCCACCTGCCCAGGCTCCAGGGCTTTTAACATGTTCCTTGTGGGGAGATGCTGGCGCCGGCCCTGCTTCCTCTCACGGCTCTTTCCCTGTCCGCCCGCAGACTTGGGGACCCACCAGCTGTCTGCATCCATCCATCTTTGCAGTGTTTACTGAGTGCTGGGAAGCTTGGTGGTTAAGACTGCAGCCTCCAAGGACCTGGGTTCAAATCCCAGCTCAGACTCTTCCCAGCTGTGTAACTTGGGACGCGTTATTTAAACTCTCTGTGCTTCAGTGGCCCCATCTATAAAGTGGGGTGGTAACGGTACCCACCTCATCAGGCTGTTGCTAACACGGTGCCTGTTCAGTGAGCTCGGATTCCTCGGGCTGTGCCGGCGTTGTCAACGTCATTGTCCTTGTGGACATGGTTGCCCTGCACAGAATACCAGAGCCCCGAGGGAAGCAGAGCTGTCTGCCCTGCAAATACAGTCCTGTGGGAGAAATGGACACAGTCACAAACAGCCCAGTGTGACCAGTGGGAGCTGAGGGAGCCACCACTTCAATCCTGGAGGAATGGGGCGGAGGGCAGAGTTGAGGGGCAGACCTCCTGAGCAGAGGTCACTGTGAGACCCTGTGAAACAAATTCCTGCCAGGCATGTCACAGGTACAAGGCCCTGCAGGATCGCACTCTTGCCCACCTCCGCAGCCTCATCTCTCGGTCCCCTAGCCCTGCACTGGGCACACCCCTCCTGGGAACAGCAGGTGGCTATGCCTGCACTGCTAAGTCTTGGTGTTCCCTGGCTCTCTGTTCAGAGCCTCCTCCACCCCTTTAGCCTTGGAGCCTGCCCTGATCTGATCCCTGTGCCCCTCCAGGGCTTACAGCCTGGTACACAGCAGGTGCTCCGTGTGGAATGAAGGTGTGCCCACAAAGAATCTGGCCAGAAAACCCCTGCTGTTTGCACTCCTGGCATCCATCCGCTTCTCGTGGGCAAAGTGCCTGGTTTGGGACAGGTTCCGCAGGATACTGTGGGGGGTTCCCCGCTCTTAACCAGAGACTTTTGTAAGTTGTCTCCCAGGGACCGTGAGCAGGAATTCCAGGCCTCCCTCTTGGTGTGCTGGAGTTAGCAGGAGGCCCCTCCTGAGAGGAAGGAGAGCTGCGGCCTGTTGAAGGATAAAGGTGAGGGCTGTACGTGTGCCCAAGAGAGCTGGAGAGTGAGAGGAAGGACGTCCGCCTGCCGCTGGAGGCACCGACACCGGCTCACTTCGCACGAGTCGCTGATCTGCCGAGCAGGGCCGGTCTCCTCAATCAATCGGTGCTGACAGATGGTAGCGGAATCAGTGACCTAGAGGCAGAAGGCTCCATTTGTAATCCCAGAGTGGCCCAGGCGCCTGGAGGAGGGCAGAGGAGTTTGTAATAAAGGGAGTGACACAGGGTTTCCAAAAGCCATCTCTGAGCAGGAGGAGTAGGGAAAGGATTAATTTTGCTTCTGGAATTGAAACCACTGATTCAGTTCAATAAGTATTTTTTGAGTGGACTGGGTTAGGAGAGAGAAAAAAAAAAACCCAACTACTAATCTACTGTCCTTTCCTTAAAGTGTGGTAGGAAAAATAGCATCCACGCAGATAAGACAATGAGAGAACAATAGAAGACACTAATGGAATCCAAGAGGAGGGGCTCCCAGTTACTGGGCTCCAGCCACTATGGGGTCTTAGGCAGTGACTTATCCTCTCCGAGTCTCAGTCTGCTGTGTCATGTTGTGTCCACATCATAGACTGTAGCTCTTGTTAACAGGTGCCTGGTACTCTACTGAATTCTTTATGCAGATCTCTTTAATTCCCATAACACCTTATGAGTGGGGTCATTATCCCCATTTTACAGCTGAGGAAACCAAGGTTCAGAGAGGTGAAGTGACTTCTCCAAGGCTACACAGCGAAAGAGTAACCCAAATCTGTCTGTTGGCCATGACACCCACTCATGTTCTTTTTCCAAATGGTACCGAAAGGGAAAGGGTTGAAGAGGTCCAGGGGTGGAGAGGTCCAGGCTGGCCTGGCCCTAGGACTCGGGAAGTTTCCAGGTGGAGGTCGGCTGGGCAATGATCTGGTCAGGTCCGAAGCATTGGGGGAGGGGGCTGTAGGTCAGTCTCAGGACAGGAGGTAGGGGCCAACAGGAACCTGGACCCCAGTCATGTGTCTGCATTCTTTTCCTTTTCAATGGGGCTCTGCACAGTTTGTCACCGTCCCTTTCATGTTCCAGTCCCCCAGTCTAAGGCCCGAGTGAGCTGAGGAAGAAGGGAAAAATGATGGGGCAGGAGGCTATAAGGAAAAGGGCTTCCTTTTTCTTCATGAATTCTCCCAAGAAATTGAGGGTGCCCCCAACCCTCAGTGTTCAGGAAGCTCCCCTGCAGCCTTCCACGTTTGTCCAAAAAACAAAGGTTTGTGCTGAAAGTCCCCCCAACCTTTCCCTCTGCAGCCCTGACCCAAGCAGAAGCCAGCACTGGTCTTTTAAAGTCTTGCTGCCAAAGAATTTGAAAATGAAACTCACAGAACAATGGGAACCGCCAGAGGGCAGGGCCTGGCAGCCTGTTCAGCTCTGCCCCGGAAGAGCCCGGCACCCACCTGGCATGCGGGAAGTGTTGGGGAATCAAGTCTCTAAGAATAGCCCTGACCCACATTGGAGCCGGCCCCCAATTTGTGAGATTGGACTGAAGCCGGGAGAAATCACTGCCTTCCCCAACCACAGCCTCCTGAGGTGAACCAGCTCAGGCCCTGCCTCGGATCCCTTTGTTGGGGGCAGGTGTTGCCATAGCCAGGACCCTCCTTGGGTGGCCCCAGGCAAGGCAAAGCGTTAATGTCTCTGGCTAGGTGGGGTGAGAGGAGAAAGGGTAGAGCCAGGCCCTGGGGAGCTGTGTACCTCAAATATACTGAAGTCTGGGCCCCAGGCCACACCTGGTTTCTATCAGCCTCCACCTGCTGCCTAAAGCGCTCTTCCAATTCCAATGATTTAAGTTGGGTTGCTTCAGGAAAGGAAGCCACATACTCCCCTAACACTGCGGGCAGATGGGGGCCTAATTTAGAATCAGCAATTTTAGCCAACATAAGGGACATCGAGTCCAAACTCTCCTCCTTCCCACTGTACTGAAGGGAAACTGAGGCCTAGAGTGGGGAGAGAATTTGGACGGGTTGCTGGGTGGGTTAGAGGCAGGATTACAAACACGTCCCACCCTCACTGGCCTCTCCACTTTTGATAGAAGTGGGTCACACGCACAAACATTTCCGCGGTTGTTCTACAACTGAGTTTTTCTTTGGAAAAAAAAAAAATCAAGTCATTCCTTTGCTCCATAAAACATACATGAGGTTTGCAAAGGAAGACTGGGAACTGGCCTGAGGCCTTGGCACGGCAAATCCTCCACCTTATCTCCAAATTAATTCTAGACCCTGGGTCCAGCCAGCCAGGCGATGCAGCTCTTTAATGCTGCTGCAGGTGAAGACCACTGGCATTTGCTGAGCATCTATTTCACAGGCGAGGTTGTGGGGCCTCCCCACCCCTCGCTTTTCTTGCGGAGGGAACTGAGGCTAGAGAGGGCCCAAGTCATTCATCCAAGGACATGCGGCGCCAAGGGGCGGAGGCAGCGAGGGAACCAGGCCTGCCGGGCCCAGAGGGCGCTTGGCGGGCGGGAGCCGCCCCCGTGCCCGGCCCCACGAAGCAGGTTACCGGGAGGAGGCCGGGCCCTCGCTCGAGGACTCCCCGGGCTGCCAGAGGCGCGATTCTGGCGTTGGAGGCTCCAGGGAACTCCAGAAATCCCGGGGAGAGATTCCGGGCCACCAACTCCCCAGAAAGTTGGCTCGCGGCCACTCCCAGGACGGCCCGGAGCCGCGGGCCAAGATGGCACTAGGCGAGCGGCGAGACGCGCGCGCTGCGCCCCGCGGTCGCCGCGGGGACCCCGCGCGACCCCAGCCGCCGGGCGGGGGGGGTCTCCGCGGCCCCGGCCCGGCGCGCTTAGGCCTCGGCGCGCCGCACGCGGGTGGGCACGCGCGCGCCCGCCGGCCCCGCCCCCGCCGCGCGCCCTCCCGCCCGCCCGCGCGCCGCGGCCCGGAGCCTCCCCATTGGCCGCGCGCCGTCACCTGACGCTCTGTTATTTCCTGTGTGTTGGGAGAATGGAGAGAAAAAACCCCGAGCCGAGCCGCTTTCGGCCCCTGCGAGGCGGCCGCGGCCTCCGCCGGGGGAGCCCGCCCTGAGGCGCGCCTGACCGGGGAGCGAGCGCGCGGGCCGGAGCGAGCCTCGAGGGGCCGCGGCCCCGGCCCGCCCCGCCGCCGGCCCGGGCGCCCGAGCTGGAGGCGGCGGAGGCTCCCCCGCCCCCACCCCGCGCAGCGCCGCCCGCCGCCGCCGCTCCCTCCCCTCCCGCCCCCGGCCGAGGCCGCGGGACCGCGCGGGGGGCTCCCGCAGGTAACCGCCGCCGGCCGGAGGGGGAGGGGCGGGGGTCAGAGCCGGGGGCTGGGGCCGGGCTGGGTGTCCGGCCTCGGTGCTGGGAGCAAAGGTCCTGGCCCGGCCCGAACTGGGAATGTGGCGCCCCCGACTCCGAGGCTGGGGCTCGGGGTGCTGAGGGGAATGGCCTGCCCGGCCCGCCCCGGGGTGCAGAGAGGCGCGGCTGGCCCGGCCCGGGGGTGCTGAGGGGCAGGGGCCCTGCCTGGCATCCGGGTGCTGAGGGGTCTCGGTTCGGCCTGGGAGTCCGGCCGGGCTTGGGCGCCGGGGGAGGTACCTGCTCATCGCGGCATCGGGTGCAAGGGCGGCGGGTGTGAGCGGGCGGCGCCCGGGGGTCGGCGGGGTCAGCGCCTCCCGCCCCGGGGCCCCTGGCAGCCCTCGGGCTCGGGCGGCACTGGCCTCTTCGCTGTGGGCAGGGGGCGAGGCTGGCGGGCGGAGGGCCGGGCTCGGGCTCGGAGGGGCCGGGCGGGCGAGCGGGAGCGGCGCCGGGGCGCCCGGGAGTCGGAGCGCGCCCCTGCCGCGGGAGCGACGCGGCTCGGGATGGCCATGTGAACACCTGAACCATGTGGACGCGGCTGCCGCTCGCCTGCCGGGGGCGGAGGGCAGGTCCCGGCTGGCGGGGCGCGAGGTCCCGGCGCGGGGGGCGGGGAGCGGAGCGCAGGACACACTTCCTGCGTGGAGCTTCCTTCCCTCCCCCGCCGCGGTGAGCGGGGCGGGGTGTGTGGTCCCAGGGTACCCGGGTGCGAGCGAGCGCACGTTTGGGGGCCCAAGGCTCTAAGCTTCTCATCTCTCTTCTGGGGGGAAGTGGTGGTTGCAGGAGAGTGGCCGATCCGGCCCAGCCCGCTCTGGCGGCGGCGGGAGGTGGAATGTCTCCTGTGTGCCGGGATGGGAGTGGAATTTAGTGAGTTGGGGGGGCGGGGGGGGGGGGCGGTGCCGAGGAGCGGACGCCTTCTAGGCCTGTGGGTGGGGATTATTGTCTGTTTTTGTGGTTGTGGATACTAGCGCTGTCTCCCTGTCTGTGTGCAGCCCTTTAGTTTGCCTTTAGGGGATGGATCAAAATTAGGAATTTTTCCCCCCTTTTTTCTTTGCTTTTTTTTTTTTTAACCCTCGAAGATTAGATGACTCTGGTAACTGCTGTAAAATGGATGGAATTTTCGATCTATTATCTAACAGACCGATCTTTGAATGATAATTGGACCCTTATGTTAACAGCCTCAGTGAAGAGTTTTATAAAACATCTTACGTGGGGTGGCGGCTTGGTGTTTCGGGGAACTGCGCTGAAGTCCGACCTGGGAGACCAGGAATCTACTTCCAGCGTCGCCACCGAGTAAACTGTAGCTCTGGCCACGTTACCTACCCTCTTAAGGCTCCAGTTTCCTTCTCTGTTAAATGAAGACTGTCTTCCAGGTCAAACATTACAGGAGTTTTGGGTAGTTTTGTTTTGTTTCTGTCTCTCTTGTCTTCTGCTTTTGTTTTAGCCATAGGCGACCTTCCTGAGAAAAGCAGGCTGTGCCTTACCTGGCTTTTAAAAGCCTGTTTCACTTTTTAGTTGCCAGTCTCTTCCTTCTCTAACAGAGCACAGAACTTGGTCAGGGTACAGTTTTTCCTTAAATCTCAGATGCTGTTCTGTGCTTCTCAGAAAGTATGTTATATTCTAGTCTGTGCTGGATGTACCTTGTATTTTTGTCTTTGTGCAAGAAGAAGTTATCAGGAGAAGGTTTCAGAGAACGTTTGACTACTTGGGACTGTAGATAACTTAAGTATGTTTGGGTCTGTGTGTGTTGGTTGCCTCCAAGGAGTTCTAAGATCTTTCTCTTCAGGGAATTGTGGAGGGATCTTGTTCTTTCAATGGATATTTGGCATTTGGCTAACTTTTGAAATTTCTTCCTTCAGTATTCTCAGAGTAGGGATAAAATGGAATTCCATAATATCTCCTGTGAAATGGTATGCTAGTGGAATTAACCATCACCTCAGGGTGCACTAATTATTTGCATCCCCAATTTATTCCTTAATGCTTCCTCTCAGATGCTGAAGAACCCCAATTAGTTTCATTGATTTTATGGTGTGTAAGGGCCTTAGGCTGTGCTTTTGACTGGTTAATTTTTCTAGACCAGGCTCAGAAGTTGGTCTCATTTGTCTTAAATTTCTAGAACAGTGATGCTTGAAGGACATGTGCATAATATGGTATAATATGTCTTTCTTAGGTCACTATTTTCTTTTTTGTGTGTGTGTGAGGAAGACCAGCCCTGAGCTAACATTCGTTGCCAATCCTCCTGTTTTTGCTGAGGAAGACTGGCCCTGGGCTAACATCTGTGCCCATCTTCCTCTACTTTATGTGGGACGCCGCCACATGGCTGACATGCAGTGCGTCAGCAGGCGCCCAGGATCCGAACCTGCGAACCCCAGGCTGCCAAGCGTGGACTAAACCGCTGTGCCACCAGGTGGCCCATCTTAGGTCACTTTTTCATTCAGTCTGACTTTGGAGATGGGTTGGTCGAATTTTTCTTGTATGTTAACATCAGGCCTGTCATATAGCTAGAAACTTTTATACAGCTACCCAGATTAATTACTTGGAGTTCCTCAAAACAAGCAATTTATTCTATATTGGTATTTGAATTATGGCCTTGTGTTTAGCGTGGGATTTTAAAAAACCTAGTTACTTAAATTGTAAGCAGTTATCACATTCACATATATTTACATTTGTGTTATAACGTAGGAGAAAGTTACTACAAAGCTCTCACTCTGTGGAGGTAATTTATGTGTATGTATGTGAGAGAAGGTTGCCAAGGTGGTAAGATGTCAGAAGACATGGGTTTTAGGTCCTATAACCTTTTAGTGGTATACTTTTTTTTTAACTTCATAAAATGGAATGGAATGTAGTTGAAATCACGTTTCTTTAGACCAAGAAATTAAAAGTTGGACTTATTCTGGTGAGTTCAACCTTCTCTTCATATAGATATATAGATAGGAACGGTTGCTAACATTTGTTTAAAAAAAAAAAAGGGGGAAACCAAATTGGGGCTGGCCCGGTGGTGTAGTGGTTAGGTTTGCGCGCTCCACTTTGGTGGCCAGGGGTTCGCAGGTTTGGATCCTGGGCGCGGATAGACGCACTGCTTATCAAGCCATGCTGTGGCAGGCGTCCCACATAAAGTAGAGGAAGATGGGCACGGGTGTTAGTCCAGGGCCAATCTTCCTCAGCAAAAAGAGAAGGATTGTCAACAGATATTAGCTCAGGGCTAATCTTCCTCACCAAAAACAAACAAACAAACCCAAATTCAGTATACTAGATTCTGTCCAAGATTTTGACTTGTTTTTCAAAATCCAGCCGGCAGACCTGAGAGGTAGATCATGTCTCCTTTTCCGAAGAGGTCCTAGAGCTACTGAGGGTCAGGGCTGGGACGTGCCATCCTCCCCTTGGCTCCAGAGCCTTCACTAGGTCCATTACAGCTCACTGCCTGCTCAGGGCACACGTCAACTAGTGGTGGATTGGCCTTGGAATCCTTGTTTCCTGCTCTGCCCCCCTTCTTTTTTTTTTCAAACGTATAGTGAACTTGAAATCTGGACTCGGGCAAAATACTGGAAAGCATGGTTTTTATGACTATACCATGTGGTTTAGTGACCCCTGGGAGTTTTCTAAACTTTCACTTAACCCATACCTGCCAGTTTTGCCAGTGCACTTGAGATTTCATCTAAAAAGTTTGTCTTGCATACCCAATTCTGCCATTCTGTCTTGAACTGAAAATTTCTTATAGCAGCTCAGAGTGATACAGTGTGTAAGGGGCTGTGTCTCTTCTGTCTGTTACTGGTTTACAGCGCACAGGAATCCTGTCTGTGATTGCTCTGGTCAGTTTGACCAGATGGTACTCAAAAGATCCATTTATGAAGGATGGTCCTTTCCTGGTATGCCTTAAGTGCTGTTCCTCATGGGGGCTTGTGTTCATGGCACCTTAGTGCTCCTTAGCTCTGTCTGGGGCTGCTGACTCTGCTGCCTTCATTTTCTTTTTGTGGAGGTAAAAGTAACAAAATAAAGCACAACAATGAGACCTTATTTATATTGAAGTAAAAGTGTACATGAAAGTTATACATTTGAAATATAATGGAATCAAGGCTTTCATAGAGCATAATTTGGTCACCTTGCACTTAGACTGGAAAGTTTTTTCATTAGTGGTTAGGCTGTTGAAGGTCCTCCTGAGATCTGTGGTACGTGCAGTGTGGGTGAAAGGTTCTCATGGCGGCAAACACGGTCAGTCCTTTCTACATTAGAGCTGTGTTTGCTTTGTAGGTAATGCACACGACCCAGCAGGAAGATGAACTGCAAAGTGACTTATTGGTGTATCTGTGGCTTGTTATCTGATGCTTCATTGTGGGGAAGTTGAGAAAGAGAAAACATTAGCTCAGGTGCACTGGCAAGGTCCTCTGTGTGTGTGCTGATTTTCATTAGCAAGTGTTTATGAGCACTGTTGTAAGCCTGGGTGATGCAGAGGTGGGCAAGATAGAGAAGGAGCCTGCTCTGGAGGCAGACTGTAGACAGTAAGTAAATAAGAATGTCAGATGGTGATTACAGCTATGAGAAGAATAAAAAGATAATATGATAGTGGTCATGAAGATGTTCCCTCTTCTGAAGCCTTTCCTGCCAGCAGGGCAGTCAGACTTGATCTGTAGGATGGATGAAAATGACATTAAACAAAGTAAATCATTTGCTTTGGCCTGAGCATCTTGAGAAGTTAATCCAAGGAATAGAAGTGGGTTGGTTGAAGTCTTCCCTCTGTTTATATCTTTATGCTTTGTGAATGGGGACCTGGCTTAATAGAGATCATTAGTGGTACCTTGTAAAGGGTAAGAAAGAGGAATGTTGTCTGCTATTTTTTTAATCGTTCTGATTAAATATGTAGAGATGTGTTATAATATTGGTGAGTGCTAGCATTGTTAGAAATATCCTTTAGTTGTGTTTATGTTTTGGGGGGGGGGAGTTGGATTGGGGTGTTATAATCATCATACTTTGTTAAAGCTTCAAATGAAGCCAGCAAATATTAGTGACATCTCTATGCAGGTGCTTTGCTAGGTGTGGCTTCAAATGGAGAATCCAGGTGACTGAGTGGAACTTGGGTGGGGGCTGCTGAGAGAAGCAGGGCTCTGACAGGGGAGGGAACAGTGCAGGGCAGACAGGCTTTGTTAACCGTAGCCTGGAGGGGTCATCCTCCCAGCCTTTCCCAGCCAGCCGGCTGGCATCCTGCATGCCTTCACCCACCCTTTCTTTGCTGGTATGGAATTATATAGGGGCTGAAAGACTTCTAAGAAACTGTCTGGCTAGCCCTTTGGCTTTACAACTCAGGGAAGAGGCCGAGAAGGTGGTGACTTGATCACGGTTGTGCAGCTTTACGCTGACAGAGTCAAGGCTGGGACACTGTTCTCTGCCAGCTAGGCCAGTGTTCTCTCCACCATAGCCCATGCTCTCACCAGAGGGTTGGTAGTTAACAGTTGCTCCTGAGTGGAAAAAGAAAGGAAGCCTCTGGGTGCTAATGTACTCACTTAGGAAAAAGCCCACGTAGTTCCTTCCGATCTTAAGAAGTCAGGGAAAAGACAGCACATCAATCTTGAAAGCAGAGTATGGACGAAGAGAATTGTACCACTGTGACTTTTCACAAGATGTATAGTGTTGGTTTCTCAGGCACCCCTGAGACATAATCTCATCCTGCTTATGTCTTGGATGGATGACATGGAGAAGCTCTTTGCCACGTTCAGAATTAGTTGTGAAGTTAGAATGAGGCCCTTTTTGATACAGGGGAAAATTCTGATGTGTAGCTAAAATTGAGTCCTAGAATTCAAAAAGAGTTAAGGCCCTAGCTCTCCCAAGTTTTTTCTCCTCCAGACCTCAGTGTCAGGGAAGATTTCCCTTCTGCATTTAGAGGTGCCCTAAGTGTGAAGCATTATTCGGGAGCCTGGAGATTATTCACTGTGCCTGAACAAGAGTAGGGATTCTTGAAGAGCAGGGCTACTTCCCTGGACATTTCCCTGACTTAGTGCTCTGGTGGGCCAGTTGCCTGGGCACAGATTTGTGTCCCTTTGGCAGTAAAGTGGGAGGGCACTCTTGCTGTAGAAAGTCCACGTGATGGGCACTTTATGGAGGCAGCACAGTATGTGAATGGAGGATATGTGGCCTCAGTGTGGTTCCATCACTTACTATCAGTGGCCTTGGGCATTTTGCCTGAGCCACAGTTTCCTCATCTGTGAAATGGAGATACACCTTTCTCAGGGCCATTGGGAAAAGGCACTGAAATAGGAAAAGTATATAGTAGAGTCTCCATCTATAGGTGACGCTCAGTGAATGGTAGTTGTCCGTTAAACAGACATTCCACATCATGCTGTGTCCCAAGACCCTGGACTGGAGCGGGGCTGGTTCCTGCTGATCCTCTTGATTTTACATCCTCAAATATCTGCCCCGTAGAGAAGGGCAGTTCAACTGGGGTATCCACAATGCTCTCATGGGGAAGTAGAAGGTGCTTTGCGAAGACGTGTAACCGTGACTTGAAAGGTCACAGGAGGCTTCTCAAAGGAGGACCATTTACTTCCTCATCCACCGGCTTGTCTCTCAGCTTTCTCTTCCTGTCTCTGTGGCTCATTCCTCCCCTTCTTTTCCTTGACATTGGCCTTCCCTGGACCCTTATTTCAGTGTACTCTCTCCCCGGCTACTCTCGGATGTCTCCAGGCTTCCATGATTGTCCATAATGTGATGCCCCCACGTTGATATCTTCATCCGGACCTCTTCCAGTTCATCCGGCTCCCGCTTGACACTGCTGCTTGGGTATCTCACCAATGTGAGTTTCGTAATCCAAAACTGAACACATATTCCTTGAAAACTCTCTCCTCCATTTGTCCCCTTGTCCGTAAGTGGCTTTACCATCTACCCAGTTTCTCAGATCAGATTCCTCCTTTTCTCTCACCACCCTGCACATTTAGTCTATCACCAAGTTACTGTCAGTGCTCTTTCTGTAATATGACTTGCCTCTGTCTGCTCTAGTGCCACTGCCCTCTGAGCCGCCATCATCTCGTGCCTGGAACACTGTAATTGCATCTTGACTTGGCCTCCCCATTTCTACTCCAGTCTGCCTCCGTTCGTCTGTTTGCCCAGAGCAGCCGAGAGTCACCTGTCCCTCCTCAACTTACAACTTCTTAATGGTGTCTCACAGCACTTAGAAGAAAATCCAGACTCCTTCCCATTTCTCACAAGGCCCTGAGCACCCTGGCCCCTGCCTGCCTCTCCCACTGCCTCTCCTGCTGCCTCTGCTTGCCGTCTTCCAGCCACGTTCCCTTTCTCTCAGTCTCCTGGCGGCATCAAGCTTTCCCACCTCGGGGACTTGTATATGCCACGTCCTCTGTCCAGAACACTCTGGCCAGCTCAGCCTTTCTCATCCTTGAGGATATTCGTTGAACGAATAAATAGTGTGAGACAGGCAGCAAAGGGCATGGGGTAAGGAGGAAAATTGTCCTTGGAGCACATCTACAAAGGTCTAAAAAAAAGAGGTATAGAAAAAAAATGTTTGAAAAGTTGAAAGAGTGTGATTTTGGTTGTGGCATAGGTGGAGTTATTCAAGGAAAACACCTAGGAGTCAGGCAGCCAGAACTCAGGTACACTGCTGATAAGAGTATAAAATGATGCCCCCACTTTGGGAAACGAAGTTTCTTAAAAAGGTAAATGTATGTCTACCCCGTGACCCAGCAGTTCCATTTCTAGGCTTTTATCCAAGAGAAATGACAATATATGTCCACAAATAAGCCTTGTACGAGAATGTTCATAGCAGCTTTATTCGTGGTAGCGAAAAACTGGAAACGGTCCAGATGACCGTCAGCAGGAGAATGGATAAACAAACTGGTGTGTTCATACAGTGGGAGACCACTCGGCAATGAAAGTTAAATGTACAATGATACATTTAGACAGGGAAGGTCAGAGAAGGAGACATTTCAGCTGAACCTGAATGACAAACGGAAACAAGACTCACCCAGATTTGGGAGGTGGAGTGCCCCAGGCAATGGGAGGAGCCAAGGGTAAAGGTCCTAAGGTAGAAATGAGTAATAAGTAATAAGGGTGAGTCTCATGCATATGCTGAGTGCAAAGCCAGACACAAGTACATAGTGGATGATCCCATTTATAAGATGTTCTAGAATAGGCAAAATAGTCTGTGATACTAGAAATCAGATTGTGGTTGCTTCTTGGGTAGAAGGGGATTGACTGGGAGGAGACATAAGAGAACTTTCTAGAGTGATGGAAATGTTCTGAGTCTTTATAGGCATTCATTCTATTTGAATCATATACTGTATGTAATTTTGCCCTCCTCCCAAGCCATTTTTTCCAGTTATCATCTAAAGTGATCTTTAAAAATTCAAATTGGATTATGTCAGTTGTCTTCCTACAACTCTCCAGTAGCTTTCCACTGCTTTCATGGTAGCCAGCTGCGGCCTGTCTAATGCGTGCCTCCCTCTGTGCCCGTCTGACCTGGCCTCCTCCTTGCTCCCTAAGTTCCAGCCTCATTGACCTTCGCCCTGTTGCTTGAACACCTTGGAGCTCATTTCTACCTTAGGACCTTTACACTTGGCTCCTCCCACTGCCTGGGGCACTCCACCTCCCAAATGTGGGTGAGTCTTGTTTCCGTTTGTCATTCAGGTTCAGCTGAAATGTCTCCTTCTCTGACCTTCCCTGTCTAAAGTAGTGTCCCATCACATCATTCTGCTTTATTTTATTCATGACTTTTATTACTTTTGGAAATGATCTTGTCCTTTTGTTTGTTTGTCTGTCTCCTCCCTCTAGGGTTAAGCTTGGCTTGTTCACTGCTGTATACTTAGTGTCTGCAGCAGTGTTGGGCACATAGTGGGCCATACGTGTTGACTAAGTGAAGGTATTGAGGGTGGTGGAGAGCTGTTTAGAAGGTAGACTTGTGAGGGAGGAGGAGGAGCCAAGGAGAGTCAAGACTTCTGGCTTGGAAACTAGGCGATGGTGGTGCCATTCATTAAAATAGAGAACAATGGAGAAAGAGAAGATTGGGGTGGGGTGTGAAGTGATGAATTTCGTTTTGGACTTAAGTTTGAGATGCTTGTAAAATCTGACATTCAGGAGAAGGAACTGAGCTGTAGACTAAGACTTGGAGGTTAGTGTGTGTGTTCCAGCCTGGGAGGAGATGAGGTTGCTCTCAGGAGTAAACAAGGAGTGTGAGTGTGTAGAGAAGTTGGTTGCTTCCTTTTTTCCTGCCTGAGTGGTTGGCATCTCCTGCCAGTCACAGGGACTTGACAGAGCTCAGCCTCTAGAAGGTTTTGTAGTTTTAGACACTCCCCACCCCCCACCCCTAGTTATGTTATTGCCGCTAATAATGACAAGTGCTCAGAGGGTGAGGACAGAACTGAGGACTGTGAGCATTTCAGGGAGCTGGGTGGTGTTTAAAGAGCAGAGAGGAGGCCACCAAACAGGTTAGGATGAAAACCCAGAGAGCACGGCCCAAGGAAGGGAAGAACGTGTTTCAAGTCAGGCAGTCAGAGGCCACCACCAAGATTCCTGAGAAGTGTCAGCTGGAAGGGGAGGGGTAACTGAAGCCAGGTGGTCGTGTGTTGATGAGAAAGTGAGGTGAAGAATAGACACAAGAAGTTTGGAATCAAACCTTCCTAAGTTTGGCTGTTAAAGGAAAGTGAAAAATAGCTGCAAGGAGAATCAGGAGTCAAGAGAAGACATTTTTGTAAATATCTGAGAACGTTGAGGGTGTGTAGTCGAAGTGCGAAGGAGCCGGCACAGGTCAGTGTTAAACACGCAGCAGAGAGTGTTGGATTGAGGAGCTTCCTGGAGAACTCAGGCCCCGGTGTGACCCAGGCTTTGGACGGTAAGAATACCCCCTCAGAGGAAAAGAGAGGTGTGGGCCGGAAGCAGGTGGGCATGGAGGCAGGAAGGGAAGGAGTGCTTTTCTGTGTATTCGGTGAAGGTCTTCTGCTGAGGGAGGAGAGCAGGGTGGAGAGTTGGAGCTTGAACACGGGAAAGACTTGAGGAACCTGCTGTGGCAGGCGGAGAGAGCCGACCAAGGAAGCAAGAACTGTGGGGGGAAGGGTAAAAAGTAGTCAAGATGAGCTTTCTACTTCCTGGGGTTTTAGAGAAAGTGGTCAGACCTTGACAATTCTTTGTCTAGTTTTGGATTCCAGTGGTTTGGACTCAGCCTCTCCTGCCTTGTGTCTGGCAGTTCTACTCCTTCCGCATGTGCCTCTGCCATTCTCATTCTCTGCCGTCAGACCAGTGACTTGTAAATTATTCCAGAGCTCTCATGTTTTATTTAACCAGCACTTATGTAGCATTCACTGTGTTAGGTAGGGGGCAGTGTTCCAAGTGTTGTATCAAAACAGCACGGTAAGGTGGGAGGCACTCTTACTCCCTTCGAGCTGGGCTGCCCCACGTCTGCAGAGGTGTCTGGGGCCCGCCCAGGTGGCCTGGCTGGGGCAGAAGAGGTGAGAGTCATCCTCTTCCCAGCTCCAGCCAGAGCAACTCTTTCATCTCTCTTATCTTTTGGGTATCTGCATAAGGTTTTTGCTGGAAAAACTGCAAACTATTTTTGATCACCACTGCACTAGGCTCTAAGGTCCTTGTGGTCAAGGCTGTGTTTTGTTTTATTTTATAGCCCCAGTGTCGGCACGTTGCCTTTCAGTGCACTGACAGTGAATGCTCCATTTTGCCTCTGGGCCTCTGCTCTGGAATGCCCTATCTTCCTCCTCTATCTTTTATCTGTGTATTACAGTGATACAGTGTATGTCTGTTTTACCACAAGGTTGTGTATTCTTAGATGGCCACCATGCCTTGTTATTCTTTATTTCTTTATGGCCCCTTCACATAGTACGTATTAAAGTAATCCTAAATTTGGATTCGTAGAAAACTTGCAAAGCGTTCCTAGGAATAACTAAAATGGCTGAAGAATGGGGAAGAAAATTAGAAAATATCAGCCAAAGAATGGAATTGGTTTAGCCTGGTAAAGAATTCTAAGCAGTGAGTTGGTGAGGATCTTGGGGTGTGTGAGAGTGATGGCTAACTGTTCCTCGTCTCTGAGAAGGAAAACAACAGCAGATGAGGTCGAATGGAGGATTGGTGGTTTGGGCGAACCAACCAAATAGCGCCCTGCTCCGTGAAGAACGCTGGGGATTTCTCCTGGAGAGTTTGAGAACAATGGAGTAGACTCATTTGTTTTCAGTAAAGTCCTACTTGATGGCAGAAGTGTGGAGAACGTGCCCTCAAGATTCCAACCAAATGACTCCTACAAATTCAAGGTGCATAGTCCGTGTAAATGAACCTAAACAGATTTACAGGCACCTGTACATTAGTGAACAGACATAAGCAAAAAAGTACACGTTGCAGTGAATTTAGTGCTACTGTTTTGGTTTTTTCCTAGTGGATATGTGAGTTTAAATGTAATGAGAGTAGAATTTTCATCTTCTTTTAGTTCAAGAAGTCTTTGTGGAAGTGGATTTAAGTTCTGACATACTGAATAGGAGAAATTTGGGTTGGAGTGAAGGACATTGCAGCCTGCATCATTTATTAAATGTCTCTTTTTCAGAAAAAAACTTTAAAATTTTGCTACACTGGCTAGCGAAGTGCTGAAAGTTGGCTACCCCTAAAGATAAGGGACACAGGCTAAATGAAGCTTATGTAAGAATGAAATATTGGAGAAAATACAAGACAAAGAATTTTTTAATTTGAATTCAGCCAAGATTGCTAAGTATAGGCCATGCTAGGCACAAGAAACGCAAACGTAAATAAAACATCTTTCCTTTCTCTGGAGTTCAGCAACTATGGGAGAGTGAGACATGGAAAGTTAACATTTATAAAATCTGTATAGGCTCTATAAGACTATAATGGTGGTGTAACCAGAGTTGTAGGAGAGAACTAGGGAAGAGGCTTTACTCCTGACTCACTATGGGATGAGTATCGGAGAATGCTGTAGATGAGGGGACATGTGAGCAGGACCCGGAAGGATAGGTGGGAGAGAGCCGAGCGGACGAGTAGGGGAAGGAGCGTTCTAAGGAAAGATGGTTGAAGAACCAAGGCTTGGAAGTATGTGGTGTATTACAGAGCAGAGTGCAGGCTCTTAGGGGGCCTGGAGATTACAGGGAAGGGACTGTCAGAAGGGGCTGAGAGAGAGGTGGGAATAGCTTGCTGTTGGGCCTTGAATCTGGGCCAGGGCTCTTGATTCTCATAAATGGAACAAGGTTTTGTGAAGAGAGGTGTGATACGTGGTTGACAGACTTGTTCTGACTGTGAGGGGAGGTGGAGGTGGGAAGGAGATGGGAGGGCTGGAACCAAATGATGAATTGGTCATCTTTGCCTCTTCCTGGTTTTCCCACGGCCAAAGCCCTAGTCCACATGAGAAAGATCTGTAACATTTAGCAACTGGTTTAAATAAAATGGATTTACAGGAAATTTTGGCATCGACCCACTTTGATTCCAGAACAGATAGGCAAGGAAATTTTATTTATTGAAAACTTGAATAAGTAATACTAGTAATAAATAAATAACATCATTTTGTATCAATGATAAATTCTAAGTGCCAGACGTTGTTCTAAACACTTCAGAAGTATTACCTCGCTTAATTCTAATACAAGTCTCATGAGGTAGTGCTATTATCTCCATTTCTCAGAGGAAACTGTGTAACAGAGAGGTTTAGTGACTTGCCCAAGGTCTCTCATCTAAAAAGGAGCAGAGCCAGGATTTGGAATTGGGCATCCTGACTCCAGATTCTATGCCTGTAACCTGTGCACAGTGTGATTCTGTGTTTAATTTGAATGAACTGGAAGGTAACTCTTGCAGGGTAAGTTTGTGACCCCTTTGAAGGGGAAGAATTTGGGTTTGGATTGTAGAAAAAGAGCGGAGTGGAGCCCAGGAATTGCCATTTGGGGACCTACTTGTTAGGACATCCTCTGTATGCGGGCAAGGACTTTTGTCCCTATCGTCTCCGCAGCACCAACAGCAGTGCTCGGCGTGAAGTTAGCGCTCAGCAGGTTGTTTTTGTGTGAATAAATGAGGTAGAATTTTGCTGCTAGCTGTCAAAGGAACATACCTTAGAAGCTTCCATTTCTTTTTTCCCCTTGGTTCACTGTTCGTGATCCCTTTCTGAATTAATGAATTCCACGAGTTTATTACTTGCTTGTTTTTTATTTACTTATTCATTTTTTTGTGAGGAAGATTAGCCCTGAGCTAACATCTGTGCCTGTCTTCCTCTGTTTTGTATGTAGGATGCCTCCACAGCATGGCTGAGAGTGGAGTAGGTCCACACCCGGGATCTGAACCCTTGAACCCGGGCCACCGAAGCAGAGCCTGCAGATCTTTAACCACTTGGCCACGGGATTGGCCCCTACTTGCTTGTTTTTATTGAACTTACCTTGCTCAGCTTTCAGAGGATACCAGCTCAGTCTACTGTTTTCTGGATTTAAAAAAATCAGCAACTATTTTCACAGTCAAAATACAGTCACGTGCTGCATAATGACGTTTCAGTGAACAACGGACTGTATATGTGATGGTGGTCCTGTACGATTAGTCCCATAGAGCCTAGGTGTGTAGTAGGCTATACCATCTAGGTTGGTGTAAGTGCACTCTGTGATGTTTACATGACAAAATCGCTTAGCAACACATTTCTCAGAACATGTCCCCATCATTAAGCAACGCATGACTGTATTATATTTTAAGATTTCAGCAGAAGTCTTTTTATATAAATAAGATTTCTTTTGTTGATGCTTTTGGTTTTTCATATGCCTATATTTAAGGTATATTGAAAATGTTATTAAAGAGAACTGGGATTGACTTCTAATTATAGTCGTCGAGATTATTTATTTATGGAATCCTTCCTCTACAAACGAAGCATTATCTCTACTTCCCTTTTTTTGCTATTATTCTTAATATTTGATACTGGTCCATCTGTATCTGCTGAAGAAGCTTCCTCAGTGAACAATTCATTAGGAAGTCTCTTCCAGGAACCCAGTGATAATACAACTCAAGACTTAAAGTCACAACGTTTACCACGTAGATCATATATCTGATTTCATTAGCAAATTAATAGGTGACATAGGTTCCTAAGGAGGAGCAGACTAGTATTTTCTCTCTGCTTTGTTCATTCTAAATTAAATCATTTGGGAATAGGAAAATGGGAAATTTTGTCTCTTTCTATCTATAAATGAATAAAAATTTAGGTTCCATAAGCCAATGTATTGTTTCTCTTGTTGATGTTATTCAGCTTATTAGTGTTTTATTAAACTATGTACCTCATAGTATTTTTTTAAGAGTAAGATTTGACTCTACTAAATTAAAAATTTGAAAAAAATCGCACCACTCTATTTTTGTTCTAGAATTAAAATAGTCATATGAAAATAGTTACTTTTGTTGAAATAGTTATACATGGAATTAATTATATATGTTAAAGAAAAAATGTCAAGAATGTTAGCATAGTGTTGTAGTTTAAACAACTTTTAGAACTGTCTTTTTTTAATTGAAATGTATCCTTTTATTATAAAATTGGTTGTGCTCATGGTATAAAATTCAAATAATACCAGAGGTGTATAATGTTACTCTCCAGAGAAAGCTATTGTTTACAGTTTAGTGCATATTATTCTGCACTTTTTTTTTTAAATTAGGCTTTATTTTTTAGAGCAGTTTTAGGTTCACACCAAGATTGAGAAGAAGGTATAGAGATTTCCAGTGTCCCCACATGTGCACAGTCTCCCCCATTATTAACATCTCCCACCAGAGTGATACATTGTTACAATTGATGAACCTACATTAACACATCATTATCATCCAGAGTCCATAGTTTACGTTAGGGTTCACTCTTGATGTTATACATTCTGTGGTTTTGGAAAAATTTATAATGACATGTGTCTACCATTTCAATATCATACAGAGTAGTTTCACTGCCCTAAAAATCCTCCCTACTCCACCTGTTCGTCCTTTCCTCCCCACTAACCCCGGGCAACCACTGGTCTTTTTACTGTCTCCATAGTTTTAACTTTTCCAGAATAAGATATAGTTGGAATCATAGAGTATGTAGTCTTTTCAGATTGGCTTCTTTCACTTAGTAATATGCATTTAAATTTCTTCTGTCTTTTCATGGCTTGATAGCTCATTTCTTTTTAGCACTGAATAATAGAACAGTCTTTTTATGTGTGGAGGAAGGTGGTTCTTAATGCTATTTTACAGAATATTCCCAAGTTTCTGTTTGCAGGTGGTTCGTCTCCCAAAGACTTAAGTGTTGGTTTCAGACAGTTTATGCTAAATTATCATCTAGTTTTAGCTATAGGAGCAGAATAATTTCTGTGCATATTAAACCACTGATCTAATGGCTAACATTTTATAGATCCTTTACCAAGTGCCAGGCACAGTACACAGTATTTATATTCATTATTTTATGAATATAAGGTCAGTACTTTATAAAACAGGGGTAAAGAAACAGATTCGAGAGAGATTAAGTAATTCGCAAGAGGTCACTCAGCCACTAAGTGATAGTACCGGGGCTGGAACCCAGCTGTGGGTGGCTCCAAAACCCGTTTCTCCCTTTTAATGTAAAATGTGTACCTTGTAAAAGTGCGTACTGCATGGCTGCTTCCTTTCCCACCCACCTGAGCTCAGGCAGCCCCCACGTGCGTATGTGCTCTCTCTCTGTTCCACTCTTTCTCTTCACAGCATGTATCTGACTTTTTGTCTTTTATGTTTCTCCCACTAAAATGGGAACTCCATGGGATAGAAACTGTGCCTCCTTCACCTGTGCGTCTGTTGCCTAAAGCAGTACATGGCACACAGTAGGAGCTCACATATTTATTGTAAAGAATATGTAGCATAGGTTATATCAGTTCATAAGATTTGCTTTTTTTTTTTTTAATATTAAGTCTTTGAAATCTGGTGTATATATATATATATTTTTTTTTGTGGGGAAGACCAGCCCTGAGCTAACATCTTTTGCCAATCTTCCCCTTTTTGCTGAGGAAGACTGGCCCTGGGCTAACATCCGTGCCCATCTTCCTCCACTTTATATGGGACGCCGCCACGGCATGGCTGACAAGCACTGCGTCGGCGGGCGCCCGGGATCCGAACTCGCGAACCCCGGGCTGCCAAGCGCAGACTAAACCACTGCGCCACCGGGCGGCCAGATTTGCTTTTAATCACTTTTATAGAATGCACTATTAAATTATTTTCCTTTTTACTTAGTGGTTTAAGTGAGGGAGTTGGAGGAGCGGTCCCTTGAGAAGACGCTGAGGAACCGGCTGAGTAGGAGACAGGGCTGTTGTGGATGTCGAGGCTCGAAGTGGTTTGGACGAGCATGGTGGGAGACCTGCCTGAGCTGCTGTCAGAGCCTCTGGAATAGTAACTCTTCTTCCCCAGTCCCTGGTCCAGTCTCTTCCTGGGAGATCTTCTGAGATACAGCTCTTGTCACGTCGCTCTCAGTTGTGTACTGAATTAAGTGTAGATGCCTTGCCCTGGTTTTCAGGGTTCTGCAGTAGGACCCTGTCCTTCCTTTGCAGCCCTGTCTCCCAGTCTCCCTGCGCGTATCCTGTGCTGCAGTGTCTGTGTCCCCATTTCCATGCACGTGTCCATACCCTCTTTTCCTCTTCTCCATCTATTGAGATTTCTGTCTTTCAAGGCCTTTCTCAAATGCTTCTTCTCCCCTGAAACCTAACATTCCCTTAACTGGGTGTTTATCTCATGGCATTTTGTAATTTTCTTGTGTACATTTAATTTTCACTTTCTATTATACCCTTCTAATCACGTTCTTGCCCTCCTTCCCCAGTCCTCTTTAGGGCAAGGATTGTGTTGTCAACACTTCTTATATTCTCTGCAGTGCATTGAATCTGTGAGCAGACTGAATAGTTTTTGAAGTAGAGAAGCACAAAGGTAGACAGAAGACAGAATTAGTGGTATTTAGTTTTGGCACAGAGAAGACTTGTCCTTAGCCAAGAATTGTTTTGGTGGTCAGGAACCTTTTTGAAAAGAAGCTGGGGTGGCGGGGTGTGGGGATGCAGGTAAAGAGTGAGGTATAGTGGGTCCTCGTACGCTGGAGCAGAAGACAAGAAGCCGGATGGGGAATGACTAGGTGAGGAGCAGCGGTTGTTCTTCAGGGTTCTGAAATGAGTCCCATACTTGTCCTCACGGTGCTTGATGGTACAGTGAGGGAAACACACAGGCGGATCAACGGTAATGCATTATAAAAATTTGGCCATAAGGGAGAGAAGGTGCTAGAAAACATGGATTGGTTCTAGAAAAGCGATAGGAGTAAGAGCCAGTGATCTTAGCAAGGTTGAGGTCCTGAGCAGCTGGGCAGAAATGTTGGCATCATGCAGCAGGAGGAAGTCTTAGGGTCAAGACGTCAATTGTCCTGTCCTTAAATGAGCATTGCAAAAGGTATCACAAAGATATTTTAGGAAGATATTTTAGGAAGATGATAGTGAGAGGTTAGCTTTTAGTGTTTGAGCTCAGATCTTAAGGGAGAAGTAGGTCGGTGTTAAACAATAGTGAATTAGGTGTTTGAAACCCATATAGCAGCTTATTGTTCTTCAGAACCTGTGTGTTTACAGGGCTGGAGATCGAAAGTCATGGGAGGGAGCCAGGATTAAGGGAACGAGTGAAGGGGGAGACCGAGGAATGAAATTACTCACTCTTGGGTGTGCTGGGTTCTTTTAGGCTAAGATGCCTCCTTTGGGTTTTCTTTTTTTGATTGATGTGAAATTCACACAGCATCAAATTAACCATTTTTAATATAATACATTATTATTAACTATAATAACTGTTGTACATTAAATCTCCAGAACTTATCTTACCACTGAAAGTTTGTACCCTTTGACAAAAATTAACTACTTTTAAGTGAACAATTCGACAATTCAGTGATATTTACATTTATAGTGTTGTGCGTTCACAACCTCTGTCTGGTTCCCAAACATTTTCATCACTCCCAAAAGAAACCCCATACCCTTTAAGCAGTTAGTCCCCTTCCCCCCAGCCCCTGGCAACTACCAGTCTGCCTTCTGTCTGTGGATTTACCTATTTTGGTTATTTTGTATAAATGGAATCATACGATATGTGACTTTCTGTGCCTGGCTTCTTTCACCTGGCATGTGTTTGAGATTCATCCACATTGCAGCAGGTATCAGTGATTCATCCCTTTTTATGGCTGGGTAATATTCCATTGCATGTATACACCACAATTTGTTTATCCATTCATCTGTTGATGGACATTTCGGTTTTTTTCCACCTTTCGGCTCTTTTTGAATAGTGTTGCTGTGAACATGCATGTACATCTGTTTGAATATCTGTTTTCAGTTCTTAATAATAAATTATCAGTTTAGTTATAGCAAATGTACCACTAATGTGATATGTTTCCCCTATTATTAACATCTCCCATTTGTGTAGTACATTTGCTACAGTTGATGAACCAATATTGATACCTTGTTGTTAACTCAAATCTGTAGTTCATATTTGGGTTCACTGTTCGTTGTACATCCTGTGGATTTCGACAAGTACATAATGTCATGTATCTACCGTTACAGTATCGTACAGAATAAGTTTACTTTCCTGAACGTTCTCTGTGCTCCACTTATTCATCCCTGCTTCCCTTCCCTTGGACCTTGGCGACAACTGATCTTTGTACTCTCTCTGGAGTCCTGCCTTTTGCAGAGTGCCATATTGTTGGAATCATAGAGTTATGTAGCCTTTTCAGGCTAGCTTCTTTCACCAGAAGTATGCATTACATTTTCTCCATGTCTCTTTGTGGCTTGATTGCTCATATATTTTATCGCTGAATAGTCTTTCATTGTATGGCTATACTAAAAAAATGAGTTTAACTCATTTACCTATTGAAGGACATTTCTGTTGCTTACAATTTTTGGCAGTTATAAACAAAGCTGCTGTAAACATGTGCAAGTTTTTGTGTTTACATAAATTGCAGCTCATTTGGATAAATACCTAGGAGCATGGCTGTTGGATTGTAAGATAAGACTATTTTAGCTTTGTAAGAAACTGCCAAACTATCTTCCATAATGGCTGTACATTAACTTCTCTTTTTTTATTGTGGTAAAAAAAAATGTATATAACACAAAAGTTGCCCTGTTCACCATTTTTAAGTGTACCTTTGACTGGCATTGGTAATTCATAGTGTTGTGAAACTATCACCACTATCTGTTTCCAAAACTTTATCATCACCCCAAAGAGAAACTATGTACCCATTAACCAATAACTACTCATGCCCCCGCTCCAGGCCCTAGTACCTCTAATCTACTTTCTGTCTCTATGAATTTGCCTATTCTAAATATTTCATGTAAGTGGAATTATACAATATTTGTACTTTTATGTCTGGCATATTTCACTTAGCTTAATGTTTTCAAGGTTCATCCATGTTGTAGCACATATCAGAACTTCATTCCTTTTTATGGCTGAATAATATTCCCTGGTGTGTTTATACCACATCTTATTTATCCATTCATCTGTTGATGGACACCAGTTGTTTTCACCTTTTGGTTATTTTGAATAGTGCTGCAGTGAACATTGGCATACAGGTATCTGTTTGCATCTCTGTTTTCATTTCTTTGGGGGTATATACCTGGAGTGGAATTGCTGGCTCATATAGTAACTCTGTGTATAATCTTTTGAGGAACTGCTAAACTGAATTCTAAAGTGGCTGCACCATTTTATAGTCCCACCAGCAATGTATGACGGTTCCACTTTCTCTGGATCCTGGCGAACGCTTGTAATTTTCTGATTTTTAATTATAGCCATCCAAGTGGGTGTGAGGTGGTATCTCATTGTGGTTTTGATTTGCATTTCCCTAATAATGTTGAGTGTCTTTTCATGTGCTTGTTGGCCTTTTGTATCTCTTCTTTGGAGAAATGTCTATTTGAGGCCTTTGCTTATTTTTTAATTGGGTTGTTGTCTTTTTATTGTTGAGTTGTAAGAGTTCTTTATATATTCTAGATACTAGACCCTTATCAGATATCAGATATGTGGTTTACATTGTCTGGGAATTTGGAGTTCTTTTCTGCTAGTATCATTCGAACAAGTTAGTTTAGACACATTGGTTTAGATATGAATAAGCCTGTAGGTTTGAACAGTAGTGGAATCCAGAAATAGAAGACATTTTGAATGATTTTGAAATTTGTTTGATGGCTATATTTTTATTTAGTTGTATTTTTTCCTGGTCTCTTTGAAGTCTGTACAGCTCACAAGACCCATGAGATCTGGAGAAACCAAGCTTTGAGCATCAGTTTCAGCATGCATAAAATATAGTCGTGCACGGCATACTGACGTTTTGGTCAATGAAGGACCGCATATACAACAGTGGTCCCATAAGAATAGTACCATATAGCCTAGGTGTGTAATAGGCTATCCCATCTAGGTTTGTGTAAGTACACTCTCATGTTCACACGATGAGGCGAAATTGCCTAACAATGTATCTCGTGTGATGAAATCGCCTAACAATGTATCGCGTGTGAGGAAATCGCCTAACAATGTGTCTCTCAAAATGTATCCCCGTTGTTAAATGACACGATTATATTGTAAACCACTTTATTCATAGGACAGAGACATTTAGTTATGTATTGAATCATGTTTTTGTGTTTTGGTCTGAAGGTCATATTCCAAACACAGAATAAGGATACAGCCTACCGTATAACTTCGGTAGAACTAAGCTTCAGAACGGGTTCATTTTATTTCATCAACACATTGGTATATGTATCACCTGCTTCTTTGCATGTCAGCTTTCTGACTTGGGAGCAGGATTTTATGCATTAATGCTTATGTTTCAGCCAGTTCTCCTCTCACTTGATTCCTTGTATGGGGATATACTATGTTACAGAAGCTTGAGGGAAGGGCAACAACAGAAGCTCTTTCCCTGTATTTTACCTCCTTGGATGAGAGGGTTCATTTAGCAGTTTGAGCTTATTAGAAGGCAGAGGTCCTTGGGCTTTTTACAAGATTGGTTTTCATATAACTTGAGGATTCCATGTATTATGTATACTTGTTTCCTGGTTATATACACTTGAATCCTGCTGTAGGGATTCTCTGCTCCCCAGTGACTGCTCTGCTCACCTTTTAGCTCCTGGTGGAACTCTCCTTCCTTTGCCTAATCTTCCAAGAGCCAGCTTCTCCATGTTGGCTCAAGTAATAGAGGAAAAGGTGCTCCTTAGATTTATTTATGTCACCATGAGTAGAGCTAAGTCAGAATTATCTGTTGAGATTTATCATTTTTAAAAAAGTCTTTATTAGGTGGGTTTGGGGGAGAATATGAAGAAAAGATTCTTCTTTGAGTTTCTCGTGCCAAGGACTTTCAGTGTAGATTATGAGGTGTGCTTAATTAGCACAGTGAAAGCAATGGAAATAGCTTCTGTTTCCTGGACCATTGAAGAACACTGGCGTATCCTTACTGTTATTCCTACAAGTGCCTTTTTGTTTTGTTTTTAAGTTTAACCCATTTTCCTTTTAAATACTTCTCTCTAGCATTTTCTTCGTACCTTTCTCCTTTTCTTCTTCTTTTTGGTAGCACATAGGTAGAGAGAGTGTTAGATTATTATGATTTAACGTATCTCTTCTAATTGCTTGACTCTGAGCTCCTCACGTGTTATGTCTTTCTCTTCTCTATGTCTGGCCCCTAGTGGGACCACAGTAGACAATTGTTTAATTAGCTGTGGCGCTATACTTACAGAACAGGTCATGTCGTTTTTAGAAGACATTCTGGGATAACAGACATCACTGATTTTGTATTCACCAGGCTTCTCGAGTCTGGGGCTTGATTTGATATCTCTTATCTGTTCTGGAGAATTCCCAGCAATTCTTTTCACTTGTTGCTTTGCCCTCATTCTTGTCTCATTCTGAGACTCCAGGTGTATGGACATGTCAGACCTTCTTGCTGTATCCGTTTTGTCACTTTTCTCCTGTACTGTTTATCCTTTTGTGTTTTTCATTCTGGGTAGTTTCCTTTGACCTGTCTTCCATTTAGCCAGTTCTCTGTTTGACGAATCTGCATTTAATTGAAATTAAGAACCCAATGGATAGGTTTACTGCATTTTTCAGTTTTGGTTCTTTCCAGATCTGCTGTGTTGCTTTTCATGAATTTCTGTTTCCTGCTAAATTTTTCAAGCTTGGCTTTTATTTCCTAAAACAGAGTAAATGTAGTAGTTTTGTAATCTCCTTCTCTCAGTTCCGTTATGTGGAGTCCCTTTGGGTCTGTGACTGTTTGTGATGGTTCTTATTCATGGTGTTTTGTCTGTTCATATTTGTATGCTGGACATGGCATTTGAAACATTATTTATAGAAATAATTGAAGGCATTGGATGTCTTTTTCCAAGGAGGCTTTTCATTTGCTTTTTCCAGGTGTGTGAGGGTATAGCAAACCTTTAATCCAAGTTGAGAGTTTGAGATTTTCTGGACTAACCAGGTGATTTGAAGCTGAGTCCCCGGGAAGGCTGATTTACTTCCAGTTCACTCTTACTCCTAGGACGCAGCCCTTATGGCCCCAGTCCACTGGTGTGGTGGGAGTGGGTTACTGAGTGTCTCCTTGTGCAGTGCCATGCAAGGGCCAGGCACACTGCTGGGCCCCTGGCCGCCTCTGGCAGATCAGCACTTGCCCCCAGGTCTCACCTCTTTTGATTTCCATTCTTTCCAGGATATTAACTTGGCAATTCCTCAGTATCCTGCTAGCTTTTTGTTACTGTTAAAAGGATGTATGTATATTTCATCCAGGTTTTTTGTCAGATTATTTAGTCCATCATTATTGGGTAAAAAAAAGTGAGACCTTATTTTTATGGGCTCATGCTATTCTAACATTTACCCCCAAACAAGTCACCATAAGGTGAGACACTACACCGTGTCTCATTTACACCTCCATGTGACACTGAGCATGAGATGGCAGAACTGGTCAGGTAAACCAAGCAGTGTTGGTTGGAGGATTTTCCAAGAATCAGGATCTAGAGTGTGGTCTGCAAAGCTAACTACCTGGTTTTTGAATCCCAGCTCTGCCACTTAATTAGCAGTGTGACCTTAAGCAAATAACTATTCTGTGCCTCTGTTTTCTTTTCTAAAAAATGGAAATATTAATTGTACTTACCTGTGATTGCGCTGATTAAATTAGTTAATAACCAAAACTTAGAATATTGCCTGACTCACAGTAGTCACTAGGTAAATTTTAGCTATTATTATAACCATTTAGAAAATTTGGAAATAGCTGATTTTTCAGAAAATGTTTATGTCCTTTTGGCTTTTATCATCAAGATTTGGGATTGCAAGTGGTGATGGTTCTCATCAGCCATCTGTTCTCTGTGGGCTTATTTCAGAATGACTGAGGTTGGTGTTTGCTGATGTCATGCCCGTGGTCACGGAAGGAAGAGACACTCCTGCACTTGAGAGACCAGCTGCCTCCGAGTGGGTCTCCACCATCAGGCCGCTGTCCTTCAGTGGGGACGGTGGGGATTGGTCTTGTGGCTTGTGGCTCTTGCCTATAGAGGAAGAATGTGCTCTGTTGGCATTTTGATTGTGAATTATGAGGCCTGATGCAGATTTAACCCTGCTGTGATTATTGTGAATGGACTGTAGATCCCAGGCTGTGGCTGTTTTCTTAATTAGAGGATGACATAGAAATTAACAGTCACAGAGTGATTTTCTATCAGTCATGGAAGTTATCTTGTTTTTTAGGGTTTGTTTTGTTATATTTCGTTTGATTGATTGATTGATAGGTAACCCCTCTTCCAATTATCTTTTTTGTTGCTTTTGTTATTGGTTCAGACTTTTACCTGGGAAAGTGAGAGAGGATGGTAATACTAATAATGATCATTTTAATTTATAAGGTACTCAGCAGTTTACAAATTTATTGTGGAACATTCCTCCTTGTGAGGCAGTAAGGTAGGTTAATTCCATTTTTGCAAATGAGAAAAGTGAGACTTGTGAGTTAAGTAACGTGTCCAAGTCACAGAACAAGTGGCAAAACTAGTAAGTATTTAAATATAGGTTTCCTGGCTCTAAATATAGTATTTTTTCCAAGGCATCACCCAGGAGAATTGATTGAAAACAAGTTTAATGGGGGGAAGCAGTTGTACCTTGCTAAAATAAAGTGGTAGTTTTGCTCATTTTGCTTGCTAAAATAAAGTTCTATTTCCAGATGATTTTTTAAACATGCTTGTCTTGGTCTCGTTCTTCAAGACGTTTAGTTTGACTCGGGTTAGGAAAGCAGTGGTTGACGCTCTCGCTGTCCTGTGCAGGGAGAGATGGTCGTGTGCTGATAGGTGTGAGGAGGGTTTTATGGTTATTGCTTCTCAAATCTCCTGGGAAAGAGAGCAAACAGTTGTCAGGAGTAATTTCTTTTGTCTCTCATGGCCTGTTCTATGTGTACGTGGCACCCTGCTTGTTATGGTTATGGCTTGCCCTTTTTTTTCCCTTTTTGAAATGAAATGAGAACCTATAATACAGTCTAGAGCTAAAGCCATTCACAAAGATCTTATGCTACTGAAATGATCTGCTGTTTTATTTCTTTAAAATCTTCCTATCCCAAATTAAGTAGCTAATTCTTGAGGCTCTTAGAGACTTAGAGATGACTTTTTCTCTTTAGTGTTGGAGTTTTAAAGTTTGTAACATGTTTGAAACAACCCTCAGAGGTATTTTTAGGTGTGAAATTTTTGTGGGTTTTGTTTTGTTTTTCTGTTTAAGTGGGAAGCTCCGTAATCTTCAGAGGGAAGCTTAGTTTATAGGTGCATTTCACAAGAACTAACACATTGTTTCTCAGTATTTTGGAGTTGTGAGTCTGAGGCAACAGTGTAAGTTGTAGAGTGTGTTGGCTCACCTCAGCTCCTCCTACCTTCTGTGCTCTTTCACAGGAATTAATCATCCAGACAATATTCTTCCCACGCCTGCATCCCCAGCCATATGGAGAGGACCCCATAAACTGTAAAAAGGTCCATTGGCTTTTATCTGGAGTGGACTGTACCCACAGAACTCAGTTCTGCCTTTTGCTTCATTTGACAGGTTGACCTATGGTGTTGGTACCTCCAATAAAATCAAGTCTTAATGTTTTGGTTGACTGCATTTCTCATTGCTTTGCCCAACAAGGCCAAGGACACGTTAAAATCTGTTTGTCCCATCCTGTATTTCCTTTCTCAGATCGTTGGGGCCGTGCTTTTGTTTTACATGTGTTATTTGTTTGGACGCAACTTCCGTTTGTAAATTCACATGTGGTCAGTTGGTATTAAAGAGCTTTTTGCATTTTAAACATGTCTGTTTCATTGGCTCACGTGTCTCCAGGTTTACATATATGTAAAGTATCTTTTAATACTTTAGTTTTTTTTTTACATTTTTTGCATTTCTTTGTGCTAAACTTTAAAAGTGCGTTCTTTCAAGGGTTAGAACCTTTGGAAAAAGGTAACTAATTTTCAAAACTCTTTAAAACACTTAAGAAAAACTTTCTGATTTACATTACTTTCACTGTTTAGTAGTAAGTTAAGTAGTTTTTATTCACCAGAAGCGGTGATCTGTTATATTTAGCTGCTTCGTGGAAGAGGAGCAGATCATCCTGCCTCTCCTTATGCTTCCGTGAGGTGAGGCTCAAAGCAGGGGGTGGCGGGAAGGATCACAGAACCCTTCCTCGGCAGGAATATCCCTCACGGGTGAAAACTTTTGGTCCCCATCCGTTATCTTTGCTTTTGTCCGAAGGAGAATTTATATCATCAGCCTGATTCACCCGGCATTGGAATGCTTGCTATGTGCATGGCAGTGGGAGAGCCAGGGTCCCAAGCTATGGGGGACATTAGAGGGGTCAGTAACTCTCAGATGGTGCTGACCACGGTATGTGCTCTAGGGAGGAGTTAGGGGAAAAGCAGGATCTGCACTAGACTTCAAAGGTGAGTGGTATGTCAGCAAAGCTAATAAGGCGACAGAACCAGCTGGAACAAAGGAAAGGCTGCAGAAGGTACGTGTAGGGGCACTCGGGAGTACACAGACCATGACTAAGAACAGGAGAGGTGGAGGGCACGTTCTTTATTAGACCTGAGTTTAAATGCCAGCATTTCTTCCTCACTGACTAGCTGTATAACCCTGTGAGAATTACTTAAACTTTCTGAGCCTCAGTTTCCCCATCTGCAGAGTGGCTAATAACTACATTACACACTTGTTAAGATTAAATGAGACTGTAATACATTGCCTGGCACAAAGTGTAAGCACTCAATAAAAATAGCTGCAATTATTAAATTTCTTTGCTTTTAAAATTTTATTTCTTGTTTTAAAGTTAACATGTTCAGTAAACCAGTTCCTAGAAGGTGACTATCCCCTGCAATCCCACCCCAAAGACAGCTATTGTCCACAGTTTCATGAATGTCTCCTTTAACTTCATCTCAGTGCATCTTTGTTTTTTGTGTTTGTCTTGATTGCCATTGTTCCAGCTTCAGGGTGTTTGGGAGGCAGGGAAAGGGAAGGCTGTGTGGCATGCCTGGAAGACAAGACTGAGCTGTCCGCCTGTTGTGCTAATGATGAGCCAGTGAAGGTTTTAGAGTCGGGGGTGACTTGATGGGATCTGTTCCAGTAGCAGTGCTGAGGGAGGTCTTGTTCTGGGGAAGCAAGTATTTGCTTGGCTGTTAGAGCGCCATGCATATGTCACACATGTTTGTCACACACCTTCAGCGATGCATGGCCTCGTTGGGGAGATGAGGCACTTAAGTGAAGTGGGCAAGTAAGGACGAGGCAGGGACCAGGCACCAGATAGGGGTGTGGACAGGAAATGCTGTAGCCGTTCAGGGAAGGCAAGATCATTGAGCTGAGCGTTTCCTGATGGCTTTGGTGAGGAGGTCAGATGTGAGCCAGGCCTTGAAGAATGACTCCGATTTGGGAAACATTTTTGGGAGGGGCAGAGCACAAGTCAAGAGGTAGGAGTAAAGGTGTTGTGTACGTGGTTTGGACAGAATGGTGGGTTTGGGTTGGCCAGCAGTGAGCAGATGGTTGGAAAGGAAATTGCCAGTGCCCTCACCAGACCTGTGACACGCTCTGCCTGTGGCCTCACATTGCTGTACCGCAGTCCTCTCTTCTCCCTTCTCTTCGGAGAGTAAGCCTTCTCAGGGCAGAACAGTGTCTTAGTCCTCCCTGTATTCCCAGGCCTGGTAAAGGGCCCAGCACGCAGTAGATACTGAAAAAATCCAGTGACTGGATATTTGCTGTTTATGGAAATTGTGGACTGGTATCCTGCTGTCCCTTCAAACTCAGGGTCTAAAATAAAATCCTAATCTCATTTCTCTCTCCCTCCCTTTCATTCTGCTCTCAGCCACCAGGCCTTAACAGGTCACCCTCCCCTCTGCTCCCACAGCGCTGGTCTGACTTCTCCATCCTATGATTATTTTTGTACATCTGTCTTGGGGTCACACTGCATGACCCTCATCACCAGCAGGTCTGGCATCCAGCATGTCACAGTTCTGGGGACCCCACAGTGCCTTTCCTCCTTCCTCGCTAGCTTTTTCTTCCCTTCACTCCCCTTTTCTGGCTTCTTGTGCTCTTTCCCAGCCTCTAAATGGTGGAGTGATTCAGGGATCAATGCTACATGTAATCCCAACTAGGGGTTTTAAACCTTTTTTGACTGTATACCAGTGCTAGCCTGGTGCACATGCGCTACACTCACTTGTGCACATAGACACTCAGTTGAAACCAGAGTTTCACAAACAGTTCTTACACTTCATCTCACTCTGAGCTGTGGACTCTGTTATTTTCCATTCTGTTCTATTTCCTTTTTTTTTAATGTGCTGTTCACGACCCACTAAATTGATTTCACAACATTCAGTTTGAAAAACTGCTCTGGGTGATCTCATCCCCTCCTTTGTCTTTAAGTACTATCCCTGTGCTGATGATCTTCCCATTTATGTCTCCATCCCCACCTTTCCCCGGAGAGCCGGACATGCCAGCTCTGTACCTGACATCTCTTGAATGTCCACTAGGAATCTCAGAATTAACATGTCCAGCAAAGCACTCTTCAGCCCGTCCTACTCCCTCCTCATCCCTCTCTGTGAATGGTGCCGTGTTCACAGCTGCTCAGTGAGGGACAGTGCTGGAGTCCAGGCTCCCACTGCCTGGGCTCAGAGCCTGTGCTGCCAGCTGACAAGCTTCGAGGCCTTAGACAGTTCGGGAACCCCTCTCTGCCTCATTGTCTTCATTTTAATAAAGTGGGGTTGTGAGCTGTACCTTCCTCATGGGACGAGCGTGAAGACTGAATGAATTTTTTTTACCTGTAAAGGACGTAGAGCAGTGGCTGGCACATGGCTGGTGCTCAGCTAGTCTTGGCCACTGCTGTTTGTCATCGTTGTTGTGTCCCTCACATCCACGTCTGATCCATTAGCAATTTCCATTGGCTCTAACTTCAAAATGTGTCCTTTATTTGACCACACATCACCACCTCCATCAACACCACATTCATCTGTTTAGCCGACATCCCTTACCAGATGACCAGAACAGCTTCTTAACCAACTCCCTGCTTCTGCCCTTGCCCCTCCCCGAGTCTGTTTTCCACAAAACAGCCAGAGTGGCCGTTTGAGAACAGAAACCAGAGTATGTTGCTTTCTAGCTCAAAACCCTCCAAAGCCTTCTAATAAAATCCAGAATTCTTATGTGGCCTCCAAGGCCCTTCTTCAGTACTTCTCAAATTGGAGCATGCGTGCAACTCACTGGTGAGCTTGTTAACATGCAGATTCTGATTCTCTGGGTCCCTGGGGCCTGAGACTGCATCTCCGACAAGCGCCCAGGCGGCAGTGCTGCCGGTCCGTGGACCCCACAGTAGTGAGGCCTGTGTGCCCAGGCCCATTTTCTCTGGCTGCGTCTCCCCCCGCTCTCATGTCACTCTGTTGTTCCTCTCACCAGGCTCATTTCTACCTCTGGCCTTTGCACTGGCTTTTCCACAGGTCTTCCTGTGGTCTATTCCCTCACCTCGTTGGAGCGTCCGCTCACACATCACCTCCTCAAGGAGGCTGGCCTTCGTCTTGTTTAGATCCCACCCTCTCGCCTGTATCCTTTCTGTCCCCTTAGCCTCACTTATTTCTCTCTGAGCATTTCTTAGTTCCTGGTGTATATATATGGTTTGTGTTGTTTTGTTGCTGTTTGAATGCTGTTTTCATGGAGGGTCAGGGTTTTGTGAGTCTTGCTCATAACGGTATCCCCAGAACCTAGAACCAGTGCCTGGAAGGTAGTGTTTCCTCAGATGTGCATTGAATGGCAAATAGAACATGTATGAATGTTTCCCTGTTAGACATGGGGTCTTTGAGGACAGGGACCTCCCTTATTCCTTTTTTTTTTTTTTTTAGCTTTTATGGTGTTTAGCCTGAGTCCTGACTCTGCTCCTCTCCTACCCCTCCTCATCCTCATAGCTTCAGTCTCCGGTCAAACTGTTCTGCTAGGGGCTTTCTGTGACCTCATTTGATTTTTCTTTAAAAAATTTGACATAACGCACACGTGACTGTATCTTATTTAAAAAAGAAATCAAATAAGGAAAAAGTCATCCCTCCTCTAGTTAATGTTTTGGTATGTATCCCTTCTAGCCATTTTCTGGACTTAACACAATGTTTCGAAATTTTCAGTAACAAAGAAAAGATGGAGCTTTCTTCCAGTATCAGGAGAAGTCTTGGCGGAATAGTGCAATGTATCATTCATCTTACCAAGGGCAAACTCCAGGGGCAGTATGCTGCAAAACCCAGTTCAGAATCTGACTGTGAGTGGGTTCAGAGTCCACGCGGGCCCTTTGCACTCCTCCATGCTGCCAGGAGCCGTGGGGACAAAAACAAGAGTGACTGACTCACTGGAAGAAGGCTCCCGCAGGAGGGACGTTTGAGTCTGAGTTAATCAGATGGTGCGAGTGGGCAGGGTAACTGGCATTCTAGACATGGGTGACAGACTGGGCAAAGACCTGACGGTGTGAAGTACACTTGGGGAGTGGAGAGAAGTTCGGTGTCACTGGAGTAGCAGGTGTGAAGTGACGTCATGAGAGGTGAAGCTGGGATTTCAGTTGGTGTCACAAGCTGAAGCATCTTCAATTCCATGCTATGAACGCAGTGGTGTTTCCTCAAAGTGGAGTGGGAGAGGGGGAGATGCCAGAATTTTGTTTATTTGCAAAATATGTCAAACATACAGAAAGGCACGGAGACTAATGGCATCTCTGTACTCATCACCCAGATTGGACAGATGTCACAGCTGGAGCCTCCTGAGTCCCTCCCTTCCTCCACTTGGACCCGTGCTCTCAGACACCGTGCCTTTTTCATGTATATTGCTTCTAAAATTTACCCATGTTCATACACACAGAGCTAAAGAGCTAATTTGGAAAAATTCCCTGTTAATTCATCTAATATAGTAAAAGGAAAAAAAGCTTGGTCCTACAAAATCACAAGTATCCCCTCAGGCTGGTTTGATGTGTCTCCATTAGGCTGAAACATATTTCGGCTTTCTGGCACAGTGAGGTATTAGAGGCTTGCACCTTGTACTTTGCCTGCCCCTTGGAAAGTCAGCTGTTTTCCCAAGAAGCCCAGGTTCCCTTTAGTGAGGAATGGCATTTAGAAACTCAAAACTGAATGTCAGCTTGGTTCCCTAGGATTATTAGTGTTTTCTTCTAAAACTACCATGCTTCTTTGTGTATGTATGATGTTTAGCTCTTTAATTCACCTGGAGTTTATTTATTTATTTATTTATTTTTTTGTGACTAGCCCTGAGCTAACATCCATTGGCAATCCTCTTTTTTGCTGAGGAAGACTGGCCCTGGGCTAACATCTTTGCCCATCTTCCTCGACTTTATATGGGACGCCACCACAGGGTGGCTTGACAAGTGGTGCATCTGTCCGCGCCCGGGATCCGAACCTGCGAACCCGGGGCCGCCGAAGCGGAGCGCATGAACTTAACTGCTACGCCACTGGGCTGGCCCCCTGGAGTTTATTTTTATGGATATTATGAGATGCAGTCTAACACAGTTATTTTTCTCCCAGAAATGTAGCATGTTATCCCAACACCCTTTAATTTATTTTAATTAATTTAGAAAAAGTTATGTTCTAGTGTAGGGAAAAGTACAAGATGGGCCTGAAACATCTTGTGCCAGGAAGTATGGCAATGGTCAAAGGATGGAACATGTCAGGACACGGGAGCCAGTTTGAAGAGGTTTCCACTGCCCAAGTCTGGGACAATTGAGCATGAAATAAATGAATGACTAAATGGGTGAGGAAGGACAGCTCTGCCTACTAATGATGGATAGAGAATCACCGTTTGGCAGAGGTGGTTGATTCACGTGGGAGTCATCAATGGGTGAATGCTTGACCAAAAACAAGATATTGGCCTAATCTCAGGATTTCTCCCACAACATACCAGTTACAAAGAGCAAAGTGATAACTTTACAGTGGAGAAACCTGGCAGAGATAGGCTTGACCGGGTGAATGTGGTTGACATTGCCAGTGGAAGGATGGCTCGCCATCCGTCCCTCCTGATGTGATGTACTGGAAAGAGCACAGCACCACATCTCTGGTACTGCCATTAAGAAAGCAGGGCCTGAATCTGCATGTATAGGTTGAGGGCCATCCTACAGAATGAAAGGACGACGCTCTGTCAGGGACATGGAAGTCAGGAAAAGACTGAGAAACTATTCCAGATTGACAAGACACTGGTGAGACATGACAACTTGTGTTCCTGGATGGGGTTCTACACCAGAAAGGAAAAAGAAACGTTGGAACAACTTACAAAATTTGAATGGAGTCTGTGGGTTGGATTGGTGGTGGTGTGTGATTTCCTGATGTGGAGGGTTGTGTGCTGGTTATGTAGAAGAGTGTCCCTATTTTTGGAAGTGTACACTGGAGTATTTAGGGCTGATGGGGCTTCATGTCTTCATCCTACTCTCAAAGAGGACAGGAAAAAGGTAATGGGTGTATGTAGGTAATGAGTATGTGTAGGTAATGGGGTAAATGATGTAAAACATTATCAGTTGGAGAATCTTGTTGAAGGGGGTATGTGAGCACTGTACTATTCTTGTCCTCTGTACATTTGAAATTATTTCAAAATAATTTTTTTTTAAGACTCTTGAGATTTTGATGAACTCTATGAGTTTTATAAACTAATCTGTGGAGACTTGATCTCTTTATGTTCCTGGGTCTTTCCATCTAGATAGAGTATGTATTCCTCTGGTTTGTTTGTGTATTTTGTTTTGTTTTGAGCTCTTCTTTTGGGCTCTTCAGTAAAGTTTATAATTTTTATCATATAGCTTTTGCCCACTTCTACTTTGGATGAGTTCTCTGGTATCTTTTTAATTTGTTGCTATTATAAAATGAAACACTTTTTGCCTGTAAATGGCAACACTAATTGCTTTCTGTGATCTTTTTGTCTGGGAAGGCTTAGAAATTATGTACTCATACAACCTTTAGATGAGAAAAAAAATTCAACATCTCAAAAGCCCTCAGGCTCAAAAATCGGGAAAAACCTGCGGGGAGCCCCAGCTGCCCCAGAGATACCACTGGCCCCTACCCTTCTCCTGCCCCTTTTCCAAGAACTGTTGGTCATCCTGCCCATCGATGTGGTCATCTAAATTGACCTTGGCATGCCCCTACAAATATAGGACAGGTAGCCATCGAGTGGGGATGGGGCCCAGGCTCCGTTGGCCTGTCCAGGAGCAGATTTATGGCATTTCTGTGCGGTGACAGAAGCATACAGTTGATTGGATGCTACATACAGCCTCTTGGCTGTTTGAGATTATGTCTAAAAATAGGCCTGCCCACTGTGCAGTGGAATTCAGCTGTTTTAGGCCTGATTCTGAAAAAATAGCTTAGAGCGGTGGTTTCTGCGTGCACACTCCCTTGGGCACCACGGTGCGTGGATAGTGTTGGTGCCAGGTTTCCTGGAGCAGAGAGTTCTGCCTGGCAAGTGTCTCTCCCCCACCTCCCCCTCCCACTGCTGGGGGGTCTCCTGTGCCCTTCTTTCTTCCCCCTGGCCAGGGGAGTGCTTTGCTATCAGTAGAGCAAAGACATTTTTGAGATAATGTGAGGGGTACATTTTAAAAATGAGGTTAATGAAATTTTAAAGTGATTATTTTCTGCACAAGCATTAATGTAAATTGAAATGAAAAGGAAGAAAATACATCCGTCCACAATCCTGCCACCCTGAGTAGTCAAAAGGTTTTCATTATTCCATACTATTCTCTTTGGCCCTAGACCAGATAAACACCTATTTCTAGATAATTGTAACCATAGCACAGGTATGAGTTTATTTGCTGCTTTTCTTCATCTGGCTATACATAATAGCATTTTCCATGGTGCTAGGATCTTTGCACTTATTGTTAATGAGTATGTACTATTTCGTTGAGTGGATATACCATAATTTGCTTAATCATTTTCAAATGATAAAGAATTAGGTTCTGGCCAGTATTTTCTTCTTATAGATATCACTGGAGTGAATGTGTTGATACTTTGATTTTTGTTTGGTTGTGTGAGATTTCCCTAGGATAAAAATCTAGTAGGTAGAATTACTAGGTCAAAATGTATTTATTTTTATTACCAAAATGCTTTTCTAAAGAGTTGTAATAATTTGTGCTGTTTTTGTTATTGTTTGTACCAGCTCTACCCCCTCACCTCACCAGATGGGATGTCATCTCTTAATTTTGGGGGGAAAATTAATAGCTATAAATTTGTTCCCCCACTTTTTGCCAGTATGTATTTGATTGTGGTTGAAGGTGGATTTTTTTTTTTTTTTTTGGTGAGGAAGATTAGCCCTGAGATAACATCCGCTGCCAATCCTCCTCTTTTTGCTGAGAAAGATAGGCCCTGGGCTAACATCCGTGCCCATCTTCTCTTACTTTATATGGGACACCGCCACAGCATGGCTTGACAAGCGGTGCATAGGTCTGCACCCGAAATCCAAACCTGTGAACCCCGGGCCACGAAAGTGGAGCGTGCAAACTTAACCACTATGCCACCGGGCTGGCCCCTGAAGGTGGATATTTTTTATACCTTGTATGGCTAATATAATACAGGTTTTGACCCTCAGAGAGCAAACTTTTTAGATCTGTAGCATTCTGGTGAGTTTATTTTCCTTTAGACCACTCACTTGCAAATTCTGACTGAGTTGGTTCCTTAAGCTGCCTTGTGGGCTCCCAAGCCAGGGAGCAAGCCAGCACCGTCAGCACATCATCTTCTTCTAAAGGCCTAATTGTACTGAGACGCCTGTCAGTCACTAAGAAGAATCTAGGCTCTGCCCATCTGAAACAGGACATAGAATTTGAAATATCAAATCAAGTCACTGGGCAAATCTTTGTGCCTGATCTACTTAGGGAGATCCCACGTTTGCACACACATAAAGCAAATAACGTAGATACATCCACGTACAAGCCATCAACTCACTTCTAGCAAATTTCAAGATTCCTCTCTAAAATGCTTCCCAATCTCTGAGAATCTTGCTGCTGTCACCAGCAGGACAGACTGGGTTCTGGGGTGGCATTCTATATCCCACCTCTCTGTCTCCTGTGAATGCTTTTCTTGCTTAACTTCTCCAAGCCTCAGTTTACAAAAAGGTGCACTAGTACTTCTTAGAGCCTGGTGAGGATTAAGTACATTAACATTTCTGTGAAGTGCCTGGTACAGGGTGTGGCTTGTGTCAGACATGCAGTAAATAGGCAATAGTGGGGTTATTGTAGATTTGGCACAAGTGTCAGGATTTTTAAAAACCTGGATTTGAGTGCTTCTTGCTCAGTTTGTGGTGCAGTGAAAGAAAGGAACATGGGCTGTAGAAGTAAAAGAATTTGAGCTTTAGAATATCAGCTCCAGTTTATCCTAGAAGAGCGATTTTTTGGCAGATTACATAATTTATCTAGTTTTTTTCCCCTTATGCATAAGTTGAAATATATGTAAAACCACACAGTGCCTAACACGTAGAATAAATGGTAGTTATTATGACATGAGTAGCACATACCTTAGATAGTGGTTAAAGGCAAATACACTTTACTAAGTTTGTTTTTACTAAGCGGAGAAAAGCCAACAAATTCTCTGCCTTAAGGAAGACTTGTGGAGAAGATCACATTTCAGGAGCTCTTAAGATTCTGAGAGCCGTATGACCTGACATGGTAGGAGGAATTTATGGCCCTAGGGATGCTTCAGAGAAGGCTTCAAGGTGAGAGCGGGGCGCTGGCACAGGGGCTGAGCAGGTTCGTTGGAGAGGAGCAGAAGTTGGGTTGGGGAGACCCAGAGGGCTTCAGGGCAGGTGGGGAGGGCAGCGCTGTCCAAACCACAGGCGAGGAGAAGCTGTCTCGGGTGACTGGTGCTGGGAAGGAGGTCTTTGGAGGTGCTGCTCTAGTCCAAGAAAGGTGAAAATAGCAGTGGCAAGGCTGGAGGGGTAAAGGGCAAGTACAGGAGATGGAGAAGTAGCAGGATTAGGTAACATCCTCACCACAAAGAGGTGAAGGAGGAGATGAGTGTGGGGTTGTTCTGAAGCTGAAAAGCTCAGAATATCTGAGAGGTGGTCGTGGTTTTCCTTGAGGATGGGAAGTTGGGTCAGTTGAAGAAGAAACATTTTTGTCACTGAAAATGCGTTGGCGACTGCCTAAGAATAAATGTATTTTGTCATTTTTGTAGAAATTATTCCAGCCATGGGTGACACTCCCCGAGTCTTTATATGCAGAAGTTGACTGTTCTGTCTCCGCACTGCCACCTAAAGAGGCTGGAGGTTGGGGCTGGCCCGGTGGCGTAGTGGTTAAGTTCGCTCGCTCCACTGCGGCGGCCTGGGGTTCTCAGGTTTGGATCGCAGGCACTGACATAACGCACTGCTTGTCAGCTATGCTGTGGCGGCGTCCCATATAGAGGAAGACAGGCACGAATGTTAGCCCAGGGACCAGTCTTCCTCAGCAAAAAGAAGGGGATTGGCAGCGGGTGTTAGCTCAGGGCTAATCTTCCTCAGAAAAAAAAAAAAAAGGAGGGCTAGAGGCCTTGTCTTCTGTCCCTGCGTGGTCATTAAAACCATTGCCATCTGGTTACTAAGCCTTGCAGACCCCACCCTACCCCATCCCTAGGCGTCAGAGCCCAGCACCTGCTGCTCTGTTTTGGGTATCCCATCCAGTTTTGAACCCTGGACATTTCTTGCTTTCTTGCAGTTGTGCATTTTGTCTGACATTTCTAGGTGTTTTGTTGAGGGAGGATTTTAAGTCCCTCTGGTATGCCATATTGCATGAAGTCTCTCACTCCCCAAGTGAAAATATTCTACCCTGAGATTCTAGGAGTGAGAGAGGAACTGTTAGTAGTCAGGGTCCTGGGAGGAAACAGATGGCACGCTCAAACTGCGTAATTCGAGGAGCATTTATTGTATGATTCAGGGTTCATTCAGGAACAGGGAAGCTTTCTGTTCCAGGTGGGAAGAGTTTTGATAGAGGAATTAAGGACCGGGACTGGGAAGGTCAGGGAAGCGGCTCCCGATCACCTCAGACTGAAGCACCAGGGGTTCCCGTGAGCACACAGGAGGCCACTGTGAAACCCTGTCTGCTGCAGCTGCCTCTGGGAGTATCAGCCTCTCGTCTTCCTCGGCCTCCAAATCTCTCTCGTGCTTCTCTTTGCAAACTCTGACCCAGAATCATGCTGGAAAAGGGGTTCTGGAAAGCTCCCAGCTTCTGTCCTGCAGAGGAGAAGTTAGAAAGAGGGTGATCACGATGCTGTTGAGTTGACCACAGCGCAGAACTAGGACTGTTGATGAAGGGTGAGCAGGGTTTGGGAACACCAGTGGAGAAAGTGGAGTCTCCTGGACTAGCCATGGCAGGAGTTGTTACTACCCCTAGGCCTGAAAGGCACGAGGACGACGCAGTCCCTGGAGCCCGGAGAAGGTAGCTGTTGTAAGTTGCCCAGCTGGAGAGTGGAACGTCTCAGAGACTGCAGGGTAGGAGCCAGGACAGGAAGTTCTTTCTCGCTCTCTTCCCGCCTCTTCCCGGCCAAACTGGGCTGGAAGCCAGAGGGACAGTGGAGCCTCTTGACAGTCCCTACTGTGCCCCCTCCCAGGGCATAGAGCAGGATGGGGATGGGTGAGGAGTGAGGCTGGAGGGCAAACAGAATAATCCACCAGACAGGGGCCGTAACTAGAAGCATATGGGTTGTTAATATCTTGAGGATTGAAGCAGTTTTTCAAGGCAAGGAAGGAGAATAAGCAGGAAATCAGTAGTTAAACCCGAAATGAAAGGGGAAACAGGTAGTTGGAAAGATCTCTCAAGGAAACTATCTTGAAGACAATTTGGAGAACTTCGTGGAGAAGAGAATGGCTTGGGGAGTGAGGTGATGTTGGATGTGTGAAGGAAGAAGGACCGAGAAAGCTACTGTGGTTTTCTATAAGATGGCAAGGTCACTGGCCCTGTGATAAGATGGAGAGGGCAGGTGGGAAGCAGTGATTGTAGCCAAGTCGGTGGATTCTGGACCATCAAACATAAAGGCCCTAAGTTCTGGACCTCGCTAGTGCACCTCCACAGCCTTTCTGAAACCATTCAGAAAGTTAGGAAAATATAAGAAAACCAGGAAAGGGAAAGTCAGGGAAAGGGGGAGTTGGGGAGGGAGGTGCATTTGTAAACCTCTTTTTCGGAGTATGTGTACAAATTCCTTATGGGTGACTTACTTCCTTTGGGTGTCAGATTTTCTTTATTACGTCTGTATTCATTCAAACAAGAAAATTCAGGCATTTGTCATTATTAATCACAACGCTTTAAAACTGATTACACTGATGCTTGCTTTTTTAAAATGATGGGATAGTGTTGGAATGATCTCTATTAGTAGCTTGTTTTATATGCTAATATAAAATTACAATACTCTGGGTTTACATTTTCAGTTGCTGGTATACTTGGTTTTCCTAACTGCTTTGCTTGGAACTCCTAAAAAAAAGATGAACTTGCACCCACTTTCTGGTGATCAGATAGTTCACATATACTAAGAATATTTAGCTTGACTGGTGCTCTGCGGGAGGTATTTGGCTGTGAATTTTTTTTCATCTAGTCCGTAGAACAGAACTATAACAATAGAGAGGAGAAGGACATCGTACAGGACAGAATCTCAGAGAAGGACTGAGAACAGATCGCTGGAGGAATCATACCCAAATCTGTCTTCCTCTCTGGAGACAGGGTAGGGTCCTCTTAGGACCTGGGCAGCCTGAGGCTGGACGTGCTGATGTTAAAGTGGTCCTTAGCTTAGGAGCTCCTGTTTAGGAAAAATTTGGAGCAAGTTTATATACTCAGATTTTCAGAGGCCTGATTTTATTTATGGAAGGATTAATTAAACAACATGTAAAGTGTTTATTTATGGAGAGATTCTCTCTCGAGGAAGCTTTTCGTTCAACTGCCAGCTTTAGTCTTTTTGGTCGGTTTAACCTATCAGCCACCTTTTATCATGTGGAGAAGGCCCCTGGCACTAAGAGCTAGGGTAAGAAGCACAGCACAAAGGGGAAACACACCTGTGGGGACAGATTCTTCCTGACAGTCCTAGAAATAATGGGGGAGGTCCTTGTGAGAGGGAGGCAGGGAAGGAACATACTTGAAAGTATTGTTGGTGGCCACTCACTTTCAAGGCTGACCTCTGATGGGACCGCATCTTAGATCTTTGGGTAGTGTGGTGTAGAGAACTGGCGTGAGGGGACAGACTGCCAGCTGGGCGCTCGGCCCTGCCACTCAGGAGCCTGGTGAACTCTGTGCTTGCGTTTCTTCACCTGTAAAAGGTGGATATTAGTGTTGAGGATTAAGTGAGTTAGGGCGCGTAAAGTGCTGGTACAGCGTCGAGCATTACAGTAAGCACTCCAGTAGCTGCTGTCTTGTGCCCAGCAGATTCGTTGGAACACAGAAAATAGCAGTCTGTTGCAGAGGCATTTTGAAGAGGATGAGAAGTGGTTTCCTTTAGAGTCTGAGATTATTTTTACTTGAATGTTTAAAGATGACTTTGGGTCACGTGATTATATAATCAGACTTAATATCAAAGTAGTAGACCCTTGTGTAGCTATTTCAGACTTAGGATAGTTCAGGAAGAAGTGGGTCCAGCTTCAGAGTCTAGAGTTACTGACCATCTTTAGCTATGATCCATGTTTACTTTCTGAAGTCTCTGCATGGCTCTCTTGTGGACTCAAGCTGGGTTTTTTCCCCTGGAACTGGACCTGGAGAATTTCACAGGCAGGGTCATCAGCATCCTCCAGCCCTGCTTTTTGGTTGATCGTATTTTGTTTTATCTTCCTTCAATTCTCTCACCTCACCGCCACACCACCACCTCTGAGTATGTAAGTTCTAGCCTGGCTCTCTGAGGCCTGGTTCTTGTACCATTTACTGGCTCACAGAATGCCTGCCGTGTGTTCCTTATTGTTTTAATGGCATTACTGCAGGAGGATCACAGCAAGGCACAAAGTCTCTGCCCTGTAGGAAGTTTACATTCTAGTGGGGGAGAGACAGACAGTACGCAAGGAGCATATCTGTGTCTGTCCAGAATAAGACTTGGGAGGAAATAAAGCAGGGGAGGGAGATCAGGAAAGCCCAGGGGAGGGTGTGGGGTTAGCTGTTTTGATAGGATGGCCAGGGAAAGCCTTACCAATCAGGTTACATTAGCCCAGAGACTGGAAGGAAGTAAGAGGGGCAAGCCATGTGGCTGTGGAGGAGGAGCATCAGAGGGGAGAGCAAATTTCCTCTGTCCAAATACCTTTGGCCTGTCCCAGGAGCAAGGAGACAGCGGAACCAGAGCAGAGAGTGGTAGGGGAGGAAATCAGAGAGGTTGATGGGGTGGGATTGGGGCCTCCCAGACCAGCTTTGCTTGGAATGAGATGGGGAGCCACCGGAGGGCTTGGAGTTAAGGAATCCTGCTTACCTTTTAAAAGGATCACTGACTTTCCTGCTGGCAATTCCATTCTCTGCTCCCCCTGAAAGGGAACTAAGAAACTAGCTTCATAAGCCGTTGTAGGAAAACTTTGTCCCAAGTTACCCTAGCCCGTATGTGTTTCATATCTTCGTTTTTAAATAGTTGATTTTAAAGTCATTTTGGAGCAGTTTGGCCTTGTCTTATTCTTCCCTAACTCTGAGAAGGAGACAGGCCCAGGCAAAAGGCAAAATAAAATCAGCTCTTGATTCGTTGTTTAAGAGGAGCGTTATACTACATGCTAATTACATTGGCAAAGGTAGTGCAAAGTGTTGACCCAATCACATGACTTTGGGAAGAGTCTGGGTCCTTTTTTCCTCTGTATCTTTTGCTGTCCTCCAAAGTGACTGTTTTAAATCCCTCTTTCATAGTAATGGCCAGTAATAACATTGTGAATACTAGATTGGCAAATAAAAAACTACACGGGGGTTAGAAGTGCTGGAACTTCTTGCAAACTTCCAAAAAGAATCTGGAAGAATAGTCACTGCTACTTTGGCGTATGCTGCCCAACCCTTTGTCCCTGGGAATTGAGGATGCATGGTTGAGAGGGGTGCCTTGGACACAATTATGTGTCAAGAAGAGGTTAGCCCCTAAGTTGGTGTGGATGACTGCAGCAATAAGGAATCCATTCAGGGATGAGTTGAGTGTCCTGTGGTCGCCAGTCATCGTAGGTCGTTGGTAATTACAGTAAACCTGCAATAACTTGCATTTGGATATAGGGACTGACTTCTGTTGGCAGGCCAGTTCCATTTCTCAAAGTCGGGGAGAGGGGGACAGCCGTTAGAGTGACTGCCTCCTTATTTGAGACTCTCAGTCCAGTGATCAGTCTAATACATGAAAGCAAATAAATGAAAGTGCTTTTTCTCACTCTTCCCTCACCATAACTGGAAGACTTACTTAAAAATTGCTGGTTTTTTATTGACAGTAATAACACAGCCCCATATTTTAACCCAGTCGAATTTGGGGGTCTCATTTATCTAACAGTAGTGAGGTCTTCTACTGTATTGAATTTGTATTTACCCAGAGTGTTTCTTCTCACACTACCATGGGCTCCTGCCTCACTCTTTAGGCTTATTTGCATTTTCGGGAATGGATAGGGTAAGAAATAAAAGGAGATGAAATTCAAACCAGCCAGCTTCATCTGGGCATCTGTATTATTGTTTCCCCTCCATCATCTAGACTTAATTTTATTTCTACTGAGAAGATGCATGTCTAACGTTTGTCTTTCTTTTCTTCCATCTCCAGGAGGGCTGTTGGCCTGCTGCGGTGCTGCTGAACAGTATGCAGTCCTTTCGGGAGCAGAGCAGTTACCACGGAAACCAGCAGAGCTACCCACAGGAGGTCCACAGCTCATCCCGGATAGAAGAGTTCAGCCCTCGTCAGGCCCAGATGTTCCAGAATTTTGGGGGTGCAGGTGGTGGTAGTGGTGGCGGCAGTGGTGGTGGACGACGAGGAACGACAGCTGCTGCAGCAGCGATGGCGAGCGAAACCTCTGGCCATCAGGGCTACCAGGGTTTTAGGAAAGAGGCTGGAGACTTCTACTACATGGCGGGCAACAAAGACCCCGTGGCAACAGGAACCCCACAGCCTCCTCAGCGAAGGCCTTCTGGGCCTGTGCAGAGCTATGGACCCCCCCAGGGGAGCAGCTTTGGCAATCAGTATGGGAGTGAGGGTCATGTGGGCCAGTTTCAAGCACAGCACTCTGCCCTTGGTGGTGTGTCTCATTATCAGCAGGATTACGCGGGGCCTTTCTCTCCAGGGAGTGCTCAGTACCAACAGCAGGCCTCCAGCCAGCAGCAGCAGCAGCAAGTACAGCAGTTGAGACAACAGCTTTACCAGTCCCATCAGCCTCTGCCACAAGCCACTGGCCAGCCAGCGTCCGGCTCTTCCCATCTGCAGCCAATGCAGCGGCCCTCAACTCTGCCATCCTCTGCTACTGGTTACCAGTTACGAGTGGGTCAGTTTGGCCAACACTACCAGTCTCCTGCTGCCTCCTCTTCCTCCTCCTCCTTTCCTTCACCACAGCGTTTCAGCCAGTCCGGGCAGAGCTATGACGGCAGTTACAGTGTGAATGCTGGATCCCAGTATGAAGGACATAATGTGGGTTCTAATGCACAGGCTTATGGAACACAATCAAATTACAGCTATCAGCCTCAATCTATGAAAAATTTTGAACAAGCAAAGATTCCACAAGGGACCCAGCAGGGGCAGCAGCAACAGCAGCAGCAGCAGCAGCAGCAGCAGCAACAGCAGCAGCAGCAGCAGCAGCAGCAGCAGCAACAACAGCAGCAGCAGCAGCAGCAGCACCCCCCTCAGCATGTGATGCAGTACACCAACGCCGCCACCAAGCTGCCCCTGCAGAGCCAGGTGGGGCAGTACAACCAGCCTGAGGTTCCTGTGAGGTCCCCCATGCAGTTTCACCAGAACTTCAGCCCCATTTCCAACCCTTCCCCAGCTGCCTCTGTGGTTCAGTCTCCAAGCTGTAGCTCTACCCCATCTCCTCTTATGCAGAGTGGGGAGAATCTCCAGTGTGGACAAGGCAGTGTGCCTTTGGGTTCCAGAAACAGAATTTTACAGTTAATGCCTCAACTCAGCCCAACCCCATCAATGATGCCCAGTCCTAATTCTCATGCTGCAGGCTTCAAAGGGTTTGGACTAGAAGGAGTGCCAGAAAAGCGACTGACAGATCCTGGGTTGAGTAGTTTGAGTGCGCTGAGTACTCAAGTGGCCAATCTTCCTAATACTGTCCAGCACATGCTACTTTCTGATGCCCTGACACCTCAGAAGAAGACCTCCAAGAGGCCCTCCTCATCTAAGAAAGCAGACAGCTGCACAAACTCCGAAGGCTCCTCGCAGCCTGAAGAACAGCTGAAGTCCCCCATGGCAGAGTCACTGGATGGAGGCTGCTCCAGCAGTTCTGAGGATCCGGGCGAGAGAGTGAGGCAGCTCAGCGGCCAGAGCACCAGCTCTGACACCACCTACAAGGGTGGAGCCTCAGAGAAAGCAGGCTCCTCACCAGCACAAGGTGCTCAGAACGAAGCCCCCAGACTCAGTGCCAGTCCTGCAGCCAGAGAAGAGGCTGCCTCACCAGGTGCTAAGGACACGCCGTTGTCATCCGAAGGCAACCCAAAAGTCAATGAGAAGACAGTTGGGGTGATTGTCTCCCGGGAAGCCATGACAAGTCGAGTAGAAAAGCCTGGTGGACAAGATCAAGGCTCCCAGGAGGATGATCCTGCAGCCACTCAGAGGCCACCGAGCGCTGGCGGGGCAAAGGAAACCAGTCACGCCTCACTTCCCCAGCCAGAGCCTTCGGGAGGAGGGAGCAAGGGAAACAAGAACGGAGATAACTCCAACCACAATGGAGAGGGCAGTGGCCAGAGCGGGCACTCTGCAGTGGGCCCCGGTTTTATAGGCAGAACTGAGCCTAGCAAATCTCCTGGAAGCCTGCGCTATAGCTACAAAGACAGTTTTGGGTCAGCCGTGCCAAGAAATGTCAGTGGCTTTCCTCAGTATCCTACGGGACAAGATAAGGGGGATTTCAGTGGTCACGGGGAACGAAAGGGTAGAAATGAGAAGTTCCCCAGCCTCCTGCAGGAAGTGCTCCAGGGTTACCACCACCACCCTGACAGGAGATACTCTAGGAGTGCTCAGGAGCATCAGGGCATGGCAGGGGGCCTAGAAGGAGCCACAAGGCCAAATGTCTTAGTTAGTCAAACCAATGAATTAGCTACCAGGGGCCTTTTGAACAAAAGCATTGGGTCCCTATTAGAAAACCCCCATTGGGGCCCCTGGGAAAGGAAATCAAGCAGCACGGCTCCTGAAATGAAACAGATCAATTTGGCTGACTATCCAATTCCCAGAAAGTTTGAAATAGAGCCTCAGTCATCAGCCCATGAGCCCGGGGGTTCCCTCTCTGAAAGAAGATCGGTGATCTGTGACATTTCTCCACTGAGACAGATTGTCAGGGACCCGGGGGCTCACTCACTAGGACACATGGGTGCTGACACCAGACTTGGGAGGAATGAACGTCTCAATCCAAGTTTAAGTCAGTCGGTCATTCTTCCAGGTGGGTTGGTGTCCATGGAAACAAAGCTGAAATCCCAGAGTGGGCAGATAAAAGAGGAAGACTTTGAACAGTCCAAATCGCAAGCCAGTTTCAACAACAAGAAATCTGGAGACCACTGCCATCCTGCTAGCATCAAGCACGAGTCTTACCGAGGCAATGCCAGCCCTGGAGCAGCGGCGCATGATTCCATCTCAGACTATGGCCCACAGGACAGCAGACCCACACCAATGCGGCGGGTCCCCGGCAGAGTTGGTGGTCGGGACGGCATGAGGGGTCGGTCCCCTTCTCAGTATCATGACTTTTCAGAAAAACTGAAGATGTCTCCTGGGAGGAGCAGAGGCCCAGGGGGAGACCCTCATCACATGAACCCACACATGACCTTTTCAGAGAGGGCCAATAGGAGTTCTTTACACACTCCCTTTTCTCCCAACTCAGAAAGCCTGGCCTCTGCCTATCACACAAACACCCGGGCTCATGCTTATGGGGACCCCAGTGCAGGTTTGAATTCTCAGCTCCACTATAAGAGACAGATATACCAGCAGCAACAAGAGGAATATAAAGACTGGAGCAGCAGTTCTGCTCAGGGAGTAATCGCTGCAGCACAGCACAGGCAGGAGGGACCGAGGAAGAGCCCAAGGCAGCAACAGTTTCTTGACAGAGTACGGAGCCCTCTGAAAAATGACAAAGATGGTATGATGTATGGCCCACCAATGGGGACTTACCATGACCCCAGCGGTCAGGAAGGTGGGCGCTGCCTCATGTCCAGTGATGGTCTGTCTAACAAAGGCATCGAATTGAAGCATGGCTCCCAGAAGTTACAGCAAGAATCTTGTTGGGATCTTTCTCGGCAAACTTCTCCAGCCAAAAGCAGTGGTCCTCCAGGAATGTCCAATCAAAAAAGGTATGGACCACCCCTTGAGACCGATGGACATGGACTAGCTGAGTCTACACAGTCATCCAAAGCTAGTAATGTTATGCTAAGGCTTCCAGGTCAAGAGGATCATTCTTCTCAAAACCCCTTAATCATGAGAAGGCGTGTCCGTTCTTTTATCTCTCCCATTCCTAGTAAGAGACAGTCACAAGATGTGAAAAACAGTAGCACTGAAGATAAAGGGCGCCTCCTTCACCCATCAAAAGAAGGCGCTGATAAAGCATTCAATTCCTACGCCCATCTTTCTCACAGTCAGGATATCAAGTCTGTCCCTAAGAGAGAGTCCTCCAAGGACCTTCCAAGTCCGGACAGTAGGAACTGCCCTGCTGTTACTCTCACAAGTCCTGCTAAGACCAAAATACTGCCCCCACGGAAAGGACGGGGGTTGAAATTGGAAGCTATAGTTCAAAAGATCACGTCCCCAAATATTAGGAGGAGTGCATCCTCAAATAGTGCAGAGGCTGGGGGAGACACGGTGACTCTCGATGACATACTGTCTTTGAAGAGTGGCCCTCCTGAAGGCGGGAGTGGTCCTGTTCCGGATGCTGAGATGGAGAAGAGAAAAGGTGAGGTGGTATCTGACCTGATCTGTCCAGCAAACCAGGAGTTGAACGTAGAAAAGCCTCTTGCAAGGTCTTCAGAAGAGTGGCGTGGTAGTGGGGATGACAAAGTGAAGACCGAGACACACCCAGATGCAGTCACTGGTGGGAAGGAATCCTCTGGTGTTATGACATCGACAACCTCACAGAAGCCTGGGAGTAACCAAGGGAGACCAGATGGCTCCCTGGGTGGGGCAGCACCTTTAATTTTCCCCGACTCAAAGAATGTACCTCCGGCGGGCATCCTGGCCCCTGAGGCAAAGGCAAACACCAAGGCTGAAGAGAAAGAGAACGATACGGTGACGATTTCCCCCAAACAAGAGGGTTTCCCCCCGAAGGGATATTTCCCATCAGGAAAGAAGAAGGGGAGACCCATTGGTAGTGTGAATAAGCAAAAGAAACAACAGCAGCCACCGCCTCCACCCCCTCAGCCCCCTCAGATACCAGAAGGTTCTGCAGATGGAGAGCCCAAGCCAAAAAAACAGAGGCAAAGGAGGGAGAGAAGGAAGCCTGGGGCCCAGCCAAGGAAGCGGAAAACCAAACAAGCAGTTCCCATCGTAGAACCCCAGGAGCCTGAGATCAAACTAAAGTATGCCACCCAGCCACTGGATAAAACTGATGCCAAGAACAAGTCTTTTTTCCCTTATATCCATGTAGTAAACAAGTGTGAACTTGGAGCCGTTTGTACAATCATCAATGCAGAAGAAGAAGAACAGACCAAATTGGTGAGGGGTCGGAAGGGCCAGAGGTCTCTGACCCCTCCACCCAGCAGCACTGAAAGCAAGGCACTCCCAGCTTCGTCTTTTATGCTGCAGGGACCTGTGGTGACAGAGTCTTCTGTTCTGGGGCACCTGGTTTGCTGTCTGTGTGGCAAGTGGGCCAGTTACCGGAACATGGGCGATCTGTTTGGACCCTTTTATCCCCAAGATTATGCAGCCACTCTCCCGAAGAATCCGCCTCCTAAGAGGGCCACGGAAATGCAGAGCAAAGTTAAGGTACGGCACAAAAGCGCTTCGAATGGCTCCAAGACGGACACTGAGGAGGAGGAAGAGCAGCAGCAGCAGAAGGAGCAGAGGAGCCTGGCTGCCCACCCCAGGTTTAAGCGGCGACACCGCTCAGAAGACTGTGGCGGAGGCCCTCGGTCCCTGTCCAGGGGGCTCCCTTGTAAAAAAGCAACCGCCGAGGGCAGCAGCGAAAAGACAGTTTTGGACTCAAAGCCTTCCGTGCCCACCACTTCAGAAGGCGGCCCCGAGCTGGAGTTACAAATCCCTGAACTACCTCTTGACAGCAATGAATTTTGGGTCCACGAGGGTTGTATTCTCTGGGCCAATGGAATCTACCTGGTCTGCGGCAGGCTCTATGGCCTGCAGGAAGCGCTGGAAATAGCCAGAGAGATGGTGAGTACGCGAAATCCCTTACCAGCCCTTTTTGTTACTTCTTTTTGCATCTCTTTCTTCTACCTTTACTTGTTTCAGACTTCTTTTTATCCTTACATATCACTTAGTAATTCCTCCGGATTAAAGTGCTTAGGCCCAAACGATGGACAGAAAATGAAGTCATTTGGAAGATTTGTTTAACTTTTATTTTTATGTAGTGCTGTGCAGCTTCTTAAAACAGACGTCCCTGCTCCCCACTCCTGCACCCTGATTCCCCTGCCAGTCTCCTCTGTTTCTAAACAATAAGTTTTTACTGGTCTTTGTCTTATTTATTGATCTTTTTTTCTCATTTTTCAACATCTGACTCTGTAATACTTATGAACTGTACTATGGTTATATTTCCTTTCTTCTAAAACTTTTCATTTTTCTAGAATTATTAATTCATGTTTTTATTTTCTTGGACCACATTCCAAACGTTCCAATCGGGATATTTATTCTTTAGGTCTGTTTCATGACTGTCATTCTGGGGTGTTCATCATCATTCTCATTTACTTCTTCCCTCTGTTGAATGCTGTTTCCTGACTCCCGAGTCTCTGCCTTTCCCAGCCTGGGCCCTCGTTTAATGGAGTACATCATCCTTTGCTGTTTCCTGCGAAAGGGTGCATGGGAGGTAAATACATTGAGATCTTGTATATCTGGACATGTCTGTATCCCATCCTCATGTTTAATTGAGGCTTGGTTTGGTATAGAATTCTAGATTTGAAATCACTTTCTCTCACTGACTTGAAGTCACTGGCTCTCGACTTGTCCTCTGGCTTCCAGTGTTGCAGTCCTTAGTCTGTGTTCTGTCTGCCTCCTCTGGAGGCTGGAAGATCTCCTCGTTTTCTCTAGGGTCTGAAATCTCAAAGTGCGAGCCCTGGAGCGAGGTCTTCCCATTCCTTGTGCTGGCGCCTCTGTGAGATCCTGCTGTCTGTGAACTTAACGTCTTTCAGTTCAGGAAGTTTGTCATGTTTCTCCTTTGATGATTTCCTTCCCTCTGTCTTCTGTGTTCTTTCTGGAATTCCTGCTAATTAGGTATTGTACCTTCTGGATTGATCCTCTGACTTCATCTTTTCTCTCCTATTCTGTGTTCTATCCCTCTGCCTTTTCAGTTCTGATTTCTCCATGCTTTCTTCAACTTTACCATATAACCTTTTATTTATTTATCTTCATTTCTGATATTTTCAAGAGGTTTGTCTTCTCTGGATATTCAGTTACCTGTTGAATTGGGTTGAGGTAGGGAGCTAACTCCTCTTACACACTTTGAATTAATGCTCTAGTGTTTTGGGCCCCATCTTGCATCCCCCACTCTGAGACACCTGTGCCTTCCCAGGCTCTGTGCCACCAGGTGACTGGATCTCTTGTGGCTCCTGCACTGTACTCATTCCTCTCTGCTTCCTTTCAGTCTGCTGAATCACTTAACTCTTTGTCTATTCTATTTCCAGCTTCCAGAATTTGGATTTCTCTCGTGTGTTATTTGTTTCCTCTCCCATTCTTCATATCCTCATGAATTTGTCTTATAAGTTTATCCCTTTATTTTTGTGGGAAGGAAACAGATGCGTAAATGTATAGTTCAGTCTACAATATTTAATCAGATGAGAGGTTTTTGTATTAATTTATATTTAAAACTTATCGTACTTGACAGATATACAAATGACTTTCTATCACAGTCAATAAGGATTTTATCATCTAGGATGGTATTCTTGGACACTTTATACCTCTCCCTCTCCCTGCATCTCACCCAAAAGCACTATATTTTATCATTTCTTTATCCCCAGAATATGTAAGTGTCTTGTAAAGAGGAAGTACTTATAAAGTCTAGTCAAATGTAATTAATGTGAAATTTATATATATTTTAAATTAGAATATTCTAATTCAGTCACACAGGGAGCTTGCCTTTCTCTCTAAGACCCCCGCCCCTCATGTACACACGGTCTTTTTTTCTCCCTCCTTCCCTCTCTCGGTTATCAATGTCACTCCCAAACTCCAAGTTTGAAATAGATTTACTTCTTAAACACAGTGACATTTTAAAATGCAAAAGTGCTAAATTAGGAACATAACATTTAAGACGCTAAAGTACAAAATTCTTTAAATAGTCAATTCTGACCATTCAGTAATCCATTAATCATCATCTTGCCCCAGTTGATGGCCTTCTTGCCAAGTTTCCTCTGACAGTTACACTATTTGGTGGGTTGGTTTGTTTTGTTTATTTGTTACTTTTCAGTATGTGTCCCTGTCCATCTGCCAGTGTTTTCTTTATTTCAACATAGAATATTAATAACATCTCTCAGAGTAATTTTTATATGTAAACTTTTTTTTTTTTTTTTTTTTTGGTGAGGAAGACTAGCCCTGAGCTAACATCCATCACCAATCCTCCTCTTTTTGCTGAGGAAGATTGGCCCTGGGCTAACATCCGTGCTCATCTTCCTCTACTTATGTGGGATGCTGCCACAGCATGGCTTGACAGGCGGTGCATGGGTCCGTGCCCGGGATCCGAACCTGTGAAACCTGGGCCACCACAGCGGAGCATGCGAACTTAACCGCTACGCCACCAGGCTGGCCCTATGTGTGAACTTTTGAACATTCTATGGCAATAATTGGTAACCAGTAATGAGCAGGCTAAATGCTGTCCAGCAAATCCTTAGATCCTGAGTCTCAATCCAAGTCTGGTTTGTAGAAAGTAGAAGGCAGTAATGCTGTGACCGCCCCAAGTCACAGTTCTCTCTATCCCAGAGAGGCTGGTGACCCACGGGGCCTGCCTTTTAAAATTCCTGATAGAAATCTGTGTCTTCAGAAAGTGACAATTTAGGCTACTACTTGTCATCTTTGATCTCAAAATAAAATCTGGAATGTTATAATTGGAACAGACACACTGGATATGATAAATCGGTCTCTCTCTTTAACCCATCCCCCATGGCTTTCATTGACTAGATGGTTCAAATCACACAAAGCTCTTTTGTAGAGAACATCGAAAGTGGTTTTTGTTTTTTAAAATATTAATTACAGCCTCAACTGTTTCAAAAGTGCTTCAGATTAATCATATATTCTAAGAGATACAAAGTTGGCATGCTTCATTTAAAGGTAAAATGTTATAAGAACAAATATTTTTGTCCCTACGCTTCTATCTAGTAGAGGCTCTAAACTTAGATTTTTGGATTCTATGACCACTCCATCAGGGCTGCAAATTTCACCATCTCCTTTAATAACAGGTTTCAGAACACAAACAGTTGACCAATCTTTTTTTTTTCAGTTGAGATATAATTGACATATAACATTATGTTAGTTTCATGACCAATCTTAAATAAATCTCATGCAGCTTTAAGCTTATTTCCTTATATTGTACTCATTCACTATACCAGTGCCCTTTAAAAATATTAACTTCTTCTTCCTTTGATCCCATTCTATTTATCCCTCTTTTAGAATAGAGTAGCTTTGTATATTGAATTTAATTTTTCTAGATACTTGCACATCTGTTTTATTCTCACAAGCCACCCAGTGAAGTAGAAAGGGAGGAAGATACCATTCCATTACCCTCAGAATAAAGGTTGACTTGGCTTTAATGACACACGCTAAGGCAGTAGAGCCCAGTGAGGTGTTGATTTTTAAAAATGGTTTAAAAAGTTATGCTTCTTGGCTCTTTGAGCTGATGTTCCACTATGACTACAAGATCCTCTTCTATTTTATTTGCCCAGCTTTTATTCTCCTTTTCTTAATGTACTTGAGAACAAATTAAAATTACATTAACTTGCCTTCTTTTATTTAATTTGATAGATGTTTCAATTTGTCAAGGTCACTTTGAGCCTAGTTTTATCTTAGGTTTTAGTGGATGCATTCAATTTTGGTCTGTTTAATAGGCATGCTCTCAATCCTATCATGTTAAGATAAGGCCACATATATTTCATTAGAGATCCATTTTGGCCTATGTATTTATCAGGTGTTTTGACAAGCATGACATTATAACAAAATAATAGGAAGTCCTCAAGAGACAGTAGCTCCTCTCCTTGTAGTGTCACATGCTCTGAAAATTGCTGAAAACTAGAACATTCCTTTGCAAACAGATGGCCATTGCTTTTCTTCTTTTCTGAGGGTGGGACTTGTGAATCCATTCATTTCTGCCTGGTCCTCCTTGGTTTGCCTGACTGACCTCTGCTTGTCTACATATATGTGAATCCACAGTGACCTCTGAGTGACATGGATGGTGTGACAGAGGTAATTGCCTCTAAACAGGCATAGGTATAGCTTGGTACATAAGGGTCATGTTTGATACATTGAGGAACGCGAAGCCCTTCAGGGTTGTGGCTGCAGACAGGGATCTGGTGGCTGTGGATCTCTAACCTGTCCCTCCAGGTGCAGTCCCAGCTCTGCCCCACACGTGCATGTTCCCCTCCCCTCCCCCACTACCTAGGCTGGCAGCACCCCTTCCAAATCCATTCTTAACAACCTCCATGGGGTTTTAATTTTTTTTCCCCCACAATATATGTTAAAGAATTGGTTTTAGGTTAACTTTTTTTTGAATCAGTGTATTCAAGATTATATTTAAAGTTTATTTTTAATACAGGTTTAAGGGGAAATAATTTACCTTCCTCCATCTAACAGGCTAACATCCTCCTTAATTTACTTTAAACTGTGACAAAAAACATGATTTGACAAGTGTAAAGTGTGAATACATTGATGACATTATGAAAATGTAACTGCGTGTTAAAATATCAGAAACAGGTCAGTTAGCCTGTCTGGTTATCTGTAAAATCAAGGTGTTATCCTATATGCTCCCTGAATTCCCATCTGTGTGCTCTTCAGATTAGTCTAGCAAGGATGCTGCCACCAGCCCAGGTCATGCTGAAGCCTTCCTTAAACTCCAGGTCTCTGCTCTGAACTCCAGTATCCCTGTTCCCCCCATACACACCACACAGTGATTGTCCCTCCCCTGTACCCCCTCCCTTCCCCCCCACATTCCCACATTCTCTTTCTTTATTCCCTTCTCCTGGCTTCCTTACACTCCCTCCCTCCCCAGCCCCGTCTCTGGCAGTCACTTGGTCTTTGTTATCACAGCTCGTGCGTCTGTCACAGCCTGTCCACATTACGTATTAAGGCACCAAGGCCCGTTCATCTCTCTGTTCCCATGACTTTTAGCGTACAGCAGAAAGTTGTGTGATTATCTTATTGCCCATTTTTCTTAACACCTATCTGTGTGATCGCTCTCTTTTTATCACTACATGATGACCTTGAAACTAAGCCTCCAGAGAAAGAGTTAATTTTCTTTCAGATTTGGTTTTTCTAAATTCTAAGGAATCTCGTGAAATTTGCAGTTTTGAATTTTATTGCTTATATTACCTTACAGAATAAATGGTGGCAAATTGAAAGACTCTTAATTTTCTTATGATCTATTTCTTTATTTCTTTTAGGGGTGGAGGGATGATGAGAGAAGGATTACACCTGATTTTATAATAAAACTTATAAGGGGTAGGCTATTCCTTGAAAATGCTGAAGGACCATAAACAAGAATATTGACAAGTCACTGTATGTTAGGCCAAGTAATTCATCCCTGAGATGTTAAACTAGTTAATCCGAATGTGTTAAAAGAGCTAACATGATCAAATATCCTGTAAAAGTAGGTATTTGTTTCAATTCAACAAATATCTGAGTCCTTGCTAGAAAACCAATAAAAATCTGAAGTTAGAGTGCTGGGAGAGACCTTCGCTCCTTCCCGGGAGTGAGCCTCAGGCCCATGTCCCACCGTGGGTGTGTGAACAGAAGCATGGTGGCCGCAAGGCTGTGGGACTTTGTCAGGAAGGTGTGTGTGGTTTGTGCAGAAAGCAGTGCCTTTCCCCACACAGTTCCTGCACGAGGCTTCAATTTTTCAGGAAGTATAGCTTCTTTTATCCAATACTGTTAAAAAAAATGGAGCTTCCTCCCCCTGGCCCCAGTCCAAGGCCAATTTTGCAGGACCCTGAAGGCCAGCAACTGCACACCAATTTCTTCCCATCTTCCCGTTTATTGGAGAGAAGTTTGATGAGGGAAGATCCAGTCAGCTTAATAGTTGCCCTCGAAGATCCTCCTCACCTTTCTGCCTTTGCCATTCTGCTCGGCGGCTGGAGGGAGGGGGGTGGGTACTGGGTGAGAGCCCTGGAGTCACATTGCTTTATGAATTACAGCACTTTCCATTTCCCAGCTGGTCACTTGCTCAGGTCACTTAACTTCTGTACTCACCTTCCTTGTCTATAAAGTATGGAAACTGATAGCGCCTACTGTAAGGAAGGTTGTTAGGAGCACTAGATGAGTTACTCTTTGGAAAGCACTTAGACAAATGTTTGGCAGGTACTGTGGGCTGTCCCGGAATGGTGTCCTCGCGTGTGGTTTTAGTGAAGATGGGTCCCTGTTACGGAGCTCACTGAGTACGCTGCAGTTTGTGTACCATTCCATCCCAGCACAGTCAGCGGTTCTTCCCAGGAGTGTCCACACCTGGGCCTCTTGGATAGGAAGGTTGCCTTGCTTGTGGAACAAACATTTTCTCCTTTTTATTTTTGTGGGAAACTCAAGTTTGGGAAGAGAAGGGTGTGTGGTAGTTAAGGTGCAAAATTAATACTATCTATGAAGTAGCGTTAACCCACATGGACGCTCTCAGGAATTGGATTCTTCCAAGGAGGGGGGCCAAAAGGAAGGGAGTAAAACCTGCCTTGCACATTAAGTAAAAGCATTAATATTCTTGTGAGTTGGTAAGTTTTTGATAGTGATTACCTAAGGCCAAAGTAAAGAGTCTACCCAGTAATAAAGTTGTTTTTTAAATAAACATTTTTGACAGGTCAGCACTGTAAGGAAGATCCAAAATAATTAAGAATTCAGTTCACAGAATGATTCAGGACAACCACACTCCACCTCCTCCCAAAATAGTTAATATATGTAGTGTCTGTGGTCTGTAGAGTGCTCTGTTGTAGTCTAAGGATTGAGCCTTTAATTTATGGGCAATGTGAAACCACTAGAGATTTCTAAGCATGTAAAACCACATGATCAGGTTTGTGTTTTATAAAGCAAACTCAGGAAAGATGTAGGGAGAGATGTGAAGCCAGCCGACCAGTTGGGAGGCTGTGGCGTTAATTTGTACAAGAGATGATAAGGGCTGAATAAGTGGTACTAAAGGGAATCAGAGGGAGTGCACTAGAAACATTTTGGAATTTAAAGTTGATAGAATTGAGAAACTGGTTTGATGTGGCAGGTGAAGGAAAGTGAGGAATGAAGCTGAGGTTTCTAGCTCAGCAAGCCAGGTTGGTGGTGGGGTGGGGGTGGGTAAGACACTGTAACAGAGGAGAGAGGATTGAGGAAGAGAAGGGAGGCATGTCGTTTTGTGGCTAATGCATGTCAGACAGAAGAAAATACTAGGTATGAAAGCAGCTCAGCCTAATATACACGTTCAGATCAGTCAATACTAAGTCTCTACTACAGTATTTTTTAAAGGACTGGTTGGTTTTTATCTAGCTTTTTGAATAAATGTAAAACTGGTAAACTTTTAAATCCAAGTTGCAAGAAAGGGGGGGTAAAATAGGAAATCATGAGATCTGTGTCATGTTTTAAAAAAAAATCCCACATAGAGAACCCTGAATAAGTATCAAAGAAATTAAGCTATCATTATAATTATTGCCTAAAATACAGTTGGGCGGGGGGGGGGGAGGGCAAAAGGGGTAATTTGCCGTTTTTGGTTTTCTCATAATTTTTTCAAGATACTGACATTATTGACAACTAAACACAGTGGAATACTAAATTGCATTTAATTACAGTGAGAAAGAGCTGATATGAAACATTGCTTTTATGGGCCCAAAAAAAAAACTCTGTTGTGCACAGTAGCACCCCATTTTCTCAGAGTTCCAGAATGTAGCTTAAGGCCTTTGTGTGTTGAATTGAGACTAGACTAAGTGCATGCACTTAACTATGTGGTCAAATGGGCTCTGAGGTGGGGATTGTCACTGTGGATGGATGTTTAACATTCTGAGGGCCTGAGACAGCTCCATTCACAGGAAGCGACAGGAAGCCCAGGAAGGGGCAAGAGAAGGCATGACAGCCTGGCCAAGGGTCTAGAGGAGGCACTTGGGCACTGTCCATGGCGTTGAGGTTCACAGTCTTGTGAAATGAAACACCTTTTATAAAGTTATTACATATTATTTACATAAAGGTAAATAATAACAATGTTATTCATATTGTGAAACTAATAGAACCGTAAGTAAAAGAAAATCAGTCACAATTCCGATAACCTAACAAATTTGCCTCTTTTCTAGATTTTGTCCATGTGCTTATTTTACTAGATGTGTTAACAGTGTAATAGTGACGGCTAATGTACGTTGAGTGCTTACTGAGGACTGTACATTAATTATCACATTTAAACCTCAAAGCAGCGCTCTGAGGTGGGTCTCGTCATGCTCCTAGAAGAGGCTGAGGTCCAGGATTCAAACCAGAGAGTCTCCGCTATCACACTATAGTTTTAAGTCTCTTTGTTGCTTTTTTCACTCAATTTTGTAATTTCAATTTTCATATTAATCCATGGGTTTTTGTTTTAATATGGGTGTAATGTAATTTATCCAAGTATTCCTGCACTGTTGGACATTGAGGTTTTCGGTTAATTTACTATTTTTTACCCAGCAGTAAACATTTTTATTCATGGGGTTTTATTCAGGGGAAATTTTCCAGATGTTGACCTTAGCCCTAAGTCCAAAAGTGTGACGATTTTATGGTTTTTAGTAGGCATCATCTTGTGGTTTAACCAAAAGGGATCATACCAAGCCGTGATCACCCACAGATGTGTGTGAGCCCACATTTTACTGCAACCTCCATGATATTGGATATTTTTTCTAAATTTTTGTTGTTGTTGAGGAAGATTCGTCCTGAGCTAGCATCTGTGCCAGTCTTCCTCTATTTTGTGTGTGGGTTGCCGCCACAATGTGGCCGCCAGCGAGTGGTATAGGTCTGCGCACAGGAGCTGAACCCAGGCCACCAAAGTGGAGCACGCCAAACTGAACCACTAGACCATGGGGCCGGCCCCCAAATTTTTAATTTCTTCTTTTTAATTTCATTTCTTGCATTAGTGATATTGTTATTGTTCCCTATTAATTTTAATGTTTTATGTCCATTGATCATTACTTTGGAATTTTAATGTTCCTCATCAATTTGTTGTCATTTTTCTGTGCATATTTTTCCTCGTCCGAATAACTTCAGTTACCTGGAAAATTCAGATGTATAGAAGTCCTTTCTTCAGGAGCACCACCTAAATGAGGCATTAGGAGAGCTCTCAGAGAAAGTTTTCTCATCTATAAATAGGACGATGACAGAGGACTGTTAGGGATAAAATTAGCCTTGCTGGAGCTCAGGGAGCTTCCTTGGTGGGCACTGGACTATTCCTAGAGGCTTGTGAGTTGAGGTGGTTTAAATAAAGGAAATAAGTCTTGTGGGCTGGTGTCAGTCCTAGAAGGTATCCTCACATTTCGTTTTACTATGTGTACCTGTCGTTTAGCTTACTGGGTAGAAATCAAACTGAAGAGAAACTTCAGCGCTATAGAACCCTGTCCCAGTAAGCCAGGTACAGTGGAGTGATTTTGGCTGTATGCGCTTGTGAGCGGACACTTCATTTGAATACGTCGGCAGCATACTGCTGTCAAGTAATGTGCCTTATGAGAATAGACCTGAAGAACTGCCACATAAGCAGAGGCATAAGACCAAGGTCAACAGAATAACGAATTTCCATCTGAAATAACGAAGTTCGGTCTGAAGAGGTGCTGGTCCCTTCTGATGGGAGTGGTACCCAGCGGTAGTGACCAACTTTGGAGGCATTGCATTTCTTACGTGTTTCACTAAGCAGTTAGTGGAACAGTTTCTAGTAAAACGTACTGTGTGTTCGTTGAACAGCTCTCAGGCATATTCATTTTGACTGGCTCCGTGGAGCTGCCAGATGGTTCCAGACGTTGAAAACAGTGTCTGTGAAGTTTAAATTCTGGTTCAGACGGATGTCAGATGTAGGTCCGTTTGCTTGAAAGTTGTTTTGTTTTTTGGTTCAAAAACTACTTAAAGCTGGTTTGATGGGATAAGCAATAGGATAATTGCCAGATGGTTCTCTTTGCTTGGTTCTAGGTAGAGTTCCCTCTGGAAGGAATCAAAATATATTAATGCTTTGAAAGGGCAGCCCCTCAAAAACGAAATATACTTGTTTGCTGACACAAGACTTTGCACCTCCCAGCAGGCCTGGGTATTTTAATCCACTAATGTTCATGACAAAGCACATTGATTTAAAAAACCGGCTCACCTGTTACCTCCTCCCCCAGGCAGCAAGTCCCCAGCACTCCCATTATACATATTGCACCATGTAGTACCATGTATTGTGACTGTCTTCCTCACCAGATTAGTTCTCCAGAGGCTGGGTCAGCCCCAGAGCCCCACCACTGTGCCTGACATAGGGCTGATCAGTACGGGGTGAAACTGTGACTAGCAGGCTTCTTAAGAAAGAGACACGTAGGGGCCGGCCCGGTGGCACAGCGGTTTAGTTCGTGCTTGGTAGCCCAGGGTTCGTGTGTTCGGATCCCGGGCACCTGCTGACGCACTGCTTGTCAGCCATGCCGTAGCGGCGTCCCATATAAAGTGGAGGAAGATGGGCACGGATGTTAGCCCAGGGCCAGTCTTCCTCAGCAAAAAGAGGAGGATTAGCTATGGATGTTAGCTCAGGGCTGGTCTTCCTCACACACACAAAAAGAGACATGTAGTGAGCAACGTAAAGTCCGGTGGCAGGAGGTGGACTTTTGGATGCCATTGAAAGTATTTATTTTAAAAAGCATGTCATAATTGGAAATCATTTGTGAAAATGCTGGTTAGAATTTTAATCTTTGTATAAAAAATTGAAGAGATGTTCAAATGTTTTGGTTATGAGACTGAGGGACAGTTTTTTCTATATATTATTTTATAGTTTCAGGGGAAAAATTAACGGATGAGAGATGGATGACCAGCTTTGCTTATCCCGGTAGTTCTTTGTGAGGCACAGTGTGCTAGGGACCATTGCCACAGGGTCTGCCTTCAGTACAGAGGGCATCTGTGCAAGGTTTTGCTGTTCGTGTGTTTCAACGTGTGCTTCTTGAGACAAAAATATGGGATCCAGAGGTCAGTCACCTCAGGGTCCTAACACTGGTGATTATTGTCCTAAACTGACCATTTAGAGGACAGCTTCAGCTTTGACTCAGGAAAGGGGAGAGGAGCAGTTCCTGTATGAGAACATGACCTAATGATACTCAGAACTCAAGTTCCAGATCTGACTTTCCAGCTGCCCACTGGCCTCACTCAAAACCAGAATATGCGGACACTGCTGTGTCCCCTACCTAGTTCCATGCCCTCCTCTGCTCCAACCAAAAACCTTGGAACCATCTTAGATGCCTTTGTCTCCTTCCCCTGTTTCTCTCATCCAGGCAGTCACTATATCCCCGTTGTTTTTATTTCCCAAGTAACTCACATCTGTCTGATATCTTCATTGTCACCCCACTGGTCCAAACCCTCATCTTTTCTCATCACAGTAGCATCTTAATTGGTCTCTCTGCCCTTTAGTTTGACCCCCTTGAGTCCATCTCTACTGTGAAGTGACTTTTTTAAAACCCAAGTATGGCCATGCTAATGCCAGCTTACAACTCTGGTTTACTCGCACTGTATACTCATTCAGCCAGTATCTAGTTGGCATCTGTTATGTGCCAGGAACAAATCAGTACACATAATTAAAGTAAGACAGTGTGATGGAAAGTGACCAGGTAGCTGCTTTAGATTGGGGCTTCAGGTAAAGTTCCCTGAGGAGCTGAGGTGGGAGTGGTACAATGAGCCAGCCTTTGGGATCAGAGAGCATTTTAGACAGAGGGTACAGGGGCTGTAGGGAGGAACCCAGCTTGGTGGATTTGAGGAACAGAAAGGAAGGCAGTGTGGTGAGACGATAGTGGATAAGGGGAGAGGGTAATGAATTTGGAGAAGTCAGCAGGAGCTAATTCCTGTGGCCTGTGTGGGCAGCAATGGGAACAGAACAGCTGGATGAATGCAGTGCCATTTCTGGAAACAGAATAGCCTGGAGGAAGAACAGGTTTGGTGGGGAAATCAGGACGTGTGTTATGTTTATGTTAAGTCTAAGATGCCTCTTAGACATCCAAGTGAAGTATGACCATTTCAGAATTAAGGAATTTCTGATGGATAGTTTCTTGTAGCTAAGAGCAGCTCCAGTTAGCTTAGGTCAGCACTTTGTAAGGGCTGTGAGGGTGTGGAGTCTGCGTAAGCACTAGAAGCTGCACCTAACTTGGGCAAGGGGCAGGGTGAGTCAGGAAGACTTCGGAGGCCTGAACTGCCCAGAGTCACGGTGCACTCGGACCTGTCAGTAGATCAGAGTGACTTGGATTTGAAGAGGGAGTGACGGGGGAGTAATAAGCGCCTGTCAAGATCCACACCTTCCTGCTTTCCAAGCCCTTCCATCATCCCCTCTGAAACTTGCGATCTGTCAGGAGTGCACTCTTAGTTCTCTGCTCTGAGCAGCCCCTTCACCTGGCTCTCTCAATGTCACTACCTCCCTCCCCTCATCCCTTGCAGGTAGACGCAGTCATTAGCATTTAGCACAGTCACTGTGGGCCAGGTACTCTCCAAGAGAAGACTTGCTCCTCTACTGTGACATGTCAGGCCAGGGTTGAATGCTAAGCATCCCCAGTAGAGACTGAAGACCACTGTGTGAGGCAACCATATGGTTGTGGGCAGGTGTCTTTCTAAACTGCTGTTGCTTCAGCTTCACCTCCTGGCAGGGCAAGGCTTTGCAGTGCTGCAGACACCCTTTCCTTATTAAAGCGAATCACCTCCAGGGATGCTACCTCTCCAGCAAGGGAATTCCATCCTCACAGACTCACCCTGTCCCACCCGCTCCTTTGGGGAAAAACAGAGTTCCATTTAAGGTGAATATGCCAACAAGATCTTGTTGCTCAACTGAATAAGACTCGACTTTCAAAACCTTCCAAATTAACTCTAGGCACCCCAGGAAATGATCCAGACACACACATACATGGGCCCTCCATAATTTGGCTAATCCCATCCTCTGTTTGTTGCTTCTTTGTAATCTTACTCATGAAGGAAAACCCATGTAATGGAACCACCTTTCATCACAGAACCACTGTGCACTGACCAGGCTGCACAGAGAACAAGCACCAGAAGAAGAGCAAAAGAGAGTCTTGGATTTACCCAACAGATGGTCTTTGAAGACACTAGAAGAGATTGTTGGCAAGGAGTAAGGATTACAGAATCTTGTAGATGTGATTTTATCCTTCATCCAAGTATTCATAAGGATTGGCTTCTTGGAAAATTGTAGTGGTAGACAAGTCACTTAGCCTCTCACAGCCCAATTTCTTAACCTATAAAATGGAGATAATAACTGGACTACCCTATCAGGTTATTTTAAGGGATAACATGAGATACATCATAACAGTTGATTGCCATTTAAAAATTGGAGGTGGTGGGGGTAAGTGTTGAATTTAATCAAGATTTCTAATCTCGGTCATATTACTTCCTACTTTCCATTTTCTTCATCTGTTGAAGTGAGGATTGGCCTCTTGCTGAGTATCTTCCTACTCTGGGACTAAGCTTCTAAAACAGAAATGAAGAACACGTCCATATCTATGAAGATGGATTGAGCCAGTTGTTCTTAAACTTTCTTGGGGATGAGAAACACCTGGAATGCTTCACGTTCAGTCTTTCCAGGTGGCGGCCACAGTCTGCATCATTACCACACACTTCAGGTGATGCTGGTGCAGGTGACAGACTCAAGTCAACTCTGGAAACTCAGTGTTTAGCTAGTCAGCTAAAGCTAAATCATTAGCTAGTCAACTAACTTTGGGACCAAAGTTTCCATTCTAGGTCTGGACCAAGTTTTTCCTTACAGTGCAAGGTTTCTGGGAAGAAAAGGCATGGGGGTGGGGGTGACTGAAATGCCTTGTGAGGGGTCTCACACATTATCACCTCGTTAAATGGCCCCATAAAGCCTCCTGAGAGGGTTGGCGGGATCTGGCAGGCTAGTGACCCTCTGGATAATTGCACTGGCAGTAGCTTAAATACACCAAGACATCCTAGGTTTTGAAAGTTCCTTTCTGCTGGAACTCTGCGCCCGGATAAAAGTGCCTCTGCTGTCTGTCCCTTTTCAGGCTGACCCGCCCTTGGAGAACTTACCACTTCCAGGAATAGCGTGGCTTTGCCTGACGAGACCTTGACTTGTGAAGAAGAGAGGATTGGTGAGGTGGAAGTAGATTTGGTCAAGAAAAGATAGAACAATGCAAGTAGGAAGAAAGGTGGTAAAAATAAGGAAAAAGACCTCCAGAACTAAGAGTTTGGAACTTCGGAGATTGAAATTCCAGTGTGCAGATTTGAAATCTGCAGATTTGAAAGCTGTGTAAATTTGAAATCTTATTAAAGGAGGCCTATTGTGGCAGCACATTTGTCATTTCTGCTACTGAAACCATAAACTTTAGTTAAATATGGGTACCTCGTGAATGAGCGGCTCCCCTTAATTGGCTTTCTGGAAGCATAGACCCAACTCCTGGGTGGGATGAGCCATGGAGAGAAGCAGGATTATACCAAGAGTCACTGTCCTGGCAAGTCATTTCTTTAAAAAAGATGCTTTTTTAGATTCAGTAAGCACAAAAGGTAATCATTTCTCCTTATAAGCCAATCTACTGTTTGAGCAAAGGGTAAAATAGAAATAAGCTAGTACGTAGTCTTGTGCAACTTAAATTTCAGTGTTTTAAACTCTGTAAGCATTTATCTCTGTACTTAGAGAAAAGGCTGTTCCCTTTGTTCTCACAGGGCTGCCGCGGGCTCCCAGGCCTGGTGGGCTCAGGCTTTCAGCCGCTCTTCAGAGCACCCTGGACTCTGGAGCCCTGCCTTTCTCACGTCTTAAAGGGCACAAATCCCTTCTTGACGGGGAAAAAACTCCCCTCGACAAAATGTATAATGTTTTTAACAAAGTCACAGCTTTCTTCTCAGCTGTAAAAGACACCCTCTGATTAGAATTATTTTAATGGAGTATATGTACCTGTGGGTAAGATAAAATGCAAACTGTTTCAGGAAAAAACCCATGTCTGGTTAGCGCAAAAAAACATCATTAGTAAAACCTGCGTTGACTTTTTGATAAGTGGAGTTACAAAGAATATGTATTAACAATATACATTTTGTGCAAGAGAAAAAGGATTAAATCAAGCCTTCTAGCATAACACTTTAATATTCTAGAAGAGGGGTTATGAAGACTAGTTTTTACTTAAATTGTGGCAAGTGGATGCATTTTATTTGGGAAATTGCTTTATGTAGTTTTGTTTTGCCTCTGTAAACTTATTGCTAAACTTGAAGGCTGTAAACCCAGGAGAATTAGAGTTAGGAAATTATAGAACATTTAAAATCCACTGTGAGTGGCCAGTGTCTGAGCCCACCACATCCACAGTTGAAGTTCATTCCATGTGTGATAATTATAAACTGTTTCAGCTTTGGGGGCACCTTGGTAGAAATAATTACTAGTACCTGAACTAGTATTAGTACATGTTTAGAGAACATTACCATCAATAAAGTGTCTGTATTAAAACAGATAACTGCGGGTAGGCATAAAGAGTGGTTAAATGCTGTGCCCGACCTGTGAAAAATGTTCTAATACAAAGATAAGTGTTCAAAACAAGTGCCCTTGGTGGCCACGGTGCTGGGTTTAAGTTCAGTCCCTAGCAGGGGGTTGTTTTCAGAGCTCGCTTCCCTGGGCACCTGTGCCGCTGCCCGTATCCAGCTGCCAGGGCCATGCAGATAAGCCCAGGGCTCTGGCTGCTCAGGGGCCATCCATTCCTTGTGGGATCACTCCTGGGACTTTTTTTCCCCCTCTGTTTTTGTAGAGTGTCTTAGGAAGATCCTGAGTGTCATTTAAAAAATACTCTTTTCCTTCATTGTCAAGCACATTCAGGGGTTTCTTTGCTCTTAACAGTTTTCTTAAATGATTCTCCACCCTCCCCCTTTTTTCCCAGCTGGGTACTATCCCCATTTACTGTTGAGAAAGTTGAGGCTTAAACAAAGGAGCTGGTGCAAGCTCACTTAGTTGGTGAGAGGCAGGCCAGGTGTCGGTCTCCTTTCTTGCAGGGTCCGCCTCCACCGCAGCTTTGCTGGACGCTCAGCTTGAGCAAAGACCTCTGAGAACCTCCTTTCCACCCAGTTTCTCTCATTTCATGTCTTTGTCTCCTTTTGGACACCTATGTTTGAGGCAGGAATCAAGAAAAAGGTACCCCACTGAAGATAAGGAAGACAAACGCAGGAGATACCAGCTAACTAACTGGAACATCTTTGTAACTGGATTTTTTTCACTTTTACTTTATGATAAATACAATAATAAAGAAAAGAACTTGCTAGGAGAGATTTATTTTTAAAAGCAAGTTTTAAGTTATATCTTGGGGTCACTTTGATAAAGCCTAGTCTCTACCTTGTATCTTACAAGAATATTCCTAATATTACTCTGAGGCAGTAAAGAATAATCAGTTTAATTCAAAGTAGTGAGACTAACGCGTTCCAGAAAGGGTTTCTAGCTTTACCTTCCGTTATCCAGAAAATATCATTTGAAATTAAACCTGTTCTTGATCACTCCAGTTGAGATTCTGAATGTCCAAAACATTCTGTTCCATAAGTGGAATGTCCTAAGAGTAAGTAGGCTTTAGAGCAGGGGCCACGTGTGCCCTCACCTCATCAGCATCCTGCTGCACTGATGCCCGAAGGGCTCCCCTTCCACTGTGCCCGCCAGGTGAGGGCACCTACACCACCACACACCAGGCTCACCGTGACGTGTCTCACGGACCCCCGTGGCTAGCTAGTCACCAGGTCCTGTCAGTTTCATCTCCAAAGTGTCTCTAAATGCAGCCTCTCATGCATTTCCATTCCCCATACCTGGACTCTTCCATGACATCCCTAACCCAGCAGCAGCCCTGTTGGCCCCACATGCCTGCTTGTCAGCTCCCCACCCCTTTGGGATTATGCTCCATCGTGTCACCCTCCACATGCTGAGTGTTCCCTCTGTCCTGGATGTCTTCGCTTCCCCCTTGGCCCGAGTAGGGCTCTCTCAGGAACACTTGCTCAAGAACGCTCTCCTCACCCCCTTAACTAGGTCAGGGCACCACCTCTCAGCTCTCAAGGACTGTTCCCATCACAGCATTGGTGTCTCACTCCCAGACTTTTCTGTAAGTTCCCTGAGGGCAGGCACTAGGTGGACCTTCCATCCTCAGTTCAGCCCCTATGCCTCGCACATAGGCGTGCAATAAAAATTTGTTGAATGAATAAAAAGGAAAGATTATTACATTTCTGAAGTTGATACCATTTAAGAAAACTTAAATATCAAAGCAAAGACCACTGAGAATCAAAGGCACCCTGATCATACAGCCTCTTACAACCTCTAGAGAAATCAGCATGTTAGAGGAAAGATAAGGAGTAGAGAAAATGGAGCCGATGAAGACCAAACTGATTGAGTTCTTATTAATTTTCTTCCAACCCATGTTTCTAGTTTTTGGACTTTGCAGTTTTATGCAGTGGGCTCAGAATTGATATATTAATAAGGCAGATTAAAAACTCCAAGAACAGCTCATTAGGAAGTCAAAATCTTTTCTTCATATTCAATAGAATAACTGCATTTCATAATTCTATAAAGAAGCACCAGCCTGGCTGTTTACCTCTATTAGCCAGTGGTTACCTTCAGATCTAATGGAGGTACAACAGATGTATCTTACTTCCAACACACCTAATATGTAAATCTGGATTTGTAAAACAGCAACAACAAAAAGATATATGTGAGAGAATCTTCTGGAGAAAAGATATCCTTCCCTAGCTGCATCTTAGACCTAATAAGTTTTTATTTGTTTGCTGAGTGATAAAATGAACAAAGCGTTGTGTGAAGGCATATGTACTCTCAATATATTCTTCATGTGCCTAAGGTTGTGGCTAAATCCTGGCCTCTTCTGTTTGACAGATGAAGTGCAGAAAGACAAGGAAGGTTATTGTTAATGAAGAAAAAAAGTCCTTTAATCCCAAACCTTCTAGGCTGATTCAAAGCATCATAACTTCACTGTAAACCCATCTGCTAGTACAAAGACAGTAGGAAGGGAATTCAGGGAACAGATTTTCCTCCTGGATCGAAACAGAGGCCAGGGGTGTAGCTGGAAGACACTGCCAGAACAGCTGTACTTACATTTTGACCTTGGTCATGCTGTCGTGCATTTTGCTCATTTCTGGGACCAGCCACCCCTGAACCCCCACTCACTTAGACACAGAAACATTTATTATAGGTTTATAAAGTGGTTTGAAAAGCTTTCCCAAAGAAACTAATATTTTTCAGGGTGAGCACCAGAACCACTTTTTGATTGGAGTTTGTTGTTGTTGAGGAAGATTTGCCGTGAGCTAACATCTATTGCCAGTCTTCCTCTTTTTGTGTGTGAGCTGCTGCAATAGCGTGGCCACTGATAGACAAGTGGTGTAGGTCCGCGCCCGGGAACTGACCCTGGGCCGCCAAAGCAGAGTGTGCCAAACTTAACCACTAGGCAACCAGGGCTGGCCCTGATTGGAGGTTTTGTGGGAGGGGAATGGGGTCTAAATGGATAATTTTTATTCCAGATTATTTTTATGTCTGAAAAATGATCAAAGGCAGTTTGTGCGTGTATTTTCTCTGCTGGCTTTGATGGGAAGCAGATGGCTGTGTCCCGGGGGGCAGAGAAGATCAGCTGTTAGGCTCTAGGTGTGTTGTGAGGAGCAGTGCCACCTGCTGGGCCTCAGCCCCTCATGACAGTGGGGGACCCAGAAGCAGTGGTAGAAATTATTCTAAATTATTGTAACGTGATGAGTAGGTTGCATAAGTGGGGACAGGCTGGAAGAACTGTGGCTCGGAGCACATGGCAGGTGACGGTTGTGCAGGCAGCCTGAGTCTCTCCACGTAACACGCAGGGGCAGCATCTACAGAGTACAGCAGTATGGCCCGCGGGGCGCTTTTCTTCATTCTGGTTGTGCTTAGTATGCTTTTTGGGGGTAGTTTTTGATGCTTTTGACCTCCTGCTAGTGTTTAAGTTGTACTTAATCATGTGGTTTGATTCCTCTTTTATTTAGCACATTTCCTTCCAATGCAAGAATGCTTCACAAAACCTTAAAAATAATTCCCATTAAATTGTATTGTTCACGGATAGCATTAGGAGGAGAAATATAGTAAAAGTAATAGTGGATAGGAGCTAAGAGATGCAGTGTTCAGAGATTTGGCCACGAGCTGACCATACACACCCTCAGAGATGAAATCCTATTGAAACGTACACACAGCAACTAACGTTACAGAAAGACCAGGTGACAGCAGATGTTCAGGCAGTATTCTAAGGGAAAATATTAGTTCCAAAAAATGATTTTTTAATTTAGTCTGTCTTAATAGACTCTACTTGGTATGTGTTATGTCTAATTTTGACATCCATAATTGCCAAAAATATGACACATTATAGATGAAGATATGTTTTATATATTTTTATAAGTACTAACAGTTATGTAACTGTCTTATAAAACACTTCCACAGTTATTTCACACAGCACTTTTATGAGGAAGGTGAAGCAAATACTGTTGATCCTCCTTTTACAGATGGTGAAATTGACGTGGGGACTTTTTTGGCATTTACACAAGAGCTGAAACCCTCAGGTTCTTTGTCCACTGGCCCTTGTGCTGCTTCACACCTGGATAATATTCACATTAGACCATCCACGTTTCTTCTAAAAAGCCAGTCAGACCTGGAACTTTTGTCTTAAGGTACACACAATTAGCCTTTAGCCAGTGAATGCTGTTAACATGAGTGACTGGCATTTATGCTGGTATCCTTAGAATTTATTAAGATGTGTGTTTAATGGACTCAGTTTCTGAAACTGATGCTTTTGCTGGAACAGCTGTGGGGCATAAATGCTACTTGTAAATCCATGCACTATCCCTCTCTTGGCATTGAGTAAATGGACCTGAGAAGGACTGGATGTCTCTCTGGCCCTTCAGGGTTGTCTTAGAAGCCTTTGTGGGGCTCTGGGCTGTGGGGCAGATTCCAGAGGCTGGTGCCAGGTCCTTCTCTCAAGTCTGTGAGAACGGCAGGTAGCAGCAAAACGCTCCAGCTGGTCTCATGAGCTTTCATGAGGGAATATCAGGAGATTATCTAGCTCTGAGGAAGCAAAGACCTAAAACATATAGTGTTTTATATGTATTGCTTTGGCCAACTGGCCAACACCTTGAAGTGCTCTTGAAAGAAAGTTGATGGGGTGCAGAGCTGCATCAAAGAAAGATGCTCCTAGGGCTTTAAAGGGTAGCTCCTTGTTTGTAGACTATCACAGTGCCATACAGCTGGAGTAGATTGCTCGGGCGGCAGAGCTTCTGTCCTAGATATAGAAGGCATAATTAAAAGGAAAAAAACTCTTGCTGGTGGCCAAAAATTAACACATACCTTGTTCTACATTCTCAAGCTCTGCCAGCATCAGCTTTTTAACTCATGTTGAAGAGTAACCTCGTTAGTTTTCTCCAAGCTCTCAAATTTGTCAGACATTGCATTGCATTCATTCCATCAGCCCACATTTACAGCTCCTACAGTGTGCCAGGCCCTGGGAGAATAAGAATGGATCTCACAGTTTAGGGGAGGTGGACAAACATGAATAAGTAAATACTGTAAGCATGAGTAAAAGTGAGTGCAATACTGGATAAAAGCCATCTCAGGCACGATAGTGGCAATGGGTGCGATCTTTAAGGCTCAAACAGAACCGATCATCATCAACACTAATACTACTCTGACCTAAATGCTTCAGTGCTCTGAGGCTGCTTCAAGATGCTCATTAAACAGAGTGATTATTCGGGTCGCTGTTACATCTCATAGGAAAGAGCCTCTCTGTGAATGAAGAGGCAGGCAAAATTCTCCCTTGGAGCTCCCGTCGGATATGGATTAAACTGCTCTTAGATGATTCGGCTCCTGCAATTTGCCACCTCCAGTCAGCAAGTTCTACCTCTGGGACAGTGACGAGGGCTGGTGAAAGGATCGGGATTGGTGTTTGGCTACTTTCTGTTGTTTAAACATGTCCAAAAACTAAGAATACATTTTATCATTTATTTCCCAAGATTACAGTATCAAGAAATAGAAAATTCTTGTCAGAGTTGCTTAAAAGTAACATTCCCTTCGATAATAAATGAAAAATTCACTTTTGAGAAGATGGGGCCATTGCTCAAGTTGGAAATCATGCGTGAAGCCCCACTGTGTCTCCTTTGTGTGAGGAGGAGGATTGTGTGGACTTACCTCCTAGGAATGAATGTCACTAAACTTAAAGCAGTGTAGTTGAAAACAAAGGACATTTAGCTGTTCAGTGACTTATTATACTGTTCACTTTATGAGAGAATGATAGTGTAAATAGTTTCTTCAGGTAAAAAGTAAACAAAAAAAATCTAATTGGAAATGGTACTAGCCTGGGTACTGATTTGGGGGATAGAAAGGGAGAAGAGAAACAAGATATTCTAGACATAAGTTTTTATATTCCGTCTTTGGCTCCTGGCACATAGGAAGCCCTTTTCAAATGTTGGATAGTTGAGTGAGTGAAGGGGACTAGAAGGCAGCATGGTATAAAGAATGTTGAATTTGAAGTTCAGAAGAAAAAAGGCTGAAGTTCTAAGTTCTGGTACTTCTCCTTATGTGACCTTAAGCAGATCACTTTGCTTCTAGCCTGTTTCTTGAACCAAATAAAAGAACGTTGAAGACGGACCCAACGTCCCTTGTAGTTCCGGTGACACTGATCTGATGCCAGAATTTGCCTAATAAAAAGTGAGTGAAATTGTAGGTGTTTCCATGAGGGAGAAATTTATTACACTGAAGAATGTAAAAGGAAAATCAGCAGTCACTTGTTTATTATGAGATTCTCAGGAAATCCCCACTTACTAGTTTTCTATCACTGCTGTAACACATTACCACAAACTTAGTGGCTTAAAGCACAAACTTGTTATCTTACAAGTTCCGTAGCTCACAAGTCTGACACAGATTTCACTAGGTTCAGATTAAGGTGTCAGTGGGGCTGTGTTCCTTTCTGGAGGCTCTAGGTAAGAATTTGTTTTCTTGTCTTTTCCAACTGCTGAAGGCTGCCCACATTCTTGGCTCGTGGCCCCTTCCTCCAGCTTGAAAACCAGCTGTGTTGCATTTCTCTGACCCTGCTTCCATCGTTACATCTCCCTACAGCCTGCAACTCTACCTCTGGGAGAGGTTCTTTGCCTTTATGGACCCATGTGATTAGATTGGGTCCACCTGGATAATCCAGCATACTCTCCCCATCTCAAAGTCCTTGACTTAATCACATCTGCAGTCCCTTTCACATGTAAGGTCCCAGCTTCTGGGGATGAGGTTGGACATCTCTGGGGGGCAGTTCTACCTATCACACCCCATAATCCACAATGGTCTGTAGGAGGCAGGAGTATAGTGGAGAAGGCACTAAATGGCTCCCAGGAAATCTGAAATCCCAGCTCAGTCAGTCATTGCATCTCTCTGGGTCTTTGATTCCCTCATCTAAAAAATTGGGGAGTTGAAATTGGACCAGGGGTTCTCAAACTGTATTGTGCATCAGAATCGCCTGGAGACTTGTTACAGCACAGATTGAGATGGGGCTTGAGAATTTGCAGTTCTTTTTTTTTTTTAATTCTTTTTTTATTGTGGTAAAATACATTTAACATAAAATTTACCATCTTAACCATTTTTAAGTACATAGTTCAGTGGTATTAAATACATTCACGTTGTATAATCATCACCACCATCTGTGTCCAGAACTCTCTCATCTTATAAAACTGAAACTCATACCCATTAAGCAGTACTCCCCATTTTCTCCTCCCCCCAGATCATGACAGCTACCTTTATACTTTCTGTATCTATGATTTTGACTACTCTAAGTACCTCATATAAGTGGGATCATACAATATTTGTCTTTTTCTGACTGGTTTACCTCACTTAGCATAATGTTCTCCAGGTTCATCTATGTTGTAGCATGTGTCAGAATTTCCTTTTTAAGGCTGAATAATGCTCCATTGTGTATATATACCACATTTTGCTTTTCCATTCATCCTTTAGTGGACACTTGAGTTGCTTCCACATTTTAGCTGTTGTGAATAATGCTGTTGTGAACACAGGTGTACAAAATATCTTTGAGACCCTGCTTTCATTTTTAGGGGTATATACCCAAAAATGGAATTGCTGGATCACATAGTAATTCTATTTGTAGTTTTTTGAGGAACCACCATACTGTTTTCCACAGTGGCTGTACAATTTTACATTTACACTAATAGGGCCCAAGGGTTCTAATTTCTTCACATCCTCGTGAACACGTGCTGTTTTCTGTTTTTGTTGATATTAACTATTCTAATAGGTGTGAGGTGGTATCTCATTGTGGTTTTGATTTGCATTTCCCTAATGATGAGTGATGTTGAGCACCTTTTCATGTGCTTATTGGCCATTTTTATATCTATTTTGGAAAAATGGCTGTTCAAGTTCTTTGCCCATTTTTGAAATGAGTTCTGTTTTTTTGTTGTTGAGTTTTAGGAGTTCTCAATATATTCTGGATATTAACCCTTTATCCTATATATGATTTGCAAATATTTTCTCCCATTCTGTAGGTTGCCTTTTTTACTCTGTTGATAGTGTCTTTTGATGTGCAAGTTTTGAAAATTTTTGCGAAGTCCTATTTGTCTATTTTTTCTTTGTTATGTAGGCCTTTGGTGGTATAACCAAAGAAATCATTGGTGAATCCAATGTCATGAAGTTTTTGTCCTGTGTTTTCTTCTAAGAGTTTTATCGTTTTAGGTCTTTCATTTAGGTCTTTGATCCATTTTGAGTTAATTCTTGTATATATTGTTAGGTAAGGGTTCAACTTCATTCTTTTACATGTGGATATCCAGTTTTCTCAGCACCGTTTGTTGAAAAGACTGACCTTTTCCCCATTGAATGGTCTTGGCCCCCTTGTCAAAAATCATTTGACCATATGTGCAAGAGTTAATTTTTGGGCTCTCTATTCTATTCTATTGGTGTATATCTTTGTGCCAATACCACACTGTTGATTACTGTTGCTTTGTAGTAAGTTTTGAAATCAGGAAGTATGAGTCCCTCAGTTTTGTTCTTTTTCAAGATTGTTTTGACTCTTCAGGGTCCCTTGAGAGTCCATATGAATTTTAGGATAGGTTTTTCTATTTCTGCAAAAAAAGTCATTGGGATTTTGACAGCGATCACATCGAATCTCTGTAGATCACTTTGGGTAGTATTGACATTTTAACAATATTAAGTCTTCTAATCCATGAACATGGGATGTATTTTCATTGAGTCACACTTTCTTTAATTTCTGTCAGCAATGTTTTGTAGTTTTCATTGTGCACGTCTTTCACTTCCTTAGTTAATTCCTAAGTATTTTATTCTTTTTGATGCTATTGAGAATCAAATTGTTTCTGTAATTTTCTTTTCAGATTGTTTGTATATAGAAATGCAACTGATTTTTGTGTTGACTTTGTATCCTGCTGCTTTGCTGAATTTATTTATCAGTTCTGACAGTTTTTTTTGTGGACTCTTTAGGGTTTTCTACATGTAAGATCATATCATCCGCAGAGATAATTTTACTTCTTCCTTTCTAGTTTGGACATCTTTTATTTCTTTTTCTTTCCTAATTGTTCTGACTGGAACTTTTGGTGCTGTTCTGAACAGAGGTGGTGAAAGCAGACATTCTTACCTTGTTTCTCATCTTAGAGGAAATGCTTTCATTCTTTCACCATTGAGAAGGGTATTCCCTGTGGGTTTTTCATATTTGGCTTTTGTTATGTTGAGGTAGTTTCTTTCTATTCCTAGGTTGTTGAGTGTTTTTATCATAAAATGGTGTTGAATTTTGTCAGATGCTTCTTTTGCATCAATCAGTTGAGATGATCATGTGGTTATTTCCTTCGTAATATTGATGTATTACATTGATCACTTTTCCTGTGTTGAACCATCTTTGCATTCCAGGAATAAATCCCACTCGGTCGTGGTGTATAATCCTTTTAATATGCCGGCTGAATTCTGTTTGCTAGTATTTTGTTGAGGATTTTTGCATCAATGTTCATGAAGTACCCTTCACGAATCCTTGATCTGTAGATTTTTTTTTCTTGTAGTGTCTTTGTCAAGTTTTGGTAACAGGTAATGCTGGCTTCATAGGATAATTTTGGAAATGTTCCCTTCTCTTCAATTTTTGGGAAAAGTTTCACAAGGATTGATACTTAGTTGTTAATTGTTCCTTAAATGTTTGGTAGAATTCACCAGTGAAGCCGTTAGGTCCAGGCCTTTTCTGTTTTGAGAGATATTTAACTACTGATTCAATCTCCTTACTAGTTATATGTCTATTCAGATATTTTATTTCTTCATGATTTAGTCTTGGTAGGTTTTGTGTTTCTGAAAATTTATCCATTTCATCTAGATTGTCCAATTTGTTGGTGTACAGTTGCTCATAGTACTTGCTTATAATCCTTTTTATATCTGTGGAATCAGTAGTAATGTCCCAATTTCATTTCTGATTTTAGTAATTTGAGTCTACTCTTTTTTTCTTAGTTCATCTAGCTCAAGGTTTGTCAATTTTGTTGATATTTTCAAAGAACCAACTTTTGGTTTCATTTATTATCTTCTGTTCTCTGATTTATCTCTGCTCTAATGCTTATTATTTCCTTCCTTCTGCTAGCTTTGGGTTTAGTTTGTTCTTTTTGTAGTTCCATAAGTTGTAAAGTTAGCTTGTGGATTTGAGATCGTTCTTGTTTTTAGTGTAAATAGCTATAAATTTCCCCCTTAGCATCACTTTTGCTGCATTCTGTAAGTTTTGGTTTTTGTTTTCATTCATCTCTAAGTATTTTCTAATTTCCCTTGTGATTTCATCTTTGATCCATTGATTGTTTAAAAGTATGTTGTTTAATTTCCACAATTTTGTGAATTTTCCAATTTTCCTTTCCTTTAGTTACTGACTTCTAATTTCATCTCCTCGTGGTCAGAGAAGATACTTTGCATGATATCTATCTTTTAAAATCTATTGAGACTTAATTTGTGGCCCACCATACAGACTACCTTGGAATATGTCCCATGTGCACTTGAGAAGAATGTGTATTCTGTTGTCTGGTGGTTGGAATGTTCTATATATGTTAGATCTAGTTGGTTTATTGTGTTAAGTCCTCTGTTTCTTTACTTATCTTCTATCTGATTTTTCTATCCATTATTGTGAATGTAGAGTATTGAGGTCTCCAATTATTATTGTATAACTATTTTTCACTTCAATTCTTTGAGTTTTTGCTTCATATATTTTGATGGTCTGTCATTAGGTGTGTAAATGTTTATAATTGTTATATCTTGCTGTGTTGAGCCTCTTATTAAGATAAGATGTCCTTCTTTGTGTCTTGTAACCTTTTTTGATGTAACGTCTATTTTGTCTGACGTTAGTACAGCCACTCCTTTTCTCTTTTGGTTATGGAATATCTCTTTCCATCCTTTCACTTTCAATCTATTTGTATCTTTGTATCTGAAGTAAGTCTCTTGTACATAGCGTATAGATGAGTCATGAGTTTTTATCCATTCTTCTAATCTCTGTCTTTTGATTGGAGAGTTTAATCTATTTACATTTAAAGTAAATACTGATAATGGGGCCTTACTTCTGTCACTTTGCCATTTGGTGGTTTCTATATGCCTTATAGCTTTTTTGTCCCTCATTTCCTGCTTTATTGCCTTCTTTTATGTTTGGTTGATTTTTTTTTTTTGTAGTAGTAGTAAAAAGTTTAAATTCCTTTCTCATTTCCTTTTCTGTATATTCGCTAGCTATTTTCTTTGTGGTTACCATGGTGATTACATTTAATATCCTAACACTATTACACTCTAATTTGAATTTATACCAACTTGACTTCAGTAACATACAAAAACTCTGTTCCTTTACAGCTCCAACCCCTTTTGGTTGTTGATGTCACAAAATTACATCTTTATACATTGTGTATATGTGTGCCCAAAAACAAACTAAAAAAATTTTTAAATGCATTAGTCTCTTAAATTCTGTAGAAAGAAGATTTGGAGTCACAAACCAAAGTTACAGTAATACTGGCTTTTGCACTAATAATTGTTTTGTTTTCTTTAACTGTATTAGTCTCTTAAATCACGTAGAAAACAGAAAGTGCAGTTACAAACCATCGTTACAATAATACTAGCTTTTATAATTGCCCATGTATTTACCTTTGTTGAGATCTTTACTGTTCCATGCAGCTTTGAGTTACTGTCTAGTGTCCTTTATTTCACCTGCAGGACTCCCTAGAGCATTTCTTGCAGGGCAGGTCTAGTAGTCATGAACTCCCTCAGCTTTTGTTTGTCTGGAAATGTCTTAATTTCTCCCTCACTCTTGAAGGACAGTTTTGCTGGATATAGGATTCTTGGTTGATAGTTTTTTTCTTTTGGCACTTTGAGTATTTCAGCCCACTGTCTGCTGGCCTCCACAGTTTCTGATGAGAAATCTGTGGATTATCTTACTGAGGATCACTTGTGACAACTCGCTTCTCTCAAGAATCTTTGGCTTTTGGAAGTTTATGTGGTGGGTGTGATCTCTTGAGTTCATCTTAGTTGGAGTTCATTGAGCTTCTTGGATGTTTATATTCTTGTCTTTCATCAAATTTGGAAGTTTTCAGCTATTATTTCTTCCAAAGTTGTCTCTGCCCCTTTCTCTCTCTTCTCTTTCTGGGACTCCCACGATGCCTGTTGGTCTCCTTAGTGGTTTCCCACAGCTGCTTTAGCTCTGTTCACTTTTCTTCAACCTTTTTCTTTCTGTTCCTGAGACTCAATAATTTCCATTGTCCTATCTTCAAGTTCACTGATTCTTTCTCCTGCCTACGGCAGTCTGCCCTGAATCCCTCTAGTGAATTTTTTATGTCAGTTATTGTACTTTTCAACTTCAGAATTTCTTTTGGTTTCTTTTTAAGTTTTCTATCTCTGTTGATATTTTCATTTCTTCACACATTGGTTTCTTGACTTTTTCCATTTCTTCAAGACAGTTCTTCTCAAGTCTTTGTCTAGCGTATCTGCTGTTAGGTCTTTTTAGGGAAGAGTTTCTGTTGATTTGTTTCCTTTTGAATGGGCCATACTTTTCCTGCTTCTCTGTACGCCTTGTGGGTTTTTGTTGAACACTGGACATTTGAATCTTGTATGTGGTAACTCTGGAAATTAGATTCTCCCACTTCCCCAGGGTTTGCTTTTGGGGGAGGGGTTGTTACTATTTTTATTTTTTTGGTTGTTGCAGGCTGTCTTTGTGCCTGGGATCAGCCTGAGGTGTAAGCTTCAAGTCTTCTCAGATCTTTTTTGAGCCTTTCCCTAGGAATGCACAGTCTCTTTCTAATTTTCCCCATATATGTAGATGTTTTTGAATGTCCTAGTCTTTAATGTCTGGCTCTCCAAAGGGGATAAAGCAAAAAATGAAGTCAGTGTGTGGGGGTGGAGGGCGCCTTTTAAATCCCCTGGAAGTCACTTCAGCCTGAGGGGCAGGGGCTTGCAGCAATGCAGGGAGGTGCAGCAACAATGGCTGCCTCTGTCTCCACCTCTGTGATCAGAAGCAGTAATCAGCAGTCAGAGCAGAGATCCCCAATACCTGGAGGACAGGGTTTCTTTTTGCCCATGCTGGCTCCGACAAGCTGTGTGCAAACTGCTCCAGGATCCTGTGTACAGCTGCCTGCCACTTGGCTGGGAGTGGGAGATGGGTAACTGCTACTGTAAAAGAGCTGAAATTGACCCAAATTAACTGCAATTTACCATCCTAGTCTTCCCCTGGAAGTTGCAAGCTTTCAACAGTCTCCAGAGTTCCAGAATACTTATATCAGACACATCTGCCAGTGCAATTGTTATCCAGGTTGGGAGAGAGATTCCTGGTGCTACCTACTCCGTCATCTTCCCAGAATCCCAAAATTTGCATTTCTAGCAAGTTCCCAGGTGATGCTGATGCTGCTGGTCTGAGGACTGTACTTTGAGAACCACTGAACTAAACTCTTTAAGGTCCTTTCTCTAAGGCCCTAATATACCATGCAGGGTCTTTCTCCTCTGGATGCAATGTAGTCAGTTAATTGTGCTTTTTAATTGAAAGAAGCAAGCATCATTTTATTAATGTAATGGCCTGGTGGAGGGATGAGTTTCTTTATGAAAAAGATGGGACCTGTGGTCTGTGGGCTGGTTCAGGGCAGGGAGCTTTGAGAAGCCCTGCAGGGGATGGAGAGGCATGTGGTAGGAAGGAAATGGACATTGTTCAGATCGGAGCTTTCCTGTCTGTAAACTCAGGTGATGACAAGGCCTGCTCTGCAGGTTGTTCTTCTTAGGTGGTCTCTGTAGAGCATCTAGCGTGTGTCTGACACATGGTCATCTTGGGTCACCCAAGCCGCTGTTCTAAGCCTGGATTAACACGTTTAACCCTCACAACGTATCTGTGAGGTGAACGGTATTATTGGGTCCATGTTTGCAGGTTGAGGAACTAGGTGAGGAATTTGGCCAAGAACACATAGATAGGAAGTGGTGGTGGAATCACTTACCAGGGAGCTCTTTAGGGTCCAGAGCCCACACACTTAACCTTTACAGCAGTGCCTCAAATATTAGGCCCCTTCCTGTCTCTCAGTTAGGGTATGTTGACTGCAAGTTGCAAAACTAAGCTAAAAAGAGATTTTTTTAAAAAGTATCCTGCCCCTTAACAAGTCTGGAGATGGGGTGGTCCTGGGGTTGGTTAATTTAGTGCTTAACAGTGTTACAAAGGATCCTGCTCCTCTTTGTCCTGTCACTCTGTCATCCTCAGCTGGTTGGGCTTTGTCTTCAGAGCTTTCCTCTTAGGATGATTAGATGCTTGCAGTAGATGTCAACATCCCATCCTCACAGAGGCTAAGCGAGAAAATGACCAATTCCTGCCTCTTGTCCCTTTTTAAGAGGGGTGAGACTTTCCCAGAAGCTCCTTTTCCTGCAGACTTTCCTACCAGAAATGCTTGACACACCCATTCCTAAGTGGCCACCACTAACTGGGATTCACCCCTGAGGTGGGGAGGACCTGGAGCACAAGCCCTCTGGATAGCTGACTATTTGGGGCTCTTCGGTAAGAAGGGGCGTAGCAGGGATGGCTGTGAGTAGGCCACTGACAAAACAGCCACATTCATCCCCTCTGGTTGATGGTGAAACCTTTGTTCTGAAGGTGCTCTGTGGCACTGACAGAAGTAGATAAAAGTCCAGGGCTACCTGAAATGCTGCCACCGTCCTTGGTTTACTCCAGGCCAAGTGATCTTTTATTTCTTGGCAAGAGTGTGAGGGCAGCACATGGTAGACATCTCTGAGAGGAAGGCAAAGCTCTTGAAGGACTTGTCTTGCAGCCCCGTTCCTGCCCTGTGTCTCTGCGTGATGCCAGGGGTGGTCAGCTGGATCAGCTGTGACCCGGAGCAGGTTACTTCCCCTTCTGGTGCTTCGGGCACCTCATCTGTAGAGTGGGGATGTGGTAGGGTAGGATGAGGACTGAATGAGATGTTCCATGTCCGTTGCATACAGCGATGCCTGGCGCGTGGTGAGCGGCGCTGTTGCTGGCATTAGTGTGGTTTTACCTTCAGCATCAGCATTAGGGAAGCTTGACCCAGCTCCCTGTTGTCCTGCTCCTGCCTCAGTGGGCTGGAGGGTTCGTTCCGTGGCACCGTCCAGGAGGGCTTCACTCCCACTCCCACTGAGGCGTTCCTGACTGCTGGAGGCCTGCGAGCCACACTGGCCCCTGAAAGGCTGCATCTGGGGCCTGCCTTTGCATGGGAAGAGAGGGAGAAGGGCGCCCTTTAGTCACTCTGTCCCAGGAAGGGTGCGGGTGTGTGGGGGGCCATTGTTCTCCACAAGTATAACTGCTCAGGGAGCACTTTTACTTTAGTTTTCCTAGAATCAGGAATAAGTGTCTGTATCTTCAAGTCACCTTGCCTGGGTGTGCCTCAGCCACCAGAAGAGTCGGTGTCCTTCCTCAGTAGGGCCATTGTGGTTGAATTTTACAAGTACAGTTACTGTTGGTAGGACACACTTCTTATGACCATAGAGTTGAGCGCTCACAGCAGCCACGTCACAGGGTGATAGAGATGTGCCCCACTTTAAGAAAAGCTGACCGTGTAAGGAGGAGCATCTCAATTACAGAATAATGTCTCACTTAGCAAGAAGCTCATGGCAGGTTTCCTGGTGCATTTAAAATAGGATTTGTGTATAAAAATACCGTTTGCACACAGGAGCCCATATTTTCTGAAAAGAGAAATATACTTGTATTGGACATTTGGGATAAGTAGAATAAAAATAAAATCTTCTTACAAATATAAGAGCTAGAAACCAAATTCCACTTTTAATTCTAAAAGGTTTATATATAACTCTACTATCTTACCCTCTCCTCCTACCCCGTACTTCCACAGCAGAAATAAACAGGCAGGATCTGTAGGCAGGTGAAGACAGTGGTGAGGCCTAAAACTTTGCTGCCGGGTCCCTTCCATGGTGTGGTCGGTGAGTGGCGGTTAGAAACTGACCAGTCCATCCTGCCACCACAAACTACTGTAGGCAGAGACATGAGCTGGGGGCTGACCAATGGGGTCAAGGGAAGGCCTGGAGGAGACGGGTGGATCTGGGATGCTGACCTACCTGATCTCTTCTGCCTTTCAGAAATGTTCCCACTGCCAGGAGGCAGGCGCCACCTTGGGCTGCTACAACAAAGGCTGCTCCTTCCGATATCATTACCCGTGTGCCGTTGACGCAGGTAAGACGGGGCCCCAGACCCCTGTCCAGAGCATCCAGAGTCTAGGACATCCACTTTGGTCCTCTGCCCTCTTCCCCTTCTTTCTAGTTCTTTTTGTCTCTTCTGACCCTGTTCTGTTTGTAAATTCTAAAGGAATGCAGAGAGGATAATAAAAAGGAGTGAAATGGGGTAGTATTTTTTAATAACAGTTTTATTCATTTAATTCACACACAATTCACCTATTTAAGTGTACAATTCAGTGGTTTTTAGTATATTCACAGAGTTGTGTAACCATCTTTACAATAAATTTTAGAACATTTTCATCACCTCATAAACTCCTACCCATTAGCGGTCATTCCTACCCCCCCGACCTCCACCCCAGCCCCTGGGGACCACTTTCTGTCTCTATGGATTTGCCTACTCTGGACATTTCATATATGTGGAATCATACAACGTGTGGTCTTTGTGACTGGCTTCTTCCACTCAGCATGATGTTTTTCAGGTTTATCCATGTTATAGCATGTATCAGTTCTTCATTTTTATTGACAAGCAATATTTTATTGTAAGGATATACCATACTTTATTTATCATTCATCAGTTGATGCACATTTAGATTGTTTCCACTTTTTGATTATTATGAACACTGTTGCTGTGAACATTCACATGTGAGTCTTTGTGTAGACTTAATGTTTTCACTTCTCTTGGGTATAAACCTAGGCATGAAATTGCTGCATCATTTGGTAACTCTATGTTTCACCTTTTGAGGAACTGTCTGACATTTCCACAGTGGCCAAACCATTTATGTCCCTCCAGCAGTGCATGAGGGTTCCAGTTTCTCCACATCCTCACTAACACTTGTTATTATCTGTGTTTTTGATTGTAGCCATCCCAGTGTGTATGAAGTGATTTTGATTTGCATCTCCCTGATGGCTAATGATGTTGAGCACCTTTGATGAAGTCCACTTTATTTTTTCTTTTGTTGCTTGTGCTTTTTATTGCTCATTGCTTTTTCGTGTAACTAACAAACCATTGCCTAATCCAAAATCTCAAAGATTTATGCCTATGTTTTCTCCTAGGAGTTTTATAGTTTTAGCCCTTACACAGATCTTTGACCCATTTTGAGTTAATTTTTCTTTCTTTTTTTTTTTTGGTGAGGAAGATTAGCCCTGAGCTAACATCTGTTGGCAATCCTCCTCTTTTTGCTGAGGAAGATTGGCCCTGGGCTAACATGCGTGCCCATCTTCTTCTACTTTGTATGTGGGATGCCTGCCACAGCATGACTTGACAAGTGGTGCATAGGTCTGCACCTGGGATCCGAACCCATGAACCCCAGGCTGCCGAAGCAGAGTGCGTGGACCCAACCACTACACCACTGGGCCAGCCCCCATTTTGAGTTAATTTTTATATATGATGGGAAGTAGGAGTCCAATTCATTCTTTTGCATATGGATTCCAGTTGTCCCAGCACCATTTGTAGAAAAGACTTTACTTTCTTCATTCAGTGATCTTGGCGCCTTTATCAAAAACCAATTGACCATAGATGTATGGGCTTATTTCTGGATTCTCTCCAGTACCACACTGTCTTGATTACTGTAGCTTTGTAGTAGATTTTGACATTGGGAAGTGTGAGTCCTCTGATTTTGTTCCTCTTTTTCAAGATCGTTTTGGCTGTTCTGGGTCCTTTGCCATTCCGTATGAATTTTAGGATCAGCCTGTCCATTTATGTAAAAAAACAGCCATTGAAACTTTGGTAGGGATTGCATTGAATCTGCAGACTGCCATCTTAATGATAGTATGTCTTCCAGCCCATGATCGTGGGATATCTTACCATTTATCTCAGTCTTTAATTTCTTTGAACAGTGTTTTATAGTTTTCAGAGTGTAAGTTTTGCTCTTCTTTTGTTGAATTTATTTCTAAGTATTTTATTATTTTTGGTGCAGTTGTAAATGGAAGTGTCTTAATTTTAAGGTTCTTCATTGTGGGTGCATAGAAATACAATTGATTTGGGTATATTGATCTTTTATCCTACAACTGTGCTCAACTCATTGATTAGTTCTAATAGTTTTTAGTGGATTTCCATATATAAGATATTTCATCTGCAAATCGACAGTTTTACTTCTTCCTTTCCAATCAGATGCCTTTTATTTCTTTTTCTTGCCTAATTGCCCTGGCTAGAACTTCCATTGTAATGTTGGGTAGAAGTGGCAAGAGCTGACATCCTTATCTTATTTCTGACCCATTAAATATGATGATAGCTGTAGGTTTTTCACAGATGTTCTTGATACAGCTGAGGAAGTTCCCTTCGCTTCCCAATTTGTTGAGTGTTTTAATCATGGAGAGTTGTTGCATTTTGTCAAACATTTTTTCCATGTCTGTTGAGATGATCAGAGAAACATTTTGCGGTGTGATAATTGTTGAAAGAAGGGAAACCTTTTGTCCGAGAAGTGTCATCCAATGAGTAATGCAAAAGACTTGAGTTCTGACTCAGAGCTTCAACAGCCTGGGAAAATCCTCCCTCTTGCTGTAGGCTCTTGTCTCCAGTGGATGTTTTCACCAGTTACTTTCTGAGCATCATCTTTCTAAGACCTTCACCTAGCCGGCCCTCATAATGCTTGCAGTCAGGATGGAGGGAGAGGAAAATGGAAAGATAAACGAGAGTGCAGCAGTGGCGTGGTGCTTGTTGTCTCTGAGAGCCTCCCAGGTTCTGAGGGGGGAAACGTGACTTTCCATAGAGGCAGCTGCACTGTCTCTTGGAGGCGGGGTTTGATGTGGATTTGGCAGGGGAGAGGGGCAAGGGTATGGCTGACCAGACATTGGAAGCCAGGACAGAGGCATAAAGCATGTGGAGCAGGAACCGACCCATGTGGAAAGTCTCTGAGGTCATCTCGACCACCCTTCCTTCCAGTGCAGTTGTTCAGCACTCCTGGAGTTTGCTTAAGCACATCCGCCTGCCTTTCACATCCTTCTTTCTCCCTCCTTCCCCTCCTCCCTCTTCTTTTCTTTCCAGGTTTCTGTAGGAAGAGCCGCTGCAAAGAACAAGAAAGATATAGGAAGAGAATGCTTATGCCAATGTTAGATTCTCAAGAAAGTGTGTTTGCACACACTGCAGGGCAGCTGGTGGCCTGTTTGACCAGAGGCATGGTAGAGAGTAAGAAGAGAGCCTTGAAATGTCAGTTCAGGGAGTTGGGGTTGTCATTTCAGGGAGTTAGGGTTTTAGTCTGTCCCTTCTGTTCTCTTTCTTCCCCTGAATGTTTCCGTGTTGGGTCTAAGCTGTAATTCACCCTGCATCGTGGTCGGGCATATTCTGTAGTGCAGCCATTAAATCTCTCTCTCAAGAGCCAACCGTTGCCTTTTCTCATATTCATGGTATTGCCACCAGTTACATCAGAACATTGTGTTTTCTTTTTCTAGTTTAAGTTTTGTGGCGTTTTTTGTGTGTGTGTGTGAGGAAGACTGGCCCTGGGCTAACATCCGTGCCCATCTTCCTCTACTTTATATGGGACGCCGCCACAGTATGGCTTGATAAGCGGTGTGACTGTCCGTGCCCGGATCCGAACTCATGAAACCCCGGGCCGCTGAAGTGGAGCGCGTGAACTTAACCGCTACGCCACTGGGCCAGCCCCAAATTTTGTGGTTTTTAAATGAACATTTTTCAGTATTAAGTTTTTGGCCATTGTTTGTAAGTTTTATGTGGGGAATACTGCAAGAACTAGCTCTCCAGTCAGTGGCTGGGTGAGTAGTGGCCTCCTGCACTGAGGCTCTGCTCAGAAACATCCGGTGAGCAGCAGGCAGGAAACCCCCCACAAGTACACTCCCTGTCTGCACGCGGGGACACTGGCTGGGTCAGGGACCAGGCTAACGGCCTGCCTCCTGGGGCAGTTTCTCAAGGGATTAAGCAGTGCTGCTTGATAGAACTTTCTGCGAAGATGGGAATAGATCTGCACTCTCCACGCAGGTAGCCACAAGCCGTGTGTGACCATTGAGCACTTGAAATGTGGCTAGTGGGGATGAGGGACTGAATTTTTTATTTTATTTAAACTTAAATTTACGTAGCCATGTGTGGCTAGCAGCTGGTCAGGGTCGGGAGGTAGGATTGGGTTCTCTGGGAAGGCACAGGGCTTCTCCTCCTCTCGGGTGGAGGCTTGCAGGGTCTGCCAGCCCACACCACCAGCAGGGAAGCAGGGGCTGCTTTACCAGCTGAGGGTTAGTAAGTCAATGATATTTGTCCCTCTCTCTGTTGGAGCCTGTCTTGTGTGGACTGCCCGCGTAAGTTGGTAACATCTCTATTTGGCAGAAGTTGGTGGCCGACTACCCAGCGAGAGGGAGGCCACCTGGGTCAGCGGGGTCAGGGTGGGGCCTTGGCCCTTTGGGTTTGCTGCCCCAGCTGCTGCATACTCTGCTCCACTGTGTGGAGAGCTGGGACCAAAGAAGCGCTTCACAAGATGACCGTGTCTTGGGCATTTATTGGTCTTTTTGATGACCCAAGTCACAATGACCCAGAGGCCTGCACTGCTCTGTGGGGATGGACGTGTGTATTTATCCTACACGGTCTTCTTGGGAATTCTGTTCTATACGTGATGGATCTTTGTATCCAGGAATGGTGTTCGTTGATTGACTTTTTTTCTAATTATAATAAAAATAAGTCCCTGTGTTTAAGGGTCCCTCGTCTCTACATGGAGTAAGGAACAGTTTAACATTTTCATCTCTGCCTTGCTGTCAACCTCTCAAACCTTTAGAGAGCTGTTGATGTCTGAGGGAAAACTTTTATTACTGGGGACATCTCCATGGATGCAGAATCTTTGTTTCATGAGGATCTGCGGCTCCTGCAGGCTTTTTCCCTACCTGATGTTGCTCCTACTTTTGTGACCTCATGGTTGGCTATTTTGTGCTGCTTGATATGTCACAGGTACAGGATTTGCTCCAGGTGGGAAATGCAGTAATAAGAACATGAGCACTGGTTAAAAAAAGAAGAAGAAGAAGATTTAATGTATTTAATGCAATGAGCCACAACAATTAAGACTGAAGGAAAAAAGAGCTGTGGTAGCTCATGAATAATTCCACTGTGCATAAAGGATCTTGCCTAGAGGGGATTTTTCTTTTACCCTCACGAAGAAACACAGCTGGGAATTTCACTTTCTGCAGCTACTCTTGCAGCAGCATCTTAAAGCTGCTCTCTCTCTGCAGACTTTGATCTTGCAGTACTGGGTTCAGAGCCCTGGATGGGTCATTATGAAACGACTGGTGGTCTGGCCCCTCCCTGGAGAGGCAGCCCTTGGCATCAAAGAAACCAGTTCCAGGGCCTCACTTCTGCCCTGTTATTCCCCTCTTTTGGCCCCAGCATCCTGAGCCTGCCTCTCCTGAGACTGCCCCCTCAGCGAGGCGGGCTGAGGCTGACAGGTCCCTGTGTCCCAGAATGGATTTTGCAATGTAAGTCATAACTGCGGCTCTGAGGTAGATCGTAGATGAGCTGGAGACAGCATCTGGGGCCTGGCAGATCTCCAGGACATTATACCTCCCTTCTTGTTTTTTCCTCCTTGAGCTCACCATCCTCAGCCTGGAGTATATATGGATGCATCTGGGTATCTGAAGCTCCAAGCTGGTTATGAGGAGCTCAGCAAAGTCCACTCTGCCTGTAAGGTTAAAGAGAGAAATGCAAGTGGAGTCCTCTTCTGGGGTGGATATTTGCGCCTGGAAGCCATCTTGTTGACTAGACAACCTTGCAAGTCTTTTCCAGCTTGTGTGATGATCCAGTAGGCCATTTACTTTGACTTCACATGTGCAAGTGCTGAGCAGGCCCTCTGGACAATGTAGGATATTGCTAGGGGCTGAAAGAAAACAAACTGAGAGACTGGCTGGCTGGGTATGTGGGGCCAGCCATCTGTTCAGAGACCTCAGAGAGGTTTTACTATACTTCATACTGCTGTCCGCTCTTCCCCCAGGAGAGACTGGTTTGAGGCAGCCAGAAGAGGCTCCCCGTGCCCTCCCAGGTGTCTAAGCTCTCTAGCTGTGGTTCTCGCCCCTGCCAGGAATGTGAATTGCAGTTCCTGATGGTCCATGGATGTTACGAGAACAGATGAGAGCATTTGTCTGCACTATTCTTGCATAGGAGGCCTTGCCAAAGGTGGACACTATCTCTGGCAGATTTGTTAGGAGACTTCCGTTTCCAGAAGTACCTGGCATTAGTTCCAAGTTGCCTTAGTGTGTACTTACATTGTTGTATTTCTTTTCTGCTTTTTAACTTGGAGGGAACATGTTTCCTCACTTTAGAGGTGTTTTACTAATAGTCCATCACAGCTGGTCACTGTTCTGTGGCTGTGAGGGGGAACTGAGCCACCTCTGCCTTTCTGATGGCACTTTTTCCAAGTAACATGGTCCCCCTCCTCATTTCTTTAAACCGCTTGGCCTAGGGTGGCTGAGCCCTCCATGGGCTATACTGTTTCTCTTTGGCCCAAACTAGAGATTCTGCCAGCGGGCAGTACTGCCAAAGCCCAGGTAAGGAGAAAGTGCTTCCCTTGAGCTCCAGTTGTCTGTCCCCTGCTGTTCCTAAGCTCTCTGGCAGATTGGAGCAGCAGGAGCATTGGTCACGCCGTGTACTTGAGGGTTTTAAATTAACACATTTCATTTACTGCCATGCTAGTTGCTTGTGGGGGGGAGGGGCGCGAAGGTTAACAGGACTTGCTGAGTTCCTGTGCCCTGAGGCTTCCCCGGGAGCAGAGAGGGCTGCCTGCTCGCTCTCAGATATTCAAGGACTCCAGGGGGAGGTAGTGATGGTACAGCCTTAGCCAAATTGTGTGAAAGGGTCTTTTTTGATTTGTTTAGGATACAGAGGACCTCAAAAGTTTTCATTTGTGTGTTCCCTCGCTTATTACTATTTCACCTGAAACCCCTGGGTATGCAGGCTGCTATCCTGGACTTCAGTTTAAACCTGAGTTACATTGTAAATGTAACAAGGCTGAGTACCGTGGCTGCCTCCTGCCGGGGTCCCCAGAAGCTGTCTGAGAGCGTGTGATCAGTATTTATTAGCGTTCTGCCCCCGCGTCCCGCACCCCTGACCTGGCTGTCGGTCTCCTGGAGCTGTGGGTGCAGAGTGAGCTCATTCATTAGATTTCCTCGCCCTGCTCGCACACCACCCTTGCACCGTAGCGCTCAACTCACCTGGAGGCAGATATGTGTCCTTGCTGTCATCGAGGGTGCTGTCACCATGTTAAAAGTTGGAATGAATCATTTTTCTTTAAGGATTAATAGCTCCCTTGTGGGATTTCACTTTCCCCTGAAGCACTTGGCGTGGATTATGTCGCGAGCTTCTCCCATGTCTCCATGGGTTGTGGGGCAAAGGTGACAGCGGGGCTCTTGGGCCTGACCTCCTTTCTGTCTCTGACACGTGGCTCTTGACAGAGGAGAAAAGGTGCCTCCAGATTCGAAGTGTTTTTATGAGGAAGCTTTAGCTTGGACGTGTGGGATGGGCTTAGCCTAGAACCAAAGATTTTAAAAATAACATTTATTGCAGATTGTTTCTGATTATTAAAATAATTTAAATAATATATCATGAAAATATAGAAAAAATATGATTAAAATCACCTGCAATCCTACTCCCCGAAGAAAACCACTGTTATATTTTGGTAGATTTCCTTTGTCATTTTTTATTCATATAAAACATTTTGGTAAAATTAGGATTCTACTTGTACATTTATGTGTCCAGGTTTTCAAGCAATTTTGGGTCATGGGTGTTTCTCCATACCATTAACTATCTCAAAACGTTATTTTCAAGTGTCTGATAATCCATCGTGTTGGGATACCGTAGTTTATTTGGGGGTGTCTCTAATGTTTTCCTATTAGAAATCATAGTGTGGGGACTATGTCTCATCTCCATGTCTGACCCTGTCAGTCTGGCCAGCACGGCCAGCTTACCCCGGGGCTGTGCCACACACCAGCCCCACCCGCCTGTCCCCTTCTGTCTTGCAGATTGTTTGCTGCATGAGGAGAACTTCTCGGTGAGGTGCCCCAAGCACAAGGTGAGTCGGAACCCCGACAGCCTGTGCTCCCTGCAGGGCTGGGCGAGCGTGAGGGACGGGCTCCTCCCAAGAGACCTAAGACAGATGTGTGAGGACTGCTGCCCGCTCCTGGCCCTGGGAGAGTGGAGAGGCACAGTGCTGGAGGGAGACCTGTGGCCTGGGGGCCGGCACCCCACGTGATGTGGGGGGACTGGGAGAAGTGCGTTGGAGAGGACAGTGTCTGTTCATTAAGAGAAAGTAAAAGATCAAACTCAGTAAAACTGCTGATCTCCACATTAGTTTAATGGAACCCCAGTTCACAGGTTGGCGTGAGGTAAGACTGGTGGTTGTAGGCCTTGATACATAAGCAAGGGCATTTTCCCACACTAAAAGAAATAGAGTTGACTCCAGGGTTTGGGGGAAACGCACAGTCTCTTCCACGTTTTACTTTGGCAGAAGCGACCGGTGGTGCACAGTTGATGGGCTCCCACCGCCTCATTTCCCAATAGATTCAAGAGGTGGTCTCTTTGGTCGCCTGTTTTAGGAAAGGATGGGAGATAAGGGGATGAATGATCTGTTTCTGAGATACCACCTATGTGTGTGGAGGGGGAGGATCTGGAGAAAGAGCCCTGGGAAAGGGTTGGGATCGTGGAGACAGTCGCCACCTGGAATTTCCTGCAGTGGCCGCTCTCTCCTCTGGCTGAGGTCACACTGACACCTGGTGGTCACTGGCCGGTCACTGTCTTCAACCTCCAAGTAGGGCCAGAAAGTACTAGAAAGAGGTCGTCCTGACAGGTCTCCCTTCAAAACGCTTCTGAAAATGCTTACTTATGCTTTTCTTTAAAAATTATTTCCAGAGATGGATCATAGGATCTTATAGTATTCTCTTTATTTTTACTTGATTTACATGTTGTTATTTTTTAAAACTTTCCTTTTTTGATGGTCACGTTTTGCCTCAGAAACCCTGTCTGAATATCTCCTGTTTGTCATTCAATACTGACTCTCTGCTTTTTCTTTCCTTTTCCGTGTGCCGTTCCTCTCCTCACCTCTGCCCTCCCTGACCCCCACACTCGTTCTTCTGTCCCTCCTGTCTTGTCTCCGTGGCTTTGCTGGCATCAGCCTCCCCTCCCGTGCCCTCTCCCCCCCTTGCAGAACAAGACAGCGAAAGGCAGCCTCAGCACAGAACAGTCGGAGCGGGGGTGAGGGGGGCAGTGTGCTCGTGGGATGGAAAGTACAGCAAGCACAGGTGAGTCGGGGCTGTCACCCTGCCAGACTCCGAGTGGTGTCATGGCCTCTGCCCTCCTGCTTACCCCAGGCCGGGCTGCACCACCAGCATTTAATCACATGGACTACCAACACCAGGTGGATGAAACATTTTTCTGTTTGCTGCTTAGCTCCCTAGAATATCTGTGGAAAGGTGGTGTGGGGACTTTAACATTGTCCCCTTGCTCATTGGGGTTCAAGGTTCCCTGATTGTTCCTGCAGTCAAGCCATGTTTGTGGTGTTTCTGAAGGCGGAGTGTAGCTGGCTTCCAGGACAGACCCTCTGGGCCGGGGGCACTTTTGCCAGCAGCCCCCACTCTTTCCCCGTCTCAGAAAGGCTTCTAGCCAGAGATCTCTTCTTTTTAATTTACTTCATATCTGTAAAGCTTATGGTGAGTTTTCCTTTGAAAAACAAAAAATTCCCCAAGTTTTGTTATTTGAAATCTTTTTTTCCAGTACTATAAAGGATTCCTTTTCTCAGAAGTACAAAGGGAAGGAAAATCCCGTCCAAGATTTAGTAGACTTTAGCATCCGATTTAGTTTTACTCTCACAAACCTCCTGAGATTGAGCTGTGCTTCTGTGAGTGTGTCCATGGCTTGCGATCAGGGCTGGCGGCATGTGTCTATAAAAACAGGATTACAGGACTTAGGTCTCCAGAAGCAGCAGGTCTCCACTGCTCCCTGCCGGCATCTTCACCCTCCCTGCCCTCACTGAGTCGCTGAGGGATGAGGACAACGGATGGTAAAGAGAAGAAAAAGAAAAACCAACATGTAACTTGGGGCACTTGCTCCTGCAGGGTGGGGTGGGGGACCAGTTGTCTCAGACATGTTCCTTAAGGGATTATTTCTCTTTAAATGAGGGACATCTGCAACCCCCACGCAGGTGTGCTCCACCTGGCCCTTTCGGGCAGCACCACATCCCTGATGAGTCTCTGTGGACTGTTCCCTCCCCGCTTGTTACAACCAGGCAGTTTCCACCTTTCTCTGGAATACCTGACAGTAATTTGAGAAACAATAGAATCCGTCTTAGAGTGCGGCAGTGCTCCTCCTCTGAGAAGTCATTTGTTTCTGAGGTGGATCCTGGTAGCAACTCCAGAGAAGGACCATCTGCTCTGCCATGTGACAAGTCTAGGGGGCTGGTGGGGGCTTATGTGCTTTGTTGAGGGGGCTGTCAAGTGAGGACTTTGCAGTCCTGCTTTTCTCACCCTTCCAGGGAGTGGGGTTGGGAGTGGAAGGAGCAGAGCAGGACGGTGGCTGGGTCACAGGAGCCACGTGAGCAAATGCAGCACTGTGGACTTCAGCAGCAGTGGCCATTGGACTTCTGGAACCCACTGGGGTCCCCTGACTCCTGCACCCCTCTCCGGGTGAGACAGCAGTCTAGGTGGCTTTTCAAGAACGTTTCTGTTGGCCCTTCTGCGTGTCCCTGGGATGACTGTGTCTCTGTGCCTGGGCCGGCTCTGCCACCTTCCTGTTGATTCCTCTGCCTGGTCCAGGTGGTTAGCCTCACTCTGTAGGGACCGCAGTGGAACTCCAGGAGGTGTCCTGAGAGACCTGGTTAGGGAAGGAGCCATTTGTTGTTGGTGTCTTTGGGTTTTGTCACGGAGTTCCAGCTTGTGTTTAAGAAAAAGAGGAAGTCTGGGCCCTGAGCCTGGTGGGCAAATCTTCTCTTGGGAATTTTAATTTTGTTCATCATCTCCTTCGTCTCTCCCCATTCCTGGGCCCTGCCAGCTGACAGAGCCCTCAGCTCTTGAGTGGAACAGTAAGCCTCATCCCTCATTCCTCAGAAGGTTGGCTTTATTGTTCCTATTTATACAAGTGAAGCTGAAGCCCCAAGTGATTAAGTGGCCTGACCTGTTGTATGGGGTAGTTTCAAGTCTGTTGAGGTCGGACCATTCACCTCTCAGAGGGAAAGGATGGGCATATTGCGTCCAGTCTTACCCACCTGAAACATTTTTCTTCATATGCTGTCCCCACAAGGCTGACCCTTGACCTGGTTTCTCAGTTCAGCAGTCACGTGGAGGGCAGTCACTGTCCTTCAGGCCAGGGGCCCCGTCAGCCCTCTACAGACTGTGCAGAGCTCCAGAGATCAGAGACACAGCCCCTCCCCTAAAGGAGCATTCATCTCCGCCCGTGCTAGGGACGGAGAGCCACCATCAATGGGTATCCCGACAAGGTAGGGAAGGGACAGTGGACGTACATGTGAGTCCCGCTTCCTGGTGCTTCCCTTTCTCACACAGAGTGGTGTGGAATGTGCTGTGTGATCAAGGTCAGGCCACTTAATGTCTTGGTGCTTCAGTTTCTTCTGTAAAAAGAGGACTAACAATGGCCAACCTTGTGAAGATACAGTTAAGAAACGTCTCTAACGTGCCCAGCACACCTGGCACAGGAGCGTGGCATTTGCAAGTGCTGGGCCGCTGCTCTCACAGCCTGCTGGTCTGCCGTGCACAGCGGAAGCTAGAGGGGTCAAGGCTGCAGATTGGACCCAGGCTGGGGGCCAGGAGATATGGGTTCTGACCCCCTGCTGCCCTCCCCCCAGCATGTGACTTACCTGCCACTTGTCCCTTGCCGGGTGAGCAATGCCAGAGAAGAAAGGTCCTTGGGCAGCCATCCAGTGGGCCACCTCCTACCCGTTTGTGAGGACAGGAAACAGTGTGACAGGCCTGTGGTTGCCTGCCCTCTCCTTGTGCTGTCATCTTGCTGGCTCCGCGTGGCTGGTGGGCAGGGCTCTGACAGAGAACCCTGTCTTCCGTTCTTGTCCTGGAGTAAACAAGGAGGCCCCGCTCCCCTGCCAGGCCCCCTGGTCCAGTGGTTGGAAAGCAGTGACCTCCCCCTGACTGCGGCCTTGTCCTGGGTGCACGAGGATGCCACCTGCACACAGCAGCCTCCTGCCCTGGAGCTGGGCCTCCCTGAGCAGCTTCTGGGGTTGGAATGTCACACTGGAGACATCACACAGCCCGCCCATGTGTGAACAGGTGTCGTGTCCTAGAGTCATCCTTCCCCCAGGCTGGTCCAGGGGAAGTCCTGGGCTTACACCTCCAGAGTGGGACTCAACTCTGTCCGCTTCCCTCCACCACCCCACCCCAGCACAGGCCTGTGCGGCTGCTACCTCCCCTCCTCACTGCCTCCTGCGCACTGCTGCTCCGCTCAGACCCCTGCTTCTCAGCAGCCGAGCACGATCCTTAGCAAACCTCCCTCTAGTTCTCTCTTCTCTACCTCAGAGGTTGTCATTGCCTTTAGAATTAAGTCCGGGCTCCTAACCATGCCTCCGACCCTGTGGAAGTCTCCGGCGAGGCTCCAGGCTCCTGCCTCCTTCAGCTCTTCAGACGCTGGGCTTCCCCCCTCTGGGTTCTTGCACATGCAGTTCCCTGGGCCGGGGGCACGCTGCCTCCCCACCTTCCTGTGACAGGCTGCGTCTCATGTCTGGGTCTCAGCTTCAAAGTCGTTTCCTCACGGAGGCGTTCCCTTCTGAGTCCCTGTCTAAACTTCCCCCCTCCCCACGCTGCAGCCTTCGTAGCATCCCCACAATTTCAGATCCTTTATTTATTTTCTGCGTCTGCACTAGACTGTCTACTCCGTGAGGACAGGGACTGTGTTTGTCTTTGCCCCATTGTGCCCTAGCGCAGGCACCTGCTGGTGCTGAGCGAGTCTGTGTGAAGGGGGTGTGTGCACCCCAGAGAGGAAAGTGTTCTGTGCCCCTGACTGTGCCTGAGCTCGGTTGGTGCAGATTCAGAATGCGATCCCCTCACACCCTCTACCAGTGGGAGCTGCGGGTCTATTTTAGAGAGGAGGAGAGTCCCCTGGCCGAGTTGGGTGGGGCTGAGGTGGTGGGTTCCTGCTGTGGTTGGAGAAGGCAGGCTTGGTGTGTGGTGTGAAAGGATTCAAAGCACAGCCTTGGCCCAGCCCTGGTTCAGGGCACAGAGGAGAAGCTGAAGGGGAGGGTAGGAGCATGACAGAGGGGGAGGGAGTGTTGGAAGGCTTTTTTTTTTTTGCCCCAAGGTGAAGTCCTATTGACCAGCAGGCAAACATTTAGATACCTTTTTAAAGAGGATATTGACAGTCCTCAGCTCACACTGGCTCAGCTGGCACGGCTTCTGTTCCCTGGCTCTCTGCCCGAGGCAGAGCCATCTCTGCCGTGTACCCTGCAGCTGGACAGGACCACACGGCAGTCGAGGCTCAAAGGCGAGGTCCCCGGGGCCCTAGGCAGAAGAGCTTTGCTGGATGTGAGCTCCGGTCCCACCTCTAACCAGCCATGTGGCTTTGGGACACGTGTGTCACTTCCCCAGCTACAGCTACCTCATCTCCATGATATGGGGGTCCGGCCTCTCAGTGTTATTATGAAATAACATCATGTCTGGAAGCTCCTAGCATAGTGCCTGGCACACATTAGGTACTTAAAGAATTTTCTTCCCGTTCTCACTACTGAAGGAACAGGTTTTCAGAAGTAACTCTGAGAAGTTAGGGTCCCATTACATTCAAGGTATCATGTATTGAGCCCAGACTAACATCTGGGGAAAGGTCCCTGTTGGGAAGGCTGCAAGGTAGAGCCCACAGTGGGAGGTGCTGACGGGCCTCCCTGGGCCACCAGGCACCTCTGGTGGCACTGAGGGAGGGGTCTGAGATCAGCAGCTGACAGAGCCCATGGGCCAGGCAGACCCTGGGTGCTGAGACGTGCTTCCTCCTGGGTGGGGGCCTGCTCTTCTGAGTAATGAGCAGGACGGGTGCAGGCCCGAGACCATGCCGAGCACTGGGGGAGGACAAACCTGCCCCGTCCCTCCCTCCATGAGCGGAGCCTTGCAGGGTTTGTGTGGGCATCAGTCCTCCATTCACACCCGTGTCCGTGTCCCCAGCGAGATTTTGCCCCTCTTGTCATTGCTTGGGGTGCCCCATTAGCTTTGCCCTTGTTGTGTTTACAGAGGGCCTTTGGTTCCTGGGGTGGCATCAGAGAAGGCTGCTTCTCTCCCCTCTCCTGGCAGCCTTAGCCTCAGAAAAACCGGGGTGCAGCAGTGGAGGGTCTCCCCATGCTGGGGGAGGAGGAAGCATTGACCCTGAGAGCCTGGGTGATCTCTGGGGCCCAGGGCCACCTTCAGGACTAGGGAAGCCACACTGTCACCATGGACATCCTGGAAACGGCAGATGGCTCAGCCACTGGCCCACGTCCCCAGGGCCTGGCAGCTGGAGTCCCAGAGTTTGCTTTTACCTGAGCATGGTGACATTGTCCCAGCTGTCTGCATAAAGTGTCTTTCTGTTTAGTCGTAGTTTCTGCCCAAGCAGTTAGGAATCTCTTTTTGGCAAAGGCAGGCCTATGTATGTGTGCTTTTAAATGGAACGTTCTTAGCTCATGCACACAGACCAGCCTTCTTAACTATTTTGTGTATTAATAAGTTTCATGGAAACAGAAAAGGGATAGTGACGCCTAGATTTCCCTGAGGTTTAGTTGTCGGAGGAGGCACCAGAGAGGGTTTGGGGAAGAAGCGAGATGAGCTCCCGCTGCAGTTACCACGAGGGCTGTGATTGGCAGAGAGCAGGTGCGGGTGAGGCTGCCACCACTCTTGGCTTCTGGTTTAATTTCTCTGGACTGAATTCCTTGGAAACTGCTGTGTCTCTCTGAGACTTTGGCACACGTAATGACCCATGAAGCATTCTGAGGAGGCCCTGGGTACAACCCCATCCATCCCACAGGGGCTGTCAAGATTGTCTTCCTGAGCCTGGAGCCTGGGCTGGAAGAGGAGATGCCAGCCACAGGGGACACTGGGGAGCCTCCGAGGATGGTCCTGAGACCTGCCCTCCCCATCAGAGCTCACGGGAAGAGTGTGCTTTAAGTGTAAAGAACTGACTGGCAACTAGAAGCAGCTGTGAAGTGGTCCTGAGCTGGTTCTTCCACAGATTGGCCGGGAGCTCAGCCACCTCTGTGAGGACCGCAACCTGCCACCAAAGTGCTGAGCACTGCCTCAGGCCCCAGATGGCGGGATCCCAAGCAAGAGTCACCCTGAGAGCCGCCCCACTCCAGGGCAGCCCTCTCCTGGAGGGTAGGGGGTTCTCTCCTGGTCTCGCTTCCTTCCATGCTCTGGGGAGGGGTGCTCACAGTCCCCCAGCACAGGTGGCCAGGTCATTGCTACCTTTAACCGTGTTCCAGGCCCAAAGCCACACGGCGACTCCACCATTGGTCTTGGATGTCTGCTGCGTCAGCCGCACATTTACAGGGGGGTCTTCGGCTGCTAGATCCTGCAGAAAGCCCCGTCCCAGTGCCACCATGGAGCAGGGGCTGTTGGCTGCAGGACCACGTGGAGGTTCCTAGCACCCAGTGTCTGTTCTGTCTTCCAGGTGAGACTGTGGAGATGAGAAGGTGGTGGACACTCGCGATGGAATGGAAATCGTCCTACTGTGCAGCCACACCCCGCCCCTCCCCGCCCTCCCCTGACGTGCCTGCCCATGCCAGCACTTCCTCCTAAGTTCTTACATCACACTCAGACTGGTGACACCACAGGAAAGAAAGACCCAAGAAGTTGGAATGGCTGTTTCCATGGACACAATCTCCATAGTGACAATGTGGGGGGTGGGGGGAGGGGTGGGATGATGGGAAAGGGGGGGAATTAAAAGGGAGGGATAAAAATATATATATATAAATCTATTTTTAGTCTGGAAAGACTTTGTTTAAATGAAAGGTGCGCTATCCCTTTTGATTCTATTTTAAAATTATCTAGTTAACTCCAAATTTGTTCCAATAACAGTGAAATTTAAATGTGAAGCTGAAATGAACAAACTCTCATCTCATAGAGGACGGGGGTGTGGCTTTGATCTTTAGCCTGTCTCACACCAATTCCGAGAACTCTAGACCCAGGGTTGAAGGAGCAGACAAACCACACCAAAACCATCCTTCTGTCATTAATTTGTCTCCAAGTGGGAAGGTTTACGGTGGGGGGAGTGGGAATGGTCCATGTTTTCAAGAGTGGAAAAATGATGTTTAAACACAAAAATAAATTTTTTCATTTCCAGAAACACTATTTATTTATTATTTTTAAATTTTTTATCTTTTTGGGGGGGAGGTGAAATTGGCAGATGGCCACAGGTCACAGCTGTGTCCTGGGTCACTGGCCAGTGAGAACCTTGAGGCACGCCAGGCAGGGTCAAGGGATGGCCCTGTCTGGGCACATTCCAGGCGGCTGTGCCCTGACCCCCCGGGGGGACAGGAAATTTAAGGTTAGGAATTGACGTGGGGGAGGGACTGTGTCAGGTGTGATCAGTGTGGGGTAAGCTGACCAGGGACACCCAGTAAACCCTTTTTTCTTTTGCTTTCATTTTTATAAAGGAAAAGGGGGCCTGTCAGTTGACCAGCCCCCCATGCTACATGATTCTTTATGTTGTATTGTTTTGTTTTGTAAATTGTATAATTTTTAAATATCTGAGTTTTAAAAAAAGAAGAAAAAAAGTAAAAAAAAAAATCTTGTTAAGGCCTTAAGAAGGGGTTAGTGCATCTTTCAGGGGTCACTCTGCCGTGGGGATAAAATAGCTGTTTCACAAAACAGTTTTATTTAAAAAACAAAAAAAATCAAAAAAATAATAAACTTCATTTTAACCTTGTTTCCCTTTTTGTTTAATATAAAGCGAATGCGTCCCTTCCTCATCCCGTTCCAGCCCCCTTTGGTGCTGCCGCAGAGGAGGCCGCCATCTGACTGGTCTCGTGCAGGCCCAGCGGCCCTTGCAGGAGAGCCTGGAAGGAAACAACCAAAGGCTCCCGTCCGCCACCCGCCTGGGTGGGCGGGACTCAGCCAGTGTGGGGATGGTTAGATCTACTTAAGTTGATATGAGGACATATTTCCAATCAACATTAATTTTAAAGGTTATAAAAAAATAATGCAATGTTAATGGACTTTTAGAGAACAGAAATACTGGAAGGAATGTTGTGAAGTAGAAATAAGCAATTATAAATGAGTTCTTGTGTGCTCATCAATTTGGGGCTGCAGAAATGGCAGATTAATTTCATTTTAATGGCTACATCAAGCCGTGTGGTCCATGTCTCCTTTTGCTGCGAGGATGAGGTGTGGGTGGGTGTGCTGTGTGGGCCATGAGACCTGCATAGAAATAACTGCTTTTTGAGCTGCTTGGTTTCCCGTCTGGTCTCGGCTTGGCGTTCACCCACCTCAGATGAAGTTGATAGATTTCAGGTGTCAGGGGCTCAACAACAAAACTTGAAAAATATGTATGTTGAGGAAAATATTTTCCTGACAGCAAATGATTCTTTCCCATTTTATCCTTTTATCCTTCTGTCCCCATTTGACTTGCTGATGATACTTGAGCGAGGCCCTTGTCACTGTTTTACGTCTTCCCTCAAACTGGCTTCTGAAATGACCTTTGACTGGGGAGCAGCTGTGTCCACCTTTCCCTCCTGGATCCAGCTTTCTGGTTTCTGCGGGAAGCCTCAACTGCTCACATACATTTCAGCTCCCGCCACTTTAGAGTTCTGTGTATTTTTTGAATAGACTTTATTTTTTTGTGAGGAAGACCAGCCCTGAGCAAACATCCGTCGCCAATCCTCCCCTTTTTGCTGAGGAAGACTGGCCCTGGGCTAACATCATGTCCATCTTCCTCCACTTTATATGGGCCGCCGCCACCATGGCATGGCTGACAGGCTGTGCTTCAGCGGGCACCTGAGATCTGAACCTGCAAACTCTGGGCTGCCAAAGCGTGAACTAAACCTCTGTGCCACCAGGCCGGCCCTAAATAGACTTTATTTATTTATTTTTGTGGGGAAGACCAGCCCTGAGCTAACATCTATTGCCAATCTTCCCCTTTTTGCTGAGGAAGACTGGCCCTGGGCTAACATTGTGCCCATCTTCCTCCACTTTATATGGGACGCCGCCGTGGCATGGCTGACAGGCAGTGTGTCAGCGGGCGCCCAGGATCCGAACTCGCAAACCCCGGGCTGCCAAGCGCGGACTAAACCGCTAGCGCCACCGGGCGGCCCCCTAGACTTTATTTTTTAGAGCAGTTTTAGGTTCACAGCAGTATTGAGCAGAAGGTACAGAAAGTTCCCATATATCCCTTGCCCCCACACACAGCCTTCCCTACCAGAGTGGTACATTTGTGGTAGTCGGTGAGCTCACATTCACACATCATCACCCAGAGTCCATAGTTCACATTAGGGTTCACTCTTGGTGTTGCACATTCCATGGGTTTGGACAAATGTATACTGACATGTCCACCAGTATAGGATCACACAGAGTGTTACAGCACTAAAAATCCTCTGTGTCCACCTGTTCCCTCCCTCCCCTCAGCCCCTGGCAACCACTGATCTTTTTTCTGGCTCCATAGTTTTGCTTTTTTCAGAATGTCATATAGGTGCAATCATACAGTATAGAGTCTTTTCAGATTGCCTCCCTTCACTTGGTAATAGGCATTTAAGGTTCATCCATGCCTTTTCATGGCTTGAAGCTCATTTCTTTTGAGTGCTGAGGAATATTTCATTGTTGGGTTGTACCACAGTTTATCCATTCATCTACTGAAAGGCAACTTGGTTGATTCTGAGGTTTGGGAATTATGAACAAAGCTGCTGTAAACATCCCTGTGCAGGTTTTCTGTGGACATAAGTTCTCAGCTCCTTTGAGTCAATAGCAAGGAGTGTGGTGGCTGATCTTGTGGTAAGAATGTTGAGTTTTATAAGGAACCACCAAACTGTCTTCCAAAGTGGCTGTGCCATTTTGCGTTCTCACCAGCAGTGTCTGAGACTGCCTGTTGCTCCACATCCTGGCCAGCATTTGGTGTTCTCAGGGTTCTGGATTTGACTGTTCTAATAGGTGTGTGGTGGAGATGTATTTTTTTAAAATAGTTTTTAAATCATGGTTAAAGAAAACATAAAATTTGCCATCTCAACCAGTAAGTGTACAGTAGTGTTAAGTATATTCACATTGTTGTGCGACAAGTCTCCAGAACTTTTCCATCTTGCCAAGCCCAAGCCCTGTACCCATAAAGCAACGCCAGGAAGCAGGCGCTGCCCAGCTCCCGCTCCCGCCCATGCTTGCTCCTCGGCCGCGGCTTCCGGCGCCCGCCTGCGGAACTGCAGACGCAGCCGCCCTGCCAGGCCTCCTCCTCGATCCCAGCGCTGCGCTGGGCGGGTCCGCACTGCGAGTCCGGTGAGGTGGCCAGGCCCGCGGCCCCACAAGCTGGAGCAGCTGCCACGCTTCCTTTCTGTCCCCGGGGAGGAGCGGGGATTGGGGGGTTTCCTCCGCGGGTGCTCCATGCCACCACGGGAGGGACAAGGCGAGCAAAATACTGCCAACTTTCCCAGCGCCCTGGCTGGGGCCGCAGCTCCCTACCTGCTTTCTAGGGCTCTCCCCCAGGGTTTGCTCCCCATCACATTGGGGACCCAAGGCCGCGCGCATCTGGATGCTTGGGGGACAGGGACCAGGCGCTTCCTGCTCCGACATCGTGCACAGGTCACTGTTGTACTCTCAGTCAGGTCTCAGTGTCCAGAGGGCCCTTCCCTGCGCGGGTGAACACCTGTGACATGCGTGGTCCCCGAGGGCACTCATTTCTCTACCCCAGCTTCGCCAGAGCAGAAACCCGGTGAGGGCGGGCGGAGTGTGTTTCCAAAACAAGAAATCTCAGTAAACTACATGTCCAGCAGTAGCTCAGAGCATGCGTTTTGACATGGACCCAATTGTAGCTCTGTGACTTTGACCTCCTGACCTGACCCCTGAGACTCAGTCTCCTCCATGATTGGGGACGATGAAGCCACCTGCCTTACAGGGCCATGGGGAGGACACGTGGAGGGAGCAGCAGAGCCTGGCACGCGAGGGCCTAGTCAATGGAAGCTGCAATTGCACAATGTTTGCAAAAGGCCATCGGCCTCACGACTGTACTGTGTGCTCACTGTCCTCACGAGGTTTCCTCAAGGCCCCCGTCCTGGACAAGAAGCCCCTAGTATCGGGGGCTCTGCCTGAATTACAGGCGTGTCTGTCCCTGCCCTTCATATCCACATTAGGGTGACTGCTTGGGAGGGTGTGACACATCCAAAACAGAGGGTGGATAAAGACAGTTCATCCAGGGCCACTGTGTGACAAACACTCAGACCATCTTGCCCCTCGACCACCTGAATCTGACAGTCCTGGGTAGAAAGTTGCTGCCCACAGGACAGGACATTCAACTGAGGCCAATAGAGGCCACAGCTGGATCCAAGAAGTCCCCAGGGTGCCTGTGGGTCTGGCCCTCCTGGTCTGTTGAGTGGCCTCAAAACTGGTCTTGCTTCCTGGAGGCCAAGTGACCACAGTTCCCCAACTGCAGTCCTCAGCCAGAAGTGCAAAGCTGCCTCCCTGCCATTGCCCCTCACCCCCCTCATAGGACTTTGCAGTGACCCTGTGATCCTGCTGCCAGATCACCTTGGCTTGCAGTATCAAGCCAGCCAAACTCCTCCAGGAAGTCTTCCCAGAAAGGCCTGCTCCAGCCTGGGGCACTGTCCCCACAACCCTTAAAGCAGTCCCCACACTGCTGGCTTGCCATGTCAGCTCTCTGCCTTCCCACTCCTCCTCTTGGTCATGAGCACCTTGGAGCAGGGGCCCACCATGATCTTCCCTCCAGGCTCTCAGTGCCCAGACCAGCACCCAGCACATGGTCCGTCCACCAGGGGTGGAATAGAATCCAAGGCCTGACCAAGGCAAGATTCAGGGAAGGCCAGGTAACCTGAGGAAGGCCCACTGGGCCCCAGCAAGCTATACCCTCTGGCTCTGGGCCTGGCAGGGGAGTGGGGATGTGGGAATTCAGAAGGAGAGGAGCAGCTTTCACAAGCCAAGCAGGGACTGCAAACCTTGAAAGCCAATACCAAGAGGCCACAGCCCCGGGGAGCCATCTCTGGGTGGCCGTCTCTGAATCGGGCATGTCCAGAGGTACCCTGGGAAGAAGCTGGTCCTCTTACTGTTGGGGAATGAGTGAGGGAGAGAACTGGGAGGAGACGGGGGTGGGGAGTGCCTCCTGCTTCAGCTAGGGAGAGAATTCTCCAGCTGTTTCCAGAATGACAGCTTGCCTCACATACCCCTGGGATAGATAGGTGATGGGACCTGACGCCTACCCAGGAAATGCCCCTTCCCCACTCTCTGGGCTCCTGCCCCTTCCCATTTGAGTGGGTTTTGGCCTCAGAGTTCCCATCAGCTTCAGTGATCAAATCCCACCACTCTTCTTGTTGAAGAAGGAAGGTGCTAAGGCTGACAGGCAGCGGCCCTGCCGTAGCATGGTGTGGTCACCCCCTGCTTGGAGGGGTGAGAGGCTGAGCAAGAGGGAGGGCCTGTAGCCTCATTTCAGCCCGGAGATGGCACGCACTAGTGCAGGATGATGCAGAGGTTTGCATCTTTTCTTGAGGGACCCCAGCGTTGGGGGTGGGAGGGATGGGGCTGGAGCAGGGGGGACCTGGCCCAGGGAGAGGGAGGAGGCCGGCAAATGGGGAGGCCCGAGAATCCATTCCTTGTGGTTCTCAGCAGGCCTGTGAGGGTGTAAATAAATTACATCGTCCCCACTTGCTTTCTATCCCCTTGTCTTCCAGAAGGAGTTTGAGCAGCTGACGTTCAAGGACAAATGATACTGAGGAGGAGGAAGCAGGCCCATCCTCTGGGGACAGAGTCACATCCTATGCTAAGCCATCCTAGTACCCTGAGCTTCCTGGCAGCTCAGTCAACAAGGGCTCATGCCCTCCCCACATTTCTCTGAGTCAGGAAAGTGGACACAGGCACGAGGAGATTCCTCACCTGGGTGGCCTCAAGGGCTAGGAGGTCAAGGACCAATTTGTAACAAACTTAAAGGAAAGTCTCCTGGTCTTCAAACTGGCTGGTGGGGTGACTCGGGAGCTCTGAAAACAGCCCTGCTGCCTCCTCACCCCCAGATTCAAACCTGAATGGCCACGACTAGGTGGAAACCATGGAAGCTGAGCCTGCAGCCTCAGGCAGGGAGAGGAGGGAGACGGCCACAGGCAACCACTGTGAACACATGCCCTGGTGCTGGGTCTGTGTGTGTGTTCATGTGTTTTGTGGGTGTGTAAATGTGTGTGTGCATGTGCCGTGTGTCAGTGTGAACATGTGGGGAGTGTCTGAATGTGTGAGTGGCTTGTGAGTGTGTGTCTGTGTGTTGAGTGTGCGAGTGTGAAGTGAGGGACACGGAGAACTTCATCCTCTTGCCCCCCCCCCCCCGTGGTCCCTCTGATCGTTGTGACCTCCCTGAGAGTGCCAGTACAAACCTGGGAGGTGAAGGTCACTCCGGAGGAGGCAGGTGAGATGGGGGAAGGCAAGGATGTGTTCTGGGGATGAGGCTGTGACCACATTAGGGAGTGTGGGCCTAATGTGACGAGGGGTGGCAGGACCAACTCCAAAGACCCCTGGTTCTACCTCAGAGCCTGTACAATACTGGGGAGTCAGGCTGGGAGTGAGGACTTCCCTTTTCTCTATCCCTCACCCTGGGTAAGCACCTGGAGAGGGCAGCAGGGACAGGACTTCTGTGCCACCACTGCCCTGACCTTCCCTGAACCCTCCCTACACCCTTTGGCAGCACAGTCATGCCAACAGGTAGGCTCAGGGTAGAGGGCAAAGTCCAGTCTCAGCTCCCTTTATAAAGAGGGCCCAGACTGGTCGAGCCCTCCAGGTTTGTACAAGTGCCCTGCCTGGCCTGGTCCTAGGTGCCTGGTGGGGTCAGAGGTACCAGTGTGTCCAGAGGAGCCCAGTGCCCACTGAGGCAGCCATGGGATTGCTGACCGGGGAGACACTGGGGCCCCTGGCTGTGGCCGTGGCCATCTTCCTGCTCCTGGTGGACCTGATGCACCGGCGCCAACACTGGGCCACACGCTACCCACCAGGCCCCATGCCCCTGCCTGGGCTGGGCAACCTGCTGCAGATGGACTTCCAGGACTCAAATTACTGCTTTACTCGGGTGAGGAAGGTGGGAGGTGGGCACAGAGGTCCTTGGGACCCCACCTAGCAGCAGACAGTGGGTGGTGGGTGAAGCCACAGGCTGGACAGGGAGCTGGGTGGAAAGGGGGAGGCAGGTTTGAGAGGCCTCCTGGGGGAGGGCATCTGTGCAGGGCCTGGAGGACAGTTTGTATTTTCCAATCAAAGGTCAGAGAGGGCAAAGGCCTGGAGGGGGGACAGGACTAGGCAGTGGGTTTGGGATGCAGTGGACAGAGATCAAGTTATGTGAGCCTGAGTCCCTTCTGATGACATCAGGAGGAGAGGTCCTGAGGCTGGGGAGAGGAGTCTGGTCATGAGCCCCATTTAAATCAGGAAATCCAGGTTGAGAAGGCAGTGACCAGGTTTAAATCTTTTGCTGCTGTGAGACCTTGGGCCTCACTGCTCACCTCTTTGAACCTCAGTTTCTTCACCTGTAAAATGCAATGCTAACTTAGCTTACTGACAGTGTTGGTGACCTTGCAAAGTCATAGCTGGGTGGTCTGATCCAATGTGAGGTCTGCGACCATAGTGGACATGACCCCCATCATCACAAGGTCAGATAAAGTCCTTGCACCCACTCACTGCTGGTGGCTCAGGGGTCCCAGTAACGCTAGTGCCAGGAGATTGGGGCCAGCAGCCTTGCGGTGCCAGGTCTTGTTGAATGCCCCTGACCCTTGGTCTGCAGCTTCGGCGCCGCTTTGGGGACGTGTTCAGCCTGCAGCTGGCCTGGAAACCCGTGGTCGTGCTCAACGGGCTGGCGGCCATGCGCGAGGCGCTGGTGTATCGCAGCGAGGACACCTCCGACCGACCGCCTGCGCCCGTCTACGAGCACCTGGGCTTCGGGCCACGCTCCGAAGGCAAGTAGAGGAAGGGCGGACCGCGCCCGGCAGGGACTGACCCCACGGTGACCCGAGACCCGGCAGGGTCAAGCGGAGGGAAAGTGGTGGAACTGCTGAGCGGAGAAGAGTCAGGGGATTTGAAGGGGCGGCAGGTGGAAGAAGGAGCCTGTGCCAAGGGTGCAGAGGTGCATGTGGGCGGGGCGGAGGGCGGGGCATCGCAGGGAGTGGGCGGGACCCTGGCCACTGTGAGTAGGAAGGGGATGTCCGGTGGGCGGGAATCAGGAGGACGGAGTTAGTGTGGGCGGGGCAGGGGGCGGGCCGGGACCTTCCCTGAACAGGGAGCGGGTCACGGTGGGCAGAGCCACGATGGGGCCAAGGCCTGCCCCATTGGGGAGAGCCGGCGAGCAGTGTGGGCGGGCAGAGGGTGGGAACTATACCCAGCCGGAAGGGGTTGTGAAAGTGGGCGAGACATGCTGTGAAGGAGAAAGAGGTTAGAGTGGGCGGGACGGGGAGCGGGAGGCTATATGAGCAGGGGCGGGGCCGGCGCACAACCGAGCCCCGCCCACGAGCCCGCCCCGCCCGCAGGGGTGGTCTTTGCCCGCTTTGGGCGCGCGTGGCGGGAGCAGCGGCGCTTCTCCGTGTCCACCCTGCGCAACCTCGGCCTGGGCAAGAAGTCACTGGAGCAGTGGGTGACCGCGGAGGCCTCGTGCCTCTGTGCCGCCTTCTCCGACCAGGCCGGTGAGTGCGGGGCTGAGGGACAGGAGATAGGGATGGAGGCTGGGGAAGAGGAGATGGAGGCGAACCCTGACCTGCACGGACCCCTCCCAGGACGCCCCTTCAGCCCCAACGCCCTCCTGAATAAAGCGGTGACCAACGTGATCGCCTCCCTCACCTTCGGACGCCACTTTGAGTACGAAGACCCGCGCTTCCTCAAGATATTGGACCTCACCGAGAAAGGGCTAAAGGAGGAGTCCAGCTTCCTGCGCAAGGTGCGGGGTGGAGGGGGCAAGGAGCTTTGCAGGCGAGCTCCATGGAGGAGGCTTCCGCCCTGCAAAGGGCCTCTGCGGAAGAGGATTTGTCTGGAGGGGTGTTGGGTCAGCCGGCCCCAGGAGAGGGCCAAGGAACCTGTACCTCATTCATGGGAAGCCACTGGAACCCATGAAATGTAGATTTTAGGTTTATCCTTCTGGGGCCCAGGTCAGGAGAGAGACTGGAGGCCCAAACTTAGGGAGGAACCAGGTGAATGGCAGGGACATCCTGGAGGTGGCGGGCACCTGACTGGTTGAGGTGAACACCTGAGCATGGGTAGGACCCAGGACCCCACATCTGTGACCCAAACAGGTGCTGAACGCGATACCCGTGCTCCTGCGCATCCCGGGGCTGGCTACCAAGGTCTTCTCAGGGCAGAGGGCCTTCATGGTCCTGCTGGATGAGCTGGTTGCAGAGCACAGGATGACCCGGGACCCAGCCCAGCCCTCGAGACCTGACTGATGCCTTCCTGGAAGATGTGGAGAAGGTGAGCTGCCAGGGACAGGGACAGGGGTTGTGGGTTGAGCGCTCCATGGGGCGAGCCTGGGCAAGATGGTGCCTGTGTGTCACCCAGATCTCAGGCACCCGGGGTGATGGGTGCAGAGTGGGAGGCCTTTTGGGGTTTCCTTCCTCTGCTCCTGAGCCCACCCTCTCTGCATGGCCCGGGCCAAGGGGAACCCCGAGAGCAGCTTCAATGATGAGAACCTGCGTATGGTGATGTCTGACCTGTTCACTGCCGGGATGGTGACCACGTTGACCACGCTGGCCTGGGCCCTCCTGCTCATGGTCCTGCACCCGGATGTGCAGCGTGAGCCCAGCCTGGGGGCCTGGTGGGATGGGCCAGGGTGGAGAGGGACAGGGTGGGGGCCCTGAGCTTGGTTTGGCCACCCGGAACTCTCAGCAAATGGTGGGACCTGGCTCAGAGATCAGTGTGACCTCATCCTCCGCGTAGGCACAGCCCCTGCAGAGGAGTCAGGAGGAGGTTGGGGCCCAGCCCCCTGGGTTCTGACCACTGTCGGGACCCTTGTCTGTCCAGGCCGTGTCCAACAGGAGATTGATGAGGTGATAGGGCAGACGTGGCGACCTGAGATAAGGGACCAGGCCCACATGCCCTTCACCATGGCCGTGGTCCATGAGGTGCAGCGCTTTGGGGACATTGTCCCCCAGGGCTTGCCCCACATGACATCCCGCGACATTGAATTACAGGGCTTCCTCATCCCCAAGGTAGGCCTGCAGCCCTCCTCACTCCAGCTCAGCCCCACCTGCCCCCTGGTAGCCCCAGCATGGCCATTGCCAGGTGAGGCCAGGCCTGGAACTCGTGCCTCCTAATCCTCATTTCCACAGGCACCAGCTGTCCAGCCTGGGTGGGTGTGGGGCTGAAGCAGAGGCAGGGCTGGCCCTGTCCATTCAGAGCCCCCCCTGGGGGTGGGGGAGACAAGCTAAAATATGCCTCAGTGTGTTGGAGGAGCCATGTGTACATGGACAGGTGACAGTGAGGATGCCCATGGGAGGCCAGTCACTCGGCCCTGCCACGGGGACAGGGAGGGTGCTGGGAAGCTTCTTGGGCTGAGATTAACTTGAAAGAGTCCAGGTGTGTGCCAGACAGAGAAGGTGGCCCATGTGTGTTCGGTGGCAGGGGTCCAGGCGTCCCCCAGCCCAGACCCCACCCATGCCAGGCATCTCCTGCCAGGGGACGACGCTCATCACCAACCTGTCATCGGTGCTGAAGGATGAGACCGTCTGGAAGAAGCCCTTCTGCTTCCACCCCGAGCACTTCCTGGACGCCCAGGGCCGCTTCGTCAAGCAGGAGGCCTTCATGCCCTTCTCAGCAGGTGCCTGTGGGGTGCCCGGCTCGCTGCCCCCTCCCGAGGGAGTCTTGGAGGCATGGAGCCCAGGCCCCCAGGCTCACTGTCCCCATCCCCACCCACAGGCCGCCACTCGTGCCTCGGGGAGCCCCTGGCCCGCATGGAGCTCTTCCTCTTCTTCACCTGCCTCCTGCAGCGCTTCAGCTTCTCGGTGCCCCCTGGGCAGCCCCTCCCCCGCGACCACGGTGTCTATGGCTTCCTGGTGACCCCATCCCCCTACCAGCTCTGTGCTGTGCCCCGCTAGAGGGGGACACCAAGCCCCCACCCCAGTCCTTGCAGAAACTGTGATATACAATAAACCAGTCTGATGGGACCAACCTGGCTTGAGTCCCACTGGGGACCCCTGAACAGCCTCTGGCAGTGATGCAGCCTCACCAGCCTCCCCAGGACCAGCTCTTACCCCTCTCTGAGACAGCCTTACTTGACATTTGACCCCATTTCAGAGACGGGTATATTGAGTCTCAGAAGGTGACAGCTTACCCCCTAGTCACCCATGGAGACCCAGCACTGGCTGCCCTGGTTGGTGACTAAGTCCATGTGGAAGTCTTGACTCCCGGGTGTCAGGGAGCAGGAGGAGTGTGAATGGGCTTCTGATAGGAATCAGCCCAATCTCTGGCTGGGTGAGCACCCTCGGGTTCGGGGATTCACTGCAAGGACTCACGGGAATCAGAAAAGCTGTTATACTCACAGTTATGGTCTTTCCAGAGAAAGAATCCAGATAGAATCAGCAGTGGTGAAACACACGTAGGTGGAGTTTGGGAAGAGTGGGCACAAGCTTCTAGCTGTCTCTCCCAGAGGATTCGTGCAGACAGTGCTCAGTTCTCCCAGCATTGACGTGTGACACAGCAGAGAGTATTGTTCACCAGGGAAGCTCACCCAAGTCTGGGTGTCCAGGGATTTGGTTGGGGGTCAGTCACTTAGACTGGGAGAGTCACATGGCCGACCTCAGTTACTCAGTCTCCAGCCCCTCACAAGGTCAAAAAGTGTGGTCCAAGGCCCCCGCCATAAACCACATTGTTGGCAGAAACTGTGTGCTCTGACCCCAGGCTCCAGGTACAGAGACATTCTAGTCAGGCAGGACATCCCAAGGGCATAGGGGATGTTTCCCAGGAGCTTCTCAAGGGCCAGGCTTTGGTTTTTTTTTTTTTTTTTTTTTGGAATGTGCAGGGATTGAAACCCCCAGAGCTACTGAGTAAACTTTTTACTGCTAGGCCACCCCCGTGGTTTTGGCTCCTACAGCAAAATGGTCTTATTTGTTTGAGTATCTGCATTGTGTGTGTGTGTTTAAAATACACACAACATGAAATTTGCCATCTTAATCATTTTTGAGTGTACAGTTCAATGGTATTAAGTTCTCATATTGTTGTGCAACCATCACACCATCCATTTCCAGAACTCTTTTCATCTTCCAAAAGTGAAACTCTGTCTCCATTAGACAATAATTCCCCGTGCTTCTCTCTCCGTAGCCCCTGGCATCCACCAGTCTAATTTCTGTCTCTGTGAATTTGACTATTCTAGGGGTCTCACATAAGTGGAATCATACAGTATTTGTCTTTTTGTGACTGACTTATTTCACTTAGCAGGATGTCCTCAAAGTTCATCCATGTTGTGACATATGTCAGCATTTCCTTCCTTTTGTAGGCTGAATAATATCCCATTGTACATATAGACCACGTTTTGCTTATCCCATCATCCGTGGATGGACACTTGCGTTGCTTCTACCTTTCAGCTACTGTGAACAATGCTGCTGTGAATGTGGGTACAAATATCTCTTTGAGACGCTGCTTTCAGTTTGTGGATATATAACCAGTGGACCGTTTCCCACAGCAGCTGCACCATTTTACATTCCCACCAGCAGTGCACAAGGGTTCCCATTCTCCACATCCTCGCCAACACTTGCTATTGTCTCTTTTGACGATAGTAGCCATCCTATGGGTGTGAGGTGGGGGTCTCACTGTGGTTCTGATTTGCATTTCCCTACTGATGCGTGATGTTGATCATCTTTTCATGTGCTTATTGTCTATTTGTATATCTTCTTTGTAGAAATGTCTATTCAAGTCCTTTGCCCATTTTAATACTGGGTTGTGTTTTTTGTTGTTATTCTTGTTGGTTTTGAGTTTTAGGAGTTCTCTATAAATTCTGGATATTAATCCCTCATCAGATACAGTCATGTGCCACATAACAACATTTTGGTCAACAACAGTCCATACATCCAATGGTGGTCCCATAAGATTAGTATGATATAGCCTAGGTATGTAGAAGGCTATACCATCTATGATTTGTGGGAGTACCCTCTACGATGTTTGCACAACAGTGAAATCACCTAACAGCACATTTCTTAGAACCTATCCCCATTGTTAAGCGACACATGACTGTATACGATTTGCACGTATTTAGTCCCATTCTGTAGGTTGGGTTTTTATTCTGTTGATAGTATCTTTTGATGTGCAACATTTTTTAATTTGCATGAGTCCAATTTGTCCTTTTTTTCTTTTGTTGCCTATGCATTTGGTGTCATGTCCAGAAATCACTGCCAAATCCAGTGTTGAGAACCTTTTGTCCTATGTTTTCCTCTAAGAATTTTCTAGTTTTAGCTCTTACATTGGAGTCTTTGATCCATTTTGAATAAATTTTTGTATATGGTGCTAGGTGAAGGTCCAACTTCTTTCTTTTGCATTGATATCCAGATTTCCCAGCACCATTTGTTGAAAAGACTCCTTTGCCCACTGAATGGTCTTGGCACCTGTGTCGAATCATTAGACGACACATGAGGGTTGTTTCTGGGCCTTCTGTTCTCTCCCGTTGGTCCACATCTCTGTCTTTATGCCGCTACCACAGTGTGTTGATCACTGGAGCTTTGTACTAAGTTTTGAAATCAGGGAGTATGAGTTTTATTCTTCTTTTTCAAGGTTGTTTTAGCTATTTGCGGTCCCTTGAGATTCCATATGAATTTTAGGTTAGATTTTTTTATTTCTGCAAAAGTCATGGGATTTTGACAGGGATTGCATTAAATCTGTAGATCACTCTGAGTAGTCTTGACATCTTTACAATACTGTGTCTTCCAATCCATGAACTTAGGATGTCTTTCCATTTACTTATGTCTTTAATTTCTCTCAGCAGTGTTTTGTAGTTTTCATGGACAAGTCTTTTGCCTCTTTGGTTAAGTTAATTCCTAAGTATTTTACTCTTTTTGATGCTATTGTAAATCAAATTGTTTTCTTAATTTCCATTTCAGATTGTTCATTGTTAGTATATAGAAAACTGCTGATTTTTGTGCATTGATTTTTGTATTCTGCTACTTTACCAAATTTGTTTATTAGTTCAAACATGTTTTTTTGTGGAATCTTTAGGTTTTTCTACATACAAGATCATTTCATCTGGAAACAGAGATCACGATCTATTCTAAACTATAGATCACTCTAGACTATAGAGATCGCTATAGATCACTATTACTTCTTGTTTTCCAGTTTGGATGCCTTTTATTTCTTTTCCTTTCCTAATTGCTCTGGCTAGAACTTCCAGTACTCTGATGAATGGAAGTGGCAAAAGTGGGCATCCTCTCTTTATTCCTGATGTTAAAGGAAAAGCTTTCAGTTTTTCACCATTGAGTATTTTGTTTGCTGTGGGTTTTCATATATGGCTTTTGTTATGTTGAGATGGTTTCCTTCTGTTCCTAGTTTGTTGAGTGTTTTAAACATGAAAGAGTGTTGAATTTTGTCAAATGCTTTCTCTGCACCAGTTGAAATGATCGTGTAGTTTTTGTCCTTCATTCTGTTAACGTGGTGTACAACATGGATCAGTTTTCATGTGTTGAATCATTCTTGAATTCCATTAATAAACCCCACCTGGTCAGAATCCTTTCCCACTTGTGTAATCCTTTTAATACGCTGCTCAATTTGCTTTGCTAGTGTTTTCTTTGTTCTACGTCAATTTTCATGAGGGATATTGGTCTGTAGTTTTCTTGTAGTGTCTTTGTCTGGCTTTGATATCAGGGTAATGCTGGCCTCATAGACTGAGATAGGAAGAGTTCCCTCCTCTTCAATATTTTGGAAAACTTTGAGTAGGATTGGTGTTAGTTCTTTAAATGTTTGGTAGAATTCAACAGTGAAGCCAGCAGGTCGAGAGCATTTGTTTGTCAGGGGATTTTTTGATTACTTATTCAATCTCCTTATTAATTAAACGTGTATTCAGATTTTCTATTTCTTTATGATTCACTCTTAGTAGCTTTTGTATTTCTCGGGATTTGTCCATTTCATCAATAGGTTATTCAGTTAGTTGGCATACAATTGTTCACAGTTCTCTCTTACAATGCTTTTTATTTCTGTAGAATCAGTAGTAATGTCCCCAATTTCATTTCTGATGTTAGTACTTTGAGTCTTCTCTCTTTTTTTCTTAATCCATCTAGCTAAAGGTTTGGCAACTTTCTTGATCACTTTGAAGAATCAACTTTTGGTTTAATTGATTTTCTCTATTATTTATCTAGTCTCTGTTTCATTATCTCTTCTCTATATTATTTCCTTTGTTTTGCTAGCTTTGGGTTTAGTTTGCTCTTCTTTTTCTAGTTCTTTAAGGTGTAGACTTAGGTAATTGATTTGCTATGTATACTAATGTAGGCATTTACAATTATAGACTTCCCTCTGAACACAACTTTTGCTGGATTCCAGAAGTTTTGGTATATTGTTCTGTCATTTTCCTTCATTTCAAGCTATTTTCTGCTTTCTCTTATGATTTCTTCTTTGATGCGTTGGTTGTTTATGAATGTGTTGTTTAATTTCCACATATTTGTAAGTTTTCCAGTTCTCCTTCTGTTGGTGATTTCTGGGATGTGGTGGACGAATATCTCATCACTATCAAGCCAATCCAGCATGATTTCCATGCACAGGCAGCATATGAGCCACTTCATCTGGAAAGTTCCACATGGCATTTGAAGGAGGGGAGGAATAATCCCCCTTCTCAGGTTAAAGATAACTTTTCAATAGTTTCCTGATTTTGCCCTACCCCCACTTGGACTATGTTTTTGGTGACCAGAGGTCATAGAGGTGCTTTCTCTTGTCCCAGCATAATCTTTCCCTTTGGGAGGATCCCTGACACAAGTGGCCATGACTTCGACCAGATGAAATCCGAGCTTGATGCAGTGTCAGCATCTCTCCCCACCCTCTTCTTTGTTTTCATTTAGGCTACTTACATATAGCAATAACCACAGGATTGTATATTAGCCTGTTTCTTGGGTTTTTTTTGCATTTCCTTACATATCCATTGAATGAGCCCCTCGGAGGTTAGCTCTATGATTTCCCAACTCCATAGGTAACTTCTACCTCCAGTAACTGACCACAGTGCAGCTGCTGTTGTCACAGCACAAGCGATGCAGAAACCATTCAGGAATGAGGTTCATCAACCCCTGCCCCCCATTCTTCCTTTTCCCAAACTATGCCTTCACCATGTTGCAGTGAGTGAGGGTTATTCTAGTGAAGCCGTGGTTGAAGCCAACTGTGTCAGGGGTCCCCAAGACCATCCTAGTTTCAAATTTGCTGAAGGACAAACAGACCTGAGAAATGCTGTTATATTCAGGTTATTGTCTTAGTCTGTTCAAAATGCTAGAATATAATATCATAGAATGAGTGGGTTATAAACAGCAAACATTTATTCTTCACAGCTCTGGAGTCTGGAAGTCTAAGATCAAGGCTCTGGCAGATCTGATGTCTGGTGAGAGCCCACTTTCTCTTCATAGTCAGTCACCTTTTCACTGTGTCCCCACCTGGCACAAGGGTCAAGGGACCTCCCTGGGTTCTCTTTTATAAGGGCACCAAATTCATTCATGAGGACTCCACCCTCATGACCTAATCAGCTCCCACAGGCCCCACTAACAAATACCATCACACTCGGGATTAGGTTTCAACATATGAATTTAGGGGATACAGACATTCCCTCTATTGCAGCTATGGTTTATTACAGGAAAGGATATAGATTAAATCAGCAAAAGTAGAAGACACATAGGACAGACAGACAGACACACAGGTAAGCCTGGCACAGATTTCCATTTGTCCTCTTTCAGGGGAGTCATAGGGACAGTGATCAATACCCCGGCAACAATGAGTGACACACACACAGAATACTGCCAGTAAGGGAAGCACAATGAGCCTCGGCATCCAGTGATTTAACTGGGGTTGGGTCGTAGGCATGGGGCACCTGTGTGGCTGAGTGACTGACTAAGTCTCCAGCCCCTCCAGAGGCCAGACTGATACAGGGAGATGCAGGGTCCCCAGCACATGTCACATTGTTAGCATGAATGCTCTGGCATCGCCTGAGGCTCCAGGAAAACAAAGACATGGTTATCGGGCAGAATATTCCCAGAGCCTACAGGTCATCTCCCAGGAGCTGGTCAGGGGCCAGTCATTGCTTTACAAGGCGCAGGATTTAAACCCTCCAAACCTGCTGACTTTACCCTTTACTGCAAGGGACTCACTCAGCCTGGATGCCCACAACCCAGGCCCAACTCCCCCCACCCCACCACGGGCCAGCAGAGCTAGCACCACCAAGTCTGCTGCCCCACTTCATCTATGACACCCCTACAGGTGGGGAACTCAGGGCACTGGGAAGGGATGTGCCAGGTTAACACCCAGGCTCAGTCCTCAGGTGCCAGAGCCCTCCCTGGGAAGCTGATGGCAGTCCAGGGGTGAGCACCTCCCTGAGCCTGTCATTCACCTCAAGATAGTATCGTCCCCCTTGCCCAGCCCCTGAGGGATGCTCGTGTCCAGGCTCCTACAGAGTTGGGGTTGCCTCACGGACAGGCTGGAGCTGGAGGACACTTGGTTGGGCTCCAGTCCAGGGCTCGGAGTGGCTGGGTCAGGCAGGGCTCTCAGGAGGCTTGGCCAGGGGCAGGAAATGACCCTGTGGGCAACAGGCATGGCCTAGCCACAGGGGTCAGCCTTGGACCCATGTGACAGTGGGATGGCCACAGGAGAAGGAGGCTGCATGAGATCTTGGAGGAGGACACCCTGACTCTCATCCTTGCTCAGCCAGGACACTCTGTGACCCTAGGCCAGTACCCCCCTGTCCTGGGCTTCTGTTTCCTCTTCTGCCAATGAGATGATATACCAGCTGGCCGCTGGGTACTGTCTTCCTGCTCCGACTTGGGCCATGACCTTGTTAGCCTGGAGCCCCAGCTAAGGGCAGCAACTGCCATCCTCCACCTGTTCCCAGCCCCACAAGTGACTGTCTCTGGACTGAGCATATGGGCAGTGCCCCAAGGGTTTCTAATGGCTATTGCTTACCTTAGTCTTGGGCCGATCCCCTGGTGCATTTAGGTAACAGCTTGGGGACCACAAACACTCAGGGCAGAAAGAGCCCCTCCAGGCCTATTTTTCCAGAATAGCCCCACCCAACAGCATCCCTGACAGGGGTTCCACCAGCATCTTCCAAGTGCCCTCATGACAGGGGGCTCCCAGCTCTCAGCACTCAAGGAACTTGGTGTGTCCCTTGGCACTGAGTCAGAAAGCCAGCCAGGGCCCCCGTCAGCCTCTCCAGAGAATCCACTGTCGTGTCAGCACTTGATGGCAGGAGGGAGTGTTCCTACAGCTTGTCGGGACAGGGAGTGTGGACGGGCCCACACTGGATTTGTGAAGATGTGAGGCCCCTGAGAGGAGGAGGTGGGCCTGCAGAAGCAGCACCTCTGTGGATTTATTGATACTTTGTCATTCGTGCTCTGTCTTGGGCATTTCAGAGGCTGGGAACTGGCCAGCCAGAGCTTCTGCAGGATTTGGGAGACCCAGCCCCTGGCTCTTTCCTCCTTCATCTCCACCTCATAGTCCTCTCAAAAGCACAGTCAGTCTGCCCTGTGGGTCCCTTGCTGGGAGGACCTTACCCAGGGCCAGGGGACCCCTGATGCCAGGGGAGCAGGTCAGCATTGATAAAAGGCTAGGTATTCCTCTAGCCCTGGGAGAGGAAACTCAAGTTCCTACCAACCACGAAGGAAGCAGGAGGCAGGGAGGCTCATTCAGGAAGGTTGGGGCCTCTGGCTATCTGAGCTTCATTTCCACTCTGAGAGGTATTTGATGTTTCTCTTTGGACAGATTTTAAGCATCACCTCTCTCTTTTCCCTTGTCCCACGCATCAGGACCAGCTGAAAATAAATCCTTGGTGCTTTCTCCTTTGGTTCCTACTATAATTTAAAACCACCAAGCTACTACCCACACAAGAGAACCCTCACCCAGCCCATCACCAAGCCACAGTAAATACCTAGGCCTGTCTCCTTTCCTGTCTCTCTCAAGCCATTTTGGACCTGCTTGAGAGGCCAGTCCTGCTCTGCCCGGAGACCTTAGTGATGCAAGGAGTAAAGCTTTTCATACCCTCCTGGTGAGGGAATGGTGTCATCAGTTCACAATCTAATCAAATTTTGAGTGGGAGATGTCTCCTGCTTTTGCATAATGACTGTAACAAGAACCTAGACTTCCAGAGTTATAAAAGAGAAGGATTCCTCAGTTTCAGGAATTCAAGGAGCATCAGACTTGTCAACACCAACTCTTGAGGTAGAAGACAATGAGAATGGTCTTTAAAATGCTGCAGGAAACTTGTTTCCAATCTAGAATTCTATACCCAGCTGAACTATTCGTCAAGTATGAGTGGAGGTATTTTGAGACATCTAAGTCTCAAAGGACTCCTCAGGAGAGCAGGGGTAACAGCAAAAATAGCAGAGCTCTCAAAAGTGCCCACTCCAGAAAAGCAATGAAAATACTGGCAAAATGATCCGATGCTTTTTTAGAAGTCTGGGAATGGACCAAAAGCTCATGTCTACTCAGGAGCATTTTTCTCAAGACAAATGGCTGAATCTCAGGATGAACAGCCAGCTCTGTGGCATTTCCACTTGTCTGGTCCTATCCTCCACTTTCCAGCTCAGCAGTAGCCTTGCAAAGAACCATCCACTCCCAGGGAAGCCTCCTGAGGGAGCACAGGGCATGGACCATTTTGAAAGCCTCATTCCCAAAGAATTGTCACTATTTTACCTGGCTGGGGGTTTCCTGGAAGACCCCATGTGGAGGGTCTGGGACCTGAGAGCTCGCCTCGTGCAAACAGCCTTTTCCTCAGAAGAGTTTGTTGAAATTAATCAGAGGCCACTGTTGAAAATCAAATCTGCCTGAGGCAAAAGTTAACAGTGGGACAAATGATACCCTAACCACAAAGCTTAAAATGAGAAGCTGGGGCATGAGGTGTCCACAGGGGCTTTGAAAACCTATGACACATTCCTGGTAATCTAAGAGGCCATGCACATGTGTAGGGCTGTGTGCAGCTGTGTACAAGCTCAGGAAAGACCTAGAGGGGCCCTAAGCTCTCCCCTCTGACTGACATCGAAGTTTTGTGCAAACAGGAAGTGGACAGTGAGGGAAAGTTGTAAACTCTAAATTCACTGCCTGACAGAGTGTTGATCATATGTCCCAACACACACAGAGAGCAGCTCTGTGCAGCAAAGACTGGGAGAGTGATTGGTTCCAGACATTTAAGGAAATCTCTAACCAATCTCTAGCTGACCACCAAGCTGAGTAGAGACTTCAGTGGCCACACACAGCAGTTTGTTGTTGTGTGACTTTATATATAACAGAGAATAGAGGCTTTATGGAATTTGCTCAGAAAAGTCACTAAGCATAAAAAGAACTGCGATGACAAAAACGACCACAACAACAAACCCTGTGGAGCAAAAAGAATCTGATTTCAAGAGTTGCCACATTATCTTATTTGAAATGTCCAGTTTTCAACAAAAAATTACATGATATGCAAAGGAACAAGAAAGTATGGCCCATACACAGGAAAAAGCAATCAATGGAAACTGTAGCTGACAGTGGATTTGCTGGACAAAGACTGCATATCAGCTAATTCAATATGTTCACAGAACTAAAAGAAACCATGTCTGAAGAACTAAAGGAAAATGAGAGACTGAAGTCTCAAAAATTAAAGAATATCTGTAATGAGAGAGATTATAAAAAGGACCCAAGTAGAAATTCTGGAGTTGAAAAGTACAATAACTGAAATGAAAGTCACTGCAGGAACTCAGGAGCAGATGTGAACAGAGAGAAGAAAAATCAGTGAACGTGAGGACAGGTCAGCTGAGCTGATCCAGGCTGAGGAACAGAAACAAGGGTGAAGAACAATGAACAGAGATACAGAAAGCTGTGGGGCACCAGCAAGCATACTGCACACACGTAATGGGAGACCTAGCAGAAGAAGAGAGAAAGGACTGGAAGGAAGATTAGAAGAAATGTTGAAAACTGAATACTTCCCAAAATGGATGAAAAATATTAATGTACACATCCAAGAAGCTCAGTGAACTCCATGTAGGATAAAATCAGAGATCTACACTACACACATCATAATCTAACCATCAAAAGACAAAGAGAGAATTTTGAAAGCAGTGAGATGGGAGACCCGCCTAATCCTGAACAAAGGATCCGTCCTCAATAACACTGACATCAGATTTCTATCAGAAACCACAGAGTCCAGAAAGCAGGGGCGTGACAACATCCCTCAGGAAGTGACAGGAGGATGTCACAAGCTTGGGAAAGGGCCTCCAGGCTCCAGCAATTGTCCAGTCAGGGTAAATGGGGAGCCCAGAGAACAGCCCTGTTGCCCCCGACACCCAGATTTAAACTTGCCATGTCTACACCAGAGCCTGGGAATCTGGGCTGTGCTGCAAGCCGGGTGAGGACCCTGAGCCTCGCGGGGAGCAGCCTCCACCAGAGGAGGTGCCGCCCAGGCGTCCACGGGCCTCGCTGAGAACCAGGGCACTTGGTGGTGGGTCTGCGCGCGCGCGCGCGTGTGTGTGTGTGTGTGTGTGTGTGTGTGTGTGTGAGAATCTGTGCACGTTGACCGCAGGTGTCAGTTTGTGTGTTCACGTGAGTGTTGTCTAGTGTGAGTGGCTTTGTGAGTGTGTAGATTTCTGTGTGGTGGCTCTGCGTGTGTGTGTGCATGTGTGACCACGATGGTAAAAGCCAAAGCCCTGTACCCATAAACATTCTCCGGGTGCTGGGCCCCACGCTACCCACCAGGCCCCATGCCCCTGCCTGGGCTGGGCAACCTCCTGCAGGTGGACTTCCAGGACCCCCGTTGTTGCTTTACTCGGGTGAGGAAGGTGTGGGGTGGGCACAGAGGTCCTGGGGTCCCCACCGAGCAGGAGGGTGGGTGGTGGGTGAAGCCACAGGCTGGACAAGGAGCTGGGTGGAAAGGAGGAGGCAGGTTTGAGAGGCCTCCTGGGGGAGGGCATCTGTGCAGGGCCTGGAGGACAGTTCGAATTTTCCAATCAAAGGTCAGAGAGGGCAAAGGCCTGGAGGAGGGTGGGACTTGGCAGTGGCTTTGGGATGCAGTTGGACAGGGCGTAAGTTATGTGAGCCTAAGTCCCTTCTGATGACATCAGGAGGAGAGGTCTTGAGACTGGGGAGAGGAGTCTGGTCATGAGCCCCATTTACATCACTAAATCGAGGTTGAGATGGGACAGTGACCAGGATCAAATCTTTTGTTGCTATGTGACCTTGGGGCTCACTCCTCACCTCTGTGAACCCTTTTCTTTGCCTGTAAAATGCCATGCTAACTTGGCCTTCTGACAAGTTTGGTGACTTTTGCAAAGTCATAGCTGGGTGGTCTGATACAAAGTGAGGTGTGCGACCATACAGGTTGGGACCCCAGTATCACTAGGCCAGATAGAGTCCTTGCACCCATTCACTGCTCGCGGGGCGGGGGACAGGGTGCGAGAGCAGCCTGGCAGGGGCAGAGCTTGTAGAACCTCGACCCTCGGCCTGCAGCTATGGCGCGGCTTCGGGGACGTGTTCAGCCTGCAGCTGGCCTGCACGCCACGGGCTAGAGGCCATTTGCCAGGCTCTGGTGTACCGCAGCGAGGACACCTCCGACCGCCCACCTGCGCCCATCTTCCAGCACCTGGGCTTCGGGCCGCGCGCCGAAGGTAAGCAGGGACCGGGGACCGCGGGCCGGCGGGACTGTGCCCGCAGTGACCTCGAACCCGGCAGGGCCAAGCGGAGGCAGGATGGTGGTCTTCTGGCACGAGGATGAGTCAGGGCGTTTGAAGGGACGGCGAGGGGACGAAGGAGCCTGTTTCAAGGGTGGGGAGGAGCATGTGGGCGGGGCGGAGGGGGGCCTTACAGGGAGTGGGCGGGACGAGGACCACTGGGAGCAGGAAGGGGACTTCTGGGTGGCGGGAATGAAGAGGACGGAGTCAGTATGGGGGGGAAGGGGGCGGGCCGGGACCTTCCCTGAACGGAAGGAGATCAAGGTGACCAGAGCCAGGAGTGGAGCTAAGACCTGCCTCCGGTTGGGAGAGCTGGAGAGCGATGTGGGCGGACAGAGGGTGGGACCTGTCCCCAGTCGGAAAGGGGTGTAAAGTGGGCGGGATTTGGTGGTGATGGGGAGGACAAGAGACCAGCGGGACTGTGTGAGCAGGGCAAGGGCAGGAGCATGTCACTGGCTCAGACGGAAGGGCCGGTGAAGCCGCCAGCAAGATGTGGGCGCAGAGGCGGGGCCGGGCACAACCGAGCCCCGCCCACGTCCGCCCCGCCCGCAGGGGTGATCTTTGCCCGCTATGGGCGCGCGTGGCGGGAGCAGCGGCGCTTCTCCGTGTCCACCCTGCGCAACTTCGGCCTGGGCAAGAGGTCACTGGAGCAGTGGGTGACCGAGGAAGCCTCGTACCTCTGTGTCGCCTTCGCCGACCAGGCCGGTGAGTGCTGGGCTGAGGGACAGGAGACAGGGATGGAGGCTGGGGAAGAGGAGGTGGAGGCGACACCCTGTCCTGCACCGACCCCTCCCAGGCCGCCCCTTCAGCCCCAACGCCCTCCTGAATAAAGCGGTGAGCAACGTGATCGCCTCCCTCACCTTCGGGCTCCGCTTCGAGTAGGAAGACCCGAGCTTCCTCAAGCTATTGGACCTCAGGGAGGAAGTAGAGAAGGAAAATTCCGGCTTCATGCCCCAGGTGCTAGAGTGGAGGGGGCAAGGAGCCCTGCGGGCGAGCTCCATGGAGGAGGCCTCCGCCTGCAATGGGCCTCCGCGGAGGAGGATTTGTCTGGAGGGGTGCTGGGTCAGCGGGCCCCAGGAGAGGGGTGAGGAACCTGTACCTCCTTCATGGGAAGCCACTGGAACCCAGGAGATGTGGATTTTAGGTTTATCCTTCTGGGGCCCGGGGCAGGAGACAGTGTTGAGGCCTGAACTTAGGGAGGAACCAGGTCAATGGCAGAAACACCCTGGAGGCGGCTGGGAACTGATTGGTGGAGGTGAACACCTGAGCACAGGATGACCTGGGACCTGCCCAGGCCCCTCGAGACCTGACTGATGCCTTCCTGGATGAGGTGGAGAAGGTGAGCTGCCAGGGACAGAGGTTATGGGTTGAGGGCCCCATGGTGTGAGCCCAGGCAAGGTGGGGCCTGTGTATCACCCCGTGATCAGTAACCCAGGGTGATGGGTGCAGAGTGGGAGGCCATTTGGGGTTTCCTCCCTCTGGCCCTGAACCCACCCTCTCTGCATGGCCCAGGCCAAGGGGAACCCCGAGAGCAGCTCCAATGATGAGAACCTGCGCCTGGTGGTGGCTGACCTGTTCCCTGCCGGGATGGTGACCACATCGACCATGCTGGCCTGGGCCCTCCTGCTCATGGTCCTGCACCCGGACGTGCAGCGTGAGCCCAGCCTGGGGGCCTGGTGGGATGGGCCGGGGAGGAGAGGGAGAGGCTGGGGGCCCTGAGCTTAGTTTGGCCACTAGGAGCTCTGAGCAGAGGCTGGGCCCTGGCTCAGAGGTCAGAGTGACCATCTCCTCCATGTGGTACAGCCCCTGGACAGGAGGCAGGAGGAGGTCGGGACTCAGCCCCCTGGGTTCTGACCACTGTGGGGATGCTTGTCTGTCCAGGCCATGTCCACAGGACATTAATTAGGTGATAGGACACACATAGTGACCAGAGATGGGGGACCAGGCTCACATGCCCTTCACCATGGCCGTGGTCCATGAGGTGCGGTGCTTTGGGGACATCACCCCACTGGGCGCACCCCACATGACGTCCCTCAACATTGAAGTGCGGGGCTTCTTCATCCCCAAGGCAGGCCCGTGGCCCTCCTCACTGCAGCTCAGCTCCACCTGCCCCCTGGTAGCCCCAGCATGGCCATTGCCGGGTGAGGCCAGGCCTGGAAGCCAACCTCCTAATCCTCTTCTCCACAGGCACCAACTGTCCAGCCTGGGTGGGTGTGGGGTGAAGCAGAAGTAGGGTTTGCCCTGTCATTTCAGAGACCTGTTTTGATGGGTGAGGTGGGGGGCCACAAAGTAAAATGTGACCCAGTGTGTTGGAGGAGACATGCATGCAGGGACAGGTGAGACTGAGGGTGCCCATGGGAGGCCTGTCACATGGCCCTGCCCCGGGGACAGGGAGGGTACCGAGGAGCTTCTTGGGCTGAGACTGACTTGAAAGAGTCCAGGTGTGTGCCAGGCAGAGCATGTGGCCCATGTGTATTTGGTGGCAGGGGTCCAGGCATCCCCCAGCCCAGACCCCACCCATGCCAGTCATCTCCTGCCAGGGGACGACGCTCATCACCAACCTGTCATCGGTGCTGAAGGATGAGACCGTCTGGAAGAAGCCCTTCTGCTTCCACCCCGAGCACTTCCTGGACGCCCAGGGCCGCTTCGTCAAGCAGGAGGCCTTCATCCCCTTCTCAGCAGGTGCCTGTGGGGTGCCCGGCTCGCTGCCCCCTCCCGAGGGAGTCTTGGAGGCATGGAGCCCAGGCCCCCAGGCTCACTGTCCCCATCCCCACCCACAGGCCGCCACTCGTGCCTCGGGGAGCCCCTGGCCCGCATGGAGCTCTTCCTCTTCTTCACCTGCCTCCTGCAGCGCTTCAGCTTCTCGGTGCCCCCTGGGCAGCCCCTCCCCAGCGACCACGGTGTCTATGGCTTCCTGGTGACCCCATCCCCCTACCAGCTCCGTGCTGTGCCCCGCTAGAGGGGGACACCAAGCCCCCAACCCACTCCTCAGTGGGGGCCCTGATGTCCAATAAACCAGTCTGATGGCTCCAACCTGGCTTGAGTCCCACCCGGGCCCCCTGACCAGCTCCTGGCAGAGATGCAGCCTCAGCAGCCTCCCCAGGGCCAGCTCTTACCCCTCCCTGATCCAGCCTTACCCGGCATCTGACCCCATTTGAGAGACAGGCATACTGAGGCTCAGAAGGTGACAGCTTACCCCCTAGTCACCCATGGAGACCCAGCACTGGCTGCCCTGGTTGATGACTAAGTCCATGTGGAAGTCTTGACTCCTGGGTGTCAGGAAGCAGGAGGAGTGTGAATGGGCTTCTGATAGGAATCAGCCTAATCCCTGGCTGGGTGTGCACCCTGGCGTTCAGGGATTCACTAGGAGGACTCACGGGAATCAGAAAAGCTGTTATACTCACAGTTATGGTCTTTCCAGAGAAAGAATCCAGATAGAATCAGCAGTGGTGAAACACACGTAGGTGGAGTTTGGGAAGAGTGGGCACAAGCTTCTAGCTGTCTCTCCCAGAGGATTCGTGCAGACAGTGCTCAGTTCTCCCAGCATTGACGTGTGACACAGCAGAGAGTATTGTTCACCAGGGAAGCTCACCCAAGTCTGGGTGTCCAGGGATTTGGTTGGGGGTCAGTCACTTAGACTGGGAGAGTCACATGGCCGACCTCAGTTACTCAGTCTCCAGCTTTTCTCAAGGTCAAAGAGTGGCCCAAGGCCGCCGCCATAATCACATTGTTGGCAGAAACTGTGTGGTGTGACCGCAGGCCACAGGTACAGAGACCCTCTGATCAGGCAGTACATCCCAAGGGTGTAGGGGATGTTTCCCAGGAGTTGTCAAGGGCCAGGCATTTTTTTGGTAATGTGCAGGGATTGAAAACCCCAGAGTACTGTGTAAACTTTTTACTGCATAGGCCACTCCCCTGGTTTTTGGCTCCTACAGCAAAATGGTCTTATTTGTTTGAGTATCCGCATTGTCTGTGTGTTTGTGTGTGTGTGTGTATGTGTGTGAAATTATACACAACATAAAATTTGCCATCTTAATTTTGACTGTCCAGTTCAATGCTATCAAGTTCTCATATTGTTGTGCAACTATCACACTATCCATCTCCCAAACTCTTTCATCTTGCAAAACTGAAAGTCTGCCCCCACTGGATAATAACTCCCCATGCCCCGTCCCTGTAGCCCCTGGCAACCACCATTGTACTTTCTGTCTCTATGAGTTTGACTCCTCCAGGGACCTCACATAAGTGGCATCATACAGTATTTGTCTTTTTGTGACTAACTTATTTCACTTATCATGGTGTCCCCAAAGATCACTCATGTTGTAGCATGTGTCAGAATTTCCTTCCTTTTTTAGGCTGAATAATATTCCATTGTATGCATTGACCACATTTTGCTTATCCCTTCATCCGTGGATGTACACTTGGGTTGCTTCTACCTTCAGCTACTGTGAACAATGCTGCTGTGAACATGGGGTACAAATATCTCTTTGAGACGCTGCTTTCAGTTTATGGATATATAACTACGGGACTGTTTTCCACGGCAGCTGCACCATTTTACGTTCCCACCAGCATCGCACATGGTTCCAATTCTCCACATTTTCTCCAACACTTACTATTTTCTGTTTTGATAATAGTAGCCATGGTAATGGGTGTGAGGTGGTATCTAATTGTGGTTTTGATTTGCATTTCCCTAACGATGAGTGATGTTGAGCATCTTTTCATGTGCTTATTGTCCTTTTGTAGATCTTCTTTGTAGGAATGTCTGTTCAAGTCCTTTGCCTGTCTAAGGTTGGGTTGTGTGTTTTGTTGTTATTGTTGTTTTTGAGTTTTAGGAGTTCTCTATTTAGTGTAGATATTAACCCCGTATGAAAGATAGGCACCGCCTAACAACCTGTTCCTCAGTGACAGACCCCACGCATCACTACGGCCCTATAAGATTAGTACCATAAACCCTCGGTGTGTAGTAGGCTATACCACCTAGGTTTGTGTGAGTACACTCTATGATGTTCACAGTACGATGAAATCACCTAACGACAAATTTCCTGGAACGTGTCCCTATTGTTAAGCGACCTGTGATTGTATTTGACTTGCAAATATTTTCTCCCATTCTGTAGGTTGCCTTTTTAGTCGGTGGATAGTTTCTTTTTTTAACTGTAATTCTTTTTAAAAATTTTAATTTATTTATTTATTTTTAAATTTTATTGATGTCTTAATAGTTTATAACATTGTGGGGTTTTAGTTGGACATTATTATTTGTCCATCCCCATATGGATGATGTATCCCTTCGCCCCTTGTGCCCACCTCCCACCCCCCTTTCCCTTGGTAACCACCAACCAGTTCCCTCTGTCCGTGTGTTTGTTTATATTCCACATATGAGTGAAATCATGCAGTGTTTGTCCTTCTCTCTCTGGCTTCTTTCACTTTAACATAATACCTTCTCGGTCCATCCATGTTGTTGCAAATGGGACAATTCTGTCTTTTCTTATGGCTGAGTAGTATTCCATTGTATGTATATACTACATCTTCTTCATCCAGTCATCAGTCAAGGGACACTTGGGTTGCTTCCACTTCTTGGCTATAGTGAATAATGCTGCCATGAACATAGGGGTGCATAAGCCTCTTGTGATGGTTGATTTCATGTCCGTTGTGTAGATGCCCAAGAGTGGGATTGCTGGATCATAAGGTATTTCTATTTTTAATTTTTTGAGGACTCTCCATACTGTTTTCCATAGAGGCTGCACCAGTTTGCATTCCCACCAGCAGTGAATGAGGGTTCCCGTTTCTCCACAACCTCTCCAGCATTTGTTGTTTTTTGTCTTGGTGATTATAGCCATTCTAACGGGTGTCAGGTGATATCTTAGTGTAGTTTTGATTTGCATTTCCCTGATGATTAGTGATGTTGAACATCTTTTCATGTGTCTATTGGCCATCTGTGTATCTTCCTTGGGAAAATGTCTGTTCATATCCTCTGCCCATGTTTTTATTGGGTTGTTTGTTTTTTTGTTGTTCAGTTGTGTGAGTTGTTTATATATTACGGTGGTTAATCCCTTGTCAGATATATGATTTGTGAATATTTTTTCCCAGCTGGTGGGTTGTCTGTTCATTTTGATCCTGGTTTCATTTGCCTTGAGAAGCTCTGTAGTCTGATGAAGTCCCACTTGTTTATTTTTTCTTTTGTTTCCCTTGTCCAAGTAGACATGGAATCTGAAAGGATCCCTTTATGACCGATGTCAATTAGTGTACTGCCTATATTTCCTTCCAGGTTATAGTTTCAGGTCTCCCTTTCAGGTCTTTAATCCATTTTGAGTTGATTTTTGTGTATGGCAGTAGAAGATGGTCTACTTTCATTCTTTTGCATGTGGCTGTCCAATTTTCCCAGCACCATTTATTGAAAAGACTTCCGTTCTCCACTGTATGTTCTTTACTCCTTTGTCAAAGATTAGCTGTCCATAGGTGTGTGGTGTTATTTCTGGGCTTTCAATTCTGTTCCATTGATCTGTGTGTCTGTTTTTGTACGAGTACCATGCTGTTTTGATTACTATAGCTCTATAGTATATTTTGAAATCAGCGATTGTGATGCCTCCAGCTTTGTTCTTTTTTTTCAGGATTACTTTAGCTATTTGGGGTCGTTTGTTGCCCCATATGAATTTCAGTATTTTTTGTTCTATTTCCATAAAGAATGTCATTGGGATTCTGATTGAGATTGCATTGAATCTGTAGACTGCTTTGGGTGGTATGGACATTTTAACTATGTTTCTTCTTCCAACCCATGTGCATGGAATATTTTTCCATTTCTTTATGTCTTCGTTGATTTCTTTCAATAGTGTCTTATAGTTTTCATTGTATAGGCCTTTCATCTCCTTGGTTAAATTCATTCACAGATATTTTATTCTTTTTGTTGCAATTGTAAATGGGATTGTCTGTTTGAGTTCTCTTTCTGTTAGTTCATCATTAGCGTATAGAAATGCAACTGATATTTGTAAGTTGATTTTATACCCTGCCACTTTGCTATAGTTGTTGATTATTGCTAGTAGTTTTCCAATGGATTTTTTTGCGTTTGCTATGTATAATGCCATGTCGTCTGCAAATAGTGAGAGTTTCACTTCTTCATTGCCTATTTGGAATCCATTTATTCCTTTTTCTTGCCTAATTGCTCTGGCCAAAACCTCCAGTACTATGTTGAATAGGAGCACTGAGAGTGGGCACCCTTGTCTTGTTCCTGTCCTCAAAGGAATGGCTTTCAGTTTTTCCCCATTGAGTAGGATATTAGCTGTAGATTTGTCATATATGGCCCTTATTATGTTGAGGTACTTTCCTTCTATATCCATTTTGTTGAGAGTTTTTATCATAAATGAACATTGGATCTTGTTGAATGCCTTTTCTGCATCGATTGGGATGATCATGTGGTTTTTATTCTTCATTTTGTTAATGTGGTGTATCACGTTGATTGATTTGCGGATGTTAAACCATCCCTGTGTCCCTGGTATAAATCCCACTTGATCATGGTGTATGATCTTTTTGATGTATTGCTGTATTCGGTTTCCCAATATGTTGTTGAGGATTTTTGCGTCTACGTTCATCAGTGATATGGGCTGTAGTTTTCCTTCTTTGTATTGTCCTTGTCAGGCTTTGGTATCAGGGTGATGTTGGCCTCATAGAATGTGTTAGGAAGTATTCCATCCTCCTCTATTTTTTGGAGTAGTTTGAGAAGGATAGGTATGGAATCTTCTTTGAATATTTGGTAAAATTCTCCAGGGAAGCCATCTGGTCCTGGACTTTTATTTTTGGGGAGGTTTTTGATTACTGTTTCAATCTCTTTCCTTGTGATTGGTCTATTCAGATTCTCTGTTTCTTCTTGATTCAGTTTTGGGAGGTTGTATGCGTCCAAGAATTTGTCCATTTCCTCTAGGTTGTCCAATTTGTTGGCATATAGTTTTTCATAGTATTCTCTAATAACCCCTTGTATTTCTGTGGTATCCATTGTAATTTTTCCTCTGTCATTTCTGATTTTATTTATTTGAGTCTTCTCCCTTTTTTTTCTTAGTGAGTCTGGCTAAGGGTTTGTTGATTTTGTTTATCTTCTCAAAGAACCAGCTCCTTGTTTCATTGATCCTTTCTACTGTTTTTTTGGTTTCAATTTCATTTATTTCTGCTCTGATTTTTTGTGTGTGTGTGTGAGGAAGACCAGCCCTGAGCTAACATCCGTTGCCAATCCTCTTTTTTGTTGAGGAAGACTAGCCCTGGGCTAGCATCTGTGCCCATCTTCCTCTACTTTATATGGGATGCCGTCACAGCATGGCTGACAAGCAGTGCATCGGCGGGCGCCCGGGATCCGAACCCGTGAACCCCAGGCTGCCAAAGTGCAAACTAAACTGCTGTGCCACCAGGCAGGCCCTGCTCTGATTTTTATTATTTCCCTCCTTCTGCTGATTTGGGGCTTTGTCTGTTTTCCTTTTTCTAGTTCTGTTAGGTATATTTTGAAGTTATTCATTTGGGATTTTTCTTGTTTGTTAAGGTGGGCTTGTATTGCTGTGAATTTCCCTCATGACCACTTTTGCTGCATCCCGTGTGAGTTGGTATGGTGTATTTTCATTTTCATTTGTCTCCGGATAGTTTTTGATTCCATCAATGATCCATTGGTTGTTCAGTAGCATGTTGTTTAGTCTCCACATCTTTGTCCTTTTCCCAGGTTTTTACTTGCAGTTGATTTCTAGTTTCGTAGCACTATGATCAGAAAAGATACTTGTAATGATTTCAGTCTTCTTAAATTTATAGAGGTTTGCCTTGTTTCCTAATATATGGTCTAACCTTGAGAATGTTCCATACACACTTGAGAAGAATGTGTACTCTGCTATTTTTGGGTGGAGTGCTCTGTATATATCTATTAAGTCCATCTCGTCTAGTTTTTTGTTTAAGTCCATTATTTTCTTATTGACTTTCTGTCTGGATGATCTATCCATTGATGTAAGTGGGGTGTTAAGATCCCCTACTATTATTGTGTTGTTGTCAATATCTCCTTTTAGGTGTTTTAGCCGTTGTTTTATGTACTTTGGTGCTCCTGTGTTGGGTGCATAGATATTTATAAGTGATATGTCTTCTTGGTGAAGTGTCCATTTTATCATTATATATTGCCCCTCTTTGTCTCTCATTACCTTTTGTATCTTGAATTCTACTTTGTCTGATACAAGTATGGCAACCCCTGCTTTCTTTTGTTTGCCATTAGCTTGGAGTATCATCTTCCGTCCTTTTACTTTGAGTCTGTGTTTGTCTTTAGAGCTGAGATGTGTTTCCTGGAGGCAGCACATTTTTGGATCTTGGTTTTTAATCCATCCTGCTACTCTGTGTCTTTTGATTGGAGAATTCAATCCGCTTACATTTAGAGTGAGTATTGATATATGAGCGTTTAATGTTGCTATTTTATTTTTCAGTTTCTGGTTCTTTTGCATTTCCTTCATTTCTTGTCCCATGTGTTTTGGACTGCCAATTCAGTTTGGTAGTTCTGCATGATGAGTCTCTTAGTTTTCTCTTTATTTGTCATATGTGGTTCTATTCTGGTTATTTGTTTAGTGGTTACCAGGAGGTTTATATAAAAGATCTCGTGGATAAGATAGTCCATTTTCTGATGCCTTTTGTTTCCTTAGACTAAGGTGATTTGATCCCTTTCCTCTTACCCTTTTAATTTGTTGTTGTCACTACTTATTCCATCTTGTGTTGTGAGTGTGTGTTTACAGCAATGAGTTTAAATTCATTTTTGATGTTTTCCAACTGCAATTTTTCTGGTTTAGTCTTCTTGTTTTTCTCCTTGCTCAAAACTTTATATCCCCTTTCTCTTTTGTTTTTTTTTCAGGACTAAGGACCTTCTTGAGCATTTCTTCTAGTGGGGATCTTGTGGTGATGAACTCCCTTAGCTTTTGTTTATCAGGGAGAGTTATTATTTCTCCATCATATTTGAAGGATATTTTCCCTGGGTAAAGTATTCATGGCTGAAGATTTTTGTCTTTCAGGATTTTGAATGTATCATTCCAGTCTCTCCTAGCCTGTAGAGTTTCTGTCGAGAAATCAGCTGAGAGCCTGATGGGGTTTCCTTTTTATGTTATTTTGTTTTTTTGTTTAGCTGCCCTTAATATTTTTACTTTGTCATTGACTCTTGCCAGCTTTGCTACTATGTAACGTGGAGTTGTTCTTTTCCTGTTTATATATTTAGGTGATCTATTGACTTCATTCACTGTTATTTCCAACTCTTTCCCCAGGTCTGGGAAGTTCTCAGCTATTATTTCTTTGAACAAACTCTCTGCTCTTTTTTCCCCCTCTTCTCCCTCTGGAGTACCTATTATCCTTATGTTACATTTCCTAATTAGTCTGATATTTCTTTAAGAATTTCTTCATTTCTTTTTAGTCTTACTTCTCTCTCATCCTCTATCTGGAGCGTTTCTGCATGGCTATCCTCGATAATGCTACTTCTTTCCTCCATATTGTTAGTTCTGCTCTTTGAAGCCTCCAGGTTTTCCTTTATCTTGTCCATTGTGTTTTTCATCTCCAATATTTCTGATTGGTTTTTCTTTATGGTTTCAATCTCTTTTGTGAAGAAATTCCTGAATTTGTTGAATTGTCTCTTTGTGTTCTGTTGTAATTCATTGAGTTTTTTTATAATAGCTATTTTGAATTCTGTGTCATTTAGGTTATAGATTTCTGTGCCTTCAGGGTTGGTTTCTGGGTGTTTGTCGTTTTCCTCTTGGTTTGGAGACTTAAGATACTTTTGCCTAGAGCCAGCTGCTTTACCCTTGCTATTTTTCATCTTGAGAATTTCTGGTCCTGCAGTTTCCACTTGCCACCACTGGGTGGAGGTCCCGAGCTGTGTGTTCTGAGCTCACTGCAGTCCCTGGAGGGACTGTGCCGAAGTGCAGGGTGTGGGGGCGGAGGGGTTCTCTCTTTCACCTGCCCGACCTCTGGGGCTTCCTTTCTCCCTGCTATCTGGCTCTCCTGGGGCATTGACTGCACCCCTGCAACAGTTCTTCCTAGCTTCCCTGTGGGCATCTCTCAACAGTCTGTGAGAGCACCTGGAGGGTGATAGCTTTCCCCACAGAGGGCTGCCCCTCCCCGCCTCTCTCTGTGAGCAGCACTGTCTGTCTTTGCTGATGGGATGGGGAGGGGGAGTAGATTTCCTTACCTCCCCTCAAGTCCTTTGGGGCTTCCCATGCCTCCATTGTCAGATGTACCTTGGCAGGGATCTCTTAGAAGTCCTTTGTAGTGTTTCATTGTGACCTCTGTTGGTATGGGAATGATGTTTTTGCTGTGTCTTAGGAGGCAGAGATTTAAGGAGGGAATCTCACTCTGCTATGAAGCTGACGTCACCTCCTATTTGTTTGTTGATAGTATCATTTGATGGACAAAACTTTTTAAATTTCACAAAGTTAAATTTGTCTATTCTTTTGTTGCCTGTACCTTTGGTGTCATATCCAAGAAATCACTGCCAAATCCAATGTTGAGAACCTTTTTTCCTATGTTTTCTTCTACGAATTTTCTAATTTTTGCTCTTATATTGAAGTCTTTGATCCATTTTGAGTTAATTTTTGTGTATGCTTCTAGGTGAAGGTCCAACTACATTGTTTTGCATTAAGATATTCAGATTTCCCCACACCATGTGTTGAAAAGACTGTCCTTTCCCCATTGAATGGTCTTGGCACCCGTGTCGAATCATTGGACTGTATATGAGGGTTTGTTTCTGGGCCTTCTGTTCTCTTCTGTTGGTCTATATCTCTGTCTTTAGGCCACTGCCACAGTGTGTTGATTACTGTGGCTTTGTAGTAAGTTTTGAAATCAGGCAGTATGAGTTTTATTCTTCTTTTTTCAAGATTATTTTGGCTATTTAGGGTTTCTTGAGATTCCATATGAATTTTAGGATTGATGTTTCTATTTTTGTAAAAGAGTCATTGAGATTTTGACAGAGATTGCATTAAATTTCTAGATCACTTTGAGTAGTCTTTACGACTTTACAACATTAATTCTTCTAATCCCTGAACCTAGGATATGTTTCCATTTACTGTGTCTTTAATTTCTTTAAGCAATATTTTGTAGTATTCATGATAGAAGTCTTTCATCTCTGTTGTTAATTCCTAAGTATTTTCTTTTTTCTGATGCTATTGTAAATCAAAAGTTTCCTTAATTTCATTTTTGGATTGTTCATTGTTTGTGTATAGAAATACAGCTGATTTTTGTGCGTTGATTTTTGTATCCTGCTACTTTGCTGAATTTGTTTGGAAGTTTTAACATAGTTTTTTGTGGAAACTTTAGGACTTTCTACATTCAAGATCATATCATCTGTGAACAAAGATAATATCATTTCTTAGTTTCCAATTTGGATGCCCTTTATTTCTTTTTCTTGACTAAGTGCTCTTGCTAGAACTTCCAGTACTTTGATGAATGGAAGTGATAAAAGTGGTCATCCTTTCTTTGTTCCTCATGTTAAAAGAAAAGCTTTTAGTTTTTCACCATTGAGTATTGAGTTTGCTGTGTGTTTTCTTAAATGGCTTTTGTTATCTTGAGGTAGTTTCCTTCTATTCCTAGTTTGTTGAGTGTTTTTAAGATGAAAGAGTGATTAATTTTTTCAAATGCTTTTTCTGCATTGAGATGATCATGTAGTTTTTGTCCTTCATTCTGTTAACATGGTATATAACTGATCAATTTTCATATGTTGAATCATTCTTCAATTCCACTAATAAACCCCACCTGGTCATAATCCTTTCCGACTTGTATAATCCTTTTCATATGCTGCTCCATTTGGTTTGCTACTGTTTTCTTGAGGTCTTTTACATCCATGTTTATAAGGGATATTGGTCTGTCATTTTCTTTTGTTGTAATGTCTTTTCTGGCTTTGATATCAGGGTAATGCTGGCCTCATAGAGTGAGTTAGGAAGAGTTTCCTCCTCTTCAGTATTTTGGAAAATTGTGAGTAGAATTGGTGTTAGTTCTTTAAAAGTTTGGTAGAATTCAACAGTGAAGCCATCAGATCCAGGGCACCTCTTTGTCAGGAGATGTTTGATTATTTGTTCAATCTCCTTATTTATTAAAGGTCTACTCAAATTTTCTGTTTCTTTATGATTCAGTCTTGGTAGGTTTTGTATTTCTAGAAATTTGTCCATTTCATCAATAGGTTATTCAATTTGTTGGCATACAATTGTTCACAGTTCTCTCTTATAATGCTTTTTATTTACATAGATCAGTAGTAATGTTGCCACTTTCGTTTCTGATGTTAGTACTTTGAGTCTTCTATCTTTTTTTCTTAATCCATCTAGCTAAAGGTTTGTCAGCTTAGTTGATCTTTTTGAAGAACCAACTTTTGGTTTAATTGATTTTCTCTATTATTTATCTAGTCTCTGTTTCATTTATCTCTGCTGTACATTATTTCCTCCTTTCTGCTAATTTTAGGTTTAGTTTGCCCTTCTTTTTCTAGTTCGTTAAGGTGTAGACTTAGGTAATTGATTTGCTATCTGTATCAATGTAGGCATTTACAGTTATAGACTTCCCTCTGAACATAACTTTTGCTGGATTCCATAAGTTTTGGTAATTGTGCTTTTGTTTTCATATCTCTCAAGCTATTTTCTACTTTTTCTTATGATTTCTTCTTTGACCCATTGGTTGTTTACAAATGTGTTGTTTAATTTCCACATATTTGTAAGTTTTCCAGTTCTCCTTCTGTTGTTGATTTCTAGGTTGTGGTGGACAAATATCCTGCTCACTATCAAGCCGGTCCAGCATGATTTCCATGCACAGGCAGCATATCAGCCACTTCATCTGGAAAGTTCCACATGGCATTTAAAGGAGAGGAAGAATAATCCCCCTTCTCAGGTTAAAGGAAAGTTTTCAGTAGTTTCCTGATTTTGCCCTATCCCCACTTGAACTACATTCTTGGTTATGAGAGGTCATAGAGGTGCCCTCTGTTGTCCCAGCATAATTTTCCTCTTGGAGCATCCCTCACACAAATGGCCATAATTCGGACCAGATGAAATCTGACCTTGGTGCAGAGTCATCATCTCTCCCCACCCTCTTCTTTGTTTTCATTTAGGCTACTTACATATAGCAATAACCAGAGGATCGTATATTAGCCTGTTTCTTGGGGTTTTTCTTTTTGCATTTCCTTACATATCGAGTGAACCAACCCCTCAGAGGTTAACTCTATCATTTCCAAATTCCATAGGTAACTTATATCTCCAGTGACTGACCACAGTGTAGTTCTGCATCACACCACGAGTGGTGCAGAAACTGTTCAGGAATGAAGGTTGGTCAACCCCCGCCCCTTCCATTCTTCCTTTTGCAAACTATGCCTTCACCACGTTCCAGTGAATCAGGGTCATTCTAATGAACACCACTTTAGAAGCCAACTGTGTCGGGGATCCCCAAGAACACCCTAGAGTCAATTATTTCCGGGAAGACTCACAGACATCATTAATGCTGTTATATTCATGGTTATTCTGTTATAACCTTATAATATATAGTCTGTATGGGGTGTTATAACAAAATACCCTAGAATGAGTGGTTATAAAAAGCAAAATTTTTTCTCCACAGTTCTGGAGTCTGGGAAATCCATGATCAAGGCTCTGGCAGATTTGAGTCTGGTGAGGGCCCACTTTATCTTCACGGACCGTCACCTTTTCACTGTGTCCTCACCTGGTGGAAGGGTCAAGGAACCTCCCTGGGTTCTCTTCTGTAAGGGCACCAATCCCATTCATGAGGACTCCACCCTCATGACCTAATCAGCTTCAAATGCCCCACTAACAAATACCATCACACTCGGGATTAGGTTTCAACATATGAATTTAGGGGACACAGACATTCCCTCTATTGCAGCTATGGTTTATTACAGTGAAGGGATACAGATTAAATCAGCAAAAGTAAAAGACACATAGGACAGACAGACAGACACAAGGAGAACCTGGCACAGATTTCCATTTGTCCTCTTCCAGGGGAGTCACAGGGACAGCAGTTAATTCCCCAGCAACGATGAGTGACACACGCACAGAATATTCTCAATCACAGAAGCACAGCCGAAACTTAGTGTCCAGGGATGTTACTGTGGTTGGTGTCATAGGCATGGAGCATCTGTGTGGCTGACTGAGTGACTAAGTCTCCATTTCCTCCAGAGGCCAGACAGATACAGGGAGATGTAGGGTCCCCCCACCACATGTCATATTGTTAGCATGAATGCTCTGGCATTGCCTGAGGCTCCAGGAAAACAAAGACATGGTTATCTGGAAGAATATTCCCAGAGCCTAAAGGTCATCGCCCTGGAGCTGGTCAGGGACCAGTCACTGCTTTACAAGGTGCAGGATTTGAACCCTCCAAACCTGCTGACTTTACCCTTTACTGCAAGGGACTCACTCAGCCTGGATGCCCACAACCCAGGCCCAACTCCCCCCACCCCACCATGGGCCAGCAGCTCAGCTAGCACCACCAAGTCTGCTGCCCCACTTCATGTATGACACCCTAATAGATGGGGACCTCAGGGATGGCCGGGAAGGGATGTGCCAGGTTAACACCCAGGCTCAGTCCTCAGGTGCCAGAGCCGTCCCTGGGAAGGCTGATGTCAGTCCAGGGGTGAGCACCTCCCTGAGCTCTCAGTCGCCCCAAGATAGGATGGTCCCCCTTTCCCTAGCACCTCCAGGATGCTCATGTCCTGGCCCCAGCAGAGTAGGAGTTGCCTCATGGACAGGCTGGAGCTGGAGGACACTTATCTGGGCTCCACCCAGGGCACTGTCCTCAGAGTGGCTGGCTCAGGCTGGGCTCTCAGGAGGCTTGGCCAAGGTGCAGGGAATGAGCCCTGTGGGCCCCAGGCATGCCCTAGGGACAGGAGTCTATCTTGGACCCATGTGACAGTGGGATGGCCAGAGGAGAAGGATGCCACATGGGGATCTTGGAGGAGGACACCCTGGCTCTTGTCCTTGCTTTGCTAGGACAGTCCATGACCCTGGGTCAGTCCCCCCCTCTGCCCTGGGCCTTTGTTCCCCTTCAGCCAATAAGATGATATACCAGATGGCCGCTGAGTCCTGTCTTCCTACTCTGACTCTGCAGCTGTGACCTTGTTAGCCTGGAGCCCTGGCTGAGGGGAGGGACTGCCATCCTCTCCACCTGTTCCCACCCCCACAATTGACTGTCTCTGCACTGAGCACACGGGCAGTGCCCAAGGGTTTCTAATGACTGTCTGCTTACCCAAGTCTTGGGCAGACCCCTGCTGCATTTAGATAACAGCTTAGGGACCACAGACACTCAGGAGAGAAGCAGCCCCTCCAGGCCTGTTTTTCCAGAGGACCCCCACCCAACAGGATCCCTGACAGGGGTTCAACCGGCGTCTTCCAGGTGCCCTCATGACAGGGGGCTCCCAGCTCTCAGCACTCAGGGAACTTGGTGTGTCCCTTGGCACTGAGTCAGAAAGCCAGCCAGGGCCCCTTCAGTCTCTTCAGAGAATCCACTGCTGTGTCAGGGCTTGCTGGCCGGAGGGGGTGTTCCTACAGCTTGTTGGGACAGGGAGTGTGGAGGGGGCCACACTGGGTTTGTGAGGACGTGAGGCCCCTGAGAGGAGGCAGGTGGGCCTGCAGAAGCAGCACCTCTGTGGATTTATTGATAATTTGCCATTCATGGTTTTGGGGATGTCAGAGTCTTGGGGATGTCAGAGGCTGGGAACCATCCCAGCCACAGCTTCCTCAGGAGTTGGGGACCCAGGCCCCAGGCCTTTCCTCCTTGCTCTCCACCTCAGAGGCCTCTGAAAAGCACGAGCGGGCATGCCCTGTGGGTCCCTTGCTTGGAGGACCTTCCCCAGGGCCAGTGGAACCCCAATGCTGGGGTGGGGGGCAGGTCCGCATTGATAAAAGCTGGGTATTCCTCCAGTCCAAGGGGAGTGGCCTCGATTCCTGCCAACCAGCAAGGAAGCAGGAGGCAGGGGAGGTTTATTCAGGAAGGTCACGCCACCTGTCTATCTGGGCTTCTTCCCCACTCTGAGGGGTGTGACTTCGTTGTTTTGTGTTAGTTTTCTGACAGCCTTTAAGCGTCACCTCTGTCTCTTCCCCTGTCCCACCCTCTGGACCACCTGATAATAAATCCCTGGTGCTCTCTCCTTTGGTCCCTCCTAGAGTTTCATACCACCAAGCCGCTACACAAGAGAACCCTCACCCAGCCCATCACCAAACCACAGTAAATATCCAGGCCTGTCTCCGTTCCTGTCTCTCTCAAGCCATTTTGGACCTGCTTGAGAGGCCAGTCCTGCTCTGTCCAGAGACCTCAATGATGCAAGTAGTAAAGCCTTTCGTACCCTTTTGGTGAGGGAATGGTGTCATCAGTCCACATCCAAATCAATTTTGAGTGGGAGGTCTCTCCTGCCTTTGCAGGGTGACCATAACAAGAACATACAGACTTGCAGAGTTATAAAGAATCAAGACATCTCATTTGTAGGAATTCAAGTAGCATCATACTTGTCAACACCAACCCATAAGATAGAGGACAACAAAAAGGTCTTTAAAATTCTGCAGGAATGTTGTTTCCAATCTAGAATTGTATACACAGCTGAACTGTTAGTCAAGTATGAATGGAGACATTTTGAGACATCTAAGGTCTCATAAACACCCCTCAGGGGAGCAGCGATATCAGCAAAAATGGCAGAGCTCTGAAAATTTGCCACTCCAGAAGAGAAATGAAAAAACTGTCAAAATGGCCAGTTACTTTTTCAGAAGTCTGGGAATTAACCAAAAGCTCACAGCTACTCAGGAGCATTTTTGTCAAGACAAATGGCTAAATCTTAGAATGAACAGCAAGCTTTGTGCCATTTCCACTTGTCTGGTCCTATCCTCCACTCTCCAGCTCAGCAGTAGCCTTGAAAAGAACCATCCACACCCAGGGAAGCCTCCTGAGGGAGCACAGGGCATGGGGCATTTTGAAAGCCTCATTTCCAAGGAATTGTCACTATTTTACCTGGCTGGGGGTTCCCTGGAAGACCCATGTGCAGGGCTGTCTGTGTGGGACCCGAGAGCTCGCCTCGTGCAAACAGCCTTTTCCTCAGGAGAGTTTGTTGGAAGTAATCAGAGGCCATTGTTGAAAATCAAAGCTCCCTGAGGGAGTGAATAACAGTCGAGACAAATAATACACTAACCACACAGCTTTAAAGGAGAAGCTGGGGTGTGAGCTGTCCACAGGGGCTTTCAAAAGCTCTGACACATTCCTGGGAATCTAGGAGGCCATGCATGTGTGTAGGGCTGTATGCAGCTGTGTGTAGGCTCAGGAAAGACCTGGGGTGCCCTAAGCTCTCACCTCTGAATGACCTTGAGCATCCTTGCAAATGAAGTGAAGGCTGAGGGAAAGTTGTAAACTCAAAATCCAGTGCCTGGCTGAGTGTTGAAAGTATATCCCAACACACACAGACAGCACCTCTGTGCAGCAAAGACTGGGAGAGTTATTGGTTCCAGACATTTAAGAAAATCTCTAACCAATCTCTAGCTGACCACCAAGCTAACTGAGTAGAGACTTCAGTGGCCACACACAACACAGAATAGAGACTTTATGGAATTAGTTCAGAAAAGTCACTAGGCAAAGAAACATCTACAATGACAACAGATAACCACAACACAAACCCTGCCGAGCAAAGAGAATCTGGTTTCCAGAGTCACCACAATGTCTTCTTTGAAATGTCAAATTTTCAACCAAAAATTACAAGACATGCAAAGGAACAAGGAAGGAGTGCCCATACACTGCAAAAAGGAATCAGTGGAATCGGGGCCTGGCAGTGGAGTTGCTGGACAGAGACGGCATATCAGCTAATTCAACATGGTCACAGGAGTAAAGAAACCACGTCTAAAGAACTAAAGGAAAGTGGAAGTATGATGTGTCACCAATTAAAGGATATCTGCAGTGAGATAGAAATTATACAAAAGAACCAAGTGGAAATTCTGGAGTTGAAAATACAATAATTGAAATGAAAGTCACTGCAGGAACTCTAGAGCAGATGTGAACAGAGAGAAGGAAAATCTGCGAACATGAGGACAGGTCAGCTGAGCTGATCCAGGCTGAGGAACAGATACAAGGGTGAAGAAGTGAGCAGAGATTCAGAAACTTGTGGGGCACCAGCAAGCATACCGCACACACGTAATGGGAGTCCTAGCAGAAGAAGACAGAGAAAGGACTAGAAGGAATATTTGAAGAAATATTGAAAACTGAATACTCCCAAAATTTGATGAAAAACATTATTCTACACATCCAAGAAGCTCAGTGAACTCCATGTAGGATAAAATCGAGATCTACATGTACACACATCACAAGAAAACCGTTAAAAGACAGAGAGAATCTCGAAAGCAGTGAGAAAGATCAGAGACCCGCCTAATCCTGAACAAAGGATCCGTCCTCAATAACACTGACATCGGGTTTCTAACCAGGAACCACAGAGGCCAGAAAGCAGTGGGGTGACACCATCTCTCAGGAAGTGACAGGAGGATGTCACTAGCTTGGAAAAGGGCCTCCGGGCTCCAGCAATTGTCCAGTCAGGGTAAATGCGGAGCCCAGAGAACAGCCCTGTTGCCCCCCGACACCCAGATTTAAACTTGCCATGTCTACACCAGAACCTGGAAATCTGGGCTGTGCTGCAAGCCGGGTGAGGACCCTGAGCCTCGCGGGGAGCAGCCTCCACCAGAGGAGGTGCCGTCCAGGCGTCCACGGGCCTCGCTGAGAACCGGGGCAGTTGGTGCTGGGTCTGCATGTGTGGGAGAATCTGTGTGCCCTGAGTGTAAGTGTCAGTTTCTGTGTTTCACATGAGTGTTGTCTGAGTGTGAGCGGCTTTGTGGGTGTGCAGATTTTGGTGTGTTGGGTCTGTGTGTGTGTCTGCATGTGTGAGAATGAGGGTAAGAGTCTGGGCACGGATGAGTGGTTTGCGTGTGATTAGGTGTGTCTGTGTCTGTGCGTGTCAAGTGTGCAGTGTGAGGTAAAGGGGACAAATGGAGACCCTCAGCCCCGTCTGTCTCCCTCCCAAAGATCAGTAAGGGCAAAGGCCTGGAAAGGGGTGGCACTAGGCAGCAAGTTTGGGATGCAGTTGGACATGGCTTAAGTTGTGTGAGTCTGAGTCCCTTTTGATGACATCAGGAGGAGAGGTCTTGAGATTGGGGAGAGGAGTCTGGTCATGAGCCCCATGTACATCAGTACTGAGGCTGAGAGGGGTCAATGAAGAGGTTCAAGTTTTTTTGTGTGAACATAAGTTCTCAGTTCCTTTGAGTCAATATCAAGGAGCGTGATTGCTGGATCACATGGTAAGAATGTTGAGTTTTGTAAGGAACTGCCAAACTGTCTTCCAAAGTGGCTGTGCCATTTTGCGTTCTCACAGCAGTGTCTGAGGCTGCCTGTTGCTCCACAGTCTCACTGCATTCGGTGTTCTCAGTGTTCCAGATTTCCACCATTCTAGTATGAGTGTAGTGGAGATGTATTTTTATGAATAATTTTTAAATCGTGGTAAAAGAATACATAACACAATTTACCGTCTTAACCACTAAGTATCCAGAACTTTTCCATCTTGCCAAGACGAAGCCCCGTTCCCTTAAATCAACTCCGGGAGGCGGGCCCTGCCCAGCTTTCTGCCCAACCCCCCCAACCCGCTTTGCTCCTCGGCCGCGGCCTCCTGCGCCCCCTGGCTCCCGCCTGCGGAACTGCAGATGCGGCCGCCCAGCCGGGCCTCCCCCTGATCCTAGCGCTGCGCTGGGCGAGTCCGCACTGCGAGTCCGGTGAGGCGGCCAGGCCCGCGGCCCCACAAGCTGCAGCAGCTTCCACGCTTCCTTTCTGTCCCCAGGGAGGAGCGGGAATTGCGGGGTTTGCTCCGCGGGCGCTCCATGCCGCGGGGGGAGGGACAAGGCGAGCAAAATGCCACCAACTTTCCCAGCGCCCTGGCTGGGGCCGCAGCTCCCTACCTGCTTTCTAGGGCTCTCCTCCAGGGTTTGCTCCGCCTCACGTTGGGGACCCAAGGCCGCGTGCGTCTGGGTGCTTGGGGGACAGGGACCAGGCGCTTCCTGCTCCGCCATCGTGCACAGGTCACCGTTGTACTCTCAGTCAGGTCTCAGTGTCCAGAGGGCCCTTCCCTGCGCGGGTGAACACCTGTGACACGCGTGGTCTCTGCGGGTGCTCACCCCTCTACCCCAGCAGCTTCATCAGAGCTGAAGCCCAGCGAGGGCGGGTGGAGTGTGTTTCTAAAACAAATCTTAGTAACTTACATGTAGAGCAGTAGCTCAGAGCCTGCCGGGTTTTTTAAAAAATATTTTTCAGAAATTATTTTATTGACGTCAATAAAGCCAAGTATTTTATTGGCTTCTAACATTGTATAAATTTCAGGTGTACATTATTATATTACAGTTTCTGTATAGACTGCATCGTCTTCACCACCAGTAGTCTAGTTTTTATCCCTCACCATACATATACGCCCTTTTACCCCTTTTGCCCTACCCCCTCCCCTCTTTCCCTCTGGTAACCACCTATCTGTTCTCCTTATCTACGTGTTTGTTTATCTTTCACATATGAGTGAAATTGTACAGTATTTGTCTCCCTCTATCTGGCTTGTTTCGCTTAACATAATACCCTCCAGGTCCATCCATGTTGTCACAAATGGCACGTTTTGTCTTTTTTATGGCTGAGTAGTATTCCATTGTGTATACACACAACATCTTTATCCTTCCTCTGTTGATGGGCACTTGGGTTGCTTCCGTGTCTTGGCTATTGTGAATAATGCTGTGATGAACATAGGGGTGCATAGATCTTTTTGAATTATTGAGTTCATGTTCTTTGGATAAATACCCAGGAGTGGAATAGCTGGAACATATGATATTTCTATTTTTAATTTTTTGAGAAATCTCCATACTGTTTTCCATGGTGGTTCCACCATTGCATTCCCACCAGCGGTGTATGAGGGTTCCCGTTTCTCCACATCCTCTCAAACATTTGTCATTTCTTGCCTTGTTCATTATAGCCATTCCACAGGTGTGAGGTGATATCTCATTATACCTTTGATTTGCATTTCCCTGATAACCAGTGATGTTGACCATCTTTTCATGTGCCTGTTGTCCATCTGTACATCTTCTTTGGAAAAATGTCTGCCCATTTTTTGATCCAGTTGTTCATTCTGTTGTTGTTGAGTTGTATCAGTTCCTTATATATTGTGGAAGTTAACCTCTTGCCAGATATATGATTTGCAAATATTTTCTCCCATTTGGTGGGTTGTATTTCATCTTGCTGTTTGTTTCCTTTTCTGTGCAGAAGCTCTGTAGTCTGATGCAGTCCCATTTGTTTATCTTTTCTTTTGTTTCCCTTGCCTGAGTAGATATGGTATACGAAAATATACTACTAAGACAGATGTCAAGGAGCATAATCTTCATGTTTTTTTCTAGGAGTTTTATGGTTTCAGGTCTCACATTGAAGTCTGTAGTCCATTTTGAGTTAATTTTTGTGAATGGTGTAAGATAATGGTCTACTTTCATTCTTTTGCATGTGGTTGTACGTTTTGACAATACCATTTATTGAAGAGAACTTCCTTTCTCCATTGTATATTCTTGACTCTTTTGTTGAAGATTACCTGTCCATAGATGTGTGGTCTCATTTCTGGGCTCTCAATTCTGTTCTGTTGATCTCTGTGTCTGTTTTTCTGCCAGTACCATGCTGTTTTGATTACTATAGCTTTGTGGTATATTTTGAATTCAGGGAGTGTGATACCTGCACATTTGTCCTTCTTTCTCAGGATTACTTTGGCCATTCAGGGTCTTTTGTTGGGCCCTATAAATTTTAGGATTCTTTGTTCTATTTCTGTGAAGAATATCATTGGGATTCTGATTGGGATTGCATTGAATCTGTCGATTTCTTTAGTTAATAAGGAGATTTTAACTATGTTTATTCTTTCAATCCATGAGCATGGAATTTCTTTCCATTTCTTCATGTCCTTCGATTTCTTTGAATAATGTCTTATGGTTTTCAGTGTACAGGTATTTCACTTCCTTGGTTAAATTTATTCCTAGGTATTTTATTCTTCTCGTTGCAGCTGTAAATGGGGTTGTATTCTTGATTTCTCTTTCTGCTCATTCATTATTAGTGTATAAAAATGCAACTGATTTTTGTATGTTGATTGTTCTACCCTGCAACTTTACTATATTCCTTGATTATTTCTAATAGTTTCTGGTGGGTTCTTTAGGGTTTTCTATAAGTAGAATCATGTCATCCACAAATAGTTACAGTTTTACTTCTTCCTTTCCAATTTGAATCCCTTTTATTTCTTTTTCTTTTTTAATTGCTCTGGCTAAAACTTCCAGGACTACATTGAATAAGAGTGGTGAGAGTGGGCATCCTTGTCTTTTTCCTGTTCTCAGAGGAATGGCTTTCAGTTTTTCCCTGTTGACTTTGATGTTGGCTGTGGGTTTGACCTATATGGCCTTTATTGTGTTGAGGTAGAGCGTGCATTTTAAGATGGCTGCAAATGCTGCTCTGTCACTTTGAACTCTTGACGTGACCCCTGAGACTCAGTCTCCTCCATGATTGGGGACCATGAAGCCACCTGCCTTACAGGGCCATGGGGAGGACACGTGGAGGGAGCAGGAGAGCCTGGCACGTGAGGGCCTGATCAATGGAAGCTACGATTGCACAATGATTGCAAAGGCCGTCGGCCTCACGACTGTACTGTGTGCTCACTGTCCTCACGAGGTTTCCTCAAGGCCCCCGTCCTGGACAAGAAGCCCCTAGTATCGGGGGCTCTGCCTGAATTACAGATGTGTCTGTCCCTGCCCTTCATATCCACATTAGGGTGACTGCTTGGGAGGGCATGACACATCCAAAACAGAGGGTGGATAAAGACAGTTTATCCAGGACCAGGGTGTGACCAACACTAGGATCATCCTGACCCCCGCCCCCCCGCTAGCACCACCTGAGTCTCTGACAGTCCTGGGTAGGAAGTTGTTGCCCACAGGACAGGACATTCAACTGAGACCAATGAGAGGCCACAGGCTGGATCCCAGAAGTCCCCAGTGTGCCCATGTGTCTTGCCCTCCTGGTCTGTTGAGTGGCCTCAAAACTACTCCCTCGGCCACCTGGGGGACCAGCAACCCCAGTTCCCCACTGGTCAGTTCTCGGGCAGACTTGCAAAGCCTCAGTAATGAGCCGCCTCCTGCCTGCAGCCCCTCACCCCCATGCAGGGCTTTGCAGAGGCCCTTTAGTCCTACCGCCAGGTCACTTGACTTGAAGTGCCAAGCCAGTCAAAGTCCTCCAGGAACTCTTCCCAGAAAGGCCTGCTCCAGCCTGGGGCAGTGTCCCCACGACCCTCAAAGCAGTCCCCACACTGCTGGCCTGCCATGTCAGCTCTCTGCCTTCCCACTCCTCCTCTTGGTCATGAGCACCTTGGAGCAGGGGCCACCATCATCTTCCCACCAGGCTGCAAGTGCCCAGCCCAGCACCCAGCACATGGTCCATCCACCAGGGGTGGAATAGGATCCAAGGCCTGATCAAGGCAAGATGCAGGGAAGGCCGAGTAAACTGAGGAAGGCCCAGCTGGGCCCCAGCAAGGTACACCCTCTGGCCCTGACCCTGGGCACAGAGTGAGGATGTGGGAATTCAGAAGTGGAGGAGCAGCTTTCACAAGCTAAGCAGGAACTGCAAATGTTGAAAGACAATACCAAGAGGTCACAGCCCTGGGGAACCATCTCTGAGTTGACATCTCTGAGTGGGGGATGTCCAGAGGCACCCTGGGAAGAAGCTGGTCCTCTTACTGTTGGGAGTGAGTGAGGGAGAGAACTGGGGGAGGGGAGTGCCTCCTGCAGGCCCTGCTTCAGCTGGGGAGAGAATTCTCCAGCTGTTTCCAGAATGAGACCTTGCCTCAGATACCCCTGAGGGCGAGGGGGACTGTCCCCTACCCAGGAAATGTCCCTTCGCCACCCTCTGGGTTCCTGCCCCTTCCCATTTGAGTAGGTTTTGGCCTCCAAGTTCCCATCAACTTCACTGATTTAAAAACTCAGCCTCGAGGCAGCTCCCATCACCTAGTGGTTAACGTTTGGTGTGCTCTGCTTCGGTGGGTCCAGTCAGTTCCTGGGTGTGGAACCACACCACTTGTCTGTGAGTAGCCATGCTATGGCAGTGGCTCACATAGAAGAACCAGCAGAACTTACAACTATTCACCATTATGTACTGAGGCTTTTGGGGCAAAAAAGGAAGAAAAAAGGAGGAAGGTTGGCAACAGATGTTAACTTAAGGTGAATCTTCCCATGCAAAATAAAAGGGGGGGGGGGGAGAAAAAAGAAAAAAAAAACTCAGCCTCAAATTCTACCCGTTTTCTTATTGAAGAAGGAGGATGCTGAGGCTGGGGCAGTGGCACTGTCCTGTCATGGTGTGGTCACCCCCCTGCTTGGCAACTGAGCGAGAGACTGAACAAGCGGGAGGGCCTGTGGCCACAATTCCAGCAAGAGATTCGCACACACTGGCACTGGGTGGTGCCGAGGTTGCATCTTTCCTTGAGGGACCACAGAGTCAGGGTTGGGAGGGATGGCGCTGGAGCAGGGAGGACCTGGCCCAAGGGGAGGTAGGAGGGCGGCAAAGGGGGAGGCCTGAGAATCCATTCCATGTGGTCCTCAGCAGGCCTGTGAGGGTGTAAAGAAATTATATCATCCCCACTTGCTTCCCATCCCCTTCTCTTCCAGAAAGAGTTAGAACAGCTGATGTTCAAGGACAAATGATACTGAGGAGGAGGGAGGCCCATCCTCTGGGGACAGAGTCACATCCTATGTTAAGCCACCCTAGTACTCTGAGCTGCCTGGCAGCTCAGTCAACAAGGGCGAGTGCCCACCCCACCTTTCCCTGAGTCAGGAAAGTGGACACAAGCACGAGGAGATTCCTCACCTGGGTGGCCTCAAGAGCTAGGCGGTCGAGTACCAGTTTATAACCAACTTAGGAAGGGTCTCTGGGTCTTCGGACTGGCTGGTTGGGTGACTAGGGAGCTCTGGAAACAACACTGCTGCCTCCCCACACCCAGATGTAAAAGTGCAAAGGCCACGACCAAATGAAAACCAAAGAAGCTAAGCCAGCAGCCAGCCGGGTGAGGGTCCTCAGCATCACTGCCCACAGTTTCCGGGCGGGGAAAGGAGGGGGAATCGGCTTCAGGCAACTACCGAGAACAGGTGCACTGGTACTGGGTCTGTGTTTGTGTGTGTGTGTGTGTGTGTGTGTGTGTGTTTGGTGCAGGTATTAATGTGTGTATGTGGTTTTGTGGGTGTGTAAATGTGTGTGCGCATGTGCTGTGTGTCAGTATGTGAGCATGTGGGAGTGTCTGAATGTGAGTGGTGAGTTGTGATCTGTGTCTGTGTGTTGAGTGTGCGAGTGTGAAGTGAGGGACACGGAGAACTTCATCCCTCCCCACCTCCCTGTGGTCCCTCTGATCACGGTGACCTCCCTGAGAGTGCCAGTACAAACCTGGGAGGTGAAGGTCACTCCGGAGGGGGCAGGTGAGATATGGGAAGGCAAGAATGTGTTCTGGGGACGAGGCTGAGACTACATTAGGGAGTGTGACCTACTGTGACAGGTGGGTGGCAGGATCAAGTCCAAAGACCCCTGTTTCTTCCTCGGAGCCTGTACAATGCTGGGGAGTCAGGCTGGTGGTGGGGATTTCCCTTTTCTCCCCCCCGCTGCCCACGTCCACCTGAGATAAGCACGTGGAGCGGGCAGCAGGGACAGGATTTCTGTGGCCACCCCTGCACCTGACCTTCCCTGGCCCTTCCCTGCACCCTCTGACAGCACAGTCATCCCAACCTGTTGACTCAGGGCAGGGGGCAAAGGCCAGTTTCAGCTCCCTTAATAAAGAGTGCCCAGGCTGGTCAAGCCCTCAGAGCTGGTGCGAGTGCCCTGCCTGGATTGGTCCTAGGTGCCTGGTGGGGTGAGAGGTGCCACTGTGTCCAGAGGAGCCCAGTGCCCACTGAGGCAGCCATGGGACTGCTGACTGGGGAGACACTGGGGCCCCTGGCCGTGGCCGTGGCCATCTTCCTGCTCCTGGTGGACCTGATGCACCGGCGCCAACGCTGGGCCCCACGCTACCCACCAGGCCCCATGCCCCTGCCTGGGCTGGGCAACCTCCTGCAGGTGGACTTCCAGGACCCCCGTTGTTGCTTTACTCGGGTGAGGAAGGTGGGGGGTGGACACAGAGGTCTTGGGATCGCCACCGAGCAGCAGACTGGGTGGTGGGTGAAGCCACAGGCTGGACAAGGAGCTGGGTGGAAACGGGAGTCAGGTTTGAGAGGCCTCCTGGGGGAGGGCATCTGTGCAGGGCCCGGAGGACAGTTTGAATTTTCCAATCAAGGGTCAGAGAGGGCAAAGGCCTGGAGGGAGGTGGGACTTGGCAGTGGGTTTGGAATGCAGTGGACAGGGCTTAAGTTATGTGAGCCTGAGTCCCTCCTGATGACATCAGGAGGAGAGATCTTGAGATTGGGGAGAGGAGTCTGGTCATGAGCCCCATTTAAATCAGGAAATTGAGGTTGAGATGGGACTGGGACCAGGTTCAAATCTTTTGCTGCTGTGTGACCTTGGGCCTCACTCCTCACCTCTGAACCTCAGTTTCTTCACCTGTAAAATGGGATTCTAAGTTGGCCTACTAACAACATTGGTGACCTTTGCAAAGTCCTAGCTGGGTGGTCTGATCCAAGGTCCTCGACCATAGAGGTTGTGACTTCTAGCATCACGAGGCCAGATACAGTCCTTGCATCCTCTTGCTGCTGGAGGCCCACGAGTCCCTCAGAGCTATTGCCAGGAGACGGGTCAGCAGCCTGGCAGGGGGCGGGCTTGCAGAATGTCTTTGACCCTCGGCCTGCAGCTGCATCGCCGCTTCGGTAACGTGTTCAGCCTGCAGCTGGCCTGGAAGCCCGTGGTCGTGGTCAACGGACTGGCTGCCATGCGCGAGGCGCTGGTGTATCGCGGCGAGGACACCTCCGACCGCCCACCTGTGCCCATCTTCGAGCACCTGGGCTTCGGGCCGCGCTCCGAAGGCAAGCAGAGAAGGGGGGGCGGCCCGCGGCCCGGCGGGGACTGAGCCCGCAGTGACCCAAGAACCTGCAGGGCCAATGGTGGCAGGGTGGTGGACATGCGGTGCAGGGAAGAATCAGCGAATTTGAAGGGGCCGCAGGTGGAGGAAGGAGCCTGGGCCAGGCGTGCAGAGGTGCATGTGGGCGGGGGCGGAGGGCGGGGCCTTACAGGAAGTGGGCGGGACCCGAGGAGGCGGTACCGCGAGCAGGAAGGGGATGCCCAGGGGGCGGGAATAAGGGGGACGAAGTGTCGGCGGGGCAGAGGGAGTGCCTGGACCTTCCCCGAACGGAAGCGGTTCACGGTAAGCAACGCTGAGACTGGGGCCAAGACCTGCCCTCATTGGGGAGAGCTGGGGAGCAATGTGGGCTGACAGAAGGCGGGACCTGTCCCCAGCCGGAAGCGGGTGTCAGTGGGCGGGACTTGGTGGTGGTGGTGCGGGGATTGAGGTTAGTGTGGCTGAGGCAGGGAGCGCGGTTCTACGTGCATGGTAAGGGGGGGCGGTGTGTACGGAATGGGGGCCGGACTGTGTGAGCAGGGGCGGAGTCAGGGCATGTCCCTGACTTGGACCTAAGGCTCGACCAGCCCCTGAGCAGGTGTGCGCGCAGAGGCGGGGCCAGGGCACACGCGAGTCACGCCCACGTCTGCCCCGCCCCCAGGGTTGGTCTTTGCCCGCTATGGGCAGACGTGGCGCGAGCAGCGGCGCTTCTCCGTGTCCACCCTGCGCAACTTCGGCATGGGCAAGAAGTCACTGGAGCAGTGGGTGACTGAGGAAGCCTCGTACCTCTGTGCCGCCTTCGCAGACCAGGCCGGTGAGTGCTGGGCTGAGGGACAGGAGACAGGGATGGAGGCTGGGGAAGAGGAGATGGAGGCGACCCCTGACCTGCACGGACCCCTCCCAGGACGCCCCTTCAGCCCCAACGCCCTCCTGAATAAAGCGGTGAGCAACGTGATCGCCTCCCTCACCTTTGGGCGCCGCTTTGAGTATGACGACCCACGCTTCCTCAAGCTTTTGGACCTAACAGAGGACTTACTGAAGGAGGAGACTGGCTTCGTGCCCGAGGTGCGAAGGTGGAGGAGCCGAGGAGCCCTGCAGGCGAGCTCCGTGGAGGAGGCCTCCTCGCTGCAATGGGCCACGGCGGAGGAGGATTTGGGTAGAGGCGTGTTGGGTCAGTGGGCCCTAGGAGAGGGCTAAGGAACCTCCTTCATTGGATGCAAGGAGAACCGATGAGATGTAGATTTTGTTTGTCCTTCTGGGGTTCATGCCACGTGAGAGTCTAGGCCCAAAGTTAGGGAGGAACCAGGACATAGTGGGGACACTCTGGGAGGAACTGGGACCTGACTGGTGGAGGTGAACACCTGAGCGCAGGGAGGACCCACGGCTCCACATCTGTGGCCTGCACAGGTGCTGAATGCGATCCCGGTGCTCCTGCACATCCCGGGGCTGGTCGCCAAGGCCTTTCCAGGACATAGGACCTTCCTGGCCCTGCTGGATGAGCTGATTGCTGAGCACAGGATGACCCGGGACCCAACCCAACCAGCCCGAGACCTCACTGACGCCTTCCTGGATGAGATGGAGAAGGTGAGCTGCTAGGGACAGGGTCATGGGTTGTGGGTTTAGGGCCCTATGATGCAACTCCAAGCAAGGTGGGGACTATGTATCACCCAGTGATAAGGCACCCGGGCTGATGGGTACAGAGTGGGAGGCCATTGGGCGCTTCCTCCCTCTGCCCCTGAGCCCACCCTCTCTGCATGGCCCAGGCCAAGGGGAACCCCGAGAGCAGCTTCAATGAGGAGAACCTGTGCCTGGTGTTGGCTGACCTGTTCCCTGCCGGGATGGTGACCACGTCAACCACGCTGGCCTGGGCCCTTCTGCTCATGGTCCTGCACCCGGACGTGCAGCGTGAGCCCAGCCTGGGGGCCCGGTGGGATGGGCCGGGGAGGAGAGGGACAGGCTGGGGTCCCTGAGCTTCGGTTGGCCACCAGAGGCTCTGAGCAGAGTCTGGGCCCTGGCTCAGAGGTCAGAGTGACCTCCTCCTCCACGTGGGCACAGCCCCTGCACCGGAGTCAAGAAGAGGTGGGGTTCCTGCCCCCTGGGTTCTGACCACTGTAGGGGTGTTTGTCTGTCCAGGCCGTGTCCAGCAGGAGATTGATGAGGTGATAGGGCAGACGCGGCGACCAGCGATGGGGGACCAGGCCCACATGCCCTTCACCATGGCTGTGGTCCATGAGGTGCAGCGCTTTGGGGACATCATCCCACTGGGCGCACCCCACATGACATCCCGCGACATTGAATTACAGGGCTTCCTCATCCCCAAGGTAGGCCTGCGGCCCTCTTCACCCCATCTCAGCCCACCTGCCCCCTGGTAGCCCCAGCATGGCCATTGCCAGGTGAGGCCAGGACTGGAACCCAAGCCACCTAATCCTCATCTCCACAGGTACCAATTGTCCCAGCCTGGGTGGGTGTGGGGATGAAGCAGAGGCAGGGCTGGCCCTGTCCAATCAGAGCCCAAGTTTGTGGGGGAGGACAAAATAAAACGTGCTCCAGCCGGTTGGAGGAGCCGTTCATGTAGCCGCCCATGGGAAGCCTGTCACATGGCCCTGCCATGGGGGCAGGGAGGGTGCCATGAAGCTTCTTGGGCTGAGACTGACTTGAAAGAGTCCAGGTGTGTGCCAGGTAGAGACTTGGCCCATGTGTGCTTGGTGGCAGGGGTCCTGGCACCCCCCCAGCCCAGACCCCATTCATGCTAGGCATCTCCTGCCAGGGGTCGACGCTCATCACCAACCTGTCATCGGTGCTGAAGGACGAGACCGTCTGGAAGAAGCCCTTCCGCTTCCACCCCGATCACTTCCTGGACGCCCAGGGCCGCTTCGTCAAGCAGGAGGCCTTCATGCCCTTCTCAGCAGGTGCCTGTGGGGTGCCCGGCTCGCTGCCCCCTCCCGAGGGAGTCTTGGAGGCATGGAGCCCAGGCCCCCAGGCTCACTGCCCCCATCCCCACCCACAGGCCGCCGCTCGTGCCTCGGGGAGCCCCTGGCCCGCATGGAGCTCTTCCTCTTCTTCACCTGCCTCCTGCAGCGCTTCAGCTTCTCGGTGCCCCCTGGGCAGCCCCTCCCCAGCGACCACGGTGTCTATGGCTTCCTGGTGACCCCATCCCCCTACCAGCTCCGTGCTGTGCCCCGCTAGAGGGGGACACCAAGCCCCCAACCCACTCCTCAGTGGGGGCCCTGATGTCCAATAAACCAGTCTGATGGCTCCAACCTGGCTTGAGTCCCACCCGGGCCCCCTGACCAGCTCCTGGCAGAGATGCAGCCTCAGCAGCCTCCCCAGGGCCAGCTCTTACCCCTCCCTGATCCAGCCTTACCCGGCATCTGACCCCATTTGAGAGACAGGCATACTGAGGCTCAGAAGGTGACGGCTTACTCCTCATGACCCATGGAGACCCAGCACCAGCTACTCAAATTAGTGACAAAATCTATACGTAGGTCCTAGCTCCTACTGGACCAGGTTTCTTCTTAGAATAGGATTATTCTGAGAGATTCTCTTAGAATAGACTGTGAGACATCATTGAGGCCCTGGTGAGGATGGGGATGGCCCCACTCAGCCTGGATTCCCACATCCCAGTCCCGACTCCACCCGCCCCACCACGGGCCAGCGGCTCAGCACCATCAAGTCTGCTGCCCGACTTCTTATATGACACCCTGATAGGTGGGGAACTCAGGGCACTGGGAAGGGATGTGCCAGGTTAACACCCAGGCTCAGTCCCCAGGTGCCAGAGCCCTCCCTTGGTCACCTGATGGCAGTCCAGGGGTTAGCACCTCTCTGAGCTCTCAGTCACCCCAAGATAGGATGGTTCCCCTTTCCCAGCCGCTCAGGGATGCTTGTGTCCAGGCCGTGGCCCAGCAGAAGTTGGTCAAGGCCAGGATGGAGCTGGAGGAGAACACTTGGCTGGGCTTCAACCCAGGGCACTGTCCTCGGAGTGGCTGGATCAGCCTGGGGTCTCAGGAGGCTTGGCCAGGGGCAGGAAGTGGGCCCTGTGGGCTGCAGGCATGCCCTAGGGACAGGGGTCAGCCTTGAACCCATGTGACAGTGGGATGGCCAGAGGAGAAGGAGGCCACATGGAGATCTTGGAGGAGGACACCCTGGCACTCCTCCTTGCTCTGCCAGGACAGTCCGTGACCCTGAATCAGTCCCTCCCTGCCCTGGGCTTCTGTTTTCCCTTCAGTCAATGAGATGATATAACAGATGGCCCCCGGTCCTGTCTTCCTGCTCTGACTCTGGGGCTGTGACCTTGTTAGCCTGGAGCCCCGGCTGAGGGACGGGACTGCCATCCTCCACCTGTTGCCACCCCTACAATTAACTGACTCTGGACTGAGCACACAGGCAGTGCCCAAGGGTTTCCAATGACTGTTGCTTGCCTGAGTCTTGGGCAGACCCCCTGGTGCATTCAGGTAACAGCATGGGGACCACAGAGACTCAGGGCAGGAGCAGCCCCTCCAGGCCTCTCCTGCTAGAGGAGCCCCACCCAACAGCATCCCTGACTGGGGTTCTACCAGCTTCTCCTAAGGGCCCTCATGACAGGGAGCTCCCAGCTGTCAGTACTGAGGGAACTTGTTGTGCCCCTTGGCACTGAGTCAGAAAGCCAGCGGGGCCCCTTCAGCCTCTCCAGAGTATCTACGGTTACGTCAGCGCTTGGTGGCAGGAGGGGGCGTTCCTGCAGTTTGTCGGGACAGGGAGTGTAGACGGGGCCACACTGGGTTTGTGAAGACATGAGGCCCCTGAGAGGAGGAGGTGGGCCTGCAGAAGGAGGAACTCGGTGAATTTATTAGATACTTATCATTCATGGTCTGTCTTGGGGACGTCAGAGGCTGCGAACTGGCCCAGCCACAGCTGCCTGAGGAGCTAGCAGATCCAGCTCTAGGGTTTTTCCTCCTTCCTCTCCCCATCAGAGGCCTCTGAAAAGCACAAGTAGACATGCCCTGTGGGTCCCTTGCTGGGAGGACCTTACCCAGGACCCCTGATGCCCAGGGAGCAGGTCAGCATTGATAAAAGCTAGGTATTCCTCCAGCCCAAGGCAAGTGATCTCGAGTTCCTGCCAACCAGGAAGGAAGCAGGAGGCAGGAGAGCCTCATTTAGGAAGCTTGGGGCATCTGCCTACCTGGGCTCTTCACTCTGAGGGGTGTGACTCCGTTTTTTTGATGTTTCACTTCTGACAAGCTTTAAGCACCACTTCTGTCTCTTCCCTTGTGCCCCACATCTGGACCAGTTTATAAAATGCCTGGTTCTCTCTCCCTTGCTCAAAGCACCAAGCTGCTACCCACACAGTGAGCCCTCACCCCAGCCCATCACCAAAGTACAGTAAATATCCAGGCCTGTCTCCGTTCCTGTCTCTCTCAAGCCATTTTGGACCTGCTTGACAGGCCAGTCCTGCTCTGCCCGGAGACCTCAATGATGCAAGGAGTAAAGCTTTTCATACCCTCCTGGTGAGGGAATGGTGCCATCAGTCCACATCCTAATCACATTTTGAGTGGGAGGTCTCTCTTGCATTTGCATAATGACTGTAACAAGAACCTAGACTTCCAGAGTTATAAAAGAGAAGGATTCCTCAGTTTCAGGAATTCAAGGAGCATCAGACTTGTCAACACCAACTCTTGAGGTAGAAGACAATGAGAATGGTCTTTAAAATGCTGCAGGAAACTTATTTCCAATCTAGAATTTTACACCCAGCTGAACTATTCGTCAAGTATGAGTGGTGGTATTTTGAGACATCTAAGTCTCAAAGGACTCCTCAGGAGAGCAGGGGTAACAGCAAAAATGGCAGAACTCTCAAAAGTGGCCACGCCAGAAAAGCAATGAAAATACTGGCAAAATGATCCGATGCTTTTTTAGAAGTCTGGGAATGGACCAAAAGCTCATGTCTACTCAGGAGCATTTTTCTCAAGACAAATGGCTGAATCTCAGGATGAACAGCCAGCTCTGTGGCATTTCCACTTGTCTGGTCCTATCCCTCACTCTCCAGCTCAGCAGTAGCCTTGAAAAGAAACACCCACACCCAGGGAAGCCTCCTATGGGGGCACAGAACATGGAGCATTTTCAAAGCCTCATTCCCAAAGAATTGTCACTATTTTACCTGGCTGGGGGTTCCTTGGAAGACCCCATGTGCAGGGCTGTCCGTGTGGGACCTGACAGCTACTCTAGTGGAAACAACCTTTTCCTCAGGAGAGTCTGTTGAAGGTAGTCGGAGGCCCCTGTTGAAAATGAAAGCCACATGAGGCAATGGATAATAGTTGGGGCAAATGATACACTAGCCACAAAGCTTAACAGAAGTGGCTGGGGCATGAGGTGTCCACAGGTGCTTTGAAAAGCTCTAACACATTCCTGGGAATCTAAGAGGCCATGCACGTGTGTTGGGCTGTGTGCAGCTGTGCACATGCTCAGGAAAGACCTTGGGGGCCATAAGGTCTCTCTGCTGACTGACCTTGAGGTTCTGTGCAAACAGAAAGTGAGCGCAGAGGGAAAGTTGTAAACTCTAATGCCAGTGCCTAACATGTGTTGAAAGTGTGTCCCAACACACACAAAGAGCACCTCTGTGCGGCAAAGGCTGGGAGAGTGATTGGTTCCAGGCATTTAAGAAAATCTCTAACCAATCTCTAGCTGACCACAAAGCTGACTGAGTAGAGACTTCAGTGGCCACACAGAACAAGGTATAGAGACTTTATGGAATTAGTTCAGAAAAGTCACTAAGCAAAGAAAGAACTACAACACACAACCGTAACACAAACCCGGTGGAGCAAAGAGAATCTGATTTCTGGTTGCCACATTACCTCACTTGAAATGTTCAATTTTCAACCAAAAATTGCAAGATATTAAAAGTAACAAGAAACTATGGCCCATACAGGAAAAAGGAATCAATGGAAACCATCCCTGACGGTGGAGTTGCTGGACATAGACTGCATATCAGTTAATTTAATATGTTCACAGAACTAAAAGAAACCAAGTCTAAAGAAATAAGGGAAAGTGGGAAACTGATGTGTCTCCAATTAGAGAATATCCATAATGAGATGGAAGTATAAAAAGGAACCAAGTGGAAATTCTGGGATTGAAAACTACAATAACTGAAATGAAAGATCACAACAGGAACTCTAGAGCAGATGTGAACAGAGAGAAGAAAAATCTGCAAACATGAGGACAGGTCAGCTGAGCTGATCCAGGCTGAGGAACAGAAACAAGGGTGAAGAACGATGAACAGAGATTCAGAAACGTGTGGGGCACCATCAAGCATACCTCACACATGTAATTGGAGTCCTAGCAGAAGAAGACAGAGAAAGGACTGGAAAGAAGATCTGAACAAATACTGTAAACTGAATACTCCCCAAAGTGGATGAAAAACATTAATCTACACATCCAAGAAGCTCAGTGAACTCCAAGTAGGATAAAATCAGAGATCTACACTACACACATCATAATCAAACCATCAAAGACAGAGAATTTTGAAAGCAGCAAGAAAGATGGGAGACCCGCCTCATCCTGAACAAAGGATCCATCGTCAATAACATTGACGTCATATTTCTAACCAGAAACCACAGAGTGCAGGAAGCAGGGGGGTGACAACATCCCTCAGGAAGTGACAGGAGGACATCACAAGCTTGGGAAAGGGCCTCCAGGCTCCAGCAATTGTCCAGTCAGGGTAAATGGGGGGCCCAGAGAACAACCCTGTTGCTCCCTGACACCCAGATTTAAACTTGCCATGTCTACACCAGAGCCTGGGAATCTGGGCTGTGCTGCAAGCCGGGTGAGGACCCTGAGCCTCGCGGGGAGCAGCCTCCACCAGAGGAGGTGCCGTCCAGGCGTCCACGGGCCTCGCTGAGAACCAGGGCACTGGTGCTGGATCTGCGTGTGGGGGAGAATCTGTGAGGCTTTAGTGCAAGGGTGAGTTCCTATGTTCACATGAGTCTTGTCTGAGGTTGGGTGGCTTTGTGGGTGTGTAGATCTGTGTGATGGCTCTGTGTGTGTGTCTGCATGTGTGAGCATGAGGGTGAGTCTGGGAATGGATGAGTTGTTTGTGTGTGATTAGGTGTGTCTGTGCGTGTCAAGTGTGCAGTGTGAGGTGAAGGGGACAAATAGAGACCCTCAGCCCCCTCTGTCTCCCTGACAGTCCCTGTACCTGTGGTCCCTCTCATCATCAGGCAAGTTTCAGTGACCTCCGAGGTGAAGGCCTCTCACAGGGAGGCAAGTGAGAAATGGGAGGGCAGGGATGTGTTCTGGAGACAAGGTAGTGACCCCATTAAGGAGTGTGAGCCTAATGTGACAGGTGGGTGGCAGGATCAAGTCCAAAGACCCCTGGTTCTTCCTCAGAGCCTGTACCATGCTGGAGTCAGACTGAGGGTGGGCTTTCCCTTTCCCCCCCGCGCCCTCACCACCTGGGAGAAGCACCAGGAGAGCAGGGAGAGACAGGTCTTCTGCAGCCACCCCTGCACTGACCTTCCTTGGCCCCTCCCTGCACCCTCTGGCAGCACAGTCATCCCAACCTGTTGACTCAGGGCAGAGGGCAAAGACCAGTCTCAGCTCCCTTAATAAAGAGTGCCCAGGCTGGTCAAGCCTTCAGTGCTGGTGCGAGTGCCCTGCCTGGATTGGTCCTAGGTGCCTGGTGGGGTGAGGGGTGACAGTGTGTCCAGAGGAGCCCAGTGCCCACTGAGGGAGCCATGGGGCTGCTGACCGGGGAGACACTGGGGCCCCTGGCTGTGGCCGTGGCCATCTTCCTGCTCCTGGTGGACCTGATGCACCGGTGCCAACACTGGGCTGCACGCTACCCACCAGGCCCCATGCCCCTGCCTGGGCTGGGCAACCTCCTGCAGGTGGACTTCCAGGACCCCCGTTGCTGCTTTACTCGGGTGAGGAAGGTGGGGGGTGGACACAGAAGTCTTGGGGTCCCCACCGAGCAGCAGACAGTGGGTGGTGGGTGAAGCCACAGGCTGGACAAGGAGCTGGGTGGAAAGGAGGAGGCAGGTTTGAGAGGCCTCCTGGGGGAGGGCATCTGTGCAGGGCCTGGAGGACAGTTTGTATTTTCCAGTCAAAGGTCAGAGAGGCCAAAGGCCTGGAGCGGGGATAGGACTTGGCTGAGGGTTTAGGATGCAGTTGGACAGGGCGTAAGTTGTGTGATGCTGAGTCCCTTCTGATGACATCAGGAGGAAAGGTCTTGAGATTGGGGAGAGGAGTCTGGTCATGAGCCCCATTTAAATCGGGAAATTGAGGTTGAGAGGGACAGTGACCAGGTTCAGATCTTCTGCCGCTGTGAGACCTCGTGCCTCACTGCTCACATTTGTGAACCTCGGCTTCTTCACCTGTAAAATGGGATGCTAACTTGGCCCACTGACAATTTTGGTGACCTTTGCAAAGTCATAGCTAAGTAGTCTGTTGTAACGTGAGGTCCTTAGCCATAGAGAATATGACCCCTCCCATCTTGAGGGCAGATAAAGGCCTTACAGCTGCACCTCTGGGGGCCCCGGGGGCCCCCAAAGCTAGTGCCAGGAGACTAGGCCGGCAGCCTGTTGAAGGCCCGGCTTGCCCAACGAATGCCCTCGAGCCTCGGCCTGCAGCTCTAGCCCAGCTCCTGGGATGTGTTCAGCCTGCAGCTGGCCTGGACACCCGTGGTCACACTCAGCTGGCAGGCAACCACCCAGGAGGTGCTGGGGTATCGCAGCAATGACTTGCCCACCTCTCCTCGGTTCCCACACTTGGACTGGGGCCTGAACCCAAGGCACGCGGAGGAGTGGCAGACTGCATCCCAGCAGGGACGGGACCCTCAGTGACAGAGAGAATAACTAGGGAAATGTGGGCCCAGGGCATGGAGGAAGGAGCCTGTCCCAGGGTTGGTGCAGGAAGAGTGTCGGCCTGTCACAGGACCTGGCCTGTAGGGAAAGGGGGCGGCACTGTGTAAGCAATGACAGGGGGTGGGTCAGGGCCTGTCTGTAGTTGGAAGTGGGGGGTCAAAATGGGAGGGATTGGGGGCAGAAGAGGACAAGACATGCGTGGGAGGAGGGGGATTGGCAGGGGTTGGGTCTGACCTAAAGAGGCAGGATCGTGAGAGCAGGGCAGAGGGCAGGGCCGGGATCCACATTCACACATCATTATCACCCAGAGTCCATAGTTCACATTAGGGTTCACTCTTGGTCTTGCACATTCTATGGGTTTGGGCAAATGTATACTGACACGTATCCACCAGTATAGGATCATACAGATAAGTTTCACTGTCTTAAAAATCCTCTGTGCTCCGCCATTCCCTCCCCCCAGCCCCTGGCAACCACTCATCTTTTTTTCTGTTTAAATAGTTTGCCTTTTCCAGAATGCATACAGGTGGAATCACACAGTATATAGCCTCTTCAGATTGCCTTCTTTCACTTGGTAGTAGGCATTTAAGGTTCATCCATGCCTTTTCGTGGCTTGAAGCTCATTTCTATTGAGTGGTGAAGAATATTCCATTGTCGAGATGTGCCACAGTTCATCCATTCATCTACTGAAAGTCGTATTAGTTGCTTCCAGGATGGGCAATTATGAACAAAGCTGCTGTAAACATCCCTGTGCAGGTTTTCTGTGGACATAAGTTCTCAGCTCCTTTGAGTCAATATCAAGGAGTGTGGTGGCTGATCATGTGGTAAGAATGTTGAGTTTTGCAAGGAACCACCAAACTGCCTTCCAAACTGGCTACGCCATTTTGTATTCTCACCAGCCACGTCTGAGACTTCCTGTTGCTCCGCATCCTCACCAGCATTCGGTGTTTACAACGTTCTGGATTTGACCACTCTAATAGGTGTGAGTGGTGTATATTGTTTCAAGAATTTTTAAATCGTGGTAAAAAAACACAACAAAATTTGCCATCTCAACCAGTGAGTGTACACGTTCAGTAAAGTATATTCATATTGTTGTGCAGCGGATCTCCACAAATTTTCCACTTGCCAAAACGAAGCCCCGTACCCATAAACCTCCTCGGGGAGGCGGGCCTTGCCCAGCGACCCTCCCCCTTTCGGTCCTCGGCCGCGGCCTCCTGCGCCCCCCGGCGCCCGCCTGCGGAACTGCAGATGCGGCCGCCCTGCCGGGCCTCCGCCTGATCCCAGCGCTGCGCTGGGCGAGTCCGCACTGCGAGTCCGGTGAGGCGGCCAGGCCCGCGGCCCCACAAGCTGCGGTAGCTTCCACTCTTTCTGTACCCAGGGAGGAGCGGGAATTGGGGGGTTTCCTCGCGGGCGCTCCATGCCGCGGGGGGAGGGGCATGGCGAGCCAAATGGCACCAACTTTCCCAGCGCCCTGGCTGGGGCCGCAGGTCCCTACCTGCTTTCTAGGGCTCTTCCCCAGGGGTTGCTCCGCATCGGGTTCGGGACCCAGGGCCGCATCTCGGTTCTTGGGGGACCAGGGCCCGGCGCTTCCTGCTCCGCCATTGTGCTGACGTCACCGCTGGACTCTAAGTCTCAGGTTGCAGTGTCCAGAGGACCCTTTCCTGTGCGGGTGAACACCTGTGACACGGCTGATCCCTGGGGGGCGCTCACCCCTCTACTCCAGCAGCTTCACCACAGTAGAAGCCCAGGGAGGGCGGGCTGAGCGTGTTTCTAAAAGAAGAAATCTCAGTAACTTAGATGTCCAGGAGTAGCTCAGAGCATGCGTTTTGACATGGTCGGGGGCCACTGTGTGACCAACACTCCGTCCATCCTGCCCCCCCATCTCCCTCCCCCAACACTACCTGATTCTCTGACAGTCTTGGATAGAAAGTTGCTGCCAGGGGGGCCAGTCCTGAGGCCAATTGGTTAAAGTTCTGTACTCTCCGCTTCAGAGGCCCAGGTTCACAGGTTCGGATCCCAGGTGCAGACCTGCTCTACTCATCAGCTATGCTGTGGAGGCATCCCACATACAAAGTAGGGGAAGATTGGCAGGGATGTTAGCTCAGGGCTAGTCTTCCTCAAAGCAAAAAACCCCACAAAACAAAAGAAAGTTGCTGCCCACAGGATAGGACATCCAACTGAGACCAGTGAGAGGTCACTGGCTGGATCTGGGAAGTCCCCAGGGTACACGTGGTCTTGCCCTCCTGCTCTGTTGTGTGGCCTCAAAACTGCTCTCTCGGCCACCTGGAGGCTCAGAGACCCCCGTCCCCTATAGTCCAGTGCTTGGCCAGACTTGCAAAGCCTTACTCGAGGTGCCTCCTTCACACTGCCCCTCACCCCCCTGCACAGGACTTTATGGAGGCCCTTTGTCCTGCTGCAAGGTCATCTTGGTTTTCAGTGCTAAGCCAGCCCAAGTCCCCCTATAGGTTTTCCCAGAAAGTCCTGCTCCAGCCTGGGGCAGTGTCCCCACGACCCTCAAAGCAGTCCCCACACTGCTGGGCTGCCATGTCAGCTCTCTGCCTTCCCACTCCTTCTCTTGGTTGTGAGCACCTTGGAGCAGGGGCCAACCATCGTCTTCCCACCAGGCGGTAAGTGCCCAGTCCAGCACCCAGCACATGGTCCGCCCAGCAGGGGTGGAACAGAATCCGAGGCCTAAACAAGGCAAGGTGGAGAGAAGGCCAGGTAAACTGAGGAAGGCCCACTGGGCCCCAGCAAGCTACACCTTCTGGCCCTGAGCCTGGCAGGGGAGTGGGGATGTGGGTATTCAGAAGGGGAGGAGCAGTTTTCACAAGGGAAGCAGGAATTGCAAACCGTGAAAGCCAATACCAAGAGGCCATAGCCCAGGGGAACCATCTCTGGGTGGCTGTCTCTGAATCGGGCATGTCCAGAGGCATCCTGGGAAGAAGCTGGTCCTCTTACTGTTGGGGAGTGAGTGAGGGAGAGAACTGGGGGGACACGGGGGTGGGGAGTGCCTCCTGCAGGCCCTGCTACAGCTGGGGGAGAGAATTCTCCACCTGTTTCCAGAATGACAGCTTGTCTCACATACCCCTGGAATGGGTGAGAGGGCCTCATGCCTACCCAGGAAATGTCCCTTCCCCACCGTCTGGGCTCCTGCCCCTTCCCATTTGAGTGGGTTTTGGCCTCAGAGTTCCCATCAGCTTCACCGTTTTAAAAACAGCCTCAAATCCCACCCCTTTCCTTGTTGAAGAAGGAGGGTGCTGACGCTGGCGGGCAGCGGCCCTGCCCTGGCATGGTGTGGTCACCCCCCTGCTTGGAGGGGTGAGAGGCTGAGCAAGAGGGAGGGCCTGTAGCCACAGTTCCAGCTGGGAGATGGCGTGCACTGGTGCAGGGTGGTGCCGAGGTTGCATCTTTCCTTGAGGGACCCCAGAATCAGGGTTGGGAGGGATGGTGCTGGAGCAGGAGGGACCTGGCCCAGGGAGAGGGAGGAGGCCACAAAGGGGGAGGCCTGAGAATCCATTCCTTGTGGTCCTCAGCAGGCCTGTGAGGGTGTAAAGAAATTATATCGTCCCCACTTGCTTTCCATCCCCTTGTCTTCCAGAAGGAGTTTGAGCAGCCGATGTTCAAGGACAAATGATACTGAGGAGGAAGCAGGCCCATCCTCTGGGGACAGAGTCACATCCTATGCTAAGCCACCCTAGTACCCTGAGCTGCCTGGCAGCTCAGTCAACAGGGGCAAGTGTCACCCCACATTTCTCCGAGTCAGGAATGTGGACACAGGCATGAGGAGATTCCTCACCTGGGTGGCCTCAAGAGCTAGGCGGTCAAGGAGCAGTTTGTAACCAACTTAGGAAGGGTCCCCTGGCCTCTGAACTGGCTGGTTGGGTGACTAGGGAGCTCTGGAAACAACACTGCTGCCTCCCCACAACCAGGTGGAAACCGAGGAAGCTGAGTCAGGTGCCAATCAGGTGAGGGTCCTCAGCATCACTGCCCGCAGCCTCCAGATGGGGAGCAGAAGGGGTTGGAGAGATTGACTCCAGGCACCACTGAGAACAGGTACCCTGGTGCTCTGTGTGTGTGTGTGTGTGTGTGTGCATGGTACATATATTAATGTGTGTGTATAAATGTGTGTGTGCATGTGCTGTCAGTATGTGAGCATGTGAGTAGTGTCTGAATGTGTGAGTGGCTTGTGAGTGTGTGATCTGTGTGTGTTCAGTGTGTGAGTGTGAAGTGAGGGACACGGAGAACTTCATCCCTCCCCACCTCCCTGTGGTCCCTCTGACCACGGTGACCTCCCTGAGAGTGCCAGTACAAACCTGGGAGGTGAAGGTCACTCCAGAGGAGGCAGGTGAGATGGGGGAAGGCAAGAATGTGTTCTGGGGACGAGGCTGAGACTACTTTGGGGAGTGTGACCTACTGTGACAGGTGGGTGGCAGGATCAAGTCCAAAGACCCCTGTTTCTTCCTCGGAGCCTGTACAATGCTGGGGAGTCAGGCTGGGAGTGGGACATATCTTCTCTCCCTCACCCCCAGCAAGGTTAAGCACCTGTAGAGGGCAGCAAGGACAGGAGTTGTGTGGCCTCCTCTGCACTGACTGTCCTTGGCCCCTCCCTGCACCCTCTGGCAGCTCAGTCATGCCAAAAAGTTGGCTGCGGGGAAAGGACAAAGGCCAGTCTCAGCTTTATTTATAAATAGGTCCTGGACTGGTTGAGCCCTCAGTGCTGGTGTGAGTGCCCTGCCTGGACTGGTCCTAGGTGCCTGTTGGGGTGAGAGGTGACAGTGTGTCCAGAGGAACCCAGTGCCCACTGAGGCAGCCATGGGACTGCTGACCGGGGAGACACTGGGGCCCCTGGCTGTGGCCGTGGCCATCTTCCTGTTCCTGGTGGACCTGATGCACCGGCGCCAACGCTGGGCTACACGCTACCCACCAGGCCCCATGCCCCTGCCTGGGCTGGGCAACCTCCTGCAGGTGGACTTCCAGGACCCCCGTTGCTGCTTTACTCGGGTGAGGAAGGTGGGGGGTGGGCACAGAGGTCCTGGGGTCCCCACCGAGCAGCAGACAGTGGGTGGTGGGTGAAGCCACAGGCTGGACAAGGAGCTGGGTGGAAAGGGGGAGGCAGGTTTGAGAGGCCTCCTGGGGGAGGGCATCTGTGCAGGGCCTGGAGGACAGTTTGAATTTTCCAATCAAAGGTCAGAGAGGCCAAAGGCCTGGGAAGGGGTGAGACCTGGTAGAAGATTTCAGATCCAGTTGGACAGGACTTAAGTTATGTGAGCCTGAGTCCCTCCTGATGACATCTGGAGGAAAGGTCTTGAGATTGGGGAAAGGAGTCTGGTCATGCACTTCATTTAAATCAGGAAATCGAGGTTGAGAGGGGATAGTGACCAGGTTCAAATCTTTTGCTGCTGTGAGACCTTGGGCCTCACTGTTCACCTCTGTGAACCTCAGTTTCCTCACCTGCAAAATGAGATTCTAAGTTGGCCTATGACAATGTTGGTGACCTCTGCAAATTCATAGCTGATGGTCTGATTCAATGTGAGGTCCTCGACCATGGAGGATGTGACCCTCAGTGTTGTAAGGCCACATAAAGTTTCTGCATAGACCCGACACTGGCAGCCTGCGGGTGCCCCAAGTCTAGTGCCAGGAAACTGGGGCTGGAAATGGGGGGGGGGGGGAGGTGGCCAGGCTCCACCAAGGCCCTCGACACTTGGCCTGCAGCTGCGGCGCCGCTTCGGGGACGTATTCAGCCTGCAGCTGGCCTGGACGCCTGTGGTCGTGCTTAACGGGCTGGCGGCCATTCGCGAGGCGCTGGTGTATCGCAGCGAGGACACCTCCGACCGCCCACCTGCGCCCATCTTTGAGCACCTGGGCTTCGGGCCACGCTCCGAAGGCAAGTAGAGGAAGGGCGGACCGCGCCCGGCAGGGACTGACCCCACGGTGACCCGAGACCCGGCAGGGTCAAGCGGAGGGAAAGTGGTGGAACTGCTGAGCGGAGAAGAGTCAGGGGATTTGAAGGGGCGGCAGGTGGAAGAAGGAGCCTGTGCCAAGGGTGCAGAGGTGCATGTGGGCGGGGCGGAGGGCGGGGCATCGCAGGGAGTGGGCGGGACCCTGGCCACTGTGAGTAGGAAGGGGATGTCCGGTGGGCGGGAATCAGGAGGACGGAGTTAGTGTGGGCGGGGCAGGGGGCGGGCCGGGACCTTCCCTGAACAGGGAGCGGGTCACGGTGGGCAGAGCCACGATGGGGCCAAGGCCTGCCCCATTGGGGAGAGCCGGCGAGCAGTGTGGGCGGGCAGAGGGTGGGAACTATACCCAGCCAGAAGGGGTTGTGAAAGTGGGCGAGACATGCTGTGAAGGAGAAAGAGGTTAGAGTGGGCGGGACGGGGAGCGGGAGGCTATATGAGCAGGGGCGGGGCCGGCGCACAACCGAGCCCCGCCCACGAGCCCGCCCCGCCCGCAGGGGTGGTCTTTGCCCGCTTTGGGCGCGCGTGGCGGGAGCAGCGGCGCTTCTCCGTGTCCACCCTGCGCAACTTCGGCCTGGGCAAGAAGTCACTGGAGCAGTGGGTGACCGAGGAGGCCTCGTGCCTCTGTGCCGCCTTCTCTGACCAGGCCGGTGAGTGCGGGGCTGAGGGACAGGAGACAGGGATGGAGGCTGGGGAAGAGGAGGTGGAGGCGACACCCTGTCCCGCACCGACCCCTCCCAGGACGCCCCTTTAGCCCCAACGCCCTCCTGAATAAAGCGGTGACCAACGTGATCGCCTCCCTCACCTTCGGTCGCCGCTTCGAGTACAACGACCTGCGCTTCCTCAAACTATTGGACCGAACACTGGGCTTTCTGAAGGAGGACTCCGGCTTTGTGCCCGAGGTGCGAGAGTGGGGGGGCCCAGGAGCCCTCCGGGCGATCTCCATGGGGGAGGCCTCCGCCCCGCAATGGGCCTCCGCGGAGGAGGATTTGTCTGGAGGGGTGTTGGGTCAGCGGGCCCCAGGAGAGGGGTGAGGAACCTGTACCTCCTTCATGGGAAGCCACTGGAACCCATGAGATGTAGATTTTAGGTTTATCCTTCTGATCTCCAGGCCAGGAGACAGGGTCGAGGTCCGAACATTGGGGAGGAACCAGGTCAACAGCAGGGACACCCTGGAGGTGCCTGGGACCAAAGTGGTCAAGGTGAACACCTGAGCACAGGGAGGACCCAGGGCCCCACATCTGTGACCCATACAGGTGCTGAATGCGATCCCGGTGCTCCTGCAAATTCCAGGACTGGCTGCCAAGGTCTTTCCTGAGCATAGGGCCTTCATGGCTCTGCTGGATGAGCTGGTTGCTGAGCACAGGATGACCCGGGACCTGGCTCAGCCACCCCGAGACCTGATTGACACCTTCCTGGATGAGGTGGAGAAGGTGAGCTGACAGGGACAGAGGTTATGGGTTGAGGGCCCCATCATGCCAGCCCAGGCAAAGTGCCAACTATGCATCACCCAGTGATCAGTCACCCAGGCTGATGGGTGCAGAGTGGGAGTCTAATTGGGGGCTTCCTCTCTCTGCTGCTGAACCCACCCTCTCTGCCTGGCCCAGGCCAAGGGGAACCCCGAGAGCAGCTTTAATGATGAGAACCTACGCATGGTGGTGACTGACCTGTTTACTGCCGGGATGGTGACCACCTCGACCACGCTGGCCTGGGCCCTCCTGCTCATGGTCCTGCACCCGGATGTGCAGCGTGAGCCCAGCCTGGGGGCCCGATGGGATGGGTCGGGGAGGAGAAGGACAGGCTGGGGGCCCTGAAGTTGGTTTGGCCACCGGGAACTCTGAGCAGAGAGGCTGGGCCCTGGCTCAGAGGTCAGATTGACCTTCTCTACGTGGGCACAGCCCCTGCACAGGAGTCAGGAGGAGTCAGTGGGTTCTGACCACTGTGGGGTTGCTTGTCTGTCCAGGCCGCGTCCAACAGGAGATCGATGAGGTGATAGGGCAGGTGCGGCGACCAGAGATGGGGGACCAGGCACACATGCCCTTCACCATGGCTGTGGTCCATGAGGTGCAGCGCTTTGGGGACATCACCCCACTGAGCTTGCCCCACATGACATCTCGTGACATTGAAGTGCAGGGCTTCCTCATTCCCAAGGTAGGCCTGCGGCCCTCCTCACCCCAGCTCAGCTCCACCTGCCCCCTGGTAACCCAAGCATGGCCATTGCCAGGAGGGACCAAGACTGGAACCCAAGACAGCTAATCCTCATTTCCACAGGCACCATCTCTCCAGCCATTGTGGGTGTGGGGCATGAAGCAGAGGCAGGGCTGGCCCTGTCCATTCAGAGCCCCCACTCAGGGAGGTGGAGGTGAAAACAACTAAAATGTGCCCCAGCGTGTTGGAGGAACTTATGCATAACCGGAACAGGTGGTAGGGATGGTGTCCATGAGAGGCAGTTCACTTGGCCCTGCCAGGGGGACAGGGAGGGTGCAGGGATCTTCTTGGGCTGAGATTGACTTGAAGGCCTCCAGGTGTGTGCCTGGCAGAGTGCAGTCCACCGGTGTTCAGTGGCAGGCGTTGGGGACTCCCCCAGACCAGACCCCACTCATGCCAAGCATCTCCTGCCAGGGGACGACGCTCATCACCAACCTGTCATCGGTGCTGAAGGACGAGACCGTCTGGAAGAAGCCCTTCCGCTTCCACCCCGAGCACTTCCTGGATGCCCAGGGCCGCTTCGTCAAGCAGGAGGCCTTCATGCCCTTCTCAGCAGGTGCCTGTGGGGTGCCCGGCTCGCTGCCCCCTCCCGAGGGAGTCTTGGAGGCATGGAGCCCAGGCCCCCAGGCTCACTGCCCCCATCCCCACCCACAGGCCGCCGCTCGTGCCTCGGGGAGCCCCTGGCCCGCATGGAGCTCTTCCTCTTCTTCACCTGCCTCCTGCAGCGCTTCAGCTTCTCGGTGCCCCCTGGGCAGCCCCTCCCCAGAGACCACGGTGTCTTTGGCATAGTGGTGACTCCCTCCCCCTACCAACTCTGTGCCGTGCTCCGCTAGAGGAGGCCACCAAGCCCCCAACCCACTCCTCAGTGGGGGCCCTGATGTCCAATAAACCAGTCTGATGGGTTCAACCTGGCTTGAGTCTCACCTGAGCCCCCTGAAAGCCCCTCGCAGAGATGCGGCCTCAGCTGCCTCCCCAGGGCCAGCCTCTACCTCTTCCTTATCCTGCCTTACCTGGCATTTTACCCCATTTGAAAGACAGGTATACTGAGGCTCAGAAGGTGAAAGCTTATCTTCCTAGTCACCCATGGAGACCCAGCACTGGCTGCCCTGGGTGGTGACTAAGTCCATGTGGAAGTCTTGACTCCCGGGTGTCAGGGAGCAGGAGGAGTGTGAATGGGCTTCTGATAGGAATCAGCCCAATCTCTGGCTGGGTGAGCACCCTCGGGTTCGGGGATTCACTACAAGGATTCATGGGAGTCAGAAGCTGTTACACTCACAGTTATGGTCTTTCCAGAGACAGGATCCAGATAGAATCAGCAGTGGTGAAACACACGTAGGTGGAGTTTGGGAAGAGTGGGCACAAGCTTCCAGCTGTCTCTGCTGGAGGATTCGTGCAGACAGTGCTCAGTTCTCCGAGCACTGACGTGTGACACAGCAGAGTATTGTTCACCAGGGAAGCTCACCCAAGTCTGGGTGTCCAGGGATTGTGTTGGGGGTCAGTCACTTAGACTGGGAGAGTCACATGGCCGACCTCAGTTACTCAGTCTCCAGCTTTTCTCAAGGTCAAACAGTGTGGTCCAAGGCCCCTGCCATAAGTCATATTGTTGGCATAAACTCTGTGATGTGACTCCAGACCCCAGGTACAAAGACTCCCTGGTCATGCAGGACCAAGGGTGTAGGGGATGTTTCGGTGAGCTTGTCAAAGTCCAGGCATTTTTGGGGGGAATGCACAGGGAGTGAAATCCCTAAACCTACTGAGTAAACTTTTTACTGCACAGGCCATCCCCCCTGGTTTTTGGCTCCTCCAGCAAAATGGTGTTATTTGTTTGAGTATCTACTTTTTTTGTGTGTGGAGGGAAATACACAGAATATGAAATCTGCCATCTTAATTTTTATTTTAAATTTTTCTGAGGAAGATTGTCACTGAGCTAACATCTGTGCCATTCTTCTGTTTTGTATGTGGGATGCCGCCACAGCATGGCTTGATGAGCGGTGTGTAAGTCCACGCCCAGGATCTGCACCTGTGAAGCCAGGGCTGCTGAAGCAGAACTTGCGAACTTAACCATTATGTCACTGGGCTGGCGCCTGCCATCTTCATTATTTTTGAGTGTACAGTTCAGTGCTATTAAGCACTTATATTATGCAACCATCACCACCATCCATCTCCAAAACTCTTTTTATCTTAAAAAACTGAAACCCTGTCCCCATTAGACAATAACTCCCCATGCCCCCTCCCCATTGTCCTTGGCAACCACCATTCTACTTTCTGTCTCTGTGAATTTAACTACTCTAGGGACTTGACATAAGTGGAATCGTACAGTATTTGTCTTTTTGTGACTGACTTATTTCACTTAACGTGGTGTCCTCAAAAGTCATCCATGTTGTAGCATGTGTCAGGATTTCCTTTTGTAGGCCGAGTAATACTCCATTGTATGTATAGACCACATTTTGCTTATCCCTTCATCCGTGGATGGACACTTGGCTTGCTTCTACCTTTCAGCTACTGTGAATAATGGTACTATGAACATGGGGTACAAATATCCTTTGAGACTCTGCTTTCAGTTTGTGGATATATAACCACCGGACTGTTTTCCACAGCAGCTGCACCATTTTACATTCCCACCAGCAGTGCACAAGGGTTCCCATTCTCCACATCCTCGCCAACACTTGCTATTTTTGGTTTTGATGCTAGTAGCCATTCTAATGGGTGTGAGGTGGTGTTTCATTGAGGTTCTGATTTGCATTTCCCTAATGATGAGTGATGTTGATCATCTTTTCATGTTCTTAATGTCCATTTGTGTATCTTCTTTGTAGAAATGTCTATTCAAGTCCTTTTCCCATTCTAAAACTGGGTTGTGTGTTTTGTTATTGTTATTGTTTTTGAATTTTAGGTGTTCTCTATATATTCTAGATATTAATCCCTTGTCAAATACAGTCATGCGCTGCATAACGACATTTCAGTCAACAATGGACGATACATACAATGGTGGCCTCATAAGATTAGTCCCATAGAACCTAGGTGTGTAGTAGGCTATACCATCTAGGTTTGTGTAAGTACACTCTGTGATGTTCCCACAATGATGACATCGCCTAACAACACATTTCTCAAAATGTGTCCCATGGTTAAGTGACACGTGACTGTATCTGATTTGCAAATATTTTCTCCCTTACTGTAGTTTGCCTTTTTACTCTTTTGATAGTATCTTTTGACATGCAACATTTTTAATTTGCATGAAGTCCAATTTGTTTATTTTTTCTTTTGTTGCCTATGTATTTGGTGTCATATCCAGAAATCACTGCCAAATCCAATGTTGAGAACTTTTTTCCTGTGTTTTCTTCTAAGAATTTTCTAGATTTAATTCTTACCGTTTAAGTCTTTGATCCATTTTGAATTAATTTTTGTATATGGTGCGAGGTGAAGGTCCAGCTTCATTCTTTTGCATTAAGATATCCAGAATTCCCAGCACCATTGATTGAAAAGACTGTCCTTTCCCCACTGAATGGTCTTGGCACCAGTGTCGAAATCATGTGATTACGTATGAGGGTTTGTTTCTGTGCCTTCTGTTCTCTCCCATTGGTCCATATCTCTGTCTTTATGCTGCTACCACAGTGTGTTGATGACTGGAGTTTTGTAGTAAGTTTGAAATCAGGAAGTATGAAATTTTTCTTCTTTTTCAATATTCTTTTGGCTATTTGGGGTCCCTTGAGATTCCATACGAATTTTAGGGTTGATTTTTCTATTTCTGCAAAAAAGTCATTGGGATTTTGATAGGAATTGCATTAAATCTGGAGATAACATTGAGTAATCTTGACGTCTTTACAATATTAAGTCTTCCAGTCCATGAACGTAGGATGCTTTTCAATTTACTTGTGTCCCCTTTAATTTCTTTCAGCAATGTTTTGTAGTTTTCATGGTACAAGTCTTTCACCTCCTTGGATAAGTTAATACCTAAGTATTTTATTCTTTTTGTTGCTATTCTAAATCAAAATGTTTTCTTAATTTCATTTTCCGATTGTTCATTGTTAATGTATAGAAATACAGTTGATTTTTGTGCATTGATTTTGTATCCTGCTATTTTGCTGAATTTGCTTATAAGTTGTAACATGGTTCTTTGTTGAATCTTTAGTTTTTTTCTACATACAATCTCATATCATTTGCAAACAGAGATAGTATTACTTCTTCCTTTCCAATTTGGATGCCTTTTATTTCTTTTCCTTTCCTAATTGCCCTGGCCAGAATTTTTAGTACTCTGATGAATGAAAGTGGCAAAAGTGACCATCTTTTCTTTCTTCCTTATGTTAACGGAAAAATTTTCAGTTTTTCACCATTAGGTATTATGCTTGCTGTAGGTTTTTCATATATGGCTTTTGTTATGTTGAGGTACTTTCCTTCTATTCCTAGTTTGTTGAGTGTTTTTAAGATGAAAGAGTGATGAACGTTGTCAAATGCTTTTTCTGCATCAAATGAGATGATCATGTAGTTTTATCCTTCATTGTGTTAATCTGGTGTATAACATTGTCAATTTTCATATGTTGTATCATTCTTGAATTCCATTAATAAACTGCATCTGGTCATAATCCTTTCCCACTTGTATAATCCTTTTAATATGCTGCTCAACTTGGCTTGCTAGTATTTCTTGAGGATTTTTGCATCAATGTTCATAAGGGATATTGGTCTGCTGTTTTCTTTTCTTGTAGTGTCTTTGTCTGGCTTTGAAATCAGGGTAATGCTGGCCTCCTAGAATGAGTTAGGAAGTGAAGCCATCAGGTCCAGGGCATTGCTCTCTTGCGAGATTTTTGATTACTTACTCAATCTCCTTATTAATTAAATGTCTATTCAAAATTTCTCTTTACTATTCAGTCTTGGTAACTTTTGTGTTTCTAGGATTGTGTCCACTTCATCAATAGGTTATTCAACTTGTTGGCATACAGCTGTTCACAGTACTCTCTTATAGTGCTTTTTATTTCTGTAGAATCAGTAGTAATGTCCCCACTTTCATTTCTGATGTTAGTAGTTTGAATATTCTCTCTTTTTTCCTTAGTCCATCTAGCTAAAGGTATGCCAGCTTTGCTGATTGAAGCTTTGCAGCTTTTGAAGAACCAACTTTTGGTTTAATTGATTATCTAGATTATTTATCTAGTCTCCATTTCATTTATCTCTACTCTATATTATTTACTGCTAGCTTTGAGTTTAATTTGCCCTATTTTTCTGCTTGTTTTTTTTTTCTGTTTTGGTGAGGAAGATTTGCCCTGAGCTAACACCTGTGCCAATCTTCTTCTATTTTGTATGTGGGTTGCCTCCACAACATGGCCAATGGGTGGAGTAAGTCTTCACCCAGGATCCGAACCTGGGTACCTAGGCTGCCAAAGCAGAGCCCATGGAACTTTAACTACTCAGCCACGGAGCCAGCTCCCTTTTCTGCTTCTTTAAAGTGTATACTTAGGTAGTTTATTTGAGATCTGTTTTAATGTGGGCATTTACACTTATAGACATCTCTCTGAACACCACTTCGACCGAATTCCATAAGTTTTAGTATATCATGCTGTCGTTTTTATTCATTTCAAGCTATTTTCTACCTTCTCTTATGATTTCTTCTTTGACCCATTGGTTATTTAAGTGTGTGTTGTTTAATTTCCACATATTTGTGCATTGTCCAGTTTTCATTCTGTTATTGATTTCTCAGTTGTGGTGGACGAATATCCTGATCACCATCAAGCCAATCCAGCATGGCTTGCATGCACAGGCAGTGTATCAGCCACTTCATCTGGAAAGTGCCACATGGCATTTAATTGAGGGGAAGAATAATCCCCCTTCTCAGGTTAAAGGAAAGTTTTCAGTAGTTTCTTGATTTTGCCCTGCACACACTTGAGCTATGAGAGGTCATAGAGGTGCCTTCTGTTGTCCCAGCATAATTTTTCCCCTTTGGGAGCATCCCTGATACAAGTGGCCATAACTCAGACCAGCTGAAATCCCTGCTTGGTGCCGTGTCAGCATCTAAGCCCCACCCTCTCCTTTATTTTCATTTTAGCTAATTACGTAGAACAATAACCACCGAATTGTATATTAGCCTGCTTCTTGGAGGTGTTTGTTTGTTTTGCATTTCCTTACATATCCAGTGAACCACAGTATTGGGGGTCCCCAAGACCATCCTAAGTTCAGTGATTTGCTGAAGGGTTCAGAATGCTGAAATGCTGTTTTATTCATGGTTATTGTGTTCGTCTATTTGGGGTCCTACAACACAATATCATGGATGAGTGGACTCCAAATAACAAACTTTCATTTCTCACAGTTCTGGAGTCTGGGAAGTCCAAAGTCAAGGCTCTGGCAGGCTTGATGTCTGGTTAGGACCTCCTTCTGGTTCACAGATAGACATCTTTTCAATGTGTCCTCACCTGGTGGAAGGGTCAAGGGATCTCTCTGGGTTCCCCTTTATAAGGGCACTAATCCCATTCATGAGGACTCCATCCTCATGGCCTAATCACCTCCCAAAGGCTCTACTAACAAATACCATCACATTTGGGATCGGGTTTCACCATATGAATTTGGGCAGGGGGGACAAACATTCCATCTATACCAGTTATGGTTTACTACAGGAAAGGATGCAGATTAAATCAGCAGATGTAAAAGACACATAGGACAGACAGACACACACACAGGAGATCATGGCTTAGGTTTCCATTTTCCTCTTCCAGGGGAGTCATAGGGACAGTGCTTAATTCCCCAGCAACGATGAGTGACACATGCACAGAGTATTGCCAGTCAGGGAAGGGCAACTGAGCCTTGGCTTCCAGGGATTTTACTGGGTCATAGGCATGGAGCCAGTGTGTGGCTGACAGGAGTGACTAAGAAAACAAAGACATTTTTATCCGGCAGAATATTTCCAGAGCCTAAAAGTCATCTCCCAGTAGCTGATCAGTGGGTGGTGTTTACTTTATAAGACTCAAGATTTGAACCCTTCAAACCTCACTCAGCCTGGAGGCCATATCCCAGGCCCGACTCCACCCACCACACCTGGAGCCAGCAGCTCAGCCAGCACCATCAAGTCTGCTGCCTCACTTCCTCTACGACACCCCAACACGTGGGGATCTCAGGGATGGCCCGGAAGAGATGTGCCAGGTTAACACCAGGCTCAGTCCGCAGGTGCCAGAGCCGTCGCTGGGAAGCTGATGGCAGTCCAGGGGTGAGCCACCTCCCTGAGCCTCTCAGTCACCCCAGATAGGATGGTTCCCCTTTCCCAGCCCCTCAGGCATGTTCTGTCCAGGGGCCTCCCCCGTATAGGTTGAATCATGTGCACGCTGGAGCTAGAGCTGGACACTCGTCTGGGTTCCTACCCAGAGATTGGGGGAGAGAAGTCTGGTCATGAGCCCCATTTACATCAGCAAACTGAGGTTGAGAAGGGACTGTGACCTGGTTCAAATGTTTTGCTGCTGTGACACTTGGGCCTCACTGTTCACCTCCGTGAACCTCAGTTTCCTCACTTGTAAAATGTGATCGCAACTTAACCTACTGACAATACTGGTGACCTCTGTAAAGTCATAGCTGGGTGGTCTGATCCAACATGAGGTCCTCCACCATAGAGGATGTGACCCCCAGCCTCACGAGACCAGATAGAGTGCTTGCACTCATGCTGCTGGGGGCCTATATGTCCCCTAAGGTTAGTGCCAAAAGGCTGGGGCCTGAAGCCTGGTGGGGGCCAGGCTTGACAATTGCCCTCCACTCTGGATGTGTAGCTGAGGTGCCGCTTCTGGGTTGTGTTCAAGCCTGCATAGCTGGTCTGGACGCCTGTGGTCATGCTCAACGGGCTGGCAGCCATGCTCGAGGCGCTGGTGTACCACAGCAAGGACACCTCCCACTGCTCACCTCCACCCTCACTCCTCTACTTCAGAGGCTTCACCAGAGCAGAAACCCAGCCATGGTGCACTGAATGTGTTTCTAAAATAAGAAATCCTAGTAATTTACGTGGAGAGCAGTAGCTCAAGCCTGCACTATGAGGTAGACCTGAATGTTGCTCTGTGACTTTGACCTTCTGGCATGACCCCTGAGATTCAGTCTTCTCCATTTCATGGGGACCATGAAGCCACCTGCCTTACAGGGCTGTGGGAGGACACGTGGAGGGAGCAGCAGAGCCTGGCACACGAGGGCCTGATCAATGGAAGCTGCAATTGCACAATGTTTGCAAAGGCCATCGGCCTCACGACTGTAGTGTGTGCTCACTGTCCTCACGAGGTTTCCTCAAGACCCCCCGTCCTGGACAACAGGCCCCTAGTATCGGGGGCTCTGCCTGAATTACAGGCGTGTCTGTCCCTGCCCTTCGTATCCTCATTAGGGTGACTACTTGGGAGGGCATGACACATCCAAAACAAAGGGTGGATGAGGCAGTTTATCCAGGACCACTGTGTGACCAACACTCGGTCCATCCTGCCCCTGCCCCTGCTAACACCAGCTGACTATCTGACAGTCCTGGGTAGAAAGTTGCTGCCCACAGGACAGAACATTCAACTGAGGCCAATGAGAGGCCATGGGCTGGATCTGGAACATCCCAGGGTGCCCATGAGTCTTCCTCTACTGGTCTGTTGAGTGGCCTCAAAACTGGTCTCCCTGCCAACTGGAGGCACAGGGACCCAAGTTCCCCACAGTCCAGTCCTCAGCCAGATTTGCAAAGCAGCTTCCCTCCTGCTGCCCCTCACCCCCCCTGCACAGGACTTTGCAGTGACCCTTTGGTCCTGCTGCCAGGTCACCTTGGCTTGCAGTGCCAAGCCAGTCAAAGTCCTCCAGGAACTCTTCCCAGAAAGGCCTGCTCCAGCCTGGGGCAGTGACCACACGACCCTCAAAGCAGTCCCCGCACTGCTGTCCTGGCCTGTCAGCTCTGTGCATTCCCACTCCTCCTCTTGGTCATGACCACCTTGGAGCAGGGCCCACCATTGTCTTCCCACCAGGCTGTCAGTGCCCAGACCAGCACCCAACACATGGTCTGGCCAGCAGAGGTGGAACAGAATCCAAGGCCTGACCAAGGCAAGATGCAGGGAAGGCCAGGTAGACTGAGGAAGGCCCAGCTGGAGCCCAGAGAGCTATACCTTTGGGTTCCAGGCCTGGAAGGAGAGGGGGGATGTGGGAATTCAGAAGGGGAGGGGCAGCTTTTATAAGCCAAGCAGGAATTGCAGATGTTGAAAGCCAATACCAAGAGGCTACACCCCGGGGAGCCATCTCTGGGTGGCCCTCTCTGAGTTGGGGATGTCCAGAGGCACCCTGGGGAGAAGCTGGTCCTCTTACTATTGGGGAGTGAGTGGGGGTGGAGAGTGCCTCCTGCAGGCCCTGCTTCAGCTGGAGGAGAGAATTCTCCAGATGTTTCCAGAATGAGAGCTTGCCTCACTTACCCCTGGGATGGTGAGAGGGCCTGACCCCTACCCAGGAAATGTCCCTTCCCCACCCTCTGGGCTCCTGCCCCTTCCCATTTGAGTGGGTTTTGGCCTCTTGAGTTCCCATCAGCTTCACTGATTTAAAAAACTCAGCCTCAAATCCCACCCGTTTTCTTGTTGAAGAAGGAGGGTGCTGAGTTCAGCAGGCAGCAGCCCTGTCCTGGCATGGTGTGGTTATCCCCCTGCTTGGAGGAGGGGAGAGGCTGAGCAAGAGGGAGGGCCTGGGAGCCATAATTGCAGCCAGGAGGTGGCACACACTGGTGCGTGGTGGTACAGAGGTTTGCATCTTTTCTTGAGGGACCACAGAGTCAGAGTTGGGAGGGATGGGGCTGGAGCAGGGGGGACCTGGCCCAGGGAGAGGGAGGAGGCTGACAAAGAGGGAGGCCCAAGAATCCATTCCTTGTGGTCCTCAGCAGGCCTGTGAGGGTGTAAAGAAATTACATCGTCCCCACTTGATTTCCATCCCCTTTTCTTCCAGAAGGAGTTTGAGCAGCTGACGTTCAAGGACAAATGATACTGAGGAGGAGGAAGCGGGTCCACTACTCTGGCGACAGTCACATCCTATGCTAAGCCACCCTAGTACCCTGAGCTTCCTGGCAGCTCAGTCAACAAGGGCTCATGCCCTCCCCACATCTCTCTGAGTCAGGAAAGTGGACACAGGCACGAGGAGATTCCTCACCTGGGTGGCCTCAAGGGCTAGGAGGTCGAGGACCAGTTTGGAACCAACTTAGGAAGGGTCTCCTGGTCTTCGAACTGGCTAGTTGGGTGACCAGGGAGCATGAAAACAACCCTGCTGCCTCTCCCCACCCCAAGCCCCCGATTCAAACCTGAATGGCTAGGCCGGCCTGGTGGCATAGTGGTTAAGTTCGCACACTCCCCTTTGGTGGCCTGGTATTTATAGCTTCGGATCCCAGGAGTGGATGTACACACTGCTTTTCAAACCACGCTGTGGCGGCGTCCCATATAAAGTAGAGGAAGATGGGCACAGATGTTAGCCCAGGGTCAGTCTTCCTCAGCAAAAACAGGAGGATTGGCAACGGATGTTAGCTCAGGGCTGGTCTTCCTCCCCCTCCAAAAAAACAGTAACAAAAAACCTGAATGGCCATGACAAAGCAGAAACAGAGGAAGCTGAGCCAGCAGCCAGCCAGGTGGCAAGAACAGGGCTTTGGGTCCTGGCAACCAACGAGAACTGAGTGTCCTGGTGCTGGGTCTGTATGTGTGTATAACTGGTGCGTGTATTAATGTGTGGGTGTATGTGGTGTTTGGGGTTTGTAAATATATGTGTGCATGTGCTGTGTGTCAGTCCATGAGCATGTGTGTAGTGTCTGAATGTGTGAGTGGTGTGTGAGTGCGTGATTCTGTGTCTGTGTATGTTGACTGTGAGGGACATGGAGAACTTCATCCTGCCCTCAACGTCCCGGTGTCCCTCTGATCATTGTGACCTCCTACAGAAAGTGCCCATAACAAACTTGGGAGGTGATGGCCTCTCAGGAGGAGGCAGGTGAGATATGGGAAGGCAAGAATGTGTTCTGGGGACGAGGCTGTGACCACATTAGGGACTGTGAGCCTAATGTGACGAGGGGTGGCAGGATCAAGTCCAAAGCCCTCTGGTTCTTCCTCAGAGCCTGTACCATGCTGGGGCGTCAGGCTGGGGGTGGGGACTCCCTTTTCTCCCTCCCCCACCCAGGATAAGCCCCTGGAGAAGGCAGCAGGGACAGGACTTCTGTGGCCACTCCTGCACCTGACCTTCCCTGGCCCCGCCCTCCACTCTATGGCAAAACAGTCATCCCAAAAGATAGGCTCGGGGCAGAGGGCAAAGGCCAGTCTCAGCTCCCTTTGTAAAGAGGGTGCAGGCTTGCCGAGCCCTCAGTGCTGGTGCGAGTGCCCTGCCTGGCCTGGTCCTAGGTGCCTGGTGTGGTGAGGGGTGCCAGTGTGTCCAGAGGAGCCCAGTGCCCACTGAGGCAGCTATGGGGCTGCTGACCGGGGAGACAGTGGGGCCCCTGGCTGTGGCCGTGGCCATCTTCCTGCTCCTGGTGGACCTGATGCACCGGCGCCAACGCTGGGCCCCACGCTACCCACCAGGTCCCATGCCCCTGCCTGGGCTGGGCAACCTGCTGGAAGTGGATCTCCAGGACTCACGTTGCTGCTTTACTCAGGTGAGGAAGGTGGGGGGTGGGCACAGAGGTCCTGGGGTCCCCACCGAGCAGCAGACAGTGGGTGGTGGGTAAAGCCACAGGCTGGACAAGGAGCTGGGTGGAAAGGGGGAGGCAGGTTTGAGAGGCCTCCCGGGGGAGGGCATCTGTGCAGGGCCTGGAGGACAGTTTGAATTTTCCAGTCAAAGTTCAGAGAGGGCAAAGGCCTGGAGGGAGGTGGGACTTGACAGTTTGTGGGTCCCCACTGGGGGATGGGTTGGGATGGAGTTGGACAGAGCTTATGTGAGCCTGAGTCCCCTCTGCCCATCAGGAGCAGAGGTCTTGAGATTGGGGAGAGGAGTCTGGTCATGAGCCCCATTTACATCAGGAAATCCAGGTTGAGAGGGGACAGGGACCAGGTTCAAATCTTTTGCGTCAGTGAAACCTTGGGGCCTGCTGCTCACCGCTGTGAATCTCAGTTTCTTCACCTGTAAAATGGGATGCTAACTTAGTTTACTGACAATGTTGGTGACCTTTACAAAGTCATAGCTGATCCAAGGTGAGGTCCTCAGCCTTACAGGTTGTGACCCCTAGCATCAAGGGGCCTTATAGATTTTTGCTCCCACTTGCTACTGGCGCCGAGGGGTCTCCCCGGTCTAGAGCCGGGAGAAGGGCCTCAAACTGGTGTGGCCTTTCACAAGCCCCTTGACCCTTGGCCTGCAGCTGCGGCGCCGCTTCGGGGACGTGTTCAGCCTGCAGCTGGCCTGGACGCCCATGGTCGTGCTCAACGGGCTGGCGGCCGTGCGGGAGGCGCTGGTGTACCGCAGCGAGGACACCTCTGACCGACCGCCTGTGCCCATCTTCGAGCACCTGGGCTTCGGACCGCAGGCAGAAGGCAAGTAGAGGAGGGGAGGACCACGTCTCGGCCGGCACTGGGCCCGCAGTGACCGGAGACCCCGCAGGGCCAAGCGGCGGCAGGGGGGTGGAACTGCGGTTCTGGGAAGAGTCAGTGAATTTGTAGGCGCAGCTGGTGGAAGAAGGAGCCTGTGCCAAGGGTGGGGAGGTGGATGTGGGCGGACCCCAGGCCACTACGAAGAGGAACGGGACGTCCGGGTGGCAGGAATGAGGAAGAAAGCGTCAGTGTGGGCGGGGCAGGGGCTTCCCTAAACCGGAAGATGATCACGGTGGGCAGAGCTAAAAGTGGGGCCAAGACATGCCCAGTGGGAACTGCTGGCGAGCTGCGTGGGCGGGCAGAGGGTGGGTCCTGTCCCCAGCCAGAAGCGGGTGTAAATTGCGCGGATTTGCTGGGAAGGAGAACGAGGTTAGAGTGGGCGGAACGGGGGCGAGGCTGCGTGACTGTACCCCGAGGCTTCGCCGAAGCGGGCGGGACTCTGTGATCAAGGGCAGAGGGCGCGGCCTTTATCAAGGGGTGCGTGACTCCGGGATTACCACCGGGGGCGGGGGCGGGACCTGTCCAGTGGTGGGGCAGGGCAGACGAGTCCCCGAGCAAGTTGTTCGCTCCGAGACGGGACCAGGGCACACTCCAGCCACGCCCACGTGCCCGCCCCGCCCCCAGGGGTCATCCTGGCCCGCTATGGGCGCGCGTGGCGGGAGCAGCGGCGCTTCTCCGTGTCCACCCTGCGCAACTTCGGCCTGGGCAAGAAGTCACTGGAGCAGTGGGTGACCGAGGAGGCCTCGTACCTCTGTGCCGCCTTCGCAGACCAGGCCGGTGAGTGCTGGGTTGAGGGACAGGAGAGAGGGATGGAGGCTGGGGAAGAGGAGATGGAGCCGACCCCCTGATTGCACCGACCCCTCCCAGGACGTCCCTTTAGCCCCAACGCCCTCCTGAATAAAGCGGTGACCAACGTGATCGCCTCCCTCACCTTCGGGAGCCGCTTCGAGTACCACGACCCGCGCTTCCTGAAGATATTGGACCTGACAGAGGACTCACTGAAGGAGGAGTCCGGCTTCGTGCCCCAGGTGCGGGGTGGAGGAGGATAAGGAGCCCTACAGGGGAGCTTCATGGAGGAGACCTCCGCCTGCAATGGGCCTCCGCGGAGGAGGATTTGTCTGGAGGGGTGTTGGGTCAGCGGGCCCCAGGAGAGGGCTAAGGAACCTGAACCTCCTTCATGGGAAGCCGCCAGCACCCATGAGATGTAGATTATAAATTTATCCTTCTGGAACCCAGGCCAGGAGAGAAGGTTGAGGTCCAAACTTAGGGAGGAACCAGGTCCATGGAGGGGACACCCTGGATGTGGCTGGGACCTGACTGATCCAGGTGAACACCTGAGCACAGGGAGGACTCAAGGCCCCACATCTGTGGCCCAAACAGGTGCTGAATGCCATCCCTGTGCTTCTGCGCATCCCGGGGCTGGCTGCCAAGGTCTTTCCTGCGCATAGGGCCTTCATGGTCCTGCTGGATAAGCTGGTTGCTGAGCACAGGATGACCCGGGACCCAGCCCAGCCGCCTCGAGACCTGACTGATGCCTTCCTGGAAGAGGTGGAGAAGGTGAGCTGCCAGGGACAGGGACACGGGTTGTGGATTGAGAACCCATGAGGTGAGCCCGGGCAAGATGGTGCCTGTGTATAACCCAAATATCAGTAATCTGGGGTGATGGGTGCAGAGTGGGAGGCCATTTGGGGTGTCCTCCCTCTGCCCCTGAGCCCACCCTCTCTGCATGGCCCAGGCCAAGGGGAACCCCGAGAGCAGCTTCAGTGATGAGAACCTGCGCATGGTGGTGTCTGACCTGTTCACTGCCGGGATGGTGACCACCTCGACTACGCTGGCCTGGGCCCTACTGCTCATGGTCCTGCACCCGGATGTGCAGCGTGAGCCCAGCCTGGGGGCCCGTTAGCATGGGTCGGGGAGGAGAGGGACAGGCTGGGGCCCCTGAGCTTGCTTTGGCCACCCGGAACTCTGAGCAGAGGCTTGGACCCTGGCTCAGAGGTCAGAGTGACCTCCTCCTCCATGTGGGCACCGCCCCTACAGAGAATTCAGGAGGTGCTGGAATCCAGTCACTGCGTGCTGACCACTGTGAGGTTGCTTGTCTGTCCAGGCCGTGTCCAACAGGAGATTGATGACGTGATAGGCCAGGCACGGCGACCAGAGATGGGGGACCAGGCCCACATGCCCTTCACCATGGCCGTGGTCCATGAGGTGCAGCGCTTTGGTGACATCGTCCCAATGGGTGCTCCCCACATGACATCCCGCGACATTGAATTACAGGGCTTCCTCATCCCCAAGGTAGGCCTGCGGCCCTCCTCACCCCAGCTCAGCTCCACCTGCCCCCTGGTAGCCCCAGCATGGCCATTGCCAGGTGAGGCCAGGACGGGAACTCAAGCCACCTAATCCTCATTTCCACAGGCACCAACTGTCCAGCCTAGGTGGGCATGGGGATGAAGTAGAGACAGGGCTGTCCCTGTCCATTCAGAGCCACCGGTCTGCAGGGCAGGGCAGTAACACAAAGTAAAATGGGCCCCAGTGTGTTGGGAGAGCCGTTCATGCAGGGACAGGTGGGAATGAGCATTCCCATGGGCGACAGGTCAAGTGTCCCTGCCATGGTGACAGGGAGGGTGCTGGTAAGCACCTTGGGATTGATTGACTTGAAAGAGTCCAGGTGTGTATCAGGCAGAGAGTGTGGCCCATGCATGTTTGGTGACAGGGGTCTAGGCCTTCTGCAGCCCAGACCCCACCCATGCCAGGCATCTCCTGCCAGGGGACGACGCTCATCACCAACCTGTCATCGGTGCTGAAGGACGAGACCGTCTGGAAGAAGCCCTTCCGCTTCCACCCCGAGCACTTCCTGGACGCCCAGGGCCGCTTCGTCAAGCAGGAGGCCTTCATGCCCTTCTCAGCAGGTGCCTGTGGGGTGCCCAGCTCGCTGCCCCCTCCCGAGGGAGTCTTGGAGGCATGGAGCCCAGGCCCCCAGGCTCACTGACCCCATCCCCACCCACAGGCCGCCGCTCGTGCCTCGGGGAGCCCCTGGCCCGCATGGAGCTCTTCCTCTTCTTCACCTGCCTCCTGCAGCGCTTCAGCTTCTCGGTGCCCCCTGGGCAGCCCCTCCCCAGCGACCACGGTGTTTTTGGAGCCCTAACGACCCCATCCCCCTACCAGCTCTGTGCTGTGCCCCGCTAGGGGGGGATACTAACCGCCCAACCAGCTCCTCAGTGGGGGCCCTGATGTCCAATAAACCAGTCTGATGGCTCCAACCTGGCTTGAGTCCTACCTGTCCCCTTGATCAGCCCCTGACAGTGATGAGGCATTAGCTGCCTCCCCATGGCCACCTCCTACACCTGCCTCATCCAGTCTCACCTATCATTTGGTCCCAGTTGAGAGATGGTATAGTCAGGTATACTGAGTCTCAGAAGGTGACAGCTTACACTCTAGTCACACATGGAGACCCAGCACTGGCTGCCCTGGTTGGTGACTAAGTCCATGTGGAAGTCTTGACTCCCAGGTGTCAGGGAGCAGGAGGAGTGTGAATGGGCTTCTGATAGGAATCAGCCCAATCTCTGGCTAGGTGAGCACCCTCGGGTTCGGGGATTCACTACAAGGACTCCCAGGAGTCAGAAAAGCTGTTACACTCACAGTTATGGTCTTTCCAGAGAAAGGATCCAGATAGAATCAGCAGTGGTGAACAGCACATAGGTGGAGTTTGGGAAGAGTGGGCACAAGCTTCCATCTCTCTGTCTCAGAGGATTCGTGCAGACAGTCCTCAGTTCTCTCAGCATAGATGTGTGACACAGCAGAATATTGCTCACCAGGGGAGCTCACCCGAGTCTGGGTGTCCAGGGATTGTGTTGGGGGTCAGTCACTTAGACTTGGAGAGTCACATGGCTGACCTCAGTTAGTCTCCAGCCCCTCACAAGGTCAAACAGTGTGGCCCAAGGCCCCAGCTATAAATCACATTTTTGGCCTAAACTGTGTGCTGTGACCCCAGGCTCCAGGTACAGAGACATTCTCATTAGTCAGGGCATCCTGAGAGTATAAGGGATGTTTCCCCGGAGCTTGTCAAAGACCAGTCATTTTTTTTCAAATGCGTAGGGATGGAAATTCCCAGAGCTACTAAGAAAACTTTTTACTGCACAGGCCAACCCCTCGGTTTTTGGCTCCTGCAGCAAAATGGTCATATTTGTTTGAGTATCTACATTTTGTGTGTGTGCATGGGGGGAAATACACACAACATGAAATTTGCCATCTTAATCATTTTTGAGTGTGTAGTTCAATGCTATTAAGTTCTCATATTGTGGAACCATCACACCATCCATCTCCAGAACTCTTTTCATCTTGCAAAACTGAAACTCTGTCCCCATTAGACAATAACTCCCCATGCCCCGTCCCCAAAGCCCCTGGCAACTGACATTCTACTTTCTGTCTCTGTGAATTTGATTCCTCTAGGGACCTCACATAAGTGGAATCATGCAGTATTTATCTTTTTGTGACTGACTTATTTCACTTAGCTTGATGTCTTCAAGGTTCATCTATGTCGTGACGTGTCAGAATTTCCTTCCTTTTTTAGGGTGAATAATATTCTATTGTATGTATAGACCACATTTTCCTTACCCCTTCACCTGTTGATGGATACTTGGGTTGCTTCTATCTCTCAGCGACTGTAAATAATACTGCTCTGTACATGGGGTACATATCTATCTTTGAGACTCTGCTTTCAATTTGTGGATATATAAGCACTAGACTGTTTTCCATGGCAGCTGCACCATTTTACATTCCCACCAGCAGTGCACAAGGGTTCTGATTCTCCACATCCTCGCCAACACTTGCTATTTTCTGTTTTGAGGACAGTAGGCATCCGATGGGTGTGAGGTGTTATCTCCTTGTGCTTTTGATTTGCATTTCCCAAAAGGTGAGTGTTGTGGGGCATCTTTTCATGAGCTTATTTTCCATTTGTATATCTTCTTTGTAGAAGTGTCTACTTATCAGATATAGTCATGTGCCAATAACAACGTGTAGGTATGATGACCGCATGTATGACTGTGGTCCCATGAGATTAATCCCATAGAGCCTAGGTGTGTAGTAGGCTATTCATCTAGGTTTGTGTGAGTCCACCCTGATGTTCCCACAATGACGAAATCGCCTAATGATGCATTTCTTAGAATGTGTCCCCATCATTAAGCAGTGGGTGACTTTATCTGATTTGAAAATATTTTCTCCCATTCTGCAAGTTAGCTTTTTCCTCTGTTGATAGTATCTTTTGATGTGCAATGTTTTTTAATTTTTATGAAGTCCACCTTGTCTACTTTTTTTGTTGTTGCCCATGCCTTTGGTGTCATGTCCAAGAAAGTACTGCCAAATCCAATTTTGAGAACCTTCTGTCCTTCTTCTAAGAATTTTCTTCTAAGAATTTTCTCATTTTAGCTCTTACATTTAGGTCTCTGATCCATTTTGAATTAATTTTTGTATATGGTGCTAGGTGAAGGTCCAACTTCTTTCTTTTGCACTGATATCCAGATTTCCCAGCACGGTTTGTTGAAAAGACTCCTTTCCCCATTGATTGGTCTTGGCACCTGTGTCGAATCGTTGGACTATATATCAGGGTTATTTCTGGGCCTTCTGTTCTCTTCCGTTGGTCCATATCTCTGTCTTTATGCCGCTACCATAGTGTGTTGATGACTGGAGCTTTGTAGTAATTTTGAAATCAGGAAGTATGAGTTTTATTCTTTTTCAAGATTGTTTTGGCTATTTGGGGTCTCTTGAGAGTCCATATGAATTTTATTTTATTTTTCATTTTCATTTGTATTGATGTCTTAATAGTTTATAACATTGTGGGGTTTTAGCTGTACATTATTTTTTGTCCGTCACCAGGTGGATGTATCCCTTCACCCCTTGTGCCCACCTCCCACCCCCCTTCCCCTTGGTAACCACCAACCAGTTCTCTCTGTCTGTGTGTTCATTTATATTCCACATATAAGTGAACTCATGTGGTGTTTGTCCTTCTCTCTCTGGCTTATTTCACTTAACATAATACCCTCTAGGTCCACCCATGTTGTTGCAAATGGGACAATTCTGTCTTTTCTTATGGCTGAGTAGTATTCCATTGTATGTATATACCACATCTTCTTCATCCAATCATCAGTCGAGAGACACTTGGGTTGCTTCCACTTCTTGGCTATAGTGAATAATGCTGCAATGAACATAGGGGTGCATAACCCTCTTGTGATGGTTGATTTCATGTCCATTGAGTAGATGCCCAAGAGTGGGATTGCTGGATCATAAGGTATTTCTATTTTTAATTTTTTGAGAAATCTCCATACTGTTTTCCATAGAGGCTGCACCAGTTTGCATTCCTACCAGCAGTGAATGAGGGTTCCCATTTCTCCACAACCTCTCCAACATTTGTTGCTTTTTGTCTTGGTGATTATAGCTGTTCTAATGGGTGTCAGGTGATATCTTAGCATAGTTTTGATTTGCATTTCCCTGATGACTAGTGATGTTGAACATCTTTTCATGTGTCTGTTGGCCATCTGTATATCTTCCTTGGAAAAATGTCTGTTCATATCCTCTGCCCATTTTTTTATCAGGTTGTTTTTTTGTTGTTCAGTTGTGTGAGTTGTTTATATATTATGGAGATTAATCCCTTGTCAGATAAATGATTTGCGAATATTTTCTTCCAGCTGGTGGGTTGTCTATTCATTTTGATCCTGGTTTCATTTGCCTTGTAGAAGCTCTGTAGTCTGATGAAGTCCCATTTGTTTATTTTTTCTTTTGTTTCCCTTGTCCGAGTAGACATGGAATCTGAAAGGATCCCTCTATGACCAATGTCAATTAGTGTACCGCCTATATTTTCTCCCAGGAGTTTTATAGTTTCAGGTCTCACTTTCAGGTCCTGAATCCATTTTGAGTTGATTTTTGTGTATGGTGATAGAAGGTGGTCTACTTTCATTCTTTTGCATGTGGCTGTCCCATTTTCCCAGCACCATTTATTGAAGAGACTTCCCTTTCTCCATTGTATGTTCTTCGCTCCTTTGTTGAAGATTAACTGTCCATAGGTGTGGTTTTATTTCTGGGCTTTCAATTCTGTTCCATTGATCTGTATGTCTATTTTTGTACCAGTACCATGCAGTTTTGATTACTATAGCTCTATAGTATATTTTGAAATCAGGGATTGTGATGCCTCCAGCTTTGCTCTTTTTTTCAGGATTGCTTTAGCTATTTGGGGTCTTTTGTTGCCCCATACGAATTTCAGTATTTTTTCTTCTATTTCCATGAAGAATGATTTGGGGGTTCTGATTGGGATTGCATTGAATCTGTAGATTGCTTTAGGTAGTATGGACATTTTAACTATGTTTATTCTTCCAATCCATGTGCATGAAATATTTTTCCATTTCTTTATGTCTTCATCGATTTCTTTCAATGGTGTCTTATAGTTTTCATTGTATAGGTCTTTCACCTCATTGGTTAAATTTATTCCCAGATATTTTATTCTTTTTGTTGCAGTTGTAAATGGGATTGTCTTTTTGAGTTCTCTTTCTGTTAGTTTATCATTATCGTATAGAAATGCAACTGATTTTTCTAAGTTGATTTTATACCCTGCCATTTTGCTGTAGTTGTTGATTATTTCTAGTAGTTTTAAAATGGATTTTTGGGGGATTTTCTATGTATAAAATCATGTCATCTGCAAATAGTGAGAGTTTCACTTCATTGCCTATTTGGAGTCCTTTTACAGCTTTTTCTTGCCTAGCTGCTCTGGCCCAAACTTCCAGTACTATGCTGAATAAGAGCAGCAAGAGTGGGCACCCTTGTCTTGTTCCTGTCGTCAAAGGAATGGCTTTCAGTTTTTCCCCGTTGAGTAGGATGTTAGCTGTAGGTTTGTCATATATGGCCCTTATTATGTTGAGGTACTTTCCTTCTATATCCATTTTGTTGAGAGTTTTTATCATAAATGGATGTTGGATCTTGTCAAATGCCTTCTCTGCATCGATTGAGATGATCATGTGGTTTTTATTCTTCATTTTGTTAATGTGGTGTATCACGTTGATTGATTTGCGCATGTTGAACCATCCCTGTGTCCCTGGTATAAATCCCATTTGATCATGGTGTATGATCTTATTGATGTATTGCTGTATTCAGTTTGCCAATATTTTGTTGAGGATTTTTGTGTCTATGTTAATCAGTGATATTGGCCTGTAGTTTTCCTTCTTTGTGTTGTCCTTGTCTGGCTTTGGCCTCATAGAATGTGTTAGGAAGTATTCCATCTTCCTCTATTTTTTGGAAGAGTTTGAGAAGAATAGGTGTTAAATTTTCTTTGAATGTTTGGTAAAATTCTCCAGGGAAGCCATCTGGTCCTGGTCTTTTATTTTTGGGGAGGTTTTTGATTACTGTTTCAATCTCTTTACTTGTGATTGGTCTATTCACAGTCTCTATTTCTTCTTGATTCAGTTTTGGGTGGTTGTATGTGTCCAAGAATTTGTCCATTTCCTCTAGGTTGTCCAATTTGTTGGCATAAAGTTTTTCATAGTATTTTCTAATAATCTCTTGTATTTCTGTGGTATCTGTTGTAATTTCTCCTCTTTCATCTTATTTTATTTATTTGGGTCTTCTCACATTTTTTCTTAGTGAGTCTGGCTAAGGGTTTGTCAATTTTGTTTATCTTCTCAAAGAACCAGCTCTTTGTTTCATTGATCCTTTCTATGGATTCTTGGTTTCAATTTCATTTATTTCTGCTCTGATTTTTATTATTTCCCTCCTTCTGCTGATTTGGGGCTTTGTCTGTTCTTTTTCTAATTCTGTTAGGTGCAATTTAAGGTTATTTATTGGGGGTTTTTCTTGTTTGTTAAGGTGGGCTTGTATTGCTATGAATTTCCCTCTCAGGACCACTTTTGATGCATACCATATGAGTTGGTATGGTGTATTTTCCTTTTCATTTGCCTCCAGATAGCTTTTGATTTCTCCTTTAATTTCATCAACAATCCATTGGTTGTTCAGTAGCATGTTGTTTAGTCTCCACATCTTTGTCCCTTTCCCAGTTTTTTCCTTGCAGTTGATTTGTAGTTTCATAGCATCATGATCAGAAAAGATGCTTGTAATGATTTCAATCTTCTTAAATTTATAGAGGTTTGCCTTGTTTCCTAATATATGGTCTATCATTGAGAATGTTCCATGTGTGCTTGAGAAGAATGTGTACTCTGCTGTTTTGGGGTGGAGTGCTCTGTATATATCTATTAAGTCCATTGCATCTAGTTTTTCATTTAAGTCCATTATTTCCTTATTGACTTTTTGTCTGGATGACTATCCATTGATGTTAGGGGTGTGTTAAGATCCCCTACTACTATTGTGTTATTGTTAATATCTCCTTTTAGGTTTTGTAGCTGTTGTTTTATGTACTCTGGTGGTTCTGTGTTAGGTGCATAGATATTTATAAGTGATATGTCTTCTTGGTCAAGTGTCCATTTTATCATTATATATTGCCCTTCTTTGTCTCTCATTACCTTTTTTATCTTGAAGTCTACTTTGTCTGATATAAGTATGGCAACTCCTGCTTTCTTTTGTTTCCCGTTAGCTTGGAATATAGTTTTCCATCCTTTTATTTTGAGTCTGTGCTTGTCTTTAGAGCTGAGATGTGTTTCCTGGAGGCCGCAAATTGTTGGATCTTGGTTTTTAATCCATCCCACCACTCTGTGTCTTTTGATTGGAGAATTCAATCCGTTTGCATTTAGAGTGATTATTGATATATGAGCGTTTAATGTTGCTATTTTATTGTTCATTTTCTGCTTCTTTTGCATTTCCTTTGTTTCTTGTCCCATGTGTTTCAGATTGCCAATTGAGTTTGGTAGTTCTGCATGATGATTCTCCTATTTTTCTCTTTATTTGTCATACGTGCTTCTCTTCTGGTTATTTGTTTAGTGGTTACTGTGAGGTTTATATAAAAGATCTCCTGGATAAGATAGTCCATTTTCTGATGCCTCTTGTTTTCTTAGACTAAGTCAGTTCGATCCCTTTCCTCTTCCCTTATAAGTTGTTGTCACTACTTATTCCATCTTGTGTCGTGAGTGTGTGTTTGCAGTGATGAGTTTAAATTCATTTTTGGTGTTTTCCAACTGTAGTTTTTCTGGTTTAGTCTCCTTGTTTTTCTCCTTGCTCAAAACTTTGTATCCCCTTTCTCTTTTATTTTTTTCAAACCTAAGGGCCTTCTTGAGCATTTCCTGTAGTGGGGGTCTGTGGTGATGAACTCCCTTAGCATTTGTTTATCAGGGAGAGTTATTATTTCTCCATCATATTGGAAGGATATTTTTGCTGGATAAAGTATTCTTGGCTGAAAGTTTTTGTCTTTCATGACTTTGAATATATCATTCCAGTCTCTCGTAGCCTGTCGAGAAATCAGCTGAGAGCCTGATGGGGTTTCCTTTGTATGTTATTTTGTTCTTTTGTTTAGCTGCCCTTAATATTGTTTCCTTCTCACTGACTCTTGTTAATTTAGCTATTATGTGGCGTGGCCTTTGTCTATTCCTGTTTATATACTTAGGTGATCTATTGATTTTATTCACTGTTATTTCCATCTCTTTCCCTAGGTTTGGGAAGTTCTCAGCTATTATTATTTTGAACAAACTCTCTGCTCCTTTTTCTCTTTCTTCTCCTTCTTGAATACCTATTATCCTTATGTTACTTTTCCTCATTGAGTCTGATATTTCTTGAAGAGTTTCTTCATTTCTTTTTAGTCTTAGCTCTCTCTCCTCCTCTATCTGGAGCGTTTCTGCATGGCTATTCTTGATAATGCTAATTCTTTCCTCCATATTGTCAGTTCCAGGTTTTCCTCCACATTTTCCATTATCTCGTCCATCGTGTTTTTCATCTCCAATATTTCTGATTGGTTTTTCTTTATGGTTTCAATCTCTTTTGTGAAGAAATCCCTGAATTCGTTGATTTGTTTCTCTGTGTTCTCTTGTATTTCGTTGAGTTTGTTTATGATAGCTATTTTGAATTCTGTCATTCAGGTTATAGATTTCTGTGCCTTCAGGGTTGGTTTCTGGGTGTTTGTCATTTACCTCTTGGTCTGTAGACTTAAGATACTTTTGTATACAGCCGGCTGATTTATCTTTGCTATTCTTCATCTTGAAGATGGTCCTGCAGTTTCCACTTGCCGCCACTGGGTGGAGGTCATGAACAGTGTGCTCTGAGCCCACTGCAGTCCCCGAAGGGATTGTGCTGAAGCTCAGGGTGTGTGGCGGGAGGGGTTCTCTCTTTCACCTGCTTGACCTGGGGGTTTCCTTTCTGGCTCCCTTGGGGCCTTTACCACACCCCAGAAACAGTCCATTGTTGCTTCCCTGCGGGGATCTCTCGACTGTCTGTGAGAGCACCTGGAGGGCAATAGTTTCCCCTGCAGAGGGCCGCCCTCCCCCCCAGTCTGTGAGCCTCGCTGTCTTTGCCGATTGGTTGGGGATGGGGAGTAAAACTCCTTACCTCTCCTCAAGTCCTTTGGGGCTTCCCGTGCCTCCGTCAGATGTACCCCAACAAGGGTCTCTTAGAAGTCCTTTGTAGTGTTTGATTGACCTCTGTTGGTATGTGAATGATGTTTTTGTTGTGTCTTAGGGGGCAGAGATTCAAAGAGGGAAATCTCACTCTGCCGTGATGCTGACGTCACTCCTCCATATGAATTTTAGAATTGATTTTTCTATTTCTGTAAAAATGTCATTGGTATTTGGATAGAGGTTGCACTAAATCTGGAGATCACATTGAGTAGTCTTGATGTCTTTACCATATTAAGTCTTCCAATCCATGAACATAGGATGTCTTTCCATTTACTTGTGTCTTCTTTAATTTCTTTCAGCAATATTTTGAAGATTTCATGGTACAAGTCTTTCTTTCACGTCTTTGGTTAAGTTAATTCCTAAGTATTTTATTCTTTTTGATGCTATTGTAAATCAAAATTTTTTCTTAATTTCATTTTTGGATAGTTCATTGTTAGTGTATAGGTATACAGCTGATTTTTGTACACTAATTTTGTGTCCTGCTACTTTGCTAAATTTGTTTGTAAGTTCTGATATGGTTCTTTGTTGAATTGTTAGTTTTTTCTACATACAGTCTCAAATCATCTGTGAACAAAGATAGTGTTACTTCTTATTTTCCAATGTGGATGCCTTGTATTTCTTTTCCTTTCCTAGTTGCCCTGGCTATAACTTTCAGTCCTCTGATGAATGGAAGTGGCAAAAGTGACCATCTTTTCTTTATTCCAAATGTTAAAAGAGAAGTTTTTAGTTTTTTACAATTGAGTATCATGCTTCCTGTGGATTTTTCTTATATGGCTTTTGTTATGTTGTGGTAGTTTCCTTCTATTCCAGGTTTGTTGATTTTTTTTTAATTTATTTATTTTTCTTTTTTATTGATGGATTGATTTTTTTGAAGAAGATTGGCCCTAAGCTAACATCTGTTGCCAATGTTCCTCTTTTTTCCTTTTTTCTCCCCAAAGCCCCAGTAGATAGTTGTATGTCATAGTTGTCTATCCTTCTAGTTGCTCTATGTGGGACACTGCCTCAGCAGGGCTTAATGAACGGTGCCTAGGTCTGCACCCAGGATCTGCACCGGTGAACCCTGGTCCACCGAAGCAGAGCAAGCCTGCAAATTTAACCACTAGGCCATGGGGCCAGCCCCCTGTTGAGGGTTTGTAACATGAAAGAATGTTGAATTTTGTGAAATGCTTTTTCTGCATCAATTGAGATGATTGTGTAGTTTTTGTCCCTCATCTGTTAATGTGGTCTATAGTATTGATCAATTTTCATATGTTGAATCATTTTGAATTCCACTAATAAACCCCACCTGGTCATAATCATTTCACACTTATATAATCCTTTTAATACGCTGCTCATTTTGCTTTGCTAGTATTTTCTTGAGGATTTTTGTGTCAATGTTCATAAGGGATATCGGTCTGTCATTTTCGTTTGTTGCAGTGTCTTTGTCTGGCTTTGATATCAAGGTAATGCTGACCTCATAGAATGAGTTAGAAAGTGTTCCCTCCTCTTCCATTTTGTCGAAAGGTTTGAGTAGAATTTGTGTTAGTTCATCTTAAATGTTTGGTAGAATTCAACAGTGAAGCCATTGGATCCAGGGCATTTCTTTTTCAGGAGATTTTTGATTACTTATTCAATCTTCTTATTAATTAAAGGTCTGTTCAGATTTTCTGTTTGTTTATGATTCAGTCTTTGTAGCTGCTGTGTTTCTAGAATTTGTCCATTTCATGAATAGGTTATTCAGTTTGTTGGCATACAATTGTTCACGGTACTCTCTTACAATGCTTTTTATTTCTGTAAAATTGGTAGTAATGTGCCCACCTTCATTTCTGATGTTAGTAATTTGAGTTTTCTCTCAAATTTTTCTTAGTTTTTTTTCTTAGTCTGTCTAGCTAAAGTTTTGTAGCTTTGATCTTTTTGGAAAGCCAACTTTCATTTTAATTGATTTTCTATATTATTTATCTAGTCTCCATTTCATTTATCTCTGTTCTATAATATTTACTTCATTGTGCTAGCTTTGGTTTTAGCTTGCTCTTCTTTTTCTAGTTCTTTAAGGTGTAGACTTAGGTAATTGATTTGTTATCTGTATTAATGTTGGCATTTACAATTATAGACTTCCCTCTGAACATGACTTTTGCTGGATTCCATAAGTTTTGGTATATTGTGCTATCATTTTCATTCATGTCAAGCTATTTTCTACTTTCTCTTATGATTTCTTCTTTGACCCACTGGTTGTTTATGAATGTGTTGTTTAATTTCCACATATTTGTGAATTTTCCAGGTTTACTTCTGTTATTATTTCTAGGTTGTGGTGGACCATTATCCTGATCATGATCAAGCCAATCCAGCATGGCTTGCATGCATAGGCAGCATACCAGCCACTTCATCTGGAAAGTTCCACATGACATTTAAAGGAGGGGAGGAATAATTCCCCTTCTCAGGTTAAAGGGAACTTTTCATTAGTTTCCTGATTTTGCCCTACTATTGCTTGGGCTATGTTCTTGGTGAGCAGAGGTCATAGAGGTGCCTTCTGTTATCCCAGCATAGTCTTTCCCTTTGGGAGCATCCCTGACACAAGTGGCCATAACTCAGACCAGATGAAATCCCAGCTTGGTGCTGTGTCAGCATCTAGCCCTAGCCTCTCCTTTATTTTCATTTTAGCTAATTACATAGAGCAATAACCATGGGATTGAATATTAGCCTGTATCCTAAGGTTGGTTTTTTGTTTTTGTTTTCATTTCCTTACATGTCCATGAGCTAAGCCCTTAGAGATTGTTAGCTCCATCACTTCTCAATTCTACAGGTAACTTTTACCTCCAGTAACTGACCACAGTGCAGCTGCTGCATCACACCAGGAGCGATGCAGTGACCATTCGGCTGAAGGTTCATCAACCACCACCCCCATTCTCTTTTCACCAAACTATGCCTTCACCATGTTCCAGTGAGTCAGGGTTATTCTAGTGAATGCCATGGTTGAAGTCAATTGTGAGGGGTCCCCAAGACCATCCTCGATTCAATCATTTGCTGAAGGACACACTTCAGAGATGCTGTTATATTCAAGGTTATTGTCTTTGTCTGTTTGGGATGCTAGAACAAAATACCATAGAATGAGTGGGTTATAAACGATATTTATTCCTCACAGGTCTGGAGTCTGGGGGTCCAAAATCAAGACTCTGGCAGATTTGATGTCTGTTTAGGGCCCAATTTCTGGTTCATATACAGTCACCTTTTCAGTGTGTCCCCACCTGGCAGAAAGGTCAAGGGGTCTGTGTGGGTTCTCTTTTATAAGGGCAGCAATCCCATTCAATGAGGACTCCATCCACATGAGCTAATCAGCTTCAAATGCCCCACTAACAAATACCATCACATTTGGGATGAGGTTTCAACATATGAATTTAGGGGACAGAAACATTCCATCTATAGCAGCTATGGTTTATTACAGTGGAAGGATACAGATTAAAATCAGCAAAGGTGAAAGACAAATAGGATGGATAGGCAGACACAAGCAGAGCCCGGCACAGGTTTCCATTTGTCCTCTTCCAGGGGAGTTATAGGGACAGTGCTTAATACCCCAGCAATGAATTGTGAGGTGCACAGAACATTATCAGTCAGAGAAGCACAACCGAGCCTCAGTGTCCAGGGATTTTATTGGGGTTGGTGTCACAGGTGTGGAGCACCTGTGTGACTGACAGGAGTCACAAAGTTTCCAGCCCCTCCAGAGGCCAGACAGATACAGGGAGAGACAGGGTCCCCACTACATGTCACATTGTTAGCATGAATGATCTGGCATGGCCTGAGGCTCCAGGAAAACAAAGATATGGTTATCTGGTACAATATTCCCAGAGCCTAAAGGTCATTTTCCAGGAGCTGGTCAGGGGCCAGTCACTGCATTACAAGGTGCACGATTTGAACCCTCCAAATCTGCTGACTCTATCCTTTACTGCAAGGGACTCACTCGGCCTGGATGCCCACAACCCAGGCCCAATTCCCCCCACCACCCCACGGTCCAGCAGCTCAGTCAGCACCATCAAGTGTGCTTCCCCACTTCATCTAGGTGGGGATCCTAGGGATGCCCGGGAAGTGATGTCCCAGGTTAACACCCCAGCTCAGTCACAGCTATCCAGGAGCATTTTTGTCAAGACAAATGGCTAAATCTCTGAGCAGCAAGTTTTGTGGTATTTCCACTTCTCTGGTCCTATCCTCCACTCTCCAGCTCAGCAGGAGCCTTGAAAAGAACCACCCACATCCAGGGAAGCCTGCAGAGGGAGCACAGGCCATGGAGCATTTTGAAAGCCTCTTTCTCAAAGAATGGTCACTATTTTACCTGGTTGGGGGTTCCTTGGAAGACCCCGTGTGCAGGGCTGTGTGTGTTTGACCTGAGAGCTCCCCTAGTGCAAACAGCCTTTTCCTCAGCAGAGTCTGTTGGAAGTAATCAGAGGCCCCTGTTGAAAATCAAAGCTCTCAAGGCAATGGATAACGGTTGGGACAAATGATACACTGACCACACAGTTTAAAAGGAGAAGCTGGGGCATGAGGTGCCCACAGGGGCTTTGGAAACCTGTGACATATTCCTGGGCATCTAAGAGGCCATGCAGGTGTGTAGGGCTGTGTGCAGCTGTGTGCATGCTCAGGAAAGACCTTGCGGGGCACTAAGGTCTCACCTCTGACTGACCTTGAGGTTCTGTGCCAACAGGAAGTGAAGGCTGAGGGAAAGTTGTAAACTCTAAATCCAGTTCTTGGCTGAGTGTTGAGAGTATGTCCAACACACACAGAGAGCACCTCTGCGCAGCAACGACTGGGAGGGTGATTGGTTCCAGGCATTTAAGGAAATTAACCAATCTCTCGCTGGCCACCAAGATGACTGAGTAGAGACTTCAGTGGCCACACACAACACAGAATAGAGACTTTATAGAATTAGTTCAGAAAAGCCACTAAGCAAAGAAACAATTACAACACAAAACCACAACACAATCCCTGGGGAGAAAAGAGAATCTAATTTCCAGTTGCCATATTATCTCACTTGAAAAGTTTAATTGTCAACCAAAAACTGGCAAGACATGCAAAGGAACAAAAAAATTGTGGCCCATACACAGTAAAAAATTAATCCGTGGAAACTGTCCCTGATGGTGGAGTTACTGGACAAAGACTGCATATCAGCTAATTCAGTATGTTCACAGAACTAAATGAGAGTAAGTGGAAGTGGCAGAATGATGTCTCACCAATTAAAGGTTATACATAATGAGATAGAAATTATAAAATGAACCAAGTAGAAATTCTGGAGTTGAAAAGTACAATAACTGAAATGAAAGTCACTGCAGGAACTCAGGAGCAGATGTGAACAGAGAGAAGAAAAATCAGTGAACGTGAGGACAGGTCAGCTGAGCTGATCCAGGCTGAGGAACAGAAACAAGGGTGAAGAACAATGAACAGAGATTCAGAAACCTGTGGGGCACCATCAAGTATACAGCACACACGTAATGGGAGACCTAAAAGAAGAAGAGAGAGAGAAAGGACTAGAAGGAATATTGAATACATACTGAAAACTGAATACTCCTCAAATTTGAGGAAAAATATTAATCTATACATCAAAGAAGCTCAGTAAACTGTAAATAGGATAAAATCAGAGATCTACACTACACACATCATGAGAAAACTGTCAAAAGACAAAGAGAGAATTTTGAAAGCAGTGAGATGGGAGACCCGCCTCATCATGAACAAAGGATCCGTCCTCAATAACACTGACATCAGATTTCTAACCAGGAACCACAGAGGCCAGAAAGCAGGGGGGTGACAACATCCCTCAGGAAGTGACAGGAGGATGTCACAAGCTTGGGAAAGGGCCTCCAGGCTCCAGCAATTGTCCAGTCAGGGTAAATGGGGGGCCCAGAGAACAGCCCTGTTGCCCCCGACACCCAGATTTAAACTTGCCATGTCTACACCAGAGCCTGGGAATCTGGGCTGTGCTGCAAGCCGGGTGAGGACCCTGAGCCTCGCGGGGAGCAGCCTCCACCAGAGGAGGTGCCGCCCAGGGCCTTGCTGAGAACCGGGGCACTGGTGCTGGGTCTGCGTGTGTGTGTGAGAATCTGTGCACGTTGAGTGGAAGTGTGAGTCTCTGTGTTCACATGAGTGTTGTCTGAATGTGGGTGGCTTTGTGGGTGTGTAGATTTCTGTTTGGTTGGTCTGTGTGTGTGTGCATGTGTGAGCATGAGAGTAAGAGTCTGGGAATGGATGAGTGGTTTGTGTGTGATTAGGTGTGTCTGTGAGTGTCAAGTGTTCAGTGTGAGGTGAAGGGGACACAGCGACTCTCAGCCCCCTCTGTCTCTCTGTCGCCCCCTGCAGGCATGGTTCATCTCATAATCAGGCAAGTGCCAACGACCTCCCAGGGGAAGGCCTCTCAGGAGGAGACAGGTGAGAAATGGGAAGGCAAGGACTTGTTCTGGGGACAAGATTGTGACCGCATTAGAGAGTGTTAATGTGACAGGTGAATGGCAGGATCAAGTCAAAAACTTCCTAGGAGTTTCTTCCTTGGAGCCTGTACCGTGCTGCAGAGTCAGGCTGGGGGTGGGGACTGCCTTTTCTCCCCTCCTTCCCGGGATAAGTACCTGGAGAAGAGGTAAACAGGACCTCTGTGGCCTTCCCTCCACTGAATTTTCCAGTCCCCTGCCTGCACCCTCTGGCAGCACAGTCATCTCAACAGGTTGGCTCAAGGCAGAGGGCAAAGGCCACTCTCAACTCCCTTTATAAAGAGGGCCCAGGCTGGTCAAGCCCTCTGGGTTGGTGACAGTGCCCTGCCTGGCCTGTTCCTAGGTGCCTGGTGGGGTGAGGGGTGCCAGTGTGTCCAGAGGAGTCCAGCTGCCCACTGAGGCAGCTATGGGCTGCTGACCGGGGAGACACTGGGGCCCCTGGCTGTGGCCATGGCCATCTTCCTGTTCCTGGTGGACCTGATGCACTGGCGCCAATGCTAGGCTACACGCTACCCACCAGGTCCCATGCTCCTGCCTGGGCTGGGCAACCTGCTGCAGGTGGACTTCCAAGACTCAGTTTGCTGCTTTACTCAGGTGTGGAAGGTGGGGGGGTGGACACAGAGGTCCTGGGGACCCCACCTAGCAGCAGACAGTGGTGGGTGGAGCCACAGGCTGGACAGGGAGCTGGGTGGAAAGGGGGAGTCAGGTTTGAGAGGCCTCCTGGGGAAGGGCATCTGTGCAGGGCCTGGAGGACAGTTTGAATTTTCCAATCAAAGGTCAGAGAGGGCAAAGGCCTGGAGGGAGGTGGGTCTTGGCAGTGGGTTTGGGATGCAGTGGACAGGGCTTCTGACAGTTTTGGTGACTTCTGCAAAGTCACAGCTGGTGGTCTTATCCCACGTGCGATCCTCAACCATTGAGGATGTGACTCCCAGGGTCAGGAGGCCAGATAGAGTCCTTACACCAGCACTGCTGGGGATCCAGTGCTCCCCAAGGCTAGTATTAGGGGGCCAGGCTTCGCCAACACCCTCTACCCTCAGCCTGCAGCTGCGGCGCCACTTCGGGGACATGTTCAGCCTGCAGCTGGCCTGGATGCCCGTGGCCACGCTCAATGGGCTGGCGGCCATTTGAGACACGTGGGTGTACTGCAGGAAAAACTTGCCCTCTGCTCTTCGGTTCCCACACTTGGGCTGGGGGCCGCACCCAAGGCAAGTGAGGAGGGGCAGACTGCATCCCAGCAGAGACTGGCCCCACAGTGACACAAGAAAAGGCCAGGCCTAACCTGCACAGGTCTCAATCAGGGGCAGAGACAATGGTTAGTGAAAGGCCCAGGGCATGGAGGAAGGAGACTGCACCAGAGTTGGGGCAGGAGGAGAGTGGGCCTGTCAGAGGATGGGAACTGTAGGGAAAGGTGGTGGCACTGTGAGCAATGACAAGGGACGGGGCTGGGACTTGTCCACTGTTGGCAGGGGAGAATCAAAGTGGGCAGGATTGGGGACAGGTGAGGACAAGGCCTGCATGGAAGTGATGGGGGTATTGGCAGGGGGTTGGCCTGACCCAAAGAGGCAGGACTCTGAGCAGGTGTAGAGGGCTGGGCTGCATCAAAAGGGGCAGGACTGTGTGAGCAGGCCGGGGGCCGGGGCCGGGATCCACATTTACACACCATTATCACCCAGAATCCATTGTTTACATTGGGGTTGACTCTTGGTGTTTTACCATCTCTGGGTTTGGACAAATGTGTACTGACATATATCCACCATTATAGGATCATACAGAGAAATTTCACTGCCCAGAAAATCATCTACGTTCTGCTTATTCCCTGCCACAGCCCCTGGCAACCACTGATCTTTTTTCTGTCTCCAGAGTTTTGCCTTTTCTAGAATGTCATATAGGTGGAATCATACAGCATGTAGCCTTTTCAGATTGCCTTCTTTAACTTGGTAATAAGGCATTTAAGTTTCACCCATGCCTTTTCATGGCTTAATAGCTCATTTCTTTTGAGTGCCTAAGAATAGTCCATTGTCGGGATGTACCACAGTTTCTCCATTCACCTCCTGAAAGACATCTTGGTTGCTTCCAGGATTGGCAATTATGAACAAAGCAGCTGTAAACATCCCTATGCAGATTTTTTGTGGACGTAACTTCTCAGTTCCTTTGAGTCAATATCAAGGAGTGTGATTGCCGGATCACACGGTAAGAATGTTGGGTTTTGTAAGTAACCACCAAACTGACCTCCAAAGTGGCTGTAGCATTTTGCGTTCTCGCCAGCAGTGTCTGAGACTGCCTGTTGCTCCACATCCTCGCCAGCATTTGGTGTTCTCAGTGTCCTGGATTTTGACTACTCTAACAGGCCTATACTGCTGATGTACTTTTTAATAATTTTTAAAATGTGGTTAGAAAAAGCAACAAAATTTGCCATCTTAACTAGTAAGCGTACAGTTCAGTAGTGTTAAGTATATTCACATTGTTATGCAACGGATCTCCAGAACTTTTTCATCTTGCCAAGCTGAAGCTCTATACCCAGAAACCAAGTGGGAGGCAGGCGCGGCTCAGCTCCCGGTCCCCACCGTGTTCGCTCCTCAGCTGCGGCCTCCTGCGCCCCCCGGCGCCCGCCTGCGGAACTGCAGACGCGGCCGCCCTTCAGGGCCTCCCCCTGATTCTAGCGCTGCGATGGGCGGGTCCGCACTGCGAGTCAGACGAGGCGGCCCCAGAAGCTGCAGCAGCTTCCACTCGTCCTTTCTGTCCCCAGGCAGGAGCAGGAATTGGGCAGTTTCTTCCGTGGGCTCTCCATACCGTGGGGGCAGGGACAAGGCGAGCCAAATACCTGAGCGTCCTGGCTGGGGCTACAGCTCCCTACCTGCTTCAAGGGCTCTCTCAGGGGTTTGCTCCGCATCCACTGGGGGACCCAGGACCGCGTCTCGGTGATTGAGGGGCCAGGGCCGGGCGCTTCCTGGTCCGCCATCATGCTGACGTCACCCCTGGACTCCTAAGTCTCAGGTCCCCATGTCCAGAGGACTCTTCCCTGCGCAGGTGAACACCTGTGACATGCATGGTCCCAGGGGTTCCTTGTAGAGGGAGCTTCTGGTAGAGGTGCATATAACTTTTTGATTATAGATTTCATGTTCTTTGGATAAATACCCAGTAGTGGCATAGCTGTACCATATGCTAATTTTATTTTTAATTTTTTGAGAACTCACCATACTGTTTTCCATAGTGGCTCCATCAGTTTGCATTCCGACTAACAGTGTATGAGAGTTCCCTTTTCTCCACATCCTCTCCAACACTTGTTATTTCTTGTCTTGTTAATTATAACAATTCTGACAGGTGCGAGGTGATATCTCCTAGTAGTTTTGATTTGCATTTCCCTAATGATTAGTGATGTTGAACATCTTTTCAAGTACCTGTTAGCCATCTGTATACCTTCTTTGGAAAAATGTCTGTTCATACCCTCTGCTCATTTTTTTGATTGGGTTGTTCATTTTGTTGTCGTTGAGTTGTATGAGTTCTTGATATATGTTGGAATTTGACCTTGTCTGATATATGCTTTGTAAATAATTCCTCCCAGTGGTAGGTTGTCTCTTCCTTTTGTTGATGGTTTCCTTTGCCAAACAGAAGCTGTTTAGTCTGGCGTAGACCCATTTGTTTATTTTTTCTTTTGTTTCCCTTCCCTGAGTAGACTTGGTATTCAAAAAGATACTGCAGAGACCCATGGCAAAGACCATACTGATTATGTTTTCTTCTAAGATTTTTACAGTTTCAGGTCCTACATTCAGGTCTTTAATCCATTTTGAGTTAATTTTTCTGTATGGTGCAAGATAATGGTCTACTTTCATTCTTTTGTGTGTGGCTGTCCAGTTTTCCCAACTCCATTTATTGAAGAGATTTTCCTTTCACCATTGTATGTTCTTGGCTCCTTTGTCGAAGATTAGCTGTCCATAGAAGTGTGGTTTTATTTCTCTTGATTCTGTTCCATTGATCTGTGTGTCTTTTTTTTTTTCTGCCAGTACCATGCTGTTTTGATTACTATAGCTTTGTAGTATAATTTGAAATCAGAGAGTGTGATACTTCCAACTTTGTTCTTTTTTCTCAGGATTGTTTTGGCAATTCGGGGTCTTTTGTTGTTCCATATAAATTTTAGAATTCTTTGTTCTATTTCTGTGAAGAAAGTCATTGGGATAATGATTGGGATTGCATTGAATCTATAGATTGCTTTAGGTAATATGGACATTTAAACTATGTTTATTTCTCCAATCCATGAGCATGGAATATCTTTTCATTTCTTTATGTCTTCTTTGATTTCTTTCAGTAGTGTTTTCTAGTTTTCAGTGCATAGATCTTTTACCTCCTTGCTTAAATTTATTCCTAGGTAATCTGTTCTTTTTGTTGCGATTGTAAATGGGATTGTATTCTTGATTTCTCTTTCTGTGAGTTCTTTATTAGTGTATAGAAATGCAAGTCATTTTTGTATGTTGGTTTTGTACCTGCAACTTTCCTATATTCATAGAATATCTCCAATAGTTCTGGCGAATTCTTTAGGGTTTTCTATATATAGAATCATGTCATCCACAGATAGTGACGTTTTACTTCTTCCTTTCCAATTTGGATCCCTTTTATTTCTTTTTCTTGCCTAATTGCTCTAGCTGAAACTTCCAGTACTATGTTGAATAAGAGTGGTGAGAGTGGGAGTGACATCAGCATCATGGCAGAGTGAGATTCCCTCTTTGAATCTCTGCCCCATAAGACACAAGAAAAACATCATTTGCATGCCAACAGAGGTCAAACAAACACTACAAAGGACTTCTAAGACACCCTTGCTGCAGTACATCTGATGGTGGAGGCACGGGAATCCCCAAAAGACTTGAATAGAGGTAAGGAGATTTACTCCCCCTCCCCATTCGATCGGCAAAGACAGACAGCCCAGCTCACAGACAGAGAGGGGGGAGGGGTGGCCCTCTGCAGGGAAAGCTATTGCCCTCCAGGTGTTCTCACAGACTGTCAAGAGATCCCCACTGGGAGGCAATGACAGACTGTTTTGGAGGTATGGTCAATGACCCAAGAGAGCCAGAAAGGAAGCCCCGGGGTCGAGCAGGCGAAAGAGAGAACCCCTCCCTGCACACGCCCTGCATTTCAGCACAATCCCTCTGGGGACTGCAGCGGGCTCAGAACACACCACTCGTGACCTCCACCCAGTGGCAGCAGGTGGAAATTGCAGGACCAGAAATTTTATCAAGATGAAGAATAGCAAAGGTAAATCAGCCGGCTCTATGCAAAAGTACCTTAAGTATCCAGACCAAGAGGATAATGACAAATGCCCAGAAACCAATCCTTAACGCACAGAAATCTATAACCTGAATGACAGAGAATTCAAAATAGCTATCATAAAAAAAACTCAATGAATTACAACAGAACACAGAGAAACAAATCAACAAATTCAAGGATTTCTTCACAAAAGAGATTGAAACCATAAAGAAAAACCAATCAGAAATGTTGGAGATGAAAAACACAATGGACAAGATAAACGAAAACCTGGAGGCTTCAAAGAGCAGAACTGACAATATGGAGGAAAGAATTAGCATTATCGAGAATAGCCATGCAGAAACGCTCCAGATAGAGGAGGAGAGAGAACTAACACTAAAAAGAAAGGAAATTCTTCCAGAAATATCAGACTCAATTAGGAAAAGTAACATAAGGATAATAGGTATTCAAGAAGGAGAAGAAAGGGGAAAAGAAGCAGAGTTTGTTCAAAGAAATAACAGCTGAGAACTTCTCCAGAGTTGGAAATAACAGTGAATGAAGTCAATAGATCACCTAAATATATGAACAGGAAAAGACCAACTCCACGCCACATAGTAGCAAAGCTGGCAAGAGTCAATGACAAAGAAAAAATATTAAGGGCAGCTAAACAAAAAAACAAAATAACATACAAAGGAAACCCCATCAGGCTCTCAGCTGATTTCTCGACAGAAACTCTACAGGCTAGGAGAGACTGGAATGATACATTCAAAATCCTGAAAGACAAAAATCTTCAGCCATGAATACTTTACCCAGGGAAAATATCCTTCAAATATGATGGAGAAATAATAACTTTCCCTGATAAACAAAAGCTAAGAGAGTTCCTCACCACAAGACCCCCACTAGAAGAAATGCTCAAGAAGGCCCTTAGGCCTGAAAAAAAAACAAAAAAGAAAGGGAATACAAAGTTTTGAGCAAGGAGAAAAACAAGGAGACTAAACCAGAAAAACTGCAGTTGGAAAACATCAAAAATGAATTTAAACTCATCATTGTAAACACAGACTCACGACACAAGATGGAATAAGTAGTGACAACAACAAATAAGAAGAGGAAGAGGAAAGGGATCGAATCACCTTAGTCTAAGGAAACAAGAGGCATCAGAAACTGCACTATCTTAACCAGGAGATCTTTTATATAAAACTCATGGTAACTGCTAAACAAATAACCAGAAGAGAACCACATATGACAAATAAAGAGAAAACTAAGAATCATCATGCAGAACTACCAAACTCAGTTGGCAGTCCAAAACACATGGGACAAGAAATGAAGGAAATGCAAAAGAATCAGAAAATGAACAATAAAATAGCAACATTAAACGCTCATATATCAATAATCATTCTAAATGTAAATGGATTCAATTCTCCAATCAAAAGACACAAAGTGGCAGGATGGATTAAAAACCAAGATTCAACAATTTGCGGCCTCCAGGAAACACATCTCAGCTCTAAAGACAAGCACAGACTCAAAGTAAAAGGACGGAAGATGATACTCCAAGCTAATGACAAACAAAAGAAAGCAGGAGTCGCCATACTTATATCAGACAAAGTAGACTTCAAGATAAAAAAGGTAATGAGAGACAAAGAAGGGCAATATATAATGATAAAATGGACACTTGACCAAGAAGACATATCACTTATAAATATCTATGCACCTAACACAGAACCACCAGAGTACATAAAACAACTGCTAAAAAACCTAAAAGGAGATATTAACAATAACACAATAGTAGTAGGGGATCTTAGCACCCCACTTACATCAATGGATAGATCATCCAGACAAAAAGTCAATAAGGAAATAATGGACTTAATGAAAAACTAGACGAGATGGACTTAATAGATATATACAGAGCACTCCACCCCAAAACAGCAGAGTACACATTCTTCTCAAGCACACATGGAACATTGTCAACGATAGACCATATATTAGGAAACAAGGCAAACTTCTATAAATTTAAGAAGATTGAAATCACTACAAGCATCTTTTCTGATCATGATGCTGTGAAACTAGAAATCAACTGCAAGGAAAAAACTGGGAAAGGGACAAAGATGTGGAGACTAAACAACATGCTACTGAATAAACAATGGATCGTAGATGAAATTAAAGGAGAAATCAAAAGCTATCTGGAGGCAAATGAAATGAAAAATACACCATACCAACTCATACAGGATGCATCAAAAGTGGTCCTGAGAGGGAAATTCATAGCAATACAAGCCCACCTTAACAAACAAGAAAAAACCCCAATAAATAACCTTAAATTACACCTAACAGAATCAGAAAAAGAAGAACAGACAAAGCCCAGAATCAGCAGAAGGAGGGAAATAATAAAAATCAGAGCAGAAATAAATGAAATTGAAACCAATAAAACAGTAGAAAGGATCAATGAAACAAAGAGCTGGTTCTTTGAGAAGATAAACAAAATTGACAAACCCTTAGCCAAACTCATGAAGAAAAAAAGGGAGAAGACTCAAATAAATTAAATTAGAAATGAAAGAGGAGAGATGAAAATGGATACCACAGAAACACAAAGGATTATTAGAGACTACTAGGAAAAACTATATGCCAACAAATTGGACAACCTAGAGGAAATGGACAAATTCTTGGACACATACAACCTCCCAAAACTGAATCAAGAAGAAACAGAGGATCTGAATAGACCAATCACAAGGAAAGAGATTGAAACAGTAATCAAAAACCTCCCCCAAAATAAAAGACCAGGACCAGATCGTTTCCCTGGAGAATTTTACCAAACATTCAAAGAAGATTTAACATCTATTCTTCTCAAACTCTTCCAAAAAACAGAGGAAGATGGAATACTTCCTAACACATTCTATGAGGCCAATTTCACCCTGATACCAAAGCCTGACAAGGACAATACAAAGAAAGAAAACTATAGCCAATATCGCTGATCAACACAGACACAAAAATCCTCAACAAAATATTGGCAAACTGAATACAGCAATACATCAAAAAGATGACACACCATGATCAAGTGGGATTTATACCAGCGACACAGGGATGGTTCAACATCCGCAAATCAATCAGTGTGATACACCACATTAACAAAATGAAGAATAAAAACCACATGATCATCTCAATCGATGCAGAGAAGGCATTTGACAAGATCCAACATCCATTTATGATAAAAACTCTCAACAAAATGGGTATAGAAGGAGAGTACCTCAACATACTAAGGGCCATATATGACAAACCCACAGTTGACATCATACTCAATGGGGAAAAACTGAAAGCCATTCCTTTGAGGACAGGAACAAGACAAGGGTGCCCACTCTTGCTGCTCTTATTCAACATAGTACTGGAGGTTTTGGCTGGAGCAATTAGGCAAGAAAAAGGAATAAAAGGACTCCATATAGGCAACGAAGTGAAACTCTATTTGCAGATGACATGATCTTATACATAGAAAACCCCCCAAAAAATCCATTTTTAGAATACTAGAAATAATCAACAACTACAGCAAAGTGGCAGGGTATAAAATCAACTTACAAAAATCAGTTGCATTTCTATACGATAATGATGAACTAACTGAAAGAGAACTAAAAAAGACAATCCCATTTACAACAAAAAGAATAAACAAAAGAATAAAATCTCTGGGAATGAACTAACCAAGGAGGTGAAATACCTATATAATGAAAACTATAAGACACTATTGAAAGAAATCGATGAAGACACAAAGAAATGGAAAAATATTCCATGCACATGGATTGGAAGAATAAACATAGTTAAAATGTCCATACTACCTAAAGCAATCTACAGATTCAATGCAATCCCAATCAAAATCCCAATGTCATTCTTCACAGAAATAGAACAAAAAGTACTGAAATTTGTATGGGGCAACAAAAGACCCCAAATAGCTAAAGCAATCCTGAAAAAAAGAGCAAAGCTGGAGGCATCACAATCCCTGATTTCAAAATATACTATAGAGCTATAGTAATCAAAACTGCATGGTACTGGTACAAAAATAGACACACAGATCAATGGAATGGAACTGAAAGCCCAGAAATAAAACCACACACCTATGGACAGCTAATCTTCAACAAAGGAGAGAAGAACATACAATGGAGAAAGGGAAGTCTCTTCAATAAATGGTGCTGGGAAAATGGGACAGCCACATGCAAAAGAATGAAAGTAGACCACCTTCTATCACCATACACAAAAATCAACTCAAAATGGATTCAGGACCTGAAAGTGAGACCTGAAACTATAAAACTCCTGGAAGGAAATATAGGCAGTACACTAATTGACATTGGTCATAAAGGGATCCTTTCAGATTCCATGTCTACTTGGACAGGGGAAACAAAAGAAAAAATAATTGGGACTTCATCAGACTACAGAACTTCTACAAGGCAAATGAAACCAGGATCAAAATGAATAGACAACCCACCAGCTGGAAGAAAATATTCTCAAATCGTATATCTGACAAGGGATTAATCTCCGTAATACATAAAGAACTCACACACCTTAGCAACAAAAAAACAAACAACCCGATAAAAAAATGGGCGGAGGATATGAACAAACATTTTTCCAAGGAAGATGTACAGATGGCCAACAGACACATGAAAAGATGTTCAACATCACTAGTCATCAGGGAAATGCAAATCAAAACTACACTAAGATAACACCTTACACCTGTCAGAATGGCTAGTCACCAAGACAAAAAGCAACAAATGTTGGAGAGGTTGTGGAGAAACGGGAACCCTCATTCACTGCTGATGGGAATGCAAACTGGTGCAGCCTCTGTGGAAAATAGTATGGAGATTCCTCAAAAAATTAAAAATAGAAATACCTTATGATCCAGCAATCCTACTCTTGGGCATCTACCCAACAGACATGAAATCAACCATCACAAGAGGCTTATGCACCCCTATGTTCATTGCAGCATTATTCACTATAGCCAAGAAGTGGAAGCAACCCAGGTGTCCCTTGACTGATGATTGGATAATAAGATGTGGCATATGTATACAATGGAATACTACTCAGCCATAAAAAAAGACAGAATTGTCCCATTTGCAAAAACATGGATGGACCTAGAGGGTATTATGTTAAGTGAAATAAGCCAGAGAGAGAAGGCCAAACACCACATGATTTCACTCATATGTGGAATATAAGCGAACACACGGACAGAGAGAACTGGTTGGTGGTTACCAAGGGGAATAGGGGTGGGGGGTGGGCACAAGGGGTGAAGGGATGCATCCACATGGTGATGGACAAATAATAATGTACAGCTAAAACCCCACAACGTTATAAACTATTAAGACATCAATAAAAATGAAAAAAAAAAAAAAGAGTGGTGAGAGTGGACATCCTTGTCTTGTCCCTGTTCTCAGAGGAATAGCTTTCAGTTTTTCACCATTGAGCATGATGTTGGCTATGGGTTTGTCACATATGCCTTTATAATACTGAGGTAGAGCATGCTTCTTGAGATGGCCTCCAATGTTGCTCTATGACTTTGACCTGACCTGACCCTTGAGACTCAGTCTCCTCCATGTCTTGGGGACTATAAAGCCACCTGCCTTACAGGGCCATGGGGAGGACACGTGGAGGGAGCAGGAGAGCCTGGCACACGAGGGCCTGATCAATGGAAGCTGCAATTGCACAATGATTGCAAAGGCCGTCGGCCTCACGACTGTACTGTGTGCTCACTGTCCTCACGAGGTTTCATCAAGGCCCCCGTCCTGGACAACAGGCCCCTAGTATCGGGGGCTCTGCCTGAACTACAGGCCTGTCTGACCCTGCCCTTCATATCCATGTTAGTATGACTGCTTGGGAGGGTGTGACACATCCAAAAGCAAAGTGTGGATAAACACAGTTTATCCAGGGCCACCGTGTGACCAACACTCGGACTATCCTGCTCGCCCTGCTAGCACCATGTCATTCTCTGACAGTCCTGGGAGAAAGTTACTGCTGACAGGACAGAACATTCAACTGAGGTCAATGACAGGCCGCCAGCTGCACCCAGGAAGTCCCCAGGGTGCCCCTGGGTCTTGCCCTCCTGGTCTGTAGAGTGGCCTCAAAACTGGTCTCCCTGCCTCCTGGAGGCCCAGGAACCCCAGTTCCCTTCAGCCAGATTTGCAAATCTGCCTTCCTCTTGCTGCCACTCACCCTCTGCATAGGCCTTTGCAGTGGCCCTTTCACTGCAAGATCACCGCTGCCAGATCACATTGGATGCAGTACCAAGCCAGCCAAGGTCCTCTAGGAAGTCTTCCAGAAAGTCCTGCTCCAGTCTGGGGCAGTGTCCCCACGACATTCAAAGCAGTCCTCACACTGCTGGCCTGCCATGTCAGCTCTCTGCTTTCCTACTCCTCCTCTTGGTCATGAGTACCTTGCAGCAGGGCCCACCATCATCTTCCCGCCAGGCTACGAGTGCCCAGCCCAGCACACAGCACATGGTCTGTCCAGGGAGTGTGGAACAGAATCCAAGGCCTAACCAAGGCAAGATGCAGCTAAGGCTGGGTAAACTTAGGAAGGCCCAGCTGGGCCCCAGCAAGCTACACCCTCTGGCCCTGGGCCTGGCAGGGGAGTGGGGATGTGGGAATTCAGAAGGGGAGGAGCAGCTTTCACAAGCGAAGCAGGCATTGCAAACCTTGAAAGCCAATACCAAGAGGCCACAGCCCCAGGGAGTCATCTCTGGGTGGCCGTCTCTGAGTGGGGGATGTCCACAGGCACCCTGGGAAGAGGCTGGTCCTCTTACTGTTGGGGAGTGAGTGACGGAGAGAATTGGGGGACACGGGGGTGGGGAGTGCCTCCTGCAGGCCCTGCTTCAGCTGGGGAGAGAATTCTCCAGATGTTCCCAGAATGAGAGCTTGCCTCACATATCCCTGGGATGGTGAGAGGGCCTGACCCCTCCCAGGAAATGCCCCTTCCCCACCCTCTGGGCTCCTGCCCCTTCCCATTTGTCTAGGTTTTGGCCTCAGAGTTCCCATCAGTTTCACTGACTTGAAAACTCAGCCTCAAATCTCACCTCTTTTCTATTTGAAAAAGGAGGATGCTGAGGTCTGCAGCAGCAGCTCTGGTGTGATCACCCCGCTGCTTGGAGGGGGCGAGAGACTGAGCAGGAGGGAGGGCCTGTAGCCACAATTCCAGCCAGGAGGTGGCACGCACTGGCATGGGTAGTGCCAAGGTTTACATCTTTTCTTGAGGGACCACAGAGTCAGAGTTGGGAGGGATGGGGCTGGAGCAGGGGGGACCTGGCCCAGGGAGAGGGAGGAGGCTGACAAAGAGGGAGGCCTGAGAATCCATTCCTTATGGTCATCAGCAGACCTGTGAGGGTGTAAAGAAATAACGTCCCCACTTGTTTTCCATCCCCTTGTCTTCCAGAAGGAGTTTGAGCAGCTGACGTTCAAGGACAAATGATACTGAGGAGGAGGAAGCGGGTCCACCCCTCCGGGGACAGCCACATCCTATGCTAAGCCACCCTAGTACCCTGAGCTTCCTGGCAGCTCAGCCAACAAGGGCTCATGCCCTCCCCACATTTCTCTGAGTCAGGAAAGTGGACACAGGCACGAGGAAATTCATCACCTGGGTGGCCTCAAGGGCTAGGAGGTCAAGGACCAATTTGTAACAAACTTAAGAGAAGCCCCCTGGCCTTTGAACTGACCGGTTGGGTGACTAGGAAGCTCTGAAAACACCCTGATGCCTCTCCCCCTCCCCCAGATTCAAACCTGAATGGCCATGACAAAGCAGAAACAGAGGAAGCTGAGCCAGCAGCCTCCAGGTGGCAAGAACGGGGCTTTGGGTCCTGGCAACCAACAAGAACTGGGTGTCCTGGTGCTGGGTCTGTATGTGTGTATAACTGGTGCGTGTATTAATGTGTGGGTGTATGTGGTGTTTGGGGTTTGTAAATATATGTGTGCATGTGCTATGTATCAGTCCATGAGCATGTGTGTAGTGTCTGAATGTGTGAGTGGTGTGTGAGTGCGTGATTCTGTGTCTGTGTGTGTTGACTGTGAGGGACATGGAGAACTTCATCCCGCCCTCAACGTCCCAGTGTCCCTCTGATCATTGTGACCTCCCTACAGAAAGTGCCCATAACAAACTTGGGAGGTGATGGCCTCTCAGGAGGAGGCAGGTGAGATATGGGAAGGCAAGAATGTGTTCCGGGGATGAGGCTGTGACCACATTAGGGACTGTGAGCCTAATGTGACGAGGGGTGGCAGGATCAAGTCCAAAGCCCTCTGGTTCTTCCTCAGAGCCTGTACCATGCTGGGGCGTCAGGCTGGGGGTGGGGACTCCCTTTTCTCCCTCCCCCATCCAGGATAAGCCCCTGGAGAAGGCAGCAGGGACAGGACTTCTGTGGCCACTCCTGCACCTGACCTTCCCTGGCCCCGCCCTCCACTCTATGGCAAAACAGTCATCCCAAAAGATAGGCTCGGGGCAGAGGGCAAAGGCCAGTCTCAGCTCCCTTTGTAAAGAGGGTGCAGGCTTGCCGAGCCCTCAGTGCTGGTGCGAGTGCCCTGCCTGGCCTGGTCCTAGGTGCCTGGTGTGGTGAGGGGTGCCGGTGTGTCCAGAGGAGCCCAGTGCCCACTGAGGCAGCTATGGGGCTGCTGACCGGGGAGACACTGGGGCCCCTGGCTGTGGCTGTGGCCATCTTCCTGCTCCTGGTGGACCTGATGCACCGGCGCCAACGCTGGGCCGCACGCTACCCACCAGGCCCCATGCCCCTGCCTGGGCTGGGCAACCTGCTGGAAGTGGATCTCCAGGACTCACGATGCTACTTTACTCGGGTGAGGAAGGTGGGGGGTGGGCACAGAGGTCCTTGGGACCCCATCTAGCAGCAGACAGTGGGTGGTGGGTGAAGCCACAGGCTGGACAAGGAGCTGGGTGGAAAGGGGGAGGCAGGTTTGAGAGGCCTCCTGGGGGAGGGCATCTGTGCAGGGCCTGGAGGACAGTTTGTATTTTCCAATCAAAGGTCAGAGAAGGCAAAGGCCTGGAGGGAGGTGGGACTTGGCAGTTTGTGGGTCCCCACTGGGGGATGGGTTTGGGATGCAGTGGACAGAGCTTAACTTATGTGAGCCTGAGTCCCCTCTGATGACATCAGGAGCAGAGGTCTTGAGACTGGGGAGAGGAGTCTGGTCATGAGCCCCATTTATATCAGGAAATCCAGGTTGAGAGGGGACAGTGACCAGGTTCAAATCTTTTGCGTCAGTGAAACCTTGGGGCCTGCTGCTCACCGCTGTGAACCTCAGTTTCTTCACCTGTAAAATGGGATGGTAAAAAGTTTACCTACAGTGTTCGTGACCTTTGCAAAGTCATAGCTGGATGAACTGATCCAATGTGAGGTCCTCGACCATACAGGTTGTGACCCTAGTATCACGAGGCAATATAGATTCTTTGCACCCACTGGCTACTGGCGGCCCAGGGTTCCCCCCGGGTTCTAGTGCCAGGTGACTGGGTCAGGCAACCAGGGGTGGGGCGGGGCTTTTTGAACACCCTTGACCCTGGGCCTGCAGCTGCGGCGCCGCTTCGGGGACGTGTTCAGCCTGCAGCTGGCCTGGACGCCCGTGGTTGTGCTCAACGGGCTGGCGGCCATGCGCGAAGCGCTGGTGTACCGCAGCGAGGACACCTCTGACCGCCCACGTGTGCCCATCGTGGAGCACCTTGGCTTTGGGCCTCACGCGGAAGGCAAGCAGAGGAGGGGAGGACAGCGGCCCGACGGGCACTGGGCCCACAGTGACCCGAGACCAGGCAGGGCCAAGCGGAGGCAAGGGGGTGGACCTGCGGTGCAGGGAAGAGTCAGCGAATTTGAAGGGGCTGCAGGTGGAGGAAGGAGCCTGAGCCAAGGAATGGGTGTGGGCGTTGAGGAGGGCGGGGCCTCACAGGGGGTGGGCGGGACCCGGGCCACTGGGCCTGGGAAGGATACTTCCCAGTGGGGAGAATGAGTAGCACGGGGTCAGTGTGGGCGCGGCAGGGGGCCGGCTTGGACTTTCACTGAACCCGAAGCGGGTCACGGTGGGCAAAGCCGAGCGTGGGGCCAAGACCTGTCCCCGGTGGGGAGAGCTGGCGAGCTGCGTGGGCGGGCAGAGCATGGGTCCTGTCCCCAGCCAGAAGCGGGTGTAAATTGCGCGGATTTGCTGGGAAGGAGAACGAGGTTAGAGTGGGCGGAACGGGGGCGAGGCTGCGTGACTGTACGCGGAGGCTTCGCCGAAGCGGGCGGGACTCTGTGATCAAGGGCAGAGGGCGCGGCCTTTATCAAGGGGTGCGTGACTCCGGGATTACCACCGGGGGCGGGGGCGGGACCTGTCCAGTGGTGGGGCAGGGCAGACGAGTCCCCGAGCAAGTTGTTCGCTCCGAGACGGGGCCAGGGCACACTCCAGCCACGCCCAAGTGCCCGCCCCGCCCCCAGGGGTCATCCTGGCCCGCTATGGGCGCGCGTGGCGGGAGCAGCGGCGCTTCTCCGTGTCCACCCTGCGCAACTTCGGCCTGGGCAAGAAGTCACTGGAGCAGTGGGTGACCGAGGAGGCCTCGTACCTCTGTGCCGCCTTCGCAGACCAGGCCGGTGAGTGCTGGGCTGAGGGACAGGAGACAGGGATGGAGGCTGGGGAAGAGGAGATGGAGCCGACCCCCTGATTGCACCGACCCCTCCCAGGACTTCCCTTTAGCCCCAACGCCCTTCTGAATAAAGCGGTGACCAACGTGATCGCCTCCCTCACCTATGGGCGCCGCTATGAGTACAACGACTCGCGCTTCCTCAAGATATTGGATCTAATGCAGGACTTACTGAAGGAGGAGTCTGGCGTCCTGCCCCAGGTGCGGGGTGGAGGAGGATAAGGAGCCCTACAGGGGAACTTCATGAAGGAGACCTCCGCCTGCAATGGGCCTCCGCGGAGGAGGATTTGTCTGGAGGGGTGTTGGGTCAGCGGGCCCCAGGAGAGGGCTAAGGAACCTGAACCTCCTTCTTGGGAAGCCACCAGCACCCATGAGATGTAGATTATAAATTTATCCTTCTGGAACCCAGGCCAGGAGAGAAGGTTGAGGTCCAAACTTAGGGAGGAACGAGGTCAGTGGAGGGGACACCCTGGATGTGGCTGGGACCTGACTGATCCAGGTGAACACCTGAGCACAGGGAGGACTCAAGGCCCCACATCTGTGGCCCAAACAGGTGCTGAACGCGATCCCTGTGCTCCTGCTCATTCCGGGGCTGGTCGCCAAGGTCTTTCCTGCGCAGAGGGCCTTCATGGCCCTGCTGGATGAGCTGGTTACTGAGCACAGGATGACCCGGGACCCAGCCCAGCCCCCTCGAGACCTGACTGATGCCTTCCTGGAAGAGGTGGAGAAGGTGAGCTGCCAGGGACAGAGACAGGGACAGGGGTTGTGGGTTGAGGGCCCCATGAGGCGATCCTGGGCAAGGTGGGGTCTGTGTATCACCCAGTGATCAAGGCAGTGGGGCTAATAGGTTAGGGGGGTGGGTGCTGTTTGTGGAAATTCTCTGGCCCTGAGCCCACCCTCTCTGCATGGCCCAGGCCAAGGGGAACCCCGAGAGCAGCTTCAGTGATGAGAACCTGCGCCTGGTGGTGTCTGACCTGTTCGCTGCTGGGATGGTGACCACGTCGACCACGCTGGCCTGGGCCCTTCTGCTCATGGTCCTGCACCCGGACGTGCAGTGTGAGCCCAGCCGGGGGCCTGGTGGGATGGGTCGGGGAGGAGAGGGACAGGCTGGGGGCCCTGAGCTTGGTTTGGCCACCAGGAGCTCTGAGCAGAGACTTGGACCTGGCTCAGAGGTCAGAGTGACCTCCTCCCCGTGGGCACAGCCCTTACACAGGAGTTGGGAGGTGTCCCAATCCTGCCTCCTGTGTTCTGACCACTGTGGGGATGTTTGTCTGTCCAGGCCGTGTCCAACAGGAGATCGATGAGGTGATAGGGCAGGCGCGGAGACCAGAGATGGGGGACCAGGCCCACATGCCCTTCACCATGGCCGTGGTCCATGAGGTGCAGCGCTTTGGGGACATCGTCCCACTGGGCGTGCCCCACATGACATCCCGTGATATTGAAGTGCAGGGCCTCCTCATCCCCAAGGTAGGCATCATCTCAGCTCAGCTCCACCTGCCTCCTGGTAGCCCCAGCATGGCCATTGCCAGGTGGAACCAACTGGAACCCAAGCCACCTAATCCTCATTTCCACAGGCACCATCTCTCCAGCCATTGTGGGTGTGGGGCATGAAGCAGAGGCAGGGCTGGCCCTGTCCATTCAGAGCCCCCACTCAGGGAGGTGGAGGTGAAAACAACTAACATGTGCACCAGCGTGTTGGAGGAACTTATGCATAACCGGGACAGGTGGTAGGGATGGTGTCCATGAGAGGCAGTTCACTTGGCCCTGCCAGGGGGACAGGGAGGGTGCAGGGATCTTCTTGGGCTGAGATTGACTTGAAGGCCTCCAGGTGTGTGCCTGGCAGAGTGCGGTCCACCGGTGTTCAGTGGCAGGCGTTGGGGGCTCCCCCAGCCCAGACCCCACTCACGCCAGGCATCTCCTGCCAGGGGACGATGCTCATCACCAACCTGTCATCGGTGCTGAAGGATGAGACCCTCTGGAAGAAGCCCTTCCGCTTCCACCCCGAGCACTTCCTGGATGCCCAGGGCCGCTTCGTCAAGCAGGAGGCCTTCATGCCCTTCTCAGCAGGTGCCTGTGGGGTGCCCGGCTCGCTGCCCCCTCCCGAGGGAGTCTTGGAGGCATGGAGCCCAGGCCCCCAGGCTCACTGACCCCATCCCCACCCACAGGCCGCCGCTCGTGCCTCGGGGAGCCCCTGGCCCGCATGGAGCTCTTCCTCTTCTTCACCTGCCTCCTGCAGCGCTTCAGCTTCTCGGTGCCCCCTGGGCAGCCCCTCCCCAGCGACCACGGTGTCTCTGGAGCCCTAGTGACCCCATCCCCCTACCAGCTCTGTGCTGTGCCCCGCTAGAGGGGGACAGTAACCACACAACCCACTCCTCAATGGGGGCCCTGATGTCCAATAAACCAGTCTGATGGCTCCAACCTGGCTTGAGTCCCACCTGGGCCCCCGATCAGCCTCTGGCCGTGATGCAGCCTCAGCTGCCTCCCCAGGGCCAGCTCCTACCCCTGCTTGATCCTGCCTTACCTATCATTTGGTCCCAGTTGAGAGATGGTATACTCAGGTATACTGAGTCTCAGAAGGTGACAGCTTACCCCTAGTCACACATGGAGACCCAACACTGGTTGCCCTGCTTGGTGACTAAGTCCATGTAGAAGTCTTGACTCCTGTAGTGGGAGGAGTGTGAAAGGGCTTCTGACAGGAATCAGCCCAAACCCTGGCTGGGTGAGCACCCTCAGGTTCAGGAATTCACTACAAGGACTCCCAGGAGTCAGAAAACCTGTTACACTCACAGATATGGTTTTTCCAGAGAAAGGATCCAGATAGAATCAGCAGTGGTAAAAGGCACATAGATAGAGATCAGGAAGAGTGGGCACAAACTTGTAGCTATCTCTCCAGAGTATTCGTGCAGACAGTGCTCAGTTCTCCCAGCAATGATGTGTGACACAGCAGAGAGAATTGCTCACCAGGAAAGCTTACCCGAGTCTGGGTGTCCGGGAATTTTGTTGGGGGTCAGTCACTTAGACTGGGAGAGTCATATGGCTGACCTCAGTTACTCAGTCTCCAGCCCCTCACAAGGTCAAACTGTGTGTCCCAAGGCCCCTGCCATAAATCACATTGTTGGCATAAACTGTGTGGTGTGACCCAGGGCCCCAGGTACAGTGACTCTGGTCAGGCAGGTGATCCCCAGGGCAAAGGGGATGTTTCCCAGGAGCTTGTCAAGGGCCAGGCTATTTTGGGGAATGTGCAGGGATTGAAATACCCAAAGCTACTGAGTAAACTTTACTGCAGAGGCCACCCCGCTGGTTTTTGGCTCCTACAGCAAAATGGTTATATTTGTTTGGGTATCTACATTGTGTGTCTGTGGTAAAATACACACAACATAAAATTTGCATCTTAATCTTTTTGAGTGTACAGTTCAATGCTATTAAGTTCTCATATTGTGCAACCATCACACCATCCATCTCCAGAAATCTTTTCGTCTTGCAAAACTGAGACTCTGTCCCCTTAAACAATAACTCCCCATGCCCCCTCCCCGTAGCCCCTGGCAACCACTGTTCTACTTTCTCTCTCTATAAATTTGACTACTCTAGGGACCTCACATAAGTGGAATCATGCAGTATTTGTCTTTTTGTGACTGACTTATTTCACTTAGCATGACATCTTCAAATTTCATGTATGTTGCAGCTTGTGTCAGATTTTCCTTCCTTTTTTAGTTGAATAATACTCCATTGTATGTATAGGCCACATTTTGCTTATCCCTTCATGTGTTGATGGATGCTTGGGTTGCTTCTACCTTTCAGCTGTTGTGAATAATGCTGCTGTGAACATGGGGTACAAATATCTTTTTGAGACTCTGTTTTCAATTTGTGGATATATAACCACTGGACTGTTTTGCACGGCAGCTGCACCATTTTACATTCCCACCAGCAGTGCACAAGGATTCCAATTCTCCACATCTTTCCCAACACTTGCTATTTTCTGTTTTGATGGCAGTAGGCATCCTAAACGTGTGAGGTGTTATCTCATTGTGCTTTTGATTTGCATTTCCTGAAAGGTGAGTGTTGTTGAGCATCTTTTCATGAGCTTATTTGTATATCTTCTTTGTAGAAGTGTCTGTTCAAGTTCTTTGCCCATTTAAAAAAGATTTATGTGTTTTCTGAAGTTATTGTTTTTGAGTTTTAGGAGTTCTTTCCGTGTTCTAGATATCAATCCCTTATCAGATATAGTCATGTGCCGATAACAATGTGTAGGTATGACAACTGCATGTATGACTGTGGTCCCATAAGATTAATCCTATAGAGACTAGGTGTGTAGTAGGCTATTCATCTAGGTTTGTGTGAGTACACCCTGATGTTTCCACAGTGACGAAATCGCCTAATGATGCATTTCTTAGAATGTGTCCCCATCATTAAGACGCGTGACTTCGTATGATTTGAAAATATTTTCTCCCATTCTGCAAGTTAGCTTTTTACTCTGTTGATAGTATCTTTTGATGTGCAATATATATGTTTTCTGTGTGTGTGTGAGGAAGACCAGCCGTGAGCTAACATCCATTGCCAATCCTCCTCTTTTTGCTGAGGAAGACTGGCCCTGGGCTAACATCTGTGCCCATCTTCCTCTACTTTGTATGGGCCACTGCCACAGCATGGCTGACAAGCAGTGCATCAGCAGGCGCCCGGGATCCGAACCCGCGAACTCTGGGCTGCCAAAGCACGAACTAAACCACTGCGCCACTGGGCCAGCTCCTGATGTGCAATATTTTTAAAGTTTTATGAAGTCCACCTTGTCTACTTTTTTTTGTTGCCTGTCCCTTTGGTGTCATACCTAAGAAATTGCTGCCAAATCCAATGTTGAGAACCCTTTGTCCTTCTTCTAAGAATTTTCTTAGTTTTCTTTTTAGAATTTTCTCATTTTATCTCTTACATTTAGATCTTGGATCCATTTTGAGTTAATATTTTTGTATGGTGCTAGGTGAAGGTCCAACTTCTTTCTTTTGCACTGATATCCAGATTTCCCAGCACCGTTTGTTGAAAAGACTCTTTTCCCCCGTTGAATGGTCTTGGCACCCGTGTCGAATCATTAGACGGCATATGAGGGTTGTTTCTGGGCCTTCTGTTCTCTTCCGTTGGTCCATATCTCTGTCTTTATGCGGCTACCATGGTGTGTTGATCACTGGAGCTTTGTAGTAAGTTTGAAATCAGGAAGTATGAGTATTATTCTTCTTTTTCAAGGTTGTTTTGGCTATTTGGGGGTCTCTTAAGATTCCGTATGAATTTTAGAATTGATTTTTCTATTTCTGTAAAAATGTCATTGCTATTTAGATCGAGATGGCACTAAATCTGGAGATCACATTGAATAGTCTTGATGTCTTTACCATATTAATTCTTCCAATCCACGAACATAGGATGTCTTTCCATTTACTTGTGTCTTCTTTAATTTCTTTCAGCAATACTTTGTAGTTTTCATGGTACAAGTTTTCACCTCTTTGGTTAAGTTAATTCCTAAGTATATTATTCTTTTTGATGCTATTGTAAATCAAAATGTTTTCTTAATTTCATTTTTGCATTGTTCATTGTTAGTGTATACATATACAGCTGATTTTTGTGCATTGATTTTGTGTCCTGCTACTTGGCTGAATTTCTTTGTAAGTTCTAACATGGCTCTTTGTTGAATCTTTAGTTTTTTCCACATACAATCTCATATCATCTATGAACAAAGATAGTGTTACTGCTTATTTTCTAATTTGGATGCCTTTTATTTCTTTTCCTTTCCTAATTGCCCTGGCTATAACTTTCAGTCCTCTGATGAATGGAAGTGCAAAAGTGACCATCCTTTCTTTATTCCTAATGTTAAAGGAGAAGTTTTTTTACAATTCAGTATCATGCGTGCTGTAGAGTTTTCATATATGGCTTTTGTTATGTTGAGATAGTTTCCTTCTATTCCTAGTTTTTGAGTGTTTGTAACATGAAAGAGTGTTGAATTTTGTGAAATGCTTTTTCTGCATCAATCGAGATGATCATATAGTTTTTTGTCTGTCATTATTTTAATGTGGTGTATAACATTGATCCATTTTCAGATCTCGAGTCATTTTGAATTCCACTGAAAAACCCCACCTGGTCATAATCCTTTCCCACTTGTATAATCCTTTTAATACGCTGCTCAGTTTGGTTTGCTAGTATTTTCCTGAGGATTTTTTCATCAATGTTCATACGGAATATTGGTCTGTCATTTTCATTTCTTGTAGTGTCTTTGTCTGGGTTTCATATCAGGCTAATGCTAGCCTCACAGAGTGAGTTAGGAAGTCTTCCCTCCTCTTCCATTTTGTGGAAATGTTTGAGTAGGATTTGTGTTAGTTCTTCTTTAAATGTTTGGTAGAATTCAACAGAGAAGCCATCAGATCCAGGGCACTTCTTTTTCAGGAGATTTTTGATTACTTATTCAATCTCCTTATTAATTAAGGGTCTATTCAGATTTTCTGTTTGTTTGTGATTCAGTCTTTGTAGCTGCTGTGTTTCTAGAATTTGTCCATTCCATCAATAGGTTATTCAGTTTGTTGGCATACAGTTGTTCACAGTACTCTCTTACAATGCTTTTTATTTCTGTAAAATTGGTAGTAACGTGCCCACTTTCATTTCTAATGTTAGTAATTTGAGTCTTCTCTCTTTTTTTCTTAGTCCATCTAGCTAAAGTTTTGTCAGCTTTGATCTTTTTGAAGAGCCAACTTTTGGTTTAATTGATTTTCTATATTATTTATCTAGTCTCCATTTCATTTATCTCTGTTCTATAATATACCCCATTCTGCTAGCTTTGGGTTTAGTTTGCTCTTCTTCTAGTTCTTTAAGGTGTAGAGTTAGGAAATTGATTTGCTATCTGTATTAATGTAGGCATTTACAATTATAGACTTGCCTCTGAACATGACTTTTGCTGGATTCCATAAGTTTTGGTATATTGTGCTATCATTTTCATTCATGTCAAGCTATTTTCTACTTTCTCTTATGATTTCTTCTTATGATATCCTGATCACTATCAAGCCAATCCAGCATGGCTTGCATGCACAGGCAGCATATCAGTCACTTCATCTGGAAAGTTCCACATGACATTTAAAGGAGGAGAGGAATAACCCCCTTCTCAGATTAAAGGGAACTTTTCATTACTTTCCTGATTTTGTCCTACCATCACTTGGACTATGTTCTTGGTGACCAGCGGTCACAGAGGTGCCTTCTCTTGTCCCAGCGTAATCTTTCCCTTTGGGAGCATCCCTGGCACAAGCAGCCATAACTCAGACCAGATGAAATCTCAGCTTAGTGCCGTGTCAGCATCTAGCCCCAGCTTCTCCTTTATTTTCATTTTAGCTAATTACATAGAACAATAACCATGGGATTGAATCTTGGCCGGTTTTGGGGGGTTGATTTTTTTTTCTTGCATTTCCTTATATATCCAGTGAGCCAACCCTTTGGAGGTTGTTAGCTCTATCATTTCCCAATTCCACAGGTAACTTTCACCTCCAGTAACTGACCACAGTTGAGCTGCTGCATCACACCACAAGCGATGCAGTAACCATTCGGCTGAAGGTTCATTAACCACGCCCCCTATTCTTCTTTTCCCCAACGTATGCCTGCACCACATTCCAGTGAGTCAGGGTTATTCTAGTGAATTCCATGGTTGAAACCAATTGTGTCAGGTCCCCAAGACCATCCTCAATTCAGTCACTTGCTGAAGGACTCACACACTTCAGAAATGCTGTTATATTCAAGGTTATTGTCTTAGTCTGTTTGGGATGCTAGAACAAAATACCATAGAATGAGTGGGTTATAAACGATATTTATTCCTCACAGGTCTGGAGTCTGGGGGTCCAAAATCAAGACTCTGGCAGATTTGATGTCTGGTTAGGGCCCAATTTCTGGTTCATATACGGTCACCTTTTCAGTGTGTCCTCACCTGGCAGAAGGGTCAAGGGATCTGTGTGGGTTCTCTTTTATAAGGACACCAATCCCATTCATGAGGACTCCATCCACATGACCTAATCAGCTTCAAATGCCCCACTAACTAAGCATCACACTTGGGATTAGGTTTCAACATATGAATTTAGGGGACACAAGCATTCCATTTATAGCAGCTATGATTTAATACAGTGAAAGGATACAGATTAAAATCAGCAAAGGTGAAAGACACATAGGACAGATAGACAGACACAGCACAGCCCGGCACAGGTTTCCATTTGTCCTCTTCCAGGGGAGTTATAGGGACAGTGCTTAATACCCCAGCAATGAATTGTGAGGTGCACAGAACATTATCAGTCAGAGAAGCACAACTGAGCCTCAGTGTCCAGGGATTTTATTGGGGTTGGTGTCACAGGTGTGGAGCACCTGTGTGACTGACAGGAGTCACAAAGTTTCCAGCCCCTCCAGAGGCCAGACAGATACAGGGAGACGCAGGGTCCCCACCACATGTCACATTGTTAGCATGAATGATCTGGCATGGCCTGTGGCTCCAAGAAGACAAAGACATGATTATGTGGCACAATATTCCCAGAGCCTAAAGGTCATTTTCCAGGAGCTGGTCAGAGGCCAGTCACTGCCTCACAAGGCTCGGGATTTGAACCCTTCAAACCTGCTGACTTTACCCTTTACTGCAGGGGACTCACTTGCCCTGGATGCCCCCAATCTACCCACTCCAGAATGGACCAGGACCTCAACCAGCACCATCGAGTCTGCTGCCCCACTTCATCTATGACACCCCGATAGGTGGGGAACTCAGAGCACTGGGGAGGGATGTGCCAGGTTAACACCAGGCTCAGTCCTCAGGTGCCAGAGCCCTCCCTGGGAAGCTGATGGCAGTCCAGGGGTGAGCACCTCCCTGAGCCTCTCAGTCACCCCAAGATAGGATGGTGCCCTGTTTCCAGCCCCTCAGGGATGGTAATAGGTACCTGCCCCATAGGAGTTGCCTCACGGCCAGCCTGGAGCTGGAGGACAACACTGGTCTGGGCTCCAACCTGTAACACCGTCCTCTGAGTGGCCCATGAAGGTTGGGCTCTCAGAAAGCTTGGCCAGGGGCAGCAAATAAGCCCTCTGGGCCAAACACATGCCCTAGGGACATGGGCCAACCTTGGACCCATGTGACAGTGGGATGGCCATCAGAGAAGGAGGCCTCTTAGGAACCTAGGAGGACACCCTGGCTTTTGTCCTTGCTCTGCCAGGACACTCTGTGATTCTGGGCCAGTCTCTCCCTGCCCTGGGCCTTTGTTTCCCTTTCAGCCAATGAGATGGTTTTACCAGGTGACATCTGGGTCCTGTCTTCCTGCTCCAATTCTGGTACCATGACCTTGTTAGCCTGGAGTCCCGGTTGAGGGCAGGTACCGCCATCCTCCACCTGTCCCCACCCCCACAATGGATTGGCTCCGGACTGAGCACACAGGCAGAGCCGGAGGGTTTCTAATGACTGACTGCTCACCCTAGTCTGGGCAGACCCCCTGGTGCATTTAGGTACCAGCTGGGAGACCACAGACACTCAGGGCAGAAGGAGACCCTCCAGGCCTCTCTTGCCAGAGGAGCCCCATCCAACAGCATCCCTAACTGGAGTTCCACCAGCATCTTCCAAGTGCCCCAATGACAGGGAGCTCCCAGCTCTCAGCACTCAGGCAACTTGATCTGTCCCTTGGCACTGAGTTGGAAAGCCAGCCAGGGCCCCCTTCAACCTCTTCAGAGTATCTATTGTCATATCAGGGCTTGGTGGCAGGAGGGGGTGTTCCTGCAGCTCTTCGGGACAAGGAGTGTAGAGAGGCCACACCGGGTTTGTGAAGAGGCGAGGCCCCTGAGAGGAAGCAGGTGGGTTGCAGATGCCGCAACTCTGTGGATTTATTGATAGTTTCTCCTTCATGGTCCTGATCTTGGGCATGTCAGAGGCTTGGAACCATCCCAGCCAGAGCCTCCTCAGGAGCTGGGGAACCCTGTCCCTGCACCATTCTTCCTTGCTCTCCACCTCAAAGGCCTCTAAAAAGCACAAATAGGCTTGCCTTTGGGTCCCTTGCTGGGAGGATGTTTTCCAGGGCCAGGGGACACCTGATGCCAGGAAGCTGGTCAGCATTGATAAAGGCTAGGTATTCCTCCAGCCCAAGGGGAGTGGCCTCGAGTTCCTGCCAACTAGGAAGGAAGCAGGAGGCTGGGGATTCTCATTTAGGAAGATTGTGGCCTCTGGCTATCTGGGCTTCTCCTCTACTCTGAGAGGTATTTGATGTTTGACTTCTGACACCTTTTAAGCATCACCTCTGTCTCCTCCTTGGTCCCTGCAACTGGACCAGCTGATAGTAAATCCCTGGTGCTGTCTCCTTTGGTCTCTACTAGAGTTTCAAACCACCAAAAAACTACCCACACAAGTGAGCCCTCTCCCCAGCCCCTCGCCAAACCACAGTAAATATCCAGGCCTGTCTCCCTTCCTGCTCTCTCAAACCATTTTGGACCTGCTTGAGAAGTCAGTCTTGCTCCACTCAGAGAACTCAATGATGCACATAGTAAAGCTTTTCATACCCTCTTTGTGTCATCAGTCCACATAAAAATCAAATTTTGTGTGATGGGTTTCTCCTGCTTTTGCAGGATGACCATAACAAGAGATTAAAGACTTGCAGAGTTACAAAGAAGAAAAAGTCTCAGTTTTAGGAATTCAAGTAGCATCAGACTCTCAGCACCAACCCTTGAGGTAGAAGACAATGAGAAATGTCTTTACGATTCCACAGGAAGGTTATTTCCAATCTAGAATTCCATACCCAGGTGAACTATCAGTCAAGTATGAATGAAGAATTTCAAGACATCTAAACATCCCTCAGGAGAGCAGTGATATCACCCAAAATTGCAGAGCTCTGAAAATTTGCCACTCCAGATGAGCAATGAAAAAACTGTCAATATGATCAGACACCTCTTCAGAAGTCTAGGAATCAACCAAAATGTCACGGCTATTCAGGGGCATTTTTGTCAACATACACGGCTGAATCTCAGAATGAGCAACAAGCTCTGTGGCATTTCCACTTGTCTGGTCCTATCCCTCACTCTCCAGCTCAGCAGTAGCCTTGAAAAGAACGACCCACATCCAGGGAAGCCTCCTGAGGGAGCACAGAACACGGAGCATTTTCAAAGCTTCATTCCCAAAGAATTGTCACTATTTTACCTGGATGGGGGTTCCCTGGAAGACCCAGGTGCAGGGCTGTGTGTGTTTGACCTGAGAGCTCCCCTCGTGCAAACAGCCTTTTCCTCAGCAGAGTCTGTTGAAGGTAATCAGAGGCCCCTGTTGAAAACCAAAGCGACCTGAGGGACAAATGGGGACACATGATACACTAACCACGAAGTTTAAAATGAGAAGCTGGGGCATGAGCTGTCCACAGGGGCTTTGGAAACCTCTGACACATTCCTGGGAATCTAGGAGGCCATGCATGTGTATAGGGCTGTGTACAGCTGTGTGCATGCTCAAGAAAGACCTGGGTGGAGGCCCTAAGGTCTCCCCTCTGACTGACCTTGAGATTCTGTGCAAACAGGAAGTGAGGGCAGAGGGAAAGTTGTAAACTCTAAAGCCAGTGCCGAACAAGTGTTGAAAGTGTGTCCAAACACACACAGAGAGCAGCTCTGTGCAGCAAAGGCTGGGAGAGTTATCGATTCGAGGCATTTAAAGAAATTTCTAACCAATCTCTAGCTGACCACCAAGCTAACTGAGTAGAGACTTCAGAGGCCAAAAAGAACAAGGAATAAAGACTTTATAGAATTAGTTCAGAAATGTGACAACACCACAATGACAACAACTACACAACTATAATGAATGATCTACATGTTCATTCAATTACTGTGACAACAGAACCACAACACAAACCCCAAGGAGCAAAAAGAATCTGATTTCCAGAGTCACCACAATATCTTCTTTAAAAAATCCAGTTTTGGGGCCAGCCCAGCGGTGTAGTGGTTAAGTTTACACACTCCACTTTGGCGGCCTGGGGTTCACAGGTTCAGATCCCGGATGTGGACCTACTCACCGCTTATCAAGTCATGCTGTGGCAGGCGTCCCACATAAAATAGAGGAAGATGGGCACGGATGTTAGCCCAGTGCCAATCTTCCTCAGCAGAAAGAGGAGGATTGGCAACAGACATTAGCTCAGGGCTAATTTTCCTCACCAAAAAAAAAAAAAACAGTTCGGTTTCAACCAAAAACAACATGACATGCAAAGGAGCAAGAAAGTATGGCCCATACACAGAAAAAAGGAATCAATGGAAACTGTCCCTAACAGTGGAGTTGCTGGAAACAGACTGCATATGGGCTAATTCCGCATGTTCACAGAACTAAAAGAAACCATGTCTAAAGAACTGAAAAAAAAAAAGTGGGAGTGTGCTGTCTCACCAATCAAAGGATATCTGTAATGAGATAGAAATTATAAAAAGGAACCAAGTAGAAATTCTGGAGTTGAGATGTGCAATAACTGAAATGAAAGTCACTGCAGGAACTCAGGAGCAGATGTGAAGAGAGAGAAGAAAAATCTGCGAACATGAGGACAGGTCAGCTGAGCTGATCCAGGCTGAGGAACAGAAACAAGGGTGAAGAAGTGAGCAGAGATTCAGAAACCTGTGGGGCACCAGCAAGCATACTGCACACAAGTGATGGGAGACCTAGCAGAAGAAGAGAGAAAGAGAAAAGACTAGATGGAATATTTGAAGAAATACTGAAAACTAAATACTCACCAAAATGGATGAAAAACACTAATCTACACATCCAAGCTCAGTGAACTCCATGTAGGATAAAATCAGAGATCTACACCTGCACACATCATAATCAAACCATAAAAAGACAAAGAGAATTTTGAAAGCAGCAAGAAAGATGGGAGACCCGCCTCATCATGAAGAAAGGATCCATCCTCAATAACACTGACATCAGATTTCTAATCAGAAACCACAGAGTCCAGAAAGCAGGGGGGTGACAACATCCCTCAAGAAGTGACAAGAGGACATCACAAGCTTGGGAAAGGGCCTCTGGGCTCCACCAATTGTCCAGTCAGGGTAAATGGGGGGCCCAGAGAACAACTCTGTTGTCCCCGACACCCAGATTTAAACTTGCCATGTCTACACCAGAACCTGGAAATCTGGGCTGTGCTGCAAGCCGGGTGAGGACCCTGAGCCTCGCGGGGAGCAGCCTCCACCAGAGGAGGTGCTGTCCAGGCGTCCACGGGCCTCGCTGAGAACCAGGGCACTGGTGCTGGGTCTGTGTGTGGGGGAGAATCTGTGAGGCTTTAGTGCAAGGGTGAGTTCCTGTGTTCACATGAGTCTTGTCTGAGGTTGGGTGGCTTTGTGGGTGTGTAGATCTGTGTGATGGCTCTGTGTGTGTGTGTGCATGTGTGAGCATGAGGGTGAGTCTGGGAATGGATGAGTTGTTTATGTGTGATTAGGGGTCTGTGTGTGTGCATGTCAAGTGTGCAGGGTGAAGTGACGGGGACAAATGGAAAACCTCAGCCCCCTCTGTCTCCCTGACAGTCCCTGTACCTGTGGTCCCTCTCATCATCAGGCAAGTGCCAATGATCTCCCAGGTGAAGGCAGGTGAAAAATGGGAGGGCAGGGATGTGTTCTGGGGATGATGTAGTGACCACATTAGAGAGTGTGAGCCCAGTGTGACAGGTGGGTGGCAGAATCAAGTCCAAAGACCCCTGGTTCTTCCTCAGCGCCTGTACCATGCTGGAGTCAGACTGGGGGTGGGCTTTCCTTTTCCCCCCCGGCCCTCTCACCACCTGGGAGAAGCACCAGGAGAGCAGGGAGAGGCAGGTCTTCTGCAGCCACCCCTGCACTGGCCTTCCCTGGCCCCTCCCTGCACCCTCTGGCAGCACAGTCATCCTAACCTGTTGACTCAGGGCAGAGGGCAAAGGCCAATCCCAGCTCCCTTTATAAAGAGGGCCCTCCCTAGGCAAGCTCTCAAGATTGGCGAGAGTATCCTGCCTGACCAGGTCCAAGATGCCTGGTGGGGTGAGGGGTGCCAGTGTGTCCAGAGAAGTCTGGTGCCCACTTAAGCACTCATGGGGCTGCTGACTGGGGAGACACTGTGGCCCCTGGCCATGGCCATGGCCATCTTCCTGCTCCTGGTGGACCTGATGCACCAGCGCCAGCACTGGGCCCCACGCTACCCACCAGGCCCCATGCCCCTGCCTGAGCTGGGCAACCTGCTGTAGGTGGACTTCCAGGACTTGCTTTACTACTTTAGCTGAGTTAGGAAGTTGGTGAGGTGGGCAGCATAGGCCCTGGGGACCCCATCTAGCAGCAGACAATGGGTGGTGTTGAAGCCACAGGCTGGACAGGGAGCTGGGTTAAAGGAGGAGGCAGGTTTGAGAGGCCTCCTGGGGGAGGGCATCTCTGCAGGGCCTGGAGGACAGTTTGAATTTCACAATCAAAGGTCAGAGAGGGCAAAGGCCTGGAGAGAGGGGACACTTGGCAGTTGGTTTGGGATCTAGTTGGACAGAGCTTGAGTCATGTCAGTTACCTCAGGAGGAAAGGTCTTGGGCACGGGGGAGAAGAGTCTGGCCCTCAGCCTCATTTAAATAGGAAATCAAAGTTGAGAAGGGACAGTGAATCAGGTTCAAATCTTTTGCTGCTGCGAGACCTTGGCCCTCACTATTGACCTCTATGAACGTCAGTTTCTTCACATATAAAACGGGATGCAAACTTGTCCTACTGACATGTGGGTGACCTCTGCAAAGTCATAGCTGGGTGGTCTGATCCAAGGTGAGGTCCTCCACCATAGAGGATGTGACCCCTAGCATCAGGAGGCCAGATAATGTCCTAGCATCCTCTTGCTGCTGGTGGCCCAGAATTTCCCCAAGGCAAGTGTCGGGAGACTGGGGCCAGTAGCCTGGCAGGGCCCGGACATCAGCAACGCCCCTGACCCTCAGTCTACAGCTGCGGCACCGCTTTGGGGACGTGTTCTGCCTGCAGCTGGTCTGGACGCCCGTGGAAGTGCTCAACTGGCTGGCGGCCATGCACAAGGCACGGGTGCACCGCAGCGAGGCCTTGCCCACTGGTCTTTGGTTCCCGCATTTGGGCTGGGGGCCGGGCCCAGGGAAACAGAGTTGGGGCAGACGGGGACCCAGCGGGGACTGGCCCCGCAGTAACCCTCCACCCAGCCAGGCCTAACCTGCGAGGGTCTCACACGTGGAGCAGAGAGATTCGGTAGGTAGAGAATGGTGGGCCCAGGGCACGGAGGAAGGAGCCTGTACCAGAGCTGGGGCAGGAGGAGTGTGGGCGCGGCAGAGGACCTGGCCTGGACTGAAAGGGAGCGGGACTGTGTGAGCAATGACAGGGAGCGGGACTGGGACTTGTCCGCTGTTGGATGGGTTCAAAGTGGATGAGGCTGGGAGCCAGGAGGACAAGGCATGGGGGGGTGGGGCTGAGGAGTGGGGCCTGTACCCCAAGAGGATGGACTGTTTGAGCAGGTGCAGGGGTAGGGCCTTTGTCAAAGGAGGTGGTCTGTGAGAGCAGGGCAGGGGGTGGAGCCGGGCCCCACATTCACACATCATTATCACCCAGAGTCCACAGTTTACACTGGGGTTCACTCTTGATGTTGTACATTCTATGGGTTTGGACAAATGTGTACTGACACGTACCCACCTTTATAGGATCACACAGGGAAGTGTCACTGCCCTAAGAATCCTCTGTGCTCCGCCTATTCATCCCTCCCTCTCCCCAGCCCCTGCAACCACTGATCTTTTTGTCTCCATAGTTTTGCCTTTTCCAGAATGTCATATAGGTGGAATGACACAGTAAGAAGCCCTTTCAGATTGCCTTCTTTCACTTGGTAATAGGCATTTCAGTTTCCTCCATGGCTTTTCCCAGCTCGATAGCTCATTTCTTTTGAGTGCTGAAGACTATTCCACTGTCGGGATGTACCACAGTTTATCCATTCACCTGCTGAAAGACATCTTGGTTGCTTCCGAGGTTTGGGAATTGTGAATAAATTTACTGTAAACATCCCTGTGCAGGCTTTTGTGTGGACATAAGTTCACGACTCCTCTGAGTCAATATTAAGGAGTGTGATGCTGGATCAATTTTAGTTTCATTTTGTAAGGAACTGCCAAAATATCTTCCAACGTGGCTGTATCATTTTGCATTCTCACAGCAGTGCATGACACTTCCTGTTGCTCCACATCCTCGATTTTGACCATTCTAATACGAGTGTAATGGAGATGTAGTTTTTAAAATAATTTTTTAAATGTGGTCAAAAACACAACAAAATTTGCCATCTCCACCAGTAAGTGCACAGTTAAGTAGTATTAGGTATGTTCGCATTGTAGAGTAACGGATCTCCAGAACTTTTTCATATTGCCAAGCCAAAGCCCTGTATCCAGAAAGCAACCCAGGGAGGCGAGCACTGACAAGTTCCGCCCTCTCCCCCGCCCGATGCGGCCGCCCTGCTGGGCCTCCCCCTGCATCCCAGCGCTGTGCTGGGCGGGTCGGGTCCGCACTGCGAGTCCGGTGAGGCGGCCAGGCCCGCGGCCCCACAAGCTGCAGCAACTTCCACTCTTTCTGTCCCCCGGGATGAATGGGAATTGAGGGGGTTTCCTCCGCGGGCGCTCCATGCCGCAGGGAAGGGGCAAGGGGAGCCAAATGCCACGAACTTTCCCAGCGCCCTGGCTGGGGCTGCAGCTCCCTACCGGCTTTCTAGGGCTCTCCCCCAGGGTTTGCTTTGCATCGCGTTGGGGGCACAGGGCCCTGTGTCAGTGCTTGGTCTCCGCCATGATTGGGCACCATAGAGCCACCTGCCTTACAGGGCTGTGGGAGGACACGTGGAGGGAGCAGCAGAGCCTGGCACGCGAGGGCCTAGTCAATGGAGGCTGCAATTGCACAATGTTTGCAAAAGGCCATCGGCCTCACGACTGTACTGTGTGCTCACTGTCCTCACAAGGTATCCTCAAGGCGACCCGTCCTGGATAACAGGCCCCTGGTATCCGGGGCTCAGCCTGAATTACACGCCTGTCTGTCCCTGCCCTTCATATCCTCATTAGAGTGACTGCTTGGGAGGGAGTGACACATCTAAAACAAAGGGTGGATAAAGACAGTTTATCCAGGGCCACTGTGTGACCAACACTGGGACTATCCTGCCTGCCCCCTGCTAACACCACCTGATTCCCTGACAGTCCTGGGTAGGAAGTTGCTGCCCACAGGACATGACATTCAACTGAGGCCAATGAGAGGACACGGGCTGGACCCAGGAAGTCCCCAGGGTGCCTGTGGGTCTTACCCTCCTGGTCTGTTGACTGTCCTCAAAACTCGTCTCCCTGCCTCCTGGAGGCCCAGCAACCGCAGTTCCCACCAGGCCATCCTTTGGACAGACTTGCAAAGCTGCCTCCCTGCCACTGCCCCTCACCCCCTGCACAGGACTTTGAGGTAGCCCTTTGGTCCCACTGCCAGATTGCATTGGCTTGCAATGCCAAGCCAGCCAAACTCCTCCAGGAAGTCTTCCCAGAAAGTCCTGCTCCAGCCTGGGACAGTGTCTCCATACCCTCAGTGCATTTCCCACACTGCTGGCCTGCCATGTCAGCTCTCTGCCTTCCCAATCCTCCTCTTAGTCACGAGCACCTTGGAGCAGGGCCCACCATCATCTTCCCGCCAGGCTGCAAGTGCCCAGCCCAGCACCCAACACATGGTCTGGCCAGCGGGGGTGGAACAGAATCCAAGGCCTGACCAAGGCAAGATGCAGGGAAGGCCGAGTAAACTGAGGAAGGCCCATTGGGCCCCAGCAAGCTACACCCTCTGGGCCTGGGCCTGGAGGAGAATGGGCATGTGGGAATTCAGAATGGGAGGAGCAGCTGTCCTAAGCCAAGCAGGAATTGCAAACCTTGAAAGCCAATACCGAGAGGCCACAGCCTGAGGGAGCCATCTCTGAGTCGGAGATGTCCAGACGCACCCTGGGAAGAAGCTGGTTCTCTTACTGTTGGGGAGTGAGTTAGGGAGAGAAATGGGGGGACAAGGAGATGGGGAGGGCCTCCTGCAGGCCCTGCTTCAACTGGGGGAGAGAATTCTCCAGCTGCTTCCAGAATGAGAGCTTGCCTCACATACCCCTGGGATGGGTGAGGGGGCCTGACCACTACCCAGGAAATGTACCTCCCCCACCCTCTGGGCTCCTGCCCCTTCCCATTTGAGCGGGTTTTGGCCTCAGAGTTCCCATCAGCTTCATTGATTTAAAACCTCAGCCTCAAATCCTGCCCCTTTTCTTGTTGAAGAAGGAGGATGCTGAGGCTGCAAGGCAGCGGCCCTGCCCTGGCATGGTGTGGTCACCCCCCTGCTTGGTGGCTGAGTGAGAGGCTGAGCAAAAGGGACGGCCTGGTAGCCATAATTCCAGCCAGTGGCATGCCCTGGCACTGGGTGATGCAGAGATTTGCATCATTCCTTGAGGGACCACAGAGTCAGGGTTGGAAGGGATGGGGCTGGGGCAGGGGGGACCTGGCCTAGGGAGAGGGAGGAGACCGGCAAGGGGGAGACTCAAGAATCCATTCCATGTGGCAGGCCTGTTGGGGTGTAAAAAAATTACATCGTCCCCACTTGCTTTCCATTCCCTTGTCTTCCAGAAAGAGTTTGAGCAGCTGATGTTCAAGGACAAATGATAATGAGGAGGAGGAAGCAGGCCTACTCATCTGGGGACAGTCACATACTATATTAAGCCACCCTAGTATCCCGAGCTTCCTGGCAGCTCAGTCAACAAGGGCAAGTGCTGCCAGAGGGAGCAGGGAGGGGCCAGGGACATTAGGGGCCTAATGTGACATGTGGGTGGTGAGACCAAGTCCAAAGACCCCTGGTCTTCCTCAGAGCCTGTACAATGCTGGGGAGTCAGGCTGGGGGTGAGGAATTCCCTTTTCTCTACCCCCCACCCAGAATAAGCACCTGGAGAAGAGAGCAGGGACAGGACTTCTGTGCCACCTGTGCACCTGCCCTTCCCTGGCCCCTCCCTGCTCCCTCTGGCAGCACAGTCTTCCCAATAGATTGGTTCAGGGCAGAGGGCAAAGGCCAGTCTCAGCTCCCTTAATAAAGAGGGCCCAGGCTGGTCGAGCCCTCAGGGTTGGTGACAGTGCCCTGCCTGGCCTGGTCCTAGGTGCCTGGTGGGGTGAGGGGTGCGAGTGTGTCCAGAGGAGCCCAGTGCCCACTGAGGCAGCCATGGGACTACTGACCGGGGAGATACTGGGGCCCCTGGCTGTGGCCGTGGCCATCTTCCTGCTCCTGGTGGACCTGTTGCACCGGCGCCAACGCTGGGCCCCACGCTACCCACCAGGCCCCATGCCCCTGCCTGGGCTGGGCAACCTGCTGCAGGTGGACTTCCAGGACACGGTTTGCAGCTTTACTCGGGTGAGGAAGGTGGGGGGTGGGCACTGAGGTCCTGGAGACCCCACCTAGCAGCAGGGTGGGTGGTGGGTGAAGCCACAGGCTGGACAAGGAGCTGGGTGGAAAGGGGGAGTCAGGTTTGAGAGGCCTCCTGGGGGAGGGCATCTGTGTAGGGCCTGGAGGATAGTTTGAATTCTCCAATCAAAGGTCAGAGAGGGCAAAGGCCTGAAGGGAGGTGGGACTTGGCTGTGGGTTTGGGATCCAGTTGGACAGGGCTAAGGTATGTGAGCCTGAGTCCTTGCTGATCACACCGGGAGGAAAGGTCTTGAGATTCAGGAGAGGAGTCTAGCCATGAGGGCCATTTATATCAGGAAATCGAGGTTGAGAGGGACAGTGACCAGGTTCAAACTTTTGCTGCTGGATAACCTTGGGCCTCACTGCTCATGTCTATAACCTCAGTTTCTTCACCTGTAAAATGGGATGCTAATCTGGCCTTCTGATAATGTTTGTGACCTCTGCAAAGTCATAGCTTGGATGGTCTGATCCAACGTGAGGTCCTGAACCATACAGGCTGTGACCCCCAGCATAACGAAGCCAGATTAAGTCCTTGCACCTGCTAGCTGCCGGTGGCTGAAGGGTCCCCCAAGGATAGTGCCATGGCCAGGGGCCAGGCTTCACCATCGCCCTTGACCGTCGTCCTGCAGCTGCGGCGCCGCTTCGGGGACGTGTTTAGCCTGCAGCTGGCCTGGAAGCCCGTGGTCGTGCTCAACGGGCTGGCGGCCATGCGCGAGGCACTGGTGTACCGTGGCGAGGACACCTCCGACCGCCCACCTGCACCCATCTTCAATCACTTGGGCTTCGGGCCACGCTCCGAGGGTAAGCGGAAGAGGGAGACCACGCCCCGGCGGGGACTGGCCCGCAGTGACGCGAGACCCCGCAGCGTCAAGCGGAGGCGGGGTAGTGGCCTTCTGGCGCAAGGATGAGTCAGCAAATTTGAAGGGGCGGCAGGTATTGGAAGGAGCCTTTACCAAGCGGGGGAGGTTGACATGGGAGGGGCGGAGGGCGGGGCATTACAGGGAGTGGGCGGGCCCCCGGCCACTGGGAGTAGAAAGGGGAGGTCCGAGTGGCAGGCATGAGGAGGACGGAGTCAGCGTGGGCGGGGCAGGGGGCGGGCCGAAACCTTCCCTGAACTGGAAGGATGTCAAAGTCTGGGGAGCCGAGAGTGGGGCCAAGAGCTGCCCACTGTGGGTAGAGCTCGCGAGCAATTTGGGCAGACAGAGGGTTGTGCCTGTCCCCAGCCGGAAGCGGGTGTGAAGTGGACGGGATTTGGGGGGTGGGGGCGATGTGGTTTGTGCGGCGGGAGCAGGTGCGGGGCCTTCACCAAAGCGGGCGGGAATGCAAGAGTAGGGCAGGGGGCGGGCCGGGGCATGTCGCTGGCTTAGACGGAAGGGCAGGAGAGCCTGTGAGCAAGGTGTGCGCCCAGAGGCGGGGCCAGGGCACACTTGAACCACGCCCATGTGTCTGCTTCGCCCGCAGGGGTGATCTTTGCCCGCTATGGACCCGGGTGGCGGGAGCAGCGGCGCTTCTCCGTGTCCACCTTGCGCAACTTCGGCATGGGCAAGAAGTCACTGGAGCAGTGGGTGACCGAGGAAGCCTCGTACCTCTGTGCCGCCTTCGCAGACCAGGCCGGTGAGTGCTGGGCTGAGGGACAGGAGACAGGGATGGAGGCTGGGGAAGAGGAGATGGAGCCGACCCTCTGACCTGCACCGACCCCTCCCAGGCCGCCCCTTCAGCCCCAACGCCCTCCTGAATAAAGCGGTGAGCAACGTGATCGCCTCCCTCACCTTCGGGCGCCGCTTCGAGTACGACGATCTGCGCTTCCTCAAGCTAATGAACTTAACGGACGACTTAATGAAAGAGGAGTCAGGCTTCGTGCCCGAGGTTAGAGGGTAGAGGAGCCAAAGAAGCCCTTGCAGGCGGGCTCTATGGAAGAGACTTCCGCCCTGCAATGGGCCTCCGCGGAGGAGGATTTGTATAGCGGGACCCTGGCTCAGCCGGCCCCAGGAGAGGGCTAAGAAACCTGTAACTCTTTTGTTGGAAGCCACAGGAACCCATGAGATGTAGATTTTAGATTTATCTTTTTGGGACCCAGGCCAGGAGACAGTGTTGAGGCCTGAATTTAGGGAGGAACCAGGTCAATGGTGGGGACACCCTGGAGGATGCTGGGAACTGACTGGTGGAGGTGAACACCTGAGCACAGAGAGGACCCAGGATCCCACATCTGTGGCCTGCACAGGTGCTGAACGCGATCCCCGTGCTCCTGCACATCCCAGGGCTGGCTGCCAAGGTCTTTCCAGGGCATAGGGCCTTCATGGCCCTGATGGATGAGCTGGTCACCGAACACAGGACAACCTGGGACCGGGCCCAACCACCCCGAGACCTGACTGACACCTTCCTTGATGAGGTGGAGAAGGTGAGCTGCCAGGGGCAGGGACGGGGACAGGGACAGGGTTGGTGCGTTGAGGGCCCCATGATGCAAACCCAGGCAAGGTGGGGCCTATGTATCACCCCATGATCAGTCACCTGGGGTGATGGGTGCAGAGTGGGAGGCCATATGGGGTTTCCTTCCTCTGCTCCTGAACCCACCCTCTCTGCATGGCCCAGGCCAAGGGGAACGCTGATAGCAGCTTCAGTGATGAGAACCTGCGCATGGTGGTGGCTGACCTGTTCTCTGCCGGGATGGTGACCACGTCGACCACGCTGGCCTGGGCCCTCCTGCTCATGGTCCTGCACCCGGACGTGCAGCGTGAGCCCAGCCTGGGGGCCCGGTGGGATGGGTCGGGGAGGAGAGGGACAGGCTGGGGCCCCTGTTGGGTTGGACACCAGGAGCTCTGAGCAGAGACTGTGCCCTGGCTCAGAGGTCAGAGTGACCTCCTCCTCCACGTGGGCACAGCCCCTGCAGAGAAGTCAAGAAGAGGCAGGGGCCCTGCCCCCTGTGTACTGACCACGGTGGGGACACTTGTCTGTCCAGGCCGTGTCCAACAGGAGATTGATGAGGTGATAGGGCAGATGCGGCAACCAGAGATGGGGGACCAGACCTACATGCCCTTCACCATGGCCGTGGTCCATGAGGTGCAGCGCTTTGGGGACATCCTCCCACTGGGAGTGCACCACATGACATCACATGACATTGAAGTGCAGGGCCTCCTCATCCCCAAGGTAGGCCTGCAGCCCTCCTCACCCCAGCTCAGCTCCACCTGCCCCCTGGTAGCCCCAGTATGGCCATTGCCAGGTGAGGCCAGGCCTGGAACTCAAGCCACCTAATCCTCATTTCCACAGGCACCAACTATCCAGCCCGGGTGGGTAAAGTAGAGACAGGGCTGGCTCTGTCCATTCAGAGCCCCCAGTAGGGGAGAGCTGTAAGACAAACTAAAATATGCTGCAGTGTGTTGGAGGAACTGTGCATACAGGGACAGATGGCAGTGAGGGTGCACATGGGAAGCTTGTCACTTGGCCCTGCCTGGGGTCAGGGAGGGTACCGAGGAACTTCTTGGGCTGAGATTGACTTGAAAGAGTCCAGGTGTGTGCCAGGCAGAGACTTGGCCCATGTGTGCTTGGTGGCAGGGGTTCTGGCACCCCCCCAGTCCAGACCCCACTCATGCCAGGCATCTCCTGCCAGGGGACGACGCTCATCACCAACCTGTCATCGGTGCTGAAGGACGAGACCGTCTGGAAGAAGCCCTTCCGCTTTCACCCCGAGCACTTCCTGGATGCCCAGGGCCGCTTCGTCAAGCAAGAGGCCTTCATACCCTTCTCAGCAGGTGCCTGTGGGGTGCCCGGCTCGCTGCCCCCTCCCGAGGGAGTCTTGGAGGCATGGAGCCCAGGCCCCAGGCTCACTGACCCCCATCCCCACCCACAGGCCGCCGCTCGTGCCTCGGGGAGCCCCTGGCCCGCATGGAGCTCTTCCTCTTCTTCACCTGCCTCCTGCAGCGCTTCAGCTTCTCGGTGCCCCCTGGGCAGCCCCTCCCCAGCGACCACGGTGTCTATGGCTTCCTGGTGACCCCGTCCCCCTACCAGCTCCATGCTGTGCCCCGCTAGAGGGGGGCACCAAGCCCCCAACCCACTCCTCAATGGGGGCCCTGATGTCCAATAAACCAGTCTGATGGCTCCAACCTGGCTTGAGTCCCACCCGGGCCCCCTGACCAGCTCCTGGCAGTGACGCAGCCTCAACAGCCTCCCCAGAGCCAGCTCTTACCCCTCCCTGATCCAGCCTTACCTGGCTTTTGACCCCATTTGAGAGACAGGCATACTGAGGCTCAGAAGGTGACAGCTTACCCCCTAGTCACCCATGGAGACCCAACACTGGGTACTCTAATTAGTGACAAAATCTATACATAGGTCCTGGCCCCTGCCAGGAGGAGCTAGAATAGGCTTCTGAGAGACATCAGTGAAGCCCTGGTGGGGATGGGGAGGGCCCCACTCAGTCTGGATACCCACATTTCAGGCCCAATGATACCCAACGCATAGCATGTGCCAGCACCTCAGCCAGCACCATCAAGTCTGCTGCCCCACTTCATCTATGACACCCTGACAGGTGGGGAACTCAGGGCACTGGGAAGGGATGTGCCAGGTTAACATCCAGGCTCAGTCCTCAGGTGCCAGAGCTGTCCCTGGGAAGCTGATGGCAGTCCAGGGGTTAGCACCTCTCTGAACCTCTCGGTCACTCCAAGATAGGATGGTCTCCCTTTCCCAGCCCCTCAGGGACACTCGTATCCAGGCCCCTGCCCAGTAGGAGTTGCTTACAGCCAGGCTGGAGGTAGAGGAGGACACTTGTCCGGGCTCTGACCCAAAGCACCGTCCTCAGAGTGGCTGGGTCAGGCTTGACTCTCAGGAAGCTTGGCCAGGGGCAGGGAAAGAGCCCTGTGGGCTGCAGGCATGCCCTAGGGGCAGGGGTCAGCCTTGGACCCATGTGACAGTGGGATGGCCAGAAGAGAAGCAGGTCACATGGGGACATTGGAGGAGGACACCCTGGCTCTTCTCCTTGCTCTGCCAGGACGGTCCATGACCCTGGGTCAGCCCCCACCCTGTCCTGGGCTTCTGTTTCCCCTTCAGCCAATGAGATGATATACCAGATGGCCGCTGGGTCCTGTCTTCCTGCTCTGACTCTGGGGCTGTGATCTTGTTAGCCTGGAGCCCCGGCTGAGGGCAGGGACTGCCATCCTCCACCTGTCCCCACCCCCACAATTGACTCTCTCTGGAGTGAGCACTTGGGCAGTGCCAGAGGGTTTCTAGTGACTGTTGCTTACCCGAGTCTAGGGCAGATCCCTTGGTGTATTTAGGTAACACCTTAGGGACCACAGACACTCAGGGCAGAAGCACCCCCCTAGGCCTCTCTTGCCAGAGGACCCCCAACAGTATCCCTGACGGGGTTCCACCAGCATCTTCCAAGTGCCCTCATGACAGGGGGCTCCCAGCTCTGGGCACTCAAGGAACTTGGTGTGTCCCTTGGCACTGAGTCATAAAGCCAGCCAGGGCCCCCTTGAGCCTCTCCAGAGATTCTACTGTCGTGTCAGGGCTTGGTGGCAGGAAGGGATGTTCCTAAAGCTTGTCGAGACAGGGAGTGTGGATGGGGCCAGACGGAGTATGGACGGTGCCACACTGGGTTTGTGAAGATGTGAGACCCCTGAGAGGAGGCAGGTGGGCCTGCAGAAACAGCAACTCTTTGGATTTATTGATACTTTGCCATTCATGGTTTTGGGGATGTCAGAGTCTTGGGGATGTCAGAGGCTGGGAACCAGCCCAGCCATAGCTTCCTCAGGAGCTGGGGGACCCAGCCCCAGGGCCTTTCCTCCTTGCTCTCCACCTCAGAGCCCTCTGAAAAGTACAAGCAGGCATGCCCTGTGGGTCCCTTGCTGGGAGGACCTTTTCCCAGGTCCAGGAAACCCCTGATGCCAGGGGAGCAGGTCAGCATTGATAAAAGCTAGGTATTCCTCCAGTCCGAGGGGAGTGGTCTCAAGTTCCTGCCAAGCAGGAAGGAAGCAGGAGGCAGGGAAGGCTCATTCAGGAAGGTCAGGGCATCTGGCCACCTGGGCTTCTTCCCTTCCCTCTCTGGGACAGAAGGGTCTGGGAGGTGCCGGGCTATTTGTGACCTCTGCAGGGTCATTGAGATTAGGGAAGGAGGCAGTCCTGCTACAGCAGGATGGGGTCCACTGTCTTACCAGAAGGATGTACAATCTCCTTTCGGACCTTTTTACTTTCCTGGGAAGGAAGGAGAAGCACAGTGGTGGGATGAGACAGGTTCTACATTGTGCAGATGGGGAAACTGAGGCCTCACTTCACAAGAAATCAGAGGAAGCTAGGATTCAGACCCACTCTCTGCTCACACCATGTTCACTCTCTCTCAGTGCCACACAGAGCTCCTTGCTCCACTGAGATGGCAGTTTGGGCCAGCGATCTAGGAGGTGCCCCCCGCAACCTCCTTCCCCAAGGCCTCCCTACCCTGCACTGCTCTGGGGCTTCTCAGTAGGACCCATGCTGGAGATGTTCCAGTTGAGACACCAAGCTGCCTTACCACCCAGCTTGGGGTCCCTCCCACCTCTTCCTCCTCAGCCACCTCCTTCCCAGCAGGAATGGGGCTGGCTGCTTCCTCCCCTGGGGACCTCACCTCCCACTCATCCTGAGACAAGATATCAGTCTCCTCCTTGGGGGCAGTATCATGCAGTCCTCCCGTTGCCTTGGGGGTCATGGCCTGCAGGGAGGAACAAGAAGGCAGAATATAGGCAGAAAGGCCCTCAGAATGCCTCATCCCTTCCCCTGTTCTCCACTCTTGGAGTGTGTATAGTTCTTTCCTTTTCCAGGGATGTCCTTCCCTTAGCTCGAGCTGTGGTAGCATTGTGAGTTTTCTGGAGAGGGGCCTGCCACTATCCCTAGGACTCCCTGCCATGAGCTGGGGTGTCCCTGGGTCTCATGGAGCTCTGACAGGAGACAGCCCCAGCCCTGGGCCCTTCCAGGCTAGGCCTTACCTACCTCAGAGGCTTGCTTCTTCCCACTCTTAATTCTGCGTCTCTACAGAGGGAAACAGGAGAGATGACACACAGCTATGAGTGTCATCTTCCTGGCCCATCCTCTCCCTGTGCCTTCCAAGGGTGCCCAGGACAGCCACCCCACTCCAGGGGAAGAGGAGACCCCAACCCTTACCCACCTGAGTGGTCACAGGGTAGCACTTATCCATCAGCCCCCACACTGGCCTTAAGGTCTCCCCTATGGGCTGCATGACAAGGAGAGACAGGAGGTGAGAGGGAAGGCTGAGGTGACATCTAAGGGTTCAGCTACGCACTAGCCCACCATCAATGCCTGCATATGCAGACACCTAAGACTACCGGAGATTTAAGGAAAACTTCAAACAAACAGTAATTAATGTCTTTAGAAAGATAAAACTTTGCATTCATGAAACAAGAATAGGCCCTAAAATAGAAATATTCAAACAACCTCTAATTTGTGAAAAACAAAAATATGATGTGCTAATTTGAATGAAAAATCTAATCAAAGTATAGAAGATAAAAGTTGAAAAAAATATTTCCCAGAAAGAACAGAGAGAGATCAAGAGCTCCAGCAGCTAAATCATAGATATTTCTGAAAGAGGGAACAGAGACTGGTGTGGCAGGGAGAGAAACCAAATGAATACATTGCTTTTTTATCAAGACAATTTCCCAGAGATGAGGGCAAATTAGTTTCCAGAATAGAAGGAATCACCAAGTGTCCAGGACAATGGATGAAGGAGACCCATCCCAGATTATGTCATAAATAATTTCAGAACACTGAGGACAAAGAAGAACCTAAAAACTTCCAGAAATGCAAAGAAAAAGGTCTGTTTCAGGAATTCAACTTTCATCAGACTTTTCAACACCAACCTATGAAGCCAGAAGACAATGAAGATCTTCAAAATCTGTGAGAAAATTATTTCTAGTCTAGAATTCTATACATAGTCAAACTCTTAGTCAAATATGAATTAAGACCTTTTCAGACATGTAAAATCTCAAGATTACCCCTCGGGAAGCAACTAGAGGTTATGCTCCACCAAAATAAGAGAGTAACATGAGCTCCCACACATGAGAGAAGTGAAATGGTCCTGAGAACAATGGTGAAAGGAGATCCCAGAACAGCTGACCATCCCATCCAGATGGAAAGAGGAAGATGGAGGGCTCCATGAGATATGTCTCCATGGAAATGATCATGCTGATAAATCATCTAATTTGTCTAAATGTATTGCAAGGAGATTTATATTTTTGGCAGAGAGCTTAGATGAATTAATTATAGATACAGAGACAACTAAAATTTAAAACAGAGGCAAAACCAAAATTACACACAAAGAAGAGTAATCATAGTACTCTACATGACTCAGCTATGAATACTATTTACCTAGTCTTAAAATGTAAACCTTCAATATTGCTCTAATAAAAATTATGACATACACCTAGAGTCATGCATTGCTTAACGACAGGGATACGTTCTGAGCAATGCGTCATTAGGCGATTTCGTTGTTGTGTGAACATCATAGTGTGTTCTTACACAAACCTAGATGGTATAGGCTACTACACATCTAGGCTATATGGTACTATTCTTATGGGACCACTGTTGTGTATGCAGTCAGTCGATAGAAATGTTGTTATGTGACGCATGACTATACTAGAATATTATATTCTAATATATTCTAATATATTTGAGTGGCTTAAAAAAAAGTGAGTGCTGGAGTGGATGTGGAACAACTGGAACCTTTCTTTCATGGCTGGTGAGAATGCAAAATGGGTACCAGCCACTTTGGAGAAGTTTGACAGTTTTGTACAAAACTAAACATACACTTACCACGTGACCCAACAATCCCACTGCTAGATATTTACCTAAGTGAAAGGAAAACCTACATTCACACAAAACTTATACATGAATACTTATAGCGGTTTTATTTGTAAATGCCAAAAACTAGAAACAATCCAAATGTCTCTTAACTGGTGAATGGACAAACTGTTGTACATCCATACAATGGATAACTACTCAGCAATAACAACAAACAAACTACCGTTATACTCAACAACTGGATGGATCTCAGATGCATTGTGCCAAGTGAAAGAAATCAGACTCAAAAATCTACATACTGGATGTTTTCATTTATAAGACAATCTTGCAAAGGCTAAACTACAGGAACAGAAAACTGTTCACTGGATGCCAGGGCTGGGAGTGGGGGAAGGGTTGACTACAGTGAGTATGAGAGAATTTTTTGAAGTGATGGAACTGTTCTGAGTCATGGTTATGGTGGCAGTTACACAACTGTATACATTTGTCAAAACTCAGAGAACTGTACACTAAAAAGGATGAATTTGACTCTATATAAATAATACCTTAATTTAAAAAAATGAATAAAAAGAGCCCACTGTGGGGGAGGGAGACTTAAAAGCCAAAATGATAAAAATTAGCAAAAAAGCAAAAATCATACTTAAAAAATGTTAACAACTGAAGATGTATTACTCAGATTTAAAAATTCACAATGCCAAAAACTAGGATGTAACTGTATTGGAATGCTGGAGAGATGTGAAATATGTATTGGAGATGGCAGTAAGTTTACAGTTGTTACAAGAGCTAAATCCTAATGTTCCATTGTAGGAATTCATTGGATAATGTTTAAATCTGAAAAATCAAGACAAAGCAGGATAAGCTTTCTATTTAGAAACACAGAGGCAAAATCAAAGGCTACAGCTGGAAAGGATGGAAGCTGGAAAGATTCCCCCCTGGGTTGTGGGAATCATGGGTGAGGAGGGGTGGGGCAAAAGGCAGCTAGTTTTTTTGTTTCAAGTCTTAAAACTCTGACTCATCAAACTATGTACATGCATATCTTTGATGACAGTAGAACTTTTTAAAATGGAAATCTGACTGGTTAATTTGAAAAAAAAAAAAAAAAGGAAGCAAAGTCGGACTCAGTGACCTTCAAGGCACCTGCCAACGTGGGTCTTCTCAGTGGCTCCCTAGCCTCTGATAGTCACTCCCCAAAGGTGCAGCCCACACTTCTCAGTGTTGCTGGGTCACAGATAACCTTGTCCCCATAGGAATCTCCTCTTCCCAATAGCACTGGATGGAGAGCAGCCCTCCAGAGACCAGGTATATTGTTCTGTCCTGTCACTTTGGGCAGCCTGGGTCTAGTCACTGTCCCCCTGGGAGCCTGTTTCCTCATCTGTAAAATGGGAGCTGCTGGTACCTGTGAGGTTTAAATGACATAACAGATGGGCAACACCTAATACAGCACGTGGCCCTCAGTGGGCATCCAGTGGGCATCCATTTGTGTTCTTCTGACCAAGGGCTGGGAGTAGGGGCTTCTGCCGTAGGTTCTTGCACCTGAGACATCCAAGAGGGCATGCAACACCAGGCAGGTGTCCTGCTCACCACCACCCCATTCACATATGAGTGTAGCACTACATTCCAGGGCTATTCACATGCATTAGGGATCATCTGTTCTTTCAGGTTTGTCTAGGTCACTGTCATGGATGTGGCATATAGTCATATTTAGGCATATAGTCTGAGGTGACCATATAGTCAGCCCATGAGGGGTTGTCCTCTGTTTTGACACTTTGCCAGAAATACAGGAAATTTCTCCAGAGCCCTCACATTCATGCACACACACACAATGGGTTGACCACCTGAGGTCAAGGAGCATGACCCCTATTCAGGCTACAGTGAGACTGTCCCAGCCTCTAGGCCCTGACAGAGGTCCCTACCTGTGATGATTCCCCAGCAATCTCATGGTCAGGGGCTGTTTTCCCCAGAGACCCATGAAAATAGTAGTACATCACTCCTGCAGGAAAGTGAAGAAAGACTTGTTAAAACATTTAAAAGAGTGATGTAATTATTTTTAAATATCAATATTTACAATATTCCAGAAATCATATCCTTTTAAACTATTTAAACCTGTGATGAAAGATATTAACTTAAAATGTTTGAGGGGATATATAGTTTTTCCAAATGTATGCAAGCAAAAAATTTGAAGATCACTGCTGTAGGACGTTATTAGGTTGTGTGGGTTCTTTGGTTTGTTTGTGGAGGGTTTTTTTGGTGGGAGGAAGTATGCGGTTTGGAGTTAGACATGGGTTCAAATCCCAGGTTCACTATGTAGGTGCAGAGGGAAGAAAGAGAGAAAGAAAGCCAGCTTTGGCTCTGAGCAGTGTGGAGCCCCTGGGGAGCCAGATACATGGCAACCTCAGGAGGGGGCCTCTGGGAGCCCTGGTGACAGCTGGACACTGGGGTAGTTCTGAGGGGAGAACCAGTTTCATCCCCAACTCACCCCAACACTCAGGCCATTACCTGCAAGAATGAAGATTTGTACTACGTACAGGGTCTTGTAGAGCCTGGAAGGAAAGCAGAGCTGAGTGTGAAGCTGGGGTCTCCTGTGCCCTCACTGGTGGTCCTGGCTTTCCTCCCCAATCTGAGTGCCAGGACCGACTCCGCCAGAGGTGTCCAATCAACACTTTGTGGATGAATAAATCCATCAGCTGTAACAGGACTCAGCCTGGGCTCCCTGCTGACTGGCCAGCATGACTCTGTGTCTCTGCCTACTTCAAAAGCCAGTCCTGGAGCCTGGACCACACAAGGACCCCCTGACCCCCCCCCTGTTTTTCCTCCTTTACTTGTTTACATGTTTCCATCTTAACTGCTCATTCAGCATTGGATTAGCTCTTCTCCCCACAGCCCTCCAAAAGCCCTCTCTACTCTGGACTGACAGATCCCACAACCAGATTAGAAATAATATCCCATGACCCATCCTCCTCTTCTGGGACCTTTCCCTTGGGACAAGCAGGGCATCTTGGCACTACCAGTGCGGTGGCTACCTGCCTTCACATACACACAGGCATGTCCCACCTGCCAGGACCACACCCTTCATCCTGACCCTGAGACCCAGAGACACTGTAACAGTCAGGGAAAGGGGAATAGAAAAGCCTATTTTCCCTGCCTCTTGGGCCGAAGTGGGGGTTCCCCTTTCTAGTCATTCTGGGCATGGTAACAGGGCCCACCTACACTTTACCTCTCTCTCTGGCAGCATAGACCAAACACCATTTTCAGTCTAAGAAGAGAAGATGGGCCACAGTCAGTGCATCACATGGATCCAGGACCCCAGTGTTCCTCTACCCCATGACTTGCGGGGATCCCAGTGGGCCAGAGGCAGCTGGGGGAATGGCAAGTACCTCAACAGCAGGGCTCAGCCAGGGGGTGGCCTGCTGAAGGTCAGACTCAGGATGGAGTGGGCTAGCATTAGAAGCTTGGAAAATGCTCAGGAATTTCTCCCAAGACCTCAGAGCCCCAAACAAAAGATGGTTTCAATGCCCTCAGAGCTGGAGAGGTAGATTCCAGGGAATCAGGATGGGAAAAGAGGGTTGGGATAGGATTAAGGAAAAAGGTATAGCTCTATTGAACATTTGGTGTAAAATATCCCCAAGGTGTAGGTGGCTAATTATAATAGTAAATAATCATGATTAAAAACTGCTAACATTTTAAAGTATTTTCTGTGTTATGCAGCATTTTTGGAATAATTTTGGGAGTATTGGGGGGGATTTCCTAGCCTCCTCAAAATACCCTGTCTGTCTGGAATCCCACCATCAGTGTCAGAATTCCATACAAATCGACACTGTAGTTAAGTCAAGGTCTCCAACGTAAGCTGGACCCTCACTGTGGTGCAACAAGCCTCTGTTTCCCAAGTCAGCTTCCCGTCCTCCACAGGGACTATTTCAGAATCTCTCTTTAAACCTCCAACCCCACCTCCACCTTCCTTACTTTCAGCAGAGAACACAGGCACCATCAGATGGGAGTTCCCTTGACTTTTTGCCACAAAACCCATCCATTTTCTGCTTTCACAGATCATTTCCTCTTCAGGAGAGGAGGCTGCCCTCCCCTCTCTGAGGCTAGTGCTGCTCCTGCACTCCATTCTATGTGGTCTTCTCACAACACGGGAGTTTGAGGGACCCCTCTCTCACTTGTGTATTCAGTCTTTCCTTCTGGCTCCTTCCCATCAGCATTTAAACACATCACTTGTCTCTTCCATTTAAAAAAAAAAAAGCCTTCTCCCCCGAACCCAAATTCCTTCTCCAGCTACTGTTCTAATTGTCCCTTACCCTTCACACCAGTCTCCTTGAAAGAGCTGTCTACAATGGATGTCTTCACTCCTCTCCACCTCTCCCTCACTCCACAACCCACTTCAATTTGTCTCTGTCCCTGTCGACCTCTGAACCTCGCTCACCAAGGTCACCTCATGTTCCTAGGTCATCAAATCCAGTGGATCCTTTTCAGGCCTCGGTTCACGTCATCTCTCTGCAGGGCACTACAGGACCTCCCTTCTGAATCACCTTCTCTGAGAACACTGCTAGCAATGTATTCAACAGTAAGCTTTGTTAGTCATCTACAACTTGGTGTGAGTGAAGTTATTAGGCTTTTTCTGAGAGGAGGTTTGTTGGAGGAAAGGACAGAAAATGAGTCCTGAGGGAGAGGAGAAGAGGGGAGAAGGGCATGCCAAGTAGGAAAGGATACAGATAAGGTAGGCTAGGAGTCATAAAGATAATTTTCACTTGCTTGAGTGGTTTACTGAGGGCAGCCTTTCAAGCCTGCTTACCACATATGCCAACCTTGATGATGTTAATGATTTGTAGAGTATCCTTTGACCATATCAGTGTCAAGGCAGCCTGCTCACCTCCCCTCAGGACAAAGCCTGAGAAGGGCACTGGAGCCCAGCTGAGTCTGGAAGTCCAGTGCACAGCCCCTCCCTTTCACAAGGAGAGTGGTGTCTATGTGTGACATCATGTCTTAGGGGGCTTTGTGACAAGACAACCTCTCTGACTTTTGCCAGAGCAGTTTGTCACTTGCCTCAGGATAGCTTTAAATCCCCACCAGTCAGAGGCAGCACCTTTGTAGGTATCTTTTCAGTTCCACTTAATGCCATCAATGCTGCCTGAGCACACACAATGTGCCAAACTCTATGCAAAGTCCTGTAGGAACACAAACACACAAAGGAGTAAGACTCAGTCTTGTCACATAACACAATAAGCACATTTTCTGAATTAAAAACAAGAACACAGCCTGACAACTTCTAAGCATCATCCATTCATCCATTCATTCAACCAGTGTCTTGTGAGCTTCCATTTGGGGCTAGGAACAATGCTGAGGGGATAGAAAGGTAAACAGGACACAGAGCCTGCCTTTGAGGAGCTTGAAGACATCAAATAGACATCTTTTGATTCAAGACAATAATTTCTACCATCCTCAAATTACTATAAATATAACTAAATACTAATTACAAAACTATGGATGGTTAAAACTGAGGAATACCTTAGTTTCACAAACACATGAAACATTTACCAAGACAGACCTTATTCTCAACCATAAAACAAGCCTCAATAAATTTTAAAAGATTAAAGTCATTTCTAGTATGTTCTTTGACTACAATGGAATTAAATTAGAAGTCAGTAACAGAAAGATCCCTGGAAAATCCCCAAGTATTTGGAAACTAAAAACACACCTTTAAATAACATTTGGGTGAAACAAAAAATCAAAAGGAAAGTTAGAAACTATTTTGAACTGAATAAAAATGAAAAAATTTCAAAATTTGTAGGATGCAGCCAAAGCAGTACATAGAGGGAAATTCATAGCAGAAAATACGTATATCAGAAAATAAGAAAGGTCTCAAATCAATGTCCTCGGTTTCTACCTTAAGAAACTAGAAATAGAAAAGTAAATAAACCCAAAGTAAGAACAAGAAAGAAAACAAAAAAGATCAGAGTAGAAATAAATGAAGTAGAAAAACAATAGAATAAAACCAAAAGCTGGCTTTGTGAGATCAACAAACTATATAATCCTCTAGACAGAAAAGGTCAGAAAAAAAGAAATGACACAAATGATCAATATCAAGAATGATAAAGGTGACATTGATGCAGATTCTATAGATACTAAAATAATAAGGAAGTAGTATGAACAACATTATGCCAAGAAGTTTGACAACACAGACAAAATGGGCAAAATCTTTGGAAGATACAAAGTACCAAAGTTCATGCAAGAAGAAATATATAACCCAAATAACCCTATATCTATTAAACACATCAAATTTATTTAACTTTCCTACACAGAAAACTTCAGGCCCATATGGCTTCACTAGTGAATTCTACCAAACTTTTAAGGAAGAAATAATATTAATTCTGCACAAACTCTTCCAGAAAAATAGAAGGGAATATTTCCCAACTCATTCTATGAGGGCAACATTATCTGATACCAAAACCAGACAAAGATGACACAAGAAAACTACAGATAAACATCTTTCATAAACACAGATGCAGATATTATTAACAAAATCTTATCAAAGTGAAGCCAACAACATATAAAAAGGATAATACACATACATAGAGAGATTAGACTGACGGTTACCAGAGGGGAAGGGGGGAGGTAGGAGGGCGAAAGGGATGAGAGGGCACACGTATACAGTGATGGATGGTGATTAGTCTTTGGGTGGTGAACATGACGTAGTGTACAGAGAAATCGAAATATAATGATGTATACCTGAAATTTACATAATGTTATAAACCAATGTTACCTCATTTAAAAAAGGGGTCAGAGAGAAAGAAGGCATAACTAACCAAATTCAGGAATTAAAAAGTGGGGGATCCTTACTTTATATCCTAATTTGCCATTTGGCAACCTATAGTAATATTAACAGTGTTCTGTATTGTGCATAACTTTTTATTGTATAAATAATATATTATGCTCATGTATATAACATAGAAAAACAGATACCAAAATAAAATATAGTTCCACCACTTAAAAAAAAAAGAAAAGGATAATACATCATTACCAAAGGAGTTTATCTTCAGGAATGCAATGTTGGTTCAACATTCAAAAACCAAACAATATAATTCACCATATTAACAGACTGAAAAAGAAAAACTATACAATTATCTCAATAGATGCATAAAAAATATTAGACAGGGGATGGCCCGGTGGGTAGTGGTTAAGTTTGCATGCTCCACTTTGGCAGCCTGGGGATCGCAGGTTCAGATCCCAGGCATGGACCTGTGCACCACTTATCAAGCCATGCTGTGGCAGGCATCTGCATATAAAGTAGAAGAGGATGGGCACAGATATTAGCCCAGGGCCAATCTTCCTCAGCAAAAAAGAGGAGGATTGGCAACAGATGTTAGCTCAGGGCTAATCTTCCTCACCAAAACAAAAAACATTAGACAAAATCAACATCTGTTTCTAAAAAAACTCTCAACAAACTAGGACTAGCTTGGAACATCCTTATCCTAATGAAGGGCATCTATGAAAAACCTAGAGCTAACAATGTACTCAATGATAAAATACTGAGTGCTTTCCCCCTAAGTTGAGGAATAAGAAAAGGATGTTTGCCCTCATCACTTGTATACAACCTTGTACTAGAAGTTTTAGACAGTGAACTAAGTCAAGAAAGAGGAGCAAAAGGAAACCAATTGGAAAGGAAGAAGTAAAATTGTCTTTATTCGCAGGCAACATGATTGTGTATAAAACCCTATGGAATCATCCAAAAAGCTACTAGAGTTTAGCAAGGTTGAAGGATAACAAGATCAATATATAAAAATCAATTATATTTGCTGTGAACCTAAAACCACTCTAAAAAAATAAAGTCTATTAAAAAATCAATTATATTTCTATATAATAGCAATGAAAAATTTGGAATTGAAATTTTTAAAAATCCCATGTATAATAGCATCCAAAAAATAAAATACTTAGGGGAAAATCAGACAAAAGATGTGTGCAAGATCATGCACTACAAACTACAAAACATTGCTGAGAGAAATTAAAGAAGATCTAAATAAATGAAGACATATACCATGGTCATGGATCAAAAGATTTAACATTGTTAAGATGTCAATTCCATCTTGAAATTGATCTATATATTCAGTGTAATTGCAATAAAAATTCCAGCAAATTTTTTTGCTGTTGCAATCAATATGCTATTTCTAAAGTTCACATGGAAATGCCAAGGACCTAGACTAGTCAAACAATTTTGAAAAAAACAAAATCAAGGCAGTGAGATTGTTGATGTCAGGATAGATGGAACAGAATAGAGTCTAGATATAGACCTGAATATTGTTAATTGATTTTAGACAAAGGTGCAATATGATTCAGTGGAGGAAATATAGTCTTTTCAATAAATGGTCCTCGAATAATTGGATATTCATATAGAAAAAATGGACTTCAATTCATATCTCAAACCACATACAAAAATTACATCATAGACCTAAGTGTAAAACCTAAAACTGTAAAACTTCTAGAAGAAAACATAGGAGAAAATCTTTGTGACCATGGATTAGGCAAAGATATCTCAAATATAACACCCAAATCACAATCCATAACAGCAAAAAATTGATAAATTGGACTTCATCAAAATTAAAATCTTCTGTTCTTCTAAAGAAACTGTTGAAAGAATAGAAAGACAAGCCACAGACTAGAAGAAAATATTTGCAAATTATATATCTCATAAAGAACTTGCCTAGAATATATAAAGAACTCTCAAAACTCAATAATAAGAAAACAACCACCTAACTGGGCAAAATATTTGAACAGATATTTCACCAAAGAAGATAAACAGATGGCAAATAAGAGACTCAACATCATTGGTCATTAGTGAAATGCACATTAAAACCATAATAAGCTATTACTACACAGCTAATAGACTGTCTCACATTAAAAAGACTGACCATACTAAACATTGATGAGAAGGGGAGTAACTGAAATTCTCAGTTACTGCTGATGGGAGTATAAAATGGCAAAGCTACTTCTTGAAGTTTGGAAGTTTCTTTAAAAATAAAAATACACACCTACTATATTACCTAGCCATTCCACTCTAGGTATTTACCTGAGAAAGAAAGCATATTCCATACAAAGACTTGTATACAAATATTCAAAATAACTTTATATGTAATAGCCAAAAACTGGAAATAACTGAAATGTCCACAAATAGGTGAATAAATAAATAAATTGTGGTATATCCATATAATGGAATATACTCAGCAATAAAAGGACTGAACTATTGATATCTGTAACAGTTAGGATGAATCTCAAAATAATCTTGCTGAAAGAACCCAAACAAAGAAGAATACACATTGTATAATTCCATTTATATAAAATTTTACAAAATGCAAATAGATTTTAATGAGAGAAAGCAGATCAGTTGTTGCCTGGGGATGGGGGTGGAGTAGGGAGAGATGGGATGGAGGGATTACAAAGGTGTATGAGGAAGCTTTTAGGGGTGATAGATATGTTCATTCTCTTAATTGTGGTGATGATTTCACAGGTGTATAATGTTAAAATTTAAATTGTATACATTAAACATGTGCAGTTTGTTCTATGTCAATTATACATCAATAAAGCTGTTTTTTAAAAAGAGTAAAGTTATATGAACTGTTCTTCTTTCTCTTTCTCCAGACTTCGAACATTTTAAACATTCGTTAAACATCTAAACAGGTATTCACATAATCTCTAAAAGAACCCACCTCAACCCCCAATATAGAACAAACATAGATATTCTTTGTAAGGATAAGAAACAGAGAAAAGATCTGTGAAAAGCAATGGCAGTCCAAAGGGAGGAATTCAGCATGATGATTCAGAGCAATGGTCTCCTATGTAACAGTTAAAAAAAAAAGAAGAAAACTAGAAATGTTCTATTTCATATTCTCAACAATATTCAAGAAGACATTATGTCTATGAAACTGGAACAGGCAGTAACAAATATAACCTGATATTGGACAATAACTAAATTTTAAAATGTAATGGAAACAGTGAATAGCAAGTTAGATACTACAAAAAACTGAATTAGTGAATTAAAAGAGAAGACCAAGAAATTCTCCCAGAATGCAGGGGCAAAAGACAAAGAATAGAAATGTTGAGAGAAAAGATGAGAGACATGGAGGACAAACCTAGAATACTGAATAGACATATAAAAAGACCACCAGGAGGAAGAGAGTTGTGAGAGAAGCAACAAAAGAAATAAAAGAAAAATGTTCCTTGAAATGAAGACAACTCTGACTCTTAAATCACAAGCTTCTAAGTTAATGTAATGAGGTAAAAGTAACACAAAGGGTTCTATATGTATACATATCCTGGTCAGATTCTTTAATTTTATGAGTAAAGAAAGTGTTAAGGCAGAAAAAAAAATAGGTTACCTAAAAAGAATAAAGAATCAGAATGGCATCAGAATTACCAAATGAAATATTAAGTGTCAGAGGACAATGGAATAATGTTCTACAGAGTTTTGAGGGAAAATGATTGTGACTCAAGAATTCTATGTTGAGCCAAGCCAGCTTTCAGTGTCAGGACAACAGGACAGTTCTCAGGAGCCACAGAGTCCAGACATCAGACTGCCACCTATGTACACCGATTCTCTCCTACCTCAAACCATGAGATAAAAGAAAGTAGATCTTAAAATAAATTCATAATAGTCCTGGAAAACAAAAAGTGCCGCCCTGTTGAACCAGAATAAAAGGAATCCCTCTAAAATGGAAGGCAGAGAGGATGAGGTTGACAGAGGAAACCAAAGCACAAAATACAGGCAGGAGAGCATCGCTGTGAAAGGTGGAGCGTCTCTGAGGGTATCTGTCTGTCTCTGAGTGATCATCAAAGTGACAGATCTGGGGAGCAGGAGAGAACCCTATCAGGATGATCGGTTGGGGGATTTCCGTGAAGCAAAAAGATGACTAACTTCCCCTCTTTCCCCACCTGTGCAAGCAGACAAAAAACAGTTGCATCAACCACCAGGTGAGAGCAATGAATGTGAGAATCCTTGGCCAGAGAAGTGCTGGATGACTGGTAACACACAGCAGGAATGGGAGCCCCAGTGGCCCAAAGTCTAACCACAAGTACACCTTGTCTAGCAATGTCGTATCATGACCCTGTGTAGACTAATGGCACTCCACAGTAAATAAAAGCATTCAAGGAGAGTCCATCAGAGAATCTCAAAAACAGACCTGAGCGTTTAGCCAGAACTCACCAAACATTTGAAGAAAACTAACACTCAGAAAGAGAGGCACCAAACTGTACAACAAGCAAAAGAACTAATGACTAAGGAAAAGAGTTAATAGAGAAAATCAAAGGAGACTTTAAAGTAAACATAATTAAAATCCTGAAAAAGATAAGAACGGATATGGTAGCCAGCAAATGTGAATTGTCTGTTAGGGAAAAGAAACAATTAGCTCTAGTGGAAATAAAAGTACAGCTGGTGAAACGTTGGCTTCCCATTACACTTAGATCCTTTGAGGACTTCAAGTTTCAGCCTTGAGGGAGTAGCTGGTGCTGGATTTACCCTCCCACAATAAAGAAACACAAAAGAACAAAATATGTACAACAACAACTATTTATAGGCATAGAGAGCAATCAACGCAGGGCTGTGATTCTTGAGAGGCGAGCCCTACATTCACCCAGGTTTTCTCCTGAGGATATTTTCCTAAATGTGACCTGGAGAGATGACGCCAGGACAGAGAGCAGCACTCTTATTGGGTACAGGAGGCAGAGATTAGAGTTTAGGGCTGCTAGTGTGACTGGGATGGGAGAGGCAGGGAATCAAAGTGAAGGGGATCACAGGCAAGGAGCCTGAAAGATCTGCACAAAGATGTTCCTCAAGTCCTTGGCCAACTGCTAGGTTGAGCAGATAAGACAGCCTAGCAGACAACAGCTTCTGGGAGCTGAGAGCTAATAGGGAAATTCAGACTTATCCAGTGCTGTAGTGACACTGGAGGTTGGGCCTGGCTAGAGTAAATGGATCTTGGTGCATACTCCAGGCATTCAGTGGAGACTCCAGAAAAGCATCACCATAGGAGTAAGGACTACACGCTAGAAGTCTGGGCAAACTAAAGTAGTTCCAACTGATTAAAGCCTAAATTCAAGCCTCAAAGCCTGCCAAAACAAAACTTTAGAGAAAATTAATATAATCTACAACATATCCCTGTTGTATAGCTTACAATAAAAAGTTACTAAACTTGTAAAGAAGCAGGAAAAATTAACTGATAATTAAGAGATAAAATAGTCAAAGCAGCTGACCCAGGGATAATCTAGATATTGGCATTAGCAGCCCTAATAATTCCCACTTCCTAGTATTCACGCCCTTGTGTAACACCCTCCTTTTGAGTGTGGTCTGGATTTATTGATTCATTTCCAAAGAATAAATTTGGTAGAAGTGAGATGTCACTTCCAAAATAATATTATAAAAAAGATAGTGGCTTCCATCTTGGATGCTCCCTCTCAGTCTCAGAACGCTTGCCATGGGGGAAAATAGTTGCTATAAACTGAGGCAACCCTGTGGGGTAATCTACATGATGAGGGACCAAGGCCTGCCAACAATCGTGTGAGTGAACTTGAACATGGGTACCATGTGACACCACTATCACCCCTGCATTGCACTCTCCTCCCCTACCCCAGTTCACCCTTCAGTGAGATCACAGCACCAGTTGACTGATTGCCACCTCATGAGGGACCTCGAGCCAGGGGCACTCAAATAATCAAATCTCCTGGATTCCTGGCCCATAGAAACTGTGAGATAATAAATGTTTGCTGTTTTAAGCTGCTAAGTTTTGAGGTAATTTGTTCATAGCAATAGATAAAATAGATATTTTAGAATACGAAATACAATATCTGACATTAAGAACTCACTGGATGGGTTTAACAGCAAACTGGACACAGCAGAAAACAGAATTCGTGTGGGGAACAGGTATAAGATGCTCTGTGAGTAATAAATGTTCTGTTCCTCATCCAGAGGTCTTATTCTTCTGTTAGAGTCTGAATATACATACTATGTGTAAAACATGCTATATTCCCTGTTTGGAAGACTCAACAGTATAAAGATGTCATTTTTATATTCAACGCAATCTCAATCAAAATCCCAATGAGATTTTTTTCAAGTGACAAGCTGATTTTAAAAATAGTGCAGTTTTAAAAATGCACAACATTGCCAAAAATATTGGAAAAATAAGACTTGTTCTAGGGATATCAAAACATACCTAAACTATTCGTAATTAAAATTGTGTGGTATTGACAAAAATAGACAACTCAATGGAATAGAAATTGACCCATGTGTTTTTAGGTCCTTAGAATATGATAAAGACATATTTTGATTGTGTGAGAAAAGGTGTTAGGATAATTGATTATCCATTTAGAAAAAAAAAGTTTGATTCCTATTTACAACATTCAAATGCACAAAAACAACATATATTGGTTAATGTAAAACAGTAAATGCTTTAAAAAATCAAAATATTAAGAAAAAGAATATGTTTGTAATCTTAGGGTAGGAGAGACTTTCTTAAATATGACACAAATACTTATACTACATAAATATTCAAATTTCTATATGACAAAGCCATAAACAAAGTTGAATACAAACAAGAAATGGGGTAAATATTTGCAGTACATACGGCAAAGGATTAATATAGAGACTAGAAAAAAGCATTCTTACAAATCAAAAAGACAGTGAAACAGAGAGATGGGCAAAGAATATGAAGAAATTTAAGTGGCCACATAAAAAGAAGCTCAATTCCATTGGTAATCATGAGTTTTTCTCCCTTTAAATTGGCAAAAAATTGAAACTATTAAATGTTGAAATCGGTGTGAGAAACCAGTACTTTCAATCACCAATGAGAGGGAAATTTGGCAATATCTGTTAGAAATGTACATACCTTTTGCTTCAGCCATTCTACTTCCAGTTATCTAGTCCAGAAAAACACTCACCCAAGTAGGCATAAAGGAGACATGAATGAGGATGTTCCTTGTTTTTAATAGCATAGAGTTGGAAAGTAGCCAGATCTATGAATAGCGGAACAACTAAAATATGATATATCCACATGACAAATTCTTTCTAGAAACAACATGAGGCAGATCTATAAAACCTGACAGAATGATCCAGGAGACATTTAGTAGGAAAGATAAGTTGCAACACAACAGGTATGGTAGGATAAATATATATATATATTTATATATATTATATAAGTGTATATTCTATATATTTATATATTGTATAAAATAATTTAAATATTTAATAATTTTTAATATTTAAATATTAAATAAATATTATATAAAATGATTTATATATGTTATATAAAATAAATATATATTTTATATATATATATATATATATATATATATATATATATATAAAATCTCGGTCCTCCCAAAAAGTTCAGTCCACAAACTCAAATGTACAAGAAACAGTGAAACAGCACAATTCTTTATTGTTACTTAAAACATTTTTAACTTCAAGCCCTCAACTCATTGAATTGGTGGGAAATGAATCTTAATTCTTGAGGAATTGTTGCCCCTCACCCCCAACCCAGAATTTTGTCCAGATTCCAGGAGTTTATGTATTGTCAAGGCTTATGAGAGCAAAGACTATGTCTCCCTCTTCTCTATGTCGTCTGTATTTGGTTCAATGGCTGACAGAGAACACCACTCAGGAAATGTCTGGGAAATACATGCCATGGTCACACAGTGGGTATGGTCAAAGACCCAGATTCTCGTCTACTACTCTCTGCTCCTGATGACTGTGATTTAGGCCCACGCTTTGTATGACCTCCCTCTCCACACAGCAACCTGAAGTGATAAAGTTATTTTCAGGGCCAGCTTTACAGGCATGCAACCTGTAGAGTCACACAGAGCCCTATGCTCAGAAGGGCCACATTTGGTACACCTCCCTCTCCTTACTGGGGAATATCAGAGGAGACTTAGTAGAGAGTCAAGACTTTCACCTTTGACCACAGGTAGAAAGGCAATCTCCCTCCCATGGTGTCAGTGGAGACAACAGGAGGAGGAGCTGTAATGAGGCAAGCCTACCCTTGCCAACCAGAGAAGTATTAGGGGAAGACTAGTGGGGGGCAGGCAATCCCACTTCTGCTAATTACCATAAGGGGCCTCCACCCCTTAGTGTCAATTGAGGCTGAGTGGGGAACGTGGAATTCTACCCCCACTTGCAGTAACAAGGAAGTTCCTCTACTTCTCCTGCTGGAGTGCTGTAAAAGGAAGCCAGCTAAAAGAGGAAGTTTCAATAAGATCCAGGGTCTCACAACATAATACCCAAAATGTCCAGGCTTCAATAAGAAATTTCTCATCATACCAAAAACAAGGAACATCTTAAACTGAATGAAAAAAAGACAATCACTAGGTACCAACAACAGAGGATAGAGATGGTAGAATTATCTGACAAAGATTTTATAGCAGCCATTATAAAAATGCTTCAACAAGCAATTATCAACATGCTTGAAACAAAATCAAAAACAGAGTCTCAGCAAAGAAACATTAGATATAAGGAAGAACCAAATGGAAATTTTAGAACAATAACTGAAATAAAAAGCTCAGTGAATGGATTCAAAAGCAGAAAGGAGAGGAAATAACCAGTGAACTGGAAAATAGAATAGTAGAAATTACCCAATCTGAACAACAGAAAAAACAGACTGAGGAAAAAATGAACAGAGCCTCAGGGACCTGTTGGACTATGTAAATGATCAGGCATCATGTCATCAGAGTCTTGAAAGGAGAGGAGAAAGAAGGCAGGGCTGAACAAATACTCAAAGAAAACTTTCCAAATGTTAAAAGGCATAAAATGATAGATCCAAGAAGCTGAGCAAATCCAAATAAGATAAATCCAAACAACTCCACACCAAGACACATCATAGTCAAATTTCTGAAGACTAAAGTAAAGAAGAAATCCTGAGAGTAGCCAAAGAGAAACAAGCCCTTACCTATATGGGAAAATCAATTCAAATGACAGCTGATTTTCCATCAGAGGCCATAGAGGCCAGAAGGAAGTGACACAACATTTTTCAAGTGTTGAACTATCAACCCAGAATCCCATATCCAATGAGGATATCCTTCAGGAATCTTGGGGGAAATCAGAAAATTCTCAGATGAAGGAAAACTAAAAGAATTTGTCATCGAATGATATGCTTGACTTTTTTTGTGTTTGAGGAAGATTAGCCCTAAGCTAACATCCGCTGCCAATCCTCCTCTTTTTGCTGAGGAAGATTGGGCCTGGGCTAACATCCATGCCCATCTTCCTCTACTTTATATGGGATACCATCACAGCCTGGCTTGACAAGCGGCGTGTTGGTCGGCGCCAGGATCCAAACCTGCGAACCCTGGGCCTCCAAAGCAGAGAGCGCGAACTTCACCGATATGCCACCAGACCAGCCCCACAACTGACTTTTGATAAAGATGCAAAAGCAATTCAGTGTAAGGAAGCTGGCTTTTCAACAAACAGTTCTGTAGTAATCAGACATCCATAGACCAAAAGAAAAAAAAAAAATGAACCTTGGGTCCGGCCCGATGGCGTACCAGTTAGGCTCATGCGCTCCGCTTCCGCAGCCCCGTGCTTTGCAGGTTCAGATCCCCGGCCGGACAGACGCACCGCTTGTCAAGCCATGCTGTGGCAGCGTCCCATATAAGTAGAGGAAGAGGAGCACAGATGCTAGCCCAGGGCCAGTCTTTCTCAGCAAAAAAAAAAAAAAAAAAAAAAGAAGAAGAAGAAAAAAGAGGAGGATTGGCAACGGATGTTAGCTCAGGGCTAGTCTTCCTCACACACACACACACACACAAATGAACCTTGACCTATATCTAACATCTTAAACAAAATTAACTCAAAAAGGACTACATACTTAAATGTAAAACATTAAACTTCAAAAAAAAATCAGAAAATCTTCTGTACCTAGGGCTAAGCAAAGGGCTCTTAAATTTGACACCAAAAGCACAATCCATAAAAGGAAAAAAAATTGATAAATTGGATTTCATCAAAATTAAACACTCTTGCTCTGTGAAAGTCCCTGTTAAAAAGATAAAAAGACAAGCTACAGTGGGAGAAAATATTTGCAAACCACATATTTGACAAAGGACTATTATCTAGAATATATAAAGAACTCTCAAAAGTCAACAGGTAAACAATCTAATTAGAAAATGGGCAAAAGACTTGAAAAGACATTTCACTAGAGAGAATATAAAATGGAAAATAAGCATGTGAAAGAATGTTTAACATCACTAGCCAATAGGAAATGCAAATTAAAACAACAATGAGATATCCCTACACATCTATCAGAATGGCTAAAATAAAAAAGTTGCTGCACCAAATGCAGAAGAGGAAGTGGAGAAACTGAATCTCACTCATACATTGCTAATGGGAATGTAAAATGGTACAGTCGCTCTGGAAGACAATTTGATAGTTTCTTAAACAACTAAATATGCAACAAACATATGACATAGCAATTGCGTTCCTGGGCATTTATACTAGAGAAATGAAGACTTATGTTAACACAAAGCTGTACACAAATGTTTATAGCAGTTTTATTCATGATAGCCAAAAACTGGAAACAACTCAGATGTCCTTAAAAGGATGAATGGTTAAACAAATTGTGGTACATCCATACCGTGAAATACCATTCAGAATAAAAAAGAATAAACTATTGATACATATAACAACCTGGATGAATCTTAAGGGAATTATGCTGAGTGAGAGGAAAAAGCCTATCCAAAAGGTTACATATTGTGTGATTTCATTTCTATAACATTCTTGAAATGACAAAATTACAGAAATGGAGTCCCCTTATCAGGGACTAAGGAGGAGGAAAAAGAATGATAACATGAGCTTAATTTAAAATATGTAGTAGAATATACGGAAAATGATAAAAGCCACTTTTCTCCTGCCTATAGGAGCCAGAAATAAAAGGCCGAGTACAATCTGTGGCTGTGTAACTGGGCCCCGATGGGTGTGTTTCCAGTTCCTGATACCTCCTCCTTGCTTTTGCTTCCATCTTGGGATCCCATGATCCCATATGCCACTGGAACCCAAAAGATTCTCTACTTTTATCTCTAATTCTAAGGCGGTCTCAAGGAAGTAGAATGCAAATAGATGTTGACCATCTTAGATGGGAGAACTTCAAATTAAGGCCAAAAGTGGGGTGAGAGGAGGGTGGGAGTGGAAGAAGGGATAAGAAGGAGTGAACCAGGATAAGAAATTCTGGCATCTAGTTTCTCATTCCACAACCAACTGCACAAGTCTCTTAAATGCCTAGGGCTTCAGTTCAACCCAATTTGACATTCACTAGGCACCAAGGACAGAGGCAAGAGGCACCAATGGGGGAGTGGTTAGCCCCTAACCCATATCTATATCAACATCAGCCACCAAAAAATATATATATTCTTTGCTACGGAAATGGATATTTTTCTTAATCCTGGGTAAAATTGTGCATAAAAGCACTTTAAAAAATCTCTATTTGTTTTAATCCATAACATACAATGTAAGTAAAAATGGAGGGCTTAAGATACAAACACAGCATCAAGACAATCACCTGGATGCACTCCAAGCCTCCTCTCACAACAAGACTGCCACTCTTCACTGGCTCTTGGTCACTAGGATCTACTCTGTGTAATGTGTTATAGGGATTGAGGCTAAAGAAAGTTAACAGGATTCTCATAATCTGATTAGTAGACAAAGGAAAGGAAAACTAACATTTATCAAACATCTGTGTGCAGCAGACACTCTTCTAGGCACTTCTTATATACATTATCTCATTTAATCCTCACAACCTTGTATGGTAGTCATCATTATCCCCATTTTACAGATGTGGAAACCAAAGTTCACGGAGGAAAGGTAACTTGATAAAGCTAGTAACTGCTATCAGAGACTGACTCAATTCTTTTCACTATATTCTACATTGCCTCTAGTTCAATGGAGACCATTTATTTTCTGTAGTGTGCTGTTCTTTCCCAATTTTCTAAAATCATTGTTTTTAAAAAGGACAAATAGGGTTGGTTTTTTCTTTTTCTTTTTTAAGGTGATGAGAGCAAGAAGGCATCATTAAAATACATTGGACTTTACATATTTGAAAAATCACTGGGGACCATTTTTTTCAGCAGCTTTATTGAGATATAATTTACATGCCATAAAATTTATCCTTCAACCATTTTAAGTGTACAATTCAATGAATTTTAGTATATTTACAAAGTTGTATACTATCACCACAAACTAATTTTAGAGCATTTTCATTAGCCTAAACAGAAACATGCTGCTACATCCACTCCTCATTTCCACTCTCAGCAACTGACAACCACTAATCCACTTTCTGTCTCTATAGGTTTGCCTTTTCTAGACCCTTCATACAAACGGAATCACACAATACAGGTTGTTTTGTGTGTAGCTTCTTTCACTTAGCATAATGTTTTCAAGGTTCATCATGGCTGAAGAGTATCCCATTGCATGGATATACCACATTTTGTTTCTCTACTTTTTTTTTTTTTTTTTTTTTTTGTCCATCCAGTTGATGGACTTTTGGGTTGTTTCTATTTTTTGGCGATTGTAAATAATGCTTCTATGAACATTTGCATACAAGTCTTTGTGTGGACAAATGTTTTCACGTTCCTGGGTAGATACCTAGGATTGGAATTGCTGGATCGTATAGTTAAGTCTATGTTTAACTTTTCAAGAAACTGTCAGACTATTTTCCAAAGTGAATGCACCATTTAACATTACCACCAGCAATGTACGAGGGTTCCAATTTCTCCACGTCCTCGCCATCACTAACAACTGTCTTTTTTATTCTAGGCATTCTAGTGGCTGAGAAATGATATCTTGTTATGGTTTTGATTTGCATTTACCTAATGACTAATGATGTTGAGTGTCTTTTCATGTACTTATTGGTCATTTGTATACCTTCTTTGGAGAAATAGCTATTCAAATCGTTTGTCCATAAAAAAAAGACTATTTTTTAGAGCAGTTTTAGGTTCACAGCAAAATTGAGTAGAGAGTACAGAGAATTTCCAGATACCCCTTGTCCCCGAACACTCACAGCCTCCTCCACTATCAATGTCCCCCACCAGAGTGGTACATTTGTTACAATCGATGAACCTACATTGACACATCGTAACCATCCAAAGTCCATAGTTTACACTAGGGTTCATTCTGTGGGTTTGGACAAGGTATAACGACATGCATCCACCCTTCTAGTATACAGAATGGTTTCACTGCCCTAAAAACCCTCTGTGCTGCACCTATTCATCCTTGCCTCCCTCCCCCTAGCAACCAATTATCTTTTTACTCTTTCCATAGTTTTGCCTTTTTCCAGTATTTCATATAGCTGGAATCATACTGTATTGTAGCCTTTTCTGATTTGCTTCTTTCACTTAGTAATATCCATTTAAGGTTCCTCTGTGTCTTTTTAGGCTTGATAGCTCATTTCTTCCTAGCACTGAAGAATTCCATTGTCTGGACGTACCACAGTTTATTTATCCATTCACCTCCTGAAGGACTTCTTGGTTGCTTCCAAGTTTTGGCAATTATGAATAAAGCTGCTCTAAACATCCACGTGCAGGTTTTCGTGTGGACATAAGTTTTCAACTCATTTGGGCAATACCAAAGAGCGTGATTGCTGGATCATATGGTAAAGTATATTTAGTTTTGTAAGAAACTGCTAAACTGTCTTCCAAAGAGGCTCTATGATTCTGTTTTCTCATCAGCAGTGAAAACGAGTTCCTGCTGCTCCACACCCTCATCAGCATTTGGCGCTGTCACCTTTGCTCATTTTTTAATTGGGTTATTTGTCTTTTTACTATTGAGCTGTAAGAGCCTTTTATATATTCTAAATACAAGACCCTTATGGAATATATGATTTGCAAATATTTTCTCCCAGTTTGTGGGTTGTTTTAGAGGCCATTTTTTTTCAATGAAAAGGAAGATTAAACACTAAATTAATGATAGTGGACTAAATTAAATTAGTGGACTCAACACTAATGATTCTGGAGGGGACAGGAGCATGGATTAGGTTAGAACTACACAGATAGATATTGTTTACATGCTGTGAGAGGTACAGCACAGACTCTGGAGCCAACTACCTGGGTCTCAACCCAATACTGTCAAGTAACTTAGTCTCTCCATGTCTCAGTTGTCTCATCTGTAAAATGGGTATAACAGTGTTTATCTCACACGTGTGTTGTGAGGGTTAAGCAAGTTAACGTGCGTGGAGAATTTAAAACAGTGGTTACCAAGAACACAGTATGCTTTATATAAACTTTAACTATATTACCACTTCTTAAGGTGGGTACTAAGGTTCAAGTTTCCACTTTATTATCATGCTTTGTAACATATATGTGACATGCTTTCTTTTATAACTCATTTAAATGTACAAATACATTTTAAAAGATAATAAAGGAAAAAAATCCGATTTTGTACCCTTTAAAATGGGAAAGACTGGGCCAGATGCAGGGCCATTCCCCATGCTAGCCCAGGGCCCAGAGCTCAGCTGGCCCTGGCCCCTGCTCCTTCCCCAGCACTCACAAGGTGCCTGTCAACTGCACTTTCAGAAAACACTGTGAACCCCAGGCTGGGGTCGGTTTGGGGTGGACCACCTAATATGGCAGGTGACCTAGACTCTGCACCATCTCAGTTTCCTCACCTTTAAAATGGGGATGCTAACGGTACCTACCTGATCTATGAGATCAAAGACCAGGTAAAACACCCCGTGCAGCGCTGTGTGCTGTTAGCTGCTACTTCTCCCTTTACACTTCTAGGCTCCCCTTGATGTTCAGACAGAACTTCAGTAGAAAAACGCCCGGAAAGAGAGAGAGGCCCAGTACGGACGAGTTAAGGCTCCTTCCAGCTCCAAAATTCTGGGCTGTTTTTTCACAGAGATCCAGAGTTTGGGACGAAAATGTCTTTGTTGAAAATGGAGATGATATAACCTACCTCCCGGGCTGTGGAGAAACGCCGGGAAGCTAAAGGCCAGGAGAGCTCTTTTACATCTATAGCGCGTTTCGAAAGAATTGGTTTATATTAAAAAAAAAAAAAAAATGTGGCAGAAAAGCCGCAGAGAGGCCAGGTCAGCGTCACGGCAGCCCAGGCGCCATGACCTGCCTCAGCCGTCACCCTGGGACCCGAGCCCGGGGAGTGACCGAGGAAGCCCTGCGAGGTCTGCGCCTCAACGGTGCCACCAAACCAGAGCTGCGAGGGCCAGGCAGCAGCTCGACGACCCCTTGCGAGCTTCCCGCCCAGCCGCCAGCCTGGGGCCCGAGCGCCCCCTGGCGGCGCTGTAGAGCGACGGTTAGGAGAACCAACGGCCGAGCGGGCGTTTCCGCAGATGAGCATGCGCAGCCCCCGCTAACCGCTCTTCTCCCGCCCAAAGAGCCTTCTCAGCCAGTCAGAGAGCCTCAGAGCCGTCCTCCCACCCACCCTTGGGGTTTGGGGGCGTGGCATTTAATTTTAGCCAATGACAAAAGATATTCGTTCTTCCGCCACACTCGCCAGTTGAAAAGGGAGGGGGTGGGGGTGAGGGTGGGAGGTGCTTTCCTTAGCAAGATGGCGGCGAGCGGCCTCAGTAGGGCTGCTGCTGCGGCCGGCACCTCGGTGAAGCCCATTTTCAGTCGGGACATGAACGAGGCCAAGCGGAGGGTGCGCGAGCTCTACCGCGCCTGGTACCGGGAGGTGCCGAACACCGGTGAGAGGCAGCGGCGCACGCGGGGCCCCGGAGGCAGCCTCCCAAGGTCGCAGCCGTCTCGGCCTCCGATTTCTCCCGGGCCGACCTGAGGTCACTAGCTTGGGCAGAGGCGACTCCGCGTGCTTTAGGGGAGGAGGGTCACCCGAGCCTTAGTGGACGCGACCTGGCGGCGGCGCCGGGATCAGACCAGCCTCTCACAGCATCAGTGCCGCACTTCTAGGCGCCCTCGGCGCCCAGATCCCCCGTCATTCTTACCGAAACCCCGGGAGGGAGAGCAGGGACTGTCAGTGACATACTCGTTTTATAGAGCAGGCAGCTGAGGCACCGAGAGGCCGAGTGACGCGCCCAAGGCTCAGAGCTTGCCCGTGGTGGGTCTGGAACCCCAAGTCAACTTCAGAGTTCCAGAACATATTTACAGACGCCCGTAGGTTGTAAAACCCAGCGGCTGTAGAATTTGAGCGATCATCTGGTTCCCACATCCCCCACAAAAAAAGAAACTGAACCAGAGAAGGGAAGTGACTTTCCCAAGGTCATCCATAAATCAGTGATGCCTTTACAGTCCCTGCAGGTGAGATGTCCTCCCCCTCTCTTCAGTCTCCCAAGCCTTGCTTCCGATATTCTACTTGCCCCTAGTATTCCTGAGGAACTCCTCCCCCTACCCCCTGCTGGCTTGCCCCCTACTTCCTCAGAACCCCTGCCTTTGCTTAGATGTCAGAGAACCAGTCTGTTAACGTGAAGGATTAAAACAAGCTCCCCGGGTGCAGAGACTGTGCTTTTTCTTATCTTGGCATCCCCGTCAGTGCTGCCCAGTGCACCTGATGAAAGAAAGGTTGGGGAAAATCCCATCTAAACTGTCAAGGGCAGTACCACTGTCAGGGACTGTGGATATTGTATTATTTTGTTGCTTTAGTGTGCTTTAATGTAGACCATCACTGCTAGTCTGAGAGGGAAGGTGTTTTTAGCTAGCTGGAGTGCCGTGGCACCTCAGGGCTGCCACTTTCCTGCCTGTGTGTGAGAAGCAGTAGAATGTGGTGGTTACATGGACTTGCCTCCAGGCCCTGCCCCTTACTAGCTGTGTGACCTTGGGCAAGTTATTTCGTCTTGCTGTGCCTCAGTTTCCTCATCTGCAAAATGAGGATGATAATAGTACCTTCTTCAGAGAGTTACCGTATTAAGTATCTAATATATCTAAAGTGCTTAGGATAGGACCTGGTATTTAGTTAGGCACTCATTAAATGTTGGCTGCTACTATTGTTTTTATTGTTATTATTATTGTCATTGTTATTTATAGGGCTTACCGTAGCAGCAGCCTCCTTGCAGAACTCAGTTCGCTGATGTATGAGAACTGTGTCTGCTCCACAGTGTCCCCGTCCTCAAGCTGACTTTTTGGGAGGTTGCTGAAGACCAGAAGTTAAACCCACAGGACACTAGGAAGGGAGAGACTTAAATGAACTGCTGGGTCAGGAACGGCAAATTCAAATGCCTTCAGAGGACAGGTGACAGTAGCAAGTGTGTGTGGGAATGTGTATTCAAATTCAGATGTTTAAAAACATAATGTTTGTCTAGCAGAATACTTCTGTGAGTGCCCAGAACCCTTTCTTGTTGCAGGGAGGAGCAGGAGATGGGGAAAAAAACCCAGATGCAGGAAGCGTAGTTTGTGAAGGGTGAAAATCAATGGCTGAATTGAAGATAGAACCCAAGTATCCACTGTCAGGACCCAGCTCTTTCTAAACCATCCACTCCCAGGACCTTCCCTCAAGTACTGTTTGAAAAGATAATCCCTGTGTCAGAAGGGTCCTGAGAAGAGGAGGATGAGAAGGCAGGGGGATTACAGGATCCTAGACAGCAGGGAAAAAAGAGGGTCAAGGGGGCAGTATACCCTTGTAGGAAGGATCAGTGATCTGTAGCTGGTCAGTTGCTCAGGACTGTGTCTACACTGGTGTCATGTTATCCATCATTGGGCCTCCAGCTAAGGAACCAAACCAAGGATTGGGAATAAGTAATAGTATTGATAATAACTAACATTTATTGAAATGCATACATATGGCCCAGCACTATGCTAAATACTTCCCGTTGCCTTACTGTAGGGTAGGCTCTGTTTCCCTGTCTTACAGATAAGAAAACTGAGGTACATCAACTTGTCTCATGTCACATCATTAGTAAGTAGAAAAGCCAGACTTCAGAGGCTGACTGTCCAGCTGTTATACCTGGCTGTTAGCTCCTGCTGTAGTTTTCCCTGAATCTCACGGAACCCAGTTATGCTGCACGTGTGGAGTAGAGTGCCATTTGCCTGGGTGGTGGCTGCCTTGGCATGGGAACACAGGGACAGAAGCGCCTTTGAGTCCCTCCTTTGAAAAAACATTACATGCTGCTTGCTGGTTACAACATAACAGGAGACTTTGTATAGAAACTATTCGTTCATTTAATTTCCATTTCATTGAGTACCTCTTGGACTGTAGGGTCAGTACGAGGTGCCTAGAGAGATGCCAAAGTGAACAAAACACAACCCTGCCTTCAAGGGTCTTGTGGTCTAGTCATGAAGATAGTCATATAACCAGATCATTAAAACCCAAAATATAATAGAGGTATGGGAAATAAGTGCTAAAATTTTTAACAGTTAACATTTGTATCAATGTTCTACTGTTTACAAGATGTCACTTGAATTTCACCTCATTCTTGTGAAGGTTATTTCCTGTTTTTTAGATGATGAAACAGGCTAAAGAGGCTGTACCCCAGATAAGGTCATAGTTCATAATGGTGTGGAGACCTTACCCCCATCTTTGACCCCGATCCCATTCTCTTTTCCATTACACCATGCTGCCTTCCCATCTAGGGATCTCTCGGAGCCTGATATGAATGCTAGCAAAATGAATTGGAGCAAAGAGCTGAGAACCATATCAATATTGACCTTCCTAATCTGTCAGAGCCTTCCTGACTCTGAAAAGCCTTAACAATAACTTTGGGAAAACACATAGAAACTCTAGTAAAGTCACCTGCATCCAAAAGGGGCACTTCCGTAACTTCCTTTTGAGTGTGCTCAGGTTTTTTCAAATTGAAAGTTAAATATTCAGGATTCAAAGAATAAGCCAGGAATCTTTGAGTTGAGGAAGAACAGTTGGAATTGATTTACACCAGGGTTCCTCAACAGCAGCATTTGTGCTGGGTAAGTCTTTGTTGTGGGGGCTGTCCTGTGCATTGTAGGGTGTTGACCAACATCCCTGGCCTCTACCCACTGTGTGCACTCTCCCCTAGTTGTGACGACCAGAAATGCCTCCGAACATTGCCGAATGTTCAGGGGGAGGGGTGCAAAATCATCACTGGTTTGAGAATCACCAATTTAGACCAAAGAACAATTCAGCGGCTATAGCTTAGGCTGTTCCTGTTTGCCTTCCTGCAGGCTTTCTTACTGGTGGAAGGGTGTGTTCAGGGGGTTAGCAAGGTATAGCCTAGGACAAAGCTATGGAATTTGTCTCTCTGGAGACAAGGGTTCTTAACCTTGGAGGATGGGCATTCAGGGATCTGTGAACTGACGCTGTAAGCAAAACTGCCTGTGAACATTTTCCTGAGGAGAAGATTCATACACCCAGTGCCCTGGTGTGTGGTTCAGGTCATGAGGAATGGGAGCAATGGGCACCAGCTCCTGAAGTATGCCTAGAGGCACCTTGTTTTTTTCTCCCAAGGTTGGGTAGGAATCTAATATAAAAATGCAGGAAAAGTAAGCACTGATAGCAGGGAAGATTCCTCATGTTCTTTTCCTTAAAAGCACCGATTGTAAATTTAAACACACAATAAGCAACCAGGATTCCAGGCCCACGTTTGCCAGGGACCAGTAGTATGACTTCAGGCAAGTCCCCACAGTGCTCTAGACCTCACTCCCCTCAAGTGGTAAGATTCTAAATTCCAAGATCCATTAGTTTGCATTTGTTTTTGTGTCTGTCAGTCTTATTGTCCGCTTGTTTGCTCTTTTCTTAACTTCCTAATATGATGCTGATGGTAGTGTTGAACAACCAGCTCTCTGGAGGGAACTCTAGATGGATAATGTTTACCATTTTCCACGGTGTAAATCCTCCCACCACAGTTGATTTTAAGCTACCAAACTGAAATCAGTGAAGGCAGATTTGGGAAGAGATGTGTATAATTGGCTCCGCATGAGAGCCTGCTCCAGCACACCATGGGATACTGAGCTCTTTCTCATGTGAGTGATCCTCTATTCTCTGTTAACACTCACCTCAAAGCTGGGATGCAATTTCCCCTGTTAGGTTTCTGCTATTGCTTATTCTCTGGTTGGATCAGAAATGTTGTCTTTGCAGCATGGTGTGGTATTTCCCTCAGCAGAAGCTTTATTTTTCTATCACTGTCACTAAGTTTTGAGTATAATTAAAGATTCAAGCTTTATTATTGATTAGCGGTCACTAAATAGCCCTAAATAATGGTTTCAGAGCTGGTTGTGGTCGTCCTATAGACCAGAGTGGACATGTCACATGAATGGCCACAACACAAGGTATCCTCATCAGATGGGCACCCTGGTCTCCTTCCTCCCCCAGTGCTCACTCCAGCCTATGAGCCTTGCCTATGCTGTCCACTCAGCCTAGTGTGCCCCTCTCTTCCTGTCCTTATTCCACCTGCCACACAAGGCCCTGTACATGCCCTTGTTGTCATCAGCAAATCCACTGAAAGCTGGCTGCCAAGGATGGGAATACGAATGACTAAAACCTAATTTTAAAAAGGACATCCATATGCCTCATCTGAAGGCCTGGGGCACTATTTCAGGCACTTACCTCATCAGGGATTGCTGAATATTGTGATTTTATGTTTGTTTTCATGGATGACTATCCGTCCAATAGAATTTAAGACCTAGAGGATAGGAACTACATCTTAAATTCTCTCCTTCCCCAGAGTAACCTAATATGGTAGTAATTGCTTTCTGGATTGAAGCCTTCCCTGCCTGCACAAACCCTCAGCAATCTTCCTCAACTGTAAGTTTGTGTGGTGTACAAACCTATACCACATCAGTTTACGTTAATTTCAACCCCATGATCTTTTGCCAGTTCCATATAATAATAATGCTAATTTATTGAGAGTTTTATTCCCTGCCAGGCACCCTTCTAATCTGATAGAATCCTCACAAGAGCTCTGGAGTTATATGTGCTATTGTCCTCATCTCACTCACAAACAGGTGCACTCGGGCAGAGAACTTAACATACACAGGATTATAGCTGATAAATGACAGAGCTGGGATTTGAACTCTTGAACTCTTCAACTCTGTTATACTGCCTTCTCAAATGCAGTGGTCTTGTCTCTCCAAACAAAATGTAAGCTCCTTGAGAGCAGACGCCATGGCTCACACTTCTTTGCATCCTCAAGCATCTAGCTTAGGGTCAGACTGATATTTGGTGAATGGAATGAATGGGCAAGCTGTACATGTTCAATGACTATCCATTGACTCAATTTTGAAGAAACGTTTTAATGATATAATTTCTACCCGGAATCATGTTTTCTCTCTAGTGCACTTGTTCCAGCTAGACATCTCTGTGAAACAGGGACGGGATAAAATCCGAGAAATGTTTATGAAGAATGCCCATGTCATGGACCCCAGGGTGGTTGATCTTCTGGTCATTAAGGTAAATGACCCTCCTTGTCCAATTTAAAAGAGCAGCCAACTTGTCTGGAGCTTTTCAGTCTTCCCAGGTGAACATTTTGTCTCCAAGTTTAAAAAGCAACTACTGGATCAGCAATAGTTGCTTAGTGTTTCAAAGGAACACTTGAACTTGGAGGTTATCACCTGGTTCAATAGATTGTAAGATTTTTCAAGGGCAAATCCATTGCAGCTTGCATTTTATAACTTAAAAAAGATACAGAGATGAAAATCTGAACTCTTCTTGACCCTCATCCCAGGAAGTTACTGCTTCACCTAATTGCCAGCTCACAGCTGGAAGAGGCAGACCAGTTGACTGAGTCCTGTATAAATGTCAAATCCTGGGCCTCATTCAGTCTCTCTGGTCAGTCATGTTAGCATCAATGGGAGCTTCAGCATGGACCAGTAAGTCACATGGAAGAAACGTTAAGCAAAAAACATAAGTTAAGCAAGTCAGATTAGGCATTCATGGGGCAGGGGCCTGCTGACCTGGAAGTCTCTCCTCTTATGACCAGTTAGCCACAGAGTTAAAGAATATATGAAAGGCCTCAGAGATCATTTAGTCCAACCACCTCATTTTCCAGATGCAGAAACTGTGTTCTAGACAGTGTCCGTTGCTTGCCCAAGGTCACTCAACAAGTCAGTGCCAGAGCAGAGAAGAGAATGCTGGCCTTCAGTGTTGTATTCTTTCCACTTGACCACATTGACTGAAGACCTCTCCCCTCCCTTTTGCAGGGAAAGATGGAACTGGAAGAAACGATTAAAGTATGGAAGCAGCGGACACATATTATGCGGTTCTTCCATGAAACAGAAGCACCAAGGCCAAAGGATTTCCTGTCCAAGTTCTATGTTGGCCATGACCCATGAAGTCACTCAATGGAAAGGTGCACATTGATATTTAAATACTTCAGAGCACAAATAAACTCAATATATGATGGTCATATATTCATGATAGAATTCCATTGGTGAACCAGTGGGAAGCTCTGTTTTTTGCAGTCTCTCTCACTTTTTGCCTGAACAAGTGGTGTCTTGGTATACACACCACCTGTTCTTTCCCTTTTCCTGAAGTGCGGTGTTTCCTGTAAATTAGATTGGATTCTCTTTCTCAGAGCCTCGCGTGTCAGTAAACAGGATGAGGCCATCTGCTCAGAAACTGTCATACTGGTGTGAGGCTGGATGATTTCGTTAATTCTGCTGTGTTTCTACAGCCTCCAGGATTAGACAGCTTGGTGTCATGGTACAGATTATCCAAAATTAGCCAGCTCTTGCTGTTGAAGAGGGATCAGGATAGTACTAAGCAGCACAGAAGTAGAGCTGACAAGCTGGGCTCTTTTTCCCTGGGTTCTGAAGAAAATGGCTGTTCAGAGGTCTAGCCCAGCCCTTCCAATCCTGGGCCTCATTCAGTCTCTCTGGTCAGTCATGTTAGCATCAATGGGAGCTTCAGCATGGACCAGTAAGTCACATGGAAGAAACGTTAAGCAAAAAACATAAGTTAAGCAAGTCAGATTGATTGCAACAAGCACCAGCCCTTCAAATGAAATCAACTTCCTCCTCAATTAGGCATCCTGCTAGGGACACAGCTGTTCATTGCACACACAAGGAACAGAAATATTCCTACTGTTTTTGCAAGCTCGCGTCTAACTCTTAACGTTGACAAGAGAATAAATGTTGACCCAGGTTAAAGAACTGATCTCTGCTTTGGATGGTAGTCTTCTCCGTTCTGTCCCTGGATAGTCTAAATGCTGGATAAAGGGGTCAGTATCTGTGGATACAATCACCCTGAGCATTCCCAAATTTTTCAGCACCAACAATCCCTTATCTTTTCATCTAAGGAAGCTGAGTTTTGAAAGAATCATTCTAATGATATTTCTCAAGTAGTTTTAAACTAACAGTCAAAGCTCCTTATGATTGGCATGTGACAATGGCCAGTGTTACTCAACACAAAAAAAGCTTGAGCTTTATTGAGGGAAAACAGTTTCTGTCACACTTTTGTAAATAATGAGACTAGGTCTCATTATGGATCCACAGGGGCCTGGAGATCCTGGGTTGTAAATCAAAGGCCTGTATGTTCAGCCGAGAGAGAAAGGATAGCAGAGACAAGAAACTGCAACAACTAGAGCCTGCTCATACTGAGAAACTCCAGCCATCACTTAGTCACATAGAGCTGATGTTTATTACGTTTATTCATAATTTGATTGTGCTCAGTAGACAGCACATCTCAAGGAACCTCCTAGAGCCTGGGATCTGGGCTTTGGTCACAGACCATACAGGAGGCTTCTCTGGAGCTGGGTGGCTGAGGGCTTTCCCTGGGCCCTTCTGCTGATAGGGGAGGAGGAGAGGCTGTGAGCATCACCATTTCTTAATTAAAGTAGAGTTTTCTCCTTTCTGTACTTCTTCCATGCCCTGTAAGAAAGGGAAGCAGCAGTGAACTGGGCAACAGTGCAGTCATCTATCCACATACCGAAGAGAATTCCACAGAGTGGTTCTACCAAACATGAGAAGAGAGGCAGTTCTGAGTATGTTTGATTCTTCATTCATACATTTACTGAGCAGTCACCACAGACCAGGTGCTGGGGGCCCAAAGGTATAAAAACCATGTTCCCTGCCACCAAGAAGCTCATAGTCTAGTGGAGTTTGAGGGGAGTGTATGTGTTTAAGTGAGTACTACTGAGTGTCACAAGAGAAGTACTGGGCAGTCAGGAAGGAGCAGTCACTTTCAAATGGAGGAATGCGGGAAGACTTCATCAAAGACAATGAAGAATTGGTAGAAATAAGACAGAGCAGTGGGAAATAGCCTTCCAAGCGGGAGGAACAATGAGCCAATGCTTGGGAGTAAGAGTGTAGGTAATTCAACAAATGGTGAATACTGGGGAGAGGTGTGTGCTTGGGAATATAGAAGATGAAGCTAAAATAACAAGTGCAGCCAGATCGGGGCAAGCCCTGAATGCCAGGCTAGTGTATCAGGAGTGTCCCTATCTACGACAGTAATGCAGCCACGCAGCACATATCAGCACCAGAAATCAACACAAGGAAGCTGAATGGGACAGCACTGGGGGGAGGGTTTGTGACCAGTGTAAGACCCAGACTGCGGTGCCCATGTACAGGCTGTACTGGTGCAAAGCCTGGTAATCAGAGCTGACCCTGGTAAGGATCTGCAGTTTCTAAATTTCAATGTGGAACACAAATGAAGCTGTTTGTGGTGTGTATGTATGGCATATTGTCAAGAAAATTTGTGGGTTGAGAGATTGAGGGTACATAAAGGGCAACTGAAAAGGCTGGCTGGGATCCAACCTAGTTGGAAGAGACCCAGTGATTTGTGAGTAAGATAGTTTCCTTCATCCAACATAGAGAAAAGGCAAAATAAAAACATTAGCTACTGAATCAATTCATTAAAGCTCTGAGCTGCTGTTTCAAGTGTCCAAATGCTGCTACCAGGCCAAACTGCAACCACTTCAGATGTTCCACCCCCCTTTCTGCTCCTGGTCCACGTAGGAGGAAAAGCAAGTCTTACCTGTTAGTCATCGTCATCATCATCTTCTGGGACAAAAATGTCATGCTCCTCAAGTAGAGCAGCAAAGTTCTTGCTAATGAGCGTCCCGACATAGAGAAAGGGGATCACAATGGAGAACACGCGGAGGAGGCCGAAGGACATCTGCAGAGGGTCAGAGCAATGGCTGTGAGCTCTGAGCTGACTCTGGCAGGACTACAGAAGGCCCAGCCCTCTTAGGGGCATTCCCTCCTGTGGACCCCAGACCCATCATAAGCAAATTCATTTTAAAGTCCTTGGAAAAATTCAGAGCAAGAAAGATGACTCTAAGAGATGAAGTGATTGTTGTGGCCATCAAAGTAGATACTGGAAAGAAAAGTATTAGGCACTCCAGACATCTAAAATGTGGGCACAACCTGGTAATTACTCGCAGATACCTACAGACAAACAGTGAGAAAGTACTAAGCTGGACTCTACTTGGAAGTAGAGTTCAGTTCCACTTCAAGAAGACACTAAACACATGAAAACGGATTACAGAAAGTTGTACTGTGAAGGGATATTCTAGGCAGTTCTTTAACAGTTTCCCTGGTGCCTGAGAAATTTGATTTCACCACATTAAATTTTAGAAACAGGTGTGTTTTGAAAAGTGAGCATGTCTTTACACTAAAAGACTAGTTATTTAGATGGACTGGGGGAGTTTCAGTAAAAGCTCAACATCTCCTGTATTTTCCTGGAGTTAAAAAAAAAAAAAAAGTTTAGCTATGCCTTTTTATAAGGCAGCTCTTCCCCAACATGTACCCTGCACCTTCCTGCTTCTTGCTTTGAAACAATCCTGAACTCACTTGTCTATGTGAGCTAGCCTAGGCCAGACTAGCTTTAAAAGAACTTGTTTTTGTTCCACACAGCCCTGGAGTCAAAAAGAAAACTTTTGTTGGGTATAACGGACTGTTTCCATTTTACTTAGAAAAACTCAAGGAAACTGAGGGCATATGATAGCATTCAGTGGTGGAAAAAATAGGACCTGGTGGGGGTTGTACCCCCCAAGAACCCTGGATTCCAGGACCTAACTCAGCTGCTAGCTTTGGACACTGGCTTCACCGCTTTGGCCCGAGTCTTCATCTGTAAAAACTGACTACAATAATTCCCTGCACACCTCTCAGTACTGCAAATCACATGAGTTAAATACTAGGTCAAAACTCATAAAAAGATAAGGCCCGTCCTACGTATCCTTTATTTATAAAGTCCTTTCACAATTCGTTATTTCATCCTATCCACTCTATGAGGCAGACAGGGCAGAGGTTACGTGACTTGTATTAGATGCAAAAAGCCGAGTCTTCTGGCTCCGGAGAACGAGGGCACCACGCTCCTCACGATAAGCTAGTGCAAAATGCCGTCTTTCTCGGCTCTTCCCCCCATCTTCTGTCTCCAAGCACCCAGCTCAACACCGGGATCTCTCTCGACCGTTTCCTCCCATCTGTCAAAATTAGCTGCATATTAGCGCAAAACTTTGTCCTTGATCCGGCTTCCGATCTAAGGAGGTCGTATGATTGGTCTTTGCTCCTGTCAATCAGCGTCGACCCCCGCACATTTCCCACAATGATTGGCCTCGGCCCCTTCGCCCCGCCTCCAGGCAGACACTCACTTTCACCGGTTTGGGCAAAATGGCGCCGCTGCGAGTAACGATGACTGACCTCCACGGCACCAGGCTCCGACCTGGACCGCCTCGTCCGGCGGAGACATCTCCACCTTTCCTCCAGCTCGGCTCGCTCCACAGAGCCCTGGATCGGACGGGTGCCAATGCAAGCCAGCGAGAAGCTCCGGACGCCATCTCCCAGCTCCGCCCCTAGCCCGGACTCCCGGACCCCACCGCCTGGCCCCGGTGACGCCCTCGGGAAGAGCGCCGCCCCAAGCCTCGCGAGGCTTTCGGGATCAGACGCGAGGCCCTGCCTCCCACTTGCGCAGTGCTCTTAGTCCCTGTTGTGACGGGAAAGAGGTGTTTGTCTCTGGCTCGACGTAGTGACGTCACGAGGATGACGCCGATGCCCCAGTTCCACCCTCATTCTGGACGCTGGGCGGGACCGTCAGCTAGTGTCGTCCGTGTGAAGCCTTCAGGTTTCTGTCATCGTTCCCCACCCAGGACAGCTAGGGCTTGGCAGAGCAGTGCTCAGATGATTGTTGAAATAAATTAACTTGAAGAACCGAAATAAGGAAAAAAACTTAGTGTTTTAATCGTATAAAAAACACAGTAACAGTAAGAAAAATAACAAAAGCCTGGGGGATCTGCATATAAAACAAGGTGCAGTGGGCTGTGGGCTCCCGTACAAGGCTGGGAAGGCAGCTCCTTTTTCTGGGAAACAAGCCAGGCAGGAACGGGTCCTGGACCCTGGGCCATATCTCTGCCACCTGGCCCTAAGAGGCTCTGAGCCTCAGCCTCTAGGCCTTGATCAGGCTGCCTGTGACCCCAGTAAGGGAGAGAGAGGCTAAGAAGGGGCAGGTTGTGTGTATTGGGAGATGGGGGGGGGGTGTCTCCGACCAGGTTCTGCATCTTCCATCCAGCCACTGCCACCATACCCCTAGGGCATCAGGCTAGTCTGGGCTCGGCTCTATAGACCCAGCCAATTTGCCTCCCAGAACAATCAAAAAAGAAAGCACTTGGCCCGATGCTGGTGAGAGTAGCAATGAGAGGGTCTTGGCAGGTACACACTAGGTGACAAGCAGGACTGTGAACGAGTTCCCAGGTGGTTTCAGGAGCAGAACACCTCTTTGGGGGCCCAGTCAGGAGAGAACAGTTTATCACAGGGTACCAGGAATCCTGTGCCCAAGCTCTGAGAATGCTCAGGACTGAGAAACAAAGTAACTGACTTTCTCAGGGAGCCACACTGCCTCCCCACCTCTTCTTTAGCTTCCCACTTGGCAGCTGTAGGAGCTGGCTGCTGAGGACGGAGCATAAGGATTTCTGCTGACATACAAAAGCTACGAGCCCCTCCTGGGGCAATGTCCAGCATTGTCTGTTGACAGGGCAGCCAGGGAGACAGTATGGGGGCCCCAACACTTTCTGAGCAGAATAAATACCTCTGTATTGGCTGAAGGCCCTCTCCCTCCAAAAGGCCCTTCCCAGACTGCAGAGTGGGGGTCCCATGTTCCCCCTGCATGAGGGATTGCAATCCCTTCTGCCACTCAGAAAGAGCTGGGCCCCAGAAACCCCCATGACAATAAATCCACTTTCTCTAATAAAGTCAGTCCCTCAAGTCAACAGCGCAGCCAACTTCTGGTATTCAAATGCGCACAAGACTCGCCATGTTGGAAATCATAGCTGTAGAGGTCGGTGTGTAGGGGTAAGTCAGGGTGGCCTGTGGCCAGGTAATATTCCCCACTTCCTCCATTTCATTAATATCCTCTGAGAGAGGGGCAGTCCAGCGCAGAGTCAGGAGACTTGGGTCTTGCTCTGTGGCTGCTGAGCAAGCCACCTTTCCTCTCTGGGCCTCAGGAAATAAAGGGGTTGGAAGTAATGATACCTCAGTCCCCTCCAGGCACAAGAGTGGATATGGAGCCTGGAGAAAGCCTAAAAAGCAGGAAGGAGAGAACCTCCCTCAAAAAAAGCAACTTTGGAAATGAGTAAACATTAAATTCCTGAAAAAGCACTGGCCCTGGTGTCCTGACCAGCAGGACGAAGGCAGAATCCAAAGGGCCCAGGCTTAGGGCCTATCCTGTCCCCTCACATTTTGGCTGGGTCCCCCGGGCCCTCTGCAGCCACCCCCGCCTCAGCTCCACGATCTCTTGGCCGTACCAGTTGTGCAGGGTAGAGAAGCAGGAGGTCTCAGGGGACACGGGGCTCTGTCCCCTGCCTAGGAGGAGGTTGGCAGGGCCCTGCAACTCCCACTCGGCCAAGCCCCGCCCTGCTGGCCTGCTGCTCGGTTCTTCAACCAAGCCGGTGGGACTGCAATCCCTGGAGAGGGAGTGGCCATTCTCCAGGCCTGGAGACCAGAGGTCAGGAGCCTGGGGCTTACAGCGGCTGGTAACAGCCTTCCAGGATGAGTGGCGATGCAAGGCCAGGCTCTGGCGGGCATCACGCAACTGGCTCTCCAGTTCACGCACCACCAGGCGCATGTAGCCAAAGCTTGCCCGGGACAGCGCCTTCACCCATGCCTCCTGGGCCGCCGGCCCATCTGCCGCAAGCAGGTGTGGGCGCACACCAGGTGCATCGAAGCGGATGGCGAAGGCAAACTCCTCAGGCACGGGAGCCTCAGCCAGCTCCACCGTGCAGCCCTCCAGCACCACCAGGCTCAGCGGTGCCCGGCCCTCTCGACTCTCGAAGGAAAACAGCAGGTTGCCCTTGAGGACAAACCAGCATCTTCGGCCAGTGCCACTGGGGGTGGGTGGAGTCCCTGGCCCCCCCCAAGTGCGCAGGAAGCCCGTGTGGTCTGCTGGGGAGTCGCTCAGTGCGTAGTGGGCCACACTCCTCTCGTTCAGCTTCATGGCTCCCGTAAGAACTGTGAGGTGAGAGAGGTGGCCGCAGATCAGAGAGGGAGGCAGCGCCTATGCCCTGTGGGAAAAAAAGTGCTGGTTCTGGAGGAGACCTGGGCCCCAGTCCTGTGGTGTCTACTCACTTGCTGTGTGCCCTGAGGCTCTCAGTGTCTCCATCTGTAAAATGGGCTAGCCTCCCCTGCCTTTCCTCTCAAAGGGTTGTTGTGAGGGTGATGCAAAAAACTGAATATCAGAGGACTCAGACAAAAGGATACTATGATTGCTTCAGGCCAGGAAGTATGGCAGGGCTTTAACATGGCTTGTAAAATCCAGAGAAACAGGACCCCGCTGAGCTGAAATAGACCCCAAACCCATAGAAACCATTTTGCTTAAACCATTCCCTAATCTGGGGGCCCCTTAGCTCCAACCCCGAGGCCAAACCTCCAGGGTTTCCAAAACCCTCCTGGGCCCCTGCTGACCTCTCATTTGTTAATGGCACAGTTGTCCTTTAGTAAAAATCTGCAGCCTTCAGGGCCAGATGGGGGTGGGGTGGGGCAGGCCTGCCTCAGTCTTCCAGCAGTGGGGGCTTAGATAGGGACCTGCTCAGTAAACAAGAGTGTGTGTGGCACAACCTCAACCTCAACCTCAACCACTAAATGTTGGTGTCCCACAGATCATAAGTGGCACCTAATGTAACTGTCCTCCTGACTCATGGAAAACTGAGGCCCAGAGCAGGGAAGGTGAACTGTGCAAGGTCACATGGCCAGTGAGAAGCAGAGCTTGGTCTCCTGATTCCCTCATACATTCTGGGGGCAAGTCTTGGCAGTGACCTACTTACCAGCAGAGCTTGCTGGGCGAGGGCAGGGGCCTGTCTTGTCTGGCCACACAGCTCAACTCTTTGACCACATGGTTCCCGGGCGCCTGTAAAACAATTCTCAAACGTAGTCAACCAGTCCTAAAGGATGAGAACTGGTCAGCCTTTGGGGCCCAGTGAAACCACCACCTCCTCCAGGAAGCCTTCCCTGACTGCTCCACCCACCCAGGCTCCTAAGAGCAACTTTAGGGGCTGGATCCCATTGTCTTGACCAAGAATCACTCTTCAGACCTCAGCTCCCTGTCCCCTGAGGCTAGGTCAAAGCTAAGTGCCCTCCTAGCTTCCTGCTTTTCCCTTCTAGCACTTGTCACACTGTTTATTTATGAGCTTTAATTTGTCACCTAATCTGAGAGGCCTGCCCTGATCACTATATTAAGGTGGTCCTGATCACCAAGGGGCCCCATCCAAGATGATGCAACTGGCAGCCCTCACTTCTCTTTCATTTCCTTCATCTCACAAGGATCTTCTCTGTTTACAGCGCTGTCCCCAGCCCCAGAATGTCTGCCTGGCTCCTGGTATAACCCCCAATATCTAGCCCGTGCAGGGCTCAGGGAGGCCTTCAGGAAGTATTTGTTGAAATAACTGGGAATACAACAGTGGACAAAACAAAAGTCCGTCCCTCCCGGAGCCTAAGTTCCAGAGAGGAGAGACACACTATAATCAAACAGACAAAAATAATTATAAATGAATGAAAAGATTAATAAATAACGTAAGGACCGATAACGATAAGGTCTGTGGAGAGAAAATCAGGGTCCTGGGATGGGGGAGGAACCATTCTAGGCCGGTGGAGGGGGAGGAGGAGGAGACCACAGATGTTTGCTGGAGGAGTGGCCTCACCTCCCGTCCGGGGCCCAGCACCGGGCGCAGAGAGCGGGTCGGAGCCCGCTGAGCTGTCCCCCTCCCGGGCCGTCTGCATGGGGAAGGGCGCTCCCCGCAGACCCTCCCAGGGGTGCGAGGCCCGGACTGCACACCCGGCGGGAGGCCGCTGCACCGCGTCTTTCCGGATCCTTTTGTTGGAGGAGCAGCGGGCTAGGGCGTGGGCCCCCGACCCGCTGTCGCCCTGAAACAGGGGTCGCCTCACCGGGGACTCGCCGGGGTGCGGCTGCTGCCTCAGTTTCCCTATGGGCTAGTGGGACTGTCCCGCCACGTCCCCGCGGGCCACGCCTTCCCCGGGGCCTCCTCCTCCCGAGCCCGCCCGGCCTGCTCTCACCTCCGCGCCGCCGCGCGCCGCAGCCCGGGAGGGCGGCCCGCCGGGTGGGCTGCGGCCGCGCCCCGCGCGGATCCCGGCTCCGAACCCCGCGCCTCCGCCCGGCCGCGAACGTGGCGGCGGGAGCCGGGAGACCCCGCCCGGGCGGCTCCGGTTACCGCCCCCGCTCCTCCCCGCCCAGAACTTACCAGGCCTCGGGGTCCTTGATCCACGCGGGAGGGAAACTGAGGCCCGAGAGGCCGGGTCCTGCCTGAGCCACAGAGCTGGTCGGTGGCCGGCGGCCTCGAACCCGGCGCTCCACCTCAGGCCGTCCCGGGCCTCGAACCCAGCCCCCCGCCTGGAGAACTCCGAGCCCTTCTCTTCCCCCTCCGGTCCCCCTTTCCCCGCCCGGCCCACTTCTCCCGCCAGCCAAGCTTGGGACCGCCTCGGCCCGGGCGCCTCCTCTGGGCGGGCTCCTATCCAGCCCACGAGGCCCAGCCGAGCTTCCCGGCCACCCGACTAGGCCCCTGGGGTCGGCCCAATCTCTGCTTCTGGCGACTATCCATTTCTAGCTCCGCTACTCCCGCTGGCCTGCAACCCACCCGCGGCCCCAGGCTCTGCCAGGATTGGGTCCATGGGTGGGCCTGCGGTGAAGGTTGCAGGAAAACACATCCAAACGCAGGAGCCTGGGGTTTCCCGACAGCCCTGGAAGCCGGTGAGCACAGAACGTCTGCCCACGAACTTGTTGGTTCCCACCTCAGAGCTTTGGCCCTTGCAGTTCCTGCAGCCTAGACCGCTCTTCCTTCTCACCCCTACTCCTCAGCTCTAACTCCTCAGGGCTCCTCCACATCAGGTCCAACTCAAATGTCCCCTACCTGACCGTGCATGTAAAGTAGCCTACCCTTTGGTCTCCATCACATCCCTAGGTGGTATTTTCCTTATAGCACTAACCACTGTAGAAAACTTCCCTACACTCATGCTTTTATTGCCTGTTTATTATGTCTCCCCCACTAAATTTTATTCGATTAATAATATAAACCATAATAAATGTCTTAGAAGATAATAAATGGTGTGGAAAATATAGAGCAGGGTAAGGGAGATGGGGAATTGTGGGAGTGGGGATGTTGCAATTTTAAGTAGAACGGTCAAGTAGGCCTCACTGAGAAGGTGACATCTGAGAAATACTGGAAGGAAATGAGGGATCCTGTCATGCCAACATTGGAGGTAGAGCATTCCAGGCAGAGGGAACAGCTAGTGCAATGGCCCTGAGGCCTGCTGTGTTTGAGGAACTGCAAGGAGGCCAGTGTAGCCCAGCAGCAGTGAGGAGGGGGAGAGCAGTAGGAGACGAGGTCAGAATGTGTGGGGTGGGACTTTGTGAATCTGTGAGGGCTGTTACTCCAGCTGAGATGAACATCCATCACAGGGTCTTGAGTGAGGAGTGACCTGAGCTATGTTTTAAAGGAGAGAATAAACGTAAGTGGAAGCAGACCATTGAGGAGGCTGCTGCAATAATCCAGGCAAGATGTGGTGGGGGCTGGAAGAGTCGTGAGAGGTGGCCAGATTCAGGATGGGTTTTGAAGGTAGAGAGTGCAGAGTTTGCGGGGAGATTGCAGGTGGAGAGTGAGGGAAAGAGAAGGTAAGGAGGACTTCAAGGCTTTGGCTGGAGCACCTGGAAGGAGAGATGCCATTACCTGAGAGAAGGAAGGTGGCAGGTGTTCGGTTTGGGGCCCATTATGTTTGAGATGCCCAGTGGCCATGCAAGTGCAGGTGCCGAGAATAAAGTGTTTGGCACCTAATAGTTGCTCAATAAACTTTTGACGAATGAAAGGGAAGGAATATGCAGAGTGCCGTGGCGAGTATAGCCGGTGGCCGGAGTGTCAGGTAGGGGAGGAGAGGCTCCTGGCTGCGCAAGAGCTGTGCCCTCCGCCTGGTTTGCTCCCCCGCACCCTTCCTCCCCGTGGTGTCTATTCATCTTCCGTTGCCGTTTTTGAGCGGTTTCTACTGACCATGCTTCAGAGCATTCTCATTTCCTCTTAGCAAAGCCCGCAGTGGGTATTCACTCCACAGCTTTTCTTTATTGAGCGTCAGCAGTGTGCCAGGTACTATCCTCGCCTTCAGGGACCCCGCGGAGGTGAAGGGTCTAGCCTCGTGGGGAGCCGCGGCAGACAGGTCCCCGAACCCGCTCCTCTCGCGCCCGCCTCGGGTACGCGCAAAGCGGGAGCTCCAAGGGGGCGGGGCTTCGGGAGGCTCGGAGGGCGTACTGGGCCCATGGAGGGCGGGGCACGACGTTGCTAGGGGGGTTCTGATAGGCTCCGCCGGGGAAGGTTGGCCGCCGTCAGGCCCCGCCCCTCTGGAACGAGGTAGTCGAATCAGGTGACTACAACGGTCCACGGCTCCCCAGTCCGAAGCAGGCGGTGGTCTCAGCGCCGTGGAAGGTAACTGCCGCGGGCGGGGCGCTCCGAGGGATCCTCGTGCTGAGGCGCTGGGCCTGTCGTCCTTGGGGGCCGGGGGCGGCAACCCAGACCCGGTGGGAGTCCGGAGCCTGGTCCTGGCCCGGCGCCTCCCGTCTTCCTGGGCGTCCTAGAGCCGGTCGCTGCCCCTCTCTAGCCCAGGGTCAGCGGAGGGCAGCCCTTGGACTCTCGGGCTCCCAGCACTCCAGAGGGGGTGAGATCTGAAATCCGAGACACCTTATTTGGTATTTCTGAATGAAGAACCCAGGCTCCGGGAAGTGATGGCTGGGGGAGGGGGGAGGGGTTGTGAGGGCGGCTTGGGGACCGAGTGTGGGATCCACGCCCAAGGTTAAGGGCGGCAGGGCTAGCTAGTCAGTAGTGACCCCAGTGCTTTTCTGACATTTCTTAGCTTCCAAAGACCAACATATAAAGCTGATGAAAGTAGAGCAGATCTGGTCAGATCCTGAGACGCTGAGTCCAGAGCAATGTTGCTGAAGATAGGTACCTACACGGGTGGGGTTGGCTTTGGGAGGGTTGTGGGGTGGGATTTACCTGGGGGAAGTTCCAGCTCTCTGGTGTCTGGGCCTCCTTCTCTCATGTGGGTATGTGGGGAGACATGTTCCTCTTATTCTTGGAGCTGAACAGGGAAAGGAGAAGGAGGTGTTCCCCACCCAGGAATCAGTTCCCCTCCAAAGAGTCCTCTTCCTTTCTCACCTCCTCTCCCCAAAAGTGCAGAGACCCTATCTTATGTAATACCAACATGAGCTGAGAACAGCCCTGTAAAGTCGGTACAGTAACTCTGTTTTACAGATAAGGAAACTGACCCAGAGAGGGAAAGGGCTCACCCAGGTGAGCTGGCTGGTGCAGGTCCAATCTGGCTGACCTCTTAAGCCCTTCTGAGACCTCTTGGGGGGGTCTGTGGTGGAAAGCAAAGAGCCCTGGATGGGACTCAGGAGACCTGGATTCCGGATACAGTGTACTGTCAAGTTCTGTATGAATGGGGTAGAAGGAGCTGGTCAGGGTATGGAAAGGATATGACCCCAAATGTTAGTTTTTGTTAATTCCAACACTGCTGTGGCAACAGGAAGTGGGGACCCAGGCCTCAAACACATTGCCCTACCCCAGGCACCATCTGCCCACTCACTGCACTACAGGCGCCAACAGTTGCAGGAAGAACCAATTTCGCCCTAAGCTCAGGAGTCTGGTTCCCTTAATATGCAGGCCTGCAGCCTCTGCAAGGCAGAGTAGCATGTGGATGGGGTGGGGTGAGGGCTGGGGCTATGGGAGCCACTCATATTCATCCCCCTAATCCCCCCTGGAGTGCTCTTGCTGGCCCTGGTGGCCCAGGTGCTGGTGCTGGAGAATGGGCTACTTCGGAAGCCACCCATGGGCTGGCTGGCCTGGGAACGCTTCCGCTGCAACATCGACTGTGATGAGGACCCGAAGAACTGCATCAGGTGAGTAAGGTCCGCACCGCCTGACAAGCCTTACCCAGGGCTCTGCAGTGTGGGGGCAGGGAGTGTAGAGTCAGGCAGAAAAGAGGGCAAGATCAGAGCCCTCCCATCCCAGAGGGACTGCAGCCAAAGGTGACTTTTGGGACATCTGATGTTCAGCCTCATGACCTGCCTGGGGCCCCTGTGGAGCCTGTCAGATCTGTGGGGCAGGGACCCTGTGGTTGACTCAGCCCCTGAGATAATCAAAAGGAGATAACCGTTAAGGCCAGGCCAGACTCCACAAAGTCCTCTGGCCCAGTCCTACCCCTTGGCCTGGGGACCAGACCGACCATTCCTTTCACTCCACCCTGCTTAGGGCTTATGACACAAACCCTGGTGTCATTTACGCTTGTTACCTGGCTTAGTCTTCAGCTGACAGTAAGGCCATGGTTCTTACAGCCTGGATTTGCTCTCAGAGCATCTGAGAATCTTTGAGGGAGGGAACGGGGGTGAGGGCCATGCTGAGCCACTGAGCTGCCTCATCCCCTGCCCCTCGCCAGTGAGCGGCTCTTCATGGAGATGGCTGACCGGCTAGCACAGGATGGATGGCGGGACCTGGGCTACACATACCTTAACATCGATGACTGCTGGATTGGCGGACGTGATGCCAAAGGCCACCTGGTGCCTGATCCCAAGCGCTTCCCCAATGGCATTGCCTTCCTGGCTGACTATGTGAGCCCCACCCCAGCCCTGCCCCTTGGCCTGGCGACCAGACCACTCTTTCCATGCCATCCTGCTTAGGGCTCATTTCCACAGTCTCTGCTTGAGAACTCACAGTCTGGTGGGGGAAACAGTTAAATGAACAGCTAGTTTTGGCTCACTGTAGTGGGTGAGAGCCAAGAAGGCATCTTATCCAGCCTGGAATTTCAGGAAGGTTCTCTGAAGGAGGCAGTTCTTGAGCTGATACCAGAGAGATGGCACTTGAGGCAGAGGAGATGACAGAAGCAAAGGCCTAGAGGCAAGAAACAGCCCACAGGAGGTGTGTGTGTTGGGGAGAGAGGAAGGACCATAGTTAGTAGAGGCCAGGCAAGTAAGCTGAGACCCTTTCTTTTGGTGAGTGGTGAGCCATTGAAGGTTTTAATGGGGCCTGGTCAGATGTGCCTGTGAGGCAGCTCCCTGAGGGTCCTGCCTGAGCCCACTGTGTCCTCGACCCCCCACAGGCTCACTCTCTGGGCCTGAAGCTGGGCATCTACGGGGACATGGGCAACTTCACCTGCATGGGTTACCCAGGCACCACGCTAAACAAGGTGGTCCAAGACGCTCAAACCTTCGCCAAGTGGAAGGTGGACATGCTGAAGCTGGATGGCTGCTTCTCGACCCCTGAAGAACGGGCCAAGGGTGGGTCCCACAGCTGGCTGGGGGCCATCAGGTAGACAGGGAGGGGTGACCGTTGAAGGCCCACCAGTGCCCACCTGGCTGAGCTTGTCTGTCTTTGGCCCCTATGGGGTGGTGTTTCCCAGTTCCCCTCACTCTGGGGCTGGGGGGATCTTGGCTCCCAGGCTCCCTAAAAATGGGCTGGCACCATGCCCCACCCAGGAAGTGTTTGTGCTCTGGGTACAGGGGAAAGCACCTCCTCTTTTGAGCCCCTGTTTTCTCACATTTGGTGGGAGAAGGTTTGGGCTGAGGCCTCAGATTTCCTCCTGCACCTCCTTGGTCCTGAAACATGGGGGTTGGACTTCTCCAGGGTACCCCAAGATGGCTGCTGCCCTGAATGCCACAGGCCGTCCCATCGCCTTCTCCTGCAGCTGGCCAGCCTATGAAGGGGGCCTCCCCCCCAAGGTAAGCCATTCTGTGCACCTACCTGGCACTGCTCCCCACACCAGGCCACCTTGCCTCCTGCACAGAGTCAGGGCTGCACTCACCACAGTTGCCCACATGCTGATTTGTAGGTCTAGAGAGAGGGTCCTAAGTACCCTAGAGGGGACCTCAGCCAGCCCAGGGTCTTAGAAGAGGAGGCACTTGTCAGGTGGGCTGAAGGGGTTGGCATCCAAGTCAGGGGAACCACATGTGATGTGCTGACACACAGCACCCAGCAAGTGGTCAGAATCCTGGGTTGTACTGAGTGGGCTAGGAGATCCAGAGGGCTGGTGAGGCTAAGCCTCTGGAGGGCCTTATGGTCACCTCACCAGGGGCCTCTCAGCATCTAGGACATTGGAAACGTGAGATGCAGACCTGAGGGAGAATGCTGGCAAGTGGTGAGACTCTCTTTGAGAGAACACAGGGGAAGGTGTGTGGCAGGGATGCTCTGGGTACACCAGCCCATAACCTGGGCTTGACCCCTGCTGACATGAGAGGGCAGGGTAGGCTTCTGGCACCAGCACGCATGGAGGGGAGGCCTGGGCAGCCCTAGGGCAGGGCTACTCTCTCTGAGGCCTTCCTCATCCTGAATAAGCTCAGGGCCTGTTCTCTTCCCCCGCCTTGTGTCTCCTGCTGAGCCTCCCCAGGCCCTGTGTGCGCTTCCGGGCAGCAGGGTGTGACTCTGGTGCTGGACTCTGCCTTCCCCCAACATCCAGGTGAACTACAGTCTGCTGGCAGATATCTGCAACCTCTGGCGCAACTATGACGACATCCAGGACTCCTGGAGGAGCGTGCTCTCCATCCTGGACTGGTTTGTGGACCACCAGGACATACTGCAGCCAGTGGCAGGCCCTGGGCACTGGAACGACCCAGACATGGTACCAGCATGGAGGGGGATGTCCCAAGGCCCGTGTCCATGACGGACCTGCTCCCCACTGCCCTGTGCTCTCTTCCGGGATGCTCACTGCCAGCTTCTAGATCAGTGTCTCTGAAATGTGTCCTTGAACTAGCTGCAGTAGACTTGCCTTGGGAGCTTTTTTACAACTCTGTTCCCACAGCCCCACCCCCACTTTTTGGATCAGAATGTTGGGGGAAGGCCTGGGAATGCCCATTGTTAACAGTCTTCCCAGGCAGTTCTGGTGTTTCTTGAAACTTGAGAACTTGGTCTGTAGTGACTCTTGTGTGAGACATTATTCCTCTGCAAGGTGAAGATCATGAATATTCCACACTCTCTTACTACTGCCCTCCCTACACTGCCCTCACCCGGGCTGCCTCTGGCCCCTTTCAATGCCCTGTACCCGGCTACCCTCCTGCAGAGCCTCCACAGGCAGAACTGGCCCCTTGTACCTACCTCACTCATAGCCCTGGTGACGTAATATTTTTTGCAATTTATCTTATAGTTCTATAGCTATCTCTTCACTTAGTCAACAAGCATTTACTATCAGTGATGATTAGAATAATTATAAATCCTAGGCCAGATGGAGGGGCACCTAGAGAAACAGAAATCGGCCTGCTTTAGAGTTCTAATTCCAGTTCCGCCATGGAGTTTGGGCAAGTGACTCAGTTTTTTCTGTGCCTGTTTTGTCAGTTGGGAAATGAGAATAATAATGGTAGCTACCTTATATAGGGTTGTTTTGAGGGTTAAATGGATGACCCTTTAAGCACAGTTTGGCATATATATAGTGCTTAGTAAAACTGGTATCACTAAGTATGTAACCATGTTGCATTAGCAATAATCGTTAGTGTCCCATCTGTGGATTGGTTGCCCTGGGGTCAGGAGCCCCCATTGGTCCAGTCAGCTGTGGTTAGGGCTGGTATGTGGCTAGTGGCAGGAGCAGGGACTCTGTCCAGATCTGGTTTCCTACCGTTGCACCCTGGGTGTATTTCTGGACTTGTGGATTCTAGTTTATAGATACTTTTGGCAACAGGATCCCATTAGATCATGTGACACGGCCAGAGCATGTCACCCTTTCTTGGTGAAATAAAAGCTGAGGCTCACATGGAAAGTGACTCAACCCACCCCAAGGCCACACCAGGGGGAATGGTGTTTGCCGAACCAGGCCCCACATGTGGCCATCTTCCCCCATCTCCATCTTCTCTTGCCTCAGCTGTAAGTTTAGGGTTGGTCCTCTTGCCCACCTCCTGAAGAGGGCAGAGCTCACCGCTCCTCTCCTCTGCCCCTAGCTGCTCATTGGGAACTATGGCCTCAGCTTTGAGGAAGCTCAGGCCCAGATGGCCCTTTGGACAGTGCTGGCAGCCCCCCTCTTCATGTCCACGGATCTGCGTACCATCTCCGCCCAGAACATGGACATTCTGCAGAATCCACTCATGATCAAAATCAACCAGGATCCCTTAGGCATCCAGGGACGCAGGATTCTCAAGGTACTGGGGTGTGGGAGGAAGGAAGAGAAGGGTGAGGAACTGGGCTCCCCTGAGAACATGGCTGCAGGGTTTGAGCCAAGCCTGGAGGTCATGGTGGGGAGAGGGTGCTGGGCCTCTGAAATCCACTCAACCTCACCTCCTGGTGGAATTCATTCGAGGACTCCACAAGGACCTGCTCCAGCTGTCCCCCACTTGCCTGGGTGAGAGCAGGACAGCTCATGGAATTCGGAAAGGAGATGTTACCACACAAGTGCACATGGGAACAGTGAGGCCCCTCGGTTTGGAAGCACAAGACTTCTGCACACATCTGTAATGTCCAGCAGAGAACTAGGACTTCCCTCCAGAGTTTAGGAGTTGTTTGAGCCAAGGAACACAATGACTACTAGTACTAGCGTCTACCAGTTATTGAGCACCTACTGTGTATTGGGCATTCTAGATACATTTTCTTAGAAGGTAGAGAACCATTCCCTGTTTTACAAATGAGGAAACTGAGACTTGAAAAGTCTAAGTAACTAGCCCAAGGCCACACCATTGATAAATGGTACAACAGGACTTGACTCCAACAGTGTTGCCTCAAAGCTTGTGCTTTTTGCACAGATCCTTGAGTCTTTAGTAAAAATAAATCTACACAACTATAGAAGGCACCTGTAGAATAGCTGATGCCCAGAGGAGGAACTCACCCCTGCCAGAGGAGCTAATGGTGGAGCCAGCAGCTCAGGGCAGAGTTCATCGTTCCCACTGGCCCATGCCCTTCACTCCAGTGCCAGCAGCTTCCACGTCTATCCCTCCCATTATCCTATGAACTCTCTGAGGCAGGACCTCATGCAGCATTGTCTCTGTGTCCCAGCATGGGGCCTGGCATCTGCTGGCATTGGGGAGTGTCTGCTAAGCTGGGGAAGGAAGGAAAGGAGGAAGGGTTAGATAAGGTGAGGTGCTGAAGGGCTGTGGTATCCCCCCCAAGCTTCTGCATGACATGGAACTGCAGGCTGGGGGCACCCAGAGCTCAAGGGAGGACTGAGAAGGGGACATCAGGGCCTGCCTGAGCAGCGACCCCAGCCAGTATCCATCTTCTGTGCCCAGGAGAAATCCCACATTGAAGTGTTCATGAGGCCTCTGGCCAATGAAGCCAGCGCCTTAGTCTTCTTCAGCCGCAGGACGGATATGCCTTATCGGTACCATTCCTCCCTCGCCCAGCTCAACTTCACCAGCTCCAACGTGTATGAGGTGAGTGCCCTGCTGCCTGCAGGGCTTCAGGTTTCCCTGGGAGGGCATTGCTGAGGGTGGTCCTCACTCACACATGGCCTCCCCTAAGCCGTGGGCCTTGGGTCCTCTGGCAGGTGCCCATGGGGCAGCTGCAGGCACTGAGGCTGTGGCTGGTGCTGTTCTCTGCACTGGTGTTTTCAAGCTACATAAACAGAACTACTGTGTATAAATGAATCCCGTGATCGGAGGCTGTGTTCTTTCCCTCATTGTTCAGTCCTTGCTGGCACGTTCCTCATGTTCTCTCTGGGCTGGGTCTTTGGCCACTGTCTGTGCTTGGGCATCTGTTGGCTTTGCCAGTTGAGAAGTGATGTGAGATTCAGGGCTTCCACTTCTGTAAGGCATACTGGAGGCCAAGCACAGACAGGCCAAAGTCCAGGCTTCTACATCCTCTGAGGGGGTCTCTGTGCAGCAATTCTTATGGTGGCATTGGTGATGTCCCTCCCCACTGCAGGCCCAGAACGTCTACACAGGTGACATCATCAGTGGCCTCCGAGCTGAAACCAACTTCACAGTGGTCATCAACCCTTCAGGGGTGGTGATGTGGTACCTGTATCCTGTGAGGAAGCTGGAGACACCCCAGCAATGAGGAACTGGGACATGTGACAGGCTGTGGTGGCATCACTGAGCCCAGACCATGGAGCCTTGGCATGCTGAGGGCTAGTAGGTGGAATTTTCTGCCACACAGGCCCACTCGTTGACCTGACCCCATTAGACCCAAAGTGCAATCTCAGGGCCAGGTTCCACGCCCTGCCCATGTGAACCCTCTTGGAAACCTGTCTTGGGGCAGTTTCCTGTGGCCTTCCTGGCCTCTACCTCCTCTGCACAGCCCCACAGATGTTCTGAACAACCCAGCCAGCCTCCTGAACCCCCACAGGCAGAGGTGCTGATACTCATCAGGACTCCAGCCTCTGACCTTCTTTTTGTTGATTCTGAAATCAGGATTTGGAATTTTTCTTATAATTAGGAGTAGAGATCTGACCTCTTGTCAGGAACTTCCATGAATCGTGTGATTGACTTTCCTGCCTGGAAAAGGCCTTGCAGGCTAACACAGCCTGGGAGTGATCTTGACTTCCTCAGGTCACCAATAAAGCTGTTCTATAGTCAAGTGGTTGTAATATAGACCTGGGGCCATGGGCACCTTCAGTTAGGGACTCTGGGTGGCAGTACACAGGGTTCTAGTTTCAAATCTCACCTCACATGGAAGATGTATGCCATCTTCTGGTCCCTCATTTTCCAAAGCGACCTGCAGATTGTACTTCTAGACATTGCCAGACTCACCTTACACTAGGGAGCCATCCCTGCTCTGCCCAACACAGTGGTAGCGGTGGTGAAACACAGTGAGGCAGAGCAGTGATGTTCCCAGTGATGTTCTTGCACACCCCTTCCCCACCCCATTCAGATGTTACGGGGTCTGCCAGCCACTGCCCCCCTCTCACCAGTCCCCCAACTGCACAGTGAAAGGCCCTGATCTGCTGAGGAACTTGGCATTGTTGTCTTAGGCGCCTTTCAGCTCATCTCCCCTTTCTGATGGGGCTTCATTCAGTGGCACCCTGGGGCTGGGTGCAGGTACGGGAGTTTCAGCTCTGCCTTTCTCCCACAGGGTCTCTACAGCTTGTCCTCTGCCCAGCAGTGTCCCCTGGCCCCTCCCTTAGTTTCTCCTTTTCTCACTCGGCTGCAGAGGAGATTCAAATTCCCCAGCTATGTCCAAAGACAAATCCAGGGGCTCTTTGTGTCTTAAAATATACTTCCTGCTCCTCCTCCTAGAGAAAGCAGTATTAAAGTAAAAGAAGGGCAGGTTGTTGACTGCTTTCCTTTGGTTCCTATTTCCCAAGCTCTCTTCTTTTAGCTAAGGCCACAGGGCACCTGTCTTCCTGATGGCTGTTGTCCCCATTTGGAAAGCTGGCAGCAGAGCAGTCTAGGTAGGTTCTCCTTGGGCTTTGAACGTGAAAGCACCCAGTGCCCCAGGCCTTGCACTATCCTGGCCCATGTGGGTGGATCTCCCATGCTCCCTCCTCAGGGTTTGAGGTCCTTGTATTTAGAGTATGGTGTAAAAACTTAACAAGTGCACATTTTATAGTGTCATTTAAGATTACTGGAGCTTCACTGATTGAGGCTAGAGTTATCAGAGAAAGCTCCCTTTCCCCAGTTGGTGTTGAGGCTGTGGGTAACTCAGGAGAACAGAAGCTTACCTCATCCCAGGCCTCTGCCCTTGGAGGCCTGTCACCCTATGCATAACTCCAGCTTTGGGTCTGGGTCATAGTGCCATTCAAGCCAAATGGAATGGTCTTGGGTGGGAACACTTCTTTTGCCAGCTCCAGGAAAGAAGTCTTTCCTACCACCCTGGGATGTGGTGAAGTATAGTGGTTGAGGCCATAGACTTGGGAGTTGGGGCCAGGGATCAACCTGGACTTGACCAGTCAATTCCTTTGCCTTCCAGACTCAGAGATAGTTACATGTCTTTATTGCTGTGTAACTTCTTTTATTCTGGGGGTGCCTGATAGGTTCTCTCTCTTTAGCCTTCATTCTCTCAACATACATGCTGCCTATCTTCCAGAACATTATTGTACTCCCTTCTACCCAAAGCTAGTTAGGGACTCAATTATTTTTTCCCAGTTCAAGGCAGCCTTGTTTGGTACTCCTTCTCTTTAAAAAAATTTTATTATAGAAAATTTCAAATACAAAAATAAAATGGTACAGTGAACCTCCATGTACCCATCACCCAGATCCAACAACTATCAACATGTGCCATTATTTCATCTCTCTCTTCCCACACATACTTTATTTTGCATGTGAGCTAGAGTATTTGCAAGCAAATCAAAGAAAATTCTAAACACCACTATGTAGCTCTAACAGATAGGGTTTTTAAAAATATATATGACCATGGGGCCATCCGATGGCGTAGCGGTTGGGTTCGCACGCTTTGCTTCGGTGGCCCGGGGTTTTGCAGGTTTGGATCCCAAGCATGGACAGACGCACCGCTTGTCAAGCCATGCTGTGGTGGCATCCCATATAAAGTAGAGGAAGATGGGCACGGATGTTAGCCCAGGGCCAGTCTTCCTCAGAAGAAAGGAGGAGGATTGGTAACAGATGTTAGCTCAGGGCTAGTCTTCCTTACACCCCCCCCAAAAACAATATATATATATACACATATATATATGTGTGTGTATGTGTGTATATATATACATATATATATATAAAACCTTAATACAATTTTCCTATCCAACAAAATAAAATGTTTAATAATCTAATAACCAGTATGTATTCAGTTTTCGCCAGTTGTCTCCAAAATATCTTTCTATAGTTTGAATCAAAATCCAAGCAAGGGATCAACAAAAAAGGTCCAATAAGAACTGCTGAAAGTTTGCTCCCTCCATAAAAGCAATGAAAAACCTACCACATGTCATCAGAATCAACTTTCACAGAACTCTGGGAATTAAACAAAGGCTTGCAGCAACAGAGAGCATTCAGTTAAGAAAGACAGTAGAATCTTGGTAAGAACAGCAAGCTTTGTAGTGTTTTTAGCTTACCCTACAACCAGATTTTAAATCAGCTATTTTAAATATGTTCAAAGAGCTACAGGAAATCATATCTAAAGAACCAAAGGAAAGAAAAATGATATCTCACCAAATAGAGAATATCAGTAAAGAGATAGAAATTATAGAAAGGAAACAAATAGAAATTCTAGAATTGAAAAGTACACTAACAGATAAAAATTTCACCACAGGAGCTCAACAGTAGACATGACCAGGCAGAAAAAAATCAACAAACTTGAAGACAGGTCCATTGAAATTAACCTGAGGAATAGAAAAAAGAATGAAGAAAAATGAACAGCAGCTCAGAGACCTATGGGACACCATGCAGCATATCAACATACACATAAGAAGAAGAGAGAAAGGATAGAAAGAATATTTGAAGAAATAATAGTTCAAAACTTCTAATATTTGATGACAAATATTAATCTACACATCCAAGAAGCTCAACAAACTCCAAGTAGGATAAACTTAAAGAGATCCATACCTAGACACATCATCAAACTCTCAAGACAAAGGGAGAATTTTGAAAGTAGCAAGACAGAAGCAACTCATCATATACAAGGGAAAATACTTTGAGATGAATGAAAATGAATACATGACATACTAAAAGTACTTAAACAACATACCAAAACTTATGGAGTAAAAGTAGTGATCAGAGGGAAATTAATAGCTATAATTTGCCTATATTATTAAAAAGAGTGAAAAGACAACCGACACCATGGGAGAAAGTATCTGCAATTGATATCTGATAAGGGACTTGCATTTAAAATATATGAAGAACTCTTACAACTCAATAATAAAAAGACAAGTAACCCAATTAAAAAATGGGCAAAGGATCTGAAAAGACATTTTTTCCAAGGAGGATATGCAAATAACCAATGCTCAACATCAGTAACCATTAGGGAAATGCAAATAAAAACCACAATGAGAGATCACGTCACACCCAAAAGCATGGTTAGAATAAAAAAGTTAATAACTGTTGGCAAGGATGTGGAGAAATTGGAACCCTGTACCCTTGTATGCTGCTGGCAGGAATGTAAAACTGGTACAGGTACTATGGAAAATGGTCTGACAATTTCTCAAGTGATTAAACACAGAATTACTATATGACCTAACAATTCCACATCTAGGTATATACCCAAAAGAAATGAAAACCTGTCCACACAGAATCTTGTACACAAATGTTTATAGCAACATTACTCATAAATAATAGCCAAAAGGTGGAAACAACCCAAATGTCCACCAACTGATGAATGAGTAAACAAAACATGGTTAACTATAGAGCAGAATATTATTCAGCCACAAAATGGAGTAATGACACATGCCACCTCATGGATGAACCTTGAAAACATTATGCTAAGGCAAAGAAGCCAGTCACAAAAGACCACATATATGATTCCATTCATATTAAAGTCCAGGATAGGGAACTCTATAGAGATAGTAGATTAGCAGTTGCTTAGAGCTGGGTGGGGAGGATGGGGGGATAGGGGAAGGTACAAGGTTTCTTTTTGAGGTGATGAAAATGTTCTTTAATTGGAGTGATGGTTGCACATATCTGTGAATGGACGAAAAACCACTGAATTGTACACATTAAATGAGTGAATGGTATGTTACGTGAATTATTTCAATGAGGCTGTTTAAAAAAAACTCATGGGGCCAGCCCCGTGACGTAGTGGTTAAGCTCAGTGCACTCTGCTTTGGTGGCCTGGGTTCGCAGGTTCAGATCCCAGGTGCAGACCTACACCATTCATCAGCCATGCTGTGGTGGCTACCCACATACAGTATAGAGGAAGACTGTCACAGATGTTAGCTCAGGGTGAATCTTCCTCAACAACAACAAAAAACTCACACTCATGTCCATTGGAGTATTATTCACAATAGCCAAGACAGGTAAGCAACCCAAAAGTACACTGATGGATGAATGGATAAAGAAAATGGTGTATAGACATAAAATGGAATATTATTCAGCCTTAAAAAAGAAAGAAGTTCTGTCACATGCTACAACATGGATGAACCTTGAGGATATTATGCTAAGTGAAATAAGCCAATCACAAAAACACAAATACCATATGATTCCACTTGTATGAGGTATCTAAAGTAGTCAATTTCATAGGAACAGAAAGTAGAATGGTAGTTGCCAGGGGGTTGGGGGAGGAAGAAATGGGGTGTTGTTCAATGGGTATAGAGTTTCAGTTTTGCAAAATGAAAAAGTTCTAAAGATCCATTGCACAACAATGTGAACATAGTTAACACCACTGAAGTGTACACTTAAAAATGGTTGAAAAGGGGCCAGGCCAGTGGTGCAGCAGTTTAGTTCGTGCTTTGGCGGCCTGGGGTTCGTGGGTTTGGATCCCAGGCGCCTGCTGATGCACCACTTGTCAGCCATGCTGTGGCGACATCCCATATAAAGTAGAGGAAGATGGGCACGGATATTAGCCCAGGGCCAGTCTTCCTCAGCAAAAAAAAGGAGGATTGGCAACGAATGTTAGCTCAGGCTGGTCTTACCAAAAAAAAAAAAAAAGGTTAAAAACATAAACTTTATGTCATGCTTTTTACTACAGTTAGAAAAAGAGTGATCCCTGAGACTGAACCAGAAGATGCTCAGCATTTTAGGGATGGTGGCTATGGACACACCCAGGTCAATAGAGTCCAACATGGCTAGAAAACAGTACATGGGCTCATGGTGAATACGCTCAGTCTGAATCATAAATGACAGCAGCATTCTCCAGAAGTGCAACAACATACACAAAGAAAAGGGGAATCCAATCCAGACATGCACATTCTCCAGCCCTGGGATGCCCAAGAGGAGGAATGAACAGGGATGGAACTGGGTGTCATTAGGAATGGACATCCTCCCTGCCACTGTTGGTGATTGTGTATATCAGAGTTAGATGTCGACTTTCCGTTAATGATTCTTGCTCTACTTCCTTCTTTTTCCAGATTCCTGGTAAAATGCAAAATAACATTGTAATATTCCTTTCCTCCCATTCAATGTTATCCAAACTTTTTTGCCATCCTCACCTGAACATCAGATGGCTCCAGGAACAGAGCCAGCCTCACTCTTACCCAGATCATTCCCATCCATAAAAGGGTGAACAAGAAGAGAGGAGAAGAATATCATATGTCAGTGGATATTCAGGGTAAGGAGTAAGAATTTAAAAAGTAGGGTGATGTCAACAATATGGCTGAATAAGATATCCCTGGTGTATCCTCCCACTCAACAGCAACAATTTGGCATTCATCCACAGCCAAAAGTGCCTTGTTGGAGCTGTGAGATCCAGCACCATACACCAGGGGACCTGGGAGGAGTCTCATCTACCTGTGCATCAGGTAATAGTCATACAGACCTTGGTCCTGGCTGTGGAGCCTGCAATGGCCTGTAAACTGCCTCTCAACCACAGTCTGGGAGACCCTAGAGAACACTGTCTTAGACAATCACCCACAAACGAGAGAGCCTTTGTGGAACTCCAGGTTTCTGGTGGAGAAGTTCTAGCATGCCATTGGAGAAAGAAAATACAAGTTTGGATGCACTGGAGAGGGAAAGAGGAACAATTTGACTTTACTCACATCACCCCTCCCCCAAGGCAGCACAGCTCAATGCCAAGTGAGACCTTCTTGGCCCTTGATTTCTACCACAGGGGAGAGTGAGAGCACATGAGTGACCAACTGGCTTCCCTAGCTGTGCAAGATGTTGCCAAAGAGGCCCATTTCTCACTCCATCCAGAGTACTGAGTCAGGAGCTGCATGACTAGTGGGGTGGAAAAAGGCTGACAGAGTGGCAGATAGGACTTGCTGAGGGCACTAGAGGGATGCAGATCCTACTAACTGTATTGCAGACTGCAACAAGAAGCTTGCCTACAAGCTTCTGGGGACACCTTGCCTGAAGATCCCCCCAACTGGCCCACAAGCATCCCCAGTACTCCGCATGCCTCACCTACATGCCTCACCCCTAACCTGTGGCCAGGTCTCTGCACACTCCTGATGGCTGGTGACAAGAGGGAGCTTTGACAGACAGCTAGTGAGCACACATAGAAAGTCAGCCTGAGTCTGTAGGCCAGGAAGAGACCACAAAGTTGAGCTTTAGCTCCTCCCTTGGGAAAACAAAAGGGAGACTGTCACCACCTGGTCTGGTGTGTTGCAGGATCAAGAGAAGGCATACAAGCTTAAGAATTCTGCCACAAGAGGGAGCAAGTACGAAGGTGGCATATCCATGGACAGTCTGAGAAAGCCTCACAATCCCTAGCAGGACTGAGGGAAGGGAGGTCTCTCCCAAAGTCAGTTAGTAAAGATTGGAGGAGCTGACTGCTACTGCAGTGAAGACAAGCAACACAAGACTTTAAGAAACATGAAAAATCAAGGAAACATGACACCACCAAAGGATACAATAATCTTCCAGTAACTGACCCCAAAGACATGGAGATCTGCACTTTACCTGATAAAGAATTCAAAACAGGCCCCGTGGTGTAGTGGTTAAGTTCATGTGCTCTGCTTTGGCGGCCCAGGGTTCGCAGGTTCAATCCCGGGCACAGACCCAATGCACTGCTTGTCAAGCCATGCTGTGGCGACGTCCCATATAAAGTAGAGGAAGATGGGCACGGATGTTAGCCCAGGACCAGTCTTCCTCAGCAAAAAGAGGAGGATTGGCAACACATGTTAGCTCAGGGCCAATCTTCCTCACACACATAAGAAAAACACGAAGAATTCAAAACAACTGTTTTAAGGAAGTTCCATGAGATACAAGAAAACACAGAAAGACAATTCAATGAAATCAGAAAAACAATACATGAGTAAAACGAGTTTAGCAAAGAGATAGAAATCATAAAAAAGGAACCAAACAGAAATTCTAGAGCTAAAGAATACAATGAATGAAATGAAAAATGCAATAAAGAGCATCAACAGCAGAACAGATCAATCAGGGGAAAGAATCTGTGAATTAAAGACATGAACTTTGAAATTATCCAGTCAGAGGATAACAAAGGAAAAAGAATGAAAAAGAGTTAAGAAAGCCTATATGATCTATAGGATACCATCAAGAAGCAATCCACAAATTACCGGAGTCCCAGAAGAAGAGACGGAGAAGGGGGCAGAAAACTCATTTAAAGAAATAATGGCTGAGAATTCCCAAGTCTGGGGAGAGATTTAGATATCCAAGTTCATAAAGCTTATAGGTCACTAAACAAATGCAATTTCAAGAGATCTTCTCCAAGATACATTATATAAAAGTGTCAAAAATCAAAGACAAAGAAAAAATCTTAAAGGCAGCAACAGAAAAGAAGCTTGGAATTTACAAAGGAGTCCTCATAAGGCTATCAGTGGATTTCTCCACAGAAACCTCACAGGCTAGGAGAGAATAGGATGATATATTCAAAGTGCTGAAAATAAAACTGCCAACCAAGAATACTCTAATCTGGCAAAGCTGTCCTTCAGAAATGAAGGAGACACAAAGATTACTCCATACAAACAAAAAGTGAGGGAGTTCATCACCACTAGATGTGCCTTACAAGAAATGCTGAAACGAGTTCCTCAAGCTGAAATGAAAGTACACTAACTAGTAACATGAGTATATGAAAATATACAACACACCAGTAAAGGTAAGTATATAGTCAAATTCAGAATACTCTAATACTGTAATATGGTGTTCTGTTAAGCAATTAATACTAATGTAAAGGTTAAAGGACAAAAGTATTAAAAATAATTATAGCTACAATAGTTTGTTAATGAATCCAGAACATAAAATGAGGTAAACTGACATCAAAAACATTAAAGGAGGGCGAGTTAAAGGGTAGAGTTTTTGTATGTAATTGAAGTTGTTTTCAATGTAAAATAGACTCTTGTATCTATAAGATGTTTTATTTAAGCCTCATGGTAACCACAAAACAAAAACCTAAAGTAGACACACAAAAGATAAGGATAAGGGGGGCCAGCCCAGTGGTGTAGTGGTTAAGTTCATCCGCTCTGCTTCGGCGGCCCGGGTTTCGCAGGTTTGGATCCTGGGCGCGAACCTACACACTGCTTGTCAGCCATGCTGTGGTGGTGTTCCATATAAAGCAGAGGAAGATGGGCATGGATGTTAGCCCAGGGCCAATCTTCCCCAGCAAAAAGAGGAGGATTGGCAGTGGGTGTTAGCTCAGGGCTAACCTTCCTCACACACAAAAAAAAGATAAGGAGAAGGGAATCAAAGCATATGACTATGGAAAATCATTAATTCACAAAGGAAGGCAGCAAGAGAGGAAGAAAGGAACAGGGAACTATAAAACTGTCAGAAAACAATAAGATGGCATTAGTAAGTCCTTACCTATCAATAATTACTTTTAATGTAAATGGATTAAATTCTCCAATCAAAAGGCATAGAGTGGCTAGATGGATAAAAAAACAAGATCCAGCTATCTGCTGCCTAAAAGAGACTCACTTCAACTTTAAGGACACACATAGGCTCTAAGTGAAGGGATGGAAAAGATATTCCATTCAAGTGGAAACGAAAAGAGAGCAGAGATAGGTATACTTATATCAGACAATATAGACTTTCAGCCAAAAACTAACAAAAGACAAAGAAGGTCATTTCTATATAATATAAAAGGGTCAATTTATCAAGAGGATATAACAATCATAAGTATATAGGCACCCAACATCAGAGTACCTAAATATATTAAGCAAATACTAAGAGATCTGAAGGGAGAAACAGACAACAATACAATAATAGTAGGGGAATTCAATACCACACTTTCAACAATGAATAGATCATCCAGATGAAAATCAATAAGGAAATGTTGGACTTGAACTATATTTTAGACCAAATGGACCTAACAGAGATATACAGAACATTCCATCGAACAGTAGCAGAGTACACATTCTTCTCAAGTGCACATGGGACATTCTGCAAGATACATATAATGGATCACAAAACAAGTCTTAGTAAATTTAAGAAGATTTAAATCATACCAAATATCTTTTTCAACACAATGGTATGAAACTAGAAATGAATAACAGGATTTTAAACTGGAAAATTCACAAATATGTGAGAATTAACACACTCCTAAACAATCAATGGGTCAAAGAAGAAATCAAAAGAGAAATCAAAAAAATCTTGAAACAAACGAAAATGGGAACACAACATACCAAAACTTATGGGGTGCAGCAAAAGCAGTATTAAAAGGGAATTTTATAGTGATGAACACCTACATTAAAAAAAAATCTCAAATAAACAACCTAACTTTACAACTTAAGAAACTACAAAAAGAAGAACAAACTAAACCCAAAACTAGCAGAAGGAAGGAAATAACAAAGATCAGACTAGAAATAAATAGAGACCAGAAAAATAATAGAAAAGATTAATGAAACTAAGAGCCAGTTTTTTGAAAAGATAAGGAAAATTGACAAGTCTTTAGCTAGACTAAGGAAAAAAAGAGAAGACTCAAATAAATAAAACCAGAAATGAGAGAGGAGACATGACACCTGCTACCACAGAAATACAAAAGAGCATAAGAGACTACTATGAACAATTAATTATACACCAACAAATTAGATAACCTAGAAGAAATGGATAAATTTCTCAAAACATACAACCTACCAAGACTGAATCATAAAGAAATAGAAAATCTGAACAGACCAATAACAAGTAAGGACATTCAATCAGTAATCAAAAACCTCCCAACACAGAAAAGCCTAGGACCAGATGGTTTTCCTGCTGAATTCTACCAAATAGTTAAAGAAGAATTAATACCAATCATTCTCCAACTCTTCCAAAAAAACTGAAGAGGAGGGAACACTTGCAAACTCATTTTACGAGGCCAGCATTACCCTGACACCAAAGCCAGATAAGGACACTATAAGAAAAGAAAACTGCAGACCAATATCCCTAATAAATATAGTTGCAAAAATTCTCAACAAAATATTAGCAAACTGAATTCAACGGCACATTAAAAGGATCATACCATGATCAAGTGAGATTTATCCCTGGGATGCAAGGATGATTCAACATATGTAAATCAATTAATACATCACATTAATAGGATGAAAGATAAAAATCATATGATCATCTCAATAGATGCAGAAAAGGCATTTGACAAAATACAACATTCAAACGTTGCTGAAAGAAATTGGAGACCTAAATAAATGGACAGACATCCCATGCTTGTGGATTGGAAGATTTAATATTGTTAAAATGCCCCAAATTGATCTACAGATTCAATGTAATCCCTATCAAAATTTCAATGGCCTTTTTAGAGAAAGGATATCCATTTAAAAAGATATCCATTTTAGAGAAATGGATAGTTGATCCTTAAATTCATAAAGCAAGGGACTCAGACTAGCTAAAAGGAACAAAGTTTGAAGACTCACACTTCCAATTTCAAACCTACTAAAAAGCTACAGTAACAAACACAGTGTGGTACTGGAATAAGAAGAGACATATAAATCAATTAACTATAAGTTAGAGTCCAGAAATAAACCCATACATCTATAGTAAACTGATTTTTTGACCAAGTCACTAAGACCATTCAATGAGTAACAATTGTCTTCAACAAATAGTGCTGGGACAACTAGATATCCACATGTAAAAGAATGAATTGGGACCTTGCTTCACACCATATACAAAAATGAACTCAAAACGGATCAAAGACCTAAATGTAAGAGGTAAAATTATAAAATACTTAGAAGAAAATATAAGTGTAAATTTTGGTGATTTTGGATTATGCAACAGTTTCTTAGATATGACACTAAAAGCCAAGCAACCAAAGAAAAAATAAATAAATTGGACTTCATCAAAATAAAAAACTTTTCTGTGTTAAAGGACACTATTGAGAAAGTGAAAAGACAACACACAGAATGGGAAAATATATTCGCAGATCCTGTATCTCATAAGGGTCTATTATCCAGAATACAAAAAGATGAGCCGGCCCGGTGGTACAGTGGTTTAGTTCGTGCTTTGGCAGCCCGGGGTTCGCAGGTTCAGATCCTGGGTGCCAGCCAACACACTGCTTGTCAGCCATGCTGTGGCGGTGTCCCATGTAGAGTGGAGGAAGATGGGCGTGGTTGTTAGCCCAGGGCCAGTCTTCCTCAGCAAAAAAGGAGGAGGACTGGTGACGGATGTTAGCTCGGGGCTGGGCTTCCTCACACACACATACCAAAAAAGAACTCTTGCAACTCAACAATAAAAAGACAAATTTAAAAATGGGCAAAGGATTTGAACAGACATTTCTCCAAAGAGATATAGAAATGGCCAATAAGGCCATGAAAAGAAGCTCAACACCATTAGCCATCAGTCACTGTGGAAAATTGTCTGGTAGTTCCTCAAAATGTCAAACAGAGTTTACCATAATGACCCAGTAATTCCACTCGTAGGTATATACCCAAGAGAAATGAAAATATATGTCCACATAAAAACTATGTCAATATTCACAGCAGCATTTTTCATAATAGCTGAAAAGTGGAAACAACCTAAATGTCAACTGATGAATGGATAATCAAAATGTGGTATATTCATACAATCCATACAGTATATCCATACTGATACATGCTACAACATGGATGGACTTTAAAAACATTATGCAAAGTAAAAGAAGCCAGACACAAAAGGGCACTCATATGATCCCATTTATATGAAATGTCTAGAATAGGCAAATTCATAGAGATAGAAAGTAGATAAGTGGTTGACAAGAGGGAATGGGTAGTGATTGCTAATGAGTATGGGGTTTCTTTTTAGGTGATGGAAATATTCTGGAATTAGATAGTGCTTATGACTGCATAACTCTCTCTCTCTTCAAATAACTGGTGTGATTTGTCTCCTGGCTGGACCCTGACAGGTGTACAGAGAGGCTGGAATCGACTGTGCAAGAGTCCAGGTGAGAGAGAGGGAGACAGGGACAGGGGTTGGTTGCAGTGAAGCTGAAGAAGAGGGACCGGCCAGACCTCCATGACTGAGTCACAATGGGGAGGGGACTGCTAAGGCAATATACACAGGCCAAAGACATATTGGTGGTAGAATAAAGACGAAAGTCTTGGGGGGTGGTTGATAAGTAACTATTTCACTACTCTGTCTCCAGCAACAGCCTAGCATTTTTAGACTCCCCTGAAAAAAACAACAACTGGGTTCCTGTTTAAAGAAACTCAAGCAGTTTTCAGAAACTATTCCCCCAAACAGTCCCTGAATAGAGTGTGTGTGGGAGGGGTCCTACAAAGACTGACCTCCTAGCTGAAAGAGACCCCGTTATCTCCTCAGGTTGGAACAGAGGCATCTGTACTGACTCAGGATGCGCAATATAATAAATTGGGATGATTTTCCTCTTTAAAAAGACTGCCCAGTATAGAGAATGAGAACAAGTTGCATGTGGTGATTTAGTTATATATTCTATCTAGATTGAAATCTTGGCTCCACTTGCAGTTGTGCAATCTTCAACAAGCTACTTCATTTCTCTGTGCTTCCACTTCCTCCTCTGTAAAGTGGAGATGTTAATAGTTCCTACCTCATAGGATTGTTCAAGAATTAAATGAGATGATTTACGTAAAGCACTTAGAATGGCACCTGAATAAGTAATTACTCAGGCTCAGGCTTTTCTACACTGTGGTTTTTGCCACTAAGCCCAGGAGCCCTCTGTGGGAAGCTGTGGGAAATAACCAGTTCTTCCCCTTAATGGGCTCCCCAGTCCTCATCTCTCCCCCTCCCACCCTTTTTTATTTAATTTTTAATTTTTATTGATGTCTTAATAGTTTACATCATTGTGGGGTTTTCGTTGTACATTATTATTTGTCCGTCACCATATGGATGCATCCCTTCACTCCTTGTGCCCACCCCCCACCTCCCTTCCCCCTGGTAACCACCAAACAGTTCTCTCTGTCCATGTGTTCGTTTATATTCCACATATGAGTGAAATCATGTGGTGTTTGTCCTTTTCTCTCAGCTTATTTCACTTAACATAATACCCTCTAGGTCCATCCATGTTGTTGCAAATGGGACAATTCTGTCTTTTTTATGGCGGAGTAGTATTTCATTGTGTATATACATATATATATATATATATATATATATATATATATATACCACATCTTCTTTATCCAATCATCAGTCGAGGGGCACTTGGGTTGCTTCCACTTCTTGGCTGTAGTGAATAATGCTGCAATGAACATAGGGGTGCATAAGCCTCTTGGGTGGTTGATTTCATGTCCGTTGGGTAGATGCCCAATAGTGGGATTGCTGGATCATAAGGTATTTCTATTTTTAACTTTTTGAGGACTCTCCATACTGTTTTCCATAGACGCTGCAACAGTTTGCATTCCCACCAGCAGTGAATTAGGGTTCCTGTTTCTCCACAACCTCTCCAACCCTCCCACCCTTTTTTAAAAAGCAGTTTTAGGTTTACTGAAAAACTGGGCAGACACCATATGGAATATAGTCAATAATATTGTAATAACTTTGTATAGTGACAGATGGTAACTAGACATATTGTGGTGATCATTTCACAATATACAAAAGTATCGAATCATTATGTTGTACACCTGAAACTAATATAATATGGTATGTCAACTGCACTTCAATTTAAAAAAGAAGGGGCCAGGCAGGTGGCGTAGCGGTTAAGGTCACGCACTCCACTTCGGCGGCCCAGAGTTCACAAGTTCGGATCCCAGGCACAGGCTGACACAATGCTTATCAAGCCATGCTGTGGCGTCATCCCATATAAAGTAGAGGAAAATGGGCATGGATGTTAGCATCAATATTCCTCAGCAAAAAGAGGAGGATTGGCAATGGATGTTAACTCAGGGCTAATCTTCCTCACAAAAACAGAAAAATGAGGCAGAAAGTAGAGTTTCCATATACCCTCTCTTTCCCCCAGGCCTCCTCCACTGTTTCTCCTATTATTAGCGTTTTGCATTAATGTGGTACATTTGTTATAACTGATGACAATATTGATACATTATTATTAGCTAAAGTCCATAATTTACATTAGGGTTCACTGTTTGTGTTGTATATTCTATGGGTTTTAGCCAATGCATGACATGTATCACCATTACAGTACTGCACAGAAGTTTCACTGCCCTAACATCCCCTGTGCTCCACTTACTCATCCCTGCCTCTCTGCACCTCAACCCCTGCAACCACTAAACTTTTCATTGTCTCCATAGTTTTGCCTTTTCCAGAATGTCAGAGTTAGAATTATACAGTATGTAGCCTTTTCAGATTAGTTTCTCTTACTTGACTATATGCATTTAAGGTTCCTCCATATCTTTTCATGATTTGATAATTCATTTCCTTTTATTACTGAAAATATCCCATTGTACGGATATACCACTGTTTATCTACTCAGCTAATGAAGAAGAACATCTTGGTTGCCTCCAGATTATGGCAATTATGAATAAAGCTGCTACAAACATTCATGTGCAGATTTTTGTGTGGACATAGGTTTTCAACTCTTTTGGATAAATACCATGGAGCTCAATTGCTCAACTGCAAACCCGGGCAGCCAAAGCAGAGCGTGCGGAACTTTAACCACTAGGCCACAGGGCAGGCCCCCCCCACTGAAGTTTTTTAACTTTCAAGCTTGTCTACACAAAGCCTCCACAAATTTGTCAGTTACAGTTTATGTTTTCCTACTCAGGTACTGGCTCCATAAGTGGGCTTCCTTTCCTGAGCTTTTGCTTTGGTAAGTTGTGATTCTCTGTATCTACCTGTCTCTCCAATCTTATGAGCAGCAATTTGCCCCATGAGTTCAAGTCTCTGATGGATCAAAGAAGAGTAATTGATTTTCAGTGTGTTCAGCTTTTTTCTTATTGTGAGGATGGGAGTGTTGACTTCGAAGCCCCTTACATGCTGGACCAGAAAACCTCATCTCCTTTTTAGGAACCAATCTGTGAAGGGAGCAAGAGGATTTGCAGGCAAAGAATATTTGGACAAGGGGTCTCCTTACTAAAGCTGGACCATATGCCCAGACTGAAGGCCTTCCTGGTTGGGGCATCAAAACAACACAGGCATCCCCTTTGCCAGGAAGCCTACAGGACCACCTTCAACTAGTTAGAATTCCTCCTCTATGTGCAGACCTCTATCATTGTACTTTTGTCAGGAATTAGGAGTCTCTCTCTCTCTCTCTCTCTCTCTCTCTCTCATTGGTCATTGGGTAAAAGCCAGAGGTCTAATCCCAGGATTGGGTCCAAGGGAGAAGCCTATGCTTGAGCAGAAATATTTCTAAAATCGTTCCCAAATTAAAGTATGCCAAGGCCCAAACAGAAATCTGAGGACCAGGGAAAGTACGACTCACAGTGAGGCAACAGGAGGAGATCTGGACAACCTCCCCAGGGGGATGACACAAAGGGTGGAGTACCTACCTGCTTCCATCCTGTATCTGGGGGGAGGGGGGTCCAGGACAGGGTGGACACTTGTAAAACTTAAAGAAATTGTCTCTCTCTGGAGCAGTCTGTGTGCTCCTAGAGATCAGGGCGTGTCAGATTCCTCAGAGCACGGGGCTGGCACAGAGTAGCCTCAGTAAGTACTTGACCTGAACCGATCCTTAGGAAGCCCAGAGCACAATACTGGGCAGCACAGCAAGCAAGTAGTCAGCCCACAAGCTCTCACGTCAATTTATTCTGGCCCTCCTCTCCATGGAGAGTCGGAGAACAGGCTTCCCCGACTTAGGCAAGTGCCCTATTAGGGGGATTCAGAGATTTCAGCACTGAGAAGATCCATCTCTCTTGAAACCAGACAATGAACAGCTGAAGCAGGGCAAGTGCAGAGCTTAGCCAGGAAGCTGAGAACCTAGGCACATCCAAGCTGCCCTACTGGGTGACCCAAAGGGACCAGCACCAGGCAAAGCATATCACAGATGCCCTCGAAAACAGAGACTAAGTCCATAGCTTGTGTGACAGCAAGCAGACTTTAATCAAGGGTGCAAAACCAGAGTGACCCCAGCCTCTTCAGTTACATTAATTTCCCTTTTCTCCTCAGGACATAGGCAGGAAGGAAGCCTGTTTTCTAATGAGAATCCAGAAATCAGTCTCCATCCCCAAGCTGTTTACATGGACTGGTTCAGATCTCTCTCACTCTGGTTGGCTTGCAGTCTGTTTTCTTCCTTGAGAACAGGAGTCTTCTCACATGATTCATCTATCTTTTGAGGTGCTGGGTGTAAGGGAAGGCACCTTGGAATTAAGCTGCCATTACACTAGCTGTTCCCTCTGCCTAGAACACTCTTCCCCAGATATCTGCATGGCTAGCTCCCTCACCTCATTTATCCTTCAAATCTTTACTCAGATATCACCTTCTCAACAAGGCTCTATTATAATGTGCTCCCTCAGCATTCCCAATCTCCCTTACTTTGCCCTATATTTTTTCATAGCTCTTATAAACTTCTCTGTCTTTCCTTTTCCTGTCATTTGAATATGATATGCCTAGTTATATCATATAACTTATAATATGTATTGACTGCATCTTAGTATTACTAGAATGTAAACTCCATAACAGCAGGAATTTTTGTCTGTTTTGGTCACTGATATCCCAAGCACACAGAAATGGCACAAAAAGGTATTCAATAGATAAGTGTGTGAATGAAAAGAGAAACATAGGTTCAGATCCCACCCTGTCACTTACTCCAGCTGTGTGCCTTAGGCAATTTGCTTCCCTCTCGGCCCCAGTTTCTTCATCTGTGAGACTGGGGTCCAAGCATCCACCTTGCTGGATTATGCATGTGAAATGCCTGGGAGGGTGCTTGGCATGAACAGACAGTCAATAAATGGCCGGCCAATTTACATAATTACTGCCCCCCTCAAACTCTTCACCTTCCATCTCTTATAAGTACCCTTTACTCAGGGGCATCACCAATGCAATTAATGTGGCAGAGCCTTCAGGTATGGGGCTGTGATGAGGAAGTTAAAGTGCATGAAGCCGTGAAAAACTCAAAGATCTCAGGATTCTCTCTTTCCTGTGCCAGCTGGGCTGACTCTAGAGCAACCCCCAACCCCCAGTTACATGGCAGCAGAAGATCTGGAACAATCTTGGGCCCCATGAGAAATCTGAGCCCTCCTTTGATGTACTATACCACATTTGACACAGTTGATTTTCTAAGCCCTCTGACCACCAGGGATCAAGCCCACAACAGGAAAGGGACTCAGAGCTCACCAGCACCTCACAGATGTGTGGAGAAGATCAGGCCACTACATGCACAGGAAACTCCTCCTACTGCTTGGCACCTGTGGAATGAAAAGAGGATGCTAAGGAGTGGGTTTCCCAATCAGAAGTTAGGGTCCCAAGCTCTGGAGCCAGCCTGGGTTCATGTCCTGCCTCCACCACTCAATAGTTGTGAATTCTTTGGTTCCCTAAGGTCTCCAAGCATCAGTGTGCTTACTGTAAAATGAAGATATTAACAGTGCCCACCTCACTGGATTGCTATGGGGATTAAGTGAGATATGCTTATGAAGTGTCTTAGCATACTGCCCGGCATCTAACTATAGTAATGATCATTAAGTCACTTTCAAAGGCCTTTAAACACCAGGTAAGTCCTATCAGACCACCTTGCCAGCAGTGGCTTTGGCCAGTAGGAACCATACAAACCATGGCTGTGAGGTAGGAAAGGGTGAAACATAACCATGCCTTCAGGACCATTCAACTCAACCAGCCAGGGAGGGGACAGCTTCCTCTAAAACCTCAAATTTTAATTTCTAATCTTCTCTAACAGTCTGCCAAACAAAACCAATTCGCAAATTATAATCTTCAACTGGTGATCAGAACTCAGTGGTGTATATATGTGTTGTATGTGTGTATCATAAATCAGGAAACAATTTATCCGTGTCTTTATTCACTCAACAAATGTTTACTAGGCACCCAGTCTGTGCCGTGCTTCTGCTAGGCACCCTGCAATGGGATATAGCCTCTGCTCTCAAGGAGCTCACAGGTAATGGGGGAGACACAAACAATCCCAGTAGGACTAGCACAGTATTTCACCAGAAATATGCTGACGGTACAATACAAATTCAGCAGAAGGACAATTACCCTAGAAGGGGAGTTCAGAAAAAGCTTCTCAGAAGAAAGCACTTCTGGGCTGTTTTGAAAGATGAGTAGTACACGGTGGGGAGGCAAAAGTCTTGCCCAGGTCAATGTCTGCGTTTCGTCTGCTCAGGGGGCTCACACAGCTGGAGAGGTCACTGAAAGGGCCAGATGGTGCAGGGCGAATACTAAGGACCATAACGTGATCCACGTACATGTGAAAACCAGGAGTTTGGAGTTTATCCTGAAGGCTGTGAGGAGCCATTGCAAAATGTATAAGCAAGGTGGGAGCTAGCATGTTATTAATTTCTTAAATTATTCATTTCTAAAAATGGAAACACAGTATACACATGCACACAGTACAAAATTCAAAAGGTCCAAAAGGGTTTATAGTGAAAAAACTAAGTCTCCCTCCCAATCCTTTCTGCTAGCCATGCAGCTCCCCAACCCAGAGGCAACCCCTGCTACCACCATCTTGTAGATCTCCCCAGAGATCCACTCTATCACTCTGTTTGCATAAGGCAGAGAATGGTGACATGGTAAACACACAATTTTGTGTCTTTTTTCATTTATTATCTTTTGGAGATTATCCCTATTAGTACATTTCCAGTTGCCACATTTTTTTAACAACCCTGCAGTATTCCAATGAAAGAGATTTTGATTGTTTTAGATTAGCATTATGGGAGGTGCCTGCCCTCTGGCTGGCGCCTGGAGAAAGGAAGGGAGCTGCAGTTGGCACAGCCCTTTGCTTTCCCCTATTCTCCTTCCCTGGATATGGACATGATACCTGGAAGTGATCAGCCACCTTGACGATGAGGCAATAGGCCATCATCTTAGGGATGGCAGGAATGGCAGACTGGAAGGTAAATGGAATTGAGCCCTGGATGACGTGGTTGAGCTGCTGCACCAATCTGGTCAGCCTGCCTCCTGGAGTATCGTTATGTGAGGAAAATTAGTCCCTATGTATTTAAAACAATGTAGTTGATTTTACCTGTAACTGATGGCACTCCTAATTGAGAGAGAAGTTTCCTTCCCTCTTTCCTTTCCTTTTTTCATCCTGTTTTTCAGAGATTCCAACCAGAGTTAGGGAACCCAATCAGGAAAGCCAGGGACCTAGTTTTATAACTGTATTAATCATACCTTTTATTTTCTGTATTCTGGTACTTTGACATCTGGGGCCTTGCTAACCCTGGAGGGACTGCCCCCCCGCCAAGGTTAGCCAATTTCTAGATATGGTAAACAACTCGCTTGTGAGTGCACCTTTCAAATGCAAGCCAACCAATCCAGGCCATTCCCCCAACCACCTGTTTTATCAGGCTCCACCTGCTCTAATCACCCCAGGGCCAGGTACTAGACAACAGGAACACCACCTGTGCCCCAGAGCCCACTGAACTTATTCAAATTGCTCAATCCTAAACCTGCTTACCCTGCCTCACCTATTCCTTTCCATGGGAACCACAAGAAAGGCTCTGGCCCAGTTTCCCCAACTCCCTCTACCTCGTGACTGACCCTAGTGCTTCCCTGTATGGCCCCCATGGCATGGCATGTCCCTGTCTTGGGATCCGTGAGTATAACAAACTATCTTTTCAATGGCAGTTGTCTCCTGATCTGTTCGCCTTACTATAACTGAATAACAATAAAACTATATTAAAACAATAACCAGAAACTTTTCTCTGGATCCTCCAGAAGAGTGGCAGTGTAAGGCAAACAATTACAACTATTTGCCCTCTTGCCCTACAACTCTGAATAAGTTCTTAGAAGACAGGGACCATGTTTTAAATAACTTTGTCTCCTCTCCACAGCACTAGGAATAATGCTTGCAATGAATAATGGCCCAAAATGGTCCTCAGAGAACTCACAGTTCAGGTCAGAGACAGACATGTAAACCAGCAATGACAATATACTCTGTAAATGCTCCAATGGAGTAGTGCACAAAATAGAGTGGGACAAAGAAATAACATCTGATTTTGGTAGGGAAGTTGAGAAAGGTTTCACAGAGGGTTTGGGGTGAGACTTAACAGATGAATACGACTTTGCCGGGCAGCCAAAGGGAGCAGAGTATTGGGGTAGAGACAGATGTGTAGAAAACATTCTAGGCACAGACACAGTGAAAGAGGAGAGCAAGGCACATTCTGGTAACTCCTCTCCAAACCCAGCAGACAACTGTTGCCTCTCTGAGGCTGAGGAGGAAATCATCCTTTCTTTTTTTTGTGACCCAAAAATCTAGCTCCAGTAGCTTTAGCTAGGGCACTTAAAGATTTGCTGAATGACTATTTAGACTTTAAAAGCAATTTACCAACTGTGTTCAATATTAGTAGCTACTTATTAACACTCAGTTCAATTAATATTCTGTTTTATTACTTATAATAAATGCTAATTACTAAATATCACACGAATTTTTATACTGGCTACTAAATATATATCTAGATTAGTAAAACTGCTGGTCAAATCTACAGACCTTCTCCCTTAGACAAAATCCCTTCTTCTTGATCCATTTAGGAACTGTCAAAAAAAGGTTTATTCTCCAACAGTCCATGATTGAGCATGTCCCACAATTTCCCCTCTCCTGAAGATGATCCAGGTAAAGGTCGGGATGGATGCCACATATTTTACTTCCTACCCAATGGCTAGGTAACCTGTGCAGCAGAATAATTTTTTGCAGCATTAATTTGGATCGGGTCTTTACATTCTATACTTGCTGCGAGGGCAGAATCTGGAAGGTTGGGGAAGGAACTGTGAGTCTCTCAAGGAGTGGGCATTGAGGTCCTGCTTCCAGTGCTCAGGGGTGACATGGTGCACGGGGTTGAATCTCTGTCATCCAGGTTCCAATCCCCACCCAAGATTCTGGCGTCATAAGAAAACAACCAAGCTATCAGACTCAATGGGACTGCCAGGACTGGACAGTAGCTGTTTCAGAAGCGATCTGATGACTGGAAGGGCCATCCCAGCATCATGGTGCAACATAAGATCCAGATAGCTCTCCATAATCTTGGGAGTTTGGGGGAGCCCACCAACAAGGCAGATAGTGGTGGGGGTCTTGATAACAGAATTAAATTTAAGGACAACAAAGACATGCAATATTTCTTGCACATATTAATCTATGGGTTGAAAAATCATACCAACTATACATTTTCCCCTTGATTCCTCTGGACAGTTGAGCAAGGAAGACTCTGCACCAGCAGGCTGGCAAGCATCCACTCATCCAGGAAAACAAATATTTGGGGGCTTATTTTGTGGGTCTACTACCAGATAGGCCAGGGATAAAGGCTTTCTTCCCTTCCCTTTGTATTCCTAATAAGAAATGAGGAGACAAAGTGGACAATAGAGCAAAAGCAGTTTCTGTATTGCAGCTGGGGAAGAGATAGAAATGAAATCCACCAGCTCAGGAAGAGAGTCAGGAAGGCAGTACCCAAAATGTCAGCAGGGAGCTAAATGACCCAGCATGACTACTTTGAGCATGTAGCTGAACTCTTGCTGGATTTGTCCTAGGCCAAGCAAAACCAGGTCACTTTGAATACACAGGACCCAAAGCTCTTCTTATAAGAAGTGCCTCTTATAGAAATAATCTGACTGAGTCTTTGGAGAAATGGCTGCACCAGGCAGTGGGAGCTAAGAGTAGGTGTGCACACAGTGCCATGTGGGTCCAAACTGTGGCTCTGCTTGTACAAGTCATAATCTTTGCTTGTGTCAGGCAGCTTCGTGGCACAGGTGAACAGGTACCCTTTGCAGGGGAGAACATGATGGAATTTCACCTTCAGGAAACTTGGACCTCACCTCAATCTACCTAGTACAGGTATAACTATAATGAAGAGCACAAGAGAAAGTCTAGTCGTAACTCTTTTAGAATTCTAATCCCAGAACATGTTTGCTAGATACCAGTTATTTAGAGAACTATAAAAGTATAAAAGGGGCCTCACCCCTTGACCCTGTTCCCAACTCACTACCACATTCCAGCAGAAACTGAAAAGCTGAATGAGGGGAATCTTACTCCTGCTCTAGTTTGGAGAATCTCTCCCTCTTCCTCTCCTTGTCACTTTTGCCCATGTACAGTGGTTTGAAAGTGAGAAAAGAAGAAACTCTTATTAAAAAAAAAATCTCATCACCTTCCTCCAAAAAATTGTAAGGAAAAGAGATCCAGATCCTGTGACCCATGTTTAAGATCCAGTATGGTCTGAATTTTCTATTTGGAATCTTTAGAAAAGGGTTATACCTACGTTTTCCCTTTTTACTTCTTCACTTCATGCCAGTTGTCTGGGCATACTGGCAGTCCATTGTCCTACTGACATTCCAGCTTCCTAGACCCATGACTCTACGCCAGTAATTTTTAACAGGTTGCAGAAGCTACTTTCTGTATTATCAAATATCTTCTTTAAGAAGATGTCTTATTCTCTGTAAACTGGACATGAAGCTCTTTTTCTTGGAATGGGAGGAAGAATGGTCTTTGACTTGTCTCATTGTGGGAAAGAGCTTTAAGGTCTAGCGTATTCCAGACACTTGAAGTCCATTTTAATTCTAATATCCTATCATTCCAAAAAGTGTTTTCCAAACTTTGTTCCACTGAGTAATAGTTTTTCCTAAATGTTCAGTGAATGAAATAGTCTAAGGTCAAATAATTTTGAAAAAAGATGTATATTTTGAAAATCTCTCCCTCTTGAAAATTTATGATGTTCATTAGTATATTCAAGATGCTGAGAAGTCATGAAGTAAGGAAATCAATTTATCTGATTTTTTCAAATATAAATGACTCAATAACCCCCTCTTTCACATAATACCCATGAACATCCACCTGACTTCCCTGGGAAGGGCTGTCCTTAGGAATATAGGAGCATCTGGTTTCCTAATTGTTACAATGAAGATCAATCAATGACTCTAATCTGTTTATCCGAAATCCATAAAAAGCTCTATACACAGAGAAGTTAATCACAATGTTGTTTGTAATAGCAGAAACCTGGAAACAACTCAAATATCTTAAAATAGGGATTGAGAAAATATGTAATGGAGCAACCATATCAGAATATTACGTAGCCACTAACAATATTTATGAAGAACTCTTTAAAACCTATGAAACTCATCAAATCATATATATTAAATATATGCAGCTTTTAATCAACTATACCTCAGTAAAGCTGTTTAAAAAAAAACTATGGGGGCCACCTGGTGGCGCAGCGGTTTAGTTCGCACTTGGCAGCCCAGGGTTCGCAAGTTCGGATCCCGGGCGCTCGCCGATGCACTGCTTATCAGCCGTGCTGTGGCGGCGTCCCATAAAAAGTAGAGGAAGATGGGCGCGGATGTTAGCCCAGGGCCAGTCTTCCTCAGCAAAAAGAGGAGGACTGGCAATGGATGTTAGCTCAGGGCTGGTCTTCCTCACAAAAAAATAAATAAATAAAAATAAAATAAATAAAATTTTAAAAACCTATGAAAATGTTCATTAAATGTCAGGTGAAACACAGTATATACAGCAAGTTCTCGACTACATACAAAATATGCGTGGAAAAAATATATTGATTTAAATATCTTTTGGGCCTGGTAATATTGTGGACTAGAGCTCCTGAAACTCATCTGCTATGTAATACCTAGAAATATTGGATATAATATTTTTAAGACCTCACTTTTAGGTGGTTTGACAAGCCTGCAAGAAAGGAAGGAAAGGCCAATGAAATTAGGAACTTGGTCACATTGGAAGAAGAGTGAGCTCTTAAGAGGCTGAAAACTTCGGAATAGACTAGAAAAGTCAAGAATGGTGGTTCTCAGTAAGGATGGCATTGCCCCCCAGGAGGCAATTAGGGAATAAGTGGGGGAATTTTTGGTTATCACAATTGGAGGCCACTGTTGGCATTTAATGGGTGAGGGGTCAAGAATGCTAGACATCCTGAAAGGCACAGGGTATTTCCTCACAACAAAGCATCAACCTAAGAACCTCTGGCCATTGATGTAGGTGAAACACATGCTTATAACCATTTGAGCCTAGAGCCTAACCCTGTTTTACATGATTTTAATATATACAGAACTTTTCAGGAATTCAACCACTCTGTAAATCAAGGGAAAACTAAACTTTGTTTTATCTGGAAATTTGTCAAGAACTGTTCATCATTTTGGAAAACGACATTGCCAATGGTGATGCCACCATGACATTCAAGTCACCAATACAACATACACATATCAGTTGGCATATTTTAGTGTTTACATTCTAGTGTTTACAAATATGGTGAATCTACATACAGTGGGGTGAGCACTTGATTACTTCATTATGTCTTCTAGTATGGTGGAATCTGAGCATTTATATATTAAAAATACTTAAAATTTTATTACAAACTACTTTCTGTTATTCCTTCTCTATATCACATTTATGGTATTGTATTGATTTGGGTTGAAATGGTGCAGAATCATGTGCAATTGTCTACAAATTTCATTCCAATGAAGTAAAGGAGACATTACAAAATATTTCTTATAAAAGGGGGCATCAGTCTGATGGGATTGAAAATCACTGTATATACACTCCCTACAAATGGCTTTTCTCATTTAATAGTAAGACTCAGAAATTTTTGCATATGTAGTATGGATGTACCATAGTTTAGTTAAATATTTACTATTAGTGGACATATAGGTTATTTCTAATTTTGTGCTGTTAGAAACAATGAATGTAATGAAATCTTCCCATATACATCTTTGTGCACATGTGCACACCTATCAGGGATAGATATTGAGAAGTAAAACTGCTAAATCAAGAGTAGATATATTTTAACCTTTAAAAGGTACTGCCAAATTTCTTTCTAAAAAGGCATACCAACTTACACTCCCACCAAGAATATATAAAAATAAGTTTTTCCCCACATCCTTCCTGACACTTGAGTTTTTCAATCTTTTTATTATTTGTAAATCTTTGGAGATAAAAATTGTTTCCCATTTCAAGTTGCATTTCCCTGACACTAGTCAAGTTGAATGAACATCTTTTTAAATATTTCTTGGCCACTCTACTGCCTTAGTTATTTGGAATTCATATCTTTTATCCTTTTTCTTCTTTGGGGTTGATTTGTAGGAGTTCTTCATATATTCTGACTACAAATTATTTGTTTGCTTAATATATATGTTGGAAATTACTTTCTCTAGTCTGTTGCTTAGCTTTCAACTTTGATCATACAGAAGTTTAAACTTTTGATATAGTCAAACTTATCACTGTTTTCCTTTATTGCTTCATTGTTTTTGGTCTTAAAACAATTAAAACAAATCAAAAACATTGTTTTTGGTCCTAAAGAAGGCTTGCCCTACCTCTAGACATCATTTTCAATGGCTGCATAATATTCCACTGTATGGATGTATCATAATTTATGAAATTCTCTCTCACTATTAGAAATTTAGGTTGTTCCATCCTTTCACTATATAAATAATGCTGTGCAAAACAACTAAGGGTTCCACTTGATATTTCTAACACATATCTTAGGGCCTAGCAAACTAAGCATAATAAGTGTTTCTTGAATGGGCGGGCGAGGGTAGAAAGACAGAAAGGTTCTTCCACACTGACATTCAAGGCATGTTAAAAAATGCAGCCTCATGTCAATCAAATTATTGGGGAATTAGCCCTACAATTCTACTTCTCCTTTAGCCTATCTAATCAGGAACTGACTCTGCTTCTAAAATCTAGGCATAGAAGTAAAGCTTCACTTTCCCCTTCCAAAGGGTGGGACAACTACCTGAGACACATTTAATCACATACCTGAGTCCTCCTTCTTATCCTGACTTCAGTTTTAGGGCGCCACTTTGCCTGGTGAGTCTTCAAGGTTTACTTCTTAGAAGGTGGTAAATGAGCCTGAGAAGATGAGGCAGCAGGGAGAGAAGTCTGAGACCCAGCAGGCTGGGCTGCCACAGATTTGTGAGACTCAGCTCTATTTCCAGCAGGAGGAGTTTCATATCTTGGACGCGGGGCTTCATTTCCACTAGGTAGTGCTCCATATCCTTCAGGCGGGGCTCCATATCCCACTGGTGAGGCTCCATATCCCACAGGTGGGGCTCCGTATCCTTCAGGCGGGGCTCCATATCCCACTGGTGAGGCTCCATATCCCACAGGTGGGGCTCCGTATCCCACTTGTGGGGCTCCATATCCCGCAGGTGGGGCTCCATATCCCACTGGTGGGGCTCCATATCCCACTGATGGGCCTCCATATCCTGCAGGCGGGGTTCCATATCCCTCCAGTGGGGCTCTATATCCTGCCGGTGGGGGTCCATAGACAACTGGGTATGCTGAGAAGGAAAAAAAAATCAATTACTCATTTTTCAGAGTGGACAAGGAATTAGTGAGAAGAAAGAGTAAGATAAAAAATAATGCTGAAGCAAACTGACAAAGGAAGAGGATTCAGGCAGAATAATGCTAAAGCCAGATCCTTCAGCCACCACCAGTTGAAGGCTTTATCATTTCCTGTTGTGGAGGGATTCAAATTAACATGAAAACAACACTACAGTTATATCTCTACACTACTTATAGCTGTGCACCAATATATATTTTACTTAATAAAGTTTGTTTTGATTATGAAAAAAGTAATACATGCTCAATGAGGAATACATATTTGGAAAAGAGAGAAAAGATGAATTTTTAAAATTCATCTATAATTCCATCATCAAAGACAAAAACTTAATATTTTAGTGTATTTTCTTGTAGGATCTCTGTTAATATTTTTTAAACAATCATGATAATAACAACTGTACAGTTTTTTATCTGGGTCTTTTTATTTGACATTATAAGAACTTCTTTATATTATTAATGTATTTCATAAGTTAAAAGTTGGACAATATCTTATCATATGGATAGGTGCTACTTAATTCCCCTGTTGTAGGAGAGCATGTTGTTTCTAACCTTCCAATTAATATTACAATAGACTTTGGTTTTATTTATTTCCTTGGCTACATTCCCAAAGTGATTTAACTGGATCAAAGTGAATGGACAACTGTCAAGTTATCTTGCTGTAATCCATATTTATGTTTAAGCTAACTAGAAAAAAAACTTTAAAAGAACTGTCTTGAGGATGCTCAAAGAACTAAAGAAAGATATGGAGAAAGTCAAGACAATGACGTATGAACAAAACAGAAATATCAAGAAAGAGACAGAAAATCTATTGACACCAAAAAGAAATTCTGGAGCTGAAAAGTACAATAACTGAAATGAAAAATTCACTAGAGGGATTCAAATTTAGATTTGAGTAGATAGAAGAAAGAATCAATGAGCTTGAAGATAGGACAATGGAAATTGTGGAGTCAGAGGAACAGAAAGAAAGAAGATTGAAAAAAAGTGTACAGAGCCTTGGGGACCAATGGGACACCATCTAGCAGACAAACATATGCATAGTGGAAGTCCCAGAAGGAGAAGAGAGAGAGAAAAGGGTAGAGAGGATATTGGGTAGAGAGAAAAGGGTAGAGGAAATAATGGCTGAAATTTTTCCAAATTTGATGAAAGACATGAATATAAACATGCAAGAAGCTCAACAGACTCCAAGTACGATGAACTCAAGGAGACCCACACCAAGATACATTACAATCAGACTTTCAAAAGCCAAAGATAAAGAGAATCTTGAAAGCAGCAAGAGAGAAGTGAATCATCACATATAAGGGATCCTCAATAAGATAACAAGCAGGTTTCTCATCAGAAACTTCAGAGGCCGAAAGAAACTGTCAAACAAAAATCCTATACCTGGAGTGATGTCAGCATCATGGTGGAGTGAGCTTTCCCCTTTGAATCTCTGCCCCCTAAGACACAATAAAAACATCATTTGCATACCAACAGAGGAAAATCATACACCACAAAAGACTTTTAACAGACCCAGGCAGCTGTACATCTGAAGGTGGAGGCCCAGGAAGCCCTGGAGGACATGAGGAGAGGTAAGGAGATTTACTCCCCCTTCCCATTCAATTGGCAATGCCGGTCAGTGCGGCTCACAGACAGAGAGGGGGGCAGGGTGGCCCTCTGCAGGAAAACTATCACCCTCCAAGTGCTCTCACAGAGGCACAGTGTTGAGCAATTCCCACAAGGAAATGACAACGGAACTGTTGCGGAGGTGTGGTCAATATCCAAGCACCCCAGGAGAGCAGATAGCGAGGGAAGAAAGAAGCCCCTGGGATGGGCAAGCAAAAGAGAGAGCCCCTCCCCCCACACGTCCTGTACTGCAGCACAGTCCCCTCGGGGATTTCAGTGGGCTCAGAACACACGGCTCGTGACCTCCACCCAGTGGCAGTAGGTGGAAACTGTGACCAGATATCCTCACCATGAGAAACAGTAAGGCAAAAACCTCAGGCTCTATGTAAAAGTATCTTAAATCTCCAGACCAAGAGGAAAATGACAAACACCCAGAAAGCAACCCTGAAGGCATAGAAATCTATAACCTAAATGATAGACAATTCAAAATATCTATCATAAAAAAACTCAACGAATTACAAGAACACTCAGAGAGACAATTCAATGAATTCAGGAATTTCTTCACAAAAGAGATTGAAACCATAAAGAAAAACCAATCAGAAATCTTGGAAATGAAAAAAACAATGGATGAGATAAAGGAAAATCTGGAATCTTTAAAGAAAAGAACTGACAATATGGAGGAAAGAATTAGCATTGTCGAGGATAGGCATGCAGAAATGCTCCAGATAGAGGAGGAGAGAGAACTAAGACTAAAAAGAAATGAAGAAATCTTCGAGAAATATCAGACTCAATTAGGAAATGTAACATAAGGATAATAGGTATTCCAGAAGGAGGAGAAAGAGAAAAAGGAGCAGAGAGTTTGTTCAAAGAAATAATAGCTGAGAATTTCCCAAACCTGGGGAAAGAGCTGGAAATAGCAGTGAATGAAGTCAATAGATCACCTAAATATATAAACAGGAAAAGACCAACTCCACGGCATAGAGTAGCAAAGCTGGCAAGAGTCAATGACAAAGAAAAATATTAAGGGCAGCTAAACAAAAAAAACAATATAACATACAAAGGAATCCCCATCAGGCTCTCAGCTGATTTCTCGACAGAAACTCTACAGGCTAGGAGAGACTGGAATGATATATTCAAAATCCTGAAAGACAAAAACCTTCAGCCAAGAATACTTTATCCAGGGAAAATATCCTCCAAATATGATGGAGAAATAACTCCCTGATAAACAAAAGCTAAGGGAGTTCATCACCACAAGCCCCCCACTATAAGAACGGCTCAAGAAGGCCCTTATGCCTGGAAAAAAAAAACCCGAAAGGGGATACAAAGTTTTGAGCAAGGAGAAAAATAAGGAGATTAAACCAGAAAAATTGCAGCTTTCTATCAGAATAGGTTAGCAAACACTTAATTATAAAAATCAAGATTAAGGGAAGGAAAACACCAATAATGAATACAAACTCATCACTTTATCACACACTCACAACACAAGATGGAATAAGTAGTGACAACAATAAATTAGAAGGGGAAGAGGGAAGAGATCAAATCGACTTAGTCTAAGGAAACAAGAGGCATCAGAAAATGGACTATCTCATCCACGAGATTTTTTACACATACCTCATGGTAACCACTAAACAAATAACCAGAACAGAATTACATATGACAAATAGAGAGAAAACTAAGAGAATCATCATAGAGAACTACCAAACTGAATTGGCAGTCCGAAACACATGGGACAAGAAATGAAGGAAATGCAAAAGAACCAGAAAATGAACAATAAAATAGCAACATTAAACCCTCATATATCAATAATCACTCTAAATGTAAAGGGATTGAATTCTCCAATCAAAAGACACAGAGTGGCAGGATGGATTAAAAACCAAGATCCAATCATATGCTGCTTCCAGGAAACACATCTCACCTCTAAAGACAAACACAGACTCAGAGTGAAAGGATGGAAGACAACACTATAAGCTAATGGCAAAACAAAAGAAAGCAGGAGTTGCCATACTTACATCAGACAAAGTAAACTTCAAGATAAAAAAGGTAATGAGAGACAAAGAGGGACAACATATAATGATAAAAGGGACACTTCACCAGGAAGATATATCACTTATAAATATCTATGCACCCAACACAGGAGCACCAAAGTACATAAAACAACTATTAACAAACCTAAAAGGAGATATTAACAACAACACAATAATAGTAGGGGATCTCAACACCACACTTACATCAATGGATAGATCATCCAGACAAAAAGGCAATAAGGAAATAATGGACTTAAACAAAAAGCTAGACGAGGTGGACTTAATAGATATATGCAGAGCACTCCACCCAAAAACAGTAGATTACACATTCTTCTCAGGCACACATGGAACATTCTCAAGGATAGACCATATATTAGGAAACAACGCAAACCTCTATAAATTTAAGAATTGAAATCATAACAAGCATCTTTTCTGACCGTAATGCTATGAAACTACTGGGAGAAAGTTTGATGAGGAGCAGGACATATAGACAGTCGCAAACGATCTTCCCACTAGATAATTATTAATTACAAAGAGAAAAGTAGTAACTTTACAGTGGAAAAATCTAGCAATATCAAGTATTCAACACAAACATCACCAATTATAGGAAAAACCATCGTCATATGCCTCCTAAAGACACATCACTTGTGTAGTATTCTTACCCAAAATATGCATAACCTAAATCTAATAGCAAAGACACATTAGAAAAACCCAAACTTAGAAATTAACTTAAAGAAGATGTGGTATACATATATATATATATATATATATATATATATATATATATATACACACACAATGGAATACTACTCAGCCATAAAAAAGACAGAATTGTCCCATTTGCAACAACATGGATGGACTTAGAGGGTACTATGTTAAGTGAAATAAGCCAGAGAGAGAAAGATAAACACCGTATGACTTCACTCATATGTGGAATATAAACTAACACACGGACAGAGAGAACTGTTTGGTGGTTACCAGGGGCAAGAGGGTTGGGGGGTGGGCACAAGGGGTGAAAGGATGCATTCATATGGTGACTGATAAACAATAATGTACAACTAAAACTTCACAATGTTATAAACTATTAAAACATCCATAAAATTTTTTTTAATCCTATATCTGACCAAACTCCTTCAAGAGTGAGAAATTAAGACATTCCCAGAAAAATAAAAGCTGAAGGAGTTCCTTACCACTAGATTTTCCCTGTAAGAAATCCTTAAGGGAGTCCTGCAGGGTGAAATGAAAGGACACTAGACAGTAATTTGAAGCCATATGAAGAAATAAAGATCTCAATAAAGGTAAATCATTGGGCAATTATAAAAGCTAATATTATTGTAACGATGGTTTGTAATTCCATTTTTTTGTTTTCTACATAATTTATCTATATATTTATTATTCATAAAGAATTATTAGATTATGTTTTGGAGCACACAATGTATAAAGATGTAGTTTTGTGACATCAACTGAAAGGGGTGAAGATAGAGCTGTAAAGGTGCAGAGTATTTGTATGTTACTGAAGTTAAGTTGGTAAAACTTCAAATTAGTGTCATAACTTTAGGATGTTAAACGTAACCCCCATGGTAACCACAAACTATTTTATAGTTATAGAATATAGACAAAAGGAAATGAAAAAGAAATTTAAACTTTTCACTGTAAAAGAAGTCAACTAAACACAAAAGAAGACCGTAATACAGGAAATGAAAGATAAAAAAGCTATAAGGCATATAGAAACCAAATAAAATGACAGAAGTAAGGCCCCATTATCAGTAATTACTCTAAATGTAAATATATTAAACTCTCCAATCAAAAGATAGAGATTGGCAGAATGGATAAAAACTCATGATTCAACTATATGCTGTGAACAAGAGACTTACTTTGGATACAAAGACACAAATAGATTGAAAGTGAAAGCAGGGGAAAAGATATTCCATGTAAACAATAACCAAAAGTTAGCAAGAGTGTCTATACTAACATCAGACTTTAAATCAAAAAAGGTTACAGGAGGGGGCCGGCCTGGTGGCGCAGCGGTTTAGTTCGCGCTTGGCAGCCCGGGGTTCACCAGTTCGGATCCCATGCGCCCGCCGATGCACTGCTTGTCAGCCATGCCGTGGCGGCGTCCCATATAAAGTGGAGGAAGATGGGCACGGATGTTAGCCCAGGGCCAGTCTTCCTCAGCAAAAAGAGGAGGATTAGCTACAGATGTTAGCCTAGGGCTGGTCTGCCTCACCAAAAAAAAAAAAAAAAAACAGGTTACAGGAGACAAAGAAGGAAATTACATATTAATAAAATGTTCCATACAGCAAAAAGATATAACAATTATAAACATTTATACACCTAATGACAGGCCATCAAAATATATGAAGCAAAAACTGACAGAATTGAAGGAGGAATAGACAGTTCTACAATAATAGTTGGAGACTTCAATATCTTACACTCACAATAATGAATAGAACAACCAGACAGAAGATAAGGAAATAAAGGACTTAAAAAACACAACTGAATCTAACAGACATATATATAGGACATTCTACCAACAACAACAGAATACACATTCTTCTCAAATGCACATGGGACATTTTCCAGCTTAGATCATATGTTGGGCCACAAATTAAGTCTCAATAGATTTTAAAAGATAGATATCATATAAAGTATCTTTTTCAACCACATTGGGATGAAGTTTCAAATCAACAACAGAATTACAACCAGAAAATTCAGAAATTTGTGGAAATCAAACAACACACTCTTAAAGATCCAATGGATCCAAGGAGAAATCACAAGGGAAATTAGAAAATACTTAGAGATGAATGAAATGAAAACACAACATACCAAAACCTACACAGCAAAAGCGTTGCTAAGGGGGAAATTTATAGCTATAAATGTCTACATTAAAAAACAAGAAAGATCTCACATCAACAACCTAACTTAAGGAACTAGAAAAAGAAGAACAGACTAAACTCAATGCTAGCAGAAGGAAGGAAATAACAAAGATTAGAGCAGGGATAAATGAAATAGAGAACAGAAAAACAATGGAGAAAAATTAGTGAAACCAAAAGTTGGTTCTTCAAAAAGATCCACAAAATTGACAAACCTTTAGCTAAACTGACCAAGAAAAAAGAGACAAAACTCAAATTATTAAAATCAGAAATGAAAGTGGGGACATCAGTATTGATTCTACAGAAATAAAAAGGATTATAATAGAGTACTATGAACAACTGTACCTCAACAAATTGGATAACCTAGATAAAATGAATGAATTCCTAGAAACACAAAATGTACTAAGACTAAATCATGAAGAAATAGAAAATATGAATAGACCTGATAAGGAGATTGAATCAGTAAAAAATCTCCCAAAAAAGAAAAGTCCTGGACCTATTGGTTTCACTGGTAAATTCCACCAAACATTTAAAGAAAAACTAATACCAATTCTTCTCAAACTTTTCCAAGAAATTGAAGAGGAGGGATCACTTCCTAACTCATCCTATTAGCTGTTGTGAATAATACTGCTATGAACATGGGAGTACAAATATCTCTTCAAGACACTGCTTTCAATTCTTTTGGGTATATACCCCAAAGTGTAATTGCTAGGTCATATGGTAATTCTATTTCTTGTTTTTTTGAGGAACGTCCATACTGTTTTCCACAGTGGCTGTACCATTTTACATTCCCATGAACAGTACACAAGTGTTCCAATTTCTCCACATCCTTGCCAAGACTTGTTGTTTTCTGAGTTTGTTGTTGCTGTTGTTTTTTTGATAGTAGCCATCCTAATGGGTGTGAGAAATGAAAACTTCTGTTCACACAAAAACCTGTACACGAATGTTTATAGCAGCTTTATTCATAATAACCAATACCTAGATAGCAGCAACCCAGATATCCTTAAACTGCTGAATAGTTAAACATATGGTAGTACATCTATACTATGAAATACTACTCAACAATAAAAAGTAACAAATGATTGATACACACAATAACCTCGATGAATCTCAAGAGAATTATGCTGAGTGAAAAAAGCCTATCCCAAAAGGTTACATACTGCATGATTCCATTTATATAACATTCTTGAAATTGCAAACTTACAGAAGTGGATAACAGATTAGTGGTTGCCATAGGTTAAAGAGGAGGAGGGTGTGGGAAGGAAGTAGGTGTAGCTATAAAAAGGCAACCTGAGGGATGCTTGTGGTATGGAAATGTTCTGCATTTTGATTGTATCAATGTCAATATCCTGACTGTGATATTGTACTATAGTTCTGCAAGATGTTACCAATGGTATTAACTGGGTAAAAGGTATAAGGGATCTCTCTGTATTATTTCTTAAAACTGTATGTGAATCTACAATTATCTCAAAATAAAAAGTTTAATTTAAAAAACCATAGTTCCAGCAATAAACAATCCAAAAAGGAAATTAGGAAAACAATTCCACTGAATAAAATACCTAGGAATAAATGAAACCAAGGAAGTGAAAGACTTGTGCACTGAAAACTACAAAACATTACTGAAAGAAATTAAAGAAGACCTAAATAATGGAAAGACTTCCCTTGTTCGTGGATTGGAAGACTTAATATTAAGTGAACATAGCAATTCTTCCCAAAGTGATCTACAAATTCAATGCAATCCTTATCAAAATTCCTATGGCCTTTTCTGCAGAAATGGAAAAGCTGATTTTCAAATTCATATGGAACTGCAAGGGAACATGGATAGCCAAAACAATATTGAAAAAGAAATACAAAATAGGAAGACTCACACTTCACTATTTCAAAACTTACTACAAAGCTATAGTAATCAAAACAATGTGACACTGGTATAAGGGTAGACTTATATAACCAATGGAATAGATTTGAGAGTCCAGGAATAAACCTAAACATCTATGACTGTCACCACTTAGGTGCCTTGAGAAACTCAGAGGTGGGTTCAGAAGCAGTTAATGGTTCCAAGTTGCTTCTTTTCCTTTTGTATGATAAGGAGATGTAACCACCACCATCCTGAAACTGACCAAGTGAGAAACTCAAGGGAGATGTAATCACCAAACATCCTGAAACTGACCAAGCCTCACCACAAGAGCTGCACCCTTGATCTTTCCCTTATTATTAACCAAAGATCTCTCCAGGAGGAACTTAGGCCTCATTATGTGGAAGCATGTTCTCCAATTGCGGCTGTGAAGACAAATACCCACCTCTCCCTTTTGAATATTCATTCCCATCCAAAATAAAGGTCCCTGCTTCCCTTTCTTCTGGGACGCCATGACTTTGGAAATGATTCCTCATGGCCTCCTATTTGCTGCAAATATAGTTTACTTTATGAGACAACTTCCACTGGTGTAGAGTCTTACTTAATTCTCCAGGAGGTGAGCCCACTTGGTTTGTAACATGACCAATTTATTTTCAACAAGAATGCCAAGACCACCCAATGGAGAAAGAATAGTCTCTTCAGCAAATGATGCTTCAGCAAATGATATACAAATGGCCAACAAGCACAGGAGAAGATGTTCAACATCACTGGTCATTAGGAAATGCAAATTAAACCACAATGAGAGACCACCTCACACTCACTAGGATGGCTTTAATATAAACAACAACAACAATAAAAAGGAAAATAACAAGTGTTGGCAAGGATGTGGAGAAATAGGAATTTGTACATTGCTGGTAGGAATATAAAATAGTGCAGTTGCTGTGGAAAACAGTTTAGTGGTTCCTCAAAAAGTTAAACACTGAATTACTATATGACCCAGTAATTCCAATCCTCAGTATACACCCAAGAGAAATGAAAACACATGTCCACACAGAAACCTATATACAAATGTTTACATTTTATAGCAGCTATTATTCATATAGCCAAAAGGTGGAAACAAGCCAAATGTCCATCAATGGATGAATGGATAAACAAATTGTGGTACATATGTACAGTGGAATATTATTCAGCCACAAAAAGAATAAAGTACTGATACACGCTACAACTCGGATGAACCTTGAAAACATTATGCTAAGTGAGATAAGCCAAACACAAAAGGTCACATGATGTATGATTCCTTTCATGTGATATATTTAGAATAGGCAAATCCACAGAGACAAAAAGCAGATGAGAGGATACCAAGAGATGTGAGGGGGAGACAATGGAGAATGATTACTTAGTGGGTAGGGAGTGTTTTTATGGGGTGATGACAAAGTTCTGAAACTAGAAAGAGCTGATGGTTGCACAACATTGTGAATACACTAAAAGCACTGAATTGTACATTTTAAAATGGTTAATTGTATGTTATATGAATTTCAACTCAATAAAAATTTTTTATAAAACCTTAGCAACACTTACTTTTAGATTTTGAATATTAGATTTTAAAAATCCTTAAAAACTAAGGTAACTATTAAGGTGACAAATAAGTATCCTTCAGTTGTATACAAAACTAAAAGTTGATGGACATGCACTTCATGCTCTAAGGAGAACTCAAGAAAGGGCCCACATTTTAGGGTCTGTTGGCAGCCTGTTAGGAGACCCTTTGTGACCCACCAGTAGGCTGACCACATTTGAGAATCACTGTTCTATCATGTTACTCCCAGGAACATGACTCAGCAGCTGTGGACAGGCACAACTGTTAAAGGGTACAGGGCATACAGCTCAGGGCTGGAGTCCTCAGTGAGGCTGAAGGGCATGGCACAAGCATGGTGGCTATGCTTGTGTGAAATGGGAAGGGGGAAGTGGGCAGGAGCATACATTTTCTGCTCAGGCTGTAAGCAGGGAGTGACTGTTCCCACTAATGGGAGTTGCCCAGGTATGCTCCATATTTATAACGTTATAGTTAAAAGTAAGCCTGAAACCAAAGCCCGGTCACTTGTTGACTTGCCACTAGGTTTCAGTCTGGAAACAAAGTCATGGACTCAACCATTTCCAACCCCCAAACCTCTGCTGCTTCTCCTATAGCAGAGTTGGAGGCAAGCTAGCAGTGACTAGATCTTTGAGCCTGTGGCATACTTTTCCACCATCCAGGAAGAACCTCTTTGCCATACCTTACCTGGACAAGGCATCCGTTGGGTGCACATCATGCTTCCCTGCCCAGTAACTACAAACAGTCCTGGAGCACTGAACCAGTAATTTACACTTCCAAGTGGAACTCCTCTGGCAGCTGAGAAGACAAGTTTAGCAAAATGGGACTCTTTAATTCTTTTAAGTCATATGTACAAGAGCTATCAACCAAATAATTAACAGAGTATTAACTATCCCCTTACATATGTGTCCAAACAATGCTCCCAGGATACAAGATAAAAAAATACGCACCACCCTTGTCCTGAACTGTATGCTTCCTGAGGGCAGAGATTGTGTCTTATTTGCCTGTGCTTATTCAGGGCCTAGCATTGTTGTTGTTATGTGCCATCACGTCAGCTCCAACTCCTGGAGACCCTGTGAATGAGTGATGTCTATAATGTTCTGTCCTCAAAGCCCTACTCAGCTTCTGTAGACTCATATCTATGGCTTCCTTTATGGAGTCAATCCATCTCATATTTGGTCTTCCTCTTTCCTGCTGCCTCCTACTTTTCCCAGCATTATTGTCTTTTCCAAAGAATCCTGCCTTCATAGCTCCTACCATAATAGGTACTCAGAAAAAATTTCCAAGTGAGGATTCTATGGAGTTGGCAAGATATATCCATTGAAGACCAATGAAATGGCAGTGTGGTACAGAAGAAAGCACTTCTGTTTGTCTCTCTCTGCACCTCTCTCATAAGGACACTTGTGATGGTATTTGAGGCCCACCTGGATAATCCAGAGTAATCTCCTCATCTCAAGATCATTAAACTGGGGCCGCCTGGTGGCGCAGCGGTTTAGTCCGCACTCGGCAGCCCAGGGTTCGCGAGTTCGGATCCCGGGCGCCCGCGGACGCACTGCCTGTCAGCCATGCCATGGTGGCGTCCCATATAAAGTGGAGGAAGATGGGCACGGATGTTAGCCCAGGGCCAGTCTTCCTCAGCAAAAAAAGGGGAAGATTGGCAACAGATGTTAGCTCAGGGCTGGTCTTCCCCACAAAAAAAAAAAAAAAAAAAAAAAGATCATTAAACTAAGTAAATCTGCAAAGACTCTTTTTACAAATAAGGTAACATTCACAGGTTCTGAGGATTAGACATGGATATATCTTTTGGAGACAGTATCAGCCTATCACACTAATTTCTGGCCTATGGCATATGACCATAAGTAATATACACCACTTCCAGGCCTGGCCCATGAAAACTTCCCAGGTGACATCTTTACTCTCTTCCCCTCTCTGCTGGCTATCCAAAGAGGCCATGGAAGCTACGTGCTGAAGATGGCAGAGCCTCTATTACCCTGAGCCCCTGAAGGGCTCTGTGGAACAGAGCTCCCTTTTACCCCTACTGATTGGCCTTTACATAAGCACTAAAATCTACTGTCTTTAAGCCATTGATAATTTGGGTTTTTCTGTTTCAATACTAGCATTATCTTAACTAATTCACTATAAATCTAAAGTTGTCCTCCTTACCCCTTTTACTCTCCTTTTCAATATCCTATTAGTATCCTTTCCCAGAAGAAGTAATTATTTTATTCACTTATACGTTTGCGTATTTCTTATATGACTCTCACAAGACTGTAAGTTTAACAAGGGCAAGGACTATGTATGTCTTGTTCACTGTTATATTCTCAATCATCTTGCCTAGCATTTGGCACACAATAGGTATTTGATATATGTTTGTTAAAAACATGAATCAAAGAGCTCTGACAAATCAACTCAGTAGAGGGGAAGGGAATCTTTCCTGGTCAAAGAATCAGATCATGAAGCATGATGAGTAGTTAATTCCAAAGGCCTCCAGGAAACCCATCTCACAAGCCCTGACTCTCGTTAGGGGAGCAGGGGTAGGCCCTCACACCTAAGCCATGATATAATCAGACCCAGAGCAGTTCCAGACATTGGGACAAGTTCATATAAGTTGTCTAAATCCTTCCTAAGGGGCCGTGTGACTGCTGGAACTGTGAACCTTTGCAGGCCAAGAAGCAGATCTTAATGAGAACACAAAGAGGATCCCCTAAAGTTGCCTGACCCTTAGCCCATAATCCTAAAAATAAGCCCTGCTCAGTACTGTGAGGCCAAAAATAAGAGTGAATTCAAGACCTAGTCTGCCATTGTCCTGAGTTCCCCAGACATCTTTTAAAGCAAGAGGAAATGGAGTTTCAAGTTTCTCCTCACCCTGTATTCCCATAGCTGTACTCCCTCTGTCTCCCAAGACATCCTGTTATCCAGTGTCAGGCTTCCAGGTGCTGTCTGCCTTCTGGACCATGAAGAGCTGTCAGTTGGGTACAGCTCGTGAACTCCCTGGCCTTTGTATCTTTGCACTCTATCATTAAAGGTAATTGTAAAAAATTTTCTTACTCCTCAACTTCCTATAAATTGGCTCTTCCACCACCTTTCTTCTCCAGCATTTCACTGAAATCTCTCTTGCTAAGACCACCAACAAACTCAAATTTCCACATGCAATGCACATTTTTCAGTCTTTATTTTCCCAAACATCTCTGCAGCAGCTGACACAGATGACCACTCAGTATTGCTTTAAACTTTCTCCTCCCTTGACTTCTGGGACAACAAATTCACTTGATTCTCCTCCTACCTCTCAGTCAGCCCCTTCTCAATCTTCACTGCAGGTCACTCCTCCCTGCCCATCCCTTAAATGTTGAGGATCCTTGGAACGCCATCCTTGATTCACTGAATGAGCCTATTACTAACATAGCTCCAGAGATGACCTGTGTGCTGAGGATTTCCAAATCAGTCTCTAGATACAGTACACCTTTGGAGCTCCAAGCTGAACGTCCACCGGCCTGTGGCATTACCATGTACCTCACACTTAATATGGTGCAGAGGTTAAGAGTGGAGGCTCAAAAGGACACAACATCCCTTACAGAGTATTCCTGCCAAAATGCATGGCCTGAATATAATCATGAGGAAACAGATAAACCCAAATTAAGGGACATTCTACAAAACAATAAGCCTGTCTTCTTTTTAAAATGTCAATATCATGAAAGACAAAGAAAAGCTGAGTCCAGATTAAAGGAAACCAAAGAAATAGGACAACTAAATTCAATATGTGATCTGGGATTAGATCCTGGATTGGAAAAAAAAAGTGCTATGAGAATTAGGAAGAATAATGGGTCAATCATTTGAATTTGAGTATAAACTATACATTAAATAATAGTATTGTTTCAATGTTAAATCTTCTGAATTTGATAAGCACACTGAGGTTAGATAAGAGAATGCCCTTGTTCTTAGGAGATATAGATTCAAATATTTAGGAATGAAGGAAATGATCTTTGGGACTTACTCTCAGATAGTTCAGTGAAAATTAAAGCAAAAAAAGAATAAGATAAAGCAAGCATGGGAAAATGTTAATAATGGGTGAATCTAGATGAAGGATCCATCAGAGTTCATTGTAATATTCTTTCAACTTTTCTATAAATTCGATTTTTTTAAAAAACTAAAATGTCTAAAAAGAGAAGAAGAGTAGCTTGAGGGTTCAAATTCCAGCTTCATCACTTGCTAACTATACAGTCTTGGGAAATTATATAACCATCACTGACTCAGTTTCCCCAGCCATAAATTGAAGATAATGATAGAACCTACATCATAAGATTTTTGTGAGGATAAAATATATTAACACATGTAGAGGGCTTAGAACACTGCCTAGTATATAGTAAGTATTCAATAAATGTCAGCTAGTATTATTTGTCTAAAACTGAAGTCATTTCCTCTCTAACTTAGATCTCTTATATTCTTGACTATGGTTTATAGCATCATGATCCAGTCAGTCTTCTAAGCTAGAAACTTCATTCCATCCTTCTGTGTGTCCCCAGCACGTTGTCTACACCTCTACTATAGCACATGCCATGAGATAGGGTAATGTATTGGCATATCTCTGTTTCTACTAGATTGTGTTTATCTCAACTAGACTGGAGTTAGGGGTGGAAGGCAAGGGAGAAAGGAGAAGACCATTCCAGACAGCAAATAGCTCAGAAGGCTCAGAGATGAGAGGACAAGACACAAAGAAGTCCAGTTGGATTAGAGTATAAAAGGTGAGAGAGTGAAGGGCATGCAGTGAGGCTAGACTGAATAAAAATATATCATAAAAGAAGTATTTGTATTCAAAGTTTGAAAGAGTTTTCTGGTACATCCATCAGATTAGGGCTGTAAGGTTTGACAGTGCCTCTTCCCTCCTCTCAAGGAAGATAGGGACTAAACCTAAGAGAAGCAAAGGCAAAGCCAGAGAGGAGAGAAGACAAAAAGGCATGCTAGGGGAAGAAGAGCTAAGGCAGCTGGGAATCCCTGACCTGAAAAAGAGACTACTCAAGGACATATGAGACCAGCATTTGGATGGATAAAAGACAATCAGGTATAATCAGTCATTCAGGTGTCCGACTGTAAGCTCCCACTAGATTGCAAACTCCTTCAGGACAGGGAGGGACTGAATAATCTTTGTGTTCCCAGCATGTAGTATGATATTTGGCACATAGTAGGTAGGCAGAAAATGCTTGTGGAATACATGTGCAACTACCAATTGCCTGACCACAGAGGCTAGAAAATCTTGACTGGTCAACAGTCCTATTTCAATTTCACAGCCCTCAAAACCCCAAAGTGCTTAATATCTTTATCATTATCACTCACCAGCAGAGGCAGCTTTCATCATCAACTGGGCAAATTGGATGGCACCTCCTTTTCTGAAGGTTAATTTAAAAGTAGCTTGTCCTTCCCAGCCGCCTGAGGGAAGAAATGGCACACACTTAATAAGAGATGGGCACAGCTGGCAACAGAAGAACTGCCACAAACACTGAGAAAAGTACTACCCAAAGAAGCAAGGCAGCTTTTGTTTGAATTCCAACATGAGCCAAGTCTGAATCTCAAACCTTCTGGAAGCTTTTGAGAAAAAAATACATTTCTGAGGGGGAACACTTACCATCTGGAGCTGCCCGAATGGTTCCTTTAATGTAGTTGGCGGCAAAGACTGGCTGTTCAATGGTACAGTTACTCATCAGATCAAATGGCATCATAAAAGAAAACATGGGATCATTGACTGAGTGTGAAGTCATGAAGATCACCTAAGAGAGGAAAAAACTTTGGAAAAGGAATGTAATTCATCCATAGATTGAGACATACAAGAGCAATTTAAGGTCAAGGCTGCTTTGGTATGCTGGCCTAATTGAGAAACATCACCAATTTTCTTCCATTACTCTTCAACATGGAAAATCTCAAAGCACAAATGTTTTAAAACACTTTGAAAGTCAATGTCTAACCTCTCTCAATTTCAAGGAAAATAAACGTAGAGTTAATCAAATCAAAGTAGAAGTACAAATTACCCGGTATGAAGTGAGAAATAATGTTCCCCTCTTTGTACCACTAAAAAGATTGGATCCCTCTGGTTGCTGTGGGAAGGACAGGTCCACATCCTGACATTGCTGCAAGACACTGTGGAAAAAAAGGGCAGATAGCACACAATTTAGATGTTATATAAAATGGCACACATAAAGCAGTTAGCACAGTTCCTAGCATATAGTAAGCACTCAACAAATGTTAGCTGCTGCTGCTGCTACTGCTACTACTACGACTACAACTACTATTTTATTGAAATAGAAAGGAATTTAAATGATCTTACTCTCTGACAATTCATTCATTCTTCTTCTTCTTTACCACTGGATTCTTTTTTTTCTTATCAAACCTACTTCTATTCTTAATGTCTGTTAATTCTTGTATTTCCTGTGCAGTAAGTACAGAGCACTGTGCTAATGGAAATGTTTCTTTGACTCTAGTAAAGAAGGCAAGGCACACAGAGTGATCCACAATCCTCTGAAGTGTTCCCTCTGCCTGTCATGTTCTCCCCTCACTCTTAACCTGAAAAACTTGGACTCATCCTACACTCACTCATAGAATCTTTTTGGGATTTTTTTTTCTTTCTTAGTAATTATTATAATATATATGTGTTTATTTGTTCAGTGTCTTCCCTAATGATCATTAGGGACAATGTCTGCCTTATTTGCCACTGTAGACCCAGCAAACAGTGGGTGCTACTAAATATTTATTGAAAGAATGAGCGAATGAAAACATGAATACAAATAATAATGCAAGCAACATATGACATATATCACAAATGACACAAAAATGTCGTGGCAATTTAGTGGAAGGAGGGATTAGTTTGGGTTGAAGTAATTAGGAATGACTTTCTAGAAAGGTTGAAATTTGAGCTGATTCTTAAGAGATGAATAGTGTTTCAGTAGGCAGAGGTGAAGGTAGGGAACAATCCAGATGGGAAACAAACAGCATTAATGGAGGTATGCAGTGGAAAGAAAACTGCACACTTGGGAGCAGCCTACCTGTGTAGATTCATCGAAACAGCGTGGAAGTGAGGTTGGGAGGAATAGTGACATAAAACTGGAAAGCCATGCTGGGAATAGAATTTGAAGACATCATTTGATAAGCAAGGAGCAACTGTAAGCTGCAGCTGTCTCAGCAGGGTAGTCACATGATCAAGAGGTGGTGGTATATCAGAGGGACCAGTTTAAAAATCCTGATGTGAGGTAATAAGAACTGAAACTAGGGTGGTGGTGTGTGGATAAAAAGGACTTTTTAAAAGATGATAAAAATATAGGATGCCAGCAAAAATGATGGAATCAGGAAGTCGAAAAGTCAGTCCAGAATTCTGGAATCTAATCAAAAGCTTATAGCAACTAGGGGAATATTTAATCAAGAAAAAATAGCTGAATCTCAATAAGAGAGCTTAGTGGTACTTTAACTTACCCTGTACCACTTTTGAAAACAATAACCCACATTTCTAGTATAGGTACCAAGTACCAGAGAGAGCAGAACAGACCTTATTCTCAAAGAATTGTGGTTGTTTGTTTTGACCTGTCTGGTGGCTCCCTGCCTGAAGGAATGGCTCAAAGAGTATGTGCCTAATTCACAACTCTCCCAGGACTGAGGTGACTAAACAGGGCACATTTGTCAAAAACATTTCAAGCCAATTGTATTAGTTGCTGCTGTCTGAGGTAAAGGATGACATTTTGTGCAAACAATAAACAGAAAAGTTAGGGAGGAAAGGCAGGGAATGAGATGCCTTGGGAATAAAGGCTTTGAAAAGCTCTGACATATTCATGGGAATCTAGAAAGCCACAAGCATACATTCCCAGGGCTGGGTTCATGTTCAGAAGAAACCTGAGAGGGCCCTAAACTTTTACCTCTGGCTGACAATGAGGCTGTGCTCAAGCAGGAAGTGAAAGCTAAGACAGAATTGTAAACTAACTGGCTGAGTGATAAAGACATGCTCCAACACATACACATAGAGCCCATCTACAAAGGCTGGGAGATTTTGTTGTTGTTGTTCCAGATATGTAAGTCAATTGTCAACTCACTAGTTGGCCACTAAGTTAACATAACAGAGACTTCAGTGGCCACACATGACAAAGAATATAAACTTTACAAAATTTATAGTTCAGAAAAGTCACTAAACAATAAATAATAACTATAACAAGCAGCAACAATATAACCTGAGGAAGAGAGAGAATCTGATTTCCAGAGAAGCCACATTATAATATTCAAAACGTCCAGTTTTCAACAAAAAAATCATGAAGCATACAAAGAAATGAGAAAGTATGGCCCAAACTTTTTTCTGTTAACAGGAAAAAAAGAAATTAATAGAAACTGCCCCTTAGGACAGACACTGGATTAACTAGACAAAAACTTTAAATGAACCATTTTAAGTATGCTCAAAGAGTTAAGGAAACTATGTCTAAATAACTAAAGGAAAGAATGAGAACAATGTCTCAAAGTAGAGAATATCAATAAAGAGATAGAAATTATAAAAAGGAACCAAATACAAATCCTGGAGTTGAAGGCTACAATAACTGAAATGGAAACTTCAATAGTGGGGCGGGGGGGTCAATGGAAGATTTCAGCAGGGAGAAGAAAGAATCAGTGAACTTGAAGATAGGTCAATTAAGAATAACAGTTACTACCCGAGTAACAGAAAAAGAAAGAATGAAGAAAAATGAGTAGAGTCTAACAGACCTGTGGGACACAATCAAGCATACCAACATATGCATAATGGGAGTGCCAAAAGAAGAGGAGGGAAAAAAAGAGGCATAAAGGATATTTAAAGAAATAATGGCCAAAAACTTGCAAATTTAATAAAAGACATGAATCTACATATCCAAGTTCAATAAACTCCAAGTAGAAAAAACTCAAAGAGATCCACACCAAGACACATTATAATTAAACTGTTGAAAGCCAAATACAGAGAATCTTGAAAGCAACAAAAGAAGTGAATTGTCATGCATAAGCAATCCTTAATAAGACAAACAACTGACTTCTCAACAGAACCTATGGAGGTGGGGGGTAGTGGGATGACATATTCAAAGTGCTAAAAGGAAAAAAATCTGTCAACAAAAGAATTCTATATCTGGCAAAACTGTCCTTCAAAAACTAAGAGGAAATTAAAACATTACTGAATAAACAAAAACAGAGAGTTCATCACTAGAGACCTGAACTATAAGAAATGCTAAAGAAAATCCTTCAGCCTGAAATAAAAAGACACTAGACAGTAAATCAAATCCACACAAAGAAATAAAGAACATTGGTCAGGATAACTACATAGGTAAATATAAAAGTCAGTATTAATGTATTTTTGGTTCAGAACTCTTCATTTCTTCCTATATAATTTAAAAGACAATTGTATAAAACAATAATTATAAATCCACAGTGATGGGTACACAATGTATAAAGATGTAATTTGTGACAATAACAATATAAGGGGGGCAGAGCTATATAGGAGTAAAGTTTTTGCATACAACCGAAACTAAGTTGGTATTAATTTGAACTAGTTTGTTATAAATTAAGATGTTAAATGTAATCTGCAGGGCAACCACAAAGAAAATAACTAATATATATACAGTAAAAGAAATGAGGAGGGAACCAAGATGGTACACTAGAGAATATCTATTAAACACAAAAGAAGGCATTAATGAAGGAATTGAGGAACAAAAATGATATAAGACATATAGAAAACAAATAGCAAAAGAGCAGAAATTAAGTCCTTCCTTATCAATAATTACATTAAATGTAAATAGATTAAACTCACCAATTAAAAGTCAGAGATTGGTAGAATATATTTTTTAAAAAACATGATACCATTGTATACTGTCTACAAAAACACTCACTTCAGCCCCAAAGACACAAATAGGTTAAAAATGAAAGGATGAAGGGCCGCCCGGTGGCGCAGTGGTTTAGTCTGCGCTTGGCAGCCCGGGGCTCGCGAGTTCGGATCCCGGGCACCCGCCGACACACTGCCTGTCAGCCATGCCGTGGCGGCGTCCCATATAAAGTGGAGGAAGATGGGCATGGATGTTAGCCCAGGGCCAGTCTTCCTCAGCAAAAAGGGGAAGATTGGCAACAGATGTTAGCTCAGGGCTGGTCTTCCCCACAAAAAAAAAAAAAAAAAATGAAAGGATGAAAAAAGATATTCCATCAAACAGTAACCAAAAGAGAACTGGATTGGCTATACTAATATGAGAAAAAATAGACTTTAAGAAAAAAATTATTACAAGAGACAAAGAGGAATAGTATATAATGATAAAAGGGCCAGTAATCAAAAAGACTTAACAATTATAAACATGGATGTACCTAACAAAATTCAACTAGACCTCATATATAAGGACACTCCACCTACAAAGCTAGAAGACACATTCTTCTCAAGTACACATGGAACATCCTCCAGGAAGGACCATATGTTAGGCCACAAAACAAGTCTCACTAAATTCACAAAGACTGCAATCATGCAAAATATCTTTTCTGATCACAATGGAATGAAACTAGAAATAATAACAGAAGGAAATCTGGCAAATTAACAAATACATGGAAATTAAACAACACACTCTTAAACAATGAGTGGATCAAAGAAACACAAGTGAATTTAGAAAATACTTTGAGATGAGTGAAAATGAAAACACACATACCAAAACTTTGAGATGCAGCAAAAGCAGTACTTAAGAGGGTAATTTAAAGCTTTAATGCCTACATTTAAAAAGAAAGAGAGTTTTCAAATCAACAATCTAAACTTTCACCTTAGGGAACTAGAAAAACAAGAGCAAACTAAACCCAAAACTAGTAGAAGGAAGGAAATAATAAAGATTACAGTAGAGATAAATGAAATAAAGAATAGAAAAACAATATAGAGAATCAATGAAACCAAAAGTTAATTCTTTGAGAAAATCAACAAAATTGACCAAGCTTTCATTAGACTGACCAAGAAAAAAAGAGAGAAAACCCAAATTACTAAAATTAGGAATAAAAGGAGGATGTTATCACAGACTTTACAGAAATAAAAAGGATTATAAGAGAATATATGAACAATTATTTGCCAACAAATTAGATAACCTAGATGAAATGGACAAATTCTTAGAAACAAACTACCAAAATAGACTAAAGAAGAAAGAAAATCAAATAGACCTCCAACAAGAAAAGAGATCGAATAAATAATCAAAAAACTTCCAACAAGAAAAGCCCAAGATCAGATGGCTTTCTTGGAATATTCTCCAAACATTTAAAGAAGAATTAACACCAGCCCTTCTCAAACTCTTTCAAAAAATTGAAGAGAATACTTCCTAACTCATTCTATGAGCCAGTATCACCCCGATACCAAAGCCAAACAAAGGAATCACAACAAAAGAAAACTAGAGAACAATATCTCTTATAAATATAGGTGCAAAAATATTCAATAAAATACTAAGTAACCAAATCCAGTGGCATATTAAAAGGATTATACACCATGACAAGTGAGATTTATACTAGGAATGCAAGGTACGTTCGACATACAAAAATCAATTAATGGTATGGTAATTAATTAATCATTATAGTAATACACCATATTAATAGAATGAAGAAAAAATGCATTTGACAAAATCCAACACTTTTTCATGGTAAAAACATTCAACAAACTAGGAATAAAAGGAACTTCCTCAACCTGATAAAGGGCATTTATGAAATACCCACAAGTAACATCATAATTAATTTTGAAAAACTGAGAGCTTTCCACTGAAGATCAGGAACAAGTCAAGTCTTGCCACTTCTGTTCAGTACAGCACTTGAGGTTCTAGCCAGGGCAAATAGGCAAGAACAAGAAATAAAATGCATTCCTCATTGGAAAAGAAATAAAACTATCTCTATTTGAAGATGACATGATCTGATACACAGAAAATCCCTAAAGAATACACAGATACACATACATGTACAACTGGAGATAATGAGTTCAGCAAATTTGTAAGAATCAAGAGCAACATACAAAAATCAGATGTATTTTTTATACACTAGCAAGATCAATCAAAATGAAATTAAGAAAACAATTCCATTGACATTCGTATCCAAAAGAATAAAATACTTAGGAATAAATTTTTAAAAGGAGATGAAAGATTTGTACACTGTAAACTACAAAACACTGGTGAAAAAATTTTAAAGACCGACATAAATGGAAAGACATCCCATGGTGATGGGTTGAAAAAATTAATATTAAGATGGTAATACTTCCCAAATTGATCTACAGATTCAACACAATTGTTATCAAAATTCTAACCGCTTTTCTGCAGAAATGTACAAACTGATCCTGAAATTCATATGGAATTGCAAGGGACTCCAAATAGCCAAAACAATCTTGAAAAAGAAGAACAAGGTTGGAGGACTCATACTTCCTGGTTTCAAAAGTTACTAAAAGCTACAGTAAGCAAACAGTGTGGTATTAGTATAAGGATAGTCATATAGATCAACAGAATAGAATTGAGAGTCCAGAAATAAACTCAAACATCTATGGTCAACAGATTTTTGACAAAGGTTGCAAGACCATTCAATGAGAAAAAATAGTCTTTTCAACAAATGGTGGTGGGACAGCTTGATACCCACATGCAAAAAAAATGAATTTGGACCCTTGCCTCACACCATATACAGAAATAAATTCAAAATGGATCAAAGACCTAAATGTAAAAGCTAAAACTATTAGAAGAAAACACAGGTGTAAAACTTAATGACCTTGTATTAGGCAACTGTTTCTTAAATATGACAGTAACAAAAGAAAAAATAGATAAATTGGACTTCATCAAAATTAGAAATTTTGTGCATTAAAGGACACTATAAAGAAATTGAAAAGACAACCCAAAGAATGGAAAAATATCTGCCATCTTATATCTGATAAGGGTTTAATATCTAGACTATATAAAGAATTCTTACAATTCAACAACAAAAAGACAAACAACCCAACTTAAAAATAGGCATAGGGCTTGAGTAGACAGTTCTCCAAAGTAAATAAATAATGGTCAATAAGTATATGAATAATGCTCAACATCATTTCCCATTAGAGAAACACAAATCAAAATCATAGCACTACACACCTACTGTGATGGCTATAATTATTTTTTTAATGGAAAATAACAAATGCTAGCAAAGATTTGGAGAAACTGGAACCCTCATATATTGCTGGTGGGAACATAAAGTGGTGCAGCTGCTGTGGAAAACAGTTTGGCAGTTCCTCAAAAAGTTAAACATAGAATTACCATATAGACTAGCACGTCCACTCTTATGTATATACCCAAGAGAAATGAAAACGTGTCTACACAAAGACTTGTATGCAAATGTTCAGAGCAGCATTATTCATAACAGCCAAAAAGTAGAAATGACCCAACTGATGAGTGGACACACAACTTTGGTATATCCATACAATGGAATATTATTCAGCCACAGAAAGGAATGAAGTACTGATACATGCTACAATATGGATGAACCTTGAAAACATTATGCTAAGTAAAAGGAGCCAGACACAAAAATCCACATATTGTATAATTCCATTTACAAGAGATGTCCAGAATAGGCATATCCACAGAGGGAGAAAGACGATTGGTGGATGTCGGGAGCTGGGTTGAGCAAAGAATAGGGAGTGACTGCTTAATGGACACACAGTTTCTTTTGGGGTGATGAAAATGTTCTGAAATTAGGTAATAATGATGATTGCATGATATTGTGAATATATTAAAAGCCACTTAACTGTACACCTTAAAATGGCAAATTTTATGTTATGTGAATTTTACCTCAATAAAAAAAGTGGGTTTATAAATTAAGTGTGAAACTTCAATAAATAAATTAATTTAAAAGACTGTGAAGAAAGTATCCCCTGAGCTTGGAAACTCATTTGATCTGGGAAACAAAAAGATCAAGAGAAATCAAAGGTGACCTTTGCCTCCAAAGAAATAGGGAAATCAGAAAACAAAGCTTATTGGGGAGTGGGGACATAAATTTGGCTCTAGACATGTTGAAGTGTTCAGGACGTAGGAGTACTCTTGCAATTTCTTTCTGATGTATCCTTGGATCGGCATCTTCTAAACAGGGTTTCTCAATCTTGGCACATTTTAGGTTGGATAATTATTTGTTGTTGGGAAGCCGTGCTGTGCATTGTAGATTGTTTAGCAGCATCCCTAGCCTCTACCTACGAAATACCAGCAGCACCCTCCTAACTGTGAAAACCAAAAAAATGTCTCCTGGGGGCAAAATCATCCCAGACCAAGAACCACTGTCCTCCAAGGATGGCATACTGATCGCAAAAATTCAATGAAAGTGTAGTACTGCGAAACAAAGAATGAATTTTTACCATGTTAATGTAGAAACAATAGATTTCTAAGAAAGGGATAAAAACTGCAGAAAAAATTTCACAGCATCATTTATCTAAGGCTATCAAATACTATCCTGCCTCCAACACTAACTAGAACCTCAAGCAAAAGTTCAAGCTCCAATAGTTAATCATCTGAATCTGAGTTAATGTCCTTACAATTCATTGAGCCCTAAGTGCCAGATACTAAACATGCAAAGATTTTGCATACTTTTTATTTACAACTTGTAAGTAGGTTCCTAACTAAAGAGGAATGGTCTGATATTTGAGCACTCCATCAAAAGATGAACAACTTAGGATCCAACTATATGTTGTCTACAATATCTAACCATATGTTAGATCTAAGGACACACACAGGCTGAAAGTAAAAAGATGGAATAAGATATTCCATGCAAATGGTAGCCAAAAGAGAGTAGGAGTGGCTATCCTAATAATATCAGACAAAACAGACTTTAAATTTAAAAAATATATACTGTTACAAGAGACAAAAGGCGACATTACATAAGGATTAAAAGCCCAATTTACCAATAAAATAGAACAATTATAAATATTTATGCAACCAACTTCAGAGCTCCTAAATATATGAAGCATACTTTGACATAATTAAAGAGAGAAATAGACAGGAACACAATAATAGTAGGAGATGTCAATACCCCCACTTTTAATAATGGATAGAACAACCAGACAGAAGATCAATAAAGAAATAGAGGAACTGAACAACACTGTGGACCAATTGGACCTAACAGACATATACAGAACACTCCACCCAGAAACAACATAATATACACTGTCCTCAAGTGCACATGAAACATTCTCCAAGACAGACTACATGTTAGGTCACAAAACAAGTCTTAACAAATTCAATTAGATTAAAATCATCTAAAGTATCTTTTCTTCCAAGGAAGAGATACAGATGGCCAAGAGACACATGAAAAGATGTTCAACATCACTAATCATCAGGGAAATGCAAATCAAAACTACACTAAGCTATCACCTTACACCTGTTAGAATGGCTATAGTAACCAAGATAAAAAACATGTTGGAGAGGTTGTGGAGAAATGGAAACCCTCATTCACTGCTGGTGGGAATCCAAACTGGTGCAGCCTCTATGGAAAACAGTATGGAGAGTCCTCAAAAAATTAAAAATAGAAATACCTTATGATCCAGCAATCCCAGTCTTGGGCATCTACCCAATAGACATGAAATCAACCATCACAAGAGGCTTATGCACCCCTATGTTCATTGCAGCATTATTTACTACAGTCAAGAAGTGGAAGCAACCCAAGTGTCTCTCGACTGATGATTGGATAAAGAAGATGTGGTATATATATACAATGGAATACTACTCAGCCATAAGAAAAGACAGAATTGTCCCATTTGCAACAACATGGATGGACCTAGAGGGTATTATGTTAAGTGAAATAAGCCAGAGACAGAAGGACAGACACTGCATGATTTCACTCATATGTGGAATATAAATGAACACACGGACAAGAGAACTGGTTGGTGGTTACCAAGCGGAAGGGGGGTGGGGGGTGGGCACAAGGGGTGAAGGGATGCATCCACATGGTGACAGACAAAAAAAATAGTGTACAGCTAAAACCCCACAATGTTATAAACTATTAAGACATCAATAAAATGAAAATTAAGAAAAAAAGTATCTTTTCTGATCACCATGGAATGAAACTAGAAATCAATAGCACAAGGAAATCTGGAAAATCCACAAATATGTGGAAATTAAACAAAACATTCTCATATAACCAATGGATCAAAGAAGTCACAAGGGAAATTAGAAAATACCTTGAGACAAATGAAAATGAAAACACAACATGCCAAAACTTGGGAGGCAGCAAAAGTAGTGTTAAGAGAGAAGTTCATAGCTGCAAATGTATACATTAAAAGAGAAGAAAGATCTCAAATCAACAACCTAACTTTACACCTCAAGAAACTAAAAAACAAACTAAACCCAAAGATAGAAGGAAGAAAATAAAGATTAGAACAGACATAAACAAAAGAGAGAACAGAAAAGCAATAGAAAAAAAGTAAAACTAAGAGTTGGTTTTTTGAAAAGATCAACAAAATTGACAAACCCTTAGCTAGATTAATTTAAAAAGACAGATGACTCGGGGCCACCCAGTGGTGCAGCGGTTTAGTTCGTGCTTGGCAGCCCGGGGTTCGCGAGTTCGGATCCCGGGCGCCTGCCGACACACTGCCTGTTGGCCATGCTGTGGCGGTGTCCCATATAAAGTAGAGGAAGATGGGCACGATGTTAGCCCAGGGCCAGTCTTCCTCAGCAAAAAGGGGACGATTGGCAACAGATGTTAGCTCAGGGCTGATCCTCCCCACAAAAAATAAAAATATATAAAAATAAATAAAAAGACAGATGACTCAACTAAAATCAGAAATGAAAGAGAGGACAGATGCCACAGAAATAAAAAAGGATTATATGAGAATACTACAAACAATTGTATGCCAACAAATCGGACAACCTAGAAGAAGTGGATAAATTCCTAGGAACACACAACCTACCAAGACTGAATCATGAAGAAATAGAAAACCTGAACAGACCAATAACAAGTAAGGAGATTGAATCAATAAGCAGAAACTTCCCAAAAAAGAAAAACCCGGGATCAGATGGCTTCACTGGAGAATTCACCAAACATTTAAAGAAAACTTAACACTAATCCTCCTGAAAAATCTTCCCAAAAACGGAAGAGAAGGGAACACTTCCAAGATCATTCTATAAGGCCAGCATTACCCTGATTTCAAAGCCAGAAAAAGACACTACAAGACAAGAAAACTACAGATCAATATCTCTGAAAAATACTGATGCAAAAATCCTGAACAAAATACTAGCAAATTGAATATAACAGCACATTAAAAGGATTATACACCATGATCAAGTGGAATTTATTCCTGAAATGCAAGGATGGTTCAACATATGAAAATTAATCAATGCAATAAAAATAAAACTACCATATGATCCAGCAATCCCACTTCTGGGTATATATCCAAAGGAAATGAAAACAGGATATTAAAGAGATATCTGCACTCCTATGTTCATTGCAGCATTATTCACAATAGCCAAGATATGGAAACAAGGTAAGTGTCCATCAACAGATGAATGGATAAAGATGTGATATATACATACAATGGAATATTATCCAGTCATGAGAAAGAAGGAAATCCTGTCACATGCTACAAGATGGATGAATCTTGAGGACATTATGCTAAGTGAAATAATCCAGACAAAGACAAATACTGTATGATTTCACTTATATGTGGAATTAAAAAAAAAAAAAGTCAAATGCATAGCAGCAGAGTAGAATGGTGGTTACCAGGGGCTGGGCCGGGGAGGGAATGGGGAGATGTTGGTCAAAGGGTACAAATTTGTAGTTACGTAGGATGAATAAGTCTAGAGATCTAATGTACAGGCATAATGACTATACTTAATAATACTGTATTGAATGCTGGAAATATGCTGAGATTTCAGGCACCACTCATCACACCAAAAAAATGGTAACGGTTTGAGGAGATGGTATGTTAATTATCTTGATCATTTCACTATCTATATGTATATCAAATCATGATGTTGTATATCTTAAATATATACAATATTTATTTTTTAATGGTAAATTTTATGTCTTTTTACCACACGCAGAAAAAATAATGAACTTACTAAAAAATGGAGAAAATTTATGAACCAAGAAAATTTACCAAAGACATTTAAATAGCCAATAACCATATGAAAAAATAAGTTCACTAGCCATAAAAAAAATTTTTTTAAGATTCTATTATTTATTTATCATACTGGCGGAAACATCAAAGATTAACACCAGGTGTTGAGAAGGGTGTGGTGAAACGGGCACTCATAGTATTGAGAGGAATGTAAATTGATATAATTCTGTAGAGCAATTTTGCAAAAAATATATTTCTCTATATATTTACATATTTTAAAGTATTTTTGACAAGAATTTTTATATTTTTTTAAATATATTTTTAATCTTTTTTTTAAGTCTACGTCCTCTGATCCCACAATTCCACTTTCAGGAATATATCCCAAAGAAACATTTTGACAAGTGGGAAAAAATAAGTTTTCAAAAATGTTTACTGCAACAATGTTTATAGCAATGACAAATTAAAACTAGAATATCCCAGATAGGGGCTTAAGCAAATATTTATGCATACTGAAAACGAGCCACTGAAAATAATGTAGATATTGATACTGGGAAGGCATTCCCAATGTATTGGTAAATGAGGAAAACAAGTTAAAAAGCAGTGTGGGGGGGGCGGGGGGCGTTATGTACATTTCCATGGGGGAAAGTACAGAAGGATACATACCACCATGTAAAAAGCACTGCCTGTTGGAATCTGGTGTAATTTAAATTTTTTTCTAAATAAACACATGGTATAATCTGCACAAGTTTTAGAATATGGTTAAAAAATAAAACCTCAGTGTCGTCCCTTTTTACCATCAGAGTCCAGCCCATACATTTATGACTTCTTAGCTAAGATAAGAAAAAAATCTCCACAAAACACAGCCAAGCTGTGATGAATTTCTCAAGTTGCATTGTGAACAGGCAGGAGAAGTCAAAATATAAACAATCTTCTCCCTCTCAACTTATTTATTTAAAGTAGTTTCTATCCAGGAAGCTAGAGCACTGACAGTGCCTTCTTTGATGAGGAGAAAGCAGAGGGGCAGTCCTTTCTCTTCCTGAGGGACTGCTGGAGTAGAGAAATTAATGCATAGCACCTAAATTCAAACCCAAATCAAAGCTGTTCCACACGCACTGGCCATATGATTTTAAGCAAATTACCTCTCTGTTTCAGTTTTCCCATCTGTGAAATGAGAGAAATACTACCGATCCTCACTGGAGATAGAGCAGTTATAAACATACAGCTTGGCTATGATTAAGTATTCAAGAGCACAGAATGAAACCCATAAAGATAATTCAAAGGATCACAAAATCAGTGTTTCTAATTTTTTAAAAACATGCTTCATTCCCGTCTCCAACACACAAACAGAAAGGCAGAGAGGCAAACCCGTAGCCTGAGTAAAAAGACACCCAAACAACAGATTAGAAGTGGCTTCAAGGCACAGAGCCTCGGGCACACAGGGTCGAAGTGCTGTAGGCCGGTGTGCACCGAGACACCGCGGTCAGAGTGGCGAGCAATCATCCCCAACTACGAAATCGAACAAAGCAGCAGAGGTCCTTCAGGAGCAAGTGAGGACGTACTGCCCTGACGGCCTGTACAAATCTGTCAAGAAAATATTCTGAGAAAGGAAGCCGAGGAAAAAGATCTGGACGTCAGCATTTGGTACCGTCTCCCTGGATCTTCCAAACAAATGCATTCAAAGCGACCTAGGTGTGCTCAGTCTTTCGCGGGAGCACAGCACAGGGTTTCAGAGGCTCCCCGCCGGGCGAGTAAAGAAAATGAGGTTGAATCGCTGCAGAGAGGGGAGCACGCTTAAGAACTGCGGGCAGCATATAAACTGGAGGAAGATGGGTACCAATGTTAGCCCAGGGCCAATCACCCTCAACAAAGAGAGGAGGATTGGCAACGGATGTCAGCTCAAAGGGCTAATCTTACACACACACACACACACACACACACACACACACACACAAACTGCGGGCAGACCCAGCGTGAGCGTGGAAAGCTGGGGTCGGAAGAATTACGCAGGGAGCGTAGTGGAGTTGAGGCGTCAGGTGGGAGGTGAAAATGACCGAGGCCAGAGGAGAGGGAGAGCGGTGGGCACCGCAAAGCGATGGTGGGAGGCCGAGGGAGCGTCATTCCTCCTCGGCAGCTCTTCTGGTTCTGATCTTTTCCATAAAGAGCAGTCATCTATCTCCCCAGTTGGGGCTTCCGGAAGTTCTGAGGGCCAAAGGAGACCCCCGACAGTTCGGGATCTTTCCAGAATGATCCACACCCATGCCTCTTCCGCCTCCCCAAAGCCCGGGACCCTGTTCCCGGGAGTGGGGAGAGGGGAGCGCCCACAGCCACCCGGCCGCTGTCCCTACAAAGGTCGCGCGTTCCCAACCGCAGCCGCACGCGACCGGGAGTGGCGGCGCGACTCCACTACCGCCAGTGAGCTCCCCATCTTTCTTCCGAGGCGACACGCGCCTTTCGCCCGGCGCTCCCGCCACGGTCCTCGCAGAGCAGGAGGCGGGGCGCTCGCTCCTCCGTCCTCAGACCCGGTGGAGTGCTCCGGGGCCTCACACGTTCGAGGCCCCGCCTCCGCCACCTCTGTATCCGGAACACCCGCGAGGAGGCGCCGGCCCTCGTGGGGGAGGAGAGGGCGTGAGCGTGACGCGCCCAGAAAAGGCGGGAAAGTGTCTGATTCGCTGAGAGTTTGCGAGCCGCCAGGTCTACCCCGTCGTCTCCTCCCTCTTCTGACGGCACCCCGGGCTTCTCCTCAGGCACCTTTCGCCAAAAGGTATGACAACCCCGCGGCGGCTCTCGGTGTGGTTCTGGTTCACCGCCATCTTGCTCCGGCCCCCTCCTGCCGCCCCTCAGATGGGAAGGGGCGGAGCCTGCGCCAAGCCGTGGGGCGGGGCTCTGAAGGGGAGGGCGGAGATTATGGCGCAAGGACCGAGAGTGAGTGCGCGAGCCAGCTGGTCACGTGAGGGGCACTGGTCAGAGGACCAGGAGGAGTCAGGGTTGACACAAGCCCCTGATGGGAAGGGGCGGACCCAGGGGATTGGCTCCGCCCCCACAGCGCAGAGGGGTTGAGTGATAGGTGAGTGGTCACCTCGACCTCCACCTGTACTCTTGGCCCCTGCGTCGTCGCCCCCGCTTGGCTGCCATGCTGCCCACGGGTATGGCCTTGAATTAGTCTTGTGAGGAATCAAAGTTAAAAGCAGGATTTTCCTGCGCCTTCCCTGGTCCGGTTCAGAGAACTGCTGCCCTTTGCAGAAAGGGTCCAGAAGGATTCCTCTCCTCTCCTAAAGCGAGCAGAACTTTTTTCCGGTGGAGAAAGCCTGGAATCAAGGCCGGTTTCTTGTGAGGTAGCATTCAGGAACGGGTGCATGAGCTGGGTCAGGAAAGGAGAGTCCGTGCCTGCTCCAAGATCGAGAGAGCATGTGTCATCCATTGTATCTGCCCTGCTTCCTCCAAAGGGTGATTGTGAGGATCCGGTGTGATACATTGGTTTGAAAACTAAAATGTTGTACATATTCTTATTTCCTTTAAACTTCACAGATAGCACCAAATGGCTCCAAACAAAGGGATGTTAACATCTTCTGGACTACTGTATTTCATCAAATTTAAGATGCTGTCAGTTATAAGATGCACCATTTTTAAATGCACCACTAAGAAGAAAAGTTGCCAAATAAACTGACATATCATCGGTTGTAAGCTGTATCCTGATTTCAGAAATATATGTATATATATTTTTTAAGTACAAGACTATAGAATAAATGAAATACAATAGGAATGGTGTGAAGCAGTGGAATAAGCATTGAGATCTGGTCCTCCTCTTGCATTAATAACTAAGTGTGCAACTTTGGGCAAGACAATTATGCTTTCTGGACTTCAATTTCCATATCTGTTTGAAGGTATTGGACTAAAGAACTCTTAGGTTTCTCTTATCTGTGATATAAGTTCACAAAACTGCTCTATCACTCAAATCTCACTTCTCTCCATCTTGGTGTGGCACTTCCACTTTAATTCAGGCCCTCATCATTTTACTTGAATGACTCCAAGAGCCTCCTGACTTGTCTTCCTCCAGTCTTGACCCCCACACCATTCATCTATACCTTGCACTCACCCTACAGAATATTGAGGCCCCAAACACAACTGCATATATGGTCATCACATTCAAATTCAGAGAAATAATATACAGGCGAGAGTTGTGTTATTTGCTGGCTACAGAAGAGAGCAGGAACCTCAAAGAGAGGAAGGATTGGTTTAAGTTTGAAAAAGACAAGAGACAAGCTAATGCTTTAAGTTTAAATTCGTAACTCTTAAAGTATTCACTGTAAAATAGGCAGGTCTCTAGGCAAGATGGGTCCACTCCTTTTGTAGACTTGGTTTTTATGCCTTCTGGAGAAAGAAGAGGAAAAGCTAGGAAATTAATTGAATGAAAATAAAAATTGTTTTCATTGAAAGAGACAGGCTATGCAGAGCACTGCATCCCTCAAGATCAAGCGTGATAGCTGCATCACTCATCCTGGATACAAAAGCCCAGGGAATAATGACTGGGGTCCATCTTCATGCCAACTGAAGACAAACTGACCTGACTGAATGTTTTCCATCTCGAATTTCTGTGGCTACTTCTTACCAAGATGGTCCCTGTCTCACCCTGCACACATGGGTGAGATGATGTAATGGCTGATTTGGCCAAAGAGTGAGGAGGGCAAATAAGACACAGGCCAGACAGTTATTGTTCAAACAGCAATGTTTAGTTGTACAACACATAAAGTCTAGCAACATTTACACAACCAGTTCGAGTGTCTGTTGGCTTGTTTTCAATTGGGAAATTTAACCATAATGTCACCAAAAGGTTGGCTGGGACTGGTAACATTTAAGAAATGGGTCGTTCTTGCATCCCCTAGGCTTGGGCCTCTTGATCCATCAGGATTTGTTGTAGATGAATGGCCCACAAGTCACCAGCCTTTAAGCAAGTTGTGTCCAGGTGGAGATGGGGGGTGGGTTGGCAAGGGGGGATTCCATAAAGACACAGTGTGTGGGGCAGTGGCAGCCGACATTCGCAAACATTCATGCATCTGATGGGGGGCTTTGCCCTCCATTGGGTATTTTCCACTAGCCTACAGTGACCAACTGTGGCCAGGCAAATTCATTACTCACATTAACAGGGTGGAGGTGCGGGTAGGAGTTGTCAGGGTAGGTGGGAAGAGATCCCTCTTATTGCTAAGTGGACAGAAGGATGTTTTTCTTCCTAGAGTTCACATCTCATGGGTTTCTGGAGGTTTTTTGTCTGTGTTTAGTTCTTTTTTTAAGTTTGAAGATAAGAAAGTCAACTCCTGAAATATCTCTTCAGGAAAACCACTCTTCCTAAGTGGCTGCATTATGGGGTGGGGAGGGTGTGAAACCATACTCTGGGCCAGCCACAGTGGTGATTTTTAAAAAGGGATCCTAGCCCTTGCTCCCCCACATCTGTAGTGACCCATCCTTATCAATAAGCTGTAAGCAATGAAGGAGACACCTTTGTCCCACATCGGGGCTCACACAGCTGACGTCAACGAATCTGACAAGCAGAAAAGTTGCTCCCTTGACCCTTTAAGAAAGCCAAGAGTAGCTCATGCAGATGAATGGAGAGGGAGCAATGCCATTTCCCTTGGAGATGGTTACAAGTAGCTGGTGTGGGGTGGCAAGGGCAGAAGAAGCTCTTGATGAGTTCTTTCACCCTACAGATGGGCTGGACCAGCTGACACAGACGATGGAGGAGGGCAGTGCTAGCAAGAACTCCATTCCACTGGGAGAAGAGGGGTGGTTTGGATAAATGGAGGAAACAAGTGTCCTAAAGAGGCAGCTGGCCCCTTCCACCTGCTGAGGGCTCAGAGGGACTGAGGTGGTGGTCTGGACAAGCACAGCACTAAAAAGGGCGTGGCCCTGCAGCAATAACAGCTGAGAGGAATGGAGGGAGAAGCAGCGCTTGAAATGGCCTTCATTCAGCAGTGGGGCAGGGGGTGGCTGGCACAGGTGGAAGGACAGTGCCCAGGAGGCCTTCTCCCTGTGGGGGGGTTGAGAACGGTTGAGGTGTGGAGACCAGCAGCTGGCAGCAGACATATAAAAAGGGAGGCTGAGATCACTGTTTAGGGATGCCAAGCATCATTCTCCTACTCAGCCTCTCCAATGCCCACCACCCCCACCCTGGACCTTCCCTGCTAGTCCTAGGTGTCCAGGCCCACATCTCCCTACAGGACTGCTCCCTGTATAATCCAGAAATCCCTCTTCTGCTGAAATGTAGCAACCCTGGGCTTTAACCCTGCTGCTGTTCTATCCTTACAGGTGCCTATCCTAGAATAACTTGGGGGCGAGGCAGGATGAAATTGGTAAAGAGCCTCCAGGAAAGACTGAGACCATAGGTTTGGGGTCACTGATGATCTGATCACCCACCTCTTCCTCTTGGTCCACTGAATCTTGGTCTTCAGTCTACATGTTTTCCTAGCACCTGAGTGATTAGGGACTATAAATGCTCAGATTTGTAGAGGACCAGTAAAACACCTAAGGTTGGACCAGGAGATGGGACAGGAGGTTGTATGAGGTTATTGTAAACTGTATCACTTGGTGTTTTCCCTTGCCTAAATTGTTTCTCCATCCCCAAATTTCAGCCACCTTACAAACTAAAGGAGAAAGAGTAACTTGTTTATGAAACAAACAGGGGGTATATATGCATTAATAAATACAGGGCTAAAGGGAAAGGCAAGAAGAGTCTAAATGTTTGATTGTGGGTATCGTTGGGAATGTCTACAGAAGTCAGGAGGGGGAAGCGGGGAAAAGAAGAGACAGACAAAAATGCAATTAGCTTCAGCACAAGAGTGAGAGACAACAGAATGGAAGGAAAAGAGGGGATCAAGTATGGATGAGAAGAAGGGAGCAACAGAGAAGCCAGCTTTAAGGAGGAAGAATCCTGATGGAGAAAAGGGAGATGTCATTTAAAATTTCTCTGAAGCCAAACCACCGAGAAAGATAAATACTGTATATAGTTCCTGATACTTCTTTAGACTCAGTTCTTCTAGAACTTAATGCCTAAAAAAAGGCTTGTCTCACTTGACCAGTACGTGTGCTGCTGCAACCGGACACTGGGAACCACGTACCTCCCCGTGTTTCCTCCCTCGCCTGGGCTGTCCACAAGCTCAGGGCCAATTTCAGCACTCAGTGGAAGGAACTTTCCTTCCCATTCCTCTCTATGGATCCAATTTCTCTTGTAATCTTGGTTTGTACTGTCCTGTCCTCTTAGCTGTGATTTTATTTTAAGGTGGCCTAAGTCATTTTTGGAAGTAGACTGGGCATAAATGCTAAATATAGAAACGTAGCTAAAGTGGATTAGTCTACAAGGAAGTGAAGGAAGTCTGGAGAGGGGCAGGATGAAGAAAGGAGGGGAAGGGGAAAGAGAGAAAGTGGGAGCAGAGGCAAGTGAAGCAAGGTGAATGTGGAAAGCAGCAGTCTGTGACAGCAACAAGTGGTAGCTTTCGGACAGTGAAGGTGGCACAGACTGAAGAGTGGAGCTCTCTTCTCCACTTCTATGCACTAGTTCTTTCTGTAGAAGCCCAGCTCTACCTACTTCTCTGCTCTTCCCTGACCTCCCTTTTCCCGGGAAGTCCTAGCCTTACCCCAGACCACCTCAGGCTGACAAGGAGGGTTTGTAAACTCCTCACCCCCTCACCTCCCAGGTCTAGCTCTGCAGCCTGTCTTTGGAGAATCTCTGCAGTCCCAGGTCGTGAGCAGCTTCAGAGATAAGAAAGAGTTACCTGGGGCTCATCTGCTCCCATCATTTTTAAATGAAACCTCCCCCAGACCTCTTGAGTGAGGCACACGGCTTTGTTCTGGGACACAAGGAAAGGAGACAGATAATGGACAGCCATGGAGGAACCAAACTTACAAGGGACTTACCAGGGAGGGCACTGAAAATACCTCACCCCTGCACACACGCGTGCACACGCACACACACTCTCCCTCTCATACACATACATACACACACATACTGTAGACAAGATTCTCCATAAATACCAGACAGGCCTGTGGGACAGAGTAGAAAGGAAGAAGGTGGTTGGTGGTGGTATTTAGGATGTGTGTGTGTGGAGAAGTGGGTATGTGTGATGATACAGAGAAAGGGTCATCATGGGTTACTGTCGTGACTTTCCTCTGTGTCCACGCTCACCGGAGGGAGGCCTCCGTTGTCATTGAGCCGCTTGGCCCTGTAGGTCTCATAGTGGATGTTGTGTGTCACTTCCTTGAGGTCTTGGAGGTGGGTCCTGAAGGACACAGGGTGAGAAGAGAGAGGGATGTGATTAGGGGCCGGAGGAGGAAGAAGTGACCACATCTGAGGTTAGTACATTGCTTGCATGGCCTGGACCCAATCCCTGGGACCCACTCCAGAGAGCCCATAATACTTCTCAGCCCCTTTTGCTTCATGATGGGAGCTGGAACTGGGGCAGAAAGCTCTGTCAGAGAGGCCTGGAGACTGAGGAAGTGGATCTGAACTGATGGCCTCCTGACCCCAAATAATTAAACCTGCCATCTGAGGGAGGAGTGCATCTTACCTGATGACAAAGTCTCGAAGCAGGGCGAACTCACAGTGGTTGAGGTTTTCCACTGTGAATAAAACAAAACAGGTGATCATTTCACTAATATAGCTACATCCAGCAGGTGAATGTGTGTTCAGGTCATGGAGGAGTTAGGTTACTGTGACCCTTCGAGAGGTTTGCTCATCAGGGCACTGGATCTTATTCATTGAACAGACATTTATTAAGCAGCTACAATGGCACAATACTGTTCTAGACTCTGTGGAATAATAGCTAATAAGGACTATTATATTTCCCATTTTATAGAAAAGAAAACTAATACACAGGGAGTCTAAGAAACTTGCCCAAGACCTAAAATACTATTCCTATCTTTAAGGAGCTTATAATCTGATTGAAAGACAGTAACACACACAGAAAATGACAATTGAACCATCTTAAAAAGGTCATGCACTACATGATAAATCTAATTCAACACAGATTGAGTGCCTACTATTTGTAAATCACTTGCCAAGGATTGTGGGGGCAGAAGAGTATTAAGACATGAACCCTCTAGTCTCACAATGTAATGGGTAGGACATTCTCATAAATAATTCCAATTCAAGGCAAATATGAGAAAATGCTATTTAAAAAAAAATCCCAACAAAGGGTCATAGGAAAACAAGAGACAACATGCGATAAATGTGACAAATGTGATACAATGGGATGAACTTCGTTTTGGAATCAAAATATCTGGGTCTGAAATCCAAGTTTCACCACTAACAAGTCAATGTGGTCTTGGGCAAGACACTTAACCTGCCTGAGAGCCATCAGCGGCTGATGTTCTGAGAACAGTCACGCCTACCCTGCTCCCCTCAGAGGGTTAGCGTATTAATGAGATCATTGAAGCGATTCTTTGAAAACTTTCAGAATCGTTATGACCTTTCCAAGGTCACATCCATCATAATAAAACAAAAAAGGCAACATCTGAACAACCCTTCAGCAGTTAGTCATATCATATCCCCCTTTCATGTGAAAACCTTTCTCTGGTTCTTCCAGTCCTTATTAATCTCTCCATGGTCTACACTCCTTTGATATGTGAGTGCCTCCCAGTCAAGTGCTGAACAGTCTTTTATTGCTTCCCACCTATGAGTCTCATCTTCTCAATTAGACAGGAAGATCCTTATGGCAGGCATTCATTTTATATCATACCACCTAGGACAGTGCCTTGACCTATAGATGCTCAGTAAGTAAGCATAATTGATCAGCAGCCAGTTCTTCAAGAAGGTGCATTGAATTACCTTCAATGATCCCCCAGGGAGTTTTTCTGCCAAGGACTCGCTTGCCATTCACTTGGTACTCCTTGTCACTTCCCACCACAGCGAAAGGCATGCTCTCCTGCTGGAGGGGGAGGGGCAGAAAGACAAACCAGACACGCGTGCATGTCATCCTCTTATGACCTGGGCCTCCAAGGGCAGGATGGTATACGGTACTGGGCTTCTAGCCTTGAACTGCACATTTCTGATGCTCATTCAGTGATCCCATTGATGGTAAGGGCAAGGCTCTTGCCTCTTAAAAAGAGCACTGGACTGGGAGTCCAAAGTCCTCTATACACCCCTGCCTAGCTGGTTAACCTCAGTAAATGAGCTCTCCTTCAACGGGAGAATGCTTCATACTTTTCATAGCTCTTTAACACATGTTTGGTTTGATCTGGAACAACTCTGTGAGCTAGCTAGGATAGACAGAGCTCTCTTAAATGATACCTATCCAGTGACAGCCAAAGAATTGATGCTTTCTTTACACTGTCTCCCATAAAACCTACTGGCAGAGACCTGGGTCCGCTGACCTCTCAGAGCTTGAAGGCCACCTTCTGACGTGCACAGGCCCCTCTGCTCCACCAGGTGGGTTGTATGTTCACCAAGAGTCAGCTGTTTGTCCTCAAATCTATTTGCCTGATATGTATTGTTATTGCAATTAGATAAATTAACTATTGTATAAGCTGAGGAGATACAAGTCTGAAGAGTTTTTTTTTCTGAAAATTAAGTTGAATGTTTCAGAAAGACTTGATAAAGGCGGGTTGCTTTTGCACTGAGTGGACTTATCCTCAAAGAGGCCTTGTCTCTATATGAAAATAATGTTTAATGAATGTGAGGTATATGTCTTAAGTTATTTTAACTAATTTAGTAAAATATTTATTTTAAAACATTTAAGATTTGTATGCATCATATTTTTAATGATTTCTTCGCTTCAACTGACTTTTTCAATTAACTGACCAACTACCTGTCTCAACCACATCAGATAAGGGGCTCCTACCAGCTGACCACACTTGACAGAGGAGGAGACTCAAGACCAAAGCGAGTAAGTGATCTGCCCCGGGTTACAGTGGTTAGTCAAAAGGCCCAGAGTAGAGTTCAGGATTCTGACGTAGAATCCCAGAATTGTAGAAGTTTAGAATTGAGAGGGATCTTAGAAATCACATAGGCCGATGGTTTACAAGCCTTGAGATACCCCAGGGGCTGCTGAGAAGGCAGGGCTCTGGTGCCCATGTCACTTAGCCAAAGCAGCTCTGTTTTTATGTTTTACATATTGGAGTTCTGTCTGACATTTAATTTTTTTAAAAAGATTCTTCTGGGGAAAAAAAAAAAAGCCTATAAGCCACTCATCCAGTCTGACCTCTGAATTTTATAGAGGGGAAAACTGAGGCAGAGCTCTGACTAGAGATGCCTTGGATCCCAGCCTGACACTTTTCCTGCCTGTGCCATTCCATCACCCCTCACTCTGGTTCTGCCGGGCCCTGTGGGGGAACAAGAGGCTTTTGTGTGGTCTGGGGATGGACAGGAGCATGGGCTTCCTGGGTGCAGGGTTCACAGTGCTGGCCAGGGTCCTTAGTCCTCATCCTCTCCCACGTACTTCTGGTCTGGGTCAGGCAGGTGGGGCAGGGAGTGCAGAAGGGGAAAAGTGGGTGGAAAGAGGAGTACACAATACGCATCCCATGGGACCAAGGGGGTATCTGCATGATGAAGAGAGCCCCTGGCACCCACCCGGATTTTGTCGTTCTCCGTCTTGTCCTCCAAATCCTCATCAAATTCCTTCTGTGGGTAGAATTCAATGCCATTTACTTCAAGTTCCTTGCGAACCTAGAGGCAAGGAGGAAAAGCAAGGTAGCCAAGTGTCGGGATAATGGGAGAGGAGTGTGTGTGCGTGTGTCTGTGTGTGTGCTGAAGTCAGAGGGATGAATGCAGCCTTTGATAATCCCCAGTCACCTCTGAACTCTGAGGCCCTGGGCAGCAGGAAGACCCTGAATAAAAGTGAGGCCCAGTCATACCATTACCACACCCCAGCCTGAGAGGAGGCTTAGTTTAGGGGTGCATCTTGCTCATCTCAGGGTCCACAAGATTAGGATTTAGACAAACAGCACAGGTGAGTACAGATTCCACATGGACAGTGTTAATGCCACTACATGTCATATTCCTATTTACAGGGAAGAGAGGTGAGTCCCCCCCACCCCAAGCCTCTCTCTTTGCCCTCTTTCAAAGCTCAGCTTAAGTCTCACCTCTTCCAAGAAGCCATCCAGGACCTCTTCAGTGGTCTACTTGATTGTAAGTTTCTTGAAGGCAGCAATTGTCTTTATACTTCTCTTACATTCCCCCACCACCATCCCCCGTGTATCCAGCACAGGGTGAAGCTTATAGAAGATACCACTAAGGACTAGCAGGCCTTGATTAATTAGTCTAGCCCTTCAAGCAACCTAATATTGAGGAATGGTTTCTCATGTTCATGATGATTTATGTATTTAGTGGTCTTCGCAGTTAAGTTTGAGGTTGCACTAATTTCTCTTCCCCGTTGATCCCCAGACACCACCAGCCCAGCCTCTTTAATGGTTAAACAGGAGCTAGGGGGAAGGGGTGAAGGTGAGGGATATGATAATGAGGGATAGGAGATGGCTTGGACCAGAGGAGGGGTAGGAGGGATGGGCACAGGAAAAGGCAGAGGGGGCCTTCTCACCCTTTGCTTGAATTCAGACTTCTCCTCCAGGGTCATGGTGTCAGCCTTAGCAATGACAGGGATGATGTTCACAACTTTGCTGAGGTGTTTCATGAACTCCAGATCGAGAGGTCGCAAGCTGGGGCCCAGAGAAGGCGGGGCGTCAGAGCCACCTTGCCCTCCCCAACTCAGCCACTGCCATCACTCCAGGGCCACCCTTGGGACAGGAGGACTGGGCTGGGAACCTGGCTGAGGCCAAGAAGCTGCTCCCTCTCATCTCTAACATGCACCTACCGTCTATAGAAGAGGCTCCAACTCTGCCCGCACACCATCCTCCATCTCCCTTTCTCTCCAAATCCTGCCCCGCTTTATGCGCCACTCAAACCACTCCTTCATGACATCTTTTCTGACCTGGGAATTTCTTTCCCCTGGGAATAGCTGTGGACTGTCATCCCCACCCATATGTCCTTGTGTCATGGTTACTTGTATGTGTCGTATTTGGCCTACAGGACAGCACTTCTTGACAGGCCTCCTCCCAGTCCCCAGTTAGTCCTGCAGGGGTCCAGCTGGGGGCCTTGCCCCTTCTCCATTTGAGGGCCCAGCTCCCCTCGGGCTCTGGGGCCCCAATCTGGCTCCAGTTCCAAGTCCAGGGTACTCATTAAGTCAGGCTGTCTGCTGGCTTGCTCTGACCTTGGGTCCAGGTTGTAGGGAGGGATAAAGCTAGCCTTTTAATTGTATTCCTGGGCCCCACCATCAACACCTGCTGAGTACCTGGTTCCTCCAAAATTTGAGGCCTGCCTTGCTTGTGCCATCCTCTCAGGAACTGACCTCTGGCCCAGCAGCCAGGCTTAGTAGTAAGTGATGAGACCTCCCCCAACAGGAAGGTTGCCTGCTCACCCACTTGGAGCTCTCCATCCTCTGCTGGCACTCCCTATCACGCAGCCCCGCCTGCTACTCACAACCAGAATTTCCACCATGCCCCACTTGTGGCCAGTCTTGATCTCTAGACACCTGGCTCCACCCTCCAAATGCCCACAGCTGGGTCCCACACCCACCCAAAACACCAGCCCAATCCATGCCCCTCCCCATTTTACCCTTCTTGCTGCACCTCCCCCCACCCCAGCCCTGTGCAAAGCAGGTATCTATTGAATAAATGAGGAGCCCTCTGCTCACATATACCAACTTTTCACTGCTGGCACAGTTATGCTATGGTGCTAGAACACCAGTGGGCAGCACGGGGACTGATGGTCAGCTTTACTATCCTGGCAAGAAAATCAGCCTTTCTTGGGGAAAGTCTGGGGAATCCCAAGGTCCCAGGGCCATGACTATATCGGGGCCCATCTGGCCCTCCCCAGCAGAGTCCAGGTATCTATTATCCACTATAGAATGGACACAGATGATGAAAACCAGAGGCAGGCCCAGCAATGAAGGTGGGACTGGTACATACGAGTGTCCTGTGGGGGAGATGAAGTAGAGGCAGCAGTGGACACGAGTGTCAGGGATGCGTTTCTTCCTGGCAATGTTCACCTCCTCCTTCAGGAACTTCTCGTACTGTTCATTGATGTACTTCTCAATGGGCTCCCAGCTGGGGGGGTGGGAAAAAAGCAGATGGATGTCCCAGAAGGACAGGCCCTGGGAGCTCATCTTAGGCATGGTCAAGTAGCAATCCCTCACATCCGTCTCATTTCCTACCTCCTCTGGTGGGTCTACAGTACCTGCTGACCATTCTCCCTCGGCCGCCTATGGATGTCTTTCTTTGTGAGCAAGGTTAGAGATCCCCCAGGGACCTGGCCCTCTGACTGGGCTATCGGAACCTACAGAACCCCACCCCACTCCAGAAAGCAACACACACTTTTACCACCCCCGTTACTTATTAGCTGAGAGGCTCTGGGCAAGTCTCTGCTCCTCTCTGAGGCTTTTCTTGTAAGTAAAATGGGAGTAACAATAGGTGCCTGGAGGGATTCATGTAAGGATTAGAAAGAACAGATGTACGGTACTTATCACAGCAATAGCACATAGAAAGTCCTCAGTCATGGCAACAATTCATCACTATCATGACTACTGTCATTGTTATTACCTTTCTCCATCAAGGGGCGTGCGTATAACCAGAGAAGAGGGCAACCAGTCACTTTTCTAAAATTGTTCTAAGTTGAATTCTTTGGTAGCCCTGCCTGTCTGTGGCTCACAGAGGTACAACCATCTCCAACCCTATCAGGGAGCAGACTTCTGACTGGAACCTTCCATCTCACTCTGGGTGGCATATTCACCCCCTTCTTGGCTGGACGCTGACTGCAGCTTCGCTCTGTCGGTTCCCAGAGGCTCTCTCCTCATGGAGACTCCCCTCTTTCCTGTTTATCACTCCTCTCTTTGTCCAGGGTTATGACATTTGGCCCACAGGCCAAGCTTTCTGCCACAGCCTTCAGGTCAGCCTGGATCCACAACTCAGTTCCTCTGGTTCTGTCTGCCCTGCCCCTTTGCCAACTGTGACAGATCCACTGCCACCTCCAGACAATCCCTCAGTGGAAATTCCCTCTGCACTGTTCCCCTCCATCCCAATGCCTGGCCCCATTGGGCCTCTTCCCTTGCCTCCTTACAAAGCCCTTCTGCCATCCTTTAGCAAGTCTTCCTGCCTAACCCCTCAGCATGGAGGGCGCAGGTGGTTCTCAGTGTGAGTGAGTCTGCACTGGTAGACTTTCAGTATCTTCCCAGCAGAGTCTTTAGGGCAGAAATCTCACAGGCAGACATATACCAGTTTTCATTGTTGATCTGGTCTCCAAAGCCCGGGGTGTCAATGACGGTCAGCTTCATTTTGACACCGCCTTCCTCTATCACTGGGGGATGAACAAAAAAGGCACCAGGGAGGTCAGTCTTCCAGCTCACCCAGGTGCCCTGCCGCCCACCAACCAGGGAGACCCAGATTCCTTCCAGACCAATTGGTCCTTCAAGACCAATTATTAGAAAAGTCAAGTTCAGGGTCTTCCCCACCTCAACACCTTTGTTCATGCTGTTCCCTGCACCTGGAGTGCCCACCCTACTTTCTGCCTGTCTAAATCCCACCTGTGCTTTACCATCCAGTTTAAGCCCCATTCTTTCCTTTCTAACCCCCCTCCCTCCCTTTTCTGGACTGGCACTCTAAAGAGGTGGCTCCATAGAGTTAAGAGCCTCATTCTATTCTGTCTTGAACTTGCCTTTCATTTGTCTCATTCCCCAATAAGTGCCATTCTTTCCCCATTCTGGCAGAAGCCACTCTGCACAATGCTCATAGGGGTCCCTCCCTGGTCCTCACCGTGCCCGATAGCTTTGATCTCCACTGTCTTGGGAATCTTCTCCTCCCGGTTCCAGCTAGAGGCCTTGCGGCTCACTTGGGATTTAAAGAGCGTGTTGACCAGCGTTGACTTACCCAGTCCACTCTGACCTGCAGGAAGGCAAGAGAAGGAGAAGAAGGCAGGGAGACCCCATGTCCACCTCCTGAGCCTAATATCTTTCCCCTGAGCTTACAGAATTCTAGGGCTGTGATCGAGGCCAGTCCCTTGTTTGACAGCTCACTGCAGGAGGGAGGGCTGAGTAGGGAGAGCGGGAAGGTGGCAATGGCTTCCTGCTTCCTGCTTTCCTCCACCACCAATCATGGAGAAGGACTTGGGGAAATGTCAGTTGGATTCCACATTCTCACCTTCCTAGAGCCTCAGGACCATCAGGAAAGGAGACAACCTCTGCATTTGTCTAGTGTAGCAGGTTTTTGTCTGGTTTTTGCTTGACTTAAGTTTTTGATCTTTAATAATACTAAAAGTAATAACAGAATTATTTTGCATTCTGATACTGCCTCACAGTGCATATGCACTTTCACATCTGTTAGCAAAGTGTGCCTTTATAGCAGCCCTGCAAATACCACAGCACAGCTATCTTTATCCCCAGGTGAGGTGGTCCTAGAGATTTAATCCCCACACAACATAAAATATGTGCAAGGCCACATAACTAATAAACGCAAGACCAGAAACTTGAACCCAAGGAACCTCCTGGCTCCATATCCACTCTTTATTCTAGTGTAGTGGTTAGTATCTTGCGGAGATAAATGCCCGAGCAGGCACTGTGAGAGGAGGAGGAGGAGGAAGCTGAGCAGGCAGGGCCAGCCCCTCACCTCCACTTCCTTCACGATGGCTCCCTCTTGACCTATTTTATACATGCAGTTCTGCAGAAGATTTCATTCCAAAGAGAAGTTCCACAGGTAAAAATTGTTTGAAAACCATTGGTCTGAGTGGTGCTTCTCAAACTTGACGGTGCTCAAGAATCACACCAGCAAGTCTTGCAATTGATGAGCAGCATCTACATCACCTGGGTGCCTGTAGGAAATGCAGGATCCCAGGCCCCACCCCACCCCTATGACTCAGAATCTGCATTTTAACAGGACTTCCAGATGAATCATATGGACAGTAAAGTCTGAGAAGTGTTAGTCTAGAGCATTCCATGGTATATTAGGAAAAGGACCAGGCTGGGGGAAAAGAGCCTAATTTTCTAGACCCAATTGTGCTGTTTCCCTGAATACCTTTGGACCAGCTGTGTTTGCCCCTCTGGGCCTTAGGTTCTTTACTGATAAGATGATAAGAAGGGAGGGAATTGGATGAGACCAGGGATGGCAAATAAGGTGCATTTCTCTTTCCAACTGATCAACTGGTAGTAGCCACCTAGACCAATGTGTTAAAAAGGCTGCATATGGGCTCAGTTCTGAATGTGTGCCATGATTGATCAGCAATATCTGCCGCGGGTGCTGCAAGGGAGAGAAGTGGCCCACATGTCTTATGCTTGCCATTCTTGGTCTGGACATTTTCTAAGGTCATTGTTCATTAAGTATTCTTGAGTGCCAAGTGCTGTGCTAGAATTGGAGGTAGAGGGGGGAACAAGGCATCATCTTCTTCCTCAAGGAGCCATTTAGTGTGAGGGAGACCAAAACATAAGCAGACAATTACAATGTAGTAATAATCTCTATGAAAGAGATAACCACAGGGTATTATAACAGTGTAATGAAGGGAACCTAATCCAGTCTCTCTGGGATGGAGGACTTCTAGGAAGAAACAACAACTAAGCTGAAACCTGAAGAAGGACTTCAAGTGACCAATGAGAAGCTGGAAGTGAGTTCTAGACAGAGGGGGGTTCTACCCCAGATGGAGGAAAGAGCATGGCAAGTCCAGAAGAACTGTTCCTTATAAGTGAGGAGTAGAATGCTACATGGGAAGTGGTAGGAGATGCGTGGAGAGGTAGTCCCAGGCCCGACTAGGAGTTTAAATCCTTAAATTTATTGAAGAGTTTTAAGGAGGATGGGTGACTTGATAAGTTTTGCAGGTTAGAAGAATTATTTGGTCACTGGTGGATAATGGATTGAAAGGAAAAGAGACAGAGAACCAGGAGGGTCAGTGCCACTCCAACTGTGGCCTGTGGCCCAGCTGCCAGGGTCCATGAACCATTTGCTACTGGTTCCTGAGATAAGAAGTTTGCACCAGGAAGTAAATCAGCTATGCTACTAAGCACACCGTTTGGTTCAGCCAATGTTTTTTATAGCAAGACTTTCCAGATGATTTACACTCTGGTCCAGCTCCTTATCTTTGAGCAGCACTGGGTCAGGTGGCCGTGGCAATCCAGGTGAGAGACCCGGCTTGGCTTAGGGTGGTAGCAGTGGAGATGGAAAGAGTGGACAGATTTGAGAGATATTTACAAGGTAAAATGGACAGGACTTGATGACTGGAATGGGGGATAAAGGAGGAAGAAAGAAGGAGGATGCCCAGATCTCTGTTTCAGCATCTGAGTAAATAACTCATTGAGATCAGGCAAAGGTCCCTTCCTGCTCTTACTTTCTGTGACCCAGTGACACTGCTAAATGACCAATCCAAGTCCTGGAAATTCTCTCTAAACTATAAAGCACTACAAAAGATCAGAAATAAGACCATCCTTCATCTGATATTCAAGCTCTGAGCCTGAAACCACCCAGCTCTTGGAGGTGGAGAAGGACACTGATGACTCCCCCATGCCACACACCTCAGAGTAGGATGAGCATGGCTTAGAGGCTTCCTGTGTACACCCAGCTGGTGGCAGGGCCAGGCTGACCATCCACCCGAAGCTCCCACCCCTGGATCAGCTAGCCTTGAAGGGAAAGGAGGGTCAGGCCTTTGTGATCAATATAATGAAATCTTCCCTCCTAGAAAGAGCTCATCCTAGAAAAGCCAGGGCTGAGGCCATCCCCAGGAAAGAAATGGGGTCCTCAGTGCTGCCCGCTACCAGGGCCTCCAGTGACAACCCCCCCCCCCAGCCCGGCCTTCCATACCGACGACCATGATGTTGAAGTCGAAACCAGTCTTCATTGTCTTCTTGCGCATCTGCTCAATGATGGTGTCGATGCCAATGTAGCCCAGCAGGTTGGAGTTGATACTGACCGGCTTCATGGGCACTGCCGGCTTAGGCCTGGGCTCAGGCACCAGCTCTGACATGGCTGCGTCCGTCCTGGTCTCTGGGAGCCCTGCAAAGCCAAGATGGGAGGCGTGGGTTGGAGAAAAGCAGAGATCACATGGAAGCCACACTCTTATTCTCTTGACACAGAATCATACAGGGTTGGGACTGGAAGAGACCTTACATGTCATCCAGTACAGGTCCCTCATTTCATAGATGAAGAGACTGAGGCCTAGAGGGGAAAGGACTTGCTTAAGAACACAGCAAGTCAGATGCAAAATCTGGACTAGTACCCAGATTCTCCAGTTACTGGGAGACTTCAAATATACCTCACTGCTCCAAAGCATCACATCTGTGTGTCTGATCCAGGGGTTTGTCCACCTTGGCACTATTGACATTTGGGCTGGATATTTATTGTGGGGGGCTTTCCTGTGCACCACAGGATGTTGAATGGCATCCCTGGCCTCTAGTAGATGCCAGTAGTAGCCCCCTAGACAAACAGAAATATCTCCAGACAGTGCCAAATGTCACCTAGGGACAACATTGTCCCAGTAGAGGACTATTGGTCTAAGAGATATCTGGGGTTATTTCGACCTGAGTCCTGCCTCCCCAAATAAAGAGCAAAGACCTTTTAGGATACTGGACATAACATCTGTGGACTGTCTGCCACTGACCTCAGTTGCTTTGTCTTTTAGAAGCAAAGAGGGCTACCCCCTCTCTACAGAGTGAGCACCACTCCTGTCTCCCAGCCTCAGTGTCCCCTCTGTTCCATGAGCATTGCTGTAAAGTAGGGGTGTCTGTGCCCTGAGGAACCCCAGACACCCTCCTAGCCATAGTTTTAAATCTATGGGAGGAATAAGTCTCTCCTTTTGACCAGGAGAGAGAGGATGAGGACCAGATGGGGGCAGTCACTTGCCTAAGATGACACGGTGTATCTTGGGATGGTGGGTGGCAAAAGAAAAGGGGAGGCTGAGGGAAAGGCACAAATCCCTCTGGGTCTGGCAGATCATGGGTATGTTCACACAAGAGGAATCTGTGTGATTCCTCATCAGGCCACTGTCCACCAGGGTGAGTTTCAGGATAGAGCAACTCCATTTCCCCATCCATAAATGGGGGCCGGGATGGGGGGCGGCCCAATGGCATAGTGGTTAAGTTCACGTGCTCCACTTCGGGGCCCGAGGTTCGCAGGTTCAGATCCCGGGTGCAGACCTAGGCACTGCTTATCAAGCCATGCTGTGGCAGGCGTCCCACATAAAGTAAAGGAAGACGGGCACAGATGTTAGCTCAGGGCCAATCTTCCTCAGCAAAAAGAGGGGGATTGGCAGAGGATATTAGCTCAGGGCTAATCTTCCTCACAAAAAAAAGGGTGTGTGTGGAAAGTAGAAAGAGCCTGGCTCTGCTACTTGCCAGATTTGTGGACTTGGGCGCACCACCTCCCCTCTCTGAGCCTGCTTCCTCATCTGTAAAACAGTTAGGATCATGATTAAGGCTGTGGGGAGCATTACGTGAGGTACAATGCCTAGAAGCACCCGGCGTAGCACCTCACAGTTCCAGACCCTCTTGCCTCTGGCTATTTCAAGTTCACAGGCTTGTCAGGAGGGGAACTGAAGCAGAGCATGTGAAAACACTTGTTAGAGGGAGGTGCCCAGATGCTAATTACACAGCAGTTAGTGGACTCCACGCTCTCTTGAGGACCCCTTCCAGTTCTGCCATTCTAGAATCCCATGGTTCATGGTTTCCGCTGCAGAGTCTCACGCTTACAGGGAGGCCTGATGGAGCAGCAGATGGGCAAGAGGGAGAGGGACAGGAGTGCCTCCCTCCCCCACCCCCAAAGCCAGCCAGGAGTCTGTTCTTGTACCCCCACCACCTGGTCCTTCCACCACTCCTGGCAAGACTCTCTCCCAATGGGAAACTGTTCTGTGCTTGTCACTTCCAGGCACAGCCAAATCTGACAAAGCCTCGGGATCTCCCTAGGGCCTGGCGTGGCTCCCTCCTGCTTCCCAGGAAGCTGTTGCCAGCCAGGCGGCTCCAGACAGCCTCAAGATTGGCTCTGCCCTGCAGCAGCTGACTCTCAGCAGCCTGGCCTGCTCCTCCACTCTCCACACGTGGCTCCCGGGCCCCCTCAGCACACCTGCAATGGGGGCCAGTCAATGCCCCATTTTCCCTACCCAGCTGCTCACACGGCTGGCCCTTTCCATTTCCCCCATGCCTCTACAGCTGACCCATTTGGTCTCCACAACCTGTGTTGTGAGATAGATCCATCTGTGTGTGTGTCTGGTGGGAAGGGTCTTATCCCATTTTACAGCCCTGGAAAGTGAATCCTATATTTATTTATGGGAGTTTTTGTAAGTATTATTATAAAGTGTGTGTCCTCACCATGGTCTGCTCAGCCCTGGCCCGTCAACTGCAGCATTCTAAAAGATCATTCCCAAAAGACAGACTCTGGTTGCGAGAAGGGGCCTGCCCACCAGATTCCATGGCAACTTCTAGGGGCCCTGGCCTCCCTGCTGCAGGTCCAGGATGGGAGCGATCTCACTATCGTTCTTCCAGCAAGCACCTACTGGCACCCATGTGCACACTGTATAGAGTGCCTGCTGGCAAGTCACCCCTCCCAACCACATGCCAGTTACCTGCCAGTCACATGCTAACAACGACCACCCATCAGCCACAAGTCCTGCAAATGTGTGGCAGGTCACTGTGTCCCAGCATTTGCTAGAAGGCCCTTTGCCCACTCCAGCCCCTGGCTAACTCCTATTCTTCTTCACCACTCAGCCCAAGTACCACCCCTCAGGAAAGCCTCTGCTTTCATGTCTAATGTGGATGCCCCTCTTCTGTGCTGCCTTGGCCCCCTGAGTACCTTGGTACGCACCACACTCATTCATTCTTTCTTTCATTCCATCCCATCCAGGCCATTTCATATGCTGTCACATGGGAACCTACTCCAGCCAAACCCGAGACTAAATGCCAAGGACATTTTGGACCCTAGACAAGGTCCTTGACCCCAAGGGCCCACTGTCTGGTGAGGGTGCCTGACAAGTACACAAAGACCTCCAGGGCACAGGACAAATGCTGCTCTCGAGTTGAATTGTGTGGCTCCATCCTCTGCCCCTATAGCTCCTCTGCTCCCACTATGCTGCCCTCAAATGGGCAGCTGACCCAGGCTTGACAGCTGGCTAGGTGACTCCTATGAGCCTCAGTTTTCTCCTCAGAACAATGGGGATAGTACCTACCTTGCTGGGTTGATGTGAAGGTGATACAAGAGCACTGACATAAATTACCTGGCATTGAACATATGCTAGTTCCCAGCCTTCTTCAGGGCAGGGGCCATGTCTCATTGATCTCTGTGCCCCAATGTACCTAGCGTAACAGGGGCACTCAGCAATGAATGAATACCTCACAGGGAGGCAGATGTTACTTTAGAACCATCACCTTTCTCCTCCCTCAGAAGCCCTTTGCAGAGCAGCTGCCCCCAGCCAGCAAATGGCTCTTGTGTAGGCCACAGCTAAGGGGGTAGATTCTGTTAAGAGAGACTTTCTCCCTCCCCTGCAACAGGAATTGGAGGGGGGCTCCCCAAGTGTGGGGAAGAGCTCAGGATGGGGTCACAGCAGGATGTAGCCCAAGTATGCCATCCTGGCTAGATGCTCCCAGCTCTTCCAGGTCCCTTGGAGAGGAGGTGATCTGTTTGCAGCATCCCCTGCCAGGAGCCACCTTCCTCATCAGTGCTCCAGGGAGAGGCATTGTCCACCTGACTCAGCGCTGGCTGAGTCCCCCACAGAAACATCACCCCTTCATCTCCATGCCAAGCAAGGCCCTCCATGCTTTCTTTTACAGGCAAATGAATGGCTTTGTCTTTGGCCCAGGGACCCCACCCCTCAGTTGGGAAGGTGGCAGCAGGGGGAGGGACCTATTCAGAATAGCACCTGCCTCCCTGGCTTAGTAGGGGGTGGGAGGGTGGGGAGGTTCTTCCTTCCTAAGCCAGAGATCTTCCCCAGCCCCCAGCCCCTAGCAGCCTTCAAGACCCCGCCCCCACAAGCAAAGGCAATTCCAGTCCACCCCAGCTCCAGCTCCTGCTCTCAGAAAAAGAATCACAAAAGATATCTTAGTCCTTTCCCATTCGCGGGAGCAAAGGGCCCTGGGACACCCCCTTCCCCCATCCCAGTCCTCTGGAGGCCAACGAGTTCCCTTGGAGACCACCAGCTGGTGCCTGTCTCAGTGTGCGCCTGTCGGTGTGGGGGAAGGGGTCTGTGTGTCAGAGCACAGGTCTCTTGTCTGGCTGTAGGTGGCCCTGATACCTATGCGTGGTGTGCATGTGTGTGCCTGTCTTGGTGTGCTCCAGCCTGGGGCTTTCTGTGCACATCTGGGTCCGTGCTTGTGTGTCCGTGGGTCTCTGTATCTCCCCGCTTGCCCGTGTGTCTATTTCTCCGGGCATGTATATCTTGGAGTGTGTGCGTGTGTCTGTGCCTATGTCACCGCGCGTGGGCTCCTCGGCGCAGGAACCCTCCCCCTGGTAGCACCTCCAGCCGGGCTTTTCCGGGCCGCAGCCTCCTCCCAGCGGCCGCCGGTGGCCGGGCCAGCCGCCCTACCTTTGGACATGAATCCTCCTTTGTCTCCGTTCCTCCGGGAAGATGCTCAGGGCGCGGGGCTGCAAGGCTGAGCGGGGCGCGAGCTCCTCCTGGGCCGAGCGGCCCCTGCAGCCGGCCTCGCCCCTCGGCGCTCTCCGCCCAACCGCCCCGCCCGCGGCCCGGCCGCGCCGCCCCTGCGCCCCGCGACGCCGCGCCCGCACCGGACCTCGCCTCGGCTCGCTCGGCGCCGCGCTGCCTCTGCCCGCGAGCACCGATGCCGCCGCCGCCGCTGCCACCCGCACCACGTGACCCGCGCGCTCGCTGGCCCTGCCGAGGCCCCCTCCCCCGCCCGCGCCCGCGCCCGCGCCCGCACCCGCTCCCCGCCCGTCCGCACGCGGGAGCGGGCACCCGGTCCTGGCTGCGGGCGGCCGGGGAGGCGCGCGGGGGCGCTGTGCCTGCAGGCTCCGGATGCCGGGCCCGGGAAAGCGCCTGCATCCCAGTCCCGGTCCCTCCCCCCGGATCCCGCTCCCGGCCTCTTACCCCCTAGGCTGGGGCGGAGTGGGTGCACAGGGGACCGGTGGCAGCAGCGGGCGGCGGTGAGCGCTCGTGAGTCACGCGCTGGTTGGGATGTTGCGCTGGCTCAGCGCGGTCCTGCCAGGGTGCGGGTGCCTGTAGAGCCCTGAGTCAGGGGCCCGGATTCCAGGCCTGGCTCCGGGATGGTGGGCCCCGTGACCTTGAGCTTGGTCGGGAACTTTCCTGAGCCTCAATTTACCCATCATAAAAGTCGTTCATGCATTCAGTCAACATTAATGGACAGCATATTGCCAGGCCCCGGGGGGACAGGGATGAGGATGACCATCCTTGTCCACAGAGGGGACATCCTTGTCCCCTACGTCTAATAGGGGAGACAGAAAGCTGGACTGTCCTAATGCAGTGGGGTGGGATAGGCACGGGGTACTGTGCGTGCAGGGAGGTGGGCATCCTGGGAAGAGAGGCATTTGGGCAGATTTCTTGGGGGAGGTGAGGGACAAGATGGAAAGGCAAATGGAGGTGAGAGGGAAGAAGGGAAGGGCACTCTGCGGAGAGGGGGCAACAGAGGTGAGGAGACCCAGAGGTGATAGGTGCAGGGTGTGGGTGGACAACTCAGAGCTCATGGTGCAGCTGAAGCAGGGAAAATTCCAGACAGGGATATAGAGCTAAGAGGCTGGAGAAGTCTGAAGCCTTAGAAGCCAGGCTAAGGACCTGGGCTTTAAGGAATGATAATGGTGAGTCGCCAACGGCTGTTAAGCCAAAAGTGCTGCCATCAAATATGTGAGTCCCTGTGGTAGCTGTGTGGAGGAGGGAGAGAGCCCTGGGGGAGATGGGGGCGGGGAGGCTGTGGCATCACTGGGCAGAGGGTTGGAGAGGAGGGGACAGGCAGTCAAGTATTGAGGAGGTGAACCAACAGAGTTGGAAATAGACTGGAGGGGATGAGGAGCGAGAAAGACAAGAAAGAGGTTTCTGGTGTGGCGGTGCCTGCAGCTGAGAGGGCGAGATCAGGGAGGGCAGAAGTCAGCTCAGAGAGAAAAGGGCAGCCTCTGGACATGCCCAAGGGACGTCAGGTGGAGGGTCTAGCAGGCTGCTGGCTGTCCGCATCTGCATTTCAGGAGAAGGGACTGGGCTGAAGATAGAGGGAGAGCTGAGTTCGCAGAGGGAGGAGTGAAGACCAGAGCCTGGGTGAGCTCCCCCAGACTGAGTGTACAGAGTGCAATTCGAAGAGATCTGACAACCCAAGACCCAATTAAGGCATTGGACTGGATGCCTTCCAAGCATCTGCCAGACCCAGAATCTCTGAACCTTTGAAATGATGGGAATGAGACTGCCCAAAGTAGAATTCCAAGACCTGGGTTCCCATTAGCTTACTGCCATCAACCAGCTGTGTGACTTTAGGCATGTCACAGCTTCTCTGAGACCAAATGAACTTGTAACCCTTGTGTTGACCTACTTATAGTTCTACATGGGATTTCCATATATACAAGTCTTCAACTCACCTTTCGGGACTAAAGGACTGGGGGTAGGGGACCAAGAAAGAGAATTCTAGGTGAGGCACCTTTTAAGCAACAGCTATTTTCCCGAAATGCTGAATGTGCGTGATTCAGATGAGGTCACTATTGACATCCAGAGGAGCTCTGCAGGGACGACTTTCAGACGTATCACCACTTACTGAAGTGCTGGTCTGTATTTTCATGTAGATAGTTTGCTTTTAAAGCTGGACTCACCTATAGATCACCTGATTGTTCCAGCTCTTCAGGGAACAAAGAAACAACCATGGAAGATACTAAAGGAAGGACTCAGCATAAGTGCTCCTCCACAAGTTACCCCCATAAACCTTCCTTCTGGTGGCTCCCTCAACCTGACCTCGAACTGGCAGGTTGGGATCCAGCTCAGGGTGCATCCCGTATTCTGTTCCTCAACCCCGTTTCCTTTACCCCAGTGCATTCAACTCTGACCCTTGATTCCCGCGTCCCTTTCCGACAGATCCAAGCCTAATCCATCTCCAGGCCAATACCCCCCACCCCCTGCAGCAGCCCAGTACATCCCCAGCCAAGCTCTTTGCATTTACCTTTGGTTTCTCTGGCCAGGTCCAGCATGGTGGGCTCTGTGGCCCCATCTGTGACAGCATCTGCTGTAGCATGGTCCAGGGCTGGGGCAATGCCTCTGCTTGGCATCAGTGGGTAGGTGACTGATGTGGTCAGGTTAATGACACTGTCCAGTGTGGTCTCCCCAGTGGCTGGGTCTGGGGTCACCGGCACAACCAAACCCATGGCTGTACCCATCTTCCTTGTATCCAGAGCAAGAGAATCCATAGTTATGTCCAGCTTGGCAGTATTTGCTCTAGCCAAAGCCATGGCCGTGTCCGGCCTGGCTGTGCCCGGTTTGACTGGGTCTGGTGCTGCCATATCCACAGCTGTGCCCCCTGTGGTTGTATCTGGCTTGGCTATGCCCGCTGTAGCTATGGCTTTGCTCAGCTTGTCGGGCTCTGGGGTTTCCAAGTCCATGACCATGCCCGGCTTGGTTGTGCCTGCTGTAGCCAAGGCCATGGCTGTGCCCAGTTTGGTATCCAGAGCAGGGAACTCCGTGCCTGTGTCCAGTCTGGATGTGTTTAGTGTGGCCAAATTGATAGCCAAGCTAGGTCTGTTGGTGGCCATTGTAGCTAAGTGTCTGGCTGTGCCTGGCCTCGCTGTGTCCAGAGTAGCCAAATCCATGGCCATTGTAGGCCCCGTGGTAGGGGTGGCCCTTTGGAGATGCAGCCGGGGTCTCGGGATACCCCTGGACCGGGGCTTGCCTTTTCCTGGGGAAGCTCTGGTAGGCACATGGGCAGTTGTTGGGACAGGGTGCCTCTGACCCACTGAGCCTGACCCTGAAGGGCCTGGAGGATTCTGGGCTAACCGGGATTGGAATGGTAGGGCCAGGTAGGAACTCACCAGAGGCTTCTCCACTATGGACATCCTGCTGGGTTTGGCCAGACCTGGGTTCCCTGGGCCCTCAGAGTGGACCCTGCCCCCTGGCAGTAGGGTCATGGATGGTGAGCCTGGAGTGGGCAGCCTTCCTCCTCCATGAGTGGCAGCCTCCCTGCCTGGGGTGGGCAACTCTTCCCAGTGAGAGGTTAGGGGGCCCAGGGACCATGCCTGGCTGTTCTGACGGAGCGTTAAGGAGATGGAGCTGAGCTTCCTGGGCACAAGGCTATCACCAGTCTCCTGTGGGGGCACACTCCGGGCCCTGGCTCCAAGGCCCGGTCGGCTGGAAGCCTGTGGGATGTGGCTTTGGGGGAAGGCATCCAGACGGATAGTCTTCCTGAGGACAGGGATGAGGGGGGACACCCCTCCAGGGAGCTTTGAGGGGCGGGCAGGGCGTCCCAGCAGGTGGCTGTGGGAGAAGGAGTTTCCAGGGCTGGAGGCTCTGTGAGGCTGCATCTCAAAGTTGTGGTCCATCCAGATCTTTCGTCTTCCCCTGAGGAATCAACAGAGAGAAGGACCCACACAGGGGTGAGGTGCTCAGCTTGCATTTCTTTGATTCCTATTTAATAAAAAGCTTGACAACTTCTTTGCTAAGTAGCAAATTAATTTTTAGTTGTCAGTGTTTGCCAGGGTCTTGTAAAATAATATATTATTTTTAAATGCAAAATATTTAAATCATATGAAATGTTATAGAGTAATTGTTCATTAAAGCATAACTTGTCATTTTAATATTATACAGCCACTAAGGTGTGAAATAGTTTTAAAAATTGCTAAATATACATATATAAAGCTTAATTTCTAAATATAATTTTTAACAATGAGAAAACAGACTTGTAATATATCAGGATATAAAATTGTGGGATCCTCAAGGGCTTGAGTATTATACTAATTATCAAAAACACAAATGCCTAGAGGTGCCAAAAAAAACCCAGCACTGCCAGGTCTGAAGGGGCCTTGTTCAGGAGACCCCGAAGGAGGGTGGTGGTTATTGGAAGCCTGTCTGCCTCTATCTCTTCCAGAAGGGGCCAGAAGGTTCTGGGTTCCCACCCACAGCAGCCAAAATAGGAGTTCAGGCATCCAGGAGGCGGCTGAGGGATGACAAGTTTGGCTTGGGAACAGGGTCTGCATTTGGGGCTCCTGCGCACAACCAGGAAAGGGCCCTGGGCTGGCCTACTGCTGGAGCCAGAATTGGAGCCGGAGATGAAGAGGGCCCTGCAGAAGGTGAGGCTTGGGGAGTGGAGTAACGAGTGCTTGAAGGAGGAGACTTGTCCAGTGAATGAGCCACAGTCCCTGCCCCTCGGGACCCAGCCAGATGGTGAAGCAGGCAGGGCTACCCCAGAGGGGAACACTGGGGGAGCATTAGCTCAGTCTTTGGTGTCGAAGGAGGGAGGCTGGGCCTGGGGCTGGGGTTATTCACAAGGCAGGCCCAAAAGTGAGGAAGTGTGGCATCTTTCCGAAAATCCACTGTGGGCTCCTCGGCTGTATCGGGGGTGAGGGGGAGACAAGGCCACAGGTGTGCTGGGGTCCAGGCCAGGCGACAACAATGCTCAGGCTCTGGAAGATGACCTGGTTGGATCTGCAAGTGGGAGCAGTCACTCCAGGGCAGTGTGACAAAAGGATCAGAGGGGCAGAGAAGTGAAGCAAGGAGAGTGGCAAGGATGCTGTTGAAACACTGTGGACTGTGGTGGTCCTGGAGAAGGCGGCATAGCACTGGGGTAGATGCAATGGACCACCTGGAGGTAGGGAGAGAAGCGAGTCGGGGACTCTAGCTGGTGGTCTGTGGGGATGAACCATTCCTGAGAGGGGCTCCAGGGCCCCCAGATGACCAGCTAGTGTGCACTCTGGGCTCCATATAAATTACCGGGTGGAACAAAGTTGTTTCTGTTGCTTTCAACACAGCAGGCTGGGACGTGATGCTTCGGGGGCCAGGCCAGGGCTAGCAGGGGGGGTTCATGGGAGAGGAGGGATGACTCTATAGCCAGGTCCCTAAGGTCTGCAACAGGGGGTCTGCATCATCCCTCACAGTGCCACCCCAGCCCCTCATCCCTCTCCAGCCACATACTTGTACCCAAGACTGTGCCAGCCTCCATCACCTCCCTACTTGGCATGTCCCTGCAGCCCTGCCCTCCTGCCCTTATTCACAACCACACATACCTGGGCACACGCATGTTTATCCTGCACCTAACCACAAACATCTACCCTCGATGTGCACACCCACACACAGACAGCAGGCCAGAGGACAGGATTTCTGATATCTATTTGTTCTAACATCACCAAATCCCCATCCCCTCACCTAGCCTACACCCCCCATCCCATCGATCTCTTGGTCCTATCTCTCCTCCCACACACAAATACCCACCTACCTTGATCAGAGAACAAGAAAGGTCCAGTAGTCCTCAGTCTGGGAAGCTGAAGCTGGTTCAGGCCCCTCACCTCCTCTGTGCCCAGAGTCAGGCCACCATGACCAGCTCAGGGTCCTCGTCCCTCTTATCCACTTATGGGCTTCCACTCAGCCTCCAGGCCACAGTCCCCAGGCCTAGGGCCCAGCCCTCTCCTGACTGTCCCACCAGCTACATCCCAGGCTGGGCTGGGCTCTGGGGCAGGGAGGGGCTGGCTTCTCAGCAGTGGGCGTCTGTGAATGGCTGCTCTGAGCCTCTGGAATCCTGAAGGGCCATAGGAGGCTCTTAAGAACCCAGCTGGGCTGCCCTGGACTCAAGGCCCCCTCAGGGGTGGTGCCCTGCTGCCTACCCTCCCCAAATTTGCTCTGTCCCCCACACACTCTGACCCCTGGAGAGATGTCTCCAGTAAGAATTGGGCTACTCCAAATATGGCCACACTGGTGGTCCCAGCGCCAACCTCACTTCTGCTTTCCCTCTGCATTGCCACCACGCCCTGTTTAGTCTGTGAACCTCAGGCCGTCTTGCCCAACCACCTGAGGTCTTTCCTCGGGCAAGCTGGAGTTCCTGAAGGCTAAAGCAGCGGCTGTCTGCTTCAACAACTATTCCCTGACCCCTGTCACTCCAGCTGGACCCCGTACTTGGGCCCTGAGGATGCGCAGATGACCCAGCCCTGCACCTGAGAAGCAAGAGGCCACCCAGCCTCTGGGTGGCTCTGGCATTGCAGGCTGGGCTGGGGGCCCTCTTCTCTGTACACACAGCACCCTAGGCCACCTTTATCATAGCGATAGTAATAATAATGATGGTGATAATACTAGCTACAATTTACTGAACACTTACTATGTGCCAGGCACTGTGCCAGGGCTGAGAAGGAGCTTGCAGCCTGCTCTGGAAGATGGGTATGTAAACAGATCCTCACAGTAACTAAAATACAGCAGTGATGGTAGACACATCCTCGGAGCACTCACCTGAGCCAGGAACTAGGCTAAGCATTCTCCTGGCATCTCCATTAATCTTCACCTTGTCACCTGCTTTTTGCTGATGAGGACATTGCAGTCCACACAGTGCTGTGTGATCTGGTCTGTTTCCCTGTGTGTTTCTCTCCTTAGCGAGTGAGCTTCTGGAGCCACACTGGCCAATAGAACTTTCTGTGATAATGGGAATGTTCTAGATCTGCACTACCCAGGGCAGCCACTAGCCACAGGCAGCTGCTGAGCACTTAAAATGTGGCTACAGTGCCAAGAAACTGAATTTTTTATTTGATTTTATTTTAATTTGTGGCTATTGTATTAGACAGCATAGTTCTGAAGGGCCTGGATTTTATTTTCTCTGGATCCTAGGGCCTGGCAAGAATCAGCCTCATAAGTTTCTATAGAATGAATGAATAAAAGGATGGAATGAATGGTGAACATGTGGACCTGGGACCTTCCCTTCTTCTCATCCATTCTCTCCCTTCAAGCTTTAGGTTTTCAAACTTGGCTGTGCTGTGGTTACCAGGGCAACCTGCTGGAAGTCCAGTGGATGGGGAAGGGGAGCTGTCTGGAGTTCTTCCCCTTCCCTCCCTGCTTTGAGGCCTGAGGACCAGCCCAACTTGAGGGAGAACAGAGGTGGCTGGGGGAGGGGGTGGCACAGTTCTGCCTGGACAGATTGGGGAGGGGGAGCCTTTCCTGGCCACCCCCACTGGATTGCATTATCTCTGGGATGAAGAAACCCTGAGCTGAAGTCAGGGGCCCTGGCTTCTCTCCCCTCTTTGGCCTCATTGTGCAACTTCTGTCAGATCACTTGCCCTTCTGGGCCTCAGTTGCCTTTTCAAATAGGGGCCAGATGCCCTTGCGCAGTCTCTTCTAGCTTAAAGATCTAGAAGTCCTCCATCTCGCTCTCTGACAGGCTGTTAGGGCCTTGAGAGAGAGGAATGAGTCTCCTTCATCTCTGTATTCCCCCTGCCCATCCCTCTGGCTCTTGCCTCCAATGTTGAGGGGCCTGGAGGACACTGCCTGCCCAGTAATCACAGGTCTGGGTTCAGCTGCCCTCTAGTGGCTGAAAGTGGCAATGACCTCCTCTTGCCTGTACACATGGTTCTTTCCCACCAAGGGAAAGATGGACAGGCTTGGAAGTGGCCTCAGAGGACAGACCTCCACCCAAGTGAAAAATCATTGTGGTGGCCTCCCAGACCAGTGGCACAGGCTCTAGGGTCTCAAATATGGGTTTGTTACAGCTGTGTGATTTTGAACAAGTCACAGTCTCTCTGAGCTCCAGTTTCTTCATCTGTAAAATGGGGATTACATCAGTCAGGATGGGTTAAATTATGCTGCAGTAACAAAAAACTCCAAAATCCCAGTGGCTTGTAACAACAAAGATTTACTTGTTGTGCGTGTTTCATGTCCACTGTGGTTTGGGTCAGCCCAGGCTCTGCTCCATGTCGTCTTCACTCTGGGACCCAAGCTGATGGAACAGCCACCCTCTGGAGCCTTGCTGGTCATTGTGGCAGAGGGAGTGAGAGAGTGGGGAATTGTGCACTAGCCATTAAATGCTTTGGCCTGGACTCACTTCTGATCACAACTCATTGGCAAGAACTAGCTGCACGGCCCCACCCATCACAAGGAGGCAGGGAGGTGCGAGAGCTGAAGAGCCAGAGTATTTGATGACCAGCACCGCTGACCCACCTGCATGGTTACAAGAATGCAGTGAGAAGTACAATGAGCTCGATCCATGTTAGCCATTAACATTGTTGCCTTGTAATTCTGATTTCCTTTTTGATTTACCCTCGTGATTTCCCGTGAGTTCCACATCGATTCCAGCTGTTTACAGCTACAGCTACAGAGAGGGAAATGGACTTGCCAAGGTTCACACAATGAATCAGTAGCTGGACACCCAGCTCTCCAAGCTCCAAATTCTGAGCCCCTCCCGCCTTATGAGTTCTCTGTAAGTTGACTGAGAGGGTGACGGTCTTTTGAGGGAGCCCGCAGCCTCTGGTTTTCTCCCAAAGCTGGTCTCTCAGCCTTTCCAAGCCCTTCTGGCTCAGCCAGAGTGGAGAGCTGAGGGGGTGGAACAATGAGAAGTCTGTGCCACCCTCCGGGGCCAGAGTCAGAACATTGCAGCCATTCCTACGCAAGGGGCCTGCACATTCCCGCCTCCTGTCCTCCTGTTCGGGGCCCAGCCTAGACACACCCACCATCTCCTGACAGCTCCCAGATGGTGGGAAAGGAAAGCCCCCAGGACTCTGCAAAACCTCCCAAAGGATTTTAATAACCTGCACAACAGCCTGGCCCCCGGGAAGTCTCTAAGCCTCTCTAAAATCTTAGTCGCTAGGCAGACGGGTAGCCCCTGGCAAGACTTCCAAAGAGACCGGTCCCATTCATCCAACTAGCATGCTTTCATGGAAGCCCTGCCTAGTGCCAGGCAGGCTCCGGGCTGAGATGAGAAGATGCCGTCGCTGCTTTCCACAGACACGTGAACCAAATCACAACACAAGATTAGGACTGTAATGGAGAAAGCTGCTGGTGGAGTCAGAGAAGGCTTCCTGGAGGAAGTGGCAACTAGAAGTCCATCAGGTTCTCTCCCTGGACCTATGCCTAACTTGAAAAATCACTTTCTGGTTGTTCAGTCTCCCCTCCCACCACCTACTCACTGGCATTCTGTGCTTCAACACACGACACCACTTGCAGTTCTCAGACGGGCCTCCCTGGCTTTGCACTCACCAGCTCCTCTTCCTTTTACAGGGAAAACACTTATTCATCCTTCAAAACCCATCTGAGTAGTTATATCTGCCAGGAAACCTTCCTTGACAAACCCCTGCTCCTGGAGGTAGGCACCTCTTCAGCTCCGTTTTCTGTTTCTCACACATCCTTCTCGTGCTGCAATTATGGTTTTGTAGTTTGTCTGTTTACACATCTGTCTGCCTCTCCAGTTTGTGAGCTCTTTGGATTCAGGGACTAACTTCTTGGCCTTTGCATTCTTGGTGGCCGGCCCAGTGCTGGGGCAGAACAGGCACGTGGCAGGCGTCTCCAGGGTTCGGGAGGAGAGCTGCATGAGGCACAGCATTTTCACGGCGCTTTCTTCTCACCGTCACCTTTGACACTTGTCACAGCCCAGTGAGGCAGGCAGGGCAGGAGTGACGTGAAAACAGCCCACTCTCTACGGAGGGCCTGACATGCGCTGAGCACAGTGTCAGGCACCGGCAGGGGACATTTATCTGGGCTTTAATCATCTGTGATTCTCAGTGCCTGGCACCTAAGGAAAGTTGCCCAAGGACATGCAATTTAAATGAACAGTTTGTACTGTCGCCAGGCCCTGACCTCACGTTGTTCCCGGTACAGTCCTCTGGCATGCCCTGGCAGTTGGAAAAGTCTGCTTCCATGGGCACTGGCCTGTTTCTGTAGGTTCTGCCATCCGGGTCAACCCTCCCCCTTGTAAAAAATGCTGAAGACGCAGTCTATTGTGTTACTCTCAGCACCCCATTTGAGACATTTCTTTTTAGTATTTAGAACCAGAAAATATGTTTTTCATGAAGAGTCAATCTCTCCATTCTATCACATAACAAGAATAAAATGACCTCCTTGTGCTTCCCTTTTCAGTCTGGCTGCCAGGAAGCTCAGAGACAAGGAATAGTATTACAGCAGGAGTCAGAGTCAGAATATTTCCTTCCACCACCACATATGTGACTCCTTCAGCTGAAACCTTCTTAAGTCCTTTATGGGAAAAGCTGGTGTAAATAAACATTGATGTAATAAGCCCTGAGGAGAAGACTGGGAAAGGATCCAGGTTTGAGAGCAGGAGGCTTGGGCAAATCCTTTACCCTCTCTGAGCCTCAGGCTCCTCCTCAGCAGCCTGGGGTGGGAGGCCCTGCTGCAGACCTCGGACAGAGGCAGCTCTCCTCTGAAGAGGACTGGCCACTGCTCAGGCCTCGGGCAGGGTCACGGTCAACATCCTCTCTGCTGAGACCATGAACACATTCACACTTCAGACCCAGTGTGGCCAGAATTTTTATTTTTATAAAGGAGTCAGAAAAAGAGATTTTCATGTGAAATCTCCTGACTCATAAACATTGCCATTTTGCATTTTTTCAAAACACCGTGTTGGACAAACCAAACTTGGCTGCAAGCCAGACCTAGCCTGAGGCCCTGCCTGGCTCAGCTGGTCAAGCCCAATCCACCTCCAACAGGGTCTGTTTGATGTGTTCAGGTTAGAGGCAAGGAGCAGTTTACATCTTTTCTTCTGCCTTCCCCCCACAACATCGCAAGAGAGCTACCTTGTTCTGAGATGACCAAGCCCAAGTCATGTTGATCCAGGTGGACCCTGACCCAAGCTGGACCATACATGGGGCCCTGCCCCAGCCTTGGGTGATTGGTTTAAAAAGGGTAGCTGACCTATGATGAGCCAATGAATCCCTCCCCTGAGATATTTGCACCTGAGGTCAGAGAGCGGGACAGGTCACTCTCTCCAGTGGCTGGAGCTGTAACTTGCCAGCAGGTGGATGCTACGTTTGCCGTGATGGGGGGGAGGAAGTGGTAGCTAATGAAGTGGGTGCGCAGAAGCAGGAATAAAACATGGTTTGAGAAAGAATCCTAAGGGGGTCTGAGCTCCTGGTTCTAGTAGCCCTGAGCTTCTGCTATCTTCCTGTCCTACAGGCCGGAACACCGTGACCTCGTGATGACTCTCCTTACCCAAAACAGTCGAGTCGGGGTTTCTTTGCCTTTCGATCATCAGTCCTAACACATGCAGGTGGCTTCTGCTTGGCCCTTTGCAGTCCTGCCTCTGATGTGGCTGGGAAGCAGTTTGCTGACAAAGAGGGGCAGCACTGAGCTTCTGGTGCTGGCCTCCCTGCTCTCTCCCCACGCCTCACACCTCTGCTCACTTAGATTAGCCTTCAAGGAACTCGTGAAGTTAGAGCCTCCTAAGGTAAGAAGTGTATCCCTTTGGGGAAGAGAGCCCCGAAGACATTGGGGCTGGTACTGCAAGGGAAACAGAGGCAGTGCGAGACTGGCTACCCAGTGGTTGGTGCTGGTCCCCCCCTCACCCCCCGTTCTTGCACAGGGTGATCTGAAAGGCACTGGAGGGCCCCACCCTCCAATGGGTCCTTAGAGAACCCACTCACCTGCCCACCACCTCTGCCACACCCTCCCTGCCCCGGCAGCCCGGACTCAGAGCCCCACTCAGTCCTAAACCCAAGTGGCAGTAACACCCTGGGTGACCATGGCAATGGCACTTCTCTCTGAGCTTGTTGCCTCCTCTGTAAAACGGTGTCCTCAATCCCTCTCATTTTTCACCCAGGATCCCTTCCCCTCCTTCAGGGAACAGCCTCTACCTACCCCCTCACCCCCTCAGACCACGTGATCAGACTCCACCCCTGGCTCCAGGGCGGGTGCAAGAGCTGCCTGGCAGGCAGGGCATCCCATCCCCTGAGCTCATGTGCCCTGGACCAAAGGGAGGCCACCCCCTGAACTTTCGCTGGAACAAGACACATGCGGTCTCCTGAAATCAAGGCACTGAGGCGGTGTGAGCCTGGGACTGCCGGGGCCCCTCACCGCCACGTGGAGCAAGTCCACCTGAGGATGGAGCCCACACAGAGGAAAGCAGGACTGATGGAGACAGAGAGAGAGATGGAGAGATGGTGTGTCCCAGTGACATCCTTGAGCCCTTGGGTCCAGCCTGAGTCCAAACCCTTTTGTTTCAGCCATTTTCAGTTTGGTCTCTTGTGCCTGCAAGAGTCCTGGGCAGTGAAGGGAAGCTGCTTGGGATGGGAGAGGGTGTGGGGAATTCCCTGAGAGCTGCAAAATGCTCTGCTGGGTGAGAGGTCGGGGCTGCGAGACTCAGAAACCACAGGGCCGGGCCTAGGGTGAAGCAAGAGAGGCGCTGAGGGCACAGTACTGGAGGAGCACTCGGGTGTGACCCTGGCATGCCTCTCGCCTCACCCGGACCTGGCTCTGCAGGACAGCCCCATGTGATTCCCGGGTTTGCCTGGGAGGAGGAGCAGTCCTGCCCCTCAAGGTGAGAGGAGGCAGCTTTGCCTCCCTGACTCCTAAGATGGGGCATGTGCAAAACTGAGTCCTGGTCCCCCTGGCCTGTGGCCTCGGCCAATCCCTACAAAAATGGAATGGTGGCCGTCTCCATGTGTTCTCCCCCTTCCAAGGAGGTGCACACAGCCACCCAGCTAAAGGCTATACTTCCCAGCTGCCCTTGCAGCTAGGAGTAGCCATGTGACTAAGTATTGACCTGTGGGATGTAAGGGGAAGTAAGGGGTACAGCCATCAGGGAGTGTCCCCAAGTAAAGGGGTCGCTCCTTCCACCCTCCCTCCACCCTGCTGCTCAGGATGCAGATGAGCCCTCTGGGATCCGCCAACCAGGGCCACATCGAAGCAGCCAGAGAGGAGCAACTCGAGTCCTTGAACACTGCATGGAACCAGGCACCAGACCAGCCCTGGACACCTCCCCATGGACTGCACCATGAGAAAGAACATTCTATTTAGTTTAAGGCCCTGTTGTTTTGCATCTCTGTGCCTGAATTTGTATCCTGGTGCAAACCTGGCACTGGTTCTCCACCCAGGGATTCCAGTTAGCCTTTTCAGTTGTCCCGACACGGGGGAGGGAGTGAGTGTTGCTGGTTTCTAGTAGATAGAGACCAGAGATGTTCAACATCCTACAGCGCACAGGACAGTACCCCTCCACAAAGAATGATCTGGTCCCAAATGCCAATAGTGCCGCTGGTGAGAAACTCTGCTCTACCCTCTCTGAGCTTCGTGTTCCCACCCCTAAAATGGGGATGTGGAGCTATCGTGTTTTTATGAGGACCCACTGAGGTGATAGATGTGACTCTACTTTCCGGAAAGGAGACAGTCCTGCAAAGATAGTCATGAAGTCTTTATTATTGCAATAAATTAAGATGGAAGCCCCAGGGCCTGCCCCATGGTGTAGTGGTTAAGTTCACGCGTTCTGCTTTGGTGGCCTGGGGTTTGCAGGTTCGGATCCTGGGTGCAGACCTATGCACTGCTCATCAAGCCATGCTGTAGCAGCATCCCACATACAAAAAATAGAGGAGGATGTTAGCTCAGGGCCAATCTTCCTCAGCAAAAAGAAAAAAAGATGGAAGCCCCAGAGGAGAGTGAGGCAGGTTGTCAATCTACGTCCAAATGAGGCAATGGTGCTCCACACAGGAGAGGGGCTCCAGGTTGGGGTTGGGGCCCGGGGGGCCTAGCTCAGGGGGGCTGAATTCTGGAGGCCCTGGAGGTGCAGCACAGGACCCAGAGGGGAAGGCAGGGGGTCCTGCCAGCCACCTCAGCCTTAGGGAAGGGGAGGAATAGGGAAGTCCAGCAGAGGGAGGGGGGTGAGAACTGCTGCTGGTGCCCCCATGCTGCCCACAGAGCTCACCCCATCCCCACCACCTCCCACCCTGCCTGGGGCCTCCACTCTCCCTCTCACGCGTACATGCGTCTCCTCCCCGCCCTATGCCTGCCCACTTGCCCCAGACTCTCTCTCTATCACAAATACACACACACACCTCCTTCCCCTATGGTCTTGCCCCTCTGCATACCACACCACACACACTTACCCATACCAAGCCTGAGTCCAGAGGGATGGGGCTGGCCTGGACCAAGCTGACATCCCTCCAATGGGGCTCTTTCCCTGGCTCAGCTTTGGAGACCCTCACATGAAACTGCAGGGTCAGTGCCATTGGGTGGAGTGGGGAGCTGAGTGTAACTGGGCATTCGGTAGGGAAATGGGGGATCTGGAGGCTCAGGGCAGGCAGGGGCAGCGGCACCTGACTCCAGGGAGAGGCAGGAGTGCTGGGCAGCACAAAGGCACTGGGGGCCAGTGGGGGACGCCCCCAGAGCTGGGGAGGGTGGGCGTGGGTTGAGCTGACTTGACGTGGAGAGCAAGCCCTGGCCCAGCAGCAGCGACACCTCAAGGCACTCAGGTGCCCTGTCCCTCCACAGCCAGGGGCCCCGGAACACCCAGGAGCCTCTGCTGGGAGGGCCCAGGCTGCAGAGGGATGGCCTAGAGGACCAGGGGTCGTCGTCGTCCCTCTGCCCCAGGGTCTCCAGGCTGGGCAGGATGAGGGAGGGTGCCCAGTGGCCACCAGAGCCAGTCAGCTCAGACCTCGGGTCCTCCAAAGGCCAGGTTGTCACGGACCATCAGTGTCTTGCGGAGGTCACGGTCCACCAGGGGGCGCTGCATGCGCCACTTGTGCGCCTCCTGCAGGCCGGGCTCGAAGTAGTAGATGCAGGCGCCGAAGCCCACCAGGATGAGGACGGAGATGACCAGGTAGACAGGCACGAACCAGTCCAGGAAGTGCGGCATCGCGGCGGCCTCGGCTGCCGAGACACAGGCAGTGAGAGCCGGCAGAGGTGCCCTTTGTCCCTCCCGCCCGCCCAGAGGGGGACCCAAAGCCTGCACAGAGCCAGACAGTCTGAGCATCACTTTATAGATGGGAAGACTGAGGCCTAGGAGAGTGGGGAACAGTGTCTCATCAAGACCACATGGCGCAGTCGTTTAGTTTGCGCTTTTGGCAGCTGGGGTTTGCGGGTTTGGATCCCCGGCACCTGCCGACGCACTGCTTGTCGGCCATGCTATGGCCGCATCGCATATAAAGTAGAGGAAGATGGGCACGGATGTTAGCCCAGGGCCAGTCTTCCTCAGCAAAAAAGAGGAGGATTGGCAACGGATGTTAGCTCAGGGCTGGTCTTCCTCACACACACACACACACACACACACACACACACACACACACACACACGAAAGAAAGACCACATGATAACTCAGCAGCCAGGCCCCCTGACCAAACACAGAGCTGCCCCCACCACAGAGGGCCCACCCAGCTCCTACTCACCCTTAGAGATGGAGGCTTATAGTTGAAAGCCCGCCCTGGCTCAGTCCCTGTCCAGCACGTGTGCCCTCAGGCAAGTTGCCTAACCTCTCTGGGCCTCGATGTCATCCCCTGTGGAAGGCAACACTAACAGAGCCTCCACACAGGCCCCAGTGGGGATTCAATGAGGTGACTGATCCCTCGGGGCACTCAGTAAGGGACAGCCTGAGCAATGTTTCCCCTGAGCCACGCTTCCTGGGCCTGACTACACAGAGGCTGCCACAGGCCAGGCCCTTTACAGATGAGTGGGTCCCCGGCCACCCACACATCCTGGCCAGGTGTGGCTTGATGAAAGCCTGGTGAACACACGCCCATCCCCAGGGACCTGGTTGATATCAACAGGGTCCACATAGGCTCCTGAATTCAGGCCCATGCCCAATCTCATAATTATAAGAGCATGGACGCAGGTGCCAGCCCAAAAAACCTGGGCCTTGGTTCCTACATCTGTAAAATGAGAATCTGTAAAATGGGTACTACTTTGTACCTAGGTCACAGGGCTGTTGTGACTGTGAAATGAGTTAATTTATGTAAAATGCTCAGAACCAGTGCCCGGCACATAATCAGTGCTACACAGTAGTTCATTCTTATTCTCAGCCTCAAATTCCTTATGTGTAAAATGGGGATAGAAATAGGACACACTTCTCAGGGTCACTGTGGATGTTTAGCAAGACAATGCCTACAGAGCATTTAGCACCATGCTGCCTGGCGCAGACTCAGCACTCAGGGAGTATTAACTATTGTTATTTCCGGGGAACCGGAGGAGAGGAAATCAGGAAAATGGAAGGTGCTTCACAAACCTTATACATACCCAGACTTCTCAGAATGGCCCCAAAGTGCCCACATCTGCTCTCTGCCAACCTCCCCAGCCACATCTCCCGCCTCTCCTACGTGCTGTCATATGGAGCTGCCTGTCAGTCACCTGCGCGCACCTGCATATTTTGCAGCCCCCATCTTTGCATATGCTTTCATTTTCCCTGGAATGTTCTTTGCATCGTGTTCACGTGGCAAACTCCTATTCATACTCCAAAAGCCAGATCACAGATCATTTCCTCCAGAAATGGGATAAAGCAGGACCCATTTAACCCACCCTCAAACCCTCCCTGAGGTGTAAGAAAGGGGTAGGGTGAGGAGCCCCCCTCTGCCCACCAGGCAGGAAGAGCACTGTTAGGATATCTTCACAAACCTTACAACAGGCCTGTCCACATTTTACAGGTGAAGAAACTGAAGCCCAGATGGGTTCACTAACTTGCCCGGTGTTACCCAGCTGGGAAGTGACAGAGCTGGACCCCAAATCCCAGCGATGTCCTGAGGTGTGAGTCCTCCAGGGTGGGGAAAGACACCTGAGCAGAATGAAATGAGCAGAGGCCCACCTTGGCTTCCAGGGAGGGGAGAAAGGGGATGGATGGAGTGACCTCCAGGGTGGGCTGAAGAGAAGCCTCAGCTTCTCGGACCTCTGTCTCCAAACTCCAGCTCCTCTTGCCCCCTACTTCCAGGTGGGTCTGTGATGTGGGCTGTGATCTGGGGGAGGGAGAGATGCTGCTCCCCAGTCCTGCATCCATCTGGAGCCCCTCCCCTGCCCCCCAGAGTCCCCAGTGTCTGCTCTGAAGCACAGACAATGTCTCAAGGTGCCCTATTCATGGAGGAATAAAATTTGTGCTAATGGCCCAAAGTCAGGGCTGGCGCGGTGCCCTCCTAACTGGCTGCCTTTCTGGAGCACCAAAGAGAGAGTTCAGAATTGCCTGGTGCTGCCTGGGTTGGGGGGAGCTGGGGAAGGGGACCCCAAGCAGGAAGGCTGCTCCAAACTAGCCTGACTGAAGCCAAGGGGATTTGTGCCCCCTCCCCTGTCCCCAGCCAGGACCCCAGTCTCCTTGCAGTTTAAACATGAGAATGGGGTACTCGGGCAGAGCAGAAGCCATTTCAGCTGCAATGTTGTGGATCTGTGGAGCCGCATTCAGAGTCTCCCAATCTCTCCAGCCCTGTGAACAAAATCCCAAGTATTCTGGGGCAGATTGAAGACCCCTAGACCTTTTGCTGGCTCCCCAGGGGACTGGCCTCGCTGAAGCAAAATATTCACTGGCCTTCTGTGCAACCTCAGGCCACTCCTCACCCTCTCTGGACTTCAGGGTTCCCCATGCACAGTGACGGATGGGGGTGGGGGTTACCAAATGATCTATAAGGAATTTTTCAGCCCCATTCCAGCCCAAGTCCCATCGGGGACAGTGAGAGGGTTGCACAGCCCCTCTCCCAAGCCGTTGGCACCACTCAGTGGCCTCCCCCACCATGAGCCCGCAAACTCACCTCACGCCCTGCAGAAGGCTGTTCCAGGAGCTCTATGCTGAGTGCAACGCCTTCGCCTGGGCAGCTCAGCGTTGGCTCGTGGACTCAGTCGCAGCTGCTGTCCCCAAAGAGACTGCCATCTGCAGCCGCCCTGGGTGCTGGAGGTAGAGAAAGGGCAAAGCCAATGCCCCCCACAGGAGTCAGAGCTTCTCAGGCCCAGGGACTCTGACTGGGCCAGGAGGAGGCCTTCCTGGGCTGGCTTGGCACCTTGGTACCTCTCCCTGCCCATCCAAGGAGACCCTTTCCTCTGCCCCCACCCTCAGGATGGCAGGAGGTGGGACTTGTCTCAGCCAATCAGCAGCCTGGCAGAGCAAGGGCTTTATCCTCCGTTGCCCCTGGCAACCAGTCTTCTCTTCTGGATCCCTCGCACGTGGTACAGAAATGACAGTCAGGGCAGGGTTGGCGGAATTTGGAGAGGGATGGGAGCCAGCCAGCAGGCCGCTGGGCCCCATGGCTGGTGGGCCTGGAGAGGAGGGGTCCCCGGCTGAGATAACTGGGAGGGTTTGGAGGCTTGCCATTTGAGGGTAGGGAGAAATTGGGATCCCTTGCAAGTGGGTGGGGACACAGAGCAGTGACCAGTAGAGCCAATGAGGGTTATATATATGAGGTTAGAGAGGGAAGAACCAAGACTGAGACTGAGCACCTGGACACATTGGTCCAACATAGCGTTTACCGCATGCCAGACTCTGCTTTCAGTGCTTTATTTACATTAACTCATTCATTCATCATCCAACATCACAGCAAGAGAGTCACAATGCCAGGGTCAGAGCCCTAGCCTGGCCTTCAGGCCCCCACGTAGGGGTTGCCCCTCCCGGTTCTGCCTCACCAGCCCCACAGCCCCCCTGGCTGGGATATGGCCTGAGATAGTTGTGGCTCCCAGGCACTGAGCACACCCACGTGCCAGGCATAGCCCCCACATCACTTCGTCCGGTCTTCCAGCTGGGTTGGTGTTGAGAGCCCATTCTGGGAGGAGGCAGCTACAGTTCAGAGAGGTGAAGCTGCTTACTCTCTCTTTCTAGGTCACTCAGGTTCTCAGCGACAAAGACAAGGAGTGGAAGTGGGGAATGGGGGCCCACCTCCCAAACCTGGGTCCTCCCTCCTGTTCTACAGAGTGTCTGCAAAGTGTCAGGCACTCAGTGAACATTCCATAAATAACAGTGGTCATTGTCTCAGGAGGGGAGAGCAGGCCTGGAGGCCCACGGGCGGGAAAGAGGCTTCAAGGAACCACATCCCTGGGGAGTCCATTCCTAGAAACCTGAGGACGGGCAGGTGGGAAAGGCTGTGGGTGAGATAGCTTCAGGATCTTGGGTCCCCCACCCCACAGACAGCCTGCCAGCTCTGGGACCATCTGGGCCCCTGCAAGGGTGGCGAGTCCTCTCCAGCATATGTGGGGCAAGGGAAGTGAGTTTGAGTTTACAGAGGGATTTTTATTGAGAAATAAGGTACATAGAGTAAAATACAAATCTTTAGTGGTAAATTTTTACCGGTATATACACCTGTGCAACCACCACCCAGATGACTGTCTAGAATATTTCTGTCACCCCAGACAGTTTCCTCCTGCCTCATGCCAGTCACCCCCTTTCCACTGACCTGATTTCTATCAGCGTAGATTAATTTTGCCTGTATTTGTACTTCATATAAATGGAATCATATGTACTCTTTTGTGTGTGGCCTCTGTTGTTCAGCCCTGCTTTTGCTATCCATTGATGGTGTTGCATGTATCAGCACATCACAACCTGTTTATCTGTTCACCACTCAGGGATGTTTGGGTTGTTTTCAATGTGGGACTATTATGACAAAGCTGCCAAAGTGCTTTTCAATAGTTTGGAGTGGGAAGGTCAAGAGTTGGGGGAGGGATGACAAGGAGGCATGGAGAAACTTCTGGGGGTAATGGATATGTTCATTATCTTGATTGTGGTGGTGAATTCAGGCATCTGCTCAAACATCACCTTAGAGGTGCCTCCCCTGACCCAAAGTAGCTTCTTCCTACCCATCTCTATTTATCCCCACCCACCTTGCTTTATTTTCATAGTACTCATTACTCCCTGGCTTTCAGGGAGCCCCCTCCACACCCCATGCTGTGGGGAATCAAAGCCCCATCTGTGCTGGGAAAGGGGCTCCATGAAGCCGTTTACTTCCAGCTCCTTCTAAGCAAGATATAATTAGTTTAGTCTGCAGTGAGAAGGATTTAGGTTAGACAGGGAATATGCCTCTGCTCTCCCAGATGTCACAGCAACAAGCACACTGTGTGATCACTGTGACTCCCGCATTACACTGACTTGATCAATAATGTCTGGTTCATCCATGTTCTCAGGATGCGGCCTGGGTTTGCACTAGGAAACGATGAATGAATCACTGCTGCAAATGAATGAATGGATGTAAATCAATCCAGTCATTCAACAAATATTTATTGAGCAACTACCATATAGCAGGCGCTTTTTAAAGTGCTGGACATACAAACTGACAAAGTCTGTGCCCTCATGTATCTTACACTCTAGTTGGAGAGGCAGACAATGAGCAAGTAATTACATAACTGTTGGGAGAACCAATCTCCTATGGGCCCTGAGCATTGTAGGGGAGGAAAAGAATTCCTCTACCCACTGGGTCCTTCTGGCTGGGCTATGAATTAAATTGGCATGAGACAGAATAATGGGAGAAAATCAAACAAAGCTTTATAACATGTGAAAATGGGAGAGACCCAGGAAAAACTGGGTAACTCGCCAAAATGGGGGAGGCTTTCATCTTGAATACTGTCTTCAACTAAAGGCAAAGGAGGATGTTGGGGGTGGGGGGAGTCAGCTATGGGAGATTACCAGAAAAGCACAGTAAACAAGAGTAAGGTTATTACGTAGATTTAAGTCCTTGCCTTCCACACTGATAAGAGTTTCTAAAGATAAGGTCATCCCCCCTTCTTCCTGGTAGAGAGGGAGATACCTTTACAGATGGAGAGTTCCCTTACAAAGGGTAAATTCTACTTTTCAGAGCTTCTCCCATGTCTGCAGTTTTCAAAAGTAACTAGCCCAAAATAATCCTCACTCCAAAGAGACACATTTTGGGGTGGCCAATTCTGATCCCCCACAGCATCCCTGCAGGATCTTGCTGTGTATGCCAAGAAAGCAAGGCCCTGAATGCTCTTTACCCAGGCCACTGCTCAAGGTTGTGTTTGCAGCAAGTAACCTTGCGGGATGGAGTAACATCTCCCTCCAGACAAAGAACAGGCTTGCCTACCACTCACTATAAAAGAGATGAATCTCTAATCTCTATGCTCCTCTCCTGTACTGCCATCCAGGAGGTGTACTGCCATCCATGATGGGACCTTTGTGGAGCTTGGGGGACCTGGGGAACTGACACAAACAAACATGAAGCCCTGGCTACTGCTTTTACTATGAGGAATAAAGTCCTTTGTCTCTGACCCAGGAGTTCATGTCTTCTGCCAGCATCCATGAAACAGTAACAGACTTTTATACTGATACCGGCTCAAGACAAGTTTGACATAAGCCATATTGTAGAAAAGAAGCCATATTGTAACTTTGAATGACCTCTGATTAACTAGCCCAGACAGGCTCTGTGGGTTTTGTGGCCTCTCCCAGCTGCTATAAGTTGATAACTTTGTTCTTTTGAGTTCCTTAGGAATGTGATGACCCCTGGGCAGAGCATCTAGGCTGATGGCCATCATCAATGATAACTGAAAGATCAGGGTGCAGGGCATTGCTCCAGTCTCTGATGCATATCAAGTAAAACAAAACACTCAGGAACTAAGACTAGACGGATGCCCTGACCCTGAGACCAGATGCTTCCACCCAGAGGTCAGATGGATGCCTCCCCCACCTGGAGACCAGCCCCCTATATAACTGGCCTGTAGTCTTTGTTCTGTAAGATGGTTCTTTGAGACATTAGTCAGCCATCTTCCCCCTTGCTAGCAAGCTGTAATAAACCCTTTCCTTTCCACCATCTTGCCTCTTGACGATTGGCTTTTGTCACACGGTGAGCAGATCATGCCCTCTGTGCGGTAACATTACTAAACAGTAATAAACAGTAACAGTTCATTAGTTTGTAAGAATGGTAAAATCTCAGAGGCTGCACAGTTCTTGACAATATGTGAAGTGGAGATTAGTGCTATTGAGAAAATAGAGCAGAAAAAGGGAGACAGAGAGTGTGTGGGGGTGCTTGCTATTTTAGACAGGGTCGTTAAGAAAGACCCCTCTGATAAGGTGGCATTGGAGCAGAAACATGAATAAAGTAAGGAAACACACCATGTGACTACTTGGGAGAAGAGCATTTCAGCCAGAGGGTACTGCAGGGACAAAGGTCCTGAGGTCAGAGGATACTTGGAATATTTGAGGAACAGCCTAGGGGCCCGTGTGGCTAGAGGGGTGTTGGAAGGAGAAGAGCAGAAGATAAGGCCAGGGAGATGGTCAGGGGCCAGAACACGCAGAGCCTCAAAGGCCATGGAAGGTGTTTGCATCGCACTTTGAGTGAGATGGGAACTCTGGTGGGTTTTGATCAGAGAAGTGGCCTGCTTTGATTTCTGTTTTAAAAGGATGAATCTTATTTCTGTGCGGTAAGTAGTGGTAGCCCTGGGGACCAGGTGGAAGCAGGGAGCCAGTGAGAAGGCTGTTACAGTAGTCCTGGTGAGAGATGACAGTGGCTTATCCTAGCAGTAGAGTGGAGGTGGTGAGAAGTGGTCAGCTTCTGGATGCATTTTAAGAATAAAACCCACAGGCTTGCTTACGGATTGGATGTGTGGTGTGAAGAAGAGCCAAGAATGATCCCAAGGTTTTGTTCTGTGCAGCTGCAAGGATGGAGTCAACTGAGATGGAGAAGACGTGGCAGGGGCAGGTTTGGAAGGAATCAAGAGTACGGTGAATGAGCATGAATGAACGAAAATGAACACATGAATTACTGAATACCTTCTTTCTCCGAGACGTGAAATAAAAGGCCTGTCCCATGGACAGCGTCTTAAGTGCCTGCGGCCCGCGCAGGAATTCCTCCTCAGAAAATAAGGTAGCGGTTCCTTTAAGAGGTCCCCGCCCCGCCCCGCGAAGCCCCGCCCAAGGAGGGTCACGTGCTCCTCGGTCGCGCAGTTGGGGTGGGCCTCAGGGTGGTTTGAAAGCCGGGCGCGCACCGCGAGAGCGGCGGTTTGGCTTGCGACTGGGATGTCAGTGTTGCGGCCGCTGGACAAGCTGCCTGGCCTGAACACGGCCACCATCTTGGTGAGCGTCTGCAGCCCCGCTTCCCCTGCCCGTCTTTCCTCCTTGGCTGTGCCTCAGCCGCGCGGTCCTCTGAGCTCTCTGAGGTGCTGGCGCGGGCTATTCCGGCAGGGGTCTGGTGGGCGGGAGAGCCACGCGCTGAGCCAATGGGAGTAGCCGCCCTCTGAGGCTGACGGACGCCCCGACCAATAGATGCGCGGCGGGCTCTCTCCCAGTTTCTGATTGGTGGGCGGCTGGACGGGAGATCGCGGGCAGGGCAGGGTGCCGGGTGGCTGAGTTCCGCGCCCGGCTGGTCGCAGGATCCGACCTCCGGGAGATCCGACCTTCCGGGCCGTCCGAGGGAGGATCCAGGGAGGTAGTAAGTGCGGCACAACCCGAGCGGGTGCAGACCTCGGACCCTCAACTGGTGCCTGGCGGGAGCCGGAGCCAGAGTCCTGGGAGTCGCGGCCGCCCTAGGTCGGTGCCTGGTCCCTAGGCCTCCAGCGGGACTGCTGTGCCCAGGTATCCATCGGCCGCCTTCTCTCTCCGGGCAGCTGGTGGGCACGGAGGATGCTCTTCTGCAGCAGCTGGCCGATGCGATGCTCAAGGAGGACTGCGCCTCCGAGCTGAAGGTGTAAGTAGCAGAGGCGGGGGTGTCCGATCGCTCGGCTGTGGCCTGAACCCTGGCCTGGGCATGAAGGAAAGTGGAGGAGCCGTCCGAGAGGCCAGCCCCTCGGAGTCTCCATCCTAGCGTGATCGGTCCTCTCTGACCCTGCCGGCGTCTGGTAGCTGGCTTTTTTACGTCTTCTTCACGTGTCAGCACCTCATCCTGGGCATCCTCCATCTCCCTCTGTCACCCACTTGTTCTGTCTTCCTCTAGCACTTGTCACCATAAGAAATTTCCTTGTTCACCTGTTTGTTTACTTGTTTCCAGTCTGCCACCGCCAAGGACCCCAGGGTCAGCCCCTTGAGGGCAGGGACTTTGACTTTTGTTCTCCGGTGAATCCCCAGTGTCTTGAGCAGTGCCTGGCACAGACTAGATGTTCAGATACACCCCATGTTTGGAGAAAAGGTGTCTAAAGAAGTATATTTAGTTTTCCTCTTTCTGACTGATGGGGAGTAGAAACACCTGCTGGCAGGAGTCAAATCACTGAATATATGTGGGTGTCATTCTCCCTGATGGAAAGATAAGCCCCAGGGGTCCATGTTGAAGGAGAAAGATCCAAATCTAGAGGGCATTTCCCCCATGGGAATTGGAAATGCCCCTTACTTTTTCAAATTTTCAATTTTCAAATAAAATTAATACTATTCCATTTTTAGATTATATCTATTCAAGTGTCTGAATGTGTATACATTATGTACATGAAGAGATGTTTAGAAAAATGTTCTAATGTTAATTAATAGTAGTAATTTCTAGGTAACTGGACTTTTAGGAGTGTATGTGTTTTTAACTTTTGTATTTTCTGAACTATAAGCTGGAGGGGGTAAGAGGAGATGGATAATAGGAATACGTGGAAATGGGCAGAAGTAGAGGGTTCAAGAAAAATCTTCAGGGGGTATTTGACAACCAGAGACCAAGTCCAGATGAGGATGATGAGGGTGACTTGCCCAAGGTCACAGAGCTGGTAACTGGCACTGAACTGGAACTTGAGCTCACTTTGTCACACTCCATAGGGGTTCAGTCTTAACCCCTAAATGTCACAGTCCAGTACCCAGTCTTCTGAGCCTGGTCCCCCTCCCAGCATGCAGTGTAGCTGGTTAGCCCCATGCCATCTTATATCCCAAACTCCCTCTTGCCAAGGCACTTACTAACCAGAGTTCCTTCCTGGCAGAGGGAGTCAGACGGGAGTAATGTGGACCAGACCAGCTCTGCCCTGCCCCTGTGCTCACTTAGGAGTCTTGCCCACAAGGGCACCAGGTGAATAGGTGAGGAGCCTTTGACAGCCTCTTCCCCTAGGAAGGGCAGCCTGTGAACAGTCACTGTGATGTGGGTACAGATATCTAGTCCTGAAATTTCTTGTTTTTCAGCCACTTGGCAAAGTCCCTCCCACTGCCCTCCAATGTGACTCGGCCCCGAATTGACCTGATTGTGTTTGTCGTCAACCTTCACAGCAAATACAGGTGAGAGCCAGGGGCTGGGGGCTGTCAGGGCTCAAGAGGAGCTGGCTTAGGGGTGTACTGGGACGGTCACCTCACTTGTGATGAGAAGGACAGGAGACAGGGAGAGGGTGCCTGGGGTTAACTTAGGGGGTGAGGAGGAGGGAGCTAGTGTTTAAAAGACACTGACAAATCCCAGCAGTGTCATCAGTCATTTAGCTAATGCTCTCTGAGGCCTGCTCTGTATCCCTGACAGCAGGCACAGAGATGAATGAACAGACCCCTGTCCCCAAGGTGCTCCAGGTCCATTGTTGGGGGGGAGGCTAGACTTCTGAACAGACAGTTACAGCAACTGGGATGTGTACTGAAAAGGAAGGAAGCCTTGGGCTGTGAGAGCCCAAACAAGACCTCTGACTTTCAGGACTATGGTCAGGGTACGCTTTCTGGTGTAGGTGACCAGGCTAAGCTAGCCAGGTAAAGATGGGAGTGAGCAGAATGTTCCAGGTGAAGGGCTAATGTAAAGGGTAGAGGAGTGTGTTTGGGGGCATGTGCAAAGTCAGGAGCCCAGCTAGTGTGGGGCTGTGGCAGTGGCAGCATGAATGGTGGTGATGCACCTGGCCTCCCTATGGTGCTGGCAACCCTGGGGACAGGACTGCAGCCAGCCTAGGGAGTACAGAGGGAAAGTCTACCCTCTCCCTCCTGGGGGATGGCTGACTGAGGGCAGGGCACAGGGTCTAGCACAGGAACCAAGGCAGACACCTGGTCACGTGCTGGGGGGTGAGGGAAGACTGTGGTGGAAACACCTGGGACCCAGGGACATAGAGACACCAGACACCCATAGCATCATGGTTCAGTCCAGACTCACTACCTGACCTGTTAGAACTAGTCAGCAGTGACTTAGGCCCCTGGGGGCTGAGGAAGGGCTGAGATCTGCCATGACTGCCAGGGGGTCCTGGCTTAGCAGATTGTCACTCTTCGGGTGAGACCTCTCTGTTCACCAAAAGAGACACTTAGGGGCAGGGCCATCATTGCTTTTGGCCTCAGGCCTTGTTCATTCAGGCTGAAACCTTGGCTTGGGCTGCCTGACCAAGGTGACTTTTTGGCCAGGAAACAACATATTCCTTCATCACTCCCTGGACACCAGTGAATGAAAGCCTTGGCCCAAAATGTCAAAGTGCCCTTGTTTAGAGGCAGAGAGTGTTTCCATACAATTGATATGAGTGTAAATTCTGTAACCTTATTGGAGAGCCATTTGACAGTACCTGTATACATTTTAAAAAGACACGTCTAGCCTTTGTCCTACAGAAACAGAAACACTTGCTTGAATGTGGAAGGATATGTGTAAAAGAATGTTCACGCAGCATTCTTTGTCATGGGGAAAAATTGGAGACTGCGTCAGTGGAAAATAGATTGTGCTACTTTGTGATCGTTCCGAAGAATATAACAGATACATCGAACCCAACTAAACCCAACTAGATGCTTATACTTATCACTGTCTGTATTTGCATATGAAAAAAATTCTAGAAGAATTACACCCCAAATTGTTGGCAGCAGTTACCTCTGGGGAGTTGAGACCAAAGGGTGGTGCTGGAGAGGGGGACTTACTTTTTACTTACACATCCATATTTACTATTTGATTATTTTACGGGCTTGAGTCACTTTGTTAAAAATAGTTTTAAAAAAATGAAAGGATAAAATATTCCTGTAGGGCTGTTTCCTGTCACTTCGTCTCATTCTCTGGCCTCTGTGGAATGAGGAACAGGGGCTTCTGCCTTCTCTGTTGTAAGATTTGTCCTCCGGTTTGTTTTTTCGCCCTGGCCTGGCCGCCCCAGCCTCCGGAATGTGGAGGAGTCCCTGCACCATGTGGACGCCACCTTCTTCCTGGGGAAGGTGGGCTTCCTCGCCACGGGTGGTAAGTGCATCCCCCACCTGCTGCTGCCCACTCTGCACCGAGGGCAGTGTGTACCTGGGTGTTGTTGTGGCCTCCTTGCTAAGGCACCCTGGCTGATGGAAAGAACATGGGCTTTGGAATCTGACCTGTTGTTGGCCTTTCTAAGAGCAAATCTGAGCAGATCATTCTGCTGGGTTAATTCTGCTGAGATAATTGCTTAGAGTTGCCTAGTGGTTCCCTGTGGCTTCGGAGTAAATTCCAAACTCCTGTAAAGGCACAAAGCACTTGCAGTTTGGCTTCTGCCTTTCTGTCAGTCTCATCTCCTATTACTGTCCCATTCTCTGGTGCAGCTTGTAGTTCTCTGAACAAGCCCTGCTGTTCCTGAGACTTTGTCATATTCACAGTGGCAATCATAGTCACTGACCCTTAGGGAGCACTCAGTGTACACCAGACGCTATCTAAGTGCTGTGTTTCTGTATCACCTAATCTTCACAACAAACAACCCTTTGAGGTGGGTATTATTATCTCCATTTTATAGCTGAGGAAACTGTAGTCCTGAGGTTAAGTCACTTGCCTGAGGCCCCACAGCTAAAAAGTAGGAGAGTTGATGTCCATACCCAGAGAGTCATTGTCCACAGCCCGTGCCCTTCATGATTATACGATATGACTTCTCGCAAATGCTTTTTTCCTCTTCTTTATCTAACAAACCCCTATTTTTTGTGTGTGTGAGGAAGACTAGCCCTGAGCTAATATCCATTGCCAATCCTCCTCTTTTTTCCATGCCCATCTTCCTCTACTTTATATGGGACGCCGCCACAGCATGGCTTGACAAGTGGTGCATCTGTCCTCGCCCGGGATCCAAACCTGCGAACCCCGGGCTGCCAGAGTGGAGCACGCGAACTTAACTGCTACACCACCGGGCCGGTTCCCTCAAACCCCTATTTTTTGCCTTCTGGGGGACACCCCCCTGACCAGCCCTGTAATCGGGGCCCTGGGGGTATCCATCCCACGCAGGCGTCTGTCAGAGACCCCCACCCGTCCACCTACACCCACAGTGTGTCTGACCTGTCTGCCTCCAGCTGAACTGTGAGCTCCTTGGGGGAAGGCCTGGCACAGATGATTCTCCACAAGTATTACTGAATAAATTAATGCCAGGTCATTCTACAGATTCATTCACTGAATCTCTAAGTAGTTCTCGGAACAGTAGGGGCTGTTCCGATCCTCACTGTATAGATGAAGACACTCGTGTTTTCGTAGAGCACTCTCTCAAAGCGGTTTCAGCCTTACTTTCTAATCTGATGATCTTGACTGCCCTGAGAAAAAGGTGAACAGGGTTGTCACCCACTGACTAGTAAGAGACTGAGGCCCCGAGAGGGGAAGTAGATTACTTTGCCCAGTGCCTCCTGGATTTCAGCGCATCGCACTCCCGGCTTCTTTGCAGCTGGGCGGGAGAGCCACTGCAGCATTCACCGGAACACCGTGTCAAAGCTGGCCCACACCTACCGAAGCCCCCTGCTCTTCTGTGACCTGGAGGTGAGGACACTGATCACATGGTGCAGGGAAAGGGCAGTCAGCACACAGTGGGCACGGCAGGAATGCTTCTTGGAGGGTTGTCAAGTCCCCAAGTGAGGGGGACCTAAGGTGGAGACACAAGATCTTGGCTTGAATCTTGGCTTTTCCACTCACTGGCTGTGACCTTGCGCGGGTCACCCTAAGCCTTGGGGTGCACAGATGTAAAGTGGGGTGATGCTATGCATTCATCTCGTGCCTCTTACGTGCCAGGCGCTATCGCTTGTGGCCTTTTGCTTTGTTTTCTCTCTGCTCATAATTAAGTCTGTGTGTGTATTTGTGGGTCCATGTTAATATCTCACTCTCCTGCTGGGCTATAAGTGCTGTGAGGCCAGGCATTTTGTCTGTCTCTAACTGGTGCATCCTCATGTCCCCCCGGCAGTCAGAATGCCCAACACCCCCCTCACCTCCCTGGATTGCAGACCTTGTCCAGTCCCAGCCCGGGGCCAGGAATCCCTCATGGCATCAGGGATGGTGGGTGGGTGGGTAGATGGTTGGATGGATACATAGGGTGTTGGTTCTGCCCTGACTCGCCTCTGTTGGTGTTTCTCACAAGGTGAGCCCTAATTATGAGGATAGTAAAGCAGATTTCTATTTTGCTGATAAGTTTTGCTCTTCAGCCTCTCTCTCTGCAGGATAAATCCTGACGACCTTTTGCTAAAGGGTCCTCAGCAGGAGTTGCTGCTCCCTCTGGGAGGTCTGCTGAGGGATCCCAGGGCCTGGGCTGCCCCATCCATGCACTGGGCCTGCTCAGTTGGTTTGGGGGTCTGTTTATTGGTTTTGAGGTTCGTTTTGAAGATTTGTGTTTCTGCTCTGTTCTGGGTCTTACGCCTGTTCCCAAAGGCAAAGTGACATAATGCAGAGAGAAGTGAGTCAGCGCACGGTCCCTCACCACCATCTAGACCAGAGGTTCTTATTGTAGGGTCTGTGGACCCCTCTGGTCTGAGGGTAGAATTCAGGGGATCTGTGAACTTGGACAAGAAAAAGAATTGCTTCTTTTTTTCACTAACCTGTGAGTGAAATTTAGATTATGAACGTAGGCAAGAGATGTCAGTAGTATTAGCCGAATCTGTGACTGTTACCAATAGAAGTGGCAGGTGTTGCCATGTCACATGGGGATTGGGGCACATCTCATCACTCCAGCATTGCAGTGGTCATTAGACTGGCCCCGCATCTCCTTATTCAATGCGTCCATAAAGACGCACAAATTACTCTATCACAAATTTATGTTTCATATTTGGTGACTATTTTAAGAACCCCTGACTAGACCAATGCTCTGATCTCACAGATGGGACCTTGATGCCTGGGGCACACCTGGGGTGCCTGCCCCTGCCAGGCCTCTGCCAGGCTTTCCTCACAACAAACCTGAGGAAACCGAGACTCAGAGAGAAGAGGCGACGTGCTCACAGTCACGCAGCTAGTGAGCAAGCGGGAGAGCCAGCAGGTTGGCACGCCTGTCGTAGCCTGCTGACTGTGTGGCATTAAACAAGTCACTCCCTGCTCCCTGCACGGCCCTAGTCTCCTAGTCTCTAAAGGGGAATCACAATCTTTGCTCCACAGCTCAGGTGCGTGTGTGGACTGTCACCTAGCCAGCTGTGGTACCTGCCAACCTTGCGATGGCTGGTGCAGTTCTGTTTGTGGCCAGGAGATGGCAGACCATACCAGATCCTGGGTTTTCCTGGAGCCTGAGAACTCTCAAGAAAAGACCTGTGGAGCACCCAGTGTTTGGACAGTCATCACTCCTCGGACCCGTGTTGTCCTTTTCAGGGCACACACCTTCTCTGCATAATCGAGTTTGAGCCTCGCCATATTTTGAGGCCTTTGCGTGGCAGGAATTATTGACCCCGTCTTACAGATGAGGAAACACCCAGGGAGGTGTGAGATTTGCCCAGTGAAATTCTTTCCCAGCTCTGTGCTGGTCCCTGAGAACACAGATGAGTCAGACACTGGCCCCCGCCTCGGAATCTAGTAAGATGGACCTACTTGCAGGGCTTTGGAAGCCTGGCAGTGGATTTAAGTCATTCCTTCCTGTAGGTGACAGGGGCAGTCCTGCTGTGGTCAGACTTGGGTTTTGGTGACATGTCTCTGGAATGTGATGTGTGGATGGAGGAGGCCTGGCCAGAGGCAGGAGGCCTGGGGACGAGGCTGCTGCAGGAGGCAGGCTGTGGAATCTGAGCAAAAGCAGCAGCAGCTTGGAGGTATATTTTAGAGCAAAGGCCACAGAACTTAGAGTAAGAGGATTTATTCAGCAAATACTTCTTACATCTCTACAGTGGGCCAAGCACTGTTCTAGGCTCTAGGGATGCAGCACAGAACAAAACAGTAAAAAAAAAAAAAAAATCCCAGCTCTATTCTAGTGGAGGAAACAAAGTGAATGCAGAATGTGCTAGAGAATGGGGATGTGGCATGTCAAGTGGTGGTAAAGCAGTAAGATTTAGATAGGGTGATGGGGGGGAGGGTGGCTCACTAAAAAAGTGACCCTTAAGGAAAGACTTGAAGGAGGTAAGAAGGCAAGCATGGAGACTCCTGGTGGAAGGCACGCTAGGGGGGAGCAGTGCAAAGGCTCTCAGTTTGGAACTTGCTTGGTGAGTTCAAGGTCCCGTGGGAGTCTGGGTGGCTGCAGCAGAGGAAAGGGTAGAGCAGTAGAGATGGGCCAGAGTGACCAGGGCCAGGTCAGGAGGGCCCTGTGGGTCGTAGTAAAGGCAGTGGCTTTTACTCAGAGTAAAATGTGCCTGACTTGGGTTTAGGTGGATCCCTCCAGCTGTTGGGAGGAGAGTAGACTGAAGGAGGTAAGGGAAGAAATAGGGAGACGGGACCAGGGACTATTTCTGGTAGAGTTAAGAGTGTCCTGGACTCGATGGTGTCTGAGGAAGAGGAGATGGGATGGTCTATGCTACTGAGTGTTTCCAGGGTGGAGCCAAGAGAGTGTGCTGATGGCCTGGATGTGAGACAGGAGAGAAGGAAGAGGCAAGGACAGCTCTGGAGTTTTCGGCCTGAGCAACTGGAAGGAGGGAGTTGCCTTTGGCGGAGATGGGACAACTGCAGGGACAGCAGATTTGGGGGGTTCCCAGGGACTATGTTTTGGACATGCTAAGATTAGGTGTGTGTCCGATGTCTACGGAGAAATCGAGTAGGCAGCTGCATCCCTGTGTCTGACATTTGGAGGAAAGGTCTGGGGATGTAATTTGGGCATCCTCGGCAATTGGATGGTTTTAAAGCCCTGGAACTGGATGAGGTCACCTGAGGAGTGAGTGTGGAGGAGAGATGCGCAGGCCAAGCCCTGGGGCCCAACGTTCAGATACTGGACAAAGAGGAGGGAGCAGCCTGTGAGATGGAAGGAAAAGCTGGGGGAGTGGGGGTCCTGGGAGCCAGGTAGAAAAAGCATTTCAAGGAGGGAGGGAGCGGCTGAGTCAGATTCCCGAGAGGAGAATCTCGGTGAGAATGAGGCCATGCAATGAGGACTGAGACGTTACCTCTGGACTTAGACTCGCGGAGATCACGAGTGACAAATGGTGGGAGTAAGAGCAGGAGGACTTGAGGGTGCCCAGTCTCTGGTTTGGGCAACTGGGTGGATGGTGAGGACCCCTTCCCCATTAGAGAGGGAACAGGAGAAGGAAGAGATGCTTCTGAGGCCACCCCTTGGCCAAGGGAGGATGTCTGAGCATCACTGTTTGTTCTTCAACAAACATTTAGGGGGGGTTCTTTTACTTGCCTGGCACTCACTGGTGCCAGGCCCTGGAACAGTCTTGTTGCCCCTACCTAAACCCAGAGCTCCTCTGGGCCAACTGGCCCTTCAAAAGCCCTGATAAAGGCACTCTTTGTGGATGGCGCCCCCCTATCCCCAGGGAGGGCCACTCTGTCCATCCCTCTTTTCCATCCCTGTGAGTGTCTTTCTCAGATCCCAGGTAAGGGAGCTTTTGGGGCCTGTGCCTCCCGGGCATTGGTTGGGACTAGCCCTGGTTCAGATCCCAGCTCTGCGGTCACTGTGAGACTCTAGGCGGTTTACCTGACCTCACCAGCCCTGCTTGCTAGCCTTCATTCTGGTGTCCCTGGAGGTTGTAGGAAGGATTCGGTAAGCTGAGGTGGTTGGAAACTGCTTGGTGCAGTGGACAAGGGCATGGCTGTGATGGGCAGTGGTGCTCTGAGCTGGCCCCACGCCTCAGCTCCCAGCTCCCCTCTGGCAACCTGCTCTGCGTCAGGGGCACAGGGCTGGTTGCCCCGGCTCTGCCTCACCGCTGTTCTCTGCCCTTCCTCTGCAGGTGGAAGGCTTCCGAGCCACCATGGCGCAGCGCCTGGTACGTATGCTGCAGATCTGCGCTGGCCACGTGCCCGGCGTCTCGGCCCTGAACCTGCTGTCTCTGCTGAGGAGCTCTGAGAACCCCTCCCTGGAGGACCTGTGAAGGCCACTGGCCCCTGCGCTGCCCCTCCCCACGGCTTGGTGCCTGGCTCAGTAAACATGCACTGTTGCTGAAGAGCGGGTCACAGCTTGACAGGCTCTGGGTCAGTGGTCAGTTCCCCATGGGGCCCAAACTCCTCTGCGCTCCAGCAGGGCATGCTAGGGGAGGGAGGGGTCCCAGCTGGTGGGACCCCAGCCCCCGACCCAGTCCACGCTCACTCTAGCAGATCTCGTGTCTTTATCCATCTGACATGCCGCATCCACTTAAAACTTCATTTGAACAAAGAGTCCGTAGCTAAAAAAAGTTTGAAAATCACTGGTCTCATCCACCACTTTGATTTTGCAGATGAGGAAACTGACTCAGAACAAGTACGAGCAAGGGTGGGCAGGGTGGGGGTGGGGGGTCGGCCCTTGGACTCTGTTAGCCCAGTCTGACTCCACGCCCTGGTCTTGCTGTTCCCGCAGAACCTGGTGCTGCCTCTTGGAGGCTCCGTCTGCCCAGGTGTAAAATGGAGAGCGTTGTCCCCTCCTTGTTGCGTAGTGAGGATTGAATGAAATGACAGCTGACGGACGTGCCTGAGGTTGTGTTACCCCCATGCCTGACTGCATGCTTGGTATCTTTCAAAATAAATTGTGTTCATACCTCACACAGTGCCAGGGGAGCCCTCAATGAGCAGTAACTATTATTTGAAATCACACAGAGCTAAACTCAAAAACTGGTGCAAATCCAGGAATTACACTGTTTGTGAATTTGTAAATCTGTGTGAATTAAGTGAGAGGAGCCGGCTGGAGGCTGGTTTCTGGGTTGGCAGCGAGATTGTGCGATGACTATTGCTTTCCTTCTCCCTTGGGTCTAATTAGAATTTGTGGAAGTGCCGGGATTGGAGTCCAGAAATCCTCTCAGCCAGGTCGGGGCTTCTCCGCTCCCCTGGGGCTGGCTGGGCCAGTGGGAGCTTGTAGGGGTGAACAGGAGGGCTGGTGGAAGAGACCTCAGGAAGAGAATTGGTCCTGGCTCCCTTGGAGCATGACAGTGCCCTCTCCACCCCCACCCTGTTGGTGCAAGGCCTGCCCTCCATCCCCAGGCCTCTGGCCGCTACCTGCTGAATGCCCTGGGCAGTGCCAGCACCGCAGGGCCTCTGCTCTGATGTCACCATTACAGCTGGACCTCATGCTCCTCACTGAAGGATGGGCCAATCAGAATCTCATGGCAGGCACGATGAGGGTAGGGCCCTGCCTTTCTCCTTTCCCTGGGTTCCTTTCCGAACCCAGCCCTGTGCCACACCCCTAGTGCCCAGGTTTTGCAGACACCTGGCTGTCTTTGAGGCAGCCCCTTGGGCCCCACCAAGAACCTCAGCTGCGTGGATTCCGGTTGAGGTCCCAAATGTCACCTGACGTTTGCAGGGCACTTCACGCTTTACAGAGCTCTTCTCACACAGTCGCTCCTGTTGCCCTCCCAGCAGGCCTGTGAGGTTGATAATGTTTCCCCATTTCACAGTTAATGAAACTGAGATTTGTAATCAGAGGTGTGTCCACAGTCACACAGCTAACCAGCAGCAGAGCCGACAGCTAGCCCCAGGCCTCTGCTTTTTCCCTCAGATTGTTTTCTTTTTTTGTGTGTGAGGAAGATTAGCCCTGAGCTAACATCTGTTGCCAATCCTCTTTTTGGTGAGGAAGACTGGCCCTGGGCTAACATCCGTGCCCATCTTCCTCCACTTTATATGGGACGCCGCCACAGCATGGCTGACAAGCGGTGCGTCAGTCCGCGCCCAGGAACCAATCCTGTGAACCCTGGGCCACCAGAGCGGAGCACGGGAACTTAACCACTATGCCACCGGGCTGGCCCCTTTGGGTTGTTTTCTCACGCACCCAACGATGAACAAAGGTTTGGGCATCTCTGCTGGGCAGGCCCTGAGCTGGGAGCACAGAAGTAGGGGAGACACAGGCCTTGTACCTGAGAAAGCGGCTGTGGGAAGGGCATCTCTAAGGTGCCGCTGCCATATGTTGGGGTCCGCCCCTCAGGACAGGAGGCTGGTACCTGTTAGCAGGGAGGCTGCAGAGGTCGTAGAGGCCAGTCTAGGCTTTGTAGAGGAGAGGGCAGTGAGCAGGGTAGGAGCACCAGCCCCCACCGGGAGAACAGGCAAGCGTGCGGCTTGAGCATGCCCGCAGCCGGTGCAAGGAACTCTCTTGGCCTTCAGGAAGGGAGGCCAGCTTCTGTGCTCAGGTTGGGTGGGTCCAGGGTTGAAGGAGGAGGCTGGAAGTGAGAGTAGAAGTGTGGGCTGGTCTGTGAGGGGATGGGCAGGATCCGCAGAGGTCAGGAGAGGGGGCCTTCTCAGAGGGCCCAGCGGTGGCTCCTAGAAACCAGCCTGGCTGTAAAAGGTAGGCTTGGCAGGGCAGTGTGGAGGGTGGGGGAGGGGAGGGGAGGTCTTTGGGGGCTGATGGAGCATGGTGTCCACGCGGCAGAGAAAGGCATTGGGGATATGGCCTGCCTGCCTCTTCCAGGCATGTTACTTTCTGCTGGAGACAAGGGGAGGTCCTCCCCATGCCCCCTAGCCTCCCCCACAGCCAGCACGGGGCGCACTTCTTTCTGGTCCCCATGCCACGTTTTCTGTGCCACCTGGTGCCATTTAACAAGAGAAGTGGCATTGCATTCTCCAGCTGAGGATCTGGGAGCCTGCCAAATGCTGGGGGAATACGATGCTGTCACTGCCACCAGCTCCCGCGAGCTTGGCAGAGCCCCTGGAACGGAGAGCCCGCCTCTGCCTCAGCAGAGCTGAGCAATGCCAGCTGCCCCTGGCCAGAGAGTGGGGCTGCTTTGCACTGTCTGGAGGCCAGTGACACTGTCCGGGAGGCAGGTTGACCAAGTGAAGTAGTAGAAGACAGTTTTTATGCCCCAGTGGTGCCACAGTTAGTACTTGGTGCTGTGGTAGGGTAGGGGGAGATAGGAGAGGCTGCGCTTGGCTGCTGACTGATCTCATGACCTTAGGCAGGTGAGCCTCAGTTTCCTCATCTGTTGGGTAGGGTCAGGCTAATGAATGCCTTTTTCCCAGCTGTGAGGACTGAGAATGAGAAGCCATTATTTTAAATATAAACCTTTAAGCAAATGTAAGACCTCTCAGGCTGGCCACAGTCACAGGGTGGTCACATTGGAGGCAGTCATTAAGGGGGGCTGCAGGTCTGAGGGGGTGGGCTGAGGCCCCTGGAGGAGATGCCCTTCAGCCGGACATGGAAGCTGCAGGTCCATGCTCTCTGCGAGCACGGAGGAAGGAGTGGGGGTGGGCCCCCGCTGTATGGATGAGGCATCCGAGGCTCTCAGAAAGGCAGGGCTTGTTCAGAGTCACAGCTTCTTTTGTCCCCTCAGGCCACCTGGTTGTAGGCAGCCTGTGGGCCAGCCCCAGGGAGCTCACGTTCCCTGTAGGAGGCAGCCCAGGACCAAGTGTTCTGGCCCCAACCTGATGGTATTTCCCACCCCTGCCAAGGAGGCAGGGCCTCCTTGGTGAGAAGGGGGCTCTGCAGTGGGGCACCTGTGTCTCCTTCACCCCTCAGCGAGCAGAGGCAGGGGCAGCCTGGGGCTGGGGCTACACAGGGCAGAGGGGAAGTGATGCAGTGGGAAAGGACCCAACCTTTGAGTCCCATTGACTTGGGGTCTGCGGCCAACCTGCAGTGTGACCTGGGGCAGCTCTTCCTGTCCCTGAGCCCCACGGCCTCTTGGGGTTCTTGTGAGGCTCAGGGAAACCAAAGAGCCTGACACCACGCCTGCCCCATGTGTGCCCTCCACGGACGGTGGCCCTGAGCGTTGGCTGGTTGTGCCCAGGGCTGTGGTGGGCAGGTGAGCACTGGGAATTCTTGAGATAAAGCCCTGCCCCTCCCCACACACACCTAGTGCTAGGCCACCTTCCTGGCAGGACCCCAGCACAAAGGGACCCTTTCCACAAGGCACCTGCTGGCTTAACCCCCTCCCCCTCAGGCTCCCCTGGGCCCTAAGGGTGCAGGCAGAGAATCATTGTGAAAGGACTTCTCGCAGACACTTGGAGACCCAAGGGGCAGAAGAGGAGGGACTGAGGGAGACAGTGTGCTGGGCTGCCAGGCCCTGCACCCTCCAAATCTGTGAGTCCCGCCTGAGTGTGACCCTGTAGATGGGGGCTACTGAGGACCAGCTCTGGGAGGGAGAGAGGGTGGGCAATCAGTCCCCAGTGCCCCGACCTGGACAGGAGGCAGCCTTCCTTGGGACCACCCTCTTACATCAGGGGGAATGCCAAAGGCATTTGGGGGGCCCTGGGAGCTAACATTTGGAAGATGCCTGGTCTGACTGCATAATGGTCCTGCAAGGCTGGGCCCAGAGGGGTCGTCCAGCATTTGGTCCTTCTCTACTGTGTTCAGCCACTGGCCCCTCAAGGACTGGGCCTAACCCACCCCCAGCCCTGACCGTCTGCTGACAGAGAGAGGACCCTACAGATGTAGTTATCCCAGGAGCAGTGGTGGGAGAGCCCAGGGCCCACAGGGCTGCCTGGCTCGTCCCTTATCCTTCTGAGCTTGCTTTCCTCTTTGTGAAGGAGGAATCGCTGTGCCACGTCCCCCACAGGGTTGAGGCTAGGGGTGCGGGCGTGTGTGGGGACACGGGGCCCCGCAGATGGAGAGGGTTGGTACTGCGTGCTGCCATTTTCCTGGTGCTGTGCAGTTCCCCAGGCCTCGTCTGCTCTCCCCTAGACGTCCTCGGGGATCACTCTCACCTCCAAGGTCTCCCCAGGACTTCCTCGACTCTGGCCCTCCCCACCACCCTTCCCTCCCAAACTTTCCTCCTCAGCACTTCTTACCTCCTCACCTGCCATATGGTTTCACCATTTGGGTTTTGTCTTTGTGGTTTCTGTCTCCCCAGAACCTAGAACAGCACCTGACACATGGTAGGTCTCAGGACGTATTTGTGAATGAATGGAGGCATCTGCACACAGAGTCGGCCTGTGCATTCACGCACGCCCAAAAGCCCACAGGAGGCCCAGAGCCAGTGGGCTCCTTGCCCCTCCTTGGTGGTGCCCTGAATGAGGCTTGAGGGAGGGGCAGTCCCTGGGGAGGCTCCCTGCTCCTCTCCCTCCCCACCAGGGCCTCACAGCCTTCCGCCTTCCACACTTGCAGGCCTGGCCCCCAGGTGGGGCCTCCACTCCCTGTGGCTGAGATGTTAAGGGGCTGGGGTCTCCTTTCTGACCTCACATAGAGGGCCCCATCCCCCATCCCAGGGCCAGGCTGAGAGAACCACTGGGGCTGTCCTGGCCAGGAACCCCCAGAGTGCTGGATTGTGTGTGTGCGCATGTGTGTATATGTGTGTCCGGAGGATGGGGGCTTGGGGATAGGCAGCTTGGGCCTGTGAAAACCTGGGCATGGGTTTTGTAACTGCTTCATGGAAGGGCATGACCTGCCCTTGCACAGCTGGGCTCAAGGGGAGAGGGGCGGGGGGCTCTCGGGCTTCTCCAGGACTTCGTACCCATCCCCCTGCCTCGCCTGCCCCTCTGCTAGTGTCCAGAGGCCCAACATCGCATCCTTCCCACTGTCCCCGGTGAGGGGTACTTTCAGTGTCCTGTTTGTCAGAGCTAAATATACAAGAAAGGCAAAGAGAATCTACTCTGGGGATGCAGGCCACTGTGACAAAGTAAGATGGAGAGAACCAACACGAAGCATTCGAAGCACACTCAGCCGGCCTGGCTGGCCAAGGGGGATGGGGAAGACCAAGAGAACAGTTCACACCGTGGGGCCCCCTTTAAGAAACACAAAGCCTGGTTTCTACATGCACGTACATGAGAATTTAAAGCACAAAACAAGACTGGAATTGTCACCAGGCTCCCAGGTTTCTTGTCCCTCAGGATAAAAATCAAGAGAGACAACGAGAAAGAGTGAGAAGATAGACAACTTATTAGCTTGTGCACAAGGGAGCCAATCACGAAAAGGGAAGAAGGGAGAGAGAGAAGCAAGTGGCTCCCCGAATAGCCATACTGCAGGGGTTTTATCAGGTTGGGGCAGGAGCTGGGTCTTCCATCACAGCATGTAGAGGTGGGGTTGTGCTTGCGCCTGCGCTGTCGCGCAGTGTGCTACTTCATATGTCACATGTATCATTAGCGTGCTAGCTCTCCATCCCCGGGTGTGATTTTTACTGTGGTAATGAGGCAAAAGGTCGCTTTCAGCCAACTCCTGGGTGCTCGGGCACGTGCATAAGCCTTGGAATCCCGAGGCTGCGGAATGTGGAGCTTGGATTCTCCTAGCTTGCCGATTGGTTAGGGGCTTTATCTTGTTAGGCCAGGGACCTTGCAGGCTCACTGATGACCCTATCTCGTTAGGCTGGTTGCTGTCTCAAAATGGAAGACTCCACAAAGAGAACAGATTCCCTCTGGGGACAGCAGGGAAATGCCCCTTCTTACTCATAGACTTCTGTATTGTTTGAGGGTTTTTTTCTGAGAATGTGTTCAAGTATTACTCACCGAATTACAAATAAAGCTAATATTTAAGTACAGAGTACATCCCAGATCTCAGAGCACTTTCACATCCAGATCTGGGGGGCTGTGCTCTCTGCCCCCAGGGACTGCCCCCCATGACACCGAGCTTGTCCAACAGGCCCAGAGTTTCCTCACTTCCCCACCCTGTCCCTGAGGCATGAAGGGCACGGGCCATGCTTCACAGACTCTGTCCAGGCCCCTTGTATGTGCTGGGTCACCCCTTTGCCCCTCAGAGCCCCTGTTTCCCCATCTGAAAAGCAAACATCATAGTATTATCTGTGTCAGAACTGTTGTGAGGGTGTTTTGGGGGGGAATTTGGGGAACAAAGATCGAGGGAGACTCCCTTTTCCCTGACAGACCCCAAATTAATCATCTTTTTAAAAAAATTCATCAGTGAATGAAAACTTGAGAACACTAAGAGACAGATTCAATTAGAAGAGTTTTTCAGCAAGAAAGTCCCTTATTTTCTACTCAATAATACATTAAGGTGATGATATCAAATTATTTAAAGTAAAAACTATTAAAAGAAGGAAAATTTGCAAGAATCTCATTGATTTTAGAAACTAAACTCCTCTCTATTGTCATAGTCATAATCAAAAAGTGACGTAGAAGACAAATTAAGCAATTAATACACTTGACTTAAGAGCTATTAAAAAAAAATGCATTGAGGGATAACCTAACATTGATCACACTGGTCTGATGGTGAAATTTCTCAACTGCTAAGTCGTCCGAGTAGAGATTCGAGGCCTCCCCACCTTCTCCGTTTAGGAGACACAAGTGAAAATGTTTGTCTGGGGTCAGGCACCTGCATACGCCACCGACACGAATCCCACAGGCCTTTCGCTGTAGCCTTGCTCTGTCCTTGGCACCTTCTTGGTGCAGGCACACGGGGCACCCAGGGAACGCTCCAGTCAAATGCGTAACTGCTCCTCCCTCAAAGCGGCCTGCACCAAGGTCCCCCTCAGGCTCAGCTCGGAGCCCTGAGGGCTACCTTCTCTGCTCTCTGCCGGAGGAGTCAGAGCAGCCACAGTGAGACAGGCCTGGTGCAGCCCGGGCAGAGGTGGCTCATGGAAATGACCCCAGACCCAGCCCCACTGGCCTGCCCTCTCCCAGCTCCTGGGTTCCCACCAGCCCCAGCCCGAATGTCAGCGTGAGGGTTAGATGAGATGCCCGATGGGTAGTGAGGGCTCTGCCGTCCTGAGGGGAGCAGGTAACAACAGCACCAATGGTGATGGGGTGGGCACTGGCACCCAGTCTTCCAGCCTTGCCCCACCCTCCGCCCCATAGGAGGCCTGCCCTACCCGGCTCCTCTCCAGGCTCCTGGGTCCCCCACTTCCTCATCTCGCACCCACACCCACCACCCCACACCCACTTCTCCTTGCAGCTGCCCCACCGCCTACACCTTCCTGCCACGGAGTTGTTGGTCCGTGGTCAGGGGATGGAGAGGCAGTGGGCCAGAGCTCCTCAAGGCCTGTGAGACTCTCTGTGAGAGCCCTGGGACCAGCCTTGCTCCCTTGCTCCACAGTGTCACCCTTTCCTCCTAAACAATTGCTGAATCAGATCGTTCCCCTGCCCTGGACCATGGAGCAGCCTCCTCGCTGCTCCGCTCACCCTGTCCAGGCTCCAGCTCCACAGCAGCCAGAGAGCAGGCCCTTCTGAAGCACAACTCAGAGGATCTCTCCCCCAACTCAAACACCTCCTGGGGCTCCTCACTGCCCAGGCCTGTGGCTTGAGGCCTGGCCTGACCTATCTGCAGCCTCAGGCTCCCTCCCTCCCTCTGAAGCATCCCTAGGCAGGGCCACGCCTGTCCCCAGAGAAGCTTCCTCTGTCCCCTCTCTCTGCCTTTGCCCTTGTCCCTCTGCCTGGAAGCGTTCCCTCCTCCTTGCAACTGCTAAAGATCTACTCCTGCTCCCAAGCCCCTCCCTGCCCCCTGGACAGTTACTCCTTCCTCTGTGCCCCTCAACCCTGAGTGCCTAGGGGTCTGGCATGACCACCATGAGGCACTCCTGCTGAGGCTCTCTGCCAGCCCCTGCCCCCAGGGAGAGGGCACCAGATGTCAAAGAAGGCCAAGGGGGCTTGTGTGTGTGTCTGAGAGACAGGTGGAGGAACCCAAACACTGGGCAGTAGAGACAGACAGGAGGGGCCTCAGTGAGACAGAGGGGAGCTGCCCGGGACCCACACAGCCCTGGGAAGGAGTCAGAGTGGGTGGGCCACCTACTGGGCCTTGGTCTGTCTGTCTGCTTATCTGTTGATCTGAGTCTCCTCCTGCTTAGGATCTGGAAATTGAGCTGTCCCTGGACCCTCGGCTGCCCTCCCCATACCTTCTCTGTGCCCTCTTCTCCAGCCAGGGGTTCCTGGCTAACACACAGATCTGACTGTGACACTCCCTGCTTAAGGCCCTAGTGGCTCCCCAGTGCCTTCAGGCCAGAGTCCAAGCGCCTTAACCCTCAGTCAAGTCCCTAGCCCAGCCCTCCGGGCCCAGCACTCCGCGGCCTTCTATTTGGGCCTCAAAACCTCTGCTCACAGTGGGCCCCTCCCTTGTCATGGTCCTCTAGACCTCGCTCCATCTGCAAACACCTCTTTGTCTCCTCCACACAGCCTCTGTTGCCTCCGTGCTGATCAACTGCACTGAGGCCGCTGCTGTGAGGCATTGTCTCCCCTCCCCGGCCACCACTGGTGTGGGAGTCCCTCAGGGCCTGGTACAGTGTGGGCATTCAGGACTTGTTTGATGAACTCAACCAGCTCTGCCTGGGAAGGGCAGGAGGACTCTCCAGAGGAGGAGGCAGGTGTGGGGAGATGGCTGGTGGGGACCAACTGAGTTTATGGGCTGACCTTGGGGTGCAGGACAGAGAAGACCACCCAGAGGTCTGTGTTCTGACTATGGTGGCCCATCCTCTGCTGCCCAAGAGCAAGCCCTGGGCTAAGCCCCAGACCTGTCCCAGTGCCCAGCAGAGGGCCCGCCCAGTGGGCGTCTGGGGTGATGGTTGAGTGGTTGAATGGAGGAACCACAGGTAGAAAGAGAAGGTCTGGGGTGCAGGGCCCTGGGGCCTGGCTGAGAGTGGTCCCACACGAGCGAGCGGTCCCACCCCAGCAGGCAGGAGGGCGGGGCAGGGCAGAGTGGGCGGTGGCCCCTCCCGGTTTCCTCCCGGGGGCAGGGAGGCCAGAGTCAGTCCCCGCTGGGTGTGCACGCCATCAGCAGCATGAGGCGAGGCGCCAGGAGCCTGAGGGGCAGGGACGGGCCGGCGCCCACGCAGTGCGTCCAGACCGAGTGCTTCGACCCGCTGGTCCGCAACTGCGTGGCCTGCAGGCTCCTCCGGACGCCCGAGCCTAGACCGGGTAAGAGTCGACCCGCTGTGACGGCCGGACCGCAGAGCAGCACTGGGCAGGGGGAGAAGGGTCCTGCCACTGAGGGCCCCACCCTGCCGGGGCCGCAGGCCCAGTCCCCTCCTGGCCCAGGACCCGGGGGAGGGGACAACGGGTCGATGGAGTACTGTGGGCAGGGGCCCGATAGGGACCAGCCATCACCTCGTGGCCCTCACCGTCCCCTCTCGCCTCCTCCCCATGTCCGCCCCACCCGGCTGTCTCTCCCCTCCCGGCCCAGCCTCGCCTCCCTCCGACCCTCCCCCTCCCCGGCCGTCCCTCCCCTCCGCCCCCTGCCCTCCCTCCCCGTCCCCTCCGCCAGCAGCCGCGGGAAGCAGCCTGGCGCCCGGGACGGCGCTGCAGCCGCAGGAGTCGGTGGGCGCGGGGGCCGCCGAGGCCGAGGCCGCGCTGCCGCTCCCGGCGCTGCTCTTCGGCGCCCCCGCGGGGCTGGGCCTGGCGCTGGCCCTGGTCCTGGTGGGCCTGGTGAGCTGGCGGTGGCGGAGGCGGCGGCTCCGCGGCGCGGCTGCCCCCGAGGCCCCGGACGGAGACCAGGACGGTGAGTCCGGATCTGGGGGAACCATACCGACTGGGGGTGGGGCAGGCAGGGGAGACATGGCCTTGCGGGGTGGAGCAGTGTGAAAGGGGTGGGGGGTGTGCAGGGGAAGTCAGGGCTCTAGGGGTGATGCAGACTAAGGGGGGAAAGCGCGCCCTCTGAGGATACCAGGCTGAGCAGGGAGACAGTCTTACTCGAGACCCAGTGCAAGTGAGGGCCACAGCTCTGGCCTCCCAGACCAGCCTGAGGAAGAGGCACAGGGCTGGGGAGCCGGGTCTGAGGAGGGGTCTGTCCTGCCTTCAGTATGGGATGGCCATACTGACTCCTGCACTTCCTCTCCCTTCTGTCAGCACACCCCATTTTGGGCAGTCTCAGCACTTCCTGTCCTGAGGGCCAATCATGTGACACCCCTCCCCAACCCTACAGTACAGCTTCATCGACCTATCTCTCAGTCAGAGAGCTGTCCCTCCAGAGAGGCTTCCAGAACAGGGATGGGGGAAGGCTGTGACCCAATCCTGACCCTGCATTCCCCCCTACCAGAGGCCCTGGACAATGTCATCGTCCTCTCCCCTGGACTGCTTGATGCCAAAACTCCCGTCTGGCCTCCACCCAGAGAAGACCCAGATGCCACCCCACCTGCCCACAGCGTCCCTGTGCCAGCCACAGAGCTGGGCTCCACTGAGCTGGTGACCACCAAGACGGCTGGCCCTGAACAACAGTAGCGATGGAGGGGCAGGAGGTGGCCCCGCTCTCCCTGTGAATTTGGCCATTCACACCAGTGCCCACCTGCCCATTTTCTGGGAGCCAGGCTGAGTGCCCACTTGCCCATTTTTCTGGGAGTGTTCGCTCCCCAGCTAACACTGCAGCACCGCAGACCACAGGGTTCAGCCGGCACAGCATCATACGGCACGTTAGCATTTGGCTTAAAACCATACCATTTTGGGCAGCCCTCAAAGGTTGTGGCTGAGCTCCTGTGTTTTTGAGCAGTTCGGACACGTTGAGTAGCAGGTTTTTCTTTTAGAATGGGGAAGCCACCATTAAGCCAGAATGAATCTAGGTAAAGGATCAAGTGATATAGGATGCTTAATTTGTAACTAGGTGTCATATTTCTTTAATACTTGCTCTCTGAGCCGTTTTGCTTTTAAACTGATGCAAATGGCAGCAATGAGTAACCAACTGACAGGTTTGCTTTGGGATTTAGTACAAGATGACTTTAAGAAATAGCCTAGATTGTGCTGATTCTCGTGTATCTGTACCCTAGAGTCAACCTTGAGCTTGGCCCAATCTGCTATGACCTATGATGCCATTTTCACCCTGAGGCAGCTTCCAGAGCCCAAGGCTTGCACTTGGGAGGAAGTCTACAGCCTCTGGGGCTGGACCGCAAACTCACGCTGAAGGCACATGGCAGACGTCTGCCTCAGAGACCACTGGGGTCCCAGCTGCCTCCAAGCACACTCAGCTGTACACAGGGCAGGGCCCAGGACCTGCAGAGGCCAGGGCAGTCCTGTGGCCTTGAACCAGCTGGACCTGATGTCCCTTGAGCTCCGTTCTCTCTGGCCTGCCTGCCCTCCCCAAGCACTAGGCTCTGAGTGCTGGGGCCACTTGGCCATTCTGTGCCAGCCCCTGGGGTCACCCACCATCCCGGTGGAACTACTCCTCTGACAGTGGCATCCCTTGTCTGGGGCCTGCAGTGAAGACTTCTTTCAGTACTGGACTACACTGTACTTAGTCAGCTGCTTCCTGTGCTGCTGGCTCTCCTACACAGGGTCAGAAGCTCCTGACCCGGACTCTATCCTGGACAGCGTCCTTGGAACTTGTCACAGCTTAGCACCTTTGGAAGGAACACTGGACTGGGAGTCAGAAGATGGAGTTGTGGGTACCATTTTGTCCCACTGTAGGGCCTTGGCCATGTTCTGTTCCATGCATCAGACGCTTTCTGCCTACCCTTTCCTCACCTGCCCATCAGAGCTGCCCACCAGACACCCGCCCTTCCTGCCCCCCTTTCTCAGCTCAGACGACAGCGACCAGCAGCTTTGGAACCCACAGGACCTGGACACTCACATTGAAGTCTCTTCTTAGCTGTTCCCTCTCTGAGCCCATCTCAGATGCCCCTCCCTCCAAGCTGCCAGGTGGCTGGGGTGAGGTCAGGTGGCAGGCAGTAGGCAGGAAGGTGGGAGGCAGGCCCAGAAAGGGCCCAGCCATCGACTCCCCTCCATCTCAGGGTTGGGGGAGTCTGAGCTGTTCCTAGCCTATCTCCCACCCCACCTCTTCCACCATAGCCAGGGGCTGGCCCCTGGAGGTGAAACAAGTGGGTGAAACCCCTCTGGGGCCCAGACATGCAAACCTCTGGGACCACTGGGTCCTGGCTGAACCCCTGGCTGGTGTGCACCTTCCCCTGTGGTCTCTGTTTCTGAAAAATGGGGGGTTGGATGCAAAGTTCTTCTCCTGGCCTATAGCCCTCAGAGGAGAAGGACTGGAAGGAACCTTAGAGAATCCTCACTCCTCCCATTTTACAGATGAGGAAACTGAGGCCCAGAGAGGGAGGAGACTTGGCATCATTGTCATCCAGCAAATAGAAGAGAACTTCCCTGGGGAAGAACCAGGAGCAGAGGCGAGGGGAGAGGTGGGCAAGGAGGGGTTCAGTCTCCCCCAGCCTGGAAAAGGGCCCCACCTCCCAGGGGCCTCCAGTCTCCGGCCCTCTGTCCTGGGCGTTGCTTTCTAAGGAGACTTCATGAGGTCACTGCATTTGATCTTCATGACAGCACCTGGAGGAGGGACGTGGGTGTTTGTGTTTTTGCTTTAAAAAAGCATTTTTTATTTAAAAAAATCAAGACGTATTTTGTAGACCCTTTGGGAAATTCAGGACAGTAATCCAGGGTGGAGTCTATGGAGACATGACCCATACTCCAGCAACGCCAGGCCCCTGAGGGGTGGGTTCTCCTACAGAACTATAATCGTTCTATACATATAAAGTCATATCTTGACCATCATATTTGGTGAGTTTTCTCTTGTTTTCAAACGCTTCACAAACAAGATTTTTGACATTTGTGAAGTTTTCCACTTGAGCATTTGGTTATTTTTGGTTTTTACTTTTGTAACTGAGGCAGTAGGGCCTCCTTGTACATAAATCTTTGCCTGAGTCTGAACTTTTTTAAGGTCCCTGTTGGTCAAATTGCTTTTCTGAAAATCTGGACCAGTTCACATCCATGAGCAGGGATTATAGGGCCCATTTTGCAGATAGGAAGAAAGAGGCCCAGAGAGGTCTGGCCCTAGATATGATAAGCAGTGATGGAGCTGGGCTGAACCCAGGCTCCTGGCCCTGCCCCGGGTGCCTGTCCAGAAGGTCATTGGTCCAGGTGCCCTCCTTGGGAGTGGCCGATTCCAGGGATTGATTCCAGGCTTTCCTCCTTGTTTTCATCACTACTCAAAGATACTCTCTCTCCAACTGGTCTCTTTTTGCACTAAGAGGGAGCCAAGATAGACTCTGGAAGAACTGCTTGTTGGGGTAGGAACCCAGGGAAGCAGCCCCCTTCCCTCCCCCTAGCCTGTGTTTCTGGCCAGTGTTTCCTGAAAGAGGGTCTGGTTTCCCAAGGTCCCCAGGGCCCTGGCAGGTGGGGGCGGAGCTGGCTGAAGTCTCAGTTCCTCCTGGGGCTTCCTGCAGGCACCTTTCACTTCCTGCCCGCTGCCCAGGGCTCCAGGCCCCTGGTGGGGGTGGGGAGGCCCAGCTGGTGAGGCCAGGGAGGAAGGACTGGACCCCTTACCTCCCTCTGTCTCAGCAATGATGGCCCCACACGGCCCTTGCCTTTAGAAGCTGGTGGCATCTCTCTGGGCCTGTCTCCCCATCTTCAAAGTGGAGCCTGACGGCCCACCAGCTGTCCCAGACTAAAGAGGTCCTGTGGCAAGTAGGGTGTCCACCCAGGAGTGCCTCCACCTCTGTCCTTCCCTGGGACACAGACATTTCCTGCCCAGAGCTCCCAACCCTCAGGAATTCCCCCTGGGAAGTGAGTTTCCCAGAGCTGGTCTGAGGCCCTGATCTCAGCAGTTACCAGCCCCGTCCCTCATCCATTTACTGCCCTGTTGATCACACCAGATCCTGGACATGCCTGCTCTGTGCCAGGGCCATTCTGGGCGGAGCCGGGAGGGAGGTCAGCCTCAGGCCCTGCTAGTCATAGTCCAGTGGGAGAGACAGAGTGGGACACAATGAGAGGACAGGGTGATCCTTGCCAGGGCCGTGGAATGCCCCAAGCAGGGGAGTGACCAATCCAGCATCCAGGGAGCACTTGGAGAGTAGGAGGTCTGCCCTAAGTCCTGCCCAGCTTTCTGCTGGAATGGAGCCGAGAAAGGGCATTCCTGGCCCAGGGAACTGTGTGCAAACGTGCGGAGGAGAGGGGGCAGGAGGATCAAGAAGCAGGAGGCAGGGGGAGGGACTGGAGATTTGGGCACCAAGGCCTCTGACTGCCAGATGAGGCTGTGTCAGAACCTTCCCTGTGCCGGTGCCTGCCCCGTGGCACACAGGGCCACCCACACTGAGGGGACCCGGTGCTCCTCCAGCCCCACCCTTTGGTGTCTCACATTTCCCTGTCCCCTCTGAGAAGCCACCAGACCCCTCTGGCACTCATCTGGGCACAGGGTGGGAGTTCACTCCCGTTGCCCTGTTGTGGATGGCTCAGGCCAAATTCTTCCTCTCTCAGAGCTGAAATCTGACCTCTCTCCAGCCGTGCTGTTCCCCAGCTGCCTGGTCCTGACCTGGGGCAGGGGGTGTGGGGGGTGAGTGGGGGTAGGAACAACTGCCCAGGGGCACGCAGAGTGTCGGGGAGGAGCCAGGAGACACAGATGTAGTGTTCCCGGCCGGCCCGTGCTCTTTCCCGGGACTCTGCAGGGCGGGGACGCTGCCCGGGGGAAGCTTTGGGAGACCCGGGGCCCAGAGGGCCTCTGAGCATCTCCTCACTCCCTGAGCTGCAGAGAATCTGGGGTCCAGCCCCGGGCGTCCTGCCTAGATCCAGGACGGTGCCAGCGATTCCGGGGCAGGCGAAAGTCTATCTCCGTGGCTGCTGCGGTCAGCTCCACCGGTGGCACCTTGACAGCCAGCCGCTAGGCGCCGGGAGGCAGGGCTGCGGGCCGGAGGGGGTGGGGCCAGGGCGAGGGGCGCGGCCGGGCGGTGTCAAGGAGAGAGGCGGGGCCGAGGGACCCCAAGCCTCAGGGTTGCAGGGAAGGGGCGGGTCCAGAGGCAAGGGGAAGGGGCCGGTTCAAAGCTCAGGGACGAGGAAAAAGGCAGGCACCGGGCGAGCGGCAGGACCAAGACCAACGGTGCACTCTCCAAACTCTGGGTCTCCGCGCTCACGCGGGGTCCCCGACCTCGTGTGCGTTCCGAGCCAGGAGGGGCCCGGATGCAAGGCATGGCCCTGACTTTGGGGCAAGGTGTGTGGGGGGGAGCAGGACGCCTCCCCCCCGGGCTCTGGGCTCGAGGTGACCTCCGAGCTGACCTCCTTGTGTCCCAGGAATGGACCGGCCGGCGGGGGAGGGCAGGCCTGTCCCGGGTGGACGCGCTGTGTGGCCTCCGCCCAGCGCTGTCTTCTCTGGGTGTGGACTTAGCGGCCAGCTCTGGAATGCACGTTCCCTGGGGTCTTTGAAGGGTCCTGAAGGGGCAGACTAATGGGGTAATTCGGGCAGAGGGATTAGCTGTGACGTCTGGAGCGGGACTCCCTGAGGCAGGGGAGGGCAGGGCCGGGGACAGGGTGCATGGGGCATTGGGCCGGGAAGCTGAATCCCAGCTCCCAGCACCCCTCACCCCATTCCGATGCTCCCTCGTGACCTCAGGAGCCCGGGCGCCCCCTCCTTCCCACAGGCAGCTGGAGCCTGAGTCACGAGCTGCCTCTCAGGAAGACAAACGAGCCGTGGGCCCTCCCCTCCAGACCCCCTCCTGGTACTGGCATCGCATCTGCGCTGGCAGCAAGTCCATAGTCCCCTGGAGTCTCTGCTTCTTGGGTAACCCTTCATCATGGAGGAAATGGAAGCAAAATGGGCTTGGGAATGAGGCCTTTAAGGATGTGGATGGCACCCACAGGGGTAATCACCATCTTCTCAGCACGGCTGGGGTGGGGGCTCCCGCGAGGCTGCATGTACCTGGGTGCTTTTCAGTGGGGGGCCCATTGGCTTCTCCCTGCAACCCTGCAAAGAGGTGCTAGGAGCCCGTCTTGCAGATGAGAAAACTGAGGCCTAGAAAGGTTGAATGGCTCTGTTAAAACAGGAATTCCAACCCATGTTAGTCTGGCTCCAAAATGAAGAATAAGTAGGAACTCTTGTTGTGAGGGGCTGCAAAGGCATTCCAGGAAGTGGGAACAGCCTTTGGGAAGACCTGGGGGCTCCTGTAGGAGTCAGGGCAGGGCAGGCATTGGGCAGGCGTTGGTGTGCTGTCAGGGTGTAGGAACATTTCCCTGGGCTCTGGGCTGGGCTCCTCCAGCTGCTGTCTCTGTACTGCACTGGCCAGAAGGTAGGTTTGGGGCTCACAGTGCAAGTTCCAGGCCAGAACCTGGTCCTTCCCAGCTGTGCACCAGTCACAGAAAATCATTTCCCCTCTCTGCATCTAGAGTTTCTAGGAAATCCCAAATTCCTTGGCCCAGGGCTGGGCAGACTGGTCACCCACCATCTAAAATGGGGACACTGAGGCCCAGCATAGGCTTTCCCTAATGTCCATGACCTCTCAGGACACAAGCCTTGCACAGCATTGCTGGGCACCAGGAGAGAGCTCAACAGTGAGGGAAGGACGTGTGTGCACAGGGGCATCCACACTGACACACGTGTGCACACATGCCCACAGTGCAGGGAAGGGCCTCATAGTCACGTTAGCTCCAGACAAGCACACTCTCAGTCACATTCATGAGCAACTCAGACACCTGCACACTCAAGCTGCCAGCACTCGGAGCTGGGGGCGGGGCGGGTGCCCTTCAGGCGCAGAGATGCGACTCCTCTGCCGCCCCACGGGGCTCGCTGCCGATGCCAGGGGTTATTTTAAGCCTGGATCAATGGACGATTTTTGGTGACATAGGCTTGGGGGGGTGGGCAGAGGAGACAAGGGGCAGGTGTTCTGGTGCCTTGCTGTGGAGAGAGACCCCACAGTCCAGGGAGGGCAGCCTGGGCAAAGGGGTTACTCCTCAGCTGGGCTGCTCCATCTCTCCTTACAGTTGCCCAGCGTACGGCTGGGCACCTCGGGAGCAATGTCAGCTGAATGGATGGCCAGTCCCAGGGCCCAGCCAGTCAGCCGTGATCTGTCTTTGCATTTGCCATTTTCTGCTGTCCTCTCCCCGCAAGGCTGTGTGTTCATAGGAGAGGGCATTGAGTGCTGGGCACAGACCTGGCAGATGTGGGCATCTTCAGTCTGACTACTGAATCAGACCAAGATGAAGAGGAAGCCATAGGTGTGGGGAGGAGCTGGGAGTTGGACATCAGTCCCCGGGGGTGGGGGTGGGGGGTTGGAATCCGTCTTAATGGACAAACAGATGTATATAATATATGCGAGACCTGATGGGAGTCAACACGAGATGGAAGCTGAGCAGAGCACCCAATGATGCCAGGACAGTGGGGGAAAGAGAGGGGCTCAGGGAGGGGATGTAATCCAGGGGAGAGCATTGAGAGACTTGCTCTGGACCCAGTAGGGTCACCCTACCTGGGAAGAGGCCATAGTCCCAGAGAGACAAAGACAAGCCTCTTTAAACCTAGTGCCCAGCAGGGGGTGGGAAAGGGGGGAGAAGCGGCTGCCCTCAGAGCCCTGGTCACATAGAAGGCAACTGGGCAGTGTGTGGTGGGGACATTGATACAAATCAGACAGTTTGTATCATGGATTCCATTTCTAGGACTCCCCCCCCAAGGAAGCAGAAGAGGATGCACCAGAAAATATAGCTACAAAGTTCTAAGCAGAATAAGAGACTGAAAGTTTGACAGCAGAAAGTAAACAAGAAAGCAGTTACAAAACAGTATGTAAAGTGTGACATAGTTTAGCCTCAGTTGTCCCTGGTGATGGGATTAAAGCAATTTCATCTCATTCTTTTGCTCATTTATTTTCCTTTTCTCTAAAATTGTAGTAAAGTCTTTTAATGGGGTAAGGTCTTCTGGGCTGGATCAGAAGCAAGTTTGTGGGTCGAGGGGGGCGGGGCAGGCTGTATTTGGCCGGGGCACAGGAGTCACCCTGAGGGGGGAGGGCATTGTAGGGAGATCACCCCCCCTTTCTGTCTTAGCCCACTAATACCTGAAATTAGCCTGTCAGCGCCTCATCTCAGCAACAGAAGGACTTGATCCTCCTTTAAATGTAAATCCTTCTCCCTCTTCCTCCCTCCACCTCACCCATTTTTATAAGCTGATGCCTGTCGCTGAGTGAAGGGAGGATGCAAAGGGGAGCAGGAAGGACCCTAGGAGCCCAAATTCTTCATCTTATAAAGACTAGAGACTCGAGTCACTTCATTCATTCATTCAGCAGATATGGTGGAGGCCTGCACTGTGTGGGGACACGCGGGGTGAACTGGGCCCCCAGTCCTTGCCCTCCTGGTGTTCCCATCTGGACAGTGGGAGGCACCATATTGACCCCTGCCTCCTGGAAGGGGCGATTGTGAATCTGCTCCCCAGGAAGAGTTTTTGATGTTAAGATGACAAATTGAGGCAGAGAGAAGCAAAGCGCTGCGGCTCGGTCAATTCTCCAGTTGCACCCAACTTGGAGAACAAGAGCCAGCCGTGCTCCGGGCCAGGGCCAGGTTCCGTACTCGCCCCCCAGTCTCCTTGTCTCTGGGCTAGAGAAGGGACCCGACGGTTCTGCGGGGGGCGGGGCGGGGAGGCATGTCCACCAACGGCCCCGCCCCCAGGCCCGGCCCCGCCCTCCTCATCCGAGGCAGGGGCTACCCCCATCTCCTCCTCCTCACCCGGGTGGCGGAGAGATCACTGGAGGGCGCCCGCCAGGCCATGCCCATCGCCGCAGGGATGGGAACATCCCAGGACCCCAGCCCGGCGTCCAGGAGGTTCTGGGACCAGGGCGCGCTCCCCAGGGTTAACGCTGCGCCCCAGGCGGCGCGGAGGGGACTCATACTTGGCTCTCTGCGGGGGACTTCCTTCCCATATGACAGGTGGGAAAACCGAGGCGCAGAGAGGGGAAAGGGTCTGCCTCATGTCACACCTCTGTCTCGATAAGAACTGACAGGAAGGAGGCAGGGGCAGCTGCTCTGTCCCCTGTGTCGGCACCTGTAAAGCAGGGGCGTGCCGGTGGCGGGCCCGATGTCCGAAGTAACAGTCCCGAGGGCCGTAAGCTGAACCCCCGGAGCGCCTAGTTCCAAGGAACGTTTGGGGGAGGCTTCCGGAGAGGGTCCCCGGTGCGGCGCCCCAAGGCCATGCGGGCCCTGCGGCGCCCCCTCCCTCCCGTCGCCGCGGCCGCGCTCCTCCCCCGGCTCTGCCTCCCGCCCGCCCGCCCTCCTCCTTCGCTCCCTCCCTCCCGCGCCCGCCCGAGCCCGCGCGGAGCCGGAGCCACAGCCAGAGCGCGGGCATCGCGGAGCGGGCGGCGGGAAGACATCGGTGTCGGGCGGCCCGCCGCCCCCGCACACCTGCCGGGCCGGGGAGAGGCCGGGGGCCGCGCGCAGGCGAGGACCCACCGCCCGGCCCGCGGGGAGGCCTAGGGCGCGGACCGGCCTGCTCAAGTCCGACGGGAGATCTGGCGGAGTACGCGCCCGCCGGAGGTGCGGCCCCGAGAGCTCCCAGCAGAGCCCACACGGGTCCGGGGTCCTTGGAGGAGGTTGACGGTCGAGGAGGCGTCCGCCGGGAGCCAGCGCCCGGGCGGCAGGGCCCGCGCGATCCCTGAGGGCGCGGAGGAGCCGGCCGGGGCCCGGGCGGGAGGGAGCCGCGCGCGCCGCCATGCTCCGGGCGCTGTAGCCGAAGGCGCGGGCCCGATGGAGCGGGCCGGGGAGCTGGGGCTGCGGGGCGGTCGCGGCCCGCAGGGGCTCCGGCTCGCGCTCGGGCTGGCGCTGCTGCTGGCGCGGCCGCCGTCGGGCCGCGCGGGGGCTCCCGAGGCACAGGAACCCGCAGCGCCCGGCACGGCGGCCCCGGCCGGCGGTGACCGCTGCCGCGGCTACTACGACGTGATGGGCCAGTGGGACCCGCCCTTCAACTGCAGCTCGGGCGCCTACAGCTTCTGCTGCGGCACGTGCGGCTACCGCTTCTGCTGCCACGACGGGCCGCGGCGCCTGGACCAGAGCCGCTGCTCCAACTACGACACGCCAGCTTGGGTGCAGACTGGCCGGCCGCCCGCGCGTGCCCGCGACGCCGCCGCGCCCCGGGACCCTGGCCGTGAGCGCAGCCATACGGCCGTCTACGCGGTGTGCGGGGTCGCCGCGCTGCTCGTGCTGGCCGGCATCGGGGCGCGCCTGGGCCTGGAGAGGGCGCACAGCCCGCGCGCGCGGCGCACCGTGACCAGGTGAGCGCGCGCCGACCGGGCCGGGGCCGGGATCCCCGCCTGCCCAGCCTAGACGGCTCTGCTGCCCGCTGGGCTCCCCCTCGCGACCCTTCATCCTTCCTGCTCCTCTGGAAACTCTGGTCCCCTCAGCAGCCCCCTCCTCCTGGCTTTTCCTCTGTCTCTGTGTCCACGTCTGTCTCCCCCAGCCCCCACCTCACGGAGGGAGACAGCTGATACCTCTCTGCCTCCCCTTGACCTTCCGGCGGAGCTGGGTGCTGGGCCGCCCTCCCCCGCAGCTCCCGGAGTGGGCAGGGAGGGCTGTTCGTCCCTGGACAGAGGGCACAAGGTCTGCGCCCAGGAGAGGGGGCTGGGGCCAGCCCCACTAGCGCGGTGTGGGGGGCGTGGGCTGATAGTGTTGGCGCCTTGAGCCGGAAGGGGCATTTTCTGTAGCTCTCTCTCCTCCTGCTTCTCTCCCCACTTTTCCCTCCCCACCCCATAGCTGTGACTCAGGCCTGACCTTCTTCCCCTGGGGTTTCAGAAGGCCTCCCCCACTCACCCTACTCAATACCCCCAGGCGAAGGTCAGGGTCTCCACTGTGCAGAAAAGGGCCTGAATGTGGCGGCACAGATTCCTTGTTGCTGAGGCCAGGACAGGTGCTAGCTGAGTTCTGAGCTTTGTGTGAAGTCAGGTCTACAGGACCAAGAGTCCCTTCCTCAGCTGGGATGCAGACTCCGATTCTGTCTCCTGACCCTGGCACCCTTACGCCCCCACACCCCCACACTCCCACGCCCCAGCCACTTCTCTACCCTGCAGCCTGCACCCTCTTCACTCACCCAGGTTCTCGCTCCCTTGGCCGTGTGGGCTGCTGACATAGTGCGGCAGGCTGGTATTTAGACGTGACAATAGAGAGACGTCCCCATGCCTGGGTGGGCCAGGTGGATGTTCCCCCCTTCCTAGACCTCAGGGCCAGATGATGAGGGCTTTCTTGGCACTCCGCAGCACCTCTTGCGCCCCCAGACCACTTAGCCCGCCCCCTCTCAGACTGCCATAGGGCAGAGCTGGGGCTGGAGCCCTGCCCTCAGCTACCATGCTGCCTCTGCCATGTGGAGGCTCTCAGCCTGGGTCCTGGATGCTGCAGGGGCAGGGCCTAGGCCTCCTGGGCTTGGAGTCCCTCATGCTGGGCGAGGGGGAGAGGACAGGGCATGTCCTTGACCAGGGTGGGGAAGCAGGAGCTGAGCGCCATGATGATTAGAGGGGGTGGCTGGGGCAGCCTGGCTGACGTACTCACCTAGAACCCACTTCATCCACAGGGGACAGAGAAGCAGGTCTGGTTATGCCTCAGGAAGAGCCAGCCCACCCCTGATGTGCTGTGTGGCCTGGACCAGTCCCTTCCCCTCTCTGGGCTTCAGGCTCCCATGTCCTGACTTCCTTTTCTCCTCTGGGGAGACCTGGAGCCCTGCTTGAGCTCATGTATAGGTTTATTGTGAACCCCCGCCCTCCCCCAAAATCTCACCTTTAGTTCTGCTGTGTAGGGGTTGATGGTCAGAGAAGGCTTCTCAGAGGGCTTGGAGGGGAGCTGAAGTCTGTCTCCTTCAGGGGAGCTGAAGAAATTTTGTGCAAAAGCCCAGAGGCATGGAAATTACTCAGGTGTTTGGGAGAGCTGGCTGGTGGGTGCTTGCCAGAGATGAGACCACAGGGGCGGGCAGCTGTGGAGTGGGCAGGGCACGGAGGTCAGCTCAGGGGGGCACTAGGAGGCTTTCAGACTCTGCCACACTGCAGCCAACCTGCACCCACCCCTGGTGTCCCACCTCCAGTGTCCTTCTTCATGAACCAGCCATTTGAGGGCCCGGCCCCAGAAGGAGTGTCAGACAGAGCTAGGAGAAAATCATGGGTTTGGGGCACTGAAGGCAGCTGGGTCTGGCTGTCTGTGGGGCAGGCTCAGTCAGACACTGTCACAGCTGGGTGGGGGCTGGGTATCCCGGTACCCAGGGAGGCGGCTGCCCAAGGTCACACACCCTTTGGTGCTGGGCTGCTACTGGGGGATCTCCTAGCTCCCTCCTCCCCTCATCTGTCTGTCCTCCCTGCCTGTGCTGGCAGTCATGTCCAAGGATCCAGCAGAAGCCCCTGCTTCAGGAGGGAGTTAGGTAGGCAGATAAAGAAGGCTTCCTGGAGGAGGAGGGATTCTGGTGGGGTTTGAAGAATGAGTAGGGGTTTTATGGGAGGAAAGGATGTCATCAGCAGAGGGAGCAGCACAAGCAAGGTCCAGGAGCCTGATAAGCTCACAGAGCTTGTGTTGGAGACGAGGCTCCACTCGGAGGGTCTGGGAGAGTGGACTCCAGGAAGGGGAGAGGCAGGGAGCCTTTGGAAAACAAGGTGGCCCTGGTTACACATGACCCCATTAGAGTTTCCCGACCTGCTCTGGGAAATGGCCATGTTGGGGCCACAGGTTGTGCCTGGCAGGGGAAACTAGATGTGTGACGTCAATCACAGGGGAGAAGGGAGGCCCAGAGAGGTTGAAAGAGCTGCCCAGGGCCACACAGTGAGACAGTGGTGGCCGGGGCTGGCCTTTGATGGGATGAGCAGGAGACTGGGAGGGCTGCTTTTCGCCATTCTTTCCCCACAGGACCCTGACAGAACTTCTGAAGCAGCCGGGCCCCCAGGAGCCACTGCCTCCACCTCTGGGCCCCCCTCTGGGGAACTGTGTCCAAGTGCAGATGGGTGATGGCCTCCCCCGGGGCTCCCCCCACAACAGCACAGGTGAGTAGGCTGCTGGGCGGGCATTTGTTGATCTACAGTGCAGGGCCCCCCCTCATCTGATTCGGGCCCAGGAGCCGGGGAAGGGGTGTGCTGGGGGTAAGAGTTGGTCACCTTGGCTGGGGAGTGGAGGTTGCTTCCCAGAAGGAAATGAGCTGCCCACCTCTGCAGGTGTGCCACTGGGGGCTGGGCAAGCAGGTCAGCTCCCCTTGGTGGAGAGGGACCCTCTGAGGGGTCCTGAAACCTCTAGCCTCAGGAACTCTGTGAGGAAGTTTCCAGATTCAGGGATCCCTGGTTCAGGTGGTGGTTCCAGGCTCTGGCTTGGTGCCCTGGGGTCTGCCTGGCCTTCTGTGGATGGAGGAGCTTCCAGGATAGAGCCTCCCTCTTGGCCTCTTGCTGGCCAGGCAGGCTTGACAGTATCCCCTGCCCCCCATATGGGGATTAGAATCCTCCAACAACCCCTCCATCTCCACGGAAAGCAGGTTCTGGGTCAAGCGCCTGGCTTGAGCCAAACATGCTGGTGAGACATCATCCATTAGGTTAGCACCCACACAGGGCTGGCTGCTACTGTTCACGTTATCCTGAGCCAGGCCCTGTCCTAGGTCCTGGAGCTTCTGCTGTGAAGACAGGTTCTGCTCTCAGCCTAGCCCAAACAGCCATCCCACAAGTTCCCATTGAACTGTAGTGGGGAGACGGCTGCCAAGAGGTGGTAGTGTAGATGCAGAGTGTCCTCCGATCAGCGAGCCGAGTCTCATCTTACTTCCTCTCTCCCCCCTCCAGGCAAGAAACGCCCCAATAACGCGCCCCTAGGGTCGGCGACGGCACCCCCGCGCGGCCCCCCGCTGCAGGGCGGTGGCGGCATGACGCTGCAGCCCGACTACGCCAAGTACGCCACCCTCAAAGCCGCCGTGCTCAAGGCCGCAGGTGAGTGGCCGGGTTTGTGCCTGGAGCGCTGGGTCCACTGCACCCCAGTCCTAGATTGCAAGGCTCCAGGGTCCCAGTTTGGATTTCTAAAGTTCCCAGCCCGTCGGGTCAGCGCTCCAGCCAGGTTCTGTTCGCCCCTCGCAGCCAACCGGCTCCCAAGCCCCGGCCGTACCCCACGCGCCTGGCTGGGACTCCACTACGCAGCCAGAACCCGGGGCGCCGAAAGCCGGGTCTCCCGCGGCCTGTTCCAGCCAAGTCCCGACCCTCAGGCGCTGAGGCCCCGCCCCGCCCCGGCCACCCCGCCCACATGTGCTGCGTGCGATGAAGCCCCGCCTCCCGTGGCCTGACCCCGCCCCAACTCACCCCGCCCAGTCCCTGCCTCCCGCGGCCTGACCCCGCCCCCGACTCTCGCCCCCGCCCAGTCCCCGCCTCCCGTGGCCTGACCCCGCCCCAACTCACCGCGCCCTGTCTCCCCGCAGAGGCCTCCCCGCAGGACTTCTACCAGCCGTTTCCCGCGACCGAGCCCGCCCCACTGACCCTCCCGGCGTCGGCCCCGCGGCCTCCTGAGGACTTGCCGGCGCTGCTCAACGCCTGCCCCTGGGCCCCACCGAGCTACGCGCCCCCCGCCGGCCCCGCCCCGTCGGGCCACTACAAGGGCTGGACTGCCGGCCGCCCGGCCCGGCCTGTGCCCCGCGGCCACCTGGCGGCTCAGGTCTCCCCCGCGCCCCGCCGGCCCGGCCACGCGCCCCGGCGCCAGTTCAGCGTGGAGAAGCTGCCTGAGGCCTTCAGCACGCAGCCCCCCGGCCTTTACAGCAGCTCGGGCCGCGGACCCCGTCATCTGAGCACCAACAGCAAAGCGGAGGTCACCGTGTGAAGACGGGGCCGCTGATTCTCCCGAAGCGTCGCATCGCCGGGAGCCCTCGTCTGCCGGGAGTCGCCATCGGCCTGGTGCAGGGGCCCACGCCACGGGGAGGGGCGCCGGCCGCGGAAGGCCAGCCCTTTCACCTGCCCAAACTGGACTGGGGGCCTTGGAGCCTGCAGGGCTAAGAAGACGCCCACTGGATAATGCCAGTGGTTCTGTCCTGGGGGCCCCAGGGCGGGGGTTCCTCGTGTAAATAAACCTTTTCCTGTGGCTCCCACCCCAGAGAATAAAGGAGCCCCAGCTTGGCTCTGGGAGGCTCTGATGGCGGAGGCATTGGTCATTGACTGGACAGACGCAGTGTGGGCAGAGGGCACAGCATGTGCAAGAAGAGAGGACTGCTCCTGGGAGCCGGCAGGCCTGTTCTGGGAGCCAGGAAGAAGTGGCTGGAGAGGGTGAAGGCTGAATGCCAGGCTTAATGTCCACAGCATTGGGAGCCATGGGAGAGAGGGCAGTTAGGCTCCAGCCACCTTAAGGCTCAGGCACAGAGGAGGGGGCTGTTTGGCCCCTGAGGCCCCCTGGAGGGTCCAGGCCCCTTACTGGAGGTGAGCCCCCTCCAACTGGTCACCTGCTCTACAGCTTGAGTTGCCTTGAGCCTGGCTGATCCTCATTGACATAGTCTGGCCCTGAGCCGGCCCCTGGTCTGCAGGCCACTTGGCCAGTCTGGCCCAGGGCCACCCCCCTAATGGGTATGGGCAGTGGGCCGGGCGGACAGCTGGTACTCAGGATGGGGGAGCCTCCTCCCAGTAGCTGCTCTGGGAGAAAGGGGGATGGGGATGCTGGACCCAGAGCCTTGGCAGTGCCCCACCAGGGTGCTCACAACACACATGCTTGGCACTGCCAGCTCACCCCCTTCCTGCCAGGCAGGCTCCCAGTGCCTGGCTGTGGCCCAGGGCATTGCCAGCAGCCTGCATGCGTCAGGTTCCTCTGTGCCAGGTATTGCTGGGGAGGTTGAGGGCTGGGCTCTGCCCCTCGTTGTGACCCTCCTGTGTACCCTAGGCAGAGATGGTATACTGTTTTAATAATAATGGCCACCATTTGTTACTGTTTTTTCCATTTAATCCTTACAAAAGGTCCAGCCAGGGGTGTGTGGCTTCACAGATGAGGACACTGAGATTTTGAGACCTAAGAAACTTGCCAAGGTCACCCAGCTGACCCTAGTTTAGGACAGTGTGTTCTGCCAGGGCTGTGACTCTGATGGTGGAATAGCAGGCAGGGGCAGGTAGGGGAGAAGGGAAGGTTATGAACATGTGTGTTGGCAGGGAGGGGCCCCTGCTCCCGGGGTGTAGGCAGTATCAGACCTTCCTCCTGCTGGCTGGGCTGCCCTGAGACCCCAAACTCACCAGCTCTTCACCTGTAGGAGGGCCCACCTCCTATCTCTTAAGGCTGTTGGGGAAACCAAGGCCCAAAACCCCACAGTCCTGCCTGCAGTGGAGGCCCCCACGGCTTGTAGGGGAGACAGCCCTCACACCCTCAACTCAGGGTGGGGGTGGGGTGCCCCCAGGGCCTATCCCGCAGCTGTGTAGAGCTGGGGGAGGGGGGTGGGTGCTGAGTCATGGAGCCTGCTGAGACACACAAAAGGATCAGGTTCCTGGGTACATCGGCCACCCACAGCTACCCACCCTGGTGACACAGGCCCTGGCTGGGCTGTACCAGGAGGTGGGCACAACCTCTGCTCATTCTCACTCCCAAGGGTCCTGGATCTCCCATCCCAGGGAACCAGGCTGAGGCCATGGGCATGACCACCACTGGGAATGCTGCTGTTATAACTGTAGACAGGGATCAGCTGCAGCCGGGCCCCTCCTGGCTGCTCTGGCCCTTGGGACAGTGTGGCCTGCTGTGACTGCCCTTTAAAGGGAGTGACTCAGATGCTAAAGGGACTCACCCAGCTGCCCATTTCTCAGCGGGTGGGAACACGCACTTCAGCCCCCCGGCTCATTCCTACGTGGCACTGCTCACCTCTCTACAAGGCCCAGCGCCCTCCCATCCCCACCACTCCTGTGGTCTGGCCCCTCACCAGCCTCACAAGGCACTTACCGTAAACTGACACTTCACGTGTGTTGAATCATTCAAACTAGTCAACAAACCTATGGGGACTGTAGTCAAAGGCAGGGACTGTCATCCCCATTCTGCACATGTGGAAGTGGAGGCTGAGGTGACATCTGGTCTAAGGTGACCCAGCTGGGAAGTGCAGGAGCTGGACTTGGATGTGACTTTGAGGTCAGTGAGTCTCCTCAGAGGCTCCCTGCCTCCAGGGAGGATGGGGACACTAAGGGGCGGTCCACTCGACAGGGAAGAAATGGATCTCTGAGGGTGAACACATAAGGGCTTAGCACCACAAATCCCAGAGGACTGCCTCTGTCACCCAAACCACCAGCTCCACGTACTGGCTACAGGACCTCTGACCCCAGCAGCACCAACAGCCTTTTTATCCTAGGCCCTGTCCCAGCCCCGGAGTGTGTGCCAGGCAGCTGGCGCTGGAAGAGGCCAGGTTGCGAGGGCAGGCAGGGATCCAAGTGAAGGTCCCCAGGGGCCTCTCAGCAGAGGGAGGGGCTGTCCTCAGTCCCTGGCCCACTGGAGGCCAAGCCATGCAGCCACCTGGCGCATCACCACAGCAGTCACACTAGAGAACCTCACACACCTCATGCTGGGTGGTACCAATTTGTGTTTATTGAATAACCTATGTCCAGGACACGGTGAATGATTCCACATCAAGGGAGCCATAGGTGTGTATCCCCTTTTTCAGTGAAAACCCACCCCCCCCACCCCTAAACAAGGACGAGAAAAGGCACAGTATATACACATGACACAGGGCTAGTTCACCCAGTGGGCAGGGGCTGTAAATTACAGGGAGGGGGAGGGGCAGCAGAAAGAAAGTGAGTGAGGTCCAAGCTGGGGGTGGGGAGGGAGCGCAGGGGAGGCCTGCCCACTCTCTGCCCCAGCTTGAGGGGGTGAGAAGCACAGGGAGAGGGGGAAGCAGGGAGGGTAGGCAGCCCCTTTCAGCCTCCCAGCAGGCTCTGGGGTCCCAGGCAATCCTCAGCCCCAGGAGAAATGGCCTCAGGGGAGGCACTGAGCCAGGCGATCCAGAAAACTGGAACCACTTTTCCTCCCAGGACCCCCATCAAGGCAGGGGGCCTCATTCCTAGTGCTCACCTTGGGCAATCCTGTGCCCACCCTGAAAAGGGGCTTGTCACTGGAGAGGGGTTGGGGGCCGGTCCCTGCCACTCTGGCTTATTTTCAGGTCAAGAATTAGGGATAAAAATAGACTACGGAGGTAGGAGTTGGGTGGGAGGGAACCAAGGACCCACACTGAAGGCCCCTGGTCCTCAGTTTCAGTGGGTGGCTTCATCTCTCCCAGCCCCCCGGGCCTACCCTGAGCTTGGGCTGACATCCCAGGGGGGCGGGGGAGTGGGAAGGAACAGGACAATTAAATAAGAGACCATTTATTTCTTAAAAAATTAAAAAATAATGCCAACATTATTTCATCCATCACCAGGTCTGCCCCCTGCCTCCCACCCGCCTCCCCGCGGCTGGGCCCCCCTCCTTCCCTAGCTGTCCTATGTAATAAAGAGAAAACAATGCACTGGCTTTGTCAGACACAGGGGACGGGACGCAGACCCAAGGAGAGAAATGAAGATGCCACAGCAACTTAGCCCTGCAGCAGGGCAAACCCAAGCACACTGATATAAAAACATTCGTATAAAAAGAGGGGGAGGGGGCATGCTGGGCACAGTGCCAAGAGTGAAGTGCTCTGGTGCCCAGAGACCAATGTCCCTCAGAGGGAAAGCCTGATAAAAAACAAGGAAGCAGGAAAGGGGGGAGAGACGTTCAGAGGAGAGAAAACCTTGAGAAGGCTGGAGGCAGAGGCTGGGCAGTTTGGCAGCTCTCCCTGCTGCTTTCAAGTCAGGGTACCCCCAATTCCTGCCCCACCCTGTCTTTCCTCTCTCAGGCCCACTGGCCCCTGGACCATGGGCATCTATCCACAGCACGTTAAGTGGCTCTGCCCAGGGGCCTACTGGCCTGAGGTGGTCCAAAAGCCTTGGCAGGCGACAGCTCAGAAGATAAGGCTCATGCCACGGCTCCCAGAAGAAGAAGGAGAGAGAGACTGAGAGACAGAGGGAGGAGGGGGAGAGACTGAGACAGAAGGAGGAGGGGGAGAGACTGAGACAGAGGGAGGAGGGGGAGAGACAGAGACAGAGGGAGGAGGGAAAGAGAGGCTGAGAGACAGCGGGAGGCAGTGGGCCGAGGCAGGCAGAGCCGGTGGTCAGGAGGCGGCGATGGCAGTGCCGCCCCCCAGCTTGACAATCATCTGCTGGCAGTCGTTGCAGGAGCGCCGGTCTCCCACCTTCTCCAGGGTACGGGCTGCCTCGGCCAGCAGCACTGCCCGCTGGCCCGGGGAGGAGAGGAAGGAGAGGGGAAGGTGGCGGCAGGCCAACAGGATGGCGGTGGCCCGCTCTCGCTGGCCGGGCCAGGCATCCACCTCTCCTGTGGGAATGATGAGATACAGGTAGGAACTAGCTGCTGAGAGCCCGCAAGGATGCAGGTGCTGTTCCAGGGCCTTGATGTGGACTCATTTATTTAATCCTCACACCCACCCAGGCAGATAGGTTCCAACGTCCTCCCTAGTTCCCAGATGAGAGGAGATGAACTTGGCTGGCATCACAAGGCTATTGCTCTGCGATGGGGGCTGAGATGTAGTCTGGCTCTGGGGCCCATGCTTCTACCCCGGCTCCTGCACGGGGACAACAGCCCCAGCCCTTTCCTCCCCACTCCTGAGGCTGGAGCCACAACCACCTGACCAACACCCACCCCCAGCCCCACAGCGCTTTCACGGACCCTCCCCTGCAACCCACCAAATTAGGCCTTGGACGTCTTTTATTCTCACACCACCTCTGAGGACACTGCAGATGTGGACACACACTGCGGCTCCACCGAGGTAAGTGCTGGGCTGGGCTCCTCCCCTGCTCAGGCAGGGCCCCCACCAGGCCTTTGAGCTGGGGTGCTGGTGGACTCACCGTGCTTGGCATTCTGAGCAGTGCGCCGCCGCAAGCTGTGCTCCAGCAGCTGGTGGGTGCGGGTAGGGCTGGCTCCTGCCATCAGGCGCACAGTGGCTTCATGCAGGAACACCTGGGGAGGTGCGGGCAGGATGCAGAGTCAAGCCCTGGGTCCTCACCGCCTGTGCCCCAGGAGGTACGTCTCCCTGCGGCATCTCGTCTGCACCTGACGACACCCTTCTCCTCTCCACACTACCCTGCCCTGCTCACCCCTTGAAAGAAACCTCTGTTGTCCTCACTCTGACCCCTGATACAAGCTAGAAACCTGGGTGAGCAGCAGGAACGGGGAACACAGCACAGGCCAGCTGGCAGGGGCAGGGGCGAGACAGCGAGCCGAGCTGAGAAAGAGGCAGAGGACTGCTTTCCTCTACTGGTGACGAGGAGTGCTGACACACCCTCTGGGGTCAGAAGACAAATACCTGGGTGAAGCCTCAAGTCCTGGGAGGCTGCCAGGCGAGAGTCAGCAGCTCTTCTGTAACTATGAGTCCATGAGTCACTAGGGGGTGAGGGGCCAGGCCTAGGTCTCGGATTTCTTAAACTCTCAAGGCTGTTTTATACCTTACTATCTCAGGCTGTGGGGAGGGCCTCAGTGCCGCCTGGAAGAGTTTCAGCAGGGGAGGGGCAGGATGGAAACGGTATTTCAAGAGGCCTTTGATGCCAGCCACCCCTGAGCAGACAGAGGGCTGCCGAGCCTTGGGGTGCACTTCCTCTTTGCCACAGTGAGGGTGCTTCTCTGATGATTATGTTCAGTCTGGTGTGTCTGTCCTGGCTTGCTGCACACAGTGGCCACAGTGTTAACCCTGGAGGGTCCCACAGCACCCTAGGGTGAGGGCAGCCTCACTCTGAGCTCTTCTCCTTTCTTGTGCCCTTCCAAACATAGCCCTTCCCCTCACTGACACTTCTGGCCTCCTCATTGAATTTTTGGAAAATAATTCAGGCAAAAACATATCAATTACATTACTCTAATTAGCAATAAAAGTAAAACAAACAAGAAAATGATTTGAGTCTAGTAAGCCCAGTTATATAACTGCCCTCAGAGACTCATCTCAGATCCTGTGGCGCTCGCCAAGGGGATGTTATATAGAGAGTCAGGCAGCAGAACCAAAGCCCCCAGTGGCTCAGAAAAAGGCTTAAATGCAGTTCTAGGGAGATTCTGTCACTCTGACACCAGTTATGACAGCCAGAGTAGAGCTCCTTCATGTCCTCCTGCCCAACTCTGGACAGGGTCGGGAGCCCCTCCTTGCTCCCACTGCCCTCAGAGTCTGTCCCATCCCAGCCTTTGACTGGTGAGGTGCATTGGTGCTGGCCTCTCTGGCTGTGGGCTGTGTGGCCTGCTCACTACCATGTTCCAGGGCTGGGCACACAGCAGGTCCTCAACCACCATGAGCTGAACAAAGGGACACATGCACTCAGCCCAGTGACTGACAGGTCACCCACCTGACCCAGAGGGCCAGCTGCACAAGCCCACATTGGTGCCAGGCCCTGGGACCCCGGTCTTCCCTCCCCCAGCAGCTGGCTGGGCCTCACCTTGCGGTAGGCTGGGCGGAAGCTGTGCGCTAGCCTGCGCAGGCTGCCCAGGTCCCGCTGGAAGCCAGCCAGCTCGGCACCCGATGCGTGGTAGGTCTCACCCAGGGCCTGGCTGGCTCCTGCCTGCTTTTGCCAGAGTGCTGTCCGCAGAGACAGTAGCAGGTCACAGGTCAGCAGCTGGACCACCTGTGGGGCGAGCCACAAAGGAGAAGACAGGTGACGGGCCTATTCCTGGGGCAGGGAGCCCAGGACCTACCAGGCCCTTCCCAGCCCAAGATTCGGCAGCCCTGGGAGTGGAGAGCAGATGAGGCAGCCTGGAAAATGCTCCATAGGGAGCAGGAGGACAGCTGAAGGGCAAACTTAGGCTCCCAGCATCCAGTCCTTTCCACGAACCCATGCGGGAGACCTGTTCTCCCCATTCTGCAGGTGAGGAAGCTGAGGCTCAGAGAGGGACAGAGCTTGTGTAGGGACACAAGTGGTAGGGGCAGGAATAAACCTTTACGGATCTGCCAGGAAGGCACAGGTTCCTCCCACCTCATGGGAGGCCCCCCACGGCTGGCCTGAAGATTGATACCCAAAATGTGCCAAGGCCCTGCCTCCCCAGTGGAATCAAGAAGCTGGAAGGGGCAGCATAGCCTGGAGATGGGGGGAGCGGCAGAGGGGAGGAGGAGAGGAAGGAAGCAGGGGAGGAGAGGAGGGAGGCTTGGCTCCCTTCAACAGAGGGCAGCCAAGGCTCAGCCTGAGTGGCCTCTGGGGCGGGGGAGACAGGAGCCCAAGATGGCAGAACCACAGAGCAGTTAATGCTCGGGTTTAGACCCACTGACCCGGATCAATTGTGGTTTTGTCACTGACTAGATATGTGACCCTGGCACATGAGACTCTCTGAGCCTCACTTTCTTCATCCACAAAACAGGTACCATGGGCTGTTGCGAGCGTTACATGACAGCACTAGGTGTGGGCACCATGCCTGGCCCTTGGAAGCACTCAGTCAATGCTGGCCGCTATTAGGCACGGATGCCGCATGAGCGTGGGGCCCACACTCTCTGCACAGCACCCATGAGGATGGGGTGCCTGCCTGGCTCCTGAGGCCAGTGGGCACCAGGCAGCAATGAGAGTGAGGAGACAGCTGAGTCCTTTTTGAGATGAGTCCCATGGGGCCCTCAGGTTCAGATCGACTCTCCCAGGCCATTCCTCATCTCCCCCAGCCTGGCTTTCCCCTTCTCCAGGGTGCTGGACCTGGGGAGGTCCTAGTGCTGCCCCAGACCCTACCCAGGACCCTGCCCCAGGCCTGCTTGGTGCCCTGACCCTTGGCCACACTGTTTTCTGGCTGCTAACACCCTCAAAGGGACATGGATGAGGCCCTCCTCCTCAAACAAAACTTCTAAGTTTTCCTGGCACCTCTAAGCGGTGAGCACTGGGGGAGCGCCTCTGGGTAGGGGGAGCAGCCTGGGGCTGGATTCTGTCCTCTGAAGGAAGCCAGGCTCCACGGGGTCTCCCTTTTCTAGGCCAACTCTCCCACACAGAGCTGCCACCCAGAAATCCCAGCCCCAAGGGTGCCCGCAGCCTCTCTTGTTCCCCAGACTCAGCTGAGACTGTTCTCTCATGAAGACAAATACTACGAGAAACCAGCAGAAGAAAGGCACAAAGTGAGACGTGGCTCCCCACAGGCCTTTGGTCTTGGGCCCTTACTGCACACTGCCTGTCCTGTAGGGCTGACACGCTGTCCTGGGTTCCACCTGTGTCCAAGGCCACTGGCAACCTCTAGCCAGAAGTGCCAGCCTATCCACCTGGGACCAAACCCCAGTGAGGAGCTCAGAGTCTGACCTTCCAGGATCTACCTCGCCCTCCCTTTCTGGAGTGAAACCATGCTCCTTCCAGGTGAGCAGACAATGCTGCCCTTCTAGCTGCATGCACCCCCACCGCCCCTCTCCCAGGATGGCCATGCTTTGTACCAACAGTGACAGCAGAGCCCTCTAACAAGGCGTGGGTGGGCAGTCTCTCGAGGGCCGGGCAGGCCTCTGTGATGCACTGTGGAAACATTGCATGGGTACCTCCAGAACATGCAATGCAACTACAATGCACCACAGCTGCGCGCCAGGAGGTGTGCAGCCGGCCACGGAGGGACCCAGGGCGGCCAATTGGCTCAGGGTACATGTGCGCGAAGGGACAGGGGCCCACTCCAAGCCTGCAGGGGTCTGGGGAGCCATGCAAGCTGCCTGGAGCAAATGCAGAGCCCTGGCCAGCTGCGGTTCATCTGGGTGGACACAGAGCTGAGGGCCAGCAGGATCTGGGAGTCAGGGAGCCTAGGAAAGGTACAGGTGGCAACATGCTTGCCCCAAGGACTAAAAAGGGAGCCCACCTGGGCTAGCAGGCTACATTTTGGGGAAGGGGATCGCTAGCCTGGTTTCTGTCTCTCAGGCTGGATAAGTTCAAGGCAGGCTGGAATGTTCTTACCCACCAGAGTTGAGCACCTCCCTGAGGGGTCAGGTAAGCCCCCACTCACGTGGTTGAGGGCGGGGTCGCAGGTGGCCCCGCTGACATTGAGGCTGCTCCACAGGTGGCCGCTGGCCCTCTCACAGTGGCAGAAGGAACTCTGCTGCCCATCTGCCTTCCCGGAGAGTGAGGCATGCATGGCTCTGCAGGTGTAGAAGATGGCCTTCACCAGGGGGCTCCTGGGCGGTGAGAGGAAGGCAAGAGGCAGGTCAGTGCGTGTCAACTAGTAGCATGAGAGGGAGCCCAAGCCGGTGACCACCAAACCCCACTTTGCCGTGACATGTGGGTGTCGACTCAAATGCTTCCGTAATGGTTCCAGGTCCTCAGCCCTAGATCTGAAATGCCAGCCCTGAGTGAAGGTGACCCCTCCACTCCTATAGGACTTCCTTCATCACGGGAGCCCCAGCAACAAGGCAAGTCCCTACCCACAGGCGCTCACTCTCTAGTGAGGGAGTCAGATAATAAAGGCATCGAACACTGAATATGCAATGCCAGGCAGGGCAAGTGCCATGAAAGAAAGTCAAACAGAGGAAAGGGGTGACATTTTATAAAGGAGAGTTAAAGATGACCTCTCTAGAAAGGTGACATTTGGGCAGAGACCTGAAGAAACTGGGGGAGTGAGCCATGTGGATTTCTAGGGAGGAGGGCTCCAGGCAGAGGAGCAGCACGTGCAAAGGCCCTGGTTGTCTGAGGCATGTGAGAATATCCAGGAGCCAGCGTGGCTGGAGAGGAGGAAACAAGGGGTGAGGGAGAGCAATCTGCAGAGTCAATCATGGCCATGCAAGTCCCTTCCCAGTCTAGCCATGGCCCGTCTCCCGTCTCCTCTGACCCAGCTCCAGGCAACTGGAGCTCATCTCCTCTCCCCTTCCCACTCCTGTGCCTCTGCTGACGTGGGTGCCTTTACCTGAAATACCCTCTGTCACTCATCTCCTGAGACTTGTTCCACCACTGGGCCCCCTGGTCCACCTTCTCCTGTCCTGCCCATTCCATTTCCTGCTCCCTACAAGCCTCCTCTGGCTTCCTACACTGGGTCAGGCCCTTTGTACGCACCTCTGCTCCCCCGACACCAACTCTTGGTTTATGGGCCTCCCTCCCTCACTGGATGCTGTGTGAACCCTCGGAGGCTGATCTGCCTCTGGCTCAGAACCCCTCCTAGTGAAGCTGAAGAGATGCGCTGGCTGCTTCACGGAAGCCACGGCTGGACTGGCAAAGGCACTGGCAACAGCCCCCACAGAAGAGTGCCCATGCAGGGCAGGCCACGACCTGTTTGCTTATGGCCGTAACTTATCTTGTTCACTGCTGCCTCCCAGAGCCTAGAATGTGGCCGGCACCAAGCAGGCCCTCAGTGATGTATTTGCTGAATGAATGATGGAATCGTGGAAGGGGTGCAGGAGATCCCAGAATGGGGCGTGTGGCCAAGAGGAAGGGATCAGAGACCCAGGCTCAACCACCAGGACTGCCACTAAGAAGCCACCTAAGACAGTCATTCAAACAATCCATATCTGTTTCATCTATCGGGTGGCCACAATACCACTTGCTGCTACCTGTGGTGACATAAAGTTGGCCCCATTATTTGCACTTGCTCTCTAAGGGGTCATTCCCCCAGAAGCTGGTGTTAAGCTCTCTGGAGAAACTTAGTCCCTTTTCACAGAGTAGATCAGGGAGGGGATGAGGAGGTTGGGGATGGGGGAGGGTTCCCACAGCATCATTACCCCTGAAGACCAAAGGGCCCCCGGAGTGACTATATTCAGGGGGCAGGAATGCCTGCTGAGGGTCTTAGTGGCACGCCAGGGCTCTGTTGCTTAGAAGTGAGGTGACTTTAGACAACTCGCCCACTGAGCCTCAGTTTCCTCAGGCGTGTTGGCTGGGAGATAACACACAGGGTGGAGTCTAATCCAGAGCTAGGTGCAGGGTGGGTGCTCACTGGTCAAGGCGCTTAAGAATGGATTACTTAAATGAAATTGGGGTGTCAGACCCACTTTAGGGAACCTCCCTGGACCCACTTTTCTCAGCTCCCTCCTGCTCTCCTGGTTAAGAGTCTGCTTGACGGGAAATCCTACAGCCTTTGCTCTGAGGGAGGACCTTGTGGGGTCTTTCTGCCATGGAGTATTTTAAAGTTTCCCTTGAGTGGCAGAAGATGTCAGGGACACTCAGATCCAGTGAGACACATCCTAGGCGTCAGCAGGCAGGGTGTGCCCGTCACTATGGGCCAAAGGCCCGCAGGCATGAGTCCCCAAAGAGGAACGTCCGAAGCTCCCCGGTTATGTCTTATGTCTTGTGCTAAAAGCCCTTTTAATGATATGGCAGACGGGGGAAACTGGCTCCAGGGCTGGTATGTGAGGGAAGGCTCCTTGGGCCCTTGCAAGCCTTGTGCTGGCCGTGAGCCAACACTACACTGCCTGGCTCCACCACGAGCTTCAGAAGGTGCCGGGAGCCATACCACTCTCCCTCCCTGATAGCCTGTGGCTCCACGGAGGCTGTGGGAGGAGGCCCCGGAAGCTGGGATGACAGAGACAGATGTGCCCGCCAGGCTCGGTTTCTCCGTGATGCCCTCTTCCTCCTTTCTTTATCTCTCCATCTATCATGCAGTCCCCAGGCGACCTGACCCCGATGGCCACCCAGACCTGTTCCCTCCTGCTAACCCAGACAAGCAAGCCAGGCACACTGGCTTTTGGGATTCCCCTGGAAAGAACCAAGTAAGTGGTCAAGGAGGCCTACGCACTCTGTCACTTCCAGGGCCTTGGGGATACGCTCTACTTCGGTAAAATGAGCACGCACAGCTGCATCGTCTCCTTGGAGCCAGCTGATGGCCATAGTGATTGCAGACGTCCACCACCGACAGATGACATCTGGACCTAGAGGGGAGCAATACCAAACATTATTCAGAAACCAGACCTGCAGTGCTCAGCCTGGCTGGCTGCACCTAGTTCCCATGTGGCACATGCCACCTTTACCTTCCAGGGATGGGCTAGGGGCCTCTGGAATGCCCTCTCACATTTCTGGTGGGAGCAGCAACCAGCACAGTCTCTCAGTAATATGTATCAAGAGCCTTAAAAATGTTCACTCCTGTTAACTTAGTAATCCCATTTTTGGCAACCTATCACAAAGAAATTGGCCTAAATAGAGAAAAAAAGTTTAACAAAGATGTTCACTGTAGTGTTATTTTTAGGTAAAAAGCTGAAAACAACCTAAACTTCCAATAGCCATGAAAAATGGTGTTTCCAAAGTCTCTGTAGTAACAGGTTCCTGTTAGAATCTTTTAAGTCTTTTCCTTTCTGAGGCTTAGTTTTCTCAGTTGCAAAATTATCCTAGTGATCTTGTGACGCCAGTGGGATGGACATGTAAGATAAAAGGCCTAACCAAGAGTGCATTCTTCTCTAAATTCTGAAATAAAGGCCATGAGATCAGTGGTCATGATGGGGTGGCTGTTTTTCTGGGATCCTTCCCTCAGTAAGGAGACTGGCCAGACAGGAGCTTGACACCCCCCTTTTCCCAGCTGCCTTAGAAGCCCGAGAGGTGGCAGCTGACGTGCCATCACCTTGATGGAAGTTCAGGGACAGAAGAAAAGAATGTACTGGTGCCAATTCAGTCAGTGGGTTGCACTGTGTCACCCAAGGCAATGGGTAGCTGGAGCGGTACAGATACCCAGATGAAAGGTCTCTTTAGCACAGTGTCAGATCCAAGGGTAGCCTGGGGGTGGCTGGGGGTGGTGGTGGTGGTGGCAGGGGAACGACACAACACTGTGCATCTGAAAAAGGTGAGCCCCCACCAGCCCCAGTGCCAGACCATTTGCTCCCCATTCTGGGTATTTGGGAAGGTTGCTGACCTGCCCAACAGGCCAGGGCCCAGGGAAGACCTTCACTTGCTCACCATCCCACTTCTCGGAGAATCATTTCCTGCTCCCAGAAAGCTGCCCAGCAGGGGTTAACTGGGGTTACCCCCAGGGTAGCGGGGGAGCCGTAGACACAAACCTCAGACCCAGAGAAGATTCTCGAGTGTACACTCATAACTAAGTGTCCCCAGACCCCTGGAACAAAAGGGCTGTGAAGGATGGGATTAAGCAACCTGAGGCCTGTGGAGCCACCCGGCAGGATGCTTACCTAGGGCCGACTTGAGAACGGAGCTGCTGGAGAAAGGAGGGGTCACAATCCCCACAGAGTCCACAAAAGAATTAAGTAATTTCAGGTACTCCAGAGCACTGGAGAATTCACTAGAAAGAGAAGAAAAGGTCCCATGTACATCAAAATGTACACAAGGACCATGCTCATGGCCTGGCTGTCCAGCCCTCCAGCTCTAAGAGCCAATGGACATTTCTGGTCCCTTCTTCTCCATCATGCCAGGCATACCCTGAGCCCTGCCCCCAACACCATTCATACTTTCTACAGGCCTTTGTTCTTCACATGTTTCTGACACTCTTCCCCCTCTGCCAGGAAAGCCAGCCATTCTCTTTCATCCTTGGCCCCGAAACCTGACTCCTCCCCTCAAGGCCCAATTCAAATGTCATCTCCTCCCAGAAGTTTTCTGACCTCCCAGGCAGAACTGCCCTCCCCTCCCTACTCAGATGCATTGCAGTCAGGACCTGGGCCTTGTACGAGAATGACTTTGGCACCTGTCTGCCTCTCAGGTCTTACTCCGTGAAGGAGACTGTGATAAATAACTATATAAGAATAAGAATTGCTTGGCACACTCGATAAAGGTCTGGGTCCCCAAGATATCCAGGCCAGAGGTGTCTGCCTTCTGCTGAGCTCTCCACATTCATTCCTACCCCCTCAACAGACAACCCCTCCCCACCCCAAAATGCAAGGCAAATGAATCAAATCTCTGACCTGCTCCAAGAACTGACTCAACTTGGTGAAGGAATGGGTAAAAAGGAAAAAAGGGGGGAAGTGACATCCTGGGTTTGGGAGAAAAGGGCAGAGGCAAGGTTGGAGCTCACACAGGACTCTCGCGGGGCTGCCAGGTTTGAGAAATAAATATGAGGGCTCATTCGATTTCCCTGCAGACCCTACACTAGGGCTTGTTTCACAGCTGCCCTTGTGCTTCCTGAGCAGACAGCCCAAGGTGGGGGTGTCCTGGGGACATTACCAGCTCTCCTCTTCCTGATCTCCAGCCTTCTTCTTGGCCTGAGGTTTCACCAAGGACTCCATAGCTTGCTCCAGCAGGTTCTTGCAGAAGGCCTGGTGGACCTGGGCAATGGGGTCGGCTGAAGAACAGAAAGGCCAGGACAAGGGTTAAATGGGTCTTACTTATGAGCCCATTTTGCCTTTACAGAGGAAATGGAGAGTGCGTAGAAAAACCCAAGGAACAGCTATCCCCTCTGAATGGGGATCAAGACCCCTCTCTCAACCAAACCCCAGAACTACCTTGTTAAAAGGTTGGAAGGTAGGGGTAGGGGTCAGTCCCAGATTGCAGAGCCAAAGACCACGTGTGGTTCTGGACTGGTTCCGGCGGGGGGTGGGGGGGTGGCGCAGTGCTGTGTCACCTGGCATGAAGCTCAGTACTTCCATTCAAGGTTGGGAGCTGCAAAGGTGGTGGCCACAAGCCTTGCCAGAAAACATAAAATGGAAAGCTCCCAAGTGTCAGAGGCTGCCTCTTCTCTTTGTGGCTCAGGAGGACAGCCAGCTGAGGAGAAAAATGTAGTGGCTGCTGCCTTGACATGACAAGGAAGACCCTGCTCCTGTCTTCCAGAGCCTTCTCATGGGACTTGAGGTCACTGGTGGTCTGACTGAGCTGATTAAACACGGGGCCTTGCAATGCTTGTGATAGCTGACTGTCACGGATAAGTCCCTACTGGCAGGCCCAAAGCAGGGCATCACCAGCCCCTTCCCTCCCCTCACATGTGCAGATGTGTGGGCCTCAATCTGACAAGGATAAGGAGGCAGGACACTTATGAACACACCCTGGGCGACAAGGCCTAGAACCAGAGCCTGCAAGAGGTGAGAGAGCCCTTGGCAGTCTATGGTGTAGACAAAGCAGACAGTGGGGACGGGGTTGGGAGATTTAGGATTGCTTTTGCTTTCATCCTTACCTTCTAGTGTTGCACATCATTCTTATATTGTGCAATAAAGTTATTAAAAAGAAAGGACAGTGGAACCTCCCCCCACCAAATGTGTGACACACTCCCTGTACCTGCAGAACATGCTTCACTCTCCTCAGACTCCAGTTTAGAGAGGGGAAAAGCACACAGAAGGCAGAAAGCCACTGGCCGCTTCAGTCTCAGTCAACCGCCCAGCCTCTAGCCCTCTGAGGCTGGGTGAGTCGACTCCAATCACTGTCAAACACCAGGGACAGCAAGCCAGCATCTCCTCCCAACGCCTGGGGCCCCGTCTCTGCCACCACTCCGAGCACTTGACTACCGCCTATCGCCTGTTGTTCCCTAACTGCTCCATACACGTCTGTCTGCTTTTCAATGGGACTGGGAGACCTGGGCCAGCAAACAGCAACTCTACACATCTTTTGTTCCTCCAAAGCACCCAGAACAGGGGCAAGAATACAGTTGGTGCTCAATCACAATTTATAATGTGTGGCGGTGTGACTTATGTAAGGCCCTCAGGCTTTGAATGCCAGAGAGAGGTGAGCTGCAGACCCAGCTTAGCTGCTGACCAGGCTCATGACCTCCATGAGGTTTGGGGAAAATGAGACTGAGACATCCTGTGTCTCTGCGCGGCTGGAGCGCAGCCACCCTACAGCACTGGTGGCTTTTCCCAATTCCCAACAGCTGCAAAGGTGTTCTCACCTGGGTTCCTCTGGGCACAGTACAGACTCTCCTTGGCAGCTGACTTCACCGACCAGCTCCGCTCCATGAAAAACTTCTGGCCCAGGGGATGGCAGAGCCAGCGCAGCGAGTCAGGGACACCACTGCGCTCAGGGCCACACAGGCTCTGGGCTCGACTGAGGAAGTAGCTCTGTGGAAGGACAAGTACCATGAGTGACACCAGGGTGGCAGAATGCTGGCTGCAGCCATCATGGGGCCATCAGAAAGTACCACCATGGTGGCGGCAGGCTGAGGAAACAGCAACAGGAGGGCTGGGACCCTCATGTATCTGGAAGTAAATGCCACCACTGAAACTAGGGCAAGTGGCTCCAGTGGAGCCTGCCAGGCTTGATGAGCAGGTACAAACCCCAACAGGAGAGGGACAGGGCCTCAAGGTACCTGTGGGGCCCCTGTTGCATCCTGTCCTGCTGGGTCTGCCTAACCCTACTGGAATCTTGTTCTCGGCCCCAAGGCCTTCAACCTACAGAGCTGAGGAGGGGTCTCCGAGGCCTCTCAGCTGCATTTCCACCCTCAGCCCCGTGAGGGCCATGGTGCCCAAGCCAGGCAGTCCCCTGGATCCTGGGACTTTTACTCATCTGTCATTTTAATGACATATTTTTTAGGGTATTTTTAGGCCAACTTGTATTATGCTTTGACTAACTTTTCATCTCTTTTACCTTTGAGTGGAAAGAGTTAGAACAGGCACACAGCAAGTGGTCAGTAACTGTCATTTACCATCACTGTCACACTAGAAAGCAACAGGGCAGCCCTGAGGCTCGTCCAGGACCCACACAGGCATGTGTGTGCATGTGCGAATGTGATGCCCTTCCCCTCAAGGCTGGCCCTGTAGGGCTTTGTCTAGCCCCATAAGAGACCCCTCACACCATCCCTGGATAAGCCCCTGACATGAACACTGGCCTGCAAGGAAAGATCAAGAAAGACTTTGAAAGCCTCCTAGCTGGACAATTCAGAAAGTCAGTGCCCCCGTCTCCCGGGCCTCTCCTTTGCCTGCAGGATAACCTCACTCCAGGGCCCCAGGAACAAGAATCGCAGGGACAATGCCGTCTATCGATCTTTTCAGAAATTCCATAATTTTTTGAGTGAGGATATCTTTATTCTAAAACCCATGATTTCCAAGCCATAAACCCACTCAATACAAGCCAGTCTCACTGAGGAGCATAGCAGAGAAGGATGGGAGGGAAGGAGAAGGACGAGATGCACGGAACTCAGTGAGCCCCGAGGAGGGGCTGTGGGCCAGGCCCGCAGACCTCCACCTTCACACTTCAGCCCTGGCCTCTACAATGAGGGCTGCTGTCTCCTTGTCCGGTTCAGTCTGATGGTTCTGACCTTTACTGGGCTCTAAGTAGCCACCAGCTAATATAACGGCTTCTGAAGACTTGAATGCCAGGGTCAGAAATAGTACCACCATAGTGCCACTCAAGGAACACAGACCAAGAAGACTGCCTCTCTCCAGGGGAATCCAGAAACGGCCGCTTGAATCCGAGAGAAAATGACCTGGCCAAATTGCTCTACAGACACACTCTAATATTATCACAGCACTTAAAGGACCAGGTGGGGCAATTCACTTAAATTTCTCATCACAGGGTCAGAGGCACTAGCAGCCATTCCTCCTCTTTACTGAGCACCATATTTGAAAAAGGGTACTGGAGAGCAAATGTAGAGGTTCCCATGACCTTCTCCTGACCCTTAACAATGCATTTGCTGAATCTGAGCTTGTAACCGTGATGGTTGGAGAACAGCAGCTGAGGAGCCTGAACAGGATGGAGGTTGGGGGTGGGGTGGTAGCAATTCCAGGCCCTCTGAAGTCTGAGAACCTCCTAACAGTTGCCCACAAGGCTCTTCCGAGAGCACGTGCCTGATAAGCCAAGGAACCTGATGGCTGCTGCAGGGGAAATCGAGGACCACTGGCCCCTCAGAAGGGCCCAAATATCACCAACAGAGGCAGAAACAAAGCCCGGTTAGGTGGTATTGCAAGAAGAACCCAGAGAAACCACTGAGAAAGCCATTAAATTAAAATATATTTTTAAGCTTATTTCTTAAAAAAGAAAAGAAAAACCTTAGCTATAACAAATCTCAGTGGGAGGGAGAGCTTGAGTTTAGTGGTTTGAATTAATAAGAAATATAAATCCTGGGATAGTCATCCACAGTATGGCTTCTAGAAGGGAAATTGAGACAATAACTTCTGTTGTTCTTTTAATTTTCTTGGCATTATCACACTATGATAATTTTCCTAAATTTTACAGACACCAGAATTCACCCAAGCTGGGGCCTAGGAGCCCCTCCCCTATAACTTGTCTGCTAACTGCCGGACTGAGCGGGTGTTGCAGGAGATTCAGAACTGCTTAGATCCTGAGGGCCACCCTGTACCCCCGGGCCAGTCCCAACTCCAGGTTGTGTCCTCTCACGCCAGTCTGACCTTATGGTTCTTAAACTGTGTGCCCAGGCACTCTGAAGCACCACAGTGAACGTGAAGGGGTGTCACTGGATATTTTACGTTTTTGAGGCAAACACAGCAATGCTCAACATGAGCTGGACACCATGTAAACTGCTACATGGCAGTAGTGCACAGTCTCAGTGTGAGATTGCATGACCTGCCTTTGGATGGTGTCCTAGCTTTGTGAAGCTGAGTTTTCAAAGGTTGCTGCAATAAAAAGCAAGTACTGTTTGAAAATTGACATAAGTAATTATGGTTATTAAGAATAAAATAAAAATATTATTTTTTCTTCATTTTTGTGTGTGTGTTTTTAAAATAGCTACTAAGTTGTTAAGACATAAGTATCTATTAGGATGTTTGTACCTAACTAATTAACAAACAGAACTGTTAGAAATTTCTTTTAGCCCAGGGAAACCATGGAAAGATTACTGAGATACAAAGGGTGCCATGAACTGAGAAATACTGGGAACCTCTGGTCTACACCATTTTTACAGAGGTCCTCTATGTGCCCCCCAAAGCCTGACTCATTTGCTAGCTAAATATATTCTACCACATTCGAAGCTTCTTTCTCTTTAAGAAAGTACCATCTGGGTCTCTTAATCTATCCCCTCCCAAGAGAAGCGAACAGATGAGAGGGGCAGTTACTTTCCTAGAGATCAGTTCCTCTCTTTTGCCTACCTTACTGAAACGCAAATTTGGCAATACCATTAATGTTCCAAATACTGATACCTTCTGACCCAGTGTCACGACCTCTAGAGATTTAACCTCAACAGGTCCTTGTACAAGTGGGTGGAAATAGTGTGCAAGGACACTCCCTGCAGCACTGTTTGTAACTGCAAATACTGGAAACAACCCAAAAGTCCATCAGCAGCAAATTGGCTCAATCAACGTGCGGGAGTACCGAGTACCTCTGTGGAATAATAAGGCGACCAAGACAGAGGCCCAAGACTTATGGTTGTGGTTGAAAAAAGCAGGTGGCAAATAGGGTTTGTGGTATGATCACATTAAATAAATTCTAATGCATATGTGTTAGTACCTGCAGGAAGAAAATTCTGAGGAAATACACATCAAACTGTTCACTGCTGTTAGGCACACCAAGTGTCTTCTGGGCGGGCTCATTAAGGGAACCATTTTCCCCATCCTCAGCTGCCACACACATGCTTTCCTTAAATGGGCTCTCTAATTCTCTTTAAGGGGCAGCTATGTTTCAGCCATAAGGACAACCGAAACCCCAGTGGGATTTTTGGGATGATGAGATGATCCTAAAATTTATATGGAAAAGTAAAGAGCAAAAACTCATCACGAAAGCCAGAGAACTGATACTTCCAGATATTTTTCCATATTATAAGACTTGGCCATTAGGGGTGTATGGTGTTGGTGCACTGGAACAGACTAGTGCACTGAATCCAGAAGCAGATTCATTATACATGGACACTTGATTTATGAAAAAGATGCCACTCAGTGCAGTGGGGAAACGAATCATTTTAATTAGATTCTGGGGCAGGGAGATATCCATATGGGAAAAAAGTAGATCTCACACCCCTACTCCCAACTCATATAAAAATCAATTCCAGATGGATTATGGACCTATGTCTGAAAAACGAAAAGTAAAGCATCTAGCAGATAACATAGGAGAATAGCTTCATGACTTTGAAATAGGGTAAAGATTTAATAACTAGGACAGAAAATGTCTAGCTATAAAGGAAAAGACTAATTATCTGGATTTCATGAACATTAAGAATCTGTGCTCATTAATCGACACTATTAACAGAGAGAATAGGCAAGCTACAGAGTGGGAAGGAGATATATGCAAAGCACATATCCAACAAAGGATCACAGCCAGAGTAAAGAACTCCTTGAATCAATAAAAAGATAGACATCCCAAATCAAAAATATGTAAAAGACTCGAACAGGATTTCCACAAAAGAGACTATCCAAATAGCCAATAAACTATCCAAATGACCAGTGAAAAGGTGATCAACATCATTCATCACCTGGGAAATGCAAATGAAAACTACAAGGAGATACCACCAGAAGGGCTGGAAAACCAAAATTGACACTTCCAAGTGTTTGGTGAGGACAACTGGAACTCTTCTACACCGCTGGTGGAGTGGAAACTGGTACAATCACTTTGGAAAAGTGTTCGGCAGTGTCTACTAAGGTTGAACCTCTGACCATGCTATTCCTAGAAATGCAATCACATGTTCACCAACAGATGAACAAGGACATTCACAGCAGCACTGTTCATCATAACCAAAACCAGGAAACAACTCCAAAGTCCACCTACGAGAACCTAGTCATACAATGAAATACTATAAAGCAATGAGAGTGCACAATCCGTAACTATACACAACAACGTAAATGAAGCTTACACCTGACACTGAGCGAACGCAGCTAGGACACACACAGTACGTACTGTATGACTCTCCTTACATAAAGTTTCAACAGAGGCAAAACTTCTGAGGTGATGGATGGTGGTTACCCTGCGGGAGGGCTTGGGGTAGGGGCAATGTGCTGACTCCAAGGGGTCCAGGGAGGCTTCTGGTGTCTTGGTTGTGTTCTGTTTCTTGATCTGCCTGCTGGTTATATGGGCGTGTTCACTTTGTGAAGTCACTGAACTGTGTATTTATAAATTGTGTCCTTTTCTACATGCATATTGTACTTTATATAAAGTTTACAGGAACAACAACAGGCAGATTAAACTATGGGATAGAATTCAGGATAATGGTTAGGTGGGGGCAGGGTGAGTGGAGAAGGCCTGCAGAAGGCTTCTGGGGGTGATGGGAATGTTCTACTTCTTGATCTGGGTGATGCTTTCACCGGAGAGCTCACTTTGTGAGAATTCATCAAGCTTTTAAGTTAAAATGTGTGCATTTTTCTGTATGTATGTTGTATTTCGATAAAATTAACGTCTTCAAAATACTTTCGGGGGCAGAATGTGACGACATAAGCCCAGAGCCCTAGGGCAAATAAATGGAAGAGGGGAGAAGCCTGGCTGATGCCTACTGCTCTCAGCCTACATTCCCCTTGCCTAGAAAGCCCCCCTGACTTCCCCTAAGCTGGGGTCAGAGTCCAGGGTGCTCTCCAGGCAGTTGGATCAGCCTCACCCTCGCACTCATCCAACTGTCCTGAAGGCCTTGTCCTTGTCTAGATGCCCTGCCACACTGTACGCTCTCTGAGGACAGGGCACATGTCCTGCTCACTGCTGCATTTCCACTCCAGGAAGTGCCTGGCCCAGGGCAGGGCTCAGTAATGTTTGCTGAATGAACGTCTTGTCTAGGGTCACGGAAACAGGGTCAAGACACGGCAGGTACACTGGGCTTTCCCATGCCCACCTAGACTATTGTGATGCACTTCAGGAAACATCAGTGTGACCACAGGGCACGTTCCTGATCATTCTCAGCTCATCAGCGCCATTACTGAGATGTGGAAACAAATGGAGATGTGATCACTCTGTTCTGAACACAGCTGCTGTGTTCAGCAGCCTACCCAAAGTGTGCACTGAATAAAACATGCCTGTTTCTGCTGGGGCAAGAGAAAGCCTGAGGTCAGCAGACGCTGTGAACTAGTTGGTAACAGGACTGTGAATTATCCAATTGTGAATTCCCAAGGCTGGCTCCACACCAGGCACCTAGGAGGAGCCTGATAACCACAGTCCCCTGCCCTGGGTCTGACTTGAGCTCCTCGCACACACGCACTCTTTTCCATTTCTGGATCCATAGTGCTGTGATCAACGCAACCCAATAAATACCTTTTGAGTGAATAAAAGAACCAGGAAACACAACCGGAAAATTCCAAGAATTTTTATGACCACTTGAAGAGCAGAAAAGTCACATACTAACCCCGAATATGAGTCACTCTGTATCACTGAATCAAACTTCTTATCTCAGGGCACCAAAATGTCCTGCCTATGCTGGTAAGGGCCACGAGGGAGAATTTTGGTCTGTTTTGTTCACTGCTGGAATTATCTGTGGAATGATCCATTGAATAAATGTCTACCCCTCTAGGTTGTTAGCACTGGAGGGCAGGGCCCACACCTATATTTGCATCTTAGCTCCTGGCCAGGGAAGGCACTCAGAGAAGGTTTGCAGAAGGTTCCCAGAAGGGAACTCACCGCCAGGAAGCCCAGCTTGCCTCCACACCGGGTCTTGAGCCCAATGGCGGCAGTCAGGTGGATCTCAACCAGCGTGCTCGGCGGGATTTTTTCCTCTGCACATTCGGCCAGGTTCACAGCGCACAAAGCCACGTGTACATCTGAACAGGCAGATCCCGCAGGAATCTTCCCTATGGCAGACAGAAACAGATACTAATGTTGACAGATCCCACAAACCCAGCTTTTTCCTGCTTCCTCTAGCACCATCAGAGCAACAGGAGAACCAAAGGAGAAAGAACATGAACTCTGTGATCAGACAGCCCTGGATGGGATGCCAGGCCCTGCAACTTAGTACCTGTATGTTTCTTTCTACCTCCCAGGTTGTTGGGGACAAGAGAAAATGCACACAGCTCTGTATAAACAGCAGCGGTTATGACTGCAGGTCATTGTACAGGACCGAGGTGCGCACTGCAACATTTTCCAAAACACTGTCAACAGCACAGCCACAAAGCCCCCTGGTGTTTTTGTGTGTGTGTGTGTGAGGAAGACCAGCCCTGAGCTAACATCCGTTGCTAATCCTCCTCTTTTTGCTGAGGAAGACTGGCCCTGGGCTAACATCCGTGCCCATTTTCCTCTACTTTATATGGGACGCCGCCATGGCATGGCTGACAAGCAGTGCGTCGGCAGGCGCCCGGGATCCGAACCAGCGAACCCCGGGCTGCTAAGCGCAAACTAAACCGCTGCGCCACCGGGCCGGCCCCGCCCCCCCCCGCCCCGGTGTTTTTATTAGAGCAGGGAGACCTCAGCCTCTGTACTTCACTCTGCACAGATGACAGGTGTCGGTCTCTCCCAGGAGGCATCACTGAACTTTCTCCTTTTTGGGGAGGGAGGGTAGAAGGCAGTGTGGGCACCATGCTTCAGTCACCTCTGTTCCCTCAGTGCCTTGCACAGGGCCTGGCCCACAGAGTGCTCAGTGAACGTGGAGGGAATGAGTGACGTGAACTGTCCCAGCTGGAATTCTCCAGAACTGAACAGTTAGGAGGACACAGCCTCCTTATTGGAGACCTAGGATGGAACGAGCTCCATCGCCCAAGGGCACACTGAGGGGCACAGAAGAGCAAAGCAGGGAAGATCTGCAGATAGGGACCCTCTGCTAGACTCTACCATGACCCCAGGTACTAAAACCGCAAAGCTGGCCCTACTGTCTTGTCTCTCATTCACTCCTCCACCCCTGGGGCCTGAAACTCCCTCAGCCACCAGGGCATTTCTACCACCTTCCTGTTACCACTGCCCACTGTTGCTTTCTGGCCCTCATCTGATCAGATATCCCAGCAGCAACCTCCCTTCTCGAACCCTCCCTGACTTTGTTCCCCCAACACCAAGCCTCTCGGCTTCTCCTCCCGCTCTCAGGCAGCCTTCACCCAACTCCCTGTCCCTGGCCTGCCCTTCACATGTAGGCATTCTTCCAGATGCCTCAAGGGTCCACTTTCACCACAAGCGCCCTCATCAGCACCTGAGGTTTTCATTCTCACCTGTAGGCCAAAGACCCAGCTCCCTTTCTTGGACTGTAGATTCAGCATGTCTACCCGTCCACTGACTATTTCCCCTCCATGTTTCACAGGCAAGTGTCCCAAATGGAACTCCTCCCCTTCTCCCTGGAAAATTGCTCCTCCTCTTGTTTCCCTCATCTTTCTTGGTGGCAACACTGTTCACCCAAACTCTCAAGCAAGAAACCTGGGAACCATCACAGCTGCTCCTCTCCTTACCCTTCACATCCAGTGATTCCTGAGTCCTGTCAATCTCACCTTCCACTTTCTGTCTGTCTGTCCTCAGGGCATGTCTCCTTTTCACCTGCATTAGCTCCTATTTGGCCTCCCTGACGCTAGCCTGAATCCTCTCAATCCATTCTCTCCCTGCCGTCAGAGTGAATCTTCTAAACTCTAGAAGCACAAATCTGACAATGTCACCATTTTCTGGATGCCCTTCACTGCCCTCCTCCCATCACTCTCCCCTTGCACAGCTCACTCCAGTACTACTGAAACATTCTTCTCAAGAGCCACCCCAGGTGGGGCTCCTCCCTGGGAACATCCCTCTGCCTGGAAGGCATGTCCCATTCTGCAAAGCTGGTGAACTTGATGCATCCTTCCATGCAAAGCCAAGAGATTCCAGAAAGCCTTTCCTGAAACCCTCCCCAACAAGCACTCCTCCCTTCCAACTGAAGCCCGATCCTTCGGCTACCTCTACCCACTGAAGGTAATTCACTTGCTGACCTGTCTGCTTCTCTATTAGAGCAGGAATTTGTTGAATGAAATAAATGATCATATTTCGTTGAATCTAAAATGCTATCGATTTTAAGTTTCACCATTAGTTTAAGTACCATTAAGGAAAAAACACTGCCAACTCAACCACAGTATGCCACTGTGTAGAGGACACAGCCCAAGTGTAGAGATGTTACTATGAAAAAATGTGCATCTTAAATTGATGAACTACAGTAATGAGCCATCTTTATAGCTATGGATGCAGGTGGAAGGTTTGTCTAACCATTCTAAAAGAGCAGTGTTCAAGGGGCTTCAACTGGGGTGGAAACTGGCAAACCCAGCCAGGGTGAAGAGCTGGCACGGGGCCCCTCAAGGCAAGCCAGGCAGTGGGGGCCACCCCTCACCTGTGATGTGCAGCTGGTGCAGCCTGTGATAGGCCAGGGCTGCATCCCGGGCACTGGTCTTGGCTTCGTCCTCAAAGCCTGCTGCAGTGGCTAGAGTGGCCCACCGGCGCTGGAAGACCTTCTTGAGCAGCCAGCGCACCAGGCGCAGCTTCTGCAGGCTGTAGCGGATCACATTCCAGGAGAGGCTGCAGGCCAGGTCCAGGCGGGAGGTGGGCAGTGCGCGGCCCAACACCAACAGGCAGGTTTGCAGGTTGGCGGCAGCAGCCGCAAAATCCCCCTAGAAAGCAGCCAGAAGGTGTGATGCTCATTGGCCTTGCTGTGGTCCTTTTGTTTTGCTTTAATAAAAACTTTTACTCTTTCTTCACGCCCCAGATTATCAGATGCTCATTGAAGAAAATCTGGGAAAATTCAGAAAGCTACAAAAAAGTAAAAAGAAATCACCTGCAATCTTATCCCCCAGAAAGAATGATGACATTTTGATATATTTCCTTCCAGCCTTTTTACTAAATTGGGATTATACTGTGTTCTATCTTTGAGCAAATACTATTCGGAGTTTCCCATAGTTGCTTTTATACATAAGATGATAACGTGGATTTAGATGACTATGTGATCAAAGTGTGGTTCTTGGAGACCAGCAGCATCAGCCCCTGGGATCTCATTAGAAATGCAAATGCTTGGTGCCTGCTCCCTGTTCCCCGACCTACCAAATCAGAACCTCTGGGATTAGGGCCTCCAAGTGACTGTAATGCCTGCTAAAGTTTCAGAACCACAGTTTTAGGCAAATACACACGGCTCAACTACTCTATGATCTGGATGAACAACTCTTTGCCAACCTGAGAGGGTCTAATGGAGAGTCTATGCCCTGCACTGAAGACCTCTTTCTCTCTGTTTCTCTCATTGTGGGGGCTAGAAGACTCAGGCTACACAGTCTTGGAAAACGGAAGTAAACGCTCCTCTCTGTCATGCAGTGGGTATGGTACCTGTACTTTCCTTCCTGCATCGTTATAGGAAAGAGCATCATTACAAGGGGAAAGTGGATGACAATGCTCTGAGAGTGACAATCTCTAAAGTGGTGGTGGCATCTTTCCAGCCAGGAGAAGCACCAGTATTTACAGATTCCAGAGGAGGTGGGCCTTTCTCTGGATCCCCTGGCTCCTCTTCCCTGACTTTCCCATGAAGGTTCGCCGTTCCCAAGGCTCAGGCTTTGCTCTTGCCTCTTCCAACTTGCCAATCCAACTCTCTTGGCAGATGCAGTGTCCAACACACTCCGGTCCCGACCCATCTCAGCCCTCATGGCCTGCCTCCTGGTTGCTTCCTACTCTGCAGGGCCCTCTCACAGCACTTCCAAGCAACACAGCTTGGTCAGAGCCCACCACATCTTCCAGCCTCCCCCATCTTTGAGTCAATGTCACTGTCACTTTCCTTCCATTTTACATTTCAAATATTTCCTGAATTCATGCCTTTCCTTTCAATTCCAGGTCCCTGCCACCTCTCACCTGGCCTATTCTAAGAACTCCCTAACTTGCTTCTGTGCATTTCATGTCTCCCTCCTCCCAACCATCCTTCATACAGCTGTCAGAACAACAGTCACAAAACAGATCTGAACCTGCCTCTAGGATATATATCTTGGGATACTTTTGTCTGGGACTAGTCCTGCTTCACAGGGTAGGCCCCCAACAACCACATCTATATTCCAGCAGCCACAGTCCCTGGCATGATGACAGATCCAAGCTGGTCAATCAGATTCTCTCTTGTGGGCACTGCAGCTTGCAGGAGGGGAGAGCAGGCCCATGGTTTACTGCTGCTGAGGAGTGTTCTGGTTCTTGTTCCTCCTGAAACGTGGATGTTTAACTCTTCCTTCCATGCTGTGAGTTGCCTCAGAATCCTTCCCATAAATTCTCCTTTGTTGATTTCAAAAGAAAACTTTCAGCTAATGTTCCTGCTGAAAACCTTCCCAGTTCTCCAAAGAATTGGGAAAAAAGCCCCATATCAGTCACCAGTCAAAGACGTCCACAATTTGGGCCCTAGCTATGCTGCCAGCCTTAGCCCTCATCTTTCCCTGACATATCTTACAGTCCAGACATATCCATCTACTTGCCGGTCCCCAAATATCCCATCTATTCATGCCTTCTTCTCTGCTTGGAAGGTCCTTCCTGCCCTTGACTGCTCTGCTCAAGCCCCAGATTCCCTCAGCTAGAACTTGGCTCTTCCGCCCCAAATGCCTACAGCACTTTATTCTTCCTGTCACATAGCAGACTATAGGCCATCTCATATCCATGGAATTATTGATGCCTAGTTTCCCTCTGCTCCGCTGCCCTGTGACCGTTAGGGGCAGGGTGCCTTCCTCCTCTCGCCCCCATAGGCACCTACCACAGAACTATACACTGGGGTATTCAATAAGCTGCTGAGTTATTCGCTGAGCCTGGGGGAGGAAGGGGAAACGCGGACAGCAGAACTTACCCTGACGAGGTCCAGGTCTGCCTGCTTCCGGTGCCTCCAGAAGGTGACTGAGGAGCGAGAATGTGGCCGGATCACTGGCTCCCCATGGACCAGCAGCTTCACAAAGACGCTCAGGACAATCACACCATTTACCAGCCACAGAAGGAGTGTTGGCATCATCCAGTCAAACCAGCCCCGAGAACCTAAGAGCAGAGCCTCAGCTGAGCCCATGAAGAAGGGCCACCTGGAGCAGCCCTGGGAGACTGCAGGGCACCTGACTGACCCTTAGCATTGTGTCAGGAAAGAGCCTTCTACCTCATTTTCAGAAGATTGCTTCATTTAGGAGCAATGTCTAAGTGCTTAGGATAGGACTAATCCACAGGACAGGCAAATCTGGGTCAAGGCTACAGACTGAATAGGAACCTGGAGCCCTTGTCATATGGAGCTGAGTGCCACAAGAATCTTTGTTAGCCAAGGTGGGGTGGGTAGGCCATTGGTTTCATGACTCAGGCAAAAAACACCACATCCTCCTTCAAAGGGGTACACCACCCCGTCCCCCGGCCCTACTCCCATAATTGCAGCAGTGTGGGTTCCTGATTTGTTTTGCCTTTTCTGACTGAACTTGGGTTTGCCCTGTTACTTCCAAAATACGACTTAACGCCAGTCCCTATCAGATACCAGCAGGTGGGGGCCCACTACAAAAGCCCTTTGGGACCTGGTGGACAAGCCGAGCGATTTGCACACAGGGCCCTTCTCTTGCCACAGCAGTCCACCCACGCCCAGGTGGCATGAGGGCCCCTCCACCTACCTGACTGAAGAGACAGTACGCTACGGCCAGAGCCTGAGTGCGGGTGCTGGTCAGTGTCGTGGGCCCCTCCCCATTGCAGCAGGGCGGTCAGCGGGTTAAAGGAGAGGCACAGGAAGGTGAGGGCACACAGCAGAATTCGAGAGCGGTCCACCATGCCCAGGGCTACAGGAGGAGAGTCTGGCTCATCTTTGACCTTTAAAACAGGGCCGTGAGATTGGAATGAATACTGCACGGATTTTTACAGTATTCTACTTTTATATATATTGGGAAACAGATTGGAGATTTAAATTCAAGATCATTAAGTCAGACAGAAATGAAGCCAGGAGAGAACGAAGAAGTCCACACCTCTCCAACCATTACTCAAACACTGGTGCACTCGCTCTCCTGCCACCTGGGAAAAGAACAGGTCCCAGAAGCAAAGTGGACGAGCTCTGCCTTGAAAACAGAGCTCTATCACAAAAGAAATACACCGCATGATTCTGTTTCTACGTAATTCTACAACAGGCAAAACTAATCTAAAGTGACAGAAAGCAGATCAGAAGTTGTCTGAGGCTGGAGGAGGATGTGTGAACTTCCTGCAAAGTGGGCGACAGTTACTATGTATACATTTGTTAAAACTCATGGTACTGTATGACAGGACTGTACGATACTGTAAAATAGGAGTATTTTATCGCATATAAATTATACCTCAATAGAGTTGGTTAAAGACCAGCTTCAGTGTGGATCTATCTAAAGGAGCTTGCCTGTTCTAAAACCGTAACATTGCTTTTCTTCCTCCCCCATTTCACAGAGGGAAAACTGGAAGCAGAGGCCGCCCGCCTGGGAAGCCTAGAGAGGGAGGGAGGGAGGATGGAGCCAGATCTCCCCCGAGTCCCAGTGTGTACACACCACACCACTCCTTTTCAAAATTTTAAAAAGATTTAAGGGGCTGGCCCAGTGGCGTAGTGGTTAAGTTCCTACGCTCCGCTTTGGCGGACCAGGGTTCGCAGGTTCGGATCCCGGGCATGGACATAGGCACCACTTATCAAGCCACGCTGTGGCAGTGTCCCATATAAAGTAGAGGAAGATGGGCACGGATGTTAGGCCAGGGCCAATCTTCCTCAGCAAAAAAGAGGAGGATTGACGCCAGATGTTAGCTAAGGACTAATCTTCCTCAATCAATCAATCAATCAATCAATCAAAAGATTTGAAAACTTCTGATGATTCAGACAATAGATGTTAGCTAAGGGCTAATCTTCCTCACAAAATAAATATATAAATAAATAAATAATTTTAAATAAATAAAAAGATTTGAAAACTTCTGATGATTCAGACACCTAGCTAATACAACGGATATGTCATATGGACTTTTGTTACCAAACAGAATCACGTTTATAAAATATTTCAAAAACAGAGCTTCCTTAGTAAAATTAAGTACATGTTACAATAAACAGTTTGGTCAGAAACATCCACTAGAAGGAAATTTGTGCTTTCGGAGTCAGAAACCGCCATCAAAATATAGTGCAGAACCCAGCGGTCTCCACAGGTTCCCAGGAAGATCATTAGGTTTGAGCCTCTTTTAACTAATTCCATTAAACAATTGCCATGGGCTTTCTTCCACCATTAAAGGCCCTTCGTTGGAATGTTATTTGTTAGATTGCAAACTGTAACCATTTCCAGAAGAGGACACAGAGGCAGCCTCATCCTGTCCTAAACCAACCAACCGGTCAACCTCACCAAGTGGTCTTGCCAAGCCCATTACAGGCAGAGGGAAGTAATGAGGCGCCTCCAGCAACTCCCAGCACCCACAGGACAGCTGCTGTGTTCTTGTTCGGGATTCGGGCCTTATTCCTCTCTGATGGGCCCTTTCAGCAAGGACCAGTTAAACCAGACTACATTTAACCAGTTAAACTGATTCTGTGGGGGAAACAGTAGGGTCTGTCTTCTTGTTTATTCTCAAAGACCTGGCTAATTTCACACAATTCCTGCTCCTCTGAACAGGCCCTCTGAACACCTGGCCTGCTCCCCTGTCTGCAGCCTCCCCACTATTAATTTAGGAGAGGTGGGAGAGATTCTAGGGGTCAGGGGCTTTCGAAACCTCATACCTTTGCATCATCCAACAGAGGGCTTCCTGGCTCAGAGTCGATGGAGTAGGGGGAGAAGCCAGCCTGGGACCCTGAGTCAGAGGCTGGAGGGGACATCAGAAGGACATTCTGGTTAAAGTCATCGATCTTCAGGTCCACGTCATTGTCCACCAGGCTGCCCAGGTCAATGCCCTTCAGGAACTCTGCAAAGAAAACCCCACTTGGCAAACAGTCTGTTTTTACAGACTCCCACCCGGGCCGGGGCTGGGCTGGGATGTGTGGCCCCTGCTCTTGCGTCACCCGAGGGCACCTCGTACATATCAGTGGGCCCTCCCCAGTGCCCAGCCAGACTTCTCCTACAGCCGGATGGTCTGATGACCCTTTTCTCAACGAGAACACTCACTGTTTTTCTGATTTGCCAGCTTCAGCACCATGTTCTCCTGGCGCAGTTTATGATTGACCTGTTGCAAGTATTTGATGTAGTCAATGGCCTTCCTCAGAACGCCAGACTTGTGCATCTGGGAAGGAAGACAGGTGAAAAACACAGTGCATCAGTGCAGGTTGCAGAGTGAAGACAGCAGAGGCCCAGAGCTTGTGGGATGAAAGCGTGGCTCTGGAATGGGAGGTGTTGCGTTTGGATGCTGGCTCTCCCACTGATGAGCTGTGCTACCCAGGACAAGTTACTCGATCTCTCTGAACCTCACTTTCCTCCTTTGTGAAGTAAGGATAATGATAGTCGATGGATCATAAGCTTGCAGTGAGGGCTAAATGAGATAATATGTGTAAAGAGCTTAGTCCCTGGCCTGGTACATAGCGACACTAACTAAATATTAACTATTACTTCTACTTCCTATGATAATCCTAGCACAAAACAAACTTAAGGAAAACAAATGACAAACTCCAGAGCATTGCTGGATGGTTATCTTCAGCAAAGGTGTACATTTCAGATCTGTAGGCTACAAGAAAAATGAAATTTTCTTTCAAAATAGAAGTGAAAATAAACAGATAATATGTAAAATCTCCCATGTGCCAGAAGACACATTCATTGAAACATAAGAAATATATGAGGGGCCGCCCGGTGGCGCAGCGGTTTCGTTCGCGCTTGGCAGCCCGGGGTTCGCGGGTTCGGATCCCGAGCGCCGGCCGACGCATCTGCTTGTCAGCTATGCTGTGGTGGCGTCCCATGTAAAGTAGAGGAAGATGGGCACGGATATTGGCCCAGGGCCAGTCTTCCTCAGCAAAAGGGGGAGGATTGGCAACGGATGTTAGCTCAGGGCTGGCCTTCCTCACAAAAAAAAAAAAAAAAAAGAAATATATGAAAAGTCAATTTCCTCTATTTGCTGTTGGTCAAAGACCCAATCTGCATTTTCTCTCTTCCCTAAAAGGCAAAACTATTGCTAGCCACCCTGAACACAATTAAATATATGCCAGCAATGCCATCAGCTGACTCCAAGGCATACGCAATCGTGTACCTGGCGCCAAGGCATCTCTCTGCCTGGGACGCTGGGGTCCACGATCACTGCAGAACAGAGTCCAAGGTCCGGGCAGGGCACTGCCTTACAAACCCCACCAGTCCCCTTACGTTAGTTAATATTTTATGATCTTGAAAAACACCAAGATGCTTTAATAAGAAAGCACCTCTAACTCTTCTTGCATTCACTCAGCTTGGGCCTGGGTCTTCCCTAAACTCCCGTGGCAAAGATAGGTAGAGGGGAGATGGTGGGGCAGGAAACACCATTTTGCTTGGCACCTACCTTGGCATCCGTCCCCATGACAAGGTCCTTCAACTCGATGATTTTGTCATTGATGGAGGAGCGATACCGCTTCTCGATGATGTTGTGTGTCGTCCGCCTTTCTCCTTCTTTAGGGGGCTCCAGCTGCTTGACTCCCCCGGGGACCTGCTTAATGGGCACTTTCTCTTGCCCCATCATCACGGGCATTGTGGTCAGAATGGTCCCACTGCTGCCCACCAGGGTCTAAACAGGTACAGACACAGGGCAGAATGATCCCTTGGTCAGTCTGAGTAAAGCAACCTCACAACATGAACCTGCTGGCCTTGGCCATGTGGCATCACCTGGCAATGCTTTGAGTGGTCTGAGACCCTTCCTGGGCTAATTAAGTCAAGAAGCCTTAGGAGCCACAGTACCTCAGTTACCACGTCCTTTCAGAATCACTGTTGATCAATCACACCACAATAAGATTACTGTGGATAAATACGTCTTAACCTTGATGGAGGAGTGCCAGAAACAAGCCAGAGGATTTCTGTTTGCTGTCAAACCATTAATGACCTCTGAGCTCGCATACAGCACACCACAGCCCTCTGGCCCTGAGGAAAACGTTCTCCTGGTGTGTGACATTGTTTCCTCTCACACAACAGTGAAGTAACTTACTGCATTTCCTTATACAATTTGGCCATCAAAAAGCTCAAGGGCAGAGCTAACACTCAATCAGAGCCATTTTATTAAATAAATAGGCCAACCATATAGGCTCCCCCTTTTTTCCCTTGAACTTTGCTTTCCCTTCTCTTTGTTTCTATTCTTACTAATTTCAGTTTTATTTTCTTCAATAAATGGCTTCACTAGCCAAACGGTCAACAAATAAAGTCACCCAACTTCATTAGTCATCAAGAAATAATTCACACATAATAAAAAACACATTTTAAGTGTACAGCTTGATGAATTTTTATGTATGTATATAATGTGTGTAATCAAGATAACCCAGACCAAGATGGACCATTTCTATGCCCTTAGAGGCCCTCATGCCTCTTCCCAGTACTTCCTGCCCAGCCCCTTCCCCCTATTTGTAATCACTGCTCTGACTTCTATCACCATAGCTTAGTTTTACCTCTTCTTGAACATCATATAAATGGAATCTTTAGCATGAACTATTTTGTGATAGGCATCTTTTGCTCAACATACTATTTTTGAAGTTCAGCCATGTAGTTGAATGTATCAAAGTTCTTTTTGGATGAACATTTAGGTTGTTTCCAGTCCTCGGCTTTTATGAATAAAGCTTACTTTCAAATTTTGATTACCTTTTTTTACTCTGTCAGACTCTCTTCCACAAGATGCTGAAAGTGGCTGAGACCCTACAACTGAAGGTTGGGTGCCTTCCATGTCCCTCACCTTGGAGCCCCCCACCCGCCCCCGGTGGGTGTAGGGTCCTTCAGAAGCCAAACCTCCATCAGCAGGACCTAAGAGGCGAATAGTCCTGTGTGGAGCAGTTGCCCAGGAACTGGGGCTCCTATGCTGTTCCTCTCTCTCCCTTGTAGACCTTCATATGCCCATATAACATGCATTGGTGATACTTCTCAAAAGGGGAAAAAAAACTAAAAGGTGGTAACATTTGCAATTTCACTGACACATTCCATAGAGCTTTGCACCTACTCAGTGTGTAGAGGCTTTATTAACATCTCTGAGGCCTAACACCTCCAAGAAAGGAGGAGGAGGGCGGAGGGAGGAGGGCGGCTCTTACTGGTACTTGAAGGGCGGCTGTCTGGATGGGGGTGGTGAGGGCAGTGAGGGCTGGGTTCTGGACTGCGGCCATGACAGGGCTACCATCTGTCTTCAGTGTGGTCAAAACAAGGGAGTCGGTCTTGATAATCTGAGGCTGTACCAGGACCTGGATGGAGAAGGAAGGAAAGGAAAAGGAAGGTAGCATCATTTTTCTATTTTGCTTTAGCTTGTCTTACAGCATTGACCCTCCAAGAGAGAATGAGAAAATAAAATTTTCATGAAACTGAGAATCAAAAAATAACAGGCAATCTCATAGAAGCCATTTCAAAAGCTGGCTATTCGTACAGCTTGAATACTGGGTTGAGGGGGAGAAAGTGACTACAGCTAAAGAGGTCATGGTTTTAAGGATGAAAGGCTTTGAGGAGAGCAGTGCCAGTGGCCTAGCATGGGCAGAGCAGGCACGGCTTGGGGTGGACAGTGGAGGGGAGAGACGTCTGATTTTGGACAGATTCAGGAAAGCCAGGAACATGGCTGAGAAGCAAAAATGATAAATGTGGATTTTTTTTTAAAGATAAATCACTTCGTTAGTAAGAAAATACAGTCCACTATGATAAATGACTTAAAAACATTTTGACCCATTTCTTTCCAGTTTTATACCCATTATATGTGTAACTGAGTTAACACCCCGCATTTACTGGGTCTCTGTGAGAGCTCGGGTACAACCACAAACATGATCTCAGCCAGGTCTCTACACCAGCTCACTGGTGCCTCTCAGGGCCCAGACACCCCTACCCGCCCTGGTGTGTAGACCACATCTTCAACCAAGGACCAGCCGACAGCCCGAACCAGTGCCTCCTGAACCTACCGGGACCTGCTGCACCTGGGGCGCAGCAACTGTCTGCACCGTGGCTGGGGCGAGGGTCTGCAGTGTGCCATTGGCCGTCTGTGTCAGCACCCGCTGGGCCTGCACCGTCTGCACCTGCTGCTGGATGGTGACTGGCTGCACCTGGGAGGATGTCACTAGGCTTTGGACTTGAGGCTGAAGGACTTGGGAGAAGAGGAGAAAAAAGTCACATGGATGAAGAATGCGTTCTGTCACTGTAGCTGCAGCAAAAACCGAGGACAGAGTGCCTCATGATGATCCCCACTCCCCACCTGCTGCTGAAGAAGACGTGCACAGCCATTTACAAGCTGGTCTAGATAACGAGAACATCCCATCGGGGCTGCATCAATTTCTGAGGGAATGAGTACAAATTCTTTCATTACTCTGGATGCTAGGGTGGAGGTGAGGGAAGCTAACCAGCAAATGACTACCGCCAGCAAGGGAGTTGACAGATGTTAAGAACCAACAACTCCTGGGGCTTCATTTCCTCCCATGAAATGCATGGAAAGTGTACTGTAGGATGACTATCTCAGCTTTCTGCCTTGACGCCTCCCTCCAGCCCCTAAATCCTCCAAGACCATTGAAGAACTGTCAGATGCTTTGAAATTCAAAGCAATACTAATTCCACCCAGGGTTCCCCACAGGATCAGAGGGAAATCTGATGAAAAGGCACTGGGACGCAGCACAATCCAGAAAGTCACTCATTCACTCAACACACACCGAGGGCCGACTGAGGCCTGCTGTTCAGAGACGTAGCATCTATGTTAAAAGTCGTGTTCTTCTCCATAGCGGATGCTTGGGAGGTGTTTGCTGAATGAATAGTTCTCAACCTACAGGCGACCAGGGTAAGACTAACTGTATTGAAGGCTCCAGCTCTAGTTACCAGGACAGCCCTGCATCTGCTGTGCTTGCTGGATTCTTTGACCAAGTATCCTCAAAGCAGGCACAATAGATATTAAGGTATTTGAAGAGGCAGAACGTGAACTGTTCCTGCATCACTGTTCTTACTGCTAGTTACCAAAAACTCACTCAGATAGGACCAAACTGATAGATTCTGTCATTCCCAAAGAGGAAAGAACTATTTATAGTCTACCTCAGAAATGTCTGCAAACTGGCACATAAACTTTTGAACCAACCAGTCACTATCATATCTGACTTCTGAATCACCTTGAAAGCTGGTAGCTGCATTCTGGTATATCAAAGGCTGCTGGATAATCCTCGTCTGGGGAGTGGTGCTGAATGTCGGGGTGATCATTACCGTCTGCTGCTGCAGCTGAGCTTGAGGCTGGGGCTGGGGCTGGGGCCGGGGCTGAAGAACGGGAGTTGCCCTTGGCGGAGTGGGAACCGTCGTGGGGGGAACCTTGACCTGCAGGGCTGGAGCCTGGGGGGAAGCAGCCGAGGGAGAGAAGGAAGGTAATGGGACCTGGCTGAAAGACCGCTGCATCGAGGGGTCCCCGGCTCCGCCACTGCTGCCACCGCTGCCCCCGCCATTGTTGCTGCTGCTGTTGCCACTACCACTGCTGCTGGGGAAGGAGCTGCACAGCTGCTCTGAGAACAAGTCTGGGAACTCTCCCACTTGATTGCTGACAAACTGCAGCATCTCTGTGAACAAATGAAAAGGAGTCATTTTACTGCCATCCAAAATATATATTAACTTTCAAATTTGCTTAAGAAACCGAGGCTTGAAAATCCAATGGCTTTCCCAAGACCATCTCAGAAATGGGTTAGGAAACCCTCACCTCCCTCTTATATGGGGAATCACCTGGACTAAGATGGCCAATCAAGGGATGACAGGACAGGATTTCATCTGTTGATGTTCTTTTCCCTCCTCACCCCACCTCCAGGCCCTTTCCACCCACTTTCCTGATTGTTTGTATCAGGCCTAATAGGAGCTACCTCTGCACTAGGTGAGAGTTGCTTTGGGAGGGTACTGCTGGTCTCATTTTACAGTTGGGGACACTGGGGCAGAAAGTGGGTAGTCATTGTCTTAAGGCTTTGGAGCTCAGAGGCCACCTCCAGTCTCAGCACTGCTCCCCAAGGCAGAGCAAAAGTCATGTGGATCCAGCTGCAAAGCTGTGCCAGACCTTAACTCTCCCTCACCCCAGGCAGCCTTCCCTCCTCACCACAGGCAGGCTCTGGGCCTTCTCTCCAGGATGGGCACTGCTGGTACCCTCAGGAACACTCAAGGATGATGAAGTTATGGCCCCTGACTCATGGATCTTTAGAGGTAGAATGGATGGAAAGATCATACATGAAGTCCAGAACAGGGAGATAACTTGGCCAAGGTCACACAGCTCATCAGGGCACAGCCATGATTAGAACCAGTTCTCTACTTCCCAGCTTCGTGTTCTTCTACTGCACCACAGTGCGTCCATTGCCAGAAGGTCAGGGCAGAGCAACCCAGGCCCTGGACTCCATGCTTGAGAGGGCCCACTCTGGCCCTCCTCTGGCTGTGTCCCTTCCCTTTGGGCAAGGAGCCTGTGGGGCCAAGAGGATGTGTCCATCTAGACACCATGCTCCTCTTCTAGATCATGCTCCAAGTACCTGGGACCCCTAAATTCCCAGCCCAAAGGGCCTCAAGACTGCTTCTAGGGCCTCTTCTCCTGGTTCATCCTCCCAAAGGTTTACCAAAACCCAACTTAATCCACACTTAACTCATCTCTCATGACTCCTTCCTCCTTATAGGGCTGGTCCCCATCAGGAGTCTGGGGCCTCAGCATTGTCCCAGGTGTTTTCAGATCTACAGTTCTCTACACTGTCCACATTCCCTCCTCTTTCCTCTCCAATACATTCCCAAGAAGCTACTGCTGATTCCTGAACTGTGGCACCCTCCTTTCCAAATCCTCAAGGCCATAGGATGCTCTGACTTGGTCACCAAAAAACAAAAACACCATCTCCATTCATTCCCCCAAACCTCCACCAGCAAGTCCCTCCCAGGTCTCTAACAATGGGGGTGGGTGGGGGAGTGGTCTGGGCTATGAAGAGTCTTATGTTAGGCAAACAGAAAGCTACTGGGAGTTTCTAGAGTGATCTCCATACAGGATAACGGGAGTTTAGCAGTTCAGCACTGTAAGTGTCCAGTCAGTTCAACCTGCTGGCAAAACAGCATCTCACAAGATCAAATGACAACGTAGTAGCATTATTTCCCAACACCTCGACACTCTGCTCTGTCCCCACTTAACCTGTTGTGTATGGGAGGGAGAAATGGGCAGACTGCCACAGAGACTGTAACTTGTACCAACCAATTCCAATTCCTGGTAGATGATTAAACTAAGATATGTCCTCAAACTCAGCAAAAAATGTAAACAAAACACAATTTAGTGCTGACACATTCCAAGCACAACACAAGATTATAAAAAGTTTTACGAAAATGATTAAGAGAAACCTAATAATTTGTTGAGCTTTTCTCATAAAATCCCGACTCCTGGGAATCAACATAGACGCTTGGCTGCTTTGTGAGCCAAAAGAACGTCACTCCCTGGCTGATTATTTTAATCCACGGAAAGCTAAGGAGGGTAGAAGGCAAGAGGCCAGAAACCTGGAAGATGGACACAGGCTCTGGCACTAGGCGGGTCTCAAGAGGCCCACCTAACCAGCTGCGTGAAGGTGGGCAAGTCACTTCTCTCTACACCTAGGTTTCCTCACCACAAAAGGCTGCCTTAAGGAAATTCACTTAGCTTCTTTGTTGTGAGGATTGAGAAGATAATTTATGCAAAGTGCCTGGTGAGGGGCAGACCCTTGTAAAGGTCCCTAACAGTGGTGCTTCTGGAGCACCCACTACACGAGCACTTGGCTCCACTTCTCTCATCCTGTTGAGAGCTCCCCGAAACCCTTGTGGGGGAAGATGTGGGCTGGTGTGGTGAAGTAACCTGCAGAGGTCACAAAGCTTAGTTTACCTGGCAGGTTAAAAGTGTGCAGGCAGATGGAATACAACTGCTTAAGTAAAAAAAAATCCTTTTCAACCCACACGAGACAGGCGCCGGTGGAGCTATCTGCAGCCAGGCAGATGGGCACTGGGCTGAGTGGCACGAAGGGGACCATTAAGACGGAGCACGTGAAGGGAGAAGTAATGGGAAGAGGCTCTTTGAGCCACTGCTCCAGCAGGGCACACAGGGCCTCCCTGGGACCCCATCTGGTCTGTAGTGACAGAGAAGGGGAGGCCCTACCAACTGGAACAAGGCCTGGAGAAGGCAGGTGCAGGAGGCCCGTCCCAGGCGCAGTTCTGCTCTGTAACTCTGAGCTGTAACTCGCGGAGCATCCTAATGTCTTCTTGCTGTTCCTTGCTCCAATGGTTCGTGTGCTATGATTATACAGGCTCTCATTTCCACAGGGAGCCATGAAACCGAGAAAAGGGAGGCCTGGGAGGAGGCACAGGTTTTATGAAGCTTTGAAAATGAAGTTCCAGTTCCTGCACGAGGAGCTGCGGCTCCCAGAGCTGAGGGCCAGACAGGGGCCTCTTTGGAGCTGGGCGGACCACCTTCAGGCCTGCAAACCCAAACTCACCTCGCAGGGGTGCTCCTGGCGGTTACCTCCCCCACCTAAGCCACATTCCTGTTTTTAGCTGCTTCTTAAACTAAGGGCTAAGTCGCTTAATAAAGTAAGCTGGGCCCCAGGAAACTATATATCAGGGTTTTGGTCTCTTTAAAATCACATAACCAAAATTAGAGGCTCCGGCTGTCACCCGCGCATTGCAACTCATCAGGGGCCTCATCCAAAGAGACCCCAAGTTCACATGCACTTTACGGAGCTTCTGACATGGAGGTAACATAAATCACTTTGCCTGGTGCAGCCTAGCAGTATCCACCTCAGAATGAGGTAACCTGAAATCTGGTCAGGTTAATTCTGGCCCAGAATAAAGAATCTGAAGCGCCAAATGGAGTATCTCCATACTGCACAGTCAGTCAGTCAGTCAGTCAATCAAAAATCCTTTAGTGGGCACTTGTTACCTAGACCTGTTAGGTGCTGGGAGAACTATTTTACAAAGGTCATTTATTCTTATACTTTGTATTTACTAGGCACCTTGTGTTAGGTAATGTTTTAAAATAATTTTCTTTTTAAAAATCATATAAGTAACATGTTCACCATAGGAAAATTTGGAAAAAATTTAAATGAAAAAAACAAAACCCAAAATCATCCAGCAATTCCACCTCCCTGAGACATCCACTGTCGATGTTTTGATGTCTGTCCTTCCAGACTTCTTCCTATACAAGGCCTGCCTGTACACACAAGCATGCACACGTATGCAAATGGTTTTACAAAAATGGGATCACAGTGAAGATGCTATTTTGTACCCTGCTTCCTTTGCTTAATAAAAAACATGAAGAGTATTCAGTGCCAACCATTATGGATATAACATTATCCTTTCTGAGAGCCCCACAGTACTGTATTGCACTGACGCACTAGAATTTAACCACTGAGTGATGATGGTTGGGTGTTTTCAGTTTTTCAGCATTATTAACAACTCTTTCAAAAATCTTTTCCCACTCATCTGATTATTTTCTTTTCTTCTTCTTCTTCTTTTTTTTTTTTGTGAGGAAGACCAGCCCTGAGCTAACATCCATTGCCAATCCTCCTCTTTTTTGCTGAGGAAGACTGGCCCTGAGCTAACATCCGTGCCCATCTTCCTCTACTTTATATGGGACGCCGCCACAGCATGGCTGACAAGCAGTGTGTAGGCAAGCGCCCGGGATCCGAACCCGCGAACCCCGGGCTGCCAAAGTGCCAACTAAACCGCTGTGCCACCGGGCCGGCCCCGATTATTTTCTTAGGATAAATTTCCAGAAGTTGGACAGCTGGGTCAAAGGCCAGGTATGTGTGCTTTGGAAAGATGTTATAACAATCCATACTCCTGCCAGCATTTCCCCACTTTGATGCCTGCCCATCAGATAGTGGGAAAAAAACGACATCTAATTGTTTTGACTTGCATGAATGAGTACTAAATAAGGCTGAATGTCCCCCCCAATTTTACTGGCCATTTGTATTTCTTCCTTTGTAAATTGTCTGCTCTTGACCTTTGTCCATTTTTCTATTGAGTTGTCTCTTTTTAATGATTTGAAAAATTTCATATATTATGGATATTTGCTGTTTCTTATATATTTGCAAATATATGCCCTACTTTGTTATTTCTCTTTTAATTTGTTCAGGAAAAAGAATGACACAGTGATTAAGAGTTACCATGTCCTAGGCATGTAATTCGGGGCAAGTTTTACCTCTCTGAGCCTCATCTAAAAAATGTGGCTAACAGTTATACCAAACTCACAGGGTTGTTGCAAGAGAATTACCACAGAATCAACAGCACGGTGCCTGGCACTTAGTATTAGCTAATACATGTGATTCATGGTGTTTTTTTGACAGTCAGTTTTGCTTTGAGTCTTGTTTTCAAAATGCAAATTTGTTCCAATGCATTGGATATATTAGGAAACAATTTGAGCATAACATGAATTTTGTGTTTACTTATGCATGAGAGAGAGCCTAGAAAATGCAGAAAACCATACCCAGCTGAAATGAGCCACATAGGAATACACAAATTGCACACAACACACACACCTCAAACATCCACCAGCTTTGTCGGGTTTCTGCATGTTATGAACCATTACCATCCACATCTGGGGTCAGAACTTTCCATCCGACTTCAGGGAGCACTCCTTCCATCAATTCACAGGAACTCACAAGCTGTGAGTTACTTCCAATGGCCACTTCCACAAGCTAATCTCAGGTCTTTTTCAAGGTACAGTGCTATGTTTATTGTGGTATTTATATATTTCTTAGCCACTTAACATCTGTAAAACTGTGCTATTTTATTAGGTTCCTATCTTGTTTTTTTCTTTAATGTCTTTTTATTTATTTCCTCTATCTTTTTTGTCACCTCTGAAGTTTTTGAGTGTTGTGACCGTAATCCCATTTTCCCCATAAGCCCTATGGTTTTTATCGCATGATTTTGCATAGTACAGTGATTTTTAGGAAAGCATATGTTGCATTATAACAGAACTAACTGTATACAAATTTTAATATTGTATAGTGAAATTACATGGTCTTTGTGTTACACTTCAGAAGTCCCTCATCTCCAAGATTATAAGGATATTCACTGAAACTTTCTTCATTTAGTTTTGTTCATTTATCTTTCACATTAGATCTGCTCCACAAACTTAAGAACACAGAAATAAGCATGGTGTGTGATGTGTGTAGGCTGCTGGGAAGGAGATGGACCACAACCAGAGGGGGAGAAGGAGGTAAACACAAAATCTATTTCCCAACAAGTATCCTTCGTGAGCAACAAGTATCCTGCTTTCAAGCTAATGATCCTATCTCCCCCCCCAGGATGTTTTTTTTCTAACAATTAAAAAAATCTTAAAATAACAAAATAATCAAATGTAGACCAGTATCAAACCTGATGTTCAATAATGAGACAACTTTTCATTTCTGCTATTTGTGACCACGACTGCTTTCTCAGGACCTAAATATCAGTTACTCCCATTCAAGTCACCCAGAGGAGTAATTAAGGAGCTGGGGCTGTCAACTACACCCCTCAATGCAGAAGCCCTGAAATGCAAGCAATAACATAAGAACCATAGTTGTAACAGGCAAATTGGTGCCTAAAATCACTTCACTCAAACACCAGGGGTCACCTTCATTTGGTAAGCTCAAGGACAGGGACAGCATCGTGCACTTTACGTGGGATTCTGGGTCCTGTTCCTGGGGAAAGGGAATCTGGAGGAGGTGCCGAATGACACAGGATGGCAAACCAGTGACTCAGACATCCTCTATTTTAAGTGAGGGATGAGTGAGCTCCTTTTACTGGCAAAGAAACTACAAAGGAAAATTGGGTGGAGAAGTGGGGGTTCTCAAATGCTTGTGTTTCATAACGTACACAAATGTGTCATACATTCCTTTGCATATATCAAATATTACATAATAAAATAAAATGTAAAAATTAAGAGAAAAAGAAAGCACAAAGAGATGCCAAAGTCATTCTCAAATGGTCTTCTGGTCTGATCTGTCCCCACCTGCCCAGGCTGCCCCACCCGTGTCAGGGAGCCTCAGAGGGCCCCAGCTTGGCTGGCCAGTCCTGGCTTTTCTGTTCCAGCACAGCAGGGGACCCGAGCCAGCTCTGAGTTTCAACCAGGAGAGTGATCTTCAGCACCACCTTCAACTGCTCCTTCTTTCCTCTGCTGTAGGTTCACTGTGAACTTCTGGCAGGTCTCCTTCCGTGGTATCACTGAGTTCTCTCTTTGCTCCACTTCCGCACACTGCCTTGATTTCAACCACAGCCTCCTACTCAGTGACAATCGTTTTCTCTGAGTATCTTGTTGGTCCAACAGTCTTTCAAATCAAATCAAATTTCTGAAACACAAGCTTCAAAGCTTCCTACCAATTGCTCCCTCCTACGCCAAGGGATTTCACTTCCCACTCACCTTAGCTCATCATCCACCCCAGAAAAATACCCATTCCCTTTTTGGCATATGCCTTTGGGGGTAGGGTGGGGATCTTTCTCTGAAGGCAACTGCCCTGCCTCACCTTTTCTTCTTCTTACCTTTCTGAATTTCACAATTCAATTTCAAAACAACTTAAAATTACTTTCACCAAGGACTCTTTTTCACCTCAGATCCAGCCATCTTTTAGCTCCTGAACACAAGTGTGATTTATTTGTTAAGAAAGATTATCCAAAACTTGAAAATAAGGCAAAAATACTAGAGCACTGTTGCAAATGATTTCCGTCTGATAAAAAAGATACCTCAAGACTTTGTTTTTATTGCCCTGTAGGAATTAACCAGTTTTGAATCTAAATTTCAATCTTATTCCAGAATTTTTTTCTACTATGTAACAGCTTCTTGCATTCTTCTTGGATCCAGCTTTGTCATTCTGCTGGTTTTCTCATTAATAATGTTAAAAAATCTTTGACATGTCTTGATGATATATTAGAATAAGAGTATGTTTTTAACTTTTTAAAAATTTTATTTTGCCATATTACATACAATAAGTTTTATCTTTAAATGTCTTTCTTATATCTTGTGCTCCACAAGTTCATGGACAAAATCTTCCATTTCCCTGTACCTCTCCAAGCACTAAGCACTCTGGTAGTTTAAAAACTTGGCATCAATTCACTGAAATGATTCCAAAGCAACTTTCATGCAATCTATAAAAATGGCAATCATGCTTTCTGAACTAAAGCTGGAAGGGACACATCACCTCACAATGGGACAAGATATTTTTGAAATTTAGATAATCCTGTAAAATCTACAAATTTATGCAATTTCTGCAAAGCTTCCACTTTTGGTGAAGGATTTAAATGTGTTGAGCATCCACTGTGTGCTGGCACACAGAGATGACAAAATACCCCTTGACTTCAAGGAGTTAGTAAAGTGACACAATACCATCTGTGGTGATTGTCACAGCAGACAAGGAGGTCGTGGGGAACATGATAAAATCACTGACTCCAGCAGGTTGAGCAGCTTCCTGAGGGAGCAGGATTAAAGGCTGATTGGGCTGCGAGATGCTTTCTAGGCCCAGGGAATCTCATAAGCCAAGACTCAGAGGCATAGAGCTGCATGGTGGGCCGCTGAAGAGAATGGGTTACTGGCAGGGCACCAGGTGGGGCAGGTAGTCAGGGCCAAATCATGAAGGTTCTGCAGCTCATAGTAGTGAACTTGGTCTTTCTCCTTATTCAAGAAGGAAAACCATAGCAAGTCATCCAACAATGCTCGAGGAAGGGGAGCCTCTCCAGCTCAGCAGTTTCTCACTCTGGTTTGTACAGGGGGGCTGCTGGTCTGCCCAGAGCCCCATAACTTCATGAACTCATTAAGAATCATTCTGAGCAAAAACTTAGGGCTAAATTCTGACTTGAGAGGAGAATATCAGAGTAGCTGAAATAAAAACTCCAATAACTTCATCAACTGATGAAGAGAACCTTCTGAAAATTGATTAAAAAAAAGTTCTGGTTATGTATGAGGCTCTAAAAAAATGACTGACACTGAGAAACAGTCCACCTCTAGGACTGTGTGAAGCAAGTGTGGCAAAGAATCACATTAAGGGAGAAAAGCAGGATGTCAAAAAACTAACCCAAGAAATAACTGGGGGGCCGCTCGGTGGCGCAGCGGTTTAGTTCGTGCTTGGCAGCCCAGGGTTTGCAGGTTCGGATCCCAGTCGCCTGCCGACGCACTGCTTGTCAGCCATGCCATGGTGGCGTCCCATATAAAGTAGAGGAAGCTGGGCACGGCTGTTAGCCCAGGGCCAGTCTTCCTCAGCAAAAAGAGGAGGATTGGCAACGGATGTTAGCTCAGGGCTGGTCTTCCTCACAAAAAAAAAAAAAAAAAGAAATAACTGGAAGGCCAAACAGAATGGGAATTCCCAAATTTAAATTCAAAGAGAACTGGCTCAAGAACTGGCTATGGAATCAGCAAGACTGGACTGTGAATCTAGAAATGTAATGGCTGTGCTGCCTTTGGAAAACTAATGAATCTCCCTGAGACTCAGTTTCTTTACTTGTAAATATGGGAATAATCCAAGCTCTGATGGATATATATTAATATATAGGAATATGTCCAACACATAATAAAATGTATTTGATTCTTTGATAGCTTTTTCCCCCCTGTTCCAAAGCCCCAGTGCTTTGGAACCCCAGTGCTTTGGGAACCCCAGTGCTCTATACCCTGGTTATAAGTCCTTCTAGTTCTTCTATGTGAGCCACCGCCACAGCATGGCAAATGGTGGTGTGGTTCTGTGACCGGGAAGTGAACCTGGGCCAAAGTGGTGAGAGCGGCGAATTTTAATCACTAGGCCATCAGGGCTGGCTCTCATAGCTTTTATTTTTAATGTAACAAATTTGAAAAGAGGAACATCTCCAGGTTTGATTCCAATTTAACCTTTGAATAAAAGCCAATGGTCACACTATTGATGTTTAAAAGCAAAAACAACTCAGTGACAAAGCTAACACTTATTTTCTAATTATAAATCATATTTATGTTTTATTTAAATGTACAGAAGGTGGTCATGACTGAAATTAAATTCATTTCATATTGAGTCTATTAGACAACATAATTATAGCTACCACTGATACCTACTTAGTACACTTGATATCAATCCTGAGACCAGTATTGTTATTCTACTTTACAAGTGAGAAAAAGAAGGTTCAAAGGAATTAAATAGCTTGCCCAAGCCCCCCATATAAGCAACAAAGGGGCTAAACTGAGATTTGAATTTAGATCTGTATTGAGGTTTGTCTGAGTTTCTTCTCTACGCATACCATTTTCCCCTACAAAACAAACATTTCTTGGATTTTATGTTTATGCTGATCACAACTTGGGAGAAAGACACAAGACAGACCTGGAGTGACGATAAAGTAAGGAGAATTTGGGTGTGTGTGGAGGAGGGGCACTTATGTAATCCATCTCATTACTTCCAATATTAAGTTCAATGCTAGTGGAAGAAGATTAATCTCAGGGTAAGCGCACATGTATCTGACTCCTCGGGAGAATAGGGGAGAGAGATTTTTGCCTGGCTGTTTGTATTTTGCAAGTATACCTTCCTACCCAAATTATCAAATTATTCTCCAAATAGGACGTTCTGCCTTGACAAGACACTCCTTTCCAGAACAGTCTCTTTTTAAAAATCAAAGAACAAATCAATAAAGACACAACCCTTTAGACATGCATTCAACAAACATTAACTGAGCCTACTATGTGCCAGACACAAAATCAAATGCCTTCAAGAGGCACACGTTCTGGTGGAGAACCCTGTGTAAACATCTACCAGGGCTGGGTGCTAAGCATTAGGATAAAAAGAGGAGCACAATGCAACAGGAACCTGCTGGAATATGTTGCATAAAATCTTTTGTTGTTGTTGATTTTTACTGCTATTTATCTCATGTCTGTGTGTGAGTATATGGTATATTTACATACAAAGTTTAAACATGATTTTTTTATTGGAAAAGAACTTCATTAGCACTGTCACCCAGTTGTTTTTGCTTTTAATGCCTTACTAGCACTTTCACACATATTGTGTTACATAATCTTCAAATCACCCTGTGAGGTAGCTGTTTCAAGCACTTAATTATTTATTTATTTGCAGGGGAAGATTCACCCTAAGCTAACATCTGTTGCCAATCTTCCTCCTTTTTTCTTCCCCCACCCCAACACCCAGTACATAGTTGTGTAGAGTTGTAAGTTCTCGTTCTTCTATGTGAGCCACCACCACAGCATGGCTACTGACAGACCAGTGGTGTGGTTCCACGCCTTGGAACTGAACTCGGGCCACTCAAGTGGAGCATGCTGAACTTTAACCACTTGGCCATCAGGGCTGGCTCTCAAGTACTCTTTTAAATGAGTTAATATGTGTATTATTAACAATGCCTGGCACATATTAAGTGCTTGGAAAGTGGTGTTGGTGGTGGTTGTTACACAGGAAAAAACAAGTTCAAGTCCAAAGAGGGGGTGACTTGCACACAGTCTCAGGCAGGTGGGTAAGCGAGTGGCAGACTGAAGTGGGAACCTCCTTCTCCCTCTTCCAAGCCCTGTGCTCTTTTTGGAAGCACCCTGCTCCAGGAGTCACCCCAACAACCACACTGGGGTGCTTCCTCTCTGGAGTCCCTCACTGTGGCTGGGCTCTAGAATGCTGCAGTCAACAACCAAATGCCACACATGAGTCCCCACCCATGCAAGAGTCCCAATCTCTGTGCCAGCCAGGGAAGCCAGGCCTCCAATCCTTACCTAACACCAAATTAGAGGCATCAGATTGTTGGCAGCCCATGTTTGAGTCTTCCCATCTTACTCCATTTATTACTTTGAAATGCCTGTTCTTAGAAAGAGGTCAAGACTAGACTCTGAGAACAAGAAGAAGAAGAAAAAACCCAAGCCAATTAGTAGTAGTAATAATAAAAATAGTATAGTAATTGTTAACATTTACTGAGCTCTTACTGTATGTCAGCAGTTATGTTAAGCACTTTGCATAGATTTCCTCATTTAACCTCCACAACACTTTGAGGTAGATGCCATTATCACCTCCACTTCACAGGCAAGGAAAATGAGGCCCAGAGAAGTTAAGTAACTTGTCCAATGTCACCCAGTCAGCAGCTGGTGGAGCTGGGATTTAAAGTCAAGCTCTTAGCCACCACATTGGACAAATGCTATTATTGTATGGATGTCACCAAAAAGAGCCTGGCATCAGGCAGATGCTCAGTAAGTGCCTCATTCAAGAATGAGAGTGAACGCCCCAAGCTCAGGAAGGAAAGGTGTGTCAATCCAGGTCTTCCTGTATTTCCCGCCTCTTCATCTGCTCCCGCCCTGCACTGTTCTGTTCTCTCTTTCACTCTCCTGGAACAAGAGACCAAAAGTTGAACAAGACACAGAGAGTGAGACTCCAGACACAGAGAGTGAGACTCCAAGAAGTGGATCCTGCACGATCTTCTTCTGTAAGACGAGGGCCTTGCCTTTCACAATGCCGGGTGACCGAGTGTCAACAAAGTCTGGCACAAGGTACTTCACCTGAATTGTCCTCCTCCTGGGAGCAGAGTCTCCATAGCAGGCGATCTCAACCTTTTCAGTCCTTAAACCATTCAGGCAAAAATGAAAGACCCCAACAACTCACCATTCTATTCTTCCACCCATTACTATGCCCCCAAATCTCTCTAAGACTAAGGACAGAAATAATACTTGCAAAGCAGGTACACTACAAACATCCAGCCAGCACCTGCACACGCTGTGAACTATGGTGCCGGGAGCTGGAGGATCCCAAGTGCCTTGCGTGGGACCTGGCACAGAGCAAGGACTCCAAAGTGTTGGTTCCCTTCCCATCCCCAATCTCACAGGGAAGACAGAGAAACCCAACCAGCTCCATCAACTGTGACAAGAGCGAGAACAGACAAGTGTCTCACAAAGAGCGGGCTGTCAGAATAGAGAAAGGACTGATCCATCCTGGCAGGCAGTGAAAGCTGAGCCTGGAAGGACGAAGAAAGCTTTACAAGTTAGAGAGAGGGAAGGGTATTGAAGGCAAATGAAACAGTCTGAGCAAAACCACAGCACCAGGAAATGTCCTGTAAATTCCTGAAGTGGAAAGGGCATGGAACAGAGTGGAGAGATGGAGCTGCTTATAGTTAAGTTGTGAAAGGCCTTGATGGCACCATACGGCACCAGGTTTTTATTTCAGAGGCAAGGAGAGGCACAGCAAACATATGGGACATGTCACTTTTGTTTTGTCTGTCCATCATCCGACCCACCCCTCTATCATCCCCCTGATCTTCCTTTTGGAGAATCCCCACTGGGTGGTCTTGGTGGGCAGTAAGGCTTCCTGCCAGTTGGCTCTGATTAATGCATGCTCCCACTAGGAACATGACTCTTGCAGGAATGACCCGGGAAAACAGTGGACAAGGCAGAAATCACCCAGGAAAGCAGGGACAAGGCAGAGATTACTGTTGCCCCTGGGCTATCCCCAACTGTGCTCTGCTGCTGAGCCTCCCTTGCTTCTGGCCCTTTTTCCAAGTCTGGCTTTCCAGCTTTTCTGGGCAGTCCTTGCACCAACCTTCCAACAAACTCCTTTTCAGTTCAAGCTAGAGGCAGTTTCTGCTGCTTATCACCAAGACTCCTGACCAATACAGAACACCAAAGCAGGAGAGGGACTTGATCAAAAAAGATGACAACAGTTATCAAGAGTGTAGTCTGCAAACCACTATACACCAGAGCACCAGGGGCAGGGGTCAAGCCTTTCAAAAGGGCTGTTTGCTCAGCTTGGAACTCAGTTCTTCTCTCCTTTCACCTCTTTACGCTTAAGATCTCAGCTTACAAGGTACCTCTGCAAGAAACCTTCTCTGATCCCGCCTCTCCACTAGTTAGGTACCCCTCCTGGATGCCATCCCAGACCTTCCAGATTCAGATCTTTGGGGGTGTACCCTGGTGGGTTTTTAGGCATATTAAAGTTTAAGAACCTCTGGGGGCCGCCCGGTGGCGTAGCGGTTTCGTCCGCGCTTGGCAGCCCGGGGTTCGCCGGTTCGGATCCCGGACGCCCGCTGACGCACTGCCTGTCAGCCATGCCGTGGCGGCGTCCCATATAAAGTGGAGGAAGATGGGCACGGATGTTAGCCCAGGGCCAGTCTTCCTCAGCAAAAAAAGAGGAGGATTAGCAACGGATGTTAGCTCAGGGCTGGTCTTCCTCGCGCAAAAAAAAAAAAAAAAAAAAAGTTTAAGAACCTCTGTCCTATACTGTACTCTGGCCACACTGAATCGCACATTCCCAGAACATGCCAAATTATTCCCAACCTTGGTCTAATTCTGTCAAAATGAACACCCAGCCCCTTCTTCTCCTTTCTAAAACCTGCTCACTCACCCTTCACAACTCAGCTCAAATGCCCAAGTCCCAGTGAAGATTTTCCTAATTCTCTTCCTTATTGCTCCAAAAACTTGCGAGTCTGTCCCTGTTATGGCCTCTGTTGCATTTTGTTTCATATTACGACTGGTTGCTTAGACGTCAGCTCCTTGAGAGTTGGTACTGATTCATTCATCTCTAATACCCCAAAGAGTCCAGCATTGTGCTGGGAATATAGTGGATACTCATTCATGCTGAACTGGATGGAATAAATTTTAAAAATTAAATTAAAAAATTTAAAAACAACTTCTGACCAGAGCAGGGGCTCCTAGACAGGCTTCCTGAGTCAGGGCATCTTCTACCTCATTCCCACAGGGCAGGGAAGAGTGTGGGATCCCACGCCAGAAGGCCCAAGTTCAATTCCTGACTCCACTTCATCCGCATGGGAAATCTCAGGCAAATCATTTTATCTCTCTGTCTCAGTGTCTTCATCTGCAAAATGGGAATAAAAATCAAGCATCTACCTCACAGCGCTGCTAGGAAGACAAATATATCCGAAAGACCTTCGTAAAGTGTCAGGCCTCATAGGAATGTTCACACTTGGGAAGAAACATTATTTCCTCTTGCTACTGTGGGATGGTGAAGCTTGAGCTGAGCAGACACCAGTTTAACAAAGCAGTTCCACATCTGGTTCAGCAGCCGGAATTTCACCACTGCTCTAAACTAGACCCTGAACCCAACAGACCAGTTCCACAAGGCCAGATGCAGAAGCCAGATTATAAGGGACACTTAAACACATATCATTAGCAATTCCAAAGGCCTGAGAGATGCAGAAAGAGCTCTGTTTTCCAGTGTCCAATGGTTTAGGATTAGTTTCTAAACAGAGGTTCCCCAGGGAGCCTTACCTTGAGGCCCAGGCTCTGGGATCCTGCAACTTTTTTAAAAATTCCATCATGTCAACAAAATTTAACCTTTGTGTCTTGTGGTGTAGAAATGGAACACTTTACACTGCACTCTGTGACTGTTCCTTTGTGTCCTGCCCACCACACCTACAAACGCCCTTTCAAAAGGAAAAAATAAACATTCTAAAACTGTATTCTAAAAAAAAGGCCCCCTGGTCCTAAAAGTCAACTTGCAAACTGAAGTTCCTCATTCATTCTCAGAATCAAAAGAGAAGGTTGGTTCCCGCCCTCTTCCTTGTATGTGCTTTAGCTCACTTAATTCTTGCAGCACCTGTGATGTAGGTAACCCCATCGCCACCTTACAGAGGAAACTAAAGCTCAGAGAAGTGCTGCAGGACCCAGGGGAAGTCACTTTATTTATTTTTTTATTTTTATTTTTTTGTGGGGAAGACCAGCCCTGAGCTAACATCTGTTGCCACTCCTCCTCTTTTTGCTGAGGAAGACTGGCCCTGGGCTAACATCCGTGCCCATCTTCCTCTACTTTATATGGGACGCCGCCACGGCATGGCTGACAAGCAGTGCGTCGGCGGGCGCCCGGGATCCGAACTCGCGAACCCCGGGCTGCCAAGCGCGGACTAAACCGCTGCGCCACCGGGCGGCCCCCAGGGGAAGTCACTTTAAGTGCCTAGCACAGAGCAGACCCTTCTTGATAAACACACAATGACTGAATGTGTACCTGAGCAGAGGACTCCGGGTCTCTAGCTTCAGCCCACCACACCACCTTGTGTTCACAACTTAGAAACCCGTTTACATCAGACAGGGATGTGGCAGGGGGTAGAGGAAAAGTACATGGGTTTTGGAGTTGGACTCGTCTGGCTTGAGGTCACCATTCTCCCACTTACTAGTTGTGTGATCTGGACCTCAGTTTCTCCACACTGTAGAACTGGTGAAAGTATTAAAAGCAAAAATGTATACAAGACAGCATGGGTGAAGAGTCATATACACTGTGTGAGGGCAGGGACGGTGCTTACCCTGCCAGCGCTGTGCCCAGAGCCCAGCACAAAATAGGCCCATGTAAAGGTCTCAACTGCAGGTCTCACCAGACACAGTGCTGGGCATGTAGCAGGTGCTGCCCACACAGTGATTTCAAAACCTGGTGAATCCAGCTTTTGCAGAGACTCAATAACTAATAAAGAACAAGATGAGTTATGTTCACCTAGAGAACAGTGATGCCCCTCAGGATAAATGACTATACGTCTACATAGGATCAAGATGAAATAGCCCCTATTCATTATCAAATATATGCGTGTAAGAAGAATTACACATAATGGAAAAGGGCTATCACAAGCTGAAGTCCAGCCCTGACCAAGAAATAATTACAGAAATCCCACCCAACTAGCTCAGGAAAAGCTTGATTGATTTTAAAAAGTTCAAAGGAAAGGATTGCAAGAAATGAGGCTATTCATAACAAAAGGGCATTTCCTAACATGTCTGCAGATTTTGGTGAAAAGTGGTCTTAAGAGAATTACAGTGAAAGGAAGCAACTTCCAGAACACCATTTATAGTGATGGAAAACCCCAAGAATTTTTATGCAAGGGTGCATCGAAATTTCAGGACAGCAAGGGCTGTCACCATGAAACTGCATGAAAGAGAACTCAGACAGAACAGAGTCCCAACAAAACAATATAAAATAAGAAACCATCTTTCAACTTTCACAAAGCAGAGGGCTGAAAATAAGGAATTGCTGTACCTTAAGGAGTAATTTTAAAAGTAAAGAGAGTGAGCAAACCAGATAAAGGATCATTCCAAGACACCAAAAGTGGAAGAAGCATGAGACAATTGCAACTACTAGGGTTCTGGGCAAGCAAAGGGACCATCTGAGGCACGGGAAGGGATCACTCAGAAAGTTGGTTGTTACCCACTGACTTGTCCAGTGGTCGCGAGTACAGAGAAGCTGAGTGAGGAATCAGGAGGCCAGGATGGAGGGGTCTGTATATGTGTGTTGGAGGGCTAGAGTGGCATCAGCTCTAAACCGGCCTACATGCAGCAAGGAGACAGGCAGAATAAAGGGACTAGAGTTCCAGACTCTGGCCAGGAGCTGAGGGGAAACAGGCCCTCTCCTACACACCGCCAGGGTGTAAACTGGTACACCCACTGTGGAGAGCAGTCTGACAGGATCTCTCAAAACCACAAATGCACACAGAGCCAGAAGAGAGTGTTAGTTCTGCCCCTTCCTTTTACATGTTTTATCCCATTGGATTCTTGCAGCATCTATGGTGTAGATATCACCACCCCCACTTTGACCCAGCAATCCCACTTCTGGTCATTTTTCCTGCACCTGTGTGAAATGATGAATTTACAAAGCTATTCACCACAGCATTGTTTTTAATAGTAAGACAGGAAACACCCTCAAATGTCCATTAAAAAGGGACTGGATGGGGGCTGGCCCAGTGGTGTAGTGGTTAAGCTCGTGTGCTCCGCTTCATCAGCCCAGGCTTCATAGGTTCAGATCCCAGGTGCGGACCTACACACCGCTTGTCAAGCCATGCTATGGCAGGCGTCCCACATATAAAGTAGCGTAAGATGGGCACGGATGTCAGCCCAGGGCCAATCCTTCTCAGCAAAAAAGAGGATTGGCAACAGATGTTAGCTCAAGGCTAATCTTCCTCACCAAAAAAAAAAGGACTGGATGCATGAATGACAGCACATCTATACAATGGAAAACCACGCAGCAGTGAAAAAGACTGGAAAGATCTCTAAGATATATTGCTAAGTGAAAAAAGGGCAAGGTGCAGAAGAACAAAGCTTATAGCAAGCTACCTATTTGTGGAAAAATAAAAAGAGGAGCAAAAATGAAAATCCATACTTATTTGCTTGTATCTGCATTAAGTAAGCTCTGAAGGTGGTAAAAGAAACTGAAAAATTAATTACTTGTGAGGAAGAGGCAGTTGTGGGCCCTAAGCAGATGGTGGATAGGGCTGGGAGCAAGCCTTTTCACAGTACCCTTTAATATTTTTTATTTTGCCATAAGAATGCATTACCTTTTTGAAAAAATAAAAATATTTTCCAAGTAGTAAGTCCCAATCACTGCAATATTTTATAGCACTGGAAAAGTTTTAAAAATGAAAGGGCTACAGCTCTTGACTTGAAGAGTCCTCTTTGGGAAAGACACACTAATGAACTAACTCCAAAGTGACCTGCTCATATGGGTTCAGAGCAACCGTATTTATGTTAGTGAAAAACCACAAATGATGCAAAAGTTCCACAGGAACATGGATATGCCAGTGTTTGCCTACTCAGATAGATTACGTTGCATTATATGGCTATTGTCCCTCAACTATTTCAACATACAGCAACCTGTAAGCGAGAATGTTGTAACAATTTGTGTGCACATTAATAAAGTTCAGACAAGAATTCAGAGGGATATAGACAACTTAATATTCAGGAAGTGCTATTTGAATAAAGTTGCTTAAGAACTTCCTGTTTTAATTACAAAATTGAGGAGGGAAAAGATCTAGTGGAGGGAGAAGCAACAACATACTTTTTTAAAAATGCCAAGACACAAGCCGAGTACTCATACTCATTCTCAACTGACACGTCATTCTCAAATGACAGAGAAGACTGTTCAATGAGAAGCAGGCAGCACTCAAGAACATAGGCCAAGGCCCGGGTGTGGATGCGAACAGTGTTTGTCAAGGGCGAGGCCAAACAGACCCAGGAAGGAGGAGAAACCCAAACAGACCGGTTCGGTGGTCTGAGCAACCCCAGAAAAATGTGTCCCAGGAAATGGAACCAGGTGATAGATGAGATCAGGAGCCAAAAACAGGTGGAAAATAAATAAGCTGTGAGCAACAGTAGCTCTTTCAACCCAAACATTAGCAACAGTGATATATATTCAAGTGTCAAAACAAAGCTTACGTCTTGAAAAAGGTGGACACTGGGGCAAAAAGTAGATCTGTGCTTCACTTCTCTGAGCAGTTTTCCCGAAGTATGACTCACTGGAGAAACATGAAATGGATTTCTATTCCCTCTCCTCCCCTCTGCCTCCCGGTGGTGAGCTGGCCATACCCTCCCAGCACTCACCCCTGGCTCACTGCGCTGGCCACTCCAAACTTCCCACTGATGTGGACACCCAGGATGGGAGCCCACCCAACACACTGAACTTGAAGTGCTTTCCTTTTCTCATTAGACACACCTTTACAGAGAGCCTCTTCGGTACCAGGTAGTGTCAGGGGACTCTGCCAAAGATGGAACTGACTGTCTGCAGGGAGAAGGCAGCAGAGGCCCAAGACAGTGCTCAGGAACTGCAAGTTCCTCTGCAGGCTGGGGTATAAGGTGGGCCACCAGCAGAAGGACTGCATGAATGATGGTATCTAGCAGAGTGAGCCTTCCAGAGCCCATCAAGTAGGGAGAGTGACTGACAGCTCCGTCACATCAGTGTACACCATCATGGAATTCAGAACACCAAGGACAAAGACAAGATCGTACAAGCTTTCAGAGGAAAAAACAGGTCACACACAAAGGATCAGGAATCAAAATGGTATTAGATTTCTCAACTACTAGAAGCTAAAAGACAATTAGGCAATGCCTTCAAAATTCTGATATAAAATTATGTCCAACCTAAAATTCTAAACTCATCCAAACTGTCAAATTGGAGTGAGGTTAGAATAAAGATATCTTTAGACAGTCAAGGGGCAAGGCCCCTCAAAATTTACCTCCAATGTACTCTTTCTCAGGAAGCTACTGGAGGAGGCACTCTATCAAACAAGGGAGTAAAAAACCAAGAACTAGGAAACAGGGGCATCAACATCGCCCCCCAGGGGGATGGTTAAGGGCAGGCCCAGGATAAGTGCGGGGAAAGCAGACCTGGACAATCATCACATGGGACAAAAAGAGGGAGGGCTCCAGGAGAGACATCAACGAGGGGGATAAAAGGAACTGACCACCATACTGAGAGTTTCTGTCACAAGATTTAGGGCTGAATTAGTTATGGGAACATGGACAGTAAACAAGTGAATAAATGGAGCTATTATAAGCCCTAGGAAAACACAAACAGCAATAAAAAATGTAGAGGATCACCCAAGAGAAATGAAAACATACGTCCACACAAAAACTTGTACACTAACGGCCATAGCAGCTTCATTCTTAATATAGCCAAAAAGTGGAAACAACCTAAATGTCCATCAACTAATGGATGGATAAACAAAACATGGTGTATATACAAGGGAACACTACACTGCAACATGGAGGAGCCTCAACATCATGCTGAATGAAGGAAGCCCCACACTGTATGATTCCATTTGTAGGAAATGTCCAGAGTAGGCAAATCCGTAAAGACAGAAAGTAAATTAGCTCATTGAAAAGTTTCTTCAGCCTTCTCCAAAGAGAACAGCTGCCTCTATTTGCCCATCACCCACTTGATGGGATCTCAGAATTCTACCTCTGCTCTGCCTTCAGGGCCAAGTCTTCACAGAGGCCACGTCCTGTCACTCATGTCTAGCGTCTTGCACAAAGTCCACTTCCTATCCAAATTCCATCACTCTTAGTATCATTATCTCACACCCATATAGCTGCAGTTCCCTCCTAATTGGTCTCCTCACCTCCAATCTTCCTTGCCCATCACCACAGTTGAATTTTCTTAAAACCCATGATTAATGTGTCACCACCCTACGTGAAAATCCTCAGCAGTTCCCTCCCTATATTCCACAAAACATCTGCATCTGGTATGAAGACTCTCCACAATTTGGCTCGAACTCACCTTATCTTCTACTGTTTGCTTACACACATCACGTACTCCAAGAAACTGCTAGTAATTATTTATTTCTAAGGGAGCTTGATTCTTCTCCTTCCACATGCTTGTCATGCTGCTTCTGCCACCCATTCTTTTGGGTCCAGCAAAAAGGTCACCTCCACAACTGTGCCTTTCCTGATCCCAGTGGAAGAAGATCCCACTTTTTTGCCCTTCCAGAAAACCTGGCTTATCACAGTGCATAAGGCCCTTTCTCATAATACAGCTATCTACCACAAAAGAAACCCTCTAGATATTCTATCATGAGACCTTGGGTCCTGGGACGACAGAGCATTCTGCAGTGGAACAAGGCCCTGGAGATCAACTAACACACATGCTTTGTTGGGCCTACAGCATGTTTCTAAAAAAAAAAAAAAACTTAGGCCAACATTTAAAAATCTAGATATTTCACATAAAAATCCAGACGTGGGCATCTCTTGAAAAAGAGATGCTAAACTCTCTTCCCTCTCTTGCCTCCCGAGTCTAAATTAGGCCACCTTAGTCACTTTCTATAACATCTTTATTTTCTTCATAGTGCCCTGCCAAAAGTGTTTATGTTATTTGTTCAGCTTCTGTTTCCCCCAAGAACTTAAGAAACCTCGTCTGTCTTGTTCAAAGCAATCCTCAGCACTTTGTCCATCACAGGGGTACTTAGAAGCCACTCAAGAGATGTGCTGAATGAGTTAACAGATATGGCCTCCTTGGGCCCATACCCTTGAAGGGCACTAATGGATTGCAGCAGGACAGACGTTGCCAAATGAAGGATTCTTGCCCACCCCAACCTCCTGGAGGCAGGCATGAGCTCTCCAGGTTCCAAATACCCCCTCTCCCCCACCACAAACATACAAAGGAAGTATGTTTATTCATACCCAGAGTCCCTTCTTCCTCACCTGACTGGCTCCTAAAAGGACATTGGCTATCCACTCCCGATCTAAACCAACCCCACAGGCTGTGTCTAATACAACTTAAAATCCTGCCCAGCCTGCTGGATTCCACAGGCATTCCACAAATATTTAGTTCTAGGTGCAAAAAATACAGTATGAACAAAACGAATGCTCTGGCCCTCACGGAGCTGACCTTCTAGAGGGGGAATGGATGAGTAAATATTCAGGGAAATTTCTATCTGCAGACCACTGGCCTTGAGCTTGCCCCACCCTTCTTGTCCTCCAAGGCCCAGGTCAGGGCCACCTCCTTGATGTGGCCTTCCTAGTAAGCCAGCCTTTACCAAACTCCCTCAATGCTTTCACTTACTGCTCTGAGCAATTGCGAGCTGTTCTATACTTACCACTACAGTTTTACTATTATTCATCTCAAGCTCCATGAGGCCATAAAATTCTATCTTTCCTATCTTTCATGTTCCCTACAGCTCAGAAACCACAGCTGGCACTTGAACACTTGTTGGCCAATTGAAGACAGGGAGCCACTTTTTCCCAAATCTGATACGGGAACCTGTGAAGCCACCGAACCACTGTGGTAGTTTCGCGAACATACATTTTACTCAGAAATTTATGGGGATAAAGCTAACCCTTAACCAGTAGGTAATTTAACATATTACAAATTAAGATAAATACAGATAGATTATGGAATGGGAATGCAAAATGCACATGAACTTCTTTGTGTGAGCTCACTGCCAGGCAGCTTTGGACATACTTCTGACTGGCTGTGTAACCCTGGGTAAGTTAACGAACCACCTTGGGCCTCAGTTTCAGGACCTATGAGAGTTATATAACATAACGGTGGTCTCTCCCTGATGAGACTGTTGTTAAGGACTGAGAACATGAATGTGTATGAGTGCTTAACACAGTGCCTGGCACATAAGTGCTCAAAACACGTTAGCCGCGCTCGCCAAGTTCCAGGAATCTCCCTCCTCCGTTTGTTAACACATTTCTGTATTTAGAAGCACTTAGTGGAAAAGTCTGTGGTTAAACTTGGGGCTTCAATTAAGGGTCTTACCACACTGCCTGGATGACCAAAAATGGGAAGCAAGGAAAGGCCCAGGGGTGAAACATTACAGAAACAAAATGGGAAAATAGTATCCTTTTCAATTAGCTGCTGCCACTTATCTCTTCCCCTAGAAGAGAATCATCTGCTGCCTTTGTTTCTTCATCTGTACAATGGGGTGTAGCCATCATACCTGCCTGCAAGGCTGTAGTGAGATCCTGGACATAAAAGCACTTTGTAAACTCAAGAGCACAATGCACCTGAGTTACTGCTTAACAGCATGGGTTCTGGACAATCTAAGCTGACTGACCCTAGACAAGTTAACACCTCCTAGCCTCAATCTCCTGTAAAATAGGAGCAATAAGAATATCCATCCCATGGGATTGTAGTGACGAATAAACGAAACAATAGAAAGTATTTGGGGCCTAGAATATCATAAGAGCCCAACTATTTAGAGTTATTATTATAATTACTAACCGATTCATTGGACTCCTCCCCCCCAGGGATCAAGTGAAAGCCTGATGTAGTGACACCAACACTAGCCCAGGAACTGGGCTCTGTAACCAGCTGGGTGACCTTGGGCAAGTCGCTGACCCTCTCCAAACTCTGGGTTCCCGTCGTCACAAAATGAGGGCATTGGAAAAGAGGATCCCTGAGCTCCGACCAGCTCTTCCACTCCGCTATTAAGGTAGCTAGAACAAAGGCCACCCGCTCCCCAGCCTGTCCTCGAAAGGCCACAACTCAAAATTCCTGCTACTCAACACCCTTTGTAGCGCTACAGCAGGGGCGCCCGGGACTCCATCCCGGAGATATGCGTCCACACTCCGCCGCCACCGCTCGCTTCATCAGCAACTTGCGTCTGCAGCCCCTCGCTGCCAAAAGTTTCCCTGACCACCGGGAGACCCAGCCATAAATCAACCGCGGGAAGACCGGTGGGAGCGCGGAGCATGAGGGTCTGGTACCCGGAATCCCAAAGCTACCCCGCGGCCGGGCAGGGAGTGACAGGTGCAGCGGGACAGCTGGACCTCGGGCAGCGCCTGAAGTCGTGTGAGGGAGGCGGTGGCCGCGCGCTCTCCTCAGGCCGCTCCCGCCAGGCCCCCGCGACGCCTCCGGCTCCGCGCTCCGGCCCCACGACTCTTGCTCCGCTTCCGGACACGCGGCGCCCGGAGCGGATCCCACGGTCTGCGGAGCGGAGCGACCCGGCGGGGCTCAAGCCCGCAGCGCGGGTCGGGATGGGGACCGCCGGAGCGACCGCGTGTGCCGATTCTTCCCGCGCGAGCCGGGGCCGCCGGGGGGTGGGCGCACGCGCACCCGCGCGCACCGCCGTAACCCCTTCCTCCCCGCGCGCCCCCGCACTCCCACCCACCGACCCACCCCTCACCGTCGATGTCCCCCAGGGTCAGCTCGTCGCCCAGCTCCGTGAGCGTCTCCATGGTCTCCAGACCGCCCAGCTCGCCGCTCTCGTCCATCGCCCGGCTCGGCGCGGAGGCCCCCCTGTCGTCCCGCTCAGGGAGACGCAGGGGCGGTGCCGCTGCCACCGCCCATGACACCCGACAGCCCCTGCCCGGTACCGCCTCACCGGCCGGTGCCAGCCGCCGCCATGTTTGCGCCGCGCGGGAGGGGCGGGGCGGGATTCCCCCGCCCCCACCCGCGCCCTCTGCGGCCCCGCCCCCAGGCCGCGCGCCCCCTTGTTTGTTGTCAATGGGACCAGGCTCGTCGTGGCCAATCGGCGCGCGAAGCGGCGCGTGGGGTGACGGCGCGTCATCGATCAGCAGCTCAGATTTGCATAGTGAGGCCCCGCCCCTCGCGGCTTTGTAGCGAATGCGAGGAGAACCCTCCGGGTCCTCAGTCCAACCTTCTTCTCCTAATTTAAAGGAGCCGCTCCGTTTTCCGTTGGGTCTGCTCCACAAGGTACTCCATCCACCAGCCGGGGGTTGAAGGGTTAACACGCTCCACCCCCGCCCAGTGGTCACCCCCGGAGCAAGTTGTAAGCACATTACATCATCTTCCCAGCTGCCCACTCCCGACTGCCCGCCTGGGAGAGCCGGTAGGATCAAACCTGGCCACCCCAGTACTGGGGCCCGGAGGAGTCGCGTTCCTCCCAAGCCCCTTACAAAGGCAGAAAGAGAGGCTCGGCGTGGACCGCTAACTGTCCAAGTGCGGAGCGCACTTAACAACCTCTGCGCCTTTGCACCTGCTGCAACCACGCGCATGCTCCAAAGGTTCTCACCCCGCTGCCTCGGAACCGCCTGCAGACTTTCAAAATGATGCCGGTGCCCAGGCCACCACAGGTCTCTTGAGGTGGGGCCCGGGCACGAGCATTTTAACAAAGTTCCGCAAGGATTCTGACGCGCAGCCCACCCGCGTATTTCCACTTCTTCACGGACCTCACTGCCCCATCTTGCAGCTGGTCACGATGTAAACAAATATGCAAACATCTAGGAATTTATCCTAAGGAATAAAAGCACAAAGGCTTAAAGAAGTGCACAAGTATGTGTGTTCAAAGACGTTCATCACAAAGTCTTCTGTAACAGAAAAATTAGGAAGCCCAATAAGGGGCTGGATGAATAAATTCCATCCACAAATGGAATACCATGGCATCGTTAAATATCACGTACATAAATGTATATCTATTGACAAAGACTTTCACAATATATTGTTGAAAAGGAAAAGTGTTTCCTGCCAGTCTGTGAGAAGCAGCTGTATCTTTGTGGTTATAAGTTCACAGGTTGTGTGGAGGCAGACATACGGATGCACTCATGCACAGTGTAACCTGCGGCTGGTTACATAATTGTTCTAAGCCTCAGTTTTGTCATCTCTAAAATGGCGGGAAAATAGTGCCCCTCACAATTGTGAAGATTAAATGAGGTCATTTGCACATTCATCTGACAATATTTATTGAACATTTCTGTGGCAGGCAAAAAATTCCTGCCCTCTGAGAGCTTCCAGTCTAGTGAAGAAAACAGACATGAAACAAAAACAAACATAAATAATAGATAAGGGACAAATGACCAAGCGAAAGTAACGGGCGTGGTGAAACTAACAAAGAACCTGACTTGGGATGTCAGGAAAGGGCTCTGATATTTAAGATAAAACCTAAAATTATGAGGCGAGAACTGCGTCTGATGTAGCCAGGGGAACAGACAACATGGACAAAGGCCCTGAAGCAGGAGCTGCTGCCAGCCAGCACCTGGCATAAGGCCTGGCATATAGTAAGTGCCCATACAAGGTAGCTCCTGTTATCGAAAAAATAGGGATCTATGTGCTCACATGAAGGACAAAGAGGATGGAAGGCCCAACAGCTGAGTGTCAGTCATGGTTATCTGAGTGGTGGGATTTAGGATGAAATTTACTTTCTTCTTGGTATTTCATTATTGTCTAAATTAGTTTTTGTGTGTGCGTGTGAGGAAGATTAGCCCTGAGCTAACATCCCTTGCAATCCTCCTCTTTTTGCTGAGGAAGATTGGCCCCGGGCTAACATCCGTGCCCATCTTCTTCTACTTTATATGGGACACCGCCACAGCATGGCTTGACAAGCAGTGCCTCTGTCCGCGCCTGGGATCCAAACCTGTGAACCCCAGGCTGCTTAAGCAGAGCGTGCAAACTTAACTTCCATGCCACTGGGCTGGCCCCTCTAAATTACTTTTTATAATGAACATGTGTAACACAAGAAATAAAGTTTCTTAGTTTGGGGTGGAAAAAAAAAGACAAGAACTCTCTCATTGTTTACATGCAGGAGAGTTGGTGCAGACTATACCAGTCTCACCCTGAAACAGAAAACCAAACCCTGCTGCCCTGCTCTGGACCGGGCACTGAGCTGACAGTGCGCCTCAGTGGCTCTCACAGGGCTCCCCATACTGTGAGGTGACTGTCTGCTGGTCTACCATACAACTCACTTTGGTCCAGTGCCCTCCCATCCCAGAGCCTCAGTAACCCCCTGCAGAGGGCTGCCTGAGCACCAGGAAGTCAGTGGGCACAGTGCCTCCCACTTTGCAGCTGTTCCCATGGCTCCCACCTGGACCTGCCCCAGAGGCTGTGGTACCTAGCAAAGTGGCCTGAGGGGGCACAAATGAAGGCTCAGTAGAAACTGCAGAAGATGGCTGCACTAGAGATTGACATTCTCCCTCTGGCCCTGGATCCCACCTAGCTAAACATCTCTTCCAGTTAGCACTTGCCCTGGCCGAGAGAACAGAGGCTGGCCCTCAGGAGTGGAGCAGCCTTAGACACATCACTCCACAGGACCTGGGTTCTTCATCTGAAAAGGGTGGGATTGGACTAGATGACCATTATGTCTAGACATCTACCACAGATTGGGCACTAACTACAGGTCACAGAAGAGAACTTGGCATGTTTTTTCATTTACTACCTTTCATGCCTCCCCTTTTAGGCCTCTGCTCACAGTGCCTGTCTCCTTCTCCCTCCTCCCGCAATCTTGTACAGGAGTCACTTCCTCCAGGATTAAGCAAGAGCATGTACCCCACAGTTCAACACAGAGGTGAGGCTTAGGGGTGGAGAATAACAAGTTAGGTTTTGGATAAGCTGAAACATAAGGACTGAAGGTTATCAGGTGGCAACAGGGCAGGTGCCGTCAGCTTTGGGGTCTCAGAATGCAGCCTCCAAGAAAAGAGCAGAGAGGAGAGACTAAGCTAAAAAAAACTCTTCACTTAAGGGGCAATGAAGAAAGAGGACTCAGGAGGAGATAGAACAGACTCAGACTGAGGGTAGAGAATGAGGACAAGTGGCCCAAAAGCCTGGGAGGATCATCTTAAGAAGGAGGAGCTATAAACAGCATCTCTCTGAGGGCAGTGGTTGGGGACACCAGAGGAAGATGTGAGGCTGGGATAAGGAGGGAAAAGGGCTGTGGACCAGGGAGATTTTGCCCCCAGGAGACATCTGGCAATGTCTTGAGACATTTTTGGTTGTCATAACTGAGAGATTGCTACTGGCATCTAGTGGATAGAGACCAGGAATGCTGCTAAATATCCTACAACACATAGAACAGCCCTCCTACATACACAACAAAGAATTATCTGGCCCCAAATGTAAATAGTGCCACTGTTGAGAAACTCTGGCTTAGAGGATATTGGGGAGCTCCCAGACTCTCCAGGGGTGCCTCAGATTGGGCCTGGAAGCTCAGCAGACAGAAACAACGTCCAAGACCATGCTGAAAACACCATGAACACATCACTGTTGCCACCATTGGGCACCCCTGGTGCTAGTCTGGCCACTAGAAACCCCCACTGCTGCCCCTGGTACCCATGGCCACTGCCTCCACCAGCACAACTCCCACACAGGCTGGTGCATCTGGTTGGTGGCACTTCACAGAACTGAATCCTAGCTGCAAGGAGGCTGCACAAAGAGGTGCCCTCAGGCCTTTACAGCTCCTGCTGGGGAGGTGGGCAGGGTCTGCTTATAGTAAGACTCAAGGTGGAGTTCCAGGAACAAGTGATCACAACAATCAACAATGGCAGCAAAGGGAAGGAGAGGGGGAGAGCAGAGTGGTTCTGTTTGTTTCTTTGAAGGTGTCAGATGGGAAAACTTGGGCCCATTTGAGGGCAGAGAGCAAGGGATCAACCAAGATGAAGAGAGGCTGAAGATGTTGAAGACGAGCCCAGGAGGATGGAAGTGCCAGAAGGGGCAGAGGTGAAGACAGGTAAGACTGGGCCCTTTTCTTTGGCTGTGCATACAGTGGGTGCTCAACAAATTGGGACAAAGAACCATCAGAGAAGGGCACATGTCACTAAGAAGCCTGCCCCAGTCTCAGAGAAGCAGTTTAGGGCTGGGCAGAGAGTTCAGACATTATCAAATTCATTTTGCCAATGAAGCCACAGAACAGGGAAGGGGTGGGCCAGGGTCACTCAGCAAGTCTGATGGGCTGAGACAAGACTTGGGTCTCCCTTGGGCTTTGTCAGTTGTGGGGGTCTAGGGGTTCTGGGGATGGTCATGTATCTATCCCCTTTGAAGAGGCAGACCCTGGCTTGGTAAGGTCAAAGAGACAGAGCTAGAAGTCCCACCAGAACCCCTCCCTCCTCTGCCTGGGAGGGGCACGACTGAAGGGCAGTTGCCCACTCAGGGTCTAACTCCCTCTGAAGCTTCCCAGCCCTGTGGCCACTGGTCTCTGCTTGCACACCTCCTGAGACAGGGAGCTTGCTGTCTGACCAATCCCTGTCGGGGCAGCCCTGCCATTACAAAGCACATCCTCCTGCAGAGCTGCAGCCAGTCCCCCAACATCAGCTACCCACAGGCCAAGGGTCTCCCAGCATTGTCAGAAAGGACAGGTTGACTCTTCTCTGCGCCTGCTCAATGACTGTCCCCACATATCTGAGGACAGAGATCATGTTGCTCTAAGGTCATCTTGGGCTAAACACACTCCCGGGACACTTCTGATCCCTTCCCAACATTGATCCTTCATCAAGGACAATGCTGAGAAGGGCAGAGGAGGCCTAAGCCAAGTGCCTGCTTTGCTGCCTGGCCAGGGCCTGGGGCTCCTCCTGATGGGGCAGGAACATCCTCTAAGGTAATCTCTACATCTCTCAGGGTCCCCGGGACCCCCCCCCCCCAGGCCCCTCATCACCTGCCCCATGGAGGGACGCACAGCTCCCTGGGGCCCAAACCAGCCTCGGTTAGCCCAGAGGGTTTGCTGGCTTTTATTTTGTCTCTGCCAGGGGCTGAGAGCTGGGACCTGTGCCGGGTGGCTCACTGACACAGTGGGGCCAGCAGCCAGCTGACCAGCGGTCCTAACCCATGGGGAGGGTCCGGCCCAGGATCCCTCCTGCCAGTATCACCACAGGGTTAGGTCTGCAGTGTAGCGTCCTCTGAAGGCTCCCTCGACGCCCCCTCCAGGGAAGCCCTTGGGAGAAAATCCAGCCCTTTGTGGCCCAGTCCTTTCAGCTGGGGCTCAGGGCCGGCTGAAGGGGGCCGAGCAAACATGGCCTCCTCTCTCACAGGAACCAGCTTTCACCACCAGTAAATGTCGCTGCACCCTGGCCATGCTACCTCCTCCTCTTCCTCTCGGCTGGCCTCCTTCTGGCCCCTTGAACCCTGGGCTGCTCCAGGTCTATAACTCAGACTGGGATCGTGAGATTCGAGGGCCTTTTCGGATCTCTTTCCGCTTCTCCTCTTTCTTCCGGCGTTTTTCCTCTTCCCTCAGGGCCTTCTGGAAAGGGTCAGTGCTGGAAATGAACTGAGGGGAAGAGCAAAGCAGTCCTGTTTAGTTTGCCAGCAGCAAAGAGTTTGCTCTGAGCTAGGCCACTGCAGGCTGTGGGGACAGGAAGGTTGCTTAGACAGAGGCCCTGCCTTCAGGGAGCCCACAGACGTGGAGAGAGTTACATGGGCTTGGGGAAAACTGCTGGGTGGGTCTTGAAAAATAAGCAGCAAAAGAGAGTCAAGCAAAGAGTGAGCGAGGAGGACATTCCAGGGAGATGGACAGGTGCTGAGTGAGGTGTCAACCTGCACGGAGCATCTGAGAAACAATAAACAGACTCCTCCCTTGGGCTGAGGGCCCAAGACAACCATAGACCCCCGGAGCCCTGCATGCCACACCCCTGAGCAGGAGGGGAGGGCCGCCAGCAAAAGTAAGAGACAGTAGGTGTCTTGCTGCTTGCAAACAAGTTGCAGTGTCTAGGCAAGGGAGTGCACAGGAAGCAGGTGGATCAGAGGTCAAACTGGCAGACCCTGAAAAAAGAGGTGGGAGGAAGAAGAGAAGATGATGGTGTCCAGGACATTGCTTCCATAGTGGCTGGATGGTGGTGCCCGGTGAGGAGGCGGAACACAGGGCGAGCTGGGGTGGGAGGAGGATGAGGACTTCAGTTGGGGCATTCTTCAAGAGCAGTCCCCAGGCCCTTTGCTTTTCTCCTTCTGCTTTCTCCAGACCGGCTCACCTTAACCTATAGCTTCTGTTATGCCTATATGGTCAGTTAGGCCTCAAATCTACACCTTCAAATCCAAATGCCTGACACCTCCACTAGGATGTGTCAGATGTGCCCCAAACTTGGCATGGCTCCATCTCCCCCAAACCCAGTCCCCTTCCAGTGACCCTGTCCCCATAAACAGTGGTGCCCCACACCCTAGTCTAGGCAAGTAGGGCAGAAACTGAGAGCCCCCACCCCCAGCGCTCTCCCTCCACACTGAGTCCATTGCCAAGGCCTGGCTCATTTTAACCCCTAAGTCTCTCTCAAACTCATCTACTACTCTCTGTCTCTCCTATTGCTACTCCTATCACCACCTCCACCTCTCTCCCAACAACTCTGGGGGCCTCCCAAGGTCTCTCCATACTCACTTTGGTCCCTCTCAAACCATTCTCCTCAGTGGTGTTAGATCTTTTTAAAATGCAAATCTGACAACATCACACCCCTGCTTAAACCCTTCCATGACTCTCCGTTACTCAGGACAAAGTTCCACATGGCTGCATCTGCAGGTCCACCCTGCCCACCTCTCCGTTCCTCCCTCACACTCCACACCTTTTGGTTCTTGGATTCCCTGTGCACTCTCACTTCCAGGCCTCTGCACATGCTGTGGCCCAGGCTCAGAATGCTCTTTCCAGCCCCCACCCCCTTTGCCACATTAGCGCCAGCTCAGCAGTCACTGCCCTGGCGGACCTGCCCTGACTCCTGGCTGGGGCGGGGACTGCCTCCTTCTCAGTGCTTCTCCCTTGTGACCACCTGCTTTGTGCCTGTTGCCCCCACTGTATGGCACACTCCATGACAGGAGGATCATGCCAGGTGTTGCTCACTGTGCCACGGGCCCGTAGCGCAGGGCCTGCCTGCCTTACAGATGGCACTCAGTATGTGCTTTTTAAATAAGTGAATGAATCACGTTTGAATACGAAATACAATAGTACTCAAACTCAGGTAACTATGTTGTAAAATATGCCCATTTTATCTGTTCTTAGGGCAAATTTGACAAATGTTTCATCAAGGTAGATATTAAAAACAAACTAGGAGCTCCATCTCGTGGAGGAATTTACCTACCATGTTAGATTGAACCATAAGTCTGGAAGATCAGGTGAAACCAAAGTGTGGTCCATAGAGGGTATGATACACTCAAGTCACACAGCAAGCGGGAGGCCCAACTGGGACTAGCCCCCAGGCCTCCTACCTCCCTGCCCAGTGCTTCCCCTACTAGGCTCTGCCTCCTATCCCTACGAGTTAATTCTGATCCTTTTGGGAGGAGTGAGGAGCTGGGAGACCCCTCAGGCCACAGAGGACCCCATACCCTCTGGCTCTGGCTGGGGAAGAGCAAGTCAAGAGATCCTGGCCCCTCCAGTCCCAACTGGCTCAGCCTCATCAGGGGAAGTGTTTCTTTTCGGTCAGAAAAGAAACACTACCTATCCCTTTCCCAAATCCCTTCCCCACTAGGCCTGGCTAATGCCTACTTTAAATTCCTGATGCTAACCTCAAGCAGACCCTTCGTGCTGCCTAGCAATTCAGGATGTTTCCCTGGTCCGCCCGCTCTCCTAGACATACCTTCTTCTTGAGTCTCCTCACTTGCAGATCATGACCTTGCTTCCTATTTCACAGAGAATGGAAGCACTCAGGAGACAACTTCCACAAGTTCCCACCGCCACACCCACCAACCCATTTGCTTCTGTGCCCACACTGCTCTTCCAGGAAAGGCTGATGCTTCCCCTGGGCACCAGATCTTTTCTCCTTCCTCACTTCCTTGGGGACAAGGCCCCAGCAACTCTCCTACTCCTGCACCATCACAATTCTTCCTCCCTAATGGGTCTCTCCCATCTGACTAAAATTTCTCCCAGAACCCACACTCCCCACCAGCTATTCATTCTCCCATTGGTCTGCTCCCCTTGAAAACAAAACTCTCCAAAAGGATGGCCTGTACTGCTGTGTCCACTTCCTTTCCTCTCACTTTCTCAATATCCAATCTTCTGTCCCCACCACTCTACCAAAACAGCTTTAGTTAAGATGTCTGATGGCCTGTCTCCACGTTGCTAAATCCAGCGGCTGATTCTCAGGCCTCATGTGTCTTGACTTTCCAGCAGTGACTGATGGGCCGATCACTCCTTCCTTCCTATAACTTTCTTTACGTGGCCTGTGAGAAATGACTCTCTCTTGGGTTTGCTACTATCACACTGACTGTTCCTTCTTGGGGTTCTTTGCTAGTTTAGTTCCTCCTCACTCTCCCACCTCTAACTACAGGCACGTTCCAGGCCTCAGTCCTCAGACCAGTGCTTTGTCTGCCCTGACCCCCCCACCCTCTTCAATAGGGGTCTCAATACCTTCTTCGTAGGCATGACTCTCACATTTATAGCTCCAGTTTCAACCTCTCCTCTGAAATTTAGTCATATATCCAATTGTCTCCTTGCCATCTTCCTTCAGATGCTCACCAGGTCTAGAAACAAAGTTTGGATCCCTGATTCAGCCCTCAACCTGGTCCCACCAGTCTACCCATTTTAGGAAATGGCAGCCCCACTCTTCCACACGCTCAGGCCAAAAATCTTTGAGTCATCAGTATATCTCTCTCACTCCATATCTGCTTCCTTAGCAAATCTTATTGGCTCTACCTTCAAAACAGAACCAGAATCTCACTATTCCTCACCAGCCCCACTGTTATCACCCTAGTTGAAGTCACATTAACTCCTAAATGGACAAGCACAGCAGGCTCCTCCCCAGTGTCCCTGTTTCTACCCGTCCCCCAGACTATTCTCCACACAGCAGCAGGCTGATCCTTTAAAGGGGAAGTCAGAGCTCATCACCCTGTTCTCCATGTCTTGGAGTAAATGCCAAAGCCCCTGAGAAGATCTCCAAAGGTCTTGTGATCTGGTCTACAACTCTGACCTCATCCTCTCAACTCCCCATCCCTCCAAATATGCTTCCAACTCAGGGCCTTTGCACTTGCTGCCCCTTCAGCCTGGAATGTTCTTCCCCCAGATACCCAGCTGGCTCCCTCACTTCTTTCAGGTCTTTTCAGTTAGACCTTCTGTGCCCAAGTCACGTGAAACAGCAACTGTACCCCCACCTAATCCCTGGAATTCCTTAACGACATTCCCCTGCGTTTTTCTCCATAGCCCTTGTTACCACTTACTATATTAAATACTTTTAATTAATCGTCTCCCCCAACTAGAATGCCACTCCCAGGAGACAGGGCTAGTCTGTTTCTCTAGTGGCTGGGATTCAGTAGATGCTCACTAAATGCCGAATGAATGCCTGTGCTATGCCTCTGAGCCTTTGTGCAAGCTAGTCCCTCTGCCTGGTCTTCCCTGAGTTGGTCCACCCAGCAACTCTTACTTATCCCAGAGCCTCCACCGCCTACCTACTGAGGCTGAGTCAGGCTCCCTCTCAGGGGTCCCACAGCTCAACACGCTTCCCTCATCCACTGATACAGTGATCACACTGGATAAGGACTCTGTTTCCCTGCAGCCTTCCCCAACAGACGGAGCATCTGAAGAGCAGGGAGAGGGCCAGATCCCTCCAGACAAGGACAGTGGCCAGCACACAGCCTAATACGAGTTGGCTTAGTGATGGGTACATAAGAAGTAGAAGAGGACTCCCAAAACACTCATCAGCATGGAGGGAGTGCATGAGGGGAGCTGAGCAAACCTGGGCTGCTGCTGGTGGACAGGTCCATACTGGATACCAAAATGTGAGTAAAATCTTTAGATTGTCCCCAGCCAATGAGAAGTAAGGAAAGTATGTTGCTGCTATGGTTATGTCCAAGCAGAGCACATGACGATGAAGCTAAACTAAAGGTATCCTGGCACCCATTCTCTCTGTGGCCCATGCTCTCCCCCGCCTCCTGTATGAGGCATTCATGACCTGCAGGGCAAGGAGAGCCAGCATCACAGCAATAAAGCATCTCCATGGGCGCCCCCTCATTAGGAAAGGCAATCTGCCATGGCCTTGAGCATTCCTGCATGTTCTTGCTGGGTACACCAAGAACCCAGCCCGGACTGTTCTTACCCGGGCCATTTATCAGGGTTGTGATTGCAGCAAGCAACCTTGAGGGATGTATTATCTCAGTTTCTCATGAAAAGGTGGCAGCTACGCTAGTGGGGAAAACCGTATCCCCTACTCTGCTGCCTGAAGCAAAGCCACTGGCTCAACAGGGCCCATGATTCAGAGGTTCCTCTAAATACTCAGGCCTGGTCCACTGATTGTTCACCTAAATTAAGAGCTAATGGTGCCATGCAGAAAAGAGTTAACATAGCCAGTCTAACTGCTATCCTTGAAATGCCTGCTTCCAAGGTTGGCCCTTGGCTGATATCTGAGAACTTGGATTTTGGAAGGGCTCCCATCACCCTAATATTGATGAGTGGCTTGCTGTACAACCTGTTTGTGTAAACAATGTGGTTTATGCTAAACACCTGCTTTCCTTCTGGGAGTCTGGAATTTTGGTACGTGTGAGGCAGAGGGTGCCCACGTGACCAGCTCCCAAGAAAAACCCTGGGCACTGAGTCTTTAATGAGCTTCCCTGATAGACAACTTTTCACACGTTGTCACAACTTGTTGCTGGGGAATTAAGTGTGTCCTGTGTGACTCCACTCAGAGAAGACTCCTGGAAGCTTGTGCTTGGTTTCCCTCAGACTTCATCCCAGGTGCCTGTTCCCTTTGCTGATTTTACTGTGCATGCTTTCACTGTAATAAATCATAGCCCTAAGTACAACTATCTACTGAGTCCTGTGACTCCTCAAACTTGCGGTGGTTTTGGGAAGCCTCAACACAGGTGTCTGGACAGCAACAGCCATCCAGCCCCAGTGACAACGCTGGAAGACTAACTGCCATAAAGGCCAGTCAGACAATGACCTGAATTAAAAACCGCCACCCAGGCCAGCCCCAGTGGCCTAGTGGCTAAGTTCAGGGTGCTCTGCTTCGGTAGCCTGGGTTTGGTTCCCAGGTGCAGACCTATACCACTCATCGATCAGTGGCCATGCTGTAACAACGGCTCACATACAAAATAGAGGAAGATTGGCAACAGATGTTAGCTGAGGTCGACTCTTCCTCAGGAAAAAAAAAAATATATATATATATATATATATATATACATATATATGCCAATAAGGGCATTTAGACTTAAAAAAAAAAAAAACCCGTCACCCTTGCATAGAGGATACTCCTAACAACCAGGCATGTTATATTCCTACTGACTATTGTCAGTGTCCTAGCCATCTGGTCTGTCACTCAGAAAACTACAGACTGGCAGTTCAAAGACAGTCATCCTTCTTTGGGGCCACAAACTGTGGAAACTAATTGTGGTTGACAACTGCACAGTTCTAGTCACTCATTTAGATGCCCAGAGTAAGACCCATTGTCTGATGAGACTGACCAGGATCAAAATGCTGATCAAGCCTACACTGCCCAGTTGACTGGCATTGCCACCTAAATGCATCATTGTACTAAATGTGGCAACATACTTGCCACCATGGACTGGCAGAAAGCAGAGGACTCCGTATTTCTGGTCCGACTACCTAGAGTCCCTGGTTGGAACAGTATGGCCCAGGTCGGCCAAGATGGGAGATATAATGTGTCTCTGAAAATATTGTAAAAATGCCCTTGTCCCATTCACATCTGACCCTTCTGGACAAAAGGTCTAGGTGAAAGTCATCTAAGGGATGACTGGAGAAAAAGTGAAATCATAGGTCCTGGGATATAACACACGGATTTTGTAGCAATAATCCTGGCATCTGGAGAGGGGATGCCTTAGATCCCAGGAGGTGTGGAGAACAATTAATCTTCTTGGTCCCTTAGATCCAGCACCACCACTTGGCAAAACAATCCTAGGGTCTGCCCAAGCCAAGTGGCAGCTGCAGCTGACAATCTGACCAGCTGTTGGGTGTGTCATTCTCAGCCACATGATAGGAAAACTTACGTGGACATGGTCAGTACCGAACTATTCTGCTATGCCTGATGCCATCACAGGCAGCTCCTGAAGTGACCCTGTGCAGACATACAGGCCAGGACAACCTTGTTTCAGTCTGACGGATACAAATCCATCTACTTCTCCTGACGTCTGAGCAGCCTTAGGTTATGCCATGCAGGGCAACTGAGGCTGCAACTCTGAAGGGACATTGCCCTCGGGGCTCAGCCAAACAATGTAATGGTGACCCAAACCAAGTGTAACATGTGGGAGACAGTGGGCCATGGAATGTCTCTCCTTTGGGAATGAGGGTTGCTTTGGGTCCATCCATTGCCCCCTGTAATTACTGACATCAAAGATTGGCAGGTCAGTCTAAACTCTTGTGTGGGTGGTAATGGATATTAGATTGACCATAGACCACATTCTGATTGTCTAATATAAGACCTACTGGTTCCCCCAGGACTTATCACAGCTGGCTGAGTCTGGGATGCTGGAGCATATGGTTGAAATCAGTACTGAAGGGTGGTCTCGTCCTGCTTGAGTCCCCTTGATGGCAGCCTCAATCAAATGCAGTATGAGACAAAGTGAACAAATTTGGTCCTAGCCTCTACCAGTCAGATTAATTATAGACTGAATAGCACATTCATGTGGAAATTTGAGTTAAGCCAAGACATGAAGGGCCAAGAGACAGACTGTGGGGCAGGTAATCTGCCACCGCCCTGAGCGGCCTTACACGTTCTTGCTGGGTACACCAAGAATGCAAAGCCCTGACCATTCTGTACCTGGGTCATTTCTCAGAGTTGTATTTGCAGAAAGCAACCTTAAAGGATGAGGTGATGTCTGTCCCCAAAGAGCAGGTTTGCTTCTGTTCACTATAAAGGCAGTGAATTTCCCAAGCTCAGTGTTCCTCGGCTTGATGCAAACCCACTGCATGCAGAGCATCTGCCTGGGCCCCTCTGTGTCACCCCTGTGGGACTTGGGGAGCTAGGGGAATCACATGACCAGGCCAACAGTCTGGATACTGCTTTTGTTGTAATAAACTCTGATGTCTCTAACCTGTCAGCATCTGTGAAACAGTAGCAAGCTAGCTTGTTTGCCTGCAAGCAGGGTAAAATCCTAGACCCCTCATGGACCCTGAGGCCCCTCCTTACACCAGGGGAGAGCCTGTAATTTTAGTCCAGCCCTTCATTCTTGCCCCTCTGGCCCTGCCCTGCCACCTCTGATCCCTTCCTCCCCTCTACTGTATGTGTCCTCATCTGTCATTCTACCCTGCAGCCTCCAGCCCTCAGAGCCCACCTCAGCCCCCTAGGATGAGGGCATGTGCAGGAATGTGGGACAGAAGCTCAGCTGGGTGCTCAGAGGCTCAAGGGCAGAAAAGAATGGCCTGACCTCAACTGGCTTCCCTGACATTTGCCTGATGTGCCATGCCTACTGTGCACTGGGACAGGTATGTTCATAGCCTCTGACTGCCGCCATAGCTGGGGTCCACAAGCTGTGAGTGGCCTGAGGTTAAGGCAGCAGCAGTGGCTTGTCCAAAAGCACCAGTGAGTGAGTGATGGTTCCTGGACCCAGACCCAGGCATGTCTGGCTCCAAATCCAAAGCCCTCATACTCCACCCTAGGCACCCTGACCCCTGCAGGACCTGGCCTCCCATGGCCCAGCAGATGCAGAGCAAACATGGCCACACGGCCCCAGAGCTCACCTCTGTGCGGTCTACTTTAAATGGGTTCTGGAAGTCAGAGTCTTTCTCGCTGATCCCCAGCTCCTGGGCCATCTGCAGGTGAGGAAAAGCTAGTCATCTTCTGCCTTTTCCCCGTTCTTGCTCACCCATGGGCCACTCCCTCCATATTGGAACCGAGGTCTGAAGCTTGAGCAGATGTGAGCCAGGTGATGACCCCTAAGGACCCAGGTCAGCACAGAACCCCTTGAGATGGCACCTCAAGGTGCCCTGAGGCTTATCACACAAAACACAACCAAGGGCTAACATGCAGGCCCAGCTGAAGGCAGATGTGAGGCTCACAGCCCACCACAAGACAGAGGGCTCCCAGACCTCCTCCGCCCTAGTCCTTACCAGGCTGAGGATTGGCGAGTGGGGCCCCTGGTCAAAGACGCCTGACTGGTTGCAGAAGCTGATGCCCCAGCGGATGAGGAGGTTCCAGTTGGAGTTATGGTCAAAGTAGTGGTGTACAATCCTTGGGAAGCGCAGCACCACATCACCGAAGAAGGCCGTGTTCTCCACCACTTGGGAGAAAGCTGGCAAGAGGACTCTGATGAGTGGCCAGGGAAGATGCCCTTCTACTGCCCTCCTGGCCAGCCCCATGAGACCCTCCAGAAAACTGAGGTAAGCCCACTAATCAGAGAAGGGAACAGTGCCTGCAGTCCACAGGCTGCTGACCACATGTGCAGTGCATGCTATGGGCTTTATGTCCACTAGATCATCAACTCCTCAAAATCACCTTTAGAGAGAGATGTGGCTGCTGTTCCCATTTTACATATGGGAAACTGAGGCTCAGACAGCTAGTGAGTGGCAAATCTGAGCTGCAAACCCAGGCCCTGCTCTTCCCCCTGTATCTCAAAGCTTAGAAGACTCCTTTGCTGTGAGGACCAGATAGGTGGATGTCATTTTGCACATGGAGGCATATGCATCGCGTGAGGCTTTGCTGGGCCTAACCTCCCCAACTTGGTATCCAAATGTTCAGAACTGGGCCCTGATATTAACACAACTACAGTGTCTGTGAGGGGTCAGGTATGTTAGGATGACCAGGGAATATGTCAGTGTTTTTTCTTTTTTTAATATTCTCCAATTTTATTTTATTTTAAATGCTTCTTAAATTCTTATTTTGAAATAATTTTAGACTTACATAATATACCACAAAATTCCTTCACTTGGCTTCCTCTAATATTATCATCTTATATAACCGTTGTACGACTATCTAAACCAGGAAATTAACGTCAATACAATACTATTAACTAATCCACAGACCTTATTTGAATTTCATCAATTTTCCCACTAATATCCTTCCTCTGGTCAAGAGGTCAGTTGAGACTGAGTTTAGTGTCCATCATGGTGGCGATCACACGGACCTAGGCTAGCATGAAGAATAATTGTATACCCAGCCCTGGCAGCAGCCCCTGTTCGAGAGACCCCTGCAGATAAGGCCCAGGCAGCCCTCACCAGCACTGGCCAGGCCACACACAGAGATAAGCAAACTCTTCCAAAAATATGCCAGGTTGGGTCTGAGACAGGTCGGGAAGTGACCTCTGGGCTTCAGAACAATCTTGAACCTCAAAGAACTCAGGAGTTAGCTTGGTTTACAGGTAAAAGCCAGAGCAAACCACTTGTCCTCTTTCATCTGGAAAACAGAGGTAACAGTGCCTTCCTCAGAATTACAGTGGAGACTACAGATGATATTTGCAAAATGCCCACTATTCGGTATGTAAAGGCTGCTTCTATCCTCTCTCAGACAGTGTAATCTAAGAAATTTTATTGTTAGAATATAACCAGTTAATGGGGAGAAATTACCACTGGAGAGAAATTCTTGGAAGAGGGGATAAAGGGGCACAGAACATTCTTTTATATGATTTGTCTATGTTTGTCCCATTCTGTCTCAAAAAGGATTTAAGGGGGTTGGGGCTTTTAGAACAGTAGTAAAGAGTGTTGGTAACTGCTCCCACTGGCCAGTCACTTCGATAGGTCTGTTTTTTTCTCCTATAAATGGGAACAACCCTTGCCTTCCCTATCAGAAGGGTCAGGGTGGTGGAGAAGGCAAGGATCCCAAACTGGAAATGGGCAGAGGCTCCTCCCTGGTTCCCCTGCCCCCAGCACAGGACAGCACAAGGGAATACATCTGCGTCAGGAACACAGAAACTAGCTCTGAAGTGCCCATCCACCCACGGGGACCACTTGGAAGGTGCCACAAGAGCGTACTTCCAGAGAGAAAAAAAGAGTGACAAGAACAGAAGGGAAGAGGTAGCTAGTGAAGATCAAAGTGGTGGGAGGAGGAGAGGGCGAGATCGGGAAGACCATACCATCCTTCAGTTTCTCGTCCTGGGGGAGGGGCCCATCTGGGAGCACGTCTGCAGCAATGAGCACTGTCCGGGAGTCCTCCAGCACCTGAGGGAACCCCACCTGGGCTGAGTGGCTTTGCAGAGGCCTTCACAGACCAGCCCCAGCTCCATTTACTTAAACCCTACTTCCAATCTTTTGTGCATGCAGATCCCACCTCTCTGAACACCATACCCTTAGGGAACTCCTACTCATCCAACAGTGCCCAGATCAAAGACTAGGCCTGCCATGGGCTGTCCCCTGTCTGCACATACCTTAAAGAGCCCCTTGAGCATGACATCAAGGATCTTGTACTGCTGGTGGACATCATTCAGCTGTGCCAGGTTTTTCAGAGCCAACAGCTGCTCCCGTCGCTTCACCTCAAACATCTTCTTGTCTGAGAAGCATTAAGATAAGGAGCTGGCACTGATACTCCTGCCTGGATAATCCAGTGGTCCTGATCCAGGGGGCTCATTCCTGACCAGCGAGAACCTGCAAGGGCCACAGATCCCCTTGGCTGGGACCACCCCCACTGCCAATTCCCTGCCCAGAACTGTCTGAGAAGCACACGAATCCTGCAATGTATCATTTGTCCATTTCACAGAGGATTCCACACCCAGCAGCCTGAACACAACCCTCAGGACCTGACTCCTGCCCTCCTCTCCCATGGTTTTCCCACCATCTCTCACAACCACTCCTATTCCCAGAACCTCTGCTCACACTATACACTCTGCCTGGGATGCCCCTCACCCTTCTCCATGAGTTTCTATCCTTTCAAGACTCAGTTCAAAAACCACAGCACAGTGTTTCTCCCTGCTCCCTCCCATATTCCATTAGAGTGTTGATCACAGAATACAATGTGAGGCCTGTGAACATCTCAAAGCCAGGGACTAGACCTGACTCATCTTTATGTCCCCAAGGCCTGACCCAGAGTAGTATGCCAGGGCCTGCGTCTCCTCCCAGGGTCTCAGCTACAAGGTATAAGGTACATGTACAATCCTCAGAGCCCCCGTGGCTCTGAGAGATGTGTCTTGTCTTCTCCATTTAATATATGGGGAAACTGAGGCTGAGAAGAAATTGATGAGGAAAATCTGGTTAGAGCACCTTACCTTTTCTTCCCTGTTCCTGTCAGCTGGGTCTGCTCCATCCCTGGACTCCCCCAAGGTGTTGTGGGTACAGAGAGACCTCATTTATAGACCTCTCAGAAAGAGCTCATTAACCACACCTCTAACCCCAAAGGATACAGATCTCCAGGCTCGGGTCCAGGGAGGTCCTCAGGGTGCCTGTGACTCCTGTCCCAGAAAGTAGCAGGACAAAGAGGAAGGCCAGGAACTGAAGAAGATCCATATCCAAGACCCTGGAGCTAGGGAAATAACCCAGAGAAAGGAGGTGAAGAGCAACTTCCTCTGACACGGCACAGCCTCTACATACCAAGAACCCAGCTTTGGGAAGCCCTGGAGCCCCAGTTCCTAGCCCAAGTCCTGTGACTGGCAGACATACAGTAAACACCCTGGGTAGGAGGGAGGGAGGAAGATAAATGTCAGCAATGCTGGATGCTTAGAGCACAGGAGTCAGCATCTGGAGCTCTGGGCTGGATCCCTGGCTCTGCCCAACTGTGAAACCTTAGGCAAATTGCTCAGCCTCTGAGCCTCAGCTTCCTCATTGTAAAACAGGGATAAGGAGGTCACACCCCTGCTGCAGGGAGGGAGGACTGCATGAGGCACTGCACCTGGGGAAGGAGGGGCTGGTCAATATCATTCCCTCTCAACACCCCCATCCTGGTCTCCCAGGATGGTATCTGATCAAGGAGGCACAGGCAGTCAGAGGGGACGTACAACTTCTGGGGTTTCCCTCCCTCTCTGACTTTTGTCATCAGAGAGAAGGAAGGGACGCAGGACGGGAAGGGAAGCAGGACAGTCTTGGGGTAAGAGGGCTCCTACTCACTCTCTTTGGAGCCACGGGCACCACAAGCAACACCTGCTCCTATTCAGGCAACATTCTCCAACTATTTATTGAGTACTTACCATGCTCTAGGCACTGTTCTAGAGCTGGGGATACAGCAGTGAATAAGACAAAATGCCCTGCATTCGTGGTACTTATGTCTCTAGTAGGGGTAAGATACAACCAACAAACATGTAAAACAAGCACAGAAGGATGAGAGGAAGTGGGTGGGGTGCAATATTAAATACAGTGGTCAGAGGAGGCCTCACATTCAGATGACAGCTGTCCAATTGTACCAGTGTGGAAACCAAGGCACAGAAAAGTGAGGTTAACTCCCCAGTCACTCAGCTATTCCCAGGCTAAACTGAGTCTACAGAGCATAGGCTACCTCAGAGCTGGTCACTGTTCTACCAGGACATCTGCCGTAGGGGAAAGATGCTCAGTTATTGACAGTGAAATCCCACAGAGGTCATCCAGAGAACCGCCTCCACACCACGCAGATGAGACGACTGAAGCCCTGGGAATGAGTAGTAGTCCAAAATTCATCCCCCACCCCCACCCCCGTCCAATGTCAAGCTCCAGACTCAAAGGAACCAGGCCCGGGCTAGGGCAGAACTTGGGGCCAGGAGCATATCAGATATAATGACTAAAGCAAGGGAGAAATGGAAAAAGAAAGTCGAAAAGGCAGACTGCATGGGGCTGATCGTGCTTTCTGTACTGCTATCCCACTTATCCCGCCTCTCAGTCCCGCTCCCAGCCGCGTGAATCCCCAGAGCTTGGCGTGCGACTCTGAACCCATTCTACAGGGGTAGTGTGGTGGTGGCGGGCCCTGGGCCAGCTACCCGGGCTCGCGAACCCGGGTTGCTGCCCCTAGCCTTTGGGGCTCCGGGAGAAGAGAACAAGTCTTTCCAGTGAGGAGAGGCGTCCGGGGCTGCGAACCTCACCCCATACCCCCGGCGGCCGGTTCCGGGTTGAGAGGGGCCGTCAGTCTCCACCCCCACCCCCCACCAGGAGCTTGCCCTTCCGACTCCCCTGTCCTCACCTACCAGGCCAGGCGGTGCGGAAAGGGGCGAGCGGCCGGGTGGGCAAGCCCTCGGCACACAATCTAGGTCGATGGTCCGCCACGCGACTAGCAAAGGCGCGCAACCCTAAAGTACCCGCGAGCAGCAGCTCAGGGACCGCCGCGAGCCGCCCCGCCCATCGCGCCGCTCCCGGCCAATGAGCGCGAGCCGCGACGGCCGCTCCCCTGACCTCACTTCCGGCCCCGCCCGCCGGGCTCCGCGCCGGTCGGGTGCCAGGTCCCTTGGAGGCTTGTCCCGCCCACCCTGGGGCACCTGGCCCTCTATTAAGGTCTATGGGAGGAAATTAAGTCTGCACGGGGTCTGTGGCCATCTCAAGGGCGCGTTAGCAAACTGGGGCCCTGTCCCCGGCCGGGCCCGGCCCCTTCCACGCGCCCTCCCGGAAACTGTTTCGTTAGCTGGCGGTGTTTTTTAAACTGCAGTTGCAAGATGAGTTTAGTGGGTCGTGATCAGCACTTTTTTTTTCTTTTTAAGTAACCTGCAGTGGGCAGTTCGTGCATCCCCTGCTCGCCCCTGGTCCACCAAGTTCATTGAGGGCTTCTCCGTCCGTTCATTAGGACGGAGTTCAGCCCAGTTTTGTGCAGGGCAAGTACAGCCAGGCCTGAGGAGGAAGGGTGGTAACCAGTTACGGCACCGGGGCCCTCGGCAGGCGGGAAGGGAGCTAGATGCTCACGTGGGCTGAGCTCGGACAGGAGCGGGCAGTTGTGCGGCGCAGAAATTAAAAGAACCGCACACGTGGGTAAACAAATACAAGCTCTGAGGAGGGCCCGGAGCCAGGGAAGGCTGAGCTGGGACCGTATCGCTCAGCTAGGAAGGCTGAGCTGGGACCGTATCGCTCAGCTAGGAAGGCTGAGAAGGATTTAACCTGCTCAGCTTCCTTGCCTGGAAATTGTACCTCTCTCCACCTTCACGTGGGTGAGGCAGCAAGTAAAGTGCTTCTCAGAGCACTTGGATCACAGCAGCACCAAACACGTGGCCTTTCTCTGCCCTTCCAGCCCAGAGAGTGGCCTGTTTCTGTGTTTTCTGGTTACAACTGAGGCAACTAGCTGGCACTGGTGCTCCTTATGTGTTACCAGAACAAATCCATCCCCTCTCCCCCTGAGGAAGCCATCTGTCCTGGCTGAGGAATCAGCTGGAGGAGCCAAGATAAGAGTGAAATGTTTTTGGAGAGCCCACACAAGCATGTGAGTGCATCATTTTATTTCCCGATTCCATTTCAGCAAGGGAGTAAATGGCTCCAAATGAATGGTTGCAGTTGTCATCCATTTCCCCAAACTATTGTGCCCTGGCTTTGTCTTCTGTGGATCTGTTCTCTGTTTCTGGGCCTTCAAGTCCTGAGGGTCAGTCTCTGATGTGGGACAGGGATACAGCCACCCCTCCCAGGCAGCTGGCAGCAAAACATGAGAGGAGAACAACAGAGAGGTGGGGCCAACCATGGGAAAACCACATTTCCAGAGCCCAAAAAGGGCAAAAACAGTCAGACAAGAACAGAGGTGCTCCTAAGAATAGTGGGATGGATTCTAAAATTGGGACCTGAACACCTGGGCTAGGTAGTTGCTATACAACAGGAAACGGTTCCATGGGAGGGAGAAGGAGGAGAGCCAGGAGGCAGCTGGTGGGGGTGGGGAAGAAGCACCCCCATACACGCACACTTCCACACCAAAGTGTCTCTGGAGCATCACAACCCCCCAGAGGGCCTCTGACCACTGCCCACAGCCCCAGGGTTTTTCAGAGACATGCCAGTCACCTAGCACCCCCCATTTGGGCTGAGGGAAGCACCTGTGCCAACTGGAGTTGGGCAACTTTAAAGCTCTTGGGGAAGGACTAGCTCCTTCCTGAGTTTGGTGTTGTGGCTTTGGAGACAGGCAAATCTGGGGTCCAATCCTGATGCTGTCACTGTGTGATCCTGGGCACATCATTTGACCTCCCTGGTCTAAGTTACAACGACATTAACACTCCTAGCTACTGTGAGGATTAGATACAGTGCATGTAATGTGACTGGCCCTTGGTAGGAACTTAATGAACAGAACAAGTCATTGTCATTCCTGTCACTGTTAATTACTCCAACCGACCCCTGCTTGATTTAGAGGACAGGGCTGTAGACAGTACACCTCTCTGTCCTGAAGCACGATGCCACAGCCTCCCATAGCCTGGGTGACCTTGCCCAGGCCAAAGCTCCCAGATGCAAGAAAGGATACAGCATGTCTTGCAGGGGTGCCTGAGCCAAGGAGGCCCTCGGGAAAAGGTCCTCCAAGGAGGCCTGCAGGGTCTGGGCCATGCTGTGATCAGTCAGGAGACCCATGCTCTGGACCTGAGGGGAGAATGGAGCAAGGAAGACAGGCCTTCTCAGTGCCCACTCCATATAGGCCCTCTTTACCCTCTACCCCCTGCACACCTGACCTCCCATTGGCTCCTGTGGCCAGAGCTCCCACCCTCCACAGAGAAGATGGTGTGGAGGGTCTACCTCACAGTGGCTACACGGCATCCCCTTCTGACCCACCTGCAGGAAGAAGCCACGCAGAGCCTGGAGTGTGGTGTTTGAGAGGGTAGAGAGATCAGCCAAAGCCATGCCTTGCAGAACATGACCCACCTCTTCATGAGAGAGGACGCTGCTGCTCCGGAACCGCACAAACTGGCCCAGGGAGAGAAGCCCCAGATGTGCAGTGATTTGGCATCTTCTTCATTCATAGTCATTTCCTGTGCTCCTGCCATGCTCAGCACTGGACCAGGGACATAGATATCAATTCCACAAAACCCTACCTTCAAGGAGCCCAGAGTTGGTGGGCAGGGGTGGGGTTGTGTCATGGAAAGTGGGGTAAATGAGGCAGACTGGGAGACCCTGACTGTTCCCACCACTACCACCACCACCCACTGCCCCTCAGCCATGCACCTCACACTCATGGCCAAAATGGACTCTGTGTGGTTACACAAACACACCACCATGTGCTTGTATATCTGCTATTCTCATTTCACTACTTGGAATGCTTTTCCTCTTCTGCCTATTACTCCTATATAAGCCTCAGCTAAAATGTTACTTTCACTGCTAAATGCTCTTTCATTTTATTAAAGAAATACAGGCATTAATTGAGTGCTTACTACATCCACTTCCTCCCAGCTCTGGCAGAAGCAATTACTCTTTTCTCTGTGTTCCCATGCCAACTACTGATTAATTCATTGATCCACTTCACTATCATTCACAGGCTCACTGCTTTGTTGTTTATTTAATGGGCACTAACTGCATGCCAGGCACTTAGCATATCTTCTACTGTACTCTACCACTAATAATATCATATTTTAACTATTAGTTTCCTTGTCTATCTTCTTCTCTAGATTGAGGGGCCCTTAAAGGCAAAGCATTTGGTTCATCAACCTCTTTGATACCTAGCATAGAATCTGGCATATAGTAGGCAGCCCTGGTCAATGTTTCATGAGTGAGTGAATGAAAAAGAGCATCCATGTCTTCTGGGGCAAGGAGATGTGGACATTTAGAGAAATTCTCTGAGCAGGCCTCTTGCAGAGTGAAGCCCTGCCCAGCCCCTTTACCTTCTTTGAGGATGAGGGTTACCTAAAGTAAGGTGTCCCTGGCCTCCTCAGGACCATCCAACTCATGACATTCTTCAGACCACAAGACCATCCTTTATGCACTTACCAGAGTCATGAGCCTCAAGATCTCAGGTCTAAGGAAGGAATTCTCTCCAGCATCCAGGAGGGTAAACAGCAAAAACCGATTCCAGGGCTGGGAGGCCACATGGAGTGCTACGGGAAACATCAGCACCCTGGGTTGTTAATGTTGCTTTTCCAAAGGCCTTGGGACATTGCTAAAGAGGACTTTCTCCTATTGGCTCAAAAAGCGGCTGCTCAGCTAGAGGCAGGGCATTGGACAAGCTAACCCCAGGAGGCTTCTTTCTTCTCCAGGCTTCTATCCACCTATGCTGCCTGGCTCAGGGAGACCACAAATTCCACTATGGTGGGAAGCAGGCAACAGGAAGGGATCTGCCACTTAAGAGCTTTGTGACCTTGGTTGGGCAAGTTACTTGACCTTTCTGAACCTTAGTTCCTCATCTGTATAATGGTCATGACAGTGCTCTTGCAGTGTTGTTAAAAGAATGAAACAAAATGAGTGTGAATCACAGAACAGGGGATGGGAATCTGGAGTGGGAGGGTGGCAGGGGCCCCCCTCCAATCTTCCCCATGGGAACATCAGAAAATGGGGAGGTTTCTACCAACATCTGGGCTCCGGGCATGCAGATAGTCAAGCAAGGCCTCCAGGCAGCCAACACAGGCGTGGGACAACAGCGGGTCCTTCTGCAAACAAAAACAAAACCCACAAAAGTTCATGTTAGATTTTGCTACCAATGAGTTTTGCTGCCAACCAAGAAAAAACATTTGGTTTTCAGAATAATATGGATTTCAGAATTTCGGATTTGAGATTGTGGCCCAGTAGATAATCAAGAAATGTTTGTTGGTTTCATCTCTCACCCACACACAGAGCACAGTGCTCATACTGGTGATTTACCTACATTCAGAGCTTGCTTTGTTTCAGAAAAAGAGATGGGCCCTGGGCCCCATTAAGAGATTCAGAGATTACAGACTCTTTAAGAGCCTCACAGTTTATCTGAGCCAGTGGGTTTCAACCTTTTTTAAAGCAGCAGAGCCTTTCATTAAACAAAATGTTATGCTCTAATAAGCATATCAAAAGATCTCATTATCATCAGTCACTAGGGAAATGCAAATTAATACCACCAAGAGAGGGGCCGCCCAGTGGCGCAGCGGTTTAGTCCGCTCTTGGCAGCTCGGGGTTCGCGAGTTCGGATCCCGGGCGCCCACCGACGCGCTGCCTGTCAGCCATGCCGTGGCGGCGTCCCATATAAAGTAGAGGAAGATGGGCACGGATGTTAGCCCAGGGCCAGTCTTCCTCAGCAAAAAGGGGAGGATTGGCAACAGATGTTAGCTCAGGGCTGGTCTTCCTCACAAAAAAAAAAAAAAAAAACCACCAAGAGATACCACTACACACCCACCAATAGCTAAAATTAAAAAGACTGACAATACCAAGTGTTAGCCAGAATGTGGAGCAACTGGAACTCTCATATACTTTTGATGGGAAGGTAAAGTGGTGTAGCCACTTTGGAAAACAGTTTGAAGGTTTCTTATAAAGTTAAACATACCATATGTGATAGGCAGAATTTTAAGATGGTCCCATGACCTTTGCTCCCAGATGTTACTCCTGTGATTATGTTACATTTTATGGCAAAAGGGAGACTGTTTGAGTGGGCTCAATATAATCACACCAGCCCTTTAAAAGCAGAGTTTCCTCTGGCTGGTGGTAGAAGAAGAACCAGAGGGACTGGAAGTGTGAGAAGGACTCAACATGCATTGCTGATTTGAAGATGGAGGGGCCCGTGTGAAAAAGAATATGGGCAACCTTAAAGAGCTGAAAGAGGTCCCTGAGGAGGAAGCAGATTCTTTCCCAGATCTCCAGATAAGCACCTAGCCTGGCCAACACATTGTGAGACCCTAAGTGAAGAACCTGGTCGAGCCCACCCAGACTTCTGATATAGAAAATTGTGAGATAATTAATGGGTGTTGTGTTAAGCCACTAAGTTTGTGGTAACTCGTTACACAGTAATAGAAAACTAATATGTCATTTGACCCAGCAATCCCACTCCTAGGCATTTACCCAAGAGAAATGAAAACATACATCCACACAAAAACTTGTACTTCAGTATTAAGAGCAACTTTATTCATAATAACCAAAAACCTGGAAGTCCCAAATATCCATCAATAGGTGAATGGATAAACAAATTGTGGTACAGCCATATAATGGACTACTCACCAATAAAAAGAAATTAAATACTGATATACAGAACAATATGAATGAATCTCAAAAGCATTAAGCTAAGTGAAAGAAGCTAGCCACACAAGACCACATATTGTATGAGTTCATTTATATGAAATTCTAGAAATGGTAAGACTATAGTGACAGAAAGCAGATCAGTGTTTGCTGAGGAAGGGGGATAGGGAGAGGGGACTGACTACAGAGGGGAACAAGAGAAATTTTTGCGGTGATGGAAATGTTCTATATATCATGATTGTGGTGGTGTTTACAAAACTGTATACATTTGTCAAAACTCATTTAATTATACACTTAAAATCGGTGAATTTAATAAAATTCATGTAAGTTATAGCTCAATAAAACTGATTTTTTTTAATGTAAAAATAAACTAACAGAAAAATCTTATGCTCTCCTCATGCTATTCTCTGGAAGGCAGCAACCAGGTGGTTAAGGCTATGGGGCAGATTTGGGTTTGAATCCTTGCTGAGTCACTATCTCTGTGACCCTGGCCAAGATTATTTAAGCTTGCTGAGTGGGGATAAAAAGATTACCTGGGTTGCTGAGAGGGTTAGATGAGAAATGGATACAGAATGTTTAACCAGTGTTCTGCACAGAGTAAACACTCAATAAATGGTGAATATCTTAGTGAAATGCCTAACAGAGGAAACACTCCCCCTCTTTAACAACCCCTAAGTCTCCTCCACAGAACCTCTAAGGCCTCCAGGGCACTCAGCTTGAAGTGGTTGAGCTAATCCGCTCACCTCATTCTACAGCTGAGAAAACTGAGACCCAGAGAGACGATACTTGACCTGATGACACATGGCTAGTAGATGGCAGGTCTAGAACCAAATCCTAGGCCTTGTACTCTTTCTCCTTCTCCAGTCTAAAATTAACACTTAACCAGTGGGCATTTCCAGCTTCTTCCCAGGAACCCAAGGCCACACAGCCATGGGCCAGCATGCCCCAGCTTCCCCACCTGGTGAGGAGCTGTGGCCCTAGTGCCACTCTCTGACTCTGTGTCCATATTACCCCATACAACCAGCAAGGGCCCCCCCAGATGGTGGGTGAGGAGCTGGGGCCACTGAGTGCTAGGAAAGCCAGGAACTACCACTCAGGTAACAATGGCACCTGTTCACAAGATGTACTTCTTGGGACTCTAAAAGAACATGGATTTTGTAGTCAAAAAGACTTAGGTTTGAATCCTCACCTAAAAGTGTGTGACCCTAGGCAAAAAAGTTTACTCAGCATCTCTGGGACTCTGTTTCCTTGTCTATAAAACTGAGATGATAGTTTCTACCTTATAGAGAAATTATGATGAATAAATAAAGTATGTCAAGTGCTTGCACAGAGTAGGCACTCAGTAAACATCCTCTCCCCTTCCTCCCCACTCCCACTCTTCTAGAACCTTAACCTGACATCAACATCTGCTCTTCTAGGAATCATCCTTGAGATCAAATCCTCAAATCTTATAAAACTAATTAGCTCACTGATTCCCAATTTGATAACAACACATTCCATCCTACCCCAATCAGAAAGCCAAGTCTGAGCACAAAGGATATCTATTTCTTCCCTGCTCAGGTCCACTCTTTCCCCTCTCCCAAGGCTCCCCACAGATGTAGCAGCTGGACTGGAATCAGAGAAGTAAGCCTGAAAGAGCACTAAAACCATCTGACCCTGGTTAGCAAATTGTAGAAAGCAAAACCAACCAGTCCAGAGAACCTCATTCTGAACCTCCAGGTGCAGGGCCAAATGAAAACACGTAGCTGCTTTGAGTGGGCTAAGCCACTGTATCCCTTCAAACCCGATACTTGTCAACACCTGTTCAATGCATACTTAAAGGTGCAGCTGAGCACTGGGGCAGCAGAGCTGAGGAAGCAGCCTGTAGAAGCGCCTCTCTCCCCTCAGCTCACTCCACTCAGCCAGTCCAAAACCCTGCAATCTCGCCCTCCTCCAGAGATAGGGACCACCCAGAGCATACCCCTGGACTCACATTTCCTTTCCCAGAGTAGCACCCACCCCTCCCCTCCACCAACTTCTCCCCATGGAAGGAGAAGTGACTAGTCCAACTGATACTCTGAGAGGAGAAGCACACTCAGCTCAGACTCTACAGCAGACTCTCATCTGAACCCATTGTCTACAGAGATGGTATGCTTTGGCCAAAGGGTAGGTTTACCAGGAGGTGGGGCATGGAGTCCCAGGGTTGTCCAGCTTTGCCTGTTACTGGGTAAATACATTTAATTCTGGGGTGAGCTTGTTGGAAGGCCACTGTGGCCATATACACAGCCATTTTCTCCCATCGACCTTACCAATAAAATGGAGGTTTTGATCTTCTGATTTCTGTGTCTACTACCGAAATAGTTTCAAATTGGGAAATGGTGGGATATGGGACCAGAGCACTCCTCATTAGCCCTCTAATCCCAATCAGGGTCTCAGCTCTGCCCCAAATTGTTTATGCAATATTTCCTTCTAATCACACACGATTCCTGGAGTTCTAGTCAATACAAGATTCTTTTCATTACATCCCCAGAGCTATTTGTGCTCCTGACAGAATGGACTACCTCCCAGCTCTGCCCAGGAAATGGACCTCTGGGAAATGGTTTGAGAACTTCATTTGCTCTGCTCTTCCTCCACCTCTTCCCAGTAAATCCTTTATGTCTAACCCAAGGTCACCTTACAAGTTCTGTGACTGTTGCAGTCACATGACCTCTCTGAGCTGCAGTTTTCTATTTCATAGGGCTGGCTTATGTGAGAACCGCATGAGATCATAGGCATGAAAGGGCTAGGGAAACTGAAAAGTGCTAAAAACTGTACGAAGCGTGCTGACATTGCTACTTTTAATTCTACTTCCAGTCTCCTTCACCTCAGTGACTTGGGTCTATCATCCTACAAAGTACTCCTGGACCTCTGTTTCATGAGTATTCCCTTCCCTAAGACAGAATCCCAGTGTTGGAAGAAACCTTAAGTGTCACCCAAACCAACACCATTTCGGCCCTCCAGCAGGAGTTCTTGCTGGAGACACCTGGTTTCTGCTTAGAAACCCCCAGCCACAAGACACTCCTCTCCTTTCCTCCCAAGGCAGCCCCCTCTACTGTTAAACAGTCCTAGCCATGAGAAAGGGCCTCCCCCTGTAACCACAGGCCCTCTAAGACCAGTTCAAACTGACCCCATCTTATCAACAGAAGGTTTTTCAGTGCCAAGCCAAAAATTTGCAAGTCACATAGCCAAAGCACACACAGAAGAAAATCTTGACCTGAAATGACACTGGAACCAAAGATTTTCCCTACCAAGGAACCAAAGGACCAGGACAAGACTAGAACTTGAAAGTCGGACTCTTATCAGAAGCAAGGGGTTGGCTGTCTAGGAAGATCCGGTGTTAAAACCCCTTCCACAACTTACCATAAATATTTAAAGCCTTACCATAAATGTTTAAAGCCCTCCAATTGAAACCTAACCCACCAGTGTTTCCATGGTACCACGTTTCAGTATACCAGCCTGTTCTCCCTAATCTCTGTGGGGGATCAGAATTGGCCACCCAAAAGTGTCTATTTGCCTTGATTATTTTTAAGAACAAAAGACTGAAAGAAACTTTGGCCTTCCCACTGACTAAAAGAATTTAAGATAGAAGGCCTGTCCCCAGGACAGCCCATCACCATAGATAACTCTGGGTGTGCATGGACTGGGAGGGTCCTTGCTGAGCCCATTCTTATCAAAGCTCTGAAAACCAAGTAAAAGTAGAAGTTACCCTTTGTAAGAGACATTTACATTTGTAAGGGAAATTTCCATTTGTAAAGATATCTCCCTCTCTGTACCAAGAAGAAGGGGGGATGACCTTATGTCTAGAAACTCTTATCAATAGGGAAGGCGAGGACTTAAATCTGCATATTAACCTTACTCTTGTTTACTGTGTTTTTCTGGTAATCTCCCATAGCTGATTCCACCCCCCCCCCAACATCCTCCTTTGTCTTTAGCTGAAGATAGTATTTAAGATGACAACCTCTGCCATTTTGATGAGTTACCCAGTTCTTCCTGGGTCTCTCCCATGTATACGTGTTATAAACCTTTGTTTGATTTTCTCCTGTTACTCTGTCTCATGTCAATTTAATTCACACCCTAGCCAGAAGGACCCAGAGTGGGTAAAAGATAGTCTTCCTCTCCTACACCTCTTAAGCTTTGCCCCAAACCCTAAATCAGGGAGACAGATTTGAGAGCTTTGCCTCCTGTCTCCTTGCTGGTTGACCTCAAAATAAAGCCTTTTCTTTTCTCAAAAGCTGATGCCACAATAATTGGCTTTTTATGTATATCAGGTGGGCAGAGTACCCCAATTTTGTGAGGTAACACTCCTGTCTTCCTGCAGCTCTACCCACTGGCCTAGGTCTCCATCTCCAAAGAAACTCAGAACAAACTTACTTCATTTCTACTCCAGAGACACTCAGAAATTTACAGTCTTGTGGCCCCTCTGAGAACTAAGCAAAAGGAAAGTCAATTTCAGCTCCTTCCCCCACTTCCATGCCACCCAAATCACTCCAGTGACCACAGCCCTTCTTTGAATCCCTCCGCTACCACTGACCTGCTCTCTTCCCTCCATGTGACCCAGCATAGTGAACCCTGGACAACCTTTCCATTCTCACTTCAACTAAGAATGGAGGCTGTTCTCGCAGGCTCAAATTGCTTAATGCTGAAAGACTCCTTTTATCTTGCAGATAGAGAAAATGAGGATCAGTAAGAGGAAATGACTTGCTAAACTCCATCAGAGTTAGAAGCTGGGCAGGGGCTACAATGCAGATCTGTGTGACTCTGGCCAGTGCTCCTTCCATTGCATTGCCCTGGGCCACCTCAGACTGCTGAAGATTCTGCACACTGCCAGCATTCAATCAGTGATGCCATGTGACTGCTTTGGCTCAGAGATGTCAAGGAGGACCAGCACACAGTGCCCTAGCTTAGGCCTCATTGTCATTTTTTTCCCCTTGATACCATTTTTTTAAAATAACGGCTTTATTGAGCTACAATTCACAAACCATAAAATTCATCCTTTTAAAGGTATAATTCAGTGGTTTTAGTATATTCAGAGTTGTACAGCTATGTAATTCCAGAATATTTTCTTTTTTTTTTTTTGTGAGGAAGATTAGCCCTGAGCTAACATCCATTGCCAATCCTCCTCTTTTTGCTGAGGAAGATTGGCCCTGGGCTAACATCCATACCCATCTTTCTCTACTTTATACAAGATGTTGCCACAGCATGGCTTGACAAGTAGTGCATTGGTCTGTGCCCAGGTTCCAAACCTGTGAACTCTGGGACGCAGAAGCGGAGTGCACAAACTTAACCGCTATGCCACCAGGCCAGCCCCCAGAATATTTTCATCATCCCAAAAAGAAACCCCATACTCCTTAGCAGTCACTCCCTATTACCCCACCCTGCCCCACCAGTCCTAGGCAACCATTAACTACTTTCTATCTCTATGGATTTGCCTATTCTGGGCATTTCATGTAAATGAAATCATTTAATATGTGGCCTTTTGTGTCTGGCTTCTATCACTTAGCATGTTTTCAAGGTTCATCCATGTTGTAGCATGTCAGTACTTCATTACTTTTTATAGCCAAATAGTTTTCGATTGTATGTATATACAATTTGTTTATCCATTCATCAGTTGATGGACATTGGAGTTGTTTGCACTTTGGGGCTATTATGAATAGTACTGCTATGAACATTTGTATACAAGTTTTTGTGTGGACAAATGCTTTCAATTTTCTTGGGCATATACCTGGGAGTAGAATTGTTGGGTCATATGGCAATTCCATGTTTAGTTTTTTTAAGTACTTCCAGGCTGTTTTCCACAGTAGCTGCACCATTTCACATTCCCAACAGCAATGGATGAAGGTTCCAATTACTCCACATCCCTCCCAACATTTGGTCTAGTCTGTCTTTTTTTATTTTAGCTATCCCAATGGATATGAAATGGGCCTCACTGTCATTCATTTGGGTTATTGCAACAACCTCTTGCTCAACAGTCCCCTTGCCTCCAGGCTTTCTCCTCCTACTCATCCCTACTATGGCTGCCAGAGTGATCTTTCAAAAACACAGTCTGATAGAAGCCTTTCCATAGCTCCCCACAGCACTTCTTAGCCTGGCACATAAGGCATTGCCCAATCTGGCCCCTGCCTAGCTTTTCAGTCTCATCTTCTACTTCTCACCACACTCCCACACCCCACTATGCACTTTCATATTATTGATTTTTGCTCATGCTGTCCTCCCTGCCTGGAGTGTCCTTCCCTCTATCCCTGCCTAACACCACTCAAGGCTGAGTTCAAATGTCACCTCCTCTGTGAAGCTCCTCTGATTCCCCATGCTGGGGACGTTTTTGCCTAACAGAAGTTTACAGTTTTACTGAAGACAGAAATGCAAACTACTGATGATATAATAAAATATGATAAATGTGATCCTTAATACAGGGCTGAATAAACCATTCTGGGAGCTTTGGAGAGAGACAGACTTCCACTATTCTTGGATTACTGTGGAATAAATGTTTCCTGAATGTATGAATGATTGAACAAATGAAGAGCTATTTTTGATTTTATTTATGTATTATTTTTATGAGGAAGATTAGCCTGAGCTAATATCTGTTGCCAATCCTCCTCTTTTTGCTGAGGAAGATTGGCCCTGTACTAACATCCATGCCCATCTTCCTCTATTTTATGTGGGATGCCTGCCACAGCATGGCTTGATAAGTGGTGCGTAGGTCTGCGCCTGTGATTTGAACCTGTGAACCCCAGGCCGCCGGAGCGGAGCCCGCAAACTTAACCACTACGCCACCGGCTGGCCCCTAAAGAGCTATTTTTAAACAACAAATCTGTGGAAGGGTCTGAGGGAGGCTTAACTCAGTCCAGAGGGAAGGACAGAAAAACAGAATGACTCTTCCACACACTTCCTCTGGGTGTGTGACAGAAGGGGCACTGTGGCTAAAAGCAGAAGGCCAGGGAATTTCTCAGGAGTGTGGCAGTGACAGAACGGAGGAAGGGGCTAATTGGTCCTGTTCATCAGGCAGTAACAGGGACAGTGACTGCGAGGCTAAGCCAGGCTCCTCACCAACACTCTCCTATCACCAGTGCAGGGCACAGTAGCCTCTACATGAGGGATTCATGACTTATTCCAGTTGGTTCCTCTTTCCAGGGACTGCTGAGAGCAGTCAAAAACTTCCAGAGACAAATACTGTTTGATTCTACTTATATGAGGTAATTGGAGGAGTCAAATTCATAGAGATAGAAAGTAAAATGGTGGTTGCCAGGGGCTGGGAGGAGTGGGGGGAATGGGGAGTTATTGTTTAATGGGGACAGAGTTTCAATTTGAGAAGATGAAAAAGTTCTGCAGATGGATGGTGGTGGTGTTACCACAACAATGTGAATGTACTTAACGTCACAGAACTGTACACTTAAAAATGGTTAAAATGGTAAATTTTGTTATGTATATTTTACCACAGTTTAAAAAACACCAAAACTGCCAGAGGCAGAGGAGATTGTCACAGGCCTGGTGACACCTAGGCTCTTGGGCAGGGGAGGTGAATGGTGATGGTGTTACAATAAATCACTGGCCCCTTAGTGTTTAGGTTATTGGTTTGAAGAAGGCTTTTCACTACTCAAGGCCTAGTTCAAATGCAACTTCTCCTGTGGAGCCTTCTTTGATTCTTTGTGTTTCCTACAATCTGTGAGTGCTTAACTGGCTGGAACTGTGTCATATTCATTTCTATGTCCTCATTCATTCATTCAACAAACATTAAGGGATGCCAATTCTATGCCAGGCTTTATGCTGGGTATTGAGTTTAAGGGAATCATTTTTCCCCTATGTTCTGAATATTAAAACAAGAAGTTCAGCCCTTTCAGAAACAGAGAGAAAGCATTTGCCCTTCCTCCCACCTTTAACTGGCTCTTCCTCACTCAAGCAGAGATTTACCTAATAGGTGAGATGCTAGCTTAACACCTACTGTGCCCTCAGGGAAGGATTAAGGTATTAAAGGTCTTGCTCCCATGAACTTAAACTCTTAAGATCTTGGCCAGCTGGCTAAGTGTCCATAATGAAAACATGATTTTCCCGCTTATTTCCTTTCCTGGTCTGGCCTGGGGGAAGTAGGGTGGTTTAAAAGATCCTTTTGGATAGACGTGATAAAGCTAGTATAGTAAAACGTTGATGGTAGAATCTAGGTGGTAGACATATGAGTGTTCTCTATAAAATTCTTTCATCTTTGCTGTATATGTGAAAAATTTCAGACCAAAAAAAGACCCATTCTGACCTTAAGTCCCAGCTACATTCTACTATGTGTTTACCAGCAATAAAGCTGATGTTTTTGTTCTCATCTGATTTCTCAACTGGTTTTGAGCCCACAAGGGGAACAAGACACAACGATTAACAAGACACAGTCCCTATCTTTGAGGAGCTCACAGCCTGGGGAAGACTGATATGAAAATGGGAACTTACAACAGAGAGAGCTAAGTACTATGACACGATAGAGGTTTGATCGATAAAGAGCACAGAGCCTTGTGCATAGTTGTGCTGGGAGGACAAGACTCAGCAACCACAGAACCAGTACAGGGCCCACTCCTGGAGCATCTTCCATCTCCTTACATTTTCCAACTTCCCCCACCTTGTGCACAGGCCCAGTGGGGATCAATTCTTGAACATAATCTCCCACAACCAACAGCCATATCATATACATGTGCAGTCATTATCTGGGCACCAAGTGGAATCTACTCAATTCGAGGCTCCCATCCCACCCCCAGGAAGTCTCTGCAACTCCTCTCACTCATGTGCTGGCTCCCCCCTCCTCCCCTCCTCTTGCTCCATGAACACCTTGCCATCAGATCAGACTGTCTGTCTGTCTTGGGCAAGCTCCAAAGGGCAGGAAAAGAGAGTCCAAGTCTAACTAAAACAGCATAAACAACTAGGGCTTTGGTCACCCTACAGTGACCAGCTCATATTTGAAAATAATAGACAATAAGCTCCTTGAAAGAGAAGAAAGTACTGGGGAATCAAGGATGGGAAACAGGCCACAAGACCAGGGACAGGGAATGAGTCCATATCAGAGAACAAAATGGTGCTGCTGTCAAGACAATTCCATCTCTGATGCCCCCTGCCCTTGGGGACCTAGGACAAGTCACTTTGTCTTTCCAGCCCAGCTCAAGCACCTCCCCCAGGAAGCCTTCTCTGACAGCTAGCCTCATACTCACCCTCCATCAGCCTATTAGTTACATCCTGTGCCCCCACAGTGCTGTGTGTCCCTTTAACCCAGCACTGACCACACTGAGTTATCACCTCCTGTCTACATGGCACCATTCCCACACCCTAACTGTTAACTCCTGAAAGGCAGGCACCTGACCTATCTCCATGCCCCCACCACCCTTCATAGTATGTGATGGCTGGATAAGCAATGATCGCCGAGAGTCCTCTAAGCTGTAAAACACAAACCCCTTGGGAGTGTGTTTTGCTTGCCCAGGATCCATTCCTCCTTCTTCTGGGAACAATTTTCTTCTGCAGAACCATACCTCTCTCATGTTCATATGGGTTATGGAGAGCTGACAATATGCCCCAGCCTCCAGGGCACTGAACCAAGTCAGGTCAATCAGAGCGTCCCACACCCTGGCCATAAGTGATTGGCACATTACCTGAGCCAGGCTAATGAGACTCAATTCTGGGGACTACTAGGAAAGAGAAACTTTCTGCTGGAAGGATATAAGCCAGGAGCTACTGTTGGTCATCCTATCATCCCATGACAATAAACCTGACAGAAATGCAGAGCAAAGAGATGGAGACAGAGTTATGATGACATTGTCTGAGCCTTTGGGATCTAGCTGTGCCTGAAGCCAGTATTGACCCCTGGACTTCTTGGTTATGAGAGAATTTGAGTTTCATTCTGTCACTGTAACTTTAAAAGTCCCAATCAATCCACTCTCCAGGCCTGGTGGGAATACCAGGCTCTTGACAGGCAGCCACCCCTTCCTGCTCTTGTCCTGGGAGAAGCAGGCTCCACCGCCAGGGTCCCACTCAGCAAGGTCCTTACCTGCACCAGGAGGTTCTGCAGTCCGATGACCAGGGACAGCACTTGTGATGTTCCCAGTGGAGCTAGGACAGTGTCCTCAGGGGCTGGTGGTGGCCGGGTCCCTGAGGGCACCAGGGTTACCAGAGTAGAGGAAAAGCTTTGTTGCAGGGCTGTCCGCAGGAAGCATAAGATGGCAGCTGAAAGCAAGAGACTCTTTACACCCAGTTCCTGCCTCCTTCCCCACCTCCCACCCAGCTCTGTCACAGGGAGAAGACAATGGAGATAATAAAGGCTAGTGTGGGAAGGGTGGTCTCATCTCAGAATCTAGGGGAAAACCGTTTCTTTTCCTGCTAGAGGCCCTGGGGCCCACAGTGCCCACCTGAGAGCAGCGCAGCCTTTTTCTTTGGAAAGCTGAGGGCCTTCAATAGTTGATCCAGTTCCACGGACAGTGTCTGGTGAACCTGGCACGGCAGGGGTAAAGGGATAACCCCTACATTCTGGGAGCTTGGACAGAAAATAACCTGACCCAATATCTCTTCTACCCACCCACACATACCCGCTGCATGCAGAAGGACAGAGGAGGCCACACAGAGACCTATGAGCCTCGCCAGTCCTGGATTTAGGAGTGTGAGAAGGAAAACCAAGCCTGTACCTGGAAAACCCTTCTTTTCTCAAATCTCCCCGATCCGCAAGGACCTCCTCCACCAGGGAGCCTTCCCCAGCCATCTGTGGTTCATTCTCTGCCTCAGCCCACCATCCACCTAACTTATATCTGGAGTCAGACAGCCCAGAATCAAAATCCTGGCTCTACCACTTGCCAGCTGTGTGGCCGTGGGCAAGTCACTGCACTGTACATCTCTCAGCCTGCTTCACTTTCTTCATCTATAAAATGGGGACAATGCACCTGCTTTTACTCCCTCCAAAGCTATTGTGAACAGCTGAGGATCAGCATTGGTGAATGTCCTCCTTAATCTCAAAGCAATGTCCAACCTCAGGGGTTGGTTGGGGTGGCAGATTCAAACCTGTGAGTCTGCTCTGCTCTCCTCACTCAGAACACTAGCTGCCTCAAGGTAGGAACTTCTCCTCTGCTTGGATCTATCACAGTCTGGCACAAAGCAGTTCCTCAAAAATGCTTGTTGGCTGGTGGAATCAGCAGATTCTAGGCAGAAGAACCAACTTGTACACAGGTAAGGAGATACTATACTAATGTAAGATGTTAATAGAGGAAACTGTGCAGGGCTTATATGGGAACTCTGTACTATCTACTCAATTTTTCTGTAAATCTGTAACTATCCTAAAAATAAAGGCTATTAAAAAACAATCAACCAAAAACAAACAAACAAAGGTATGGAGATGTGAAAGAGCACAGCTGACTGGGAGAAGAGCAAACACTTGGTCGGAGGTCAGGGAAGGAGGATGGAATGGCAGAAAGTAAGGGTACAGAGGGGCCAAGTAAGAAGGTCTTGGTGGCCATGTGGAGGACAAAAAGGCCGCTGAAGGAATGTGGGCAGAGGAGAAGTGCAGACAGACTGTGGCTGCAGGGATAGGAGGCGAGAGGCTAGGAGATTGTGAATAGGCCACATTAGTGGTGAGGACAAACAAGAGGCCAGCGAGGGCAGTGGGGAGGACTTAAGAGTGGAGATAGTTAGTAGGTAATCGGCTAGGAGTGAGCTGAGGGCCAGGGCAGAGCCAAGGACAAGGTGCAGTCTTCCACCCAGGCAGGTGACTGCAGGGGTCTAGGTGGGCCCAACAGCCTCATGCAGAAAAGGAGAAGAGGTTCCTGTCCCAAATCAACGCCATGGGCAACAACCTGCAGATCTGCTATGGCATAGATCTGCCACAGCGTGCAGCCACCCTAGAGGCTAAACTAACACTGACTTCACAGCTTGCCATGCAGCACTTCTGCCTTCCTGTCCAGTCTGACTGTCCACTTCCTATATTCTAGCCACATAGTACCTCACCACTCTCCAAATATGTACACCACATCCTAACTTTGCGCAGCTTCATGCCTTTGCTCATATTGTTCTCTTTACCCGAATGCCTTTCCCCACTATCTTTGCCTGGTACAATCTTACCTTTCAAGGCTTTGCTTAAAGACTACAATACAAGTTCCTGAGGTGTAGGGTACATGCTGTATTTATTTTTCATTCCTCTGTGCCTAGAATACAGCCTGGCAGGTAGGTGATCCATGTGTGCTAAATGGATTAATGTAAACCAACCCAACATCAAACCTGGATGTTTTTTCCCCATTTTGTAGGAAAGGAAACTGAAGCTCAGAGAGTTAAATACCTTGCCGAGGTTACACAGCTAATAAACTACACAGGTGGGACCAGAACTCAAGATCTTTATCACTCCTTTGTGTGCCCCAAAGCCACAGGGGTGAGACACTAACCTGCAGACCGCCATCGTGCTGCTGGGCAGAGAAGGAGGCAGTGAGCAGCCAGGTGGAGCAAAGGAGTGCTGTCCCGGGAGAGCCCTCCTCGGCCCAGGTGAGCGCCAGCATCTTCTCCAGAAGCTTTATCAGGGCCGTGCTGCTCAGGAGCACTGCAGCAGCTGTGGAGGGTCCAGCAGGGCAGGGACCACGTGAGTTACACAGAGCCCCATCTCAGTGCCACCACGGTGGCTAGTTAGCACCCAGGGGGGCTTCACGCACATGTGGTGAATGAAAAAAAGGATCAGCTTGAGGTTCTAAGGGTTCCAGCGTCCTTCCAGAACTACAGGTTATCAGACCAGAAAGGACCTCATGACATCTGATCCAGCCACATCCGCCTCATTTATATTTTTATAATGGAAAAACTGAGGGCAGCAAGGGCCTCAGATACTGCCCAGCACCCACTCTCTTCACTATCCCAGCCTGGGCCCCAGCACCTCTTTTCTGACTGCCCGGTGTGGTTTGATGGAGGCTCCAATACAGGAAGTTGAAGGATGGCTGCAGGACATCCACATCAGTGGGGCTGCATTTCCCACACAGCTTGCTCACTACAAGAGACGAGAGTCCCCAGGCACCCCATCACACACCACTCCATGGCTTTAATGCACACCAGGACTCACACTTCTTACAGATAATGGCCCTCAACCAGCTAATTTAGGATGTCAGTCTTGGGGAGTAAGCACAAACTAAGTGTCCGTGGTATGACAGCCAGGAAAGAAACACAGTGACAAACCTGAAGGCATGTTCACATTCTGCATCTGAACAAACATCAGGCAAGCAGCCCACAGGTGCAGGTTAGAACAGACTGCACAAGTTTAGGTGGTCAAAAGTTATCCTATAACAGTGCTCATGCCAGCAGAGATCCCAGGTTGGAAGTTCTGCAGAGGTCATCTAGCCCAACTTGTCAGCCTCCGCAGGAAGAAAATCCAACCTCTGAATTCTTCCAGCAATGTGGCACTCACCACTTTTCCAGAGGAGCTCTGTAACCATCAATGTGCAGTTCCCTGAACTTGCCGTATGCTCTCTCTCACATCAGCCCCATCTGGCTAACTCCTTAACTCCTATTCAGCAATCAAAATTCAGCTCAAAGTTCATCTCCCCCATGAAGCCTTCCTTGACCTCTCAAGGCAAGACTAGATGCCTCTTCATGCCCCCCCAGCCCTCATCAGAGTAGTTACTACACTGTAGAGTAGACATCTATCGCACACATTCCTCTCCTCCTGGGAATTTCTACTCCTTCCTCCCCCACCCCCTACCACCCCAATATGACATCTATCTAAGTCTCTATTCACTTTTGTGGAAGCTACATCACACTTGACTTCTAATTGGCTTGTGGTCAACCAGATAAGCAAGCCCCTCCCACATCCTCACCCCTGAACTACTGTCCTCTATCCACAATGCTCTCAGATAAAAATACTCAAGGGTTATATGTAAATGTATATTACATTTCACATGTATGTTTCAGTCCATTATTCCTCCATCAGAGGCCCTTTTGATGGCTGATTTTGTCTCACACAGACCTCTTTCCCAGCTGAGTGTCATCCTTGACCTGACAGACAGGCCAGCAATGACCAGCACCAGGCTGGGCCTGGAGGCCCTTTTTGAGCCTGACACTCATCTTCTCATGAGGAGGTCTGGGCTCCAGGCAGGGAAAGACCCGTCCTCACCTGTGGCCAGAAGACCTGACAGTCCACAGGTACTAAAGACACACCATTTTTCCTATTAATTTCAACCTTTCCTCAACAAATCTTCCTGAAGGTACTGCCTGTGAAGTGGCAGCTGCATCAATGAGCAATGAAAGGTCCTAATGAGGTTTGGGGTGTGGGTAGAAAACAGGCCTAGAGAACTGTGAACTGGATCATCAGATCCTGAATCAGTTGTGGGGTGAGGTGGAGAACTAAACTTGTGTCAGGAAAAATGAATTTACACAGACAGTATCTGCTGAAGGCCTACTGTGAGCCAAGCACTGTGTGGCATTATACATCTACAGTTATTCCTTATCTCAACTCTAAATCAGGTAAGTACTATTATTTCACCTATGAGGAACCTCAGGCTCATAGAGGCTAGGTGATTGCCCAAGGTCGCATAGCTAGTGACTAAGTTGAGAACAAACCCAGGCCTTCCCAACTCCAGAGCTTATGCTTGTCACACAATGATATATATATTTTTCAGTCTCCCAAACACTCCCAGGGAATAAGCAGAGAAAGATGTAGAAGGTCCCTTAGCAAGAAGCCCACAGGAACAGACTGACCCACTAGCTTCTTCCAAAGGGATGAAAGGATGAAGAAAGGAGCAATGCCAGTGCTACTGAGGGAGCATCCACAGCACACCCAGCCCTGGGCCCTCAGGCACTGTCCTAAGTGGCCAGAGAACCTTGGTGAAGGAGCTTCATGGCCATGCTGTCCAGTTCTTGCTCTGACTCACTCCTCAGCTGCACCAAGGAGAGGAGGCTCAGCAGTAACGGCAGGTTCCCCGAGGCTGTGAGGAACAAGGAGGGCTGGTCAGGGGACCTGATGTTCAGATCCCCTCAAGGTCAGACAGACACCCCACCCCACTGTAAATGGTTTGCTAGGATTTAACCCTACTTCCTACCTTCTTCCTTCTTCACTGGGAACAGGGACAACTGATGTACTGAGTGCCAACTCTGGGTTGGGTACCAGGAATTCAATATTTCACTTAATTCCCTTAAAACCATGTGAAACAGGGATTGTTATTCCTATTTTGCAGTGAAGAAAATTGAAACCCAGAAAGGCCAAGTGATTTCTTCAAGGTCCCACAGCCAGTAAGTGGCAGGGCCAGGACTTGAACCCAAATCTGAATCCAATGCCCACAGTCTTTCCATATGTGTTTCCACAAAATCTCATGGCTCTTAAACACCATTATCAGTTAGATGTGGCTTATCCTGCCCTGCAAAGGAAGGACTCAGCTCTTCCAGACACCTCCAAACCCCCATCCTCAGTCAAGACTGGACGAAGCGCCACAGCTCCCCTCCCACTTCCTCTCAATTGCTTGGAAATTTAACTTAAAAATTCAACTTTCTAAAAATAGGAAAAGATAAACTAATCCCAGCCTTTTTCAGTGTCTTCATACACTGAAGCTTTCTTGACTCCCGGAAGTCCCAGTCCAGATTTGGAAACTATCCTTCTGGATCTCACTGGGAGCTTCCGATATATCACAGATCCACCCCCTTCCCGGCCCCTGCTGGCTGCTGCTGCCTCCCTGGCCTCCCCCATAGTTCCCACTTTCTTCTTCTCAACTGGGGGCTGCCATTCTTGTGACAAACAGCTCTGAGCACATGCTGTGCAGGGTGGGGACATGCATGCACACATCACATATATCCACTCATGCTAAACACATAGAGACATTAAATATAATTAAACACACTCACACCACCACACACACACACCCCCCAAGCCAAATATATTGAGCACTCACTCTCAAATGAGATAAAGTAGTAAAGTAAAGTAAAGGAGATAAAGTATAGCTTGATGACACACTGGTCTGACTTTTCTTTTGAAGAGAAAACTCTGATTCTCTCTCCTGGAGCAGACCTCATCAAGGAGAGATGCCTACTCCTTACTGACCTTCAGGTCAAAACATACCCCCAACAACTGCAGACTGACCTCCTGAGGGGGAGGCCCCACACTCCACCAGCAGATGCTGTAGGATCAGCAGGAAGTGACCTCGGATGAGACCACCCACTTGGACATCCTCATTCCTCCTCAAAAAGGTCCTCAGGACAATCAGTACCTTGCGAGCTGTGTCCACTGGGCTGGAATAGATAAGGTCCTGAACAGGAGAGAAGAAAGCCAGAACTCAGAGGGCACCACGGTTGGGGATAGGTAGACAGTGAAGAAGAAAGGGGCTGGGAAAGGACCCAGGATGATGGTGTCACAGAACCTGGAGAAGGAAGTGCTCACTTACTCAGCACCTATTACGTACCATCCTGTCGAAGAGGTCCATCCTAAACAGGAGGAAACAAAGGCTCAAAGAGATTATCTGAGGTGCCATAGGTCACATAAGCCAGTAAGTGGCACAGCTAGGATTTGAATGCAGGTCTCCTAACTCCAAGCCCAAAACTCTTTCTACTTTCCAGGATGCGTCTCTCATGCAAATGGAAGCATTAGGATAAAGAAGAGGTTATTTCAGGACAGGGGACCTGAGTATGCCTTAAGGGAGAAAATGAGAGGGGGATGGAGATGTCACAGGGCAGGGAGAGGATGGGTTAGGACAGATTCAGGGCAGGAAGGGAAGCGAGGACCAGGTCAGGCCTCTTCTTTGCCATGGTGTCTGGTTATTTCTGCCCTAAGCTGTAAAGCCTTGGGTTCAGAAGGTGGGAAAGACATTGCTTTTTATTTGCTTTCACAGTTATTTTAATGAGTATATGTTAAAGGCAAAGCCAGTCAGAAGCTGCACCAGAGGCTAACCCCCAGTTCCTGGCACCTACTAGCTCAAACAAGCCAATTCCTTTGGACAGGTTAACATAATGGGCCAGTTAGGGCTGGGTGCTATGAATCCAAGGTCACATACAGACTCCCTTTCCAGGGAGGACAGCTCCTGACACACAGAGAGACATGGCTACAGGGCACGTGGCCAGACAAATCCAAATGTGCTGATCACTGGGTGGCACTGGGGTGTCTGGGCTTGGCTCTTCACAAATCTCCATAGCTGCCAAAGAAACAACTATAATATCAATAGCAACCACTCAGTTAGACTCATAATGTCAGGTACTGTGCAGTGTTTAAACAGCAGCTGTATGTTTGTTTGTACATTATCTATATCTTCATAACTCTTCCAGGTAGGTGTCACCCCGATTTTTCAAATGAGGAAACTGGGGCAGATTAAGTAGTTTGCCTATCAAGAAAGCATTGGTGTTGTAAATTCCACTACACTATGAGTTAATGAAGGGCAGGGATGAGATCGGCTTCATCTTTGTCACCCTGTACCGACTCACAAAACATCTCTAGAAGGAGAGGATCATGAATTGGAGGGCTAGAGGGAATCTCAGGTCATTTCCCGTCAACTCTTTTACTTTATAGAGTATGAGGCTGAAGCCCAGAGGGGGCATGATTTGCCCCAGGTCACAAGGCCCAAGGCCAAACCAGTTTCTGGGGCCTGCTCCTTCACTACCGCCACATGGCTGCCTGAATGCCAGAGATGGTCTTTCAGAAACCTGAGTTAGTAAATGTTAAAGGTACTAAAGGAAGGGCCTACTCTGCCTTTGGTGGCCATGGTGAATGCTGGGAGAAGGTGTGCACCCCACCACACGGGTCAACGGGAAGGCTCTGGTGGGAACATAGCCCAGTCTGCAGTCCCTCCTACCTAGAGCTGTTCAGAACTCTCAGGGACTGGACTAACCAGGGTGATGTGGCCAAGCAGGGTACAAGCAGAGCTTCTGTGACATCATTGTTTTTCACATCTAAATAACCGACATGAAAGGCCACCCATTGATAAGAGTGGTAATTAACAGCTTTGTTATCAGCTGTTAACTACCCATATCAAAAACAGAAATTGGTACCAACACATATTTTTAGATTCTTTTCCCCTCCTATGGCTAGAAGCTGGGGAGAAATGGTAGGAATTATATATATATATGAATAGACAATAAAGCTGTTCCTCACTATTCTTTTTTACCACTGATGTTTCTAGGACCTAATTTAGTGAAAAACTCATTAACTTTAGGCTCCAGTCATGGTCTTGACCCTTATTAGCTATATGACCTTGGGCAATTCAACAAGCTTCTCTGAGATTAACACTTTTTATCCGGTTCAGAGTGAGTCAACAATCAGTGAATGATAGCCTACTGTATACAACATACCAAGAGTGTTACTACATATTTTGTCATTTATCCTCATGTTATCTCCATTTTACATGTGAGGAAACTGAAGCTCAGAGAAGCCTTCATCTTCCTGGATCTCTATGCAGCATCCAGTCCTAAGGGCAGCTCCTTGCTGTTGAGCTCTACCTGGTGAAGCACAAGGCTCCTCTCTGCCCTGCCCCCACCTCCTCCAGGAAGGAGGGATGATGAGGATGGTGTATATTCAAGGACAAGAACTGGGTCACCACAACAAAGGGTGGGGCACCTGCTCCAGCTTGTCACAGACAGGGACTCTAAGGATTTGGTCTCCTGAGATTCATTTTCTCTTTGGTTTTTGTCTTTTAAGTATTTCTGTCCTTTGAAGCTAGTGGCCTAAGATAGCCTTCAGCTAGGGAGGGGCCTCCACCCTACGAAGATCCAGACTGAGAAAGGGAAATTGGGAGAGGAAGATAATAGAACTCCATTTTAGACAGAAATGTCAAATAGATGGTTAGCTTTATGGATCTGGAGCTCAGGAGAGAGGTCAGGGATGGGGGCAGAGATTTGAGTCATCAGCATACGGCAGGGGAGGCAACCAAAGCCATGGGAATGAGACAACCCAGGGAGAAGGCACTGGATGAAAAGAGAGCCTAGGACAAAACTTTCAGAAACATTAACTTCCAAGTGCTAGCAGGGAGAAAACTATGAAAGAGACTGGGAAGGATTATCAAGAGAGGCAGGAGACAAACTGAGAATTTGTATTACTAAAGCCAAGAGTGTGTCAATAAAAAGGAAGTGGACAATCATTAAATACTAACAGGTCATATAAGATGAGAACCAAAAAGTCCACTGCAATTAGCCACAAGGACATCGCTGCTGATCCTGGTGAGAGTGATTTCAAGTAGCAATGGGGGCAGAAGTCAGTGGATGGAGGAATGAGTGAGAGATGATGATTTGGAGAGCAGAAAACTACTTCTCGGAATTTGGCTGTAAAGGAAAGGACATGAGAGTGAAAGGGTTGGGAGGGCAGGGACCAGTGAGTTTGGTTGAGGGTGGAAGACATCCAGAGCAACCAGGAGCAAGTCTAGAGGAGCTTAGACTCTCCTACTGCTCCACAGCCTCGTGTCATGACCGGAGATTTGTTTCCAGCCTCATAATTTTCTGATTCTCTCCCTGCAGTGATGCTTTATAAGCCCCTACAAGGTGACAGAGATGAAACAAGCATCTATGATTTCCTCAAGGGCAAGGAACGACCATATCTGAATTATTTTTGTATTCTCAATGCACAGTGCCTAGTAAGTACCAAATAAGTGTACAATAAATGAAAAAATGAGTGAATTCAAGGACTCTAATTTCACTCCTCCCTATCTTTGTCCAACCTCATCTCCTATGACATACCCTCCAAGCTCCAAAACCACACCAGACCACTCATGGTCTCTGAATTACAATAAGCAGTTTCATCCTGCTGTACTGGCCTGGCAAGATCCTCCCCCAACCCTCTGACTTGTCAAATCCTTTGAGGATCAGCATATACGACATCTGTCTGCCCTCCCTGCCACCCAAGCACTCTGCCTGACTTTTATTGCCACACTGTTAGTACAGTTGTGGTTTGCTGTGTCTGATTCCCTCACTGGCCTGTGGGGCAGGGACTAGGTCCAGTCCTTCCCTGTACCCCCAGTGCTCACACAAACAGCTCTCCCATTAGATGGAACACTGGATCACGGTTGGTTTCTCTCTTGTTCTGAGAGTCAGCTCGGTTTACTGGAAAGAACATTAGATAGGGAGTCAAAATCTGGGTTTTAATCTCAACTCTTGTGACCTTGGGCAAATCTCTCTAAACCTATTTCCTCATTTGTATAAAAAGAAAAAAAAATAAGATACCATCATTAGTATCTCTCTCAGATCTGAATTCATTTTTTTTTTTGAGAGACTTAGATCCAGACCCCTAATTCAACAGATCAGCAAATATTTTAAGTACCTACTATGTGTGAGGAACTGACCCTGAATACTTTATCTGGCAAAGAAAATCCAATATCTTAGCTCTGTCCATTGCTACTCTCCCTGGTGTCCCATCTTGCCTTCCTCCTCTATGCGCTAATGCTTTGTTTGTTTGTTTATTGATTGATTGATTGAGGAAGACTAGTTCTGAGCTAACATCCATTGCCAATCCTCCTCTTTTTGCTGAGGAAGATTAGCCCTGAGCTAACATCTGTGCCCATCTTCCTCTATTTTGTATGTGGGATGCCACCATAGCATGGCTTGATGAGCGGTGTGTAGGTTGGCGCCCAGGATCCAAACCTGCGAACCCCAGGCCGCCGAAGCAGAGCACGTGAACTTAACCACTATGCCACTGGGCCAGCCCCACTAATGCTTTATTTTTAACCCATTCCTTCTCCTTCCAAGGAAGAATTTGAGCCAAAGCATGAATGTGCCCCTGATTAAGCCAACACATATGTGACCTCAAAAAATGACAGATCTCAGGGATGGAAGGGGAAGATTTAAGTCTGAGTGGAGAGTGTGTGTGTGCATGTGTATGTGTGAACATGGACAGATGAGGTACCTAAGGGCGTAAGATATAAAACATGCAGGTGGTATTTCCACAATAGTCACTCCAATGAAGTCAGGGAATCATGTTTGTTGATGATAGGAACATCATCCCTATCGGGCTGTGTCATTCTTCCTGGACAAGGGAGGGGCCAAATAGGTGAACTGGCACTGAAGGCAGAGGTTCTAAACCAAGTGTCTCCTATACTGGTGTGCTGCAATCAGTTTGGGACCTGCCACTAGTAATTGCTCACTAAATACAAAGTGTCAAATGTACAAATAATTTTCCTTTTTAAAAAATATATAGATTACAGGAGTTACCTCTACAATAATGTCAATCTCATTTATTTGTTTTCCAATGTGTTTTCTTGAGTGGAAGGAAAAAAGGTGGAATTAAGGCCAGTGAGTTAGAAACTGCAGACAACAGGCAGCCTATTTATCTAACTGATGTACCTGATAGGAATTATAGAGATGTCTTACTTTATAAAAAAGCATTGGGGTTTCTAGTGATTCTGGACATGCCCAAGGGACTGTGTTGTACATGTACCATTATCATGTGAGTCATGGCAGAAAAAAGGCTGCGTCCCTCTGCAATCAGACATCTCCATCCACATACCCCAGGGATCTCTGCTGACATTAAACCCCTAGTAGAATCTGCTTGAGATGACAGGGAGGTGAGAGGGAATGGTGACTGAGATCAGCATTTCATAGTTATAATCCCTGGGGAGTAGAGAGGTACATATCTTTCAGTGAGCAGACTTCCATCAGACTTAGGACAGGGTATAGATTTACAGAAACCAGGCACCTGCCAGCCAAAAGGACCTCCCACTCACATGGAAACAGCAATAATTCCAGAGGTGAGCAGAAGCAGCTGCTGGTGCCTCCTGACCTCAGTAAACCAGCTCCCAGAGACAGAGGTCCCACCATCTCTGAATGCAGAAATGAGCAAGTGATCACCTACTAGCAAAATAAGCAGGACGCTGGGGCTGCTTCTGAATACGTGGAACAGGGCTGCTAAGCTGGCAGGAAGGGTGGGCTGCCCAGCAGAGGGGGCATCATCCAGCTCCTCATAGCTGCTCTCTTCCCAGGAGAACCAAAGTTCCAGGACACGGTGCCCAAATCTACTCATCAGCTCTGGATTCAACAGGAAGAACCTGGGCAGGAGGGGGTGGTGGGTGTAGACTAGGTGCAGGTCCGGAATGCCCTCTAGGAATTTTCTGATGGCACTGACCACAGCCTGGAGGCAAAGAAAGAAAGGGGCTAAATATACCTCGCAGAGGACCCAGGAAACCACAAGAAACATAGCCAAGACATGACTGGGAAAAATGTACTGGCATCTCAGTACTCCAGGACACCTTCAGAGGCTCATCCCAGCACCCTCTTGTGAGAAGAAAGCCCCACAGTGCTTACCTTATGACCGTGGTTCTCAACTAGGGGTGATTTTGCTCTCCAGAGGACATTTAGAAATGTCTAGAGACATTTTTAATTGTCTTGACTGGGGAAGTGCTACCAGCATCTAGTAGGAGAAAGCAGGGATGCCCTAAATATCCTACAATACTCAGGACAGCCTCCCACAGGAAAGAATTATGCTGTACAAAATGTTAATAGTGCTGACACTGAGAAACCCAGCTCTATAATACTACAGTGTGTTGTAATTGTCAGCACATGTGTCTACCTTCCACGCTAGACTTGAGCTGCTTGAGGGAAGGGACTGTGGCAGATTAATCTGTGTACTTGGCATATGGCTGGGCACAGAGGAGGCAAAGGTGTGTTGAATCATTTATTAACCCTCAAAAATCTTTGTCTTCCCATTGCACATATAACACAATTCAAATTCCTTAATATGTTATTCTAAAAGTTTTATAGGTTATAGTTTTGGCTCTTTCATTTAGGCCTTTGATACATTTTGAGTTAATTTCTGTGTATAGTATGAGGTAAGGGTCCAACTTCTTCTTTTGCATGTGGATATCCAGTTGTTCCAGCACCATTTGTTAAAAAAACTATTCTTTCCTTATTAAATTGTCCTGGCATCCTTATCAAAAAGCAACTGACCATAAATATATGAGTTTATTTTTGGATTTTCAATTATATTCTATTGATCTAGATGTCTATCCTTATGCCAGAACCACACTGTCTTGATTACTGTAGCTTTGCAGTAAGTTTTGAAATCAAGAAGTGTGAGTCCTCCAACTTTGTTCTTCTTTTTCAAGATTATTTTGGCTATTTTGGGTCCCTTATATTTTCATATGAATTTTAGGATCAGCTTGTCCATTTCTGGAAAAAAAAAGGCAACTTGGATTTTGATTGGGATTGTGTTGAATTTACAAATCAATTTGGGGAGTATTGTCATCTGAACACTATTTAAAGTCTTTTTTCCCTAGTTTTATTGAGATACAGTTGACATACAACATTGTATAAGTTTAAGGTGCACAACATAATGATTTGACATACGTATACAATGTGAAATGATTAACACAATAAGTTTAGTTAATATCCATCACCACACATAGTTACAAAATTTTTTTCCTGATGAGAACTTTTAAGATCTACTCTCTTAGCAACTTTGAAATATACACAACAGTATTGTTAGCTATAGTCATCATGTTGTACATTGTATCCCCAGAACTTATTTATCTTATAACTGGTTATTAAGTCTTCTGATTCATGAACACAGGATGTCTTTCTATTTATTTAGGTCTTCTTTAATTTCTTTCAATGATGTTTTGTAATTTTCAGTGTACAAATCCTTGCACTTCTTTTGTTAAATTTACTCCTATGTATTTTATTTATTGATGCTATTATAAATGGAATTGTTTTCTTAATTTCATTTTTAAGCATGTTATTAAAGACAGAAGGCTACCTTTCCAGCTTCTCTCCACTATCTCCCGTATAAGTTAGCAAAGGCACACTTAACTAGGCTTCCTTCCTTGACAGGATAGACTGGGCAACTTACCACTTCTGTATCTTAAATCTTGCTCTACTCTCAGCCTGAAAATTCTTCCTTCACCACCTCTATCTCCTCCACAAAGCCTCTCCTGATGCAACAATCAGATATAATCTCTTTCCCCATGTGCTTCTGTAGCTCCTGACCAGACCTCCAGCTCCAGGAGAGCACTCATTGCTGTTTTTGTCTGCTTTATATAGAGATCTTTTTGTCTCTCCTACCAAACCAGTGCTTCCTGAAGGCAGAGATTTTGTTTGATTCACCCTAAACCTGACAGAGCCCCATACAGCACCTGGCACATGTCAAGGGGTCAATCCACATTGGTTGAGTTGCTAAAATGTTGAGAAGCAAATAAACAATCATGTGCATTAAGTAGTGTTCAAGGGCTTAGGAAATGCTGATCAAACTGGAGAGAAGTTACTAAAAGAGCTTCCAGGAATAGGTAGGGCCTGACATTCTGAAATGTCTATTCCCCCAGAGACACCCACACCCTCGCTATTGGGGGGTCCTCACACACACATCCAGACACACACTAACCCATCTTCCCTACTGCTTCCTACAGATACTTAAGGACTGTGAGAGTCAGACAGGATCTCAGAGATGACTCTGGCCTCCCCTCTTCACTTCTGGATGGCATGCTCAAGGCCCAGAAAGGGAAGGAGACTCTCCCAAGGGTACCCAAAACATTAGTGGTAGAATCAGAAATATAGATCTAGGAGTCCTGCCTTTCCCTGCAGTGCATGTTTATAAGGTCATCCTGCTGCTGCACAAAGAGTACTCACAAGTAGATGAGATCAAGGAAGCCATCTCATAGAAAATACTGCATGAGGAAGGAAATGTCAAAGACAGAGGCAAAGGAAAGACCCAGGAACCAGGAGGCAAATCTTCTGAGGAAGAGATCCACAAACCTCCTTAATGTGTCCCTTACAGCACCACCCACCTTGGGAAATCCCATTTTCCACCAAGGCCTCAGTGACTTCCTGAAGGGTGCTCCTCTCCCCACAACTCCTCAGCCCTACCAGGCTGCCCAGAATAAAGAGTTTCCCTGTCTTCAAAAGCTTCATGGCCCATGTTCTGCCCTCTAACATTTTTTTTGGGGGGGGGAGGAAGATTAGCTGAGAGCTAACATCTGTTGCCAATCCTCCGCTTTTTGCTGAGGAAGATTGGCCCTGGGCTAACATCTGTGCCCATCTTCCTCTACTTTACATGGGACGCCACCACAGCATGGCTTGACAAGTGGTGCATATGTCCGTGCCCAGGATCCGAACCTGCGAACCCCCAGCCACTGAAGCGGAGCATGCGAACTTAACCACTACGCCACCAGGCTGACCCCTTCTAACCTCTCTTTCACCTCTCTCCTAACCTTTCTTTTCACTCCATTCATAACAACTTCCTAATGAACTAGGGCAACATGAATCTACATGCATAATTCTCAAAAATAATGTTGAGTAAAATGAATTGATAAATAAATGGGAAAGAAATAAAAGCTCTTCCTTACAGCAGAATTCCAATAAAAAAATACAGAAGTAATGATGGAGTCAGAAAATCACCATTTTGCAACCTTCATTCACCAAGTAATCATCAATGGATGCTAAAACTAGTGGGAGAAAGTTTGATGAGAAGCAGGATGTATAGACAGTCACAAACGATCTTCCCACTAGATAATTACTAATTACAAAGAGAAAAGTAGTAATTTTACAGTGGGAAAATCTAGCAATATAAAGTATTTAACACTAACATCATCAATGATAGGAAAAACCATCATCATATGCCTCCTGAAGACACATCACTTGTGTAGTATTGTTACCCAAAATGCATAACCTAAATCTAATAGTGAAGACACATCAGAAAAACCCAAACTTAGAAATTAACAAAGGAGGTGAAAGACTTGTACAATAAAAACTACAAAACATTTCTGAAAAAAATTAAAGACGACATAAATAAATGGAAAGACATTCCATGTTCATGGAGCCAAAGACTTAATATTGTAAAAACGTCAATACTACCCAAAGTATTCTACAGATTTAATGTAATCCCTACCAAAATCCCAATGACTTTTTTTTGCAGAAATAGAAAAACACATCCTAAAATTCATATGGAATCTCAAGGGATAGCCAAAACAATCTTGAAAAAGAACAAAGCTGGAGGACTCACACTTCCTAATTTCAAACCTTACTACAAAACTACAGTAATCAAAACAGTGGGGTAATGGCATAAAGACAGACACATAGACCAACGGAATAGAATAGAGAGTCCAGAAATAAACCCTTTCATATATGGCCAAATGATTTTCGACAAGAGTGCCAAGACATTCAATAGGGAAAAGACAGTTTTTTCAAAAAATGCCTCCCATCATATGCTGGGTGCTGGAAAAACTGGATATCGAAAAGAATCCAGCAAAAGAATGAAGTTGGACCCTTACCTAACCCCATATATAAAAGTTAACTCAAAACAGATCCAGATCTAAATGTAAAACTCTTAGAAGGAAACACAGGGCAAAAGCTTCATGACATTGGATTTGGCAATGATCTCTGAGATATGACACCAAGGCACAGGCAACAAAAGAAAGAACAAACAATTTGGACTTTATGAAAATTTAAAAAATTTATGCATCAAAAGATACTACCAACAGAGTAAAAAGGCAACCCACAGAATGGGAGAAATTATTTGCAAATCATATATTTAATAAGAGATTAATATCCAGAATATACAGAGAACTCCTAAAACTCAACAACAACCAAAAAAACCAAACAATCGGATTCAAAAACAGGCAAAGGACTTAAACAGACATTTCTCCAAAGAAGATATACAAATGGACAATAAACACACGAAGATATTCAACATTACTAATCATTAGGGAAATGCAAACCAAAACTATGAGATGACAACTTCACATGGCTCATATCAAAAAAACAGAAAATAGGGGCTGGCCTGGTGGTGTAGTGGTTAAGTTCATGCACTCTGCTTCAGCGGCCCGGGGTTCGCAGGTTTGGATCCCGGGCAGAGACCTACGCACCACTTACCAAGCCATGCTGCAGCAGGCGTCCCACATACAAAATAGAGGAAGATGGGCACGGATGTTAGCCCAGGGCCAATCTTCCTCAGCAAAAAGAGGAGGATTGCCAATGGATGTTAGCTCAGGGCTAATCTTCCTTAAAAAAAAAAACAGAAAATAACAAATGTTGACGAGGATGTGGAGAAATTGGAAACTTTGCACACTGTTGGTGGGAATGTAAAATGGTACAGCCACTGTGGAAAACAGCATGGCATTTCCTCAAAAAGTTAAAAATAGAACTACCATATGATCCAGCAATTCCACCTCTGGGTATATACCCAAAAGAGATATTTGTACACCCAGGTTCATAGCAGCATTATTTACAACAGCTAAAAGGTGGAAGTAATCCAAATGTCCATTGACAGATGAAGGGATAAGCAAAATGTGGTACATACATATGATGGAATATTATTCAGCCTAAAAAAGGAAGGAAATTCTGACACACATGCTACAACATGGATGAACCTTGAGGACATTATGCTGAGTGAAATAAGCCAGTCACAAAAAGACAAATACTGTGTGATTTCACCTATCTGAGATACTTGCAGTAGTCAAAACCACGGGGACAGAAAGCAGAATGGTGGTTGTCAGGGGCTGGGGGGAGGGAGGAATGCAGAGTTATTGTTTAATGGGTATAGAGTTTCAGTTTTGCAAGATGAAAAGAGATCTGTAAATTTTATGTTTGTGTATTTTACCACAACAGAAAAAGGATAAACAAATACATAAATATAGAAAAATAAAATTGAGTTTAAAAAATCAAGTGGTGATTATATGTTGCCATTTATATATTTATATAAAATTTTTAAACATGGAAAACAATGTTAGACATCATTTATGGATGCACATATAAGAGGGGAAGCCTGAAGCTCCCTTAGCTACCTTTCAAGTTTCCACACCACCACTGGTGGATGTGAAGAGAAGGCCCCCAAAATCCAGCCTTGCCACCATTTATTAGTCTTGAAGCCATGAGGATTATTCCTATCGTGTCCTTCTGCCTGTTTACATTAGTCACCTCAGGAAGCCCAGAACTTCCAGGTTATCCCCATATGGCTCAAAGCATGCCCCTTTTTGTTTCCATCTCCCACTCTTATCCAGCTCCCAAAACCCTTCCACTGTCCCTCTAGAACTCACTCACAGTTCCCTATTTCCTGTACCTCTTCTTTGAATATTCCCTTCACCTTGTTGCTCTGACTCTCTTCCACAGACCTGTTTTGCCTACAATCTCTCAAGTGGAGGCTATTTTCACTCCCACCTCCCTAGTTCCAAAACCTTGACCTCTAAATTCTCCAACTTCCTCCCTTCTAATCTCCTCCACCTGCCTCAGCCATTCATGCCCATGGTCATGCCCCTAAATCTTGTCATTACCAAGAACTGCACCCTCTCCAATAATTCCAATTTCAAGCATCCCACTTTTACTACCATCCCTCCTAACTTTCCAGCTCACTCCCTCTACTAATTCAATCCAACAATTCTTTGCCCCCCATCAGAACCAAAATCTTTAGACATATCCTTTTATTCTCTCTTATTCTCACACCTCACACTAATCCATCAAGAGATCCTGTCTTACCTGAATCCAGCTTCAAAATATATTCAGAAGCTGACACTTTTCACCACCTCTTCTACTATCTCTTGCTTACATTACTGCTGTAACTGCTGTACTAAGACTGCAGAAATCTAACTGGTTTCCGCACTTCCACCCTTGTACCCCTTTGGTCTATTGTCCTAGCAGCCAGAGTGATCTTGTTAATTCAGCCATGAATTAAACCATGGACTGTATGAAATCATCAAAGCAATAAGTTTAGAAAGAAAAGAAAAGCAGTCAAAGACTGAGCCCTGGGGTACTGCAACACTTAAAATTGAGGGAGATAAGAGAGAATCAGCAAAAGACACTGAGACAGAACAGCCAGCAAGGTAGGAGGAAAACCAGGAGTACATGGTGTTCTAGATGCCAAGTAAAGGCAGTGTTTCAAAGAAAAGAGATACTGTTGATAGGTCAAGAAAGATGCTGACTAAATACTGACTACTGGCTTTAGCCATGTATCTGTTATTGGTGACTTTGATAAGTGCATTTTCAGAGATGTGGTGAGGGTGAAAGCCTAACTGGGGTAGGTTCAAGAGAGAATGGGAGAGCAGGAAATGTATAAAACAAGCCTGAAGTATCTTGTCAGACTAGAAAGCCCAAACTCTGTCAAAAGGACTCAGGAGCTACCCTGAATAGGCTCCCATAGCCAAAGATAGGACAATTTGAGCCTCGAAAAGATAATAACTACAGTGGATTAAAATACATCAAAGATTTTTAAATCCATGAATTTATAATGATATAAAAAATCTCTTTGGTCACCTTTGGAGAATGCTAGGAAACCAACTCATTTTTCTGAAAACTGATAATTAAAGGAAAAGAATCAAACATTCAACCTATGCTTCCTATACAATCTACTGTTCAGAGTAACCAAATAGTTGATAAGAGAAGTTTCTTTTTATACTAGTATTTCAGTTAATAAATAAAGAATGACAGAATTAGGATATTATTATTTTGCAATCCCTAACTAATTAATGAATCTAGGCAATGATCACCAATGGCTGCTAATACCACAAAAAGAGAGACAATGGAAGATTTTATACCTAGGTCTATCTTACTTGAAAATCCATGCACTTCCACTATACCTTCCTGCTTCCGTTCAAATTAAACCAGGTCTGCTTACATTGCATATGTAATCAAAAAGAGGCAAAATTATTAATGAGTGAAAGAAGAGTATCCTTAGGTTGAGACTAAAGGGTCCACATCTAAGGAGTAGAAGCAATTGCCAATGAAAAAGGTAAGAGATTCAGTGATGAATCAAACATAGTCCTTGATCCCCAAGAGTTTATAAAGAAGCTGAAGAGAGAAAAGTTGTACACACATAACCACCATCAAAGCAATACAAGATCAATCTGATTAACAATGATCTGGGTCCCAGAAACCCATTTTGTTTGATAAACTGTTACCAGAAGGAGATAACTCACACCTCTCTCCTCCTGCACAAACCAGAGGTGATACTAAGAGCCTTGGGAGTTGGTCAAGTCTGAGTTGGAGTCCTGGCTCCCCCAACAATTAACTGTGTGAACTAGAGAAAGTTACTTTAACCCAAGTCTTGATTTTCTTATCTGTAAAACGGAAATAATAATCTCCACCTCTCAAGACTCTTAAGAGAATTAGCTAAGTTATGTAGGCTCTGTATGTGTCAGCACCCTACCTCCCTCTACTGCCCCAACTTTCTCTCTCTCTGCCACCTCCCTTCTCTATACATACATCATCATGGTCTCCCAAGGAACTATAATGTAAAGAGGTACAGGAGGAGGAGGAAGAGCCCCAGGCTTTTTGGTCCATACCTCATCTAGTGCACTGTCTTTATCTTGGCAGACTGCAAGCAGATAGATGGAGGCTCTGAAGACCAGCAGTGGAGGCTGCTCACCCTGGTCCTGAAGAGATAGGAGGAAGCCTTGCACAGCCACAAATAACTCTGCCTCTGAAACAAACCTGTCAACCAAGGAGAATATGAGTGAGAAAGACAGAGATGGCTGTCCTGCCTTGCCACATCCTCCCTCAGCCACTGTCCTTCTGCCCCTGGCATGTCCACAGCCTAAGGACACCTTACAGAAACAGCATGCTGTATATACTCACAAAGCATTGTCACACATGCACAGCATGGTTCTATGCTTTGTGCAAGGATCAGTTAGGGGCCAGGGACTCCTTACTCATATCTAGAAGGTGAAGCATCACCCAGATGGACCAGTACTGTTAAAAAGAAGGATGCTACTTCTGGGCTTCAGGAGGCCCTACTTTGGCAGCCCATCCCCCACTCTCTTCTCATATTTATCATTAAACATTCGTGTGTTCAATGGGCTACTTTCTGGGGGGGAGAGATGCCTATGTTTGTACATGCAAGAGAGATGGAGGTGAGAAGGAGATTGACTTTTCACTATATATCCTTTTATACTTTTTGAATTTCCTCTCATGAGTGTGTCTCACCTGTTAGATTTAAGTACCAAAAAAATTTAAACATTTTAAAATGGGTAATACTAAACGCAATGTGCTATTCTGGATTGTTCCTGGAACAGAAAAGGGACAGTAGAGGAAAAACTGGTGAAATCTGAATAAAGTTTAGTTAATAGCATTTTACCCTCACATACATGGTCAAATGATTTTCAGCAAGGGTGCCAAGACCATTCAATGAGGAAAGGACAGTCTTTTCAACAAATGGTGCTCGGAAAAGTGGATAGTCACATGCAAAAGAATAAGTTGGACTCTTACCTGACAGGATATTAAAAAATTAACCTAAAATGGATACAGACCTAAATGTAAACCTAAAACTATAAAACTCTTAGAAGAAAACATAAGGCAAAGTTTTATGATATTGGATTTGGCAACAATTTCTTGGATATGACAACAAAGGCACAGTCAGCAAAATAAAAAATAGACAAACTGGACTTTATGATAAAGTTTTAAAATTCTGTGCATCAAAGACACTATCATCAAAGTAAAAAGGCAACCCACAGAATGGGAGAAATTATTTGCAAATCATATATCTAATAAAGGATCAATATCCAGAATATATAGGGAATTCCTAAAACTCAACCACAACAGCAAAAAATCTGATTCAAAAATGGGCAAAGGACTTGAATAAACATTTCTCCAAAGATATACAAATGGCCAATAAGCACATGAAAAGATGCTCAACATCACCAATCATTAGGGAAATGCAAACCAAAACTACAAGATGATAACTTCACATCTATTAAGATGGCTACTTTCAGAAAAACAGAAAATAATAAGTAATGGCAAGGATGTGGAGAAATTGGAACCCTTGTGCACTGTTGTTGGGAATGTAAAATGGTATAGCCACTATGGAAAACAGCATGGCATTTCCTCAAAAAATTAAAAATAGAACTACCAGATGATCTAGCAATTCTACTTCTGGGTACATACCCAAAAGAATTGAAATCAGGGTTTCAAAGAGATACTTGTATACCCATGTTCATAGCAGTATTATTCACAATAGCTAAAAGGTGGAATCAACCCAAGTGTCCATTGACAGATGAAGGGATAAGCAAAATGTGGTCTATACACACAATATATTTTCAGCCTAGAAAAGGAAGGAAATTCTGACACATGCTACAGCATGGACGAACCTTGAGGAAATCATGCTAAGTGAAATAAGTCAGTCACAAAAAGACAAATACTGTATGATTCCACTTATATGAAGTACTTAGTGTAGTCAAAAGTGTAAGGAAAGAAAGTAGATTGGTGGTTGCCAGGGCCTGAGGAAAACGGGGAATGGAGAGTTATTGTTTAAAGCGTACTACGGAATTTCAGTTTTGCAAGATGAAAAAGAGTTTTGGAGATGGGTGGTGGTGATGGTAGCACAACATTGTGAATGTATTTAATACTACTGAACTGTACAAAACTGGTTAAATGGTTAAAAACAGTTAAGATGGTAAATTTTATGTTTGTGCATTTTACCACAATAAAAAAATTGGAAAAAATAGTAATGTATCAACGTTTGTGTCTTAGTTTCTTAAATGTACCATAGTTATGTTAGTATTAGGAGAAAATGGGTGAAGAGTATAAGGAAACTCTCTGTATTCTTTGCAACTTTTCTGCAAATCTAAAATTACTCCAAAATAAAATGTTTATTTAAAAAATAAAAATAGGGGGCCGCCTGGTGGCGCAGCGGCTTAGTTCGCGCTTGGCAACCCGGGGTTCACAGGTTCGGATCCCGGGCGCCCGCCGACGCACTGCTTGTCAGCCATGCCGTGGCGGCATCCCATATAAAGTAGAGGAAGATGAGCACGGATGTTAGCCCAGGGCCAGTCTTCCTCAGCAAAAAAAAAAAAAAAAAGAGGAGGATTGGCAACAGATGTTAGCTCAGGGCTGGTCTTCCTCACAAAAAAATAAATAAATAAATAAAAATAAAAGAAGTTCCCTCAAAAAAAATAAAATAAAAATAAAAAATAAAAATAGAATGGATCATAGCCATAATATAAATATCACGCTACCAAAAGAATATAGTTACCAAAAGGATAAGGTAAACCTATTAATACATGTACCAGCATGGAAAGATGTCCAAGATATATTGTTAAGTTAAAAAGAAAGTTGAAGACCTTATATAATATCCCATTCTGTATATTTTTAAAAACAAGCATAAATGTGTTTGTTAATGCACAGACGAGTTCACGGAGGGTACCTAGCAGCTGACTATAGAGAAGTATTTTAACTTTATACCCAACCATTTTACTTGAAGTTTTACAATAAGCATGATTTTAAAAATAAGAATAAAAAACTTTTAAAGAATCACATGGTCAAATGATTTTCAAAGAGGGCATCAAGATAATTCAATGGGGGAAAGAACAGTCTTTTCAACAAGTGGTACTGGAACATTTGTATAAGCCACGTGCAAAAGAATGAAATTAGACTCCTGTCTCACAACATACACAAAAGTTAACTGAAAATGGATCATAAACCTATAAGTAAGAGCTAAAATTGTAAAAGAAAAGAAGTGTAGAAGAAAATATAGGAGTAAATCTTCATGACCTTGGATTAGAAAGTGGTTTTTTAGAATCAACACCAAAAGCACAAATGACAAAAGAAAAAATAGATAAATTTCATCAAAATTAAAAACTTTTGTGCTTCAAAGGACACCATCAAGAAAGTGAAAAGACAACGAACAGAATGGGAGAAAAAATTTGAAAATCATATATCTGATAAGACACTTGTATGTAGAATATATAAAGAACTCTCACAACTCAACAATAACAAGACAACTCAGTTAAAAAAATTGGCAAAAGATCTGAATATCTCCAAAGAAGGTATACAAATGGCCAAGAAGCACATGAAAAGATGCTCAACATCATTAGTCATTAGGGAAATGCAAATCAAACCACAAGGCAAAAACCACTTCACACCCACTAGGATGGCTATAATCCAAAAGATGGACAATAACAAGTGGTGCAAGGATATGAAGAAATCAAAACGCTCAAACATTGCTGGTGGGATCATAAAATGGTGAAGCCACTCTGGAAAAGAGTTTGGAAGCTCCTCAAAAAGTTAAACATAGTATTACCATATGACTCCTCAATTCTATGTCTAGTATATACAGAAAAAGAACAGAAAACAAGTACTCAAACAAATACATGTACATGCATGTTCACAGTGTCACTATTCACAACAGCCAAAAGGTAGAAACAGACCAAACGCCCTTCAATGGATGAATGAATAAACAAATTATGCTATATACATACAATGGTATATTATTCAGACATAAAAAAGAATGGAGTACTGATACATGCTACAAACATTACGCTAACTGGATGAATCTCAAAAAACATTATGCTAAGTGGAAGAAACCAGGCACAAAAGGTCACATTTTGTATGATTCCATCTTTAGGAAATGGTCCGAACAGATAAATCCATGGAGACAGAATGCGTATTGTTGGTTGTCAGGAGCTGAGCAGAAGAAGGAATGGGGAATGACTGCTTAATGGGTATGAGGTTTTACTTTGCAGTGATGGAAACATTTTGGAACTAGATAGAGGTAGTGGTTGTACAACATTGTGAACATACTAAATGCCACTGAATTGTTCACTTTAAAATGGTTAATTTTATGTTATGTGAATTTTACCTCAATAAATTATTTTTTAAAAGCTTAAGGAAGAATAGTCCTTTGATTTTAAAATTTTAATAAAATGTATAGTAATTTTTAAAACCAAAGTCAACCACTGACATTTTTTTCTGTGCACAAATAACACCCTCAAGGATACCAAGGAATTCTCATTAGCATTTTAGGCCTCTCTGTCTCTCAGCACTGTGACTACCCACCTGTCTTAACCCCCCCTTCCAAGATGTGATCCCCTCAGGAATACAAGCCATTTCTCAATTATTATCTCTGTGTCTTCAGTGCCCAGCACCAGGCTTAGAGAGGATGCCTTTGTAAATATTTTCTGAACTGAATTAGGCTGCGGACATAGGTCCCAGAACTCACCGCCAGTCCCCAGCTCTGAGCACTGACCTGTCCTCGTGGATGTAGGCCAGGTAGAAGAGGAGCAGAATGCAGTACTGTCTCTGGAGAGCAGCTCCCTCCACATACTGACGATCTGACAGCAAGGCAAGGCTTTCAGGGCCCCTGCTGCTTATCTGGGGCAGCCCATGCTGCAGGAGCTCAGACACTGCAGAGAGTTCTAGGGAGGGAACAAGCAGGAGAAAGTCACACAGAGAACACAGGAGAGCAGGTAATGAGCACATGAGTATCTACTACACGAAGAGTACTGCACAGGGTAGCAAGGGTACATCAAGATAAAAGGAAATCAGAATCTCCTCCTCCTTTATGCAGCTTTCAGCCCACCAGGACAGACTAAAGGTGACACATGTAAGGACATGGATATATTCATTCATTCATTCGACAAATGTTCACTGAATGGCTACTCTAGGCCAGGCTAGGAGACACAGGCCCTACCTCCAGGAGGTGGAGGCTGGTGGGAAAAAACAGATAGTTGCAGGACATGTGATCAGTGCCTTGTTCAAGTGTGGAAGAGGGAGTGACTCACACCTCCTGAGGTAGGGAGAGCAAGCTCAAAGAAGAGGGAACTGTGGAGGGTGAGCAGAGAACAGGCAGACAAGGGAGGGAAGAGAATCCTAGGGACTGGAAGCAAGGTGTACAGAGGCCCAGAGGCATAAGAGGACATGTCATATTTAGGTGGGCCAGGAGTTCAGTGTGACTGGACCATCAGTGAATAGATGTGCAGTGTCAGGAGATGCGAACTGTGTGAGGTAATTTGTAGCTAGACTATGAAAGACCCTGAATGCTGAGTAAAGAATCTGGATTTTATCCCGAGACCAGATTCCTAGATATCTTATGAAACCCCTGTTTCATAAAAGAAAAGGACCTCAGAGCTTAAAATTTGAATAAAGTCAACTTTATGGAAAATTCACTACATTACCCTTATTTTCCACATTTCACCATGAACCAGAGAAACCTCCCTTACTGTCTGACAATGCCCCATGGACTGATGTTTGGGGACCACGGCTGAAGGCCAGGAAAGTTGAGATGTTAAGACTTGGTTTTCAGATAGATCCTTCCAGCAGTGGGTGGAGATTGTTTGGAAGATAAGAGACTGAAAGCATGGGGCCAAGTTGGAGGTCAAATGAAAGGGGCCATCTTGCCAGTGCTGTGGACCTAGGGCCAAGTGGAGGATGAGAATGGAGAATGGCCCACAGCAATGGGGTAGCAGAGCCAGGTCAGGTTTCCTGTTTCTAAGTTTAGTGCTTTTTCCACCAAAGCACACTATGAGCATTATGATAATAATGAAACTAATATCCTTGAGCCTCGCACATCCACCTGCCCTTTCCCCTGATATACTAAAGACAGAAGCAGTCTGCCACATAAGTAAGGTCTTCCACATAAGCTGCTCTTCCTGGTGCTGTGAGATTTGACAAAGTCTCAGGGTCTAAGGGGCAGATATGTGGGGCTCCTCCTGTTCCGATAAAAGAGGGAGCTGCCAGCAGCAGTGGGGCTGGCACTGGTGAGCACAAGAGGCTGTTGTGACGTGGCTGCCAACATGGTCTTAGGCTATCATCATGGCAGAAGTCATCGTGCTATTCTCTCTGCAAGTCAAACCACACCTGAACGGGCAGAGAGCTGGACACCAACCACGCAGAGAGGAGTGGCCGATATAGTGAGAGAAGTAGGAGCAAAGTTGGAAGGAATGAAAATGCTCATCTGGGTTTCTGTCTCTCTCAGCTCAGTGTCTGAGAAAGACAAAAGAGAAAGACAGGTTTGGGAAGTGGGGGGAGATGACACAGTCTTCATAAATGTAAAAAAAAAGGAAACAGAGCCAGCACCAAGGCTAACCCACAAAGAAGGTATAATATTTGTTGAATGAATGAATAAAACAATGATTAAATTGTTTTATGTTATACCAAGAGAGAGGTCTAGGATAGAGGAACTCCTTGGGGCAGAGAACATATCATAATCATCGCTGTATCCACAGCAGCACCTAGGCCTCCCCTAGCACATAGCAGAAGCTCAATGAATATTCAACAAAAGGAAAAACTTCCAGCTCTCAGGCCTGCATCTGCTGTTCCCCCTGCCTAGATTCTGCATGGGCCTCCTTAATCTCACTCAGACCTCTGCTAAAACGCCACCTCCTCATGGAGGCCTTCCCTGATCACCCTACCTAACACGTACCTCCTTCCTCCATCACCCTCTATCCCTTTGCCCAGTTTTGTTTTTTTCATAGCACCTATCCATCTCTGACATTATATCTATGTGGTTATTGTCTGTCTCTCCCACTCTATGAGAACAGGACTTTGTATCCCTAACTCTATCACCAGCACCTAGAATAGAGTCTGGCACACAGTAGATGCTCAAGAATTATTTCTTGAATGGAGGAACAAAGAAATGGAACAGGCTGTTCAAGATGTTTTGAGCAGAGGTCTCCAGAGGTAACAAGCAGACAGTAAGAAGCCTGGTGTAAGGGATGTTGCAGAGGACACGGTCGGGGGAAAAACTGGGCTTGATAAGGTTTAGGGTCCTTCTCAATCCTTAGTGTCTAAGGGTCCAGGAGCCTTGGATTCCATCGTTTTCTGATTCTATTACCTCACCTCCCAAGGAATCAGCCTATAGTTCCATGATTCCATGATTCCATGGTTCCTCCAGGCAACTTCAAGCAAAGAGATCTTATTATTATACTGACTCGCTATCCAGCCCATCAGCAAGACATCCAGACTCTAAAAGACCGCCATAGACCTCATGAGTGGTCAAACTGCAGCATCTTACCTTCTTGGGACAGTGGTCCTGTCTTCTCTGGAGCTGAGAGGAGGTTGATGCACAAGTAGTACAGGAAACTGGAACACGCCTGGTTTAGGGCTGAGTGACTTTGAGGGAGAAGATGAAGACAGAATACAAGAGAGGACATCGCTGCTTTGGCTGGGACAGCATTATCCCTGCCATGTACCAGGGCACCACTTCTTTGTGTCAGAGCCCAGTGAAATTCTAACCATGGCCCTGATAGAGGAGGTCCAGAGGTGGCTGCGAAAAGTAAATATGGGACCTGCTGCCTACAGCTGTAACTTAGGCACTTGGTCCATATAGGTATTCACTAAAAATTTACTGAAAAAATAAATCAAGGAGGGCTACTAAGCTCCAATTTAACAAAACATACAAACAAAAAAGTACTCCTGGGTCAGGAAAGGGCTGAGTAGTACTAGAAAAAGAGGAAGCTGTTAAACCCAAGATGACTAGTTAAGAAAAACTATAAATATCCAAAATTGCGACTTTGAATCCAGATTCTCTCCTGAACATTGGGTGTTCTATTCAGAGATACGGAGGGAGAGCTAGATACCACACTGTGGTCACCTTGTGGGCTGTAAACAGTAACAAATGGAATCTGCCAAGTAAATGCAGAGACAGGTGGCAAATCATAAATGGGAAGGTATAAAAGCCTGCTCTAGAAACCTAACATGACAGAGACTGAGGCAGCAATCTCTCTAATTTGAACAAGAGAGTTTCTCCTCTGGAATTGCTGGGCTGGCAGCAAATAGAACATGGTTCTTTCTTGATGGACACTGCATCCCCTACTCTCTGAGGGCATCGGTTTCCCCATTTATAAAATGAGGAGTTAGACAAATGATCTCCAAGAACTCTTCCAGTTTTGATGTAACAGGTGCCCATACAAGTCTCACGTGGAATGAGAGCCTTACCAGAACCAGATTAAAGCTCCAGAAGCACGTCCAACTCCTACCACCAGTTGCTGAGCAATTCTGACACTGAGTCAATCTCCCTATGGTCCTATGACTAAACCATCCCAGTCAGAAATTGTCCAGTCAAGAAGGACACTGGCCCCTTGGCCACTAATTTTGCCTGGGACTATACATACCTCAGGCCACTGCAGAACCTGGCCTTCAGTTCCAGGGTTATTTGTATGAAGGATGAGGCAGCTTGGGAAAAGTGGAAAGAAAGCAGAGAGCAGTTTAAACCAGACTGTTACAGAGATTCCCAAGTCTGAGTGGTACCAAAGAGTACAAGTTTGTTTTTTGGTTTGTGTGTGTGTGTGCGTGTGTGTGTGTGAGGAAGATTAGCCCTAAGCTAACAGCTGGTACCAATCCTCCTCTTCTTGCTGAGGAAGATTGGCCCTGAGCTATCATCTGTGCCCATCTTCCTCTATTTTATATGTGGGACGCCTGCCACAGCATGGCTTAATAAGCGGTGCATAGGTCTGTGCCCAGAATCCAAACCTGCAAACCCGGGGCCACCAAAGCTGAGCGTGCAAACTTAACCACTACACCACCGGGCTGGCCCCTAAAGAGTACAAATTTTGAAGTCACGCAGAGCTGGGTTCAAAATTTTCTCCATTGATTCCTCAAAAAATTAAAAATAGAAATACCTTATGATCCAGCAATCCCACTCTTGGGCATCTACCCAACGGACATGAAATCAACCATCACAAGAGGCTTATGCACCCCTATGTTCACTGCAGCATTATTCACCATAGCCAAGAAGTGGAAGCAACCCAAGTGTCCCTCGACTGATGATTGGATGAAGAAGATGAGGTATATGTATACAATGGAATACTACTCAGCCATAAAAAAGACAGAATTGTCCCATTTGCAACAACATGGATGGACCTAGAGGGTATTATGTTAAGTGAAATTAGTCAGAGAGAGAAGGACAAACACTGCATGAATTCACTCAGATGGAATATAAATGAACACACGGACAGAGAGAACTGGTTGGTGGTTACCAAGGGAAAGGGGGTTGGGGAGGGTGGACACAAGGGGCGAAGGGATGCATCCATATGGTGACGGACAAATAATAATGTACAACTAAAACCCCACAGTGTTATAAACTATTAAGATATCAATAAAAATGAAAATAAAAAATTAAATAAATAAATTTTAAAAACACAAATTTGCTCCACTGCTATCTAGTAGTGTGACTCTAGAACACTTAGTTATCTTCTCTGAGACTCTATACCTCGATGTCTATACCTCACAGATTGCTGTGAAGCTAAGTAAAACAAATGTATACAGAACATCTAACAAATGCTTAGTTCAGAGTAGGTGCTGAATAACTGTTTATCTTCCTCCTTTCTGAATTATCTTCCACTACAGTCTGGTACATTTGACAAGGACCTAAGGATACATCTGCTTATTCTATCCCTTCTCCCAATTTTGTAGAAAATAACCCAGTTTCAGATTCAGGAAGAATCAAGGATAGTCACTGCTTTATCCCCATCTCTGAATTGCCTGTGGAAGAGGATTGGTTCTCAGATCTGAGGTCAGGTAACAGTTTCTGTGTTAGCTGGTGACCCTGGCCCAGGCCCCTGCACTGCCTGCCTCCTCCCAGTCTCCCCCTATTCATCTCGTCCCACCCCAAGGCTCTCTGTCAAAACTGACCTTTGTCCTGCCCATCCTAGGCCCCTGTAAAAGCAGGATTCTAGACAAGGAGAACATCAAGGGCTCCCACTGCACCAGCTCCAGTGTTAGGGATAATCTGTATTCTATCTTGGGCCTAAAGTATATGGCAGGGAATTAATCCCTCAGAGTTTCATAACAGCTTTCCAGAATAGCAGTTTAACCCATGACTCCCCCAGGGAGGGGGCGCCCAGCTTGCCTGCTGGAAAGGGTCCTCCTGCCTAGTCTCCTTGGGATCCAGAGTTTCTCCATCCCCTATTCCAGGTCTCTGCCCCTCTCTTGGTTGGCAGTGCCTGCTTCCCTCTTCTCTCTTGCAGGTTGGGCCTGATCCTATTCTACCTGGCTTCATGCTGCATAGATCTCCCTGTACACAGCCTTTCTTACATCCCTTGCTCTCCACCAATGCCCCCCAGAGATCTACACCTCTGAAGCCACACCCATGCAGCACCCCAAGACTGGATTCTCTTGGCTCTTGAAGTATGGCAGGCAGGAAGAGTGGACGGAAGGAAAGAAAAGTATATGTCAGTTGTCACAATGACTAACGGGTAAAGTCATTCAGGAAATCTACATATGTTATCTTTTAATTCTCATTATTATCACCATGTTCTAGCTGAGGACATTGGAGGTAAGAAAATTAATTTACCCAATGTCAATAAACAAGTAGAGGATGGGGCAAGAATCCCAACCAACATATGCTAATGGCAAAAGTCCTGCTTTTTTTTCTCTTTCACAGAGCCTCCCACCCTCTCCTAGAAGCTCCCACTCAGACTTTCTAGGTGGAATAGCTTCCTAAGAGTTTCCTGTGCTTTGTTCCTGGTGAGAACAAAGATCCCTCCAAACTGTGACAAGGGACTTCCCCAGGATGACCCAGACCAGCAATCAGAAACTCCCTCAAAATCCCAAGTCAAATTTTCAGACAACTGCAAAAGGCATGCCCCTTGTCTCCCCAGCTCTGGATCCTGGCTCCTTCTCCTTTCCAAGGACCTTGCTCTGCTGATCACCCAAGAGTCTTTCTATGGCTCCTTCCTCTCAGCTGCTAATCAGAATAAGTATTTCCAATATTAGGGAGTAGAAAAACCCTTCCTAACTCCATGTCCCCTTCTAATTATACCCCCATTTCTCACCTCTTTCTCACACCAAACTTATCAAGAGTTGTCTCTTATCTCTACTGCCTCACCTTGTGCTCACTCTCAACTCACTGGAGTCTGGCTTCCACCCCAACCACGCCACAGAAACTGCTCTGGACAAAGTCACTAACAGCATCCATGATGCCAACTCCAATGGACATTTTTCAGCCCTCATCTTACTTGACCTCTGGGACACATTTGATGCTCCTACCACTCCCTAATCTAGAAAACTCTCCTCACTTGGCTTCCCTAATGTCACACTCCTCTGGTTTTCTTCCCATCTCTCTAACTGGTCCTTACCAGTGTCCTTTGGAGTCTCCTCCTGCTCCTAACCATTAAACATTGCTCTTGATTTTGTCCTGGTCCCTTTGATCATCTCATTTTACATACTCACTCTTGAGGAATCTCACCTGCTCCCCACTGGAGAGTCAGCCCCACGAGAACAGGAGTCTGTTTTGTTCACTGCTGCATCATCAGCCCTAGGACAGTGACTTTCATGTAGTAGATGCCCAATAAATATTTGCTGAATGAATTAAAGGCTGGATGCTGAAGACTTCTATATCTAAAGACCGAATCTCTCCCCTGACCTCAGAAACAGAGCCAATTACCTACCTAACATCTCCACTGGGGCATCTCACACTCACCCTGACCCAAACTAATCACATCCTCTACTGCCTTCCCAAATCGGATCCTCCTCCAGTGATCTTCCTCTCCATAAAAAACACCACCACCTAGATAGCAGTCAGAAGCCAAGGCATTACCCTGAACTTTTCCCTCTCCCTCATGCCCTACATGAAACTGTTCCAGGCCTCCAACACTACCTTAGTTTTTTTTGTGTGTGTGTGAGGAAGACCAGCCCTGAGCTAACATCCGTCGCCAATCTTCCTCTTTTTGCTGAGGAAGACTGGCCCTGGGCTAACATCTGTGCCCATCTTCCTCTACTTTATATGGGACGCCGCCACGGCGTGGCTGACGAGCAGTGCATCGGCGGGCACCCGGGATCCGAACCTGCGAACCCCGGGCTGCCAAGCACGGACTAAACCTCTGCGCCACCGGGCGGCTCCTACCTTAGTTCTTATCACCAACCTGAGTTAAGGCAAGAGGCTGAACTACTTGCCTCCAATATTGCCTCCCTCTAACTCATGGTCCACACTGCTCCAAGACGGATCTTTCTAAAACAGAAATCTAAGCATGTAATTCCCCTTTTTTAAGGCTCAAAGCTCCTAGGATAAAGTCCTCATTCCTCACATGGCCAACAAAGTCCTACATGACTGAGCCCTAGCTACCTTCTTTGGTAGACTTTCCACTGTATGCTATGTGACAGGAATAAAAGAAAAGACATTAAATGATAATGATAAGAGGCAAGCATAGCATGGAGATTAAGAAAGCAGGCTCTAGAGCCAGATTTCCTATTTGAATCTTGGGCACACCACTTCCAGTGTGACCTCCGGCAAGTTATTCAACTTCTCTGAGTTTCATTGTGCTCATCAGCAGAATGAGGATAATCATAGTACATACTTCCTAGAGTTTTTCTGAGAATTAAATGAGTTAATACACATAAAGCACTTGAAACAGTATATCACACTTAGTAAGAATTTAATAAATGTTAGTTATTATTAGTTACTAATTATTACACCTTTCTCCCTCCTCCCTCTTCTGTTTTTGTCTATTCCTCCTCACTATCACTACCACTTTCTAAGGAAGATAAAGGAGACTCTGACTCTGATTCCTGGGCTTATTCTGCAGATTGAGGTATTTATATGGTAAAAACCGGAGAAGTGGGAAAGGAAGGTTCACATTTAAGAGAGAAAAAATGACTAGTGAGAGAAGAAAATAAATAGATGCAAGAAGGCCTGGAGAAGGCTGAAGGAGTCTCGAGCCACTTGGGTTCAATTTTAGGAAGGTACTTCAGTGTATAGGTAGACAGCTTTCACACAGTGCTACCACTCCCCTAGAAGGTATTTGGAAGTAGGTGGGGACATTTTTCAGTTGTCACAATGACTGGGGGTACTTCTGGCTTTCAGTGCTCAGGAGTCAGAGATGCTAAACATCTTGTGACATGTCAGGGAATATGAAGTATGAGAGTAATGTGGAAAGAGATGTGTTGTGGGCTCTGAACTGGAACCTCCTTGACATTCTCAGAGAAGTATCAATAAATTTGAGAACTGCCTTTAAGGACTTTTGATTGCTGGATGATATTCCCTTCCACTCAACGCTGGGCAGAGCGTGGATACTGATTCTGAATGAATATGTAAACCTCCCATCCATGGGTTACCCTCTAAACTCTGAGTATTCGGAGCAGCTGCCTAAGGTGTCTGCCTTCCTCCCAATTTCCACACTTGCCTGTCGCCTACCAAGCTTCTTGGAGAACTTCTCCTTCATGTGGGGAACGATGACAAAGAGGCTGCGTAGAATCGAGAGGAAAACTTCCATTAAGGCTGGGTGAGTGGCCTCCTCTGAGTGCCTCTGCAAAGAACCAGGAGGGAGAACACAGCCCACCAGGACTGAGCCTCTGAAGAAGAAAAAGCATCAGCAAAACTAGCATCAAATCTAGCAACAGTAGACTAAACCCTTTTATGTGAAGGGCACAAGAAAAGCTAGGGAAGCTGAAGTCACAAGCCTACATCCAAGGCTTACAGCTGCCACTTAATAAATTGTGTAAGATACTTTACCTTTCTGGGCCTCTGTAACAAAAAAAGCAAAATGGGAATAGCAACAAGACCTACCTCCCAGAAACAAATGAGATCTGATGTGTAAAAAGTGCTTTCTAAACTATAAAGCAGAGTGACATTCATGTTTCTATTACAATAGCCATACTAATAATAATATAGTTTATAAACTGCCTTCACATTTATTTTTCATGTGATCTTTGAACAGAGTCATGATGCAGCCAGATATAGTAGATAGAGCTTTGGATTAAGAGTAGAGAAACCTGGGTTCTAGTTTAAGCTCTGCACAATGTCCCTCCGTGCCCTTGGGTCAGCCACCCACTCCCCTCTTGGTGTCTCAGTTCCCTATCTATAAATAGCTGGGGCCTCACAGACATGTTTCTTATAGATACCTTTCCTTTGGTTTGTAAACCAAGTTGTTTTTTTAGTTAGAAAAGTAATACATGTTCATTAAAGAAAATGTGTAAAATACAGAAAAGTAGAAAGCAAGAATAATATAATAATTCTATAATCTAGTTCTAGATCTAGCTCTAGCACTTCATAAATCTAGGAGGAAGGCAGAGCAGATGAGGAAACCAATGTGAATTGCCCAAGTATTACTGTCAGGGTGTGCCAGTCAGGGCTGCAACCCATGGCTTCTGACAGTTACCTACCTGAGGACCCTGGCATGCTGCCTCAAAGGCTTCTTAAGGAAAAGAGGCTCTCTACCCTCAGAACAAGAGGATGCCTCCCTGCTGCCACCTACTGTTCCCAGTAGACGTTTTGGAAGTGACCTTCCCCGACTAACACAGGACTCTTCAAAGGCTCCCAGGACATCTAAACCTCAAACAGGACAGGATTCATCCAAGGTCATCTGGCAATCAGCAGTTCTGCACCCTGCTATTCCTGTCACCTCCATCTCAACTCAGCTCAAAACGAAGCTCTTCTGGACCAGGTCTCTCTTCAGAGTAGCCCTCTTTCATTTTATAGAATACACATATGTGTTCTTTAGTGAAGCCTGGATCACAGACATTCACCGCTGCTCTTTACTAAGCAGAAAGACACACGGGTTCAAATCTTAGCACCATCATGTACTTGCTTTATAAACATAGGAACATGACCACCTCATCTTTAAATCGGGGGAAATTATAGAACCTATCTCATCGGGTCATTGGGAGGACAAATTAGGTAATGAATATAAGACATTTATCACTCCATAAACATTACCTATTTAATATTTTATTATTACTGCTTTATACTTTTTCTTAAGAGGCATCTATTCATTTTACAATGAAACACTATACTGGGGTTTTAAAACCAAAGGAAAAGTGGCTGAAAGAACAACCCTGCTGAGAACCTCAGAAGGTCCAGTGGAGTAGTCGCTGCCTTGTGTCTCTCATCCTGGCTCACTCTCACATTCTTCTCCACCCCAAACTTCACACTGTTCATGTCTCAGGGGAACCCACCATCACCATGGGGATACACAGGGAGTCACAGGCACTGAGAAGAAATTCTGAGAAGTCCTCCAAGGTGTCTTCCTTCTTGGCACCGGGAGCTGTGAACGGATTCTCCTGGGCTGAAGGATCGCTCTGGAATTCCACAGCCAACCTGAGAAATCAATGTGTGAGTATATCTTCTACTATCTATGCAACATAAATGTTAGAAGCATCCTCTTAGAGGGATACTTGAGCTCAGGGTCCAGGGAAAGTATACCTATCAGCAGATCTGAAGAAAAGTCAAGAGGCCCCACTGAGGGAGGACCTGGTCCTTGGCTACCTCTCCGGCTTCGTGCTCCCCACCCCCTCTCCTATAATACATGACTCTTCCACTCCACTGAACATACCATGCTGTTTGCTGTCTCACATCCTGCCTTTATACATGCTGTTCTCTCTACCTAGAATGCCTTCCTCAGATTTGCGACAACCTAATAAATTCCACAAATATACACAAAACTATCTCTTCCCCAAGACACTGTGAGCTCCTTGTGGGTAGGAGCCAATCTGCCTTACCTTTCTACTCTCACTGTCTAGCACCAGGTCTGGCACACAGTCGATACAACAAACATTTGTTAATATGAACTGAATTACTCCAACAAACATTCAGTGAATACCTATAGGGTTAAGTTATTTGGGAAGAGGAACAAAGCTGAATGAGACACAACCTCATTGCACAGTAACAAAAACTTCACCACGAGGGAATCTTTAGAAACCTCCTACTCTAGCTACCTGTGCTCAAACCTCCTCCACAACCCCCCTCCATACCCTATACACACCCCCAACCCCCATCCCAGCCAAAGTCCTTTCACTATGCAGCAAAGCATGAGAAGTCAAGTGTTGCTTCTAGAACTTCATCCTTTGTCTGAATCCCTTCCACCTCCACCCTCCATACTACCACCTCAAACCACAGAGGGCCCCTCACCTGCAGGCATTTCTAAATCCCTCCAGAGTGCTCAGGAGGAACTTCCCCCTTCGAAGAATGGCCTTCTCCAAATCTCTGCTGGACATGTGGCCCTGAGTTGAGAAGGAGAGAGGGGAATCTATTGGTCAAGTGCTTACTCCATGTCCCAGTCTGTGCTTGGAGGACTATAGATTTCTTCCTCTCACACAATCCGGCATTCCCATATACCTAACACTTTCCAGGGTATCTTGTTTATATCCTCGCAAATCTAATAGCTAATCTAAGAGCCATCCTCTTATAATCCTCGCAAATCGAAGAGCCATCTAATAGCTCTTTCAAAAAATGGTAGAAGGGAACCTTAACCACCTGTCTCCCTGTGAACCATAGAAGGCTGTCATAGGCTGGTGGACATGAGCCTAACTGGCTATAATGCCCATATTAGTTGCTCCAAAAGACAAGAAAATCCCCATCCTATCAGGTGTGAAGAGCTTAGTTTCCAAAGTTAATCTTGAAAGACATAATCAGTATTCACATTAACAGTATCTTTTCTGATATTTTAAGTCCATGGACCATTAAAAGCCAACAATTACAACACATTGCACATTGGTCAGATTCTTTCTAAGATTCTAGTGAATCCAGCCTTAAATTGTGAGCATGTCTGCCACGCCTGCTTGGATGATACAAAAAACAAAGTGTGCAGTAGGCTTGTGTACAAACACCTTAGGATTTACTATCCAAACTCATACTTGCTAGTTTTGGACCTTACAGAAAAATTATTTAACCCCTGTGGCTTCAGTTTCCTAATCTGTAAAAATGAGGACAGCAATTATTAAGCCCCATAGCTCTGCAGTTAGGAAAAAAATAACATCTCATTGTAGGTGTGTGTGCGTGAAAAAAGCTATAAAGTGGCATAGAAAGGTAAGACAATGTACTAACTATCCTGTAAAAACACATTATAGCATGATCTCCAGAAGAAGCAGGCTGTAGTTCACTGACCAGGGACTTCCTGTTCAGCGGAGTCTGGGAAAAATCTGCACACCCGTTCAGCATGGCTTCAAGCAAAGCCCGTAGTTCCTTGTACTGCACAGGTGGAGCACTCTGATGGTCCTTCCTGCATCCAGAAAGATAAAGGCAGGCTTAGGGCGAAGTAGGAGTACTCTAAGATACCCTCAGGTTCTTGGGCGATGGAGGGCAATGTGGTGGATCAGAACACAGGTCCAGGATCTGGTCTGATAAAAATCTTTGCTCCAACACTTATCTAGCTACATGACTTTGTGCACAGACTTCATCCTCTCTAATCTTCAGTTTCCTCACCTATTAAATAAGAGTTAATAGTACTCTCCTCAGAAGTGTTCTAAGGATCAAATTACATAATGTACATCAAGCACTTAGCATGATGCTTAATACATAGTTAGTCCTTATAAATGACTGCTATGACTGTTATTATTGTTATTAAGGATACAGAGGATTTTCTCACTGAGAAGGGCCTCCTGGTGAAAGAAGTACTATCTGGAACTGAAGGTGCATCAAGAGATGTATATGGCCACTGTTCTCAAATAAGTGATAAGCTCTCTTGGAGAAGAGAGATAAAATTTGCTCCCTGTTACCTTGATGAGGAAAACCAGCAGGTAAATGTTATCAGGACCCTTATACTTTATTTCAGTATAAGGAAGAGCTTTCTAAGAGTCAAAACTACCTAGGATGAAGTGAGCTCCCCATTCTTAGAGATTATAAACAGAGACTGGAAACTACTTTTGGAGACTCAATCATTATGAGTGCAGGGTAAATGTGGAAAGTAATGCTTAGGGTCCATTTGAACCCTCATATTCTATAGACTCAGAGGAGGCAAGAGTCATTGACTAGTCTAATTGTGAGCTCCAAGAGGTCAGGGAGCAATTCCATCTTTTCACTTTACCTAAACAGAGCTGAACGCATTATAAATTGATACTAAATAAAAAAGATATTAAATGAATGAATGACAACTTGACAGGGTATAAGGTAGCTGTATTGGTTATCTAGGGATGTTGTAATAAATTACCACAAACTGTGTGGCTTAAAACAACAGAAATGTATTCTCTCATAGTTCTGGGGGCTAGAAGTCTGAAATCAAGGTGTTGACTCCTTCTAAAGGCTCTAGGGAAGAATCTCGCCTTGCCTCAGCTTCTGGTGGTTGCCAGCAATCTTGTCATTCCTTGTTTGGTAGCTGCATCCTTCCAATTTCTGCCTCTGTCTTCACATAGCTGTCTTCCCTCTGTGTGTGTCTGTGTCACTGTATGTCCAAATCTCCCTCTCCTCATAAGTCATTGGATTAGGAGCCCACACAGTATGACCTCATCTTAACTCAATTATACCTACAAAGGCCCCATTGCCAAATAAGGTCACATTCACATGGATGGGCATGAATTTTAGAGGGATGTTATTCAACCCAGTGCTGTAACTAAAGAGAAACCTATGTTAACCCTCTTCTCTGGGCCTTTTCTGAACACTGAGAGTAATCTGTTGGGTCTTCTAACAGGCACTCAGTTAATTATATATAGTTAAGGCTTGAATTCCCCTTTCCTTCTTCATTTCTGGAAGCTCTAAGTTTCTATCTTACACTGATTGTCAAGCCCTGGTTCCAAATTCTATAAATTCTTTTCAGCAGTTCTCACTCCTCACTCCTCCTTCCAGTTGTGCTTCCCAGAGACCCTCTGAACCACTCTACCTCAGAGAGACCACCTCAGTAAACATTCTGGGAAATTAAAATCAAAAGCAAAATCATCTAGGGGTCGGCCCAGTGGCGTAGTGGTTAAGTTTGCATGCTCTACTTCAGCGGCCCGGGGTTTGCAGGTTCAGATCCTGGGCGCAGACCTACGCACCACTTATCAAGTCACGCTGTGGCGGCGTCCCACATATAAAGTAGAAGAAGATGGGCATGGATGTTAGCCCAACGCCATTCTTCCTCAGCAAAAAGAAGAGGATTGGCAGCAGATTTAGCTCAGGGCTAATCTTCCTTACCAAAAAAAAAAAGTAAAATCATCTAAGGATTAATAACCAGCCCCCTACCCATCACTCTCCACAATTCTGACCCAACCAGCTTTCCAGCTTCTTCATGTACTACTCGCCTTCACACAACCTGCTAGCCAGACTGGCTATCGTACCCTCAGTAATCCTTAAACTTTTGCACTCACATGTTTTGGTCAACCTGGTCTTTCCACAAATCTAAATCTCTCTCATCCCTCATAGCACAGCTCAAATACCACCTCCTGCCTGAAAGGTGCTACCAGGTCCCCTTAACATCAACCTCCTGGGAGACTTCCACCTCTGCATGGGTACCTCTGATTGACACTGCTCTATGCCTTTGTTACCCTGTTGGTTTACTCATCTCACCCCCACTGGGATTCATGCCCCAGATTTAGAGATACAAACCCAGGAAAGGACAAAGGGGGAAAAGAGACAGACTGAAGTCACTGTAATGCAAATGCTATTTTTTGTTTGAATTTTTAGAACCAACCTAGAGGCAAATCACAAAGACTTAAATATAGTTACAGAAGAGACTATAAATATTAATGACCTTTACTATGTAAAATTAAAGGTATAGCTGACTGACTTTGAGAAGTAGAAGGTAGGGAGGAGAGGGGAAAGGAAGAGTTCGGGTACCAATATATTCAGCTAACCAAGTGGGGAGCCAAGAGATACTGCTTCAAGTTGAAGGAAAAAGAAATACAAGCTTTAAGTAGTTAACCATTTGAAGACATATTAACCAGCAAAAATGCCAAGGAAATGTAGAGAAGACAAAATAATGTGAGCTAAATCTTGGTCTTTCTTACTGGCAAGTCAATAAATAATGTCCTAAATTGACAAAAAAAAAAAAAAGCATTAAAAGCATATTGTTTAAATTTAGGGAGATAATCACCAGAACTAAAACCCAAATGAGTTAAAATTGTTTCCTTTAGGAAGTGGGGACAGGGGACTGTTCCTTCTCATTATAAACCTTCTGTATATTTCATTTTTTATTATTTGAATATATCACTTTGTTAGATTTTTAAAAGAGAAAACATGGAGACAAAATAAAAGTTATTATATAAATAAATATGGGTTTCCTCCATTACTTTTTTCAGGATATCAAGCATCTTGCTAAGGAATAATTTTCCATCTTGATGCTAGGATCTCTCAGTTTCACCATCTATTTTAACATCGTTCATTCATTATTGACTATCTGTTGGGAGCAAGGCACACAGCAGTGGAAAAACTGACATGCTCTCTGATTTCTTGGTGATAATATTACGATGAGGGAGAGCCACAAAGCAAATGAATAAACAAAAACTATGAAGTGTTTGGTAGGTGCTATAACAGCCTAATGGGTCAGTTAGGGAAGGATGCTCTGAATGAGACCTGAATGATAGGAATAAGCCAGTTGTGCAAAGATTTAAGGGAAGAGTATTTTAGGCAGAAGGAAGAATTAGTAGAAACGAAGTGGGGGAAAAGTATGGACTAAAACAAAAGACTGAGATTAAAAAAAATACATCTATGAAATAAATACAGAATAAAATACTATTTAAAAACATGCAGATTTAGGGGCCAGCCCAGTGGCATAGTGGTTAAGTTCGCATACTCTGCTTTGGCAGCCCGGGGTTCACAGGTTTGGATCCTGGGTGTGGACCTACACACTGATCATCAGGCCATGCTTTGGCAGAATCCCATATACAAAATAGAGGAAGATGGGCACAGATGTTAGCTCAGGGCTAATCTTCCTCACCAAAAATCAATCAATCAATCAAAGACAAGAACATGCAGATTTGGAAAGAACTCTTCAAAATTAAAAATATGAAAGCAGAAATAAAACACTCAGTAGAAGAGCTGAAAGATAAAGTCAAGAAAATATCCCAGAAACTAGTGGATAATGACAAAAAGATGAAAAACTGTCAGAAAACAAAGAAAATTAGATGACCAACTCAGGATGTCCAACATCTGAAAGGCAGTTCCAGAAAGAGAGAACAGAGTAAATAGAGTAGTGAAAAGAAAAAATTCCAGAAAATTTCCCTGACCTAAAGGATGAGTGCCCCCTGGAAAATGCACTGTCCTTGACAGGCCCTCAGGTACATGCAGGGATGGAAAGTTCAGCCTGCCTGGGTCTCTCACCTCAGAAAGGCAGAAGTGGCCTTCACCGCCTCAGCGGCCACCTCCAGCACTGGGCTCCTCACTGCCTCTTGGAGAGCACGGTTAGCATCTCCACACATGGCTGAGCTTGTGAACAGCTTGATCTCCTCTGGCTGCCTGAAAAATGGTAAATGAGAAACGAGTGAGTGAACTCCTATCACTGATCCTACCAGGAATAAATACTTCACTTCTTTCCTTCTCCAGTCTGGCCCCTACAGGCCTGATGCTCCACTGCTTTGCTCACCGAGTCAGGATCTCAGCAAAGAGCAGCAGGCCCTGCTTGTGCAGCTCTGTGTTGTTCATCCTCAGGCTTCCCTGTAGGCTCCTCACCACCGACTCGATCCCTACCTCAAAATGACATAGCAGAGACCAGGGATCAGTGTTTGGTAGTTCCTTCACTGCCTGCCCGGGAAAGGTTAGAAGCTCTGGACAGGACATATTTGCTGGAAGCCCCTCGTGGAGGAGCCCTGACAAGTTTGAGCTGATGGAATGGGACTGAGATTTTTGAGGGCAGGCCCTTATCTGATTCATCTCTGTCTCTCTGAAACGCAGCACATCTCATAGCACAGACTCTAGCACTTGAGGTATTTAGTGAATGCCTAATGATTGAGCTGTGCCTTCTCCACTAGACACACTCATATTCCTCCTCAAAGAATCGAGTCAGACCTCCACTCCTCCACTCTCCCTGATCCACTCAGGCAGAGCTGTGGGCCTTCCCTGAGCTCCCATATCTCCTGTACTTCCCTCTAACAGAGCCCTAATCAGCTTGTTTATATCTCTGTCCCCTTCCAGAGGACAGGGACTACATTATATGTATCTCTAAATCTCCAGGTCCCAGCCTGGTGCTTGGCATAAAATAGGAACACAGAATATAAAATGAATGACTGAATGTTCCCAGTCTAAAAATTCAGATGTGATATAAAAAAGTCTCAGACAAGGAAGGTATCACCAGTAAGGAAGAGGAAGCAACACTTTCAAGAAACTTTGAAAGGATAAATCAGCAAATCTGAGGGACTAACTAGACAGATATCTGGGGCACAGGGAAAAACTGAATCCAAGGCTGAGTAAAACTGTTCTTAAGGTGCAACAGGAATTCATTTAGTGGCTAATAGGAGTGCCTTCTCTTGCTAAACATATATACTTCTGCTAATCAGTGAAGACCAGAACTGTGGATATCACTGTTTGTATATGGAATCTAGTAATGAGTTTGGGCTGATGGAAATCACCAGACCCAGCACCCCACTCCAAGGTGTAAGCTAGCCCCCCATCACTGCTACTGCTACCCAACTTCAAAGTGCTGTCCACCTGACCCAGAGCTAGTATAGAACCCCTACTACCAACCGTACACCGTGTGGCACTTGGAAAAGAAGAGTGGCTCTTCTGCCAGGAGTATCAGGCAGTTGTAGCTGGACCAGACGAGCACTTCGCTGGAAGAGGAAAGATGCTCAAAGAGGAACTCTGGCCAGAGAGAGCAGGAGAAAACAATAAATGACATCTGTGTGATCATGATCCCTTAAAATGCTAGGGCCTTGGATTTATTCAGCATCTCACACCTGTCATTTCATCTGTTCACACATCCTCTCCATGAGACACGACCAGTAATTCACAGATAAACTTGGAAAATGCCCTCAGGGTTATGGTCTAACCTCATCTTTTTAACAGATGGGGAAACTGAGACCCAGAGAGAGGCATTGTGAAAGTAGGACTGGAACTCAGGTCTCCTAATTCTTAGGATGGGTTATGCAGAATGATGCAGAGAAAAGTTTTCAGAGCCAGAGAGGCTTGAATTTATATCTCTTCTCTGCCAATGACAGCCTTCTCAATTTAAACCAGTTATGTCCCTTCTCTGATCCTCAATTTCCTTATCCATAAAAAAGCAAAGATGAGGACCTAAATGTGGCAATATTTACAACGCACCTCAGGGCACATTTCCTGGTTCGTAACAAGCCTTCAAGAAACATTAGCGCCCTTTGCCTTCGTGGTCCACAGGTCTTTCCACTGCCCCACACTAGGTGTTTATTCACATAAACAGATGGTCAAATAAATGACAAAGATCAGTAACAAACTGATCAAGGTCATGTAAGAAATCTGTAGCAAAAGGATTCAGACTTTATGAAGCCTGCTACCTAGAGTCTGTCATGTACAACTGAACTTGCCACCAACCCATCCCTCCAGTATGCATTATCAAAGAACCCCCGACAGGACTGCTGCTGGTATGACTCGAGGATCTTCAGTCAGAATTCTGGGGTCCTCAGAGAAGAAGGTTAGAAGCGGCCCCCTACCTGGGATGTCAGCATGGATGAAGGCCGGGGCATGCTTCGCTGGGGAGTGGACCAGCACTGCTGTTATACAGTGGGCACTGGCCACCTGCAGAGTCTCGTCTCTAGAAAGGAGAAGCTGGAGAAACAGGCAGGAAAAAGTGCCACAGTCACAGCACTGACAGGACCAGAGGGAAGTGGCCTCAGGGCAGGAGCCTAATTCCTCTCTGAATCCCTCTTGCACTACATGGCACAAGGCACAAGGATGGTGCTCAGGGAGAGCAGTTATGGATTACGGAAAGGAGTCTCTGTGAATAGCAGCAGGTGAGAAATAGAACAAAAGAACATAATGGTAAAACTGTAACCAAGTAAGGCTCAGGCCTTCACTGACAAAAGTACTTTCACAGCCGTCATTTGGTTTTGATGTCTGCAACAAGCCTGAGACATAACAAGGAGAGGTTCTACTATGAGCCTCACTTTACAGAGTGTTCAGAAAAGAGTTAACATGGCAGGCCTGAGACTGTTATCCTGCCTGCAAGGTTGGCCCTTGACTGGATTTGGGAAGTTGGGTTTTGGAAGGGTTCCCATCACTCCCAGAACTGATAAGAGTGGTACAGTGTGACTAAACTATTTGTACAAACAATGTAGTTTATGCTCAACACCTGCTTTCTTTCTAGGAGTCTGGAATTTTGGCATGTGCTAGGCAGAGGGTGCCTATGTGACCAGGCAGCCCCCTACAAAAACTTGGGCACTGAGACTCCAGTGAGCTTCCCTGGTAGGCAACATTTCACGCATGTTGTCACAATTAATTGCTGGAGGAATAAAGTGCCTCCTGTGTGACTCCACTGGGAGACACTCTTGGAAGCTTGTGCCTGGTTTTCCCCTGGACTTCATCCCATGAGCTTTTTCCCTTTGCTGATTTTGCTTTGTATTCTTTCACTGTAATAAATCATAGCTGTGGGGCTGCCCGGTGGCGCAGCGGTTTAGTCCGCGCTTGGCAGCCCGGGGTTCGCAAGTTCGGATCCCGGGCGCCCGCCGACGCACTGCCTGTTAGCCATGCTGTGGTGGCGTCCCATATAAAGTAGAGGAAGATGGGCACGGATGTTAGCCCAGGGCCAGTCTTCCTCAGCAAAAAAAAAAAGGGGGGAAGATTGGCAACAGATGTTAGCTCAGGGCTGGTCTTCCCCACAAAAAAAAAAATAATAAAATAAAATAAAAATAAAAATAAAATTTAAAAAATCATAGCTGTGAGTATGACTATAGACTGAGTCCTGTGACTCCTCCTAGTGAATCTTTGAACCTGGAGTCTTCTTGGGGACCCTCAACAAACAGAGGAAGGAACCAAAGCTCATCAAGGTTAAGTCACTTACTCCAGGCCACACAGCTAATAAGTGGCAAAGCTAAGGCAGAAATCAGGTCAGCCATGTCCAAATCTAGGAGTCTTCCCACAACTGAGATGCCTCCCTCATCAAAATTTTAGATCAAGTTACTCCTCTACTCAAAACATTTCAACGAATTTCCATTATACTCTGAAGAACATTCAAACTCCTGCTGGACACCATAGCTATTAGGAGTCCCAATAACACTTTCAGAAATCAAGGAAAGAGTTAACTACAACCACAGACTTTCAATGTAGTAGAAACTGGCCTTCCGGGGGAAAATGACGAGTAGAACATATATCACAAGACAAAGGAGAGCGTGCCTGGTTTTGGAGCTTCAAACGAAAAGGACCAAATCACACTCATGTCTGATAGAGATTCATCTGAGGACTGCAAGCTTAACCCCATCTCAGTCACGTCAGACTTAAAAATGGACATATAGGGGGGCCCGCCTGGTGGTGTAGTGGTTAAGTTCGCACATTCCGCCTCAGTAGCCCGGGCTTCGCCGGTTCGGATCCTGGGTGCAGACCTACTCACTGCTCATCAAGCAATGCTGAGGCAGCATCCCACATAGAAGAACTAGAAGGATCTACAACTATGTACTGGGGCTTTGGGGAGAAAAAAGAAAAAGAGGAAGATTGGCAACAGATGTTAGTTCAGGGCCAATCTGCCTCAAACAAAAGGACACATAAACAGCCTTTCTGTTAATATGTAAAGGAGTTTCTAGATATTAATCTTTATCTTGTTCTCTTTTATACAGGAAAGGACGTGTATTTTAAGACAGTACTGATGTAAGGCAAACCATTATTTTACGTACCACTAAGAAAGAAATAGAGCTATAATTAAACTATGTAACAACCATTGGTGGTAAAATGTCTCCCAATTTCAGAGCTGTTAAAATGTGAACAAAAAAATGTGTCTTAGAAAAATGATATTTAACCATTAAGCAAAACAATGATTCTTGGTTTAAAACGCATATTTCTTATTGTATTGAGAAAGAAACACTCCAATCTTATTTTTCCATCATAAACAAAGTTAATTATGAAAAATCTATCTTTAAAAAAATCCTAATTACTTACAATGACCTATCAGGACTTGCATGACTTTCCCTGCTCAATCTCTAGCGTCACTTGAGCCACTTCACTTCACCTCCCACTCACCCTCCCATCCCACTGGCCTCCATCTGTTTCTGGAACACATCAGGCATTCCCCTTCCTCTGGCTTTTACTTGCTATTCCCTCTGCCTGAAATGCTTTTCTGCCCACTCTTCGTATCACTAGCTTACTTTATTAATTTATTTTCAGCTTCACTGAGGTATAATTGATCACTGGTTACTTTAATTCTTCGAGTGTCAGCTCAAATGTCAACCCTTCAGAGAGGCCCTACCTGACCACTCAACCTATAGATGGCTTTTTCCACTACTATCTCATCTCCACTTTATTTCCTTTATAGCACTTATCACAATCTATAATTACTTTACTTATTCATTTACTTGTTTACTATCTGCCTTTCCCACTAGACAGTGCAAGGGCAAGTGCTCAGTATGTATTTGACTAAATGAATAAATCAACATTGCCAGAGCAGGAACACAAACATTGACAATATATTCCTAAGGACCTGAACTTTGGGAAAGTAAGTTGATTATCAGCCAAAAGCAGGAAGGAATAGCATTAGACTCTGACAATAATGCCAGAATGGAGGTATAAGGATACATGCTGATTTTATCCTTATTTAAAATTTTGTAGTTTTGTTCGTCATGAATTTTTTGCATTAACTTTGATTTTTTTAAATATTGCATTAAAATATTATTTATCTTGACTGCTGAGTTTTTTAGCACCCCCTTACATTCTTGCACCTAAGGCAAGCTCCTCACTCACCTCACCCTAGTCCCAACCTTGTTGGTTGCTTTAGTAAAATAAAACACTGATCATCCAAAATTGCCAATGGAAGAACAGTCTCTACATAAGGATGGAGGCTGGGACCTCTAAACCAAGATTCTTGTCTCTACAAAGTTCTCTCCCCCTAGGGAAGTGCTCTCTAATCTCTGTCCCTGCCACCATCATGCTGCCTTGGTAGACTGTGAGGACAGAAGACCTTGTGCCCCTGCTGAGCCCAGGATCGAACGCTCTAACCAGATGTTACCATGGACTCTAGGACAGCAGCAGAGAAATGAACACAGAAAGAAACTCGATATGAGATTTTCTGGTTCAGACACACAGGACTTACTCTTCAGAGTTCACAGGCCCTGTGGGAACCATTCTAGACGCATTCCAGGGAAACAATGAGGAACAGTTTGCTCTGGCTTTGTAATGTCTACCTTTGGCCTATCTCCAACTGTCTGTTTCCCACTCCTGACCAGGGCTCCTCCTCCTTCCTGCAGAAGGAGTCCCACAATCTGGTCAATCAATGATAGACCCACTACCAGATGAGAAAAAGTAGCTCTGGCAAGCCCTGTGTTGAGGACTGTGGAGAGAGGCAGTCAGACTCAGGTCCTGACCTAAAGAAGCTCCTAATCGAACCACAATATGGTGAGGTAAGCACTGTGACAGAGGGGCACCTTCTGCCTAAAGGAGCCAGGGTGACAAGGGAGCCCTACAGGCCTTGAAGGCTGAATCAGAGATCAACAGACAAAGGAAAGGGGAAAGGCTTTAAAGGCCAAAGGGAAGAGTATCTGCACAGGCACAGAGAAAGGATGTCCTAGCATATGCAGGACCAAGGAGAAGTTGCATATGGCTGGAGCACTGGTTGTGGGGTGAAAGATACAGGTAAGTAAGGCTGAAGGGATAAGGAGGGTCCAGAGAAAGAGGGCTCTAGATACCAAGCTGAGAAGCTTGAGTTTCATCCCTAAAACAAGTGAGGTAGCTTTGTTTCTGTTGCTATATGTATTTTCCATTCTCGGGCAGCCCAGATGTGAAGGTGAAGATGCAGATATAAGGATTCGTGACTGAAAAAAACCTACTTTGGGTCTTCTAACAGCATATTATTTTGGCCACTAAGAAAATACTGTGGAAATCCTAGATAGAAAGAGTGGTGGATGAGGACAAGGCCCAGGAGCTGTTCAGGTTCCCTTGTTATTGAGCCTAGAGACCAGGAATCACATGATAACTACCTTTTTGAGCACCAAAGGCAGTGAGGTCTCTCCTGGTGGAGCCTCAACACTCTCAGTACTTTCCGCCAGCACAGACTTGTTCATGATCATGGACACAAAGAGATCATACTTCAGCAGCTGCCTCAGCAAACCTAGAACACAAAGGGGTTAGGCAGTGAGGCGAGAGGAGCACAGGCACCAGAGTATGCCCAAGGTAGCCCCTCATACATCTCCTAGAAACTTCTTCATGTCTCCATAGATATTCCTAAGTATTTTATTCTTTTTAATGCTATTGTAAATTGGATTGTTTTCTTAGTTTCTTTTTCAGATAGTTTGTTGTTAGTGTATAGAAACACAACTGATTTTGTATCCTGCAACTTTACTAATTATTAGTTTTAACACTTTCTTTTGTGGAGTTTTTAGGGTTTTCTATACATAAGATGATGTCATCATCTGCACACAGAGAAAATTTTACTTCTTCCTTTCTGATTTTAATGCCTTTTATTTCTTTTTCTTGCCTAATTGTTCTAGCCAGGACTTCTAGTACTATGCTGAATAGAATTCCATCCTTTTCTGTGCAAACTCCATGATAGCACTTACCACACTGGACTATGAGCTCCCCCAGAATAGAGCTTGGGTTTGATTATCTTTATGACCCCAGAGCCCAGCACAGGGCCTGGCCCAGAATGAATGCTTACTATGTGCAGCTGGACTGTACATAACAGAGCTCTTGGCCCAGACTGTGAAAATAAACTATTGTTATCCATAGACTATGCTTTTCCCTCTAGCTCCTGCTCTGGAGCAGGCCCTCACCCAGTCACCAATCTCAGTGCCCATTTGTTCTGTCCACAATATGAAAGCTCCCTGCTCAGAAGCATTTGATAGATCTTGTGTCCTTATGTAAGGAAGTAGCAGGAGAAGAGGCTGAAAGGGTACACTGGTGCTCCTAAGGAGCCTCAAATAACAAGCAGAGAAACCTGGATATCACCCTGGAGGCCAGAGGGAGCCTCAGATGATTTTCCAAGTAGGAAACTGACAGGACATGAGCTGAGCAGTGTGAAGATTAACTTGGCAGCAAATACAGATGCACCAGGGCAGGCAGTAAAGACTGGAGGCAGAAAAATTGCTGTCCCACTGTCTTTCCTGTTCTCCTTCCAAAGGCAACATTCTTAAGACGGCACACCAACTCTAGGCATCTTTCACAATTCTGTGCTCTTATCTCCCAAACCTATGGCTTCTACCCTTTGCAAAGCAGCAAACTTCCCCACCTCTAGAGAGCCAATATCTCAAGTCCTCAAGCAAAATCTCAAAAGCTTTGTCTCTCTTTTCTCTCCAGTCCCATGTCTTACCCAAGCAGTTGATCTGTAGTTCCTTTGTCTGGGCACCATCCAGGGTGGAAAGGAAGAGAGGACACAGCTTCTCCCGGAAATGGCCTGAAAGCATCTCAGCTGCCATTGGTGAGGAGTATAGCTTCCCATAGAGGTAACAAACAGAAGCTTGCACCCCCTCATTGGGGTATACTAAACCTCTCAACAGATGTTCCATCAGGTTACCTGTCCAGAAAACAATCAAGGGGCCGGGGGAACCTCACAATGTCCACTGCTATTTGAAATTCCAAAGTGTTGCCCCCAGTGGGGTAGTAACTACAATCCCCCACAATAAATGATTTCTGGGCCCTTAGTCAAAAGGGAAAACCAAGGGTTAGAAATATTTGTTTGTTTTACTGACAGAAAAAAAGTGCGTGTATATTCCAGAATTGATTACTCCTTCCACCCAAAAGGAAGGTTCATAGTAGGTACTTATTAGTTTGTGTTAAAATAATGAATAGAAATAGCCCAAGACCAGAATCAAGAAACACTTTTCAAATTGGCCAACATAGAGCACATTTTGCAGATGAGGAAAAGTCTAGAGAAGGAAAGTAAGGACTTCCCAGGTGTATGGGAATGGACCCATACATTGGACCACCCAGATGGAAGTGTGATCAAAGCAGGTGAAAGGGTAGTGGCCGCTCTTTCCCAGAGGTCACTCACCGTGCTCCATTACAAGCTTGTCTGCCAGAGCAGGGATGGCATCCACCAACTTGCCAAGAAAGGTCAGGGTGGACAGGCTGCCTCGCATGGAGGGCATGTTACACAGCTACAGAAAGTGAACACACTCTGCTCTATAAATTAGGATCAGGATAGATCTTCCACCAAAATTTATCTTGCCCTATCCACACCAAAGCCTATATTCTGTGTGTCTCTCACCACAATCAATAATCAGTCCCTTTAGCTAAGTGTCTATCTCCCCTATTGTACTGGGAAGCCCTTGGGGAAAGGGAATGAGTCAGATTCCTCTCAGAGTCCTCAGTATCTAGCTCAGTACATGTTTGTTAAACTGAATTAAAATTAGCATATTTTGCCTCCTATGGAGCCAGAAACTGGGGAGTAAAAGTTAGGAATGTGATAAAGACAGAATTCTGGCTCAGTGCAAAAAAAATTATTATCATCATCATTAATTTAGCTACTATTATTGAACACTCTATTTGCCAAGATTGATGCTTTACAGGGAGAGTCGATATATATTTCACCTTTTCTATTGACTAGGTGTAGCACCTTAAGTAAGAATGTTAACTCCTCTGGTGGGAAATAATAATAGTACCAGCTTCATAGGGTTGTTGGGAGGACTGAATGATACATTGCGTGTAAAGCACCTAACACAGTGCCTAGTATATAGAAAGTTCTCAAAAGTGTTAACTGGCATCATCATAATGATAAGTACTGACACATATAATTATAAATTCTATCTGATATATTAATCACATGCAGAGTAATTATAATGATATGACAATTTAATATAATTTATAATGAAATGTTGCTCTTGATGGTGCTAAGATGAACATTTGTCTTCTTTTTGCAAATAAAATAAAAAGTAATTCTGATATTATTCCTAAATCTTAAACACAATACAAAAGCTGCTTGCTTAATTGATATCTTTGACTACACTGAAGAAAGTAGGTTAAACATAGCCACTCAGCTTACCTTAGATGCTGACAAAAGCAAATGCCTTCAGTACAAAATACTATATACAATTCAAACCAAATAAAAATACTAAGCCAACACATAGTGAACATATGTCCTTGATAAATGAAACAAAGAAATCTTTATTGTATTTAGTAGGATATAGAGAATGCCCATCAGATGATTATGCCAAAAAGATGGGACTTCACCACATGAAGGCAGCATTTGGGAGACTGAAAGAGGAAGGAAGCTGCAAAGAGTACTGGAACAGGATCAGAAGACCCAGGCCCTAGCTCTGGCTCTGCCACTGACTCAGTGACCACAGACAAGTCTCTTTTCCTCTCCGGATTTCAATCTCCCCATCTATCCAAAGAAGGGTTGGCCCAGCTCTGACATCTGAGGATTCTGAGGGGTATTCAAGAATCCACAGCTATTTACTGACCTCTTTGTGGCACTCATCCAGCAGGCAATGAACGGTCTGCTCTAACTTCAGCTGAGTTGTAAGCTGGATAAGGACTGAGTAGACACAACAGCATTACTAATCAGAAGACAACCCCTGGCCCAGAGTTCACCTTTCATAGCCCTTCTACTCAAAGTAATTTATTTGCTTGTATTAATTGGTATTAGTCTTTTCTAGCTCCCCTATTAAACTATGTGTGTACATCCAAACCAAAGGATTTCTGACTTCCTCATTGTTTTGCATCAGTGGTTCACAACTAGGCTGCACATTAGAATCACCTAGGAAGCTTTAAAGAAATACTAATGCCCAAGTTCCACCCCGGACCAATTAAATAAGAATCTCTAGAGAAAGAGCCTAAGCATCTGGATATTTTTTAAGTTCCTCGGGGAAGTCTATTGTGAAGCCAAGGTTGAAAACTACTATTTTATATTATCTCCACTTTTTCCTTCCTCAGAATTTGCTCCTTCATATACTAGAAAACAAAATTATGAGTGAGTTCCTGTGCCAATAATTGCCAATAATAGTATCTCTTGACCCCAAACCCGTCCTTCTATACAATCATTTGTGATACTCTGTTGGTGTCTTTTGAGGAGGAGTGGAGAAGAGACTGGCTCTGCAAGTGTGGGAAAAGCTGCAAACTAGATTCAGCTGCTGCTGTGAGAAGGTTCTGCCACTTCCAGAGTAAAGAAGCATTCTAGGATAATACTCAAAAAAACAGGAAGAAGGCAGAAAGCAAAAGGAAACAGTAAGGAAGGAGCAAGTCCTTCTTCTCCCTCTAGCTTTGCAGTCTCCATCCAGTGCCCACCACCTCAGTGAAGTTCTTAGGGTGATGAGGGTTCTGCAAGCTATGCTGGCACCAACCAGAAGCAGATGGCTTTAGGATTATAACCCCACTCAAGAACGGCCTTGAGGAAAATGGTGAAGGGAAATCTCCCCAACCCTGCCAGTGGTCAGAACTTTAAGTGGTACATTTGTTTGTCCACATTGTCTAGGCTGAGAGATGATATTGACTTATGATCTATGATAGCTGTTGGCAGGTACAGCTGCTGTGTGGCTGGATGGTGACAGAACCAGCAACAGCCAAGAAGCATCCTCTCTTCAGAGGTCTGAGTTTTATTTATATGGTCCTTCCTCCAAACTTGTAAATTTTAATAATTCCAATCTCTCCTAGGGCTGGGGGCTGCTTTCTGAAATTGCTACCTCTGTGAAAACTTGGTGTTCTCTTTTTGCCTTCTTCAGTTACCTAGTTAATATTTCTTTATATTAAAGTCTTTTTATGTTCAAATAACTTGTGTGGTTTCTGTTTCCTGACTAGACCCTAACTGATACAGTTCTTGCTCTTTCAGCAAGAATCCTCTCATCCCAGTGCTCATCTTCCTTCTTCTTGGACCCTTTATAGGTAAACCCACGTACTTCCACAGCTTTAACCACCACCTATGTGCAGACAACTTCAAACCAACCGATATGAATGTAATAAGAACAGAGTTTTGTACATGCCTTTGTAACAGCACTCATCGGCTCTCATTATTTACCAGCCAAACTCTCCTTCAGATTGTAAACTTTTAGAGGGCAGGAACCATGTCTTATCCATCTATGTGTCCCTAGCGTCTGATACAGTATTTGGCACAGAGTAGATGCCCAAGAAAGAAATGTAGAATTAATGATTGACAACTAATTGAGTTTTCTTTATCTGTCTCTAAAATGGAACATTCATCAAGGTCTCAAATAACCAGGCCAATATCCTCAGCTTCAAATGCTAGGTACACACAGTTTCACCTTACCCTCAATACAGAGGTCTGTTACACTCCCGTCTTCCACATTGCATAACAGTCCTTGGAGCAGAGGGAGGCAAGAGGGGGATGGTTAATAGTTAAAAGAGAAACAAACCCATAAAGGCACACTGTGAATTCTAAGACTAATAGCAGCTTTAAGCAATGTCCCAGCTAAATTCTATCCTCAGCCCCAAACACCGAGACTTTCAATGACCTACTCTGGCTTTAAAAGGATAAAAACAGTCAGTGTGGCACAGCATAAAGACTGCATGCTCTGGAGTCTGGAACAGACCTGGGGTAAAATTCCATTTCTGCCAGTTGTCAGCTATGACCTCCCTGAGCCTTGGGGATTTATCCTCTCTCCTTTAAAGGACTGTCTTGGCAGTTAAAAGCCTGAAAAGCCTCTAGCAGAGAAAAGCACCCAAAACAAGTTAGCTCCCCTCCTCCTTGAAAGGGCTCATTTCATAGGACATTATAATTATATTAAAAGAAGGGACCTTTTAATCCATCTCATTTTACACTTGAAGAAACTAAGGCACAGAAGAGGGGAAATAACTCAATCAGGGTCACATATAGATCAGCAGATTCCAGTCTGGACCTTCTGATCCTGTTCAAAAACCATACAGACTGGACTCTGAAAGATCACACATTTCTCATATTCATCTTCACACTTTTACTAACCTGTTGTGGCAAAGCCAGTTGCCATAAAATGCATCATATATCTTAGAAAGGGGACCATTTCTTCATCATCATGACAAAACAATTTGCTAATAAGTTAAACTGTTACATCACAAAAAGTCTAAATTATTTTTCCAAGAACATTTCTCCAAGACCCCAAAAGCAAATATATGTGCTATACATGCAAAATTCATGTCAAGTTTCCCTTTTAATCTCACCGAAAAGCATGCATATGAAGTGGATACAGACTCTCTGATCCTGAGCCACCAGCCGGATGACCAGGGAGGTGTGCCTCACGAGGGCATCTCGGAAGCAGGACAGCACATGCTTCTTGCGCACCAACTTGGGGCAGATGAAGAAAAATATTCAATAACAGCCAAACCTCAGCCATTCTGAACCCAAACAGTTGTAATTTTCAAATATAATTTGATGATACTGGAGAGATCGTCTAAACTATGGTAGGATAATACTCCCTGAAGGGAGTATGGAAAGGGTCATCATTTACACACAGGAATCCATGTGTTCATACAGAGGATTATACATGAGCTAGGGTTCCTAATACCTTATATTTACACAGCACTTTACCATTCACAAATCACTCCTTCATCTAGAACACATCTAGACCACACTGGCTCATTCAAGCCTAACCAGTTGGCGAAGCAAGCAAAAACAAGCATTATTATCACCATTTTAGGGATGAGAAAACTGAGGCTCAGAGACTTTCCCAAGGACTCAAATCTAAGTCTCCAACCAGGTCTTGTCTAAGGTCAGTCAGTGTTCTTTCCACGTCAACAGTCCAGGAGAGTAATATAGGGGACCATTTATAAGCCTCAGAGGTAGGTAGAGAAAATGCAGCCTTCCAGTCAACGCAGACACAAACCTTCACACTCAATTCACCTCCCTGTATAGGAAACTGGGTAGTAGCTGTGCAAAGTGCTCAAGATAGTAGCAAAAGTTAGGTCAAAAAAAGGGGTGTGCACCAAGGATAGAACAGGAAGATGACTACGACTGGCTACATCACCCCTTCAACTGGTGAGAGCTGAAGCTAAGAAAAGTGCATTCAATAAAAGATGGAGAAGTTGCATTTCTTATTGTCTCTAACCTGTGCTATTCCAAGTCTCCTGTTTTCCTTCACCAATTCCTCCTACATAATACATTAAGCTAGTGACCTAAATGAGTTACTCAAAAGAATCTAAATGACTCTCCTTCACCTGACAGATTAAGTCCAAGCTTCCTAGCTTGGATTCAGACTCTTCAAGAAACTGATCTTAACCTGGCTCTCCAATCTCACCTCCCTCAACTTCCCTTTAAACACTCTGATTAGCTCCCCAAAGTCATCCTGGCTAATGCCTACATCCTTAGATAAGCTCCCCCATCTCCTCTGGTCCAAATCTCACCCATCTTCTCAAGCCTAATTCAAATGCTTTCTCCTCTAAAAAAACTTTTCCTAATTTCCATCCTTATCCCATACAGCACTTGGCCACAAATATGTCCAGCTTCTGAATTCCCAGTGTGTTCTCTTATTTTCTCCCCTACCTCACTGTCTTATTCATCTCTGTATCTCTGACTCACTATCCAAGAATGGCAGCCTCACAACTTCTGGCCTCAATGATATCTCAGAGGTTATCAGCTAGCCCAGTGGTTCTCAAAGTGTAGCCTGGGGACCTCTGAGGGTGCCCAAAACCCTTTTAGGGGATCCAAGGGGTCAAAATTATTTTCATATAATATTAAGATGCTATTTGCCTTTTTTACTTATTCTCTCACAAGTATATAGAGTTTCAAAGATTACATGACATATGATATCACAACAGATTAAACACAGAAATATATGAGAATCCAGCTGTCTTCTATTAAGCCAGACATTAAAGAGACTTGCAAAAATGTAAAACAAAGCCACTCCTTTCACTATCTTTTTTGTTTTGGAAAAGATAGTTATTTTTATTTTTAAAATTGCTTATGCCACAGCACTGTACACTTAAAATGGTTAAAATGGTAAATTTTATGTTATGTATATTTTGCCACAATAAAATTAATTATGTTAATATGTAATGGACTTACTGTTATTTTTAAATGAATATTTTTAAATTTTGTTTTATTTCTAATACAGTAAATATCAGTGGATATAACCCACATAAGCAAAAGCTCCTTGGGGTCCTCAATACTTATTAAAAATGTAAAGGAATCCTGAGATCAAAAACTTGTGAATCACTAATCTACCCCATCCCCGCACCCACACCCACAGCATAAATTCCACTCCCAGGAATTTCAGAGAAAAGTGATCTCCCAAACTCTTCTTGGTTGCCTCCATGAACAAAAATTCCACTGCAAAGGTGGGTAGGCACTGAGGGAACAGGCAGCCCACGTTTCAGCCAGCTCTGCCTATTAAAAGGGTCTTCTCTGGGCCGCCCGGTGGCGCAGCGGTTTAGTCCGCGCTTGGCAGCCCGGGGTTTGCGAGTTCGGATCCCCGGCGCCAGCCGACGCACTGCCTCTCAGCCATGCCGTGGTGGCGTCCCATACAAAGCGGAGGAAGATGGGCACGGATGTTAGCCCTGGGTCAGTCTTCCTCAGCAAAAAGGGGAGGATTGGCAACAGCTGTTAGCTCAGGGCTGGTCTTCCCCACAAAAAAAAAAAAAAAAAGGGTCTTCTCCTTCACCCCACTTCTGGCTGTAACTCTCCCCCCGCCCCTACCAGCTGAGCGGGGACTAAAATGGGAGGAAGCGGGATATAAGGCTAAATCCTGGAGAAATGGAGAGAGAGTCAGCAAAAGGCAGGGCAGGTATAGGGAAGAGGGAAGGCAAGGCGGGAATGGTGCCCGTGAGTCTCCGTGGGGTCCCAGGGAGCCCCAGATTTAGTGAGGACGGGGACAGGCCCATCTGAGGCAGAGCCAGGGGCAGGGCCTACTTTGGAAAGGAGATACTCTGGCTCGCGGCAGGGTGGTCTGCGGGGTAAACTGAGGCTGAGGTGGTTTAGCAAAGAAGGCCGCTCTGGCCTGGTGGGGGAGGAGGCCTGTTTAGGGGGTGGATTTAACGAGGCGGGGGTCCCGGTTTAGTTTCGGGAAGGGGCGTCCGGTTCTAGGTAAATGGTCTGCCGAGGGGCGGCCCTATTTGGTGAGGGAAATACCCAGGCCCAGTTCGCACCGACACGCCGGGTTCTGGCAGCAGCTCCAGCACGCAAGCCAGGCAGAGGCGTGGGGGCACTGGCAGCAGCCAGCGCGGGTTGTGCCGGTAATGAGCCCTCTCGAAAAGCAGCGCCGCCTCTTCGTCTCTCCCAGGCCACGGAGGGCCTGCCGTCGCCTCCCTCACAGCCATCTCTCTGCTCGCACTTCACCGTGGCAGAACCTTTTCCCGCGCAGTGTGTGCGCAAGCGCACTTGAAAGAGCCCTGCGTCCCGTGGGCGGAGGGGGAGGTAATGCGCCTGCGCAAACCGAGTTCCCCGCAATCTCAGGGAGCAGCGGCGACCGAGGGCGGGCGATGGACTCAAGGACTCCGGGGAGTGTCCAATTAAGCCCAAAGCGGTTTGCTGTTACAGTCCGCAGGAATTCGTCTTCACCACACCGAGGGTTAAAAAGCATTTATAAAGAATCTGTCGTTAGCCTTGAAAAAGGAAGGAAAGGAAGCAATCTATTTCTTCTATTAAAAATTTAAATAAACGATCTCAGGGGTTTTTATCTAAAAGCTATCAGTATTATTATTTTAAATTTACCTGACACCTTTTTCTCAAGAAATCTAAGACTTTCCCCTTAAAATATCCTCTCACAGAGGGCTGCAGAGCACTTGAGACTTTGTGAGCACACAGGAATACTGAAGAAAAGATAGTTTATCGTTAGATATATTAACGATAACAACCCTCAATCTACAAGGATTTATTTAGCACCAAAGTGCCCAGCAACCGGTTAATGTTGAAGGAGGTAAGTTCAAGAGGTGTTTTCTACATTCAGAAGCAGTATGACTGAATGGAAAAAATGCTTTCCATGGCAAAATAGTTTGGAAAACAATAGTTTATTATTTCATGGAGTATTATAATGTTTGAGAAAAGTAGATATTAACATGGAAAAATTCTTGTCAAAATGCTAAGTGTACAAAAGATGCAGAATTATGTATACAAGTATGTAAAATAAATAAGCAAACAAAAAACATTCAACATATCAAATACATTATAGCAGTAATACATGTTCAGTGAAGAAAAGAAAAGAAATAATATTTTGATATATTTTCTTCTAGTCTTTCTCTATACATTTTTACAACAGCAACAGACAAAGGTATGTAAACTGCTTTTCCCAGAGAAAAATATATCATGTACATCTTCCATATCATTAAATATTATTCTATATATTTTCTGAATGTCAACAAAGTATATATTCTTTTTTGTTTGTTTGTTTGTTTGCTGAGAAAGAGTCTCCCTGAGCTAACATCTGTTGCCAATTTTCCTCTTTTTGCTTGAGGAAGATTTGCCCTGAGCTAACATCTGTGCCAGTCTTCCTCTATGTTGTGTGTGGGTTATGACCACAGCATGGCTGCCAATAAGTGGTGTAGATCTGCACCCAGGAACCAGACCTGGGCTGCAGAAGCAGAGCACACTGAACTTAGCCACTAGGCCACAGGGACAGCTCCAGTATGTGTTCTTTTTGTGTGTGGGGGGGGAAGACCAGCCCTGAGCTAACATCTGTTGCCAATCCTCCCCTTTTTGCTGAGGAAGACTGGCCCTGGGCTAACATCCGTGCCCATCTTCCTCCACTTTATATGGGACGCCACCATGGCATGGCTGACAGGCAGTGCGTCCGCGGGCGCCCGGGATCCGAACTCACGAACCCCGGGCTGCCAAGCGCAAACTAAACTGCTGCGCCACCGGGCGGCCCCAGTATGTATTCTTTTTGACAAAATTTTGAATCAGGAATTATGCTAGGAACTAGAAGATTCAAAAGTGAGCACGAGACAGTCACTGTCCTCAAGGAACTAGAAGTCCAATCAAGGTGACAGACAAGCAAATTATTATAATACAGTATGTATTTATTAGTTATCTATTGCTGCATAACAAATTACTCCATATAATGGGTTGAATGGTGACCCCCAGAAAAGATATCTCCATGTCTGCTATGGACTGAATTGTGTCCCCCAAATTCAGATATTGAAACCCTAACCCCTAATGTGACTATATTTGGAGATAGGGCCTTTAGAAAGTAATCAGGTTAAATGAGGTCATAGGGTAGGACCCTAATCCAATAGTCTTGGTGGCCTTATAAGAGGATGAGAGAAAGATCTCTCAATCTCTCTCCATGTACATGCACTCAGGAAAGGCCATGTGAGAACACAGTGAGGTGACCATCTCCCAGGCAGGAAGAAACTCTCACCAAAAACCAAATCAGCCACAACCTTCATCTTGGACTTCTAGCCTCCAGAACTGTGAGAAAATTAATTTGTGTTGTTTAAGCCCCCTAAGTCTGTGGTATTATGTTACAGCAGCCAGAGCAGACTAATATAACATCCTAATCCCCAGAACCTGTAAATGTTACCTTACTTGGAAAAAGAATCTTTGCAGTTGTAACTAGGTTAAGGATCTTGAGATGAGAAGATCATCCTGAAGTATCCAGTGGGCCCTAAATCCAATGACAAGTGTCTTGAGAAAAGACAGACAGTGAAAAGGAGGAGGCAACATGACCACAGAGACAGAGATTGGAGAAATGTTGCCACAAGCCAACAAATGCCTGCAGCCACCAGAAGCTGCAAGAGACAAGAACTGATTGCCCCATAGAACTTTCAGAGGCAGTGTAGCCCTGCTGACATCTTGATTTCAGACCCTGACCTCCAGAACTATGAGAAAATAAATTTCCGTTGTTTTACGCCGCCAGTCTGTGGTAATTCGTTACAGTAGCCATAGAAAACTAATACGCCCCAACATTTAGCAGCTTAAAACAACAAATATTTATGATCTCCTAGTTCCTGTGGATCAGGAATCCAGGCACAGCTTAGCTGGATGACTCTGGCTCAAAGCCTCTCATGAGGTTATAGTCATCTCAAGACTCACTAGGGCCGAAGGATCTGCTTCCAAGCTCACTTAAATGACTGGTGGCAGGATTCAGTTCCTTGAAGGCTGTTGGATTGAGGGCCTCACTTTATTGATGGCTCTTGTCCAGTGGCCTCCTCAGTTCCTTGCCACATGTGCCTTCCCATAGGGCAGTTCACAACATGGAGGGTGGATCCCCTCAGGGAGCAAGCAAGAGAGTGAGAGAAGTGTGCCCAAGATGGAAGTTACAGTCTTTGTAACCTATTCTCAGAAGTGACATTCCATCATTTCTGCTGTATCCTATTTGTTAGAAGTGAGTCACTAGATCCAATCCACCCTCAAGGAGAAGAGAATATACAAGGGCATGAATACTAGGAGGTAGGGAGCACTGGGAGCCTTCTTAGAGGCTGATAGTATAAGTGCTATCTATAGTAGAGGTAGGCACGAATTGCTATGGGAAGACCCTACAAGCAGCCAGGCATAGGAAGAAAAACATCAAAAACATTAACTGAGATTAACTGGGATTATGGATTATTTTTCCTTTTCTGAATTTTCTAAACTCTCTTTAATGAGCACATATGGGTTTTACAATGAATTAAAAAATAGGAAACCTAGGGGCTGACTCGGTGGCATAGTAGTTAAGTTCGCATGCTCCATTTCAGCAGCCCCGGGGTTTTTGGGTTCGGATCCCAGGCACAGACCTATGCACTGCTCACCAAGCCATGCTGCGGTGGCATCCCATATATAAAGTAGAGGAAGATTGGTACAGATCTTAGATCAGTGACAATCTTCCTCAAGCAAAAAGAGGAGGGTTGGCAACAGATGTTCAGGGCCAACCTTCCTGACACACACACACAAAATAGGAAAGCTAAGTGAAAGGGAGGGAGAAAGGAAAGAAGGGAGGGAGGATAAAGGAGAAAACCTGAATTAAGTTCCCAGCTCCAGCACTCACTGATTTAGGCTCTGTGAATCTGTTTCCACCTGCTGAAGCTGTCTACAGAAGTATCATAAGACATAATGCCCTTTGGCTCAGAAGTTTCAGACTTGATTAAAACAAGTTATTAGCTCCAGGATGTCCCACAGGGGGGCCAGGCAAAGCAACAAGTAATTATGGTTGGCAGTGCTGGAGAACTGGAGAGGTGGGGATGGTTTTTCCATGAAGTCTGTTGATGGGCAGCAGAATCCCAGCGTGACAGATGCCCAGTGATCAGCTCCCTTCCTTGTGACCAAAAGGACCTGAATAATAGTGTCCAGTGCAGAGAACCGCCTCTCCCTCCAAGCAGCTAAGGCTGTTTGAGCATCCTACCTCAATCAGAATTAGCATGAAATAGGGCAGGACAGAAACCTCAGTAAACCCTACTGTGAGGAGCTGGGGAGGTGAGGTATTTAGGAGATGACATTGGGCTGATCCACATTCCCCAAACCCTCAAAACCATAGAGTAGAAGTGGCTTCTACCCACCCATAAAGTATCCCAAACCCCAAAGGGGCCACTCAGAAAACATGTGCCAAAAAAATCAGAACCCCGCAGGGCCCAAATAACAAATTTTATTACACTTTGAGGGTGAGCAGGCCACCCTCATGCCTTCTCTGATGTGTTCTGAGGACTCTGGGCCTGCAGCCTACTTTCTAAAGCCACATTGGAGCAGACAACACCTCAAATGCTTCATAAAACAGAACTTTTTGGGGGCTGGTGGATTTTGTGGGACCCCATGTGGGTTCTCAGTTTCCCCTTGACCCTGGGGGCTCTCTGTCTTGGGAAGAGCCGCCCCAGCACAGCAGTGACCTGGTGGCTGATGTTCCCTCTTCAAAGAAGCATGGACTCCGATGCTGTCCTTCCTTGCATGTGGGTCACCCACTTTGGGAAGCAGGGTAGGATCAGGATCCCTCAGGTTCACGTTGGGGGCTGAGTGCTGGGGATTGGCCAAGTGTGAGGACCAGGATATCTTGTTCAGAAGTGTCATGCTCACCCTTGCTACAGCAGAGTGGAGACTCCCTTTGAAGCTGGAGGTGTCTGTGGAACAGGAGGAAAGCTGCTGCCCAGCCCCTCTGCCCTCTGCAGGCTCCAGGCTTCCTCTTCTCCAGTGGGTGGGCTGCTGACATTTGAGTCTGGGGGGCTTAGAGGCCTCCCGAGATGTGGGCTCCCTCTTCCAGTGGTCCTGGCCTACCCCGGAGTGTGAGGTCCTCACTCTCCTGGGAGCCTTCTCTGCCATCTGTGAGACCCCTGGCCTGACCATTTTCCTGCCCCTGCTGTTCTCCCTGGAAGGGTCTCGGACCTTTTCTCGGCCACACCAACTCTTAGATTCTGGGGCAGGGCTGGAGTTCCTGGGAGCAGGGGGCTTGGCCCTAGGAAGAGCCTCTTTCTGGACATCTTGTGGTTCTCTGGGGCCCCCTGGTGGCCTGACTCTCCTGGGCTTTTCAGGATGGATGGAAATGCCCCTTGGCTCCAACCCATGTGATCCACACTTCTCTAGAGCTCTGGCCTGTGTAGGAAGTTTTGAGCTTTTTCTTTCTGGAGGCTGAACCCTCCGGGACCTCTCTGAGTACTTATGGCCTGGCCTGGAGTCCCGGGCCTCACAATGCCTTTCCTGCTGCCCTTGGAGCTCACGGGCTGTGTATAATCCAAGAAGCCTCACCTCAGCAAGGGGCAGTGGCCATGGTTCTAAGAAGTTAAAGAGCACGTAGGACTCCAGGATCCGCTGGGGGAGGCCCCACTTCAGGTGTGCAATCTTCCGCCGCATGAGGGACTCCAGGAGCAGTCGTTGGCTCTTCTTGAGGAGTGGCCACTTGGGCAGGACAGTGAGGGCAGTGGCAGCACCCGTCAGAGCTGTGGCAGCTTGGGGAGCTTGGCTACAAGAGACAGAGGGGCAAGCAGAGGGCAGGCCCAGGGGAGCAGCCAGAGGCTGTGGCTTCTGGAGCTGCCAAGTCAGGCAGGAGGCCTTCCCTGGATCCACCCCTTTGTCCCTTTGTCGGCTTCTCTGGGGTTTAATTTGGGCCTGCCGGGAGGCTGGACTAAACCTCGTTCTGTGCTTCCTGGTAGAAACCATCCTCTGGCTGGCCAAATGCTCTCCCTCCCCACTGGCAAGCCAGAAGAGTTCACCCCGGTTAGGGGGAGGCTTTATCTCAGGACAGGGAGAAGAGGCCACTGCCTGTTCTTGTTCCATGGCCCCATATCCAGAGCCAGTGAGGTCTGGGGGCCCCTCACTCTCTGAACAGTCAACTTGGAGACTACCTTTAGCAACATCCTTTCCTCTGACCCGGTCCTTGTTTCCTCCGCCTGGAACTTGAGGCCCGCCAGGAACTTGAGGCCCGCCAGCATCCTCAGCTCTGCACTTTCTCTGGCTCCCTACATTCTGGATTTCTGCAGTATCCTCATCTCCACTCTTGTTCTGGTTTCCTTGCACTTGTATCTGGATGTCTCCATCAGTTTCACTTCTTAACTGTCCCTGGTAATCTCCCCCAGGAGCCTGGGTCTCTGTACCATCATCATCTGTGGCTCGTTTCAGGTTTCTCTTTCCTTGTATTTGAATTTCTGCACCATTCTCACCTCCATTCTGCTCCTGGTTCTTCCACTCTGATAAACAGTTCTTTCCATTAACTTTACTTTTTAGCAGTCTCTGGTTCTCTCCCCAAAGTCTCTGGATCTTTCTTCCATCCTCGCTTCTAATCTCTCTCTGGTTTCTCTTCTCCAATGTCTGATTTTCTGTATCATTCTTTCCTCCAGTCTGCTCCCAGTTCCTCCTCCCTAGTGAATGGCTCTCTCCTATTGCACTATCTAATTGTCCCTGGTTCTCTCTCTTAGGTCTCTGGATCTCTACAGCATCCTCACCTCCAACTTCTCTCTGATTTCTCTCTTCTAGTGCCTGAATTTCTACAACATTCTCACCTCCCATCTGCTCCTGGCACTTCCACTCTGATAAATGGGTCTTTCTATCAATATCACTTCTTAACTGCCTCTGGTTTTCTTCCCCAGGTACCCAGGTCTCAGTAGCATCCTCATCTCCAGCTTCTCTCTGGCTTCTCTTCTCTGGAGCTTGGATTTCTGCAACATTCTCACCTCCAACCTGCTCTTCTTTCTTCCATCCTGCTGAATGAGTTTCTCCATCAATTTTACTTGTTAATTCTCCCCAGTTCTGTGCCTCAGGTGCCTGGGTATTTGCACCATCCTTGCCTGTAATGTGTCCTTGATTATTCCACTTTAGTGTATGAATCTTTGCATTACTTTCACTTCTTAACTGACCCTGGTTTTCTTCTCCAAGTTCCTGGATCTCTTTACCATCTTTACCTTTAACCCCTCTTGGGTTTCTCTTCCCTGGTGCCTGAATATCTGTACTATTCTCATCTCTAAGCTGCTCCTTGTTCCTCCTCCCTGGTGGATGGGTCTCTACATGAGTTTCATCTCTTAATTGTCCCTGGCTCTCTGCCTCGGGTGCCAGGGTATTTGTACCATTCTCATCTCCATCCTTTCTCTGGTCTCTCTTCTCTGGTGCTTGAATTTCTGCTCGATGTTCACCTTCAGTCTGGTCCTGATTCCCCCAACATGATATCTCAAATTCTCTGTCAATTTCACTTGCTACTGGTCTCTGATCTTCCCACCATGGTGCCTGGATCACCACCCAATCCTCCTCTCTTATCTCCCTGAGGTTCTTCCTTCTAGATATCTGGGTTTCCCCCATATCTTCACCTCTTCTCAGGACTTGATTTCCCCACCCCACTTGAAGTTCTTCTTTTAATTGTTTCTGTAACTCTCCTCTAGATGCTTGGATCTTCTCAGCTTTCTCACTTCCACCTTGATCCTGCTGCTCCCACCCTGGTGTCTGGATCTCTGTAACATTCTCACTTCCAATGCATTCCTGTTTTCCCCACCCCAGAGCCTGGGTCTTTATGCTATTCTCTTCTTTTACTTTTCCCAGGTTCTCCCTCTCAGATATCTGGGTTTGCACAACAGTCTCACCTCCATTCTGGTCCTCATTTCTCCTCTCTTCTGCCTGAATTTCTGTACCAGTATCACCTCTAAGCTGGTCTTGTTTTCCCCACGCTGGCATCTGGGTCTCCTCACCATTCTCACTTCCAGTCTGGCCCTGCTTCCCCAATCCTTGGGCCTGGGTCTCTCCTTCATCCTCCCCTCTGGCCTCTCTCTTGTTCTTCTCAAATGCCTGGGTCTCTACAGCGTCTTCATTTCTACTCCCATCCTGGTTCCCCCACTCTGGTGTTTGGGTCTCTGCATCAATATTAAATCTTAACTGTTCCCAGTTCTCTCCTCTGTGTGCTCGGGTTTCAGGAGGATTCTCACCTCCAGCCTTCCTCTGGTTTCTCTTCCCTAGTTCCTGAATTTGGACTCTATTCTCAACTCCCACCTGGTCCTGGTTCTCCCACCCTGGTGTCAGGAGCTTTCCATCAACTTTTCTTATTACTAGTTTCTGGCTTTCCCGCTCCAGGACCTTAGTCTCTGCATTGTCCTCCACCCCAAAGTTTATTGGGAGTTGCCTTCCAGATGCCTGAATTTCCCAAGCATCCTCCCCTCTTCTCTCTCTCTGGTTCACCCACCCTGAAGCCTGGATCTCTCTACTATCCTCTCTGCCTCGTGTCTGGGTTTCCCTCTCTAGTGCCCAGGCCTCTTGTGGGCAGCCCCAGGACTTCCAGATGGGCATTCCCACTTGTTGGTTAGAAGGAACAGGCAGGAACTCTCTGGAACAGAATTGCAGCCTCTGAGCTGAAGGAAGGTTTGGGAGAGGGGTGATTAAAGTCATGGAGGTAGGGTGGGATCTCATGCTGAGAGCGCGCTCCAGTGGCACCAGTTCTTCCTGGGAGTAAACCAGCAGCTGCTCCATCCTTTGGTACATGTCCAGGGCAGGGGGCAGGAGCTTGCAAATCAGGTGAGTCTGGTCATCACTGAGACACCAGGGTACCTGCCATGCTTCCCAAGAACTGTCTTGAGGGAGCACGCAGGTGCTTGAAAAGGAGGTGGTGCAAAAAATGGGCTCAGAAGGGGTGTAGAAATCCCAAGGTGAGTCCTGAGATGGGTGCTGCCAAGACAGCAGGTATTCAGCCCATGATTCCTGGAGGCTTCTCTGGTATTCCCATCTCTTCTTTTGTGCCCATTGTTGGACATGAGCATCTAGGCCCCTGAACTTGCCAGGACTGAAGAATTCAGTCAGCCCAAAACAAGTGTCATGTCTCCTGGAGGGCACTGCCCTCTTCTGTGGTGGCACCTGTAGGTGAGAATAGAGAAGCAAAATCCTTGCACACACATTGTCTCATAGGTCAGAATTATTATCTCCATTATCCATCTAGATGAGAATGCTGGGGCCCAGGAAAGGGGGTGGCACTTCCCTTAGGGCAAATAGTATTCATTCATTCATTCAAGAAAAATAAAAGAGTTTATTCCAGGCCAGACACTGTTCTAGGTGTTGAGGATAGCAGCATGAACAAGACAGACAAAGTCCTTGTTAGGAGCTATCGTCTAGACACAGAAGACACAATAACCAAGTATACAACACAATGTTAGGTATTGAAAGTGTTCTGATGGAAATAAAAGCAGAGTGGGGATGGGGTTAGTTCCTTTGGACAGATTGGTAAGAGAAGGCCTCTCAGAGGAGATGACATTTGACTGGAGACCTGAATGAAGTGAGGGGCAAACCAAGTGAACCTGAAGAAAGAGCATTGTAGGCAGAGGAGACATCAGTGCAAAGGCCCTGAGGCTGGAACAAGGTCATGTGTACAAGAACAGCAAGGAGGCCCATGTAGACAGAATGGAATGAGTGACTAGGAGAGCTCTGGGAGATGGGGTCAGAGAGAAATGTAGGACAGATCATGGTTAGGAGCTGGATTTTTTTCTGAGTTTGATGGGGAGTGTATCCATAAGAGCCACTAGAGGATTTTAAGCAGCAAAGTGCTATGATCTGTTTTTAAAAGTTTGTTCTGTCTCACAAACATAATGTTAGGCTTAAACCAGGTGCACAAGAATAGTTACCACACGATTCCCCAGAGGCAAAACTAGTCTATGCTATTAGAAATCAGCATCGTTGTGACTGCAAACTTCTGGGCTGCTGGTCATGGTCTGTTTCTCAATCTGGGTGCTGCGCATGGATGTGTTCAGTTTGTGAAAATTCATTGATCTATACAGTTACAATCCATGTATGTATATTATCCTTGGATTAAAATTTTTTTAAAAAGAGAGGGAGAAAGAAGAAGGTCATTCCATCAGCTGCGTGGAGCGCTGACCATGGTTGGGTGAGAGAGGTGACAGGAGCCAGGCAAAGACTATGCCTACGGTCCAGGTGAGACGTAAGGGCAGCTTTGCCCAGGGGTGTGTGGTGAGGTTGCAAGAAGTGATCGGATTTGAGATATGGTCTGCAGGTAGAGCCCAGAGGACTTGTAGATGGACTGAATGTGTAGAGTGAGGGAGAAAGAGTCCAGGGTGACTCCTGGGTTTGGGGCCTGATGATGCTCTCCCTGACCAGTCTGAGTTCTCCAAGGTAATTCATCTCTGGTACACAAAGAACAGGGTCCTCATAACAAATGACTACAACAATCCTGGTGCTGAGGGAAGGAGGTGTGTGGGGTCCCCTCACCTTGACAACCTTTTTCATGTTGAGATGGGTCCTGGTGACCTGGTGCCAATAGTGCCGAACCTGCCAGATCAGAAAGAGGCAGAGGATGAGCAGGTTGCCGCAGCACCGAGGGTCCTTGCAGCTGCGATTCTCAGAGAGGAGGTCCTGCACTGGCTCCCACTCAGGGCCCTGGAATGGCCCCACCACAGCACAGGCACCCAGCAGCGGCAGCAACATGACAAAGCTTAGGTCAGGCAGGTGGTGTTGGGGAGTTGGAGGGCAGGACTGGTATGGCTGACCCAGCTAGTTTGGGGCAGGGTAGTTCCTGCCTCACAGCACCTCTGTCACTGAGGCCACCTCACAAAGGAGCCTGATGACCCAGCCTTAGCTCCAGCTGCTGACCATGGCAGCAGGGATGGCTAGCATACTTTCAGGGCAGATAAGTACTGTGTTGGGGAACTTCCCAAAAGGAATTAAGAGTATGGATGAAGAATTTGTTTTAAACATCCTTGTCCTCTGGAATGAAGAGATTAAGTTCCCCCCATGTATGACTGGGTGATATAACTGGCAGTCTGCTTGATTTCTTTCTTCCTATCAGATATTTTAATCCATTTGTCCATCTGTCTATCCAATATCAAATATTTAATGAACACTGTATTGAACATGTATATTCCTGTTTGACCACCCCGCATCCCTTCCTCTGCACTCACAGGATCCTGATTTTCTGTTGGGGAATTACTTTTCTCATCTGAGGATCAGTGTTGGTGGGAGAATAAATGCTACCCTGAAGGCTATCTTTCACCTATAGGTTATATTCAAAATATTGAATAATGGAGCAGGCAAGGACATCAGCCAGTCAGAATGGGGCAGGCCTTAACCCTTTAATAGCTGAGTTGTAGGTGGTCCCAGGTGTCCTAGGAGAGAGGGCATCACCTATTTGCCAACCAGTTGGGAAGTATTTCTCTATTTTAAGAACACAATATGCCACATGATGAATCCTAGCTGAATGTCACCTCAGCTTATACCTGATACTCTCTCACAGACCCAGGACAGCCAAGGAGTGGAGGTGTGACCTAAGTTTGGCCAGCGGGACTCTCTCTGCCAGGGCTCTAAATATCAAGAACCGAGATGCAAAGTAGGAATAGGAATCTGGTGAGAAAAAGAAAAGCAGCCCACGGCAGCTAGGAACTGGCCCGGCTCTATCAGTTAGGACTTGATGTTGCTGAGAGCTGGCCTGACACTCATAGCTAAGCCTTGGTGTTCTCCTGTTGAACATCAACAATTTCACAGAACATCAGTATCAAACAAAGCCACTCTAACTGTGAAAATCAGGACAAAAACAAGACCACTCCTTAATCTTGTCTGAACATAGACAAAAACAAACATTTCAAAACCACAAAAATGACCACACAGGGACTGGCCAGGTGGTGTAGTGATTAAGTTCACATGCTCCACTTTGGTGGCCCGGGGTTCGTGGGTTCGGATCCTGGGTGCAGATCTACACACACACCACTCATCAAGCCATGCTGTGGCAGTGTCCCACATACAAAATAGAGGAAGATTGGCACAGATGTTAGCTCAGAGCCAATCTTCCTCACCAAAAAATTAAAAATAAATCACGAAACATCCCCTTATCATGGCTAATATAAGTGACTACTATTTTTTTTTTTACCAATTTTAGCTTTAGCCTTACTTCATTCCTTCTACCTTGTAGATAAGATTTATTAAGATGCCCAATCATGGAATTACTCACGCTTCCTGATAGCATCTAAACCAGAGCAAACCCCACTTCCTTGAACCTTCCCCCAAATCACCTAACACAAGTTCAAATCCTATGTAAATCCCTTCTAACACCCTCTTATTGAGAAGCCCCACAGCTCCCCATGGTGTGTATTCTCCCTTGTTGCAATGAGTGATAACACTATAGATGCATTCCTGGTGGTTTTGGCTGAAGGACATTGACAGTGGAGTAAGACTGTAGGGCTCATCCTGCTCTCACAACCAGCTCCTCTTGAATCTCTGGACTCCACCACAAAGTCTTTTCCCAAATTCCTTTTTGGTTGCTTGCCACCAAAGATCCCTAAGTGAAACAAGCATTTCCTTTGGGCCAGGCATAGTGCCAGAAGATAAGTATCCAAAGTTCAAGGCAGCTACAAACTTTGCTCTCATAGAGCTCTCAGTGTGGTTGGAAAGGTGGACACTAAATAAAGATCCATGAGTGCTACAAAGCACAAGTACAGGGGGCTTGTGTGTCCATCCTGCAAGGGCAATTACCTGGTCTGGGTGATCAGGGAGGCTTCATTGAAGAAGTGATGAGCAGGAGTTAGCTAAGCAGAACAATGGAGCACATCACTCCCAACAAAGGGTGATGGATGGGATTGGAGAGATTGGTGTGTGCTCAGGGTAGAAAAAGGAGGTGGGTGGGGCTGTAACATGGGGTTGGGTGGGGAGTACTGGTGGAGAGGGGCCTAGTAAGCCATGGCAAGAATTTAGGGTTTTAAGTGCAGAAGTGTGACAAAAGACAAATTTCTAAGACAAATTGATCCTGAACATATGTCAATTTTTATTGACTTACTAGCAAGGGAAACAGCAAGAGATAAAAGGTAGGCTAGTTTGAGATAACATGGAAATTTAGTTATTATATAGTTGGGAAACAGAATTAATTAGGTAAAGTGTACTGTCTCATTACTCATGGTCATAAAAACACCAAGCCCCTATCAGTCATTACTGAGGAGATCTGGGATATGATGGTCCAAGATGCCAGGAAGGCCAAATAACAATCAGAAATTGTTATAAAGGACACATCTATGACTGTAAATTGGAATAATAAGGTTTCATTCCCCAACAGTGGTGGCTGATATGTCCAATTAATATGGAAACATGAAACGGGATCCAAGAGAGGTGAGGAGGAGAGTCCAAATCACAGGTTCTACTCTTAAACAGGAGCCATCAGTGGGCATTTCTTAATTTGGAGACAAACTTTTTTTCTTTGACCAATCATTTCAGATTTACATGAGGTAAAATTTGAAGGAGGGATTTTTGATGTAACAAGTGTTCAGTCCTGGATCCAGTTCAAACCCATCCTTTTGCCCAGTGCCACAACTCATCTCAGGCAGAGTAACCAGATGTGGAGGAAGTAATCCAGGCCAATAGTAAAAAATCCCAGGGTCGAGTTCTGGTTCTGCCACTGCCTCACTCTGTGATCCTGGGCAAGCAGCTTCCTTTCTCTGGACCTCAGTAACTGTAACATGAAGGGGTTGCACTGCATGATTCCTAAGGGTCTAAGCAGATCTCTGCTTCTAGGTTTCCAAAGGAATTAACTGGAACTAGCCCATAATGGTCTAGTTTTGACTAGATCCAAATGGTCCCAAGATGTGCCTGGCATCATGTTGGAGAGAGATGACTAAGGGCCATAACGATCAGGGAGGACCTCTTAGAGGTAGTGAGGCATGAGTCCAGCCTTAAGTAATGGAGATTTAGAGCACATAGGGAAAATGGCAGTATGCTAGCCAGAAGAAAATGGGTGTCCTATGACATCTCCAAATTCAACCTGACAGAAACTCAACCGCCAACCCCAAACCTTCTCTTCTTCCTGAATTCCCTACTCAATGGATTCCATTTCCGGTGGACTCCACTCCCCACCAGAAATTTTAACAAGGATATCTGAATATGAAGGAAAAGATTTAGAATTACCTATCACCTCCATACCTTTCCCTCACCAGTGTAGGGTCAAAAAGATGAGTTTGAAAGCACAAGAATATACTCAAAGATAAACTGGCAATGGAAAGATGACACCATTAAAACCTTTTGTTTTGGTGTTACTTTTTTGAATAATTCATTGTTTCTGCCAATAATTTATAGCAGAATGATAATAAAAACAGCAAAAGAACTCCCTCGCCCAGAACTGAATCGCTTCCCCCGCGGGTGCCCTTTAGGGGGCGAAGTCCGCCGGGTCGCGGTGACGTCACTTCCGCTTCCTGCTGCGGGCCGCCATTTCCCCTCCTTTGGTGCGACTTTGCGGCCGAGCCGAGGGCTCTTGTTCTGAAGTCGTGTGCGCTCCGAGGGTGGCGAGACCGCGGGACCGCAGCCATGGTGAGTATGTGCTCCTGGCCCAAGCGCCAGGAAGCGGGAGACTCGGGGTTCCGTTCACTTCCTAGCCTGCCGGGGGCTGGAACATGCGCGGTCTCGTCCGCCCGGCCTGGAGTTAAAACTCCGGCTGCCGCGGGTTCCGACAGCCCGGCCCGAGGTTAGAACTCCGGAAGCCTCGGGGTCCCAACTGCAGTGATCGAGGGGCTTTGCAGCAGTCTGTGCGCGTGGCCGAAGGCCTCGGTGAGTGGATCGGGCATGGGCCGGCCTGGGAGAAAGAAATCACCCCACGTGAGAGAGAGTAGAAAGTTGGATGTGGAAACTTGGCTCCATCTTTTTTATTTTTATTTTTTGGGATCGCTAGAGGATGATGTGGAACCCTGGATTCGGATCAGCCTGTCCTATCCCACCTCCCCATTGTTGATGTTCAGCAGATCTCTATGGGTCTGCGCCTAGTGCCCGCCGCGAGTTACACGTGCCAGGGACTTAAAGGAGCCTTTGGCGTTTGGGGGCTCTGGGGAGTGTGGGGTGACCCCGAACCCTGGCCTGGAGTGCAGGAAAGGCTCCTCCTGCAAGGCGGTAGTCTCAGAAATCAGAGGTGCTGGTGACACCACGTGCGGCTCCTCTAAACTCTTGGTGGTCAAATCGTATACCCTGGTAGCTAGTTTTGATTGGCACTTGGTAAGGAGGGAAGAGTTTGTAAACCACTTCCACTTCCATAGTGAGGCTTAATCCTTCCAGCAGAGCTTGAATCCCTGCGGGTATCTTTCCTCCTTTTCACTCCCCCGCCCCCATTTTGAAGCTAGTACGTGTCTCAGCGGAGAACTTGACGCCTCTAAACCAGTGCTCATCTTACACAGTTTGAGAAAAGTTTTGGAATCGGATGGTCTCAGGTGGGACTTAAGAAAAATTTCCCTCAACTGTAAAATGGAGTTAACAATGCATGAGGGTGTTGTGAGGATTAAATTAAGTGAGATAACGCATGTTAAACACTTGTCCTAATACTTGGTTGGCAGTTAGCACTCAGTGTTGTTAAATCAAAACCTTGCAGATTGGACTGTCTGGTGTACAGGGAGAGCACACTGATCAAGCTAGGAGTGATAGCTAGTGGTATAATTTCATTCATTCACTCATTTAATTAACCCTTGAAAAAATTAAAAGGTGAATGAATACACAGTAAGCAAATTTCAGTTACTATTTATAAGCTAGGTGTTTTGGTTTTAAAGTTGAGCCCATCTTTTGTTGTTATTGTTGACTGATATTAAAACAGGTAATTCCTCCTTGATTGTTGTTCGAGCTCCTGAAGTCTTCCCTTTTTATGCATTTGATGTTTATTGAGAGTTGAGAATCCTAAACTCCAGAGATGGAAATACTGACATTTTTAAAAGTGTATTCTTGAGGAACGATTGGGATTAGTGTTGTTGGGTCCTTTATTGTTTAGGAGGAGGGTGACGGAGTTGATGAGCATTAGATTTTGGTAAGTTAAGGACATGTGTTGTGATTTCTCAGGTAGCCACCGAAAGAATACAGATGTATAACTCTAAGCCAGTAGAGGGCAAAATAGTGAAAAAATAAATAAATAAACCCAAAGGAAGGAAAGAAAGGAAAAGAAACAGAACAGTTGGGACAAATAGAAGGCACAAATGAAGGAAGATCTGAACCCAGTATATCAGTACTTAAATAAATATAGAAAGGGACTAAGTGCTCCAGTTGAAAGACAGATTGAGGGGCCGGCCCCATGGCAAAGCGTTAAGTTCGCACCCCCCGCTTCAGCTGCCCGGGGTTCGCAGGTTCGGATCCAGGGTGTGGACAGACGCACTGCTTGTCAAGCCATGCTGTGGCTGCATCCCATATAAAGTAGAGGAAGATGGGTACGGATGTTAGCCCAGGGCCAGTCTTCCTCAGCAAAAAAGAGGATTGGCAACAGATGTTAGCTCAGAGCTAGTCTTCCTCACACACACACAAAACAGATTAAAGTAAAAAGAATGGAAAATATGTGCCAATTTAAAAGGTGTAGTGTAGTGTGTATATATCAGAAAGAAATAGGTTTTAAGTCAAAAGGCATTTGTAAAGATAGAGAGTGGCTAAAAAATAAGGTACGAATAAAATGAAAATGACATAATTACAAGAAGAAGTAGACAGGGGCCAACCTGTGGCATAGTGTTTAAGTTCGCTTGCTCTGCTTTGGCAGCCTGAGGTTCGCAGGTTCGGATCCCAGTGTGGACCTATACCACTTGTCAGCCATGCTATGGTGGTGACCCACATACAAAACAGAGGAAGATTGGCACAGATGTTAGCTCAGGGCAAATCTTCCTCAGCAAAAAATAAAGAAGAAGAAGAAATAGACAAATATGCAATTATATAGCATTTAAGTATATAATTGATAGATTATGAAGCCTAAAATGCTTATGTTGGGGGAAAAGGGACTAAAAAGACAGGAAAAGAACAAAAGGACAAAATAACACCAAAGAAAGTAAACAGACCCGAAAAAAACAAAAGCAGAAATTACTTAAATAGAAAATAGATCCTACTGTGATAGAATAGATAAAATCAGAAGATTTTCTTTGAAAAAGTCCCCTCCAGTGAGATTAATCAAGAAAATAAGCAAAAAGGTATAAATAAGTAACAAACATGAAGACATAATCTGCAGACATTAAAAAGAAAGGATATTATGAACAATTTGATACCTATAAATATAGAAACTTAGATGAAATGAATAAATGCCTGAAAAAATGAAATCTATCAACCAATTCAAGTAGATTTAGAAAAACTGAATAATAAACTGTTAAAATTTTTTAACATGAAAAAAACTCTAAACCTAGTTTTTAAAATAGCTTTATTGAGATAGTTTATATACCATAAAGTTCACCTGTTTAAAGTGTACAATTCAGTGGATTTTTTACCTATTTACAGAGTTGTGTAACCATTGCTATAGAATTTTAGAGCATTTTTATCATCCCCCCAAAAAACCTAATATCCATTAGCTAATAGATATAAAATAATAAAATCTTGTTTAAGTTGGTTTTATCTCAGGAATGCAAAATTGGTTTAACATTAGAAAAATTGTTAAAACAAATCAGGAGAAAAGCCTTAGTCATCTGAGTCAGTACAAAAAATCTGATAGAATTCACCACCAATTCATTTATAAAAGAAGAAAGTCTTAGTACACTAGGAAATGAAGTGAACTTACTTCACCAGAAGTATCTAGGAGTAAATCTAAAAGATATTAAACCTCTTGGAGAAATTGTAAAGCTTTATTTAAAAGCACTATAAATTAAGTATATTTGTTTAAATAGATTGACAGATTCTGTATCCTAAAGGTGTTTTACCTGAATTGGGATTACATTGAATCTAGAAATCAACAGGGTTTTTTGTTTTTGTGGACCTTGCAGAGCTGATTCTAGATTGTATGGAGAAAAGCAGACAAATATTGAGGTCTTTTTTCCCCATTTCTTCAGGGAACTCCTCTAGCCCTCATCTAATTCCTCCTCACCCTGGGACCATAAAAAAGTCACCCATTGTGATGTGATGTGTTGGGGACCGGGCGTCTTGGTGCAGTCTGGCTCATGATGTCACTTCCGCTGACATCACTCTATTGCACTTCTTGTTCCCCTGGAGATGGGTCGTTTCTGTGTCCCTGTGGTATCAGGCAGGAGACCACTGAGGCAGATGCAATGGTGAGTGTTCCTGCTGGGTCATCACCCACGGGTCACCACCTAGAACGGTGGTGCTGCCTCCAAACCCAGAGTTAGATGGACCACCACAGGTGAACCGCTTGGTGCACGCAATGGTAGCAGGAGGCTGCACCCAGATTATATATACAACATAAATATATACTTACATATAAATTATATATTTGTAAAAAGAATCACACAGAAAACAAATGAGAAATTAATGAAAATAGTTAAACTCCAGAGGTGGGAATGAGGTGGAAGAAATGGAGTGGGTCTGGGGCCGGCACAGTGATGCAGCGGTTTAGTCCGCGCTTGGCAGCCCAGGGTTCGCGGGTTCGGATCCCTGGCACCTGCTGACGCACTGCTTGGCAGCCATGCTGTGGCGGCGTCCCATATAAAGTAGAGGAAGATGGGCACGGATGTTAGCTCAGGGCTAATCTTCCTCACACACACACAAAAAAATGGAGTGGGTGAGATCCCACCCAGTTCATTCCCTACATGGGTTATTTTGAAGCAAATCCCAGTGACATCACATTTTATCCATAGGTATTACAGTATGTATCTATAAAATAAGGATTTTTAACAACTGCAGTGCCACTATAATATCCCCAAATTTAATAATTCCTTAGTATCAGATAGCTAGTATTGGAATCAAAGGCTTGATCAGGTTTTCTTTTTCCCCTAAGATTACTTGATCATAGATGTTTTATTCTTCAAGAGGGATGATGATCATGTGGTATCTTTTGTGGTGTTGGTAGCTGTTAATCAATGTCTGGATTAATTAATTAATAGGGGTTGTAAGGTGGTGATACTTAATTGTATCATTCCTTATGTGGAGTAATGATACAAGAGAAACTTCTCATCTACTGGTTAGTTACCTAGTGATATGGTCTGTATAGGAAAGGCAGAATAACGGCTTTATTGTTCACCAGTTTTCAAAATACTGTTGGCTCACTAGCATAGCTTTGACTTTGGAACCATGTAGATGTTTTATGTATTTGAAAAGTCAAATTTTAAAGAATTTTTTTAAAGCAAGCAGAATACAAAAGAACCTTAATTGTATATCGAATTGATAATCACAAGGGGAAAAATTAATATGAATAACTTTTGAATATAGTACTCTGACCGGGTGGCTTTAGTTGGATATGTTCTAAGAACAAAAAGAAATTTTGACCTTGGTGAGTTTCTTGTTGGTAGAGGTAGTATTGGTATGGCAGTTCTGAAACCATTTTGTGTGTATTGTAGGCTTGAATAAATGAGAAAATATTTTGATGTTTTGAAAACCAGGATTCTTACTGAGAACAGAATGATTTGAATATTAAATGGAGAATGGAAAGAGAGAACTTGGTGCTACATTTCTATAAATTATACCTTAATTTTGATTCATTAAGTTTGGAGTGGAGTATGAAAATTCAGATTTAAAGATTACCCCCAGGTGACTCAAACGGGTACTGAGCCATGGGAGCCCATTATAATCCATTTACTGCAATATTACTAAGCATTAGGCTAAAGAGAAGCAAATAAAAGTACATAAGCTTTAGTATATATTATTGGACTATGTAATTGCTAACTTTTTTTATCCTAATATTAATTTCAGTTTTTCTAGGTTGAGAGTGGGCAGGCCAGTGTCAATTATCAAGTGTGTGTGTTTGGGAGTAGGGAAGCAGGGAAGCTGACCATTGTGTCTCTCAATGTTGATTAAAGTATTTTGTGACTTGCCTGGGACAATTTCTGGTTCAGATTGACTGATGCTTTGATTTCCCCCCATAGACTGAGGCTGATGTAAATCCGAAGGCCTACCCCCTTGCAGATGCCCACCTCACCAAGAAACTATTGGACCTTGTTCAGCAGTCATGTAACTACAAGCAGCTTCGAAAAGGAGCCAATGAGGGTAAGGCAGCCAGAGAGTGCTCCAGGGAGAGTGTTAAAGGCACTCTCTCTGTCTTGGGTCTCTGATCTAGATTTCCAGTGTGGAAAGAGGGCTGCATACTATTAATTGGGACCAATGGGAGGACTTAGAGCAGCATTTTGGCATTAGATGTTAAAGGTTAATAGACTAAGAATTTTTTTAGGTCCACCAATTGTTAACACTTGCCATATTTACCTTCTAATGAGAATGAGAGCGAGGATTTGAACTTGGGCAGTGTGGCTCTAGAGTCCGTGCTCTTCTGTCCAGCATTAATGTAGTACTCCAGCATTAATGCAGACTGTGGTCCATGGGCTAGCACTGGGCCACAGAGATTAGCAATTAGGAATAAGCATTTGAACAGTGCTTTTGGGGTGTTGAACTTGCTTGGTGAGTTGCATGTGGTGTGAGCTTTCCAGAAGTATTGAGCATGGCAGATTGGGGTGGTTAAAACCTGATCCTTGATCACAGAGTCTAGAAGTGGTGCACTGCACTGTTTCATGCTGGCAGAGCTTGTGTGAAAGCTGTTTCAGTCAACCAGGCAAGAGATGGTGGTGACCATCTGGTGGTGTGACAGCAGCAGAGAGGAAAGAAGTGGTCTGATTCAGGATGTATCCTGACAAAATTGAAGGGTTTGATGTAGGATTTGAGAAAGGCATTGAGGATGACTAATTGGTATTTGAATCCCTTATCACTTCCCAAGGCTTCTACAGGACACACAATTGCTTATGCCTGGGGATTTTGCCCAGTTATCTCGCACCTGTGTTTCTTTTCCTTGGAAATTCCTTTGCTGTAGCTTCCCTGCCCAAACCTCACATCATCCATTGGCCTCATGTCCTTCTCTCCACAGCCACCAAAACCCTCAACAGAGGCATCTCCGAGTTCATTGTGATGGCTGCAGACGCCGAGCCCCTGGAGATCATCCTGCACCTCCCACTGCTGTGTGAAGACAAGAATGTGCCCTATGTGTTTGTGCGCTCCAAGCAGGCCCTGGGGCGGGCCTGTGGGGTCTCCAGGCCTGTCATTGCCTGTTCTGTCACCATCAAAGAAGGCTCACAGCTGAAGCAGCAGATCCAGTCAATTCAGCAGTCCATTGAAAGGCTCTTAGTCTAAACACTGACTCCTCCCCCAGAGGTTGTGTCATATTGTCTGTGTTAGCATGTATAGTACTAAATCTGGTTTTTGCATTTTTGTATTATTTTTGTTTTGATTTACAGGTTGTCATCCCCATCCCCCCACCCTAAATCTCCCCTTCCACTCTCTCTCTGCCACCTTATCCTCCCTTTTGAAAAATGAACTAATGCCCAGAACGGGGTGAAGCAGAGTGGTGATACCCTTCAAAGGCAGAGAAGGGCCAGGATGGAGATCTGGTTCCAGCTTCCAGGCTCTAACTTTCTACTGTGTGCCAGTATGATGGAAATAAACACCATCCACTTTGTATCCCTTGTAGCTGGCATACAGAATCATTCCATATGTGTTTAAATGATCGAGGGGTTTCCTTTGCTCTCTCGGGGATTATATATCATTTGGGGAGGGAGCATGTATTCTGTAGGGTTGTTAGGTGTATGTCCAAGTGTCGCTTGCTAATGTACCCCTGCTGTTTGCTTTTGGTAATATATTTCCCCCCCAATTTCCAACCCTGCCCCTGAGGGTGGCGGGACAGCAGCATACCAAAGAGATGTGCTGCAGAATTCCAGAGGCGGCCTGGGCAAGTGAGACATGGGGCAGTTGGCCTAAGTCTTGAAGGAGTCCAGAGTGGCAAGAGAAAAGAGGTCAACTGGTGCTGGAATGAAGGATTCTGGGCAAGTCATGGAGACCCGACTAGAAGCTGCAACAGAAATGATGGAATCCAAGGAAACATCCTCTCTGATGAATGGAGATTTCTTCAGTGGACACTTGGTACCAGCTCTGAGAGCCCTACCCCTGTTTCCTGCCACAATGTGGGTCAGATGTATGTATTCTTTATTACATCAGAAGGACAGTGCTAATATGTCATTTTTGTGAACATCCCAATAAATATATTCATATTTCAACTGAAAGAGTGTGATTCTTGGTAGGTATCCAGCTAATACCTGAATCAAGAACTGCTTAGTAATATTAGAATGGTTACAGCCTATCAAACTTTTAACCAAGAATCTGTGGAAAAGCCATCACCTAGCAGATGATTTCTGTTAGTTCAGAATGTCTTGTGCAGACTTTACCACTGAGGTGTTGCTGTCTCTCTAGAACAGGGCTTCTCAACCTTGGCACTCTAGACATCTTGAGCTGGATAATTCTTTTTCTAGGGGTGGGGAGGAAGACCAGCCCTGAGCTAACATCCATTGCCAATCCTCCTCTTTTCTGAGGAAGACTGGCCCTGGGCTAACATCTGTGCCCATCTTCCTCTACTTTATGTGGGACGCCGCCACAGCATGGCATCTATCAGCGCCCGGGATCTGACCCTGCGAAACCCTGGGCCGCTGAAGTGGAGTGCGTGAACTCAACCGCTATGCTACCGGGCCGGCCCCTGAGCTGGATAATTCTTTGTGGTAGGGGGCTGCCCTCTGTTGTAGGATGTTTAGCAGCATCCCTGGCCTTCACCCACTAGATGTGAGTAGCAATCTTACCCCCTTCCTGCAGATGTTGCTGTATGTTCCTTGGTGGCAAAGTCACCCCTATTTGAGAATCGTTGCAGAATTAGGGCTCCTAGTACCCCTTGGCATGTGCTATACAGTGGGGAAGGTTGGTATTGGTGACTGAAGCCACTGCCACCGCAACCACCTTACCTACTTTTTTCCCCCCCTTTGGTGAGGAAGATTGGCCCTGAGCTAACATTTGGGCCAGTCTTCCTCTATTTTGTATGTGGGATGCTGCCACAGCATGGCTTGATGGGCGGTGCATAGGTCCACACCCAGGATACTGAAGCAGAGTGTGTGAACTTAACCACTACACCACCTGGCTGGCCCCACCTCATCTACTTTTTATCTAAGGGTAAGTACGATGAGAACCTGATAACTCAGCTTGAGAAATTTTCTTCCAACGTATAAATAAATGGGTACCGTAATGGTCAAAGTAATGAGCTTAGATTATATTTAGTTTCCTCTTGGCCGACTTGGGCCAGTGTAGTGACTCCCGCAGGAAGCATACCTAGAAAAGCTGGAAACCACCCTGTTTGCTAAGGCCTGTTCTGTGCCTGCTGAGCTAGTCAGTTCCCCCAGCTCCCTCCGGTGTTTACACACCCCCACTCCTAGCAGTTGTATATTGGCGGGTGGTGGAGATGGAGGTAGTACTTGCTTTCTGCTTTGTACTTTGTTTTGTCAGACATGTATCTTTATAATCATACTCTAAAAGACTGAAATAATTTTCGGGGGGAGAGAGATCAAGAAATCCAGCTTCCACCTAAATGGAAACGAGGGCTTACCCACTAGAGCCCTAAAAAAGTGGGATGGGGCAGAGGCTCCTGGGATCTTCATGCCCAGTGTCCAGTCTACTCAAATGTAAGCTCAGCTCCCAAAGCTACATCACAAGCCTTCAGAGGGCAGGGCATGAATTTGAAATCACCTGAAAAAACTCTCCCGTGGCTCCTCTCCCTGCTCCTAATGGCCTCCATTGTCCTGTGTCTGCGTCTCTACCATGTTCTGTCTTTGCTCAGTGTTTCATATTTGGTTACTTGAACATTCCAAACCCATTTCTTTCTCAGGTACTTTCTACTTGGTATTGTTTTACTACCCCGTGGCTTTCTCCTCATGCTAGTCTTAATCCAAATATCACTTCCTTAGGGCCTTTCCTAGCTACCCCATCTCATGTTTCCTTCTTCCCCTAGCCCTATAACATTCTATTCTTTAACTTGTCCTTAACTAAACTAATATCTGAGATTGTTTCCTGATGATTGCCCTCACTAGAGAGCAGGAACTTGTGTGATTGTCCAGCACCCACAGCAGTGTCCTAACACAGATGTTCCAAAAGTGCAGAATGAATAATTCCTAAAGCCTGGACATGCAGGCAAGAAGGAAATCTCGTAATTTCCATCCAGCCACCTATGAAGTAGGTTGCAAAATTTAACGTACAAACATTTTATGTTGGAGAGAGAATCCAATGGCTTTCACCATGTCTCAAAGTGTCCTCTGACCCCAAACAAACACTGGTTAGGAACTGATTTAGAAGAGAAGTTTCCTGAAACCGTTTTCCCAAGAGGATCTATGAGTAGGAAAGGAACAGGGAGGATAGAGGAGGAATGGGAGGGAAGAACAGAAAGAGAAAGGCACTCCCCTCCTCTTCCCTTTCTCCTAATACTAGGACCTCTCCTCATCTTCTTGAACTTCCTACAGCTCCCCTGAAAAATAAGAGGAATAACTCTTCAATGTCACTTACACTAGAACCCAAATTCTTAGGGCAATAGAAAATGTATGTATCTTCATATACTTGAATGTCATATTAAGAGGAACACAACATGAGGCAGTTGCTATTTACTCATGAAGCAAATGGTAGCAGAATTAGAAATGTTACATTGTGATTGCTTCTGAAATCTGATCTTTAGATCTTAATATGACACATTTAAAGGAAAAGAGGTGAGAGGACAAAGGATGAGGAGAATATAATCTTGCTTATCATTCCTGAAGCATGTTTACTTGTCCTTAATTGTTACACTCTCCCCTACCCTATTGATATTTGTTTTGTTTTCACTGTGATGATGTGTTCCCAGAGGGAGAGAAAATTAACAGCCAATGGCAAGTGATCTTTAGATGCAAGGCAGATAGATGTTTCTCTTTCACACTAAAGACCAGTATATAGTACAAAGTTAGGGCTCTTTATTCCGACAGCAGGGTAAGGCACAGCAAAGTGGGAGGGCTACACTGTCTCCATGGCAACAGTCTCAGAAAGGTAAAGTCCTAGGCTTTTGTCAGGCAGACTCTTCCTGGCTCAGTAGAAACATTTTTTAACTTGATGAGAAGAAAACTAGGCAGCCGAGCTAGTGTGGAAGGGTGGCTGGCTGTATGGTTTCTGGTCAGTCCTTCTGGAAGTGCTTGGTGAGTGTGTCCAGCAGCTCCTGCTTCTTCATCCCACCCTTCAGCCCATACATCCTGCAGGCTTCCTTCAGCATGGGCACAGTGAACTTACCCAGCGTGCCCTCGCTGACATGGGCCTTCAGCTCCTCTTCAGACAACTCCACCTTGGGCCTTTTGTTTCCAGAATCTTCATCATTTGGGGGGAAAGGACAGGAGAGAGTGATTGGAAATGCTACCAGGGGCATCCCAGCTACACTGCGCAGGGGGCCTCACATGATCTGGGCTGCAGTTAACCATTTTCCATAAAGCTATGATGCCTACCTAGAACACCATGGGCAAGATAGGTGTCTTGATAAGGCAGCTTCATTTAAGCATAAAATCAAATATGTATCACACCTAGGAGGGAGTTAAGTAGTGTGAGTGCCAGTTTACTCAAAACTGTTGCTCACTCTAGGTGAGCAAGTCATTCACTTCTTCCTTCCTTCAAGAAGCACTTACAGAACACGTGTAAGTACCAAGGCCCCATGCTAGGTGATAAGAATGTACAGGCTGAGTGAGATTAACCAGTCACTAGAGCGTGCACAGACGTGAAGAGCTGCGATGGCAGTTCACACAGGGCATCAGAGGAGTCGCTTCTGATGCAAAAGGGAGAAAGCACCATGACCACCAACCTAACCTCTCACAGCTCCACTTCTGCATAGGTGTCTTAGGCAAGCAAGGCCCAAGTTTGTCTTTACTTGACTAAAGATGGCCAAAAGGATTACATTCTAAGCCAGAACTATTCCCAAACGGTGAGGAACACACAACGTGCTGTCTTGAAAAATGTGAGTCACGGAAGAGTACTTTGGGTCCAACGGTAAGAAAAAGGACTGTTCAATAGAAAAATGGGTAAGACCAATAACTGGAAGTTCACAGAAAAAAAAAGTTCACTAAAACTATATCTTACTCATAACTGGAGAACTGAAAACCAAAACAGGATACATTTCCCTCTATTATTTTTTTGTGAAAATTAAACAATAGGGGCCAGCTCCAATGGCCTAGTGGCTAAAGTTTGGCGCACTCCACTTCGGCGGCCTGGGTTTGGTTCTGGGGTGCAGAACCACACCACTCTTCTGTCAGTAGCCATGCTGTGGTGGCGGCTCACATACAAAAAGAGGAAGATTAGCAACAGATGTTAGCTCAGGGTGAATCTTCCCCAACAAAAAATTAATTAATTAAATTTAATTTAAAAAAATTAATAATACATATAAAGTCCAGGATTGGTGAGAGGATAGGGAAACACACCCAATCCTTCCTGGGTAGGGTATAAACTGTGTCACTTTTTCAGAGGCAAACTGGCAATTCTTATCAGAATTTTAAATATCTACACCTCAACCTGGCAATTCCTCTGCTAAGGATTTATCCTACGGATCTGTTCACACAGGTACACAATGGTGGTTCATGTTCACTGCAGCATATCCATCAATAAAGTCTGGTTGAATAAACTGTGTACATCTATCCAGTGAAGTACTCTGTAGCCTTTTCTTTTCAATGAGGTAGATATGTAACTGTGGGTATAAATACCTGTCTACCATATATAGCTGAATAACAAAATAAACTAGAAAACAACATGAATACTATTCTATTTGTGCTGACATATGTCTATTTGTATGTGTAAATATGTAGGTTTGTATCGAAATTTCTGAAGGGACATTATCCTCTGTGATAGGACCAGAAAGGCAACTTTTTAAAATAACCCCCTGAATGTCCATACCCAGCCCCTCACCTTGTTTCCCCATGGGGACTTTTCCCTCTGGGTTGTAATCTGGGGGATAGACAAGTTCCTTGAACTCATCCACCAGGAAGCCCAGTCTTTGATCCATCACTTCCACCTTGGGCACTGGAAAATCAACACAAGAGAAGAGTGGCCAGGGAGTGACGTCAGCATCATGGCGCAGTGAGATTCCCTCTTTGAATCTCTGCCCCCTACGACACAACGAAAACATCATTCACATTCCAACAGAGCTCAATCAAACACTACGAAGGACTTCTGAGAAACCCCTGCTGCCATACATCGGACGGTGGAGGCGCGGGAAGCCCAGGAGAACGGGAGGAGAGGTAGGAGGTTGTACTCCCCCTCCCCAATCCATCGGCAAAAACAGGGCCGTTTGCGGTCAGAGGGGGGAGGGGCAGCCCACAGCGGGGAAAACTAGCGCCATCCAGGTGCTCTCACAGACTGTCGCGAGATCGCCACGGGGAAGCGACGACGGACTGTTTAGGGGGTGTAGCAAACACCCTAAGAGAGCCAGAAAGGAAACCCCGGGGTCAAGCAGGAGAAAGAGAGGACCCCTCCCCCCACACACCTGGCGTTTCAGCATAATCCCTCCGGGTGCTGCAGCCGCCTCAGAGCAAACCGCTCGCGATCGCCATCTAGTGGCAGCAGGGGGAAACTGCAGGACTAACTTTAATCATGAGTGGTAAAAATAAAGCCGTCCCCGTCGGATCCTTGCGAAAATATGTCAGGGCTAGAGACCAAAAGGAAAATGACAAACACCCAGAAACCAACCCTGAAGGCACAGAATTTGATAACCTGAACGAGAGAGAATTCAAAATAGCTATCATAAACAAGCTCAACGAAATACAAGAGAACACACAGAAACAAATCAACGAATTCAGGGATTATGTCACAAAAGAGATTGAAACCCTAAAGAAAAACCAATCAGAATTATTAGAGATGAAAAACAAAATCAACGAGATAGTGGAAAAAATGGAGTCTTTAAAGAGCAGAACTGACAATATGGAGGAACGAATTAGCACTATTGAGGATAGCCACGCAGAAATGCTCCTGAGAGAGGAGGAGAGAGAGCTAAGACTAAAAAGAAATGAAGAAATTCTTCGAGAAATATCAGACTCAATGAGGAAAAGCAACATAAGGATAATAGGTATTCCAGAAGGAGAAGAAAGAGAAAAAGGAGCAGAGAGTTTGTTCAAAGAAATAATAGCTGAGAACTTCCCCAACCTAGGGAACGAGAGGGAAATAACAGTGAATGAAATCAATAGATCACCTAAATATATAAACAGGAATAAAAAATCATCTCGCCACATAGTAGCAAACTTGAAGAATACCCGTGACAAGGAAATAATATTGAAGGCAGCTAAACAAAAAACCAAAATAACATACAAAGGAAACCCCATCAGGCTCTCAGCTGATTTCTCGACAGAAACTCTACAGGCTAGGAGAGACTGGAATGATATATTCAAAATCATGAAAGACAAAAACCTTCAGCCGAGAATACTTTATCCAGCAAAAATATCCTTCAAATACGATGGAGAAATAATAACTCTCCCTGATAAACAAAAGCTAAGAGAGTTCGTCACCACAAGACCCCCACTACAAGAAATGCTCAAGAAGGCCCTTAGGCCTGAAAAAAAACAAATGAGAAAGGGGATACAAAGATTTCAGCAAGGAGAAAAGCAAGGAGACTAAACCAGAACAAAATACAGTTGGAAAACATCAAAAATTAATTCAAGCTCATCACTGGAAACACACATTCATGACACAAACTGGAATAAAGAGATAACAAATAAGGAGGGGAAGAGGTAAGGGATTGAACTGACCCAGCCTCAGGAAAAAGGAGGCATCTGAAAATGTACTTTCTTATCCAGGAGATCGCTTATATAAACCGCACGGTAACCACTAAACAAACAACCAGAAGAGAACCACACATGACAAATAAAGAGAAAACCAAGAGAATGAGCATGCAGAAATACCAAATTGAATTTGCAGTCCGAAACACAAGGGACAAGAAACGAAGGAAATGCAAAAGAACCAGAAGATGAACAATAAAATAGCAACATTAAACCCTCATATATCAATAATCACTCTAAATGTAAATGGATTGAATTCTCCAATCAAAAGACACAGAGTGGCAGGATGGATCAAAAACCAAGATCCAACAATCTGCTGCCTCCAGGAAACACATCTCAGCTCTAAAGACAAACACAGACTCAAAATAAAAGGATGGAAAACAATACTCCAAGCTAATGGCAAACAAAAGAAAGCAGGAGTAGCCATACTTATATCAGACAAAGTAGACTTCAAGATAAAAAAGGTAATGAGAGACAAAGAAGGGCAATATATAATGATAAAAGGGATACTTCACCAAGAAGACATAACACTTATAAATATCTATGCACCCAACACAGGAGCACCAAAGTACATAAAACAACTGCTAAAAAACCTTAAAGGAGATATTAACAATAACACAATAATAGTAGGGGATCTTAATACCCCCCTTACATCAATAGATAGATCATCCAGACAAAAAGTCAATAAGGAAATAATGGAATTAAATGAAAAACTAGACGCAATGGATTTAATAGATATATACAGAGCACTCCACCCAAAAAAAGCAGAGTACACATTCTTCTCAAGTGCACATGGAACATTCTCAAGGATAGACCATATATTAGGAAACAAGGCAAACCTCTATAAATTTAAGAAGATTGAAATCATTACAAGCATCTTTTCTGATCATAATGCTGTGAAACTAGAAATCAACTGCAAGGAAAAAACTAGGAAAGGGACAAAGATGTGGAGACTAAACAACATGCTACTGAACAACCAATGGGTCATTGATGAAATTAAAGGAGAAATCAAAAGCTATCTGGAGACAAATGAAAAGGAAAATACACCATACCAACTCATATGGGATGCAGCAAAAGCAGTCCTGAGAGGGAAATTCATAGCAATACAAGCTCACCTTAACAAACAAGAAAAATCCCAAATAAATAACCTTAAATTGCACCTAACAGAGTTGGAAAAAGAACAGACAAAGCCCCGAATCAGCAGAAGGAGGGAAATAATAAAAATCAGAGCAGAGATAAATGAAATTGAAACCAAAAAAACAGTAGAAAGGATCAATGAAACAAAGAGCTGGTTCTTTGAGAAGATAAATAAAATTGACAAACCCTTAGCCAGACTCACTAAGAAAAAAAGAGAGAAGACTCAAATAAATAAAATTAGAAATGAAAGAGGAGAAATTACAACAGACACCACAGAAATACAAGGGATTATTAGGGAATACTATGAAAAACTTTACGCCAACAAATTGGACAACCTAGAGGAAATGGACAAATTCTTGGACGCGTACAACCTCCCAAAACTGAATCAAGAAGAAATAGAGAATCTGAACAGACCAATCACAAGTAAAGAGATTGAAACAGTCATCAAAAACCTCCCAAAAAATAAAAGCCCAGGACCAGATGGCTTCCCTGGAGAATTTTATCAAACATTCAAAGAAGATTTAGCACCTATCCTTCTCAAACTATTCCAAAAAATAGAGGAAGATGGAATACTTCCCAACACATTCTATGAGGCCGACATCATGCTGATACCAAAGCCAGACAAGGACAATACAAAGAAGGAAAACTACAGGCCAATATCGCTGATGAACATAGACGCAAAAATCCTCAACAAAATATTGGCAAACCGAATACAGCAATACATCAAAAAGATCATACACCACGATCAAGTGGGATTTATACCAGGGACACAGGGATGGTTCAACATTCGCAAATCAATCAACGTGATACACCACATTAACAAAATGAAGAATAAAAACCACATGATCATCTCAATCGATGCAGAGAAGGCATTCGACAAGATCCAGCATCCATTTATGATAAAAACTCTCAACAAAATGGGTATAGAAGGAAAGTACCTCAACATAATAAGGGCCATATATGACAAACCTACAGCAAACATCCTACTCAACGGGGAAAAACTGAAAGCCATTCCTTTGAGGACAGGAACAAGACAAGGGTGCCCACTCTCACCGCTCTTATTCAACATAGTACTGGAAGTTCTGGCCAGAGCAATTAGGCAAGAAAAAGGAATAAAAGGACTCCAAATAGGCAATGAAGAAGTGAAACTCTCACTATTTGCAGACGACATGATCCTATACATAGAAAACCCCAAAAATTCCATCGGAAAGCTACTAGAAACAATCAACAACTACAGTAAAGTGGCAGGGTATAAAATCAACTTACAAAAATCAATTGCATTTCTATACACTAACGATGAAAAAACAGAAAGAGAACTCAAAAAGACAATCCCATTTACAATTGCAACAAAGAGAATAAAATATCTGGGAATAAATTTAACCAAGGAGGTCAAAGACCTATACAGTGAAAACTATAAGACACTATTGAAAGAAATCGAGGAGGACATAAAGAAATGGAAAAATATTCCATGCACATGGATTGGAAGAATAAATATAGTTAAAATGTCCATTCTACCTAAAGCAATCTACAGATTCAATGCCATCCCAATCAGAATCCCAATGTCATTCTTCACGGTAATAGAACAAAAACTACTGAAATTCGTATGGGGCAACAAAAGAGCCCGAATAGCTAAAGCAATTCTGAAAAAAAAGAACAAAGCTGGAGGCATCACAATCCCTGATTTCAAAATATACTATAAAGCTACAGTAATCAAAACAGCATGGTACTGGTACAAGAATAGACACACAGATCAATGGAACAGAATTGAAAGCCCAGAAATAAAACCACACACCTATGGACAGCTAATCTTCGACAAAGGAGCAAAGAACATACAATGGAGAGAGGGAAGTCTCTTCAATAAATGGTGCTGGGAAAATTGGACAGCAACATGCAAAAGAATGAAAGTAGACCATCTCCTATCGCCATATACAAAAATCAATTCAAAATGGATCAAAGACCTGAAAGTGAGACCTGAAACTATAAAACTCCTGGAAGAAAATATAGGCAGTACACTAATTGAGATTGGACATAAAGGGATCCTTTCAGATTCCATGTCTACCCAGACAAGGGAAACAAAAGAAAAAATAAACAAGTGGGACCTCATCAGACTAAAGAGCTTCTACAAGGCAAATGAAACCAGGATCAAAATGAATAAACAACCCACCAGCTGGGAGAAAATATTTGCAAATCGCTTGTCTGACAAGGGATTAATCTCAGTAATATACAAAGATCTCATACAACTGAGCAACAAAAAAACAAACAACCCGATCAAAAAATGGGCAGAGGATATAAACAGACATTTTTCCAAGGAAGAGATACAGATGGCCAATAGACACATGAAAAGATGTTCAACATCACTAATCATCAGGGAAATGCAAATCAAAACTACACTGAGATATCACCTTACACCGGTTAGAATGGCTATAATCACAAAGACAAATAACAACAAATGCTGGAGAGGTTGTGGAGAAACGGGGACCCTCATTCACTGCTGGTGGGAATGCAAACTGGTGCAGCCTCTATGGAAAACAGTATGGAGAGTCCTCAAAAAATTAAAAATAGAAATACCGTATGATCCAGCAATACCACTCTTGGGCATCTACCCAATGGACGTGAAATCAACCATCACAAGAGGCGTATGCACCCCTATGTTCATTGCAGCATTATTCACTATAGCCAAGAAGTGGAAGCAACCCAAGTGTCCCTCAACTGAAGATTGGTTAAAGAAGATGTGGTATATACATACAATGGAATACTACTCAGCCATAAGAAAAGACACAATTGTCCCATTTGCAACAACATGGAAGGACCTAGAGGGTATTATGTTAAGTGAAATAAGCCAGAGAGAGAAGGACAGACACTGCATGAACTCACTCATATATGGAATATAAGTGATCACACGGACAGAGAGAACTGATTGGTGGTTACCAAGGGGAAGGGGGTTGGGGGGGCACAAGGGGTGAAGGGTTACATCCACAAGGTGACGGACAAAAATGTACAACTAAAACCCCACAGTGTTATAAACTAAGACATCAATAAAAAAAAAAAAAAATCAAAAAAAAAAAAAAAAAAAAAGAAATAGAAGGAACAAACCATAAAGGAAAAGATAAAATCGTCTAATTTAAAATTTAAGACTCTATATAACAAAGACACTGGGAAAAAAAAAACCCAGACTATCCACAGAGTAAGATATGTGACGTTAGTTTTTTTGTAATATTTTCTTAATTAAAAAAAAATTGAATAAATAAAAACAGAGGTCGATTTGAATCAAATGTAGTTAAATGTTAACATCTACAATAAATGGGTGTCTATTATGTCATTTTCTGTACCTTTCTACATTTTTGAAATATTTCATATTAAAAGTTAAAAATTAAATATAATGAGATAAATTAAATATGCATATGTTCATGGAAAAAAAAAAAAAAAGAGAAGAGTGGCCAGGTGAGTCACAAGCCTGGCTCCCTGTCCAGCTCCAACTCTCCGGGGACCGGAGGAGAAGGCACCCAACTGCTGGGGTAGGAGAAGTTGGGGAAGCAGCCATGAAAACATTCAATAAAGTCTTTCTAACATTTACTAAGTACCTTCCAACAATTGCATTTAATGAGCACTTACTACAGCCAAGCCCTCTTCTAAATGCTTGAAAGTTATTATTTTTTATTTAACCCTTCTAACAACTTCTGGGTAGGTAAATTTGTCTCCCTGTTTCACAGAGGAAAATGGAGAGGTTAAGTTACTTGCCCAAGGTCAAACAGCTGGGAAGTGGAGAGCTAAGAACTGGGCTAGATTCTGGGGATTCAAACAAGAGCCTGTGCCCTAGTGGGCTCGAATCTAGTCAGGAGAAGGAGATGATAAAAACATAAATGCAGGGGGCTGGCCCCGTGGCCTAGTGGTAGAGTCCGGCACACTCCACTCCAGCAGCCCGGGTTCGGTTCCCAGGCACAGTTAGCTCAGGGCGAATCTTCCTCAAAAAAACCCATAAATGCAGTAGAGCTGGGCAATGCCACGAAAGAAAGAACTGTACAGGGCACACAGGAACAGAGGAGGGGTTAGGAAAGACTTTCTGCAGCAGAGTCTGGAAAGCTGAGTGTTCTTCCTCAGGCAAATACTATTCCAAGGAGGAGAAGGCCTAGGGGTGAGACCTTATCCTAAGAACAGTTGGGAAACTTTGAAGGGCTATAAGCAAGGGAGTGATGTGATCAGATCTACATTCTAGAAAGATCACCCTGACAGCTGTGTGGAGTATGAACGGAAGAAGTGTAAGACAGGAGGCTGAAGCAGTGTGTATGGGGGGTGGAGGGGACTATGGGACTATAAACATGGAAAGTGATAGAATGACAGGATTTACTCACTTTCTTCTTTTGGCTTTGTAACACTGTACTGTCTTGGTTTTTCTCCTATATCTATGGTGACCCTAAAACTTCTTTGCTAGACCTGCTTCCCTTTTTTTTCCTCTAAACATAGGAGTGCGCTAGGTGATCACGGGCCCCATCTTTCTCTGTCATTTCACTGGAATGTGAGGGGTGGGGTGGGTAGGGGGAGCAGATGAGTGGTTGGGATGGCAGGAGTACTCCCTAAGACAAATACAATAGGAAAAGGAGGCTTTGGGAAAAGATAATATTTTTGTGTCCTTTTTTGTTACCTCACAACTATACAGTTTGTAGAGCTTTTAATGTGAGCTGTGTCACATCAAGGGCAAGGGTGATGAGTGTCTCATCATGTTCTCAAGTGACCACGTTTGCAAAGTACTAAGGGGGGCTCCCGCCCTCTGGTATACCTGGAAGATAGCACAATGTCACAGCCACACTGTGCTCCTGCCATGTCAGAAGCCCCACGTTCCAGGCTATAGGAATCTCTGCTAGAGCTCTGGTTCCAACCTGGGAACCACCTGGAGGCTTTTAAAAATTACTGATGCCCAAATCCCACCCCCAGGGATTCTGATTTAATTGGTCTGGGGTGAGGCCTGAACAGCCAGATTTTTAAAAGCAGCCCAGATGATTCTTTTGTATAGCCAAAGTTGAAAACCAACACTCTACAGAATCCTGTCTCAGAATCACCTGGAAGGCTTGTTAAAACACAGGTTGCTGGGCCCCCAACCTGAGTTTCAGATTCAGCCAACTTGGGGTAGGGCTCAAAATGAACATTTCTTTTTTTTTTTATAATTTTTTATTGAGGTGTAATTGACATATAATGTTATATTAGTTTCAGGTGTACACTGTGATAATTTGATACTGGTATATATATATATATATATATATACACACACACACATATATACACACACACATATATATATACACACACACACACATATATATATATATATATATATATACACATAAATTTTTTTTTCTTTTTTTGCAAGGAAGACCAGCCCTGAGCTAACATCCATTGCCGGTCCTCCTCTTTTTGCTGAGGAAGACTGGCCCTGGGCTAACATCTGTGTCCATCTTCCTCTACTTTATATGGGACGCCACCACGGCAGGGCTGACAAGCAGTGCATTGGCAGGTGCCCGGAATCTGAACCCGTGCACGCTGGACTGCCAAAGCACGAACTTAACTGCTGCGCCACCGGGTGGCCCCAAAATGTATGTTTCTGACAAGTGCCCAAGTGATACCAGTGCTGCTAGTCCAGGGACCACACTTAGAACCACTGGTGTAGCCTGATGAGGCCACCTAGTGAGAAGTGAAATGACAGAGAAAGATGGGGCCCAAGATCACCTAGCACACTCCTATGTTTAGAGGAGAAAAAAGGGAAGCAGGTCTAGTAAAGGAGTCTTAGGGTCACCATAGGTATCAGAGAAAAACCAAGACAGTACGGTGTCACAAAGCCAAAAGAAGAAAGTGAGAGAACAATTTCGAGTCTTCAATAAGTTATTTACAAAAGAAAACCAAATCATTGTGTCAGAGGGAAGCAGGCACACATCTGATTAGAAGTGAGTGAGGGATATAAAAGAGCAGAGTCAAGACGTCAGATGTTTGAGCAACAGGATATCCAGGTCCTATGGTAAATGTCGACCAGGCAGCTGGAAACTCTAGCCAGAGCCTAGAAGAAAGGGCAGGGCTGGAGATACAGGTTTGGGAGTCATGGACATGAGGTGATACTTGAGGTTGTGGGAGTGGACAAGACAACCAACGGAAAGGAGAGAAGAGAAGGATGAGGATAGGAACCTGAGTCATCTAGGTTATAGGAAATACTCCAGCAGCCAAAACTGTTTTGAAAATAGAAGTGGAAGAGAAAACAGGGCTTTCAGTAAAATTACCGGGCTGGAAGACAGAATGCAAGAGGTTGAGGCCCTGGAGAGGAAGTAGAGAATGCTGTGGAATAAAGAAGAATAATGGTGTTCTGAGCACTTGGAGTATCAGGGCCTATAGCACACCTTGTAAAAACAGTACCGTTATGCTGGGAAAATTGGACAGCCACATGCAAAAGAATGAAAGTAGACCATCTTCTATCGCCATATACAAAAATCAACTCAAAATGGATTAAGGACCTGAAAGTGAGACCTGAAACTATAAAACTCCTGGAAGAAAATATAGGCAGTATACTAATTGACATCGGTCATAAAGGGATCCTTTCAGATTCCATGTCTACTCGGACAAGGGAAACAAAAGAAAAAATAAACAAGTGGGACCTCATCAGACTAAAGAGCTTTTACAAGGCAAATGAAACCAGGATCAAAATGAATAGATAACCCACCAGCTGGGAGAAAATATTCGCAAATCGTATATCCGACAAGGGATTAATCTCCATAATATATAAAGACTCACACAACTGAGCAACAAAAAAACAAACAACCCAATAAAAAAATGGGCAGAGGATATGAGCAGACGTTTTTCCAAGGAAGATATATAGATGGCCAATAAACATATGAAAAGATGTTCAACATCACTATCAGGGAAGTGAAAATCAAAACTATGCTAAGATATCACCTTACACCCGTTAGAATGGCTATAATCACCAAGACAAAAAACAACAAATGTTGGAGAGGTTGTGGAGAAACGGGAACCCTCATTCACTGCTGATGGGAATGCAAACTGGTGCAGCCTCTATGGAAAACAGTATGGAGAGTCCTCAAAAAATTAAAAATAGAAATACCTTATGATCCAGCAATCCCAATCTTGGGCATCTACCCAACGGACATGAAATCAACCATCACAAGAGGCTTATGCACCCCTATGTTCATTGCAGCATTATTCACTATAGCCAAGAAGTGGAAGCAACCCAAGTGTCCCTCGATTGATGATTGGATAAAGAAGATGTGGTATATATATATACTACAGAATACTACTCAGCCATAAAAAAAAGACAGAATTGTCCCATTTGCAACAACATGGATGGACCTAGAGGGTATTATGTTAAGTGAAATTAGCCAGAGAGAAAAGGACAAACACCACATGATTTCACTCATATGTGGAATATAAGCGAACACACGGACAGAGAGAACTGGTTGGTGGTTACCAGGGGAATGGAAGTGGGGAGTGGGCACAAGGGGTGAAGGGATGCATCCACATGGTGATGGACAAATAATAAAGTACAACTAAAACCCCACAATGTTATAAACTATTAAGACATCAATAAAAATGGAAAAAAAAAAAGAACAGTACCATTAGCTCTATTTTACCAATAAGGAAACCAAGTCTTAGAGAGATTAAGTAACACAGTCATCCCCTGGTATCTGAGGGAGGTTGGTTCCAGGACCCCCCATGGATACCAAAATCCACGGATGCTCAAATTCCTTAGTCTGGCCACTGTAAACATAAGTTCCACATCCTCAGATATGGATGGCCAACTGTATTCCCAAGGTCACTCAACTTAACAAGTGGCAGAGCTAGAATTCAAATCTATATCACTTGTTTCCAAAGCCTGTGTCCTTCGCCATCTTGCTAGAGACTAGGCAATTGGCTTCCTGATTTGCCTAAAGGCCATAAAGGAAGAGATGGGCTGCTTAACTCAAGGGTTCCTCTTCTGCCAGATCCTGCTAATAGTCACCACTGTAACACAGGTCCAATAACTCTCATGCTTTTAATGCTGGGGCTATTTTGTCTAGTATAAAAGAAATCACTAATAACTGGGAAGCTAAGCAGGCCAAACTAATTGTTCTGATCTTTTCAACATCTATCAAGAGTCTTCATTAAATCCAGTCTGTTTTCCAGTGGATATTTACTTATATCACTAAACTTCATGTGTCCTCTTACGAAATACATGAGAATCATAGTCAAGAAAGGGACTAGCAGCGAGCTCAGAGAATCTCAGCCTAGGAGGTGGACAAATCTCCTCGATGCTGGGTAACATGAGGTGGATCTTCTCAGGGCAGAGTACATAGTCTGATGGAGAGGCAGTAAGCACAGTAGTTCAGAGCAAGGGCTCTGGGTGAGACTCACTGGATTCTAAACCTAGATCCACCACTCACTACTTAGTGCCTTGGGCAAATCACTCCCTTCTTGTAAAATAAGGGTAATAACAGAGCCTACCTCATAGTTATGAGGAGTAAATGAGTCAACACATAGGACAGCAGTGCCTGGCACACAGTAAGCACTCAGTAAACATTACAGATTATTTTTTTAACTTTTACTAACATGTAGTCAGGGAGTGGCCTAGTTCAGAAGTGGGTCTCAGAAGCCTGGCACTATCTCCTCCTCTTACTGCAGAACCGGCCAAATCCATTCCCAGGTAGTCTAAGCTGGTCTAAAAAATCTCTCAAACAGAGATGGTCAGGGCAACAAGGTTAAGTATTTAGAGGGTGCATGCACATTACTGGTCCAAAGTGAAATTGATAAGAAAGCCTCCCATGGAAAGAACTTCCTCCCAACTCAGTCCCAGCCTTCTTACATGTCAAATCGACTGCTTGTTCAGGCTCCATCAAATCCAAAGCCAAGGCCTCCAGGTTCCTGAAGTGCTGCTGCAGCACTGGGTTCTCAAAGCTGTCACTTCTATTAAAACAATAATAATAACATAAATTAAAAAATAAAACTTTAAACATTTCAAAAATAAAATAGTAAAATTAAATAAACCCTAGCACAGGTCCAAGGTCAGCTGAGAAAAATACCCCAAATAGATTGGATGGGAATCTTGTCTCTTCAATCAACTTCTCCCTCCAATTTTTAATTTATTATCTGATGCTAAACATCCAAAAGCTAATTTAAAAGCAAATAATACCTGCCCAACCTGTCTGTCACTGGAAGCTGTGGACAGAGGCAGAAACGGAGGAGGCAGGGCCATGTAAATATAGAGAAAAGACGAAGGAGGGATAGTGGAGATGCGGGGATAATGAACCTGAGTACTCTTTCTTCCCATATTCAGCAGGAGCATGGGAGTAAAAAAGAGAAAGAATCTAGTCAGAAACAGCTCTTTCCAGCTGGGTGAGTCTGGGCAAGCTGCCTCACTCCTCTAAGCCTCAGTTTCTTCATGTGTAAAATGGGCATAAAACCTTGCTTTCAGGGTTCCTATGAAGAATAAATGAGATACCGTTGGAACTGTATCTAGAACAGTGCCTAGCACATGGCAGAATCTTAATAATGCTTCCATTTGCCCAATAAAGGACCACCAGGAGGTCACATTTGGAGGAGGAATGTATTACGCACTTTGCTCAGAGGGAGGCAGAGATAAGGAAGTAGCCTAGAGACAAAAGATGGAATGTGAAAAAGATTATGTTTGGTGTCACATTACGCAGGTTCTGAGAGAGAATCTCCGCGCATGTGAGAGGGAATGACTTGAATTATACAATCAATATTTTAACCCTGTAACAATTTACATTGGATTTACTTACGTTTATTCACTATGTAACCACAAACCATCAAGCAAAAGACCAACTAAGAATATTCTCCTTACTGCTGCTGTTTTGAACTTGCTCAACTAACTAATCTGGCTTTCTAAGCATAAAACAACAGGTCAACCAGCCGTGAGCATTTAGCACAATCCCAGAGTCTTCACTATAAGACCTTCCATTATCTATAAAGCTTTTAAAAAGTAATAATCTATCAGTTAACCGAAAAGAGTAAAATCACATTCTCTCGATCTATGCTTACGTAACTCGAATTTCTACTAAGACCTTCAACTCAGGAGGCAGTTTCAGAAGAAAGCCTGCGACTGACCCACTACTCACCTGTACTTGAAGCGGAGCTTCTGAACGATAGCCTTCATCTTGTCTACCTGCTCTGGGTTTGCCATGACTTTTTCAGTAAAGGGCACCCTCCGTTTATCATCGGCATAGGGCAAGAAGACAAGCTGGAAGCCTGAAGAAGGGAGGTAAGTTTTCTGAGGCTCGACTTAATGAAAAGTTTCAGTTATTGTGGTGTTGTTTGTCTCTCAGCTCCAAATTCACCCTCTATGTCCTTTGATGCTGGGGCTGGGACCCTGCAAACCCCATCTCTCCTTTACCAGCTGATACCTGTTAATATCTGCTAACAGACTCCCCACTCCACCTGGAGTCTCCAGAGGGAGACTCGAAGGCAGGAGTGCTCCTTCCCATGTACTTCCTGTTCCTGTCAGTGTTGCGCCAGCCAGGGCCCTTCACCTGGCAGCAGCAGTTGGTTCCAGCCTCCAGCTTTTTTGATACACACAGAGCCAGCTGGACAGTGCCCCCTCCCTGGAGAGCTAAGTTGCAGCTCCATCAGGCCCTCCCCTGAGCTTCAACCTCTCCCCTCTGTTCCCCCACCCTCGAGCACTTGCTGAAAAGGAAGAAGTAAGGGTTATCATGCTGATCTTGTTCCAGTTACTGGCTGGTTCTAGAAAGACTGAAAAATCTACAGACTGGAACCCAGTGCTGCTGCCAGGTGAAGGGACCTTGCTGGCAATGCCGACAGCACTGAGCAAGAGTAAGGAGCAAGTCCCTTGGCTCCCCTGCCCTAACATCTCCCTCTAACACCCACTATTAACAGAGCCGCACCGAGAGCCAGCTAGCAAAGAAGAAAGTGGGTTTGGAGAATCTCAGCCTCAGCAGCACAGAACATAAAAGGGTGAATTTGGAGCTGAGAGACAATAACCCAATAACTGACATACAAAAGCTATTCCCCAGCATTTTGCTGACCAGGGTTAGAGATATAATACAGTCAAAGAGTGACTTTATAAAGTTAATTTTTATTAGCATGGTTAAAGAAGGAAGACTACCATCTGTTGGGCACTTTGTGCAAGCACTTATATGTTTATTAACTTATTTCAAATGTGAAACAACATTGAGAGAAAGTTGTTCCAGAATTCTCATCTTCACAGATAAGGAATATAAACAGAAAGGTTGAATCATTTGCCCAAGTTGGCCCCCTAACAAGTGGCAGAGATAGGCCTGAAACAAAAGAAAGTAGACTTTCAGCCAATAAGATAAAGTCAAGTGTGACTTCAAAACCCACAGTCTTTCCACTGCACTTCACTGCCTTGGTGTATACAGGAGATAAACTAAACATTACATGGGTGCCAAACAATGGCTGTGAGTAAAGAAAGGTGTCAGCAGTGAGACCCCATGACCTCATGTCAGTAACCTGCAAACAGTCCCTATGCCGTCAATTCTCAACCCTAGCTGCAGAGCTGCCTCGTACACGCCTTGTGCATGCTGTGCACTGCACAACCGTATGTGGTAGCCTTACCTGGCTGTCCGTCAAACTCACCTATGAAACCTTAAAAATACACATTTCCCAGCCCCCATTCCTAGAGACTCTGGTCCCGCAGGTCTAAGTTGGGATCCCATGAGTGTGATTCCCAAGCCTGAGCAAGGTTCAGGGACACTGAAAATCTCTCTTCCACATACCTGGGGGAGTCACCTGAATTTTTTGGTCATCCACCTCCTCTTCCTGTGGTATCAAGGCCACAAAATAAGGGGGGATGTTCTGGCGGGGGGTGTATCTGCACACTGCCATGACCTCCTTCTCCAGACACTTGGTGAGTAAAGCAATGAACAGGGTTGAGCTCCCTGGAAAACAAATGTCCCAGTGGTCTACATCATAAAGGCATCTCTTCCTTTCTTTCCTCTTAGCTCACGTCATAAACCTACAATTTCTCTTCCATTTTCTTAAAAGGGCTTATGATACTTCAATAGGTAAGCGGTGATGGACCCAGAGCTGAGGGGAAAGTGGGGACAGTAGAGGCATAGAAAGGAAGAGAAAGGAAAGGAATAAGAGGTTTAGACGCCTCAAATACTCCATTTACGAATGTGAATTATTAATGTCAGTTCACTTTTACTGACATTAGGTTAATGACATAAGCCCCAGTTGCTAATGAAAACCAATCAGGTCAAATCCAGGGGTGTTCATTAGCTATAGCACAGAGGAACACAGGTCTGGACAGCACAAATAAACACAACAGCCAAGTTCATATCATCTTCAGTTGCCAACACTAGGGAAGAAGCTGGTTTTTTTTTTTTTTTTCCTCCAAACTCTCTATCTGATGCCTCAGAGAAAGAATTCCGTAGGAAGTAAGTTTTAAAAATGCTAATTCCATATCCCCTCTTGGATACTCATAATGCATATCAGTGTATTATAGGTCCTAAAAAGATCTCTTTAATTTTGCTTAGTCCCACATTTCCAAAATTTATCTGAGGATGAAATTTATTTGAGTATGAAATACAGTTTCCAAGCAGCACCCATTTAGGAAATGCTGCTTGGTAAACTGCCTTGTGTGTTACTCATTCATTTCTCCTTGGACTATGCCACTTACCATTTACCAGGGACTCCTCAGGATACACAAACAGGGAGGGCCTCAGGTAATGGTGCTTCTTCAGCATTATCAAGGGCTTGAAACCGATAAGAATTAAACCTGGTTCATCAAACCGTTTCAGCTCTTCCGTTTCCTCTTTCTCTAGTACTATCTGACGACTCCCATAGGTCTAAAGGAGGGGAACAATGAGAGCCACATAGAGAGGCTACATGGAGATGCAAAATGGTTACCATATGACACCAGCAAGTTAAAATCAGCTTTCTTCTAAGAAGCAGGAAGATGGCTCACCAGGGGCATCTTCCTCCTACCACCAGGAATTAACATTTACTGAGTGTTGGCCAGGCACTTTACACTTCTCCAATTTATCTGCTGTAACAATCCTAGGCAGCAGATGTTAAAAACTCTGTTTCACAGATGAGTAAACTGAAGATCGATGGTTGGTAACTTGCTCCAGTTATACAACTGAGTTGGGCTCAGATCTGTCTGGTGCTAAAGGCCATGCCCTTCAAGCATTTATTCCTTCCCTCATCTAACATGTACTGAACTCTCAGCATCATCCCTGACACACAAAGGATGTTCAAACAACACCTATTTACTGAGAGGACCTATGTCAGATACTATGCTAGGTCTCAGTTAGCCAGGGAGGCAGGCAGGCAGGCACACACACACACACACACACACACACACAGAGGCAGGTGCGCACACACACACACACACAGGCAGGCGCGCACGCACACACACACACACACACACACACACACACACACACACACACACACTACTTCCAACCTTTAAAATTTGCATCTTGATCCTAGATATGCGATTAGTAACAGAGTCAAATTTGAGTTTTATGAACAAAAACAGAGCCCTTAAGGTTTTTTATGGGCACATTGTATCAGGAAAGAAAGAAACTCAGTGACCTGAAGAGCTACTGCCTAAGAATAAACCAACATGGAAAACTAGTTACTTCTAAAATGGAAGAAGCAATTTCTTGTCTTCTCCTTCAGAAAGTAGGGCAAAACACTCTGGCTTGAAATTTGTGCTCCAAAAAATATTTCATGGGTTGAATCAAAATGATATTTAATTTTAGTCACTTAGTTGATCCTTTTAGGTCCTGAACTTGTGCAAAACCTCAGATTCTTTCCCACATTTTGCATAATTAAAAAGGAGAGATGACTCATTTGATTTTAATTTTAGATATCAAATCCTTCTACAGATTGAACAAAAGTGAGAAGATGAGGAAAGATAAATGTTCTGCATTCTAAGTCTGTCTTACAGGTTAGGAGAGGCATATGTTTATTATTTCAAAGCCCAGGAAGAATTTGGTTAGTCTGGCAAAAAAAAATTCTCTCCCTAAAAAACAGAGAGCACTTCATACCTAACTCACTTTTCCTAGCTCTTCATCTCCCTAGTTAACTATAAAGCACTCTCTGCTCCTGTACCCAAGCAAGGAATTAGACTGTCAGACTCAGAGCAGCATGTGCTGAGTGATCAGGGGCTGAAGTTTTCACTGACATCTCTTTCAAACACTGGCTCTAACTTTCTAGCTCTCAAGGTTCACTGATCTAGATGCCATAGTTCCAAAGAGTGATGACTTTTGTGTTTTAACAGCTTGGCTAGAAAGACGCTCACATGAAAGCTATTTAACTGGTTAGGCTGATCAATGTTTCCCTTCCCTGTTAACTCTTCAATGGGACAAAATTCAGTAAGCAGACAGGCCTACCTGAGACCTCTTGGTGTCACTGGGCAGAAGCAAACTGCCTGTATTTACATTAAATGTCCGGGTCTTGGTTTTCACTGGTTCATTTGTTTCCCGATAAAGCTTCACTGGAGGAGGTTTGTGAGCCTTCTGGACCATATTATAAATGCCGACAGTGAGCGCTGTATCTTTGTTGAGCTTAAACTTCAACCTGGAGGAGAGAAAAATAAAAGCATAGAATGAAAGATTATACTTTCTGGCTGGCCTGGTGGTGCAGCGATTTAGTTCATGCTTTGGCAACCTGGGGTTCGCAGGTTTGGATCCCGGGTGTCTGCTGACGCACTGCTTGTCAGCCATGCTGTGGTGGTGTCCCATATAAAATAGAGGAAGATGGGCACGGATGTTAGCCCAGGGCCAGTCTTCCTCAGCACAAAGAGGAGGATTGGCAACGGATGTTAGCTCAGGGCTGGTCTTCCTCACACACAAAAAAGAAAGATTATACTTTCCTATCTAAAACTCCTCCATGGCACCCAAGCCTTAATTTGTTGTATTCTCTCCAATAATCCTAAAGTAGGTGTTATAACATGATATAACACATTTTAATACAATGGAGTTTGCTATAATACCATCTAAGTCTACACCACAAAAATTAATTTCAGAATATATTGTTAACTACTTAAAATAATAAAGAATGTACTGTAACAATGATTTTTTATTGAGCCCAGCACTATACCAATCTCTTTATAGCTATTCTCTCATTTGTCATAAATCTGTAAGTACTGTATCGATTATGTTATTTCTGTTTATCTAGTATCCCTTTCCCCTTCTTTTAACAATGAAACCCCAGTTTTTCTTTGGGAACAACCCTTCCCCCACTGAAGTTTTAGGAGAATGTTAATCACGGTGCTGGCCATGGGGTAGGCGTACTTGACCGAGGCTCAGGTCACCAGACTTCTCTCCTGAGAGTCTGGGTCTTAAGCAGTGACCAAGTAAGGATATGGTTGGAGGAGATGCTTTCTGATAGGGACACCCCAAAGACACTGTCATTAGTTCTTACTAACTAGATTCCTGGAGCCACCCTGGTTCCGATACCACACCCTTTGTTCAAGATTTTGTATGAACATGCTGAAACTAGTCAAGAGTCAGTTTCTGTTGCTTGACACCCAAGAACCTTATTATTGTCCTTTTTACAGATGAAAACATTGAGTCTCAGAGATGTTATTTAACTTGCCCAAGGATAGAAAACTAATAAAAACTGGTGTTCAAACTCAGGTATGTCTGATTCAAAGCTAATGTACTTTTCCATTATGACATATTGCTCCAGAGTATTTATACCAACATCTTAAGCAGCAACAGGACCTCTTGAAAATTTGTTTTCTAATAATAAGAATGTGCAAAAATATTTACAATATGATATTATGAAAAAAAAGAAGAACACAAAAATAACCTATGTTACACATTCTTTTCAAGCAAAGTGGAACATTCTCTAAGATAAACCATATGCTGGGCCACAAAACAAGTCTAAATACATTTTAAAAGACTGAAATCATACAAAGTATGTTCTTTAACCAAAACGGAACTAAGTTAGAGATCCACAACAGAAAGAAACCTGGGAAAACCTCAATTATTTGGAAAATAAATAATACACTTCTAAATAATCCAGGGGGTCCAAGAAGAAATCACAAGGGAAATTATTTTGCACTGATTAAAAGTGAAAACACAACATATCAAAAGGTATAGGACGCAGCTAACACAGTGCTCAGAGGGAAATTTATAGCTTTATATACCTTTATTATATAGAAGAAAGGTCTCAAATTAATAACCCAATCTTGTGGAATGTTTAGCAGTAAGTATTTATTTTAAAGAAGAGAACATGTTTAAACAAGTTTTAGCTAGTTCAAAGGTATACTGGTTCACACAGTGGAAAGAACATTGGTTCTAGGCAAAGCCCTAACTAGAAATTTTGGTTCCTGGAGCAAGCACCTAATATGCTTTCAGATCAACTTGGAAATACATGACGTGGCCCACAGGTGAGTGTTAGTAACACGTGGGCACTAACACCATCAACTGTTTGGTGCCTTCCTACTTTATTCTGGCTTACTAGGTATTAAACTTGGTGTGTAAAGGCTGCTGAAGGAGAGCTAACAATAAATGGAACCAATTAAAAAACTGCACAGTCTTCACAAGTAATTTTTGAAAACTTTTACATCCTCTAAATTTTAGTATCCTGGGAAAAAGCACTGGTCAATGTGGTCCACTCTGGCTTCAAGTGACCTTGGTTCTATTTCTAACCCAAAATAACAAATCCATTACTCCTCCCACCGTGTCTTAAATTTTCACATTTATAAACTAAGGTAACTTTCAACCCTGAAAATGTCATAATTCTAAGTTAAGATGCAGTTACAGTATAACATCATATCGTTTATGTCATACCTTGGAAAGGAAAATGTGGAAGCCCACAGTGCAAAACAAGTTGCTTAATATCTTTAATTTCATCTTAAATGTCTTAAGGTTACATAATAAATGTTACTAATGGGTAGGTTTCAATCCACCTTAAAGGGTTGTCGCAAAGATTAAATGAGTTAATTACTACATTAACAAAGAACTTAGGACAGTGCCTGGCACACAATAACCACGCAATAAAATAATTCTATTATTTGATAATAGCAAGAACAAGTGTAATAATTTTCTAGGCCTTAGCCCAAAGGCATTATTAGTTCTCGAATAGCTCCAAATTATTATTATTTATATGAAGTATCCTATAATGACTCTTCCACAAAATAATAAGAATAGCTAATATTTATAAGTAATTACTATGTGCCAAGCACTATGCCTAAGTTATCTCACTTAATCATCACAGTAGTCCTATGAGGAGGTACCATTTTCACTCCCATTTTACTGAGGCTCAGAGAAGTTACATGCCTTGCCCCAGGTAACACAGCAAAGGGGCCAGGACTAGTATCCAAGCCAATCTGACTCCAGGACCTACATTTAACTACTATTTTATCCTCCCTGCCATCCCCATCAAAATGTGTAGTAGATTTCCAAACTGTAGTAGTAACAACATTCTATCATTTCAGGAAGGAGGAAGAGGTGACAATGTGCTTGAGGAAAGAGAAATAGTTCTGAGGAGGAAAAGGAGAGCAATGACAAAACTACAACTGTAGCCATGAGCTGGTTCATGGTTTCCCTAAAATAATTCATGGGGGGGGCCGGCCCAGTGGTGCAGCAGTTTAGTTCGCGCTTGGCAGCCCGGGGTTCGCAGGTTCGGATCCTGGGCGCCCGCCGTCACACTGCTTCTCAGCCATGCCGTGGCAGCGTCCCATATAAAGTAGAGGAAGATGGGCATGGATGTTAGCCCAGGGCCAGTCTTCCTCAGCAAAAAGAGGAAGATTAGCAACGGATGTTAGCTCAGGGCTGGTCTTCCTCACAAAAAAAAATAATAATAATAATTCATGGGTTTTTCCAGTAGAATTATCAGTAATCTCTTGAAAACTGCTCAAAACTACCAATGGTCATATTGCCATATATTGAGGAAACTAGTCTAAAATGAAAGCCTGATGGTCTTTAGGAAGAAACACTGAGGAGCCCTTAGGGTTCTAACATCAAACCTCTCTAAAAGAAGATAACCTAACAATCTGGTTCCTACTGGTCTCAAGTTCATAAGAAATCAGAATACCAATTTTAACAATGATAATAACTAATATTGATTGAGTTTTGCTCTATACCAGGTACAACCATCAGCCCCAATTTACAGAGGAGAAGAAAGCAGACATTATCCCGGTGAGTGCAACTGAGGCTACTGTTAGGCCACGACTGTTTACCCCAAGGAAGTGGAGAGCTGTGTTCTTTTGGAGAAATAGCATACCAGCTCTTTCCCGAGAAAGAGAAGCAAATCGCTTGTGCTATCCTGAAATGAAGCAAGTTTTTCAGAGGAACACAGAGAGGCACAGCCCAGAATTAAGTAGCCAGAGAGGTCAAAGCAATGCTTTGCTGCTGATTAGGTAGGGGACTTGTGGGCAGCTGGCCCAGGCTCAGTGCACACCTGTAGAGCACGCGCTTCTTGGTCTCCTTGGCGTGAACCTTCCTCAGAAGGTCTTCTAGCTTGCTCGATTCCTCAAAGTGAACCCCTAGGTCCTCCTCCTCTGCTACACTGATGATATCTCTGTAGAACAAGGATATGTCAAAGCCCCCAGGTTTCCTCAGGTGCATCAAGTCAAGGAAGATACCTGGGGCAAGGACAGACAAAAGTGAGGGGAAACAATTTTCAGCAAATGAGAATTTTTTACACTTAAGATCAAATACACTTTTAAAAGCTCCCAAAGAACTAGATCTATTATTAACACTTTCAGGACTTAGAGAAAGTGGCTAAGGGAATCAGCTGCTATAATGACTTCAGACAACTTATTCAAATAACCACCATTCATGGTAGCATGAAAGTCAAGAAAAGCTCGCTCTGGTAGAGTCCTCTAGACAGCTAATGGCCTGGCCATTTTCAGTGGGAAAGTTACATAGGTGTCTCCCCCGGCTTCACTTTATTCTTTCATTTTATTCCAAATGGTGCTGGGATGTTTGGAATAAAATGAAATGTTTGACATGAGTTATAAAGAAGCAATAAATTAAGTGCCAATTTAAAAGAACAGGGAAAATGCTGACCTGTGTCACGGAGATCCCCGGCTTTGGTCCTGGCCCGGCTGGCTTTGGCACTGTCATTGTTGTGGGGGTCATCTTCATTGGTGAACAGCATGATCCTCTTATGGCTCATCTTGAACTGGACATTGCTAAAGAGGTTGGCACAGACCCACAGCACCTCACTTAGTGAGTAGTCACATCCATGGCCAATTAGGTCTTGGAAACGTTTTTTCCCCTGTTGCCCCTTAAACTGGTCAAGCTCCAGCACTCGTTTAGCACCTGATCAGAGACAGGGAATCAAATGGGCAGAAAAATCAGAGGAGGGTCACTGGCCCCCCTTACAAGGCTAACAGAAGGGCTGAGGGTCCTTTTCTCACCCCAGAGCTGTTTAACCCATAAAGCAAAAGTCCACACCCCAGTAAGAACACCCTTGTGAAGGAAAGCATACTCTTAGTCAAGATGTCATCTGCTTCCTTCTCCACATCCCTCTTTGTTCAGGGTAGTGACTTTCTCACGTAAGGGAAAAGGTGATCTTAGAATACTACTGACCTGGATTATCCAACTCCTGTAAGACATAAATATTTTTGAAATTCACTGAATTTTTGTCCTTCTCGGTACCATAGAACACCACTGCCAAGAGATCTTGATCACTGCTTATGATCTTATTGGTATACACACTCCGGATACACTGAAAAAATAAAAATTAAAATTAAATTAATATTTAACTACTTGCCACTAAACTTAAACTCCATAAGTGCCTGGCACATGGTAGGTGCTCAATATACATTTGCTGAATTTGTACACAGCACTATAATAAGACATGAGCTCTACCTTCAGGAAACTCACAAATCAGTGAGAGTGATGGGTACGTATATTAGGCTATGACGAAAAGCAGAGTGTGGTAAGTATATAATAGAAATATAAGCAATCCCTACTATAAGAAATCAGAGAATTAAAAACATGCAAATACTCAGGGAGGAAACTCTGCTATAGGAGGAGAAAAAGCCTAGTATTGGGATCAAAAAACCTGGATTTGAGTCCCACTGATGTCACTTAGTTAATTGGCTAAGTTTGGAAAGGCTACGTGATCTTTCTTCAAGTGGCTTGATACCAAGAAACAGAATTTACATATGTAAAATAATTACTATATAAAAGGTTTAAGCTAATGATAAGTATATGTAACCTGAAAATAAGTTTATAACTACTAACAGCATCTTTTGAAATAAAATTTGCTTATTTTAGCAATTAAAGACATCAATATTCCAGGAAAGGACTATCTACCTATTGACACTAATGTCAGCATCCAGTAGATCAGCGTCTCATTAGAGTTGGTCAGTTCTGGTGCCTATTTAATTCTGGGAGCACTGCCAAAATTAAGTTTCTGAATCTGCACAGCTGAGGAATAAACCAATCAGGGTGACCCCCTCCATGTCCTGCTTGAGACTCTAAACAGCCTTCCTCCACAGCAATTCTCTTCTTAAATGCAGAATTTATACTATGTCTAGTCATTGACAATAATCTGCATTGCAAGTAGTCATTTCTATAAATATTTTAATCTACTCTTTCAGCAGTCTACAAATTTACAAAAATTTGGTGAGAGCTTCTTTTAGTTTCTAAGAATTTAAACACAAAAACAAAAAAAACCTAAAAATAGAATTTTAGATAATGTTTTTTCATTGCTTCTTATCAAATAAACAGTGCTCATTTGTGAATGTCTCATTTATTTGCTAGATAATACTACATTTTCTTCTGGGGTCTTTTGGCATCAAGCGTTCCATGAACCCCTTGGAATTACATGTAGAACTATGAGTGTATCTTTTGGGGGAGAGGGCACATAGCTTTCACCACATTCTCAAAGAGGTTCATGATCCAAAAAGGCTAAAGCAGCACTCCTCAAACAGTAATCTCCAAACCAACATCAGCATCACCTGGGAACTTGCTGGAAATGCAAATTCTTGGTCCCAGCTCTAGATTTACAGAATCAGAAATTCTGATTCTGGGGTCAGGCCCTGCAATCTGTGTTAACAAGCCCTGCAGGTGATTCTGATGTAAGTTAAAGTTTGAAAACCACTGCTTTAAGGTTAAAGATTGTTTTTATTAATTCTTTTTTTAGATGCAAGATATTCTGATTTGCCAACTGCAAGAACTGTTTGTATGCAAATCAGAACATGAAAAGTTTCTGTTCCGTTCCAAACACTAAAAATATGAGACATGAGATACACAATAACTCTTTAGCCATTCTTTTCGGTGAAGCACACAAAATAGTAGTCTTTTTAACTGAGGTGAAATTCACATAACAAAATTAATCATTTTAAAGTCAGCAATTCAGGGGTATTTAGTATATTCACAATCTTGTACAACCACTACCTCTATCTAGTTCCAAAACATTTTCATCATCCCAAAGGCAAACCCCATACCCATTAAGCAGTTGTTTCCCATTCCTCCCTCCCCCACCTGCCTCTGATAACCACCAGTCTGCTTTCACTATGGATTATGTATTTTGGGTATTTCAGATAAATGTAATCATACAATATGTGACCTTTCACCTGGCTTCTTTCACTTACTATGTTTTCAAGGTTCATTCACCTTGTAGCATGGATCAGTACTTTGTTCCTTTTTATGGCTGAGTGATATCCTACTGTTTGTATAAATATTAGTTTTATCCATTCAAAATGCTTTGGAATGAGATAGAGGTGGTGGTTGCATAACACTGTGAATGTACTGAATTGAACTCTTTAAAATGGTTAATTTTATGTTATGTGAATTACACCTCAATTTAAAAAACAAGAATATTTAATGCTCACAACTTGATGAAGTAGGTACTATTATTCCATTCTACAGATTAAGAAACAGATACCAAGAGGTTCAGCAAGTCTTCTACTGTCATACAGTTCTGTAAGTGGCAGAATCAGGATTTGAGTACCTGTTGTGATTCTATTGGGTATACAAACCTAGGAGGGGAATTGCTGGGTCATATGGTAACTCTATGTTTAACTTTTTGAGGAACTGCCAAACTGTTTTCCACAGCAGCTGATCCATTTTACATTCTCACCAACAATGTATGAGGGTTCCAATTTCTCCACATCCTTGCCAACAATTCTTATTTCCTTATTTTTTTTTTTTTTTTTTGTGGGGAAGACCAGCCCTGAGCTAACATCTGTTGCCAATCCTCCCCCTTTTTTTTTTTTTTTTTGCTGAGGAAGACTGGCCCTGGGCTAACATCCGTGCCCATCTTCCTCCACTTTATTTTCCTTATTTTTTTTTTAAATTATAACCATCCTAGTGGGTGTGATACCTCATTGTGGTTTTTTTAGACAACGTACATGACACGGTTTTTTTCTTTAAACAATGCATCCAGGGGGCCAGCCTGTGGCCTAGTGGTCAAGTTCACGCACTTCGCTTCAGCAGCCCGGGTTTGGTTTCTGGGCACAGACCTACACCACTTGTCAGCCATGCTGTGGCAGTGACCCACATACAAAATAGAGGAAGATTGGCACAGACGTTAGCTCAGGGACACTCTTTCTCAAGCAAAAAGAGGAAGACTGGCAACAGATGTTAGCTCAGGGCAAATCCTCCTCAGCAAACAAACAAACAAACAACAATGCCTCCACTCCAAATAAATCAAGGTCAAAATAAATGAAGAGCTCAAGATGACATCAGTCCCATCTGTTTAAGTCCTGGTGGTGTGTGGATGAAAAGCAGCAGCCAGTTATGACAGGTGATAGAGACAAAGTAATAGCCAAATTTGTTAACATTTTTCCATTTCTAAACCATCCTTAAAGAAAATCATATATGGGGTCACACCATCCTCACGATAGTCCAGCAGAGCAACCATGCCATCTGGATTCATGTTTTCAGCAACAAAGAATTGGCAGTTTTTGAAATTAGCAAGGATGTGCTTGATTTGTTCTGTAGCCCATCATAAAAGGTTTTACTCTTTCTGTTCTTCAAGTTTGCCTTTGATTGATTTCACGTAATCTTTGATGTACTTCCTGTAGGCTTCTCTTGTGAAGCTGGTTTCCTGCAAGTGATGGTTCATGACAATAACAACACCAGTGATTACTGGGCTTCCGGTACCTTTGCCCTTGGAGCCCTCATCGGAGGCATTTTCACCAACGAGCGAGTCATCAATGTTACTCTCTGTCCTACTGACCATCTTCCCCTCCGCCTCCAGGCACAGCCTGTCCTCGATCTCCCAGATCTTGTAGATGTCGGAGTACATCTCATCATGGCTGATGAGGTCCTGCTAGATGATCAGGGTGGCAGCTAGAAGGAGTCAACGTTGAAGGCAGCAGCCTGGAGCTCTGAGCTGAGGGATGGGAGGCGGGTGGAGGGGTGCAGGGGAAGCCTCATTGTGGTTTTGATTTGCACTTCTCTAATAACTAAAGATGTTGAGCATCTTTTCATGTGCTTGTTGTACATTTGTATATCTTTAGAGAAATGTATATTCAAGTCCCGTGCCCATTTTTAAATTAGGTTGTCTTTCTATTGTAATAATCCTTTCAACCACTGGTAATGCTCAACTTCCAAATATCACTTACACGGGGACTCATTTCCACACCATAACTGCTGGAACTTCCTTTCTTCTTTTACACTCCCATCTCTGCAGAAGGAGGAGCCCACTTCTACTAGCAGGGCTAATGCAGAAGATGGGAACAATGTATTCCTGGGTCTGAAGTTCAAACTCAGAATAAAACGGGCCTGTTCTACAACACTGCGACTCTTTTTCAGCTGCAAGTAGAGGTAGGAATTCTGGGAGGCTAACCACCGTTTATCATTCACAAACAAATTTTTCAAAGAGTCTCTTTTTTAGAGTGGTGTTAATACTTTTTTTGGCTTGTTTTTTTTAATCAAAAAAATAGGTAGTCTTACCTGGATACTCATGTCAAAAGGAGTCAATTCATCTTCATCTCGAGATTCAAACATGGCCTTAGAAGCATCAACCAAAAAAATCAAACTATCTCTTCCTGAATATTTATATTCTCCTACGGGGAAAAAAGGAAGGAAATTTTTGTCCTTGTGTTCATTTATCCTGTTTATTTACGAAACAAATAGAGAAAAGCTCATTAAGCAAAAGTATAACCTGATGAATCATTATAAGGTGAACACCCTTAAAACCACCACCTGCATCAGGAAATTGAATCTAGCCAGTCACCCCAGAAGCCCTCTCCCTCTCCCCCTCCCAGTTACAACCCTCACCCACCTCCCAAGAGTAACCACTATCCTGACTTTTAGTAATTACTTCCTTATTTTTCTTTATAGTTTTATCATCCAAGTGAACATACCTAACCACTAGTTTCTACTTAAAAAAAAATGTTTTTGAAGGCTCTTAATCTATAGATACCCGCCCCCCCCCCCCCCCGCCTTTGTTGAGGAACCAGGATGTTGTGTCATGCAGTTTTCCACCTTCTGGATTTCGCTGACTAGGTGCTCTTGGTGTAGGTTAGCATAATCCTTGTTTTTCCTACGAAAGATCTAGAGAGGCTTCATCAGACTTGGGTTTTCTTTTTTTTTTCTGGCATGATTACATCATAGGTGATGTTGAGTTTTTCATAAAAAGGCATATCATGTCTGATTGCCTCCCTTTTTGACACTGCTGTTTCTTAATACAATAAATTTAATTACCCATCTTTTGAAAAACAATACGGCAATATGTGTCAAGAGCCTTAGACAAAAATTCTATTTTGACCCAGTGTATTCTACCTCTTAGCAATCTATCTTAAGAAAATAAGATATGGAAAAACCCTTATGCAAAATTTTCCACAGTGTTGTTTATTAAAGTAAGAAATTGAAAATAACTAAAATGTCCAATAGCAATTAGATTGAATAAGTTATAGTACATCTAAAATGAGTTATAAAGACTATATATATGTAGTTACATAGAAAAATAAATGTATAATACAATAAGGAAAAAAGGCAGAACACAAAATTATGTATATATGTTTAAAATTCTTTTGGAAGAAGACTGGTATAAATTAAAATAAAAACATGTATATGCACTATGATTACAATTATATAAAAAATCAGATACAAAGAAAAACAGACATATGTAGTTAGGAAATGTGCAGAATGAAAGATATATGAAGGAAATATGCAAAATGCCAAAAAGCTGGTAGTAGTTGTGTTAGGGTGGTAGATTACATTACAGATTACAGTACATTACAGTACTTGTACATTTTACTTATACATTTTAATGTAATTTACATTACATTACAGATTACAGTAAATTTTCTCTTATTTTTTACATTTCCTATGTTTCTCACTTTTAATAAAAACACTTTTAAAAATTTCTATCCAGGACTTGGATTAACCAGTATGTAGATTACATGTACCTCTTATTTCTCTTCCTTTGTCCTATGTGTTATTATGTTGCCTGAACGCATACTCCCAAACCTGGAGGCTGTGGTGAGGAATGACTCTTGTAACTGTGTTGCTAATGTTTACTCTTTGGTTGCTGCAGTTACTGTAAGGTAAAGGCATTTTTATACTGAGGTCCTAGAACAAGTAAAACTACTTTCCTGCATGAGGAAGGATCTTATCTGAGCCACCGAAGGTGACAAAGGATATCAATGTTCAGGGTCATTTATTGGAGCTCAACAGATGTCAACCTACCAGTGCCCAGCTAAAGTTTAAGGCTAGGAACGGACACCGACTAGAGTAAGATCTGAAAAAAAGAGCCTAGGGTTGCTCTGCAAAGTTCAAAAAGAGACAAGTATTTGAGATTCTCTGGGAAGAGAAGTGAATTCTACTTCATTAGACCATTAGACAGCAAAGGCCACCCAGCAGAGATAGGCAGGGAAAGTCTTCCACACAGAGAATAGCACATATTGAAGTCACTTACCACCTGCTTCAAGGCCCTCCTCCTCTTCTTCTTCTTCATCGCCTTCGTTTTTGTAATAAGACTCCCACCCTGACATGTTGGTTACTGCTCACTAAGTAAAAGAAAGTTAAGATCAGCAACAAGCAAATATAAACCTAAAAAATATCGACTCCTAGGCTCCTTTGAGATCTGCCCTAAGGGCTCGAGGTTACTCGTGACAATGTGGATGCTGGATCCTGCTGCCTCCAGCGCTGTCGGTAATTGAGATCCAGAGGTAAATGAGCATGGGGATCGTTCCAGTAGCAGCCTCATCTTAGGTATCCCTTAAGAAAGCTTCAGGGCCGATGGTGGCCCAGGGTGGCCGCTCCGATCGGTGTGCTGGGGCAGGCCGACATGGAGGTCCAGTCCCGACTCCGGCACCATCTGGACTTGAGGGATTCCCGCTCCAGGGTCCTCCGTCCTCCAGCGGACCCACTTGTCCTCATCCCGCCCAAAAATCTCCCCCAACTCCTCAGCCAGCCATGCCTGGTGGGGTCTCAAACGCAGGCGGGCCTCCAAGGCCGGGTGCCGCCTCCTCCAGGAGGAAGGAAGAGGGACCAGAGGCTGTCTCTACTCCTCGGGTCCGCACCCTTCCGGATGACGCTGCCCCGCGACCAGACTAGGGGGACGCGCAAGACTGAGTGGGCGAAGCGGGACCAGGCCGGCCCTGGCCCGCGAGCAACATAACAAATCACAGCCCTTCTGCCTACCTTGTTTCCAAGAGACCGATTTGGACAGAAGGCCGAGCGCCGCGCACGCCGCCTCCAGTTTTCTCTCCCAATCAACGCTCCTTACGTCATCACGCATAGTGCGCACTTTTCCGGTTAGACTGACACGCCCACTCCCAGAACCAGCTTTCCACAATCGACGCTAACACCTCCCCGCGAGCAAAGCCGCGCCCCCTCCCGCGAAGCCCCGCCCCTCGCCTCCCGTCAGGACGGTACGCGCCGGCGTGAGAGTGCGTCTCCGCCCCCGCCCCCTCTTCCGCGCGGACCCTGCGGGTCCCGGCTCTGTCACCTCATAGTAGTCGTTGCCGGCGGCGGGTGTGGGGCGCGAGCAGCGCTGGGCGGCCTCTCCCCCGCCCCTCAGGCCGGGCCTGGGCTCGGTCCCGCCGCTCGCTCCGCTCCCCGCTCCCGTCGGGTACGGGAAGGTCCAAGCCGCTGCCGGGTGCCAGAGGGACTTCGTGGCCGCCGCCGCCACGGGTTCCGATGGAGCCGCCGAATCTCTATCCGGTGAAGCTCTACGTGTACGACCTGTCCAAGGGCCTGGCCCGGCGGCTCAGCCCCATCATGCTGGGTGAGGGGGCTGGGCGGGCGGGAAGGAGGGCCCGAGCCGGGCGAGAGGTGCCGGGATGACCGGCCGAGGTGGGGAGGCCTGGGCCACGGCTCGGGGGAGACGCGGGCGCCCGAGGATGGAGAAGAGCCCGAGTGGAGAAGGGAGGGGTCTGAGATTTGGGCCCCTAAGCCCCGCCTTCCTGTCTTCGCGTTTGAATCCACGAAGAAGGGATGGAGGAGTCACGCCCTCCCCTAGCCGGGGGCTCCGGCAGAGCCTGAGCCCTTCGGAGCCCCTTCGGCTGAGAGTGGGGTAAGCCGGCGGGTTCCCTGCCTCGCTTGGGGCGGCCCCTACCCTCCTCCTTCCTCCGAGCGGCGTACGCGAGATGAGGATGCCTGCCGCGCGGGGCCCCTCGTGGTGAAAGGGACACTGCGGAGGAGATTCTCGGGTGGCCCTCGGAGAGCCTTCCCTCCGTGCCAAAAGGAAGCTCTTTCTGCAGTCTCTGGGGTAGGTGGGAAGAGAAAGCTCGAGCTACACAGGGACCCAGCTGTTGTCCCCAGATAGAGGTGAAGTCAGGTCTGCGGGAGACCGAACTCGAGAATTCAAGTTCGGCCTGACAATGTGGTCTTCTCAACAGTTTCGAAGTGAATTGCTTTTGCCCAGATGGTAAGAAAGCAATTCTGGGGGAGGATTGGATGCTGTTGTGTCAGTAAGAATTACTAAAGGAAGTATTTCGATTGTGCTCCATTGAACTACTTAACTGCCAGGAGAGAAAATCAGTGTAAATCAAACTTCATTATAACCCAAATACCAAAATGTCTTATGTAACAGAAATTGTCAGGTTTGTGATTTCAGGTGATATTGGGGAGGAAAGAATTACAGAAATTGAAAATTGAACTACTTTGGCAACATCCGTTTGAATGGCTAGTTTTTCCTGGTTTAGAGAATGGAGACATCAGAGAATGTTTTAGTTCATCTCGGTGAGACAGGAGGGCAGAGGCTGAGTAAGCAAGGCTATTTTTGAGGGTATCTTTTCAATGCACTTGAGTTTTTAATGTGTCATAGTGAGTTGAACTTAATCTCTTAATCCTGGACCAGTGAGTGGTTCCTGTATTTGGCTTCACATCAGAATTCCCTACAGTGCTTGTTAAAAATACAGATACCTTCATTTCAGACATATATTGTTAAATTGGAATAGAAAAAACAAAGTTAGAACAGTTCATTAAATATTCAAGTGTGTGTGTAAAGCAAAGAATATATACATGCTTGCTTAGACAAGTGATTCTCTGGAAGAGTACATAAGAAATTGGTAACAGTGGTAGCTTATGGAAAGGGAAACTTGATGCAGGGGGACAGGAGTGGAAGGGAGACTTTGCTGTAAACTTTTTTGTGCCTTTTGAGTTGTGTACTACATACATATATTATCTATTCAAAATAAGCTAAGTTTTAATATGGACTCTGGACCTTCATTACACAAGCACTAAATAAGAATCTTCTGAAGTTTCAATCCAAAAATCTGTATTTTTTAATAAGCTCCTTAGATAATTCTTGTGTAGCCAATCCATTATTGGACAGAAGTTTGGGCCTAGATACCAATTGTTAAAATGAGTAAGGCAAATCTGAAAGCAAAACTTACAGAGTCATTGTTCAGGGAAGATGCTAATCATTAATAGATTACATGAGTCAAGTTCTAACTAAACTTCTTGGAATGGAGCCATTTGGTTAGTTTGATCAAAGAGAGGTGTTACTTAGGTATTTCCTAGATCCATAAATGAAAGCCCCCCCTTTTACACTGGGTATTTTTGATCTGTTATCTAATAGTTATTGATTTTAGCTGAAAGGGGCCTTAGGGATCATTGCTTCATGATTCATTCAGTAGATATTTATTGAGTGCCTACTATGTGCTAGTCCATGTGTTAAGCTTAACTGAGGATGTTATAATGAACAAAGATGTTCTCTCCCATCATGGAGCTATTTAGTGGCAAAGACATTAAGAATAAATAAGCAGGGGCCGGCCTGGTGGCATAGTGGTTAAGTTCATGTGCTCCGCTTTGGCGGCCTGGGGTTCGTGGGTTTGGATCCTGGGCATGGACCTACACAGCACTCATCAAGCCATGCTGAGGTGGCATCCCACATAAAAAATAGAGGGAGATTGGCAGAGATGTTAGCTCAGGGACAATCTTCTCAAGCAAAAAGAGGATGATTGGCAACAGATGTTTGCTCAGGGAGAGTCTTCCTCACAAATAAATAAATAAGCAAATAACATAATTACAAATTATGATAAGTGCTGGGATGTACAGGATGCAAACTGGGTGCCAAGATAGAAAATAACAAGAGAGACCTACTTTAAATAAGGGAATCAGGAGTAGTGACTTTAGGTTGGGAATTTAAGGATGAGGAAGAAGTAGCCACAAGGAGGGATGAGGGAGTTATGGTGTTCCAGGCAGAAGGGGGATAAACCTGCCAAGGCCCTGAGGCAGCAGGAAAGAGCCTGGCCTGGTCCTGGAACTGAAAGAAGGCCTTTGTGGAGTATAGTGGGTGAAGGGGAAAGTGCCATAACTGAAGGTGGAGTGCTGGACCTGGCCCCACTTCCTTTAATAGATGTGAAATCCTGGAAGACCTCAGCCAAAAATGGGAACGTCACCAATTTGGCACATCTGATCGCAATGGTATTTCTGAGAACATCACCTTGCCTGCAACTCTTTCTTCTCTGTCTCTCTTTCCCATATTGCTTTTATCCTTGTTGCAAAAGTAATGAAGAAAGGGTTATCAAAGCTAATAGTATTGCCTCCCTGGTTCATCCCCTCCAGACATGACTAACCTTAAAGTTGGGTCTGCCCCAGTTCTGCTAGTATCCATACATTGATTTCCCATTTCTAAATATATTTGAACCTTTAAAAAATCAATTTGTTTCCTGATTTATTTATTTATTCATTTGCAATGACTTCTAGAAGCATATAAATAGCTAACATTTATTGAGAGCTTACCATGTGCCAGACCCTCTTTCTGAGTAGTTTGCATGTGTTATAATCCTCACCACAATTTTGTGAGAAAGGTCCTGTTATTACCTCCATTTTTCATTTGAAGTACCTGAGACATTAAGAAATTTGCCCCAGGTCACACAGCTGGGAAGTGGCAGAGCTGGGTTATGAACACAGGCAGTCCGACTTCCAGAGCTGCTGTTCCCAGTCATTTTGCTCTACCACCTCTACTGTGTAATATGTTCCCTTATTATTGATGTAAAATAGGTACCTTGTTGAAGTTTGTAAAGGTATCTTTAGCCAAGTGTTTCAGTTTGGATGAGAAAAAAATCTGGGTTCAATGTGCATGTGCCATTCACATTCATAGATTTATGATCATCCCTCTTAGCCTTCATTTTCCCAAACCCAATTAGTGTGACCTGATCAGCAGTACCCTCTTATTCTGATTCTGACAGTTTCTCATTATAAGACCCCATCTAGCTCAATTACCGTCATGATTGGACTAGATAACACCCAATGTAATTCCCTGCTTCCCTGAAACAACGTAGACTCCACAGTTTTACCCTGTCCAGTTTTCAGTCTCTTAGAATTGCTTCCCATGAAGGTATTCCTGTTCCACAGTCCTTCGCTCACCATGAAAATGGTCCCAAATTATCTTTAGTATTCTAATCGAGCAGACAGCCTGATTGCACCTTTTTTTCATAGTCACTATTTGCCTAAGATAATTAGCTATTATAATTGTCCCTCAGTTCTGCCTCTTAATAATTTTGGCTGCTCTTTAAATTTCTTGACCTCTTTCTGTGTTAAAGTACATAGAGATAAATGCAGAGGTTTGTTTGGTTTTTTTACTTGTGGTAAGAGGTACTTTATATTTGTTGATTGTTTTCTGATCTGAAGTTTTGTGTGCATACACGTATCCCGAGATCACATTTATTTTTCTTTACAAGCCTATCTAAAAATTATTCGCAGGTTTAAAGACTTACGCATATAAAATATATATGTATTTCTTGGTAGAATGCAATCTAATCAATATTTGAGATTTTACTCAGTTCCTTGCTTAATCCTCTAGTACAAATAGTAATGAAATAAAAGACATGAACTCTGTCTGTCCTCCAGGAGTTTATTTGCTAAAATTAATGTAGGTACACGTGCAACACGAGATAACAACACAAAAGAGATCATGATTAGACGCCAAAATGAGTGAGTGGTGAAGCAATTATTTTCGGCCTTGAAAGAAGGGAGAGGCCATGGTGGGCTGGATGTGTTAGAAAGACTTCAGCAGGTACCTTGAACCGTGTCCCCAGTGGCCAGTCAGAGCTGGTGCTCAGTAAATATTGATTATAGGAATGATTGAGACTTGAACTCAAGCTTGAAGATTAAGTAGAATTTATTTGAATCTGAGGGGTTTTTTTTTTAATGTTTTAATGCCATCTGTGCTTTGTTTTAGATTTTTATTGTTCATTGTGTGAACTGTTTTATATCCATCTAATGAATTAATTTAGTAATCATGTAATTCCTTTATGGCAAGTGAAAATTAATGTGGCTTACAAGGCACTTCATGATCCTGCTCTTGCTTTTCTCTCCACCCTTATCTGTCTCCACATACTGAACACACTCAACACAAGCCTTTCTCAGCCTGGTTCCACAAGAGATTTAAGCCCTAGGTAGTTGAATGACGATTTTCTCAGGTCTCCCAATAAATACCTTGGGGCATTAGGGCTTAATTCTCTTGCACCCTAGTAGAGAAGGGCTGCTGTACACCCTAATAGGACTGAACCATTATTAGTTCGTTTTTACCTCTAGGCTTTTCAAACGCTGTGCGCTCTGCCAGGGATGCTTTCTCTCCCCATCTCTTGGCCTGGCTAACTTCTGCTCATCCTTGAGGTCTCAACTAAAATGTCACTTCCTCCAGGAAACTTTCCCTGACCCCCCAACCCCCCAGATCTTGGTCATGTGTCCCTATTATGTGGTGATAACATCCTGCACTCTCCTTTAATAGCTTCCATCATTCTATTTTATAATTGCTTGTTTTCTCATCTGTGTCTGCCCACCCCCCGAAATGGACTGGAAGCTCCATTGGGGTCAAGAACTCTCATTTGTATCCCCGGCGTCTAGCACAATGCTTGGTGTTGAGTAAATACAAGCTGGGTGAATGGTGGGATGTTGCACACCTACCTCAGAGTTCATAAAGGCCTGACTGATAAACACTGCAGTTATTAAGAGGGAACCCTCTAAGGACTGAGGAAAAGAACTCACAAGTCAGTTATTTTTATGCTGGGAAAAAATCCTGTACTGGCTCCAAGGAATCCTAGTACTAGAGTTTTTTGAGGATTAAAATACTCTCTCAGTTTTTAACAATGTATTGCATTTTGATTTTTGTGATAACCTTCCTCTGCCTAAAGGAGGGGCAGGTCCCCCTACCAATAGACATTTTTTACAATATTGGCACAGAGGTCCACCTATGTTATACAAATGTTTCCTTTTACCTCTTCCCACCTAGATTCAATATTTATCCAGTAGTCCCAGTTAACTCCTTCACATTGCTGGTAATCTGGCAAGTGACCAACCCAACCAGCTGATTAAAACACTGCTGATTAAAAATATTTTGTCACTGCGAGGAGGAACCTGTGAGGTGAGCTGGGGCTACATTTGACTTACACCAATGAGGGGCTCCCTACACAGAAGCTCCGTGCTCCTAGAGCCCCATCACCATCATCCACTTTATGCTTATTAATCGACATTGGTTTAGTCCCAGCAGTATACCAGGTGCTGATCTTGAGTATATCCTACAACCAGCATGTATGTATAGATACACAAGCTCCATCCATCTTAATTGATGAGGAGGTAGATGGAGGGTTTTTTCCTTGGCTTTTATATACTCACTTTACTCGTACAATCAGTGGAAAGCTGACTGATGTGGACCTCACTCTGCATTCTTTGTTATTCGTGATGAAAAACAGAGCTGATATCCATGTCTTCCATTTGTTTTCAAGTGCATACTTCATAGGCCTCAAAATCAATGCACTGGATGTGCCAACAAGCTTAGAGACATGCAGCCCGCTGACCCACCCACTCTCCAGCTTGCTGAGGAAATCCTAGTGGGAAAATAATCTGCTTCTATAGTGTGCTGATATCCACTGAGCCTAATTCATTGTCCCAAAATGGCCTTGTGCCCTAATTCAATCTCAAACCACCCCCTCCTATTCACCTACTCCCACCCAGTCTGGTCCAAAAATTTTAAAAATCAATTCAGTCCCACTTTCCAATGCCTGTCACCCTGAGTAGGAGGCCATGGCCCTCGTTCTTTTCCTCCCGAGAGCAGACTGCTGAGCTGCTACCCTTACATTTCTGCCTGAGCTGCTCTAACAAGTACATCATCATAGTTTGCTTTTTCTTGTTTTTATGCTGAACAAACCATCTTAATTTGTAAAATGATGTTAATAAATATTTTTCCTACTCTACCACTTAAAGATATTGTGAGAATAAGGATAACTATGAAGCACTTTAAATTAAGAAAGTATGTAAATCCACTCAATCCATTTTAAATGTTGTTGGTTCCAAATGTTTGGCAGATGAATGAATAAATAAAATAATGAATAAATAAGAGGATGTTTTTTCTATAGTCCCTATCACCATTCTAGGGATCGATGAGATCTTATGTGTACCTTGATGTAGTTGAATAAGGAGGAAGTGTAATGTCCAGCTTACAGGCAAATTTAGTGATCAATACAGAAAATATCAAGGAGAATAAAGTAGGGTTTGTATCCTGCAACTTTTGAATTGTTTTTCAAGTGTACAGTAACTGATAGAATGATCTCTGAGGCCTCTCTCCAAAAACCGATTGTTTTAGGAGGGCTGGGTTTGAACTGATGCAATTGATCCAGCTGTCCTCCTGGGTCATTGAGCATGGGCATTTGAGAAGGCAGTAGCAGACTTGGTGTACAGTATGCCAGGGTTGCAAAGTTATTTGAATAATAGGTCAGGGCAGCCAAGATTGGGGTTAAGAACTTTGGCCTCAGTAGCACTGTGTGTCAACCCACAGAGCTAATGAAACAGAAGAGCTCGTCTCAACTGACGTGCATGTAGCATCTCTGTTCCAGGTACTTTGCTATGTGCTGGAGTTAAAAAGATGCATAAGAAACTGCTCTTGTCTTTGAGACAACTGTAGTCTAATGGGGGAGAAAGGCACATACATTGGTAGTTTTGATATCAAGGTACTGTGAGAGCAGCCATAAAACTTTCAAGTTGTAAAACCTTAAAAGAAATGAGTTTTTTGGGGGCATGTGTTATGTGCCAGGCACTGTGCTTGGCATATTTCATGTGTCATCTTTTTTGATCTTGGAAATATTATGAGGTAGACACTATTATTATCCTTTATTTTATTTATTTTTTGTGTGTGTGAGGAAGACCAGCCCTGAGCTAACATCCGTCCAATCCTCCTCTTTTTGCTGAGGAAGACTGGCCCTGGGCTAACATCGTGCCCATCTTCCTCTACTTTATATGGGATGCCACCACGGCGTGGCTGACAGGCAGTGCATCGGCGGGCGCCCGGGATCCGAACCCGCGAACCCTGGGCTGCCAAGCGCGAACTAAACCGCTGCGCCACCGGGCGGCCCCTATCCTTTATTTTTTTAAACAGAATAGGAAACTAAGATTTAAACAGCACTGTCAAGGGGCCAGCCCAGTGGTGTAGCAGTTAGATTCGCATGCTTCACTTCAGTGCCCGGCGTTCACAGGTTTGGATCCCAGGCGCGGACCAACGCACCACTTGTCAACCCGTGCTGTGGCGGTGTCCCACATAAAGTGGAGGAAGATGGGCACGAGTGTTAGCCCAGGGCCAGTCTTCCTTAGCAAAAAGAGGAGGATTGGCAATGGATGTTAGCTCAGGGCTAATCTTCCTCACAACAAATAAATAAATAATAAGTGAAAAACGGCACTGTCCAGTAGAACTTTCTGCAATGATGGAAATGCTCTAGATCTGCACTGTCCCATCAGCGATCACTAGTCACATGTGGCTCTTGAGTACTTGAAATGTGATAGTGCAACTGAGAAACTGAATTTGTAATTTTAATTCTAATGGCTACATGTGATCACTGGCTACCGCAGTGGACTTTTACAAGGCTCTTTATGATCTGGTCCTCCATTACCTCTGCTCGTCTACTGCTCTCCTCTTCACTCACCCACTCTAGCTACACTGACCTCCTTCAAGTTCCTCTCATGTCTCCCGCCTCTGCATGGCTCCCTCCCTTGCCTCCTCCAGATCTTTGCTCAAATGTCACCTTCTCAAAGAGGCCCACCCTGGCCATCCCTGAAACTCAATCTCCGTCACCCTGCTCTTATTTTGTCTATACCACTCATTATTGGTAACATATTATGATTCATTATGTTTATTATTATTTATTGACTGTCCCCTCCCCTCAACCTGTAAGTGCCATGAAGGGAGATTTCTGTTTTATCTCCTTTGTTTACTGATGTATCCCTAGTGCTAAGAATAGTGCCTGAAATATAGTCATCACTCAATAAATGTTAGTTCACTGAACTGGTAGGATTCAGACGTGGCCTGTCCACAGAAGAACCTGTGTTCTACACCACACTATACTTCCTTTCTTACGAGTATAGTGTTTCTCTCAAAGTGAGTAAGAGAAGAAACAGGCAAGAGTAAGCAGTATCCCTAATCTGTCCAGTTTCACTGCATCACTACATGTCTTCAAAGAAATAAACAAATTGCTGCCATTTAGATAACAAGCTGTTTTATAAATGGCAGTCCAGAAGAGCACATCAGCTCTGTGTAAAATGCAGCATTAGTCTCCCTGTTTTACACATAGTAAACAGGAAGAGGAGGCTTAGTATGGTCTTCTAGAGTCAGCTGGAAGAAATGAGAATCCAACCCAGTTTATCTTATAGTCCAGTAAGCCCAGCATTTCAAGATGCTTGTCCTCAATGGGTTACCACTGCCCTTTGGCATTCAGTCTGTTTCTGATCCACCTCTGGAATTTCAGCTCAGTTTGGATAAGAGGAGAGCCTGTCTCACAGTCTCTAGGGGTAACCCAGAAACCCCAGGCCAGAATCCCTCTGTCCATTTGTGATCTTGTGGGCTGGAGCAGCATATCTGTTAGTGAAAAGCAGACTGGTCTCTGGACCAGCAAAGAATGAAATGTTTATATATAAAATAGATAACAGCATTTCATATTAATTTGCTGGGTACTGAAATCTGTTCTTACCCGCCAATCCTGAAGTAGAATTTCTTTTGTCTTTTGGAGGTCTTTACCTTTTTCCCCAAGGAGGCCATTATACCTAATACCATCTCCATTTCTCAAACTTGTGTCTACCGCACACTGTGATACTTTATATACATTATCATTACTGGTCACAACAACTCTGTATTGAAGAAACTGATGCTCAGAGAGATCAAGTAACCTTCCCAAGATCCACTGCTAGCAAGGGGAAAAGCTAGGATCTGAACCTGTGTTGTATTGATAACTGCCTCTGATGACACTGTGCTGAGCCCTCAGTAGGCTGTCGCGGAGGGGCCATAGTTTCTTTGTTTCTTCCAAAGAAGAAAATTAGATTAATGTTATCTCATTTTAAAAGTTTTCTTAAAGGCGCAAGATATTTATTCCATTTATTTCCTAGGTAAATTCTGTAATTTACCTAGGAAAGGAAATAGTGTAACTTACGCAAAGGGAGAAGCACAAACCTACACCTCTTTTTCCACACAGTGCTTAGAGTTTCATCCTTTAGAAAGTCACAGGGCAAACACTGAAAGTAACATTTAGCACTCAGTAAATAGTTAACGTGAAATTACAACCAAAGGTGAGTGATGTTTAATAATGTCCTCACATCTCACGCTGCCCTTTCTCTTCATCCTTGGTGCTGTTGTGTAGTATCTCCCACGGACTACTGCAAAGCCCTCCTCACTCTGCTCTCTTCCCTCCAAATCATCTTCTATACCTGTAGTTATCTTTTAGAAGATATAGTTATCTTTTAAAAACATGGATCTGATCAAGGCACTCCACTGCCTAACAACCGTCAATGCCCCCACAGTGTAGGACAGCCTGCAGTCCAGGCTTATCCTACTTTGCTGGCGCCCTTGCTGGCCACTTTTCCTCTTAGCACCATCACTGCACCCTTTGCTTGACCCTGCAAGACCTTAGTCTTTCACAACTCTATATTTGCACATACTGTTCCCCGTGACAAAGATGTCCATCTCTGCCCCTACTTGTTCACTGGTTGAACTGCAGCTTATGAAGGTAGTTCTTTATCTTTATTAAATATAGCACCTTATTTTTACCACTATTATAGAGCCTGTCAACATGTGTTTTAGTCAGTTATGTGTGCGTCTGTCTTTCCATTTGACTTTGGGCTCCTTAAAGGCAGCCCAGTGATGTGTTCATATTTGCATTTCCGTACCTAACATTTTTTTCTGGCATATAGAGTTATACAATACATGTGCATTGACTGTTCAAATGGATGGCATTTACAAAGTTTTGCTCTATCATTTTCTGAAGGATTTCACGTTCTCAGTGAAGAAGTAAAGAATAGCTTTTCTATACTATTGTTTTACTATAGTCTCTATAGATAAGACAACTTAAAAAAGCAAAGTTGAACTGACACCCAAGGAGAAAGAAAAGCAGCCATAAAGTTGGGGTACAGCTATACCAGTGTTTTTATCTTGTATTCTGATGAAGGATTCAGATCGCTTTTCAACTTACTCAACACAACATACCTGTGTCACAACCTAAGAACCTTATTGGAGGAGAACTGCATTCCTAGAAAGTCCCCCAGGTGGTTTATAATGGGTTCCTCTGGGTATGAGTGATGTTCAGAATTTATTCAGGCTGCGAGGCTGTTTAGTCTAGTCCCAAATGGCTAAATCTCTTCTTTTCTTCGCAGGGAAACAACTGGAAGGCATCTGGTAAGTTGGGTTGGACTCTCTACGTTGACTGGTTTATGAAACAAAGCAGGCCCTGTGCATTTCAAGTTCCAGTCTGTGGCTTCCAGCTTGACATCTAGCTCTCTATGCCATAAATCTTCAAGTTCTAAAGCAGTGGTTCTCAGCCAGGGGTTATATTGCCCCTCTCCCCCAGACATTTTTCAGTGTCTGGAGACATTTTTGGTAGGTGGGTGGAGGCCAGGGATGCTGCTATAAACATCCTACAATGCATAAGACAGCCCTCCACAACAAAAAATTATCCAGCCAAAAATGTCAGTGGTGCCGAGGTTGAGAAACCCTCCCCTGAAGAAAGGCAGAATGATGTCATGCCCACCCCTGACCAAGCTTTCTAACTACAGAAGTCTCGAGGGCCCCACATGTCTGTCTTAAAACAAATCTACTTTGGTCTGTCAGTACTGGACCCATCCCTGTCAGACAACAAAATGGTGGCTGAGCTCTCAGTTCCATTTATGAGGAAACCATAGGTCAGCAGGTGTTCCATCTGGACTCCTAGAGCCTGCTGACATTTGGGTTGACCAGAATGACCCTTTGCTTTGTTTGACTTGGACCAAGAAGTAATATGAGCACCTTCACCTGAAATAGATCCACACTTATCATCTGGTCTTTCCCTCAGCATGGTCCAGGTTAACTGCTCCTGTTAGCTTAAAGAGCCTGGGATCACACCTTGTTCTGCAGAGCTTTATTTTAGTAATTGATTTGTCAATATCAGGGTGAATTTCTAGGGACTCCTCTCTGTTCACATGATCTACAGCAGTGGTTCTCAACCAGGGACAGTTCTGCCCCCAGGAGACATTTGGTAATATCTGGAGATGTGTTTGGTTGTCACAGCTGAGGGGGAATGCTACTGGCATCTATCCTAGTGGATCTTCATCAGAACACTCTAGTGGGTAGAGGCCAGGATGCTGCTAAACATCCTAGAATGCATAGAACAGCCCCTCACAACCAAGAATTATCTGACCCCAAATGCCAGTAGTGCCAAAGAACCCTGATTTGTAGTATTTATCTTACCTTTGTTTGGTTAGTTTTATAAGGCTATTGGCTTTATAAGTCATGTCCTTGGGCAGAAATTATTCTCATTGCAGTGTGGTGTTTGCTTTTTCTCAGACCAGTTTTAAGTTTTCTGGCTTATTCGGTCTCTTCTCTGCGTTGCAGGCACACTTCCATAGTTGTGCACAAGGATGAGTTCTTCTTCGGCAGTGGTGGTATCTCCAGCTGTCCCCCGGTGAGTGTCTCCCCCAACACCCTGTCCTGCAGTCTCAGGTTCCTGGGGGTTCCCACAGACCAGGAACTTTGCTACTACTGTATACATTCTGGCTTCTAGCCCAGTGTCTACAGGCCTGTGGCATAGTGCCTCATAACTATATTAAGACAGCTCAAGAAAACCCTTCCCAGACCCTCTGGTCAATTGTCCTCTTCTCTGCTCCCACAGCACTTGTGGGTCCCTCTGTGTCACACTGAGCATGTTACAGTGAAATGAACTATTTCTGAGTCTCCAGAGGGAGCTGTTTGTAAGCTCCTTGTGAGCTGAGACTGTGTCTCTCTCCTCTGTCCCCATCACTAGCTCAGTGCCTGGCTCATGGTATGAACTCGGCCGATGTGAAGCTGAAGAATGAGGGCTCTGAGAAGTAAAGTAGGTTGCCCAAAGTTACGTGGCCAGTAAGTGGCACCAGTACTAAAAGTCGTGTCTCTCTGACTCTAAAGCCCATGCCCTTTTCCAAAAATTTTCTGTCTGAGCTCTCTAAGGAGTGTCACAAGAGGTGCTCAAGCAAAGACCAAGCAACCATTCATTTTGATACTCATAAATGGGAAGTCATTCTTGATGTCTTCCTCTCTCTCACTGGCCCCCACCTCTGATAACAAATCCTTCATTAAGTCCAGGCAGTTCTACCTTGTAAGTGAGTCTTAAATCAGTCTCTTTCTCTTCATCTCTTCCCATTTCTCCAGAGCTTTCACCCTAATTAATTAGGCCACCTTCCTGCCTAGCCTGGACCACAGCAGTGTATCTACTCTTCCTCCTCAGTCAATTGTCCACACAGGAGGCAGAGTCGTCATTCAAAATGAAAATCTGATCATGGCGTTCTCCTGCTTAAGCCAGAACTCTCCACATTGCTCTTGGACTAAAAACCAGAAAGCTTAGTATGGCCTCCAAGGTCTCAGTCTGACCTGGTCTCAGTCTCTCTCACTGGCTGGCCTCTTTTCAGGTTGTGCCCTTCCCTACCCCCTCTCTCTCCTCATCCCTTGAACACACCTTGGACATTTAAACCTGTCCTCTGACATCAGTCCACCTCCCTGATCTTTCCCCTGCTTGTGCCTCTCCGTCCTTCAGATTGAAGCTCAATGTCACTTTCTCAGGCAAGTCTTCCCTGACCCTTCAGACTGGGAAGGTCCCCTGTCATATGTACTGACGGCATTCTGTACTCTTCCAGCAAGACCCTTATCGCAGCTTGTAATTATACATTGGTTTTGGGGATTTTTTTTGTCTGCCTTCCCCACTACACTATAAGCTCCGTGAGGGCAAGAACCTCATCTGTTTTGTCCCCATCGTACCCCCAGTGCCTAGCATAGGGCCTGGCACATAGTAAGTTCTCAGTACATGTATGTAATATGAGTGAATAATAGGGGATCAAATAGTGACCTGTTAGTCTTTTGCAACACTGAGATAATTATTCTCTGAACACTATAATGGTCCTTCCCACCATGCTTTCCACTGTGCGTGGAACAAGGTCCGGCACGTAGTAGCTGCTCAATAGCTACTGCATGAATTAATGATCTTTTCAGGGAGCTCTGCTCTGGAGTGCTCTCCTTTACTCCCCAACCCGTTCCCAGCTCTGTCCTCCCCAGCAATCCTGTTGCTTCCCCCTTGGCTGGTTTCCCTCTGGGCCTCAGTCTCTCCTTCAGTCTGCTGTGGCAGTCTGTTAACCCATGGCTGAGGGTTTTCTGTAGGCCTTACAGGGGCCATTAATTCCTTGCCTGGGGAGCCCTATCACCCTTATTAGATTAGCCTCACAGATCAAAAAAGAACTCAATTGTGGAAATATTTGCCAACCTGCCAGATTTCTCACAGTCCTTCACATTTTCCCATTGTTACAAGGGACATCAAGTGTGTCACAAGAAAACTTCACTGCATACATTATGAATACAGGCATGGTAAAATGGTCTGTCAAGTGTGAGCCATTTCTAGTTGTCCTTTTCTGCCTTTGTGATCAGGCATGTTGGGGACAAAGACTTCAGATTTGGGGATTTTATCTTTTTATCAGCTGAATGAGTGGACAGCATCAGGAGACTGACCTGCAAGAGACTCATCTTCCTAGGGCCCCATCAGAAACAAGAAGCCTGACTTCTTTTTTTGTGTGTGAGGAAGACCAGCCCTGAGTTAACATCTATTGCCAATCCTCCTCTTTTTTGCTGAGGAAGACTGGCCCTGGGCTAACATCTGTGCCCATCTTCCTCTACTTTATATGGGACGCCGCCACGGCATGGCTTGACAAGCAGTGTGTCTGTCCGCGCCCGGGATCCAAACCTGCGAAACCCCGGGCCGCCAAAGAGGAGCATGCGAACTTAACCGTTACGCCACCTGGCCGGTCCCCTAAGAAGCCTGACTTCTTAGACAACATTGCCAGCACGTGGCAATGGAAAGTCAGCAGGAAGCTCTAAGCCATTGTAGCCTTGACATAAATAGCAAATAACACTCTTCATCTGCCCTGGGCTCTGAAAGTTAAAAATGAAGTTGTTGGAACAGAGCGTTTGTGGTCTTCCATGGGAAGCCACATTAAAAAATTCATTGGAGATGGTGATTTAATGACTTTCTTTGGGTTGGCTCTTTTAGGGAGGGACATTGCTTGGGCCCCCAGACTCTGTGGTTGATGTGGGGAGCACAGAAGTCACAGAAGAAATCTTTCTGGAGTACCTGTCCTCCCTGGGGGAGTCTCTGTTCCGGTGAGTGGAGACAGGGGTGGTGGTTAGTTGTGTCTGTCTCCCCAACTAGATAATTGGCCCCGGAGGGCAGCTACCAAGTTATATCCCCTAGAGGACTCAGCACAAAGTCTGGCCCAGTATTTGCTGAATGAATATGAAGAGAAGGCAGTTATCATGCCACAAGAAGAGCTCAGCATTGCTCCGAGGCCGATATTCCATCCCAGCATACCTTCTGCTGAAACTTTGAGGAAAGGAGGGGCTAGTTATTCCTTCTGATTAACATCAGCTGCTGCTATTTCAGCAACTGGTGCTCTCAACCCCTACTGGCCAAATATTTTTTCCTGAAAATCAAAAACAGGGTTTGTAGAAGGGTTGGGACAAAGTACAAACGTGAATAGATTTTCTCTTAAAGATACTTTAGTTGATTTCAGTAAGTATTAAACTGTAACCCTAGAGCTTTGCTTTCGTGAATGGAAAGATTCTTCTGAAACCATAGAGGAGCCATATACAGACGGTCCCTGACTACAATGGTTCGATTTAGGACTTTTCGACTTTACAGTAGTGTGAAGGTGACACTCATTCAGCAGAAACTGTATTTTGGATTTTGGATTTGATTCTGGTACCATACTCTCTCATGATAAAGGGCAACAACAGTGACAAACAGCTCCCAGTCACCCCTCCAGTCACGAGGGTAAACAACCAATACACTTACAACCATTCTGTACCCAGACAACTATTCTGTTTTTCACTGTCAGTACAGTATTCAATAAATTACATGAGATATTCAACACTTTATTATAAAATAGGTTTTGTGTCAGATGATTTTGCCCAACTATAAGCTAATGTAAGTGTTCTGAGCACATTTAAGGTAGGCTAGGCTAAGCTGTGATGTTCAGTAGGTTAGGTGTATTAAATGCATTTCAACTTACATAGAATATTTTCAACTTACGTTGAGTTTATCTGGATGTAACCCCATCGTAAGTTGAGGAAGATCTGTATTTTGATTTCATTCTTCGCTTAAAAATCTGGACCATTTTAATGGTCCAGAGTGGCAAATCAAGCAGTCATTTTGGAGTGTAAGAGAGAAGGGAAATCAGAGCCCTCGCATTCAGCTGTGCTCACCATTTCATTACCTAGTTTGAGTTATTTCATATAGATGCTTGCTGACTCTCTTATCTGTTCTCCAAACCTTTTTCACAATGTACAGAGGTGAGGCCTACAACCTCTTTGAACACAACTGTAATACCTTCAGCAATGAAGTGGCACAGTTCCTGACTGGGCAGAAGATCCCTTCCTACATCACTGACCTTCCCTCTGAAGTTCTCTCCACGTAAGTGGCCTCTGTCTCTGCCTCTGCCTTTGAGATCCCCATTCATAGTCAGTGCCGCTCCTCTGGCCCACGTCTGCCCTCCCCTTATCTCAGCAGAATCCTCCCAAAACCTGTCACGATGGCAGCTTGTAACAGGGAAGGCCACTATCTCTCCACTCACTCATGCTCACCTGTGTTACCTTCACCCTCTTTGGAGCTGGACCAACTCTACCCTGGTCAGAGTGCAATGGCAGAACTTAGAAACCCACTTGACACTGGCTTCAGTGTTTGTACAGAATCCTGGCATTTGTCTTTCCCATTGCTCATGAAGTCTGCCACTCCCGGGAAGTCCCCACTTAAGATGCTCTTTTAGATAGACAAGCAGAGAGTAGGTCAGAGAATTAGTAGGGTGGCTTGTTTTGTAACTGTTGTTTGTTAGTCTTTCTTCCCCTGCACCATGAGCTCTTTGACGCCCTCAAAGACAACTCCTACTTGCCCTTGTACCTTGTAACACATAGTCAGCCCTCAGTAGATGTTTTCTTCAAGAACACTCTAGCCCCTGCCTACCCTGATGTGGTCCAAACCTTGTCGGCCATCATCCAGGCTGTGTCCCTGAAAGGACACACACACACACACCCAAAGCCATCACACCCCTCCCTCCCTTTGCTGTTGATTGCCTTTAGGCAGCCTCTGCCCACCCCAGGACCCTGTCCATTTGCTGACTCTGACTCAGTTTCTCCTGCACTGGGGCCCTGTCCAACAGGGAGCCTGGCAGGTTTAGCAGGCTCGGCAGGGTAAGCTGTTTTTCACACCTGGGTAGGAACCCCTCAGGAGAAACTTGCGTAGGAAACAAGGCTGGTGAGGAAAGCCCCATCTCCCAGCCCCGGCTCTGCCTTCCTGTTCCTTGGTGGGTGTGTTAAACCCCACAGCCTTACTGAAGGATCTAGGTTATGGGGCCCTGAGCCAACTTGAGTAGCTGGAATGTTCTTGCTGTTATTATTTGATGGGTGGAGTTCCTGGACTTGTCTGAATTAGGGTTACTATTGCTTGGTTTCGTATGTTTATGCTTTGGAATACTTCATGACCTTTGAACTTGAGGACTTTTTCAAAAATGGCAGTATCCACTGAAGAAAAAGAAAGCCAGTAAGTGAGATGTGTTGTGGGAAACCTGATATAAGGTTGCTGTAATCTTGGAAAGTCTCTAAGACTAAAGTATTTGCAGTGTTTTTTTGTGCTAAGCTACTCTGAGAGCAAACTGGGAGCCCTTTAGAAAGTGGCATTAACGCCTTCTGAAAATCTGCACTTGTCATTTTTCCTGAATATTCACTGTACTCCCTAGAAGACTTCAGTTGTGGAGGGATCCAGATGTGTGTCATCCTCACTCCTGACTATCTTTTTCATATCCTTTTTCTTTTGCCCCAGCTTCCTCACTCAAATTTTATTTTTATCTTCTCGTACCATGGGAATTAAAGATACAAGTACAGAAAGTAGAGAAAGCTCTAGTTCTCTGTACATAGCCAGCCTGTTCAAACCACAGCTACTGAGGAGGGGACCCCAGGAGTAAAAATGCAGAGCAGGCTATTTAGAGATCCCCTCTGTGAAAAATGATGTGTGAGGTAGGGGAGAAAGTGAACTGAGGTAACGGTGTCCTTCTTCCTGGTGTGGTGGTGCCGCTGCACCTGTGGGCAGAGCTGGGTGTGCTGGCCGGCTGCAGCAGTCTGTGACGGAGAGCCCACCCCAGCTCCCATGTCTGTTTTCTCCACAGGCCCTTCGGACAGGCTCTGCGGCCCCTCCTGGACTCCATCCAGATCCAGCCTCCTGGAGGGAGCACCGTGGGCCGACCCAACGGCCAGAGCTAACAGGACTGCTTGGGACCGCCCTGCCTCACTGGGGCTTTTCCTTTTTAAACAAAACAAACCCTACCAGATTTCTATTTTATAATTTTACATCAGAGCTAACAACCAGGGGACGGCTTTTTAAATTTTCCAGGGAAGGAGATCATCAGGCTGTATGTAGGACAATGCTGCTAAGAAACAGAACAAAATGCCATCCCTTCTAATAGTATTATACTAATTTATTAAGGCTGTCTTGTCTGTGAGTTCACTTTTGACGCTGTTTCCTAAGCGTCCTCCACACTGGAGAAAGGGAGGGGGTTTGTTTAAGCAGAAAGCAAGAGGCATAGTTTGGGGGAGCTCCAACCTAGAACCTCTTTCCAGAGGACACCCACGCTCTACCCAGGTTGCCACCATGTGTGAGACCCAGGTGAGTTTTACAACATCCATAACCCGGAAGCAGTTACTCTCTAGCATTAAATGAACCAAAGGATTTGGTGCACATGGGATCAGTTTCAGGATGACTAACCCAATCTAAGTGAACTCTTTAGCCACAACCTCTCTCACCATGCCTCCACTACCCCAAGCAAGGCCATGGGGCCAGGGCTGGAGCAACTAGAAGCCTCAGGATCAAGAGAGTGACAGCAAGTGTCAGACCAGAGAAAACAGGATAAAGCCATTCCTCCTTTCACCTAGACTGATTGCCAATCCTCTGACATCAATTTTGGAGAACCTGCCTACAGGCTGCTCTTCCTCAGCATGGCTGACCTGTCCAAGTTAATGAAGGCCTGGGCCAGAGCGGCAGAGACCCAGGCCTTTTGTCTGCAAGTAATAATATAAGTTATTTACAGTCACTATACCCACGCTACCCAGACCAATATGCAGTATTCGGCTAGGACCATGGGGAAATGATTCCCTGCTCTAGGAAAATATCCCTGATGTAGAAAGAATAATAATGCAGAATCAAGGTGGCAAAAAAAATTGAGTTGTTTCTGATAGGGAATTTTTTACAGTATCCTAAATGTCTTTTGAAGGCACACATTGTTTCCATTGTCATTCTGACTTTAAGGAAGTATGGTTGAGGGTGTGACTGGGCATTTTCCTAATGAGCTGCTGCTAGGAGCTAATAGGCAGACAACATTCTGGAAGCTTCTTATCTAGAGAGGCTTTCATATTCCCTTCTTCACATGAGCCTCTCTTAAGTTAGTTTGTGAGGAAGTGAGTGTGGAGAAGGGACTCAGCTGCCAGGTACCTGAGTCCCAGCCCTGGCATCCTTGGGCCCCTCCTGCCAAGGCTCCCGCCACGTCTCAGACTTGAATTATGTTCTCCTTCCTTGGGTCTGGCCTGCAGCAGGTGCCTTTCCTCTCCAAAAAGCTGCTGCTCATCTCTGGCCTCATCTCCTCCTATCTATGCCGTCAGCCATAGCAGTTGGCATCTTCAGGGTCTCAGCTAGAGGAGAAGATGTCATTCTGCCTTAGTGTTTGCCTGTGACCTGACCAGGGGCACACCCATGATGACCAGCTGTGATGCCAAGTAATATTTTGGAACTTTTAAGGTTGGAGGCCAAACCAATGAGCAGTTTGATTCTTCTCAAGACCCAGTGCATGGTAGAGCAGAAACCAGCAGGGACTGTTATTTAATGTTGATCTACTGGCAGAATTGGGCCATGGAGAATGGATTTCAGGCTGGGTTTCTCCCGGGAGGGCACCACGTTGGTTAAGGCCATCGCTCTGCTTCCCACTCGGGTTCCCCCTTTTCCAGCTTGCCTTGCCCAGCCCTCTGTCTTTTCCAGGCTCCTGCTGCAGACCTCTCCTCCCAGAGTTCTCAGCTCTAGCCAGAGGGTGCTGGGCATCGCAAACTCCTTCTCTTCTCTCTCCTCCCCCAGATCCAGGCTCAACTGGTTTCACTCCTCCCAGCAGTCACCTCCAGACCCAGGGCTATACCTAGAAGTTAGCCTAAGTGGCTCCCTTGAAAGACTTTGAGTTGCTTGCTTCATTGAATAGCCCCCCTTCATGCCCAGCAGCCATTTGTGCCAATGCCTGTGCCCAGGGTTTGTGGGGAGAGATGGAGGGATCAGTAAGCAGTCTTCACAGAGCTCTGCAGGAAGGCAAGCTCTCTCTCCCCCAACATCACTAACTGGGGGCTCAGGCCAGGACCCCCATCCCCATCCTCACATTTCTCCGTCTATCACAGAAGCTCAGGAACATGTTCATTGGGACCAGCTAGCTCCACAAGGGCGTGAGCAGGTGAGCAGAGTGAGAAATGAGCCATGTGTGTAATTGTATCGCACAGTGGGCACCTCTGTAGAAGTCCGTCAGTTTAAGGGACAGGGAAGGAGGAGGGATGAGACTGTCACCCCCTCCCAGAAATAAAGCTTGTACCTTTAAGATTCCTTTTTTCCGTTGAAGTCAGACTAATAACTGTGTCTAGTATGGAGGTGTTTGCTGGTTTTCTTTGGTGTTTTTTCTAATGCAATAAACTCATTTCTGCCTGCTGCATTTGTGTAGTGCTTGAAGGTCTGAGTATGCAACCCTGGCCTTCTCAGTCTTTCTCCCTCTGAGCTTAACTTTGCTGAGTCTGGATATGCCACCTTTGCTTGGTTGTAAGCCTTGTGGATAAGGAGTGACAATAGCAGGGAAGAATGTATGACTTTCACCATTGGTTTATAAAGCTAGGGAAAGGACCCAGAGAGAATAGTACTTGCCCAAGGTCACCTCATGGCTTGGTGGTATAGTAAAACTCTCAAAAGCCTGGTCTGCAGGCTCCAACTTCTGAGATCTTCCCCTAGAGGCCATCAGGGGACATCTGACCTCACCAAGAAGTGTTCACTTCTGGTTTCAGTTTGGCCATAGGTTGGGTCCATGGCCCCAGGGATCTCTCCCCACCTTGTCACCATGACCTCATTGAACAAGTGTTGGAGTGGGTGGACAGCTCTCAGAATGCCCCCTTGTACTACCAGACACACCAGCTTGGCTGCAGGTGTCTGCAGGTTCAGTTGGCCTTCCATGGGCCCAGCCTACGCTAGGTACTTTCACAATGGGTTGGAGATGTGGGTGTTGGTCCCGTGTTATAGATGGGGAAACAGGTGCAGAGAAACTAAGTTATCCAGGTAGCAAGTGCCTGAGCCCTTGAATCCAACCATGTTCTTGCCACCACCCTGCTGAGACCCCATCATTGAGGCATTCCTCTTTCCAGCGTGCTAGCTTAAGAATAAAACAAGAGGTTCTGTCCTCCAGAGGATGCAAGGGCAGGTGGCTTTGGCTGACATATTTGCTTCCTAAGAGCTGACACGTTCCGAGGCAGGAGTCCTTAAGAGTGCCTGCTCTGAGATCACACAGCCTGTGCTTAAGTCCTAGCTTTGCCACTTGTGGCTAGTCTGTTTGTCTCCTTATCTGTAAAACTGGGGACATGGTACCTCCCTCACAGGGTGGCTTTGAAGAGAGTAAATGTAAAGTGCTTTGCCCAGTGCCTGGCACAGATTACATGCTCAGTGAATGTCAGGCCAAGAGGGCAGAATCTGTTCAACAGCCGCTGACTGGGGACTCCTTCAAGCCAGCTCCGTGCAGAGGCTCTGGCCAGTCCTCTCTGCTGCGGACAGTTCACAAGACAATACGGCAGACGTGCACCGCCTGCTTCTGGGGGAAACTGCAGAAAACAGATGTTTTACCCTTGGACTTTGTGACTCATGGCAAGTCAACCTGGGGTGAGTTCATTCCCCTGGGAGCCTACTGTGGGAAGTAGCACAGGGTGCTGTGCTAGGAGACAGTGGAGAGCAGGCCAACAGGCCCCTGCCTGGGCAGGGATTATATTCTGGGGAGGCTGGGGGACAAAAGGGTAGACAAGTTCAGTCATCTCAGGTGGCAATAGTGCTAGGGAAGAAATGAAACCAGGTGGCAGCATCGTGTGTGAGGGGGATGTGTGTTAGGAGGTTGGGGAAGGCTTGTGTGATGAGGTGATGTTTAATCTGAAACCTGAATGACAAAGCATAGATAGAGGGAAGAACATTCCAGGCAGAGGGAGCAACAAGTGAAAAGAATGGTGGAAGGACTAAATGGAGGCCAGAGTGGCTGGAGTTCCAGCGCAAGGGGGTGGTGGAAGGTGTTGAGGCTGGAGAGGCCAGTGGGCCAGACGGTGCAGGGCCTTGTAGGTCAGAGAATGAATGACATGATCAGTTTGCTATGCCAAGAACAGACTGAGAGTGAGGGGGCAAGAGGGGCAGCAGAAAACCAGGAAGGAGGGCAGTGCAGTTGTCAGGCAAGAGGTGAGGTGCATCGTACATCTCTTATGTGTCCGGAGCTGAGAAGAAGCCCAGGAAATTGGTTTGGTCCCTGCACACCAGGAGCTTAGAGTGTGGAGAGGAACGACTTCCCCTGTGAAACATGTGAAGGCCGGAGCTCTGGGGACTGCAGAGCCACCAACAGCCACTTGCCCGGCTCCAATGAGCTTTTACTGGGCTATTCCAGCTCTGATTTGGGTGTGCTTAGATTTCTTAATTTGTTTTTTTCAAAATGAAAATAACTTTTTTTGGTGCTTTCACATGAGTATAAAGATAATATAGATCTAGAAAATGGAAGCAACCAATAAAAATACAAAGACAAGAGGAAAAAGTCATCAAAAATTCCATCATCCTAAGAGATGTTACCATTTTGTGAACATCCTTGCAAACATTTCTGTGGATTCAAAGACAGACATGCTGCGTGGTACCTGGTAGTGAAGATCTGTACAGCCCAGCAAGGTGGAAGGAGAACCATGGAGGGGAGTGGTGGTGTCGGTGGTGTGGATAGAGGAAGCTCTGAGGAGAATGATTCCAGCAAGGCCTGAGGGAGCTGTTAGGTAAGAGTAGGCTGCTCATCACAGATGTGCACATGGAGGTGCGACCTGCTCTGGAGTGGAGTGACGGTGTAGGAGAATGCCTTCCCAGGCTGGCAGGCTGGACCATAAGACCCATGTCACCTCACACTCACATAGGGGCCCTGGCCTGAGGGGCAGGCAAAGACTCTAGTAGGGGGTTGGCACATCACTGTGAGCCCTTGACCACGGAGCCTGGCTGCTTTGAAAGGGGGCAGAGGTTCTGGGACTGGTCCTGGTCCACAAGTTTGCCCGGGAGCCCAGAGTCCCCTGCAGAGATCTCTGTCCCACCGTTGCCCAAGCTTGAGAGGCCTGGCAAGGTCACACTGCAATGAGACAGATGGACACCAGGTGGCGCCATGGACTCACGTGGCCCAGCACACCGCCAAACTCTGCTTGTCTCTGATAGTCCGGGTCACATGAGCATGCCCTGGTCCCCACACACCTTGGCTCCTCCATGGCCCCCCAAGAGCTCACGGGGCAACAGCCCGGCTCCTTGTCTCACATATGTCAAGCCTCTTCTCAAACTTGTCCCCGGACCTCTCTAACCCCCGCACCCTGCTGCAAGTGCAGGGTCCTAGCACATCAGGTTTCCACCTCCCGCTGCAGATTACCGTCTTCGCTGGACCTGGATTCCCTCTCCCCACGTATCCGCAGAGCAATCCCTTACTCAGCGCTAAAGGCCCAGTGCCCGTATTTCCTCTACAAAGCCTGACCTCTCCCTACCCCAGAGCAGGCCCCTCCCTCCTGTGTGTACCTCCTGGCACACTCCCACCAGTTGGGACCCTCTCCAAGGGCAGAGGCTGGCTGTGACCACCTGAGTGCCCAGCACCCAGCTCAGGGCCTGGCACAGGGCTGGTGTCTCTGAGTGAATCAAGGTACCTGTACAGTCCTGGTGGGGCCAATGGTGAGGGGGAGGGCAGGTCATAAAACCCTGGACTTGGATACAGATGGACCTAGATTGAGCCTCTGACTCAGGTACTTTGATCAAGGCCTTCCCCTCTCTGGGCCTCAGTTTCTTCATCTGTAGAATGAAAACTATGGGTCAGATAGTCTCTAAGGCCCCTCCCAGGGGAACTCCTCTCCCCAGCCCTGGGTGAGAGGTGAGGAGTGACTTGCCCAAGTTCTCACAGTCCTGGGGTTCAGCTCTGATCAGACAGGATCACTAACACCAGGTGCTGGGGGAGGGAGAGTCATCCCTGTCCCCACTGGCTTTGGCTGAGGGAGGCCCAAGGGGCCTGTGCCAACCCAACAACAGCCTCCACCCCCTCTGCAAACACCACCTCTGAGCATGCGCCCTTCAGCTTGTTTAAATTCAATGGACTTGTTTATTGTGAAAACAATGTAATCACTGCAGGCATTTTGAAAAACGGAAAAAACAGCCAGCCTACAGCCACGGTCTCCCCAATCTCCTACTGCCCCTGAACCAAGATAGAATTAAAACCAGCAACCGACCCGGACTTGTTCTTTGCAGAGCCTCTTTAAGCACATCTCCTTCCATGCACCCCCTCATTTCCTGACAGCCCAGAGAGGCTGGCAGTGGAGGCCCCATTTATAGATGAGGAACAGGCTCGGGGCGGGAGCCTGCCCAAGATCACCTGGCTAGGGAGGGGCAGCCCCAGGGTGCCAGACTGACCGTTTACCCACCACACCAAGGCTGCCTCTCGGGCTGGGACTGCCCACTCTAGGAAGGTCACACTCTAGGCAGGGAAAAAGAGGGTCTATAAGCCCCTATATTCGCTCAGCAACATGTTGACACTTGGCCTTCCACCAAGGGGCCAGGGAAAAGTGTGGGCTTTAGGGGAACAGAACTGAATGTGAATCCTGACAGTGCTGTGGAACCCTGGGAAAGCCACTTCACCTCTCTGGTATCAGTACCCACTTCTGGAAATTGAGTAGAAGGGTACTCACCTCAGATGATTCTTGGCAAAAGTAGGTGAACCGCCCAAGGTAGGAGCTACACTACCCAAACCAAACCTGGAAGTCAGTAACCTCCAAACCTCAGCCAGCTGGCCCAGAAGAGTCCAGACTCTTCCTTCCTGAGCCGGCTCCTGCCAGGCTGGGGTCTTAGGCCCCCTGCCTTCATGTTGGCTTCCTCTGGTGCTCTGGAAACACCCTTCTGCCAGTCCTCTTAGTCCCGGCTCCCCCAGTCCTGCTCCTGGCTCTCCCCAGGGCCTTCCCAGGGCTCCATCTGAGCACCAGTTGCCAGGGACGAGCCTCCGTCTTAAAGGGACATACTAGCAGCCACAAAGTCTACCCAACTTGGTCCTCCTTGCTCTGTGCCTCAGGGCAATTCACTTCCCCTCTCTGGGTTTCAGTGTCCTCAAGTCCCGGAAATGGGCTGTGGTGAGAATTCAGGAAGAAACTGTGAAAGGTATTTGTAAGGAAATGAGTTCCCTACAGCTCTAAAGCATAGATGTGCTAGGGTCAGGAGCTGATCTTTGCCTTTGGAAAGGTGGACCCAACCCACAGGAGACAAAAACCTGTCCTGTCCTGTGGGCCCCTCCTACATTTAACCAGCTCCCTAGGAAGGCATAAACAATGGAACAGGTGTTGGCTGTGCGATATTAAGAGACTAATCTAGGCAGTTCCAGCCCCACCCACCAGCTGTAGACTAGATGGGCCCTAGAAAGGGTCTCAGCACTGCCAGCACCCAGTCGCAGAGGCCAGATCTGGATGGAGCAGAAGGTGCAGGGGAAAGAGTTCAGCCTTCCCCACCATGGAGATGGTTCTGCATTCCAGCAGAAAATAAGAGCTTCCTGAGGGCAGGGTCCTTGTTTTGTTCTCTACAGTGTCCTGGGACCCAGAACAATGTCTGGCACAACACATTTGTTTAATGACCGAACCAAACTCTGCTGCGGGGCCTGGAAAAAGAGAGAGATTTTTCCTTTGGCCTCAGGCTCCAATATGGCTCCTCTCAGGGCAAGATTATTGATCCTGTCTTCTAAAAATGTTTTGATATTTTGTTCACTGTGGATATTTTTGCATTAATTTTACCTTTTCAAAAATATTGAAGTAAAATGCTTTTCATTTTGATCACTGAGCTGTTTGGTGCCCTCTTCCATTTTTTGCCTGCAACAAGTACCTCACCTCACCCAGCTCACCCTGGTCTCACCCCTCCTGGCCTGCCAGGTACTTTTTCCTTTTTCTTCACCAAGTGGAGTCAACACCTCCTACAGCTGCTGTGGGAGTGAATGAAGATATGTGGTCAAGTGTCCAGTCTGGTGGCTGGCACGTAGTAAGCGATCAATAAATAACAGTTATTCCTATCTCTGTTCATAGTCCTTTCAGGTGGGGATTACATCCCCATTATATAGATGAAGAAACTGAGGCCCAGTGAGGGAAGGAGATCTGTCCAAGTCCTTATAGTTAGAGGGGACCAAACTGCAGGTCTCCTGACCTGCAGTTTGGTCCCCTGACTCTGCCTCCAGTGATCTCCCCAGGGCACCACAGCTACCAAGATAGAAAAGCAAACAGGCCTATCAAAAGCATTGTGCGCAGCGGGGCCGCTCAGTAGATGTGTGGATGTGTGTGTCTCTGTGTGACCAAAACTGCCCAAGTTGATCACAGGCATTAGGACAAGGATGGTGGATGCAACAAAAATGCCCACCCAGGGGGGGGCTGGCCCAGTGGCGCAGCGGTTTAGTTCGCACTTTGGCAGCCCAAGGTTAGCGGGTTCGGATCCTGGGTGGCCGCCGACCTACTGCTTGTCAGCCATGCGGTGGCGGCGTCCCATATAAAGTAGAGGAAGATGGGCACGGATGTTAGCCCAGGGCCAGTCTTCCTCAGCAAAAAAGAGGAGGATTGGCAACAGATGTTAGCTCAGGGCTGGTCTTCCTCACACACACACACACACAAATTGTCCACCCAGGCACACCCTCCAGGTGAAGGGCAACCCCCGGGAGCACAGAAGGAGGCCGAAGTGGGCCTTTGGCTCTAGCAGTATGGAAGGAGGAAGAAATAGAGAATTCTGGAGAAGAGGAAGCTGCAGTCAATATATTTCCAAGGAGGGGGGAAAACCTTGAAATTCACCATAATACCAACACCCAGAGACAGTCTGCTACTTTTCCATTACCAAAATGGAATCATGCTTTTTCCCTGTTATTTTTTTTCCTTTCCTTATTTTCTAAAAGTTGAATTGCTGGCTCAAAAGGTCAGCACATTTTTAAGACTTTTGACAGGCAATAGCTGTTTAATCAGTAACAGTCTCAAGCACATCTATCGAAATTCTCCTTTGGAGTGGGCCTGCCCTGTGCCAGGTACTATGCGGGCTCTTTTACATTCAGTATTTCTTTTCAGGTGCAAAGCAACCCTACAAAGCAGATGGCGTTCTTCCTGTTTCACAGATGGAGACACAAAGCCTCAGAGAGGTGAAGAGACTTGTCCAAAGTCACATGGTGCTGAAGCTGGGGAGACAACCTGGAACTGACTCCAAAGTCAACGTGATGGTTAAATAGTTGTGAATAGAGGGATCCAGAAAGTTTTCTTGAAGGAGGTGGACCGTGAGCTGGGCCTCATGGGGTGGACGGAATGGCAGCAAGAGGCGTAAGGGTCAGGGAAGGCCAGCTGGCAAATTCCAGAGCCTGAGCAAAGGCCATCCGGAGACTTCTTAAAGCTCAAGATTTGTAGGGCAAGAGGTGATCGATGACGGGCGGGGAGAATCGGGCCGGGCCGGGCTCTCTGAGTCCCACCCTCGCCCCGCCCGGCACTGCACTGCGGGTTCGAGGCATTGCGCTAGGTTCAGCCCCTCCCGAGCCGCATACAATCAGAATCATCCAGCCACGGTCCAGCTCTGGTCCCGCCCCTCTCGTCCGGGTTCTATCCCCCACTTCCCGCCGGCCCCAAGCCCAGGCCCCGCCTCCGTCTGGTGTGGAACCGTCCGACCGAACCTGCCGGGCTCTGCTCCGCCCTATGCCACGCCCCTTCGCCGCCTGGTGCAATCAGAATCAGCCTTCCAAATCCGCTCAGGCCCCGCCCCTGCCCCGTCCAGGCCGCCCCTCTCCCGCCAAGATCCCGCCCTGGCCACGCCCCTTTCTCGTTTGTCGCAATCAGGCCGGCCTGCGGGCCCCGCCCCCAGGCCCCGCCCCGTCTGGCCTCCTCCTGGCGCGGCACCAGCGGCCGCCTCCTGCGACTCGCCGGGCGCGGAGCTCCTGCCATGGCGGTCACCGCTGAGGGCGCCCGCAGGAAGGAGCGCGTCCTCTGCCTCTTTGACGTGGACGGGACCCTCACGCCGGCTCGCCAGGTAGGGCCCCGACGTTCGGAAGCTCCCGTCGGGAGTGTCGCGCGGACACCCGGAGGCCGAATGTGGGGCCTGCAGCGGCGTGACCCCAGACTCCCCGGGACCGAGTGTGGGAGGCAGCGGTACCCGGCCCCTGACACTCCGGGGGCGCCCGCAGGGAGTGATGGGGACCCGGCCCCCCACGTCACAGCCCCCAAGCGTCCGCGCCCACGTTCTGTCCCGGAGCGGCGGGGTTGAGTCGGATTCTGGAAGGAGGAGGCTGCCAGCGGGGGCTTAGCTCCCCTCCCCACCACCAGGCTTCCACACGCCAAGTCCCCGGGACGCCCCCGCCTCCCCAGCCCGGGCTCCCATCCCACTTCAGCCCTAGGGCGCACCAGTAGCCCGAAGGTTCCAGACAGGGCGCGGAGCGCACCCAAGGCGTCGGAGTCGTCTTCTGATTGGGGGCAGGGGGTCTCAGAGCAATCCCATCCGACCTTTGCAGGCCTGGGCTGGGTCTAGTTTCTCAAGCCGCTCCCCCCTTTACCTCCCACCCCCAGTCATGGAGGGAGGGAGGGCTTGTATACATTTTCGGTTGAGTTTATGGGCTCGGTTCACCTGGAGGTGAGAGGCTCCAGGCCTAGTCTGCTCACAGTGAGGATGCTGTGGCACAGGGAGGATGGAAGTGCTGTTTCCTTTTGAAGGCATCTCACCGTGTTGATCCTCCAACTTCTGCTCCACACTCAGTTTTTCTCCCTTTGGGTCTCAGCCAGGATGAGCCCCCAGACCCACGCTCACCAGCTAGGTGCAAGGATCAGCAGGCCTCTTTCTTGCCCGCCTTGAGGGTATTTCACCATACAGTCTGGGGCCACCAGGACCAACTGAGGGATCTCCTAAAGTAGGGAGTCAGTAGGGCTGGGTTGCAGGGCAGAAACTGATGGGAACCCAGATCTTAGCCTCCCCTCTTAGGTCCTGAATGCCCCATCCCCTGCCCTATGGGAGGGCCCTGGCTTGGGCCCTGGGGGCACAGGAGTAATCAGGTCCCTCTGCCTTCCAGCAGCTCCCAGGGTCCTCAGGGATGGAAGGCAGAGGACAGTGGAGGGAGGATGGCAGGGTCTAGGCACAGCCCCACCCCTCCCTCTGACCTTTTGCTCCACTAACCCAATAGCCTGAACCACAGCAGTGGTACTGCTGTCCACCAGCCCAGGCCCTGTCCTTCGCACTTTTTAAAAGTTAATTTTTAATTATACACGTATTCATGAACACATTCCCTTGTAAAGAAGGAAAACAGACAAAGCTAAAGTCCCCTCTGACTGCGTGAGGATCCAGGCCCAGCGCCCTCCCCAAAATAACGCAGTTGCTTCGTGTGGCTTCCTTCCAGGCCTTTATCTGGATCTCTGTTTGCCCAGAGGAAGTATTAAGCACTGTTTTGTTTTGTTTTTAAATAAGTGGTATCATACTGTGTGTGCGTGCCTTCCTGCAACTTGCTTTCAACAACTGACAGCATGTCTTGGGGCTCTCCCGTGTGGGAAGCACAGGCCTGCCTTATTCCGTGTAACCACAGTATAGCATTTCGGAGCAGCCATGTGCCATTCTCCAATTGACAAGCATGTAAATTGTTTGCAATTTTTCGCTGTTAGAAACCCAATGAACCTCCATACACACCTGGGCAAGAGAAGTGGAAATTTTGGGTGACGGGGCACATGCATTTTAGGTTTTAATAGATCTTGCCAGATCGCCCTCCGGAGTGACTGTGCAAAGTACACTCTGACCGGCAGCATTTGAGTGTGCCTGTTTGCCCTGTATTGTCGTCCACTCTAGATGTTGTCAGCTTTGACTATCTGAATGTTTGAAAACACAGATTATAACTAATTACTTTGCATTTCCTTGGTGAGGAATCTCGTCACCTGATGAGTCACCAGTTCATTGCTTGTTCATTTCCAAGCTCTTTGGATGCACTGTCTCATTTAATCCTAACAGTGACCCCGGCCAGGTGGTTGCTACTATGCTCCCCATTTTCCAGACGGGACAGCTAAGGCAAAGTAAGGCAAAGCCCATTTGCTCACAGTCATCCTGCTGTTAAGGGACTTGAGCCAGAGTTTGAAACCAAGTGCATCTGATTTGAGGTCTCGGTTCTAACCCTTGAACTGCCTCAGATCCAGGTGGAACGTGGGCTCCCTGGGTTCTGAGCACTGCGTGAGGCCTAAGTGGAGATTGCAGACATACTCACAGCCAGAATCCTGTGCTTCCTTGCCCCCCTGCAGAAAATTGACCCTGAGGTGGCTGCCTTCCTGCAGAAGCTACGGAGTAGGGTGCAGATCGGTGTGGTGGGTGGCTCCGACTACTCTAAGATTGCTGAGCAGCTGGGAGAAGGGGATGAAGGTAGGAGGAGAGGGCCAGAGACAGTTCCCCAGTCAGGGTGCGGGTGGAGGGAGTGGGGACTTTGAGAGACCCCTGGACCAGTGTGCCTTCAAAGACCCAGTCCTGTTTCTGTGGGGCAAGGAACATAGAGAGAACAGCCAGATATTTCCCTCACTGATTCAACACACATTTAGTGAGCCCCTACTGTGTGCCAGGGTCTGTGCCAGGCTTTGGAGAAACAGCAGGGAACAAAGCAGGCGGCGTCCTGCCCTTACCCTTACGTAGTTTACACTCTCAGTTCTCCCTGCTGAGTCTTGATTTCCTCATCTTTAAAATGGGCGTAATCAATAATGGCTACCATTTGTTGGAAATGACCATGTGTTGACTTCCTTTTATTTAATCCTCACTACCACATTTTAGGGTGGGCATGATTATCCTATTTAAGAGAGGAGCATTCTGAAGTACCCCCGGAAGCTGTTTTGACCCAGAGCCTCTGTTCTCAGCTGAGTTCCTGGTCTCAGTTCATTTGAGGCAAATGCCTCCAGTTAGTCAACCAGAAACTTCCTTGACTTTTCCCTTTGCCCACCCCCTTGTTCATTCCATCCGCAAGTCCAGAAACATCTCCCTTTGCGTCCATGTCTCCATCCCCCGCACCCCACCACTGTCCAGGTGGTCATCTCCCACCTGGACCCTGCAATAGCCTCCTGGCTGTGCTCCCGGCACCTCCTCACTCCCGCCCACTCCAGCCACTTATGGCAGCCAGAGCTGAAAACTTCTGCATGTCACCAGCCTTGAGAACGTTGTGGTGATGGAAGGTGTGAAACAAAACGGAAGCCCCTGTACAGAGGGCCTGTGGGAGCAGGAGCCAGTGGAAATGACAACCTCTGCTGGGGAGTCCTGGGAAGCATCCAGAGGAGGGAGCTGGATCTTGGAGGAGGAGGGGAGGGGGAATGAAGGAGAGGGGATTGCAGGCAGAAGGACCTGCATGAGCAAAGGCCCGGAGGTGTGACTGGCTTATTTGTTTGTTTGGAAAAAAGGAAAGCTTCAGAAGGAGAGGAGCCTGGAAAAGTAGGTTCAGGGTGGAACAAATGGGCTTTGAATGCCAAACCAAGGAGTGTGGGCTTCATCTCTCTACTTGGCTCTGGGTACCTGGTCTCATGCTCTGTCTTTCTCCCCTGGCTGCCACTTGGCCCTGAAGTCATCGAGAAGTTTGATTATGTGTTTGCTGAGAACGGGACAGTGCAGTATAAGCATGGACGGCTGCTCTCCAAGCAGGTCAGTGCCCATCCAGGGCCTTAGCCTGAGACACTCTTCCACAGGGGTACAGTCCATGGGTGCCTTCTGTCCTGGACTGGGGGAGGGGCAACGTGCCCACCACACTCAGAGCCCTGCGTTCCTTGCCCAGACCATCCAGAACCACCTAGGCGAGGAACTGCTGCAGGACCTGATCAACTTCTGCCTCCGCTACATGGCCCTGCTCAGACTGCCCAAGAAGCGGTGAGATCCCACCTGGCCTGTGCCGGCCCCTCCTCCCAGTCCTAGGCCTGAAGGAGGAAAGGGGTGGGTCTCTCAGATGGAAGCTTGAGATGCTCAGCCCTGACTTATTGGTGGGTGGATTCTCATCCCCTGTGAAGTCCAAGGTGGCTGTGGTCCCAAATGGGGCTGGATTTCAACTCAGGGTCCTTCTCTTTCTCTTTTGCTCCCTGCCCTCCCTCCTGCTTTCATCACCACCAGTGGAACCTTCATCGAGTTCCGGAATGGCATGCTGAACATCTCGCCCATTGGCCGGAGCTGCACCCTGGAGGAGCGAATCGAATTTTCTGAACTGGACAAGGTGCCACCAACTGTGAGGCCTTAGACTGTAGGACCTCAGTCACTCAACCTCTCTGAGCCTTTATTTTCTCATCAGTGAAATGGATTGGTGGTGGGTGGTGTTCTGATTCAACCCATACCCTTTTGGACACCTACCATGTGCCCTGGTTGTAGGCACTTCTGCATCTTTCCAACACTGCTGGTTTCCCTCCCTTGGTGACCAGCACCACCAGCCACCTACTTACCTAAGCCAACACCTAGGACGTCATTTCTACCTTCCTGCCCACATGGGGTCCAACAGTAATTCCTGTTGATTGAGCCTCCAGAGTTGGTTTCAGATCTGTTCCCCTGTGTGTATGTCGCCCCCCGACCCCGATAAAACCCTGCCATTCTGTTCTGCTGCAGTGCCATTGAGAACGTTTTAAAGCACTTGTCCACTCTGCTCACAATCCTTCTATGGCTCCCCTTGCCAACTGGGCAGTGTCCCAGCCCCCTCCCGTGATGCCCCTGCCCTGAGGGGTCTGCCTGCTTGAGCCTACCTCTTCAGCCTTCTCTGTGTGTGTGTGTTCTTGGAACATCCCAAGGTCACTCTCGCCTTTGGATGTGCTGTCCCTGCTAAACCTTGACTTGCATTTTTCGTGTCATCCCCACCACCTGCCCGCTCCCTTTCAGGGATGGAGGAGTCCAGCCAGTCTGCCTTTTCACGCTGGCCTGTGTCTGTCCTCTCTGACCTGACCTTCTGCTCTCCCCCTTCCTCTCTGCTCTGGCCACATCCTCCTGGCTGACTCTAGAGATGGCAGACAGTTTCCCACTTCAGGGCTGTGCCTTCTGCCCCAAACACATTTCCCTCTGACACAGCTCATCCTCTCATCTCCTTCACATCTGCTCAGATGTCACCTTCTCAATGGGCCTTCCCTGGGCATTACAGTTCACCTTGCACCTCCTACTCCTTGCCTCTGTGTTTTTTTCTCGCCAAGCAGCCATCGCCACCCTCTAATACCCTTATCATCTACTTTTGTGTGTGTGTGTGAGGAATACTAGCCCTGAGCTAATATCCATTGCCAATCCTCCTCTTTTTTGCTGAGGAAGACTGGCCCTGGGCTAACATCTGTGCCCATCTTCCTCTACTTTATATGGGACACCGCCACAGCGTGGCTTAACAAGCGGTGTGTCTGTCTGCGCCCAGGATCCAAACCTCTGAACCCTGGGCTGCCGAAGTGGAACACACAAACTTAACTGCTACACCGCTGGGCCGGCCCCTATCACCTACTTTTTAAATCTTGGTTATTGTTTGGCTCCTCCACCAAAGCTGTGGGCTCCTTAAGGGCTGGGATTTCTGTGGCTCTTCACTGCTGGATCCCCTGTGCCCAGCACATGCCTGACACATAGCAAGTGCTTGAGAAACACTTTTGGATGAATGATGTAGGTGGTGTTATCCCCATTTCATGAATGAGGAAACTAAGGCTCAGAGAGGGAAGGTGACTTGCCCAAGGTCATATAGGGAATTGGTTGCAGAGCAAACATTTGAACTTAGGACTCTGCCTGCTGCCCTCTGATGCTTCTCTGAGGGTGGGTGGGACTCCCATTGACGCCTCCCAGTTCACTGACCCCCACCCCTACTCCCACCCTGTGTCCCAAGGCTTAGAGTAGGCAATGCCCACGGGCATGGAGACTTTTCTGGTTGGAGTGGTTAAGACTGACCATAGGCAACAAACCCCTTCCCGCACACACATACTGAGAGGTGACCCTTCCCAGGCCCCCCAGGTTTCCAATCCCAGCTCCACCTCCTACTTGCCGAGTAGCCTGGACAAGTAGCCTCACTACTGTGTCCTTTGTTTTCTCATCTGTCAAGTGGGGGCAGTTATAGTTCCTGTCTCATGGGCTATAAGGAGGGCTGGGCGAGTGGAGTCTGGCACGCACTGACTCTTCCCACGGCCCCTCTTGTCTTTTTGGCTCTTGTTTGTCCCCTTCTGGTGTTGGAGAGGAGCATGAACTTCCTCGTCTGTGTGCCCTACACCGGCCCACATCCCGTGTAGACGCTTTACTCTCCTCAGTCCCTCAGACCCTGAGGACAGGTAGTCCCATTCCTTCGATGAGGACACTGAGGCCAGAGGGCAAGTGACCAGCTCGAGGTCACAGTGCTGGTCCCTGCTGAGGCTGGACTTGGCACGTGGGGCTGTCCAGGGACCAGTCTGCTTCTCTGGAGACGCGAGGTGCGGCCATCCTGGGCCATGTGGGAACATTATTCAGCGCTTGGGGCACCCTCAGCGCTAACCCTGGGCCCACAGAGTGTTGTCTGGCGGGGATTCTGGCTTCCCTGGGGGCCCACCTGCCTGCTGGGAAGGCAGGGGCTCATATTCTTCATTTCTGCTTTTCCATGAGAGGGAGGCAGGCGGGTGTCATTCACTACTCCTCCATCCTTTAACCCAGGAAATAGGCTCAGAGAAGTCAGGCAACTTGCCCATGGTCACACAGCCAGGAAGCACAGCAGCCAGGCCTGGAAGGCAGGCAGCCTGCCTTTATATCTCAGGCTGAGTCATCTGGCTTTATAGCTCATGTCCTTCCTGGACCACTTCTTTTGGCTCCAAACTGCTGGCCACCACCTGCCTTTCTGTTCCAGTCCTGCCCAACTCTGACTGACTAAAACTCAGCACTAGGCACTCCGCTCTACTCCCTTGCTCTGAAATCCTCAGTGGCTCTTGGTCCCCCAGGATGTGTCCACACTCCCCAGCACAGCCTCCAGGCCCTCTGTGAGCTGTCATCCTGCCGAGCTCTCACCGCCACTTCGGCCAGACCCGGACTGCCCACTTCCGTACCTCAGCCACAGCAAGCCTGCGCTGAGCGAGCCATCTGCTCCTGTGGCGCTGGCCCCCATTAGCGCAGCAACCAAGACGGCTACCCCTCCAGGCCGAACATGGCTGTTCCCCTCTGTGACCCCAGCAGGGCCAAGCTAGTGAGCAAATGTCCCCTTACTCCATGTTTGTAGAGATGCTGCAGAATTCCAAGGTCCTGCCCAGAGGGGTAGGGGCCAGGGACTCCTGGGCACTGCTGAGTCCCCCAGCCCAGCCAGCCCCCTGCCCACAGGAGGAGCTCAGCAAATGTGTGGTTGGTGCACCCGGCATCCTGCTGACCTCTGAGCACTCACTGCCGCTTATTCACAGGTCTTCCCATGCTCTTGGCTCCTCGTGCTCATCCCTGGAGTCTGAGCCATGGTTTGCTGTGTCAGTCTGGGCTGAGCCCTGCCCTGAGGGGGATACTGGGACTTGGGACTCAGGCTGCCCCCTTGACTTTCCTCCTCATGCTTCTACTCCAAGTCCTGCTCCAGAACACCCCACCCACACCCCCATGGCAGGATCTGGCACTGAATTCATCACAGGCCTTCTGGATTCAGGCCCTGGCTCTGCCAGTAAGGCTGGGTCACCTTGAACAACGAGCAGCCCCTCTCTGAGCCTCAGTTTCCTCATCTGTAAAGTGGGGGTCATGTTATCCACCAGAAGACTCAGTGAGCTCACACAGGCTGTGTGCCCAGTACAGGACCCAGCACACAGTGGCCCTCTGAGCCTCAGTCTCTCCTCCCTCCCGCAGAAGGAGAAGATCCGGGAGAAGTTCGTGGAAGCCCTGAAAACAGAGTTTGCCGGCAAAGGGCTGAGGTTCTCCCGAGGTATGTCCACCCCTCAGAGTGCCTGAGAGGCCTGGCCCAGGAGTCCCCCTGGGACCCCCTCCTTGGACTTCCCCCTTCCCAAGGCCAGGCTGCACTCCCCAGCATCCTCAGAAACCCCTCCCGCCCCTCGGCACAGCAGGGCAGGCTGAGCCAAAACAGGCAAGGACTCGATATGTTACGGGGCCGCCCCCCCTTCCCCACCTAAACCCGGTCACCGCCCCACCGCCCGCCCAGTTGCTCAGGCCAAAAACCAAAGAGTCTCCCTTGAGTTTTCTCCCTCACCCCTTCCCAAGTCCAGTCTACTAGTGAGTCCCTGGGCCCTATGGCCAGGGTGCTTCTGGAGCCTGACCATTGCTCACACCTCCGTTGTCAGCAGCCCCATCCCAGGCTGCGGCTAACTCTGGAGCTGGTCTCCCACTGCTACCTCATTCTACAGTCCATTCCCCACGGTGGCCAGAGGGATCCTTACAGAATACAGACCATGTCATTCCCCTGCTCACAGCCCTCCAGAGGCTCCTCCTCACTCTCCTAATGAAACCCTGGACCACAGGCCTGCATGCCGTCGCCCCTGCCCTCTCCCAGCCTTCTCTGTGCTGGGACATTCCACACCCTTCCCTGCCTTGCCTTCCCTCGCTGTGCCAGAGCCTGGAACTCTGCTCCCCAGCCATCGCCACTCTGTCTCAGGCCTCAGCTCAGTGTCACCTCCTTGGAGAGGTCTCCTCTGACCACTCTGACTCGGGGGCTTCCCTCCCCCACCCCATTGACTTACGTGCTCTGAGGTGGTCTGTCTGTTCACCGCCTGTCATCCCAGCTGGATCCTAACTCCTGTGAGGATCCCGAGTCTGTCCCATGCTCTGTGCCTGGCTCTTAAGTAGGCGCTTAAGTGTTGTTGAATGAATAAATGAATGAATGAAGGGCCTTGCCCTAGTTCACCAGGTGAGTCGCCCCTCTGCTAGCCTTGTCTGCCCCCTGCAGGAGGCATGATCAGCTTTGACGTCTTCCCTGAGGGCTGGGACAAGCGCTACTGCCTGGACAGCCTGGACCAGGACAGCTTTGACACCATCCACTTCTTTGGGAATGAGACCAGCCCCGTGAGTGTGGCTGCCTCCAGTCCCTCCCACCCCAAGTCACCCCTAAGTCAAGGCGAGGACACAGAGTGACAGAACAGACCTCCTGGGAGACTCCCAGAGAACAGCCAGTGCTCACCAGCTCCATTACACAGATTGGAAGGCTGGAGCCCAGATCTGGCTGGACACTTGTCCCATGTCACACAGCAAGTCAGGGCAGATCTGGTGAAGGCTGAGAAGGTGGGCTTCCTGACTGTTCTGAGGAGGCAAGAGGAGGGGCAGCTCTGTAGCAGCCAGTGTGGGGAGGGTGCCCTGTGCCCAGGTGGCTGCTGAGTCCCAACCCTGGGAACCTCCTCCAGGCACCACCTCTGTATATGACTTCTCTGCGCTTCCTCTGTGTGCAGGGTGGGAACGATTTCGAGATCTATGCTGATCCCCGGACCGTCGGCCACAGTGTGGTCTCCCCTCAGGACACAGTGCAACGATGCCGCGAGATCTTTTTCCCAGAGACAGCCCATGAGGTATGACAGGGCCCACATCTGTCCTTCAGGACTTCAAGAGAGCTCCGTCTGGTCCTACAGGGAGCCCCTGGCCCTGGTGTTGGGGGGGTGCCAGGGCTCTCCTCTGGCCAGGATGCCTGCCTCATGTTACCTGCTGCAAGGCCCACCTCCATGGTCCCAGGGTCTGTGTGGACGACCGTCCCAACCAGTCAGTTCCTGCTGGGACCGGCTCCATCCTCCATCCGATGGCCCTGGCTACAGCTGCTGCTTGTCCTTGCGTACAGAACAGGTTCCTGTCTACGGGGAGGAGGCATGTGCGAGTGTGGGTACGAGATAGAGCCCGCCCTGCCTGCCTGGCCCAGACGGGGTGCAGAGCGGTGGGGAAGTGTGTATTTGCGAGAACTTTATCTCACAAGTATTAAAGTTCCCAGAACAAGGTATGGCGTCGATTCTGTATGAATGGATAGTCGGTGCCAGTCACAGATGCTGTTACAGCCACCACTTTGTGGATGCGGAAACAGAGGCACAGATGGCTGAGGACAGATGGCACAAGAAGGCTTTGACCCAGTCAAGGAAGGTGGGCCATTGAAGCCCCAAACAAGGGCTGTTTTGGGGCATCCTCCCCCAGCCCCTCCCCCTGGGACCCAGACAGACAGAGGCAGCTCGGGGCCAGGCTGAGTCACAGTTGAGGGTTTATTGCCAGTGTTAGGAAGGACGGGGGCGTCTGGGCAGCTGGGGTCTCGGGAGGAATTCTGACTGGACACTGCAGGGCTGTGAGCAGGGAGGGGCGCAGCTGCCCCTCTGCCACCCCGGCTGGCCCAGGGCTGACCTTACTACATCTGCCTCCTGGCTACTCACAGGATGGGGGTCTTGGGGGGCTCCCAGGAGTCAACCTGCACCAAAGAGGCCAGGGAGTCCCTGTTCCTCAGGGAAAGTCCTCAGGCCTTACTGGAGTAGCCCCAGCTCAGAGTGGGGTGTCAGGCTGGGCTATTCTCAGTTTTGGGGGGCTGGTCACATCTCAGCAGCTCTGGGCACCCGGCCTCTGCCAGGGGGACTGGGTCGGGGTGGGATGCACATACCCCAGCTGATCTCTACCCGGGGCCTCGAGGTACCTACAGAGCCGGAGAGCCTCCTGACAGTCACTGACCTCCTTGTCCTGGGCATTTGAGCCCCCTGTTTTACTCACAGACTGGGTCTCCTAAGGGTCACTGTCCCTGGGAGGCCCTCTCTTGAACCTCATTTCTCCCCCAGTCAGGTGATGCATTCTCTGGAAGGGAGTGTGGTAGTTGGGGGCAGAAATGGAGGCAGGGCCCTCCTTCATGGCCTCCCAGACCAGGCCAACCCCGCACCCAAGAGTGAATGCACACACACACATCCACACACACACACATCTTAAGGTGATGGACAAGATAGGGACCACACCTCAGCCACTGGCCTGTTGGGGGCCAGTGGGAGCCACCGTCTTACGGCTTGGGGAAGAGGGTCCAGCAAGGGGGCTACAGGGCTGGTGGTCTCCCAGCCTGAGAGCCGTCCTTGTGGGTACCTATGTCTGACCCTGCCCGAGGGGATGTGTGTCTGTCCATCGCCGGGTCTCAGTGGCCATTGTGGCTGAGCACAGGCAGAGCATCAGTGGGGTTTGAGTCTGCAAAGGGGATGGCTCCATCCAGTCTGCAGGAGACGGGCTCCAGCCCTCCGGTGGAGGCAGCACAGCCCAGGGGAGGGGACATGGCCTCAGTTTGGGGTTCACAGAGCCATTGCCAGGCTAAGGAGGAGGGACTGTGGCTGGCACAACAAGAGCCTCCAAACTGCCTTCTGCCTTCAGGCCCCTCTTCCTGCCTCTCCTGTGCGCTGAGAGAATAGGAAGGCTGGGCCATGGAGGCAAGGAAGGGCCTGTCTGCCTCCACATTTCGCCCTCTTCCCCTGCCAAAGGCTGGGAGGCCCCCCAAAGCGCTCACTGGCCTGGCTTCTGAGGGGAGGGGGCCAGGCTACAGTGAGAGTCCGTGGCCCAGGATGGGAAGTGCAAGTAGCACAAGCAGAGTCTGGCCCCTGGGCCACGCCTGGGGCAGAGGCAGGGGGCAAGCTTGTACAGGCAGGGGACCCACTGGTGCCCCCTGATTCCCAGCCCCAGGCCTGACACAGGCCCTCAGAGGTTCAGTGGACATGTGGATGGGTGGGCAGGAGGCGAGAGTGTCCTGTGGTGTGTGGTAGGGGAAGGCAGGAGCGAGTGGGCAACCAGAGAAGGCAGGTCTGGTGGCCTCCCCCTCGGTCCAGCTCGCACAACAGTCACGGGTCAGACGGGTGGATGGAGGCACACGCTCACAGCCACAAGCACAGATAGATAGACGTGCACACTGAGGCTTCTGGGTCAACCAGTGCAGTGGGGCATGGAGCCAGCTGCCGCCCATCCTCCCTGTGTGGCCCCCCACCCACCTGGTGGCTGGCACATAAGCCACCCAGCCTAGGAGCCCACGACCTGGCCGGACCATGTCTCGTGGGGAGTGTGTGGGGCCAGCTGGGTAAGCACCACCTCCACAGCCTGGAACTTCTGGTTCTTGGGCGGGATGGGGCACATCTTGTAGGTCACCTCGTCGCCCTCCACTGGCACATACTCCCCCTCGATGCTGGTGGGTGGGAGAGGGGCATCAGCCCAGCAGCAGGCCCTTCTCCCTGGACACCCACTGCAGCCTGGCCCGACAGTGGCCTAGCCCTGGGCCAGCCCCCCTTCTCAGCTGCCTCATCTGTAAGATGGGAATCACAGACAATCCCTCCCTCTGTGTTGTTTGGGGACTGAGTGAGATGGGCTCAGAGAAGCTCAGTGGCCTCCCCAGGTCATGCCTTCCATTAGGGCCGGGGGCCAGGCCTAGATCACCTTTCCTGCCCCAGCCTACCCACCTGAAGGCCCTGCCAGGCAGAAAGGCCTGGAGGCTGGCCCAGCCCTTTCAGCCCCCGTGATGCTGGGACAGGATCCCAGGGCTCAGTCAGTGGTGCCCGAGGCTTCTGGGGTCTGAATACCCCCTCCCCACCCGGCCCCAGCCCACCTCCTTCCATGCACCCCAGCCCCTCCTGAGAGGAAGAGAAAGGTGCCAGGAACACAGACCTCTGCCGGTGAGGGGAAAGACCTGGGCAGCAATTCTTGAGGCACTGCTGGGGACCCTGCAGCAGCTGCCCAGCCAAGAGCAGGGAGGGGGAGGGACTCACTCAGACACGTGCACGAAGATGTCCTCAGACCCATTCTCGGGAGTGATGAAGCCATGGCCCTGTGAGCGTGAGAACTGCTTACAGATGCCCTTGAACACAGGGCCAGCAGAGGCACGGGCTGTCCTGAGGATAGAGTAGGGGGATTGGACCACCCAGCCCTCCTGGGCCCTTCCCACAGAGCCTGCCTCAGGGCTGTGGGAAACCCTCCCCAGGCCAGAAACCACACACAGTTACACTAGCTCAGTCCTCTCATCATCCCGTTCGATAGATAAGGAGATTGAGGCCCAGAGAGGGGAACTAGTTCTCACAGGGCACACAGCAAGTGGGTCTCCTGACTCCCAGTCACTGCCCCTCTCTGCACAGCACCCTCCCCTCCCGAGGTTGTTCAGGCTTACATGGATTCCTGTTGAAAGATTTCTGAGTGAAGAATGTCCAACCTAGGCTTAAATACCTCCCAAAATGGGGAGCCCACTACCTCCTGAAGCAGTGGCATCCTGTTCACTCATTTGTCACTCATCTATTCATCCATCATGTATTAAGCATCTTCTCTGTGCCTGGGTTTGGGTTGGACACAGGGGACAATCAGCACTCGCCATCAAAAACTCCTTTGGCCAAGCCAAGTCACTCTCCCTGTGGCTCCTACAAACTGCCTCCCCCATTTGACCCCACCCAGTGACCTACCCCAAAGGCCCAGGGCTGGTCCCCATCCAGCCTGCCCACCCTGCTCCAAACGTCAACCCTGTGCCTCGGTTTTTGCCCAGGCTGTTCCATCTGCCTGGAACACCCAACTTCCTCCTTCACCTGGTACATCTTCCAAACCCAGCTAGACATCATCTTCCCCTATGCCCGACGCTGGGTCCTCACCCCCAGTCCTGCCTGTTGGTAGTGAATGGTGGACAAATTGCCTCTGGATTGTAAGCAGCCCATGGACTGAGACCTTGTCTTATTCATCACTGGATCCCCTAGTCAGGAGCTCAATAAATCTTTGTGGAATGAGTGAATGAATGAATGGACACTTGCAGTTACTGGAAGGCCCATACATAGCTCCCCCGTCCTCAGGTGAGGACAGCAGGGGTTGGAGAAGGAGGGGGCTGAGCAGCCGGGGCTGGAGCCCCTTCCTGGGGAGAGCACTGGAGCCTGGGCGAGGGGCGGTACTCACGCTGAATACGTCCTGGTCCGTTTGGTGGGCAGGGGACTGGGCAGGTCCCGAGACGAGACACCGCCCCGCTCCCAGACCCTGCTGCCCTCCCGGTGGAAGGGGAAGGTGGGCCAGACAGGGGACTTGGGAGAGTGGAGCGGGGGCACGACTGGGGGTGACGTGGGCTCCGAAGTCATGGCGGGGCCAGCAGGAGGGCCTGGTGGGCTCCTGGGCGCAGGGGCCGGCGAAGGGTTTGGGCGTCCTTGCGGGCAGGGCCCGGCCTGGCCCTGCTCGGCAGCCTCGCCAGCCACAGGCTCCGTCTGAAGGGGGAGAGAGAGGTACAGGTGAGTGTGGTCCAGGGTAGACAGCTTTTGGACAGTGTGCAGAAGCCCAGAGGGCTGGGCCTGCCTGCCACTCCTCCCAGAGTGACTTCAGGCCACTCGCAGCCCCTCCCTGACTCAGTGTCCTTACCAAAAAGATAAAGTGGTCACATAACCTTGCTATGGGCTGAAATGTATCCTCCCAAATTTGCTCTGTTGAAGTCCTAACCCCTAATGCAATGGTATTTGGAGGCGGGTCCTTCGAGAGGTGACTAGGTTTAGATGAGGCCAGGTCCTCTGGCCAGGTCAGGTGGGGCCCCATGACGGGCAGAGACCCTCCGAGCTTGCTTCCTCTCTCCCTGCCGTGTGAGGACACAGCAAGAAGGAAGAGGGATCTCACCGAACATGCTGGTCCCCTATCGTGGACTTCCAGCCTCCAGAAGTGTGAGAAGTAAATGTCCGTTGTTTAAGCCCCCTAGTCTGCGGGATTTTGCTATGGTGGCCCAAGCTGACTTAAGACTAACCTAAAAGTCCTTTCAACTTCAAGTTCAATTCTCTAACTCCGGGGGCCTGGAAGGTGGGATCGGTTAAGTGGTCAACGATGGTCTGGAACATAGTTTGGCACGTTAGCAGTTTCAAATCCACAGCCCTGGGTTCAAATCTCAGCTTTGTCACCTGTAACCTGGTGATCTCAAGCAAGCCACTCAACAGCTCCAGCCTGGTGGGTGGGAGGGCAGGCTCCAGACCCAGGTTGCCAGGGTTGAATCCTGGCTGTTCTGCCTACCGGCTGTGCGGCCTTAGTCAACACTCAACTTTTGACTCAGTTTCCTGCTCTGTAAAATGGGAAGAGCATTTGTTCTTATTTCATAGAGAGGTTGCTGTGAGGATTAAATGACTTTCTACATGTTTGGAACGGGACCAAGGCATGGTGATCTCTTGGGAACACTGGCGATTTTTCCTTAGCCTCAGTTTCCTTATCTCTAAAATGAGGCTGAGAATACTTACCATGCAAAGTTGCGAGGAGTCAATGATTTAGTGTGTGTGACAGCATCTGACATCTTGTAGATACCCAATAAATTGCTAGTATCAATGCTAATCAATAGAAATTCCCATGTCAGTAGCTCAGGGCCTGGATGACCTTGAAAACATTCATCCTATATTTTCCTCTGCTGAGGAAGAGAAGAGAGTTCCCCCATCCCTGCACTCACCCACCCTCCTTCCACCCAAGGGTTGGGAAGTCTTGGACCCCAAGAGGAACCTGGGGAGGTACCGAGCCAGGCTGTTGACTGTGCCTGGGGCAGGCGGCCTGCACAGTGGGGCTGGGCAGGATGCCTAGACCAGGAGAGCTCCAGCCCTGCCACGTATTAGCTGCTGACCTTGGGTAGCACTGACCATCAGCCTTAGTTTCCTCATCTGTACAACGGAGCTGATAAACCCTGCCTCACTCCCTCACAGGCTGTGTTGAGACTTAGCTAAGCCTGGAGTTATAAAGAAGCTCCCACAGTCCACGGTTATATAGGAGTGGGGGTAACGAGTTCTCCACCTCCTCACCCCAATTCCTGCACTCCCCCACCCCCTCACCCAGAGGCCCTAGAGTCAAAGGTGAGTCCCTGAGCTGCAAGTCTATTTCTGGGCTCTGTCTTGTTGTCCACCCCCAACCAAGCCTAGAATTTCCAGGGAAGAGTTTAAGGCTCCTTAGGGGGCCAGAGCCCAGGAGGCCCCAAAACACCACAGGGCTGGAAGGACCAAGGAGTTACTGAGTTCAACCCTTGTCATGGGAGCAGGTCTCCTGGCCACTGTTCAAGATCACCCAGCAAGTGGGATTTTTCTGGGTCAAGATGATGAGCTGGCTCTGCCATCCCAGGAGATGGAGATGCAGCCTCCCTCCTCCCCAGCAGCCCTGCACCACGTCCTCCTCCAGCCAGGAGAGCTGCAGTCAAGTGAGAATTGCCCCTCTTGGCCCCTCATGCCCCCTCAAGGCCCCCACAGCCCCCTTAAACTGATGTGGAGCTTTTCTCTCTGAGCTCACTCCAGGAGGCAGGGGTGGGCCAGGTTTGGCATTTTTATCCCCATTTTAGAGGGAAGAAAACAAGTTTCAAGAAGAGAAGAAATCACACAAAAACTTGTACAGGAATGTTCCCAGCAGCATTCTTCATAGTAGCCAGAAAGTGGAAACAACCCGAATGTCCATCAACTGATGAACGGATAAACAAAATGTGGTGTAGCCATATAGTAGAATATCATTCAGCCATAAAAAGAAATGAAGTACTGATACCCGCTACAACATAGATGAACCTTGAAATCGTTATGTCAGTGGAAGAAACCGGGCCTACAGGCCACATATTGCATGATTTCATTCATGTGAAATGTCCAGAATAGGCAAATCCATAGAGATAGAAAGTAGGTTAGTGGTTACCAGGGACTGGGGGAGGGGAAGGTGGGGAGTGACTTCTAATGGGAATAGAGTTTCTTTTGGGGGTATTCAGAATGTTCTAAAATTGACTATGGTAAGATTGCACAACTCTGTGAATATACTAAAAACCACTGACTTAAGCAGGTGAATTATATGGTATGTGAATTATATCCCAATAAAGCTGTTACCATAAAGGAAGGGAGGCAGCAAAGCAAGCCAAGATGACAGCGCCAGGAAAACACGAGATGCCGGGGTCAGCAGCACACTCCTGGGTCCCCCCTACCCAACCTAGGTTAGGGTGGCAGGCGGTGGGGACAGAAGCTCTGCCTCCCTCTCTCCCGGAAGCAGGCCGGTCCTGGCCTGCCCACTGCACAGTTTTCCTAGGTCTGTGTTGTGCTTGGCGGTGACAGCTGGTGCTGGGAGGTCACAGAGGGTGGAGGGGAGGGAAGGAGGTGGAGGAGGGGCAGAGGCAGCCCACAGTGGTTACCAGGGAGATGCAGCTGAGCTGGGCCCTGCTCTGGCCAGTCAGGCCTCCCAACCCAAGGCCCCATGCAAAGCAGGCAGTGGGGAAGCGAGAAAGGTGTACTATGATCCACGGTTAGAGTGGAGAGCAGCCCCCTTTCTTCCCTTCCCCAAAATGGGCTCCCCAAAATGGGCCAGGCAGCAGAGGGGAGGGGGACAGAATAACAGCAACAATAGGCGTTCATTCCCTCGAGCCCACAGGACTTGCTAAGGCTGCCCCTCCCTCGCATCACCCGGCCCAGGGAGAAGCGGGCCCTGGGGAGAAGGCAGGGAGTCGGCCGTAGGGCAGGAGTCAGGGCAAGAGGGGCAGACAAGGCAGCCTCCCCGCCCCAACCCCGCCCCAGCTGTGGGGTCTTCCCTCATCTCCATCCTCTTCTGGAAATTGGGGATTATAGAATCCCTCCCCCGAGAGCTCCTGTGAGGATGGAATGGGATGGAATGTGGGAAGCACCAGTAGTGCTGGGTAAGAGGTTGCTCCTCCCAGATGGGGCTGCTAAATTGGGTATGAGGGGAAGAGGGAGTGGAGGGAAGGAGAGACCCAGCTGAGCTGAGCCCATCTTCCCTCTCCTCTTCCCTGCTTCCCCAAGGGCTCCCCCACCCACTAGGTCCCTGCCCCACCCCTCATACCTTCATAGCTTCTCCTTTTATTTAATTCCTGAAACAGCCCTTTAAGCCTGATGCCATTATTACCCCATTTTACAGACAAAGAAGCTGAGACTCAGAGAGGCTAAGTCACTCACACAGCAATTACTATCTGAGCCAGACTCGAACCAGGGCAATCTGAGTCTGCAGCCCTGGATTGGGAAGTCAGGAGTCCTGGGTTCAGGCCCTGCATTACTACTGACTTCCTTGTGACCTTGGACAGTCTTTCCCTCTCTGGGCCCTGCCAGAGGCCTGGACTTGAAGAAGCAGCACAATGCCCAGCAGCCTGGGAGACCAGGGAGAAGGGAACAAAGGGATGCAAAGCAAGCCTCCAGTTTAGACCCTTTCTCCACAAAGTTGCTGCAGAAAGGGGCAAGTGAAGATGGGGTTTTTATTGTGAGTGCCATATACAGTGCAAAAGTCTTTACAGAGACTGTTTTCCATTTTTCAACCTCCCAATTGTCCTGAAAGATTGAAATTACAATTGTTTCCATTTTACAGATAAGGAAGCTAAGGCTCAGAGAGGTTAACTGACTTCCCAAGGTCACACAGCCGGTAAGTGACAGAGCCCAGATGTGTGTAAAGGTGAACAGTGCTCTTCCTGTGAGGATAAATTCTGTTCCTAGTTCAGCCAAGACGAGGCTGGAGTTTTCCCAAAAGAACTTTCCCTGAGAAACCAAAGTGGAAAATAAACTCCTCCAGGAGCAGAGAAACATATGTGTTTGTAGAACATTTGTCTCAACTCAAACAGCTAAAGCCCCGCCCCCAGGGATTCAGTGTGCCCATTGGGGCATCTCCTGCCCAGAATAATGCCCTTCAGAACTAGCAGTTGGAGGGTGAGAGGGCAACTCAGGACACAGATGGCTGGGTTTGAATCCTGGCTCTATGGTGCCCCAGCTGAGTGACCCGCCCTCTCTGAGCCTCAGTTTTCTCATCTGTCAAATAGGGCTAATCGTCTCACTGTGCCCAGGTTGTGGGAGGAGCCGAGGAGCCGTGGGTGGGCATCTCCCTCTCCACGTGTTTTGGCTCTCTCCCAGCCAAGGTCCTCTTCATTTCCCCCATGAAGGCCAAACCCCAGCAGACTCCGTGATTTCACAGACTAAAGGACCAGGGGGGATAAAGAAATATCAGGGCTGTTGGCAGATAACCCCAAGGTCAGGCCATCCTAGAGGCCTTGGGGCTGTGGACGGTGACTTGGCCCTGTCTGCAGGTGACCGAGGCCCTGGTGCTGGAGCTCTTCCAATTCTCAGCTCCCCCAAAAAAGAATGGGGCAGGAAATGGCTGCCAGAGTCCTCTCCTGACCATGGGAATCCCTGTCATTCTAGGCACATCAGGGAAAACAAACTGGCTCTACCCCCCAGTGCTGTGTGACCTGGGCCAAGCACCTGCCCTTCTCTGGGCCTCACTTTGCTCCTTGGCTACATGAATTGTCACTGGTCCAGATGACTAGTGAGGGTCAGTCCAACTGCCCTCTGAGGTTGTCAAACACACACAGATAACTGAAAGAAACCTGAATGCCAGGCACGGGGACAACACACATGAGAGGAGACAGCCCCGCCCTTGGAGGGCCTGCCGTCCAGCGGGAGTCAAACAGTGTGGGAAGTCCTGATATGACAAGAGTCACGGCTGCCATCTATTGATTATTAACCACGTGCCAAGTGAGGTGCCCAGACCTTTGCCCCGTTTCCCGATCTCGTCCTCACAACAACCCTATGCGACAATTACCATTATTATCCCCATTCTTCAGAAGAGTAAACCGAGGCTCAGAGAGGTAAAGAGGCTGCTGGAGTCACACGGTTGGTCAGGGCAGCACTGGGGATGTTTTGGGGGTGTAGAAAGGCCTTTGGCAGGAGGCAGGGAGGGAGGAGGAGCCAGTCCCTGAAGGCTCCCGCCCCCTGTCCCTGGGAAGGAAGAACAGGGGAGTCGGGGCTCAGGCTCTATTTCTGGCTTTGTGCTGACTCAGACCATGACCTTGGGTGAGTCACTTGCCAACTCTGACCAGCTTAAAAACAACTCCCCAGTAAAAACATCCCAGCCCCAAGCCCCTGTTGTAGAAGAGCAGACAGGGGGAGGAAAGGATATGGTGGCTTAACAATGGGAAGGACAGGGAACACAGGATGGCGGTGGAAGGTTTTCTGAACATCAGGGTCTTGTCCGTGGTGGGCCCTAGGAGGGCGAGGAAGCAGCCTCAGGACCACCAGACAGAGGCTGGCTTTTCCCCTCCTCCCCCTCTCCCGGCCTCCCAGACACTCCTTAAAATACATCAGCGCCAAAGCTGCCCCAGCAGCTGGAGGTGACCTAATTAAACCTGGTTCTTTCCCCTCACACCGTGTGTGTGTGTGTGTGTGTGTGTGTGTGTGTGTGTGTGTGTGTGTGTGTGTGTGTGTGTGTGTGTGTGTGTGTGTGTAAGGGCTGCCCCAGCTAATCCTTGAGATTAATTGAGACTCTTTCACGCTCCTCCTTGTCACATGCCTGTGCTGCCCTGGGGGGCTGCTGTGATTAAGGCCTTTGGCATCAGCTGAGGGTGGGGATACCAGGATGGACACTGGGAGAGCCATGCCCACATCCCAGCTCCACCGGGCTGTGTCACCCTGGGCAGGTCACTTTCCCACTCTGAGTCTCCTTAGAGAGAGGAACAGACCGGTCGAAGTCACATTTAGAGTGGCTGAGCTTGAACTCAGGTCAGCGTGACCCCAAAGTCCCTGAGCTTTCCAGCACGCCATGCCACTCATCCTGGTGACTGACCATCATTTCACTGGCTTTGGGGCAGGGGATGAGCCCCTCACTGCTTTTTGTCCCCTGTCTTGCTTCTCCGCAGGGACAAAGGTCCGAACTGCCCCAGCCCCCTCCCTACCAGGCTCTGGATCCTGGCCTGCTGGTTGTGACCAGTGGACGTGACCATATCACCAGGCCCTGAGCTCCCTCTGCTAGTGCCACTCTGGGGAACCTGCCCCCAGACCAGCCTGTCGGTGTCCCCTCCCCACCAGCCAGCTGTGTGGGACCCCCCGGCCAGTGACCCCTAGAGAGCTCCCCTCCATGGCCAGTGGGTCTGTGAACATTGCCCATCCTTCTTTCTTCAGGCCCAGGAGAGGCCTCTGTAGCCAAGACTGTCCTCTGGCCTCTCCCAGGCCCCTGTGCAGCCAGTTCCTGCTTACACCTGTCCTTCTTTTCTTGGATCCAGAGGGGCGGGGCAGATAAGAGAAATAGACGTTTTGGGGAAAGCCTTCAAGGAAACGGTGTGGGGAGGTGTGGGGAGGCTGAGAGGAGGAAACATCCAGAATTTGGAGAACCCAGAAGCTTCTGGGATGGAGTCAGTCTGGGGGAACTGGTTCCCCATCCCTCAGGGGGCTGGATACAGCCCCTTCCCAGGGAGAGACCTCTCCTGGAGCACAGCCAGCCTGGCACAGTGCCAGGCTCTCAGAGAGGTTGCCCACCCCCCACCCAGGCGCACTTCCTCCTCCCCTCCCCCAGCCCCAGCGGATGCAGCAGTTCACACTCTGTATTTATTATTGTTCTCCCTCTGCATCCCCTCCCCTCTCCCTGGGAAGTGTCTGCAGGCTGGCAGCTTGGCAGGAACCTGCTGTCTCCCTTGTGGGTGCCAGCGTCGCCCCCTATCTCCGCCTGGATTCCTTGTGCCAGGGTCAGGCCACTCAGGGACTTGGCGCTGGCCAGGGCTGCCCGAGTCCGTGCATCCCACAGCACAGGATCCAGGAGCCCCTCGCTTCTCACCCCTCCCTCCAAGCCGTGCCCTGCAAGGGTGGAGGTCAGAGTGAGACCAGGGGCAGGGAAAGCAAGAGCTCTGCGTGGGGGTGGCTCGGAGGCGACAATAATAACATGGAGCCACCTCTTCAAGCCAGTTAACACAATTATCCCATCACGTTGGGGAAGAAATAGAGTCAGGCTAAGTCAGCTGCTCCAGGTCCAACTGATGGCCCGCCCCAGACGGTCCCTCCCCAGCCCCAGCCCCAAATTCCAGGGGAAAAGACCCATTATGTTCCGGCTGCGCTATCCTTCTGGCGTCTGGTCGGAGCGTGATTATTTCTCCAGTCATTTCTCTCCCCTTGGTTCCCAGACAGGAGGCTGCGGCTTGGCAGGTGTCTGCCGTTCTCTGCCTCTTGAGCCAGACATAAGTCCCAGGCACACTCACAGACACACTCACAGACAGACACACAGACACATGCTCTTTCACAGGGAGCCACACAACCTCAGCTTCCCTTGGGGGCCCGGGAGAGGGAGGGCCGGTGGGCTCATCTACATGTCCTCCTATATCCCCTCTGTAAACTGAATGGGGCTGGGCCAGCCCCCCAGGAGGTGCCCACCTTCCTAGCTCCCCCCAATGTCACACCTCCCTCCTTGGCTCCTGCCAAAGCCAGTTTCTAGAGCCGGTGCGCCCTCTGCCCTCATCTAGCCCCTTACCTCTCCTTGGCAGCTGAGGTCCGGGCACTGCCTCGCGCAGCCAGCTTCAGCACCCCGCCTCTCTCTGGCTCTTGGAGCTGGCAAGCAGGGGATGGGTCTGAAAGATGTGCTGTGTGTATGACTCGTGTGTGTGTGTGTGTGTGTGTGTGTGTGTGTGTGTGAGCATGCGGCACCTCGGGCCCCTCACTCACTCACACACGCCTTCCTCCTGACGTCAGGAGGAGCAGGAGGGAGGGACTGGGACGGGAATTTGTACTCCCTGCTTAAAGGGACATGGGGCCCGGGCGCCTCTGGCCCAGACACCCCCTCCTGAGTCAGGCACAGGCCGAGTGAGAGAGTTAGCTGTGTCTCTCAGGGCCCTAAAGCTTCTTTTTTTGGAAAGTGGCTTTTATTGCCAGGCCAGGGTATAATTTGCCCTGCCAGGTGGGAGTAGCTGCTGAGGAATGTAGGGGAGGAAGGGCTGGGGACAGCGCTGCATTCCTGGCAATTAGAGAGCAAGTGGGGTGGTGAGTGTGTGTGAGTGTGTGGGGGTCGGGGGCCAGTCTGGGAGAATGGAGGCCACAGCAGAGAGGAGCCCTCCCCGAGGGTGCTCTAGGCAAGGAGAGAGGGAGCCGGGGGCCCAGGGACTCTCAGGCCTTCCTCTCCCCTCTGGACACTTGGAGTGTCCTCTGTCCTCCTTTAGCACTGACACTGTGCTTACATCTTTCCTTCACTTGGCTCTGAGATCAGTGTGAGTGAATGAATGTGGTAAGTCGAGAAACTCATCTCTTTCCCTGTCTGGCCCACACTAGGCCCTTGAGATACTTCTATCAAATTGGTTTGGAGAGGACCCTGAGGGGGTGACAAGCTTGCTTCACACATACACACACACACACACACACACCCCAGCCTGGGAGGCTCTCCCGCTGGACAGCCTACTCTCCTGGAGAGAGCCGGTTTCCACAGCAGACAAGCCCTGGGTGTGAATCTCAGCTCCAGCATTTCCACACTGTGTGTGACCTTGGGCAATTCTCCACAACCTCGTCTGTAAAGTAAGAAAGAGAAGGCTGTTGGGGACTCTGTGCCACACGTACAGGCCTCTGGAGGAGGCCTCCACAAAGGGGTTTCTCTTCCTTCTTTCCGTCCCTTCTCCTCAGCCTCAGCTTGGAAAGAAGGAAGTCTTTCCCTCAGATACCTTCAGTACTATTGAGGCAGGCTGGCATTTTCAAAAAAAATCTTATTAAAATAAAAAGGAGGGGAGAGTTAAAAGGGAAACAATCATGAAAAACACAAACAACTAATAAAAATACCTAGTAAGATGCATTGAGGGCTTCCCACTTGTCAGGGAACCTGCTTTTCCCTCATTTAAAGCTCAAAACAGTCCAATAAGTTATCATCATCCCTATTTTGCAGGTGAGGAAATAGAGGCTCAGGCAGGAGGAGTGACTTGCCTGCGTTCATTACCTGGTCAGAGGGGTTTTTGAACCAGGGCCATCCAACCCCACCACATATCCCTGCCCTTCCAGAACCTTCCAGAACAATCAGGCTCACACAGTCTGGGTTTCTGATTCTCCAAGAGCCATGGTGATACATGTTGCCTGTTTTCTGAGGCCTGTAGTTCTGATTCTCTTCCGCCTGGTCTGAAGACCCTGCCCCGAGGAAACTCCCCCCTTTAAATCCTCGTCTTCCTTCTCTGCCTCCCTCTCTTCCGAAGATAATGATAGTTTTCAAAGTGCCCTCACAGGCGTCATCTCGCCTGCTTCTTATAACAACTCTGTGAGGTTTACCTGGGTGAGGAAACAGGCTGGGAGAGATGGTGGGGCTTCCCTGAGTCACCCGGCTCAGAAGTGACGGGGTGAGGGAGCGGCGGTCTGAGCCGGGCTAAGGGCTCATGATCACACTCAGGGAGAATGGCAGGGGCCACGGTGTATGCCTGGATTTTCCCTGCCACCACCCACTGTCCTTTCTGCTGGGAACTGCCTCCCTGCTTTCGCCTGGGGAGTGCCCTCTCCCCTGTCTTGGTCCACAGGACCCCTGGCTGAGGCCCGACCAGTCAGGGTCGGTGTCAGGACTTGAGCTGGCGTGTGGGCGCCGAGGCCGGGTCTTCTCTCTGCGGCTCCTGAGTTGGCAGAGCATTGGCCTTGGGCTGTTGGTGGCCAAGCGATGGATTACAGACCGATGGGCCAGAAGAGGGGAGTGGCCAGGGAGGACTTCTCTGAGGTGACGATGTTTAAGCTGAGCCACAAGTGACAAGAAGGAGCCAGCCTTGCCAGAAAGTAGAGAGAAGACATGGTGGGAAGAGGGGACGGTTGGTTGGAAGGTCCTCGGGTGGGTGTGAGCTCTGGTGTGCCAGAGGAAGAGGAAGGGGGCTGGTGTGGCCGCAGGGGTGAGGGAAGTGTGAGGTACAATAGTGAGGGTACAGGGGTGAGGGAAGTGTGAGGCACGGCCTCCAGGCCAGTTCTGAGGAGGCTGTGGCCTGGTCTGCTGCGGACAAGGCCAAGGCCAGAGCCGAGAGCCTGACCCCCCCCTCCACGTCCAGCCTCCTTTCTCTGAGGCCCCTCCCCACCGGCTGGCGAACAGGTGCCCGGGCTGCCAGGCAGCCGGGGGCTGTGAATGAAGGAGGCTGGGCCAAGGTTTGAAGTAGTGTTATGATTATTCTTGACAACGAGCAGAGGGCACAGCTGTTCATTCAGGAAATGAGCAGCCCGTGGCACCACCCACCCACCCACCAGCAGCTGAGTAACAAAGAAATTGTCTGCTTGAAACCAGGGGCTCCACCGTGGAGGCTATTTTTGTGAAAAGCTGAGAATTTAAAAGCTCATCTCCTTGAAAGCCTCCCTTGTCTTGGAGAAGCTGCAGAGGTGGGGCAGAGCAGAGCAGCTCCTGAATCCTATTGATTCCATTTGTACTGTAATTCCCGCTCCGTTATTGACTGTCAGCCCACCAAAGGGGCCAGTCCTTGAATCCACATAACCCTCTAAGGGCCATACATCCATAAGGTATTGGTGCCACTTGACAGATGTGGAAACTCAGGTACAGAGAGGTTAAGAAACTTGCCTAGCATCACACAGCTGGTAATGGAACTGGGATTAAAACGCGGGAATTCTGGCTTCATTACGCGCTTATTCTTTCTGCTACACCGTACTGTCTTTGAAACAAACGTCTTTTCAGTTCTCTGGATGCTCATCTCCTGAGCTGTGGGACTCCTCTCTGGCCTGTACTAATGATTTTGTCCAGTAACTCAGAGTGGTCCTTCCTTCCTCTCTCCTTGTCCCCTAGTCATCTTCTCCAGTCCGACTACTGCCCTTCTGCCAGAGAAGATCTTTTTCTGCAGCTCTGACCACATCATTTGACCACCACATTCATTCATTCATACATTCAACAAATATTTATTGGCCACTTACCGCGTGCCAGATGGTCTAGGCTGGAATTCAGCAGCGAACAAGACAGATACCTGCCTTGAGTTTACGAAGCTCGTGTCTCATCTAGGAAGAGACGCAGTACAAAGTACACAAACAAATAAATGTATAATCACAAATTATGAAGGCAACAACAAGCAGGGTGAGACAAAGGAGACTATTAGGGCCAAGTCCACCTGCTGAGGACCACTCTGAGAAGGCGACCCATAAGCTGAGCCCAAGGGGTGAGAAGGAGCGAGCCCTGTAAAAAGAAGGAGAAAAGTCTTTTCCAAAGAGGGGACAGCATAGGTGAACTACCAGAGGCAGGAAAGAACTTTGCATGTTCAAGGAACTTCAGGTCACCCATGTGGCTGGAGCAGGGAGTAGGTGAAGGGCAGGGGCCACATCGTGCAGGGTTGGGGGGCCTGGCAAGAGGCCTGCTCCTCATCTGAAATGAGATGGGAAGGCATGACGTGCTCCTGCCTCCAAACAGCATTGCTGGCAGCCTTGCAGCCTCGTCTAGGGTAATGATCAATGCAGGCAGGAGCATGGAGGGGTCCCCAGCCTTGGCCCCGGGACTGGAGCCTACCCTTTGGCCCGTGAGTGAGGGTTACCTTGTGCTGTAGCTGCTTGGATGCCCTACAGTCACCAGGAGGAGCTCTCTGTGATGGAGTGAGGGGGTCCCTGGCCCGCAGTCAGCTTCCCCTGCACCCTGCTCTGAGAACCTGGGGCTGGAGCAGCCAGGCTGACCCCCAGTTGACCCAGGGCTGGGAGTGAGCCAGGCCTCTATCAGCCATCTGTCTACACACGCACACTCCTGAACACCTGTGGGCCTCTAGCCTTCTCAACACTTAGGGCTCACCTCCCTCTTCACCTTCTGGGCAAGGCTGTCCCTGACCATCCTGGCTAGAACGGCAGTCCCCAGTTACTTGCTATCACATAATTCATATGACTTCTCTTGACAGCAATGCCTAAATGATCTGCATCTGATTTCCCGTTTCCCATTGGTCCCCTCCCTGGGGGACAAGTCCCCAGAGCAGGGCCTCATGCATAGCAGCCCCAGCAAACACCTGTTGACTTTCTGCACTTTGCTTTTGGCTCAAGCCAGGACAGAGAGCCACATCCCAGATGCTTTGTGTAGGTCCCTTCTACAATCACCATTCCCAGCGGTGCTTCAGTGCCACCTTTGCCTCCGTGGAGTGGCATTTTAAAAGGGCCAAAATGAGAATGGTTCCTGGGCCTGTTCAGACACTGTCAAGGGCATCGTTCTGCTCCTCAGAGCCTTCATTCCTTTTTTTTTTTTTTTTTTTTTACTGTCCCCGAGCTAACAACTGTACCAATCTTCCTCTATTTTGTACGTGGGTTACCACCACAGCATGGCTGATAAGTGGTATAGGTCCACGCCTGGGATCCAAACCCACAAACCCAGGCCGCTGAAGTGGAGCATGCCAAACTTAATCACTACACCACCAGGCCAGCCCCCCTCCATTCCTTAAGAACCTGGAGAAAGTCCTCTGAGGGCTCAGAATCAAGAAAATCTGGATCTACCCCCTACCCCTGGTTACCTTCCATATTGTGATGGAAAATGTTTTTCTCTTTGCTGTGACTGTTAGAAAGATTGGAACCAAATTCTTCTACCACCAGCAAGTTTACAGGACCATGCATATCTTAGGGATAATCTTTTCCTTTCATCCTTTCATTTAGTCATCCGACAAATATTTGTCCTGGGCTTATTGTGTGCCTGGCACTTTTCTAGGTACTGGGGAATCAACAGGGAACAAAATCTTTGTCTTTGTGACACTTACGGTCAAAAAGAGGGAGAGAGGCCATAAAACAACCTAATAAATGACTATGTCCTGTGTTGGGAGGCAACAGATGCTATAGAACGGAGAAGTGGGGTGGGGAGTGGGGGGGGTGTTGGGTGGTTTGTAATTTAAAATGGGGGTGGGGGTGGGGAGTGTGTCCAGGGAAGCGTCACCAGGGTGACATTAAAGCAAGGACCTGGAGGAGGTGAGAGATGAAGACACGAGGGTGGTGAGAAGAAGAATGTTCCAGGGAGAGGGAACAGCACCAGGAAGTGGCCTTGAGTGGGGAGCATGCCCGGGATGTCAGAAACAGCCAGAGGCAGAGGAATGGGGCATGCGGTAGGAGGGGTGATGGGGTGGAGGAGCCCCAAGGGCTATGAAGTCCTAAGGACTGGCTCTTCCCCCAAATGAGATGGAGCATTGCAGGGTCCAGAGGGGAGGACTGAGAATTTTAGAGCGACATTTTAACAGCATCTCTCTGACTTCTGTGTTGAGTATAGACCGTGGGGGATGAGTACAGGCGAGGAAACCAGGGCAGAGGCTGTTGCGGAGACCAAGGTGAGGGGTAAGGGTGGCTGGGACCCAAGAGCAGCAGAGGAGGTGATAGGGAGGGGTTGGATTCTGGATGCATTTTGGAGGTAGAAACAACAGGATTTGTTTAAGGGTTCATGGAGGGTGTGAGAGACAGAGGAGTCAAGGATGACTCCCAGGTTTTAGCCTGAGCAACAGGAAGAATGGAGAAGTCATTTTCTAAGATGGGGAGACTGTTGATAGGAGCAGGTTGGCAGGGGAGGGATGACCAGGAGCTCCATTTTGGCTCAGGTTAAGCTTGGGTCACCAAATGGAGAGAGGGAGCAGGCAGGTGGACTTATGAATTCCGGAGAGGGCTGGCTGGAGAAGGACATGTGGGAGCCATTGGTGGATGGATGCTGCTTAAGGCCAGGAGTTCCCAGGATGTCACCAGGCAGTCAAGCCCTGAGGCCCACTAACATTTAGAGTTGGGGGGAGGAGTCTGTGAGGCGGGAGGAGGACCTGGTGAATGTGGGCTCCTGGACGCCATGTAGAAAGAGTGTGTGAGGGAGGAGGGAGTGACCAGCTGGGACAAATGCTGCTGATGAGGACAGAGAATTACCGTGGGATTTGGCGATGTGGAGGCTGTCAGTGACCTTGAGAAAGTGGTTTGGGCTGAGAGGTAGGGCCAAAAACCCGCCTGGAGTGGGCTGAAGAGAGGACAAGAAGAGAAGATTTGGAAACAGCAAATGCAGATTTTGCTGGTAAAGGGAACAGAAAATGGGGAAAGGGGACGGAGAGAGGTTTTTTTTTAAGATGTGAAAAAATCTTAAATGCTTTTTTAAATTTAAATTTTATTCATTTTTCAATAGGTAATATATCCCCATGATCTCAAACATCAAAGATTTCAAAGGGCATTTGATAAAAAATTCTCCCTTCTACCCCTGTCCCTCTCCCACACTCCCCCGCCATTCAGTTCCTCACCCTGGAGACAACCAAGGCCATCAGTTTCTTGTGTACTTGCCCAGAGCATGCACGCACACACGCAAACTATTATTTTTCTCCTTTTTTTTACACAAATGGTAACATCCCATACACAGTGCTCTGTGCCCTGCATCTTTATACTTAATAATATATCCTGAATATCATTCTAGATCGATACACAAAGAGCGTTCTCATCCTTTTTTATAGCTTCATATTATTCCACTGTATGAGGTACTGTATATATTTTTTTATCCAGTCCGCCACTGATGGACAGTCATTTGAGATTGGTTCGTTATTATCTCCATTTTGCAGAGAGGGAGCCGAGGCCCTGAGAGGTTCACTGGCTTTGCCATGGTTGCTCAGCTGGTCGCTGCGGCGTGGGAACCCTGTGCCCTTACCCACCCATTTGACTCTCCTCCTCCTCCTCCGAGGTTAGTTTCCAATCTTTATTTTTCCCCTCACTCCTACACTCTTAGCAAGTATTTTGCTATCCTCTTGTTCATTCATATAACACATATTTGCAAGCCCTGACCATGTGCCAGGCACAAGGCTAGGCCCAGAGGATGTGGAGGGACAAGACAGAGAAGTCCTCTGCTATCAAGGAGCCTGCAGACTAAGTCTTTGTGTGTTTTTGTAAGCCACCTCGCTTCCATGGAACAATGCAGAGAATTAATAAAGAAGCCTGTTCCCTGTTTTTACCAATGAGGAAACCAAACGTGCCAGCAACTCCCTGTCGCAATCCTGTGAGCTGAATACCATAAAAGAAGCCTGGGAACCCAGAACACTGAACTTGCGATGCTGGCCCCATCCCCCCAGCCTGGCCTTCCTCCAGTTTCCCATCTCAGTGAAAGGCCCACCACCCAGCCGGTGGCTAAAGCCCTCAGCGCTGGCTCCTCCCACTTCTGTCCCCAGGTCATCCACCCTGTTGCTGAGACCACCCCCTGGAGACCTCTGGACTCTGCCCAACTTTGCTCTCCATGGCTACCAGGCTTGGTCGGGCCTTCTCTTACAGGCCCACCCAATAACGTCCTTCTTGGTCTTCTTGTCTCTATCCCAGCCCCTTCCTGTCCACTGTCCATCCAGCTGATGTGTCACTGTATCATTTCCCTGTTCTAACCTTCTAAGGCTTCCCTTTGCTGCCCTGAAGCTAATGTCATGGCGCAGCCCAGTGGTTAGGATCATGGGCTCTAGAGCCTGAATCCCAGCTCTGCCACTTTCTAGTTGTGTAATCTTGAACGACCTACTTAACCTCTCTTTGTCTTAGATGAGGCAAAATGTGATAATGAGATAAACGAGAATGATAAATGATAATGAGATGAATTAGATGATGATAATAATAGCCCCACCTATACAGCTGTTGTGAGGATTAAAAGTTAATGAATGTTATAATGATTAGGCCCTTGGGATCTGGATCCTGCTTAGGTCTCCAATTTCACCAATTCCCATCTCTCCTATAAATTAGCTAAAATATTTTTGATTCCCTGAGAGCATCGAATTCTCTCTCTCTCTCTGTCCTCCCCTCAACCCCTTTGAGCTGAAGCTGGGGCCAGGGCCCAGTTCTTCTTTCCCACTGAATCTCCAATGGCTGGGCACACAGTATGTTGAATGAATGAATGAATGCGAAAGGCATTGCATTTGAGTTCTGATGGATGAGTAGGAGTTTTCCAGGTAAAGAAGTGTTCAAGGCAGGTCTATAAAAGGGCTTGCTCCATCTGAAGCCGGGCACCTGAGGGTTACTGTAAACATTCAATAAAGAACATGGTTATGTTTCAACCTTGTTCCTAACACAGACATAGATGAAAAGAAGTTTATGTTGTCAATTTGCTGTTTTCTTGTTTAACCTGAGGGGTGGCTCTAGGGTCACGAGGATTTATGAGTTTACAGAAGAAAAAGAATGCCTTCAAGGATCACCAGATAACCAGCCCCCAGCTGCCATTGACTCCCAGAAGTCCGATTGCTCAGGGTCTTATCTGAGGTGAAAGAAACACAGATTACCCCTTTGTTTCTCTGAAACTCCTCCTGCCAAGCCCTTTAGCTGTATAAAATCCCCTGCTTTCTTCTCTTGTTAAGGTGATTTGAGAGAACCTATCCTCCTGTCCTCTCATTTTGGCCAATTCAAATAAACCTTCCTCCATCCCCAATCACCAATGTCTCAGTGATTGGCTTACTGCTCATTGGGCACAGGAATTTGAGATTAAGAGGTTTGGTATCATATCCTTGGGGCTGGAGGCTCCCAGTGCCTGGAGGGCAGAAGGAAGGTGAGGCTGGAGAGGAAGGCTGGGTTCAGTCCAGACCTTTCTGTATGGGCAAAGGAGATTCATGAAGGGAAGGCTTTTGTGACAGTGTGGAGGTTGCTTGCAGGAGAGACTGAGGCCAGGGGCTGGGGTGTGTGGCTAAGCTTCAGAGGAACAATGAAGAAGCCCGAACCAGGGTAGTAGCAGTGGGAATGAAATGAAGAGGGAGGATTTGAAAGATATTTGAGAGAAATAATTAATATAATCTCTTAAACACTTTTCCAAATGCCTCCTAGGAATGATATTAGGGGGTTGTGGGAATAAAAAGCTGAAGTAGCATTTTCCCTTGTCTTCAAGTAGCTCAAATCCTAGGACAGACAGACCTATAAATAAAAATATGGATGCAGGGAAGGCTAAATTATTACTGCAGCCAGTCTCATAGAGAGATCTCTGTAAAGAGATCAGCAAATTAAAGCACTGTGCATTTCTGAGTGCCTCTATCATCTACCCCAAGGCTCTTTTTTTTTGGTGAGGAAGATCGGCCCTGAGCTAACATCTATTGCCAATCTTCCTCTTTTTGCTGAGGAAGATTAGCCCTGAGCTAACATCTGTGCCCATTTTCCTCTGTTTTGTATATGGGATGCCGCCACAGCATGGCTTGATGAGCGGTGCATAGGTCCACACCCAGGATCTGAATCTGAGAACCCCAGGCCACTGAAGCAAAGCACTCAAATTTAACTGCTATGCTACTGGGCTAGCCCCCAAGGCTCTTTTTAAGTTTTCAAATTTTTATTTGGTTAAAACACACTACAGTATATTTCCACAACCCACCAACTTTTAGAGGCAGTGTGGTGTAGAGGTTTAGATAGGGCCCTCTTCTGTCACTTTGCAGCTTGTGATCTTGGACAGTTATTGAATTCTCTCAGCCCATGTTAGCTATCATATAAAGATGAATGAGACTGGAACATGGGGGAGGGAGAACAAGATTGGGCTGGAGGCCTGGGTAGTGGCAAGATCCTGCAGGGCTGTGTGAGCTCCCACAAAGGTTTGGACTTTCTTATTCGTTCAGTGAGAAGCTACTGAGGTTGTGTTTTGTCCCAATTTATTATCACTTTTCAACTGAGATGTAATCTGCCTACAATTAAATGCAAAGATCTTAAGTGTTGAATTCAATGAGTTTTGAAAATTGTATACAACTGTACAAGATGATGTAGGACATTTCTATCACCCCAGAAAGGTCCTGCCTGCCCCTTTCCAGTTAATTCTCCCCGTCTCCAGAATACTGAAGGGTCTAAGCAGATTGTGTTTGCGTTTTGAAAGGATCACTCCGGCTGCGCTGCACAGGACGGCCTGGAGGATGTCACAGGCCAGGCGAGAGATGACGGGATTGCTCCGAGGTTGCCTAGCAACCAGAAAGCGTTGTCCGGGCTGGCGGAAAGGGGAGGCCCCGCCCCATCCAGGCCCCGCCCCGCCCCTCTCTGCCACCAGCCAGTCGGCAGCCTCGCCCTGCTTCAGGGGGCGGGCAGAGGCTTCTTATTGGTCGGTTCTCCGGAAGCGACGGGATTCGTAATCTCGGGGAAAGTCTCGCAACAGCCGGCTGCGTGTGGGTGCGCGGTGCGTGGTGGCGGCGCGTGGCGGGGCGGAGCGGGGTCGCGCATCCCCGCGCTGGACCGAGAGCCCCTCATGTGAGCGTCAGTTTCCTCCCTTTGCAGTAGCGGAGCATGCTGCGCGCCGGGTGCTCCGGGCTCTACCGTGCGGTCCCGCTCCCGGCCTGGGGTGGGGGAGCTCTCAGCGATTGCGACTGAACAGAGGAGGCTCGGGGATCCTAACCGCCCCAGGCCCGGGTGCGTGACTGACCCTCCCGTTCCCAGAGTCCCCAGCGCAGGCCGCGATGTTCGTCCTGGTGGAGATGGTGGACACCGTGCGGATCCCCCCGTGGCAGTTTGAAAGGAAGCTCAACGACTCCATAGCCGAGGAGCTGAACAAGAAGTTGGCCAACAAGGTACTGGGCCCACGGGGTGGCGGGCAGGCCTTGGCACGGTGGGGCCTAACACTGCCCACCTGCCCGCTGCAGGCCTGGCCTTGGTCATGTCAAGCCTTGGCCTTGAACAAGTAGCTTAATGTCTCAAAACACGGTTTCCTCACTTGCGCATGGGATGGGGGTAATCCTTACCCACGAGGATGTTGGAGGGAATCAAAAGAGAAATTGGGTTTGGAAAAGGCCATTGTAACTGGGAAGTGCTAGATTCCACACTTGCAAATTACTTTGCATTCTTGGGCAAGTTATTTACCCGCTCTGGGCCTCAGTTTCCATTTGTGAAATGGAAATAAAAATTGCTGTCCAACCATGCCTTGTTTTTGCGAAGATGGACGGTAGTTTCGAGTTAACCAACAGGAGTTTTATTCGTTCATTCCTGCAAAAAAAATTTGTGCACCCTCTGTGCCAGGCCTGCACGCCCTAGTGCCAGCTCGTCAGAGGCCTTCCCACTGCCTTTTCTGTAGTAAGCCTCCCTCCTCAGTTATTCTTTGTCATCTCACTCTTTCCTTCTTAATACTTATACACTGTGTTTTCTTATTTGTTTATTTAGTTACTGTTTTTCTCTTTCCTCTGCATGAGGGTAGGGACCTTTGTCTTCATCCCCACAGTATCCCCCATATTTAGCCAGAGCCTGGCACAGAGTAGATGTTCCATCCCTGTCTGTTGATTGGGTGAATGAAACAGACAAGATTCTGCCCTGTAGTGTGGTGGGGAAAGCAGATGTGAATGAGAAGGTCCCACAGTTGAGTGTGTGATGACGAGATGAGGTAAATGCTATGAAGGACAGGTGTTTACAAGCCTGTGGAACGAAGGAACTTCACCTACAATGAGGGAGACAAGTGGCTGTGTTGGGGAGGTGGCACTTGTGCTTGAGCTAAGATCTGATGGTGAGGAAGAACTAACTAGGGAATTCATTTTTGGGGGGTGGGAGGGGCTGGGCAGACAGAAGAGCTGTGCAGGCAGTGGAAACAGCATGTGCAAAGGCCCTGTGGCAGGAGAGAATATTACACCATCATGGCATGGGGGAGGGTGTGTGACCTGGGCAGAGGGAGAGAGGGGAGGGCAGGCTGGAAAGGTGGTGGGAGCCAGGCCGCACAGGGCCTGCAGGACTTCATGGCGGTATTGGTCTTCATCCATAGAACAGCAAAAGGAAGATTGGCTGCCTTTCGACAGGAGGCAGGTCCCTTCCTTAGTAGCTGAGGTCACAGAAGGAGGGTGTACAGATCTGGGGAGTTATTGGTGGAGAGAACTTGTGGAGTCCTTGGTGGATGGCTTCTGGTTACTTTGTGAGGTAGAAGGTGAGGAGGTCTGTGGGAGGATGAGGTGTGAACATCATGGAGAGAGAAGGTGTGAAAAGTCCAAGAAGGGAATGCCGTCCCTTTGGGGCACAGGTCCTTCGGTGACCTGTTCAGACAAATCTTTCTGTATTTGAATCACTGAGTCATTTGAGAGGAGGCCGCACAGAAGAGGCCCATGGTCCAGCCAAGGGCACAGATCTTTGCGCTTCCAAAGCCAGCCAGACTCTGTGCCTCATCACGGTGGGGTCTGGCCAGTACTGAGCTTCTTGCTGATCCTTGAGTGGTCCTGTGAAGTCTCTAATTGGGAGGTGATGACACTGGTGGCAGATAAGCAGACAAGTGGCTGGTCATTTGGAGCACCATGGAGTGGGGATGGGGCATGGTATGTTCTCTGCCCAGTTTTAGGGCCTTGGCCATGTGTCACTCTGCCAGCCTCAGTCCCTGTGACCACATCTGTGTGTCAGACTTTGTGAGCAGAATGATTAGCTGTGGTTCTGGCGCTCACTGAGCTGTGAGATCCAGCAGGGACTTAGGGACTTTGGAAAGTGTAGGTTAACCAGGCTTCCCCATCACTGATCTGTACTAGTAATAATAGTGATCCTTGATGGGCGATTATTATTATTTCTAGCACGTGAGTCAGGTACTGGGCTAGAGGCTTCCCATCCATTCTCCCCCTTTATTTAACAGCCCTGCAGCCTGGTATGTCCATTTTTGCAGTTGGGGAAACTGAGGCTCAGAGAAGCGACCTTGGAGGTCACACAGTGAATGGTAGAGCTGGCATTGTAACCTGGATCTGCCTGGTCACCAAAGGCCCTGCTCTTCCCAGAGCTCCGCATCCTTCTGGGTCCTTACCCGGGATCACCTCAGGCAATGTCCCAGCTCACTTCCCGCTGTAGAGCGGAGAGGGTCAGACCTGCCCTGTGGTGGTGATGGTCTCGGGAGTGATGCCTGGGAGCTCAGCTTTGGGGTCACCGTGTGTGTGTGTACATGGACACACACAGGTTGTGTACAACGTGGGACTCTGCATCTGTCTGTTCGACATCACCAAGCTGGAGGACGCCTACGTGTTCCCGGGGGACGGCGCATCACACACCAAAGGTGGGTGCCCTCTCCCCCTAGGGCATTGGTCTCTTGGGGCTCAGTTTTTGGTGGTGGGAGTTCTGGTCTGGTGGTTGGGAGACCTGGGACGTGGTCCTGAATCTGCCAGGAATTAATTGACTGGGTGACAATGGGCAGAATCTTCCCTTCTGTGGGCCTCAGTTTCCTCTAAGAAACGGGAGGGGGACGAGGTGATTCTCAAGGCCCCTCTGGCTCTGAGACTATGGCTTTTTGTCTGTGCGCCCTCTGGTCTCTTCTGTTGCTGAGCCCTGCTCTGCCCGGACCTCAGGGTGCTCAGTCTGCTGGAGGGGATGGCCAGATAGTCATCTCCAAAGACACTGGAGTGGTCATTGCTAGGTTAGAAGTGTGGCGAACAGAGGAGAGCACAGCTGCCCCTCCTGGGGAGGAGGCTGGTTGGTGGGGGAGGCTTTAAGGAGCACTAGGACATAATGGTTAAAAGTGTGGCCTCTAGGTTTAAATCCCAAGTCTGCCACTTATTCGCTGTGTGTCCTGAGCAGAACATGTAACCTCTCTGTGCCTCTTTTCTCATCTGTAAAATGCAGTTAACAGTAGATTTTGTATTACAGGACTGTTGTGAGGATTATTAAGTTAATATGTGCAAAGGTCTTAGGACAGGACCTTGGCACATCGCGAGTGCTCGATGGCTCATCAATTTGAATTGTTTCTCCTGATTCTGTGGGTCAGTGAGGTGGTGTTCTTCTGGGCTGGCTTTGCTGGGGCTGGATGGTGTAGGTGGCCTCACGTGTGGTGGTTGGCAGACTGGTTGGTTGGGCTCAGCTGGGATGGCTCATCTCTGCTCCAAGTGCTCTCATCTTGCAGTCAGCTAGACTGCGTGCCTGGTCACCAAAGTGCAGCCGGAGCTGCTGGTCGTAAGTGGGTTTCTGGCCTCTGCTTATATCCTGTTGGCCAAAGCAGGCCACATGGATGAGGCCAGAGTCAAGGGCTGGAGAAGAGACTCTACCTCCAGCTGCAGTCACTTTGCAAAGGGGTGTGAACCCCGGGAAGGGAGGGGTGGTTCACAGCCCTAGGAGGAGGAGGAGGGAGGATTATCTTGGGAAGAGCTCTCACAGAGGGGGAAGGAATGGGGCGTTCTTCACTCTCCTGCCTGGACCCAGCCAAATCAGAAGCAGAGGACAAGGGGGCCACTGAGGTGGTTCGGGGCGAGTCATAGTGTAGACATGTGGCCTGCCACCAGCTAGGCGCTCGCCTCCCCGGACCTGTGAATCACAGTCTCTGGGGTGGGGCCCCGCAGATTGTTTTTTAGCAAGGAGCCAGGTGATTCTCACACACGGCCACGTTTGAAGAACCTTGCCCTAGCCCATACCCGTCAGCCTCTTGGCACAGAGATGTCAAGCATTCCAGAACATGCCTGATGTCCGTGTCCAGGAATCCGGAGACTTAATTAGTTCACATGGATGCTCCCATGCTCTGAGAGCCCTGAGAAGCAGGCTGTTGGTACAGATTAGGAGCAGTTTCAGGAGCAGAAAAATAAGACGGGGATGTGAGCACCAGACCACAAGGGCCTCTGCTTACAGAGCAGGACGCCGTCCGTCGAGCTGAGCCCAGTCTCGGCCTTTGGACAGGGACCTTGGTTGTCCAGGAGAAAGTGGTAAGAGGCACCAGAACTTCAAAAAAAACTGGGAGAAACAAGTTAAATTTGAGGAAATTCTGTCCATTCATTTGGTTGTTTCTTCCACCTGGTGTAAGATTTCACTGTTGATTTTCATTGTCGCCCATCCCCGTTCACCCCCGGTTCCTGTGCTCTTGGGAACAGGGTGTGAGGAGTGGAGCACTGGGTTAGGTGTGTCACATGGACCCGGATTTGGATTCTGGCCCCCTGGATGGGGACCTTGGGCAGGTAACTCCACCTCTCTTGGCCTCAGTTCCCTCATCTGTAAAATGGGATTCACACCTGCAGCTGTAAAGCCCCTCATGGCTGGTCAAGCACTGTGCTGGGCGGGTTGTTATTGTGTGGTGGGGTCCATGGCTGTGCTTCGAGGCTGACCCCTGAGCCCGGCCCTCCCCTGCCTCACCCAGGGCTGTGGCCGAGGGGGTGCTGATGGGCCCGGCACCTGCCCCACCTTTGCTTTGAGGGTTATTCCTTTGCCGGTTGCCTCCTACTTCCTTCTGCTTCTGCTTCTGCTTCTGCCCAGGCCAGATTGCTTTCTCTCTCTAAGACTCTGTTTCCACACCCAGAAAAATCATGTAATAGTAGGACCTACCTCCTAAAACAATGGTGAGGCGTAAATGAGAAAAACCACGCAAAGCCTCTGGTCCGGTGCCTAGCACACAGTAGGTGCTCATGCAGTATTGGCCTTTGTGATTTGTGACACCGGCCCTGATTGGCCACCTTATCCCTTGTCACTAAGGGCACTTTCGCCTGGCACCAGACCCATGTTCTCCATGCCCTCCCAGCCAGCTGGACGTGGCCTCCCCTGGGAATCCCCTCCTGACCTCCCGCCACCCCCACCCCAGGGTGGAGTGGGGTCTGCTCTGAGCTCTGGAGCAGCCTGTCTTCGTGCCCACCATTTTCTTTTTCTTTTTTTTTTTAGGTTGTGATAAATATAAAATTTACCATTTTAACCTTTTTTAAGTGTGCAGTTCAGTAGCATTAAGTACATTCATGTTGTGCAGCCATCACCATCCATCTCTAGAACTTTTTCTTTTCCCAAACAGGAACTGTACCCACTAAACACTAACCCCCCATTCTTCCTCCCCGCAACCCTGACAACCACCATTCTACTTTCTGTCTGTGAATTTGACTCCTGGGGACCTCACATAAGGGGAATCTTATGGTATCTGTCCTTTGTAGAAATTCACTTGATCTAGAGGCAGCCCTCCTTATCCTGGCACAAATTTTACTGAAGCCTACAACTAAGGACAGGTGTTTCATTTCTTACTGGTCCTTCAGACTCAGGTTTCCCATCTGCAGGCTAAACATCTCCAGAACTTCAGTTGGGCCTCTTGGGAGGTGGTCCCAAGACAGCACTGTCCTGGCTGGCCCCCCAGCTGGTCTGTGGCCTCCTTTTTTTTTTTTTTTTTTCCCCCCGCGGGTTCAGATCCCTGGCGGACCTACTCATTTCTCATCAAGTCATGCTGTGGCCTCCTTTTTATTTTTTAATTGTGATATAATTCACGTGCCATAAAAGTCACATTTAAAGCACATACTTCAGTGGCTTTTAGTATATCCACAGAACTGTTCAACCATCACCACTATCCCATTCTAGAACATTATCATCACCCCAAAAAGAAAACACTAGCGGTCACTCATTCTCCCCTTCACCCAGCTCCTGGCAACCACTACTCTACTTTCTGCCTCAAGATTTGCCTATTCTGGACATTTCATAGAAATAGAATCATACAATATGTGTGGCCTTTTGTGTCTGGTTTCTTTCACGTAGCATAATGTTTTCAAAGCATGTTTCATCCATGTTGTCACTTAAATCAGTACTTCATTCCTTTTTGAGGCTGAATAGTATTCCATTGAACGGATTTATCTCATTTTGCTTATCCAGTCGTCTGTCGATGGACACTCAGGTTGCTCACCATTTCCTTTTGGGTGTGGTGGTTCCAGACTGGAGCTCCCTGGGCGTAGGCTCATGTGTCGTCCTGCCCCCCTAAGCCCAGAGCCCAACCCAAGCCTGGCACAGCCCTGGTGGAGGCTCTAGGGGTTTATTAAACTGAACTGGTATTGGGCCATATGGGGGACGGGTTTTCCATCCTGTGGGTACGTGACTCTTGGCTGCCCTTATCTGCTGTCCATGAGGTCAGCATGGGGCTCCGTCATCTTTATAATGGCTCGTGTGTGTTTCCTCACAGGGAGGGAGGGGCCCCCAACGGCCCCCTCTCCTTTCCCTTACTGCCTAGTGGAGCCATAGGGAAGCAGCCTGGCAGGGAGCCAGGGGACAGGTGGGCCCTGCTGTCCTTGGGGCGAGGCTGGCAGACTAAGTAGCTGAGGGTGCTGCTGGCAGAAGCCTGTGTTTGGGGATTAAACCTGTTCGAGGAAGGCACATTCAACCCCATGGCTCTGTCTGGTGGTCCAGAAAGACTTGGTGTCTCCCTATAGCAGAACGGGGCGGAACAGCTGTGTGGCTGTGAGCAGGCTACCCAGCCTCTCTGAGTCACTTCCTCATCCTTACAGTGGGGATGCATGACAGCTGATACAGGTGGATTGTGATGGGCATTCGGCAGCCAGCAGGGGGCAACTTCGTGGTCATTCTCTAGCCCTGGCGGTGTTCAGACCAGTGGTGGACGTCCCCTTCAGGGCTTTAAGCAAGAGGCAGGACTGACCGGGTGATGGCTTCTGCCAGGCCCTGGGGTCAGTCTGTGATGTGGGCACAGACCTTACCTGATAGTTTCCTTGGGGTTTGGTGAATGGTGACCACCTAGGGCAACACCTGAGAACCCCAGAGGCATTTTTGCTGGGTTATCGGCTCTGCCTACCCCTGCTTAATTTCAGGGCATTTTTAGCATCCTGTTCCAGGTCAGAGCTATGCCCTGGGCAAACCTCGCCAGTCAGCGGGAGTTGGGGATTTATTTCCAAACTTGGCTCACTTTGCCAGTTGCTTCTGCTCTTTTTAGAATTTAAAGGAGAGAGCCTGGAGGAAGGTTGGAATTGAAGTTGGAGTCATTGATGGCCCAGAATCTGGGCTCAGGTGTGACATTTCTAACAGATTTGGGAGCCAGCCTTCAGTTCCAGGACCGCTGCTGCTGGCCTCTTATGGGGACCGAGCTGTGGCCTTGCAGGGGATGAGGTGAGGGTCCCTCCAGCTCAGCTGGTGGGTCTAGGCCTGCAGGGGGACTTGGCTAACAGCCGGGCAGGCTCCTGGAGCAGCCAGGGGGCCTCTGGGTCAGTGTGCTGGCATGTGAGGGTCAACATTGCAAAGCATGGCTGCCCTCCTCAGAGCAGCCATTCCTCACGTGCTCGTCACTGACCTGCCTTCTTCGTTTCCAGTCCATTTTCGTTACGTGGTGTTCCATCCGTTCCTGGACGAGATTCTGATTGGAAAGATCAAAGGCTGCAGCCCAGAGGGAGTGCACGGTAATGGCCCTGCCTCTTCAGACGAGACCTGGGAGCATGTTGGGGGCAGGTGGCCAGGCTGGCCTCCACTTAGCTTCTGTGCTGGGTCGCGTGGTCAGCGAATGAGTCAGATACAGAAGCAGAATCTTTTCATGTCAGAGAAGTTTGTGAGCGAGGGGAATACTCAGCCCCCTCCCAAGTTCATGTAATAGGGAGGCCCTTGGCCAGCTGTGGGCTTCACCAGGAGGCCACACCTCAGGACCTCAGTGGGGCACTGGAGCTGCTGGAGGTGACTCGGGGTCCTCGGCACCCACTGGTCCCTGTTGTGTGTGGTGTCCACCTCAGGTTGCGGTGGCTGCTCGGGCTGTGTGAGTGACACAGGCAGAGGTGTGGGGCTCCGAGGTGGGGGAGGCACCTAGATTTCCATGGTGACACCTGCCTGATGGGCAGCACAGGGTAAGGGGCTTGCTTGTCAAGTATCCAGACCCCTCGCTGAACTGTCCACTGTGAGCCCCTGTCCCATGCTGTCACCTTCTTCGTTTCTTCCAGTCTCTCTAGGATTCTTCGATGACATTCTCATCCCCCCGGAGTCGCTGCAGCAGCCAGCCAAGTTGTATCCTCCCAAGGTTAAAGTGGGTCACAGAGGAGCGCAGGTGTCTCCAAAGGACAGTCCCCACTTCTTGGGGTGGCTCTGTCGTGTGATCTGATGTTGCTGGCCTCTGTGCCCACCCCTCCAGCCTGCACTTTGGCTCTAGAAGCACCAACCTACCTGTGCTTCCCACACTGACCATGGCATCCCCATGCCCGTGCCTCTGTCTGGGCTGTCAAGCTTGGTTGTGTAGTTTGTGCACTGCAGGCGGGGTAGCGTTCACTTCCCCTTCACTTTGCTTAGGTTGTCCCCGCAGGAATCACCTCAAAGATCATTTCCCTCGAGAGGTTTCTCTGACTGGCTCCCTTTCCTCCTCCTTGATATGCAAATCGAGGGCCAGCATTTGAGGGCTTGGTGGGTCCTGGGTAGGTTAAGTTTCCCTCTATTGCGCTCCCCCAGTGTCCCTGTCCCAGCCCTCCCCTGCTGCAGTGGAGTTGTCTGTTTCTGCGCGTCCTCAGTGAGACTGCTCACTGGGAGGGACCCCATCCTGTCATGACTGTACCCGCAGTGCCCAGCACAGAACCTGGCAGAGAGGCAGGACCCATGGGTGAGGCTGCCACTAGAGGGCAGTGTGGCTCCTTGTGGACTCTGGTGGAGCTGCAGGGCAACCCTTGCTGGTTTGGCAGGCAGTTCCAGCTGGGCCGGGGCAGGGTCTGTGTGTAATTCCAGAATCTGTCAAAAAACCTAGCCTAGTCCTGCTGGTCCACTCTTGGGCGGTGTGTGTTTGGACAGGTGACCTCCCATCCTACGACCGTCCTCTTGAAAACTGGGAAAGTCCTTCTGCTGCCTGCTGGTCAGAGTGTCTCAAGGCGTGGATGGAAAGGGGTGTGGAATCGCACTGCACAGAGGACATAGGATGGCTTTAGCTGTGCTGAGGGCTGACTGTGGGTCCCATGAGAAAGCACTTTCCCTGGGTGCTCTTTTATTACCTCCTCACCACAGCCCCGTTTGACAGATGGGGACCCTGAGGCACTGAGAGGTTGGGCCTGGCCCCAGGTCACGCTGGTGGGTGGTGGAACAGAGGTCTGAACTTGGCAGTCAGCCTCTGAGAGGATGCCCAGCAGGGAGGGGACCCCGGACAGCAAAAGGCCATGGTCATTCCATCGTGAGAGGCAGAACTCGGCGCTTCGCTTGAGCCCCATTCCTGCTCCCATGTCCTGGGGATGCGTGTGCATGCCTGGCGGCGGCCCATGTTCCCAGCCTAGGGCCTGGCACCTGAGCTCCTGCTCCTTTGTGGGGCCTGGGCCCAGCCTGCCTCGCCTCTTGCACGTGGGGCTGGGACTGATTTTCCAGGGGGTGGGTGCTGTGGGAGGAACCCCACCCTCAGGGGCTCCCCCATGGCCTGGTTGTTGCCTTGACCCTGGGCCCCGCCCAGTGATGACGCGGAGCAGGTGTGGGTGTGGGAGTACGAGACAGAGGAAGGAGCACATGACCTGTACATGGACACCGGCGAGGAGATCCGCTTCCGGGTCGTGGATGAGAGCTTTGTGGACACGTCCCCCACCGGGCCCAGCTCAGCTGATGCTGCCTCTTCCAGTGACGAGCTGCCAAAGAAGGAGGCTCCATACACACTTGTGGTGAGATGGCCTGCTGCCGCTGCCCAAATCCCAGGGGACTGTTTGGTGGGAGAACCAGCAGCAGAGCGGCGGGGGAGCCATTTCCCTGAGTGCTGACTTGGGGTTCTGCTCCTAGACGCCCCTCCCCAGCAGGTCAGGGTGCAGGTCCTTGTTGTGTGGTCTGGGGCGGTCACTTCTTGGGGAGCCTCGGTTTCTGTAGGCTGGGGCAGTGTTCCTTGCAGTGAGGTGATGAACCTGCCATGGCTGTTGGGGAGAGTCACGAGTCAGACTCCTACCTGCAAGAGCGATAGAGCCCAACCTGGATGACAAGGCCACTGATGCAGGGGCTGAGGGAGAAGGAAACCAAGGAAGGGGCTAGGGAGCAAGTCAAAGGCCAGAGAGCAGGGTGGGTGGGCTTCAGGGAGGGGTGTCCTCAGGGCGTGGGCCTGAGGTGGCAGGGAAGCTGTGGCTGGCTAGGTCTGACTTGGGTTCCTTTTGTCTCTTACCCTCGTGACGCCAGACAGTGACACATGACAAAAGTGGGGTTTCAGGGTCTGCTCATAGGGTTTACTGGGATACTGTGGGCCCCAGTGGTTTGCTTTTAAGGCAGCTGTGTCTTTGTCAGAAATTGGTGGCCCAGGGCATCACCTCTGCATGTAGCAGCTGGGGCGCAGGGTCACTAGGCCTTTCTGGTGGCTCAGGAGGGCTTGCCTAGGAGTGGCTCACCGGTGCCGGTGCCTGTGCCTATGCCTATGCCTGGGCAGGCTTGGGGGCATGGAAGGTTACCTGACCCACTGAGGCCTTGGGGCCAGGGGCTGTGCCCTCAGAAAACCAATGCTTTCCTTACAGGCCTCAGGAGAGGTTGGGGCAAGCAAGGGGAGTCTGGGCTGCGTGTGCCCGTGTGCCAGCTGGGAGCACTGGTGTGGCTCCTGGTTTTCCCCAGTCTCTGGGCTGGTGTGTGCCCCACCCTTCCCTTTGCTTCTGCAGGGCCTGCTGGGTGCCCAGAAGGAAGGGCCCCCTTTGCCTCCTGTCCTAGTTGGCTTATGCCCTGAGAGTAGCTGAACTGTGCCTGTTGTCTCCCCCCTTGGCAGGGATCCATTAGTGAGCCCGGCTTGGGCCTTCTCTCCTGGTGGACTAGCAGCTAGCCCTGGGGCCTGACAGTGGACTCCGCCCAGTCTGGCAGACCCGCCCCAGTGCTCGGGAAGGTGGTGCAGCTGGCCGTGAAGACACCAGTAGCTTCTGCAGATGCTGAGGAGTCTGTACCCTGCCAGACTGTCCCCTCCCCCACCATCCTGGCCCTGCTCCTCCTCCTGGAGCTACCCCTGAAGTCCCACTGTCCCCATGGACTTCTGCCTCTCAGGACAGCAAAGACATTTAATAAACAATGGCAGTGTCAGTCGGGGAGGAGCTACCCTTGTCTCAAAGATCCAAGGTCACTGAGTTGCCATAGCTGGGACAGCATGTCTTTCCTCACCTCAAATCACTTCTGGAGATGACCCCCCCCCTCCCCCAGTGGCAGGACTTAGGGGTTGAGATCCCAGCCACCTCAGGCTGGGCTCTGGGCTGGCTGAGCTTGGTGGCTCCATAAAGTAAGAGAGAGCAAGAGGCTGGCCTGGGGTAGTTGCCAATTGCTGGTACGAGTCTCCACCTTTAAGGGACAACTGCCTTCCTTCCCACCAGCACGTGGAAGGTGGGGGGCCTGGACTCAGCTATACCAGCTCCATCAGGAAAGTGGAGGCTGTAGGCTTTGCTGGCCCAGGGTAAGGGCTGGTGACCAGCTGTGTCACCCTCCCCCCAGCAGTACAGCAGGAAGCCTGGGGCCAGCTGTCACTTACAGACCTCGGCCACACCAGGAACACCCTCTGGGTCTGCTGGTGATGCCAGCTCCAGGCACAAAGGCAAGCACCCCATTGTTTAGTCAGCCAAATGGCTTTGCCAGATTCCTCCTGCCCCTTCAGTCACTTCTGTGGGACCAGGATACTTGTTTGTAGCACCCACTGGATGCCATGCTTCTGTCAGGCAAGTCTTGTCCTGGAGAAGGGGAAGGGGCCTCTGGGGAACTTGCCTCCTGCCCTGCCATTTTTGGCTTACACAGGGCACTGGAGCATGGAGGGCTGGGTAGTGCCAGTGGATGTCACTCTGGGGGGAGGACCAGCTGCAGAACATTGCCTGCCACCACCTCATGCTGAGGGGCAGGGGATGATACACAAGATGACCAGCTGTGACCTTGTACAGGGTGGCCTGTAAGACAGGCTGTGCCCACCCTCACGGTGTTTGGAAGGCTAACTCAATGCCCTCCAAAGGGGAAGGAGGCGGCTCCATCTTGGGCCCAGCACCCACCAATCCACCAGAATGGGGGTGGGGGGGTTGGGGAGGCTGCCCTGCAGGCAGAAGTAGGTTAGGACAGGGAGGTGGCGCAGAAAAGAAGTGGGCAGTCTGCTGGCTCACATCTCCTTCATTGCAGTGATGGGACCTCCACTGACTTTGGCTGCAAAGACCCACCCTGAACCCCGGAGTTGATAACAGCACAGACACCACCACGCGCACACAGGAACAGTCACTGAATCTGAATTCTTATTTTCCTTGCAAGAGCAAAAGGTTCTTTAAAATCCTTCAGCCACCAGTGAAATGATCAGGCAGGAGAAAAACTTTAGATGGGAGTCTTGTCATCAAAAATAAATACAGTTGCGTGGAGCTGCTCAAGATCTGAATCAAACTAAAAACAGGAAGGCAGGGGGACTGAAACATCAAGAAAACCCCAAACCAGGGGTCACTTGTGGGCTGAGGGAGGGGAGGGCAGGTGGCCTGGCCACACCATCTTGGAGCAGGCAGCCACGGCTGGATCGATCAGATCCGGTTCTGATGACACATGGGACTGCACTTGTGACGCCGGAGCCGGGTCTGAGGAGCAGGGCAGGCGGCGGTGGGTGGCAGCATGGGACTTCACTGGTGCTGCAGCTCCTTCATTCTGTTCAGAGCACTGCCGGCACGGAACCACTCGATCTGGGTCTCGTTGAAGGTGTGGTTCAGGAGGATGGTCTCCTGGGTCCCATTGGGGTGCTTGATGACGCATGTCAGGGGCTGTAAGGGAAGAGGCGAGTTTGGGCTGAGTGGCTCCTAGGAACATGGCCCTCAGTTCTGATGGAGGGTCAGGAAGGTGGGGTGCTGCTCTGGAGCCTTGGGGGCTGGCAGGCAAATCAAGTCCTAGGCTGGGTCTGGGCTTGGGTGGCCATGGTAAGACCTGGTTGGCAACCAAGGGGCATTCCTGGGGCCAAGAGGGTCCTGCTGGGCGTGGGCCATTGGCCTCTGAGTGCCAAGCCTGGGCTAACGAGCGCATTGTAGGAGGGCCTGAGCTGGCTCTACCTTCACCTCTGGGAAGGTACTTCCTTCCCTCTCTGGGAGGTTGCCTGAAGAATTTAAGGGCCCTTCCAGCTGGAACAAAGGCTCATGGGAAGAGGTGCAGGTGGGGCCAGGTATAGACGGAGGGGAAGCAAACTGACTGCCCTCTACTCTCCCCCCACCTCAGAAGGGCCCCAGGGGAGCTGGGCCGACCGCCTCCCCCCCTTCCCTGGCCCCCTGACCTTGCCAGGGGCAAAGTCCTTCAGGCCCTGGATGGTCAGCTTGTCCACGGGGTGAATCTTGTTGTAGTCTGCTGGGTCAGCAAAGGTGAGGGGCAGCAGGCCCTGCTTCTTGAGGTTGGTTTCTGGAAGACGGGGGGTACACTCAGTCCATAGAGGGCAGGGCTCCGTCCCCCGTTCTCTGTGCAGGGAATCTCACCAGCCCAGAGAGCTTCCTTTCCTAAATCCACTTAGGACTTGAGGAGAGACACCCCCAGTACTGCCACCTGGGGGCAAACCTGGGGCAGTGACTACTAGGACCAGGTCGGCTGCACTCCCAATGACGTGCCTTTCGCTAGGACCCTGTGCAAGTGTGCATCAGTGCTTGTGTCTCTGTAAGGCCTTCCTGATAGACATGCACAGTCAGAAAACATCCTTTGACCATGTGCCCTGGATTTCAACTGCTTAGCTCTACAAGTTTGAAAGCAAGACCAGTGCTTGACCGAGATGGGGAGCTGTGGGTGTTAGGCTCAACACAAATCTGCAGGGGCAGAGGCTGGGCTGTGTGGCTGTGGTGGAGAACAGGTGCCAGGCATGTGGCTCCAGCTCACCGTGGATCCTGGCGAAGCTCTTGGTGATGATGGCCCGGCCCCCAAGGTGGCGAGGCTCCAGCGCTGCATGCTCCCGGCTCGAGCCCTCGCCATAGTTCTCATCTCCGACCACCACCCACCGGATGCCATGTTTCTGTCCGGTAAGTGAGGAGTGAGGTTATGAGGAAGAGGAGGGCACCGGTCCCACCTGCCCAGCCACTGGGCTTCCTGAGGCTCACAGGTCAAGGGGCTAGAGAGGTCCCTCCCTCACCTGCTCCTCAAGGGCAGGTGAAGTCAGAGATGAATCAGAACCAAACTAGGTCCTGAGGAGACAGAGGCAATCAGACATAGGCCTTGCCCGTCTGCAGTGGGCATGGGGAGGTGAGGCCCACCCCTCAGTGCTCAGCAGAGAGGCAGGCTGTGGGTAGAGGGCTCCAGTGTGGGAGCAGAGCCTGGAGCAGGGGCACACAGTGAGGGTGACAGACACAGGACTGCCTCCACAGTACTGGGACGTCGTTCAGCTGCAGAGCTGGTGGTGGTGTGGGCTCCTGGGTGGGGAGCACCCCTTCCCTGGACCACCCATCCTGCCCCACCCAGTCACCAGGAGGTGCCAGAAGACCGCCTACTCCTGCCCCCACCAACTCTGACCCACCTTGTAGTAGCGGGCAGTGTCAGGGACAGGACCAAACTCCTGGGTGACGGCATTGCGCACAGAGTTGGCTTTGCCGTTTTCGACGTTAATGGCACCAATGAGCAGGTTATTGGAGATATTGTCCAGGTGTCCACGGAACTTGAGCCAGGGGCCAGCAGCCGAGATGTGGTCAGTGGTACACTTCCCTTTGACCTTGGGTGGGTGAGCAAAGGACAGAAGTCAGCAGGGGGCCCTTAAGTGGTGGATGCAGAGAGAAGCCCTCTAGACATAGGCAGCAGGCCCCAGTGGCTGGATCCAGGAAGGAAGACGAGAAGCAGGTCAGGCTTTGGACATGTCTGGAGTCCTGGTGTCTCCCCAAGAGGGCGTTGGGCCAAGAGGGCTCTGGCAAGGCTGTCATCCACCCCTCCAAGGCCTTGGCTGCTCAGTGAGGTCTCCAGGACACGACATTCAGAGAGGGCAGAGGCTGGACAGGGCACAGATGTCTGCTTGCCCACCCTTCAGGCCTAGGCCCCGAGGTAAGAGAGGCCCAGTCTGGAAAACCAGCTACAGACCTCATGTTAGACACAGAGAGGGGAGCCCAGGGATGTGTCCGGGTCCTGGCTAGTGACTAATCAGTTTCATCTTATCACGTGGGCTTATTACTGGCTGTGTCACTGCCTGAGACTCCTTGGTAAACAGTGTAAATTCATGTCTGACATGGGTCTGAGGCCTCTGGCCACACCACAAAGGCTCGTGTCTGCTCAGCTCCCAAACACAGGTCATACCCACTAACACCCAACTCGGGGAACAGAGAAATCAAGGGCTTCTGGAGACTATTTGGTCAAGCAGAGGGGTACAGACCTGCTGTGCGGGGTCACACGTGCCCTTCTTGCCCTCCCTGTGCTGCATTCACCGCCCACACCCACTGGAGGTGGCCCTCACCAGCTGCAGCCAGATGGCTGAGAGCCCGACAGCAGCTGGCCAGATCCAGCTCTGCCTGTGCTGCTCTCTCTGCAGCCAAACCTCCCTTCCAGCCCCCCACCCTAATCTTGACCTTCTCCACCGGGGAGGACACGTGGTCTCATGGCCCTTTCTGCTGATCAGGGAAGGGTGCCCTGGCAGGAGGGCGCTGTTCCCCCCGGCCCTTCATTGCTGACCTTGATCAGGATTTGCAGGTCCTCTAGGTCTTTGCCATCCCACTTGTCAAAAGGTTCCAGGAGCTGCAGGCGTTGGCTGGTGGGGCTCACGTCCACCCGCTGCCCGCTGCTATCCTTGGGGGGGTGCTGGTAGGTGTCCTGCCCAGGGTCAAACTCCTACAGCAGGGAACAGGAACAGGGACATGTTGGGTGCTGACTCCTCAGTCCCCACGTGGACAGGCTTTCACAGAAGGCAGGCTCCCCCCTGCTCCAAGGCTTTCCCTGCCAGTGAATACAGCTGCTCCATTCTCACTAACAGTGCCACCCTTGCCTGCCCAGGATGGGCAGGGTGGAGATCCTGGGATGTGAGGAAGGAAGTATCTCAGCTACACAGCAACCAGCAGTTGCTTGAAGCACCTAGGTGGAGGCAGGCCCACAGCAGCTAACAGCAGAGGGTGGCGGTGCCTGCTCACCGCTCGGGGAAGCTCATCTGCATCCGGAGCCTCCAGCCTGAACTTCTTGCCATCCTTGCCGGTCAGGAAGTCAGTCTCTGGGTTGAACTTGAGAGTACCAGCAATGGCCAGGGCTGTGACAATCTGAAATGGAGGCGCCAGTTTGTTGGTTAGCATCAAACACCACTCCCGTCCCCCAACCCCAGCAGAAACCTAGACCAGAGCTAGGACAGAATGGAGCCTGGGACACTTCCAGGTTGTCCACAGACCCCTCTTTCCCTCAGAGACTTGAGCTGCAGGAATGTCTCTGGGACCACAGCCCTTTGGGCCTGCAGAAGACTCATGAACCCCAAGAGCAGTGTGGCCTCTGCCACTCCCCACTGGGGCCTGGGCCTCAGTGCCCTCCTCAAAGTGTGCCACCCTGGACCAGGAGAGGCCCAGCACCCTGGAGAGGCCCTGGCACAGAAATGCTGCTGGGATGAAAATGCTCCTAAATAGGTAGCACACTGAAAACATGGAAGGGGCCATCTCTTCACTCAGCTTTAGTGACACTGGAACACTCGTACAAAATCAAGCAAGACCGGCTGGATGCTGACCACGCTGAGGCTGAGTCCCTGCTAAGTGCCTGGAGCACTTGGCTCACTCGATGTTCATAGTGACAACGAGGCCTCCTGCCCGGCAAGTGCTTTCCGTACTTGCTCACATAATCCTGACAGGATCCTGGGGCGCAGAGAAGGAAAGTGACTTGGCCAAGTCTACACGGCTGGGTAGAGGCAGGGCTGGCATTTGTCCCAGGTGGTGATTCCAAGCTCCTGTTTGTGACCATACTGTACTAAACAACACCTCAGACTCCTGGGACGTGAACGGGGCCAGGCGGGGGGCACCACAGGAGCACGATGCTCAGGGCTAGCAAGGCCCGTGGCTCTTGGTTTCTGCTCTGACAACCCCTTGCCCTGCGATGCTAGCCCTCCCGTGGCAGCCCCATGGGGTCAGATGCCCTTGCCCCAAGCCCCGTCTCTCCCTACCTCCCCTGACTGGCCAGGGGCAGAGTCCCCAGAGGCAGTCCAGGCTCGGGCCTGGCTGGGCAGAGTCTCACCTCCGGGGACGTGACGAAGGCATGGGTCTCAGGGTTCGCGTCGTTACGGCCTGTGAAGTTCCTGTTGTAGGAGGTGACGATTGTGTTTTTCTCCCCCTTCTTGATGTCCTTTCTGCCAGGTCAGAGGGGACAGGGTTAGGGATGTCTGACTTTGTCACCTGGCCCATCCTACCAAGCTCATGACAGAGGAAGGAGAAATGGAAAGACCCTGAAACAGTCGCCTCCTCTCTGGGACTCACATCAGAGCAGGAGGAACTTCGGGGATCACTGAGGTTTGCTTGAAACCACACGTAAGGCCGAGACAGAGCCCAGATCAAGGCCTGAGTTTCCTGACCTGGGGCCACTGCCTCCTTTCAAATGGCTCCATCAGAGCCCTCGGCTGTGTCATCAGGATGAGGCCTCTTTGGATTCTTCCTGCCAGCACAGGCTTCAGCCAGTGGCCACTCAGTGCCACTGTGGGGTTCTTCCTCTTTACTTCCAACCCAACTTTCCAGTCCTTTCTGGAAAAGTCTTCTAGTATGCAACAGCCCCTGAAGCTAGAGGCTTTGGGTTGAGTCTCTTCTCTCTGCCCCAGTAACATCTTCCTTCAACATCTGGGGGTCTGTACCCCAGGACACAAGGGGCTGTCCTATCAAAGATGCGCCTCTCACCTGTCCCACTGGCCAATGCAGGGGCCACAGGCATTGGCGAGGACGATGCCACCCACATCCCTCAGGATCTGTGCCTGTAGGAGAGAGAGGAAGACAGGGAATTGTGATGGGCAGGATAGCAGTTGATGGGAAAGGGTGATTCGGCAGCCCGAGGGATGAAGAGCTGTACTGGAACTGTGGGGCAGCTGCTGGGACCTGTACCAGCCCTGGCCAACAAGGCTGTGGCTTGTCCCACCCTAAAGCCACATTATTCAGTGGTGGGGTGGGAAAGCCAGGGGCAGGGGCACGTGGGCACTCACATAGCCATCTCGCTCAATGGTGGCGCGGATCTGCTCAGAGCCCGGTGTGATGGTGAATTGGGACTTGCACTTGAGTCCATGGGACAGCGCCTGCTTGGCCACAGCTGCTGAGCGTCCCATGTCCTCATAGCTGGAGTTGGTGCAGCTGCCAATCAGACCTGGTGTATTATGAGTGTTGGGTCAGGAGGAGACGGTGACCAGAGGTCTCCACCTGACCTCAAACTATCCAGACCTGGTCAAAAGTTCACCAGCTGTGCTGGGCCAGGGGCTGTTCTTTTTTTTTTTTTTTTAATTTATTTTTTTATTGATGTCTTAATAGTTTATAACATTGTGGGGTTTTAGTTGTACATTATTATTTGTCCGTCACCATGTGGATGCATCCCTTCACCCCTTGTGCCCACCCCCCACCCCCCTTCCCCTTGGTAAACATCAACCAGTTCTCTCTGTCCATGTGTTCATTTATAGTCCACATATGAGTGGAATCATGCAGTGAAGGGGCTGTTCTTAACAGAGACAAGTTGGAAGCAACCTAACTGTCCAACAGCCAAGGACAGGCTTCTCATGACCCAGCCATTTAAGGGAAGACAACGTGGCCACTGAACACGACACTGAACACCTATGGTAGTAGTACAAGCCATTCTCATAATCTCATAATCTGCATGTGTATGCACATCAGAGGGCTCACACTCACGTATTAACAGTGGCCACTGCTGGGTGAGATGCTTACAGGAGAGGCTAATTTTCTTCCTTTACACTGTCTAGTATTTTCTGACTTTTTTATTGGTTTATAATCAGGGGAAAAAGAGTTCTTTTTAAAAAGTCTATCATAGTTATTCAAAAAGTCAATAAAGACTGGATGACATCACACTATCTCTAGATATCAAGACAGCCTCTCAAATCAATGTATTTTCTAATTGTTAATCTGCCAGAGATTTTTTTATTTGCTTCAGCTATAAGGGCGAACAATTATAGAGCACATTATGCCAGATGCTGTGCAAAGCTCTTTTCATGTTATAACTCGTCACTTCTCCCAACAACTTTAACGGGTAAGTACGACATCATCTCCATTTTACAGATGGGGAACCGAGGCACAGGAAGGTGAAATAACTTGCTCACGGTCACCCAGCTATGAAGTGGCAGAGTCAGATTCAAACCCAGGCCACCTGCTCCAGGGTCCCTGCTCTTCACAGCCACCCTGCACTGTGACAACAGCAGGTGCCAGTGATAACCACATGCCAGTGTGAACATATACGTAAAGCATGTAAAATGAAATCAGGCATCATGGTTGTTACAATGAAATGTTTATAAGACAGAAAAATATAGACATCAATATGTACATGTACACAGAAACACAGTATACCTCTCAAAGAGCCCCCAGAGCTGGTTTCTGGCTGGAGATTCAGATTAAGGGTGTTTTAAAATTCTTGTTTGCCAATATTCTCTACAATGAGCATATATTTCTTTTATACCAAGAAAAGTAATTTTTTTTAAAAGCCATAAAGAAAAAACAAACTATTTCAGAAAATGCCTGGCACATTTCGGAAGCACCCATGGTAAGCATAGGCGATTGCCTACAGCCCTGGCCCACTGGCCCTGAGACCTGTTAAACTGACAGGGTGGAAGGTGCTCACCCACTCGGATGTCCAGAGGCCATCCTTCCTTCTCTGCCACAGTGCCTACTTCTGCCACAGGGTGAGCCAGGTCGGGAGTGAAGGGCCCATTGATGTGCGGCTTCAGCTGAAGAAAAAAGACACAAGGAGCAGAAAAAGAGAGGAGAGAACAAATCTTGGACTGTAAACAGCCTTTGTTCTTTAGAGGCTGCCTGGCTCCCACTCACCAAGACCTTACAGACAGCCTGGGAGGCCAACCACTGTTCTTATGGCTCAAACCTCACCCCAGGAAACACTCGAGCACTGGGCACTGTGCATGCACCAGCTCCTGGGATCCCTCTAACTCTGCAAAGGCTGGTATCATCTCCAGTCTGCAGATGAAGGAGCTGACATGCTCTTCTCAAGGTCACATAGCTAGCAGATGGCAGAGGCATGGAATGAATCAAGGCTGTCAGCTTCATAAGTCCATTGTCTCCCATACTATGGTGCTTTTGGAATCTTATGACAAAACGAACTTAAGTCCAAATGCTTTACATGTGATAATACTTACCAGTAAATGTGAAGCACTTAGCGAAGTGTCTGGCACACAGTGAGCACTCAATATACGTTAGCAATTATTACATGAATTAGCTCATTCAATTCCCACAACTGCCTTAGATTTACACATGATGAAGTGAGGCCCACAGAGGTTGAGTAACTTGCCCAAGGTCACAGGGTTAAGTGGCAGAGTCAAGATCTGAACTCATGCAGATTGGCTTCAGGGCCTAAACCCTCGACCACTCTGCTCTGCTGCTTCTGTTCCTCCAACCTGCCTTTCCTCTGGTCTTCCAGATGCCTGCTCTGGTGTGCAGGTCTCAGGGTGTCAAACCCTGCTCAGGCCTGGGATATTGGGCCTTGCCCTCTGAACTCTGGCAACAAGGCAAACTCCAGGGAGAAATCTTTGCTTCTGCTAAAGCTGATGTGGGGGCAAACACCCCAGTTTCTGGATCACCAGCCACAGCCTCCCCTGCTCTCCCCTTGGCCATATATCCCTCCTGCCGCCTCTTCCACCCCACTGCAGCCTGATCCAGGCAGCACTGTGCAGGGGCACTGGAGAACCAAAGGCCCAAGAGCCCTGCTGCTATGCAGGCAGGGACCCGCCTTGGCCCTCCCCAGGGCCCACCAGAAGACCCTAGACAGGACCTGAATTCCCCACCCTCAGAAAATCCTTGGACTCAATTCCCTTCCTCACCTCATTGAGGTTAATTTCAATCAATTGGTCATAATGGCAGCCAGGGTCAGGTACCAAGTGATCCTTGAATTCATCAGCTAGGTTGGCAATCTCTGAAATCAATGAGGATGGGAGATCGAAGCATGTGAAACAGAAATTGGTCATGAGACTTCACCATCCATCCAAGCCACAGTGACCTGGCACCTGCCAAACACTGGGCCCTGGGCACTGACAGGGCAAGCGAAGGAACAAAACAAACAGCACAGGACACTGTCCCTGCCCTCGAGGAGCTCGCCATCTAGCAAAGGAGCAATCAGTGAGCCAGAAGTTATAATATGACATGACAGAGGAACACGGGGACACAGAGGAGAAGCGACTGAGGTTCAGAGTCAGGGAAGGCTTCCTGTGGATGAGACGCACTGCGTTTTGAAGGGGGAGTTACTTGATAACGAAAGGGAGAAAAGGGCCTTCCAGGTAGGACTCCATGTTCAGAGCTTGGAAGCAAACTGACGAGCTCTCCCCACAGCCGCCTGCCCTCTGGCTCCACCAATCACCCTCCCTCCCCTCCCTTCAGAGGCTCCCGCAGGTCCCATTTCCAACTCCCAGCTTCAAAGAGTCCAAGTTAGATCCTCAGGGAAGTTGTGGGGGGAGGCTGGGAAAGTGGTTCTTGTTCCAAATGTTTTTCCTCCTCCCCCTGCTGGGGCAGGAATTATAAACAGAAGCAGGTCCATGCCATTTCCAGAGCTTCCTGTAGGTGGACCCAGGGTCCAGGCCAAGAAGAACCGGTATTCAGCCACCCTTTCAAGTGAAACTAAACCCCAATCCTGAGGCAGGGATATCTCAAACTTACATGCCAGGCCCTTCGAGAAGCTGAGGAGAGCTACAGACACCCTACTCAGAAACAATAACCCACACACAACTTTTCATACACCTTTAGGGGCTTCTCGGGGCCTCTGGAGACGATCTGGAGACACCAGGTTGAGGACCCTGCCTTCAATGGAAAGGTGTAGCTCACAACTGTTCTGCCCACCCCCGCCACCCTGCCCCTGCTGGCTCACCTGCCCGGCCTGTCTTGTTCAGGTATTTCTTCATCCTGTGGTTGTAAGGAAACACTGAAGTGGTTGCCCCGATTTCTGCGCCCATGTTACAGATTGTCGCCATGCCTGTAGAGAAAGAGCCCGGGGGGCTGGCTGAGCGACTGGGCATGGGTGCCACCACCTGCTAGGTGTGCACACACATATTCACACCAGGGAGCTGGCATCATTTCTTCCCTTGCTCACACGGCCATCTCGTGGCCCAGGGTTAAAACAAGGGCCAGTGAAGAGGCCACAGGGGCCAGAGCTGTGTCCTGGCTCTCAAAGTGGCCCCTGGGTAGAGTGAAGACAACACAAGATTCCACCCGTACAAGCAGAGTTCTAGCTCTGGGCCTGGCTGTCCTGCTCGGCTGACCTGGCCAGACTGCCCCGTTGTTACTGTGTCCATTTTGCAGGTGAGGGAACTGGCTCAGAGCGGTCCAAGGTCATGCCATAAAGCAAATGCAGGTGCCGGCATTCAGGTCTCGGTCCATCTGCCTGGTGTCAGGCCTGCCCTCTCAGCTACACCATGGTGCTACATGGCAGTGTTTCTGGGCCTCAGGTTTTCCAGCAATAAGACTGGAATGATGTCTCCTGTCTGGACCACAGAGCCTCACACAGCACTGATGACGCTTACAAGATGTCCTGACTGCGATCAGGACTCCAGCCTCATGGGGTTGCTGGGACATGGGTCTGAGCTTGTTATCAACTTCCTAACTGAGCTGTCCAATGGTGGTCAGGGCTACCTGTAAGAGTGAGCCCCCCACCACTGGAGGGGTACAAGTGCCAGCTTAACAGTAGCTCTGTTGGGCTGCTGCGGAGCTGAGGTAGGCACCTGGGGAAGTCTGGACTGGATCATCTCTGAGGCTTGTTCCAAGTCTGCCTGGATTTCTGAGGGCCCAGGCTTTGCGGCCAGATCACTGGGAGTGACGAACAGGAAGGGGCTGGCTCCCACCTGACCTTGGAGACTAACAGGTGGTAATCTCTAATCCATGGAAATGAGTGAGGCTCCAACTCCAGCCAAGGGAAGATGCGGGAGTGGGGCTGCTTTGTGAACGAAACCCTGATTCTGATTCGCCATTCCCACATCACCTCCGTCCTCTCTGAGATTCTTCTGGATCACCCAAGGTGGCCCAGTGCCATGGCCAGAACCAAGCAGCAGAAGTTGGCTTGGCCCTTAACTCTGTATGGCCACAGGGAAGTCACCTGCCCTCCTTGAGGGGCCTCAATCTCCTCCTTTGTTTAACGAGGGACCTGGACTAGACAATCTCCCCACTACCTCCAAGTGTCCACCCCAAGTCCAAACCGACTGAACAGGTTCTTAGGGGAAGGCCATCCACCGCCTCTACAGGTCCCTTTAGGTCCAGTGCAGGCTGAGGGCCACGTCACGTAGCCGCCTTCCTCACCAGTGCAGGAGATGGAGTCTACACCAGGCCCGTGGTACTCCACAATAGCGCCTGTGCCACCTTTCACTGTGAGGATACCCGCCACCTTTAGGATCACATCTTTGGGTGAGGTCCAACCGGAGAGTGAGCCCGTCAGCTTCACACCAATCACCTGAACAGGTGGGGCAAGAGAGCAATTACAGGCCCTGTGTGCCATGTGTCAAGCAGGAATCTACCTGCTGGAATTCCCATTTCTGTTTATTTATCCCTAGCTCCCTCCAAAAGAGATCTGAGCCTGACCTATTCCCTCATCCCCTTGGGTTCCACCTCTCCCATTCATCCCCACCAACCACCCCTCTGTAGCCACCCGGAAATAAGCCCCTCCCTATGCCTCACCTTGGGGCACTTCAGCTCCCAGGGGATCCCAGCCATGACATCCACAGCATCAGCACCCCCTACTCCAATGCAAATGCCCCCCAGGCCACCGCCATTGGGGGTGTGGGAATCAGTGCCAATCAGAAGAACCCCAGGGTATGCATAGTTTTCCAGAATGATCTGAAAAAGAATCCAAGATCTTAAGCTTAAAAGCCCTCAACACAGAATGGAGCAAAGGCTCAAAGGGGGTCTGTAAAACTGTCCCCTGCTGACAGTGGGCCACTGGGCCACTCCCAGGCACTCCTCCAGGATGGGGCCTCTCCAGTGGCCCAGAAGAGCCAGAGACTTGGGAGACAGAGGCCTGGGCTCGTGAACAGCTCTGACAGTTCCTGACTATATGACTTGGGCTTGTAAGTACCTCCCCAAACCTCAGTTTCCTCATTTGTTAGCACAGTAATAAGAACAGCTGCACCATCTTGACCCCAGGATTGTGGTGAGAACCAGATGAACTGGGTTACAAGAATGTGTCCTGTGAAGGCCTGGGGACAAGCATGACCACTGAAAGGTGCTCCTGACAACACTCTGCCTGTGGTGGATGTATGGAACGTGCCTATCAGGCTTCTCATCAGGGCGGAAAATTCTTTCATGACCTGGCTCCAGCCCCCAAAGGAAGCAGTGGGGACCCAATGGGAGCACAGGCCATGAGCTTTTCCACTGCTGAACCAAAAAGAAGTATAGACGGTGTCTCCTCAACCCCAGCAGCCTGGAAGTGACTCTGGGAATTGAAGTGACTTGCTCAAGGAAGATGATATCCACATCATCACGTTTCCTATTTCACGGTGTTCCCTTCAGAGGCACCCGAAGGTGCTGGCAGTGAGCATTTCCCCCAAAACATGTGATGGAGGTACAGGGTCAGCTGCCCCAGTGTGGTCACTCTGGGGGCTGCAGGATACTGGGAAAACCCCAGCTAGGAGCCCCATGCCCTGAGTCTGAGTTCTGGCCCCACCACCTACTAGTAGCTCTGGCCCTTAGGCAAATCACTCCACCTCTCCAGGCCTCAAGTTTCCTCAGCTATAAAAAGCAGCCGACCTCACCTCATCGGATCATTGTGAAGGACTCAGTGGGATCATGTACATTAAGTTGTAATAGTGCCTGGGAGAGGCATTATTTTTATATATTATTTTGCACTAAGATCCTTCATCTGAGGTTCTGTTGCTCATCCATCAGATGGAATTATGCCCCCAACACACACACATGTGGATGCTGGGAAGGACAAATGAGATCAGAGACGTGAAAGGCTCTATGAACTCTCAGGACTGACTGACTGGTGGGCAGGCTCCCTGGAATATTACAGAAACCCCAGGGCCTCTGCTTCAGGCCAAGTATCTGCCCAGAGACTCAGCAAGGTGCACAGGGTCTCACTTGTGGGACTGTATGAAGTTAGCAGACCTGGTGCCTTCCCCAGGAGGGTGGCAGCTGGCTGGGAGAACAGGCCGACCCAGAGGAAATCCCTAACAAAAAACAGCTGTGGGAGAGAACGCTGTTTAACTGTTTCATTTCTTTGGCCCTCCTGCCTCAGCGATGTACAAAGATTTAAAACTAGTTAGTCTCTCATACGTGGAATATAAACTAACACTTGGACAAAGAGAACTGTTTGGTGGTTACCAGGGCAAGGGGGATAGGGGGTGGGCACAAGGGGTGAAGGGATGCATCTATACGGTGACTGATAATAATGTACAACTAAAATTTCACAATGTTATAAACTATTAAGAACATCAACAAAAAAGGAAAAAATAAATAAAACTAGTTAATCTCTAAAGCTCCTCAAGGTTGTAAAAGTCTGATTTGTGAAGACCTAACACACAGAATTCAGTGTGGTCACATGGTGTAGACCCTGAGTGTGGTCCACATCCAGAAGGGAGAGGTTAGTGCAGACCCAAGGACTGCAGAAGGCATCACAGTGAAGCTGGTCCTGACAGTGCCCTCAGCTGTCGGCTGCACATGGCTGAGCAGAAAGGGGTGATGGGGAGAAGTGTATTTTAGGCTAGACCAACATCTAGAACATAAAACTGGAAATTCAGCCATCCATCCACACAACACACACGTACACTGAGGACCTATTCTATACTGACCTGGCCCTGGGCCCAGAGCCGGAGAGGAATAAAGAAGCCCCAGTTGCTGTCCCCACAGCGCACAGGGCGGCAGGGAAAGCACCTGGCACACGCTGGGTCATAATGTGGAGGGGCTGATAGAATCACATGAGAGCGCCCCAATGCTGGGCAGAGGGAAGGCCAGGGGCTTCACAGATGTCACCAGAAAACAGACACGTGGAGGAGGGAGGATCTGCTGGGCATTCGAGGCAGAGGGAAAGGGGTTAAGACTTGATTTGGACGTGGTGGATTGAAGCTGCTGACGGCCTGACATTGGGGGAGAAAGTAAGGCTGCACAGGGACCACATGATTCCCGGGAGTTTTCTTTTGAAAGGAATAAATACATCAGGCTGTAAGCTAAGCTGGTGGCCAGTGGCAGGTGTGAGCTGCCATCACTCACAGCCCCCAACTTTGGCCCAGGAGCTGCCAAAAAGGCCTGGGCATTTGTACTCAGGTGGAATGGGGGGCACTTGGATTGGGGTGTCCTTCATGACAAAAGGCCAAGGCTGGGTCCTCCTGACTCCCCAGCCCTGCGGCTGAGAGAGGCTTTCTGGCCCTGCAGACTCATGTGCCCTGCCATTCCTAGGCAGCCCCTTCCTGGCGAGGGCGCTGGTTCGAAAGGGCAGAGCAGTGATCCATGGGCTCTGGTTTCAGAGTAGGGCAGTGCTGGGAGCCCAGGCAGGTGGGGTTACAGCCTGACTCAGCTCATCTTGAAGGAGGCCTAGGATGGAGGTGGGGACAAGGGTCACCTTGGAAAGGTGCAAAGAGGCAGGTTTCACATACAGGATGAGTGGCAAATGGACACACAAACCAGTGCACACCCCACAAACCAGGTCAGGGGTCCTCAGCAGTCACCTGTGATGAGAGCTAAGCACCCATCTCCCCAGAAACATGCACACACACGCTTGCACTTACAGAGACAAAACCGCCCACCAGGAGAAAATCCATGCTTGGGGAGGCCCCAGAAGAACTCCTGGCTGACATGGCCACGTGACCTATGGTACCTCCATCCTACAGAATACCACGAAGGCGCCAAGGAGACTCCGAGGAGCGCTGTGTGCACTGAGGGGGAAGAAGCCCTGGTGTGATGGAGGCTATAAAGCAGCCCAGCAGTGTGGAGTGCTGGCTCCAGGGCCAGACTGCCTGGATGCAATCCTGGCTCCACAATCAGCCAGCTGGGTGTACCAGGGCAAGTAGATTAACTTCTCTGTGCCTCAGTGTCTTCACCTGTAAGGTGCGGATAAAAAACCCCCTACCTTGTAGGGTCGTGGTGAGCACTAAGTAAGTTAATATCTGTGGAGTGCTAAGTCTGTGCCTAGCACACAGGATGTGCTCATGGAATGTTTGCTATCCATGCAACAAGGTATAATGCTTGTGGAAAAAGCAAAACAAAAAATAATATAATACTACAATGCTTAAAAGAAGGTGTAGCAAGAGACATGTCAAACTTAAAATGTCGATTACCAAGGCAGTCAGAAGGGATTATTTTAATTTCTTACAGGGAGAGTGAGAATGTATAACTTGACATAATGAGAATTAATTTAAAAATGAAAGAGGAGGAGCCTAAGGGCTGACCTAGATGTCATCTAATTCCACCTCTGCCCTCCTGACCTTTGAGCCCCCTGCTCCGACAGGCCTGGAGGTACTCTCTGGTTCCCTAAGGGCAGCCTGCCCCTGCTCCCCAGAAAGGCAGACCAATCCCTGCTTTACCTGGTGAATGATTCCAGAGCCAGGCCTCCAGAAGCCCACGCCATACTTGGCACCTGCAGTTGCCAGGAAATTATACACTTCCTGGTTTATGTCCTATTGAGACAAATCAATAACCAGAGCATTAGTAACACAGTTTGCATCCGGACAACTCTTGCTCATGGCCTCCTCCCTCCCCTCTACCTCCCCTATGACCTTGAAATGCTGGCCCTGTGAAGACAGGCCCTCTCCTGGAGGCCTTCAACAAAGCATTCCAAAAGGGCTTGGATGTCGGCCCACAGTCTCAACTGGCAGGCTCGGGAGAAGGATATGGGAGCAGAGATAGGGCCCCAGTTCTGTGACACCTGGCCACAGAGGAGGTCTGAAACAAGTCCCTTCCCTGCCCTGGGTCTCAGTTTCCTTATTTGTAGAAGGAACTGGGCTACATCATCTCCAAGAGTCCCTTTGGCACTCAAGTCCTCAGCCAAGGCCAGGAGTGAGGGACACGTCACCACAGGACTGTCTACTGGGACACAGTGTTGGGGAGGGGGACTGTGGATACCCTGGTCCCACTGTGACTCATATGAGGCATTGCTTCTCCCTCTGAGTCTCGGATGCCTCATCTGGCCAAGTCAGTAATCCTGGCTGACATTTACTGAATGCCCACTAAGGAAATGACATCACACTAAACATCCTCACAACCCATCCTGCGAGGGAGGGAGGTAATGTCATCAAACCCATTTTACAGATACAAAAACAGAGGATCAGAGGTGAAATAACTTGCTAGAGATCCCAGAGCTAAACAGAGAAGCCAGGGCTTGAAACCAGGCCATCCAACCACAGAGCCTGAGAGCTACATTCTATTATAAAATAAAGCTACCTCCCTTCTAGGGAGGAGAACATGAGACTACATGTCAGAACACTTATACCAGTGGTGGCATGTTGTAGGTGCTCAATATGTTTGATGGACCCCAAATGAAAGACTGTCAAATGGACCATGTTCTGAAACATAGTTTTCAACTACATTTGTTCAAAACTATGTTGTTCAAAACAAAACAATGGGAGGGGCTGCATTCATTCTGCCTGTAACTCAAAGGCAGCTTCCTTAGGGGGAGGGAAGCCTTCCCAGTACACTGATGTGAGGGCAGGGTTTACCTGGAAGCCATGGCATCTCCCTGGACAGGTGAGACTCCAGTGACAAAAGGGATGAGACCATAGTGGACTACACAAGTCCCAGAGGAGGAATTAGGAAATGAGACCTACTAGCCTCTGGGCACAGGAGAGACATGCTCCAAGGCAGAGGAGGGACTCCTGGGCCCTCAATAAAACACCCTCAAACCACAAAACCCCCTACATCTAAACTCCAGACCAATCATGCATCCTTCTGAGGGCCCATTTGGTTCTCCCACATGAAAAAAGGCAAAGAACTTGGGTCCCCAGAGCAGTCTCTTTCTGATGAATAATTAATATACCAGCTTTTTCATTTACAAATCAGTCACCTATAAAATTGGTAACGAGGGCAGGAGGCAGGTGGTCGTGTGTCTGGGTGCATGTGCACATGTGTCTGTGCAAGTGGAGGAGAGTCAGTGGGGTGCCCCAGAGTGGTGCAGCAGTGTCTCAACCTGAACTCAGCCGAGATCCCTCTCTGGCTGTCTGTGTGACCCTGGACAGGTGGCTCTGCCTCTCTGGGCAACAACCAGAGGGACCTTTTATAAATACACATAAATCTGACCATATCCCTCCCCTGCTTAAACCCTTCAATGACTCCTAGGATGGTGCCCACAGCCCTCAAGGCCCTGCCTGCGCCTGCCCCCGCCCACCTCATACTACCCTCTCTTCTACCACAGAGCTCCAGCCCCCCGGGCCCCCTTTCAACTCCACAAATGCATCAAGTTTCTTCCTGTTTGGGGGCCTTTACATATACTGTTCTGTCTAGAATTTTCTTCCAGTTAATATCAACTTACCTGCTCAGGTCTCAGCTTACCTGTCACATCCTCAAAGAGGCTGTCCCTTTCCCCACAAAGTCTAAATAAGACACCTTTCTAATACTCTCACAGAGTCCTGCACTTTCCCTTCATAATACATATACAAACTGGCAATTACCTATTTGTGTGATTGTCTCCCTCCTAGACTCTAAGATCCATGAAGGCAAAGCCTGTCTGTCGTGACACTGAATCCCCAGCATCTAGCACAGTGCCTGGCATATAATTAACGTTCAGTAAACACTCGTTAAATAAATGAGGGAATGAGCTCTGAAGTCCTATGATTCTGTGAATCTCATCTCCAGAAGGTAGATTCTGAATCTATAAAGTAAGGGGAAGCCAGCCCTTGAGGTGGTGGCCCTGCTGTGGGCAGTCACCCCGAGGGCTGAAGAGGACCCTGTTCCTGGCCATGCCCAGTACCCAGCACTGTGAGAGCCCCCGTGACGTTACCACCACCACTGCTGCTAACATGGAAACCACCGACCAGCAGGCTGGGCTCTTTCAGCTGAGTGGAAAAAGAGCTGCCATGCATCCAGGACACAAACCAGTCAGCCAGGGTGCGAAGAAAGGGCTTGAATGGGAAAGCTGCCCTGAGCATTTCCCATGGGGCTGAGAAGCTCTCTGAGCCGGAGCACTTTCAACTGCATGCCCCGCTCTGTGCCCAGTTGCCAGCATTCAGCTCCTGCCAATGGCCCCCGAAGAAGGGCATCTACTTCCATTGCAGAGGGTGGAGAGGGTGGAGGCCCAGAGCTGGGAGAGACCTGCTGTTGCCAAGAGGAGGTACCTACAAAGGTACCACAAACTGAGCCTGGAGGAAGGAGCAGGGATTTGGTTTCATAACAGAGGGCTGGGGAAATTCAAGGAAAAAACTCTTCAGCCTGACACACAGCCCCTTCTACCTCATTAAGCAAAACTCACAGAAGAAGAAAGTGCCCAAAGGAGGCCAGTCAGTAAGCAAGAGCACTCAAGTGAGAGCAGCGATCAGGTCTGACCCCAACTATGTGGTTGTGGGACTTGACTGCACGGTGTCTTGGTGGCCTCACATTTACAAAGAGCAACACAATCTGCCTTCCTCACTGACAGGGTCCTCGGGGGTCAGATGAGAGCATGAGTGAGCACACACATGATGCTGGCAGAAAGGGAAATTTAAACTCCCCTCTCCAGAGCAGCAGGCAATATGTACCAGAACCTGGTATCTGCATTATTTTTCTAATATAACAGAAAAAGGACCAGGAAAAAATACCTTTAGTGTGGTAAGATTCAGGAGGATTTTTGTTTTCTTTAGGCTTTCTCAGTATTTTCTAACATCTTCACAATGAGCAAATATTATTTTTAGAATTAGAAAAGAGCAAAAACAAATTAAAAAAAAAAAGACTAAACCAAAGAGCCCGTTAGAATTTGGAAGTGATGCCCTAGTTCAAGGGCTTTGCCTGTCATCCCATGTCACACCCACTGTCCCCACCTTTATAGCTCACCTTGGCCCGGCGCAGGTCTTTCTCACCCCCGAGCTGGGCCTCGATCAGATGGTCACAGTGGATGGTGGATGGCACAGCCACCTTGGGCAGTCCACTGCTGATGAACTGCAGCATGGCCATCTGGGCTGTGGCATCCTGCATGGCCACACGGTCGGGCCGCAGCCGCAGGTACGTCTTGCCCCGCTCGATCTCCTGGTTGGCTGGGTCATCCAGGTGTCCATACACGATCTTCTCCGAGAGGGTCAGAGGCCGGTTCAACCTGGGGGAGAAGGGAGGGGGTGCCTGGTACCAGCTACACAATCCCCTGCCCACCCACAGCCATTCCCTCTGAGCACGTGGCCACCCTGACGATGGGGAGGCACATGGGGGAGGATCAGTCCCGCTCACTGCGGTACCTCCAGCACACAGCACAACGCCCAGCACTCACTAGGTGCTCCAAAATTACTTGATGCATTAGTGAATGACAACATCATAAGAGGTGGCAGGGTTGTTTTTTAAAGGATATTCGCTTTTCCAGCATATTAATTGCTATCATCTGATGAGCACTGATTACATGTATATCTCACCATTTAATCCTCTTGTATCCTTGTCATTTAATAAAACCACCAAGAGGGACAATGGAGGCTCAGCAGAGTGGTGCTAATGGCTCAAGTTCACAGCCAGAGTCTTGCCTTGGATTCTCTACTTCTTTCTGTCCACGGCCACCTCCCCTGGGCCGTCAGCCCCACTAAGACACAGAGGATCCACACCAGCATCCCCCTCACCCAATCTGCCCACCCTCCATCCACAACCCTCACCTCAGTGTTGGAGGTCTGTTACCCTGTTATGCTAGAGACTGTCCCATCAGCTCCACTTGCTCTCACTCCATTAAAACAGGCATGGCTGTCAGCTCTCACGAACGGAAACCCAGTCATCACCTCCAGCCTCTCACTGGTCCCTCTCTTCCTAGACCCCATTTCCCAGTAGGTCCCAACCCTCCCTTCCTCGTCAGGGCCAAACTGGCAGTCCAAGCTTGGCCCTTGGGGAAGTGCAGCCCCTACCAGGCCTTAACTGCCTCCTCCTCACCAGCCTCCCCCAGTGTAGACTGAGCTCAGTGCAGGTCAACCCTCAACCACCCACCTTGAGGCTCCCTGGTGACTCCCTGCTGCTGCCCACTCACCTGGCTGCCCACAGCAGAGCAGTTGCCCCCTCTGCAGCCCTGGCTGGACCTCATACTCTGCCTCTCACATTCCCAAAGCTTAGGCCAAACTTGAGGCCTCCTGGGAAGGGGTAGAGTTCCATCCACACCCAACAAGCCAAAAAAAAAAAAAAGAAAAAGTATCAGACTAGGAGTCAGAGGCTCTGGGTTTAGACCTGACCCTGTTACTAAACCCACTGCGTAACCAGATGAGCCACTGTCCTTCTCAGGAAGCTCACCAACCCATCTCCAAAGTCCAGGGCATCGACTGAATGAGATCATGCCTAGCACTTATATAGCACTTACTTGTTTTTGAACAGCTTTACTGAGGTACCATTGGTGTGTAATGAACTGCACATACAGTATATTGACATATGTATACACCTGTGAAATCACCACCACAATCAAGATAATGAACACATGCATCACCCCTAAAAGTTTCCTTGTGCCTCTTTGTCATCCCTCCCTCCCACCCCCATCCCTAAGCAACCATTGATCTGCTTTCTGTCACTATACATTAGTCTTGTCACAGCACCGATAAGGAGCCAATCAACGTGGCTCCACTGCCTGTGCTCTTCACGTGGCTCTAAGCTGTCTCTCAACAACACCTGGAAACTCTGAACAGGGCCCAGCCTGTAGGAAGTATTCAATTATTATCATTATTGTTATTGCTATTGCCAACATGACTCTGCGGGCAGAGCACAGAAATTTCCTCTGCTCGCCTGGGTTCCAGCCCCTCACTCCCGAGTTTACCTAACTCCTTGAGAGCACAAGTTCCCTACGGCACTGGCTCTGTGGGCAACAGCAGAGCAAGCAGCATTCTGAAAATCTCCACAGTTCTGCTGTCATGAGAACCCTGAATAAAAATAGCCCTGGCCTGAGGTACACTCTGCCCCCTTTTGTGGCAGCATCTCCAGGCTGGCGTACGGGCAATGACTCATTGCGCAGAGCACAGCCCCTCTTTCTGGGCCCCAGGGGGGACAGAAAATAGCACATGGGCTTTAAAACCAAAGACCTTGGCAGCAAATGCCTGAAGTTGTATAAAAAAGGCTGACAATGACAAAAACCTACGGACGAGTTCATCACCACATTTCCTTGAGGATTAACTGAGGATGGCAAAATGGGTCCTCTATGTCCATTTGTCCCTCTGCTTCACTGGATGACAGAGAGCCAGTTCCCAGGAACAGAATTGGGCCCTCTGTCACGGACACAGGGTAGAGGAAAAGCCCCCTTCTAAAACATTCTTAAATCTACTATCTTTTTAGAATAGCCTCACCTCTGCCTTCTTTCTCTGTGTGAGGTTTTCTCAACCGTGGCACCACTGACAGTTTGGGCCAGGTGACTGACTGTTTGCTATGGAGGCTGTCTTCTGCATCGTAGGATGTTTAGTAGTATTCTCAGCCTCTGCCCACTAGATAACAGCAAACTACCACCCCACTCCAAGCATGACAACCAAAAATGTCTCCAGACATTGCCAAATTCCCCCAGGGGAAAAACCGGCCCCACTCCCACCCTCAGTGAGAACCACTGCTCTGTGGCAACAGTGAAAATGGAACATCCCTTGTCTGTACTAATCTGGAAAATGCTGAAAGTTATTGAGCTTTTCTCATTAATACAGGGTTGGAATAAACAGGCAAAGGAAATTTCTTTTCTTTTTTTTTTTGGTTAATTTTACCGATAAAATTAAAACCAAAAAACTCCCAGTGCCTTAAAGGGCAGTTTTTTGATTAATCTTTTAAAGCAAAGACTAATGGCGAATAATACTCTTTTGTCAACTTATCTCAAAGCAAACTTCTGTTAACTCTCTTTCCATGCATGATGAAGAGCACGGTGGAAGTATTTGCAGACTAAAGGAAAATCCATCATTTTTCCACTGAGCTGTGGTCTTAGAGCTCTAAGAATAAACAAAATATTGTTTCCTGGGGAAAAAGTACTTGTACAAGGTCCCATATTGATGGGGACAGTGGTTCTCAACCCTGACTGCACATTAGAACCAGCTGGGAAACCAGCCAGTGCATCTAACATTTTGATGTGCATTCCAGTCACCTGGAGATCATGTTCAACTGCAGATTCTGACTCAGTGGGTCCGGCGTGGGGCCTGAGATTCTGCATTTCTAACAAGCTTCCAGGTGATGCCAATGCTGCTGATCCATGGACCACTTGAGTTGTGAGACATATACCACCTGAATCAGATGAACTTCCTTGACATACTTTAATAGGTCCTTACTATAATTAGGTGATGCTCTGCTGTTGGAGATAAAGACTAACATAGTCCCTACCCTTAAAACTGAAGTGAGGAGACCAGTAGAGAGGAAGCAAAGAGGCAACAGAGAGGGAGTGTGGAATAGTGGCTAGGGCACTGGACGAGGGCACAGAGGCAAGTCATACCACTAACTCACTGTGTGGTCCCAGGCAACTTGCTTCTCCACCTGCGTCTGTTCTTCAGCTGTAATCGGTACACTCGTATTTGTTCTCTTACTCCCAGGTCATGGCACCAGGTAGGCAAGCACATAGCTCTGTCTGCAGTTGTTCAAGTTCTAGGAGCAGTACTGGCTAGTATGCACGACCAGCCCCCACTCCTCATCCTCCCATGGTATCTTATTCATCTTTCCGGTGCCAACATCTAGCCTAGGACATGGCACACAGGACGGCAGCGCAAAGATGGCTACCATTTTACCAAATGAGGAAAGGGAGGCCCAGAAAAAGGATATGCTCAAGATCCCACCTGAGCTCTCCTCTCACCTACGCCCTGAAGAGGAAACACAGATATTTCTTCAGCCATTGGGCCTGGCAGATCCCAAAGGGCTGGCTCAGGGTCAGCAGCCTATTCTGGAAAGGGTGGCTGGGAGGCTCAGGCCACAGCACCAATGTGTGACCTTCCCTATGGTTCATATTTCCAGAATTCCTGATAACAGATTTTTCCTTGGAAGAGAGCACAGATGGCCCACCACCAATCTGGAACACCTTTCTTCAGCAGGGACCTTTGTACCCTAATTGCCTTTATCCTGCCACCATCAGCCATCCTTTGCCAAGCACCCATACATGGCCTGAAAGGGGCAGCCAGCAGAAGTAGCACCCTGGAGCAGCCACCACAGCCCCCGCTGAAGCCTTACCGTTTGCGAACAATGTTAATGTTCTTCTCTAGCAGGTCATAGCGGATGTACTCGTTGGGCTCGAAGTGGCTCATGGCCACCTTGGCCCGTTGGCACAGGACGGAGGCCACATGGTACTGCCGCACACCCAGGGCTTTCTGCAGGAAGAAAGGCAACAGCCACCGTCAATGGAGTACCTGGGGAGGTCCATTCAGGAAGGAGAGCACAGTGTGGTGAAAAAGGTGAGGAATTAAACTGTCAAGAGCAATTCAGTGACTGCAGCCTCGATCTCCTCATCTGAGGCATAGGGATGATACCGCAGCCACGAGGAACACAGCCTGTGGTAGGAGAGAGTGCAAGGGATTTATACTCAGAATAGCTGGGATCAAAGTCAAGTTCTATCAACTTAAGAAAATCCCCCATCATCTGAGCCCCCGAGGTGACGGGCGGGGGGCGATAACCAGCGGTGGCGACCACCCAGGGTTCCTGGGAAGGTTGAGGGAGAACATGTGTGGAAGTTCTCAATAAGCTGTAAAGCACCACCTGAATCATAGCTGCTGTTCTACCTGCACTGTAAGTTCTGGAGGCTTGGGATCAAGCCTTATTTGTCTTATTTCTCCCTGGATCTGGACCACTTGGCACATATTAGAGTCAATAAATAATTGTTGAATAGATGGAAAAATCCATGAGGAAAACCCTGTGCATGAGCTTTGGATGTTCCCTCATTCCTTCAAAATGTGGTGCCTAACTCCCCTCCTCTTGAATGTGCAGCGGACTGACTGATGTCTGACAGATAGAATGTGGCCCAAGTGAGGCTAGTGACCTCCAAGCGTGGGTCATAAAAAGGATGGCTTCTGCCTGGCTCTCTCTTTCTTTGATTGCTCTGGAAGAAGACAGTTATCATGTTGTTAAGAGATTTAAGCAGCCCTGGGAGAGGCCCACGTAGAGATGAATTGAGCCCTCTTGCCAATAACCAGCACCACCTTGCCAGGCGTGTGAGCGTGCCATTTTGCAAGCGAGTGCTCCAGCCCCAGTCCGAGCTGTCAGATAACCGCAGTCCTAGCTGACAGCTGGACTGCAACTTCTTGAGCAAACCCGAGCTAGAACCACCTAGCCAAGCCGCTCCCAAATTCCTGGCCCACAGAAACTGTGAGAGGGAAATATTTATTGTTGTTTTAAGCCTCTAAGTTTGGGGGCAATTTGTTATGCAGTAATAGATAAATGATTGTTATGATGGGGTCTGTATCAGTTAATTTTAAACTGTGACAACCTTCACAGGGTACAGTGACCAGGGAAGAATAAATGAACCCAAAGAAATGACAGAGGGAAAGGAACAGCTGCTTCCCTTCTAGGTGGTAGTCCCTGTCTAGGGGTCATACCCCTGGGTAAGGGAAGAGCCCAAGGCTCCCTTCTTCACGTCACTTGGACATTTAAATCAAAACTGCCAACCTCAGCATTTGAACCAGTACAAGTGCTCAATCGCCTCTCCCTGTTCAGGTCACCCAGTAGTGAGACCCCATTAGGAAACGGCACAACCCACCATAGCAGGAGTGACCTCCCTAGTGTAGACTTCAGATCCACTTGCCCTACAGCTCAAAACCCACCAAGGGATCCTCACTATCAGCCTCACAGTAGAGGTGAAGAACCCACCAATGACACATCAAAGGACTTTCAAAGCCTGTGCACAGGAAGAACATGCCACGCTGCAGCTACGACTGCCGCTTCTACGGGAGGGCCCAGGGCTCAGCAGTGGAGCGAGGAGACCTGGGCTTAGGTCTGGCACACCATCTACCAACTGAGTCAGCTTGGACAATTTACCCTCTCTGAGCACTCATTTCCTCACAGAGCTGTTGTGAGGACTAGGAGAGATTACCTAAAGTACTTGGCAGAGTTTCTATCATTACCCCTGTGCATTTATAAGCATACACTCAGCCCCTCTGTGTTTTTCACACAAATGAGAAACTATATAAGCTGTTTTGCAACTTGCTTTTTTCCATTTGTCAACCTATCTTAGACATCTTCCAATATCTATATACGGATCTCTTTCTTTTTGTAAATTAACTGTCCCGAGCTTCAGTTTCCTTAGACAAAAAAATGAATTTAACAATACCTAATGTCTGGCCCAGTAGGCAAAACATTTATTGTAATCATAATTATAGTGTAGAGAAAAGGGACAGTCAATCTACGGACACATATTAATACCTAAAAACAGGCTTAAAAAATAATGCTGATTGGCAAAAAAAGGACAAAAATAATATGTCCATATAGAATATAACATGGGCAAAAAGAGAATATTGATTAATGCCTAGTATGAGACGAGCACTCTGCGTGCATTACCTCATCTAATCTTCACAGTCACCCAGGGAAGTGGCTCCTATGATTAGCCTGTTTTCCAAGTGAGGAAACTTGGAGTGACCAAGACCACAGAGTAGCAAGTAGGACCCAAATCCAGCATGACTGATCCTCTTAACTGCTGTTGCCCCAGGCAAGTATGTAAGTCCCTAAGCCTTCCCCTCAAAGTGGAGGTAAACTCCATAGAGTTAACAAGTGAAATCATCTACACGCTCAATCCTCATCACGGTGCTGCTCTGCTTTCCAAGCATGTGAAAACATCTGTGCATAACAGCCAGCACTGTCCAAGAGGACTTCCTGCCATGATGGACACGTTCTAGATCCATGCTGTCCAATACAGTAGCCACTAGTCACACGTGGCTAGTGAGCACTTGAAATGTGATGAGTGTGACTGAGGAGTGGAATTTTTAGTGTTACTCAATTTTAATTAATTTAAAATTAAGTGCCATACAGGACAGCTCAGGTTTATACATTAATAAGGATGGAAGGAGAGTGCTTAGGAATCCTGAACCACTTGAATGTTCATTAAGTCATTTTTTCTACAAAGGTTCTTATATATCTTTAAGTTTGGACCACTACCCCCCACCCAATGCCAGGAGTTCATCATCCCATATAGCCACCCAATCCATTTCTGAATAATTTCAGAATATTCTCCCTCACATTCAGCCAAACTGCTTCCTTGCACAGTCTGCTTTTCTGCTGGGGTCTGCCCTCTGGCCCATGTGAAACAAACCCAACCTCTCTCCTGCAGGACAATGGTTCCCAGACCTCAGATGCATCAGAATCTCCTCAATCTGTCAAAAATATATAATCCCAAAAGCTACCCAGGTCAATGACTCAGTGTTCAGGGGTGGGGTCCCTCAACTATTTGAAGACAGCTATACCCTGTCATTCTCTCTTAATCTCCTCTTCTCTTGGCCAATGGCAGCCCTAAGTTTTTTTCAACTGTCCCTTTAGATGGCATGTTTCCAAATTCTGCAATAGCCCGACCATGTCCTGTGCTGAGGGCAAAGGAATCATGGCCTCCTTTGTTTAAGGCTGTTACCAGCCTAATGACAGCCCACCTCACTGCAGACACACACATCACTTCCAGACATCCTAACCCCTTCGGGGCCATCTTCCTCATCAACTGCCCTTGAGCCACGCTGTATTTGTGGGCTTGGTCTTCTGCGCAGAGCTCTACCTTAATCTTGATTTAATTTCATCACCAGTTTCTCTGCACTTGCAGCCCCTGGGGTCTACAGGAGTCCTGGTCAGTCACACCATGTCCTGACAGGCTGGCCCTCTCAGTGTGTCAGCCACACACATGGTAAGCACAATTCCCAGGTTGTTCATCCAAGTCTCATCACAAATGTGACCCAATCCAAGCCAGGCTCCCCAGGGCAGATGTTTGGTCAGGTCAACAGTGATCTATTTAGCAACACTTCTCGGATCCAGGTCTTCAACTCACTACAATAGCACCTAACTGATTGTCACTGAGCTCTCACTTCTGTTTGTTGTTGGGGACAGCCTGATTGACCTGTCGAATGCCCTGCAGAAATCCATATGCACTCTCACTTGTTTCACTAATCTATCTACTAAACCCAATAAAAAAGTCACAGATGTTAGCCTGGCTGTGAGACCTTAAGAAATTCACTTTGTTTCTCCAGGCCTCAGTTTGTCACACCTGTAAAGGGTGAAATCTCAGCCTTGCTCCCTGCTTTAGAGCAGTACTGTGAGAGGTTTAAAGTACACAAAATATCATGTGTAAACGCTGAAGAGCTCGACCACATTAATATGCTTGCCCCGTAGACTGACTTCAAGGGCAAGGACACCATGTATCATTCATTCATGGACCTCATATATCTGACACGTAAAATGAAGACTAGGCTATAGGTGCCTCCCCCTTAGAATGAAAACAGCCATTACTTATTAAGCACCTGCTCTGTGCCAAGCACTTTCTGTGCCCAATTTTAAATTCCTGTAACAACAGTGCCAAGTAATTGTTATTCTGGCCTTACGGACATGGAAACTGAAGATCAGGGAGGTTAAGTCTGAAGTCGTATACCTGGTGAGCAGTGAGTCCAGGATGCAAGCGCAGGTCTGTCTTTTTCTCAGATGGGCCAATTCCCCTGGATTCTGCTACTCTCTTACCTCACATAGGCCACCCTTTCCCACTGAACGCACTATAGGGTGATGGTTCAGACTGAAGACCTGCAGTCAGACTGCGCAACCCAGCAACACCGCTAACCCACTGTGGCCCTGGACAACTTATTCAGCCTCCCCAAGCCTTAGTTTCCCTGTAGAGAAAATAGAGATAAACTTCATAGTGTTAATATCAAATGAAATAATCTACATTAAGTGCTTAGCACAGAGCCTGTTCATACAATATGTGCTCAATGCATGTTGTATTGTGTTATTTTCCTTCATAGAGGAGACACGCAAAATTCGACATGGTGAAGTTATGTTCCTTCTCTGGATACTGGCAGAAGCAGCATGCCTCTTCTTATTTTGCTTACTGCAAACACAGCTTTAAAAGCTCTTTTGGTTGATCAGCACTTTTCAGAAGGCTTAGTTCATCTGGGCCTTTGGTAGTCCTGACTCCCTTCTGATGAATTCCAGCCGCTGTAGTATTTCTCCTTGGTTTCTTGCCTTCCTTCCAACTTTGGTCAAGTCATTCTAAAAAGCTAAGCTAATGTCTTCAGGTGCATCTCTTTCTTCTCTCCTTCAGATTATTTGCAATTTGTTAAGACTGCCTTGGAAAGCCATTCATCCCTCTGAAACCCCTTCTGCTTATGGGGTCCTCCTCTGCAGTGGGATCTCATCTATTTGGTCTCTGAATAATTCACAATGTGCCTTCCTCAAAGGCACCAAACATATTGAACTTCCTTGGCCAGTAAACATTCCAAAGGGATCTGCCATAGGGCCTTTGCACATGTTGTTTATTCTGCTTGGAATGTTCTCTGCACACCCTCATTCTAAATCTGCCCTTTGTCGAGGTAACTCCCATTGATCCTTCAAGTTCCAAATTAATTTCACTTTCTTACGGAATCCTTCCTGAACTCCCAGCCCAATCAGAGCCTCCAATTATATATGCCAATTTATTAATTCTTGTTTTTGGTGAGGAAGAGCTAACAACTGTGCCAGTCTTCCTCTATTTTGTATGTGGGATGCCGCCACAGCATGGCTTGATGAGCGGTGTGTAGGTCCACACCTAAGATCCGAACCCACGAACCCCGGGCTGCCAAAGCAGAGTGTGCAAACTTAACTGCCACACCACCAGGCTGGCCCCATTTACTACTTCTTGACATTTACTCATGAGATATCTGCCTCCACTAGTTTGTAAGCTCCACTAGGGGAGGAATTGTGTCTGTTTATTCATAACTAAACTCCCATGCCTGAACACGAGGTCTGATACACCTGAGGTGCTACATAAATATCAGTTAGTTAAACCAATGAATGTTGTTTCTACTTGACCAACCAGCTCTTCCTTATTGAGCAGGGTTAAATGCAGAGCAGGTTAGGTTAACCTTGTGAGAGCAAACAGTTGACAAGACAAATCAATAATTTACCAGTCTTTGATACTTTTGGTTAGAGTGTAAACAGGTTCAACATTTTTGAAAGACAATTAGGCAATACCTATTAAAATATAAAATATTTGCAGTTTTTGATCAGGTTTCCTTCTTCCAGGAAGGTATTTCATAAAAATACTCACAGGAATGAGCATTGGGACAGGCAAAGACATTCTCTGCAGCACTGTTTTAAGAGAACAACCCAAGTGTCCAAAAATAGGGCACTGAATAAATTCTGGTTCATCCACCAAGGAATACCATTCTACAGCTGTTTAAAAAGAATAAGATACTATTGGTGGTCTCACAACACTGTCAATGTAATTAATGCCACTGAAATGAACACTTAAAATGGTAAAAATGTCAAATTTTATGTTATATATATTTTACCATAATTAAAAAAAAAAAAGAAGTTCTACCTTTAGTGGCAGGGAAAAACTTCCATGACACATTCAGTAAAAATAATAAGTAGCAAAATAATATTATAGCATGAGCCCATTTCTGTAAAATAGTAGTAGTAATAAACAAATGAAAATATACTTAGAAAAAAATTGAAATGATATACCTAAACTGTTCACAGCAATTATCTCTAGGGATTAGAATTATGGGCACTTTTACTCTCTAGGCGAAGTATTTCTGTAACTTTTAAATGTTGCATGATATAAATGAGTGCCTTTTGTAATCAGGAAAAAGAAAGAATGAACGAGGCAAATAGGTGCAGAAAAGCATGCTGACTGTGGTGTACTGTAGCACAATCGTTTACTGGCAATTTGACAATAATTAACAGTTCTGGTTTTTAAAATGTGCAAACCCTTTGTTTCAGCAAGTTAACTTACAGGAATTTATCATTAATAAGGAGAAGGAAAAAAATGTATCTTTATACTAGAGGGATCTGGTTACCACCACCTTAACCTAGAGACCAAACTTGGCATCACCAACAGCAAGACTCCCTGACATTCGTGCCTCCTGATGGGGAGAGCATCACCTATGAAGAATTCATGTCAAAAAATGTTTAATCTGAGTCTAAGCAAGCTTTGGGATCTTACCTCCAGTTCAAGGGAAATGCAAGGAGTAAAAAATCAATCAAATCTAGAATGGACATTCTACAAGAAAACTGGCTTGGTCTCTTCAAAAAGTCAATGTCATGGGGAAGAAAGGTGTACATGGGGGCGGGGGCGGGGGGCTGTTCCAGATTAAGAGAGACTAAATAAGTAAAATAAATGCAATGTGTAAATTTTTTATTAGATCCTGATTTGGAAAAAGACAGCTACGAAAGACATTTTTGGGAGAACAGATACTGATATCGTAGTTATATAGCCAACTGACTTATTCTTAAGAGATGAATGTTGAAGTTTTTATGAATGAGGTGTCACAATACCTTCAATTGCTTTTGAAATGGTCCAGAAAAAAGATAATAAAAAATATGTAGATGAAGCATTAGGGCAAAAATGTTAATAACTATTCAATCTAGATAGTAGGTATATGGGTGTTCTTTGTACTATCTTCAATTTTTCCTTATGTGTAAAAATCCAGAAAAAAATCTTTTTTTTTTAATCAAACACTTTGGATGTGTATTTCAAGTAGTATTTCTAATTATCATAACAGAACAAAAACTCTTTTAAGTAAGGCATTAATTATAGTTAAATCCATACACTAGAATTATGGTTTAAATTTCCTTCTTGACTTTTCTATATTTTCCAAATTTTCTACAAATGACTAGTTATAATACTCTTATAACTAGACAGAATATAACCAACATTAATTTTTAATTAAAAATTAAATGCTCAGAACCAAAGATAAATATTCTTGCAGACTGCTTTCTGCAGATTAAAAGCAAACTGATTCAAGCTTTTCATAAAGCAGCTTGTCAATAGAAGCCCACAGCAACATCCATACCCTTTGACCCAATAATTCCATATCTGAGAATCGATCCTTAAGAAATAATTCTAAATATGAAAATGATACAATATATGCAGTATTTATAATTGCTAAAATTGAAAGCAACTTAACATGCTGACATATAGATGGATAATTTCCCACTCAGTAGGAATCATGAATTAAGTAATAAGAAAATTGTTGGGGCCAGCCCAGCATGCTCTGCTTCGGCTGCCTGGGTTTGCGGGTTTGGATCCCAGGCAGGGACCTACACCACTCATCAGCCATGCTCTCGCAGCAACACATATACAAAGTAGGGGAAGACTGGTACAGATGTTAGCTCAGTGCTAATCTTCCTCAAGCCAAAAAAAAAAAAAAAGGAAGATTGGCAACAGACGTTAGCTCAGGGCGAATCGTCCTGAGCAAAAAAAAAAGTCTATGATATAATAATGCAGGAAAAAGCAGGATATATGTCACATACACACTGATTACAATGCTGTAAAACTAATGTTCACAGGAGAAAAAAAGACTGGAAGGAAATGCACTAGCATAAAAAAATGTTTGGGTTATGATGGAAAATTATTTTCTCCTATAATTCCCCAAATTTGTATTAAGGTCATATTATGTGGTTGAAAAGACATTGACAACAAGCTGTTTTCAGCTGGTGTACAGAGAGCTAAAGTCCCCTAGTGTCTCTATATTTCTGTCCTTGAACTCCAATTTTGCAATCCAATATTCGGGTGAGGGCACCACACGTAGAGAGCCAAAAAGCCAGGGTGTGACTGCCCCATGGGTCACTTCCCTGTGTGTGGTTTGGTGGACAGTGAAAGCCCCCATGTGACAGGAGGTGGTGAGGGCCAAGAGGGACATTCAGGGCTTAGGAGTCCAGAGACCTGGCCTCCTAGCTCAGTCACTATGTACCCTTGTAAAGTAATCTAGCCACTGTGTGCCTCCTTTTCCATTTCTATAAAATGGGAGAAGGGGATGTGTCAAAATCACCTGGGAGTTTTCATAAAACCTCAGTTCTTAGCCCTACCAGTCCCAGACCTTTCCATCTGTCACCTGAGGAGGAGCCTAAGCATCCATAAACATTATCAGGTTACCCTGATGCAGCCATGTCTGGAAACCACTGGACTAGATGTTCTCCAAAGTTCTTTCCAGCTCAGTGATTCTATAAATATTCCTCCCCAGCAAGTAGGCTCTCAGACAAACTCACTTATTCCCCAAAGGCCCAGTGGAAAGTGTAGCAATGTCAGAACAGATTTATCTGTACCAAGGAAGAAAGCTCCCAGAGCTCAGGTCTTTGTGGACTAGCCACAGCCTTCGCCTTCATTTACATACACAGGTGAGGATGCAACGATATGCATATATGCACACGTAAAACGCAACCCAGTATGGTGTCACAGAAAGGCATTAGATTCAGAACGCTGCCTATTAGCCCCCTGACTGGTCAAACTGCTTACTCTTTCTATTTTAAAATATTTATAAAATAGGCAGAACAGTCTCTGTCTAGTTTACCTCATTTAACAAACAATGGACACCTTCCTAGGTGCCAAACACTGTTACCACATGGCTTCCAAACTTTTTCAAGTTAAGGCCCATGAACAAAATGATTCATTTTGGACATCATCGGTAGGTAAACAGACCAGGCTGCCGCTGGGAGGCAACCGGCAGGCTCAGTTGCTGGGCGGGGGGGGGGGGGGGGGGGGGGGTGTTGGGGGAGGGCACAGTCATGATCTCTGCACACCTGTATCCCATTTGCTACAGCACACCTGAGGAAAGTTTAGCTGTACCATACTAGACTCTAGACCACCACACGCTGTCCCCACCCTTAAGATCACAGTCTGGTGGGATAAGAGAGACATGAAAACAAAAAGTGCAGTAGTGTTATAGTTGCTATTGTACACGTCAGGTCCAAGGTTCACTGAAGGCATGGAAATATGAGTGGTCAAGTGAAAAAGGGCCAAGACCTTCTCAGGGCTCAAATAAGACCATATTTGAGTTCAAGTTCAAAAAAATTGGCTACAGATGCAAAAGCCAAACAGAGAGAATGAGTGACTCACTCAAAATCACATGGCATCTGTGGAGTCATCGAGGAAGGAGTCATTCAAAGTCCACTGTATCCCCATGAAGCCACGTCAGAGATGGTCCTATCAACATCTGGATATTGGCCATAGGATGTTCTGAGCTAAAAGGAGCCTTAGAGAGGGGGCTTTCAAATTTTGACTGAGAATACACATGCACAAAATACATTTTATGTGGTGATCCACCCCACAGGTACTGTCAGAGTGGTGTGTGCAACTGAAACAAAAGTTTCACTAAACAATACTTGCCATGTACAATGCACACTGATACTTTTTATTCTCTATTATTATTTTCATTGTGGTAAAATACACATAGCCAGTCGTGGTGGTTGAGCAGTTAAGATTCGGTGCTCTCACCGCCATGGCCTGGGTTCGTTTCTGGTCAGGGAACCACACCACCCGTCGTTGGTTGTCATACTGTGGCGGCTGTGTGTTGCTGTGGTGCTGAAAGTTATGCCACTGGTATTGCAAATACCAGCAGGGTCACTCATGGTGGACAGGTTTCAGCAGAGCTTCCAGACTAAGACAGACTAGGAAGAAGGACCCAGTCACCTACTTCTGAAAAACCTAGCCATGAAAACTCTATGAATAGCAGCAGAGCATTGTCTGAGCACCGGAAGTTGAGAGGATGGCACAAAAAGACCGGGCAGAGTTCTACTCTGCTGTACACAGGGTCACCAGCAGTTGGAATCAACTTGATAGCACTAACAAAAAAATACACACAACATAAAAGTTACCATTGTAACTACTGAAGTGTACCATTTGGTACACTCACAATGTTGTGCAACCATCACCCCAAATGCAAACCCCATACCATAAGCAGTTGCTCCTAGTCTCTTCACTCTCCTCACCCCAGCCTCCCAACCACTAATCTGCTTCTGTGTCTACCGATTTGTCTGTTTTAGATATTTCATATAAATGGAATCATACAAGATGTAGCCTTTTGTGTCTGGCTTTTTTCACTTAGCATTCTATATTATCTTTCTTTGGAGGCAAGGTGAACGCCATTAACTTTATGATCCAATAACAGGTCAACGTAGGCAGTTTGAAAAACAATACTTAGAGAACTTCCAACTTAAAAAATTTAGTCACGAATGTCAAAGCCAAACAGTGACAATGGATGACTTGCTCCCAGTCACCCCGGGCATCTGCAGAGCTCTCTGCAGCATTCCGTCTACTGCGCCAGAGGCCGCCAAACCTTCACCTACCCCCTTGGTGCCTGTCTGCACAAAACTATCCACCAGGAAAATGGGAAAAATAAGGACAATGTAGCAAGTTTTTAAAAAGTGAAATTTATTAAATTTAAAAGCATGTCCTTTGTTCTGAATCTTTCCTTTCTTTTTTTTTTTTTTTTTTTTTTTGGTGAGGAAGACCAGCCCTGAGCTAACATCCGTTGCTAATCTTCCCCTTTTTGCTGAGGAAGACTGGCCCTGGGCTAACATCGGTGCCCATCTTCCTCTACTTTATATGGGACGCCACCACGGCATGGCTGACAGGCAGTGCGTCGGCGGGCGCCCGGGATCCGAACTTGCGAACCCCGGGCTGCCAAGCGCGGACTAAACCACTGCGCCACCGGGCCGGCCCCTGAATCTTTCCTTTCTATACATTTGGTGTTAAAAGGCCCTTTCCTTTTAAGAAATAATGGTGATCTGGGTTGGTTTTTTTTGTTTTTTATTATTGTTTTGGTGTCCTTACTTGCAGAAATTTAAAAGCTGCAACCCCATGTTGATCCTCCCAATTCTGTGTGCACATTTTGCTGCCCTCTATCATGCAACTTTCTCAGAACAAAGCTGTCTTTAGGGTGCAGTAGCAGTCACTGCAGAAGGAAGATACAAGGAGGAAGAGAAAGCTAGGATTTTAATTTTACCCTCAGAATCTCAGTAACAGTCAGAAATACGAGAAGTGCTGAGCACGGTTAACCCTGGGGAAAAACATCTATCTTCACTGTCATTCTCTCTGTCCCTGCTCCCTCCTACCACCAAACCTTACTTATTCATTTATTCATTCATCTGTCCATCCATCAAATAGTTACTGAGTGACTGTGGGTACCAGGCACTGCTCCAGGCACTGGAGATACAGCAATGAACAAAATCATCAAATACTCCCTGCCCTCTTGGGACTGACATTCCAGGGGCTTAAAATAAGGATGGACAGTGAGACAGACAAATAGAGGCAGAGAAACAAGTAAAACTTCAGTCAGATGTTGATAAGTGTCATGAGATGATAAAGCAGGGGCAATGGGAAAGGGAGCCAGGGCAGTGGGGGGAGGTGCAATTTAAAATAGGATAGTTGGGAAAGGCTTCAGTGAGAAAGTGACACTGAACAATGACCTGACAAAAGGTGCAAGCCAATCTACAGACATCTGAAGGAAAAGCATTCCAGACAGAAATTAGAAGCGTCCTCTAAAGTGAGGTGGTACTTGTTGTGTTCAAAGAACAGCAAGAAGAGATATTTGTACACCATGTTGAGAGCAGCATTATTCACTACAGCCCAAAAGTGGAAGCAACCCAAGTGTCCGCTGACAGATGAATGGATAAACAAAATGTAGTACATACGTACAATGGAATATTATTCAACCTTAAAAAGGAGTTTTGAAAGCCTAAAAAATTCTGACACTGGGGCTGGCCCAGTGGCATAGTGGTTAAGTTTGCATGCTCCACTTTGGCGGCCCAGGGTTCACAGGTTCCAATCCCAGGCAAGGACCTACACACTGCTCATCAAGCCATGCTGTGGCAGCATCCCACATACAAAACAGAGGAAGATTGGCACATATGTTAGCTAGCAATAATCTTCCTCAAGCAAAAAGAGGAAGATCAGCAACGGATGTTAGCTCAGGGCCAATCTTCCTCACACAAAAAAAAGAACAGCAAGGAGGCCAGTGTGGCCACAATAAACAAGGGGGAGTTCAGTAAGAGAGAAGATCAGAGGTAGCAGGGAATCAGATTGTATAGGACCCTGTGGAATAGAGAGCCTGACTTCACATTGAGTGAGATGAGAAGCTAACAGAGAATTCTGAACAGGAATGACATGCTCTGACTTATTCACAAGGATCATTCTGGCTGCTGTATGTAGAATAGAAGGAAGCAGGGAGACCAGGCAGGAGGCCAATGCAACAGCCCAGTGAAAGATGATGGTGACTTGGACCAGAGTGACAGTGGTGAAGGTGTGAGAAGGGGATGGAGTCCGGATATATATATACATATATTATATATATATATATATATATATATTTTTTTTTGCAGGGAAAGAGTCACTCTGAGCTACCATCTATTGCCAATCTTCTTTTTTTCCTTCCCAAAGCCCCAGTGCATGGTTGTATATCCTAGCTGTAAGTCCTTCTAGTTCTTCTATGTGAGCCACTGCCACAGCATGACAACTGACAGATGGGTGGTGTGGTTCTGCAACCGGGAAATGAACCCGGGCCACCGAAGTGGTGAGAGCACTGAACTTTAACCACCAGGCAATAGGGGCTGGTTCATGGATATATTCTGAAGGTAGTAACAACAAGATTTGATGACAAATTGGCCAAGGGGGATGAAAGAGTCAAAAATATCCCTGAGGTTTTGGGCCTGAGTAACTGGAAGAATGGAGTTGCTATAAACTGGAATAGGAAAAGCAACAGGAAGAGCAGGCTTGGGGGTGAGACCAGAAGTTGGGTTATGGACATTTGCTTATCAATGCCAAGTGCAGATGTCAAGTAGGCAGCTGGATTCTCATCCTAGGTCCCACCCCTCTAGAACTCTGCTAATTAAATGGTTCATCTAGAATCACAGATTACCAGAACCCAAGGTGACCCCAGATTACCAAGTACTTTTTCTTCATTTGACAGATGAAGAAGCGAATGCCCAAGGTCACATACTTAGTTAACAGCAGTTTGGAGAACTCAAGCCACTCAGTTCTCGAGTCAATGCTTTCTCCACCACACTATGTCCCTAATTTAAACTAAGGTATTACTGATTCATTAAACAAATATTTATCCAGCCCTAGACTTTGTGCTTTGGTGCCTGAATTAATGAGATAAGCAAGACAGACACAGTTCCTGTCCTTGTTGAGCTTACAGTTTGGTGGAGAAGATAGATATCAAGCAATCACTCAGGGGACTAGGTCAGCAACTCTGTAAGAGAGGTGCTAGGAAAGAGAATTAAACAGCTGTAACAGTTTAAGGCTGGAGGACCTAATCTAGACTGGGGGAAGGGCTTCTCCAACTGGTATTTAACCTGAGAACTGAAACATTACTAGGAGTTAGCCAGGCAAATAAAATGGGGTTTAGGGGAAAGAATCCAGGGAATCTGGCAGGCAGAGAACAGCATGTGCAAAGGCTCTGTGGCAGGAAAGTACTTGTAACTGAAAGAAGAAAGAAAGTCAGCTTGGCTAGAGCAAAGTGAGCATAGTGCAGCAAAAATGACAGAAAATAGGGCTAAGAGGTAAAATGAGCCAGGTATCATGAGGGACTTTGTAGGTGTATGTGAAAAGCACCCTAGGAACCTTGAGCTGCAGTTTATCTGAGTCTTGGCAGTACACCTTGTGATCCTCTGGGAACACCAGAGGATGGGAGGTCTCTAAGGAGCTGCGGTGAGGCCATCTCCCACTTGCCTCTTACCTCCCCTGGGAGGCTGCTATGAGACAGTTTCTGTCACCTTCCAGGATCTGACGAGGTATGGAGCTTTCAGCCAAGGACCCTTCAGACTCAAGCTGCAGATTTAAACCCACTTAGCTGCAACAGGGTACCCACAACTTGCGTGCAGCCATCAGCTCCTTTTGTTTTGGTGTCGTCCTTTTTGATGTGTGGGACTAGGACCCAGGGAACTGGCACCTTTGGCTTCTTCTTCCTGTCGCTGTCTATGTAAGTAATGAACCATCTGTACATGAGAGGGGCTTGTTGTACCTTTACTGGTCCAGTCAGTCAGGCCTTGACCTTGTCTTGTAAGTGTGTGTGAGCTTTACAGTAGGACATGTTAAATGTTTAACTTGATCCTAAAAGCAATGGGAAGTCACTGAAGGTTTAGGCAGGATCATGACTGAATCAGATTTGCATTTTCAAAAAAAAAAAAAAAAATCACTGCGGCTGCTCTGTAGATAATGCATTCAAGAGGGGCAAAGATACAAGAGGTTGATGGTGGCTTTTCATGTAACCTGTCCTCCAGGAAAGGTTTGTATTTTAACACTGGAGCACCTATTACATGCCAAGCAACAGGACACAGACACCAAGAAGAATAAGACAGTCCCTACACTCATATACCTTAGTCTGGCCAAGATCAGCATGTAAATGCAACTGACTGCGACCTACGTGAAGAAGGAAGCACACACCAAGGGCAGGAGGGCAGCAGAGGGAACAGTTAACTCTGCTTGGGATGCCTGGGCAAGGCTTCACTGAGCAGGGCTGTGGAGGATAAACAGGAGTTTGCAAGGCACTCAGAGGACAGACTGTATGTAAAAAGATACAGAATCATCAGGTTTAGCGTGCAGGAGCTACAAACCACTCAAAATGGTGGGGGGTAAAGACAAAGCAGATGATGGAAGGTCAGGCTGGAAACCCAGCAGGGCCGGGAGGGTGTGGTTCCATCCTAAATTATAACCTGTGGTTTACAAGAGGCAATGCAGCATAGTAGAAAGAACTTAGCTCTCGCTCTGAAGCCCAGCTCTACCATCTACTAGCCGAATGACCTCAAGTGGGTTTCACCTTAGCACCCAGTTTCCTCATCTGGAAAAAGGGAATAATAACTCAGTATTGTGTGAGGCATGAAACGACATGAATGGGCTCCCAAAGAATAGCAATTATTGTAAAATGCTACAAGCAGATTTCTTAAAAATAGTATTTACTAGGGTTTTTCCTATTTTAAAAAGTAGGACACACTTCATGGAGAAAATTTAGAAAACACATAAAACACAAAATATTATAGACTCCCTGAAGCCCGTCCAGGGAGACCTACCACCACTAACCCTTCACCAGACTCCCCGGCCTAATGCCAGGTACCCAGTGGTATTTAATACTCAGTGACTCCAAAAGAGGAACCAAGCACTAGTTCCATGCTGAATCTACCCCTCCTCACAGTCCCTGGCACCACGGAACCAACTGTACCCACACCAAACAGGTGTCATGGCTGAGGTTTCTAAGCAAAGACCATTATTAGTAATATTTAATACTTTCTATTGAGTGCCAAGTTATAAGCACTTTACATGGATGAAGAGCCCTCTTGTAATAATATAAACCCCCCTGAACAGATGAGGAAATTGAGGGCTGGAGGAAGGTGGTAACTTGCCCAAGTTCCCCTGGAGAGTGAATAATAACACGAGCATTCAAACGTAGTCTAGCTCTAAAGCCCAAACACTGAACCCTCCAAGTGTCTGCTGGCAATTCTAAGCATGGATCTGGACATGAATGAATTAAAGAAATCAATACAATCAAAATGGAATAGATGCCAAACCGTTGACAGCGGCCATCCCTGGAGGGTAAAATTTTGGAGACATTTTAACTTTTTATACTTATGTAATTTCGAACCTTTAATACTGTACATATAGTAGTTTTCGAAATCAGAAAAATTATTCTTAAAGAAATATAAATAATTGTTTTCTAAGCACCACACTGCTTTCTACAACTTGCAGTCTACCTCAGATTATTAAAAAGCAAAAGAATGAAGGCAGATTTTTTCAAAGAACATTGAATGCTCCCCCTCACTATACAAAAGTAACTGGCAGAAATCTTAAAGATTTACAACATAAAGTGTTAGCAAGGAAAGAGTAACCTCGAATTTTCGGATTAGAGAATATTCACAAAGTCTTCTCAGTGGCAATAGCTACTAAAACTTAGTACATTGTGACCGAGCCACTCCGCTTCCCCGTATCCGCCTTTACCACACATGTGCACAAGAAGGCAGCCACAAGAAGGCTCACTGCACCATTAAGTAAAATATTTAAAAAATTACAAACAACCTAAATGTCCATTTATTATTTTTTTTATTTTTGTGAAGAAGACCAGCCCTGAGCTAACATCTGTTGCCAATCCTCCTCGTTTTTGCTGAGGAAGACTGGCCCTGGGCTAACATCCGTGCCCATCTTCCTCTACTTTATATGGGACGCCGCCATACCATGGCTGACAAGCAGTGCGTCAGCTGGCACTCGGGATCTGAACCCGCGAACCCCAGGCTGCCAAAGTGCGAACTAAACCGCTGCACCACTGGGCCGCCTCCTCCATTTATTTTTTTAAAGTTACATCTATCCATTCTGTGGAATATTATATAATACTTTAGGAAAAATCTCCCAGATTCACCATTAAGTTGTAGATAAAATGCACCACAGGTTGCTGGAACCCTCTGTCTTTCTGGGTGCACATATTGTATGCATGTCTACACCCAAAAGGACAAACCCCACTGACCTGCTGTCGCTCCTGGGGATTCAGGGAAGTGTAAGCAAGGGGTGGTAGAAAAGGAGGATTTCAGTTTTGTCAGCAGTGTTCAAATCTTTATAAGAATGTTCTCATTGCTGCTTGTATGATTATAAATACATGTATTATTGTACATATTTTTTATTTGAATTGTAAAATTTTAAAAGCATTGGAAGGAAATATATCAATTAACAGTGGCTATCTCTGGGTAGGGGTGGAGTATTACAAATAATTATAGGTAGATATTTTTATGATATCCTTTATACCTCTGTATTTTCCAAGTTTCCTACAATGGGTAATTACCTTTATAAATAAGAAAAAAAGGTAAAAATTAATTTGACCTTAAAAATGGATATTACTGAGTCTTATAATATGCTGCCCACTGTGGTTGGGGTATAAGTAGTCCAGTGCAGTATTATTTAAAGAAAGATGATGATTTAGGCATATTTTTAAAAAATAACCTCCTGGCGTTTTCTTTTTATTTCCTAAGTCCAAAAGTAAAACATAGTCAATGCTCAGTTCTCAACCTGGCCCCAGGGCCCAGAGACACTCCCGAGATCACCCATAAGGCCATCCAACCCAGATGTCACAACACCCAGGAAATGAGAAAATTGTTTCCCATACTTAGAGCCCAAGTCTCAGCCTTGTGAAATTCTCACGGTAAATACCAGCCCTTATCTAGAAGAGATACTTTCACTAAGCCCTCACCCTCCACTTTCTCAGGAACAAAGGGGACGAGGGCAGGACCAAGGCAGCCTCAAGGCAGAAAACCTCTCTTCAGCAACCTCCATAAGCCCCTGATTCCACACGATTAGGCCAGGAAGCTCATTTTCTTCCAGAAGGCCTATTGCACTACCGGACAGTTCTAATATCTCACACCAACAACAAATGCTTCTTATACTGAACTGAAAACATGCCTCCATTATCAGAGTACAGATTCCAGCATCCGAGACCTGGGTTCAAATCCCAGCTCTGCCCCAACAAGCCGTGTAACCTGTGTGGTTTTATTTAACCCCTCTCAACATCACTTTTCTCATCTGTAAATGGGATACCACCTTTGCAGGCTGCAGTGAAGATTAAAGGTGAGCACCTATGTGAAAGCACCCAGCCCTGCGCCTGACACATGACAAGCCTCACCTCCCAGCCCTGTCCTTTGGAACCAGATCAAAGGAGCTTAGTCACTCTTCCACACTTCAGCCCTTCCAAACCTTGAAAATCATAATCGTGTCTTCTCCATTCTCAGCATCCCTATGGCACTTCTCTGCTGCAAAACAACTCCCTAATTCTACACTTGGGTGGGAGTCTCCCATCAGGGTGACCAGTAGCCAGATGCCCTCAGATTTGTTTTGGAATAAAGAGCTGCTAGTTGTCACACTGCTCTGTGCCAGCTACTCTGGTAAACCTTGCTGTACAGAGCTCAGCCTCCTTAACTGCCCTGAAAATGCAGGGGCCCAGAGACAGGACATGGCCTGCCCAAGGTCACACAACTGGGAACCTGCTGAGCCCATGCCCTTCTCACTGCTGCAGACAGTGTCTCCCAAACTCCGCTCGGGCCCAGCAGCTAGGTGGGCACAGTCCTCCGCGGGGGCTCTCAGTCCCAACTGCTGAACCAGAGAGCCTTTGGTGGAGTCTGGCTCCTTGGTCTGAGGGTGCCCTCTCCCTTACTGGATGGATACACATCTCCAGGGCTCCCAAGGAGTAAAGGAGGCTATGCTGATCCTGCATTTAATGACACAGAACAAACTCTGAAGGAAGGAACGTACCCAAAGTGGACCCCATGGGGGAGCCAGGCAAGAAATGAAACAAAATGAAACTGTGCCAGGCAAGATCACAAAGGTTATCTGATGTCACCCTTCCAACAACTGTCCCAAGTGGGATTGTTACAGGTAATTCTGTCCCTTGTTTAGATGAGAAAATGGAGACTCAGGCAGATGAGAACATAAATTCCACTAAAATGTTAAGCTCCATGTGGGCAGAAAATTTGTCTAATCTGGTCACCACTGTATACCCAGAGCCTAGGACAATGGCTGACGTACAGAAATTCAAGAAATACTCAGTGATGAAATGAATGAAGCCAGAGTCATTATTTGAACACAAGTCTCTTCATTGTGCTTTCAAAATCAAATTGTGAGTGCCCCTGGCAGAGGCTGTCCTGAGCCACCAGTGCGCATTCACAGGGTCAAAGCACATGGGAAACGGGTCTACTCTGTGGCATGTCACGTGCACACCCACTCAGAACTCTGGCTCCCCACTCAACCAAGGTCAGGCATGTTGTTTCCTTTTCCCAGAGGACGGAGGTCATCCCTTGGGACCACTTGCATTCAGAGAACAGTCCACATCAAAGGGACTAACATATTCTCAGGCAGGAGGCCAACCTGGTGGGCCAGTCTGACCTTCTGTACATCCTGTAAAGCAGGGCATATGCTAGCACCGCCTTAGAGAACCACGTGTCAGTGGGCACCAGCACTTGGAGCAAGCTGAGGAGCAGAAGGTGGCTGAACTGTCCCAATAGGCTGGGCTCCTGGAGGAGGCCTGGTCTCTTGGGGCAGCTGCTTCAGCAAGAGACAGAGATGTCACCAGCCCCATTCTGACCTGTCGAGTGTGTGCAAACACTCCAACCCTACTGCCAACTCACAGAAAGGACATCCACTCTAGAGCTGGATGGATCTGGCTTAGAATCTCAGACAAGACTCTTCATCTCTCTGAGCCAGTTTTCTCTTCTGTAAAATGGGAGTAAAAGAGCAGAGATTTTGCAAAGATTAGGAAGAATGCATTGCTTGCAAATGCAGACAGAAAAGTCTGGAATGATAAACACAAAATTCCTATCAATGGTTGCCTCTGGGGACTGGAATGGAGGGAAGGAAAGAGAGCTTTTATGAATATATTGCATTCTTTAAGGAAAAAAATATATGAAAAGCAGAGAGCTCGCTAGCTGGGTTCCTGACAGGCATTCAATAAATGCAAGCTGCTGTTACTCAGTTCTCCTGGGAGAATCAGATGCTACTACTAACATACCACCTGCCTGTGTACTGCAGAAAGGACCATGGGCTGCTGTTTTCCAATATGCCCTCTACACCCTTCCCAGCCACCACACAAAGACCAGGAGAAAAGGTCTGGCCTATCCACTCATTCTGTCCTTGAATGCCTAACACGGAGTCATCCAACCTACACAGGCCCTGCCCAGTGGTGGGGAACGCACTACCATATGAGGCAGCCCATTTCACCAGCAGGATGACTTCAAGGTCTCAGGTCGGGTAAGACCCCTGGTTCCTCAGCAGCCTTCAGGCTCACAGCTCTTAGCAATGAGCTGCCTAGCCCTTCCTGGCAGGGAAGCCTCAGGTCGGCTCTGTCTAGGTGGGCAACACAGGAATGCATGTCAGTTAACACCCTCCTAAGAAGCATCTCCCCACATCGCCACTGCTTCTAACAATTTTCTCCCACCCCTGGTAGGCGATGCCTGGCACCTCTCCTAAGACCCAAAGCTAAACAATTCCCTCCCACCAGGAGGCAATCAGCTAGCTTGGTTGCTATGCAACTGGCAGGCACAAAAGTGATGCAGTCTTTTTCAGAGGTTTGGAAAGGGGGCAGGGAGCTGCATCTTTCCAAGTCACAGCTTCTAAATGGGATCCAAGGCAGTAGGGGGTTCCTTTAAGGAATTAATTGGTTGATAGATTCACTCATCTGCCTAATTCTTCCTTGCTGCTAGTGTCAGCAGCAGAGACTCCAGGCACTGTGAACTGCATACAAATCCCCAGCCCTGCTCTGGCCCCTGGGCAGCAGCTACGCACCAACACACTTAGGAAGGCGTCCTCTGCAAACTCAATAGGCAGCCTGTGAAGCTGACCCACAGGTCGGTCAAGGAATAAAGCTGCCTCTGTGAGACCCACACCTCTAGCCACTCCCTCTCAAGCTCTGCTGGGGCAGGAGGCAATCAAGGCTTCAAATAGACATACATCTAAACAGGACAGGGAGCCAACTGAACTGTGTCCCCTCTATCTAGCCTACTCCACAGAGCTCTAGCTTCTACCCTCTACCCCCGGGGAGTACTCTGAGGAAACAGTTTGGCTGAGTGGTAAGAAGCCTGGGTTGTATAGTCAAACAAATCTGCACTCAAAATCTGGCTCTGCTGCGTAAATAGTTGTGACCTCAGACAAACTATTTAACCTCTTTAGGTCTCAGTTTCAACATCATGAAAATAGGCTAATGATACCTACTTCTTAGGGTTGTTGTGAAGGACAAATGAGGCAGCATTTGTAAAACAAGAGTAGTTCAGTGACTGGTACAGCAGGTCTGACTGCTCAGTATTGGTATCTCTAATGCTGACAACGATGTGGGGCAGACTAACATGCCACCACGACGTCCAAGCTCCAGGATGGGCCAGACTGGATTTAGCCCCACCAACACCCTATCCCCTCCTTGCTTCAGTCCAGCGTGTTACAATTATTAAGTGATTTCTTCCTCATAAAGAGCATATAAGCTCTTTCACAGGCAGGGCCCTTGTCTTAACCCAGCTCTACACTCTCTCAGTGAACAATAAAAACCTCAGTAACAACACAAATGTCCAGCAGAAGGTGAAGGAGCCCAGCTACGGAGCACTGAAGTGTGGGGGGTTAAAGGAACTCCTAAGACCTCTTTGGTCCCTCCCACAACTGGCCATAGAACTAAGCTCCCAATTGGAAACTCTCCATCACTGCAGTGTGAAAGCAGAAATACTCCTCCTGGGCCTAAATTCCCCAAGGGCCGGGACTTTTATATTTACTGCAAATGTAATTCTAGAGCTCATTTTCCCAATGTTGCCCTTCAACTCAGAGAATGAAAAACAGGAAACCAGTGGATTCATTTCTACCTCTTCTTCCAACTCTCTTAGAGCAGTATCCAAAAGGTTTTCCTGAACAACTACTACATACCCAAAATCCCCAGAGATAGGGGAGGAACAAGCAATTTCCCTACAGCCAGTCTTTTTTAAACATATGAGCTGAGGATAAATGCTAGGGCAATGGAAGCTGTAAGCATTTCCAGGGCTGGAAATAGAGACTAACATTCACCAAGTGCCTATACCCTGTGCCAGATTTGCCCCAAGTACTTTATATACAGAGTCCATTCAATATTCACAACTGTCCTGTGAGGCAGAAAGTACTGTGCCCATTTCACAGATGAGGAAACTGAGGTTCTGGGATGTTAACTATTTTGCCCAGGGCCACACAGCAAAGATGGAATTCCAGACCTGGCTCCAAAGCTGCTGCCCTTTCCTTTGGCCCAAGCTTTGCAGAAAGAACCCCAGAAAACCATTCTCCATGCCTTTTAGGACTCCCAAAATAAAGAAGAGCTTCTACAGGTTCATTCTGGAACAATCTGAGGAAAAAGTCTGCCCCATTCTCAATGTTAGAAAGGGCCTACTCCTAGAATAAAATCAGAAACTATTCACAAATTTTTATAGTAAATTAAAGTTTAAAGAACTTTTCAAATATTACTAGGCCTTCAGGACCCCCCCTTAATGGAAAGGTAGCTATTAATTGTCCCATTTTGCAGATTGTAACCTGAGGGCCACAGACCATTGAGACCCTGCTTGAAGTCATGTGATAAGTCTGTGGCAGAGGAAGTCTCCCTAAGGTTCCTGATATTCTGTGTGCTGCTTTTTAAAGACTGCAAGCAGCCTCCCTGGAGTCCCCTCTCTCCTTTATGCTGAGAGGCCCAGAGCCCACCACTGCCTTCCAAACCAATGTGGGAAAAACCAGGTATGTCAAAGAAAGCTAGAGCCAACGAAGACAGCCACTCAAGCATCAACATTCATTTTAAGTACTTCCCAGATGGGCCTTCTTAGAGACACCAGGTGCCAGAATAAGGCCAGACACAGAACAGGGCTCACTTTAGACGTGATACTCATACTCAAGTGAGGGATACTGGGCAAGACACCTGATCCCATCCAGCTTCCTCACCTGTGAAATATAGGTACTTGTGGAGAGTTGATCAAAGGATCAAGAATTTATAAATGAGCTTTGGCCCTCACTGAAATTTTACAAGTACTATGCAAACACACGACCACTGAATTCAAGTTCCCCCATCCCTCAGTTGCTCAAGCCCCAAACCTAGGAGTATCATCCTTAATTATTCCCTCTCCCTCACATTTCACATCCAATCCATCCGCCTCCAAAATATCTCCACTACCAGAACCCTAGTCGCAGACACTGTCACCACACACTGGATATTCCAACAGCCCCCACTGGTCTCCCTGCCTCTTTTGTCCCTCTGTGGTTCATCATCCATGCAGCAACCTAAATTATTTTTCTCAACCATAAATCAGATCCTGTCACTCCCTGGCTTAAAACCTTCCAGTGGATTTTCATTACAGTTGGAGTAAAACCCAATTTCCTTAGCAGAGCCTCCACGACCCCTGCCCCCATCTCTTGCTCAGACCTTCCTCGCAACACCTCAGCCACAATGGCCTTAATTCTTATCCTCAACACACTAAGTTCATACCTATCTCAGGTGCTTTGCACATGCTGCTCCTTCTACTTAAAGTCTCTCCTCCCAAAATGCTGAAGGGCTGCCTTATCATTTAAGTATCAGCTCAAAGGCCACCTCTTCTGAGAGGCCTTCCTCAACCACCCCAGTTAAAGCGTTAAAGCCATGCCACATCCCACCTCTGCTCTACCACTCTATCCTATTTTACCTTCCTCGTAGCACTCAGCAGCTACAATTTTCTTATTTGTCTACTTGTTTATTTTCTGTTCCCCAGAACTACAATAAAAGCTCCACTATTCTTGTGCACTCCCAGTGTCTAGAACAGTGCTAGGCATATATAATAAGCTTTCAATAAACATTCTGGGAACAGCTGGTTCAAAAGGCAATTGTGTGCTCCCCTAGTCCTCAAGACGGTGATTCTCAAAAGAAAGAAAAACAAAAAATAAAAAGGAAAAAAAGAAAAGAAAAAAAAAAACCATGGTGATTCTACTCCCTCTGCCCAAATTTGAGTTTGGAAGTTTGTTTACTCATCCATTCAATCATTCATTCATTCACTCAATTCAAATCAACAGTTAACTATAGGACACCTGAAAAGGTACCATAATGAACATGCAACCAGAATGATCTGTTTCATAATTCAAAGTAAGATTTTTTTACATGGTATTTTACACAGAATTTTGCCCAACCCCTCTTATTTACCATCCATAATCATTTGCATAAAAATAAATAATAAAAACCAGAGAGTAAACATGGCTTTTCAAAACTTTCACCTCCCCTGTCTTCAGTGTTTCTAATCTCACTAGCTGGTAGCAGATACTGTCAAATAGAACACTTTCAACTTAAAGAGCACTGTTCCCAGGTTACGGAGCATTAATGGTGCCCTGGTGGACAGGCTAAGTCTTGATGCCACAACGAAGCTGGATAATGCAGTTGCTAGGACCTCGGGCTTTGGAATAGAAAGGTGCAGAGTCAAATCAGATCTGCTAACAACTAGGGACAAGGCCCTAAGCAAGTGTATTTTATTTTGCTTAGTAAACAATTATATAGCACTTACTAGGTACAGACAGGTTTCTAAGTACTTTGCAACTCTAATATGATTATTAGATAAGTCAGATGTTCTATTACTATCTATTACAGATGAGGAAAAAGGCACAGAGAGGTGAACTAACTGGCCCAAAGTCACAGCTAGCAAGTATTAGAGTCAACATTCAAATTCAGATAGTGTGATGCCAGAATCCATGCTAACCATTCCTCTCTAATCCTGTTTCTTCCTCCATAACACAGGGGTAATAGGTCTGCTTTATCTCACAGAGTCACGTGCGACTACTGGCACACAGTAAGGTAAATATGAGTTACTCTTAGTGATATTAGTAACTGCCATCATTCTATTATCTACCTTCACCTTTGGTCCAGCCAAGGGCAGAAGAAAAATATTTCGGCTGAGAAGCTCTCCAAGGCCCTCTGCAGTAGAATACATTAGAATATAGTGGAAGTTCCATGAGAACAAGAATTGTCTGCTTTCCTTATCATTGTATCCAGAGGAAGCACTGGGCGCTCAGTAAATATGTGGTGAATGAGGTAGGAATAAATTGAATGCATGGCCAGGGTTCTGCAGATATGACAACTAAGGTAGTACCATCACTTCTCAAAACACAAAAGAGGTAAATTTACAACGTTCTCAGAGGACAGTTTTAGCTGGCCATAACTTAAGATAGCTGACTACTGGGAGGCAGTGTGCTATAATGCTGTTCATTCATCTTACCTGAATGAACAAACAAGGAGACTTGGATTCTAATCCTGACTCTGCTACTGGAAGTCACCCAGGCTCTCAAGGTCTTGGATTGTCCATCTGTAAAAGAGGAGGCTGGACCACATGATGATCATAAAAAAATATATTCTCCTTTCTCATCACTTTATTTCAATCATTGTAACAATCTGAGTGGAAGCCAATTACCAAGTACTCAATAAATGTTTGTCAACGAAGATCCATCACCAACTGACAGATGAGAAAACTGCGATTCAGAAGTAACTTGCTCAAAGTCACAGGGTCAGGGTAGAATATGAACTATGGCCCAAATCTCTCTCTATACCAGTCTAACACTCAAGCTTTCCAAGATCCTTTTTCAGTTAAAAAAATACCGTGATAGGGGCCAGCTGGTGGCGCAGCGGTTTAGTTCGCGCTTGGCAGCCCGGGGTTCGCGCGTTCGGATCCCAGGCGCCCACGGACACACTGCCTGTCAGCCAGGCTGTGGCGGCATCCTATATAAAGTGAAGGAAGATGGGCACGGATATTTGGCCAGGGCCAGTCTTCCTCAGCAAAAAGGGGAGGATTGGCAACAGATGTTGGCTCAGGGCTGGTCTTCCCCACAAAAAAAAAAAAAAAATACCTCTCCTCCAAGCTTAATAAATCTGTAATCATTTATCTTAACAAATAATCTTGCCTGACTTCGCAACATCTTGGGACAGAAGGATCAGGAAAAAAACAACTATTTCCACATTTTTAACCCATACAATCAAAAGATCTGAACAGATGATTAGGGCAAACCCCTTGTCTTTGCCCAGAGTTGAGAGATCAGAAGTATTGTAAGTGGCCGGCCCAGTGGCATAGCGGTTAAGTTCGTGTGCTCCATTTCAGCGGCCCCAGGTTCGCAGGTTCGGATCCCAGGCACAGGCTGACACATTGCTTGTCAAGCCAGGCTGTGGTGGCGTCCCATAAAAAGTAGAGGAAGACAGGCATGGATGTTAGTTCAGGGCCAATCTTCCTCAGCAGAAAAAAAAAAAAAAGAGGAAGATTGGCAACGGATGTTAGCTGAGGGCTGGTCTTCTCACACACACACACACACAAAAGAAGTATTTTAAGATAAATGATGATTTCACTTTAACCCATATGGTTTAAATTTAAGCAATTGTGATAAAAAAGCTTGCTTATTTTTTTTTTTTTTGTGGGGAAGACCAGCCCTGAGCTAACATCCGTCGCCAATCCTCCCCTTTTTGCTGAGGAAGACTGGCCCTGAGCTAACATCCGTGCCCATCTTCCTCCACTTTATATGGGACGCCGCCACGGCATGGCTGACAGGCAGTGCGTCGGCGGGCACTCGGGATCCGAACTCGCGAACCCCGGGCTGCCAAGCGCGGACTAAACCGCTGCGCCACCGGGCGGCCCCTGCTTGCTTTATTTTTATTAACAAAATACATGCTTGATATTGAACCTTTGAGTATAAAACCTTCTTAGAGCTGTCAAGTTAGGAGTGAAACAAACCATCTGGCAGTCACAGTCAATTTTCTAGATGATTCATAACAGGAGAGTCAAGGTCAAACTGTTGAGTCTCTTTCTCTCCCATTTAGTAACTGAAAGGCAACTAATTGTGAGCTTAAAATACTCCATTCTGGTGCTCTCACAAATACAAATGTCAGCTCAAGCATCACACTCCGGCTCAGAAAGTTCTATGAGGACAGGCTGCCATGAAGGATAATAGAGGGGTAGTAAATAAGGCAGATGCTCAGGCCACAGCACTTCGGTGACACAAAGCAAGAACTTTCATCTACTTTCTAACAGTTTCATCACCTATCAAATAAGAATAATCACCTCACCAGACGAGTAAACGAATCAAATGATGTGATAAAGAATTAAAAACAGTCTTGCAATCTTGTGCAAAGGTGAGAGACTACTGTTATCATTACTATTTACTACGTCTGGGCCCAGAAGATCCCCTTGTATTCTTGGCTATACTGTTATGTTCTGCAGGATCCTCACAAGATGTAATAGGGTACTAGTTTCTTCTCCAGACTCCAGGCCTGCCAACCGTAGATGCACCTGGCTAGCAAGTCTCTGCTGCTGAGAGATGAAAAGCGAGGCCTTCAGGTTCTGGGTTCAGCGGGCTCAACAAGGACCGCGCCCCCCAGTCACCTTGTCCTCACCTTGAGGAACAGAACGGAACCCTACGAGAAAGGACAGTGCGGGCCTCAAAAGGGAGAAAGAGGTGCCTCCACTCTTCACCTGGCCGCCGCTGCTTGGGCCCACGCTTCCCGTCGAGCGTGGTCTGGGCTCGGAGAGCTGACTGAGCCGGGGACGCCTTGACCTCGGGCGCCGGAGGAGCGGCACGGGCACTGAGCCCGCGGTCGGGACAGGTACACAAAAGTCGGCCGGAGGTTGGGCCCGCCTCGCCCTGCCTCGCCCACAGCCGCAGGCACAGCAGGAGGCACCCCGCCCCCGTGAAACCCGAGGGCCCTGAGCTCGCTCACCTGCAGCCGGGTCACCAGTAGGCTGTAAGGCGCCATTTTGTGCACTGACAAAGATGAGGTCGCGTGAAAGTGACGTGCCACACGGCGCCTTTAAAGCCTTCGGACAGGGGGCGTGGCCTGAAGAGAAATGCGTCACGGTGAAGGCGGGGCCTCCACAGAGGCGCCAGAGCCCTGCGAGCGCAGTGGGCGGAGCTCCCGAACACGGGAGAGGGAAAAGAGCTGCATGAAAGTAAATACAGGGCACAACGGTGTCTCATCGGAGTGCACATTGCAGCTTTGCACTTTGCAATTTGTCTCTTCCATCCAAACCTGAGAAAGGTTTTTTTTTTTTTTTAATGACTTTCACTCACCTGCCAGGACCTGGCTCCCCAGCTACAACGGAAATTCGTTTTTGGAGCTTAAGGGTTTTGATCGCGCGAGACCGAGCGGGGCTTGGTGCAAAGATCGTAACCGCCGATGGAAGGCTAGAGGACCAATCACGGCGACCAGGAGGCAGCAACAATAGGGGTTAAAGGTCGGACGGAAGTTTCCGAAGCTTCCGGTGGCCGACTTGAGTGGGAGCTATGGCTAAACATCACCCGGACTTGATCTTTTGCCGCAAGCAGGCGGGTGTCGGTGAGACGGCTTCCTGCTCCCGGCTGTCTGGGTGGGGGTGGTGTTAGGAGCTGGAGAGTCGGGGGTTCCCATCTTCTTTAGGGTCTTGCTTCGGAGGCGCCACGTTTCTCGCCTCACGGTTGGTAGTGTAGGAGCGCGCGGGTTTGTGGCCTCGGATGAAAAGAGGGCGGGGGCGCGCGTGCTGGGAGGAGGCAGGTGGCCAGGGTGGGGCCCGGAGAAACTCTCATTGTCCAGGACCTGGGAGGGTCTTCAAGAGGGTGTGGGTTTGGTTCGGATCGAAGTTTATGAGGATAAGATGAATAAGATCCCTCAGATCTCACTGCTGTCCCTGCTCCTGTCCCCACACCAAGCTCGAGGATGTTTTTCTCCTCTTCGTCAAAACCCTAATTCTAATTATACTCTGTACTGTCTTTGATCTTGCAGCCATCGGAAGACTGTGTGAAAAATGTGAGTGGAACATGCCCTCCCAAACACCCCACCCTCCCACTTACAGTTTCTGTGGAGCCAGCAAGCGGGCATTTCCAGTGGTGCCACAAAGAGGGGTTTGAGTTGATGTGCCTGGAAGCATGTGGACGCTGAATGCCAGGCTGCAACAAAGGCCCCTCCACTTCCCCACTCCAACTTGCACGTTTTAGACGCTATGTGTAGGTTTTGAGACAATCTGTAGCTTTGGACAGCTAGTACCGTGACCCCATCCCCAATACACAGATTTTTGCGGGTAATTATACAGACTTATCATCTACCAGGTGCTGTTCTAAGCTCTTTATGTATTAGTTGATTAACTTTTCCTGTCTGTTGTGGGGATTGAGATGGACACCAGCTAAGTCAGGTTTTGTGATGCCAAAGCAGAGGGCCCTAAAGTCACTGTCAGAAGGAAACTGGTGTATTTCCCCATAGTAGGAGGAGGGCAAAGGACTTGAGGAGGTACTTGCCAATAGGCGTAAATCCATTCTCTTTTCTTTGCAGGTGATGGCAAGTGTGTAATCTGTGACTCCTATGTGCGTCCCTGCACCCTGGTGCGCATATGTGATGAGTGTAACTACGGCTCTTACCAGGGGCGCTGCGTGATCTGTGGAGGCCCCGGAGTCTCTGATGCCTACTACTGTAAGGAGTGCACCATCCAGGAGAAGGATGTGAGTGTATACTGAGCTTCCCGTCTGATCTTTCCTCCTTTTGTTTAGTAACACATTGCCATCCACAGCAGACTCCTATGATCTGTGGAGATGACTATGTTCAGCTAGTCACATAGGTTATAATTTTTTCAAGTTCTGTGAGCCAAACTGGGTGTAGTCCAATAAAAGGCAGTTATTTTGCATCAAGGGCAAAATGCAAGAGAAGCAAATCTTTGTCAACACCAGCAATTTGGAGAGCCCTCTCTCTATTCTTTTGATTTCTCTCTGATTATTTTTATTCAGAAACAACATCCTGCATTTTCTAAGTCCCAGCACAGTGCATGGTATGTAATAGCCACTCAGTAATTCTCTTTACTGTCATTAAGAACTGTTTGGGTGGATGTGGTGACATTTGAATTTGGGACAATTCAAGGTGATTTCAGTTTTAAGCAGCTAAAGAATGCCTTTGGTTTGATATTGCAGAGTTGATTGTGATTCTATCTCATGACATTTTTGCCCCTGGACATTGTGTGGTGGCAGTGGCTAGTTATTCAACTCCTTGAACCAAATGCCAGGATAGAGGGCTTGTGGATTTATGCCAAAGGCAAGTTTTACCATTTTTCTTTAGGTTAGAAGCAGCAGGCATCTTAGGGAGAAAAAAACCCATGGATTAGCTTTTTTTCTTCTTATGACACAATAAAAGGAATTGTGATATAGTACGAGGTGGCTAATAGACGATATCCATTTACCTAATCTAGGATAAGGCAAAAGATATATAGTCCCATGAGCAAAGAGTAGGTAGTTTATAGATGGTATCTCCCTTATTCTTCACAAGAACTTTGTTAAGCAGAGATTATCATCATCCCCATCTTACACTCCCTTACCCTACTGATAAGTGGCAAGCACAGGCTGTCTGACTAAAGCTAGTGGTGTCCCCATTACACCATGTTGTCCTTGTGTAAGTCCTTTTGGTCGGATGTGCCCCTGTTGAGGAGAAACAACCCAACCACCTCAGCAGTCTCTACATTTGGCCAGAAAAGACTGTTTCTTACACCATTGAGTCTTATTTAGGGAGATGAGAAGGGTCATAAATACTGAAAACATAATTTCAGTTGGTGAGTTGAACATTCTCCTGTCCTAAACTCTGATGTGCATTTCCCTTTGACTGTCAAATCATATCCTGCTTGATCTGATCCACCAGCTAGGTTATATTCCTTCAGAGAAAGGACGTTGGTTTATGTATTTGTGTCTCCTTTTCCCCAGTTCTTGGTACAGAGCCTGACATGTATTGTTGGCATGGTCCACATTTTTGGTGCTGCCCTATAAGTCATCCATAGGAGTTCCCCCTACAGAGGGTCTGGTACATAGTAGGTGTGTGGTAATTATTTATAGTCTGTAAGCATGAAACCATGGTAGGACCACAGCAGTGAAGAGAAAGTACGAGCAGTTCTTAAAACTAACTAAAGATTCTATTAAGGACAACATTTTCTTGGACTTTTGCAGGTTTGTAGCTAGAGTTCTTATTTGGAATAAGCTTGCAACCAGACAGTGCTTAATAAATGTTAATTGCTGTCTGACGCGTCTGCGTGTGGTGTGTGACCTGAAACCTTTGGATCCTTGTGCCTCATTCTGTCCCTCGGAATTATTCTAGACGTCACGTCCCCCACTTCACATTATACAGGAATGTTCTGAGGATATTTGAGATGGCATCTAGCTCACATTTACTCAGCAGTAGTTTCCAAGGAACACAAAGCAATCCAGTGACATGATCCAGCCTCTCAGCCTTACAGATCATCCTGTAGATTAAGTGCCTGAGACTTTTTCCTATGCAGAAATCTTCCTACAACCAAAACAACCCAGTCACTGTTCTCCTCTTCCCACAACTTTCATAATTTATAAGGGAATTAGACCAGTAAACTAAGCTGGATGTTCTCTATAGGTTTTCAAAGCTTCAGGAATACTCAGGAGTCGGGGGTCATATCTGCGGGTGTTGCTGCCAGAGGCCTGATTTGTAGTTTCTTATAGCGCAGCCTCACATTGATCCCCTTAGCCCTTGATTCCTTTACTTACCATTTTCCTCAACTCTCCCAGCCAGAAAACAAGAAAAAAAGCAGCTAATATTTATGGAGTTCAGGCTATGTACCAGGTACTGTGCTGAATATTCTTTTCCAAAAGTTCTACATGATGCAGATGAGGAAACTAAGGCTTAGAGATCTTAAGCAACTTGGCCCAAGGTCACATGGCTAATAAATGGCAGATCTGGGACTAGAAACCAAATCTAACTCATTGTTTCGTAACATTTTTTTTCATTATTGCCCCCCTAAGAGAAAAGCTACAATTTAAATTAAATTAAATTTTCTCTCTGACAAGAGGAATTAAATATTAAGGAATAAGATTTTGTTGGGTAAGGACGAGCTTTAGATCACAAACCACTGTAATATCAAAGATGTTTTCATCCCCTTTGAGGATGCGTGGTTTAACTCAAATCAGGGTGGTTAAGGACGTGCCCCTCTCTCTTGTTATTTCTTCCATTCTCTTCTCCCCATTTAAGTGAACAGCAGAGCAGTTAGATAGATGCAAGAGATATTTGATACTTTTCAAAGTTAATTCACAAATTTATCATTCTCTACAACTTCCTAAGCCATGGGCAGGTTTCAGTCTTTGCCTCTGGGAAGCCATGTTGGGAAAAAACCCACACTGGGAAACAGAAGGCCCATGTTCAAGTTTTGGCTTTGCTATCAGCATGCTGCATGTGGCTTTAGGGAAACCTCTACAAAAAGGAAGTAATAATTCCTGTTACCCATGGATGTATTTATTGAGAGTTTGAAGGTCTTTAAAAATAAAAGTTTCAGGTAGAAAATGTGATACTGTTGTTCAGGCCCCAAACCAGTGTCCAGTCTGTTTTTTACATCATCGTTACTCATTAAACAGTTTCTGAAAGTGAACAAGTTTTCACCTTTTAGCTTCTGTTAATAACCCAGGTCTTGCCACTGGCACCTGTTCATAATTCTTTGCTACCATTTGTAAGAAATAGAGATGTGGACCCATTTTCAGTCAGTGTTTTTTTCTGATCTCAAAAATTTTAAGTTGCCTTTTCCTGCATTTCAATTCTATACAGATTTCCCTTTGATATGTTACATTTTGGTGCATGATTAGTGTTGGTTTTAAAGTATTACTTGAAAGTCCTGGGTTTTCATCACTGGTGCAGTATAATTTTTGCAGTTTGCTTTCCTGCCATAGAAGTGGGCCTGACACACAGCCCTCCTCAGGCATTGAGTTCCCCTTGCTGGTTGCTGCAGAAGCCCAGCTTAGGGCTCTCCTGGCAATGTTTTAGTGCACTTGTTTAGTATAATGGAAACAAGCATTTGGCAGTCTAGTGTCTATGTTTTTGTGAAATTTTAGAAATTAAGTGGCCAGAAAATGTATTTACCATGGGCATTCAATTCAAGCCACAGCTGCCTAAAATAAAAGCTTCCTCTGCTAGGAATAGGGAACTCAGTCAGTCCTCGGGGAGGACCGAGAAAGGGTGAAATCTGTAGTATTCAGGCATACAGTTGCTAAAAGAGCTACTGCCATTAGGGAGACATTTGCAGGTATTTTTAAAATATCTTCTAGCTCAACTCACAAATATTCTCCTGTACCCTCCTCCAAGGTTTCATAACAGACCTTCCATCTTCCTTGTCGTGCTCTCCAACAGGCATATTCAACAAAAGCCAACCAGTTCCAGTGTGCACATCCTTACCTCTCACAGCATTGGTAGAATTTGGGAACAACCATGAGACCCATGGGAGTTGTGTAGAAAATAAAAAAACGGGAGTTTAGGCAAGAAAATAGAAACGTGTGCGTCAGTGAGAGAAAATGCCATAAAACCCAAGGATCTGATAATCTAATGCATTAGTTTTCCAAGGTTTTTTTTAATATTTTCTGTCTTCAAAGAGTATCTGACTCAGAAGCTGTGTGTGCATGTTAAGTTGGACCATTATGAAATTGCTGATATTTGCTTTTGGCAATTTCTTACAACTTACTAAGGGCTGATTATATGCCAGGCACTGTTCTAAGGATATTTATTGATTTTTAATTCTATGAGGTAGTTCTACCATGGTAGTAATTTTATATATGACTAAAAAGAAACACAGGGAGGTTAACAACATCAAAATTCAGGAGGCCTAGCTCCAGAGCCTACCGTCTTAACCTAAGCTAAGAGTGAGAATGGAGCTGCACAGCTTGGGAGCTAGGTCCTACCATCACCTGGCACCTCTCAGGACTCTCTAGTGCACCACAGTTTATAAACATTGACCTGATCCAGTCCCCTTATTTTACAGTTGGGGAAAACGAGTCCAAAGAGAAGTGACTTGCCCACAATTGCACAAGTCAGTAAGGCACAATAAGCCTAAACAGGCTGTCGTCATACCACAAAATTTCATAGCGTCTCTAAAGGGCTTGGAGTACTGTCATGTTTTTAATATCAGGCTGCCCTGGGCCAGAGGAGACAGCTGTTTCTTCATTTGTACCAGGACTTTCAATACAGATTACATGGCTTACTTGAGTTCACCTAGTGAGCCATTGGTGGGACCGGGACCACAGCCTGGCTCCCTCAGCACACCAAACTCCACAGATGCTAATTCTCAATGTAATACGTGATACATGTTTTCTAGAAGATAATGAAATGTTAGTGTTGGCTTTGTATGTTTTTAGAGATTGTGTGTGTGTGTGTGAGGAAGATTAGCCCTTAGCTAACATCCACTGCCAACCTCCCTCTTTTTGCTGAGGAAGACCGGCCCTGAACTCACATCTGTGCCCATCTTCCTCTACTTTATATGTGGGATGCCTGCCACAGCATGGCTTGATAAGTGGTGCGTAGGTCCTCGCCTGGGATCCAAACCTGCAAATCCCGGGCCTCTGTAGTGGAGCACGCAAACTTAACCACTATGCCACCAGGCTGGCCCCATCAGAGATTTTTGTACAGTGTTAATAGCAGTCCCCAAAAACAGAAGTCAGCTGAATTAGAAATGAGATGTCTAAGGACTTGATTAATTCATTCTATATCCCAGTGTCACAGGAAGCAACCTCCTTTGACATGGCTGTTAAATCAGACTGGTGAAGGGTTTTTTCCAGTAGCAACCTCCCCAGTTTTCCTCCCATCATCGCAAATCAACTGATGGAATCATCATTTCTGCAGAACACAGCTTCCCAGGGGCTTCACTGAAACCACTCAAGCTCACAAAATGGCCAGGGGAGCGTGTCATTACAAGTCAGAGTATGGACCATCAACAGCCATCTCTAGCACAGGAGCACTCTTCCCCCAAGACCATGTGTCAAATTAAGTGAATTAGTAAGGGCACATCAAACCCAGTATTCTCTTCTGGTATTTAAAATGTAAGGTACTATTTCCTAAAGTCTTTAGGTTGTTTTTCTTTGGTGGTATTCTCTCCTTTCTTCGGATAGTGGAGGAGAGCTAGAGGGCTTGATCTGTAGATGATTATTAACGTTTCTTACCCCTCACTTGAAAATCCTTTGGACATCTTAAGAGTTTTAGATTCTGTGTCAGCCATACCATATTAGTAACAGAAGTGGGCTGAGAATCCAACATTCTAGTGCAGGCCACTGGATGGAAGGTAGACAGGCCCTGGGCACATTCTAGGTGCTTAGTAAATTCTCAGTGATTGATTAAATAGGTTAACTGAACTGGTGAGATGAATGGCTAAACCATTAATCCATCTTAAATCCCTCTCAATTCAGGCTCAAAGACTTTTAACAATTTCTCTGTACTTCTGTTTTCCAGAGAGATGGTTGCCCAAAGATTGTCAATTTGGGGAGCTCTAAGACAGATCTCTTCTATGAACGCAAAAAATATGGTTTCAAGAAGAGGTGATTGGTGGGTGGCCTCTTCCTTCCCCCATCAAGCTGCCGCAGCTGCCAGAAAAGACGCCTACTACTGCCAGCAGAAAGGGAGTGGAGTGCAGAGCATCACCTGAATTGCCTGCTAGTACACTGGCCCCTTTCCACCCTTTCCTCTCCTCTCACCCAGACATGTGGTAGGAATGGAAAAGGATTCTTCACAGAGCACTCTGGCAGACTGTACCAGAGAAAAATTGATAGATTAGTTCATGGTTTTTCTTGAATTCAAGAAGCAAAGCTCTGTTGGCCACACTGCTAAGTTCTGTCTACACCACGAGCTTCTAAAACAGGAATAATAACATTTCAGTCTTCTGTTTGAGGAGCTATGAAGCCACGCACAATGAGGAACGTGTTCTTGCAGCAGCTCTGATGGCAGTTGTCCTTGATGAAACATCTGTAGTGTGGGGGGAGCTCTCCCAACAATAAACATGGGCGTTTAATCTCATAACATTTGCCAGGGGGTGCTGGTTCATGTTATTTTTCTTCTAAGAAATTGGAAACTCTTTCTGTTGCTATTGTATTAATAAAGTAGGTGTTTATTTTCTGGTAGTCAGTCACTGTCCTAATTTAAGTTTAACTTTAGGAATTTATTTTAGTCACCCAGGAATTTGTGATTCAAAATAGAGGTATTGGGATTCATGAAGCACCCCTTTCTCTTATGGGAAGGAATTCAAAGCCATCCATGCCCTTCATTATAGGTAAACCAAAGTCGTTTTTAGAAACTTACTATTTTTTCTTCCTGTCCAACTTTAATTTTGACTGAAGAGGTGACTTCCAATAATGGTAAAGGGAATGAGACAAAATGTATTCAAATCAATGAGTTAGGAGAATTGAACTTGGTTGATTTGTTTTGTAAAGTGCATATATACTCACATTAAGGATATGGTTTTTTGTTTTGTTTTAAGTAAATTAACAGATTAAGGGCAAATTCAGACATATCCTCTACCCTAACTCAGCTCTCTCTACTTTCTGCCCGCTAGAGTTGATAAGCAATCCTGAGGAAGCACATTCATAATTTGAGACTTCTGGTCAAGTAGTTCTTTGACACCATGGATCTGAAAAAGGTTGGGATTCCTGCGGAATCCAGGGGCTTGGCCCAAGGTTACACTGCAACTGAGTGGCAAAGCTGAGGAAAGAAATGAGTCTTCTGACTTCTTGTCAGGGTTTTGATTTGGATCAACAAAACTCTTGATTATTTGTGATGTGTTGTGTTCAAAATTGAATTAAGATAATCTCTGCAAGGGAGCCGCCCGGTGGCGCAGCGGTTTCGTCCGCGCTTGGCAGCCCGGAGTTCGCAGGTTCGGATCCCGGGTGCCCGCCGACGCACTGCCTGTCAGCCATGCCGTGGCAGCCTCCCATATAAAGTGGAGGAAGATGGGCACAGATGTTAGCCCAGGGCCAGTCTTCCTCAGCAAAAAGAGGAGGATTAGCAACGGATGTTAGCTCAGGGCTGGTCTTCCTCACAAAAAAAAAAAAAAAAAGATAATCTCTGCAAGGAATTTGATAAGGGATCCTGCCAGAAACAGACAGTTCAGTATAACCCAGGGATGCATAAAGGAAGAGTTCTTTGCCTAGCTTGGGGGCACCTCAGGAAGGCTAGGGGAAGGTCAGAACCACAGGGCTAAAGATAATCCGTGAGGCTTCCCCATCTCCTCTCCTGTCACCCTGTTCTCTGTGCTCCAGCCACAGGGGCTTGTTTCAGTTCCTCAAACTGCTGCTTTCCTTCCCGCCTCAGTGCTTGTTAAGCTGTTAATCCCCCTGTAACCCTCCGCCCCCATTTTGCTCAGCTAACTCCTACTCATCCTTCAGAACTTAGCTAAACAGTTCCTCAAAAATGCCTCTCCTGACCCCCAAGCTTAAGTTAGTTCCCCTTGTTATACTCCCACGTAGCACCATAGCATTTTGTTTATAGCATTTGGTAATTATTGACTGTCATCTACTAGGCTGTGTTCCATGATGGCAGGAACCAAGTCTGTTCTGCCCAGCAGGTAGCAGGTGCGCAGTATTGAATGAATAATTGAAGTCAAAGAAACCAGATGATAAACTAGGCTTTAAAGGATACGTTGAAACTTACAAGCAAATGGGGTGTAGGGGGTGTGATTTGAACAGGGTGATGTGTTTGGGGAGCTCTCTGAGCAGATCTTTTTGTGTGTGTGTGAGGAAGACTAGCCCTGAGCTGATACCCGGTGCCAGTCCTCTTTTTGCTGAGGAAGACCGGCTCTGGGCTAACATCTGTGCCCATCTTCCTCTACTTTATGTAAGACGCTGCCACAGCATGGCTTGATGAGTGGTGCGTCAGTCTGCACCCGGGATCCGAACCTGCGAACCCTGGGCGGCCAGGGCAGAGAGTGCGAACTCAACCGCTATGCCACCGGGCCAGCCCTTCTCTGAGCAGTTCTGAAGCATCGGGTGGGGGTTATGGTATGTCAAAAGAGTTGCAGAGACCAGATCATTTTCAGATTATAATTAGAATTTGTCATTGATTCTATAGTAACTTCAGTTTTAATGTGTAATATGAGTCGAAATGTTTTGCTAAAAAAAAGTCAATTTTTAAAATTTGCTTATTAACTACCCTGGTCCATATAACATCTTGCATCTACAAATGTTTCAAAAGCTACTCCATAGTTTTAGCAAAACACCACCTTAACTGGGCTCCGTCAGCCTCAGCTTGTATGCCTCTAAAAGGGAGGCATGCCTCTTGCAAGGGAGTTTTAAGATTAATGCCTCGTACTGTCTCAGATGGCATGACCCCTCCACACTGATCATCAGTGGGGCAAGTTCAGCCTCAGCCCAGTGAATTCCACTGACCTCTGTCACCTAATTTCACAATCCTGTTTTTGGTTTGTTTTCTTTCAGAGGCCAAGAGAACAATATAATACAATGAACAAGTTAAGATACTTTACTTGAGATAAAGTAAATGACCTTGAAGTTCAAATCCTTAATTATTGTCTACCTTGAACTTTAGAATAAATCATTTTCAATTTTAGAAATTAGGAAGATGATAGTACCAAATTCTCTGTTGGGACAACATTGCTTACAAGCTGAATTTTGACCTCTAATAGTATACAGTTCTGTGAAGAGAATTAGAATAATAATCTCAGCCAACTATGTATGGCCACAAAAAATCAGAAGTCTTAAAAATTACTGTTTTTCTCCATTGTTGAAATAAGCACTACCTACATAAGTCTAGTTGAAATAATTGAACTCATGGTCAGCCTGAGAAAGTGGTTCCCTTTCCTGGATTTATAATTATTACTATTATTAAATATTCAGTGTTTGATATGTATTCAGTTCTAGGTGTCTTGGTTCCAGCTTCTCAAGTATACTCTGTACACACACAGTAATTTAATCTCCTTTAAACAGTGCACTTATTACATGTGCTCTTGCTCAGAAAAATGTAATGAGAAATGGGTAGGCTTTACAATGAGACCTAAATTTGAATTCTGCATTGCTGTTGACCACTAGTGAGTCATTTAGCCTCTCTGTGCTGCTTTTTTCTTATCTATTACATAAGAATAATAATGCGTATCTCTTCTGGTTGTAAGGATTAAATTTGAGCTTGTAAATGCCTGACCCCTACAGGGAGGGCTTTACATAAATGGTAGATATTTTACAATGGGTCCCTGCTTCATAGATAAACATTTAAGTCCTGGCATTGAAGATCCTCCAAATGGTTCCCTCTCTCCCTACCCCCAAGGTTTTCCTCTACTTCTTTCTGTGCTCTTCATCAGGCAGTTGAAGGGACATTCCCTGCTCATGCCCTGCCTTCTTGGCTCTCTGTTTCCTTTGTTTGAAATACCTTTCCATCTCTACATCAGCCGGCCAACTCGGTACCTCTTACTTGTAAGCTCCAAACATCTCATGAATGCTTCCAGATGCACCATACCCCACAACAGTCTCTCACTTGGACTATTTTCATGTCTAGTATATACGTATAACAGAAACAAAAGTTTCAGGAAACAATATTTACTGTGTGTATAGCACTCTGATATTTTCATTTTATTCCACTCTGTTCTAAAATGTCTGGCTGAGGGGGCCGCCCGGTGGCGCAGCGGTTTAGTCCGCGCTTGGCAGCCCGGGGTTCACTGGTTCGGATCCCGGGCGCCCGCCGACGCACTGCCTGTCAGCCATGCCGTGGCGGCGTCCCATATAAAGTAGAGGAAGATGGGCACGGATGTTAGCCCAGGGCCAGTCTTCCTCAGCAAAAAGAGGAGGATTAGCAACGGATGTTAGCTCAGGGCTGGTCTTCCTCACCAAAAAAAAAAAAAAATATTTAGGGGCCGCCCGGTGGCGCAGCGGTTTAGTCCGTGCTTGGCAGCCCGGGGTTCGTGGGTTCGGATCCCGGACGCCCGCCGACGCACTGCCTGTCAGCCATGCCGTGGCGGCGTCCCATATAAAGTGGAGGGAGATGGGCACGGATGTTAGCCCAGGGCCAGTCTTCCTCAGCAAAAAGGGGAGGATTGGCAACAGATGTTAGCTCAGGGCTGGTCTTCCCCACACAAAAAAAATAAAATAAAAAAAAATAAAATAAAATAAAGTGGAGGAAGATGGGCACGGATGTTAGCCCAGGGCCAGTCTTCCTCAGCAAAAAGGGGAGGATTGGCAACAGATGTTAGCTCAGGGCTGGTCTTCCCCACAAAAAAAATAAAATAAAATAAATAAAATGTCTGGCTGAAATCCATTAAACCAAGTGATTTTATGACCCCACTAATGGGTCATGACCCATAGTTTGAAAACAAACTAGATCATAAGATCCTAGAGCTCCTTTTGCCTCTCCCTCCACTGCAGGGCACACAGTAGGCAGCCACTCAAACAATTACTTATTACATTCAACTGAAAAAGGGGTCACAAATTCAGGAGTCTGGATGAATAATATAATTTATTGTAAAGGAAGGAGTGTAAGAATAGCCCAAACATGATAAATGGTATGTGACCCTTGGCCTCAGTGTCTGGGAGACAATAGGGAGTGGTGGGGACCTTGGGGGAACCAGACAGCCCAGGCTCTGTCTAAAGGAGACAGCTGCTATTCAACTCCAGACAGTTGCCACCTTGAATGCCCAGTGTTACCAGATCTTTGAATTTAGGACAAGTGGGAAATTAAAGGTATTTTTGTGCAATCTCCCAATTTTTAAATGTCAACCATTTTTAAAGTTTTCATGTGTCAGTATATGCCAAGACAATACACCCACCAGATGTGGAACTTGGCCTGCCAATTAGCTTCTAAATTAAGAAAATTAACCTCCCAGGAAATCAAACCGAACTGACTAAATTTCAGAGAGATTGTATGTCACTCTATTCTGACCTGTTGCTTTTTTTTTTTTTTGTGAGGAAGATTGGCTCTGACCTAACATCTGTTCCAGTCTTCCTCTTTTTGGTGAGGAAGATTAGCCCTGAGCTAACATCTGTGCCCATCTTCCTCTATTTTGTATGTGGGACGTCACCACAGCATGGCTTGATGAGTGGAGTAGGTCCGTGTCCAGGATCCGAACCTTCGAACCCCGGGCTGCTGAAGCAGAGTGCACGAACTTAACTACTGCACCACTGGGCCAGCTCCTGTAGCTCTTTAATAGTAGTTTGAAGCTAAGATGTAAAGGTGAAAGATTCTTTGCCTTGGTTGGAATTTTCATGCCTAAAAAAACCCCTCCAATTCCCACCTTTTCCCAGTTATTCAGTTCCTTATCAAGTCTGTCTCCAAGTGGCCTGTGTGCAACTACCAAGGCTAAAATGTTACCTTCTTCCAACCCTCCAGTTTTAGTGTCTTAGCAAAAGACAGGTTTGTTCACTTATCTTGTTTACTGGAATTCACTCACATCAGTCAGTGGTGAATAAACAAACAATTTGCCCTCAACATCCAATCACTCTCCACAGCCGGTTTCTGTGGTGGCTGTCTTTGCTCCTGCCCAACTGGAGCAATGAGTCTGAAGAATCAAATTCATGAACTATTTTCTTGGATAACTTAAACTACAAAATTTCTCGCCCAGGCATGTGTGTATGAGTGACTCACCCTGAAAGTTAATTGGGGCTAATTATGACCAGCCTGACTTGTCACTGCACCAAAACATCTGGCACAACTTGCTTACCCTCAGACAGGGGAATTGCCCCCACCCTCTCCCCTCTGCACACGCTTACCTCTGAAGCTCACCATTTCAAAAACATGGTGTGTGCCTTTCAACCCATGATTATTCAAAATGAGAGGGGACTCTGGAGTGCTTGAGTAGGAATACAGCTCACAATTAAGCCCTGGCAAGATGAAATCACACGCTAGGGGAAGAGAAAGATGTCCTCCTCACCACATGATAAATGGAAACATCAGCAGTTAAGGGTGATTACCTTTTTTCTCTCTATTTTATCTTTCCTATTTATATGCTAACGCTTTACCCAGGGCTCTCATTTGCCAAGGAGGCTGGATTTCTTATTTTTATTTTAGTGATTTGCTCAGGGCTGGTGTGTTTCCAGCACTGCAGGATTCGAGTAAAACGCACGAACACGCAGAAATCCAACGCCTTCCTTCCAGGGATTCAGCCCGCCCTCCTGCAGCCTGCACTGAATGGTAGGAGACCTCTACTCTGTATCTGCTTATATGGACACCGTCCCTCCTTCCTGAGATAGATATACCCTAGAATTCGTTTCAGCTTAACATCACCTTTCTCATCATTCTGTCTTGCAAGGTTTCTCACTGAGGAATGCACACCGAACTGAGCACAGGATATGAAGGATGCAATTTGACCAGAATGGTTACCTTAAAGAATAGTAACTATTTGAGCCAGGTTTTACATAACAGTATCATATTTAATCCCCATACGATATCAATTTTAAGGACGATCAGACAGGTTTGGTGACGTAAAGAGACTTGTTGCCATTAAGTCAAGGTAACACGATTGGTGGCAAAATTGGGATTCAAACCCCCCTATTTCCAGGGCTGCCTCTAATAAATGACTACAAATACCAGCAACCTCTTGCAATGCCCCACTGCGCAAACGCACTCTTCCCTAGGGCCGCGGCTCCTTCGCTCTCGGCCCCCCTCCTTACTCCTAGCGGTTAGATCGAGAAGCCAATCAGATGCCGCCTCCCCCTCCTCCCCGGCCAATGGAAAGGCTGTTGCTAACATTCTGGTTATATTTTTAGCTCTTCCGTGCTCTGGAACCCAGTGGGTCGGCCGCGGCTCACTGCCCGGGTGGAGGGAGGGGAGGGAGAGGAGAGAACCAGAGAGGGAGGGGAAAGAAGGGGAGGTGTGGAGTGGGGCTAGGCGAAGGGGGCGTGTATGTGACGCTCTGCCACTCGCTGACGCACAAAGCAAGTAGTCCCTGGAGGTGCCCCAAGGGCTGAAGCGCTCAGAGTGTGGGGGATGGGGGCTCTGGGGCTCAGGCTCCCTCCCGCCTTCCTGTCCCCGTGGAGTTTGCCCTTCCAGTCCGGCGTTTCTCTGCTGCAGTCAAGGAAAGCGCATTTAAACCCCCACGCTATCGTTGCTCTCTGCCCTTGCCAATAAAAGTGATCAAGGGAAAAAAAAAATGCAAACTGTTCCTAGCTGGAAACTTTCGGATCTCGCCACCCCACGTGGGTTCGGCGGCTACCGTTGGGCTGGAACCTTCTGGAATAAGAATAAAGGACGGGGGTGGGGAGAGAATTGGGGAATGGGCAATTAAAGGAAGAACAGGGGAGAAGACAATGCGCAAGCTCCTAGCGGCCCCGGGCCTCGCCACCTGGCAGCCCAGTCTGTCTGTGACCTTACCGGGGCACAGGCCTCCCTACACACAACTCCGCGACCCGCACAAAGTGGCGGAGGGGCCCGCGTGGCCAGAGCCCGGGCAGAGGCCCGAGCGCGCGGGTCTGGCGCGCCCCGTTCCGCGTTCGGCGAGCCTCGGTCCGCCGCCCGAGGGACCGTCGGGTGCGCGAGCCCGACGCCCATGGCACAGGCAGGCGCCACCGCCCGCCGGCGGGAGCTGTTACTAGAAGAAATGTGGCTCTCTTCCGTGCCCCGTCCGGGGGTCGCCAGGCGGGGAAAGCGAACCGAGGCGTCCGCAGACGGCGCGAGCCCGGCCCGGGGCGGGCCGGGGACGCGCCTGCGCAGAGCCGGCGCTGGCCCTCCCCGCCGCGAGGTAACCAGGTGCCGGAGGCGACAAGTGGAAGGTTCAAGTAGCGCCTGGCTCCTTTTCCCGGCCGTCCGGCCTCTCTAGCCTCCCCTTCCCCCCGGCTTAGCGTGCCTGGGCCCCGGTTTCCCCCTTCGACATCACGTGTCCCCCGACGAGGCACAGGCGCTCGGAAGACTCGGGCCGGCCTGAGTTGATAAAGGTCCAAAACGTGGCCGGAGCCCGTGTCGTCCCCTCAGTTTCCCCACCGCGAAGAGCCCGTAACTGCGGCGGTGCGAGCGCTGCGGGGATGGCCGGCCAGACGCCCCGAGTTCGGGGACTCGCCCAGGTGGCCTAGGTAGGGACGGTTCGGCCGAGCGTAGGAACCGTCGGCGCCGAGGCAGGTGCACGGCCGAAGACACGGGGAAGTTCCCTCCCCGCGACCTCCATTCATCCAACACATCTAAAGTGAGCAACCTGGTCCCAGTGGAGGCCCTGCCCTCCCGGCACCCGCTGTCCACCTGGGCAAACACCTTACACAATGAGCCCCATTTCAGAGTGGTTTGGGGCATGAAAAAAATACGTTGCGGCGCCGTGATGAGGAAGGCGGGCAGCGTTAGACAGGCCGGCCAGAGGCGGCCTCGCTGACGTTTGAACTGGGATCTGAGTGACGAGCAGGGGCGCCACGGCAGGGTAGGGGTGCGGGGTTCGCGGGCGCCCGGGGATCCAGGCGGAGCGACAGGCCTCGCGGCGGGAGGGGTTAACCTGCCCGCCGGCTGGAAAGTAGTCCCGGCCCGGCGCACGGCCCCGCCCCTGCAGGGCGGAGGGACGCATCACGCAGGGGTGGAGAAGTGAGATCCGTGCGCAGGGTTGCTAAGGGTGAAACTTTTCATTGACTTTGCTCACTTCGGGCCGGGGCGCGGGAAGGTGTGGGTCGTTGGCGGAGAGAAGCGAGTGGCTCGGGCGACGCGGGGCCAGAAGGGCAGGACCGCCCGCCGGCCACAGCCCGGACCGTCCTCTGCTCCGCGGCACGAGCCACCCTCCGGTCCGCCATCCCCGCGCCATAGCCTCCGGCCGGCCCTCCCGCCCTCCGTCCCCCCGCCACCAAGCCCGACCTCCAAAAAGCTGAAAGAATTATTATTGAGAGTCATAGCCCATATACCCCTCACTCGCGCCCCAACCGTCAACGAAGAAAAGGACACATCGGCCCCGGCCCAGCGGCGCCCAGGAAGGAAGGGAAAGCGACCTCCGCCCCGCGCCCGGGACCACCCTGGAGGGAGAAGCCGCCCCGCAGCCGGCAGACCGCCCCGCCGCCGCGGAGACCCGAGTGAGTGAGTGGGGGGCGGGGGGCCCCATGAGACCCGACAGGCCCAACGCCTTCCACCACCCTCACCCCCCTCCCGCTCCTCGCTTTGCTGGACGCTCCACGTTGCTGTCGCTCGCTCCCCCCCCCCACGCCTGGCCAACATTTTCCTTCCCCTTTCCACCGCCCCTCTAGAACCCCCCTTTTCTCCTGTGCTCCTCTTCCCCTCCTCACGCTCGCTCTCATCCTTGGTTACCCCAGAGCCCCCTTGTCTCCAGTTCCAAGTGTGGCCCCCTCTTGGGTGGGGTGCATTTCCTTCTCCGCCTCCCTCAGCTCTTCTTACCCTAGAGACTCGCTAGATTTTCCTCGTTCCCCTAAAAAACATAACTCCCACCACCATTAAATAAATCAAAGGGAGGAAGGGGATCCAGGCCTTGTTTTTCTGCTGCTTTTCCCGTGTGCCGGGAAGGGGGTGGTAATAACTAATAGGATTTATTTCTGGCCCTGTGAAGCCTGGGAATGAAGGGTGGACACCCCTCTTTTGGACTGGTCAGTGGTGACCGTCCTCTAGCCGCTGAGCCGGAATTCACCATTTTGGCTTGAACTCTTTATCCTCTATTAAGGGAAAACTGGGCAGAAAAAAAGTATTTTTACAGCAATACCAGTGAGTGGATTCTAGTTCATCTTGGTAAGGTGCCTGGGAGGAAGAACCCTACTTCGAAGCTCCTTTCTTTCCTGTCCAGAGGATGGACTGTGCCCTTGACCAGAAAGGGAGGGGAAGGAGGGAGTAGAGAGAAGAGGGGCAGCTGGCAGCCCCTTTCCCACCCCCCAGAGGAACCAGAATCCCACACAGCAGACTTCAACTTGGGGGCCAGCGGAGGGGTGTCGGGTGCCTATTTCAGCATCTAACCTTTTTCTTTTTCCTACGCACCATACCCCTGGCAGTGGGCCCCTCATTTTTGATTTTCCAGCAGAAAAACACAAACAAAATTGCTTTCTTGGGCGCCTGCCCCCATCCCCCTCTTAAGCAGAGGGGGGAAGGAAGCTTGTGTGGGAGGAAGGATTAGGGAGGTTTACCACCCTCTGGGGGAGCTTTGCCGAGGATCTGGTAAGTCTGGTCATAGAAGCAAGGCCTTGCAAGTGGGAGGAGACTCACAAACAATTTTAAGTATTAGAAGATGTTGTTCAGGTGTCAGATGTACAGTTTTTCCTTCCCTTCCCGGGAACCTTTTCCCTTTTCCCTCGCCGGGTCTGGTTACTCGGACTTGGATTAGAAGAGGGGTGAGGCTTGGGCCTTGCTGGCGCCGGGCCTTCTGACTGTCGGCCCGGCACCTCCCCACAGCTTAACTGGGAATTTCTTTGGCCGAAAGGACGGGAGAACTGGATTTAATTCCTGCCTTTCCTTTCCTGGCTGTGGGGGTAGTGGAGCCGAGCCCGCTGGGCATTAAGTGAAAAGGCTCTTTTCTCTTTGAATTTACCGTCCCTACAGCAACTCCAGACGGAGACCACCCCGCCCAAGGAATACAGATTAAGCGGCAGGGTTGGGGGTGGGTGACCTTATTTATCCCAGCCCACTACCTTCACCCAGAAAAAACTCATCAGAAGCAGATCCTTAATTCAACAGTCCTGGGAGGCGGTGAAGAGAACGGGTGGAAAAGTTCAGCCTCTCGTGAAGCCGAGACATGGATATGGTGGGGTGATACAATACGGGGAGTAGGCCTTATGGGTAGAATTTCTATAAAGTGTATTAGGCGGTGGGCGGGGTGGGGGGCGTCCGCCACAGCGCGCATGTGCATCGGAAACTTTTCCTCGCTTCTCCGACCCTCGGCCAGCTCCCTTTACCAGGCATGCGTGGTTCGCCGGTTGAGCCTTCGCAAAGTACGCAGGGAAGTGTAGTATGCAGAGAAAGTAGGTCACTTGCTCCAACCTGAGTGTGATTTTTTTGAGGACTACGACTTCCAGAGTGCAGAGCGCGCCTTCACCGCCGGCCTCCCCACCTACGTTGGGGCTCAGTCAAGTCTTCTTGGCTTCGGGGGAACCTAGAGTGCTCTAGAAAGGACCGTCGTAGTCGGAAGGAGCCTTGTAGTCAGTCTTGGGCTTGGACAGACCATGGTTGGGAGGGGTGGTGCAGTCAGTCGGCACAAGTCCTGGAAGCCTTTCAACCACACCCTCCAGGCAGCCGCCCCGGGACGGCGACGGGGGTGGGGGGAGGAGTGGCCTCCTGTCCCGCCTGGAGTCTGCCTGTTACGCCCTGGCACCCTACTGGGCTTCTCGAAATTGAGAACCTCTCTTCCCGACTCCCCTTTCCACCCTCATTTGAATCCGGTTAGGCTTGAGGTGCCTGAATATTTTCAAAGGTACCCATGGTTTGGGCCCCGGTGGGTTTCCTCACCATTATCCCTTCTTTTCCTCTTTAAAACATAGCCTTTTCTTCAAAACCTTCGCATTTTTGTCAGAAGTTCTCTGTGGAATCTCCGTTACCGTATCATTGACTGCAGCCGCCTTTCTTCCTCCATTTTTATCATTTTCTTAAGCACTTATTGTTTAAAGCACAAGTCAGTGCAAGGGATCTGAATCCAGGATTAACTTTGTTGCTGGAAGTAAACAAGTGAAGGAGGATGAGGTTCTAAATAGGACAGAATTTACTCTCACATTTGCAACTTTTTAATATACTGACAAAAAATAGATATTGCTATTGTTAAAAACTTAGCTTTTGGGGGTTTTGGGGGGCTTTTTCCCCCTTTTTGCCACCTTTCTGGCCTTTTGCGCCCTAGTCAGGGTTGGAAAAGATCTTAGAGGCCTTTCCTGCCACTTAACTCGAATCTGCTTGCTCCTTTTATTGAAGGGTGGTTATTTCTAAGCTTCTAATCGTATCACATTTTATTTTATACATAAGCCCTACAATTTGTTCATAGCCTTAAAAAAAAGGAGCAAACTCATCTGAGTGGTCACTCCTTTCTTTAGTTAAAGACAAGACAGCACCAGTGCCTTAATCCTTTGTTCCATAAGCTTCTTGAAGTCAAAATTAGAGGCTGAGCTGATAGAGCAGAAAATCTCATTCTGGTTGTCTGGCATTTTTGTAAGGTTCCACCCCACAGCCATCTGGCCTGGCCTGTTCTCCAATTAAAGAGGCAAAGGTGGCATCATATACTTCCTTACTTGTGCGGCAGCATCGCTGAGGTACAAATTGGTGTGCAGCTTTAGTTGCTTATGCTGCAGAAAATGGTTAGCTAGGCGGGGCTGATGACAGTGGTTCTATTGTATTTTGGGGTAGGAGGCTTATTTCCCAATGACTTGGCCTGCATTTAAAATGCTCCCATTTTGAGACTGAACTGTTCAGGGGGTTAACTTGGAAGGCAATTATGCAACAAAGTTTGAGGAGGCCTAGGGGAAGGTGTAGGAGCCCTTTGGTCTCGGTGACGTACCAAGAGGCCGCGTGGTGCCTTGGGAAAAATGACATATGTTGTGTTTGAGTCTGTTTTTTCAAAAACATTTTGAAAACACTGTCTTTAACTCCAGGCCCATTCTTGGGAACTGGTGCCAACTTTCTTCACAACTTTTTAGTCTTCTCCATGTTGGACACCTCTAATGGATCACTGTGGCCCTTACGGCCCCGTTCTTGAGAGGGCCCGCAGTCCTGGTGGCTAGCTTTAGATTGACCCAGTGCATCTTCTCTGATACTCACCCCAGAGATCTTTCCCTGAGAATTTAGTCCTAAAAATGTCCCTAGGAGCCACAGTCTCAGGCTTGAGAATTACAGGGAAGTGAGTTGGGGCAGGTGTTCAGAAAACTCAAGATCCTTAAGCCTAGAATTGGTACGTGGATAGTCTATTGCTGGACTCCGAGGGGTTTTAATCAAAATCCAGCCCTAGTTCTTTCACAGGACAGAAGATGCCTTTGATAGATCACGGATCAGTCTCATCTCTGTGCTGAACTGAGCAACACAGTCTCCTCCAGGCTGGCTAGGCAAATGTTCGGGCCCTGCCTCCCCTCAAAGGTGGCCCTTTTCAGTTAATTCTCCCACAGCAGGAGCCTGGGAGCTGCCCTTTTGGAGAAAGTGAGGAGATTAGGATCACTGGCTCTCAGGCTCACAGATCATCTTCCTGAGACACGAGGCTGGCCCAGACCTCGGGAATAAACCTTTTTGACCTCTGTGGGATCTGCCTGTGAGAGAATCCCAAAATAACAATCTGAGTGTTTATCTTGGGCTGTCTTCTCTCCAGGGATCTCCAAACACTTGGTAAATCTGATCTGGTGCCAAGGACAGGTGGTCAGACAGTCCCTGGGAGACTGAGTAATGATGGGTCCCCAGCTGGAGGCTGTAGGGTGATGGAAAATTTCTTCTCTCTGCCCCCCTCGTCATCTACACTCTAGCCAGAAACTACAGAGATTCTCTCAGGCCCCGCCAGTGTCACTCTTAACGCTTTGTTGGCTTACAAACAAAGCCTGCCTCCCTCTGCTTCCCTGGGGCAGCCCCTGATCAGCAGTTCCCTTGTTGGCCCACACCACTGGTTGTGACAGGTCTTGACTTTTTCCTGGGGATCATGCTCTTGTCTCCATTCTTGGAGGCTCTCTGGATGGAAATGCACACCTTGGTTACACTGTGGAGTTTTTAAATCAGTTCTGCAAACCCAGAGTGGGCTAGAGAGCCAATATGACAAATCGGATGTGACCAGAGTCCAAGCCCCCAGTAAAAAGTTGGCAGTGCTACTTCCTGTTCAGTGACCTGTATCCCTTTCCATTTAAGGAGGAAAACTAAAGATTTGAAACTTACATCTCGGCCTGTGACAGTTTGGGAGCGTGACTTCGCCAAGTTATTGCAGAGACAAGTTAGTAAGAGCCTTCTCTCCAGCTGAATTAAGGGCTTGATTTTTTTTTGGTGTCAGTTGTACGGTGACCTGAATTCTCAAAATAGTAGAAACCACAGCACTCCTATTTCTTTAGTATTACTTAAGAAATAGTAGCTAACTTTATCAAGTGCCTACTAAATACCAGGTACAGCATGAGGCAGTTTACATCCTTGAACTAACTTACTCTTCATGATAGCCTTGTGTTAACTGATGAAACTAAGGCTCAGATAAAAGTGACTTGCCCACAGTCACACAATTAAGCTAGTCACTGGGGTAGCAGACCCTGGGTCTGTGTGATCCAAAGTTGGTGCTTTTCTATCTGTCCTTTGCCATTGATCCCCCTGACTTTCTGCACATCTCCTCATGCCATAGGCATGAGTCTACAGAAGCTGAGGAGGGCTGTTGAGGACGGAACATTGTGGACATCGCTCATTCATAGGGTCGCCAGGAGTTGGAGCTGACTTGACAGCGTGTAACAAAAAACTCATGGTGCCCTTTTTCATTTCCCAGAGCCGTCTAGAGCCCAAGGCTGCCCACCTTTCATCTCCTGCCACTGCTCTTGGCTTGTGCACGTGCCCTGTGCTGATTCTCTGCCTAGGAAAGGACCATGCAGCTGGAGATCAAGGTGGCCCTGAACTTCATCATCTCCTACTTATACAACAAGCTGCCCCGACGCCGGGCAGACCTGTTTGGGGAGGAGCTAGAGCGGCTCTTGAAAAAGAAATATGAAGGCCATTGGTACCCTGACAAGCCACTGAAGGGGTCTGGCTTCCGCTGTGTCCACATTGGGGAGATAGTGGACCCCGTGGTGGAGCTGGCTGCCAAGCGGAGTGGCCTGGCAGTAGAGGATGTGCGGGCCAACGTGCCTGAGGAGCTGAGCGTCTGGATTGACCCTTTTGAGGTGTCCTACCAGATTGGTGAGAAAGGGGCTGTCAAAGTGCTGTACTTGGATGACACCGAGGGCTGTGTTGCCCCAGAGCTGGACAAGGAGATCAAGAGCAGCTTCAACCCTGATGCCCAGGTATTTGTGCCCATCGGCAGCCAGGACAGCTCCTTGTCCAACTCCCCATCGCCATCCTTTGGCCAGTCACCCAGCCCCACCTTCATCCCCCGCTCCGCCCAGCCCATCACCTTTACCACCGCCTCCTTCGCTGCCACTAAGTTTGGCTCCACCAAGATGAAGAAGGGTGGTGGGGCAGCAAGTGGTGGGGGTGTGGCCAGCAGTGGGGCAAGTGGCCAACAGCCCCCACAGCAGCAGCCTCGCATGGCCCGCTCTCCCACCAACAACCTGCTGAAGCACAAGAGCCTCTCTTTGTCTATGCATTCACTGAACTTCATCGCAGCCAACCCGGCCCCTCAATCCCAGCTCTCACCCAATGCCAAGGAATTTGTGTACAACGGCGGTGGCTCTCCCAGCCTCTTCTTTGATGGGGCTGATGGCCAGGGCAGTGGCACCCCAGGCCCCTTTGGGGGCAGTGGGTCCGGCACCTGCAATAGTAGCAGCAGCTTTGATGTGGCCCAGGTGTTTGGAGGTGGCACCAACAGCCTCTTCCTGGAGAAGACACCCTTCGTGGAAGGCCTCAGCTACAACCTGAACACCATGCAATATCCCAGCCAGCCGTTCCAGCCTGTCGTGCTGGCCAACTGACCACCCACCTGCCCGCAGGGCCAGGAGCACCCAAGACCACAGAAAAGAGAAAGGAAAGGAAAGGCCAAAAAAAAGAGGAAAAGAAAAATATACAAAAAAGATTTCCGATCTTCTCACTCTCACTTCTAGAAAAAAGATCCAGCCCAGGCGTGGAGGGGGAGGGGACTCCCGAAGCACCGGATCGTGTTTAACTCAACCCCTGCTGTTTTCCTGCCTGCTTCTGATTTATTTGGTTGATTTGGGTTTTATATTTCTTTTTTTTTTTTTCACATGTAGTTTTCTATGTAACATCTTCAATTAGTGGCTTCCTGTGCTAAGAATGGTCCAGATGTGAATTGCTGCTCCCTGTTCCCTCCCTCCCTCCTTCACACGCCTGGTTTAGGATTGGTGTGTCCAAGCTCACAGGGAAGGAAGAGCCGCAGCTGGGGCCTGGCCCTCCCCAGAACAGGGAGAGGCTGCCCTGTGTCACTGCCTCCATCACCCAGCTATCCTCTCACTCAAAGCCATCCAACCTCAGCAGGCCTTCTTGGGCCCTGCCACCCAAATAGGTCTGACCCCAGCCCCCACTCCCTTTCAGGCCTGGGCCACAGGGAGCTGCTGGCTGGCCACTTGACACCCTCCCCCTAGAGCTGATATCTGTGACTCCAGGGAGGTTAGCACTCTGTCTGGTGGAATTCCTTTCATCTCTGTCCTGTGGCCCCAGGCCACCATCCCCACCTGGCCCAGCCTATCATCGTGGCCCTGGAGACCCAGCCGTTGACATACGTGGCCTCTCAGGCAGCGCCTTCTTCCCTGGGCCTGAGTTTATGGGTAGGGAGGTGGGGCAAGTGTGGGTGTGTGTGTGTGCGTGCGCGCGTGTGTGTGGTTTGCTGTCCTGTTTTAAAGGATTCCAAGCCATGTGAAACTTGCCCTCTGGATGTGATTTGGGGTTGCAGCAAGTGCTTATCTATGTATGAGGTTGGGGACCGAGCCAGGGGCGGGTTGTCAGTCCTTTTGTAGGGGGGTTCACGTGGTGGTGGGGTGAGACTGTGGCTGAGCCTGAGACACTCCCAGGGGAAAGCAGTGCAGAAGGAACTGGTTTTCAGACTGCGGAGGGACCTGCACTTTTGTTTGTTTTTGACCAAAAGAAAGCAGGGGGTGGTTAGCTGTGAGGGGCTGAGGGAATACCAAGCCTCTGATGCCTAAGAAAAGTCCCTGGACTTGGACCCTCCTGTTGTGTGACCTTAGCCCAGGGTGGGAGCTGCTCACCTGAGCACCCTGGGGGTTGGGGTTTGGGTGAGTGCCTGAAGTGGGCAGTCCTGAGACTTGTATTGAGACTTTTTGGTCTTTTGGTTGTAGACATTGTTTTAGAACATTTCTGCTCCTGCCTGCTTGAGAACTTCTTGGTACCTCTTGCCATCCCCTCTCACTGCCTGACCTAACCCCACTGGGCCCTGATGCTGTGAGCAGTGGTCCCTGGGCAGGCCAGGCTGGGCAGGCACTTGGCCATCGCAGGTTGTGTGTTTGGATTACAGAGGAGTACTTGCTCCCACCTCTGCCGGAAGAGTTGTTTTTCCAACCCTACCCTAATGGGTCAGCTTCTGTGCCATGATGCTTTGGCAAGTGGGGCACATGGCATGAAGGCCCCCGTCATCAGAAAGTACCAAAGCCCTTGGCACCCCACCCCACTCTCCCCAGCGACCCGCACATGGGCAACTGCTGTGGCAGTGGGTCCAGCCCAGACAGACACTGCCAGCCTCCTCCCTGCAGCGGGCACCACCTCTACCTCCCCCAGCGGGGCACTGCCCTGGCTCCTCAAACACCATCTGTCTGCCTACACTTCTCAGGGGCCAGCCCAGTCTGGGCCACCCTCTCCCCAGCCCTCAGCTCCCACACAGGTGACAGGCCCAGGCAGATCGCTGCTCTCTGGGGAAGGTTGGATGCTGCCTTGATGCCCCCTCCCGGCCCCTCCTCCCACACTCGCGCACACAGGTACCCACCACACCCTGGTCGGCTTGTTTCTCACCACATGGGAGAGGGGGAGACCAACCCCTCAGTGTCTTTTGAAATAGAAGAAAAATGTGTGTTCAGGAGCGTGACTCCAATGCTGGGCTCTTGGGCCCAGTTCGGTCTGTCTCGTCTCAAATCTAGGCATTTTTGCTTCAATTTTATTTTTTTTAAGAAAACAAACAAAAATCTGCACTAATTTACCTGGTTTCGTAGGAAAACTTTTTTTTTTATTTTTTACATTTTTGGTGTCCGTTTGTATTGAATAATTTGCTACATTTGTAAAATGTAAGAGGTATATATAATATATGTATATTTCTAACGTAAAAAACATAATTTTTTTCTTTTCAAGATTCTTAAAAAGAGGAGAGAAACAGATATTTTTTCAGGAAAAACAGACTTTAAAATAAAAAAAGAGGAGAATAAAACCTATTTCTCCCCTTTCCCCATCCTCTCTCTATCTGTCCCTCTTTCCCAGGAACAAATCAAAAGGTAGATTGTCTTGTAAAGAATGTCAGCTTTTAGTCCAGAATGATGTATTTTTCTCAATGCAGTGAGCTATCGATTCTCTAGTTGGACCCCTAGGGATGGGAAGGGGGGCATTGAGGCAATGTCGAGAGGAGCTTGGGGGAGCAGGGTAATGAACTTGTTTTCTTTAGTGAAGGAGGAATACAATCAAGCGTTTTGTATTCAGAATGTTGTGCAATATTTTGGAATGGGACATTGGTGTGTTTAGGGGTTTAGTTTAAAAACAAAACAAAAAGATTGATCAAATCTGTACAGTTTATATTGTTCCAGATTTTTTTAAGTTTGTATTAAAAGCATGATATATATAATAGCCTTCTGCTTGACTCCCAGCTTGTTTTATTTCTGGGACCCCTTTTGGGATGGAGAGAGTGGGAGTGACCCGGCCTCCGTTGGCTTCAAGAAACAATTGGTCATCCTGACCTGACCCCTGGATGGGCATAAGTGCCTCAGGCCCCTTTTACCACCTGTGCCATCAACACAGGACACCTGGGGTGCCCACTCCTATGGGCCTTTTCCACATTGGAAACAAGTTCCACGAGGCTGGGAACTGCTCCAGCTCCCTCCCCCATAGGTGGAGGAGCCAGGCCTGGAAGCAGAGCCTTGAGAACAGAATACCTCTTCATGGCTTTTTTAGGAATGGCCTATTCCATCATTAGTTCCACTAAAATATTTTGAAAAATCTGCATCAATACTAGAAAACCATTAAGAAGCTGAGGCTGAGGGAGGGATCAGCCTCCAGCCTGCCCTAGGTCTAGTATTTGCCCACCCCAGACTGCTAGACTCTTAGAAGTGGGCAAGGATGAGAAGAGCCCACCTAAGTCAGGTTCTGTCCACAAACCTGGTGTTTGAATTCTCAGCCCTTGGCTGGGCAATTCTGGAGCGGAGCTGCGTTAGGGAGGAGAGGGTCTGCCTGAGCCCCGGGCTGGGGAGGAGCTGTCATCCGCCTCCACCTTCTCCCTCTCCCAGGGCCAGCCTGTTAATGCTGCCCATCTCGGGGGAAACCACCTCCCCCGCGTACCTTGCCCCACCACTGATTCACAGCAGCCCCGCAGGCCCCTGGGTTGAAGAGGGCAGCGTGGTATTTGTTGAATCTCTTATTTTGCCCTCACGGCAACCTGGTAATAGAGGTATTATCTCCACAGTACAATTGAGAAATGGGCTCCAAGTTAGATTACCTGCTAAATTCATAAAACAAGTTGGGGAAGCTGAGATTTTGACCCATGTGTGACTTTTTTTCATGTAAAAAGCTGTGGTAACTGCCATGGAAGAGTGACACTGGAGGCAGGGATCAGGGGCTGACCTTGCCCCCTCCAGGCTGGGCCAGGGGGCAAGCAGCTCTTCTGGGGCCTCAGTGGGATGAGGGTCTCCTCAGGACCCTCACTCCCCAAACAGGTCAACACACTGATCCCTCCCCACCCAAGCCTGTGAACTGGGCCTAGGAGCTCTCAGGCCACACATCCTTGATGTCCGGCCCTTCCACGGGTTGCTCCCCCTACGGAGCCTGTCTCGCAGAGGGAGACCCAGGCCCTGGCCTGCCAGACATAAGGCCACTCCCAGGGGTCTCACTCTCCTCTGTCCTGCCAGGGAGAAGCCCAGCCTGTCCCTGTGTCCCTGTGTACAGGCTGCCTGCCCACCTGTGGACCCCAGGACCCCTTGCACGCTCATTTCTGTTCACGTTCATGTAAATAAAGCAACCCAGCACAGGTCCTGCCACAGAAGGTGCCCACAGTTACTCATTCCCACTCCCTGTGCATATGCCAGAGAGTGGAAAGGCCAGGGTAGGCCACTCAGGTGCCAAGACCACCTTCCTGGACAGCCTAGATTTGAACAAACCCCCATATTCTCCAAGGCATAGGCACAGAAATGATTCGTTCATAGATTCATGCCTCCATTCACCAAACGCTCACTGGCTCTGAAGCAGTGGAGTGGGAGACCTGGGGGTAAAGGGCTGCCTGGGGTCTCTGCTCTGCAGCAGAGGAAGAAAGAACATTCTGGTAGACAGAGAGTTCCTCCAAAAAAAGACTCATTTATTCACAACAAACCCTCCATGAGCACCCCATGTCTGCCCTGCGAGCACAGGTGGTACAGCAGTTACAGGACAGGTGCGCAGGGGGCCTGAGAGCCCAGGGATCAGTAGGCAAAGACAGGACAAGTCAGCCAGGAAGGAGAAGAGCAAGTCCAAGGCCCCTCTAGGGACCTGTCAGGAGGGCACCGGGTGGGGAAGAGTCTGGACTCTGCTCCCTTAGAAGACACAGGTTCCTGCCCCTGCTGCTCCCTCGCTCAGTGACCTCGGGCAAACCGCTCCACCCACTCTGGCACCTCAGTTCCCTCACCTCTAAAACGGGGATAATAATTGTACCTACTTGTGAAAACTAAATGAAATAATGAGGGGAAAATGCTGAGCAAAGTGGCTGGACCAGAGTAAACAACAAGTATCATTTTCATCATCAGGGCCATTATTGTCCATCCTCAAACACCACCGGCCAACCCAGTCCGGGATGCTTCCTTACATCAGCAAGCAGGCTGAAACCCAACCCTGCCAGAAGCAGGACCAGGCTGGGGCGGGAAAAGAAACTCCATCCTCGGAGCAGGGACTAGGCTAGCCCCACTCTGCCCACTGCAGAGGTGGGAGGCTGCTTATCCCTCAGCAAGACAGCGCCCTGTCAAGTATGCTGATCACCACTCCTCTCCCGGGGCCCAGCCTTTGGCCTCGGGATGGGGCAGGGCCCTTGATGTGTGTCCCAAAACCTCCTGGAGTTTCTCCTTGGAGAGCAGACTGGCAGGTGAGGTAAGTCACAGCAGCGGGAGAACCCTGCTCCCTTCATCACTGACTGCCTGAGTCAGCACCTGCCCGCAGGCCAAGGGGATGCCACTGTCTGGTCCCCACCACTGCCACCTCCCCCTGAGTGAGTTGGGGGCGGGGCATATTCTCGCCCTCCCTCCTCCTTTCCCTGGGACTGGCCAGTTCAGCCAAGTCCTGCCTGGGCAGGGCCTAAGGACCAGCCAGGAAGTCTCCAAGCCCCTGGGTAATAGGAACCTGCTGATCCACTGGTTTTTATTTTAGGGAAATTCCACTGCCAGCAAGAGAAGTGGGCTCTCGGTCCTCACAGGTGCCGACTCTCTGTGTAACTTCAAACACCTTCCTCTATTTTGTATGTAGGACGCCTGCCACAGCTTGATGAGCGGTGTGTAGATCCACACCCAGGATTTGAACCTGAGAACCTCAGGCCACCGAAGTGGAGCGCACGAACTTAATCATTATGCCACCAGGCTGGCCCCCTTTTTTCCCTCTTGATATCTGTCCTATTTGTACAACAAGGAACAGTGGGGCTGGTCCCTGGGCCAGCACCTCTTCCAGCCCCACTGGCTCCCAAGCCCTGGTGAGGGCCCTGGAGGACCTTGTGCTGTGGCACCTTTCCCAAGGAGGGAAGGAAAGAATGATGGGCTGAGCCCTGGGCAGGACCACATGGCTACACATGGCTGAGACCCCCCAGGCATGAGGACCTGATCAGAATTCTGCTGGTGAGGAAGATGGGCACGGATGTTAGCCCAAGGCCAATCTTCCTCAGCAAAAAGAGGAGATTGGCAACAGATGTTAGCTCAGCGCTAACTTCCTCACCAAAAAAAAAAAAACAAAGGATCCTGCTGGGCTGTGGCAGGGCTGGGTAAGTCTAGGCAGGAGACGAGGCCTGGCCCAACCACCCGAACACCTGGGCCCTTCAGCTAGCTCTGCCCTGATTTACTGTGTTTAACACCCAGTAGTCACCATTCAACATGGAGCCCCCATGAGTGCCGGACACTGTTCCAGGCGTGAGGAAAATAAAGGCGAACAGCAGACAAAATCCCTGCTCTCCTGAAGACAATGTTGTATTAACTACAAACAAATAAGCGAGGAAATGTCAGATCGTGAGGATGTACCGTTAAGACAATCGCAACCAGTGATGGTAGCCAATGACCAAGTGACCCCTTTACATTGGGCAGTCAGGGGAAGAAGGCCTTCCCATGGAGGGGGCTTTCAACCTGGGATCTGAATTACAAGAGAATTAGTAGTGACAGCAGCAGAGAGGTCAGCCACTTCCAAGGGCGAGGCAGAAACAAGCATGGTGCGCTCAAGGAATGAAAAGACCAGCAGTAAACCAGAGGCAAGTAGCACAAGATGAGGTCAAAGAATTCCCCAGGGCCACATCATGGGTCCCACAGCCCCAACAGGGAGTTGAGATTTTATCTTAAAAAATGTGAGAGTTAAGCCTCTCACTTCCAGGTTGCCTCATCTGTGGGTAGGGGCAGAGAGAGTGAGAGAGTGTTCTCTTGGACATTCAATCAACAAACCTTCCCGGAGCGCCTCCTTTGTGCCAGGCCCTGACTGGGCCCTGGGCAAGGGCCTGTTGGAGGACAGTGGGTACTTCTAGTGGTGGACGAGTGGGGCAGAAGATGGACCCAGGTCATGATGACTTCAACACCCTGATCAGGTCCATGGCAGAAGGAAGCCCAGGGAACTACGGTGCCCAGAGGAGGAAGACTCTTCAGAGGGTTGATAGAAGCTAGTGTGTGAGGAGGTATGGCAGAGCACACATGCCAAGCGCTTCATGGTGGGCTAGTCAGATGACACCTCAGCATTGAGGGGCTCTGGGAGGTCAGTGGGGAGGCAGGGAGAAGAACAAGATTCAGGAGCAGAGGAGTGAGCAGGTGAAGCCCAGGGCACAGCAAGTGTAGATGACGCCTTCAAGAAGCCACAGAGATATCCAGAAGGCAGAAATGTTAAACTAAAACTATAAAACCTCTTGAAGAAAACAGGAGAAAATCTTTGTGATCTTCAGTTAGACAAAGATTTCTTAGATATGACTTCAAAAGAATGATCCATAAAAAAAATAGAATGATCCATAAAAGAAAAAACTGATAAATTGAACTTTATCAAAATAAAAAACTTCCCCCAGACACTGTTAACAGAATAAAAAGACAAGCCCCAGACTGCAAGAAAGTACCGGCTAATTATGTATCTGATAAAAAGACTTGTACACAGAATCTATAAAGAACTTTCAAAACTCAATTATATCATTTCACAATATGTACAAATATCAAATCATTATGTTGTACACCTGAAACTAGTATAATCTTATAGGTCAATTCATCTCAATTAAAAGAAACTCAATTATAAGAAAACAACCCAATACAAAATTGGCCAAAAGACTTAGACACTTCACAAAGAAGATATATGGATGGCAAATAAGCATATGAAAAGATGCCCAACATCATTAGTCATTAGGAAAATGCAAACTAAAACCACAAAGAACACACCTATTAAAGCAGCTAAAATTAAAAAGACTGACCAAAGATTGGTGGTTACCAGAGGGGAAGGGGGTAGGGGGAGGGCGAAAGGGGTAAAGGGACACATATGTATGGTAACAGATAAAAACTAGTCTATTGGTGGTGAACACAATGCAGTCTATACAGAAGCTGAAATATAATAATGCACACCTGAAATGTACACAATGTCATAAGCTAATATGACCTCCGTAAAATAATTTAAAGAGGCTGGTCTGGTGGTGTAGGGGTTCAGTTTGTGTGCTCTGCTTCAGCAGCCCAACGTTCACAGGTTCAGATCCTGGGCACAGACCTATGCACTGCTTATCAAGCCATGCTGTGGCAGGCATCCCACATCAAAAAAAAAAAGAGGAAGATGGGCACAGATGTTAGTTCAGGGCCAATCTTCCTCAGCAAAAAGAGGAGGATTGACAACAGACATTAGCTCAGGGCTAATGTTCCTCACCAAATAATAATAATAATAATTTAAAAGAAAAGACTGACCATACCAAGTGTTAACGAAGATGTGGAGGAATTAGTAACTTTCATACACTGCCGGTGGCAATGTAAAATGGTGCAAACACTTTGGAAAATAATTTGGAAGCTTCTTTTAAAGTTAAACACCCTTCTATGTGATCCAGCCATTGCATTCCTAAGTATCTACCCATAAGAAAAGGAAATAAATGTCATACAAAGACTTGTACACCAATGCTCACAGCAGCTTTATCTGTTAGCCCCAGATAGAAGAAGCCCAGAGGTGTCAGAAGGACTGAAAAGCACAGCCAGTATTCAATTGTTCATTCAACAAATATGCATTGACCTCCTACTATGTACGAGACCCTGTTCTGGGCACTGGAGATGCAGCAGGGACAAGACGAGTCCTTGCCCTCACCAGGCTCATGTTCCAGTGGGCAAGATAAACAATGAATCTGATAAGGCCATGCAGAGAAATATCCTCAGGGAAACAGAACAAGGCTGAGGGAGCTCTCCTCCATACGGGAGGGAAGGGAAGGGAAGCTATCTCTGAGCAGGTGGCAGTTAAACTAAGACCAGAAGGGTCCCTCTTTACTCTCGTGTGCCCCTGTCCCTCTGAGACTGCCCCTCCCTGCTGTCGAGGCCCCTCAGCCCCCTTCTTGCTCTCCATGGTGGAGTCACTTCTGTTGTGCGGCTTTGCACAACTTCTGGCCTCTCTCTGCAGTTCAGCTTTCTTAGCCATACAGTGGGGAGACAGGTTGTGCCAGCTTGTGGGCATGGTCGGTTCTCTGCCCGTGGGGGACTCTCACCTTGGCGCAGCTGGATTTGGGGACAGGCAGAGCAAATATGCCAAGGGCAGGCAGGAAAACAGGCTTCTCAGGAGCCCAGCTGTCTTCTCATGAGAGGCACCCTAGGGAGCCCATCCCTCAGGACTTGGGGTTGTCTTCTGGGGAGAGGGCATGGTCTAGAGCAGGGGACACCCCTCTTAAGCAGGGCTCACAGTGAGGCAGGAGCAGCTGAAGCACTGTCCTGCCTCTGGGAGGGTAGCTCTGGCCTCCTGCTTGTGCCAGGGCTGGGGACAGGCCAGGTTGGCCTGATGCCCAGAGGGGTAGGGCAGGAGGTCAGCAGCCACAGGCGGGGGGGCCCGCTTGGCCCTCTCTCTGGACACAATGTCCTGGACTGCTCCATGGCTTGGCTGGCAGACAGGGAACAGTGGCTGGCAGAGGGTACGGGCAGCAGGCCGACTGTGGGGGGAGCAGCGTAGCCTGAGCAAAGGGCTTTTCTTACAACCTGTCCTGCCACCTTGGGCAGGGAGAGGATCAGCTTGTCTGGGAGGGAGGCAGGAGCCTGGTGCCCTGCAGGGACCTCAGTAATCCCTCCCTACCCTGTGCCTTAGTTTCCCCATACCACCACCAACTGCTAGCACTTGACCTAAGTTCTACAAGAGTACAGAACCCTGCAAACGCTGGCCCTACCCCTTCCTGCTGTGACCTTAGGCAGGTCACAACCTCTTTGAAACTCAGATCTTCACCTGAAATATGGCATCTACTTCTTTGGGCTTGAATGCATGGAAAGCATTTAGGAGAGTACCCTCAGGAGGCAGTGCTTGATGGAGTAGTGTGCTATAATTACATGTTAATAAGCAACAATAACAATGTTTTTGTACTGAGGCCCTTCTCTGTGTCTGTGCCAGGAGCTTTACCTACATGGCCCTGAATCCCCGCAGCAACCCGGAAGGCGGGTTTATCACCCTCATTTTATAGATGAGGAAACTGAGCTCCAAGGAGCAAAGTGACACAGCTGGTGTTAGAGGGTGAGTGGCTCCCACACTGGGAACCCACCCTCCCCTGTAGGCAAAAGGATACAGGCCTGATGGGAGGACCCTGGGGGTTCCCTGAGGCTGAGCTGAACCAGGAGGGGCCAAGAGGTCCTAGGAACTCAGCAGCTGAACCCATAGACCTCGCTCCCCTCCCACAGGACAGAATCCACACTAGATCCAGATATACAAGGGCTGAGGGGCTGGAGGGTGGGGGAGGGATGCATTCAATCATTCGGCAAATACTGACTTAGGGAAATACAGTTTGGTGCTGCTGCACACAGCATCTGGAGCCGGACTGTCAGACTTTGGACTCAGGCACTGTTACTTTCAAGGTGTGTGGCCTAGAGGGAGGGGAACTCTCAGTTGTTTCATTGAAAGTGCTGCATCCAAGGGGGCCGCCCGGTGGCACAGCAGTTTAGTTCGCGCTTGGCAGCCCGGGGTTCACGGGTTCAGATCCCGGGCGCCCGCCGACGCACCGCGTGTCACCCATGCCGTGGCGGTGTCCCATATAAAGTAGAGGAAGATGGGCACGGATGTTAGCCCAGGGCCAGTCTTCCTCAGCAAAAAGAGGAGGATTGGCAACGGATGTTAGCTCAGGGCTGGTCTTCCTCACAAAGAAAAAAAAAAAAAACAGTAAAAAAAAAAAAAGAAAGTGCTGCATCCCAGGAAACCCCTCAGTCCTGGGCAAACCAGGACAGCTGGTCACCCTACCTGGAGGAGTTACTCTACCTCTTGGTTCCCTCAACTGTAAAAGGACACCAATCCTCACCTCACATTGCTGTTGGAAGGTAAAATGAGCATAAAGCCCTGGCTCACAGTCCAGGCCTGAGAAGTGGGAGCAGGGACAGCAGCATTTCATCTCTTCCTGGCAGAGGCGGAGCAGGAGGACAGCAGCATTTCATCTCTTCCTGGCAGAGGCGGAGCAGGAGGGGAGGGAGGGAGCCCCATTTTACAGATGGAAGACTGAGGTTCCCATGGTGTCTGAGCACAGAGAAGGCCTGGGGAGATCTCTCTCTCATCCCAAAGTCTGCTCTTAGGAGGTGCTCAGAACTGTCAGTGGGTGGGCAACCTCAAGGAGTGAGACCATGGGTGGCACTGCAGGGGACCCCCAGGTGCTCCCAGGGGTTTTGTGCGGAGGGCAGTTGGGCAAGGCCCCTGTGCTGCACCAGCCCCTGGGGACTAGCAATGCTTGCTGCTGAGGGTCAGACCACAGGGCAGGCCTGGACCACATGCTCTCCAGGCAAAGGCCAAGGTCCACAGGGAGCTGACTGGCCCAGTGGGGCACCACCTACTAGCCCAGGGCCAGGCCCAGGTCCTGCATCGTCCGGGTCCTGGGAGAGGATGAGGAGGGGATTAGGACAGTTCACAGTTACCTGTGTACTCGGCAGGTTCTTCCTCACAACACTAGAAGGAGGGCCCACAAGCAGCCCCACTTTATAGGTGGTAACGCTGAGGCTGAAAGAGGACAAGTCTGCCCAAGGTCACCCAGAGGGTAGGTGGAGGAACCAGCAGGCTTCACTGTCTACTTTAGAATTCAAGGCACATGATGACGCAGGCGCAGTGGAGTGGGAGGAGCGGCTGTGGAAGGCTCCCCGAGCAGGGGACCCCAGAGCCCCCAATGTCAGGGCCAGGGAGGGAAACTTTGAACAGAGGAGGAAGCCGTGGCCCCAGCTGGAGCTGGGGCCCCACCGCAATCTCCCCTGGGGGCCCAAGGATCCTAGCGAGGGCGATCACCCCCATCCCCGCGGGCACCCCCCTCGCGGTGCCCCCTGCACAGCGGCTTCAGTTTCCCCTTGGGCGCTAAGTAGAAATAGGACGGTACCGGGCCAGACAAAGGCGAGCAAACGTATGGTCCCCGGCGGCTCCTCTCGGCGCCCCCTCCCACCCGGCGCAGGCGCGAGGGGGCGGGGGAGGGTTACGTAACGGGCGGCGTGTGGGGCGGGGCGTGGGGGCGGGAAGCCGGGGAGCCGGGGGGAGGGCGCCCCCTCCTAGGAGTAGCCGGGCTGTTCCGTCCTCCCGTCACCAGGACGGCCCCCCGCGCCCGCCGAGCCCGCGGATGCTGGCGGACGGCAGGCGGATACCTGGGGAGACCGGGGCCCAGAGCGGCGCTCCAGGCTGGCCCAGGCCCGGCTGGGCGTGCAGCGGGGCCGAGGCCGCCCGCCGGGGTGGGAGCCTCTCTGCTCCGAGCCCTCACTGGCCCCCCGGGGCCTAGCGTCCGGCGCCCGCAGCCCTCCCTTCCAGCCCGGTATCGGGCGCTGTCGCACCTCCGCCTCTGGCCCAGGTGGGGGCTCAACCTGCCCGCACGGCCCCGCCTCGAGTCCCGCCCCCACCCCCCACTGTCACCCGGGACCCAAGGGAAAACCGGGCAGCGCCGCCCCGTCCCCGCGGAGCGCCTCTGCCTCCCCCGCTCCTCGGCGGCGGTTCCTGCCTAGCTCTGCTCACACTTACTTCATCCGACCCGGCCACGCTGTTAGTTATTTATATCCACGGCTGTCTCCCAGCAGGCGGTCGTGAGCCCTGCGCGCACACCGGTGCAGCAGATGCCGGCCCGCCGACTGGGACTGCGGAAGCCCCTTGCCCAGGCCTGCCTCGCCTCACCCTTGGAAAAGGAGGAAAGGACATGGGCAGCTGCCACCTGAAGTCATCCCCAGCCCCCAGGCCCACCATGGCTGACTGCGCTGGCTCTCCCTCGCTGCCGCTGGTCAGGGCATCATCTTGGGTTCCCATGCTGCCCCCCAGGAGGCTCCCAAAGCAGGATCATGGCCACTGGGAGGCTGCTTAACAATGCTCATCCCAGGGTTCCACACTAGGCCCCTCTGAGTGGCCTCCGGGGGATGAGGCCTGGGACTCTGCATTTGAAACAGGCTCCCTAGGGGAATCCTGGGCTTTGTAAGGTTTGGGAGCCATCTAGTAGCTGCTCTTGAGAGAGTGAGCAAGCAGACAGCAGGAATGTGGCAGGGTGGGATTGCCACTGCTTTAATGTGATGGGGCAGGATGGAAGGACAGGGCAGAGGGGAGAAGGGAGGACAGAGCAAGTGAGGGCCTGAGGGGAGGGTGGATTGGAGGACTTGGCCAGGGAATATCTGAATTGTGGCCTGCGAGCAACACCCCACCCCCATTAGTCAAGCCCTTTAATGCCAGCTAAAGGATACAGTAGAACCCCCTGTTCTCCAGCAACCCTAAAAGTGGGCCTTCTCTTCACCTTGCAAGGCTCAGAGAGGGGGTGCGACTTGAACAAAGTCCCTGGTGAGGAAGGGGTGGGTTCAGGACCCAATTTAATTCCATCGTCCATGTACTAGCTAGACGCTGGGCATGGAGAGAGGAATACAGTTCCTGCCCTAAAAGAGTTGTCCGTCCAGGAAGAGAGGCAGGCTGCCACATATAGCAATCACAATCACAGTCATAGTCATAGTCGTGGTCTCATGGAGCAATGATGGCCCAGAGCTGAGTTGTGAAGGATGAGTAGGAGTTTGCCAGGAAGATACAGGAGGGGGCTCCAGGCAGCGGGAACAGCTTGTTCAACTGCTCAGAGGCCTGAAGTCACCATCGCTGTAGGGACCTATGGCAGCACTGTGAGGCTGAGGCTTCGAAGGTATCAGGTACGTGGTGAGAGAGGAGGCTGGATGTGCAGGGAGAGCTTGGGCCAGGTGAGGAGGCCGGACTGTGTCCCAAGTGCAGTGGGGGGCACAGAGCCCTGTGGAGGAGGGGTGAGGAGTGGGAGGGAGGCTGAACAATCAGGGCACCCCAACAACAGAGACAGCAGCGTCTCCCTCCCACCCCTTCCCTGTATCTCCATGGCAGCCCCTCTTTCCCTTGCCCCCAACACCCACCCTGGCTCCGCCTTAGCTCTCCCTCTCAGCAGTTCAAGCTGGGGACTGCCGGGGGAGATGGGGCCCCATCCCAGCTGAGCCTGCTGTTCCAGCATTGAGGCCTGGAGTAGGTGATTTTGTCTCCCTGGGTCTCAGTTTCCTCATCTAGGAAATGAGGACAGCTCTAAGCCCTACCAGTCCTTCCTCAGGGCAGGGTGCAGAGCAGAGGCCATGGCTGGGTGGGAGGAGCGTGCTTGTTCGGAACAATGGCAGGCACAGCCGAGGCCTGCGTTCCTTTGGTGCCTCCCCTGCCCTCCGTCCAAGTGAGCCTTCTCTCCAAATGGTCCGCATCCCATGCCCACCAGGCTTCAGGAACCACTCACTGAGAGCCAGCACTGCTGGCTTTGAGTTCTGGAGCTGCCAAATCACTCAGAGTTGGGGCTTCAGGCAAGTCACAATCCCCCTGGGCCTCAGTTTTCTCAGATGCAAGATGGAATGCTCCCAAGTGCACCCCTGGCAGCCCTCTGGCCCAGGACAACCCAGGCTGGCTCTCCACAGACACAAACAGCTCCCAGGTGCAGAAAGGGTAGATCAGGACCCCCCCATCCCCCCAATGTCCCCTCTGCCACGCCCAGCCCCTGCCAGGGACATCCTGTGCCCCAGTGATGTCACCAGGCCCTGGGAGCCCTGGCTCTAGCTGACAGCACTCAGGATTTATTTTTAAACTCTTAGGGCCTGCTCAGCTCCCTGCCCCCTCTCCATCCCACCCCATTTCACACTGCCTACCCTGCTCCCACATCCCTGCTGAGCCCCCAGGCCAGTCCTTGAAGGTTCTCTCCGCATACACTCTGTCTCCTGACTCACACCCACCAGGCTTCTGAGGGGCCGTGGGGGAGCCATGTCATTGGCCAGGTGTCTCCCATCACTGAATCCAGACCTGCCGAGGTAAACAAATGGGCCCTTGGAAGTGGACCCCAGCCTCCTGTGCCTCCAAGGAGGAGCCTGAAGCCCAAAGAGGGCAAGGGACTTGCCCAGGGTCCCACAGTCAGGGCTGGGGGTCATCAGATGGGCTCTCTAGACACCTAGAACCCCTGGCTGGGTCTTGGAGCTGTCACCAAAGCTTGATTTGAATTCATTTTTTAAAAACAGCTTTCTGCCTGCTGGCCTCAAGGCTTTCTTGATGAAACGCAGCTCAAACGAGCTGCAGAAACAGACTGGGTGCTGGGGTAGCTCCCAGCAGCTCTGTGGCCCTCACCAACACCCTGGGCAAGGTGTGTGTCCATCACAATTGTCACACACTTACCCTCTCAAGTGACTTCAGACTAAGGGCCTGTCAGCACCGTGAACTGAGAAATTTATGTTGATGAAACACCCCTTTTATCAGTTTCATATGTTGGCCTTTTGGATAAGACTGAGGTTGAAAAAGAGGTTCTACTGGAAAAGTCCATTTGAAAATGGCAGCCTTGACTCCATTCTCCTCACAGCTGTCCGGGGAGGCAGGGGAAGGGCCAGAATCCTCTTCTGGCAAATGGGGAAACTAAGGCTCAAAGGGTAGAGTGACCTGCACAGTGGCTGGAATCCAGAGTGCTTCTGTCCTCCAGCCCCATGAGAGGGGAGACTGAGCATCTTGCTCAGCCCCACCCTGCCTAGAGTTGGTGGTCTAAGATAACCCCATGGGCTGCAGTGCCCAGTGAGGACAAGCCCTTAGAATCTCCATTTCTTGATGGTTCACCTCAGTGCAACACAGACTCTGGACCCAGAAAGATTCAGTTTGAAACCTGCCTGTGGCATTTCTTAGCTGTGTGACCTTGGATAAGTCACTTCACCTCTCTGTGCCTCAGTTTCCTCACCTGTAAAATGGGGATAATAATAGGATGCACTTCACAGGGAGGGTGGTGGGAAAGACTGCTTGAGAAACTGCCTGAAAAGCACTTAGCACAGGCTGGACACTTCGTGAGTGCCCAACCGACGGTAGATTTTTATCATCATTATTATTATCCCTAAGCAAATACTCACTGAATCTTTACCCTGACAGCCCTGCTTGGGTTCTGGGAATCAGGCATGGCCTCTGCCCCAAGTGGCTCAGAAGTCCAGAGAGGCGAGGGGCAACGCTGAGGGAGAGGCCACTTCTGATGGAGCATCTGGGAAGGCCTCCAGGAAGAAGTGGCCTTGAAGCTGGGCCTGGAAGGATGGCCTCTTCAGACAGTGTGTGAGCAGGGCCATCAGGAGTTGGGAGATAGCTGATTTAGCTGGTCTGGGAGAAAGAACTGCAGAGAAAACCTCCTGGCTAGACCAAGGTGGGTGTGTGGAGAGAGGCCAGAATCAGCTCAGGAACCCCAAAACCTCAGCAGCCCCTTTGCCTTCTGCCACCACCACCCTCATTTCCTCTGGAGGTCACTTGAGTCAAAAAGACCAAGAGCCAGGCAGCCAGGCAGATGGCTGTTACCACGAAAGTAGGAGCCAAGACAGAGGGAGGCTGTGCCCCTCTTCCCACATCCACACCCCGGTTGTGTCCACCGGGGTGGACCAGAAAGTCCACCAGAGCTGGGTTCGAATCCCATTTCTGTGTGATCTCAGCCAAGTCACTTCATCTCTCTGAACCTCAGTTTTCTCTTCTATAAAATGAGCTTAAAGATACCATAAAGAGCTGTTGTGAGAACTTGGAACAGGTATATAAAGCATCCAGCAACAGTAAGTGCTTCATAATTGTATCTCTTGAGAAAAGAGCCAGGCTGACTCTCCACACAAGGAAGTGGGGAGGCTGGGGACTGGGCCCCTCCAACTTAATCCCTGGCCCTCACCCTCAGGAAGTCCACAGCCTCCTCGACAAGGCTGACAGGAGTGCGAATGACACTGTGCCCCCTTGGAGAAGGAGGGCCTGGGGTCTGAATGCAAATGAATGCAAATTAGGAAGCACAGGGTGCTCCGTGGGGAGAGAGGGAGAGAGAAGATCCAGCTACCGGGGGCTCGGGGACTGGAGCAGAAGCAGGGTGCCCAGGTGCCCTACCAGGGCACTGCCCTGGGCACTGACTGAGCAGGTCCCCCCGGCCCTGAGGGCCCCTCCTGGCATGGAGACAATAGACCCTGGTTCGCTGGAATCCGTGATCTTCCTCTGCCAGGGTGAGAGGCTGCCTCTCCTCACCCGCAGGCTCCTAGGTGTGGACACATACTGACACACTTGCACAGACACACACACATTCACTCAGATGCAGACGTACATAGATACATACGTATACCCAGGGACACTCGCACACACACTCTTCAGGTCACAGGCCTCAGGGCAGGGGAGGCCCTAGAGACTCTCCCCCTTTGATGGAGCAGGAAGCTGAGGCCCCAGGGGGCTGCTGGTTTCCTGTCTACCTACCTTTTCCCCAAACCCACCCGCTACTCACTTGCACACACCACTCACCACCGGGGAGGCCCCCCAAAAGCCCCTCAGCCTCATTCTGATAGAGCAGTCCACCTCGGCTCCCCAACACGGGGTTTCAGTCCTTGCTCACATTTTTATCCCCTGTTGACAGATGAGAAAACCAAGGCTCAGAGCCAGGCCAGCCTTGTCAATAGCATACAGAGGACCGGAGGGGGGCGGGGAACAAACCCAGACTTAATGGACAGACTCTAAGTCGAGGCCTCCCCAGAACTCCTCATCGCAGACACCTTGCTCTGGCTGAGCCCCAGTTCCCCACACACACACCCCCTCATGCCTACACACCCAGTGCCTCCCCAGAGAGAAGTACAGGCCATGGGAGGCAGCCCTCCCTTCCTCCCAGGCTTCTGTGGATGCCCTGGACCACATCCGCCAATAGCCACTGGAGGACAGGCAGGGCGGGGGCCAAGTCAGCTGGTGCCCCATGGCACCGCCTGGCACGGGAGGCCCCAGGAGGCTTTGCTGAGAGGACAAATCTGGATGCTGGACATGAGGTCACCACCCAGGGATGTGTCTGCAGTGCCACCTGGTGGTGGCATGGCACTCCTGCTCCTCCAGGCCCTCATCCTGCCATCCTATCCTTGTGGGTTCAGCAGAACTTTTAATGAGCAGCTACTATGTGCTAAGCACTGGGCGGCCAGGCACTGAGAATGGGACTAGTCCAAGAAGATCTAGGGGACAGCACTCCAGGCAGACAGAACAGCAAGTGCAACAGCTCTGAGGCAGGAAGGAGTTGGGTGTGACCCAGGAAAAGCAAAATGGTCGAAGTAGCTAGATCTAGGTGCCAGGGGTGGAGAGGGAGGGACAGGTGGACCACGTTGGTGGCCAGGTCTCACGGGGCTTTTTAGGCTGTGGTGAGGATATGGTGGATGGCTTAAAGGCTGCTGTGGGAGGACAGACTGCGGGGTGAAAACAGGAAATCAGGCAGGACACTATGGTGGTTCAGACACGGGGGGGGGGGGTGAGGGTGGGAAGAAGGGCCTGAATTCTAGAACTGACAGGATTTGCAGACGGATTGGATGGGGATGTGAGATAAATCAAGGACGACCCCAAGGCTTTGGTCTGAGCACCTGAGGAATGGTGGGGCCCTTTACTTTGAAGGGAAGACTGAGGAGGAGCAGGTGTGAGGGGGACCAGGCGGCTTCAGGCAGGTGAAGGTGCAGATGCCTCTGAGACACCCAGGTGGAGGTGCCGGGGAAGCAGGTGGGTCTCTGCGTCTGCAGCTCAGGGGAGAGGATGGGGCTGGAGATCCACATGTGAAGTTGCCAGGGTACAGGTGGCACTCCAGGCCGTGAGGGTGGGTGAATCACCCAGGGAGCAGGGCACCAGGACAGAGCAGGGAGCCTCTGACATTTAGGGTTTGGGGAGACGAGGAGGAGCAGCCAGGAGGTGGGAGAATCTGGAGCCAGTGGAGAGAGTGTTTCAAGAAGGCAGGAGTGAGCAACAGGTTCAAATGCTTCTCAGAAGTGGAGAAAGGTGAGTCTGAGCATCGATCTAAGTTGATTTGGCAATGCCAAGGTGGTCATCGGTGACCTTGAGAAGGGGGGCTTTCAGTGGAGGGTGAATGTCTAACTGGAGGAAGAGTGGAGGCTGCGAATGGAGACCTCGCTTCTGAGGAGTTTCACTATAAAGGGAGCAGAAGAATGGTGGGAGCTGGGGGGTGATGGGGGCCCAGGAGGTTTGGTATTTAATTCTTATGCTGAGAGATTTTACAGCGTGTTGTGGGCTGACGGAATGATCTTGTGGAGAGGGAGGGATGGAGGACACAGGAGAGAGAGAATCACAGGCGAGTGGTGACAGGATGGATGCTCGTGGGTTATTGGGGGCAGGGACACTTTGTCCCTAATAACAGGAGGGAAGGCAGAACAGCATGTGGCTGAGGGGGGGGCCCTGGAGTTGGGCTGCCTGGGTTCAAATTCTGGCTCTACCACTGACAAGCTGTGGGATTAGAACAAGTCACTCCTGCTTCCTGAGCCTCAGTTTCCTCACCTGGAACATACGGGTGGTGACGAGAGCAACAGCTGGCACGTATGGCAGCTGGCTCCAAGCCAGGCACTATTCTAAGCATTTCACATGTTTTAACTCATTGGATCCTCACCTCAACAGTGAGGGAGGGACTGGGCCTGGCTGGGGGCCTGCAGAAGAAGGTGTGGGATCATGCAGGAGGGACAACTTATCCCCAAGGGCATTGGTGAATCCTTCCTGGTGGAGGTGACAGCTGACTGGAGCCTGGAGGAATGACCAGAAGTTTGTGAGGCAGAGAAGAGAGGAAAGGAAGGCTGGGCTTGCCACCCATGGGCAAAGGCCTGGTGGTGTTACTGAGTCTGAACATCAGTTCTGAGATCCACACTTCCAGTCCGCTTGGGCAGATGGGGAAACTGAGGTCCAGAGCAAGGAGGAGCCCAGCGAGTCATTGGTGGGCTGGGCACTGGCTCCTGGCTTATGACTCTATTCCCAGCTTTGGGCACCTCCACTTGCTCTGGTCACATCCCTGGGGCTCACACTTGGGGCCTTGGCAAGGCTATGGGGTAGGATTTGAGTGATTTGAACTCAGACAAGCAGCTTTTCAGACAGACTCTCAGGGTCAGGGCAGTGGCCCAGCCCTGCCACAGACATGGGTCGAAGCAGTTCTGGACTCTGACCCCAGGAGAACAGCCATGTTATTCAGCCCTGAGCGGCCTGGCCCTGCTGACTTCCAGCCCCACCTCCTGCCTCTATCCCTCTTTACCCTCCTGCCGGCTTTTCTAATGGTGGAATTGCAGGCATTGGCAAGTCTGTGGGGAAGGCGATTTGAGTTTGATGTGGGGGGAAGGGTGGGACTAGGCACCTGTCATCACATTCTGGGTCCCAGATGTGTTGGGCTGGGACACTGTCCCATGTCCCATCCTTGCAATTTACAAAGGGCTTCTATCCAGCATCTCATATGAACCTCACAGCAACCCTAACAAGTGGGCAGGACAGGGATCCTGATCCCCACAGCACCGATGAAGAAGAAAAGGCTCAGAGAGGGATGTGGCTTGCAGGAGGTCACGCAGCAAGTAGGAGATGGGGCTGGGATGAAGCCTGATTTCTCGTTCCATGTGAGCCCAGGTTTCCGTGAACAGCTCATGGTCCAGGTAGGAGTAGGAGCAGACAGTGTCTTCCCTGAGTAAAGGGCCACCCAGCTTCAGGGTGATTCCAGGGAGATGGGTCACATTTTGCTGTGTGACCTTGGGTAGCTCCTTTCCCTCTCTGGGTCTTTCCCATCCATTCAGGGAGGGCCTGGCTGTGATAACTTCTAAGACCCTTATTGTCCAAAGCCTCTGCCCCTGGCACCCAGGAGGAGAGGACATGGTGTGAGGGAGCGAGAGAGAGAGATGGGTCCAAGGGTGGGTGGGGACCAAGGAAGAGGTTGGGAGGAGAGTGGGGTGGAGAAGTAATGTGGCCTCAGGGAAGTTACTTCCACTCTCTGAACCTCAGTTTCCACATTTGCCAAAGGGGGTCACCGTGCAGGTCCTGGCCCAGCATGTGGGACAAATATCAGTCTTTCCTTCCCCACCACCAACAGCTGGGCCTGGGCCTCATTGCTGCTGGCCAGGGTGGCTTGGGCAGCCCATGGGAGGATGTCAGACCAGGCCTTGGTCTGGCTGCTTTGGCTGGCTGACTTCCACTGGCCCAAGGGGGGTGGAGGGTGGGGCTGTCCTTCCAGCATGGACAGGCCCAGGCAGCCCCAGCACCTTGGCCAGGAGATGACTGAGATGGCAGAAAGAGCTTGGGCTTTGGAGCCACCAGGTCTGGGTTAGAATCTCCTCTCTGATAATTAGTAGCTGTGAGATCTTGGACAAGTCATCTAAGACCTCCCTGAGCCTCAATGTCCTCCTCTGTAAAATGGGGATGCCCATCCTGGGGTGCTGTGAGACTAGGATGACATGAGAACAGTGAGGCAGGGTGCACCTGGCTTGGGCTCTGAGAGGACCAGCTGAGACCAGCACAGGCCCGGAGGCAGCAACACGGCCCCGTTGGTTCTTCTGCCCCCCACCCTCCCCCAGTCTGGACTTGAAGTCAGTCTGGAATCCAGGCCAGAGTGTATGCCCCCTACCAGCTTGGAGCCACCTGCAGCCTCGGACTTGCGGGAGGCTGAGCATCCCCAGCTCCTGCTGACAGAGAAGCAGCTCATGATAAAAGGCTCCTGCTCCACCGGGTCAAGGCATCAGCCTGTGTAGTCGGGAGGGTTTGCTGCAGTGAGAAGCTGAGGAGAGCTCAGGAAGGGCTGGCTGGGGGCTGGGGGCACCCACCTTCAAACGTGTCTCTGACTTCCCGCTGCTCTCCCCTATCTCTGGCTGGCAGCTTTTCGGGATTAGCTGCTGACGTTAGGAGCTGCCAGCTGGGCTGGCCTGGCACAGCCGTGGGGAGGCATATGAGGGCTGTCTGGTAGTTGGGTACAGTCAAGGAAGGGGGCATGTGTCCAGCTTTGGAAATTTGTCCTCCAGGGAGGTGGGAGGTGACAGGGAGAGGTGCATGTGTCAGTTGAGCTGCATTGTGTCGGGCAATCACACATGATCTGGGTAGCACATCCACATTGTACAGAGAGAGAAACAGCTCAGGGAGATGGAGTAACTTACCCAAAGCCACACAGCTGGTCTGACCCTGGCTGCATCCCACACCATCCAGTGGACACCCCTCCCTGATGGCTGACAGGTGAGCTCGCAGGGGCTCATCTCCATGCAGGTCAGTACCTTCTATACCATCACCATGATGGCAGCTGCCATGTGCTGAGCACCTACTCTGAGCCAGGTGCCTGTGAGGCTGGTGTCCCATTCTACAGACGAGAAAATAGAAGCCCAGACAAGGCAAGTGACTTGCTCAAGATCACACCGCAAATTGGTGATGGAGGTGGGGTTTGAACCCAGGACTAACTCCAGAGCCTGTGTTCTCACCTGCCACACGCTCAGCAGAGACCTCACAGCTTTGACGTGTGTCCAGCCCACAGCCCCTGTGCTTCCCATGGCTGCACAGATCCCGCTTTGGGTGAGAGCATTTGTACGCAGAGTAGAAAATGCAGAGGGGTGCAGCAGGCACCTCCAGAGAGAAACAGACCTCAAGTTGGCAAATGTCAGGGAAGGGCCTGAGAGGCCAGGATGGGTCACATGTTCACTCCTCAACCAACCAACTGTGCCCAGGGCTGGGGTCAGATAACCATGTAGCAGCCGCCTAGAGACCACAGGAGCTTAGGGGGTGGGGCAGGGCCTTTGCCTAAAGGTTTGACCCCTGGGCCAAAGGTTCTGTTTAAGTTACATCTGCCTCCCCTGGCTTCTTAGCGTCCTAGTCCCAACCTCAGTGACATGAGGCTGGGGGTCAGGGTGGGTCCTCTTGAAACTGCTTTCCTTGTGCCTTGCCTCTTTGTCCAGCTGACAGGCCATGTCTGCCCAGGGACCTGAGGTGCATGGACAGGGGTTAGTAGCTACCCCCTCTGTGCCCAACTTGTGTGTGAGCCTTGGGGGCAAGTCACATTGTTCGCCCTCTGGTCTCAGCTTCAGTGTCACCCACGGAGAGATCTTCCCTGCCCTCTCCAATATAATCAGTCTCCCCCACAGCTCCCCAGTCTTCTCAGCCACACCCCTCACCACAGTCCATCATTTTCTATTTTGTCCATATAATGTTTGTCTTTCCTAGCAGACTGTGAGGGCAGGAGGCAGGGCTGACATAAAATAGACATTTAATAAATATTTGCTGAATCAAGTCTCTCTAAACTGTTTTTCCCATCTGTACAATGGGGTAACAACACTTCCTGTAAAGTTTAAATAAGACAGTACCTAAAGCACCCAGTCCAGGCCTGGGATGCAGTTGGAGCTCACAGTCCTGGAGCTGGACTGAGGGCAGGCTGAGCTGGAAGGCCACCATAAGCCGAAAGGAGGCAGGAAGACCCAAGGGTACAGGTGGTAAAAAGATGGAAGATGACACCGATGCCAGGGCCAAGAACAGGGCGCCTGCTGTTACTGTTCTGCGAACTGAATTTGGAAATTTGAACGTCATTCTAGGTTTGAATTTAGCTCTGCTGCTGTGATTTGAGGCATATCACCTTGCTTTTCTGAGCCTCAATGTTGATTTGTAAAGTGGCCGTTTAAAAAAGTCCACTTTGCCAGCTCATCTCCAAACTCCAAATGCATGTTCCTCCCCATAGAAACAAAATTACAAACGGTTCCTGGTCCCTCAAGCCACAGGGACCCTGAGCACTAACAACATGCAGCTTGGGGAGGCAGGACGGAGGAGTCTTGGCTGTAAAAAGGCAGCTCCAGGCCTTCTGAGGAAGCAGTCACCACCAGCTCTGGGCACGGAAGGAGCGAAGGGAGAAGCGTGAGGAGAGGGTGGAGCTGGGGGGGGTGCTTGCAGCGGGTACCACCAAGGGTGGTGCACCCTATTCCACTCCTGACCCCTGGATGAAAGCCCTGAGCAGGGGACCTGGGGACGCCCAGGCTGAGTGAATCAGTAATGCCCGTGCTGCTGCCCTGCCGGTGGGGGCACCCTTGTGTACAAACCTGTCTCTTAATTGAGAAGGTCTCATGGCCATAGACAGAAAATTTGGCAAAAGGAGAAAAGGAAAAACCGTAGAATCCCACCACCAGGATCCAACTCATCCAGTCTTTGTACTTTCTTCTGTTTTTACATAGTTGGATCACGTGTTCCCTCTTTGGAAACACCTTTCACGAGCAGTTTTGTCTTTCCACCAGCTATACAGCACTTTTATTCATTCAAACTGCTTTTGGTCTGATATTTGTCCTTTCTCAATAAACTGTGAGGTAAGCAGGCAGGAATCACTTCCATCTGACAGATGAGGAAACTGACATACAGAGTTGTTTGGTGATCCAGCTGGTGATGCGGGGTGCCTGGGATGCCCCTCAGGCTCCTAGGCCAACACAGAACAGAAGAAACCAGGAAGCAGGGAGGAGGACAGAAAAGACAGACCCACAATTCTCGTCTCAAAATATTTAATTCTGTTTTGAAAAGGATACATTGCCGGCTTCCCTCCCACATCACTCCGGCCCACCAGCAGTTACACACTCGCACACACACGCGCACATAAGGCCAATGGGCTACGGTCTGCTTCTCCTTCTCCAGCTGGGAAGAAGGGATGCTCTCCTGGCCTCCTTCCTCTAACAAAGGTAAAGGAGAGAGGGGCCTGCTGGAATGCCAGCTCCCAGGGGAGGATGCAGAGCCCCACACACTTCATCATATCACATGCACTTAGAAAAATAAAACCAAGTGGTGTTCTGGCATCCCCAACACGATAAGATAGCAATAGCCACCTGGAAGTCATCTTTGCCATTTTCTAGAAAAATTTATTGCACTTATTTAACAGATGTTGAAGGAGCTCTGGGGTGGGGCTTTGCCACGAAAACCAGCGGTTCTCAGCCCTTTGTGTTATATGGAGCGGAGCTCCCAGGGCCCTGGATGGAGAGCTGCCCAGCACAAGGGGGCCCTCCTCTGCTGGCTCCCACGCCTGCCACCCTGCCTACGGCTGGAGGATTGCAGGAGCTGCCCACCCAGGGCGCCAGCGGCCCCCTCAGCAGGGTGATGCTTACCCAGAGTCAAGGTTCACCACTAAGTGCCTTCTCTGACCTCAGGACTCAGACAGGCAAACCCTTTCCTTTGGCCAAGAGTAAGAGTTACCCAGGTCCTCCACAAGGCTGCTGGCCATCGTGAAGGCTCTCCTTCTCTAAATACATCTATTTCCATATCTAGATATACACTTATTATATGTATATGCTTGCAACATTCCAGTTCATTCATGATTTGTCTGTTTTGAGGTTGCAAGGAGGCTGCTATGAAGCTGAAGACAGGGCTCCTAGGAAGGGATGGTGCTTCCCAGCCCATGGCGAACCTGCGGAAAGCCGTTTATACTGGCTTCTCCAGCCAGCCTCCAGTGCTTTTTAAAAGACATCAAAGATCTGAGCACAGGAGCCTCAGTCTTTGGCTGTCAGCCCCAAGATGGAGAGGGTCCAGGAAGGAGTCAAGGAGACTCCCAGCTCTACGACGGAAACTGAACAGGCACCAACCCTCTCCTTCTGCAAAGACTTGATTCCTAGGTCTGGGAAGGAGACACGCTTACCTGAGCACTCCTTTTCCCCAAAATGTCAACCTCCATGGACATCTCCTTCCTGTCCCTGCCAGGCTCCTGAGTCAAAGGGGCAATTCTAAAACAGGCAGCAGCCACATTCTTTCCAAGTATGCACTTTGGGAAGGAACCAGACACCCACTGCCTTGGGGGGGCGAGGAAGGGGAGGGCACCGAACAGGCAGAAGGTAGGATAAAGAGGGGAGACATCTGGCCATCATCCCACCCCCTGGGGTCGGACCACGGACGCCATCCAGAGATTAAATGTCCATTCTTTAAAAAAAAAAACCAAAGAAACACAAACCATACGTTTTCTGGCCAAAGAAAATGAAGAGCTTTTAAGCTGGAGGCTCTCCTACCAATAACAAAATGAGAACTGCCCTCCTGGTGGGTGGCCAGACCAGAGGGAGAGTGCCCGGGCGGGCAAGCTGCCCAGGGCAGGACACTGACATGCCGGATGCAACTGCCCTGTTGTGATTACAATAGAGTGAAAAGTGTGAATATGGTTTTTATAGGACCACAAAGTAAAAGTCAGGGGCCTAGAGAGGGGGGGTGATCTCCCTTGGCCTCAGGGACCCTTGTCAAGGCCCCCGTAGAGGCAGGTGTGCAGGTCCCGGAGGGCCGTGGCATTCCCCTGGGGTGTGGTCCACGGCAGGTGGATGGCTGCCTCTGGTCTTAACATCTGTTACAAAAAGTCTTTAGGGGTCTGGGCCAGGGACTCAGAGCCACCACTTTAAATAAAGCCAGTGGTAAGCATGACAAAGTACACCCGTCACCTCTGACCCCTCTTTACCACAGGCTGCCCGCCCTGAGCAAATAAATATACCCATCTCCAGGTGCCCCAGCTGACCACAATGAGCAGAAGGTTCCACAGATTTCCTCAATTAATCTTCCGGGCAGAGCAAAAGGATGAGTCCAACCGGACACAAGAGAAAAGAGCTGCTGTGAGTAATGAAGCCACAGCTGCAAGGATCCCTCCACACCATACCACGGCCAGGCTTGTGTGGGTGGCCCACGTCCCCTGAGACCCAGACTGAGGGGACTCTAGCCTGTATAAATGTTTCAAGAGCCTGCTATTCCGTAAGAGTTGTGCTGCAACCCTGGCGACTCCAGACCAGGTGTCCTGCCCGGCTGATGCCCTCCAGGCAGCTCACGGAGGAGGGATCCTGAAGCCAGGACTGGGAAGCCCTCTTCTGCTTTCAGAGAGAGCGGACTTTTGGTCTGGCCCACATCAGAGAGCAGAGCAAGAAAAAGTGGAGTTTCTCGAGAAACATGCCCCAGCTCTCCGCCCGCAGCGGAAGATGGTTGTGGAGGCCAGTTTTCTAAACACCAGCCAGAAGGTACATCCTGGCTCCAGAAAGTTAAGCTTCCTAGACGAGGGCGGTTTTCCTTTGAATCCAAGATTTGAGATTGGTCACTGAGTGAAAAACAGCAGGCCCAGAGGCCCAGTCTAGTGGGACAAACGAGACTCAAGTGGCCTCCACGAGTGACCTGGAGAAAAGGAGATGGAAAAGGCCTCCCTCTGCAGTATGATCAGGGCTCAGAGGCTGGCCGCCCTGGGAGTCTCTCCTCCACAGCAGACGAGGCAGAGAGCCGTCCAGGCTCAGAGCCACAAGAGAGAAGGGGCGTGGGAGCTAAGAACGGTTGGGTGCACTTGTGCTGCAGGCCCCAGACCCAACCCATCCCAGGCTTTGCAGAAACCCCGCTCCTGTGGCCTGGCAGCCATGTGGACACCACGGAGGAGCTGGGGTGTCCTTCTGCATCTGAGGAAGATGGGAACAGGTGTTTCTCTCAAAGACTTTCTGGGGAGGGTGAGGTGGATGACAGACACACCGCCTGGAAACACGCCCTGCTACCTGAGAAGACATAAGGGTGACAACGATCACGACTCACTCCACAGAGACAGGCCTCGACGGCCCATGCTGGAGATGAGGGGGTGTCAGGGAAGCCTAAGTGCCCTACAAAAGGACATCTGGACTCCAGAGGTCCCCTTCCGATTCAACTGGGACGTCCAAGAATAGAAACTAAGGCTGATTCACCCGTCTACATAGACTCTCTCTCCCTGCCAGTGAGGCTGGCCCCCCAGAGAAGTCGCCACGTGCGCTGGCCATGTGATAATGAAGCTTAAACGTGAACGCTCCTGGAGCAGGTGCGCCGCTATTCGCCCGTGACGAGTCATAAGTCTCCACGTGTGTGGGGTTTCAGGGAGCCCCCAGGCAGAGGTCTGAGGTGCAGGCAGCGCCACCCGGGCGGTGACACGGGTTACAAGGGCCCGTACTTGGTCTCATACTTGGACACGATGGTCTTGCACTTGCCCACCTCCTTGCGTAGCTCGGCCACCTCCGTCCGCAGGGCAGTGTTCTCCTTCTCCAGGAAGGCCGCCCGGATGGTGATCTGGTTTTCCTTCAGGCGCCGGGCATCCCGGGACCGTTTGGCTGCCACATTGTTCTTCTTGCGTCTCGTCCAGTACTTTTCGTCCTGTGGGGAAGTGTCCTCTGTGGGTCTCTCCTCTTCCCCCACAAGGGAACCCAACCTTTCCCCTCCTGCCAGCACCCCACACCCCCGATTCCCCTGATAACTCATCTGGTGCAGACAGAATGAAAGCTGGAACCCCAGGGCAGAGTTGCATGTGCCAAGGATTCCAAGGGGCCCTGCCCTTTCCCTAGGGAGGCAGGATGAGGAACAAACTCCTTCAGTAGCTGTGTGGTGGAGGGAAGGGGACTGTACTCACAGGTAGCCTGCTCTGCGCTGCTCCAACATGAAGCACTGACTATACCCTTGCTTCCTTCAGGCATTCTGGTTGTGACTAAGGGCCTGCATCCTGGGTCCAGTCCCGAGTTCACATTTCGGCTCTGCCACTCACTAGCAGTGAAACTGCGCGAGTTCCTTAACCTCTCAGTGTCTCAGGTCCCTCATCTTCACAAGCGGGGATAACAGCTAACTTGCAAAGTTGTAGGAGGATTAAATGAGTCAGTACGTACAAGGTGCCATAATAGTGCCCAGCCTCCAGGAAGGACCATATAAATGTTTCCCATTTTCATCATCATTATTATTAAAGCCTCAGAAACCTGAGAGAATGGAAAAACTGCAAAATCCTCCTCTCCCCACCCTCCCAGTTCCTACAAAACCATCGGCTTGAAAGCTGCTTGCTCGTCCCTGGGGATGGCAACATACAACTATCTTTTGTCCTTCAAAGCAAGGGCCTGTCCAACCCCAGTTCCTGTGGCCTAGTGAGCTCTTGCCCGAAGGCTGGACTAAAGCCAGGGAGGTGGGAACATCCACACAGCTGGCGGCGGTAACGAAAGAGAAGCTACAGGGAGTCATGCTGGGGCCAAATGCCACCTGACTCCCTTTCTTTCTGCCAAGTTCTGCAGCATACGGCTCTATGCTCTCAACTCATGCCTTTCTAAAGGGTGCCCAAGGAGGGAGGGTCCTCCAGATAAAACCAAACGGGAGGAAGCACAGCCCCCCAGCTCTTGAACCAACGCTGCACCTTCACTTATAACAGATACCAGGTTACCTTCTGCTCATCGGGGACAAAGACCTTCTTGGCCTTTTTGATCATGGGCTGGGGCTTCAGGTCCTCCTCTGCAAACTTGTGCTTCCGAGGGTTGAAGAGCTCCCCACCCGGCACGCTGGAGAGGACCAGGTCGGCAGGGTCGGGGTTGAAGTTCACATCCACCTCCACGCAGTTGGGGTCGATAGGACTGGGTGTCTCCCTCTCCTTCTCCAGGGAGGATTCTGAAAGACACAGAGGCAGGGGGTCCCAAAGCAGCCCACTGGACAGCAAAGACATGTCACACATCCAGACACCTACTTGAATCTCAAGGTTGCACAAGCCACTGCCACTTGGAGGGAAGGAAAACCACAACAGCACCAGCCCCCAAGCCAGACTGGCATAAGTGATTCAGTTCAACAACACAAACAGGGAAAGAATTCTTCCCTTTAGGAACAAAATGCTCAAAAGGAAACAGAGGCCCTTGAAAAAGACAGGATTTTCCGACTGTTCTTTTCCCCCCAGAAATGTTAAGCAAAACATTAAACCATTATACCCCCTTAACTTCCTGTGGTTTCAAGTTCTCAAGTAATGAGAAACAGCTGAATCTCTCCATGAACTATAATGGGTTAGGGACACAGACTGAATAATGAAATGGCTTCCATTTTTGAATCCCTTGCAACATATCAGTCACTGCTCATTTAGTCTCATGACAACTCTGAAAAGGAGATGGGTGTTAACCTTATTTTACAGATGAGGAAACTAAGGCTCAGAGAGACGACATGGTTTTCCCAGGGTCACACATAGGGGAAGTGACTGAACTAAAATTTGAGTCTGGGTCTGGCTGACTCTGAATCCTTGTTCACTTCCACCATACCTGGCTGCCCCTTGATAGTGGACACTGGATTAAAGGCACTTTCAGAATTGAAAGGTTGTGTGTTATTAGAGATAAGTTACAAAAAAAACTATACCTTTGGCCTACTTGTTCAGTGCTACTGGTAGGAGTACACAAAATAGTCAGTCAGTAGATATCTACTGAACGCTCACTATATGCCAAGTCCTGTCCTGGCAAAGACCAAGCAATGAACAAAACAAGTAAAATCCCTGCCTTCATGGAATGTGATTCTAGTGGGGAAGGCTGACATTACATAAGATAAATTAAAAATATCTATAAAAGTGTTAGATGCCATGTGGGTATTTGGGAGAAGAAGATTTCAGAAAGAGTGGACATTAAGTGCACTGGTATGTTCAAGGAACAGCAAAGGAGGCCAATGTAGCAGAAGTGAATGAAGGAGAGGGAAGAGTAATAGGACAGGTCCAGAAAAGAAAATATAGGGCCTTTAATCCCAATAAAGCAGTGGTTCTCAATAGGGAAAGGTTTTGTCCTATAAGGGACATTTGGCCATATAAGGATGGGGTGGGAGCTGTTCTACTGGCATCTAGAAGCCAAGGATGCTGCTAAAGATCCTACAATGCACAGGACAGTCCCTCCCACAACCCCAACAAAAAATTATCTGTTCCAAATGTCAACAGTGTCACTGATTTTTGACTTTTACCCTGAGATGGGAGAAGCCATTGGAAGGTTCTGAGCAGATGTGTGATGTGATCAGAATTAGGTTTTAACTGGGTCGCGCACATAAACGCATTGTATATCCTATTAGAGAGGGTTAATTACAAAGACAGTTGAGCGTCAGAGAAGTGAATGACCAGGGACCAATGTGGTAATTGTCGGAATACTGGGGCTGCCAAACTCTACACCTGCAAAACAAAATAGCCAGGGTACTAAAGGCCAACATTTAGAACTCCCATACTCTGCTGTTGGGAGTGTAAATGGCTCCAACCACTTTTTACACCATTTGGCAGTATCTACAAAAGTTGATGCGTGTCCGATGACCAGCCATTCTACTCCTCAGTAAATGCCCAACAGAAATGCATACGTATATTTATCAAAAGACATGCACACAAATATTCACAGCAGTATTATGCATAATCCAAAACTAGAAACACCTCCCATGTCCGTCAGCTGTGGAATGGATAAACCGCATTGTGTCACACGATGGAATACCATTCAGTGACGAAAATGAGCAAACCACTGCTACAGGCAACGACATGGACGATTGTCACAAACAAAGCTGAGGAATGAGGCTAGATACAAAAGAATACACACTACTTATGTCTTTTCTACAGAAGGAACCGAAAAATTAAGAGGGGGAATTCTACTTTCATTTCTAGCATGTGTACAATTCTTCATTATAAATTTTACTCCATCTGCATTGTGGTTTTCCTCTCAGTCACAGGAGTATTCCGTAAGTATGTTCTATTTTGTAAAGTGTAAAGTAAACCTATTTTGTTAGTGTAAAGTGATTCTGATGCCCACAGAATTTATATGTGTACTACAAAGCTAGCTATAGGAAGCTATAAATGTGAAAGTATAAATGTAATTAACTTATAATAGTTAAAAACAAAAAAGAAGACATAATATATAATTCTATTTATAAAATGTTCAGCTACAGGCAAAATGAATCTTTGGTGATGGAAATAAGGACAGTGATTACCTCTGAGGAGTAATGACTGAGCACGGTCACCAGGCACTTCTGGGATACCACTAGAGTTCCAGATCCTGATTTGGGTGGTAGTTACATGGGTGGGTTCACTTTGTGAAGATTCATCAAGCTGTATACTTATGATATGGGCACTTCTGTATGCCATTCTTAAGAAGGTTTACTTAAAATCAAAGGTAAATGCCACCTAGGTGGCCTAAGGTACAAGATGGGGGCTCATTTCCAGCTCTATCCCCTATTCACACAGCCTTCTAGGGCAACCTGACCAGCACAAAAATGAGCTGCCTGCAAACAAGAATTCGGCTGGAATTAGCTGAAGCCTCTAGATCTAACCAGTTTATGGGAAAAAAACGAGGGGCAGAGGAACAGTTAAATGGCCCTACAGGGATATAGTCAGAAAAATCCAGCATGTGCAAAAATCTACAGGACAAATAATTCAGTTTCTTCAACAAATAAATTGCACAGAAAAAAAAGAAGAGAGGACTCTACAGATTACAAGAGATTTAAGAGACTTAACTAAATGAAATGTGTGGGTCTTCTTTGGATCCTGATTCAAACAAACTGTAAAACACTAAAACGGACAACTTTTTGGAAATTTGAATGTTGATGGATTTATTGTCAATTTCAGAGGTAAAAGTGGCATTTTTGTTATGTTTTTTAAAAGAATCCTTATATTTTCATACATATTGAAATATTTATGGACGAACTGATATATAATATCTAGGATTTAATTGAAAATAATCAGGTATGAGGAATGGAAGGGGTTATAAAAAACAAGACTGGTTATGAGTTAAGAATTATGGATATTGAGTGATGGTTATATGGAAGTTCATTATAGTGTCTCTCACTTTTGTTATTTGAAAGTTTTTCCATAAATAAAAATAGAGCATGAGAATTCCTTGGGTGCGGGTTCCCTGGGTTCCATACTAGCTCCTGGGTCCTTCCCAGGATTCATCAGCCTATATGCCTCTAACTGAGCCTGCAGAAAGCTTTTAGAAGCCCCTGAAACAGGGGCCGTGCCTCTTCTGGTGGGTTCATGTCCAAGGAGCACAAAAACCAACTAACCAGCAAACCCCCCGAGGTAAAACAGAAAAAGGACAAAAGAATGGAGGAGGAACCTAAAGACGATGTTTGTCCTGGCAGCAAGTACGCCTTCTGCGTGCCAGTGCCTAAGCAGTACCTGGCTATAGAGTCAGACATCTTGGGTTCGAGTGCTGCCTCCACTACCTACCAGCTATGTGACCTCGGGAAAGCCTGCTCAGGTTCCTCACCTATAAAACCAGGATTACAGTACCAATCTCATAAGATTCTTATGAGGATTATGGGTTAAAGCCTGGCACAGAGTAAGTGCTAAATAAATGTGAGCTATTATTATTATTATTATTATTGCCTGAGCTTCCCAATAATCTGTGGTAAAGTGCATACAGGGGTAAAGAGCAGCGCTGAGGAAATGCATAATGGAATTTCCATCCTGCAAGGCCTCGGACTGGAATGGCTCATTCCACTGTCCCGACCGTGTGCAGCACACCAACCAACAGAAAGGCTCCGGCTGCCGCTGATGTGACTGCTATTTTTATCTCCAGCCTCAGGGGACTGTGCTGAAAGGTGGGGAGCAGAGGATTTCTCCACAAAGCAGGGCCACCAGGAGCTCCCCTGAGAGACGGGGCTCACTGGGTGTGTGTGGACCCAAGCAGTCCTCGGTAGGAAGTGGACTTCCCTGGATGGGACAGGTGGCCCTGCCCAAAGGCCTGTCACCAACCTGTGCTGGACACGGTTTCAGAGGGCTGAAAGACAGCAGTGGAGGAGGATGGTGGGGACGCTGTGGAAGAGCTGGCGGATTCCTTCCCTTCTAGCTCGGCCACAGGCAGCAGCAGGTTCTGGGCCAGGTGGGTGGGGCCGGCGGGGATGCCATTCTCCAGCAGGAACTCGTCCAGGTCCATGTACTCCAGGTGGAAAGACTCGCCATCATAGGGGATGGTCTTGTCCCAGATGGGTGGCATGAGGGAGGCTGAGACGGCCATGGTGCTGGCTGCTGCGGCCTCGTCCTCCTCCAGCTTTTCCTTCCCCTTTTCCTTATCTGCACACACAAAAATCTGTGATAAGACACCACACAAGAGGGTAACTCAATCCCAGGAGGCAAGCAGTGAGCCTCAGAGGGCTGACACATCTCTCTCAGAGTCCTGATCCATCCCATGCATTTCAAGAGCCAACTCTGTTCTCCAGTTATAACCTGGAGCTGGAACCAGGCCCACTGGGCTCCTTTTGAGATGGCAGCGCACCATCACCCATGCCTGGGCGTCCCAGAATGCTCACCACAAGCTCTGAGGCTTGATGTGGTCCCAGGGTTAATTCAGAATGGGCTGTGGGATTAGCATCTGCAGGAGAGAGGCTATAGGGAGGAAATGGAGTTTCTGACCCTTCCTGGTATCTTGGCAATATCTTAGGAAAGGGGCTGATTCCTCAGGCCAAGAACTTTTGCATTCTCCTGTCCTGTCCTCTCCAGCTGTGCTTTTCCACAGCAACCCAGCCTAGGGCTTGAATCCCGGCTCTGCCACCCACTAGCTGTGATTTGTGACTTTAGCCATGTTATAACCTCTCCCAGCCTCAGTGTCCTCCACTGTAAATAAGGACAAAGCTGCCTCTTTGATAGAGACTAGAGATAACAATGTCATTTTGAACATTAAGTCTATTTGTAACAAATACAAATAAATGGAATTGGAGGGCCATAAAAAAAAAAAAAAGACTAGAGATAACATTTGAAAGTGTCTTGTAGAGCTCCTGGCACATGGCAGGCATTCATTATGACTGAGAGCTTGTTGAGGGCAGGGACTGTGTCTGATTCATTTCTAGATATCCGGGGCCAGTACAGGAGCAGGTAGACAGGGGGCCATGGGACAATGTGGATACTGAATGAAGAACACTGGGTTTGCAAACAGACTCCCTTTAGGTTTATTAGACAGAGAGGGCCTGGAGCTGTCTTTTCAGGACCTTTTTCAGAGCAACCGTTTCAAGAGACCTCTATCCCTGAATAAGCAGAGAATACTGAAGGCATGGCTTCTGGGAAGAAGCAGAGGGGTGGAGCTGAAGAAGAAAGCTTGCTCTCATTCAAAGCAAAACTAATCAATTACTAGGGGACAGGATCCCACCTAATTGTCTCAATCAAAAGTTATGCATGTGGATATCCAAGAAAAAGCAAATTAAGAAAAAAAGAGAGAAATGTGACAAGGCTGGAAGGAAATCAAAGTGACAGGAAGGTTAATCAGAGAAGCAGGAGATAAAATCATGACAAGTTCATAATGGGTTTTCAAATTGAGGGAGACAACTTTGAACTCTGAATTCTGAAGTGAAAAAGAGAAATCAAATACAATTATGTTGGAAATAAACCAGTCATGCATGGACTCCTAGACCACAGACAGCCAAAAAGCAGCCTGTTGGTCCAATAAAAACGGACACACTCAGTGAGTTAAGAAGGTGGAGGTTCTGACAAAGAGAATTTGGTCACGGCTTCTAATATGAATTAACATGAATTCTTGCAACTGCCTTCCGTACCAGGCTTTGGTTTAAAACCAAATAGGAAGTAAGAAAGCCAAGCTTTGGTGTGCTGAGTGGGCCAGATGGCCTCCCTGTTCTCCTCCCCTGAGATCTTGACTCTACATTCTGTTCAGAAATGACTGTGATCCATGTTGGGTGGGGTCATGGGGATCAAAGGAGGGAGGAGAAGGGAGGAGATAGAAAAACAGCTATACTGAAGGACAAATAACAGTAAGGTCCAGGTTTTGCCTGGCCTAAGCAATTGAGGATATTTTTAATCAGTGTGTTTATAAGATGGAGTTTTAATCATAAGAGATGATAAAGGACTAGGCTCATCACTCAGGTCACAGGGATTAACATCAACGGTTGCCAGTGATACAGTAAAGAGCACCAGACTGAGAGTTGTAAGGCCTAGCTATGTGACCTTGAGGGAGCATCCTCACCTCTCTGAGCCTCAGCTTTCCTCATCTGGGAAGTGGGGATAATACCCTACAGGACTGCTGTGGAAGAGTAAATAAAATCAGGTTATGTCAAAGTGCTTTCTGAGTATTCTGCAAATGTAAGATAGAATTACTGTTAGAAACGGCTATTATCTGGTAATCTTGAACAAGAACCTGACAGATGTGTACACCTGTCCCAGCAGCTTGTCTCAGCCCCAGATTTGGAACAAAGCATTGCCTTAAAAACAAACAAAAGGGGGGCCAGCCCGGTGGCGTAGTGGTTAAGTTCATGAGCTCTGCTTTGGTGGCCCAGGGTTTACAGGTTCAGATCCCGGGCGCAGACCGATGCACCGCTTGTCAAGCCATGCTGTGGCGGCGTCCCATATAAAGTAGATGAAGATGGGCATGGATGTTAGCCCAGAGCCAGTCTTCCTCAGCAAAAAGAGGAGGATTGGCAACGGACGTTAGTTTAGGGCTAATCTTCCTTGCAAAAACAAACAAACAAACAAAAGGGTCTGTGCACAGGAGGTCCTGAAGCAGGAGGAGAGAGCCTGGCCTCACCTGATGTGCTGAAGCTATTTATAACCCAACAGTGACAGCCATAGGGATGAGAGCCTCAGAACACATCCAGGAAAGGAAGAGAAATGGCATTTTTAAAAAGAAAATTAATTCCCCAAGACAGGTAATTCACAGAAGGCCTACTCCTTCCCAAATTACTGAACTACATTAATAGTTCTTGGAAATTCAAAGGTCTCAGATTGAAAACATACTTCAGTGCACCTAAAACCCCACAATAGGTGGTACTCCTGCTGCTACCTGAACCTCACAGGGAGGCTCCCAGGCCAAAAACCAAGGCCAAACCTGCTCTCCACATAGGCCCTAGGGACCTTTGCCGCCTAGGAAACAAGATGAAGCCCAGCCCTGCCACTGCGGCCCCAAAGTCTAGGGTCAGCCTCAAACAACCAGGTGAAGGGCCTCAGTGGCCTCATTGTAACCCTCATCCTTCTACCTGTTTCCCCCCAATCTCCCCCTCAGAAGGCGCCTCACATCCCTTCTCCTGACACCCCTCCCCCACATCAGCAGCAGCCCTGAGACACATTTCCAGAAAATCTCCAGTGTGTACCTAGTAACTGGTATACTCACACGCAGGGATGAAGACAGGTCCTCCTCCCAGGAGTGGGGAAGGCCATATACAAAGACAATTCGCTATGGTATATCAGCGCACCTCAAACTTTAGTGGACTTTGGAATCACGAAGGCGGGTTGGGGTGCTCCTTAAAATGCAGATTCCTATCCCAGGAGCCGCAGATTCTATGGGTGAAGGGTGGGGCCCAGGAACCGGCATTTTAAACAAGCATCCCAAGTGATCTGACGCAGGCCGCCCCAGAGAAGGCGCCCTGGAGCGTCATTTAAGGGGCTGCTGCGACCCCCATCAGCCTCCCCAGTAACCCCTACACGTCGCGAGCGCGCGCGCGCTGCTCAGGGCTGCCCCAAAGAGCCTCCTCACCGCGACCCCCACCCACCCTCTCCCTCCCGACCCTCCCCGCCAACCCCCATCTGCCCCAATCTCTCTCAAACTCGCCCCGACCTTCTCTTCCCAGCCCCCTTGCCTCGCCCTCCAGGGCCTCGTCATCCCTGGCCCCATCCCCCTCCGCTGGACCTCTTCACCCTGACCTCCGACCCCGGCCCCGCCCTCGCCCTCGCCAGGCCCCGCCCTTGCCGAAACCCCGCCCCCGGGCGCGCGCGGACCCCCCTCCCCTCACCGAGGCGCGCCTCGCGCGGGGGGTTCTCCATCAGCTTCTTCAGGACTAGAGGGAAGGAGCCCGGCAGGCCCCTTTCCCCAGCTGCGCGCCCCGGCCCCGGGCCCGGCCCCGCCTGCGGCTCCACAGGCAGCTTCTTTCCGCCGCCCGCGTCGGACATCGTGCCCCACGCTCTGCTCGCGCGCCTCGCCTCCCCAGCCCGGGCCCTGAGATGGGCCGGAGCCGTGCGACCCACCGCAGCTGCCGACACGGGCAGCTACTGCGCAGGCGCCCAGCCGCACCCCCGCCTCCCTCCATCCCTACCCCGCCTGCGGACCGGCTCTGGTACATTAATTATTCATGAGGCTAGGCCAGCGTCCCCAGATTGCGGCCTTGGATTGGCCCACCCTGCGAGAGAGGCCGGCGCAGCCTTCCAGGCCGCGATTGGCTAGGCCGCCGGGGTAAGCGAGACACGTGCGGGGCCAAGTGAGGAGCGGCGCCGCAGGCCCCGCCCCGCCCACCCCTGCGTCACCTGATTGGCGCCTGCCGGAGTCTGTGTCATGGGCCCTCCTCGGCGGCAGCCCCTTCCCCTCTACCGGTGGTTTCGCCTTCGCCTCCCTCTTCATAGCCCCCGCCCTCCTCCTGGACCACCGTAACCGCTCTCCCTTCCCTCTCATCCCAGTTTCGCCACCTTCCGGACGCGCCGCTCAAGGGAGGCGGGGCTGGGCGCGGCCAGGCCGGCCGGGGGAGCCTATCCGTGAGGCCACTCGGGCGCGCGGCCGGCCCCCGGGGGTCACGTGGAGCCGCAGTCGCGTCCAGTCGCGTGGGGAAGGGGAAGAGGAGGAAGGCGCGGAACAGCCAATGGAGGGCGAGGGCGGGGCCCGGGGCGGTGCACGGGGCGCAGCACGTGCGGGGCTGCGGCGGGGAGGCGGGGAGAGGTGGGGAGGCGGGGAGAGGTGGGGAGGCGGGGAGAGGTGGGGAGGCGGGGAGAGGTGGGGAGGCGGGGAGAGGTGGGGAGGCGGGGAGAGGTGGGGAGGCGGACCTTTTTGTTCCGGGGACCCTGCCCGGGGTCGTGGGGCGGGGACGCGGAGCTCAGCCCACACCCCTCCTTCCCCGTGATCAAGAGGTTGGCTGAGGTGAGGGCAGGGCCTCGGATGGCGACTGCCGGTCCCGTAGGGATGGCCGGAGCGAGCTTGGCCACCGCTGAAGGGGGTGTCGGGTTCCCCACTGATCCAGGGTTTCTGGTGCGGGTGTGGCGGCTCGATAAACACCAGCGTGGAGGGAGCATTTTCGAGGCCCGGGGGTGGGGAGAAAGGGCCCAGCCCTGAACCAGGGTCTGGGACACGTTTCTGTCTTCCCACTAGCTTGTGACCTTGGGAAAGTCCAGTTGCTTCCCTTGGGCCTGTTTTCTCATCCATAAAATAAAGAGGTTGGGCTAGTTAATCTCTAAAGTCCTAAAGAGCTGTGAAATTTTGTTCCTAAGACCTTCCTTTCCTTTTCGTAGGGGAAAAAAAACCCTCTTTTACACAGGGTAGTGATTACACATTTTGTGGGAGAACCACCTCCTCTCAGAAAATATAAATACTCCCTAGGAGTTCCTCAGGAAACACGTAAAAATGTAAAATGTGAGGGGATACACAACTGTGGAGATGTTATAAGAAGCTTCTCCGAAACAGCGCCCAGACCTTTGTACCTCTTGACAGCACAAATCATACTCTGCTTTGAACCCAAATGATCCTCGACTCTCCCTGCCTAACCTCCCAGACGGCGGGGATTTCGCCTGGTTTGTCCTGTGTGCTGCCAGTGTGGCTCAGGGCCTTCCAGTGTGGGGCTGCGGCAATGGTAAGAATGCTGTCCTTGGCTCATGGGATGGGTGCATGTCGGCACTACCCAGATAGCTGAAAATTGTTTGGCTGATGCAATCAGAATTTTGCTGGGAGCTGAGGAGGAAAAAGCAGTTGTGCCCCTGAGCGGGCCTAGAAAGCAAGAGGTTTGAAGGGACTTTGGGTGGTGGTTGGGGCAGGGTGATGGAGTCTGACTCCAAAGCTCAAATTCTTACTGCCACTCTCATTACACTCCACTCACTTTCTGACTGATATTGCCAGCCAATTGCTTTCCCTCTCCAGGCCTCCTTTCCTTATATGTCAAATGGAGGTATAGCATGATCTACCTTGTGGGGTTTCCGTAAGCCAATGCATGTCAAATGCACAATTGCAAACCTGCAAGGAATGCTAGTTTTTATAATTTTACTAAAACTGATGGGTACAAATCCACTGCTCAGTGTATCCATTATCCCGGAGGCTAGAACAGTGCCCATGTCACTCTCAATTTAGTGGAAATACCAAATTGTATATAGAAAACCTTTTGTGCAGCAGAGCTGTTGTTAGTGGGAATTCTATATGTGGCTAAACTAAGATATCTTTAGGAGAAACTGACCTAGAGGTTTTTAGAAACAAATTTCAAAGGACAGTCCAAGGAAGTTGATTAAAACAATGTATGAGCTTTTTTTAAAAATGGCTGGTTTGGCCATGGAGAGACTTGTTGGATTAGAGTTAAATGTGTGTTTTCGTGGCTACTGTGACGTTATTGGAGGGGAGAAAAAACAATTCTCAAGGTATTAGAGGAGGATTTATGGTAACATAACAGTGGAAAGTCATAACATTTGTTTCTGATAAAGGTGGGATGTAGTAAGAGGGAGTAAAGATTTAGATTTCTTTTTTAAGCTACAGTTATCCAAAAGGGATAATGCCTGCTCCACTCATCACCCAGCCTGGAGCGACTAACCCAACAGGCAAGCAGGTTAGGGCTTCAAAACTTAGTTTTGATTTGGTTCTCTGTTCAGGTACTGACACTCCCCAGAGAGGGTTTTTTTCCCTGGATAACCACAGGGTAAATGATGTGTCACAAACACTGCAGAAACATTGCAAACATGTTCTCTCTCGTGCTTACTTGCAAATTGGGAGGTGAGCTACATTGCTGACTGGCAGCATTCAACAGCACCATCCTGGAGGCGGAAGCCATTGTGTTCTCGTCTTCCTTCTCCAGCTGACCAGAGAAGAGCCATAGCAGCCTCTCTATAACTCCATCTCCTGTCAGTAAAGTGGGAATAACCGTGCGGCCTTGCCCCTTCTCTTAGTGGAGGAATGAAGGTTGTGAGAAGTAATTAGCTAATTTCCACAGTGTTTGTGAGCCCTACAAAGAAATAAACTCCATAAAAAGAACATGTTATTATGTGGTTAAGACTTTAAAGCTATGAAGTGGTACCTTACTGTTCTATAGTAATAAGGTTTCAATGCAGCGACTTCTTGAGGGAAGTGTGATCCTGGGGCTGCGGTGACTTTGAGGGTTTGGGAGGCAGGCCTGGGTGGAATCTCTCCTCAGCCACGTGGCCTTGGGCAAGTGACTTCTCCTGCCTAAGCCTCGGTTATTTTTCTCTTGGAAACAGAGATGATATGCTTACCTCACAGAGTGCTTATGAGGATTATATGTGGGAAGCAATGTCAAGTGGCGGCCTGAACAGTGTAATAAGACATGGAGTGGGTGGGCTTCCACCTTTCCCCTTCATTCAGGTTGTGTTGGGTCAGGAGTAGAATTATTTTGGGTGTGGGGACGAGGCTGTAGGGTTGAGGGTAGGTTCTGAAATCCAAGCTACTGCAGAGCCAGGATGGGAAATGTCCATTTTCCAGAGCTGGACTGGCTTTAAATTCTACTCTTTAGTGTTCCAGAAACCTGCTAACCAACCCAAGTTAAAAACTTAATTCAACTGAGCACATGCAGAACAAGAGCCTTTCATTAAACCATTAGACCGATTTGGAGTATTATCATTTAAACCTGAAGTTCAGAAACTCCAGCATGGGAGCCTTGGCAGATATCCCAAAATGAGCTTTTTGGCTACATATTCAGCATCTAGCAGGACAGTACCGCTCCGTCTTCTGACTTACTGAAAAGTGTGACATGAGCCTGATGTGTGTAAGAGCTGGACGCTGAGAAGGCTTCCAGTGAGCTCTAACAAGGCCCAGTTATCCGTGTGCTTTGCCAGTACCCAATGCAGGAGAGCACAAAGCTCTGTTCAGGGTGGTAACTCAGTAAATATTTGTTGGCTCACTTTGTTGTTGGTGCTGGTCGGAGGGCTAACAAAACCTTTCAGAGCCAAGTCATACACATTTGGCACATTATTAAGATTAAATAACAGTCATTGTGTTTGATTCACAGTCAAACCTGGGATAACAAACATGAGCCATCCCTGTGGCAAGTCCCCCAGCATGAGCCTTGCCAACAACTGCCTCCTTTCGAGCCCACATACCTGTGGCTGCATAGTTCTGGGCGGTGGTTTGCACCTAGGTCTCAGTGTGTTCCAGGGGAGAAGTGGTGGGTGGAGGCTCTTCACTAAGTCTTGCCCATCTCTTCAATAGTCTCAAGAGTATTAGTTTCCTGTTTGGCTTGCATTTTGTCCTCTCCCAGAGTTCGGATTACAAATGGAGAGCTGCCCCAAGAGTGCCATTTCCAGAGAGAAGTCCTCACCTCCAGCCTCTGCCACCTCTCAACAGCCACTGCCTGACAGCCAGGGGTTCTCCAGTGGAAGCTGTGTTGGTTGTGCAGTGGTAGTGTGTGGGCTCTGGAGCCGGACCCTTTGGGTCTGATTCCTGCTTCGATTACTTCCTGTGTGACCTTGGGCAAGTTATTTAACCTCTCTGTGCCTGATAAGTAAAGGAGTCAATTCAGGCACACTGATGAGAACAGCACTTGGTGCCTAGCAAGTGCTCAAATGAAGTTAATTCTTACTGTAATTCCATCTGGGGTTGTTCCAGGAATACCTCATTCCTCCCCATCTGCTGCTTCTCAGAGAATAGTGGGGGTGGGTAGGGCCTTGCAGGCAGTGAGATGACAGCCTCACTCTTCTTTATGGCCTTCAAGGCCCTGCAGGCTCTCCCCCTTTCGGGGCACTCCAGCCTCACCTCTTGCGTCTCTCCCCCTTGCTCACCTTCTGCAGCCACGGTAGCCCTTTGTGTCTCAAACACACGTGTCTTTCTTGCCCCAGGAAAGCGCCTTTGGAGGTGCTGTTTCCTCAGTCTGAAAGTTCTTGGTGTAGCTGGCTCTTCCTCGCCCTCCAGGCCTCGGTTCAAATGTCACCCCCTTGGAGAGGCTGGCCCTGACCCTCCTGATTGCTGACTGTCTGTCTCTCCCCACTGGAATGCAAATGCCAGGCACTGGGTCAGTGTCTGTCCCATTCATCCCTGTGCCACAAGTGTAGCAAGCACTCAATAAGCAAATGATGCATGACTGGGGACTGAGGAGGTACTCCCCTGAGATATGGTTCCAGAGACCCCGGGGAATCCTGTGGGTAGGGACGGGCCTGGAAGTGGGCGGAGCTGGGTCGGAACCCCTGGGCAAGTGCGTGGCCTTCCTGTCTATGAGCATCAGTCTCCTCACCTGTGGGACGGATGATCATACCTCCCTTGCAAAGCCATTTCAGAGATGGCGATGTCAAAGCAGTTAGCATGATTCCAGCACACACTCAAGAAACAGCGCTGTTAGAATCAGGATTCATTCCTTTAGCAGCCTGGCCTTGGGTCAGGCCCATAAAGATGCAAAGCCATCTAGAAGGGACACCCCTGGACACTACCATCAGTTTCTGGCACTTGGTGAGAATGAATTTCTCACGTTTCTCTGATGGATGCCAGGGGACAGGTAGAGAAGGAGGCTGTGAGCCCCTAAGGTGGGAGTGGAGAGAGGCTGGCCCCCATACTGGCCCAGAGGGTAGCCAGTCTGAGTTCATTTTCTCACCATTTCGAAGGGAGGAGTAAGGATTAGAGGAGCTAACACGTCCAGCACATAGAAGGCCCCTCCCCCTCCTCTTCCCTGAAAGCCAACTTCTTGATTTCTCCGTTTTGCTCTGGTTCCCCCAGGCTGGGAGTGGAGGCAACCAAACTCAGGTTAGCCCAGGCTACACCGAGTCCACCGTCTTGGCCTTTTTACCTCAGTCCTCCCAGAGGAGGATACCCCGGCCCCTCCTTTGCATCCCTGTCTCTGCCCCAGCAAGTCCCACTGAGATCCTGCCTGTTATCATTCAGCCCTTTCTCGGGCCAGCCCAGTTGGGCTGTCCTGTTTGGTGCAGGGTTGGTGGCACCATGCCCCCAGGAACCTCAGCACGCATAGACAGCCCTGTGTGTGCTCGCACAAACTTGCAACATCCAGTTCTTTCAAGGAGAATATCCACGTGAAGGGGAGGGGAAAGAAGGGAGTGAGGGTCAGATTGGAAATGTGATTTCAGTGGAAGGAGCATAATGCCAGGCCCAACTGCTCTTTGCTTTTCACTTCACAGTTTGCAAACACTTTCACATGGGATAACATTTAATCCTGGCAACAAGCCTGTGAAGCAGGTGTGCCTTTTCCCCTGTTTACAGGTTGGGGATGGAGAGGGAGGGGCATGCCAGGGATCCCCTGCAGGGTGGCCCACAAGTGATTGTAGTTAGGAGCTCCCGAGGCGGGGATCCTGCCTGCCCATCCCAAAGTGTTCAGCCCCTGGGTGTGTTTTCGTGCTTCACGGGTCCCTGGAAAGGAGGCCTGAGTGACCAAAGCTGGCAGGAGAACAGGGGACTGCCCTCTGAGCACAGCCAAGGCCCCATGGGGTGAGGGAGGGATGGGGTGTAAAGAGCTAAAAGTACGGTTTAGAGATGCAGGGTTTTTCCAGAAGCTGGAGAAGAAAGTGAGAGAGATGAGCAGTCTGGAACAGAGTTGCCTCTTGGAAGAGGATCCTTTGGAGAAAGGGCAGAAGTGGAAACAGGAAGAATGGTCCTTAGGGATTAGGTCCCAGAGACAGAGGGGAAACTGAATCAGGGTTTGGAATACAGACCTACCCTTTTGCTGGACGTGAATTTTTTTTACCCTCAGGAAAGTTGGTTGAACTGGTGGCCCAGAGTGAGGGGCCACCAGGTGGCCATTTTAACTTGAAGCCAAGGGAGGCTTGAACCTGGTAGGCTCTGCTAGAGAAAGTCTGCTTAGCCAGGGACAGGAAAGAGGTGGGGGTCTGTGCAGGCTGGGGTGGGAGGGCAAAGGCAGCAAGAGGGGGAGGGACCCCAAGGGCGGGACTCAGGAGGTGTCTTTGAACTAGAAAATGGAGTGAGAGGCTGCAGGGAGAGCAGTCTAGTGAGCGCACACTTGGAATTTCTCACACTCCGTACGGCTTTCCTTTGAAATTCCCTCATGCTCGACCCAAGACATGCTCTGCATGTGACCTAAATGTGTGTTGAAGCACAGTCATCAGGCTGCAGAAAGTGGGGGGTTTGTAAACGGGTTTCAGTCCCCCACAGAGAAACCTGTCCCTTTCACGCCAGAGCAAAGGGCGGGCAATCCGGAGGGAAGGCCTTTTTTGGGCAGCTGGGTCCTCCCATTGAGGTCTGAAGCCAGAGTGATGGGAAGCGCGGGGAGAAGCTGCTTCAACAAGAACTTTTTAAAGTACTTGCTACATGACTGCTGGAAATTCTAGTTCATGCGGTGTGTGTACTCTCCTTTCACCAAGGTCTATTGCTTTTCAGGTAGATGCTTTTATTTTTATAAGAGATTTGGACAGTCTGGGAGCTTTGGAAACTGGTGATTGTGGGTTGGGGGCAGTAATGTGAGTGAGGTCTTTGTAGGGTGCACTGACTCCTTTGGCTCTTCAACCCTCATCCCCTCATTTTATCTACGCATTGACCTCTGTCAGTTCCATGGGGCCTCATGCTTCTGACCCTCAGTGTGGCGCGACTTGGAGAAGTGATAGGAAGTGGCCCAAGACTTCGGTCCACGCCTCTTGGACCAACCCAGCGCACCAGACCAACCAATCCTCAGAGCTTGCCATCCCTTGGCAAAGTTCTGCTGAGACCTTGGGCAAATCCCCTCAGCACTGGGCCCTGACTTTGTCTATTCACAGTGAAGGATGGGGACTTTCCAGCTGTCACAGGGCTCTGTGGACCAGCTGGGAGCCAGCGACCAGCAGCTGCTGCCATACTTCAAAGACCTTGTTACCCTTGTCTGAGGAGCAGCGCCTGAGTCACCCCTGAGAACCCTTCCCTGCCCAGCCAGGGAGCTGGCCCTGCGGAGTCTCTGGCAGCCCTGCCACTCCCTGTGCATGCACTGGGCCGTCCTGGGACACCCCACTTACCCTGGGTGCCTGGACCAAGAAAGGAACCCGCTAGCTCTAGCTTTTGGAAGGACTTCCAGCTTCACCCACCCACATGGGCCGTTCAGAGATGGCAAGAAAAGGTCAGCTGTAGCTCATCAGCCAGGCTGAGTTGAGGGTTTCCCTGAGGAGACGGGCTTCTCCTGGTGAGCAGCAAGGGTCTTGAGTGCTAGAAGGGCACAGAAACTCCTTCTGTGGTGACGACCTCTGAGGGAGCCTGACTGCCCCAGCATTCAAGATTACAGGGTGTGGTCTCAGAGCTCCGTGAGAGCCCCCAGGGACCCGGCCCTGAGCTTGGGCAATCTCCACGAGCCTGCTGCTCCCCTTTCCTGAGCCCAGCTCCCTGGCGAGTGAGAAAGAGGGCAGGGGCTGTGGCGTTTGTCCTCAGGCTCCAGAGTTTGGGAGTGGGCTGAGTGCTGCGGAAGGAAGTCCTGCAGGGACAGCTGGGGCTCTGGCGACGAGATATACCAGGTGCCAACACAGCAGGATGAAGGACAGGCCTGAGAAAGGTGCCCTGAGGGGACACCAGGGCCCCTAAGTCAGACTCCAGCAGCAGAGGCCAGCTGGGCCCCTTTAAAGTCCCCTGTGGAGTCTGAGCAATGAGGACCCAGCTGTGACCCCCTGACATCTTAGAAGAGATTTGGAGAAATATTTATCAGGAGGGAGTACCCTGAGCAGGCTGGCCCCCAAAGCTAGCTGTGGCCTTGGGTTTCTCAGGCAGGCCTTGGGAGACACCTGGTCCTGGCTGCTGGCTCTGTCCCTTGGTCCACGCCCTCCTCTGCCGGCTCCCTCGCCCCATGTTTGCCTGTGGTATCCTAGGAACCGGGGCTTCAAGCCTGTGGTCCTGTTACATAACCGCTTCCATCCCATCCACGGGTTCAGCCCTCCAGTGAGCGGGAGCTGAAGGAGGCGCACAGAGGAAAGCCTCTTCTCCAGACACCAGGTTCCCGCCTGCCCGAATCTCCAGTTCCGCCGGCCCCTGCCGCCCCAACATGCAGAGGGAGGGAACTTAATAAGCAATCAGCGGCCAGTGCATTCTGTCAGCAGGGCCCTCTGGTCCTGTCCTTGTCCCACGTGAGCACAGCACCTGTCAGTGGCCATACGCTGGCCATGGCTTCCCAAAGCTACCAGGCCTAGGGGGCCACCCGTGAGTTGCAGTGGCACTCCCCACTGTGTCCCTCTGCACCCCAGCCATTCCTCCTGCCCAGGAAGGAGGCAAGGGCTGATCCCCGCTGGGGACCCTCCCTAGCACAAAGATGCCTGTCCTGCCACTGTGCCTGTGGCTGCCCCCACCCCTTGGGCACCTGGGCAGCCAGCCAATGAAGGCCACCTCCATTCCTACCTGTCCTCTTCTCTGGCCAAGGCAGAGAGTGCTCCAGCAGGGACTTGAGGACCTCAGGCATGTCCATGGCGGGAGCCACTCCGATCCGGTCACAGCTAGACATGGCCCTGCAGGAGGTGCTTGCTCCGGGAGTTTAGAAGCAGCTGGAGAGGCAGGAGCTGGCTGGGGAACCGCAGGCTCTGGAGGCGGGCGGGGCGGGAGCCGGAGGCAGCCAATGGGCAGCACAGGCCCCAGCCCGCCTGTCCACCCCCAGCTCGGCCACCTGCCAGCTCAGGCTGCAGCCAGGCCTTCCCTTCTCGCTGCCTGGCAGGGCGGGCCTGGCCCTGCGCCAGCTGCAGCACGTGGAGCCACGGCGCCAATCCTCTGACAGAGAGCCCGGCCTGTTATCTAACTTTGCAAAGGGAAGTTCTCCCCAAGTCTGGGAGCCATGACCAGGGTCTGCCAGGTGAGAACAGTGAGATGGCTCCATGCCCACAGCGAGCGTGCACCACACAGGCACACTTGGCGGAGGAACCCTAGAGGCCAGGAACGGCAGAGAGCAGGGCCCACCGTGAAACAAGCTCGGGCTGGGACCTGAGACCCTGGCACCCTAGGCAGCTCAGACAAAGGATACACTCTATGTTGGCACATCCGGGCACATGAGAGGCATCATGCATTTACCTGCGAGTTTGTGAGCCTCAAGGGATTGTTGGCATGTTTTGATGTGATGTCTACATGCTACACACATGTGCTCTGCAAGGCACGTGGGTGTGCACGTGGTGTGCATTAATTGGGGCTTTATACCATCTGCAGAGCCTGAAGCCTGCTCTCCTAAGGGGAGTGACAGAAACTGCAGCCTGGGGTTCCTTTGGTCTTCTGGGGAGGGGGGAAGAGGCAGGTGCCCGGCAGACAAATGCTGGGACAGCGGGAAGAGCAGGCACCCCTGAAATGAGGCGGCTCTGCAAGCCTGGCTCAGGCTTGTCCTGGAGGATGTCCTGCTTCCCAGCCTGTCCTGGGAACCTTTGTGGCAAGTGGCTGTTTGCAGTAGTCCCCTCCCTAGCCCTCTCACCAGGACCCTGGCCTCTGTAGTCCCCAGGCCACTTGAACATGTGGTTGAAGCCAAGGTTCTGCATGTCGCCCCCCACCAAAGACCAACATCAGATTGGGCTGGGGGGGTCAGGCTCTCAGTTCTGCCACACACTGATGCGGGATCTTGAACAAGCTGCGCAGCTCTTCTGGGTCTCAGTTCCAGAACGATTCAATGTTGTGACCTCTGAGGTTCCTTTCAGCTCTGGTTCTGTCTCTGATGCTCCAGGTTGGATGCAGTAAGCATTTGGTTCCCTGCACTGTAGCTGATTTCTATGCAGTCCTTCGCTGCTTTCCAAAATTCCGTTTTGCACAGAATCAAACCCTTTTGGCCCCTCCCCTTCCCAACAGCCCTCAGCTTGTCCTCTAATTACCCTCCCTTCCTCCCTAATAGCCCTCCCCAAACCATGTTCTTTCCTCAGATTAAAAAGTATTTCAATTTTGAATACAAAAACCATACAAGGCTCAAAGCTCCAAACTTTTGATAAAGGTATACTTTAGAAATGTCATTTCTATCCCTGTCCCCCCTCCCGATTCACTTTCCTCATAACACATTTAGTTTCTTATTTATCCTTCCAGTGCCCTTTGCCTCTGGACCCCAGGGGTAGGGGTGCCGTGGGCCTGGTGTGCAGGCAGCCTCGAGTGGACCTGTGATTTGCAGGCTGGGGCTGACTGAGGCTGGGCTGGTGCATTAACCATTCCTCAGCCCAGGAACCCTCTCGTGTGCAAGACTGGCGTACCACAAAGGTGGAGTGGGTAGGTGCCCACAGAGCATGATTTCAGAGGCAACAGGAAGTACCCTACATGCTTCAAAAATGCCCACCTGCTGCATGACACTTCATCCTCAGAGATTCATTCCTGTGAGCGCTCTGCAGATCCCTTTCAATGTACAAATGTACTAAGCCTCTAAGACCGTGAGTGAGTCCTTACCGTGTACCTGGCACCAGCCTAGACCTCGTGAGGAATTCAAAGTTGAATAACAAACCTGGCCCGGCAAGTCCCTGCCCTTAGGGAATTTTCATGCCACTGAGAGTCAGTCCACGTGGCACCCTCACCCTGCACCAGGGTGTCCAGCTGGCAGCATCACCTGTGGTCACACAGGGGCCACATCAGCAAGTTGCTGGCCAAGCAGCTGTGGAGGGCAGAGGTAGGGAGCAGGGACGCCACATACAAGCCTGGAGACATTTGGAGGGGGCCGCATGGCAAGCTTGTTGGGATTGTCTGCTCTTCTTGGGTTTCCTGGCTCAGAGGTCTGATGCCCGCTGTAGATGGCTCCCCTGGTGGGGGGTACACGTGGATGCAATTTCTGGCAGAGCCCTCAAGGTCTTTCTCTAAGGAGGTGCAGAACTGCCCTGTCCCCCCCCCCCCCGCAGGGCCCTGACAGTCACCCACCCTGCCCAGGTGGCCTCTTCTTGGAAGCAGCTTCTCCAGAGGCAGGGAGCAGGAGCCCACTGGGACCACGGGGGTGGTGGTGGTGCTCACTGCAACCTCTATTCACAAGACCGAAGACCAGAAACAGGCCTGCGTTCAATAACTGGGGACTGCTCAAGTCAGCTGGGGCCCCTTGACAGATAAAGTGTCAGTCACTGACAGTAAAATATCTAGGTTACATCAGGGCATGGAGACGTGAAATACAATTGAGGGTAAAACTTGCAGTACAGTAAGTGCACACTGATTACAATGATACAACAATCTTTTTAAGCCTCAATTCCAGTTTCACCTCCTCCAGGAAGCCCTCCCGGCTTCCCACCCTGGATGAGGTGCCTTCCCTGGCACCTGGAGTGTCTCCCACCACTGCACTTGTCACATCATCCTACACTCTTCCATGTAGGGCCGTCTCCCCGGCGGACTGTAAATTCAAGGGAAGCCACGTTTCTTCAGTAATCTTGTATTCTCAGAATCTGAGACAGGGTGGGTGCTCAGTTAATGTTTATCAACTAAGCCAAATGAGGACCAGAAGAGAACTTAGAGGAATTTGTGAGAATTTAAGAATTTAGTCCACGAGGTTCACTGAAGTCCTGTTTATGTAACTCTCCGATTTTCTGAGTTCAAGGTAGGTACTGATGCAGGCTCATGGTCCCTCCAGCCTGAGGCTGGGTCTGCACTTTCCTTTCAGGAACTGTACCTTGCCATGCCACTTTGCTTGTCCACGGTGTAGCCAGGGGAGCTGAGAACCCCAGAATGTCAGCGCTGGAGGGAGCTTTGCAATCACCTAGTGCCCGGTGGTTCTCGATCTTTTTTCTGCCTCCTTTCTGAGGGTCCTTGGAACCTTCGCTGAACCTCTCTGGGCTCTAAGATGTGGACACCAAATGTGCAGGGTTGCTCTGGAGAACAGACACAGGGCTGGGTGCTCAGAAGCGCTCAATCGGGTTGGCTGCTTCTCTTACTCATCTGGTCATTTTTCAGCATCAGAGCCCCTACTGCATACCTGGCCCAAATGATTCCCTGGCCTTAGAGAATTCACAGGCCTTGGACCTCTGTCCCTGGGGCCTCTCCGTCCTGCAGTTTAAAGCTGTCTGGTGAGAGCCTGCTCTTGAACATGTGCAGCCCCTCCCATCAGGACCCTCCTCCATCACCTGCAACCATGCACAATCCAAGAGATTTGAAAAAGTACCTGCCACCTTAGCAGATACAGGTGTCCCGACTGAGAATTTCCAATCTAATACACTCTTTCCTTTTGAAGACGAGGAAGCTGAGCCCACGTGACTTGGCTCTCCCTTGGGCCCAGAGGAGTCTGGGTTGTAGTCAGGATCATATTCCAAAGCATGGCATGGCCTTTCACTTTTCTGGAAAAGCCACACCCAGAAAGGGCACAGAGCCAGCCCTCTGGAACCTGGGGTGGTACACATGGTAAAAGCTGGGAGGTGTGGGTACCGCTGGACAGCCCCATGCGGAAGGCCTCGAGCAGGCAGGCTGCAGAAGAGCCAGCACAGGGTGGCTCCTGGGGCCACTTGTGCAGAGCACAGCTTGTCCCTGCCAGTCGAGGTGCTGCCTGAGCCGGGTCAGCTGGGCTGCTCTGTTTACACTGGGACACGGACCTTCCCCCCTTGCCCCTTGGAATGTCTGCCTTGAGGCATGCCCAGCGGCAGCCAGCTCCCCCAATACCCGCCCCGCCCCCAGTACAGAGCCCCCCAGGCCCCCAGGCCCAAGTGCCAGGCAGGGAGGAACAGGAGCGACACCTCAGGGACAGAGATCAAAGTACACACGTTTATTTTTCTAGAACAAAGGCTAAAAGAGGCAAGTTTCTTTCATTTTATTTTAAGAAGGACAAAAATTGTTATTAAAACATCTACATTATTATCAAGATACTAGACCTTATGAATATTTAATATTAAAGTGTGGTATTCTTAAATTTTTAATACACAGACATTTTAAAAGGACCATTAAATCGATTACTGCCCAGCTGAGAAATGCAGCATCCTTCTTTGCCCCACCCCAAAGGGACACACATCAGGGGCACCTGCCGCCCGTCACCATGCTCACTATGACGTCTTGTCCCTGTCTACTGGCGGTGGGCACGGGCCGGAGTCAATTCTCTGAGCCTCCCGGGCAGGGTCACTACTGAAATAATCACCCTCATTATCAAAGTGTACTCCTATCCCCCCACCCCACTCCCTGCCTCTTGCCCCGTCCCCAGCCCTGTGAGGGATCTAGCCTGGCCAGGCCAGGGAGCTCCAGATCCCAAGGGCCCCTCGACGGGTTACAGGTTGAAGAAGAAATATCTGGACTCTAATCCTATTTCTCTGGGTGGGAGACAAACACCGACCATTTTCTTTCCCTGAGCATTCCCGCTCTCCCTACTAGGCTGGGGTGGTCTGGAAGCCATCAGGCAGAGCTGGCGCCACTTCTGCCCCTGCTGCCCAGACCACCTCCAACCCATGACTCCAGTCCCTGAATCCTCACAAATGGCCTGATGACCCTGAAAATTCCTCCTAATTACACCAGGATGGCTGCATTTTCCGGCCAAATTCTTTATCTGTAGCCCTCATTAGAAGTGCTTCCTTGGATACCACACACATATATAATATTATATAGAGCGATATATTTAATACCTGTGTATATATGCATCACGGGGGCGACATATATACACACTAAAAACAAGGCTGGTGACAACGGACTGCAACACCACGGATCAGGGAAACAAGTGTCATTGACATTCACGGCCACGGCCCCCACCTTGGGTGTGGTCTCTCCTCCCCTCCAGCCAGGCCACCAGCACCCAAACTGCAGTGCTGACCCACTGGGGGAAGGGGGCAGGGAGAAGAAAAGATGCATGCCACGATTATCGGGAAAGGTTGGGCAGTGGCGGCAGGAGGAACAGTGTTCCCTGCGGCCGGGGGTGCCCGTCATCATATCATCGCACACTATCCATCCTTACTGGAGGAGAAATAAGGGGTATTCCATTCTCTCCGTCTCACCCTCTCCCCTGACTCCAGCCGTGGTCCCTGGTTCCTTCCGGGGGGTCCCCACCATTGTGCGAATGGTGTGGGGCATTCTGGAATGTCTAGGGAACCAGAGGAGGCTGGGTCTGCCCACAGGGGGTGGGATGGAGAGGAAGGGGTGCACAGACATGTCAGATGAGAGGGGTGGGAGAGGGCTTGGTGGGTGGGGGCAGGGGCTGGGAGTCAGTTGGGGTCCCAGGCAGCTGGCCGGGCTGGGGATCAGGGAGGGGCTGGGACAGACGTTCATAATTGTATGTCCAGGTCCAGGGGAGAAGGGGGAGAGGACCATGCTGGGTCCCCAGGAAAGGAGGGCTCTGTCCCATCCTGGAGTGCCCCTGGTGCCCAGGGTCAAATCTCCCTTCTCTCCACGTCCCCCGACCACCACCCTGCCCTCCCCCCAGCACCTCATGCAGAACCTGAGCCCATGGGTGCCCTGCCCGTCACCACCTCGCCCCGAGTGGGCGTGGGGAAGTAACCTTTGCTGCTACACTCTCTATGACCATCCTCAGGAGGGGACTGTCCCTTCACAGGGTGCTGGAAGATCAACCCCTGAGCCTCCCTTCCCCAGCCCCTGGGTGGTGCTGCCCGGGACTCCTGCTGCACAAGGATTCAGAGACTGTCACATCCCTGCCCAGAGCCTGGAGGCTCCAGCCAACAACGGGCCCTGAGTCTTCTGACCACAGTTTGCATCCCAGCTCTACCTCATGCCATGGGCTGGAAGCCCCTGGGCAGATCACTCCTCCCTTCTAGGCCTCAGTGTTCCTATCTGCAAAATGGGGGTTTGGGCCGGGTCATCACCAAAGGCTCTAAGGATCTACAGTCTACATTCAGTGGCCCACGAGGGAGAGGGGCTGGGCTGGTGGCCTCACTAGAGACAGCCAGACTCCTCAGTCAGCTCCAGAGATCATCCAGCCCAGCCCCTCCCACTCTTCCAACCAGAGGGGAAACTGAGGCCGAGAGGGGAATTGACCAGTAGTGTCCCCAGCTCCATCCTGGGGCTGCATTTTAAAGCTGACTGGGGCCTCCTGCCCTCTGTTGTGTCCTGATCTGCCCCAGGGCGGTGGGGGTGGGGTGAGGGTGGGGGAGGGAGAAGGCCCTCCTGCTGCAGATTCAAGTGGGGACCCCAGGCTCCCCAGCCCTGAGCTTTGGGCCCCCTTTAGGAGCAGACAGAAATTAAAGCTGTAGGCTGAAGCTGGAGGGGTCAGCCAGGCCCCTCCCTCCCCAACCAGGAGAGCCAGGGATGGGGGGTGGGAGGGTGTGCCCCAGTTTCAGAGAGATGAGGACCCTGGGATCGCTTGGGACTGCAGCTCGTGCACCTGGGTATGCACACTGGGGCGGTGGGGGCAGAGAGGATGGATGGGGCCCCAGGGGCCAGGGGCTGCCTGATGAGGGCGGCCCCCCACCTCCAGCCTTGGCCTGCCCTGGCCCTTCCCCCAGGCCCTCGGTCCCCACCCCCACCCCTGACCCTGGGACTTTACCCACAGCAAGACCTGGCCCTACTCCCCGGTGACGGTGGCAGCAGCAGGGGCTTCTGGGGCGGCACCAGCAGTGTTTCCATCCTCTTGCAGCAGGAAGTTGTATTTGCCGAAGTCATCATCCCGTGGGCACAGAAGCATGTCCTTGCGGGCCTTGGCCAGCTTCTGCTTCAGCACCTCTCGCCGGTCCAGCCACTCATTGAGCTCCTCCTGCCCGTGAGCGCAGCGGCACTTGTCCCCATCTGGGCAGGCCTTCCCCTTCTGGAGCCTGTGGGCAGCAGGAAGCTCACTGCTCAGCCCTGTGCCCTTCCCACCATAGCTGCCAGACCTGGGGCTGGCTGCTTAACACCCCCCAAGACAAGCCTGTTCCCGGGCAGCTTCAGTCCCGGTGAAAGCTGGCATGTCTTGGCCTTCTCCAGGATGGACCCAGGGCTACAAAGAAGGGGTCTGGGCAGGTCTGAGCCCACCCTCTCCAATCCTGCCCTGCCCCCACGCCCTCACATCGGGAGCAGCCATTTCTGGACATACCACGCCCTGCACGCCATCTTCAGGCTAAGAGGAGCCCTCAGGCCCACCCACACATTCACCCAACAGCCCGCGAGGCCCAGCCAGGCCCACCCATGGCCCTGGCGACCCGGGAGCACCTGTCGCAGAGCCGGAACTCGCCCATGGGGAAGCGGTAGGCCCAGCCGCTTGCGTCGCTGTCTGATGTGAAGACCTTCTCCTTGTGCTTCTCAGACTGGATGTGCTGCTGCCACTGCTTCTTGCTGTTACTGTTCTTGCCGCAGAGCCAGCAGTGGTAGCCCATCTGGGGGCACAGCCACCATGGGTGCCTGCTCCCACACCTCTGCCCGGACCACGTCCCCCAGGGAGGCTGAGTCCCTCCCCGAGGCCCCTCCAGGTCTGGCTCAGACCCGGCCCCCAGCGAGTGTGGGGCATTACCATGATGTCGGCATAGTCCGTGGGCATCTGGATCTGCTTCTCCCCTTCCCGAGAGCTGATGGGGGTCCCTTCCCCTGGCTTCCCTGGGTTGTGTTTCTTCAGCCACATGTCATAGGTCTGCTGCATGTCCAGGACTGGTGGGAAATAGGGGACAGGGTGCCCAGTGAGAGGGGATTCTCCACCCATTCTGCTCCATGACCGCCAGTGGACTTGGGAGCCAGGGGTATCCCAGGTCCTGTGCTGGGCTGCCTGGTCAACCACAAATGACCCAGAGGGCATGGCCTGTGCGCTGGGGAAGGGCCCAGGCGGCAAGGGGGTACAGCAAGGGCACTTAGGCCTGCCAATGAGTCGGGGTACCTGGCAATGAGGGGACCTCGCTGAGCCAGGTCCCACCCCACCTGGGCTGTCCACTCACTCTTGTTCTCTTTCATGAATGTCCACATGTCCCTCTCCTCTGGGCTGTGTGCGAAAGAGCAGTTCCCCACGTACTGACACTTGCGGCCGTTCTGCGCGTGGATGCAGAGCTGTGGGCGAACGTGAGGGGCCCTGCTGAGTCCACTGGATTGCATCCCTGCCCCAGCTGGCAGGCAAGCCCTCCTGGGGCCCCATGGCCCCCACATCTGAAGTCCCACTGCCACCCTGAACCCCACCCTGGTGCTCACATCGTATTGCTGTGGGAAGTTGCGAATGGAGGGCAGTGGCCTCACCGACACCCATTTCCTCTTGGCCTTGGACATCACCAGAAGGACCCGCCGCTCCTTGGTCCAGCTGCAGGACAGAGTGGGGAGCCAGTTGGGGGAGGGCTCAGAGCCCAGCCTCGGGCTGTGCAATCTCCATGGAGAGCCGTGGCCTCTTCCCCGTGGTGCTCGGTGGGGCCCCACCCTGCCTGCACCCCCGCCTGGCCCCGGCTCACCAGTGCCGTGCCTTGGCGCTGCAGTACTTGAGGTCTTTGTCAGGTTCCACCACCTGCCCGTTCCTCCAGCACTGGCCACATACAAACTTCATCTGAAGGTCAAAGGTGCTGGGCCCATGTGTCCGTGGGGCACCCTGTTGGGGAGAGGAGCTGGTGAAGCCACAGGCACCTGGGCTGAGGCCCTGGGGTCTGTCATGCAAGTGGCCCCTGGGAGCATTAGGGCCACCCAGAGCCCAGGAACGGGCTGGGTCCATTACCACTTTCTGGCAGGAAGTGACCCCCCCCAACTCCAGGTCCCATGGCCTCTCAAGTGTGGGAGCCAGGCCTGGGACAGGGCTCCTGACTCCTGATCAAGTGCTCTCTGTCTTATCTGAGTAGTCCCCATGGGTCTGCTCTGTGGACCTGCTGGCATTTCCCTGAACACAGCATGTGACCTCACACCTTCCTGCCTTTGCACATGCTGTTCCCTCTGCCTGGAATACTCTTCCTCCGTTCTTCATCAGGCTTATTCTAAAAACTTTCAAAACTTAGCTCAAGCACCGCCTCCTCCAGGAGCCTTCCCTGGAGCTCTCCTAAGTGGTAGCTGCCCATTCCATGAGCTCCCATAGTACCTGAACTACCTCATGTTGACAGACTCATCTAGTTATGAGGGCTGGGCCTGGTGGAGAGCAGGGCCCAGAAAGTGGGAAGCCACTTTTAAGGGGTGGGGATGGAGGCTGCCTGGGATGATGGGACAGGTCTCGGGTAGCCTTGGACTTTGTAAGGCCCCACCACGTTTGTTCCCCGTCCTCTGCCCCCCTGGGACAGGGTGTGGGCAAGAGGTGGGAAAAGTGCCCACCCAGCCTGTCTCCTGCCACCTTCATCCCCTCATCCAGCTATGTTGGCTACCCTGCTATCCCTCTCGTTAGCTAGAGTGTCCCTGTCCTCCCTGAAGCCTCAGATGTGGGGTCACCCCTCTGGACAGCCCTCTCTCCTCCAGGTTGGCAGGTCCATGTCCCCTGCCAAAGCCCTGTGTCCCTGGCTCTGCCTGGCCCAGGGCCTCCCCTAGAGTAGGAAGGGGCTCTGTCCTTGCTGCTTGTTGACTGACCCTGGCCTGGTGCTGGGAGACTGGCAGTCTGGCTTGGCCCCAGGATAACACACACATTATCCCCAAAACGGGGTAAAATCGTGCCTTTGTAACTGGGACACGGCCTGTGATAGAGTGGGCAGGAGGTGTGTCCACATCTCTACTGATTTCTAGATGTTCCACTGGATTCCCACAGAAGCGTGAGAGGACCCGTGTCACAGGTGAGGGAAGTGGGGCCTGGAGGGGCTTAGCCACACCAGTCACTGAGCTTCCCTTCATGGCTGCACAGTCTTACCGGCTCCTTGCTGCAGCCCAGGGGGGCAGACGGGATCATTCCTACTTGACTGAGCGGAAGCAGAGGCTCAGACAGGTTGCTAACCCACTCACGGGTAAGTGGCCCGAGGACAGGGACCTGGCGTGAGGCAGGTGCTCGTGCTTCTTTGTGGGATGGCACAGCTGCACCATGGGCACGGGCTGAGTGGCCTCTTCCCTGGCATCCCGTCTGCGGCCTCACAGTGCCACTGGCCCCGCCCTCTGATGGCAAGCAAGCAAGATGCCTCATGCCTGGGCCGTGGCCAGGCCTGGCACAGAAGCCCTCTTCCCGCGCCAGGCCCGAGAGTGGCATTCTGGGTAGGCAGAGTGGGCCCCTAGCAGCAAGAGAGGGTTGAAGCCCGTCACAGCATCTCAGTGCACCCGTTCCTGGGGACCCTGGTAGCAGCCCTGGGCAGGATGAGGGGGGGTCAGGGGGATAGGAGGTGGTAAGGACTCAGTGTTCTCTCTTTAGAAGACGACGCTGCAGGTCCAGCCTGAGCTCCTCACTGCCTCCTGGCAAGGAGCAAAAATAAACCACAAAGGGGGAGGGAGAGGGGAAAAGAGGATAGGAGAGGGACAGAAGACAACCAGGGACGAGGGAGCTAGGGAGACAGAGGGGAGACCCAAGGGGCTGGGTAGCCCTGTGGACAGCCTGCCCGACTCCCTGGCTCACTGCCATATCCAAGGTGGCCTCAGGAGGGGCCAGGGGCCCAGCCTTCTCCCAAGTTGATCAGTGGGTGGGACTGGCACGGTGAGGGGGTCGTCTTTCATGTGTGGAGGACACAGAGGCCTCACTTTCCACGCACTGTCTCCTGGGTCCTGAGACTACCCCTTCTGTCCCCACTGTCATCTAAGGCTACAATGATCCCTACCTCCTGGGGAGGGTATGAGGATCAGGGATGGCACAGGGCAGCTCCTGTGAGCCTCACACCTACCCTGGGAGGTGGCAGGCAGGATTATGATCCCCATGGGATGGATGAGGAAGCCTCAGGGATGACGGGAATGGTGCGGGTTGGGGAGGGAGCAGAGCAAGCTCTAGACAAGATGTCAGAACCTAGGATTTACTCCCCTAAGTGTACTCCTGCGCAAGTCTCTAGCATGCTCTGAGCCTCAGTTTCCCCGTCTGCAAATGCCACAAAGCGACAGCTCACTTCTTCAGGACCAGGGTGAGGATCAAGAGGGACAGGAGATGATACAATCAGTAGGTGAAAAGTTTGAGGAATACCAGGATATTTACGTGGTCTCAAAGTATCTCCCTAGAAGATATTTATTAATTACAAAGGGGACAAATATAACTTCACAGGAGAGAAACCTTTATGGTGGAGGCATCTTTAATCAAGTTATCACCAGTAAAGGGACAAGTCAAGATGATGTGCCTCCCAGTGAATGAACTGAGAAGAACAAATCATCTCCGTGGTTTGAGGACCCATCAGACAATCCCAAATGGATGGGCCATTTACAAAACCACCAGCTCTTCAAAAATCTCCATTCATGAAAGACAGAGACAGAGGGACTGCTCTAGATTCAAGGAGACTAAAGAGACACAGTAAATGAATGCAGTGTGTTACCTGGGATTTGGGGACGATTCACAAAATCTGAGTAGTAAGCCATAATCTGGATTATTACACCAATGTTCATTTTGTCATGTTGATGATTACGCTGTGGCTATTATGTAAAAGAGTATCCTTATTTTCAAGAAATACACACTGAGGTAAACATTTAGGGGTAACAGGGCATCCTGTCTGCAACTTACTTTCAAATGCTTCAGAAAAAAGTGGGTTCATTTCTGTACATAAATGTATATATACATACATATACACAGGACAAAGTGAGTGTGGAATGTGTAAGATGTTAACATCTGGGGAAATCAGAAAAGACTATACACGAATTATTTGTACTCTTCTTACAATTTGCTGGGAAGTCTGAAATTATGTCCGAGTAAAGGTTTGCGGGACCGCCCCTCGTGGGGCTGGATCCCACCCCTAGTGCCAACCCAGGGCCTTACCAAGCTGCTGCTGGCCTTCCCTGCATGGGCCTCCATCTGCTGCCAGTATTTCTTGGATTCCTGGACGATGTCTTCATGGGTCATGCCTGGAGAGGGAGGGAGCAGACACGGGCGTCCCTGAAGGGGCTCAGCAAGGAGAAAGGCAGGGGATCTGCGAGGTGCCAGCGCCACCCCTAGGCCCAGGCGGAGGAGCCCCATTCCCCAGTGAGGTCCTGCCATGGAAAGCCGTGGGGTGCAGGGAAACCACTCCTCCTCTCTGAGCCTGTTGTTCATCTGTAATTGGGGACGGAGGCCTGCTCCAAGCCCTCACAGGGACTGAGAGGAGAAAACACGGCTAAGGGTAGGAAAATGCAGGAGGACGTTGTTGGTGCTGCAGCATGGTATGGCAACCCCTGCCCCCAGGCCAGAGTCCCTATCTCTTCCTTGACCCCTGCCTCCCTCAGTGGGGCCTCAAGCCTGACCCCTGCTTGGCAGCCACTGGCCCACTGGTTCTTAGGGCTCCATGCCTGGCCCAGCCGGGCTCCCCAGCACACCCAGGGGCCACGGCTCTTCACGGCCAGACAGCAAATGGCCAACACCCGAGCCTGGTGGCCCAGACCCTCCCAGTCTGACAGCCGACACTGAGCCCACCCTCTGCAGTGCAGCTTGGAGCCTCTTCCATGAAGCTGCCCTCCTCCCAACCCCTTCCCGCCTTCTAGTCCCTTTTCCAGAACTGATTTCGTTTCTGACCTTGACCTAGGGATGCTGCTCGATGGCAGCGACTCATCGTTGGGGCTTACTGTGGACCAGGCACTCCGCTTGACATCCATTTTCTTGCTGATTCCCAAATATGTGTTTCCAGCCTAGACCTCTCCCATGAATTCCAGACTCCCACATCCAGCTGCCTGCCCATCTCCCCTTAAAGTCCGACAGGCAGCTCAGACTCCCCACGGCCCCCACTGAGCCTTGATGTGACCCCTCAAATCTGCTCCTCCTTCAGCCTCTCCTTCTCAGAACATAGCACTGCCACTCTTTTAGTTACTCTGGTCAAAAACCTTGGAGTTGACCTTGACGCCGTCCCTTGTCTCATGCTTCCTGTCTGGTCCATCAACAACTCCTGTTGGCTCCATCATCAAAATCCACCCAGAATCTCATCACTCCTTCCACTTCCACCGCTGCCAGCCTGGTCTCCCTCCACCTACCCTTGCCCCTCTATTCTCTACCCAGAAGCCAGAGCAACTTTTTAAAAATATTGATCAGATCATAAAACTTCACCCACGTAAAACTCTCCATACCTTGCACATCATATTTAGAACAATCCCAACTATTTCTATTTATGACCTAGAGACTTTTACGCACTCTGGTCCCTGCCCACCTCTCAGGCCTCATCTCTGACATCTCCGTTGCCCCCTGCTGCCCCATGTACTAAGCTGCTCTGCCCTCATGGATAGTCTTTTTGTACCAAGCTTGCTCCTGCCTCAAGGCCTCCAGCCTTGCTGTTCTCTCTGCCTGGAATGTGCTCCCCACCCTTCCCTGCTCAAATGCCACCTCCTCAGAGAGGCCTCCCCTGACCATCTTACCCCAAATGCCCCTAACCCCAGTGCCTCTCCATCCCACTGCTCTGCTTTCCTTTCCTCCCAGCATTGAGGCACAACTGAAATTACATCACCCTATTTCATCAACTCGGGAAGACATTGATTGTGAGATGCACCATTATTTTATGTTCCACACACACAAAAGAAAGGTGACATGCAGTGGAAGAAAACATGCATCCGAGAACAGATGGAATACAGGACTTACTACCTGCTTGTTACACTGCCTGCCCTCACTCACAGACAGATGTTGTCTGAGAGCAAGGACCTCAGGCAGGTCTTGCTCAGTCCCTGACACAGAGCACATGCTCAGGGAATCCCTGACGGACGAATGAATGAGCGAGTGAGTGAACAGGTCTCAATCTTCTCAACTCTGAGGCAGAGATCACGATCACCATTTCACAGATGAGCAAACAGAGGCTCAGCGAGGGGAGGTGACCCGTGACGCCCACCCAGGTAGCCAGTAGAGCAAGAGCCCGGCTCTGCCTCCCTCTCGCTTCTCCACATGTGCCCCTGGCAGTGCCTGAATAGGGATAAACCCAGGATCTTCCGAGCCTGGAAGCTCCCTGAGAGCAGAGCAGTTGTGTCCTCTGTGATGTCTAGGAGTCTAGGAAGCACCAGCTCCTCCAAGGTACTCCTCCCCCAGTGACCGCCCTCTCTGAACTCCCGAAGGCTCCTTCCACCACCTGCCATCGGCCTGGCCTGGCCCCCCTCAGCCGGTTCCGTGCCTCCCCTCCGCCTGCCCCTGCCCGGCAGCTCACCTGAGTATTGCTGCAGCAGCCAGACCTTGAGCTCAATGAAGCTGTGCGCAAAGTGGCAGCTGTCTTCGCGCAGGCAGCCGTAGCGCACCTCGTGGCGGCACACGTCGAACTGGAAGTGCTCCTGGAACTGGCGGATCTTGGAGTACTTGAGGGAGGTGGAGCGGACGATGTGCACCAGGCACCTGGTGGGCAGGGGGCGGGGGGTATCATGCAGTCTGCAGCCCCCAACCCTCCCCCCACCACACCTGGTCAGGCCACTCTCTCCCAGTGCTGGGCAAGCCTGAGGGGAGGGGCTTTTCCTGGGTGCCTCCTGCCCTGTTAACCATATCTAGAACCTGATAACATAGTAGGTAAGAGGTGGGGGTCCTACACTCAGGCAGTCCTGGGTTTGAGTCCCAGCTGTGTGCCCTCCCCTGGCTTCAATCTGAGGTCAGCTCAAAGATGGATCTGCTAGCAGTAGGAGGGCACCAGATCCCACCGGCCACGAGGCTGGGAGAAGGGATTGTGTGTGGGTGGGAGAAGGGGCATTTCCCTCAGGTTCCCCAGCTTGATGCTCCAATGCTGGTCCTGCACCCAGAGAAACACTAATCGAGCACCTCCTCTGGGCCAGGAATTTTAATTACCCTCACAGCAACCCTAGAAGATTGGGATCATCATCAACTTTACAGATGAGGAAACCAAGGGTCATAGTGGCCAGAGGACATAAAACAGGCCATTGGCCAGACTGGGATCTGGATCCAGGTCTGTCTGACTCCAGGGCCTGGGCTCCATCATCCACACTGGGGCAGAGCCAAGGGGAGTCAGAGGGAGCAAAGGTGGGTCCAGGCCTGACTCAGCCCCTCCCTGTCACTGTCCGACACCAATGTCACAACAGTGGAGGGCACCAGACGGGAGTCAGGGATGTGGTCCCCAACTTGTCGGCTGAGTAAGCTCCTTCCAAGCCTCGGCTTTCTCATCTGTACGAGAGACAGTAACTCCACCCTCACAGGACTGCGGAGATCATCATAATTCTAAGAGAAGCTTGGAATACACTAGATGCTCAATAAATGTGGTCCCATCATTTCCAGATGGATGCTGGATCTGAGTCCCAACTTCTGCCCCTTGCCTTGACACCCCAGGTCCATCCTCTGGCCTCAGCTGTTCCCAGGCATCTAAGCAAGCCCAGGGGTCTCTCCACGGCCCCCAGCCCCGGCCTGGGCCACAGGTGCCACTCACTTGTTGTTGTAGAAGCTGTGCTTGGCAGCCAGGTTGGAGCAGACAGATGGTGAGTCCTTGGTGCCTTTGCTGATGATCCGTGGTTTACTGTCAAAGCAGATCTGCCCGGGGAGGGGGTGGGCTGGGACCCGGCATGGCCACCAGGGAGGGACAGACTGGGTCCCTGCAAGCCCTGCCCTTAGTTAGGGGATCCCAGGGTCTGTGGCCTCCGCCTCTCTGGCTCTAACTCACAGATGACCTGGGCCTTGCTCTCTCTGATCCCATCACTCCACGTGCTTGGGGCAGGGGTTACTCGTGTCTCTGAGCCTCAGTCTCCTCAACTGTAAACTGGGGATAACCACACCTGCTCTGTCCCACAGGTTCACTGTGAAGCTCAAAAAGGATCTAACGGAACAGCTTTGTAAAGTACACGTAGCCACCCAGCTGTAGGCCGGGACTCCCAAACTGACCGCTCCCTCAAGGGAGTGGGCAGTCCACCTGCTCTGAGAGCTGGAGGGACGGGCTGGCTGTGCAGTGGATCAGGGTTGGGCTGAGCTGCACTAAACCTTGCCAGCAACCCGGACCCAGAGCTCTCACTCCATGGAGATGGACCCGACCTTATCTCTGCCCTCATCTCCCAGTGACTGGGTGGCAGGGTCTTCTGTGACAGCTCTGGGGAGGGAATTAACAACAGCTTGGTGGAGCTGCTGGGATCAGAGCTGAGCCTCAGAGGGTCCAGGAGGCCTTCAGGGACAGGGCACAGCCTGGACACAGGCAGGGAAGTGGGCAGGAAGGTACAGTGGGCATTGAAGCCAGCACAGCTGGAGGAGGCGTGGGGGGATCGGGACGAGTACTTAAAGAGCCTGGCACCAAGCCTGGCCTGTGAGGGCTGGAAGGAAAGAGCAGGTGTGATTATTTCTCCTTCTGGCCTCAGTTTCCGCCTTTGCAAAATGAGGGGGCTGGATAGGATCCCATGGGCCTAACTTTCTGACAGTTCAAGGACCTACTGATTCTAACGTCAGGCCTCCAACACCCGCAGGTTCCAGGACTGCCATTCCACCATGGCGTGCACCACAGAGCCCCCTCCGCCGGCCCCGTCTGTGCCATTGACTGTGGAGGTGGCAGGTGGGTGGGGCTGGCAGATGGGTGTGCAGGTACCTCGCAGAGGAAAGTGAAGATGCCCTGGTGCTCCTTAAGGAGCTTGGCGATTGTGAGGCTGCCGCGCTTGACGCCCCCCAGCGGGTCAAAGAGCAAGTCGCGGTTGAGGGTGCCCTTCCTCTCCTCGGTCCACACGTCGATCTCCTCCTGATGGTAGGCGAAGGTGCAGTTATCCCCGTACTTACAGTCCTGCTTGTTAATCATGTCTGCAAAGAGGCAACAGGACACACATTCCGCCAGGCGGGACGGCAGCCCACAGCACCCCCAGGCCCACCACTGCGGCTGGAGGGGCCAGCCACCACCAGGCAGGGCTGGGGCTCATCTCCCACGTGGTAGGGTGGTGGCCTGCCAACCTCGAGGACTTGGGAGAGGTGAACAGCAGAGTTCAGGGAAAGCCCTCCCCAGGCCAGGCCCCTCCTTTGCTCTACACCTGGGTAGAGCATCTGCAAAGCATGGCAGCCATCCTGGCTCCACCACCCCACAGGGCTGCCTTGTGTGGGTCATGCAAGACGAGAGGTGTGAAAAGGGCTTTGTAGAAGTATACAAGCCTCTAAATAAACATGAGGGATTTTATTTTTATTCACCAGGAAAATACACTGGTTAAGGGCGGGGGCCTTGGAGTCTGGCAGACTTGGGCTGTGATTCCGTCATTCCCGAGCCTCAGCTGTCTGTCTCACATACAAAGCACACTGGGTTGTTGTAGGAATTACGTGAAATAATAAATAAAACTCCTGGGGGCCAGGGAGTTGGGAGGGCAGCAGGCTCACAACCCGGAGACCTGCCATTTCCCGAGGGTGGGAACTGTTTTTCTTTCTTTCTCTCCTTCCCTCACACTCTAAGTCTGCCCCACCCCGTCCCTCTGCCAGGCTGCAGGCATGCACAGCCAAGCAGGCCAGGTGCCAGGTGATCACCACAGACTGTCTTCTTCACTGTAACCAGCTCTGCACCCAGGGGAAGCCCTGCAGGGAAGGGATCCTGAGATCCAGGTGCTGCCTGAGGAGGAGCAGAGGACGACCAAGTTCAAAGGGCACAGCATGTGCAAAGGAGTCAGGGTTCAGTGTATTTGGGGAATAGTTAGGGCAGACTTGTAGGCCTTGTAGAACTTGGATTTCATCCATACTAGCTAGGGAATGGCTGACGGAGGCCTTCAGGCCCAGCAGTGACACGTCCTTAAGATCTTGCTGGGTGGCTGGCCCAGTGGCATAGCAGTTAAGTTCGTGCACTCTTGCTTCAGCGGCCCGGGGTTCACAGATTTGAACCCTGGGCGCGGACACCTACACACCACTTGTCTAAGCCATGCTGTGGCGGTATCCCACATACAAAATAGAGGAAGATTGGCACAGATGTTAGCTCAGCGACAATCTGCCTCAAGCAAAAAGAGGAAGATTGGCAACAGACATTAGCTCAAGGCCAATCTTCCTCACCAAAAGAAAAAAAGCGGGGAGGGGCCGGCCCGGTGGTGTAGTGGTTAAGTACACACACTCTGCTTCGGAAGCCTGGGGTTCGCAGGTTCGGATTATGGGTGCGGACCTACGCACTGCTTATCAGGCCATACTGTGGCAGGCATCCCACATATAAAGCAGAGGAAGATGGGCATGGATGTTAGCCCAGGGCCAATCTTTCACAGCAAAAAAAAAAAAAGATCTTTCTGGGAGGACAAGGAGCTGGTCCGGAAAGCCTGGATGGGCTATTGCCACAGGCTGGGTCACAGGACAGAGGCAGAACCTGGGGAGGGCTCCCAGAGCCTCACTTCCCTCACCCAGAGTTGTCATGAGGATGCGTGATGGTGGTTAGAAAATGGCGGCACTAAAGTGCCTCACAATATTGCAACTGGTCATGGATTGCCGTGTAGACAGCAACAAGACACTCAGTTGGGGAACAGAAGAAAGCAGACAAGGTACCATGACAAATGCCTGTTAAATATCAACCAAACTGACAGGAGCCAGAAGTGAGGACAAGGACAACATCATCATGTTTTAAAAGTGAGTATTACAAAGCCGTTACTATGAGCCAGTCCTAAACGCTTTACATGGATTCTCTCCACATCCTTCCAACAGCCCTTTGGGACCTGCAGCAGTGACAGAAACTAGCTTTCCATGAACCGTCTGACTCCCATGCTGGAGAGTGCAGGTCGCCCTATGTAACATCTCGAATGTTCCTGCCTGTCTAGGGAGCTGTTCAGGGTAAGAAATGCTCACTCTGATGTGGGATTCGTCCTCGATGACCCACACCTGCTCTGTCTACCCATGATGAGGAGCAGAGCAGCGGATGGGCGAGAGGAGCCCTGGCTGTGCTGCCCGCCCCTGCCACAGCCCACCCACCTTTGCACAGGTAGTAGGAGCCCACGAAACTGGTCTTGGTGGGCCGGGGCCGGATCCGCTTCCAGGTCTGGTCCTCGGAGCTGCGGAGCCGGCCGAGCAGGATGTCCCGCTTGCACTTGTGCTCAAGGCCCTCACGGGAGGTGTAGTCGCCGGCCCTAGGGCCTGTGGGTGCAGGGTGGACAGGGACTGTGATGCCGGAAGCAGAACTGAAGGGTGACAGCTGACAGGCACAAGCAGTGCAAACTGTCCCCCTGCCTGAAAACCTCCCTCCCTCACCTGGGCCTCCCGCCAGCTCTACCGTATGCTCCCTGGAGACAGGGGGCCCCGGCTGAGCCCTTTCTCGGCTCCATCACCTTTCCACCACCACCATGACTCTCCAGGGAGCCTGACCTTGTCAGCATTTCCCTACAATGAACTACGAAGATAGTGCCTGGCAGAGAGCAGGCCCCAACAAGAGCCTGCCCCTCTCTTCCCGCTCCGGAATGGCACTGCCCAGATTCATCCTCTCCCTCCCCTCCCTTTCTCTCTTCCCTGCTCCTCTCAAATCTTCTGACCAAGGGCCTCCTCTCCCCTGGCAATGGGGTGGGGGGATCTCCTCAAAGAGACCAAGAGGAAATGGCCCCTGTGGGGACCCCATGTGATGTGGTTGTGCCTGCACCAAGTTTGCACCAGTTCATGGGGCGTTAAGTCTGCTTTCTCAAGGCAGTGGACAGTAGGCATGCGGATCGGGGAGGCAGTCTGAGGTCCATGCAAGGAAGAACTTCCTCATGGGCACAGCCATCCAACAAGACAACATCCTATTCCCTGTCCCCAGGTCCACGGGAGCTTTGGTGGGATGACTCTCAGTCAGGGGTGACATGTATGTGGTGGGAGGGACAAAGTGGGAGGTCCTGCAGTGGGTGGATGACAGGAACTAGATGACCTCTAAGGTCCTGTTAACTTTAACGTCCCTGAGATGGAGAATTCTAGATGCTAAGACTTTTAACCCTGGAATCCCAAGAGAATATCATTCTAAAACTTCAGGACTGTGGGATTCTGGCAAATGAAATGCTGTGTCTTAAGAGTCTAGAATTCTAGGGGCCGGCCTGGTGGCGCAGCAGTTTAGTTCGCGCTTGGCAGCCTGGGGTTCGCGGGTTCGGATCCCGGGCGCCTGCCGACGCACTGCTTGTTAGCCATGCTGTGGCGGCGTCCCATATAAAGTAGAGGAAGATGGGCATGGACGTTAGCTCATGGCCAGTCTTCCTCAGCAAAAAGAGGAGGATTAGCAACGGATGTTACCTCAGGGCTGGTCTTCCTCACACACAAAAAAAGAGTCTAGAATTCTGAGACTGTGGGTGTGCTGAACATGGTCTACCAACGCTGGGCATCTATTCTGAACTGCTTCTATAGTCTCCCTTGGATTCTGGGGTTGGGGAGCCTAGGAACTACATTTCCCAGACTCCTTTGCCACCTGGGTTCTGGGCAAGGTTTGAATTTACCAGTGAGATGCACTCAGGTGAGAGGTGGACCCAGAGGTGGAGTGTGGAGGGAGGTGCAGGCTGCATTTCCTCTGTAGATGTGTTTCTGCAGCAGCCAGGTGGACTCTGCACTCCATGGCAGGTACCGGCCTCTGGGCTGTGGGGGGGCCGTGATACTGGCCAGCAGTTCCAGCAGCCCTGACCTCCACGTGAGAGCAGCACGACCTGACTTCCGGTCCACACCTTGCAGAGGAGTAGCCAACAGGCCCAGTGGAGCCTTCTGGCTTCCACTCCTCCAGCCTTTCCAGCAGTTTCGAAAGCCCCCAACTCACATATTACATCCTCGTCTGCTCAAAATACCCAGAGGGGCTCCTGTTTGCCCACTTATCTCTGCCTGGAACACTAGGATTCTGTCTTTCTGAGATTCTATGCTCCTAAAATTCCTAGCAGCTCGGGTCAGAGGGGTAGAGCACGAATGTGCGACATTACCTGTTTTGGGGTAGCACAGCTGGCAGGCCTGCTTGAACTCGTGGGTGGCAGCCAACGGGTTCTTGATCAGCAAGGCGGTATTGGGCATGGAGGGCTCTGGCTGTGACAGGAGGAGGTTGGCCATCTTGGGCACTGGACGATGGCTAGAGCCACCCGGGCCAGCCTGGGCACCAGAGTGGGGGGAGCTTTATGACCACCCCATCCCACCCAAGAGCAGACTGTAGCCCAGGACCCTCCCTCTTCCTATACCCTCCCAGCTGGGGAGGTCCTTTTAACATGATCCAAGAATCCAGAACATCAGGACCTAGTGCGCGTGCGTGGGTGACAGTGATCTTGGCCCAGAACCTTTCCTTGACTGAAAGCTCAACAGGAAAGCAGAGAAACAGGAGTGGCCCCGACTGGGGCTTATGCACATGCCCTCCCCCACCCCCTATCTCCCAAGCCCCCAAGGAATCAGCAGATGGGGAAGAAGGCGAGACTCAGAGAGGTTTAGTGACTTCCCTGGAGGCACACAGCTAGTGTCTAGGCTGAGGCCGCCTAATTCCCAGTCAAGCGCTCTCCTCAACTCAGAATCTGGCTGAGTCCCAAGACCAGGGATTGTTATTAACCCTGGAGAAGTTACTTAACCCCTCTGAGCCTCAATGTCGTCTTCTGTTGGACACGTGGATCAGTTTGGAAAGGGTAAGAAGAGACCATCTCTGGCCCATCTGCTCTGAAGGGCCAAGGCTGAGGGGCCCTCCTTGGCTTCCTTGGGAGGTGCAGCACCTTATACCATGCAGAAGGCTCACCCTGTACTCTGGAGCCCACACCACTTTCATCCACCCCCGGGAGGGCAGCAGGTGCCTGGTCACTCACCGAGGAGGCTGGTTTCTGAGTACTGCTTGAGGGACGATGGTCCTGTGAGTTGTTGGTTTCCTCTGTAAGGAGAAGACACAGGGTCACCTGCCCTGCTCTGAAGGGCATGAGTGGCCACCTGTTTCTTGCGTATTTCCAACTTGGAGAAGCTTTTCAGGCCATACATCCTCTCCTGTTCCTGCTGATCCCCTGACTCTACCCCCACGTCCACTACCTGGGGACAGAGAAGTGTCACAGCCTGAGCAGGTCCACCTTGTGCTTACACCTTCTGTGGCCCCCACTGCCCCTGGGAGGAAGCCCAAGCTCCTCAGCCTGGCTCCCAGGATCTCTGAGACCAGCCTCTGGTCTTCAAGGCACCCAACCCGCCCTTCCCTCTGGCTGACTGCTCTGTTCATCTGCCAGCCCCTCCACCACGTAGGCCTGGGTCGCACTGCTGCCTCTGCCCGCAGATGGCCTTCTCCTTCAAGACCCTGCTCAGCCATCACCTCCTCCAGGAAGTCTCCCTGGGCCCTGAGGCTGAGTGAAGCCGTCTGAGCTCCGGTAGCCCTGTGAATCCCCCTCAACTGTGAGCACCCTTGGCTAGGTATGACTGTCAGAAAGCCAGTCCCGCAAGGGCCCAGATAGGTCTGTCTCCTCTGAGTCCCTGGCCCCAAGGTCAGAGTGGTGCTGAAGAAGCCCACGACCTTGAATCCCTTCCCCCAGCCTCAGGATCATCCCTCTGGGACCCCACCAGCCTGGTAACCCCAGGGCCCAGAGAGGCCAGGCAGAGAGCACCAGACTGCAAGTCTGGAGTCCTGCACTATCCCAGCCCCGCTGCTTGATCTTAAACAAGACACCCAGCCCCTCATGAGCACTGCAGGAGACACAGCAACTCAGAAGTGGCCCTGGACCATGAAGGGGTGGAAGGGCCTGGACTTTGGCAAAACAGAGCTATAATTCCAACCTCCACTCTCCAGAGACCGGAGATGTGACGGCACTTTGCAAACTGTGAAGGGGGTAAGGGGTGAACGTGCAGCCTTGGCCTCACCCAGGAAGGAGCTGGGTTTGTCCAGGGAGCCGCGAGTTGTCGACCCGAAGCTGTCGAGGGCATCCAGCCGGGTCTCTGAGTACGGCAGCAGGTCCAGGGAGTCCAGTGCGGAGCCTGGGGGGTCGAGGGCATCCAGCACAGAGGCAGCCAGCTTCTTAGAGGGGTCCATGACGAGACCGAAGGAGGCAGGGGGCAGTGGGCTGGAAACGGGGATGGAGCCACCCACCACAGGTGGCAGCAGCGGGGTCCCGCCGGGAAACACAGGTATCAGCTGGGGCAACTCGCTGGGCACACCACTGCCGGGCAGGCCACCCTGGACCAGAGACTGCGAGGTGGGGAACGGAGGGAGGGGTTAGAGAACCTGACTGCCCAGGCCCGGGCAGAATTGGGCACTGTGGGCCCCAGGCAAACTGACCCCTCTGTGCCTCAGCCCCGACCTGTCCCACGGGGTGGAGCCAGAGAGCCCTATGGTCCCGTTTGGTTGCACGTTCTACGGCTCCATGTTTCTACCCTGAGTAGGACCCTTCTCCTCCCAAGGCCTGTTTCCCCAACTGTGACATGGAGATAAATGTGATGGGGTCCCAGGCAGGAGAGGGGTTCAGGGGAGCAGAAGGAGGCAGCAGCATGGCTCACCAGTGAGTCCAGGAGGGTGTCCAGCTCAGGACCAAAGACGTCCCCGTCGGAGAAGTCGTCCAGGCTCTCAGTGCCGGGGAGGGCCCTGCTGCTGCTGTCCAGCGGGGCCAGCAGGTCCAGAACATGAGGGAACAGGGGCATTGTCGGGGTAGAAGGGAGGGGGGCCGGGGAGCCTCGCAGGTCCACGTAGCACTCTGTGGATGGGGGGGTGGGCTCAGTAGCCGCAGGGGTGTCCTGCTTGGTGGGAGTGGGAGAGGTGTCCTAGAGCCCTGGGGTCCTCATCCAACACCGTCCCGCCTTTCCCCAGCTCCTGCCAGGAGGGCTACCTGCCCCGTTGGCCTGACCCCATTGGTGGAGGCTGAGTCGTAGTGAAGGAAGGCCGCCGTGGGACGAGAGAAAGTCCCTCAGTCCTACAGTATCTCCCTGATGGGCTTGGCTCAGGGCCTGGATATCCTACCTCTGGGATAAGCAATGCCCTCTTCTAAGGGCTTGAGTGGAAGACCAGCACTATTCCACTGTGAGGCAGCCCCCACCCTCCCAGGCGGGAGAGATGCACTCTCTTTCCTGCAGGGGAGTCTGTTTTCCTGAACCCACTATTTTCTTTCATGCTTCAGGGTCCCCAGGGTAAGGGCTAGGAGGGGCTTGACTCGTCTGACTTCCTAGGAGTCTTGGGAAGGAGGGTCTGAGCCCTCCCCAGGGCCCCATTTCCACCCCGTCCCTTTGCATCAGGGACACTACCTGTTTCGATGTCATCTATGGACCCCAATCCATTGGAAGTTCCCTGTGGAGAGGAAGGACATGGTGGGTCAGGCAGACGTGGGCTGGGAAGGCCATGGTGCCCGGCACTCAGGGCCCCAGGTTCCTCCCCGAGTGACTACTGCTAATATCAACCACGGGGCTGGACAGGCCAGGCTGGGAGGCAGGGGGAGTGGGGTCAGACAACCCTCCCATCTGCCCCTGGTCCTCAGGGGAAGTGCCCTCTGAGCCTCGGTTTTCTCACCCATCACAGGACAGGGGCCATACCCTGGGGAGGGTGGCAAGGGTTTTACCGTGCCCTCCATACACTGTGCCACACAACAGTTTGCAGCTCAAAGACAAAAGTACCACTCTTTGAATCGCCAGTGTCCCCTCCCCCAATTACAGCCTCAGGCCGAAAGGCTGGGTGGGATCCCACTGCCACCCGTGGACCTTCTGTTGGAGGGAAACCTGGGCCGAGCTTGCTCTGTGGCCTTGCCAAGCTCCTCACCCTCTCTGGGCCTGCTTCCTTACTCGTAAGTGAGATGACACAGCCACTCACCTCCTAGGACTGTTGTAAGGGTGAAATCACTCGACACTGTACAGAGCTTAGACCAGTGCCCGACACACAGGAAGAGCTTTATGTGTGTGTTAAATGCGTAGCATAAAATTTTAAATGCAAGCTATCAGGAGGTTGGCCTGGGTGACCTGGGTGCTCTGATTCACCAGCCTCCACGTTTCATCCCCATGGACTCGCCGGCTCACATCCACCTCCGGGCTGCGACCCGAGTCATTCCTTGAGCCTGGCACATCCTCTCCTCTGAGTCCTGCACAGTCCAGCTAAAGTCCTCCTTCCTTGCTGAGGCCCTGGGAGACCCAGCTCCTCTGTGCCCCCGTGGAGGCCAGTACAAGAACGAGACCCTCACTGCTAGCCATCCCCTCCTGTGGATCAGCAACAAGATTTAGCCAGAGCCTTGCCTCACACCAGGCCCAGGCCAGCACTTCACACCCCGTCGAGTTCAGCCCTTGGTCCAGGTGCCCTGCCAGGTGTTGTCCCTTGGCATAGAGATGTTGGTCCAGAGAAGCTGCCATTCACGGTCAGAGTGTCTGTCTGACTTGGGAGCCTGCCCTGACCCCATCCCCTCGGCCTGTGCACTCCCCACCCTCACCAACACAGAGCGCCTCCTTCTCACACCCCCGAGCCTGTCCAGGCACACAGCAAATACGTGCAGCTCAGTCTTCCAGGGTGTGTGTGTCCGTGTGTGACAAGCTGCACAAACTCAGTAAGTATATAAAATATTTGAGGGGAGAAAAGAAGTGCCAGATGACTATCTCCAAGGACAGCTGTGCTTCTCCCTGCTCAGTGCTGTCCATGGCCCCCCAAGACAGTCTCACCTTCTCAGCCCCCTGCCCACCACCTGGCCGCAGCCCAGCTCTCCAGGCTTGTCCCTGCCCTTTTCCTGCCGTGGACGTTCACTTAGCACCACAGGTTCATGGGGTACCTGCCCTCTGGCAGGCGCCGTGCTGGGAGGTTTCACACATGACCCACTGTAACCCTATAACCACCACAAGATGGCAGGTACTAGCACCTCTGAGAGGTGGAGGGAACACCTCAGACGAGGAGTGCACTCAGAACCTGAACCAAACACCCCAGCTGCAGGGCCAGGTTCTTCTGAACCGCAGCGGGGAGGACTGGTCTTGTGGTCCAGGGCATGGATTCCCTCTCCTGCCTCTAGGCCTTTGCTCAAGCTGCTCCCCGGCTGTAGTGCCGCTCCCTCCTCCCACCTGCCACCCTGGCTCTGTGAAGCCCTCTCCACGCAAGGCTGCCTCAGGCTGTCTGTTCCTAGAACTCACAGTCCTCCTTGCGTCCTGCTCTCCACGCTGCCAAGAGGCAGCTCTGGCACAGACCCTGTGCCCACAGGGCCTCTGCCTGTCTCCCAGGTTAAGAGGAGCTCCCTGTGGACACAGCTCGCGCAGTCTCCACCTCTAGGCACACACGTGCACTGACTGACTGGCTGAATGAACAGGACTCCCACACCGAGAATCCTGCAGGGATCCCAGCGGCCAGGCGCACACACGCTGTCTATGTACAACTTACAGGTCAGTGGATCTGGCTGGGACACTCCCCTCCCACCCGCCGTGTGTCCTTAGGCCACTATGTGGGTGTGCACACGTGTGTGCGTTCACATGCACAGCACCACGGTGGCGCACTGGGGCAGGATCTGACCTAGTCCTCTCCACTGGGGAGTCCATTCTGCTTCGGCTTCTCACAGACCCCCAACCCTGTGACCGACCTTGGCCCCTGTGTGTGTGGTGGGGGCCGCAGCAAGGTTACAGGGATCAGTGAATGGTTTGGCAGGGGCTGGGGCACCCAATGCCACACATGGCACCATCTGTGGTCCCCTGGCTGCACACTCAGTGGACACTGAGGGTTGGCCCACGTGGAGCTGGGCATTCCACCCACATTTGCTGTGGTCTTTTATCCACGGTCATTCAGTCATTCAACAAATATCTTTTGAGCAATTGCTGTGCCTGCCCAGTGCAGCTCTGCTTGCTGTGATGGACAGTTGATACGTCCCACACTCACTGACGGGCCTGCGAGGATCCAGGAGGCAAGCTCCCCTATCCCTGACCCCTGGAAGAGACTTGTGAGCTGGGCTGGAAAGGGAAGGGGAGCGAGCACCAACCCTGCCTCAGGCACCATGCTGCTGGCTTCCCAGGCCTGTTCTCATTTCATCCACGCAACCACTCTGGGAGCTGAGCACAATTCTCTCCATTGTACAGAGGGAAACCCAGGGCTCGGAGAGACGAAGTCCTTTCCCGTAGGTCATGCCACCAGTGAGCGGAGACCAGGCCTGTTCACTCCAAAGTGGTGCCACGTGGAGGCACAGAACAGAGGAACCCACAGTCCCGGCTCTCGAACGAGCTTATCGTGGAGCCGAGGAGATACATGCACACACATCACCTGGTATGTGAGGAGAAGGAGGCGAGGGTGGACAGGGAGGTTGGAGGGAGGGCTGTCAAGGAGCCTGAACGCCAGGCTAAAGTATCCAGATATTGATTAGTAACATTACCTTTAAACTGATACTTGAAAGCAGACACTTTAGTTAAGAACCACTGATATTAACAATAACACAATAATAGTAGGGGATCTTAACACCCCCCTTACATCAATAGATAGATCATCCAGACAAAAAGTCAATAAGGAAATAACGGACTTAAACGAAAAACTAGACGCAATGGACTTAATAGATATATACAGAGCACTCCACCCAAAAAAAGCAGAGTACACATTCTTCTCAAGTGCACATGGAACATTCTCAAGGATAGACCATATATTAGGAAACAAGGCAAACCTCTATAAATTTAAGAAGATTGAAATCATTACAAGCATCTTTTCTGATCATAATGCTGTGAAACTAGAAATCAACTGCAAGGAAAAAACTAGGAAAGGGACAAAGATGTGGAGACTAAACAACATGCTACTGAACAACCAATGGGTCATTGATGAAATTAAAGGAGAAATCAAAAGCTATCTGGAGACAAATGAAAAGGAAAATACACCATACCAACTCATATGGGATGCAGCAAAAGCAGTCCTGAGAGGGAAATTCATAGCAATACAAGCTCACCTTAACAAACAAGAAAAATCCCAAATAAATAACCTTAAATTGCACCTAACAGAAGTGGAAAAAGAAGAACAGACAAAGCCCCAAATCAGCAGAAGGAGGGAAATAATAAAAATCAGAGCAGAAATAAATGAAATTGAAACCAAAAAAACAGGAGAAAGGATCAATGAAACAAAGAGCTGGTTGTTTGAGAAGATAAATAAAATTGACAAACCCTTAGCCAGACTCACTAAGAAAAAAAGGGAGAAGACTCAAATAAATAAAATTAGAAATGAAAGAGGAGAAATTACAACGGACACCACAGAAATACAAGGGATTATTAGGGAATACTATGAAAAACTTTACGCCAACAAATTGGACAACCTAAAGGAAATGGACAAATTCTTGGAAGCGTACAACCTCCCAAAACTGAATCAAGAAGAAATAGAGAATCTGAACAGACCAATCACAGGTAAAGAGATTGAAACAGTAATCAAATACCTCCCAAAAAATAAAAGCCCAGGACCAGATGGCTTCCCTGGAGAATTTTATCAAACGTTCAAAGAAGATTTAGCACCTATCCTTCTCAAACTATTCCAAAAAATAGAGGAAGATGGAATACTTCCCAACGCATTCTATGAGGCCGACATCATCCTGATACCAAAGCCAGACAAGGGCAATACAAAGAAGGAAAACTACAGGCCAATATCACTGATGAACATAGACGCAAAAATCCTCAACAAAATATTGGCAAACCGAATACAGCAATACATCAAAAAGATCATACACCACGATCAAGTGGGATTTATACCAGGGACACAGGGATGGTTCAACATCCGCAAATCAATCAACGTGATACACCACATTAACAAAATGAAGAATAAAAACCACATGATCATCTCAATCGATGCAGAGAAGGCATCCAGCAAGATCCAGCATCCATTTATGATAAAAACTCTCAACAAAATGGGTATAGAAGGAAAATACCTCAACATAATAAGGGCCATATATGACAAACCTACAGCAAACATCCTACTCAACGGGGAAAAACTGAAAGCCATTCCTTTGAGGACAGGAACAAGACAAGGGTGGCCACTCTCACCGCTCTTATTCAACATAGTACTAGAAGTTCTGGCCAGAGCAATTAGGCAAGAAAAAGGAATAAAAGGACTCCAAATAGGCAATGAAGAAGTGAAACTCTCACTATTTGCAGACGACATGATCTTATACATGGAAAACTACTAGAAACAATCAACAACTACAGTAAAGCGGCAGGGTATAAAATCAACTTACAAAAATCAATTGCATTTCTATACACTAACGATGAAACAACAGAAAGAGAACTCAAAAAGACAATCCCATTTACAATTGCAACAAAGAGAATAAAATATCTGGGAATAAATTTAACCAAGGAGGTCAAAGACCTATACAATGAAAACTATAAGACACTATTGAAAGAAATCGAGGAGGACATAAAGAAATGGAAAAATATTCCATGCACATGGATTGGAAGAATAAATAGAGTGAAAATGTCCATTCTACCTAAAGCAATCTACAGATTCAATGCCATCCCAATCAGAATCCCAATGTCATTCTTCACGGTAATAGAACAAAAACTACTGAAATTCGTATGGGGCAACAAAAGAGCCCGAATAGCTAAAGCAATTCTGAAAAAAAAGAACAAAGCTGGAGGCATCACAATCCCTGATTTCAAAATATACTATAAAGCTACAGTAATCAAAACAGCATGGTACTGGTACAAGAATAGACACACAGATCAATGGAACAGAATTGAAAGCCCAGAAATAAAACCACACACCTATGGACAGCTAATCTTCGACAAAGGAGCAAAGAACATACAATGGAGAGAGGGAAGTCTCTTCAATAAATGGTGCTGGGAAAATTGGACAGCAACATGCAAAAGAATGAAAGTAGACCATCTCCTATTGCCATATACAAAAATCAATTCAAAATGGATCAAAGACCTGAAAGTGAGACCTGAAACTATAAAACTCCTGGAAGAAAATATAGGCAGTACACTAATTGCGATTGGACATAAAGGGATCCTTTCAGATTCCATGTCTACCCAGACAAGGGAAACAAAAGAAAAAATAAACAAGTGGGACCTCATCAGACTAAAGAGCTTCTACAAGGCAAATGAAACCAGGATCAAAATGAATAAACAACCCACCAGCTGGGAGAAAATATTTGCAAATCGTTTGTCCGACAAGGGATTAATCTCAGTAATATATAAAGATCTCATACAACTGAGCAACAAAAAAACAAACAACCCGATCAAAAAATGGGCAGAGGATATGAACAGACATTTTTCCAAGGAAGAGATACAGATGGCCAATAGACACAAGAAAAGATGTTCAACATCACTAATCATCAGGGAAATGCAAATCAAAACTACACTAAGATATCACCTTACACCGGTTAGAATAGCTATAATCACAAAGACAAATAACAACAAATGCTGGAGAGGTTGTGGAGAAATGGGGACCCTCATTCACTGCTGGTGGGAATGCAAACTGGTGCAGCCTCTATGGAAAACAGTATGGAGGCTCCTCAAAAAATTAAAAATAGAAATACCGTATGATCCAGCAATCCCACTCTTGGGCATCTACCCAATGGACATGAAATCAACCATCACAAGAGGCGTATGCACCCCTATGTTCATTGCAGCATTATTCACTATAGCCAAGAAGTGGAAGCAACCCAAGTGTCCCTCAACTGATGATTGGTTAAAGAAGATGTGGTATATACATACAATGGAATACTACTCAGCCATAAGAAAAGACACAATTGTCCCATTTGCAACAACATGGAAGGACCTAGAAGGTATTATGTTAAGTGAAATAAGCCAGAGAGAGAAGGACAGACACTGCATGAACTCACTCATATATGGAATATAAGTGAACACACAGACAGAGAGAACTGATTGGTGGTTACCAAGGGGAAGGGGGGTGGGGGGGCACAAGGGGTGAAGGGTTACATCCACAAGGTGACGGACAAACAAAAATGTACAACTAAAACCCCACAGTGTTATAAAGTATTAAGACATCAATAAAAAAAATGGTAAAAAAAAAGAACCACTGAGGTTTTCTAAGCTGGGGAGAGACCCATGAGGCCTGGCTGACAGAGTTCATTTGCAGCAGTGCTAGGGGACAAGAAAGGGAGGCCAGCCATGACCTGGACCAGTGGGATGTGGCCTGAACCAGGGAAGTCACTGTATGAAGGGAAGGAATGAATGGGGATACCCCATCACATACCCAGCCAGGGTCACCCGAGTTGCCCTACAATGCACAATCACGCCACTATCAGCAGAAAATGAAAGGGACCCACAGTTTCTCAGGCCCCAGGAACGAGGCAGGGCCCCTGAGATCCAGGGACTCTGGATAAGATCTGCCTGGATAATTCCCTGCCTCCCCATCACCGTTGGCAGGAGGGAAGAGGAGCCCTGCAGTCCCCTCCAGCTGCTCTGGCCTCCTGGCTGTTCTTCCCACACACCAGGCACACTCCTGCCTCAGGGCCTTTGTACTGGCTGTTCCCTCTGCCGGGTCCCCCAGACCTCCTCACGGCTCATCCCTTACCTCCTTCAGGTCTTTGCTCAAATGTCTTCTTCTCCCTGAGGGCTTCCCTGCTCACTGTTTAAGACTGCAAGCCCTCGACGAGCCCCAGCACTCCCCAGCCCCTTCTCCACAGCACTGAGCACTTCTTGTTTGTCTTCTATCTATCACTTTTTGTCTGTCTCCCCCAATTAGACTGTGAATTCTATGGGGGGGAGGTTCTTTGGCTGTTTCTCCCTCTGCTGTATCCCCAGTGCCGAAATCAATTTTATGATGGGCACATAGAAACACTCAATCAATACCCTCTAAATTAATGAACAGAATCAGTGCTATCCCCCTTCAATGCCTTCCCAACACACTTATGGTGAAGACCCAGCTCTTCACCAGGGACTATGTGGTCTGGCTTCTGTCTACTGTTCCAGCCCCACAGGAGCCCAACCTCCCTTCCACTTGGACCCTCCCACATTCTGAGTTCTTCCCAGCCTCAGGGCCTTTGCACATACCTTCCCCTCTGTCTGGAGTGCTGTTTTACCTACACACCCTGTTCCTGCCTACTCCTCAATCTTTAGGTCTCAGCTTAAAGGTCACTGATGCCCAGTCTAAATCAGGCCTCCCAGTTCCAATGGCCCATGGCTCCCCACACTCTGCCTTTACAGCTCTCATCATGGTTTGTAACCAGAAACAATCAGGCTAATGTCCATCTGCCCTGGACGGCAAGCTCTTTTAGGGCAAGGACCATGTTTGCTTTTGTCACCAAGTACCCAGCCCAAGCTCAGTGCCTGGCACATAATGGGTGAACCCAGACAAGTCCCCTGAATCCTCAGGCCTCAGTTTCTCCTTTGTATTAGGGGTAGAGAGTACCTCCCTCCAGGCATTGGTGTGAGATTATTTGCAATGCTCATTCATTCAATCACTGCTACCGTCTGAATGTTTGTCCCCCCAAATTCCCATCTGGAAATCCTAACCCCCAAGATGATGGTATTAGGAGGTGGGGCCTTTGGGAAGTCATGAGCATGGAGTCCTCATGAATGGGATTAGTGCCCTTATAAAGAAACCCAGAGAGATTCCTGACTCCTTCCGCCAGGTGAGGTTACAGCTAGAAGGCGCCACCTATGAACCAGGAAGCGGGTCCTCACCAGACACTGACTCTGCCAGCGCCTTCATCTTGGACTTCCCAGACTCCAGAACTGTGGGGAATAAATTTCCGTTGTTTATAAGCCACCCAGTCTATGCTATTTCGTTACAGCAGCCCAAACAGACTAAGACATGTCAGCAGCCTGGGAGGTCCCCAGGAGCAAGGACATGCCTGAGTCAGCTCTGGCCAGCCCAGGGCCAAGAAGGGGTTCCGTGGGGGTCTGTTGAGTGAATGGATGAAAGTGCTATAACACTCTGGAGAGAGGGAAGGCCTGCTGCTGCCTCGCTGGGTGACACAGGCCGAGTTCCCTCCTCACTCTGTGCCTCACTCTCCCCTTACATACAAAGAGGAGACAGGATACCAGGCTCCATCAGCATTCTTACAGCCTGTCGCTCATCTTCCAAAAAGCCTCCAAGTCCACTCAAGCAGTTCCTGTGTGGTGAGCGGTGGGGGCGTCTGACACGTGTGCTGGGCCCTGCCACTACTCCCGGGACAAGGCCTGGGTGGTCTGGTCCAATGGCCTTTCTTTCTACTTTCTTACCCCACCCTTCCTGCTGCCATTGTTTTCTTTCTCAGGGGTCCATGGGTGAGGCTACCCGACGGTCCCCCTGCACGACCACTCCCGCCACCAGCAGCCCGGCCTGTCCCCACACTCTGCCCCTTCGGTCACAGGAGGCACCTCTTAGCGGGGTAGAAGTGCTGTGTGTCCTGAGCTGTCCTCAGGAGCCTGGCCCAGGCCCCAGGCTGCCAGTCACCCCCTCTTCCCAGGGCAGGTGCCTGGCTCACAGCAGTGGGGACAAGGACAGATTGAGCCCAACCCTTCAGTCTGATGCCCCTGGACCTGCTGCTTGAGGTCATTTATACCCTAAAGAGTGAGTCCAAAGCTCTGATGATGGATGAACCAAGACACGTTCGTCCTGGGAGTGGGGAGGGAGGCTCGGGTTCTGGTCCCCATCCTACCTGATCTGCCACACCAGCTGCAGTGCCGTTACTGAGCAGAGAAAAGGTTTCCAATTCCTGCCAGAGATTGGAGAGAGGTAGGAAGAGATGAAGATTCTTTTTTTTTTTTTGTGAGGAAGACCAGCCTTGAGCTAACATCCATTGCCAATCCTCCTCTTTTTTTTTTTTTTTTTGCTGAGGAAGACTGGCCCTGGGCTAACATCCGTGCCCATCTTCCTCTACTTTATATGGGACGCCGCCACCGCATGGCTGACAAGCAGTGCATTGGCCAGCGCCTGGGATCCAAACCTGCGAACCCCGAGCTGCCAAAGCGCAAACTTAATGGCTACACCACCAGGCCAGCCCGAGATGAAGATTCTGAAAGATGGTCCGGGTCCCCTCAGCCAGGGCAGCAGCAGGCCCCCAACATAGGCAGCTGGGGTGGCAGGGCCCTCTGAGGCTCCCTGCCCCAGGCCTGCCGGGATCACTGCCGCTCTGTCTCTCGGTCAGATTCAGGGGTTCTCTTCCTGCAACCACGACCCAGGCAGAGGACTTCCACGCACACACTCCTGTGCACCGGGCTCTATGCCAGGTGCCGTCTCAAACATCCTTTTGTTTTGATCCTCCTGTGAACCCTCTGGGGTGGCGTAATTATCCCCACATAACAGATGTGGAAACCAAGGTGGAGAGAGAAATGACTTGCTCAAGGTCACGGCAGAGACTTTAGAGCCATACCCTTTCTTACTGTGGCTTCCTGGCAGGCAGCAGGTGCCAAATGAATATGTGTGGATCTAAATCAGCCAAACAGATACCAGCGTCTCAAATACGCACCACACAGGGGTTATTTGAGAACATAAGGCTGAAGGACACCAGTGTCAACTCGGGCCATCGCCAGGGTGTCAAAGTCGGCAGGGGAGACAGCGGGTTTTGACAGCTGGTGTCTAAGGTGAGCTGGAAGCTTTGGCTGTTCTTTCCTTTTCCAAAAGGTTCTGGAAGTCATTCCAAGGCTTTCAGCCAACAGGGAGGGAAGATCACCTGCCGTCACTGCCCTCTGGCCTGGCCTGGCCCTGGCCACCTTCACCCCTTCTCCCAAAGGCACCTGGTCCCCCTCTTCAGATCCCCCCATCTCCACCCCCACCCACTCCCAGTGCCCAAAGCCCACCTACCTGGGGCCTCTTATATGCCTTCCGAACTCGCAGCCCAAGCTTCTGAGCCAGCTCCTGACCAAGCTGAGTTACACTTTCATCCTGGGAAGGCAAGACACAGGGTGGAGCAGGTTAGTCTGCCCTGGGGCACGAAGCTGTGCTCCTGACACCTCGTGTAGCCCTGCAAGAGGGCCGCTGTCACCCTGTGGTACAGACAAGGAAGTAAGGCCCGGGAGGGGACACTGGCTGCCCAAGTCACACAGCTGGGACCAGGAACCCAGGCTTCTATTTTTCTTCTTATTGTGGGGAGGGGAAGGGAATAAGTTTTGTTTTTTATTTTAATATTATCTATATATTTCCATAATTCAGCAAGTAACAGAGTTACTGTAGAGACTGAAATGTTACAGAGAGAAAAAGTGCTCCCTGGATCATGCCCACCCTCACCCCAGGCTCCTCCCCAGAGGGAGCACGCCTTGTAGGTCTGATATGTTTCCCTACAGATCTTTTCTAGAAATTTACATAGACGCATATGGACCTATAAAGGATGCTTAGTTTTGCTTTGTGGGATTTTCTTTGTTTTTTTACCTAAGTGGGATCATATTATACTTACTTACTGCTCTACAATTTGCTTCTTTCACCAAACAATGTCTTGGAACTCTTTTGCAAGTGAGGACATGTGGATCATGCACAGGCCCAAAGGAGCGAGGACGTGTGAAGTTTCGAACGTGCCTGGCTCCTGTGAGTGCTCAGTAACAGCACCCAGCATTCCTTCCTCCCTCCAAGGCTGTATTACTGTATGTGTGCTAGGTGCCAGGCACAAGCTAGGGGCTAAGGATACCACAGTCAGAGGACAGATGGGGGCCAGGCCTCCTGGAGGCTCCAGTTCAGTGGGGGAGACTAATCAGTAATCAAAGAAATGGTGACTGTGGTTTGGGCCACAAAGGGGCAACGAGGACGCTGTGACATCCTGTGCATTTGTCCATCTCCCTACCTCACTGACAAGCTCCGAGAGCCCAGGGCCGGGATCTGAGTCATCTATGGTTCCAGGGTCCAGTGTGGAGCAGGGCTCAATCAGTATTTGCCCACAAAGACTGGAAAACGGGGGAATGCCCCAATTCAGAGTCAGAAGTCCTTGTTTGGTACTTTCCTCGGGACAGTTACCAGCCCTCGCTGGGCCCTCGCTTCCTCCCCTGTACTGTGGGGTAAAAGCCGAGTGAGTAGCCATGAGACCTGGATGTGGACTTGCTGTGAATGCAGGAAAATGCTGTATGGATCAGGGACTACCGTCATAAGGAAGGCTCTCAACTGTGAACTAAACTGAATTGGAGAAGCAAGAATAATAAACAAAAAGTATAACAACAGTGAATGTTTTCTGAACACTTACTGTGTCTGGCCACTGTATTGACTGCCTTGTATGATTTTCTGATTCCATCCTCAGCACAGCCCTATGATGCGTGGTATGTTATCACCCCCATTTTACAGGGGTACAAACCAAAGCTCAGAGAGGCTAAGACGTATGTGCAAGATCACACAGCTAGTAGGTGGCAGACCCAAGAGCAGAACACAAACCCTGGCCAGCTCTCTGATGCCGACATCCTTGACCACTGTGCACATGGCCTCCCCTCTGCTCTGCCCACCCAAATCCTTATTGCTTCTTCCAGACCCACTCAAGCCCCACCTCCTCCAGGGAGCCCTTCAGGATCCTGACCACTTCTGAGCCCTCTCTGCCCTTCCTGGGCAGAATTTACCCTCCTCTGAGCCCTTTCATACCCATATTTCAGGGATAAAGTGGGGAGGGCACTTTATAGACATGGAGTTGACGTGTAGAGTGGAAGCGCCTTGTCCAAGGTCATGCCGGGGGTCAGTGGTAGAGCCAGGCCTAGACCCCAGTGCTGTTTCCATTTTTCTCCTAGTGGACTGTGGGTCCCTGAAAGGCACAGATCTGGGCACTAACTACTTGTTAAGTAGATGAATAAATGGAGAGGGGGACATGTGTCCAGCCATGCATGGGCTGGAACAAGCAAGGCTCTCTGTGGGTCATTTCCCATTCTCTTCCCCACCTGGTGACAGCCTGGACATCAGGACCCCGGCACACATGGCACCTGTTTTACTCTTCACTGCAGCCCCGTACTCTGAGTGTAGAGGTTCAGGGTGCCAACTCCAGAATCAGACTGCCTGGATTCAAATCTTAGCTCTGCCACCCGCTGGCTGTGCTCTTGGGCAAGCTCCTTTCTCTGTGCCTCCATCTCCTCATCTGTAAAATGGGGATGATAACAGTATCTACCTCAAAGGGTGTTGCTAGGGGTAAGTGAGTTAATACACACAATGTATTTTCAGCGATGCCTGGCACACAATCAGAGCTCAGTGTTAATATCAGTATCTGTAACTCCAAGTCACAGAGGAGGACACTGAGGCTCAGAAACAGGTGGTAGTTTGGCCCAGTGAGGGCCAGGAGCCTGGACGCAGAGCCCGGCCCCACGCGTGGACACAGAGCAGCACTCACGTGGGGCAGGGCAAGGGAGCACCGGCTGCTGCACTCGTAGGCCTCCTTGTGGCGTCCCAGCTCGTTGAGGGCGCGTGCCTTGCGGAACAGCGCCCGGATGTTCTCGCCGTCCAGGCCCAGAGCCTTCTCACTGTCCTCCAGCGCCTTCTCATACAGGCCCTGCCAGAGAGGAACAGACAGCTTGCCGGTCAAATCCTGTTCCCCTCCCTCCCCCAGGCCTCTGGCCCCCATGAGACTGAAGACCGGCTTCCCTTCCCTGCAGGGACAGAGGGTGCTGGAGGACCGGGGCCAGGGAGGGGGCTCATGAGCTCCTGGAAATAGCTCTGGTCAAGGGCTTCCATGTGTCCAGCTGAAGGGGCTGACAATGGACAGTGGCAGCCATCGGAGTGGAGGGGCCTTCAAATTCTACAGTGATGAGCCCGGTCACTCAGCACATCTACTTCCATATCCGCCTTCGGTTCAGAATATCAAGGACTGAAAGTAATAAAGGCACCTCTGAGAGGAGGTGGAATCACGAAGGCAGCTCAGCGTACAGAATAGAGTGTGAACAGGAACCTGGTAGACTTGTTTATCCAGAACAGTCCACTCTGGATTGCAGAGGTGTTACTGGAGCCTCTGCAGAGCCCACAGCAGAGCCTCCCACAGGATCTGGTGAATGTCTGAGTCAGTGGGCAAGCAGGACAGGGAAGGGGAGGAGGCTGGAGCTTGAAGGAGGAGGAGATTGGAAGTCTAGAAAAAGCAGTAGGCGGCTGAGGGTGTGAAGGGAGGGGAGGAGCCCAGGAGGAAGGAGCAGGAGAGGTCAGAGGTTTGCAGAAAGAGGTGGTGGATGATGAAGGTAGCGGTTCTCAGCCCTGACTGTCCACAGACTCCTGCCAACACCTCGCCATACCCAGATTCTGACTTATTCATCTGGGGTAAGGCTTAGGTACCAGTTTCATTAAAAAAACTTTTTTAAATTATGTATTAGTACTTTAAAAGCTCTCCAGGTGAGTCTGTTGTGCAACTGGGGTTGGGAGCCATGGGACTGGATGGTGAGATTCAGACAGGAGGAGGTGGAAGAGGCAGAGCTGCAGAGGCTTGCTGGGGTATGGGCCTGGCTCGGCCGGGCATCTGGAGGAAGTGGTGATCAGGGCAGGGGTGCAGGAGAGGAAGGGAGGGCACCAGGCTCACCATGGTGAAGTAGCAGGTGGCCCTGTTGACATGCAGCTTGCACAGCAGCTCCTGGGGCAGAGCCACCTGGTCGGAGGCAGCGTAGTCAGCCACGTTCAGCCCCTCCATGTACTGCACCAGGGCCTGCTTGTAGTCCTTCTCCCGGAATAGGTCATTGCCTTCAGCAAACAGATTCTGCACCAGCTTGAGCAGAAAGGCCTGCCAGGGGGCAGGAGGCAGAGGCGGCTCAGGGGGCCTTCTACATCCAGCTCCAGTCCTAACACCCGGCCCGCACATCCCCTTTTCTGGACACCCTTGCCCTTTGCCTTCCCCCAGCCCAGCAGCTCACACTCACCTCATATTCTTCTTGCTTTAGGGGTAGTGTTGACCTAGCAGGAAAAGGAGAGAGATACAAGGTCTGGGTGAGCCCAGGGGTCTTAGCCTCATGGAGGCCCCAGGAGCCAGAGCCGCAGGCCAGAGATCATGCTAGGAGTGGGCCCCTCCAGCTCAGACTTCAGATGTCACCTTGTGGATTGGGGTGGAGGAATAGCAGTGTTTTCTCCCTAAATCAACACCATGCTGGCCTTTCTTTTCCGATGGAAGGGGTTAAGGAAGGCCTTGCGTTTGCCCAGGGCCTGGCAAGCAGGCTTCCCCAGGTGCAGATGCTGAGAAACAGCAGACCAGCTCCAGTTTCAGCCGGCTGTCCTGTGCCTAAGAAACCAGTTCTCTGGGAATGACCACACACCACCAAACCGAACCTGCAACTGCAGGCCCACAGGCGGCGCCAAAAGTCCGCCTCGGGTCCCCTTAGTTTGGCAGTCTCTGCCTTCTCCTCCCGCAAAACACACACAACCTTAGCCAATGCCAGGTACACTCAGAGTCTGTCAACCCCTCATGCCAGACTCAACACATTAGAGGAATCTTGGGTACCCCCTCCTCTCCTGTGGCCAAAACAATGCTAGCTCAGTATGGAAGAAAGGGTCAGCCCAGGAGAACTAAGGCACATCTGTCAGGCTGAATGGCTGAGCTGGAAGGGAAGCTGGGGCTTGTCTCCTGGTCCCTCATGTCACAGAGGGGAGAAGAGGCACTCAGAGAGGGGCAGTGACTTGCCCAGGGTCACACAGCAGGTCATCATCAGAGCCAGGGCCAGAGTGCAGGCCTGGGGCTCTTTCTGTTGCCCGGAGCCTCTGCCAACACCTGGGCAAGAAGGCACAGCCTAAGCGAGTGAGTGAGAAGGGGTGAGAGAGGACCTTGGAGATCCCCCGTGTGTGGGGAGGAGGTGGCTCTGACTCTGACAGCGGGGCTCGACAGCCCACTCTCTCACTTGCCTCCCCACCATCAGAGACCAGGGCCCACCCCTCCTTCCCCACACTGCCCCAGCCCAGGCCCCATCGCTGTCCTCTGAACTGGTCTCCCACCTCCAGCTGCTCCCCTTCCAGCATCAGCTTCACCTTCAATAGGTCACACCCTGTCCTAAAGGTCACCTCCTCCTGGTGTTTACGGTCCTTCACAAGCCAGTGCCAACCCACCTGTCCAAATCACTTCATGGCTCCTACAGCGCTGTTTCCAGAGGTGCCTAATCAATGTCTGCTAAGCACATGAAATACGTATGTGAGAAAACAGCAGTTTTATAAGGAGCAGCTCCTACTGTGTTATCCTGCAAAGTGGTCCCTTAGGAGACCAACATATGGGTTCCCAGGAGGCTGTCTTATTGCTAAACCTTCTCAGAAGTCCCCTTTGGAAAGGGGAAAGGAAGACACAGAGCTAACATTTACCCCAGGCAATGCCCCAGCCTGGACCTGTTAACCCTCACGACTCTGTGAGGGAAGTGGCATGATCTCCATTTCACAGGTACAGAGACCACTCAGGGAGTGGGGGAACCAGCATGGGGATCAGGTCTGCAAGGCTCAGAGGTCCAGCTCCACAGAAATCAGTAACGTAACTTAAACACAGAATTCTTATGAAAGATAGTGTTCCCCAGGTTCACCTTGTTCACCAGACTGGCTTCTGAATAAAATTTGAGCACCTCCCCCAAATTAAACCCCTCCCACGAATGGAAGACTGGGCCCCTGTGAAGAATGAGGAGTGGGCCACAGCTCTGATGGCCAGGCCTGAGCCAGGACAAGGTCCACATTCCAAGCTGAGGAAGGAGAGAGAGTGTGTTGTGTGAATATAAACTCGAGCTCTGTGAGAGCAATGGGATACCGTGTGTGTGTGTGTGTGTGTGTGTGAAAAGGAACCCGGTTTGTGTCACAATGTGGGTGAGACAGGCAGGTCATGTTTTATAGGTCTGTTTGAGAGACCAAAACTGGGGAGCATATGAGGGTATGTAGATGCAAATTCCAGTTTTGTGGGGAATCCTAGTTAAGAAAATGAGCACAAAATTAGAAAGACGGAATTGCTAGGGAGCCTTCCAGGTCTTCAGAAGGGACCTGTGCAAGTGAGGGGCCCCGAAGCTAACACTTCATTACTGTCATGATAAAGATGCCTCTGAGGATTTATTTAAGATAGATAAAAGTCAGTAAAAATATTTTGTGTGCAAAGAAAAAAACAAAAAAACGAACATGCATGTGAGCACCGGGGGGCACAAAATGGAAAGAAATGTGGGTTCTGGAGTCAGCCAGACCTGGGTTAAAATCCTCTCATTTAATAGTGTGTGACCTTAAACAAGTTTCTGAACCTCTCTGAACCTCAGCTTTCTCATCTGCAAAATGGAGATAAGACCACCTACTTTACTGGGTTGTTGTGAAAATTAAAAAGATGATGGATGTGAAGGGCTCAGTACAGAGCCTACAAGATGTGCTCGGTGAGCAAGGACTACTGATTTATTATAAGATGTGCACAAGCAAGCAAGAGAATTACCAGGGAGTGTATAAGCATATGTGGCAGGTGAGGGTAAAATGGTACACTGGACGAGACAGAAGGGTAACCAGGGTCAGGGAGTGTGTGTGTGTGGGGGGCTCATGGCTCACAGATCCACCCCTTTGGCCCCTGCCATGCCAGCCCCTTCCCACCTCCTCGGTCCCCAACACACGCGGGAGCCTGAACAGCAAAGGCTCAGGGAGCAAGAAAAGGGAGAGCTGCAGAGAGCCCATGCGCGCTTCGGCCAGCCCCACCGCACACTCACTGAATGAACTGCAGCCCCTTCTCGATGTCCGCCTTCCGTCTCTGCCTCTCCATCAGTCTCTAGGGGAGAGAACACAGCTCATCAGTCAGGCAGCAGGGGCCGGTCGCCGTCCACTCCCCCCACCCCCCACTCCACCGTGTGCTCTCTCGCTCCCGCTCTCATCTCATTTCTCAGGTACAGAAGGGAGTCACTGAGGAGAGTGACCTGTCTCAGGGTCTACAAAGACCGTTGGAACCATGCCACGTGCTCCTGCCCTCCACACCCACGTCCCACTGGACTCCGAGTTCATACAGCGCCCTCGATGGGCAAGGGGCTGCATGGGGGCCCCCTGCCCCTTCCTACACATGGCTTGGGCTGCGATACTGCACCGGACACCCTCAAGTTCAAGGAAAAGACCTTGTTTTACCATCAAACTCAGTTCAGGAGAAGAGATACAGAAAATGCAAAATGATGCCAATGACAATGGCTACAATGTAGCCCCAGGCACTGGGCCAGGTACTCTGTATAAGGATCTTACTGAATCTTTCAATAGCGGCATGAGGCAAGTGTCATTTTGTCCCCATTTTACCCAGGAGGAAACCGAAGCTCTGACAGCCCCGTCAGGAGCTGGCCTGCAGCTGAGGCAGGATTTGAACCCAGGCCACGTTTCTTTCACACCCCCCAGTCACCCCTCCACGCAGCCCTATGTGTACCATCTCATGGAGCTCCACCATGGCGAGGAGGCGGGAACTCCTCACATTACAGATGAGGAAGACTGAGGCTCAGCAAGGCTAAGGACTGGCCTGAAGTTGCATAGCAAGTCAATAGCAATGAAAGAGTGCAGGGGACCCGCTCGAGAGACGAGTGAAAACTGAAGGTGGGGGTGCTTAAGGAGAAGGGAGGCTCAGGCAGAGCTGTTAGGGGTCTGGTACCTCTAGGGTGAGCCCCCCAGGGCCGGGAGCTCGTGGCCAGATCTGAGTGGCCCACCTGGCTTCCCCTCCATGCCACCACGTACAGACTGGAAGGCCCACTGCAGGTCAGCTTGTCCTACCCAGTGGCAGCCCAGGGCCTTCCCCTGGGTCAGAACTGAGCCTGGGGCTGAACACTTTCTGTCCCAGCCACTCATGACCCCCTCCAGTCTCTGCCCCGCAGCGTGGCCCTCGTTCCCTCCCTATCACATGATTACTGCGACAGGACTGTGGGCAAGGCCTGGAAGCTGGGACTGCCCAGGCCCAGGGCCGCGGGACAGGCCCTCCCACCTGCACTCGGCTCCCACGTAGCGTCAGCAGAGGGCTGGGACCGGGACACAAGGAGTGGATCCTTGCTGCCTCGCTGGCACCAAGAAGTAAAAAGATGTAAAAAACACCCAACTATTTTGGGGAGGGAGCAAGTGTACAAAATCCATACCTTCTAAAAATTCTTTACTTTCTTGTTCTTTACTTCCATCTGTGCTCAAGTACCTTATCCTCACAACGACCCTGTCAGGTAAGTGGAGCAGGGGTCACTAACCCTATTGTACAGACGAGGAAAGTGAGGCACGAAGACGGAAGTCTCTTTCCCAAGGTCACTGACCAGTGAGTGGGCAAGCAGGATTGGAACCCAGCTCTGTCAGACCAAAGGCCACGTCCTTTATCACACTCTGAGCTGTGAGACGCCTTGTGGCCAGGGCAGGCCGCTTTGCTCCTCGGTGCCTCCCTTTCCTCGTCTGTGCAGCATGTCAGCTGACAAGCCCCCCTGGTAAGGTGGTTGTGCGGCTCCAAGGAGATAAGAGCGTGGGGGCAAGGAGCTCAGTTCAAGGAATCTCCCTCCTCCCGCTTGTCCTTCCCAGGGGGGCGAAGCCACACCGAGTCTTTAGGCTCCCAGAACAGTGCTCTTCACACCAGATCCTCACCTCGGGCAGGGCCAGGGCCATTGACACGTGTCCACTACACGTCTGCTTGCCCTGCCAGGGCCTCGGTTCAGGGATCTGCACTCAGACAGACCTGGGTGTGAGTGCTAGCATTTGCTGTGTGATTTCATGTGAATGCACAGCACTTGTTGTGTGACTTTGGGCCTTGGTCTCCTGATGGGGAAAATAGGGCTGATGGCAGCTCCTGCCACATTGACTGTCGTGAGGGTTCAGGAGAGGACATTTGCAGAGCGCCCAGTGCAGAGCAATAGTCCAACAACCCGGGAATGTGCATCATCCAACACTGCTCTTCCCTCTTTCAAAAACTCTGCAAGTGTTTCCTAGGGTGGACACATTGCTATGATCCGTTCTCCTGCAAGGCAGTGATGGTCTGGGGCTGCCTGCACCTTGCTGAGCAGGCCCCTGGGTCAGTCTCTCTGTCCTCGGCTTCCCTGTCTGAGAAACGAGCTCTCATCATCCTCGTGCCCACCCCACTCCAGGCCTCCAGCCAGAATAGGCTCCTGGGGGGTTTCCTGCCTCCTGGCCTTTGCCCTTTGGTTCCTTCCACCTATGCAGCCACACTCCTCTCCATCCTGTGAACGAAATCCCATCCCTCCTTCAAAGCGGAGCTCCTCCAGGGAGTCACCCCTGATCCCTCGAACGGGACCACCATACACTCAGTCATCCTGTCTCCTGGGAGCCACAGGTGGGTTGGACCCGGTCCTTGCCCTAGAAGAGAGGCTCATCTGGTGGGGAGACGAGCGTGTGCCAACCCCCACGCAGTGTGGTCCAGTGCTGGCAGGGAAGCTGTGGGAGGGGAGAAGGCCCCCACAGGCCTGGACAACCAGCACCACAGGCATAGCCACGATCACGGCCACTGAGCCCTGCCACTTCTACCTGGGTCACAATCCAGTCTCCATCCCTCCCCACTGCCTGGGGTGTTTCCTGCCCCCAGACGAGTGGACCAGCCTCCTCACTGCTCCCCAACCTCCTTGAGGTCATCACGGGGGTCCTTCAAACCCACAAATTGGATCCTGTCCTCCCCTGCCTAGAGCCTCTGATGACTCTCTTTACCTTGGACTGATCACAATCACCCCACACCAGCTCAGGCCGCATGGGAGCCACTGCCCTGTCACCCTCTCAGCCCTGCTCAGGCCATAGTTCTCTCAGAAAACCACAGTGGTCAGAGGGTCACATTTCGGGCAACTCTCAGCCCTGACATCTGAGCAGACTTAGCAGAAACAACCACAGCCATACCATCCCGAGCGGTCATGCCCAAGAAGTTTGAATCCACTGCCACAGAAGAAAGATTCTCCCTCCAGGCGGTATGAAGGCTCCTCACAGCCTGGCGGGAATTCACCTCTCTGAGCACCAAACACCCAAAGCAGCAGGGCAGCCACATGCATGGCTCTGGAGAAGATTCGAACCCCTGAGTAGGTTACTCCGCCTCCCTGAAGCGCAGTTTCCTGCTCTGCACAGAGAGATTAAAGATGGCGCCCACAGACAGGATTGATACAGAGGAGGCACTCATTTCAGGGCCTGGCATAGCAGGCACTTAACAAACGATGACTATCAGATCAGAATTCCTACGCTGGGCATTCAGTTCGACTTGTGCCATAAGCCCACGGGGTGCCCAACCCCACCCCGGCCTCATACCTGGTTCGAGACGTGGAAAGATATCCCAGAGGCTCCACCCCAAACCCGAGTTCTGTGGTAAACACAGGTGGGGTGAGGCACAAAGACAGTGGAAGCTCCTTGAAGGGGGCGACATTTGAATTGAGCTTTGAAGGTTGAGTAGGAGTTGCTCCTCGGAGTCAGGAAGGGGAGGCCTTCCAGCGGGCTACACGTGATGGTTTATGAAGTCACTGTCATCTCCCACAGTTTATCTGATCCCAATTGATGACCCTGGGGGCTGGGCCGTGCTGGGATCCACATTTGAGAGGGGGGAAAGTGAGGCTCCGAGAGGTCACAAGGCCTGCAGCCAGCAAGTGGGGTCCAGGCCTGGAACTACTGACCAAGTCAGTAAAGATGCTGCTGCTCTCCCCCATCAAAGACGCAGTCGAGGTGGAACCACTTGACAACCTTCCTAGGCACCTGAGCTGAGCTTGGTGTTTGTGAATGCTCATGCCCCAGAGAAGACAGATGTCTCTGTGGGGTGATTTGGGGGAAGGCTCCTGTACAAAAATACTATGCTTCTCCCAATTTCCTGTCCCAGGGTCTATACATCGACCACTCTAGAGTCATTCCATTGAGTGTAAAGGCCCCAGGGCTGGTCGGGGCCGCCCTGAGGGGCTGAGCACTAGTGGTACTTTAAAGAGTGTCTCCATATGCAAGGTCGGCCACCAACAAGGGATGCCCAGAGGAGGTGCACATGCCTTGGGCCTTCAGAACCCCCCCACCCCCCACTCGCCCCCCCATGAGAGTAAACTCTCAATAAAATTCATGGTAATGCAAAGTTAACACCAAGTCAGAGGCCCAGGTCTTAATGGGGCCCAGGAGGTACCCCCTCCTTTGGCAAGATTTTCTGACTTTCTCAACCACACTGGTGAGTTAGTCTCCTCTGTGCCAAGGGCAAAGACAGACTTGGACAGGGAGGATTTAATTCAGCTCAGCCAACATTTATGACCTTCCTCCTTGGTGTTAGGCACAGTGCTGAGCATGGGGGCAGGGGAGATACAGAATAGGGCACTCAGGCCCAGCCCTGCCCTCCAAGAACTCCTGGTCCAGAATGAGGGAAAGACAGGTGAGCTGACAGGAGCCACCCACTGTGGTGCAGGCTAGCTGTGGGTGCACAGGCCTGGGAACCAAGAAGAAGAGGGGGATCCATGGGGGGAGGCCGGGGAAGGCTCTGCAGGAGGTGGTCCTTGGGCTGGATATAAAGGAGAAGGACAAGTTTCTTGAGTAGATTGGGAGAGGACGGACATTCCTGACAGTACCTGCCCACAGCATGTGCACTGAGTCTGGCCTGTACCCCTCAATTTCCTGTGGTACCCCACAATCTGCACAGCCATGATGGGAAGCCCAGGTCCACCTCCATCCAGAGCTGCAAACAGGGGTCGGCCAGTGGGCCTGGCCCACAACTAGAAGAAAGCCAGAGGGTAAGATGGCAGCAGGGGAAGGAACACACATTTCCTGGGCACCTGCCAGGCACCAGGTACCATGCTCATCTCCCCTAGACTGAGGGGCCTTCTGCTGGCAATTCCAGTGTCCCTGCTAAGGATGGGAGTGGCACAGACCACTTCATCCAAGAGCTGCACGGTCTGGCTCTAGTCTGGCTTTGCCCAGCCATGCCCATCATAGAAAGCAAACTACTGAGCACCTGCTAAGTGCCAGACCCCTGGATGGAGGGGCACACTGCCTGGGAGAAGAAACCACAGAGGCTGCCAGGACAGTGACCCTGGGTGAGCTGGGGGAGGTGGGAGAACCAAATTCACGCCCTCAACTCATTCACTCATTAAACATGAGTAGGCACTTTCATTGTGCCAAGTCCTGCTCTGGGTGCAGGGGACTCAGACACAACTGCAACAAAATCCCTGCCCTCGAAGGGCTCACAGTCTAGCGGCAAAACCAGACTGCAGCGACACAGTTACAACACGATGAAACAGGAGCTTCAATAGAGCCAGCTAGCCATCCATCCACCCACCCACCCACCCATCCATCTATGCAATGAACACTTACGGAATACCTTAAATATTCTAGGCCCATTGGGGATTTAGCAATTAACAAAGGTGACAAAGTCCCTCCTCTTTTAGAGTATATGTTCCGGTGGAAGAGGGATATAAATAAATATATTATGTAGTACAGAAAGGATATACACAGTGAAGGAAAAAATAAGGAGATAGAGTGACAGGGAGCTATGATTATACAGGGGACTCAGAGAGATGGCCTCTTTGACATTTGAGCAGAGGTCTAAATGACAGAAGGGAGGGAGCCATGTGAATATCTGGGGAAAAGTGTTCAGACAGAAGTAACAGTGAGTGCAAAGGTCCTGAGGTAGAGACTGATCAGGGTATTTGAAGAAGAGCAAGGAGGCCAGTGTGGATGGAGCGGAGTGGCCAATGGGGAGTGTGGTGAACAGGAAGGTCAGAGAGATTAGCAGGGAAGACCATACGTGAGGCCTCGTAGGTGGGATGAGGACTGTGGCTTCCACCCTAAATAAGATAGGAAGTCACGGGATGTTTTGAACTAAAGGGCAGCTCTGTGTCTGGCTTTGCCCTACATGAAAATAAATCATCATTAAATAAATGAGATTTATTTAAAACTGACTGCAATTCTGTTAGCAAGAAACAGTACTCCTAGAAGCTGGAACAGCTGTTCAAGGCCACACAGTGATCCTGGAGCCTGGGGAGATGGGCATCAGACAGCCTCTTTAACAATGTGCCAGGGGAGCAAGGTCCCCAGCCCCACAGGTACCTAACGCCCCACACATTCCCTCCTCCTCAATTTCCTCCTCTGGGAAGAACATTTTTATAGGTGGTTGCTATGGACTGAATGTGTGTGTCCCCCTCTAAATTCGTATATTGAAGCCCCAACCCCAATGTGACTGCACTTGGAGACGGGGCCTCTAAGGAAGTAATCAAGGCTAAATGAGGGCATAAAGGTAGGGCTCTGATCCAGCATTTTGTTCTGGCAGCCTGAGTAGACCAATTCAGATTTGGGTACCGAGAAGTGGGGTGCTGCTTAACAGACACCTAAAAACACGGAAGTGGCCTTGGAACTGGATGATGACTAGAGACTGAAGGAGTTTTGAGGTGCCTGCTAGGAAAACCCTCGACTGCCATGAAGGGACTGTTGGCAGAAATATGGACTTTAAAGGCAATCCTGGCGAGAGCTCAGCAAGAAAATGAGGAAGGGGTAACTGGAAACTGGAGGAAAGGTGATACTTGTTATAAAGTGGCAAAGAACTTGGCTGAATTGTGTTCTAGTGTTTTGTGGAAGGTAAAATTTTCGAGTGATGAAATTGGATATTTAGCAGAGGAGATTTCTAAGCAAAGTATGGAAGCTGTTACATGGGTCCTCCTCACTGCTTATAGTAAAATGCAAGAGAAGAGGGATGAATTGAAGGAGGAATTGTTAAACAAAAGGAACCAGAACTTGCAGAATTGGAAAATTCTCAGCCTATCCATATTGCAAAAAAAATGAGAAAGTGTGTTCTGAAGAGAACACTAAGTGTGTGGCTGAACAACCGCTTGATAAGGAGATTAGTAAGGATGTGAACCACAGATGTAATCAGCCATCAGCCCAAGTCAGAAATGGGATGGAATTAAACCAGCAGAAACACTGCCAGTGTGAACTAAAGGGGACAGAGGAAGCTGGACCACGGAATGAAGGAAGGCTGTCGGACTTCTGGAATTCTATGGGACAGCACCATAGAGCTATTTGGCTGCGAGCATGCTATATTCTTCAAGAAAAGAGAAGTATGACCCCGAAGGTGATTCAGAGGTCATCAGGGCTGCCTTCTTGGTTTCAAAGGGTGGGGGGCACTGCCTCCTTTTCAACAGGCCCTGCTGCGGCCACCCAGAGCCTTGTGGGGAAGGGAGGGTCCAAACCACTGGCAGAACCTTAGGAGGCAAACTGCTGGCAGAGCTGTGGGGTGATGCTGCACCCCAACAGGCCAGGAAGGAGAGCATCAAGCCCCAAAATGATTCTTAAGCTTTAAAATTGAATAGAATTTGCCCCTTTGGGTTCTGGACTTGCTTGGGACCTATCACTTCTTTCCTCTTTTCGATGAATGCCTTTTGGAATGGGAATGTCTATCCCATGCCTGCGCCACCACTGTACTGTGGAAGCAATATAACTTGTTTGGTTTCACAGGTTCACAGCTGGAGAGGAATTCTGCCTCAGGATCAATCGGACCTGGAGTCTCACGCATACGTGATTTAGATGAAATTTAGATGAGACTTTGGACTTTAGATTTTAGAGTTGATGCTGGAATGAGTTAAGACTTTTGGAACTGTTGGGATGGAGTGAATGCATTATGCACGTGATCAGAACATGAATGGGGGGGTGGGGCCAGGGGCTATAGATTGAATGTCTGTGTCCCCTTAAAATCATATGTTGAAGCCCTAACCCCCAATGTCACTGTATTTGGAAACAGGTCCTATAAGGAGGTAATTGAGGTTAGATGAGGTCATAGGATCTGATCTGATAGGATTAGTGTCTTTACTAGAGGAGACGCCAGAGCTCGCTCGCTCTCTCCTTGTGCACACAAGCACCAAGGAAAGGCCATGTGAGGACACAGCGAGAAGGCAGCCTCTGCCAGTCAGGGAGAGCTCTCACCAGAAACTGAATCAGCCAGCACCTTGACCTTGGACTTCAGGCCTCCAGAACTGTGAGAAATAAATTTCTGTTGTTTAAGGCACCCAGTCTAAGGTATTTTTGTTATAGCAGCCTGAGCAAACTAAGACAGTGTTTAAAAGATCATTTGTTCTCAGCTGAAGAGGGAGGTGAGCTTCTTGAGGACCGCATCTGAACCTGCGCCCGGCATGGCTCAGACAGGGTACCTGGTGGAAGAAGAAAGAGCATGTAGGCCAAACAAACCTCATTTCTTTTTAAAGAAAAAAGCCCAAGGAGAAAACTGAGGCCCAGAGGTGCCCAGGATCCTACTGCCAGGCCAGCAGTCCCCTCCCCTCAACTCCAGGTCCAGGTTCTGATGATTTAGGAATTTCAAGCTGGACCTGCCTCATACAGGCTCCTCCCAGAAATCCAGCTGTGAATTAAGGAACCATCAGGAAACATTCCCTCAATGTGTCAGCACAACGTGGGACCACACACCTGGGTTCAAATCCAAGCTCTGTTCCGTATTGAAGCTGCTTAATTTCTCAGTGTTTCACCGCCCTCGTCTCTACAGCAGGGACACTAATATTTATCAAAGAGGGTTGTTGTGAAGGTTCAATGAGATGATATGATAAACATTTAATTAATATTAACTATTATTATTTTGTCATTGTTATGATTACTTAAAAAGATGAGCAATCAACATAAACAGAAATTCACAGGAACTATAAATCATTAAGAAAAGATACTCAAACTCACAGAGAGAAGAACCACACGTTAGAACAAGACACCACTTTTCACCTATGAGACAAACACAAGAAGAGAGCCTGGTCGAGGAGCATGAAGGAGTGGGCACTCACTCTCCAACACTGCAAACACACTGTGAGCGTGAACTGGCAGCATCTCTGTGAAGCAATGCAGCAACATCTACCCACTGAGTCAGGGTGGCCTACTCAGCAGTCACCTTCCCTTCTTCCTCCCTGACACTGTTCCTCTCCCAGTTACTTAGGTAAACCTGCACTGGGCTAAGCCAATCATAACAGTCCTTTTCCTTGCCAGTGATTGGCTTAGGCAAGGGCATGTGACATCATCTTGGCCAATGAGAAAAGAGGGGAAGTCAGCCAAGGGGCTTCTGGGAAAAGTTTCCTTCATACTTAAAATGCGAGAAGAAATAACCCTTTTCTGCTGCTGTTTGCCATAGTGTAGTAAGAAGATGAACACACTGGGGATGGCAGAGCAGAAACATAGAAAGACCAAAGATGTTTAATGACATGTCTAACCCAATAAATTAACAGACACTGGAACTGAGCTGCCTCACTTATTATGTGAAATATTAAACTCTCGTTTTGAGGTAGGAATTCTATTACTTGCAGCCAAAATCCTTCCAAATGATAAAATGTCCTTTTCCTTTGACCCAGAAATTTCACTTCCAAGAATTTAACCTACCAAAATCCTTGCACAAACACTCAATTATATTTACACAGGGTTGTTGTTTTCGTTTCTTTGCCGAGGAAGATTCACCCTGAGCTAACACCTGCTGCCAATCTTCCTCTGTTTTGTATGTGGGTCGCTGCCAGAGCATGGCCGATGAATGGTGTAGGTCTGCACTTGGGATACAAACCAGCGAACCTGGGCTGCCAAAGCAGAGCACGCAAACCTAACCACTAGGCCATGGGGCCAGCTCCAGGATGTGTTTATTTTTATGAGTTAAAAATTAGAAGCAACCTTAACATCCACCAAACTGAAAGAACTAATCAATCAATTAATTAAATTATAGTATACCCATACCACAGAAAATACAATGCAGCTATTGAATCTATATATATTGTCATGGAGGTGCCTCTGCACATAGTTGAGAAAGAAAAAAAAACAGATTTCAGAACGTTTTGTGTTGTATGATCACATCTGTGTGCAATGTGTGTTTATATAAAGAAAGAGTATGAAAGAATATTCTCCAATTTAACTGGTTTTCTCTGGGGACTGGGATCTGCCAGGGGGAATAGAACACAACAATTTCCTTTCCGTTTTATATACCTCAGCACGGTTTGGATTTTTTTGCAGAGAGCAAGTATTAACCTTATAATCTGAAATCCAAAACGAGATGATTGACTTGAGGCCAACCCAGCAGGGCAGGGGCCAAGTGGAAACCAGTAGCCTGGTTTCAAACCCGGTGCTCTAGGTCTCCAAAATGTCCATGGGCTGTTTTTCCTGAGAAAAAGACCAAACAATGGACCCGAGAACCATGAAAGAAAAACATTTTTTTTCCACTTTGGGAAAGGTTTGGAGATGACAGAATTTTAGAGACTCAGATCTTCACCAGACCAGGCAAGGACTGTGCCTGCATCTTCAAAATCTCAATGCCTGGCCTGTGTTTGACACAGAGCAAGTGCTCAGTAAATGGAGGTAAAAGAAATGGATGAATGTATATCAACTCATCCAACCCAGGCATTACATCAATAAGAATGAATGAGTGCTGAATAAATAAATGAGAAAAACTGAAACCAAGAGAAATTAATAATAGGTAATACTATTAACATCTGCTGAGTGTGCCACAGGGTATCATGATTGCTTTACATGTAATACCTTCCTTAAGGCTGGCACAATCCTATGAGATAAGGACTGCTATCATTCTCACTTTGCAGAGGAGAAAACAGAAGCACAGAGAAGTTAAGTAACTTGCCCAAGGTTACAGCTGGTACATGGTGGAGCTGGAATTCAAACCCCAGCAGCCTAGCCCCAGAGCCCACACAACACCATCACCCTTACTGTCGCCCATTTAGCAATCAGACCCAGCCCCAAGATCCTTCAGTCTGTCATCATGCTCAAATCTCCCCACTCCCCCAAACAACTCCCTCTCCTGATCCCAAATCCCCTTTGGCTAATGCACAACCTCACTTACCCTTCTCGGTCACATGTTGGGAAAGAGTTGTCTACACTGTCTCCACATCCTCACCTTCCACTCCACCTCCCAACTCATGGCAAGCCCACTCCCACTCCACTGAAGGAACTTGCCAAGGGTCCTCCCCATCCCAGGGACCTCCTAGTTGCTGAGTCCAGCAGAGGGACAGTTTTTCACTCGCCTTTTCCAGGAGTCTCGGCTGCATCTCCAGGTCTTCCTCACACCTCTCTGTTTCTGCTCTGTCTGTTAGGGGTTCCTCATCCTCTGCCCAGGTCTCAAGCCCCATGCCCCTGAGCTTCCATTTAGGGACAATGGTCCTGCTCTCCTCACTCCACACGCTTGCCCCACATGAGCTCTTGCTCACGATCTCATAAGTCATGTCAATGACTCATCAATCCATTCCTCCCGCCAGGCTCACCCCCTCCCCAATATTCCAGATTCATATCTCTTAAATTCTGGGCAGTGCTACCTGGATGTCCAACACCCAGGCTGCTTATGACCTCTGTGCCTTTCCTAATCCTGGGCCCTCCACCAGGAATGCCCCCTCCGACCTAGCCAACTCCTACTCATCCTTTAAGACCCAGCTCGGACACCTCCGTGTCCAGAAAGTCCTCCCTGGTGCCCATCCCAGCTGGGCTGGGTGCTCCTCCACTGGACACATTCCACATTTAATTCAGCAGCTTCTCCCCTAATCCTGCTCCCCCTCCATTAGTCCCCAACTCAAGTCATAGCTCCAACCATCATCCTGTTCTCAATCCAACTCCAATCCCTTCCACCTTTCCCTCTGAAACACTTCTCCATGCTGCAGCTCCTCCCCTCATCTCCACAACCACGGCTATCTCTCAGGCCCTCATCATCTCTCGTCAACAGCCTCCAAAGAGCACCCCCCAATCTGCTGCCATGTGGTGGTCAGGGAT